>JAPCYP010000013.1:3625228-6365456 GCA_035048595.1 Echinosophora koreensis | reverse complement strand
TTTTTTTCCTCACCCACCGTAAACACCTCACCCAAACACACTTCTTCCATTCTCTCTAACACCACCAAACACCCACGCCTCTTCCCTTCTCCTTGGGCGCTGCTTCCCCACCGTCAACATAGAGCCACTGCGCACTGTGTGCGTCGCGCCTGCTCGCCTCCAAACACCACCACGCGTCCTCTCTCACTTGTTGTTTTGCGCCACTGCTCACCGCCGCGCCACTGTTCTGCGGCGTAACCACTTCGTTTCTCTTCCTCCTGCGTTTTCTTCTGCTCCACACCTCCATCTGGTACCTTTTCACCCTTTTGCATTTTGTTTATTTTATGTTTTTAGTTCGAAAAAAAAATCTTGTTTGCTTCATTCATGTACAGCTGTGCTTGTTTAAGTAAGAGATGAGTTTGTTTTGATTTGTATCTGAGAACTTTGGGTTTATTCTGAATTTGAAAAAAAATAAGGGTTTGTGTTCATATATCTTGGATAGCTATATGTTTATAATGTTTGTGGATGCCTATAACTGTGTTTGCCATTTGTCTGTACCAAATGGTTCTACTTAAGAAATATTAGAAATATTATTTTAGTGTTCGGAGTTATGACAACAATGTTTAAAACATGAGTTTCTTATTGCACAAAGTGTATCTGATTAGAATCTGATAAATTTGTTTATGGATGATCAAGACAACAAGTTTGAGATTCATGTCACTCATTTGAAAGTCACTAACATGTCAAGACTGATTCAATGTATTATGAACTATCATGGTTTATGGGAAGTGATAAATGAAGGAGATAGTAAGTTTAAGAACCTGCTTTGTTTCTTACTTTTCTCTTTTATACAAAGAAATTTGAACATAGTGTGAGGTAATGAGTTTGATTATATTGACAATGTTGGATGTAATTGATTTAGGCTAGCTGCTTTAGAAAATGATATTTCTCTTTATGCAGAAGCGAGTTGTTGAAAGAGGGCATTTTTGTATTTTTTTTCAAATGGTATTTTTGTTAAACATGTCAGATTATCTTCCAGCACTTCAATTTGATTAGTTTGATTCTGATGTTACCATGCATTTTCTTAACATAAATTAAGGATGCTATGATGTATGTTGGTGTGTATGTGATTGATTTGCAATTCATTGGTTGGACACATAAGGATAGGGGGAAGCCATTTTTTTATATACTCATAGCATGGTATTGCATAATTTGCTGTTAACAATGCATCTCTGGAATGTGAAAGAACACTTATCATCGTTGGGTTTTATTCATTTTTGTGTTCCCTTTAACTTTTGGATTTGTGCAATTAGTTTTAGCTTCTTTCTCTTTCTCTTTCAGGGTTTCTTGATTATTTGAAACTTAGGATTTCGTTTCCACACTTATTGTGTTTCTTCCCACACCTGGTAAGCTTTCTCATCTCTATTTTTCTAGTTTGATTTTTGTTTGCTTTAACTTGGGGATTGGAGTGTTTTATTACTTTTTTAGTGTTAATTAATTAGTAAAGCCTTAGTTTCCCGTTTGAGATGCAATATTAATGAGCACACGTGTACGTGCTTAAGGTACAGCTCATTATATTGGATCTTGAATTGACCAAGTTAGACAGTTTGGGAAAAAACTTTTTCTTCATTCAGTTAAAAAGTTATTCATTGATTCTCATGTTATATACTTGATGAAAGTTCGGATTGATACATTTCCTTTCGTTCTCCGGGTGCATACTTTATCGTGGTGGATGTCATCGCGTTCAAGTCGTGTACGTCGGAGACCGAAGGGAAATGCTGCCGAAATTTCGTCGAGTATAAGCATGAGAGTTAAGGACTAACTGTTAACCGAATGTTGAAAAAGTTTCTTCTCGACTGGGATAGGGCCATACCCTATCATAAGAAGTAGTTGATGAAGATGTTGGACTAAGTATGAAGTTAATGTTTTAGTCATGGATCGCGGTTGGATGAATGCTAGACGGACAAGTGATGAGTATGAGAATGGAGTGGAAGATTTTCTACAATTTGCAAAAACAAATGCTCCTGATAGTAGTGACGGAAGGTTTTATTGTCCTTGTGTTAACTGTTTGAATGAGAGACGACAAGAAGCTGACGAGATACGGGATCATCTTATTTGTGAGGGGATTTGCAAGAGTTATACAATATGGATATGTCATAGTGAATCGTTAGACAGGCCAAGGGTGTCAGATAGAGAGGAAGTTGATGACGTAGATATGGACGATGGACTAGAGGACATGATCCGTGATATTGGGCAAGAGTCCTTTCGGCGAGCACATGTGTATGATACTTTGTGCAGTGATGCGGAAGTGGCTTTGTATCCGGGGTGCACTAATTTCACACGGTTGTCAGCGGTGTTAAGATTGTTCAATGTGAAGGTGAGAAATGGGTGGAGCGATAAAAGCTTTACCGAATTGCTTGAGTTGTTGAAAGACATGCTTCCAGAAGGTAACACATTACCATCCCGAAACTATGAGGCGAAGAAGATATTGTGTCTGATGGGTATGGAGTATAAAAAAATACACACTTGCCCCAATGATTGCATATTGTACAGGGAAGAGTTTGAAGAGATGCACGAGTGCCCCAGGTGTGGGGTATCACGCTACAAAGTGAAGGATGGTGATTCTAGTTGTGATGCGGTCACCAAGGGTCCTCCTGCGAAGGTGTTATGGTATCTTCCAGTAATTCCGTGGTTCAAGTGATTGTTTGCTAATGAAAAGGATGCAAAGAATATTAGATGGCGTGCAGATGAGAGGAAATGTGATGGACAGCTTCGTCATCCGGCTGATTCTTTGCAATGGAAGAGAATTGATAGTTTGTTTCCGGAGTTTGGCAATGAGCCCAGAAACCTCAGGCTTGGACTTGCTACCGATGAAATGAATCCATATGGAAACTTAAGTAGTATTCATAGTTCATGGCCTGTTCTCTTTGGTAATTTACAACCTATCTCCTTGGTTGTGCATGAAGCGCAAATACATTATGTTAAGTATGATGATTTCGAGTCCAAAACAGCCAGGAAATGATATTGATGTTTATCTGAGTCCCTTGATTGAAGACTTGAGAAAGTTGTGGGATGAAGGCATTGATGTGATCGACGGGTATTGCCGTGAGACTTTCAGATTGCGTGCCATGTTATTTTGCACCATCAATGACTTTCCAGCATACGGGAACCTGTGCGGGTATAGTGTTAAGGGGCATAAAGCATGTCCAATATGTGAAGAAGGCACATGTTACCATCAACTGCAACATGGAAGGAAGACAGTTTACCTTGGGCATCGAAGATTTCTCCAGCGTAATCATCCTTATCGTAGATTGAGAAAAGCTTTCAATGGACTTCCGGAAAATGAAATTGCTCCGGTGGCCTTGACTGGAGACCAAGTTTATGAACGGGTGAAGAACACTAATGTTATATATGGGAAGACCCAGAAGAAGGCTACTGAGAAGAATATATGGAAGAAGAGGTCGATCTTCTTTGATCTTCCATACTAGTGCAAGCTTGATGTAAGACATTGTATTGATGTGATGCATGTGGAGAAAAATGTGTGTGACAGTTTAATCGGAACACTTCTTAACATTCAAAGCAAGACAAAGGATGGTGTGAATGCTTGTCTGGATCTAGTTGCAATGGGTATACGAGAGCAGTTAGCTCCACATAAAATGGGGGGATAGGAAGACTTATATGCCCCCAACATGTCATACTTTATCAAAAAAAGAGAAAAGAAGTTTCTGTGAATGTCTACGGGGAGTCAAAGTGCCACAGGGTTACTCTTCAAATATCAAGAGACTTGTCTCAATGAAAGATCTCAAATTAGTTGGCTTAAAGTCTCATGATTGTCATGTCTTGATGCAATAACTACTACCGGTGGCCATTCGTGACATCTTGCCTAAAAAAGTCAGACATGCCATTACTAGGTTATGCTTATTCTTCAATGCTATATGTAGCAAGGTCATTGACACTAAAAAGTTGGATGACTTGGAAAATGAGGCAGCCATTATCTTGTGCCAATTGGAGATGTATTTTCCACCTTCATTTTTTGACATCATGGTTCATTTGATTGTTCATCTAGTGAGGGAGATTAGATTGTGTGGGCCCGTTTATTTAAGGTGGATGTACCCGGTTGAGCGAAACATGAAGATCTTGAAAGGATATATGAAGAATCAACATCGTCCCGAAGCATCTATTGTTGAAAGGTATGTTGCAGAAGAAGCTATTGAGTTTTATACAGACTACATGTCAGAAGCGAAACCTGTAGGGCTTCCGAAGTCTCGTCATGAAGGAAGATATGATGGTAAGGGTACACGAGGTATCACTGTTAAGAGCATGGATCGGGAGGAAGTGCTTCAAGCACATTTATATATTGAATAACACTGATGAGGTTGAACCATACTTATGTGAGCACAAAAGCATCATCAATGAAACTTACCCTAGAATGAATGAAAAATGGTGTTTGAACAAGCATAATAAGACTTTCTTGAACTGGTTTAAAGAAAAAATTGCAAAGGATGGTACTGCTTCTGATACATTAAAATGGTTAGCACAGGGGCCTAACTTTGATGTCATATGCTGGAGTGGGTACGATATCAATAAGTTTTCCTTCTATACAAAGTCCCAAGATGACAAAAGTACTGTGCAAAACAGTGGGGTTATGGTCGTCGCTGAGTCCATGCATTTCTCTAGTTCGAAAGATAAAAACCCTGCTATAGCATCCGTTTCATACTTCGAAATCATTGAAGAGATCTAGGAGGTTGATTATACGAAGTTTAGAGTGCCTGTTTTTGAATGTCAGTGGGTTGATAGTAACAATGGTGTGCAAACCGATGAGTTAGGATTCAAATTGGTGGACCTTAATAAGGTAGGTAATAAAGAAGAGCCTTTCATCATGGCATCCCAAGCAAAACAAGTGTTTTATATCCATGATCCTTCTAACAAAAGGTGGTCAGTGGTTCTCCAGGGAAAAAACATGTATAATGGTAGTGAGGGAAATCAAGATTCATCTCTTGATATTTCTGACACTCCTTCTTTCTCAACACGGGTGCCTAATTTCAATGAGGAAAATGAAGTGGACGATGTACATGCTACTCGTAATGATCACCAAGAAGGGTTATGGGAGAACTTTACTACTTGACCACAGTGTAAGTTTAGTTTGAGTTATGTTTAAAGTCATATTATATGTTTACGTTGGTATTTATAAGTTATGCTTACGTTGATCGATATTTATAAGTTATGTTTGATATTTATCAAGACATACTGACAAATTTTTTTTTGTCTAAACAGGTATACATGGCTGATCCTGAGGATATCCCTCCTTCATGCAGCGGGTCAGAGACCCCATCTACGGGTAGAAAGGGTAGATGTGCCACAGAATGAGGAATTTGACTGCCAACCGTGGTTCAAATCAAAGGATAAGAATCGACTTTGATTATAACCTCAATCCTATTGGGCCAATGGCTGAGCAGTTTAATAGTTTTGTGGCGACCCTTGCTCGAAGTAGGCTTAGTATACTTATTGAGCGTTGGAAAGATGTACCGCAGGGCGTGAAGGATTAGATATGGGAGAGTATTCTGGTATCTATACTTTTATGTCCTGTGTTTGTATCTACTTTATTTTAATCTTATTAATATCATACAGTAATTCGTTGATTCTTTTGGTGTTAATATAGCTCATCTTTGACCTGCCGGATACGACAGATATGAAGAAGCGTTTGATAAAGTATGCTGGTGAGCGTTGGAGGGGTTTTAAGGTGGACCTGGGCAGATACTATGTATTCAATCCAAGCTGTGAAAAGAACCCACTTGAGGTGTACCCGTTTCTTGACCAGGCGACATGGGATCGCTTTCTTCAGAGCCGACATGATCCCAGCTTTCAGGTTAACTTATTTGAGTTGTCTCTAAATTTATGTAATTTCATTAATTTTATTAATTTACTTATGCAATTTAATTGTCTTCTATTTATAACAGGAGAAGAGGAAAAAGGGGCAGGAAAACCAAAGCAAGAATGTCTACCCCCATATACTGTCTCGTGGGGGATATAAAAAGGTTGTTCAGAAAATGGTGGAAGAGGAAAAGAAAGTATGTCAGGAAGCAGCATCTCAGGCAGATCCTACCACTGAAAATCATCCAGAAGTTGTTGATCCACCTCCACCCCCACGCCATTGTAAATGGAAGAGGGCCCGACAAAGAAATACGGGACAATATACATCTGAGGAGGTCCGCCAAGTAGCTGAGAAGATTGCAAGTATAGTTTGAGTTGTAATTGTGATTTTAACAATGTTACCGAATTGTAATGTGACCTAATATTTTATATGTTGCAGGATGCCTTGGACAAGCAGGCCACTCAAGGAACCTTTGTTCCTAGAGGACGCGAGGATATCTTAGCTGCTGCCATCGGTAAACCAGACCACCCGGGCAGTGTCATTGGTGTTGGATGGGGCGTTGGCATTCGCCAATACCATGGTTCATCTTCACACCAATGCCACAGGGATGTTGGCTAAAACAGGAGATTGCAGATGAGCTTAGGCAGGAGATGACCCAGCAGTTTTCCCAGCAGATGGCAATAATGGCTGCTATGTCCCAGCAAATCACAGGTGTCCAACCCTCTGTCCAACCCTCTGTCCATGTGAGCACTAAGGGCTTATGTGATCCTCCTCATCAGCCTGAAAATGATGATGATGATGATGATGATGATGATGATGATGATGATGACGACCCTGATAGGTGTGAGCTGTATGTTGATGATCATCATGATCGCCGCTTAGTGGCATTGGGGAGGGCACATAACTTAGGTAATACCATACACCATCGTTTATTACCGGATGATCAGGTGAGGGTCGTGGTTGAGATTATTCGAGATGCTGATGCTCGAGTCCCTGTGCCCACTGAGGAGGTTCAAACAGTGGGCCAGGCCCTCGGTAACTTCATCCCCTGGCCAAGAAGACTGGTCAAGTTTCTTGTTGCATCTGAGGTATTAATTACTAATGTATATCTTTGTTGTTTAGGGGATCGACAAAGGGGATCTTGGTGATGTTTTTAAACTTCTGGCTATACAGGTTGTGACCATGGAGGTTGACGCAGCTTTGGTAAGGTTGGAACATGATGCCAGGCCAGGTGACGAACTGTATATCCCAAAGAAGGAAATTATGGAGATGGCGCTCGAGCGTGAAATGGCTAGTGCTGCACACATCTCGTTATGGTGCACGTAAGTACATTTTATTTATAAGTTAAGTAATTAAATTTTAAATACTATGATAATTAACATGTTTTATCAATATATTAGGTATCTGCATCGCATCTTAGTTACCTCACCCGTTATGGGTTCATTGACCCCATGCTCATTCAGGGTGATGTTCTCCTAACATCAGAAGACCCGGTCGCCACCATACGTGATATACTTGCCCGAGACGATCATCAGTTCTACCTTGCGCTTTATCTCAATAAGTAAGTACCAGTTATTTAATTATAACTATATATGACTTAGCCACTAATTGTTCCGCAAATGCAGAAATCATTGGCAATTGTTGATCTTGTGCCCTCGGTTGAATGTCGTGGTCTTCTTCTGCTCGACGGGAAATAAGCCGGCGAATGAACTGAAGCACGTCATAGAAACGTAAGCATTAAAATAATTTATAATCAGTAATGAAGTTGTTTTAATTATCTGAAATCTATTAGATATACTTTAATTAATGTTTATTTTCTTATGATAGTTCTATTGATGCAAGCCGCATGCTGCGTGGTGAAAGGCGTCGGGCTATTAGATGGATTATTCCTAATGTAAGATATTTATTAGTTCAAATGCTTCAAGCGCAGTGAGTATAATTATTGATTTCTATTTAATTCCTCATATTCTAATTGGGTTTCATTTGTACGTAGTCCCGTAGACAACGTAGATCATGGGAATGTGGATATTATGTGATGAAGTGGATGGTCGAAATTATCTACTCCGGTATCACTGAAAGATGGCAGGAGGTAAATGCTAATTGGTAACAATTAGTTGTAACAGTTATAGATTCATTATGTGTTTTATTTTAGTTTATTACTTAAAAGATATAATCTTATGTCCAATTAAACTTGCAGATATTCAACAATCCGACTCCACTCTCTGATGCCGACATAAAAAAACTTAAGGATGCGTTGGGCAACTTTCTTTATTGAAGTGTACCAACCATAGTTTCTATGTAGTTAGTTTATAAACGTATCATGTACTTGCTATAGTGTACTTTTGACTGATATATATTTTGATATGAAATCTATAATATATCATAATGTAGCTTTTTGGTTTCTAATTATCTTAGTTGTCTGAATGTAATTGAATATATATATTATTCGTAATCTTTTAATTTAGTGTGTTTTAGTTGTACAAAAGTGATTGTGTTGAGAATATTTAGATGCTGTATTGATCTGGATTACTGAAATAGGGCAAAGGATGTCACTACTGTAAAGGGGGGTTTTAAAAAAAAAAGTACTTTTCACATCGGTTTCTGTAAAAACCGATGTGATAACCTAACTTTCCACATCAGTTATATTCAAAACCGATGTGGAAATATAGTGTTTAACATCGGTTTTTAAAATAACCGATGTGGAAAGTTAGGTTATCACATCGGTTTTTACAGAAACCGATGTGAAAAGTTAGGTTATCACATCGGTTTTTACAAAAACCGATGTGGAAAGTTAGGTTATCACATCGGTTTTTACAGAAACCGATGTGAAAAGTGCTGAACAGGTTACATTGTCATTGCTGAAACTGAATTTTTGACATCGGTTTTAAAACCGATGTGAAAAGTGGCAATAAACCACATCGGACATTTCAACATCAGTTTGAAAACCGATGTGAAAAGCCAAAAATAACCAATGTGAAATCCCTTTTCTGCACTAGTGGATACCATCAGATTCGGGTTAAGTCTGAGGACATCCCGAAGACAGCGTTTAGGACGCGATATGGTCACTACGAGTATTTAGTTATGCCCTTTGGTGTGACTAATGCTCCTGCTGTGTTCATGGATTATATGAACAAGACCTTTCACCCTTACTTGGGTAAGTTTGTGGTGGTTTTCATGGATGACATCTTAGTGTACTCCAAGATTAAGGAGGAACATGAGGAACACTTGAGGGTTGTTTTCCAGACCCTTAAGGAGAAGCAGTTGTATGCTAAGTTGTCTAAGTGCGAGTTTTGGTTAGAGGAGGTGATTTTCTTAGGTCACGTGATCTCTAAAGGTGGGATAGCCGTCGATCCGACTAAGGTAGAGACGGTGCTCCATTGGGGAGTGCCAAAGTCAGTGACCGAGATTAGGAGTTTCTTGGGTTTAGTAGGGTACTATAGGAGGTTCATAGAAGTTTTCTCTAAGATAGCTTGACCCTTGACCCGTCTCACCAAGAAGGGACAGTTATTTGTGTGGGACTCTAAGTGTGAGGAGAGTTTCCAAACCCTGAAGGATAGGTTAACATCAGCACCAGTTTTGGTTTTACCGGATCCTAGTAAACCTTTCGTAATGTATTGTGATGCATCGAAGCAAGGTTTAGGTGGAGTGTTGATGTAAGATGGTAAGGTAGTAGCTTACGCTTCTAGATAGTTGAAAACTCACGAGAAGAACTACCCTACCAATGACCTAGAGTTAGGAGCTGTGGTTTTTGCCCTAAAGATTTGGAGGCATTACCTCTGTGAAGCTAAGTTCGAGGTTTTTATTGATCATAAGAGTTTGAAATATTTGTTTGATCAGAAAGAGCTCAATATGAGACAACGTAGGTGGATGGAGTTTCTTAAGGATTATGAGTTTAATCTCACTTACCACCCAGGAAAGGCCAATGTAGTGGCCGATGCTTTAAGTAGAAAAACCTTGCACGACTCTGCTTTAATGGTTAGGGAGATGGATCTGATTGAGGAGTTTAGAGACCTAAGTTTAGCTTGGGAAGTTACCCTTAAGGGGATTAGGCTTGGAACCTTGAAGGTTACCAACGATTTGATGAATCAAGTTAGAGAAGGCCAAAAGTTAGATAAGTTTCTCTTAGACCAGAGGGAGTTGCTTGCTCAAGGTAGAGACCTTAGTTTTAAGGGCAGAAGTGATGGGGTCTTGAAGTTCAAAGATAGAGTTTGTATACCAAATATCTTGGAGCTTAGGAAGTTGATCCTTGAAGAAGGACATAGGAGTGGATTGAGTGTGCACCAGGTGCCACTAAGATGTATTAGGATTTAAAGAGGATGTTTTGGTGGCCTAGGATGAAGAAAGATGTGGCTGAGTTTGTGTACGCTTGTTTAGTGTGCCAAAAGGCTAACATAGAACACCAGAAGCCATCAGGAAAGTCGTAATCTTTAAGTATCCCAGAATGGAAATGGGATAGTATCTCCATGGATTTTGTGTCTGGACTCCCGAGGACTCCAGCAGGTTTTGAGGCTATATGGGTTGTTGTGGATAGACTGACTAAGTCCGCCCATTTCATCCCTATGAACATGGAATACCCTTTAGAAAAGTTGACCAGGCTGTACATCAAATAGATAGTTAGGTTATATGGTGTGCCTTCTAGCATAGTGTCGGATAGAGACCCAAGGTTTACCTCTAGGTTTTGGAATAGTTTGCATGAGGCCTTAGGAACAAAGCTTAGGCTAAGTTCAGCTTACCACCCGCAGACGGATGGTCAGTCTAAGAGAACCATCCAGTCCTTAGAGGACTTGCTTAAAGCTTGTGTGCTAGAACAGTCGGGTAGTTGGGACAAGTTTTTGCCCCTAATAGAGTTCACCTACAACAATAGTTTCCATTCCAATATTGGGATGGCACCTTATGAAGCTCTTTATGGGAGGAGATGTAGGACACCTTTATGTTGGAGGGAACCTGGTGATAGTGTGGTGTTAGGACTTGAGACAGTACAAAGAAACCATGGAAAAGGTGAGGATGATTCAGGAAAAGATGACAACGGCGCAGAGTAGGAAGAAAAGCTACCATGACAAAAAGAGGAAAGCGCTCAAATTCCAGGAAGGCGGTCATGTATTCTTGAGAGTTACACCAACAACTGGGGTCGGTAGAGTAAAAAGAGAATTTGACTTTCGAGGTACAACCCCTCCGAATTGAGGGCCAGAGGGTGAAGCAGCTGAGGGGCAAAGAAATTCTTTTGGTTAAAGTCGTTTGGAGTGGGGCAACTGAGGAAAGTGCTACATGGGAGCTTGAGAGCAAGATGATGGAGGCGTACCCGCATCTCTTCGATGGAGATGAGTAGAAATTTCGAGGACGAAATTTTTTTAAGGGAAGTGGAATTGTAACACCCCATTTTCTGTTTAAGTGCTTTTGTGTGTGCCTTGTTTGTGAGGGAGGCTTAGAGTGGGCTAAGTGGGGTTTTTAAGTTAAAAATCCATTCCTGATGCATGAGCACGCCCGTTCTCATGTGTTAGCACGCCCGTGCTTGAGCATATGCCTTGTGGCTGTCTGGGCCACAAGCACGGCTGTGCTCAATAGGGAGCACGGCCGTTCTCAGGTGCAAGCATGTCTCGTGAAGCTAAGTCAAGCAAGACCGTGCTTAAGGGGGTGCACGGCCGTGCTCGGTGCGGAATCTTTATATAGACAGTGAGCAGCGAGGGTTATAGGCAATCCTAAGTGTGACGGCAGCCTCTCTCACTCTTCCCCTTTGAACCCAATCCTTGTTTGGTGTTCTGTTCTTAGTTAAGAGAGTACAATCACACGCTAGTGCCAATTAGCAAAGGTAATGGTCTTTCCCTCTCGTGTTTCCTTTTTCTGTTTCATGAATTGGGAACTAATGGGTTAACCCTGTTTGTGTTGACCAAGGCTTGGGACTGTTCGTCGAGCCATTCGAGGGAACCAATCTAGGAGCGTCTTCGGTTTAACGGGAATTCTTCATACCAGGTATGGGGAGAAGGAATAGTATGAATATGTAGGCTTGGGGGTAGCATAAGACGAAGGGTTATCCATGACCCTATTGTATGATAACATGTTTTTATGTTTTTATGTCTATTTGTTATATGATGTTAATTGTTGTGATGATGATATTGGCATGACTGTTATTAATTGATTAATGTTGTTATGAATATTCTTGTTATTGAATGCTGACTGTTATGAACATGTTGAATGTGATGATACCATGATTATTATGATATTATGATGATGTTGATTGATGTTGTGAACGCGTTACTGTTAAAACATTGAATCTGTTAATAATGCTATGGGATGGTTGTTCCCCTGTTCATAAGACTGAATGATAGTAATGAGTGAGGTTATGCTAACGGTTTAGTCAAACCTTAGGGATTGATTATGAGTGATTAGGAACAATTAATGATTTGAGATTAAAAGAGTAATTCCCCTTAATTTGTAAGACATGGATAATTAATCAAGACTAATGAAACTGATGATCAATGGATTAGTAAAGGCCAATAGAATTGAATCTGTGAATTGTCCCCAAGGATTTGGCAAAGGGTTCTGACCCTTTCTGCCCAGATCAGTACGGCCAAGCTCCATTGAGCATGGTCGTGCTTAATAGGGTGCACGCCCGTGCTCCATTTCAAAATCCAGAACAGGGCGCGCTTTTGAGCACGCCCGTACTTAACAGGCAGCACAACCGTGCTTGCCTGAAGAGCTCAGAACCCCCGTGCTGGGGTGAGCACGCCAGTGCTCACCTGTGCAGAACCGAAACTAGAACAGTACAGAAGCAGGAGTTTTCACCCTAAATGTTGGAACCAAAGTTTTTTTTTGGATTAAATAATCTTTAAGTTTTGATGTTAACAAAAAGGATTAAATTTATATGGCAAAGTGTTAGTTAAGATCTAACTGCTTCATCTAGTTTTGCAGGGATATTCGAAATTTTATAAGTTATGGAATCCTCTAAAGAGTTAATATCCGCGTCCACTTAAGTAGACGAGCTGCTAAAATGAATGGCATATTCAATTATGCCAATATGTTTAAATAGACGGAATATAGAACAGTACTAGTAGACGAGATTTTATCTACTGTGAGTAGGCGAGCCTGAGTGCCACGTCAGTAGACGCAGATCTAAGTGACTCACCGAATTATAGCAAGTCCAAAGACTTGATAATAGACGAGTAAAATTTTGCCACGTCACTGGGCGAGCTAAAAAGAGTTCTTAGCTTTAAGCGTATAGACGCACTTTTTCAGTAGACGAGCTCCTCTTTACTATGAATCCTTAGTATAATCCGAAAAACTATCTCGACCACATAGAAGTATTTATTTCAAATGATTGATATTTATTTCAAGTATATGTTGGTTCTTCATATTTATTTTAACGGTTTTGTTGCCTTGTTTATTTGAGAGAGACATAGTACAAGTAAGGAATTACAAAAGCAAAATAGTACAATGCAAAACGACTTGTACCCTGTCACCTTTAACGCTGGAATATCTGGAATTTGTACAAGGAAGGCAAGACAGTTTTTGGAGTTGCATTTGCTCAGAGGTGTGCCCGTTTTGTGCAAGAATGACATATAGTACAATGGCCACGAGCAAGCTGAGTCACAACGGATATTATGCAATTTGATTCTATCCCTAAACGGGAAAATTCAAAAACAACCGTTGAAGAATTTGAAGAGAAGAGCAAGGTCACTATAAATAGAAGACCTAGTCTTTTGAAGAAAGAACTTTTGTGCATACAGAATTCTTGATAGAAAAACTCTTACAAGATCAATTCTTTTATTCTTTTACAAAGCAAAAGTCTATAATACCTTAGCTTGAATATTGTTATATTCAACTGATCTTAAACTTTCATACCCTCACACATAGTGAGTTAGAAGATCAAAAGAAACCAAATCTCTTTGCTAGAGTTAGAGCCTGAAGAGGCTTGGTAAGAAAGGAATATTTGTAGACTGGAGAGGTGTTGAATACTTGTTGTAATATATTTGGAAAATAGTGGAGAAAAACCTTCAAGTAGAAGGGACTGGACGTAGCTCTTGGTTGGAAGAGAGTGAACCAGGATAAAACGACTTGCGTGAATCTTCTAATCCCTTATCTCTTCAGTTTTATTTGTTTATACTAACTGTGGGGATTTGAACTTGATTTTGTTAAGTCTTTAAAAGTTTGTTTTTCTGTGTGTTTGCTTCTGTCTCTTAATCTTTGTGTGAGAAAACTGTTTTGGAAAAAGGTTGTTTTCGAAAAATTATTAACAAACACAATTCAACCCCCCTTCTTGTGGTTGCCTGTGTCAACTTCAGTTGGTATCAGAGCTCAGCCTCGAAAGGGTTGAGCATCTAACAAGTGCTGAGGGAGTACGATCCAACAACCATGGATGCAGAAGGACAAGCTATCAACAGGCCTCCACTCTTTGATGGAACTGATTATGATTTTTGGAAGAAGAGAATGATGGCCTTCTTGGATGCACAGAACTTAGACATCTGGGAACTGATTGAGAATGGCTATACTGAGCCAAGAGGTGAAAATGGAGTAGCCTTGGCTAGAGCAGATTGGACTGCAGATCAAAAGGCTAAACATCAACTTAATCTTAAAGCAAAACATTATTTGATGTGTGCCATTACCAGATCAGAACATGACAAGGTTCACAGCTGTAACACAGCAAAAGAAATCTGGGATACACTGGCTCATACTCATGAAGGCTCACAAGTGAAGGAGTTAAAGATAAGCATGTTGGTTCACCAGTATGAGCTTTTTAAAATGGCTGATCATGAGACTATAGATCAAATGTTTGGAAGATTTCAAACAATAACCAACAGTCTCAGATCTCTTGGAAAAATTTATGAGAATAGAGATCATATCAGAAAAATTTTGAGAAGTCTCTCCAAGCAATGGAGGCCAAAGGTTACTGCCATTCAAGAAGCTAAGAATCTGAATACTCTTTCTCTAGAAGAGCTTCTCGGGTCACTAAAGGTTCGTGAGCTTGAACTAAATGAAGAAGACAATTCCAGAAAAGGAAAGTCTATTACCTTAAAGGCAAAGAAAGCCAGCTCTTCAAAAGTCCTTAAAGCTGCTGAGTCTTCAGATGATGTTGAACCTTCAGACAGTGATGAAAGGTCAAATGAAGATGAATTATCTTTCATCTCCAGAAAGATACAACACATGTGGAGAAAGAAAGGTAACTTCAAAAGAAAGCAGTTCAACAAGAAGCTTTCTAAGGAGAAATCAGACTCCAAAGAAAAAGTCCACCCCTATGCTTTGAATGCAAGAAGCCTGGTCATTTCAAAGCTAACTGCCCTGAATTAAAAGAGAAAAAGAAGTTCTTCAAGAAAAAGAAGGGCTTAATGGCAACATAGGAGGACTTGGACTTATCCTCATCAGATGAGGAAAATGAAGTTGAGGAAGAGGCAAATATCTGCCTCATGGCTGACACATCATCAGAGAATGAATACACTGATGATGATGAGGTAATGGATTCTGACTCGTCCACTCAAAAAAATGCTTTTGATGAATTACTGCAATATGACTCATCCATACTTTCACATGAATACAAAAGTATTAAAAAGAAGTTTGCAAAGTTAACAAAAGAGTATGATAGAGTCTGCATTGAAAAACAAAGTTTAGCTCTAGAAAATAATAAGCTAAGATCAGAAAATGTCAGTCTAACTGACAAACTTGAATGTGAGCCTGATAATTCTTGTAAAGTTGCAAAACTGAAACAAGATGTAACATATTTGACAGACACTCTGTCAAAATTTGTAGGTGGCTCAGATAAGCTCAGTCTTATTCTAAGGTACTCTAGGTCACCATATGATAAATCTGGCCTTGGTTATGACAAGGAGAAGCATGAGGCATCTCATGATAAGTCAAAACCACATATACCATATAGAGCTTCAAAAGCTCCAGCTAAAACTGTTAAAGCTAAATCAAGCCCGTCCAACACATTTTGCAAAGTGTGTGGAAAAAGTGGGCATGCTACAAATAGATGCATACATAATAGGCATGTTAAACATTCACGTCTAATGAAAACTAACAAGACAGGACCCAAGTCAGTTTGGGTACCTAAGGACAAGATAATACCTGTTGCATATCTGCTTAACAAAGGAAAGAAACAAACATCCTGGTACTTGGACAGTGGATGCTCACATCATATGACGGGAGAAAGGTGTATGTTCCAAGACCTAAGACATACGGATGGTGGCTGGGTGACATTTGGAGGAAACCAGAAAAGGAAGATCACTGGCATAGGTAAAATTGGTAAACATCCTCTTCCCTCCATTGATAATGTTCTTTTAGTGAATGATTTAAAACATAATCTGCTGAGCATAAGTCAATTATGTGATAGTGGATATGATGTTTCTTTTAATAAGAACAAGTGTAATGTCAAGAAAAATGATGGATCAATTTTATTCACTGCTAAAAGGCTAAACAATTTGTATAAAATTGACTTGAAGGACCTTTCAAAGCAAAGTGTCTCATGTTTAGTGTCCATTGAAGATGAGCGATGGATTTGGCATAAAAGGCTAGGTCATGCAAGCTTGAGATTAATCTCAAAGCTAAATAAGCATAACCTCGTGAGAGGACTACCAAACCTTAAGTACAAATCTGATGCTCTCTGTGATGCATGTCAAAAGGGAAAACAAGTCAAAGGTTCCTTTGAATCTAAGAATATTGTTAGTACCAAGAGACCACTAGAACTGCTACACCTTGATCTTTTTGGTCCAACAAGGACTTCTTCTATCAGCGGTAAGAAATATGGTCTAGTCATTGTAGATGACTACACAAGATGGACATGGGTTATGTTCCTAGCTCACAAGGATGGGTCCTTCAAGGTCTTTTCTATATTCTGCAAACGTGTACAGAATGAAAAAGGCATGTGTATCACTTCAATCAGAAGTGACCATGGGGGAGAGTTTGAAAATGAGCTATTTCATAAGTTCTGTGAAGATAGTGATATTCTTCACAAGTTCTCAATACCTAGAACACTACAGCAAAATGGTGTGGTAGAGAGAAAGAACAGATCTCTTCAAGAGATGGCTAGAACTATGCTTAATGACAACTCTGTCCCTAGACACTTCTGGGCTAAAGCTGTTAATACTGCCTGCTATATTCAGAACAGAATATACATTAGACCAATCTTGAACAAGACTCCTTATGAATTGTGGAAGGGACAAAAACCCAACATTTCATACTTTCATCCTTTCGATTGTAAATGCTATATTCATAACACTAAAGATCAACTTGGTAAGTTTGATGCAAAAGTAGACAATGGAATCTTGTTAGGATTTTCTAAAACATCAAAAGGCTTTAGAGTATATAATTCTAGAACTCCAGTAGTAGAAGAATGTATACATGTCAAGTTTGATGACAAGCAGCCTGATAAGAAATTATCAGAGCTAGATGAAGCTTTTGCAGATCTTGATTTAAACATCTCAGAAGAGACAACAGAGATAAAAGCTGATGATCAAGTGGAAGACCCTCCTCAACAACCAGAAACATCCACCTCTCAACAAGACAATGTTCAGAGATCTTGGCATTTCAAGAATTATCATCCACCAGATCAAATCATTGGAAACCCCAGTGATAAGCTGAGAACCAGATCAACCTTCAGAGAGCATGAAGATACTGCACTAGTCTCTGAGTTGGAACCAAAGACAGTAGACGAGGCTCTGCTGGGCAATGGCTGGATTCTAGCTATGCAAGAAGAACTAAACCAATTTGAGAGCAGTGATGTCTGGACTCTGATGCCTTTGCCTAAAGACAAATCTGTTATAGGAACAAAATGGGTTTACAGAAACAAGCTTGATGAAAATGGTAAGGTAATAAGAAACAAAGCAAGACTGGTTGCACAAGGTTATTCTCAAGAAGAAGGTGTAGATTACACTGAAACCTTTGCACCTGTTGCTAGATTAGAAGCAATTAGAATTCTACTTTCATTTGCTGCACATCACAACATAATGCTTTTTCAAATGGATGTAAAAAGTGCTTTTCTTAATGGCTTTATTAATGAAGAGGTTTATATTATGCAACCTCCAGGTTTTAAAAGTGAAACCCAACCTGAACATGTGTATAAGCTTAAGAAAGCTTTATACGGCCTAAAACAAGCCTCTAGAGCTTGGTATGATAGGCTAAGTTCATTTTTAATGGAAAATGGCTTTAATAGGGGAAAGGTTGATACAACCTTGTTTAGAAAGTCAATTAAATCCAGTTTTATAGTAGTGCAAATTTATGTTGATGATATTATATTTGGTGCTACTAATGAATCTCTGTGCAAAGAATTCTCAAAGTTAATGCAGAAAGAATTTGAAATGAGCATGATGGGAGAACTCAAGTTCTTTCTTGGACTTCAAGTTAAACAAGCTGTGGACGAGGTGTACATCCATCAAACCAAGTATACAAAGGAACTCCTTAAGAAGTTCAAAATGGATGATTGCAAACCAATGAATACCCCTATGCACCCCACGTCCATACTGAACAAAGATGACAAAGAGAAAAAGGTAGACCAAAAGGTATATAGAGGTATGATAGGATCTCTTCTATATCTTACTGCGTCCAGACCTGATATTATGTTCAGTGTTTGTTTATGTGCTCGATTTCAATCTGATCCTAGAGAATCTCACTTATCAGCAGTCAAGAGAATATTTAGATATTTGAAAGGTACTACTAATCTGGGTTTGTGCTTTAAGAGAAATGAAGATTACAGATTAGTTGGATTTTGTGATGCTGACTATGCTGGAGATAGAATTGAAAGAAAAAGTACCAGTGGAGGATGTCACTTCATTGGAGCTAATCTTGTCTCTTGGTCAAGCAAAATGCAAAGTACCATTGCTTTATCAACTGCTGAAGTTGAGTATATTTCAGCTGCTAGTTGCTGCTCTCAACTTCTATGGATCAAACACCAATTGGAAGACTACAATGTATTTGTAAGTAGTATACCATTTATGTGTGATAATACTGCTGCTATTAATCTATCTAAGAATCCAATACTGCATTCTAGAGCTAAGCACATAGAGATTAAACATCATTTTATACGAGATTATGTGCAAAAAGGTGTTTTTGATATTCAATTTGTAGATACTGACCATCAATGGGCAGATATCTTTACTAAACCTCTTGCTGAGGACAGATTTATTTTTATTAGAAAACATCTTAACATGCTATGTGTAGATTAATTGTGTTATTCAGACTTGAAAATTCTGCTATTGATGTATGTAAGCATTACAAGTTTATTACAAGTTTTAAGTGCGCGTCCATTGCATACCGCGTCCATTGTTTTTGTATCGCGTCCATTGCATGTCGCGTCTATGCTTGGTTGTTGCTTGAACCCGTCTACACACACATTATGTATTAACTGCATTTATTTTGTCTAAAAGACAATTCTTTTATATTCTCTCTGCTGAGTCAGTATTTCTTATTAAACCTTTTTAATTTATTTCTAAAAGAAAACCCCTTTGAAATTCAAAACCTTTAAAAACAAAACCCTTCCCTCTGAGGAAACTTTACCTTCGTCTTCAAACTCACATTACAACTCTCTGTTTTCTGACTCGCAAAACCCTAACCTTCTTTCTTCAACCATGGCCTCCTCATCCAAGATTTTCAATGTTGAAAAACTGAAACTTGCCATTGAACATCACTTTGACTTCGGGATTCTGAAAGATTAAAACTTGGATGTAAGCAATTTTATCACTGCTGCTGGTTAGGACGGAATGTTCATTGAAAGGGTTTCTATTTACCCAGACTTGATTAGGGCTTTTTGGAGGAACCCTCAGGTGACAATCGCTGAAGTTTCTGCTACTGTTGCTGGAAAAAGAATAGTGGTCTCTGAAAAGACCATTTCTGATGCCATAAATTGCTCTCAAGAAGGAGAAGTCATCACTGAAACTTGGGAGAAGGACCTTGGTGGTTCATAAGTAATATCAGCTTTGTTAATGAGACAAGACACAGTAAGAAATCATGCATGGAAGTCTGTAGAGATGAAAGACGATGTTCGTATTCTTCATCAAATGTTGAACAAGGTTATTCTTCATAAAGTGGGGTCAAAGGATAATATGTCTGCCCTACACAAATTTTGCCTCGGCCATCTTATTACAGAGACAAAAATCAACCTTCCAAGAATTCTTTATGGAAGATTCAGAGATGCAGTGGTCACAAGGAAGAAGATTTCTAGAATTCCTTACTGCCATCTTTTATCAAAAATCTTCAAGTCTCAGAAGCTGTATGACTTTATATCTTCTAAGCCAACTGAGGAACAAGAAAGGATTCTGCCATAGAAGGGCATGTCAACTGCTATTTTTGGCAAAATGAACATTGCCAATATGAACTTAAGCACGTACACTGCCATTGCCCTAGCTAAGCAAGAAGAATTGCTCAAAGTGAAAGAAGAACAGATTGAGCAAAACAATGCTGAGGTTCTAGGAATGAAGAGAACATTCAGGAGGAAGACTACAGCTGTTAGGACAAGATCTCCTAAAAAGCATGCGGCTGCATTGTTATTAGGGAACCTACTGCAGAGGTCCCTCAACCAGCAAGAGCTCAGAAAAGGACAAGAAATTTGATCCTATCTCACAATGAGGATGATGAAGACGATGAGGGCAGAGTTCCTATCAGTGCTATCTTGAAGAAACAAAAGGCTGTGAGTGCTGCCATTCCTACAAGAAGACAGCAACCTCAAAAGAAGAGCCAAGTCTGCCATAGCTACTGAGGTAACTCTTCCTGCTAATGATCCTGTTCAATTAGCAGTAGATGCCTTAGTTACTAGTCTAGAGGATAGGATGGATGTTGTCTCTGCACCAGATGTGTCTGTAAACCAACCTGATGATGTATATATCCCCTCACCACCCTCACCACAACAACCACAAATAGCCTCACCACAACAACCAAAATTCCCACCGCTGATACCTGAGGATGATCCCTGGTTCAACCAACCAGATGACGGTATTATCCCTGGTGCCCCCTTTCCAAAGATGAAAAAGATACCATTTCCATATACTCCTCCTTCTGAAATTTATAATGGCATGTTTGAATCTTGGGCCAAAGTAAAAAGGGATTGGAAAATCTTGTTCCATACTCATGAGCTAGAACCTATCTCTAACAAACCCTGGTACCCTTTGCCAGAATATGAGTATGAACCTGAATCAGTAGTCAGACCTTGGTATAGACCTCACTATAACATTCCACATGGCACTCCTCCATCCAAACTTTTCAATAGACTTGGACCTCTCATCACTCACCTACCACAAAACAAATTTCCACCCAGAAAAATCTACCCAAACCTTGTAAAATACCCTCCCTTCAAACCCTTCACTGATGGTGTAGAGAGGCATATAATATCTGACTGGTCTAAGGATCCTGTCAAGAAAGACCTGCAAGATGTCATATACAAAAGGTCTAGATCCTACAGACATGTCCCCATCATTATGGATAAGAAGACAAAATGGAAGAGCTTCTTCCATCCAAGTGAATATGGCAAGGCATCTGACATTATTGATCATCCATGTGTTCACAGTGTGAAATGCACAGAAGAAGCATCTACATCTGGTTTGTCTTCAGAGCAGAAAAAATATATCCCTAAGGTTAGAGGCAAGTGTGGACTATCAAGCTTCAGACACTTCATCTACAAGGACATCTTAGGTGTTCCTACGATAAGTCCTATCTATGTAGAAAAAGAAGTCCACTGGGCTAAAGAGCTGCCCCCACCTGTTCTGCAAATAACTGACTCACCTCCACCTTCTGAGCACACCGAAGAAGAAATCATTGTTGAAGACTCTGGTATGGAGATTGACTCTGCTGCACCAGTCACTGCTAATGAGGAAGTTGTTGAATCTGATTCTAGACCAAGCACTCCTGGAAAGTCATCATCTCAACCATTAGCAATAACTGTAATTCATCCAGAGAAGCCACAAACTTCAAGAGCTCTTGACACTCTGCCAAGCCAAGCTCATGCTCATGAAAGTGCTGAAAGTTCAAGACCAACACTCTCACTACCTCCAAACTTTGAAGAAATCATTGGAAGAATTGTAGAGTGTCACATCCCATTTATTTTTTTAGTGAGAGTGTCCAAACTTTTCGATAATTGTTCTTATATAGTGATAATTGTTTGTGTTTGATAATTATAAAATGATATTTTTTTATAATTTAGTATCAAATTATATTATTTGGCTAAGAGATATTTTAGTAAGAAAATATAGTTATTTTGGGATTTATAAAGGGTAGAATTTATTTTATGAAAGATATCATAAATATTTTATTTATTTCAAAGAGCTGATTTTATTAATTTTGCTAGTCACACCCCCTATTTTACTGCAAACACCCCCCTCTTCTCCTTTAACCCACGAATCCCTCTCCCTCATACTCACTTTTTCATTTCTGAAAACCTAACTCAGAAACCCACTTCTTCTTTCAACGCCGCCGCCGCCACCTAGGGAGGACCTCTGACCGTCGTGCGCCGCCTGTTCCAGTGTCTTCGCTGTTTCGCGTCGCCATCTCCGCCATTTCGCGTCGCGTCTTCGTCGCTGCGGCTTCGTCCTCCATGCCACGAACAACCGCGCGCCGCCGCCATGGGAGAGTCGCTTGGCCGCTGCTTGACGTGGAGGAGAAGACCACGCACTGCCAATCCTGCACATGTTGTTCTGTTTGGCTCTGTTTTTCGCCGCCGTCACCGCCATGGGACAGTACGTCGCCGTCCTCCGCCGCGTATCTCTCGTCGCCGCCATGTCGGATTTCCAGTAGCCATCACGTGCTATCCTGTTGCTTGTTCATCTTGGAAGGAAGAAGGAGAGGATTCCATTCAGACTCTGTTATTGTTAAAGAAGAGTAATTGATGAGACTACAACAAGGAAAAGAAACAAAGACATAGCGAGGATATCGAGAAAAGAGCTAGATTTTTTTATAATACCTCTTTTTCAAGAGGATTCAAGGTGACAATAGAATCCCTCAAAACCTCTCTATTTGGTGTGGGTAATTATTTGAATTAGTGTGATTGTCTATATGAATTGATATGATTTCATGTTATGTTTGATTGGTTTGTTCACATATTTTGACCTACTTGTTTCATTTGAATTGATATGTCTATATGTGAGAATGTGTTATAGCATGATGATGAATCGCTTTGTTTGGCAATGCATTTGATATGTGACTGTATGCTTGACTGGTAGAATAAGTAAGTATCTAATCAGAGATTAGGATGAGAGATTAAGGCACTAGATTATGACCCGATAAGAGTTGGTGAGACTCATATTAGAATGCATGGTGTTGTTCACAACCGTGTGGGTGGAACACATGAGGTCAGAGTATCCGATTACGGGTACCAGATGTCACGGGTCAGTTCCCTAACGGGAATGGGGGTAACTACCGTGATACTCTTGTAGTCCTTGCCAAGTCGTCCTGTATCCTAACGGGAATGGGGATACTCTTATTTTGTGTAGCTATTCCCTAACGGGAATGGGGGAATAGTGTCATTGCTTTGCATGAGCATCCTAACGGGAATGGGGATGTGCATCGGTGTTTATGGACGAGCCGCTAGGATGACTGACTAACATCCCTAACGGGAATGGGGGATGGTGACAAGATTATACGTGGCCACATCAGCATTGTGTGACATGAGGTTATGGTTTTCGGCCAAAAATTTGGCCTTCGGGCAAGAAAGGGACCGGTTGACATGCATTTAGGAACAGTAATTTTTATAGCATATGTTGTTCTTTTACATGTGAAAATTTTACTTTCTGGTGTTTATTTTATCTTGATTATGTGTTGGGTTGTTAAGAGAGGATTTTCTATACCTTCCACACTAGGTATAGTTGGAAATGTCATAGTTCAAATTGTTTTAATATATTTACTATTGTCACTGAGTTTTACTCATTTTTGGGATTTCTGACATTTCCAGGTTTTAAATGTGACATTGGGCTCTTGATAGCATTTCCGGGATGGTTGATAGATCCCAATGAGGAAAGTCTTTTGGTCAGGTCGAGCCGGATCGGAGTCTATTAAAATGGTCCACTTAGTCTTATAAAGAATTTTGTAAATGATCAACTTTATTTTAAAAAGTTTGGTATTTTGAGATATTTATTTGGGGTGTCACATTTTGGTATCAGAGCAGGTCAGTCCTACCGGACTGTGAGTTCATGATAGTAAGAAGAGTGTGTTTAGTATGATCCGGCTTAGGATGTCAGCAGTCAATGTCTTTCTGCAGTGTTGTTATACTTTCGAGTTCTTTGAGGACAAATTATTGGGACTGGCCATCCCAATGGTTTGCTCAAGGAATGAGGAAGGATAATGACCTACAGGGGTAAGCATTAAATAGACAATGCTTCCCATGGTTTAATTTGTGGCATTTGTAACTAGTCTCATGATTTTTTATTTTATTTTTTAGATTTTCATGTTGACTTTTTCATGTGTTATTTGCATAAGACTTGAATTATCATTTCAGTAAGAATTCATTTGTGAGTTAGTTTTTGTATGTTGGTAATTAAACTTAATTTTAAAGGGCTAAAGCTTTATTTTGGTTGAGTAAACTACGGGATGCCATTCTAAATTTATGTTATCTAGAGAGTAAATTGGAATGTGTGAACAATTTATTGTTGAAGTCATTGTGATGGTATGACTTATGAAATTTCATGTTTTTTTTTTTTTTTGTGAATTGGTGTGCCATTGTGTGTATGATTTTGAAATTGGGTATAAAGAATGTACTTACTACTGTTATATGTTGATTAAATTATGATGTTGAGTGTGAACCTGCTGATTTATGAAGTTAAGAGAGTCTCAAATAACATTGATCTTCTATGTATGGGGTATGGAATGATTTATGAAGACTGTTTTCTGTTTAAGTGTAGGCCTTTTCAGTCTCAAAATTCGATGCTTTGTTCCAAAGGGTAGTTGTTATCACAGAATTTCTCTGCAGATTGTTTGAATTGAATTATATCAAATCACAATCAGTTTATGCTCATTTATTTCTCTTTTGCATCTCATCTTGTTGGAAATTTCTCTGGTTTTTCTGATTTATTCAAGATGCACAAAATGCATTCAGTTAAAGAAAATGCAACCAGTTTAAAGAAAATCAACTTACTTTCTTTGCTTCTTTTTCCTTCCATTCCTTGTTTCTCTCTCTTTTGGTTTGTGTTAAAGAAAATGCAATCAGTTTATGGATACTTCAGGTTTGTGTTTGTGTTTGTGTTTTTCATAGACCAATCTTCTTCCCTTGATTCTTTTGATGGTTTGAAGATTGGGTCCTTGAATCCTTCAAGCTCCTTTACTTTGCAATTTTTTTTTTCCCAGTATTTGATTTGGAGACTTTTGTTTGGGCTTCTTTATATCCATCATGTGATTTCAAGTGTTTTAAATTTTAAGACTAGCAGCCATCTTTTTCTCACAGTAGCATTATGTCATTGAAAATATGACCTCATCGGTCTCTATTATACTCTCTGGGAAATCATACCCTTGGACTTAGCCCATGTGTGAGCCCCTTCCCCTACCAAGATGCTTATCATGGAGATATAGCGGCTATTCAAATGATTTTAGGTTTGCTTCTAAATAGATCCAATATCAACTTAGGAACCTGAAGGAATGATAGAATTTGGAGAGATGAGAAATTGACCTTAAAGGTGAGATTTTGAACTATATAATACATAGAATTAAGCCTTGACTGTATCATTGGTTCCTAAAGAAGTAAGAAGTGATTTATTAGCTTCTCTACAACTTTTAAATAATGATATAGATTTGTTGGTCAAGTTTTATAGTCATCTATTAAGCAGAACTCAAAATGACCACCTTGAACAGAAATTTCCAAAAGACTATTTGAAGCCTAAATTTGTATAGCCATAACTTCCAAACGAAAAATGTTATTGATGTGGGGTTTGTTCTCACAGTTTTCATTTGCCAAGATCATTTGACAACAAGAAATCAGATTGACCCTTAGAATTAAAACCATGATTTTAAGGCTAAAACAAGTGGTGATTTTCCCTTTCACATATAGCAGGTGCGACTGATTAATGCTTTGGAACTCCCTCAATTTGAATGAGTTTGATATAGTGTAATAAGATGATTGCATGTATTGTTATCTGGTGAGTGTTAAAATTATGTTCTGATATTAGCAACCCTCTTAATTTGTTCTTGGAAGCCTAAAATGAGTCTTAAATTTTGATAGATGAAGTATAGTGTTTGTTTGTTTTCTCATTCAGGAATTCTTTACAATATGCCTAAAATTCTGTTTTGGAGCTTTTGTATTGATAGCCTACTTTAAAGTAAGCAAGAATGAAGAAAAGAGCTTCCCTTTTTGTTACATGTCAAATAACAGAAAATCCTTTGAACCTGAGTTCTTATATTGTCAAAGTATTTGCCTACTTTGCCTTGCTTTATAAAATGGAATCATGTGTTAACATTTGTTTGGTTTCGATCAATAAAATTATGTAGTTATAGTTGTTTTTTTGTCATTGTTGTTTACTGCATTAACATTTATCGTACTTTGATTTCGTTGATGAAAGAATCAAAGAGTAATCAAAACTGGATGAGATTGCAAGATGTCCAACTTGAAACATAAATTTCTGTATATTATATATATATATATATATATATATATAAACTCACTAAAAATCTACTACCTTTTATCTTTTTTTTTTTTGTGGTAAATACAAAGTCGTAGTTGTTTATCTATTTCATTATCTTTTTACAATTGTAAATATAAGTTAAAATGCATAAGTTTACTGTCATACAACTCATAAATACTGAGTGAAAGTTGTACATCACGTCCTATGGTCAAATTAGAAGCATAACTCAAAATGATTACATAGAATTCTTGTACCAAAACTTGTAAAAAGGTCCAACTTCAGAATAATATTACTTTCAAACAAAAAATAGATATTAACTTGAGGTTCCCTCTTACAGTTTTCTTAGTAAAAATATGATAGTTAATCTGACCTTGGTATTTGGTACGAGATTTGACTATAGTATAAGGATGCTTTATGTAAATAAATGAGGTTAAAAAGGACTCAGAACTTAATCAGAGCTTATAGGCCACTATAGTAAGCAAATAGGCTTCTAATTGAGAGGTATGAGTACTAATGCTATCTCTGAAATGGGTAGAATGTCCGGCAGTTTCGTCATTTTTATATGAACTATTTGTTAGCTGTGTGAAATTTTTTGTTATTATTTGTTATATTATATTTGAATTGTTTGACGACCTGAAAATCCGTTAGACGTAGGATTCTTAAGAATTATCTTATGGTATGAGTTTCATTGATTACGTCTACAGTAAGCAAACGGGGAAAAGTCTTGTAAGCATGTTCAAGACTTCAGTTGGGGATTAACATGATAAATGCCACATTTTGAACATGTATGAAATGAATGAACTCTCACCTCCAAGCCTCATAATGATCATGATTGGAAAAGTTGACTACACTACCTTTTGTTCTAAATACTCTTAACTTTCCTTAAAAGTTTGTTATGTTCATTTGTTGGTATCATAACATGTATCTATAATATTGGTAATAGAAATTTTTTGGTGAAACCATTCTTGATTTCATCTAATTTTACCAGATGTGATTTCAATATCACCTTAAAGTCATATTAACTCCCTTCTGAATTGTTATCGGTTAGTACCTATTATTGGAAACTTCAATCCCATTTTGGAAATTTAGACTATCCCTCATTGGAATTTTAATCCAAAAACAAATTTTCATGGAAAACGGAAACTTTAGTAGAATTATGAACCGAGCATTTTCTCACTTGAAAACCTATTCGAGGATCTTCTTGTAAATAGAATTTTCCTTTGTCTTTCCATTCTTTAAATTTTGCCTTCGTTCAAATTCTCCCCATACCTGAACACCTTTTTCCATGTTAACTTTATGCATTAGAGATAAGCCATTTATCTATGGTAGTTTATTTAATATATGGCTCTCTAATTATCCTATCCTTTTATGCTCCTTCTCAGCAACATTCCCTTACCCCATTTCCTATGCCTGGAAAAAATCATTTCCTTTCTTCTATGCTCTGACAACTGCTAACCAAGACAACCTGCGATAAGTTCCCTATACAGAAAACTCTTATTGTTGAAGGAAAGAGTTGAAGGTTGCTAACTCTTGCATCTTTCCTTTCTACCCAAAATATCAACCACTGTTTTGTTTTCTATTCATGTACACATGCCAACTACGAGAAAAGGAAATAAAAGTCAACAACCTCTTCCTCATATTTTATTTTGTGCTAGTTACACCTTTTCACTCCAATTTCCATGATGTCTGTCACAATATTTCACAACTTTTATAACATAACAAATTTCGGGGACGAAATTTTATTTAAGAAGGGGAGTAATGTCACATCCCATTTATTTTTTTAGAAGCGGGATAATTATTATTAAACTTTTCGATAATTGTTCTTATATAGTGATAATTGTTTGTGTTTGATAATTATAAAATGATATTTTTTTTATAATTTAGTATCAAATTATATTATTTGGCTAAGAGATATTTTAGTAAGAAAATA
Organism: Echinosophora koreensis; assembly: GCA_035048595.1. Classification (NCBI taxonomy): domain Eukaryota; kingdom Viridiplantae; phylum Streptophyta; class Magnoliopsida; order Fabales; family Fabaceae; genus Echinosophora; species Echinosophora koreensis. The sequence goes on along the minus strand of JAPCYP010000013.1, from coordinate 6,337,165 downwards.
TAGTTATTTTGGGATTTATAAAGGGTAGAATTTATTTTATGAAAGATATCATAAATATTTTATTTATTTCAAAGAGCTGATTTTATTAATTTTGCTAGTCACACCCCCTATTTTACTGCGAACACCCCCCTCTTCTCCTTTAACCCACGAATCCCTCTCCCTCATACTCACTTTTTCATTTCTGAAAACCTAACTCAAACCCACTTCTTCTTTCAACGCTGCCGCCGCCACCTAGGGAGGACCTCTGACCGTCGTGCGCCGCCTGGACTAGGGAAGAAACTGCACGCCTGTTCCAGTGTCTTCGCTGATTCGCGTCGCCATCTCCGCCATCTCGCGTCGCGTCTTCGTCACTGCGGCTTCGTCCTCCATGCCACGAACAACCGCGCGCCGCCGCCATGGGAGAGTCGCTTGGCCGCTGCTTGACGTGGAGGAGAAGACCACGCACTGCCAATCCTGCACATGTTCTGTTTGGCTCTGTTTTTCGCCGCCGTCACCGCCATGGGACAGTACGTCGCCGTCCTCCGCCGCGTATCTCTCGTCGCCGCCATGTCGGATTTCCAGTAGCCATCACGTGCTATCCTGTTGCTTGTTCATCTTGGAAGGAAGAAGGAGAGGATTCCATTCAGACTCTGTTATTGTTAAAGAAGAGTAATTGATGAGACTACAACAAGGAAAAGAAACAAAGACATAGCGAGGATATCGAGAAAAGAGCTAGATTTTTTTATAATACCTCTTTTTCAAGAGGATTCAAGGTGACAATAGAATCCCTCAAAACCTCTCTATTTGGTGTGGGTAATTATTTGAATTAGTGTGATTGTCTATATGAATTGATATGATTTCATGTTTTGTTTGATTGGTTTGTTCACATATTTTGACCTACTTGTTTCATTTGAATTGATATGTCTATATGTGAGAATGTGTTATAGCATGATGATGAATCGCTTTGTTTGGCAATGCATTTGATATGTGACTGTATGCTTGACTGGTAGAATAAGTAAGTATCTAATCAGAGATTAGGATGAGAGATTAAGGCACTAGATTATGACCCGATAAGAGTTGGTGAGACTCATATTAGAATGCATGGTGTTGTTCACAGCCGTGTGGGTGGAACACATGAGGTCAGAGTATCCGATTACGGGTACCAGATGTCACGGGTTAGTTCCCTAACGGGAATGGGGGTAACTACCGTGATACTCTTGTAGTCCTTGCCAAGTCGTCCTGTATCCTAACGGGAATGGGGATACTCTTATTTTGTGCAGCTATTCCCTAACGGGAATGGGGGAATAGTGTCATTGCTTTGTATGAGCATCCTAACGGGAATGGGGATGTGCACCGGTGTTTATGGACGAGCCGCTAGGATGACTGACTAACATCCCTAACGGGAATGGGGGATGGTGACAAGATTATACGTGGCCACATCAGCATTGTGTGACATGAGGTTATGGTTTTCGGCCAAAAATTTGGCCTTCGGGCGAGAAAGGGACCGGTTGACATGCATTTAGGAACAGTAATTTTTATAGCATATGTTGTTCTTTTACATGTGAAAATTTTACTTTCTGGTGTTTATTTTATCTTGATTATGTGTTGGGTTGTTAAGAGAGGATTTTCTATACCTTCCACACTAGGTATAGTTGGAAATGTCATAGTTCAAATTGTTTTAATATATTTACTATTGTCACTGAGTTTTACTCATTTTTGGGATTTCTGACATTTCCAGGTTTTAAATGTGACATTGGGCTCTTGATAGCATTTCCGGGATGGTTGATAGATCCCAATGAGGAAAGTCTTTTGGTCAGGTCGAGCCGGATCGGAGTCTATTAAAATGGTCCACTTAGTCTTATAAAGAATTTTGTAAATGATCAACTTTATTTTAAAAAGTTTGGTATTTTGAGATATTTATTTGGGGTGTCACATAGAGGAGAGAGTGAAAGTTGAGGTAAAAGAGCAAGTGAAAGAACAAGTTGCCGAAGCTCTGGCTCCCACCAATACCATGATGAATCAGATGATGAGTATAATGCTAAGCTTCCAACAAAGCCAGAATTTGCCAACCCAAGTCCCTGCCCCTCTACCAAATCCAAATCCAAACCCACCTCCTCCATCTTCTTATAGCCTTTCTTTTGATTTTTTTTTTTTTGTTACTGACAATGATGGTCCACTTTCCTACCTTTTTGTCTGATGACAAAAAAGGGGGAGAATGGAGAGAGAGAATTAAATTTTTTTATATGAAAGCATATGAAAGTTAGTATTTGAAAAATATTCCTTTGTCTGCATATGTATGTATTTTACTTGTCTTATATGATTGCATAGTTATTTAATTGTTCTGATACTATCTTTTGTCCGATAAGTAGCTCTACTGATATGATAAGTAATATGTGATATATGCTTTTTTGTTCATATCTTATTCTATTATTCTTTCCCTGTTAAGTTTGAATGCTTTGTCTTATTGGGAGCTTTGTAAGCTCTCTTAGACTTTGTACACTCAAATTTAATTAGTTTTTGTCATCATAAAAAAGGTGGAGATTGTTGGAACCAAAGTTTTTTTTTTTATTAAATAATCTCTACGTTTGATGTTAACAAAAAGGATTAAATTGGTATGGCAAAGTGTTAGTTAAGATCTAACTGCTTCATCTAGTCTTGCAGGGATATTCGAAATTTTATAAGTTATGGAATCCTCTAAAGAGTTAATATCCGCGTCCACTTGAGTAGACGAGATGCTAAAATGAATGATATATTTAATTATGCGAATATGTTTAAATAGATGGAATATAGAACAGTACTAGTAGACGAGATTTTATCTACTGTGAGTAGACGAGCCTGAGTGCCACGTCAGTAGACGCAGATCTAAGTTACTCACCGAATTATAGCAAGTCCAAAGACTTGATAATAGGTGAGCAAAATTTTGCCACGTTACTAGACGAGCTAAAAAGAGTTCTTAGCTTTAAGTGTATAGACGCACTTTTTCAGTAGACGAGCTCCTCTTTACTATGAATCCTTAGTATAATCAGAATAACTATCTCGACCATATAGAAGTATTTATTTCAAATGATTGATATTTATTTCAAGTATATGTTGGTTCTTCATATTTATTTTAGCAGTTTTGTAGCCTTGTTTCTTTGTGAGAGACATAGTACAAGTAAGGAATTACAAAAGCAAAATAGTACAATGCAAAACCACTTGTACCCTGTCACCTTTAACGCTGGAATAGCTGGAATTTGTAAAAGGAAGGCAAGACATTTTTTGGAGTTGCATTTGCTCAGAGGTGTGCCCGTTTTGTGCAAGAATGACATATAGTACAATGGTCATGAGCAAGCTGAGTCACAACGGATATTATGCAATTTGATTCTATCCCTAAATGGGAAAATTCAAAAACAACCGTTGAAGAATTTGAAGAGAAGAGCAAGGTCACAATAAATAGAAGACCTAGTCTTTTGAAGAAAGAACTTTTGCGCATACAGAATTCTTGATAGAAAAACTCTTACAAGATCAATTCTTTTATTCTTTTACAAAGCAAAAGTCTGTAATACCTTAGCTTGAATATTGTTATATTCAACTGATCTTAAACTTTCATACCTTGACACATAGTGAGTTAGAAGATCAAAAGAAACCAAATCTCTTTGCTAGAGTTAGAGCCTGAAGAGGCTTGGTAAGAAAAGAATATTTGTAGCCTGGAGAGGTGTTGAATACTTGTTGTAATCTATTTGGAAAATAGTGGAGAAAAACCTTCAAGTAGAAGGGACTGGACGTAGCTCTTGGTTGGAAGAGAGTGAACCAAGATAAAACGACTTGCGTGAATCTTCTAATCCCTTATCTCTTCAGTTTTATTTGTTTATACTAACTGTGGAGATTTGAACTTGATTTTGTTAAGTCTTTAAAAGTTTGTTTTTCTGTGTGCTTGCTTATGTCTCTTAATCTTTGTGTGAGAAAACTGTTTTGGAAAAAGGTTGTTTTCAAAAATTATTAACAAACACAATTCAACCCCCCTTCTTGTGTTTGCCTGTGTTAACTTCACTAAATTCTTTAAAAGACTTAATAAAATACCGATGGAACATGAAAACCAAATACAAGTGATAAGATGTTGTACCTTGGTAGCCTAGTGGCCAAAGGGGCCTTAATGCATGATGGTCAAGATGGTAATCTATAGTGCTTAATGGCTAGAGTGTTAATGATGATATGGTACCTTGGTAGCCTAGTGGCCAAGGGGGCTTTGATGCTTGATGGTCAAGGTGGTAATCTCTAGTGCAGAACGACTAGAGTTTTTAATAAATAAATACGAAAAGATAAACGTTAATCCTCGATAGCCGAGTGGTCGAGGTGTTAATGGTGTTAAAACTTGGGTAGCCTAGTGGCCCAAGCGGAGGTGGTGGTTGTGCTTGTGTGTTGTGTTGAGCATGCATTCACGCATCGGAGATGTTAGTGGAGGATGTTCAACGTAGGGGAGGTCGCCCGAGTTATAGCCTTACTTTACTCTCTTGGTCGAAACCCTAACCCTAGAGGTTTGAGGATTTTGTTTCATATTTTTAACTTCTAGCAATTTATCTATGTTAATGAATACTATAGTAACTAGAATCCAAAAGATGGAGTTGAGAAAATAACCCTAGCCTATTTTTGAGTCATGGCCGAAACTAACCCAGGGCTACTATGATTGCATTTTATTTGATTAACTAGTGATTATGTTGTTTTCGTTGAAGGTTAACCATTAACCGTGGTAGAGTAACGAGGATCGGAAAGTTCGGGACTTCGGTGATAAGTCAGGTGGGGCAAAGATTCAACCTATCGTCGGAATGGATAAGTAGTTTATAATATAATAATTGTGTAGGGTGATCTAAACCCTACCAGTGGTCGAGTATTGACAAGACCAAAGTCGCATTGGAAACTTTTCCGTAAAACCAATAATGATTTGGGGATTGTAGGTTTATTGCCATTAGGATAATCTTATAATATTGAGGATGTTTGACTTTATGACTATTGACTGTTTGTGATATGCTGGTTGAGGTATTCTACTGCATGTGACGTTTTATTTTGTTATTTGGATATTTTATTGATTATTGTATTATGCATGATCTGTCTGGTTTGATAATGTGCTTAGTTGACTTTTAAGTAAAGATATATGTTGTTAGAGGGATATGTATGTGGGTGAGAGAATGAATGGGACTTAGAGGTGCATAGCCTTATTAAGTTGTTTTATAGATGAGATTATGAGAAATGATTTGAGGATTTATACGAGTTTCTAGTGAGAGGCTGAGACACTAGATTATGACCCCGTAAGAGTCGGTGATACTTGCATCATTGCATTGTGTAGCAATCGGGCTACTTGCATCATTGCATTGTGTAGCAATTAGGCTACTTACATTATATTATATTATATTATATTATATTATATTATATACATATATGATAGGGGGGAGTGCTCGCTTGGACTACTGACTAACCTGACAGGAATAGAGAGGGCCAAGTCACCATAAAGATTTCGTCGTATGAGATTAAGGGTAGAGGGTGATATCGCAATTTGAGGATGATTGTTAGTTATGTGTGATGTGTGTCTTTGACTGTTATTATATTATATGCTATGAATTCTTTTCCGCTTTTGATGATAGAACTGTTTCTTATCCCCTATATTTTCTGTATGTTGTATTTTATTGTTATGTGATCGTACGAGAAGACCCTGTGGAGGAACCAGTTGTTGAGAAGTTGGACCGAACTCCATATGAACCTTATGCGGAAGGACGAGTCATGGATTCTAGTGGTAGAGTTTAAGTGTTATGGCCAGTGTGTCTTTATATGTTTTATGTTTCCGCTAATAATATTTTGTATAAGTATGTACTTGCAAGGGATCCTACTGATGGGACACCCTAGATAGTGTTTAAATACTCTGATTAATAAACATATGGTGTGTATGTATGTTATATATATATATAGTATGATGTTTTAAACGCTGTATGTTTATATTTAAGTTTTTAACTTTTACGTATTTCGGAATATACGTTTAACGTTAATAACGCGAGTAAGTTTAAATAAATAATTAATGGCACAACGGGGCACAACGGGGTGTCTCAGCAGACAGGTGAGAAAGTGACTTCTTACTGTTTTGATCTGCACACTGGATAGACATGTTAGCAACAAATACGAAGGTTAATTAAATCATTAACAAATGTTTAGTTTTCATCAAAACTTAGGGAAATGCACATCAAACATTTTAGAGACTTAACACCCTTAGCTATTGACAATTGCATATGCAATTCCCAGATCTGTAGAGAGGTAGGTCCTTTGGTCCAAGTTGGGTCTTATGGCTCAATATCATCTTGGATTGGTTGATTGTTGAAGATTTTAATGAAATTGCTAGTATCACAAAGAAGAAGGGAGGGGCTCTTGTGGATCCTAATTGGTGTGTGGCATTCTCCAACTGGTTCAGTAGTTTCGAGTTTTTAGACCTTAGGTATGTAGGTTCAAAGTTTACTTGGAGAGGAATTCAATGACAGGGGCTTCATAAAGTGTTTAAACGCTAGATAGAGCCCTCTATAGGAGTTCCTAGAGGACCAAGTTTGAATCTATAGTCATGATGCTCACTAGGGTACAATTAAACTATCATCCACTCTTGATCACCATGGATGACCTACCTAAATGTTCTTATAACAAGTCCTTAAGGTTTGAAGCTGCTAGGTCAAACCATTCTAGTTTTCCTGAGTTTCTCGCAAATGTTTGGGAGGGTGGGAAGTCCTTGCAAGAAAATACAAATTATCTCATCTCTAAGGTTTTGGTTTTGAATAAAAGAATCTTTGGTAATATCCAATATAGTGGAAAAAAGCTCATGGCCAGACTCAATGGGATCCAACACGCGAACTTGTTGGTAGAAACCCTTTTTGGAGGATCTAGAAAAAGAGCTCTAGAGGGAGCTTCACGAGGTTCTGATTCAGGTGGAAACATTGTGGTCCAAATGAAGTGCACCTTCCACACAAATAACGAGATATCACCTCCCTTTATGCAAGAGCCTCAAATCCAAATAATGGGATCACACCCACGAAAAAATAAAAATAAAAAAATAAAAAGGAAGAAATGTGGCACTAAAATAGTGGAGATAGAACAACAACTTGAAGCACAATACAAGTAATACTATATGGTATATAAGTTCTCAATCAAAATTAGCAAGCTTATAATAGTGAGAGTGATAGAGAGAAATTGAACAGAGTTTCAACGTAGTAGGATTAGAGTGTAAGTCTGAATGGCTGCCTCAACATTCCTATTTATAGAAAAATTGTTAAGTCCATAGGAATTAGGTTAAGCCCAATTAAAAAACAAGCTAATCACGTTATAATCTATTATTGCAAGGGCATAATCGATTTTTTTGGTCACTTAAAAACACGCTGGAGTGGCAGTTGTTGTTAGAAATTTACTAATCAAATATAACGTAGCGGAATAATTTCCTCCAAGAATCCATGCTAATGGTCATGGTCCATGTTTAAATTTTTTTACCTCTTGAAGCGTGTAACATGTAGAGAAGGGCTGTCAAGCACTAGAGCACCAAAAAAACTCAGCGGCACCTCTACGTAGTCCACACAAACAGATAGCCACATCCCACATGTGCATTCTTGGAGCGCGTCTCTAAGCACTGCTAGATGCAAGAGGAGACATCAACTATTTTCTCTTTCGCGCAAACTGAGTGCATAGTGCGGTCAGGGTTGTGTTGTACGACTCAACATTCCTTGCGCTGCTATTTATAAGCAGGGCGTACTAGTTAGCTGAAAAGGTTTGACCTGGTACTCATGGGCTCATCTGACATGAGCGTGACCCAATAGAAATCGAGTCTAACTCAATTTCTCTTTTGAATTAATGTGATCTAAGTGTGTGACCCTATAGGTTTCCATTGGATTGGTAATAATATTAAATCATATTTAATATTATAAACAATGAGATGTGTCTAGCAACACATCACTGCTACCCAAGTAATGAGAAAGTCGACAGTTTGACATAACCTTTCTATGACCAATGTTCACGTGTATTATTATCCCTTTGTCTAGATATCTATATTGAACACAAGGCATAGAACGTGTCACCTTTGTACGGTTCAATATCATGTTCCTTGATACACGAGTAGACTTAATAACAATAAATGATGTCAATATCTCATATCGACTCATTTAAGCATGACCATGCATTTTACACTCTTACTCTATCAAGGAGCCCACCGATATCATTCCTGTTATGTAGGAGGGACAAATTCCATCTAGGTCATTCACATCCCTCTACATGACTCAAAGTGTGCCCAATGACCGACTTTATAATCATCCTGTTACAGATAACGTTTGACAGTATTAACGTACACAACTCCTCATGCAGGGATCGTAGTGATTTCAGGTTGAAGGATTGCATACACAATTGTCACTATGAGAACTACTTATGACACTCACATAACGTTCCATGTAGTGTTCTCATGGTGGGTCAATCTGGTACATCATTTTTCTCATGTGTACTTATGTGGTGACTTGATATCTCATATCCATGACCCGTGAGATGTGGCCATCAGTTCGCACATATAATAGTCTTGACGTATTATTATTGCCCTTATTAATAATAATACTTGACTATGAACATTTAAGAATAGCGTTCTATCATTTAATAGTTTCTCACGATCAAGTCGTATACTTGATATTCTATTAAACCGAACTTTCTATTCTAAGGACTTTATTACGTTTGAACAAATAACATAATAAACTGAAATGCCTCGTATAATAAATAATAGCAAGATACAAATGTAAGTCTAAAGGAAAAACATTGACCTCTAGGGCTTACACCAACAGTCGCAATATAATCGATTACATTAATCGATTGCGGGTTCTCTATTTAAAACACACGAACACTCAAAGGTATATAATCGATTATGAATTCTCTATTTGAGAATCAATTTTCCAGAAATCTTATAATCGATTATTCAAGTGTGATAATCGATTATTCACGTTAATTTAACTGATTTTTTTTAAAACTCAACGGTTGTATTGATTTTTCAATTAATTTCAGAAAAGCCATTGAAGTTATTTTTCAAAAGCTCGTTGTGTGATTGATTTTAATTATGAGAGCTTTTCTACCATTTACAATAGATCCTAATAAAATACACATTAGAAGAAATAAAATTCTCTATAACCCAGTCTTGAAGAACTTGATCTCGTTGATCCTCTTTTCTGCTTTTTGCATTCTTGTCCTTCTTGGACTCCTTTTGTCAATCATCAAAACTCAATTAATCATATTCAGGCATATATTCACATTCTCCCCCTTCTTATGATGATAAATATCTCAAGGAGGGATTTGCTCAAGAAAAGAGTTAAAGCATTTAAATATCAAATATGAGAGTTGATGCACAGATGGTATACTCTATACTCTACTCCCCCTTACTTGATGCAAATTTAAAATCCACTCCCCCCTGAATCATGCAATCATATAACTCTTCCCCTTTTGGCATTATAAAAAAGTGGGAAACAATAAATATCAAGGCATATATTCATGATATTAATAAAAACAGTCCAAGATATAAGCAAAAGTCCAAAAAATATTAACAGTTATCACAAAATAAAAACAGTCTCCTCCTCCTCCTCCTCGTTGTCATCGTCATCATCATCATCGTCATCATCATCATCATCATCATCATCATCATTGTTGCTGCTAATAGAAGCATCCTGTGCAGGGGTAGGCTGAGGCGGTGCTCGAACAGAGCTATCAATAATAATCTCTGCCACAGTGAAGCGCTGCTCCAAAGTCTCCACTCTATCATATAATTTCCCAATGGAAGTGGTGTTAGTGTGAACCTCCAAAAGAATGGTGTGCAGTAGGTCCATCATCTCCGAGAAGGCAACAGGAGGAGAAGCCTGAGATGAAGATGGCCCAGTAGAATCAAAATCAACCAACTTCCAACTCTTGGACTTATATTCCCATCTAGTTACACAAAACTCAATGTCCATCAGATTAATTGTACCTTGGTTGAACATACCTTGGTACTTCATTCCATCCATCTTAACCTCTCTAGTGAGTTTACTCGCACATGCCTCAAACTAGGTGTAACTAAATGCAGCCTCCAGCTCTATTGTCAAACATATGTTGCATCACTAATCCAGCCCAATTAACTATTTTCTTATTTGCAGCAACCAAAGCAATATCACATCAATCTTAAGCAACTATCTTAAGCAACTGAGAAAATTATTTCTTCTAGGGAATAAAAGCCTAGCAACAACATAGTGTAATAATCTACTATCAACATGTATTTGGTCAACAGTTATTTCCATATGTGTGGCCTCACTGGGATCCCTCTAAAGAGCCTTAGTGGCATCCAACCTAACAAATTCATTGGCTAAGGGTGCAACAGGGCCCTCAGCAGAAACCTTGGGGCTATCAGAAGGCACCACTACAAGAAAATACAAATCAGATGCCTAAGTGAAAATTCTTTTAAAAATTATTGAACACAAGGCTATATGTTATAGAGATCTAACCCCTTCCTCTTAGACCACATACATTTGAATTTTACCAACATACTTTTAAATTAAAGTAATTTTAAATAGAAAAATATAAACTTTTTGTTCAATATAAAAGGCGCAGGTTACCAAAAAAAAACAAAAAGGCACAGGTTACTAACTTACTCTTACACAAATAAAAAAAATCATAAATATCTAATAACAAAAAAAATATTCTATAATAATAATAATAAAAAATACTATTCTTATTATATAATATTAATTTTATGCAATTTTATAATTATAACTGTATTTGTAATTTTAGAAAAAATAGGTTTATACTAGTATAATTATTTTTACTTACATTCAATCTTAATAGTTAATTTTATTATTATCCGATGATAATTATATTTTAATAGTTTATTTCGTTGGATGAAAATAAAATTAACAATTGAAATTGAGTGTAATTAAAAAATAATTTATACTTATATAAACTAATCCTTTCTTGTAATTATTATAATTATATGTATCATTATTTTTATACAATGAAATATATGTATAATTATATATATTTATTTATATTTATATTTATATATTTATACATTATTATAAGCTATCCGTATAAAAGTTAAAAGACAAAGTCCTAAAAATATCTTTGGTCGAAAAAAAAAAAAAGTCCTAAAAATATCTAGTTCTCATTCCACTCTGGCACCCTCCACCCTTCACGCCATGCGCTGTCCACTGTCTGGCTTCCCCTTTTTGCCGCCTCAATCTGCCTCCTAGACACGTTTCAAAAGACCATTGTTGAGTTCTAATACAAAATTGGTCCCTCAGCAAAGATTAAAAACTTTGTATTTTTTAGGGTTTATTTTTCATAGTACCAAAATCAATATTTTTTTTATATACAAAAAAATTTAGGGTGAGAGGATGGTACCCCAGTCCAAGGTAGAGAAAATCTTTAGGTTGCATAAGTCTTTACAATGAGATTTATATTTAAATCACCCCAAAAAGACTGTTAGAAACTCGAACCTGTAACCTGTCAGATACGAGACCATGTCATATTCCACTAGACTAATCCCATCAGTGTGTATCAAAATCAAATTTTACTTTACATGCCTCAAAAACATGTTAATATTTATATATTTATATTATAATTATAAAATCTAACCATAAAAGACAAATCCTGAAAATATCTAGCTCTCACGCCATTCGCCACCCTTCTCGCTCTGCGCTGTTCAGCTTCTCCGTCTTTGCCGCCTTCCTCCGCCTCCAGTCATTGTGTTTCTGCTTCAAAGACCACCGTTCAGCTCCAGCCATGAGCCACCGCCCCACGGTATGGTTTGTGCATCAGCAGAAATTAGATATTTTTCGTATGAAATTATTGATTTTTATCTGTGATGGATGAATGTTTTATACCTATTTTTAATCATAATGGTTGGATGCTTATGTCTGATTTTGTATGTTATATGCTATATTATACTACTATTCACAGTCCAGGGGATTCTTCAATCTCTTGCTAGGTCGGTGATTAATGTTATTTTGAAGATTACAACTTCAATGTAAATTCTTGTTTCAGGTTTGTATTCATAAACCGCCATATGTAAGAGATAAAATTTCAAGTTTCAAAAATTTCATTTTCATATTTGATATTTGTTGCTCAAAAATTTCAAATTTCTTCATGGCAACTATTGTTTGAAGAGAAAGGAAAAAGATGAGCTTTTTTCTTTTAAATTTTTTTCTTGAGTTTGTTAATTTGATTGTTGTTAAACTATTAGATGATCTAATGACATTATTTATTTATTTATTTTGATTTTTCAAGGTGTATGAACACAAAGTGATCACCTTCAAGATTTGAACTTGTTTGCTGGATTCTTCCCCTTTGTTGCTACCTCCTGGGAGGTTTTTATGTCTTGTTTGTTACAATTTGTGTTGACTGTTTGCTGTCATTTTGTGTTAATTGTTCTGGTGGGATATGTGTTATGGTATTGTTTATTGGATAATCTGAGGCCCGAGGCCTTTTAGATTTGCTTCATGGTACTATTTTGACTTTTAATATTAGTAATTTGAGGCCTGAGGCCTTTTGGAATTGTTTAATTGTATTGATATGTTATTGGATAATCTGAGGCCTGAGACCTTTTGGGTTTGTCAAATTATATTGATATGTTGTTGGATAATTTGAGGCCGGAGGCCTTTTACATTTGTTCATGGTGGTATTGTTTTGATGTTAGTAATTTGAGGCCTGAGGCCTTTTGGATTTGTTTAGTTATATTGATATGTTGTTGTTGAATAATTTGAGGCCGGAGGCCTTTTACATTTGTTCGTGGTAGTATTGTTTTGATGTTACTGATTTTAGGCCGGAGGCCTTTTGAATTTGCATCTTGTAATGTTTTTTTTATCATTAGAGTTATGATTTTGACTTACCTTTCTCCAGTCCTTATATAATGTGGAGGACTGTCATCCTTCAGCTTTTGCTGAACTTGCCTTGTGGCTTCCTCGGTTAACCTCATCCTCACCCCAAAAAAAGAAAGGAAAAAAAAATCAATCATGGGCACACACAGACAAACTTATTGATTTTGTAGACCACTATTTATATATTTGTGTCATTAGTAGACCTGAGATTAGCACTATTTCACTATTTCATATGGCCATATGGGTCTTTTCTTTTCTTCAGAGGACAGGGATCATATTAAATATCGGACACAATTAAGAGCTGAGTTTTCATTTCATATTTCATTTTTATCAATTACTTGATTGGCTCTCTGAAATTTATAGGCCGGAAAAACTGGTTTTAGGATACAATGGTTGAGTACTGACACTGATTTTTTGAAAATCCTTGTAGAAATGTTTAGAGCAAAAATCCGCTTCTTGTGCCTTTGATCTAACATTTATTGATTATTGCTTGGTTAGCAGGTTGTTTCTGCCTGGCTTAGTTGCTTGCCTATATAAGGTCATTTTATCAAGGCTAGGGTTGTGCATTGCCAACTTTGATTAAATGGTGGAAAGGTAGAATTCCGATCCTGAACATGTTTTTACTGAATGCTATTTGGCTAATATGTTACCTCTTGTTCCTGCTGCCTATTGATTTTAATGTTAATCGTACTTATTTAAAGTTTTATACACACTTGCATTCAATTTCAGGTCAGATAGAGAACTTATTAAGTCCCAGCAACAATATCTTCCCAAAATAGTTGCAGTTTTTGCTGAGGTAAAACTATTACTCTATTAATGCCAGTTATCGTTACTGCTGTTAGATGATGGTTCTTACTCTTCCCTTCTGCCCTTCTAAAATGTGTGTATTTTGCATTAACTATGATTTAGATTTTATGCGCGGATAATGATTTTGCATATGATTTCCATATGTGATTGTGAACGCTGCCACATTTTGAAGGATGTAAATGTAGCGATAACAGGTCATGTATGCATTATTTGGGAAATGTTTATACCATATAATAAAGCGTAGAGAAGGATTAATAACTATTAAAAGAAAACACTACTACGTATATACCATTTAGCAACACTTTATTAGCAGTATGTATAAAAATGTTGTTAATATTAATAAAGTAACAATTTTTTTACAACATTTATCAACTAAAATGTTACTATTGTCAGGTTGCAAAATTTTCTTTTCTATACTAAGTAACTTGGTCACTATGACTTTCTCTTCACACTACACCATTTCACACTAAGATTTCATATCTATTTCTCTCTCTCTCTCTCTCTCTATATATATATATATATATATATATATATATCTTCTATGGTTGTTGCCTCTACCACTACCGTTGGAGATACATCAGCGAAATCCAACCGCCACCCTGTGCTATCAATAGCACAGCTTTAGCATGCTATAACAAAATAGTGGAGCAGAGTGGCTGGGTGCTGTGTCTCGAAAGTCAGTAGCAGTGCAGATCACCGGAGTGGCGACGGTCACAAATCGTGACAAATCATGGTGAGAATGGCTGGTTAGCAGCTACTACTGTGAAAGGGCATTGGAAAACCCTATTTTCCGGCCAGCCCACCCTATTTCCGGCAGACCCACCCCTTTCGGCCGCATATCAGCTCTTCTCCGGCAGCCTAGCCTCCTTGTGACTTTGACAATCATTTTTTTGATAATGAGTTACAGCTCATACCTAATACACTTCTATTGGTTGGTTATGAGTTATGCCATTTATTAGCTTTATTTCCTTTGCTTATAGCATTATTTGTTCTTTGTCAAATTATGTTATCAAATCGAGATACGAATCGCGTATCGGAAAGACCTATTTTCCGAATCGTGAATCATATCTAATTATGTATAAACAAGTAATATAAGGTAGCATAAGCAAAAAACATGTGTTGACATGTCATATATGAACTTCAAAATAGTTCAAGATTCAAGTCATAAACAAAAAAACCAAAAAGTATTCAATTTCACCCCTCAAAAAAACATAATCTAATTAACTTCACTTTAGACTAGTCTCTCATTCATCATCAACCCCAAGATCAATATCACTCAGTTCATCCTCATCTTCAGGTATTTCATGCAATTCCTCTTCCTCTGCATCTCCAACTATATCTTCAATTTCACTCATCTCCTATCATGACAGCTTTTCTTATCCGCCTTAGCATTCAAATATCTTGGACCTATAAGAAAAAGAACTTATTGAGTATGACACTATAGTTAAATGTTACTTCTAACTTCTATGTTTTAGAGTTTAAATAAATACCCCTCTTCCTTTTCTTGGATGGAGCTCCTTCTTCAAGAGAAAAGGACTCATGTATGTCCATCCATGAAGCATCAACTGGGAAGCAAGGATCCTCTTTTTCAGTGATCCACTCATCATCAGATTCAATATCGGATAAACATATAGGATCATAAGTCTCTCCTTTCTCCTTCCTTGACTTCTGCCTCATCTCAAGGATCATAAGTCTCTCCTTTCTCCTTCCTTGACTTCTGCCTCATCTCAAGTTGAAGATTATATTTAACAATTACAAGAGCATTTAATCTCTGTTGCTCTAAGCAGTTTCTTCTCTTAGTATGAACTTGATCAAATATGCTTCAATTTCTTTCACACCCAGTGGCACAGCTGAAAAAAACAAAGGGGGACCACAAGAAAAGTGCACAGCTGCTGGACAAAAGGAAGGAACCGACCCTGTACAAACCCTATCGACGCTTTTGTGGAGAACTGGAGAAGAAGGGGTGGTGCGACTACAAGGAAGCAGAGCAGCAGCATTTTTGACTCTTTGTGTTCACTATCGGCGCTTCCTCCCCCCTTTCTAAAAAACAATTTCGGAAAAACCCTATAAAAATCAGTTTTCCGTGTCTGGGCCTCGTGACTCGACCCGGTTCCCCTCCATATCTGCTTCGCGCACAGAATCGGACGATACTCCGCCGTATCGCGATTCATGCGATACCAAACCGATTCAGCCAGTTCATCCGCGATTCAAGGCTGCTTTCAATACAGCTATGCGATCTGTATCGAAGTCCTTCATTTCCGTCTCGTATCGCGATACGTATCGTACAATACTTACTACCATGGTTCAAATAGTTGGCTTTGGTTACCACATTTATTTTCACTTTTTAAAAATATTTACACACTTAACTTTCAATGGATTAGAAATTAGCTTTAATTACTCAGTTGGTATCTGAACTATTTGGGAATATTCAAGTAGGTCCTTAATCTGAAAAGGTTTCTAATTGGGTCTCTGATCTTGTATAAATTTGTTAATTGGGTCCCTGATGTGCAGTTTCATCAAGTGGCCGTCTGTTGTGCTGACGTGGAGTGACGTGGAATTTTTTTCTCCAAATTTGTTTTCAGGGTTTCAAAAACCCATTGTCTCATTCATGTCTCTCCTTCCTTTCACCTCATATATTCGGTCAGCTGCTGGTCCCCTACCTTCACAGATCCAAAGATTCTGCTCCTCTCCTTCGATTGCTTCTCCCACTTCCGTTCAGCTCCTTCTTTGCTGTCACGGCATCTCAAAATTCGTCCTCTACCCAAGCAACTAGTAGAAGAAGACCCAATGGTTCTATTAACCTCAACACACTTCATAACTGTACTCAATTTAGTGGATAAGTATTTGTGCATCAGTTTAGTGCATTTGTTTATCTGTTTAGTGTATCAGTGTGTATCAGTTTAGTGTGTTGCAGTGTGTATAAGTGTGATAGTACAGTGCATAAGTATCAGTGTTGCAAGTTTAGTGTAACTGCAAGTGTAGTGAAATATGTAGTGCAAGTATAGTGCACAAGGATCAATCTGCAAGTGTAACCGCAGTTTAGTGTACGAGTGTAGTGAAAAATCAGTGTGCAAGTGTAAATGAGTGCAGTTTAGGCAAGTGTCTGTGTCCATCAGTGTGCAAGTGTATTATCACTGCAGTGTGCATTATCAGTGTGCTGGAGCTGATAAGTGTGCATCCTGCATAATCAGCGTGCATAAATGCTTATAAGTGTGCATTATCAGTGTGCGTAAGTGCTTATAAGTGTGCAGCAGCTTATTGTCAGTGTGCAGTGTGCAACAATTCAAGTAACATGACAGTATAGTATATTATGACAGAGTTACCTTATGCTGGTCAGAAATCCAAACCCATTTCCTTCGAGTTTGTGAGCCCAAATCTTGTTAACAAGAGTGAAATGAACTATCCCCATGAGTCTTTTGTTTCAGCTTCGACAGCAGCAATAGCAATAGGGAAATAGTTGTCATTTGGATCCCTTCCAATGGCAACCAACGATTGTTGTCCATAGGCGCCCTTTAGATGACATCCATCAACTCCAATAATTGGTCTACAAGCAGCCAAAAAACCCTGCTTGACAGCATCTATGAACATACATAGTCTCTGAAACTATGACTCAGTGTTAGTGAAGGTCGTTCTACCATTACTTTCAGTGTAGACCTGATTTTTATTTTTTACCTCCTCACAATAATCCCATATTCTTCCATATTGCTCAACACAACAGCTTCTTCCTCAAGTTGCTTATTATTGTGGGTATATGACAAACTTAAATTTAGGAGATTCATATTATTATTATTATTTTTTTTTTGCATTTGACAAGGAGAAGTTGATTTGTTTGGCTCGATTTTGTCCATCAGAATTTTCTAAGTGATGGATGTTCATTCTGGGCTTAGTGATCTTTAATAAAATGTTGGTGATAACTTGAAAATATATTTCATATCCAATGATATATTTACTTCTTAAGTTAGCTTTGATTTTACCTGTGGCAACTGCAACAGTTGAAAGGAATTTTTTTACAATGAATTTGCTAAGAATCAAATGCGCAATTGTATAGAAGATGAATTGTTGAAATGATTGTTTTGTCACATACTTAGGGAGAGATATTTTTTATAGTATTGAACACGTACATAAAAAGCAGTTATAATTAGTATACAATGATATAGTTTTTATAATCTCCAATTTTTTGCTTAATGATAATGATGCCATTATTTTATAGTAATGTTATTTGTACATCTGGTGTCTGGACACCTGGGCGACACCTGGTTAATGGTGTACAAATTCTTGGTTAATTCAGTTCAGTGGATGGTTAATGACAAATTGTGAACTCTTGTATCCATTAACCAAGTCCAACACACTATTAACCACGATTGTGAACGGCGTTAACCACCCATGTTTCCTACATTGGTGCATGCTATTTTTGTACACCTTCAAACTTGGTTAACATGTTCACAATCGTGGTTAATGGTGTCTTGAACTTGGTTAATGGGTAGGTTCACAATTTGTCGTTAACCATCCAATGAACTGAATTAACCAAGAATTTGTACACCATTAACCAGGTGTCGCCCAGGTGTACAAATAACATTACTCTTATTTTATCACTTATGCATTTATATATTTTTTATAAAAATATTTATAATATATATATTTTTGCCCCCACTAATCACCATCCCTACTTCTATTTGAGTTTCGTATGGATTTTTCAGTGCCGATATACTCTGGGTGTGTTGATTTCTATGCAATTTTGTTTATTTGTTGATCAATTCTCTTATTTCCCGTCTCTCACTTGCAGCCACCTTCATCAGGTTTTATAGAAGCAATGTGCACACCAAGTGCTTGATAAAACACTTCAAAGGATATGATGTGTTGGACTTCACTCTTGTGTAGCTGTACTTCCAATTGGGAAAGCAGATTCCTCTTTCTGGGTGATGTCTCTATATTTGTGTTTTCTAACTTGCGAAAATGAGGGTGTTTATACATAGCAGGAGACTTATGAGTATGTCTTTACTCTTTCATTGACCATTTTGTTCTATTTGTATTATACATTGTGCTTGTACTTGTTCTTTTATTTTGTATCACTATGCTTGGTTTCTTAATCTACCATTATAGTGATATTTGGCATTGCATATATTGTGTTTGACGAAATGGTTTCATGTTGTGCTTTGTGTTTTAATGTTTTAAATAGAAATTGTTACTGGGAAGGATTATTTGCAAGGGCTTTTTCTTTCAAAATTTTTATTTGGTTGAAGCCTTGAAGGTTAAAGTTTGTTTAAGTTAAGACATAGTTTTTAAACTTCGTAGTTGGTAATTGATTAGCTAGCAGTGCTATTGTCAATTCTGAGCTTGATAATTCCGAATTATTGTGTGTTTGGTGAGAATTAAGCAGTTCATTTTTCTTCTAATTTTTTTTGCTATTTTTTGCTGAACTTTCTTTTAGCAAGTTAGGTGAAGGGTGAATCTTTTTGAACTAATGTTGATTGTTGATGGCAATGAAGTTATGTTTTGATTTCTTTTTCTATAAAAAGGATGAAGTTGTGTTTTGACTTTTGACCATATGCCAATCTTAACATGAGGATATAATTTTGTGGTGCTATTTCTTTCCTCCTTTTAGTGTGAGATATGACCAAAATGGATACAAAATGCCACCTAAATGGGAGCAAGTGATAAATAGAACATGAGTACAACGAGATAGAAATTGAGTGAATGCTCAACACAACAAGATACAGTATCTTCTAGTTTCTTTTTAGCCATATTCACGTGAGTACATCCAAAATTGAGTGAATGTTTTCCTTCTGTCACCTCTGCCTGTGAAAGTAATAGGTAGGATGAGTTCTTGTAATTGTTGTTCACTCTTAGGGAGTGCTTGTTCCTTTGATTTGTGTACCAATACTAAGCATTTGATATTGACGCTCCCTAGCTAAATTTTTGATGAATAATTATGTATTTTTTAAGTAAAATCACCTCTACATTTAGGAAATTAGATGCGAACTTGCTCTCCCCGAACAAAGTCTCATTGTATGCTTGGTTGAGTCAGTTTTCTTTTGAATCTTAAGTTGTGATACAAGCACGTTCTGATTGTTTGAGGAGTCTATGTTTTCGTCTTCTTTTTCTTTGATCTATTTGTATGCATAGTACATCCCTGCTTCATTCCATTAATCTTGTAACTAGTAATCTTGTAACTAGTTCTGTTTGTGGCCCTTGGGGTTGGGATGAGTTGATAGGTTATTTAGGGAGATTTCTTTTGTATATACATCATTTTTATTTGATGTGTGACGCTGGATGTCATAAATCATAAGCCTAACATGTTTTTTTAGATTAATTGCATTGATGATCATCGTAAACTTTAAGAAACTTGAATGGTTTAAAAGTTAACTGTTCTCATTCAAATAACTTCTCGGCATACTTGTTTAAATGTTACTTGCGAAACAGAGGGTGGGAATATGACAGGACGCAAAATGTATTATGTGATATTCAGTATTCTGATCATTGTTCCTACATAATGGAAAACATTGATTTTATACTATGTTCTAGGCCTAGCATTGTGTTCCTTTTCTCTTAAATGAATTTTTTTTATCCAAAAAATTATACTATGTTCTAAATTGTGTGATCCTGCATTGCAATTCCCTTTGTTATAACTGTAGTTTAAGTTTGAGGCTACATCATATCAGTTCTGGATTCTTGGATATCTAAAATTACAATTTTGCTTGGTGCACCTTTGTTATTTACAATTGTAGACCATTTAAGTTTTCCTCTTGCTCTTTACACATTCATCTTGTTGATTTATTTCATGAAGTTCTTGTTCAAGGTAAAAAAGTATTCTTTCCATTGAATAAAGTATAATATTCATCCCTGGAACCTTTGTATGGTTGTCTTTGTAAATATACCTTCCTTTGATGCATTGCACATGGTTATTTCAAGAGAATATTCATCTGAGGTACAGAATTCTGCATCTTTTTCAAACTTCTTTGGCTCATGAAGCCCTTTGGTTCCTCTGATACTGATATACTTAATCCTTCTCTATTCTTGCAATTTTACTGAATATATTTTCTTCAAATGGAACTGCTTTTTCTTCTTGCATGTTATTCAGCAGTATATCATATAATGTCGGCTTACCTTGTACTTGATATTTTCTGTGAGAAAATTACACATGGTAGAATTGCTCTAACAGCTGATGCATGGTATGTGTAACATTTGTTGGCTTTTCTCTTCTTCCCTTGGGAGATAATTAAAATGGGATTTTTTTGAAATGAAAATGTGAGACATTTTTTTGAATATAATTTCTTTTGTCAATAGGCCTTTTTCTCCCTCAGGTGCTCTGTTATTTGTCAATTGAATTAGTTTGTTAGTCCTTGAAAACTGTATAAGCCGTGCTGTTTTAGGCAGAAGTGTCTCAAAGGCTGAGTTGTGCCAAAGAGTCATCTAGAAACCTGTCTTTTTATTTTAATATATTCTTGGGAATGTGAGCATGGGAATAAAAGTTTCCCATCTTTGGTACTAGTTTTAAAAAACTACTCTCAAGCATAAAAGTTGTTCAGGAATAAAATTAGTGAATGAAAATGGAAAACTCTATTCCTAAGTGTGGAGGTGGGAAAGAAACATTCATAGGAATGAGATTCCCGTAATTGTAGTTTTCCTGTTAATAACACATTCCAGGAACCAAACGCTACTTTAGTTACTTTAGCTTATGTGAGCATGCATCAGGTGCTGATTTTCTTTTGGTAGGAGGAGCTAGAGAGAAATCCAACGACATCACTTAATGTAATCCGAGTTCAATTTTAGGAGTCCGAGTTCAATTTTGCGTCTGTGACTTGTAAATTACTAAATTTGCAGTACAATTGCTCTTATATTGTTTCTACTTTGTTCCAGGGAACAGCGTCAGTGGTCCTTGTTGGCCTAGTTGCGGCTCTGAAATTGGTTTTGGAAAACTTTAGCTATACCGCAGATTCTCCTTAGCACATTGTGCACAAGTAGGCTATAAGTATTGCCAATTGATAAATGCTCACCCTAGCCTAATAAAGCCAATACTTTGAATTGCTTATTGCTTTATTTTAGACTGATTATTTTCATGTTGGTTCCTTACCGAGGAACTTCAATGGGCTGGCCGTGGTTTGATTAGGGAAAGCCCATTAAACAAGAGAATGTGTGTAATGCTTATTTTTTAAATGCTACTAACAGTAAATTTTGTTGTTGAAAAAAAAAAAAAAAAAAAGCTTACGTAAGGAAAAGGTATTTTGAAGAAAGAGACATGAAAACTTTTTAAGTTCTCAGTCGAAAGTTGTTATCTCCATACGAATAAGCTAATTTTTTAGGAGAAACGTTTTACAGTGAATTGGGTATAATTATTAAGTAAAAGAACATATTATTGACTATGTCTGTTGAAAGAAACAATTAAAGAAAAAAAAAATTCTGAATTGTTTTTCCAGGAAACAGCAAGAAAAATTCCTATTCTGCTTTGCAATAGTAAGTAATGAATGAGTCTTTGGGCCGGAATAATTAGATAAGAACCAAAGATAATGATTAATAGCTGCACCTTGGATATATTTTCTTTTAAGTCACTAAAATTTCACGTCATACATGAAACTTCAATCTATATATGAGCTAAGTACAGGCAGCAATATTCCTTCTGTCAAAATTAATTAAACTGGCATTTTTCGTGTTGAATTTAAAACTTTGTGCAGTTCTCTCTACCTTAACCAAAGTGGCCGTGGGCAAAAACATTTCGTTTGTTGGAAAAAGGGTAAAGGAAAGAGAAGGCATTGCAGTTTACCGCAAAAAGGAAGTCATCATACATGTGTCTGTGTGTGTATCTGCGTGCAGGAAATGTATCAAGTCAGAGGGGTGTCTTTATATGAGAGAGCAAAATTGGGCCTTTGGATTACACATGAATGGTTAAGATTAGAATTTGACCATTAATTAACTATTAATCCTGATCATCCATGTATGATTTAATGGTTTATATTTGTCCTTTTACCGCTAACCTCTCATAGTAAAACATTGTTCTCACTAGATAAGGCTATATATATATATATATATATGTGCGTGCACACACACATACACACACACTCACATACACACATACATGTGTACATTCGAAGGGAAGATTTTGGGGAAAACGCGATTACCAACCATGATGTGTTTTCATCATTTGAACTTTGTGGGTGCAATTGCCATGGTGGTTCAAGGTGGTTTTGGAAGTTTTAGTAAGGGTGTTTTCTGTTTACGGTTAGATAAGTTAATTCCTATCCTTATTCATCATTTGTTTGATATTCTACTCTTTTTGTCACTCTTTCCTTTATCTTTGGTTTTGGTTTTCATTAGTCCACCATTTCCAACGACTTCTCTACTCCATCCGGTGCGGCCCACTCCATGAGTATAATTTTTTCTAGTCTTTTGTTTTGAACTTTGATGTTATGTCACCTTTCTTTGTTGTTAGTATGTTAGTTTTTGTTTCCTAATGACATTATGCTTATTTTATGAGCCTTCTAGTAATACAACAATCATAAACATCAAGCATTTTCTCACTCGGTTTGGTCTGTTACATGGATCAACGATGCCATAATTATTATCGTAAATCATATTTATAAACAAACCATTTGAAAGTAAATCCTTCTTAATAGTTTTGGCCTCCCTCCACATGTAATTATTGAGTTACGTTTTATCTGATCTACTCTTCTTACAAGGGTATTATAGGTCTTCTTGTTACATTCCAAAACAACCTAAGGTGAGATTATACCATTTTTCTACAACATGTATTGCGTCAACTCCTTTTTCTAATGCATCCATTCATAATCATATCTTATCTAGTGCTCTATTTTTGCTACATCGAGCTTATTCTCTTGTTGGGTTTTGCCGCCCTACCTTGAGAGTCTCGTACAAGATAGTGGGTCTTATAGTTGTGCTGTAAAATTTCCTCCCAATGTACTTTTCTATCACAAATAACACTTGAAGCACTCCTTCATTTCACCCACTCCATGGATCCTATGGTTTGCATCACTCTGTTTTCCTGTAATTCTATATAATGGACTCAAGATACTTAAAATGTGTGACTTGTAGTATTGTATAAAATTCAATTTTCACCTCTAAGTTAGAATTAGTACTCCACCTGAACTTAAATATCATAAATTCCATCTTACTTCTAGTCTTCTACTTAAACAAAAGTCATGTGATTCCACAGCTTGTCTCACATCTCTAACTTCACATTCATATCTTCTCTCGATTCTTCAACTACAAAAATGTATGCATTGTGGCACTGGCTCTTGGCACAGTCATGAGCCTTCTTTGACACAGCCTTCAATTCAATCATTCTTCTTTGCCTAGCAACATGGTAGGTGGACTTGCTGACTATAAGCATCCTATCCCTTAACACACTGCCACTACCAAAATGTTTTTTCATATTGGCATAGACATGTCATGTAACATCCCAGGCTGCTTTATGGATTGACTACTGTCCTCACAAACCAACACGGGTCTTTCCAGCATGCTTTGTCCTCATTCACACGCTTCCTGGGAAAACTTCCCAGGAGGTCACCTATCCCAGAATTGCTCCAAGTCAAGCACGCTTAACTGTGGAGTTCTTAAGTGATGGGCTACCAAAAAGAAGATGCATCTTGTTAGTATAGGTAGTATCAATCAATTCATATAAAACATCATCAACTGTATAATCTCATACCTACACACCCTCAATATCCCTCTCGTTCCTGTGTGGAATCAGTTCATTCATGTGTCCCTCCTCCTAGAAGCCTGCCAGGAGCCGTTCCTTGTCCGTGCCTTCTTGCATCGGTGACCACTCCCCGCTCTCGTCAATCCCGGGTGTCACATGCCCACCAGCTTCCACTTGGTTCATCCCCAAACCACATCATACTGGGAGAGGTGCCGCTCTGATACCATTTGTAACATCTCAGGCTGCTTTATGGATTGACGACTGTCCCCACAAACCAACACGAGTCTTTTCAGCATGCTTTGTCCTCACTCACATGCTTCCTGGGAAAACTTCCTAGGAGGTCACCCATCCCAGAATTGCTCCAAGTCAAGCACGCTTAACTGTGGAGTTCTTAAGTGATGGGCTACCGAAAAGAAGATGCATCTTGTTAGTATAGGTAGTACCAATCAATTCATATAAGTCATCCTCAACTGTATAGTCCCATACCTACACAGCCTCAGGATCCTTCTAGCTCAGGTGTGTAATCGGTTCATTCACGTGTCCCTTCGCCTAGAAGCCTGCCAGGAGCCGCTCCTTATCCGTGCCTTCTTGCACCGGCGACCATTCCCAGCCCTCGTCAGCCCCAGGTGTCACATGTTCCATGCCTCACACATGTTCTTTGTTCAAAAAGTTCCAGTAACTCATGCAGTGCTGGAGCCAGACGTTGTGCAACCAATAATGCATATTAGAAACAAGTAGATTGAAAGCATGTTGGAAATCAAGTGGCTGGAAAGTTAGTAGGCACCATACATTTTGTTGATCAGAAATAAAAACCCATCTCTTTTCTCGGCCTATGTCATCAAGCAAATTGGTCAAAAAGCATATCCATGAATCTGTTTTCATATTCAACCACTCCAACAACCAATGGAAAGTATTGGTCATTTGGGTCACGGGCTTCAAGTTAAATCTTACCAAATGATCTCTTCAAAAAACATCAACCAAATCCTATGATGTGCCTGCATCCAATAAAAAAAATCATGTTTCACACCATGAAGACACATACATTCTTGAAAATTATTAGATATGAAGAATCTTGTCTCTCTACAAGAAGCTTGAGGCTAGAACGAGGATTTGTCCTCCTCACTTCTTCACAATAACCCTAAAGCTTACTAAAATGCTCTACGAAGCTACCTTCCAACTGCTCTTTTGCATTTTTCTAGCTCGGTAAGCCTTATTCACATAAACATCCCCATAATAGTCCTTAATTTCTTTAATCACTCCACTAAAACTAATTTTCTTGTTAGTCTTCATTGTGTCAGCTAACTTGCCTGCAACCAACTTGGTAGTTGCCATTGTTCCTTTGTAAGTTCTGCCACAAGTGTGGACATCCTTTAGGGTCTTCAACCTATATGTCAAACACCCACCTACCTTGCTCACAAACAGATCCATTGACTGTCCTCTCTACAAACCACTCTACACCTAATCTGGTCATTTTATGTGAACCGAAGTCCCTAACCATTCAGCAGAGAGCACTGCCTAATTACTTCCTTAAATTGCTTGACAGAAATGAACTCCATACCAAGCTCGATTTTGAACCCTGCCCACATCATTGCTGGATAGTACATAGGGTACTTTGGCCTTTTTCTTCTTCTTACACCATTGTCCTCATCACTGTCATGCTCTTCACTTTCTAATTCTGATATTTCATAATCTAAACATATCTTCTCATTTTCATCCAACTTAAGTTGAGGAGCATTCTCAGTGAGTGATAGTCGTTCTTCATTGTGTGTTTGCTGAGTTTCAGTGGTTGGGGTTTCTGTTTCATTGTTGGTTTGGGCTACACCATCTTCCACAGTTGCATCAGGACCACCATTGATGGAGTTGAGCCATCAGCCATCATCCTCACTAACATCAAAGTGAACCTTAGCAACAATGTTTTCCTCTGAATTTGTTTCTTCTTATTCATCACTGTTAACCTTTTCGACACCTTCCTCATCCACTATCAATTGAACCCTTCCTTCCTTGTCTCCACCATGTATCACATACACTTCAACTTCTCTTGCACATATGCTCATGGCAATCTCTGCAATCTTCATTGCACCGGAATCGCCAAAAATCATTACCAACGCATCCTCAAGGCGAATACCAAGTGCTTATGATAGGAAATCCGCACATTCCCCTTGTAGCCTAGACTCTCCATAGTGCTAGTGATCTCTTAAAGGGACCACTGATCAGGATCACAATCATGGAGAGAGTATTTCGACCCATTGTAATCACGACCCTTGCCTTTTGTTCGAAGTCTTAAAGATGACTTCCATGGTGTATATAAACCATGAACTTGGAAGGTGGGTTAACTTAAATGAAGAAATTTACTCAAGCATGGGGTTCGAAAGTTGGGGCATTCTACTTGGAAGCGACGACGAAGCCATGATGCATAAATCTCTCCAAAGTTGTTCTTCTATCTTTGTTGTGTTTTTCTCTGGGGTAGTCATTGTGTTCTTCGTACAAAATGGATGATGGATGGAAAACAAAATGTTTTAACCCTGGATGAGAGAGAATGGGGTCAAGCCACGACAAACCACGTTGTTCGATGTGGGTGACACTTGAAGTTGACGGTCCAATAGGATCGTTACAGACTGTAGGATAACAATGCTTGACGTCAGGGTACTATTTGGTAACGGCTGCATGCAAGGTTTCAAATCTGAGTCTGAAACCGAAATCTGGGTCACGGCATGTTGGTTTTGGCAAACGTCAAAACCGCATCGAGACTGTAATTACAGCCACATCGCCCGTATTTTCCTGCAATATCCGCAAAGCAACCGCAACCGCAAACGCGACATAGAGATTAATTGATTAATTTATTTATTTTGTATAGGGACTAAATTCAATAATATAGGGATGAAATCATTAGTTTAACCTAGTTTTTATGTATAATTTTTTTTCCCTTTATATATACTTGAGTTTTATAGTTGATTTTTTTATATAGCTGATTTTTCATCTAATGTGTCATTATGAATGTATGATTGTGTATATATAGCTGTATCGTATCATTATGGGCCTTATATTCAGCTAATTTTTCCATATATATACCGGTTTTTTCCAGCTGTCATGCTTCTGATATTTTCCTGCAACGCTATTTGTATATTGGGTGGCAGATTTTTGACTTTCCACAGTACGCCACCATCTAGCATTGATAATATACTTTCACTTAATTTTTTTTAGGAAGGAATATAATAGTATACTATATCAATTCTTTTCAATTGAAATACTCATATTTTCTCTATTTAAAATAACTTTAATACTCATATTTTCTCTATTTAAAATAACTTTAATTTAAAAATAACTTTAATTTAATTTTGACTTTCCACAATAGATCGCCATCTTAGTATACTTGAAATTATTTTTTCCATAAGGAATATATTAATAAGTTATACCAATTCTCTTACACTACTTTCTCTATAATTTAAGAGTATGTTCATAAAATATTGATACATTTAATGAAGAGAGAGTAGTAGAATTTGGTTTTAATAAGGAGAGATACTCTATTTAATATATAAAAATAAAATTATTAATTAAATATTATCTTTTTAATACAAAAGCAACAGATTTATAGGCAAAAAAAAAAAAAAAAAAAGGCAACAGATTTATTATTGTTTTAAGAAAAATTATCATTTCAATTCAATTTTGCCGATTCCCTTTCACCTTTGTGTTTCTAGAAAACACTGGACTTTTGCAATGATGTACTGATGGATAACTTTCTGGATTGTTCCATTCGGGACTCACAACACCGACTGGGTTCGAATTAATAGGATTAATAATAATTATCTGGATGATTTTTTTTTAATTTTTTTTAATTTTTTTGCTTCCTAAAATTCATGTGATCCCACTTGGTGGTCTTGGTCTTATATGGCCTTATGGGGCAGTGAATATAATAAAATACTAATATTTTGATAGAACTAGTGGTTTCCTTTTCTGCAATTTATTGACCATAACTGTTGTCATTATTTACTTAGTGATGGGTTAAAGTGCGGGTGAAGAAGGCCAAATGATGGAAGCTGAAGTTGCTTGCTGGTGGAGGAGCTTATGTACAAGAAGTTGCTATTTAGCATAAACTTCATCGGACCAATGTTGCCAAGGTTAATATTAATTTCATCGACTCCAATTTCTTTTCTTTTCTTTGTGTTGTTGCTGTAGTATTATTTGTTGAACTTGCAGTTTTCGATGATTAATTTATTGAATTTATGTTTAATGCTTCCTTAGATTAATCACTCTTGGAATGATTTGTTTCTCCTGCCTGCAATTTAGAAATTGAGGATTTTGAGTGTGACCCATTCATGTATACTCTCTCCGGTCTCTATTGTAAGCAAAAATTAAATGGGACACACATATTAAGATAGTTAGTTAATCTTATTTAAAAGAGTCATTGGGAATAAAAAATTAAGTTTGTAACCTAAATTACCCTTCCTCTTATTTATTAAGCTTGTGTTATTGAGAATAAAAGGAGTCATTTGTATTAAATGAAGGGTATTTTGAGAATAACTTCCTTAAATGAGAAGAAAGTAGTTGAAATTGCTTATATTTTGGACCAAAAAAATTAAAATTTTTGCTTACATTGTGGACCGGAGGGAGTATGTGTCTAGGGATAGATATTGCAATATGTGTGATGATTTATGAATTCTATTGATTTGTGATGGATCTTCAATAATTGAAATTAGACTAAAGGAGTACCCAAAATTTTTAAAAAAAAAATATAGATTAGATTTACAAAAAATCATGTAAAATGGTGATTTTAATATGACAATTATATGAAACTGCCATATTTTACTATATATATATATATATATGACCCGCAATTATTTATCTGATAATTTTACAGAAAAGTAGTGGCTGAAATCTCTATTTTATATATTATTTTAAAATAAATTTTACTTTTGCTTTTAATTTGCTGATGTGAAAATCCCACTTTTTATACCTTTTTTGAAATCCTAATAATTCCTCTTTCTCTGCCCTAAAGTCTTCACTCTCTCTACTTCCCTGACCCTAGTTTCGAGCAAATCCACAGAGCAAAGACCCATCCAAGGTGAGTCCGTGTCATTCGCACATCTAACGCATTCATTCTGATCTCCTTTTGATTTCACCAATGAATATTGCACAGCCTTTTTTTGAAGCGAGTTGGAGTATAAATAACTTTTAATCTAAAATAGTTTTTTTTTTTTAGGCAAGATCTAAAATAGTTATAGTTATAGTTATAGTTATTATATACAAATATACACGCACCAATGTTGAACTGACACACACACACACTGAAACACGCACCGATGTTGAACTGCCGACACGTTGCCCTATCAGGACGGATGCTGGACAACGCAATTCACCAATAAGGTGGTTTTGAAAGATTTTTCTATGGGTGTTTTTGGGTTTAATAGGTTACATAGGTAAATCCCTAATCCTATTCACCTTTTCTTCGTCATTTCTGCTATTTCTGACGCGTTCTTTTTCTCTCTTTTGTTACCGAAAACCACCAGTTCACCTTCTTGGCCGACTTCTCCAGCTTCTAGTCATTCTTTAGATCATATATATATATATATATATATCATATGCAACTTTGTATGGGTTAAGGAACTCAAAAGAGTAAATTTATTTGAAAATTTGTATATTTTATACTTTCAAAATGCCTAGTTTTTTAATAAATAGTTGCTATTTTTGGTTTCTTAACCTGTGCAAAACATATATATATATATATATATTACGGAATTTGAGTAAAAAAATTGAGGAGGTCACTAGACACTAGTCAAAGTTATGCATTTGAAATTCATGAACAATAATGTATAATTTTATCACTCAAATATATAAAGCGAGTAAATATTTAATTCTAGCTAGTAAGTAGACCCCTCTTGCAATCGTGCATATGCATGTAGAAGAAATAGGATGTTTGAAACAACTGCGTGGAAGAGGAGAAACATAGTTGTAGTGAGCTCTAGTGGTGTTGAGCATAAAATAATGTTCGTTTTGATGAAAGAGATCGACTATTTGAATATTTTTAAATGGTTGGAGTCTAGTTTGCCATTAAAAGCTTCTTGCGAGCAATTGGGATGTCACGATTGTTCATATTTATAGGGAAGCAAATAAAGTAGCTGATTGTCTAGCTAATATTGGGTGTAATCTAAGTCTTAGATTAGAAATTTTTGAGCAAACCTCCTCCTGAGCTGTCTTAAACTTTGATTTCTGAAGCTTTGGGAATTTCTTCCCCTCGAATAGTCTTTTTGTAATAATCTTTTTGGGCTCTTAAGCCCCTTTAATGCCAAAAAATATATATATATATAAGATTTAATAATAATGTTCCACAAAAATAAAATATATAAAATTTATGTACTTTGCATGTAATACAGTACATGCTGACAGAAGTTATTTTAAGGAAACTGTGCCTTTCCTCCGCTCCTTAGAAGCTCTACCACTTTATGTATTTCATTCTGTTCATGTCTTTATATTATTTTGCAACTATGGTGATTTTTTTATGTATAGTTTTTTCTTCATAAATAATTGAGTTTTATTGTTGATTTTTCTACATGCAAATATATATCCAAAAGATATTGGTTGCCATAGAGGTAGACTGTGTCCTAGAAAAACTTTACATGCAATAATAGGGTTTAAATCCTAGAATTGTTACTTTGAGAAGAGTTTTACCTAACTACTATCCCTAACCTGAAAGTTAGTTTCAAAGCTTTGTTTGTGATACCGATCTAAGATCAATATATATATATATAGGGATTGTTAACGTACATCCACCTATTTTCTAGAATGTATATGTTAGCAAGTTATACCTTCGAGTGTATTTTCCATTTTTTTTAGTTAAAGCTTGCTAACGTACTACTTCTAAAAATGGGTGGGTGTACGTTAGCAAACCCTACAAAGATTTACTAATATACACCCGCTCATTTTTTAGCTAGCAAGCTATATCTTTGAGTGTATTTTTCATTTTTTTAGTTATAGTTTGCTAACGTACACCTTCTAAAAAATGGATGGGTATACGGTAGCAAAACTTATATATATATATATATATTTTACCCGCAGGGCTATTCCCATATTGTATAATATAGATATTTTGCTTTACGCGGCATAATGGTGATGACACTGTAGACCGCAATATATTTTAATATTCCATTGATGTGACAGTATCAAAAGTAGATGCTCAGCAGCCAAGTATATATATAAGGATGTCTGCAGAAGCATAACACCAAAGAAGCAACTGGGAGAATCTACGTCATGGTTCGAGACGGGAACCCTCTTGTTCTTGGGGGTGTAGTAGGGGATGTTCTGAACCCTTTTACCAGCTCCGTTTCTCTGAGGGTTGTCTTCAATAACAGAGAGATTGGCAATGGTTGTGCACTGAGACCCTCTCATGTCGTTAACCGCCCAAGGGTTTTTGTTGGTGGTGAAGACCTCAGGACCTTCTACTCACTGGTAAGTCTTTAGCAGAATCTCTTGGTAAGTAGTAAATATTATATATCTGCAATTCTGCATTAATTTTATCGTTGAATCTCAGGTAATGGTGGACGCAGATGCACCTAGCCCCAGTAACCCTAGTTTAAGGGAATACTTGCACTGGTTAGTTGATCTTCTTTTTTCTCTCTTTCTTTGGTTGAAGCCTAAACTTGTATACTTGTGTTCAATAAAGTTGATAAAATTTTTTGTGACCTATTTATAATCTTCATTTGTTATAACTCTTCTCATTTTGACGGAGTCGCAGGATGGTGATAGATATTCCAGCTACCACAAATGCAGCCTTTGGTAAGCACATATATTCTATTTCTACATGTTCATATGTTTTGGTGGGGTTTTCTGTAGTAACCAATTTGGTGCACGTACGCATCAACGAGAAGGGTTGGTATTATTATAAAGGATAGCCAAAAAACAAAATCCCTATTTTAATCTCTCATTACTTTGTTCATATTTAAATTTAGTAATTTAATTCCTCATTGATCAAAACCTTCCTCTATCATCAATTCAGCCCTCATGACATGAATTTGAGGCAAATTTTGATTGATGAAGGGCTAATCAAGTTGGAGTAAATTTTATCAATGAGTGACTACATCACTAAAATCAATTACTTTGTATGGAACTAAAGTAATATAAGGATAAAATATTAGTGATGAACTAAAATAATTATCTTATGTTGTCAAAATACACGTTATATATCAGGTAATTTACTACTATATTATTATTTATAATCATGTCTCTTGAAAATGAAGTTTTTTTTGTTTGGTAGTCTAGACATGAGGCAAAGCCCCCATAATAATTTGTGGGCTAATTTGAACCCTTAAAAAAGAAAAAAAAATCAAAGATCATATCTTGGTTTAAAAGTTTAAATGACTAAAATACCATTATATGTTTCTCCTAAAAAGAAACATGCTGGATGTCTGGATTTTTTCCCCAAAACAAAGTGGGAAGGATGCTAACCTCCAATTCTGGAGGACACCGAGTTCCATATGTGGAGGTACGTGGAGGTTAGCATGCTCCACATCTTGTTCTAAATAAAAAGACTAAAACCTTGTTTTGTAGACTTAAGGGCATCTTAGTAGTTTAGAATTATCGAATTTAATGAATAAATGTCATACTAAACAAATTTTAACCATGAAAGACAATATGATTTTTCTCATCCATTAAAAAAAGAAAAATTTAAAGTAAAACAAAATTAGTTATGTTTCTAAAATTATTTAATAACAATGTCAATTTTTCTCTCTAATAAAATGAAATTCAAGTTCTTCATTAAAGTTAGCTTCCACTGTTCTTGGTGCATAAATTTAAATAATTTAATACCATTAAATTTATCTTTTTCCTTTTAAATAAATTTTCTATCCTTTATGTTCAAAACAAAAATGTTAAAAAATGAAAGTTACTGACCTCCCCATGAAGGAGCCACCATTGAATTAGAAGTTTTTCAAGCGCATTATGTTGAAAACATTGTAAATAATAATTTAATATTATTTTATTTTATTTTCTACCAAAGCACCCTAAGACGAGCCTATGAATTTTTTTTTTTTTTTTTTTACAGTAACTAAATATCAACCACTTAAATACTTGTTTAAATTCTTTGATTTTTTTATGCAAGATGTACGTAATATTTACGTATAATTTATTCACCAGTTTAATCTATCATAATTTTCTATTAACAGTTATTGAATGTTTTTGTAAGATTTTAGGATTAGACTCCTCTAAAGTGATTTTGAATATAAAGTGAGCAAGTAAGGGTATATGCACCCTTAATTAATTAAAGTTCATTAAGATTTCAACCCACTTTAGCGAATCAAGGGTAAATACATCCTTATTTTCTCATTTTACACTCGAGCTCAGTTTAGATGAGCCCTATCCAAGATTTTAGGAGACGAGACACTTAGAGGGATGAGATTTTAATAAGAGGATAACACAATTAGATATAATTTTATTATTTATGTTAAACACAAAACTTGGTAGGTTGGAGGTAGATTCCACCACATTTGGTTGGTGGAGGTAGACTCCACCGTGCGCTACAAATAATACAATACTGCCTATTTTTAAGCATTCTTGTACTACCTAAATTTTATATAGAATTCTTTAGATGGTCTCTGAAATTTTCTTCTGTTTTCTAGTCCAGTAGCTTCTAGATTCTGTTTTATTAATTTTTTATTTGTTTATAGCTCTTTCTTTTATCAATCATATGCTCCAGGCATCAATGTCTTATCTTTATTTTCGTATCTTCTTTGAACATGCAACATGTTTGCATGTTCTTTAATCTCTAGAAATGTGTAGCACTTTCCAACACTCTTTCTTGATGCACATTTACTTGACTTTCGTGCCTAGTTGTTGTGTTGCTGAACTCCAATTTAGGGCTTCGACTTTGATAATAGTTTTGCCATATTCTTGGTACGTAGTTGTGAGTTCCCTTGTTGGCCTTGTTGAAGACTTCTGACATGGATTTATTCTTGCCCTTATAGTTGTCTCTGAGTCTCCTTGTCGATCTTGGTCAAGCTCCTAACAAGTCTCCTTGTCGATCTTGGTCAAGCTCCTAACAAGGACTCCTCCTTGCTATTGTAGTTGTTGAAAAGCCTTTTTAACTTTGTTGACTTTGTGATGATTGTCATGGTTTAGTTGTTGCAGTAGATATACGAAAAACTTTTGAGTTACGTCCGTTATATGACCGTTATATGACCTAACGTAGCTCTGATACTAATTGTAGGATTTTAAGAGGAGATGAGATAATTAGAGAGATAAGAATTTAACAAGAGGATGACATAATTAGAGAAGTAAGAATAATTATATGATTTTATTATTGATGTTAAACAGAGGTTTGGTGGGTTGGAGGTAGACTTTAATACATTTGGTGGGTTATTGATAGACTCTACCACATTTGGTTAGACTTTACCACCATACTCCACAACAAATGATACAATGTTCCCTACATTTAGGCATTCTTAGTCTACTTATATTTTGTGGAGAATTCTTTATATACTCTCTAGATTTTTTTAGTCCTAGTAGCTTATAGGTTGTTAATTGATTTTTTATTTGTTTCTAGCTCTTTCTTTTATCAATCCTAGAAGCTTCCAGTATCTTTGTGTCTTGTCTTTATTCTTATAACTTCTTTTAACCTGCAACATCTTCAATCTCTATAAATGTGCAACACTTCCAACAGTTATGAATGAATGTATATTTATAATTATACTATTTATTAATTTTTTGCGCAAAGATTTCAATTTGATGTTCATGTATATCTATTTATATGGCGACATTACATTTATGCAGGGAATGAGGTTATGTTTTATGAGAGCCCACGACCTTCGGCAGGGATTCATCGAATTGTGTTCGTGTTATTCAAGCAATTGGGCAGAGACACTGTCTTTGCTCCAGAATGGCGCCAAAATTTCAGGTGCCGAGACTTTGCTGAGATTAATAATCTAGTACCTGTTGCAGCAGTTTATTTCAACTGCCAAAGAGAGCGTGGTTGCGGTGGAAGAAGATTAGAATAACTAGATAAATAAGGTCTCTTTTCATTTTATGGTTAATAAAAAAAATAAAGAGAGGGATCCTACCAATAATCTCTTATTTGGAAGGAACCATATGCAATATAGAAATATGTGAAATAATTTATTTTTGGGGTATTGGTAAAATGTTACTTGCCATAATGTTTCCCAAGCATAATTTACGTACTTTATATCCTTAATATCTTTTTTTCTTTCTTTTATTTTTTACATATGAACTTTTGAGCTACTTTTGGAATAAAAGATATCTTTTTTGTTGGTAAAATGAAGAACTTCGATGTTTGATTTACTGTTGCTTAAAGGAGAAGTATTGGCGATTGTTCTAAGTTAATTTGGGTGGTTTGTAAAGCAGTGTTAATTATTTTAGACAGAATTGAAAGATGAGGGCTTTATTGGTTTTGATAATGTTTGTGATAACTTGTAACTCCTTAAAATATAAGCGGCAAAGTCAATTGAAGGGTGTAATCCGTATTTTAGCCTTTGTTACCGGTTATCTAATCATGATGTATATAGGTTGGGGAAGGTTCAAGAGGGGTTGGTTTGAAGGGGGTTGCAAAAGAGTCATTGAGAGTCAGAGGAAGGCGAAGTTTTAGTATGATATTTGGGTGGGAGAAGAGAAGATATGTAACTTATTTAGTAGGTTGTTTTCAATGTCAGAAAATAAAGATAAAAGGGTCGGTGAGGTTGGGGAATGGAGAGATGGTGGGTAGGTGTGGAAATTGAGTTGGAGAAGAGAGTTCTTTATGTGTGAGCAATGATTGTTACATGATCTTATGAACCAATTAAGCTTGGTAATCATTAAGCATGACCATGATGACCAATGGCATTAGATATATGAAAATACATGGATGTTTACCGTCAAATCAACATATTTATGTATGCAGGAGGGCGACACACCTATTGATAGGAATTTCTTCAAATTTTTCTGGATAAAACTGCTCTTCTAAAGGTGGTAAGCCTTGTATGGAGGACTATGTTGAATGGCATTCCTATAACAGCGAATCTTAGGAGAAGAGGGTTAATAGAGGCAGATGGCGACCTTAAATGTGTGTTCTGTCGCTTCTATTTGATCTATTTGGCTCTTTAGGAATTATGTTGTTTATAGAAATACACAAATAGACATTTTAGGAATACTTGACTTTTAAGTAAGGTGCGGTCTTGGTTTTGGTTTGTAGCTCATTTTGTCTGTTCATATTCCTTCTTTTATTGGTGTTTAGCTCCATTGGATTGTATCTAAGCTTAATCATGATCCTTTTTTAGTTTGATGTAAGGGTTGGAGTACCCCTTGTACTCCTCTATAATGGAATTTTTTTTGGTCCCCCTTGTACTCCTCTATAGTGGATTTGATTTATAAAAAAATGTGTATTCTTTAATGAATTGGATGAAGCTATTGCACACTTATTCTTTACTTGCAGTATATCGTTCGAGGTTTGGAGAAGGCATTACGCTTGACTTGGTTTTGTCATGGTCCTACCAGAGGATGGCAAAGCCCATTTCATTCAACATTCAGGGTATCCATTGCACAAAAAGGCTAAGGAGGTATGGTTTTTATTATGGTTAGCAATTATGCGGTCAAATTGGTTGCATAGAAATGGATTAGTGTGAAGAGGAGAAACTTTAGATATGGATAATTTCATAGATATGATTTAGGTGAGATCCTGGAATTGGATTAGAGCAAAGGTTGCAGGTGTTTATTTTTCTTGCATGGAGTGACATATGAATCCTTTGGATTGCAGTTATCAATGTAATAGGATATAAGCTCTTGATGTAAGGGTTGGAGTACCTCTTGTACTCCCTATAATGTTATTTTCTTTGGTTGATTAAAAAAATGAAGTATATAGGTATATGGGAAATTATAACATGTTATTGGACCACATTTAATACATGCTCGTAAACATTATTAAATAAATATCTCTCTGTTAAATGGAGGTATAACTTCATAAGTAACTATCTATCATTCTAATAGAGTAATAATATGACAACCTGGCCTTATGTATCCATGTCACCCTCCAATCATTAACTTTACTAGAGTTTATTTTCTTCCACCTTGTATTGACATTTGTAGCGTCCAAAGAGAAGAGAAAAAATTGGATGAAGCTTGAGGGCATGACATGGTGCGCCATGACTCGAGCAAGAGGTTTAACAACAAATATGATAGTCAATGGCGATGCAGTAATATTTATTCAATTATCTTCTATCAAATTACCAGTTTAATAAAATAATATCACATTATTTTCA
Organism: Echinosophora koreensis; assembly: GCA_035048595.1. NCBI lineage: Eukaryota > Viridiplantae > Streptophyta > Magnoliopsida > Fabales > Fabaceae > Echinosophora > Echinosophora koreensis. The sequence goes on along the minus strand of JAPCYP010000013.1, from coordinate 6,299,639 downwards.
ATAATGATATATCAACATGTCTTTATATATACCAACAGAGTCATAGTGGGCACGTATGTTGGATTGGAAGATGTAGTTAGCTGATATATTTTTTTTACACGGCACAATTTATTGCAAGGAGGTGAATTTTGTGTGGTTCAAAGATTGATTCATACTTTAAATTAAAAAAAAATTGTGATATGATGGAGTAAGATTCACAAACTCATGCAATGTACCAATATTAAATGTGTGCAAAGCATAGGAAAAAAAAAATTTAAATTTTAACATGAAAAACCCTCCAATATATATAGGGAAAAACCACTAGACAAACTCAAGAAAATATTCCATTATATTAAAAGGATAATTATAATATCCTCTCCATACTTTTCAGCAAGCGGTACAAATAAATTTTTTCCAGTGATATCCTCTTATTCAAATATTACATTTCTTTATAATTGCAATACCAAGGAGTAATAGAGATGACAACCATATTTTTTGCAGTGTATTTTTCCCACACTATCTTTTTAGGATGCACTCTTTTTTTTTCTCTCTCTATTTCTTGTTCGTTAAATGAGCAAAATTGCCTCTATTTATAGAGGCTCTTTGCAAAAATTTTGCATCGATTTTTACCAGCCTAAATCACTAGGCCTAATGCATGTCATCAATTTTCTTCATGCATCTTCATTTTACTATATGCATTGAATGCTTTGTCGTCGTCTTCCTTTTCTTTTTTTGACTTTTCAAATTGCTAGACCACACAATTTTACCGCTCCAGTCGTTAGGGGAAAATAATCTTAACATTCATCTAGGACTGGGATCTATATCGATCAACCTGGCACAAAGTTGAAACTTCTCACACACTATAACTTTTCATATCAACGAGATTTTTATCTGTGCCAATTTATCCAGCTTGAACTATTGTTCTTCTACTGCTTGACGTAGCAAATGGTATCTAACATCAATGTGCTTAGCATATGAGTGGTACATTGCATTCTTGCTAAATTCCACAATGGATAACATATTTTTCCTGCTTGATTCCTAATGGTTCAAGAAATCTATTCAATCAAAGAATTTTTTACCACTTCAGTTGTAACAACATATCATGCTTCAATAGTAGACAAGGAAACACACTTTTGCATTCATATTGCCATGGCACAACTTCCCCTGCAAAAAAATGAACAAGAATCCTGAGGTAGATTTCCTCGCATCTAAATTACCTTCATATTTGCATCTGCATGGCATGCCCTTCTAGAAATGTTTCTGATCCTCTAAAGAACAAGCAAATTCTAGAGCTACCTTTCAAATATCTCAAGATCCACATTACTACTTCCTAATGATCTCTACCAGGATTGGGAAGAAACATGCTAACAATTCCAACTGCATGGGTGATATATATATTCGGTCAAGTACAAGTCATGGCATACATATAACTCCCCGATTGTAGAGGAGTAAGGTAAAATAGCCATATCTTTCTTTTCTTTCTCACAACTAGGGCAACTCTTTCTGTTGTGTAAAAAGTGATTGGCTAATGGTGTGATACTTGACTTGGCATTTTCCATATTGAATCTTTCTAGAACTCGTTCCACATATCATTTTTGTGATATTTATAACTTTTTAGCCTTTCGATCTCACAAAATTTGCATGCCAAAATTTGTTTTGCAAAGCCTAAATCTTTCATATCAAAGGATTTTGATAACTCCATTTCAAAACACCAAATCTTCTTTGCATCTTGTCTCACTATAAATATATTATCTAATATAGCAAAAGGATGATGAATTCGTCCCCTGAAATTGTTTTGATTGTTGGAATAGCTGACTTCGACTCAAGAGGAGAAAAGTGAATTGAGTCTTAAAAATTTACTTATTTGATTTTTCAAAAACGGTTTTCTCAAACAAAGCTTATCAAGAATGCAAATAACAATTTAATCACACTAAAAAGCAATTCAAACAAAAAGAAAAAGAAAGGGAAGAGAGAACTTGCACACCAGATTTTTATCTTGGTTCAGCCGCCCACCTTTGGTGACCTACGTCCAGTCCCCAGAATTTATTTTTGGGATTTTCAGCAAGATTACTTAGGTGTTTGAATGCCCATATAACACAAAGTGTAACACTCCAAAATTTCTCCCTGATTTTTGCATAAGGGTATATGTTACTGTAGATGCATGGTTGTTGTTGTTGTTGTTATTATTATTATTATATTATTATTATTATTATTATTATTATTATTATTATTATTATTATTATTATTAATGATGTTAACATTATTATTAATATATTTGATAATGTAATTGTTTATATTGTAACAATATTTTTATAAGATCACATATTATTAATAAAATCTCATATTATTTATTAACATATAGAATCACATACAAAATCATATATTCATTCATGGTCACACATTAATTATATTTATTATTATATACGATAATACGTTTACCTATGTTGTTATGAAATCGTTACAAATATATATGTGTTAATATATAATTATATTTATATTAATTAATGTGTGACCTTGAATGAATGTATGATTTTGTATGTGATTCTATATGTTAATAAATAATATGAGATTTTATTAATAATATATGATCTTATAAGTGATTTTGAATGATAGTACAAGATATTGTATGACTTAGTATCTAAATCGAGATAGTGTAACTCTTAGACTTTAGTTCTTAAATCAAACACATTTAATAGGAGTCCTTATTAAGATAGGAGAACCATTTCCTTGGTTATCTCTTAAGATATTATCATTATCTTCTAAGGATCCTATCTAGAAATAACCACCATATCTATCTTTAAACTTTTATCGTACTTTTGACAATGTTAGAGTCAGATTCAGGATTCGACCGTGGCACATGAATTTGTAAATCTTTCTCTAAGCTTTCTAACGCCACCAATAATGCCTTGATCGAGCACTCTTAGCTCAAGATATGTGTGAAATACTGATGCGTATGCATTTTGGGCAGTAATAGAAGCTTGTTACGCCCTAACTCGTTTTTAAACCCCCAAGACGTGACCTAAACCCTTAATCATCAGTTTTTAACCTTTAAAATCTGCCTCTCTTAATCTCTTATGCTTTCTCTTGGTTTCTCTCAAGAATTCTTGAAGGAAATTGCTCTTATTCATCGTTTTTCGTCGTTTTTTGGTTGGAAGGACATCTCTGCTGATACACGCCTCTTTTAGTGTCGATTGTTTTGTTTCTGAAATTTGGGCTACAAACAAGGTAAATATTCTTGTGCCTTGTTCTCCTTATTTTCCCTCTTGAGTTTCTTAATTTAGAAGCTTAATTCAAGTGTTTTTGTTGTAGTTTTTGAGGAAGTGATCAAGAGCTCGTGAGACAAGACCCAAATGGACCTTTTCTCCTCTTCTTTTTGATCATTGCAATCTTCATACCAGGCATGGGGAGAAGGAATTAGTATGAACATATAGGTTCCGGGGTAGCGAAAGATGAGGGTTAACCAATGACCCTCGATGTATGATTGCTTGATTGTTATTATTCATATACGAATAAATATATTTGTTTACATGGTTTCTGAGACAACCTGATGTCCCATTATAGAAAACCTAATTAACTAAGCTTTAAATGTGATATTAACGTTAGCGCGTATATAGAAAAGCAGATATATAAAAACTTAAACATAAAACATGCAAAGATGAAAAACATCACACATATATACATGCATATATAAAACATATCCTAGTTGCCGCATCAATAGGGCGTTGTCATATACATCATCATAAAAACCAAGATAAGGAAGATACATAAAAAGGACAACCGACAGCAAACCCTCACCACTCTCACACAACTATACATATACACGCATTGGCCACATACTATCACTAGTATGGGTATCTAGAACTACCCTGGCCCTCGCCAAAATGACGCCTATACACTCTTTGTGGACGTGGATGCTCAGTCACCGTCTCCTTGTTGTCGGAGATAAACACTCATCTACGGCGAGCCATACGCTGGAATTGTAAGCTACGACGCTCGCGTCCACTAGGAACCACTCCTACGGGTCCGATAAACTCTAATGACTGAGACAAGTCCCATGGGTGTTGCTGCGAAAAAGGTAGACGCTGTCCAATCCTGAACACACCGACAAAGCTGAACATAGGTTAATCTTATACGCTCACCGACCCTGTGTATACTGACAAAAAGGTCAACCGGATCAACCTGCCAGCCTCTGTCGTCTTGGAACTCCAATTCAAAAGTCCCCTTTCTCAAAGGAGTCTGCTCCACGAACCAATAACAACACATATGAGAAGGAGATAGGGAGATAAGAATCTATACTATCATCATGCAATGGAAAGGGTGCATACCATAAAATACAATAATAGCACAAAAACAAGCAACATGTAGAGATATCAACCATCCTCGAGATACTATATCATCCTCTGCCCTTAATGCTCATGCAGCTATACCTGTATGCTTACGCAGCCACCTACAAATCCCGTCCACATCCCCCATTCCCGTTAGGGATGTTAGTCAGTCATCCAAGCGGGCACTCCCTATGCGCTGCCTCATTGCAGTCATGGCCATAAGTGCAATCCACATTCCCGTAAGGATGCCCATTCCCCATTCCCGTTAGGAATGACACTATTCCCCCATTCCCGTAAGGGAATCGTGGCACGTATCTCTAGGACACAATAAACTCGGAGCAGTCGTAGCTGGGACTACAAGAGTGTCACAATAGCATCATGAATCAAATACCTTGTTATATCCGGTATCTGTAATCAAATACTCTGATCTCGTGTGTTCCACCTACATGGCTGTGAGCAACACCATGCATACTAGTATGAATCTCACCGACTCTTACCAGGTCATTACCTAGTGCCTCAACCTTTACCAGAAACTCAGATAAATCCTCATATCATGCCCAACTGGCTCATCACATATAACATCATATTTTATTAGGCTAGGCACTGAAATGGTATAAAACAACACTAAAAGGGGGCTTGAATAGTGTTTTCTCAAATCAGAGTTTTCAAGCACAAAACAAAATTCAGTGCAGATAAGACGCTTTGATACAGACGCCTGTTTCAGCAAGCTGAATTACAGAGGGAAACTATAAACACTCCCGAGATAATTAGTAACAATAAAAGAATAATATGTAAATAAGGTAAAGAGTTAAGGGAAGAGAGTACTCAGAGATTTATCCTGGTTCACCACTAACCTTTGGGTTACATCCAGTCCTTGGCTTCGCCAAGTTTTAACACTATAACTGATCAAGGTTACAGACGAGTATTATTTGCATACCTAGCCTCTCCAAGATCAAACACAAGTATTATTTGCACACCTAGCCTCTTCAGGCTCAACAAGTATTCTTGAAACAAGCATCTTCAGGCTTAGAGAGTTTGAAAGTTTGTTTCAAGCACAGCTTGAATAATACAACAACAATTCAACCAAATAACACTTCAGAGAGTAAATACAAATTTAAGATCTGGTGAGTTGCAGATGAATTCTTCTCTAGATGATTTTTAACTTGGAGAGAAGATGATGAGAGTGATGAGAGCTATCAGCTTGTTGTATTATCAGTAAGAGTGCTTTTTCTCTTGAGAGTATATGATGCTTATGTATATTTCTATATGTCTCAGCTTTTCTTTTTGTTCATCTCATATTACTTCAGTTCTTCGAGTTCTTCTATTTATACTTGACCATAATAGATTTGTTGGGGTATGGTCAGTGGTCTTCTTCTTTATCTTCTGGACAAATAATATTCGTTATGACTTTGACATTTAATGCTTGAGAACGTTGGAAGTCATGTGTTGACTGCAGATCATAGCATATATGCTTTCTTTACTTGGGCAGCATTTCTTTCCTTATTTGTGCAATACTTAGAAAGCTCAGATAAAGGTGCTTTTCATTTTATTGCATAAGGGACGTTTTGCAGCAATGTCCTTGTCTTTTCTTCTTTTCTGTACTCGATAGAAAACAAGGAATAAATTAATATAAATCTTTTGAATATTTTAATTCCTTTCTTCAACAAAATACTTCTATCCAGAATCCAAGTAATTTCTTCATAAATTATTTCTCCTTTTGAACGTCGCTTCAGTCACGAGAGAGAAAATATATCTTCATACTTTAATACTTCAAGTCTTCCAAGCTGGAGATATGAACTTGAACATGCTTTTGGTCTTTAGAATGATTCTGAATATCTTTCTTGATTCAGTCATAACTTCAGACACATCTTTTAACTAATCATACGCTTCTTTGTATGAGTCTTTATTTAAGATTCAGTTTGTAATCTTGATCTGTTTTCTTTCAACTTTCTTCAGAAGATTGTATTTGTACTCTTTGTTGTTTTGGAGAGTATTTGATCAATGTATAGCTTTTGGGGATTTTCCTTCTTTTCAACTGAGAGACGAGATAGAGATCTTTGAGTAGATCACTCTTCATTCTTTGACATAGTCTTCTCATGAGTAGCTTGATTGAATGGCTGATGCATTATCTTAATCTTTCAATCTTCAAGATGTTTGATAGGGAATAACATTTTGCCTTCCCACTCATAGCTTATTTCTTCGTAGTCAATGAGTCTGAGATATGATGTTTGCCTCAGTGCTTGAGTTTCACATTTCTCTTGTAACCACTACAAGATTTTTTGCTTTTGACAACACTTATTTTTTCAACAATTAGAAAATGTTGCCTAAAAGTACATCAGGCAACATTTTAAGACTATTGTCTTAAAATTTATGTCTTAAGCAACACTTTTTTTTGCAACACTTGATAAGCGTTCCTTTAACTTTAATTGGTAACAATTTTGAACTGTTGCACTGATTTTTTTTTTTGCAATATTTAACAACCGTTCCCTTAATTTTCAATGGGAACAATTTTGAATTGTTACATTATTGATTATAAAAGGCTACATTTAACAATTATTGCTAATAGGTGTTAATTCATTATTATTGGTTCCCTCCAACCCTAAAATAATGGCGCTAAGTCTACATTTTTTGATAAAAAGTTTTCTCAAAAATTTTTTTTTTTTGCTAAAAACTAAAAAGTTAAAATTAAAAAAAAAAAAAGATCAGTTAATGAAACAAAACAATCCCTAGCTCAAAAACTCTCTTCGTTCCCTACGCCGTCCACCGTCCCTATGTCTTGGTATGTCCGTTTCGTTCTCCATCGGCGGCACCTCTGCTGTGGCCAGTTTCGTTCTCACTACTTCATTCTCACAATTTCATTGCTCCTCAGGAACCCACGCGCCTCCACCGGAGCCTTCCTCCGCCTCCAGTCGCCGCTCTCGCCAGGTTATTTCTAATGAACAATTTTTAGCAGACCTCGTACTCTCGTTAAGAATAAGATAATAATTGATTTTGTTTCTTTGTTCATTCTTGAAATCGATCATTGAATTTATAACCTTTTGCACCTTTTATTTCAATTTTATGCCAACAATATCCGTGACACCTTCCGTGTTATTCTTCAAATGGGTGTCATCCTCATGTTTGGTGGCCAAATGCCTGTTATAAAGGTTTCATTTGTATCTCTTTCATTCACTCAATTGGAATTTCTTTCAAACTTTTTTTTTTTTGTTTTTGTTTATATGAGTGAACAAATGAGCCTTTATGAAGAAAAAGGATAGTGTTGTATTGGGGTTGATTAAATTCTTCATGTTGATCAATTATTTGAAGTTTTGGTATGTTTGTTTTTGTTTTTAATGAGTAACCCACTTGAAGGAGGAGGAGGAGGAGGAGGAGGAGGAGGAGGAGGCTGTTTTTCTTGGGTTGGGGTTGATCAAATTCTTCCATTGAGATTGGAGAGAATTGGCTATCTGTTAGTAATATGATTAGATGGACAACTGGGATTTTTTTTTTTGTTCCAATCGGGCACTTGAGTAGTTTTATGTTTTGGTGGTTTAAAATTTTACTATGAATGTGAAAGACAATCTTCAGCTGTGGATATGTTAACTTAGGTGGGGATAAATAGTGATAAATAGTATTGGTACTTGTTATGTACCATCTTTGCTACTAAGGGAAATGCCACTTGTACCCTTTTAATACATTTGTTTGCCTTTCAAAAAAAAATGTATAGCTATTTTCTTTACATGTTAATCAGCTAGTTTGTGTGGACTGTGGGAATTTGAAAAGAGGGGGATATTGATTAATTTGTTTCTGATGCCAGCTCAAGTGAGCTATACCAAGTTCATCAGAACTATCTTTTTCCTTCTGCACTAAATTGTTCTAAATCAGCACTTTTACACGATTGTTAGCATTTCAACTTCATGAAAAGTGACTTTTTTGGATGCAGAGACTTGCTATTAAATATTAATTATGTGTGCTTTTAGATATCATGTTTATGTCTCTGCATCATTAGAGATTGTCAAAGAAATTACACCTTATCAATTTTTCACAATTGTTAGCCAACTCATTGTAATATGTACTTTCATTAATTGCCTAATTGGTTCTATTCTTTCCAAGAGTAATTTACTGGTTTTTTTTTTGTAGGTTACTAAGCTTTACAAAGACAAAGAGCATGCTGAAATCGATACACTGTAAGTCACATTGTCTGGCCTTGTGGAAGACCACCCTTACTTGTTGTACCAGCCAAATAGAAATATAAAATACTGTGCCTGTTAATTTGCCTAATCTGCACTCTGAAGTTATAGAAATAGCAAATAAGATTCATGAATCATGAATTTGTTTTTGAAGATTGGTCCAGTTTTTACGGAGGATGAAACTGGGAAAGAGGTGATCATTCAAATGACAACAAATATGGTTACAGAAAAGCAGCTTTATACTGATTCTATTGGAAGAGATTTTCCGAAATAGGTAACTCTTGTACAAAATGCAGATGGTCTTCTGTTTATATTGAAGTCCTCCAGTGAAAAAAATGTAAGATTGACTTTGATACTCCTTACTTATAACAATGGTTATGCAGGTTCGAGAATCGAGATCATAGGGAAGATTGGCCCCTTCAAGTTAACCAACCTGTAGTTGGAAACTATTATCCAGTAAACTATTTTTTCTCAATTTATTATCTGGAATTTGGTTATTGGTTGTTGATAACCAAGGGGAGAAAATGAAATGAAATGAAAAACAACCTATAATTTTCTTAGGCCATCCAATACCGAGGAACAAACAAGTCACCAAAATTTGAGGGAGAGAGTTGCATGTAGTTCTGATTTGTTTTAGAAGAACTTGATTTGGTTTGGTCTAAAACTACTCTTCTAACTTATTTTTTCACATTCCAGCTCAATCTTGGAATTTATCTTAAGGATAAGAAATCTGAATTCTCAATCTTAGTTGATCGTGCCACTGGTGGAGGCAGCATCAAGATGATGAGGTGGAACTAATGCTTCATAGGTACAATATTGTACTACATGCTATATTTTATTTAGTTCAAAATTATTTCATTAATGTATTCCAGATAAACACTACGTGCAGACATTGCCTGTAGTAAGATACTGAGATTTTCTTTCCATCATTGTCTACATTTTTGTTTGTAGAATGTGTTTTTATTCTTTAATCCAGTTTATTTTAATATATGCATGTTCTTGATTCTCTTGGATATGCTTTTTTAGAACTATTTTGTCTAATAAAATATTTTTTAATTTTCTTGTGCAGCAGGTCCCAATGGAGGAGATACAAAAGAGGAGTTACAAGACGTTGATACATTTTTTCTCTCTCTTTAGATACCCATTTTGGATTATTATTATTATTATTTTGTAAGACTCGAACTTCAATGTATGATATGATATTTGATCAAACCATGTGGTCCTATTGTTGACTAATTTTGTGTGTTTAGGTTGATGTTCAAACTTATATATATATATATATATATATATATATATATATATATATATATATATATATAGTAAAAAAATATGAAAGGAGCATGTAAGTTGTGTATGAGATCAAATTAAATTTGAAAAATTAATATAAATTGTTCTGAAAATTGATGAAATTGATGGTTGATTCAAATTTAATGTTATATATATATATATATATATATATATATATATGGCATTTATAAAAAGTTGTCTTTAGTCTTTTAAGCAACAATTATTAATTGTACTCATAACATGGTTAAAAATTGTTCTTTATACTCTAAGCATACAATTAAAAATGTTGTCTATAAGTTGCGGTAACATTTAAGAAATGTTGTATTTGTATCTTTAGGCAACAGTTAAGAACTGTACTAATTGACATTTGGTTACATTTGAAAACTGTTGCGTTAGGTTCACCTGACATCTGTTCCCTATTCGTATAGAACAGACAACAGTTAACGAAAGTGTTGTCATAAGATGCAAAGAACTGTTGCCTTAGACAATAGGTAACGCTTGAATAGACAACCCTTAAAAAATGTTGCCTATACTTTTAGGCAACATTTTTTATAGTATAGGCAACATTTTTTAACTGTTCCTATAAAGCAAAAATGTTGTAGTGAACGTGCATTTAGCTTCCAAAGATTAGATGCAGAAATTATGTTTTGATCCTTTCACTTGAATGTCCTGCTAAGATAATTGTATTTCTCTGCAACATCTCAATTAGATGATTAGCAATACTCAGACAGTTCAATTAAAATCATTTGCTTAATGTTTGGGTTCATCAAAACACACAAGGGCTAACTGGAGTGTGAGTCAGACGCATAACAGAGTCAGACGCTTTGTATTTCTACATATCATATCACACTATCCCCAATATGCATATCTGCCAAATATCATAAATCATCGCCTAGAGGCCAACTAAGCATAAAATCATCGATATCGCATGTTAAGCATACTGAGCATGTTACACATATTAAGTAAAAATAAATAATCATGTCATCGTGGAAAATCATATAAAGTATGTTAAACACAACGAGTCAACTAGCACATAGCAAGCAGCTCAACAGTAACTATCAGATATCCTCGATTTACGTAAAATTAACTTAACAGTGATAAACCTATAATCCCCAACATCTTTGGTACTACAAGGTAGTCGCCAATATGAATTTGGCATTGTCGATTACTCAGCCACTAGTAGGGTTTAGGTTCCCTTACACCTATTATTGCATTTCATACTATTTTCACCTCTCCGACGATAGGAAGGTTCTTTCTCCCACCTGAGGTTAGAGCTGTCAATATGGGTTACAACCCGCGAGCCAAGTCGGCCCAACCTGTCTCACTAGTGGGTTGGGTTGGAAGAAAACAGGCTCAATTTGACCCGGGATATTTTAGCCCGGCTCACTTAACCCATGGGTTGTCCAGGTTCAACCCATGGTGAACCGGGTTGGCCCGCGAGCTCTTTTTTTTTTCCTACCCAAATCAATGCAAAGTGAAATGAAATCAGCCCAGCCCACTTTCTTCTTCCCCCAACCCATGACATTTAGCTTCTCTTTCACTTTCAGTCTTTCCCCTTCAAGAAAACTTGACTGCTTGACCTAATCTCCCTCTCAGAAGCAAATCGCCGCCATCGACTGAGAAGCAACGCCACTGCCTGAGAAGAAAATCGCCCTGAGGAATACCGCTTAGAAGAACATCGCCTGAGAAGCAAATCGCGTCGTTCTAGCTCTATTTTTGCTCCGACTGTGACACCCTCTACCCCGCATGTATTTATAAAGCAATAACATTAAAGGAAATATTTAATTTAAAAATAAGATAAACTTATGCACATCATGTATTATAAAATGAAAACCAACGGGCAAAAGATACCACATTGTAACAAATCATAAACAACGCGGAAATATGAAATGGTTTTTTAAAAGAAAACATAACCATAAAAACGAAACCCAACCCCGATGTCATATTACAGAGCTGGTATAACCATAGTCCGAAACATCTCGGATAAACAACATAAACTAAGTAATCCTAGACTACGAGTAACGGCTCCTCAGAGTCACTCCTCAGCAAGCTGCTCACCGTCATCGGCATAACCAAAAACATACATGCAAAGCAAACAACAAAGACGGGGAGTAAGAAACATATGAACATAACAGCAAGGAAGCAGTTAGCAAGATGAGCATGCATCACATATAAACATATACATAGCATAAAAAAAACATAACAACATCCAACATATTAAATCCATATCATATCCATCATATCAACAATGTATGATATGCGATGCAGCTCTACTCCACTACTCCACGATGCACTTGGATCCAATCTATCTCAAAATGTCAACTTCGGAGTCACATATCCACATTGGCCATTAAGCACCAACGCCGGCAGTTCACCAAACCATGGGTGAACCCCTTGGATAGCCAACACACCTTACTCTCGGATGCGCGCCAAATCACTTAGATGACCGCGGACGGCTAGATCGCCTTACTCTTGGACAACCTCCCCTATGCTGAAAATCCCCCACTAACATCTCCGATGCTTGAATGCATGATCAACACAACACACAATCAAACAATCACACCTCCGCTTGGGCCACTCGGCTACCCAAGTTTTATCATCGTCAACACCTCGACCACTTGGCTATCGAGGCCCCCTGGCCATTAGGCTACCAAGGTTCAACGTTATCTTTAATCTTTAATATTTTATCTTTTAACATTCTGGTCCTTAGGCACCAGATCAACACCTCGACCACTCTGCTATCGAGGCCTCCTTGGCCACTAGGCTACCAAGGTACAACATCATCTTTAATCTTTAATTAACACTCTGGCCAACAAGCACCAGAGCTTAACACCTTGACCAATAAGCATCAAGGCTCCATTGGCCACTCGACTACCAAGGTACAACATTATCTTTAAGTTATCTAACTTGTCTTTACTTCGTTTGGTGTCTTATTTCATTATTGGGAATGTTTGGGGTGAAACGCCCCTGTTCCTGTTCTAGCATTCTGTTCTGTCTAGGGGAGCACGATCGTGCTGCCCCCTAGCACAGGCATGCTGAATTTTAAGTTGAGCACGTGCGTGCTGACTATTAAGCACGGCCGTGCTCATTAGAGCATGGCCGTACTGATCTGGGCAGAAAGGGTTTAAGAACCCTTGCTATGTTTCCTAGGGCATTCAAAGATCAATCCTATTGGCTTTTAACTATCCATCAATCCTCAGTTTCATTATTCTTAATTAATCTCCATGTCTTATCATTATGGGGAATTAATCATTTAATTTCAGCTTCATTATTAATGTCCCTAAATCACTCATGAACCAGTCCTAGGGTCTTTAACTAAACCTTTGAACATAACTTTGTCTTTCATACTATATTCGTGTCTTATGAACAAATTGGGAAAACATCCCTTAATTCTTAAACATCATTATTATCGTCTTTAACTGTCTTATTAACCTTATTAATAAGCCCTATTATTTATTTAGAGTCTTATTAACATCAACGTTCATCTCACAACAACAACCAAACAGCCAAATCAATCATCCATGGCAATATCATCACCAAATCATAACATCACCATTATCATCATTATGAACATCCATTCATGGCATCATTAAACATGATTCACAAATAGGCATACCAATAACAAATAATCATACATCATCATGAATAGGATAGCGAAAAACAATTAACAAACAAGTACCATTTAAACAAATAGCAAACAGATAGGATCATGGGTTAACCCTTCATCTTACGCTACCCCCAATGCCCATATGTTCATACTATCCCTTCTCCCCATACCTGGTATGAAGATTCCCAACAACGACGACGCGGGTAAGCTAGACACGTTCCCTCGAGCGGCTCGACGAGTTTCCCAAGCTTGGGCTAAATATGAAAGATTAACCAATTAATCCCAAATCCAAGCAATAATGAATAAGAGATTAATAGAAGGACAAACCTTTACCTTTTAATTGGCACTTGCGCCTGACTTCTCTCCCATACGGACTCAAGAACACCAAGAACTTCAAAGAGTTCAAGGGAAAGGGAAGCGAAGAGGTTTCTGTCACAATAGGATTGCCCAAAGTGCTAAAAGGAGGGTTTTCACTCGAAACCCTCGGAGACTGCTCTCTATTTATAACTTCAGACTTGAGCACGGTCGTGCTCACTTTAAGCACTGGGCGAACAAAGATTGTGGCACGAGGCCTACTAAACAACCGAATTTGGCCAAAACACCTAGATTAATACTTGTAGATAATTCTCTTAGCTTTCCAACGCATCAAAGATAACCTCAATCGGACATCTAGAACTCAAGATATGGCTAAAACGGTGAAACAGGTTACTAGGATTCTAAAAGGATTGAACCTTTCAAAGGCTAAACTTCCCCAAACATAAACTTAGACATCAAAAACAAACATAAAAAGCATATACAAACATATATATAACATATATAAATGAATTAAGCTTATTTACAAAAAACGGGGCGTTACACCGACCACTACCAAGTTCATTCTCCCTTTCCACCGCTCCGGGCACCACGTTCGTCACTTTGTTGGTTGGTTTCATTTTATTTTTCAATTTATGTAAGATGTGCTGCAAGTATTAATCTTGTTCTTTTCTTAAGATGGAATCAAGACTTGATGTCAGCCTAATGTGTTCAACTGTTCATTATATTATATTCATTGTTCTCTTATATTCTGCCATTCTAGTTCAATTCAAAGTGATCGAAACTTAAACATTTTACATGCTAGATGTTCAACTCAAGCACTATTTTTTTTTTTAATTCTAAGTGAGTCAATCCGGTTAACCCACCAACCTGCGGTGGGTCGAGTCGGGTTAGCTATTTCTTGGCTCGCCAAAAAAGTGAGCCAACCCTGCTCGGCTCAATTTCCCGCCAAGTTGGCTCACTTTTCAGCTCTACCTGAGGTATTAGAAGGTGCAACTGAGTTCATGAATAGGCTCCTCTCCCCAGTGCCTCTAATCTGCCACGCCAAGAACTGGGCATCCGACGCTCCAAAATTCGTCCTGACAACAGAAACAACAAGCAGACGTTGTCGATAACCTTGATGCGAAGAAACGATAACTGGATAGAGAAGAAAAAAACTAAACATCAATACTGACATCGTCGACATGTCTATGTGCTTATGAGCATAGGCTTATGGCTTACCTTACCCTAATCGAAGAATGAAAGGTATAGATAGGAAGCAGACGTTGCTACAAACTCGCTGATGTAGTCGCTTTCGCAAACTTCTCACTCTCTGGCTTCATTCTCTGTATATTTTCGTAAGGTAACTTATGTTACCTTTTATCTTACACTTCTTTTTTTTTTTTTTCATTTTTCTGATCAGAACGCTCTAGCATGGGAAGTCCTCCATGCTTGAGCGTGGAGCTTGCTTCACCGCGAAGCAACCGCCCCTTTGTGTCCACTCATCTTCGTCCTGTTTGCCACATGTCCAGCTTATCCAATCATTGTCTGCTATGTGGCCACGCTTGAGCGTGCACCAGCGCTACGCTTGAGCGTGCCAACGTTTAAACGTTGGGTCCTAGCACGCTTGAGCATGCTGCCCTGATCAGCATGCTGATTTTGCGTGTTCGTCTGATTCACACACTTAAACTCACTTAACCAACACATAAGCAAGGGTTCTAAAACACGATGTTACATTACTACCTCCTTTAAAGTAATTTCGTCCTCGAAACTTACGTACCTCAAAACACATGTGGATATTGCTGCTGTATGTCTGCCTTATGCTCCCATGTAGCATCACCTGTAACATTATTCCATATGACCTTAACCGCGAAGCTCCTTAATCCTTCTATATGCTATCCTAAAAGGTAAAGCCTCATATTCTAGATTCTCTAGGAGTTGTATTAACTCAGGCTCAAGAACATGAGAAGGATCAGGGTAATAAATTTTTCTACTAGGTTACGTGAAAGACGTCATGAAGGTTAGAAAGGTTAGGTGGTAAGGCTATGTGATAGGCTACTGGACCAACCCGGCGAAGAATCTGGAAAGGTCCAATGAATCTAGGAGCGAGCTTTCTAAACTTGATGGCTCTGTCAATTCTAGACTTTGGAGTAACTCTCAGAAACACGTGATCACCTTCTTGGAACTCAAAGGGTCTCCTCCTTTTGTTACTGTAGCTCCTCTGCCTATCCTGTGCTTCCTTAATCTTTTCCCTTATCTTTCTTACATGCTCCATTGTCTGCTGCACCGCATTTGGTTAACACTTGACTCTCATCAATCTCATACCAGCACAACAGAGCAGTTGTTAACTACAAAAAAAAAAAAAAACTGATTACCGACAGACAAAAGCCGTCGGAAATGCCCAAAAGTCGTCGGTAATGGTGTGTATCTGACAGCTTTCCGATGGACCAGAATCCGTCGATAATAAGCTCATCGGTAATGGTTACCAACGGATTTGGGCAATCCGTCGGTAATTCCCTTGACTGGTTGCCCCATTACCGACGGAAAAAGCTATCGGTAATTCCCTCATAGCCTTACCGAAGGCCTTTTTTCATCAGTAATAGGGAACCCAGATTACCGTCGGAAATGTCCCGACGGAAGGTACAAGCTAGGCTCCCAGTACCATAAATCCACCCCTTCTTCTTCCTGCCGGCCACATAAACCCACACCTGGGTCTATAGTCTCTGAACCTCTGTAGGGTCGATCTGGGAGGGATTCGAGGCACCTGAGCAGGAGGCAGCCTCAGACGCTACCTGACTAAACCTGGCAGTGAACTCCTCCTGTTATCAATAAATAAAAAATATTATATTATTAAATTATAATAATAATATGTAAATTAAAAGTTAAACAAAAAAACTTAAGCTCACCACAGTCCGCCTGGACGGCTGGACCTCTCATCAAAAAACTAGTCGGTTGATCTGCGTATATGGGTCTGCGTAAAGACCGTAGGGAGATCAATCCACCGGCCAAGTGCTCCTATTGTAAACGACACACACGAATGAAAATCAATTAATTATAAAATAAATTATTAATGAAAATATAAAGTTTATAAATTTAATTAATTACATATACATGCCATGTTAATGGCATGCTAGACATGGTTAATCGAACCACCCGTGTGTAGGCTCCCGACCTTCTTGGAAGCTCGATTCTTCTTCGCCTGCTCACACTTCAGCTTGTAAGCTGGAGAGTTCCAGTGCTCACACTTCTGCTCAAAGATATCACGGATCTCTGCAGCATGCTCCGGATGCCAGCGCATAAGGGCGTGTTAACAAGGAAAAACTAATTAATAAAATTATACAATAAAATATATAATGCATGAAAAATAATTATAAAATTACAAGAAAAAATAAACATCTTACCCCGATTTGTCTAAAGATACAATCTTTATCGTCTTGCGGTATCTTCCACTAATTGGCTGGATCCATAGTCGCTCCTCAAGTGCCGAAATTTTGGCCCACTCCGGCATGGCCTCCGGCGCGGCCGACTATTGCACAGACGATGATGTGCCCTGATCGACGTGGGGCACAGATGATGAGGATGGAATGGCCGGGTCCGGATTTGTCGTCATCCCTGGAGTAGGCATAAATGACAATCCGGGCTATGTGTCCGGTGCAGCAGATGATGGTGGTGGTGGTGGAGGGTGTGGTCTGGGTGCCGTAGGGGCGGCGAGTAGCCGATATTTGAGTGTCGTGGATGGAAACGAGTGGGTACAGTATGGGGCGGGGATGGTGTAGTGTGGGTCAGGGAGGGTGTAGAATGGGTCGGGGAGGGTGCTATAGTGGTTGGGGTAGGTGCAGCATGGGTCTGGGTGGGAGCAGCTGGGATGGGTGTAGAAGGGATAGGGGTAGGTGCGAAAGAAGCAGCAGCTAGCCCGTGGACCTTGACGAAGTATCGTCCCCGCTTAGCCTTCCCTTTCCCCTTATCAGCGCTAGATGGTGGGGGGTTGGGCGGCTGTCCTCCTAATGCTGACATATCTATTTTTATAAGACAATTATGAGTCAATGCAAAAACACTAAATCAAACGATATCCAGTAAGTAATCAAAATACACATATAATTAATAATATCTAACATAAAATTTGTCAAGCCTTACATTTAATTCCACAAGCAAACATTTAAAATACAATAAAAGTACTTAACAGTAAAGTTCTTATTCAGACTCGGTCTCGTCATCTGATTCTAAATCCGACTATTTGTCTTCTTCCATTGAGTGATCACTTTCGATTTCTTCATCTGATGATGGATGCATCGATGACTAATTACCAATGACCACTTCTTCTCCATTAACTTCAGAGCCCAACATGCCAGTAATACGCTCGACCTCAATTACTTCATTGACATGTGATGATTCATCCGCTTGGAAGGGCGTCTCATCCTCTGCATCATCGATTTCTACGCGACCCCTAGGCTTGGTTGTGACAGCAACACACCAACCTCATTGTCCGTTCGCATTGCTGGATAAGGAACATAATAAACTTATTTTGCTTGAACCATTTAGGAAAATCTGCATGTCTACGAGCAGGAGTATCTTGTTCACGTATTTGATTAATTTGCAAGAACACACTGACAAACAGTATGTGTATGATGTGTTAAGGGAGAAATTGGTACAACATATGATATATTATTTCAAAATTGAGTCGTTGAAACTTACTCGTGGTATGGTTTCACCTTGGTGCAATTTATCAAGACATGGACATGAGCCGATGCATACTCCTCATCACTTAACCAGTAAATATTCTCCTTGCCAACATGACGTCCAGGAAGGTTAAGGAAACCCTGCATTATCAGCATCTACCTCGTTCCTAATATTTCATGGTGACAACATGAAGTTGGAACAGAAATGGGTTGTCTTGTGGTGTAAGTAAGACGCACAGATTGATCCTTCAACCTTAGCCTTGTTTTTAACAAATCGTTTAGAGTCGCCCATGAATCTAAATAATAAAAAACATTAGCGACAAGACATTAATCAAGGGACACTAATTATTTAAATGTGCAAATGTATTAATATTACCTTTCAAACGGATACATCCATCTATATTGGACTGGTCCACTAAGCTTTGCTTCATATGCAAGATGAACAGGGAGATGTTCCATTGAATAAAAAAAACTGGGGGAAATATCCTCTCAACTTGCACAGAATTATTGGAATGTTTTCTTCCATCCTCCTCAGACCGTCAGTCCTTAAAGTTGCAGAGCATAGATCTTTGAAGAAATGACTGATTTCGATAAGCGGGGTTCAAAACATGCGGGGCAACGAACTGAAAGCAATAGGAAGCAAACACTCCATGCAGTGGCGGAGCTTGACCAAATCTTTTGAGGGGGCCAAATAAAATGGTAATAGGTATATAAATATATATTTCACAACTATTATATAAACTGTTTGGAGTTGTAGTGGTTTGTTCTATCAGATTTAAGTAGATGAGCAGGGTTCGAATCTTGCTTGGTCCATGTTTTGTAATGTATTTTTGCGTAAAATGTAAAAAAATAGAAGAATACATCAAGACTGGGATTTGAACCACGAACCTAATACTCGAATAATGCATGACTGACTTTGCCGCTGTGCTAATTGAACGTTTGTTTTGTGATGTTGCAAGAAGTATATATATAATCTAATGTTTCTGCTGCAATATGTATATATATCAACAAAGAAAAAAAAAATCTTGGGGGAGCCAAGGCTCCCCTTTGTCCTCATGAAGATCCGCCCCTGACTCCATGAATACATGACAATCATGACTTTTCATCCCATTTAGAGGAATAACCATCAGGCGTCCTAAGCTCTTTTAACCACCGACAAACTGACTTTGCTTCATCGGTGGTGAAAGTGTAACAAACTTTTGGTTTGACCATTTTTCCATTTGGCTGCGGCTTCAGCTCCAAATCATTTCGTCTACAATACAAAGCTAAGTCCATCCTTGCCTTCCTGTTTTCCTTCGTCTTGCCAGCCACATTCATAATCGTGTTAAAAATCAAAGAAAATTTTCTCAATGTTCATCACATCAAGGTTATGCCTTACCAGGTTATCCTTCTAGTATGGTAGTTCCCAAAAAAATACTTTGTTTTGTTCAGTTATGCCATTCTCCATACCTTGATAATTTTGATACACCAGCATCAGTGACTTTTGGAAGATTACTAACACGACACCAAATTTGTTCAGGAGTCAACGTAGGCGGCGACCCTTTCGTTTCTGTCTGGTTGTTTTTGAATGAGTGTATTCCTTCGGAATGGATGATCATGATCTAAGAACCGACGGTGAGAATCAAACCAAGAACTTTTGCCACCATATCTTAAGGTAAAAGCCTTTCCATGTTAAATGCAATATGGGCACACCAATTTACCGTGAGTCCCCTAACCAGACAGCATGCCATACTTCGAAAAATCATTGATAGTCCACAGTAGTGCCGCCCTCATCATAAAGTTTCTCTTCTATGAAACACCATACGTCAACACACCCGCCCACAACTTTTTCAGATCATCGATCAGAGGCTCCAAATATACATCAATCTCAGCCTTTAGATTAGAAGGGCCCGGTATAAGACAAGTCAAGAACATATACGGTTTTGACATGCACATCTCGGGAGGAAGATTGTACGATGTAACAATTACTGGCCAACATGAATATGGCAAAACTGACACCTGAATGTACGGGGTAAAACCATCTGAGCACAACCCAAGTCGTACATTGCGAGGATCTGATACGAAATCAGGGTGTACCCAATCAAAGTGCTTCCAAGCTTCACCATCACATGGGTGGCGTAACAGGCCTGAACTTCTTCTATTCTCATAATGCCACCTTAGTCCCGCAGTTTGCATTGTTGCAAACATTATCTACAACCTTGGAATTATTGGCAAATAGAACATTGCCTTCGTAGGAATTGGTTTGTTCTTACTACGGTCACTGTTTTGGACATGGTACCTAGGTGCCTGACGAAATTTACATTCTTCCAGTGTGCTATCATTTATGCCTGATTCACTGTCATCTTAAAGCATGCACTTATTCGTACAACAATCAATCCTCCTAGTCCCCAACCCCAGTTTCGACACCAACCGCTTCGCATCATAATAACTTTTTGGCAACATCCCTTTGAAGGGTTTCACATCTAGAAGCATTTTACAAAAAGATTCCAAACACTGCTCGGGGACATTCCAATTGGACTTGCAAGCTAAAAGCCTAACACAAAATGATAATTTTGAATCTTACGCCCCTTCAGACAATGGCTTATTTGAATCTACCAATAGATTGTAGAATCTCTGTGCCGCTTCATTAGGAGGTTCTTCCATGTCATCAGACTCATTCGCCTCAAATGTCCCACGTTGCCTGAGACAATCATTCACCATCCACTGAATTGAATGAAGTTGTTCAACATAGTCGATGTGTAATCCACTGCCTGATGCACCCATGTCGAGATCGTCATCACCGACTTCATTTAGATCAATATTCGGCAACTCTTCGCCATGATCAGTCCATATCCAATAATTAAGCTTGAACCCACGACAATACCTTCACTTCATCATCACTCAAAACCTTTGTAGAATTGCACTTAATGCACGAACATCTAATCCCCCATCTTCAGCATAATCACAATGTTGCTTAGCTTTGGAAATAAAATCCTCAACTCCATCTACAGTCATGTGTCTTGAAAATAAAGTGTTTTTGTCTGGCAGTCTAGACATGAGAGGCAATGCCCCCATAACAATTAAATCGACTAATTTGAAGTTTGAACCCTTAAATTAAAAAAAGAAAAATCAAAGATCATATCTTGGTTTAGAAGTTTAAATGACTAAAATATTGGGTGTCTGGAATTAATATTTTGTGAACACCTAATTTTGTCCGGATGTTTTTAAATTAATGTTTTGAAAAAATAATAAACATATAAAAATTAGAAATAAGCACTTTGCAAAAAAATAAAAAGGAAAAGAAAAAAAATGCTTAGATGAGCCCATTTTCATTTTATTGTTATAAGTGTCTTGTTGAAGCCCATTAAGTATCTTGTTGAGCCCATGATCCAAGTCATCCAACCCAAATGAAAAAACAAAAAGACAAAAACAAAAAAGGACTTTCTGATTTTTATTTGAAAAAATATAAAAATATTTTGAATTTTTGTCTTCTACTCTTCCCCATCGTTGCTATCTGTCTCCCTTCATTTCAGGTATGAACCAACTTTGTTTTTAGGTTTAATTATTGAGTTGATCCCTGAACCATTTGAAAATTTTCAACTAGGTCCTCAAACTAAAAAAAAATATTAATTAGGTCTCTGAACTTATATAAATTTTTTAATTGGGTCCCTGAATTAAAAAATTTCTAATTGGATCCCTAAACTTATATAAAATTTTCAATTAGGTCCCTAAAGTAAAAAGGTGAATATATAAAATAAAAAATAATAAAATGATGAAATTTAAAAAAATAATATTGTTAGACATAGTAATAAAATGACAAAAGATGAATATGAGAGGAAAAAACTCACTATATAAATTAATAATAAAAAAAGTAAAACTTAGTGAGAAAACTATTGTTTAGCATAATAACTAAATAAAAATAAATAAATTTAAGAGACAACATTTAGTTCTTGAAATGAAAATAACAAAATAATAAAATATGAAATTGTGCTAGAAAATTCATGTTTTATAACAAAATATTAAGTTATTAAACTGAGTCAAATTTTTAATTTTTGAAAAAAACATTAAAATAATAACAATAGATATAGCAAAAAAAATATTTTTTAAGAAATATTAAAATAATTTAAGAAAAAACCTCAATTAAAATATAAAATAACATAAAAAATAATTAAAAAATTAAAAAACTCAAAATAAAATTGACAATTAAACTAAGATATGATATTTACTTAACTTGATTATTTATTTTATTTATTATTTCAAACAATAACTTTGTTGTTAATTGAAGTTTATTTTATTTTATTTATGTTTTTTAATTGAGGTTTATCAGTTTAATCTTTTAATATTTTGTAATAAAATATGGATTTTCTAACACAATTTCATATTTCATTATTTTGTTATTATCATTTCAAGAACCAAAATTTGTCTCTCAAATTTATCTATTTTTATTTAATTATTATGCTAAAAAATAATTTTTCTCACTAAGTTTTTTTTTTAATTTTATTATTATTATTATGTCAAACAATATTTTTTCCTAAATTACACTATCTATCATTTTATTACTTATTGTCAAAAAAAAATCTTTTTATTACTTTTTATTTTAAATAGTCACCTTTTTACTTTAGGGACCTAATTGAAAATTTTATATAAGTTTAGGGACCCAATTACAAACTTTTTTGTTTCAGAGACTTAATTATTAATTTTTTTAATTCAGAGACCTAATTAAAAATTCTTAAATAGTTAGAGAACAACTCAATAATTAAACCTTATTTTTATGTCCCTTCTTTTATTTTGTTGTGCTTATTTCCAAAATAAAACCCCTGAACCTGCAGCAATCCGGCAAAGTAGTGGGACACCACACCATGGCACCACCATTTGTATAATTTTTCCATCCTCCCCTACAGAGCAAATAACAGAATTTGTTTTTTTTTCCCCTCATCTTACATATAGGCTGCACTATACAGAAGAGAGGAAAGGGTTTTTTTTTTTTTTTTTGGGCAGAGGATATGAACAGGAGTAGAAAATTGGAGTGTAAAGATAACAGAGTAAAGAGGGAGTGTTTTTTTCATCAGAACTCTACTCGGAGTTCTTTCTTCTTTTTTCTCATTCATTCTCTTAGTCCTTCTTTTCCTTTTCCATGCTTCATCAATCCCACCCTTCAAAAAAAAAAATAGAACTACATAGTCAGTCCTCTCTACACCACCGTCCAGCTCCGCCTCAATCCTTCACCGCCGCCACCGGCACCAGCTGAGACCCTGCACCGTACGAACGCCCTCCGTCGCTGCTACTCCGCGAATCGCGCCGCCAACTCCGCCCAGAAGCGCCGCCAGACGACCACCGCTGACGCGAGCTCCGCCTCGGTCGCCGCCCTCCACCGCAGAAGAACCACCTCGGACATGCCTTGCCGCTCCACCACTGCACCGACCAGGGCGCCGCCGCGGATCGACCGCCACCACCGCACCACGCTTCCAGAACCGCCGCCGTTCGCCACCGCCACGCTCAGCCCATCGTGGGTCTCCTCCCCTCTTTCTGCTTTTGGTAGCTTCTAATTGCTATTTGGTGTCGACGGGTTCAATAACATCTTATTTTCTTTTATTTATTTGACTTAAATATGTTTTTAGTCCCTATTTTTGACAAAAATTGATTTTATTCCTTAGTTTGAAAATTGTAATTTTTTAGCTTCCCGTTTTTTAAAATGTGTCGGAAGTGATTCTTATACCAATATTTTTTGTCCCTCAATTTTGACAACCACATATTTTTAGTCCCTCGTAAGTTCGGTTTTAGTCCCCCGTTTTTCACATGGAAGCATGGTGTAGGGATCATTTATGACACATTTTAAAAAATGGGGGAAAAAAAAATACATTTTCTAAATGGGGGACTAAAACCGAATTCTTATAAAAAAAATTGGGATTAAAAACATATTTAACTCGATTTATTTTTATATTTCAGAATTCAGATTTGTGTTAGGATTAATTGTTTTTTTTTTTTGGGTCTGAGAGTGATGCATGTGGGCTTACTAGTTGGCCCAACTTAAGGTTTGGCAAGATTAAAAAACAAAAAAAGGAAAAAACAAAAAAAGCTTTCTGATCATGGGCCTTCCAGAATTGGGTCCAAAATTTTTGTTATTATCCCATAAAATGGTTTTTTTAAAGAGTATAATTCCTTGTTAAAAAAAAATTAGTGAAATATACTTTTTTAATTCATGCAACAATTTATGATGTTGATGTACGATTTTTCGTCCTCAAGTATCGTAAAAATTGTAAAGATTTATCATATAGCTTAACTATCTTTAACCCTGCGCAAGAGTGAATTCCATTTTATAAAAATAATAATGACATGGATTCAATTTATTCTTTTAAGAAGATTTTATAAAATAAAATGAAAAATCTTTTTGAATTCACGCAACAATCTACTACGTTGATGTATGACATTTCATCCTCAAGTGTTGTATGTATTGTAAGGGCTCGTTTGGTGGTTAGGATAGGATAGGGGCGGATAGGATAAGAGAGCAGGATAGGAGTAGGATAAGACATGAGCAGGATAAGTTGTTATCATATCTGATGTTTGGTGTCCACCAGATAACCAATTGGATAGTATTGTAATTTTAGTATGAATGTTAAATTTTACGTTTTTGTTCGGGATGTTTTCATATTTTATTAGATTTTAGTTTTTTTTATTTCATTTTTTTATATATTTATAATTTCATTTTTTATGATTATATAAAAAGACAAAATTATTGTTGTGATAAAATTACATATAATATTTTAAATTTTTAAAATATTGTTTAACTTAAATTAATTTTTTTATAATTTTAAATATTCATTTTTAGTTTTTACTTTACATATAGTTAAATTATTATAATATTTTTTATTTATTTTTCAGTTTTTAATATAATATAAAATAACAAAATTTGGCCTTGTGACAAAATAAAAATAATTTTTAAAATTAATTATTAATATTTTTATTATTTTATGTTTTATTATACCTTTTTTGGTAACCATATTATATATTTTATATTTTATTATACTTTAAATCACCTTATCTTATATCATGTTGAGTTCTAACACAGTTCTCCCCTTATGATAGAATTATAACTAGATGGACATGATATGATAGGTGACAGGATTGATTTATCCTATCATGTTGGCTCACCAAACAATAGTTTCAGATAGGATATGATAGCTTATCATATCTTGTCTCTTTTATCCTGATCACCAAACGAGCCCTGAGGGTTTATCGTATAGCATTGCTATCTTGGACGCTGTGCAGGAGTGAATTTATTTTGAAATAAAATCCCTTTTCAAAATCATTTTCAAAAATCAAATCTTTTCAAAAATCAAAATCAACCAACCAATCAAATTTTTTCTATAAAAACTACATGACTTTGAGTTTCCCATTGCACTCGGGAATAAGTAGGAACTGAATCAATCATTCTGTCAAGCTAAAATTTAATTTTCTCTTTTGTTGTGTTTATCTTGTTATTTAATTTAAAAAGTGGGGTAAAATAAATATTTTCAAAGGTTATTAAAATTCTTTTGCACAATTAACTTGAGGTACAGTTTCTTAAACGGGTGATGTAGGGTGCTAACACCTTTCCTATTCGCAACCGACTTCCGAACTCAAATCTCTTTACTTGTTTTATGACCAGTTTTCCTTCAATAATTGGTTTTTCCAAGGTTTTCCCAAATAAAAATTTGGGCGGTGAATCCTCTATTTTTTATTATTTTGTGTGGCTCCCAGACGGAACGGTTGCGACATCCCTAAAACAAAGTAGGAAAGATGCTAACCTCCAATTCTGGAGGACACCAAGTTCCATATGTGGAGGTTAGCGTGCTCCACATCTTGTCCCGAATAAAAAGACTAGAACCTTGTTTTGTAGACTTAAGGGCATCTTAGTAGTTTAGAATTATCAAATTTAATGAATAAATATAATACTAAACAACTTTTAATCATGAAAGACAATATGACTCTTCTCATCCATTAAAAAAATAAAAATATAAAATAAAACTAATTTAGTTATCTATCTAAAATGATTTAATAACAAAGTCAAATTTTATCTCTCTAATAAAACTAAATTCAAGTTCTCCACTAAAGTTAGCTTCCACTTTTTTGGTGCATAAATTTAAATTACTAAAATACCATTAAATTTATATTTTTCTTTTTAAATAAATTTGCTGCCCTTTATGTTCAAAACAAAATTTTAAAAAATGAAAGTTACTGACCTCCACATCAAGATGTGGAGGTTAGGGAGTCCTTAGATAAATATAAGCCACCATTGAATTAGAAGTTTTTCCAGCATATTATGTTGACAACATTGTAAATAATAATTTAATATTATTATTTTTATTATTATTTTTTTTTTTTTTTTTTTTTTTTTTTTTTTTTTTGGTTCGGAACCCACCCTAGTTAGCCCTTTGAGTCGAGTGGATCCACTAGAGTATCCCCACGGCTCAGGCCTTTCGGACCCGTTATGGGACTAATCTCTGGTTCGGCTCATTGAGAATGATTTTACCACTTGGTTCTCAGCCTCCCAAAGGGGTGACTCCACAAGGATTCGAACACGGATTCCTCAGGTACTCCTTCTTATGGGAGTAAGTTGCTTCCACTTGACCAACACCCTATTGATAATTTAATATTATTTTATTTTCTACCAAAACACCCTAAGATGAGCCTATGAATTTTTATTTACAGTAACTAAAATATCAAACACTTAAATACTTGTTCCTATATTTATACTTGTTTAAATTCTTTAATTTTTTTTATGCAAGATGTACGTAATATATAATTACATATAACTTATTCACCAGTTTAATCTATTATAATTTTTTATTCAAAGTTATTGAATGTTATTGTAAAATTTTAGGATTAGGCTCCTCTAAAGTGACTTTGAGTGTAAAATGAGCAAATAAGGGTATATCCACCATTGATTAATAAAGTTCATTGAGATCTCAACCCATTTTGGCTAATAAGGGTGAATTAATACATCCTAATTTTCTCACTTTACACTCAAACTCACTTTAGAGAAGTCTTATCCAAGATTTGAGGAGGAGATGAGACACTTGGAGGGATGATATTTTAATAAGAGGATGACATAATGAGAAGAGTAAGAATATTTATATGATTTTATTATTTATGATAAACAAAAAATTTGGTAGGTTGGAGGTAGATTCTACCATATTTGGTAGGTTGGAGGTAGGCCATATCACATTTGGTGGGTTGGAGGCAAACTCCATCGTGCAATACAAATGATATAATAGTGCCTATTATTAAGCATTCTTGTACAACCTAAATTTTCTCTAGAATTCTCTAGATACTCTCTAGATTTTTCTTCTTTTCTAGTCTAATAGCTTCTGGATTCTATTTTTTTTTTCTTTCAAAGCTCTGGATTCTGTTTTATTAATTTTTTATTTGTACTCTTTCCTTTACCAATCCTGCTCTTGGCATTCGTGTCTTATCTTTATTTTTGTATCTTCTTTGAACATGCAACCTGTTCTTTAATCTTTAGAAATGTATAGTACTTTCCAACACTCTTCCTTGATGCATATTTCTGTGACTTTCATGTTAAATTATCTCTTATTGCATTTGTGCCTAGTTGTTATGTTGCTGAACTCCAATATAGTGCTTCAACTTTGATAATAGTTTTGTCATATTCTTGGTACGTAGTAGTGAGCTCCCTTGTCGGCCTTATTGAAGACTTTTGAAACGGATTTATTCTTGCCCTTGTAATTGTGTGAGTCTCCTTATCGGTCTTGTTCAAGACTCCTAACAAGGACTCTTTGCTATTATAGTTGTTGAAAATCCTTTTTGACTTTGTGATGATTGTCATGATTTAGTTGTTGCAGTAGAAATATGAAAAACTTTTGAGTTACGTCTGGTATATGACCTAACGTAGCTCTGATACCAATTGTAGGCTTTTAAGAGGAGATGAGATAATTGTAACACCCCGTTTTTCGTAAATAAGCTTAATACAATTATATATATTATATATATGTTTTCATATGCTTGTTAGGTGGTTTTTGATGTCTAAATTCATGTTTGAGAAAGTTTAGCCTTAGAAAGGTTCAACCCTTTTAGAGTCATAGTAACTTGTTTCCCCGTTTTGGCCATATCTTGAGTTCTAGATATCCAATCGAGGTGATCTTTGTGGCGTTGGAAAGCTAATAGAATTATATACATGTCTTATTTTATGTGTTTTGTCCAAATCGATCATCTAGGTGGTCTCGTAATGCATTCTTTCAGTGCCCCGTGCTTAGGAGTAGAGCACGACTGTGCTCAACAGGGAGCAAGGCCGTGCTCAGGTATCAGAGTCCATAAATAGTGCAGTTTCGTGAGTGTTACGAGCCAAACCCTATTTTGGCACTTCGGACAGCTTTTATGGGGCAAAAACCTCTTTTCTTTTCCCCTTGAACCCCTTTGATGCCCTTGGTGTTCTTGCTCTAGTTTTGAGAGATCTTGGTTGGTCTGTGCCAATCGTAGAAGGTAATGGTTCCTTCCCTCTTTAGTTCCCTTTCTTGTTTTGATTTGGGAAACTAATTGGTTAATCTTTTGTTTGACCAAGGCTTGGAAAGCTAGTCAAGCCGCTTGAGGGAAACGCGTTGGTTCTTCGTTTGGGTTGCCAGTTGGCTTTCGTTGGTTGGAATCTTCATACCAGGTATGGGGAGAAGGAATAGTATTAACATGTAGGCATTGGGGGTAGCGTAAGATGAAGGGTTAACCCATGACCCTGTCATATGCTATTGTTTATTGGATGTTAATTGATGTATGTATGATAGGATTATAATGTTAATGGCATGCTTTAATTGTTATATTGTTTTATGTTAATTATTGATGATATATGAATGGATGGTATTGGTATGCCCAATTGAGTATGATGTTTAATGATGCCATGAATGTCTATGATGATGATGATACTATTATGATGATGTTGTTGTTATGATTATGAGAATGTTGTTATGATAATGATGATGATGTGGTGCTTTGTTTGAGTGTTGGATGTTGGGTATGTTAATGGCAACAATGACGTTAATAAAACTATAACCAATTAATAGGGCTTATTAATGGTGTTAAGACGTTAAAATACGTTAACGATAATAATGCGATTTAAGGGATGTTGTCCCAGTTGTACATAAGACATGAATATAGTGTGAGAGGTAAGGTTATGTTCATAAGGCTTAGTTAAAGACCCTAGGATTGATTAGTGAGTGTTCTAGGAGCGTTAATAACGAAGCTGTGATTAAAGGATTAATTCCCTATGATGATAAGTGTAACACCCCGATTTTTACTGTTCTTCAATAACAGTAAATATATATGTTCATATTATTTTATTTGGATTGATTAATTATATGAACAATTAATTTAAATTATTTTACTCAATTAAAAGTCATTTTATTAAGTGTGTTAGCATTGCCTTATTCCAGTATAAGTAATTTTACTAGACAATAATGTTATGTTATTGTCACTATTAGTATTTGTTTAGAAAAATATTTTAAATAATATGATCGAGAGAAAAGTATTTTCATATTTTACTCTATTTAATTTTAGATTTGAAAATAAATTGGTTTGACATAAATCGGAGATTAAATGTTGGACCGTGGATTTTCTTAGTTGATCAATTCAACTATCAGTCTTTACCTTATTTCAAATTTTGAAAGTATATATTTGTCATCCTTTATTTTTAGATTCAAGAAGAAGTTGGGGTGGTGTTGTGGTGCTCCTCGCGGTGGCGGATGACGGCGGCACGACGGACAGCTACGGTTCTACAGTGAACAGGGACAACAGAGATAAAAGAGCATAAAAGAGTAAGAAGGAAGCTTAACCAACGAGTTGGGTTCGAAACCACCATGGAAGGCGACTGGTTAGACTTACTGCAGCTAGGAACGACGGTGGGTGGCGATGATGAGCTCCGTTTCAAACTGGACGACACGAAACAGTCGTGTGTCTTCTCCTTCTCACGCCGGCAAGCGACCAACGGTGGTGCAGGGCGACGGCGCACGGTTCTGGTGGCTGGTATAGGGGTTGCGCGCCGGATTTGAGAGAGGAAGGAGGAAAAAAGTGAAATGGGGAGGAAGAAGAAGAATAAAGGAAAGAAGAGAAAGAGAAAAAAAGAATGGGGTTCTGTCGCGTACGGGGAAGGGAGGGACTTGGGGTTTTATTTATTTGTTTTTCATTTACTTAAATGTGTAGGTACAAAATGTGTGATAAAAATTAAGCCTAAAAATAAACACGTTTTTAGTTCTTGAATCTAAAAATAAAGGATGACAAATATATACTTTCAAAATTTGAAATAAGGTAAAGACTGATAGTTGAATTGATCAACTAAGAAAATCACGGTCCAACATTTAATCTCTGATTTATGTCAAACCAATTTATTTTCAAATCTAAAATTAAATAGAGTAAAATATGAAAATATTTTTCTCTCGATCATATTATTTAAAATATTTTTCTAAACAAATACTAATAGTGACAATAACATTATTGTCTAGTAAAATTACTTATACTGGAATAAGGCAATGCTAACACACTTAATTCCACTAATGTAACACCCCCCTTGGGCGTTACATATCTAACTCCTTTCGAAAATGAAAAAAATTAAAAGTTGCTGGTTTTACTTTCGGAAAAATTAATTTACTTTAAGTCAGAAAAACTCGGGTGCAAAAATTTTCCTTCTAAATATTTCGGAAAAGTGATACACACGTCATAAAAGTAAAATCATATTATACTTGAATAAAGATATAGAATTTTTACAAAAATTTCGACAGAATCTCCTCTATAATTTCAACATCCCAGAATGAAAAACACCTGCTGAAACATTTATATTTTCAACCCAGAAAGTCCAGTCATATAAAATAAATCAATATAGTAATATTCTGAAAATATTTACATCAACAAGCTATACATGACCTAAACGAAAATCTTAGATTTCCATATAAAAGAAATGCTCTCAGAGCCATCAACAATCCATTTAAAATAAAGGCTCTCCGAGCCATGAACATATATACTATCATAAAACAACAAAATCTTAAAACCTAAGCAGGTCGTTCTAAAGGACATTCAAAAACACAACAATAATCCAATAAATGACTCTCGGAGCCTTAATGCAAATAAATACGAAACTTCCCCAAAACTAAACTTAGCTCGATAGACTTAGCTGGTCGTACTATGAGACTCTTACTGGAAAAGACCTCCATGGTAATTCCATTTACTCAACCTTCGTTAAGAGTCGAGACTAAACCTTCCGATTCAGGGCAGAGAACACCTCGGTATAACCTGCAGTCACGTACCAAAGTACGACACAAAACCACACAGATGTATAGCAAAGGTGAGTTACCAATATATGAGTTTAAACATAGCAGTCATATATTTAACATCATAAACAACATTAAAATATCAAAGTAACAACTCATATAAATATAATGATATTCATATCATAAGATTGTTTAGAATTAAGCTTTTGTTTGTAAGTTTTTTGTTAACACTTCAATATCCACTTTCTAACTCAATCTCCGGAGATCCTAACTTCCCTTCTTCGAGTATGATAGGCCGCGATAATTCCTATAACACAATTGTTTCGCGTTGGGTGGCCTCTCCACTGGGTCCTTTCCCCAATTGTTCTAGGATTTCGCGTATCACCTATATAATATTTGATAGTCCCCTATTGAGTACATTCGTGCGGGGTAGCCGATTTCCATGACAAGAGGTTGCAAAGCCCCAAGCACTGCATGAAGTTCGAGCCCGAATGTCCCTAAAGACCCAAAAGCCCAAGAATATGCCTTTGGTCCGTAACTATCAAATTTGTCAGTTCACCCTGTGTGAAACTGTAGCTCGACGGCACGTCTGCCAGAACATCTTTTCAGATATTAATTAAATGTTTAATATCCACTTGAGTTTTAAGATCTTTGTTAAAGATTTTTCAAAATCTTTTATCAACAGACACTAGTCCGACGTCTCGGAACTCTAGGTCCTTAACAGGAGGAAGGCTAGTCCGGCTTCACTGTAATCAGAATCCAGTCTGAAACCTCAGCACAGAAATCTAGTCCTTTTCTGTTTCCTTTCCACTTTCCAAAGAAAGCCAAAATTCATGTTTTCCACTTTTCTATGTTCGTATATATTTTTGATAAAACAAGGTTTCTTCTTTATAAGTCATGCTTCAACCAGTCTCAAAATATTCATCAACATAATTGATCACATATATATATATATATACATATTCATCAAATCACCATACAGTTTCAGATCTCAGTATTACATAACACATATATGTATATATATATATTCACAGTCATTCCACATATTAATTATCACATGCAGTTCATAACATTAAATATATAACGGCTAATAACTCCTCAGGCTTACTCCCTTTACCTTTGAAGACCAGAAAAGATCTTTTATTTCGGATTCCACAATTTACTCCTTATCCCATGAAACTTCGCAAAATTGGACGCCCACTACAACTGGAAAATTTGCAACACACGCAAGTGACTCATCGACAACTTTCTAACATGAAAATCATGTCTTCTCTAAACAAGCGCAATCACGAGCAAAGTCCGGAAAGCGTCCCAGTATATTCAATCAATCAAACGACGTAACCACGAATTAATAATCCTCAAAGCGTAAAATCAGAGGGAACTATATATTTAATTTAATAAAATAGAATTGATTTTCCAATAAAATTAGTTTGAGCAAAATAGGGTTCATAACACAATTTGGGGGAAATTAATCTAACCAAAGAACAATAAAATTGGCTTAAGGAATCACTAATTCATAGTCTCAATAGCATAAAATAATGTTAAATTTCAAAATTATAAACTGAATTCAAAGGGTTAGGGTTAGGGTTTTGCAAATGATTTGGGGTTCTCATAATCACCAAGGATTAGGGGTAAGAAACTCACCCAAGATGAAAAAGAAGAAGTTGGGGTGGTGTTGTGGTGCTCCTCGCGGTGGCGGATGACGGCGGCACGACGGACAGCTACGGTTCTCCAGTGAACAGGGACAACAGAGATAAAAGAGCATAAAAGAGTAAGAAGGAAGCTTAACCAACGCGCGAGTTGGGTTCGAAACCACCATGGAAGGCGGCTGGTTAGACTTACCGCAGCTAGGAACGGCGGTGGGTGGCGATGATGAGCTCCGTTTCAAACTGGACGACACGAAACAGTCGTGTGTCTTCTCCTTCTCACGCCGGCAAGCGACCAACGGTGGTGCAGGGCGGCGGCGCACGGTTCTGGTGGCTGGTATAGGGGTTGCGCCGGATTTGAGAGAGGAAGGAGGAAAAAAGTGAAATGGGGAGGAAGAAGAAGAATAAAGGAAAGAAGAGAAAGAAAAAAAAAAGAATGGGGTTCTGTCGCGTACGGGGAAGGGAGGGACTTGGGGTTTTATTTATTTGTTTTTCATTTACTTAAATGTGTAGGTACAAAATGTGTGATAAAAATTAAGCCTAAAAATAAACACGTTTTTAGTTCTTGAATCTAAAAATAAAGGATGACAAATATATACTTTCAAATTTTGAAATAAGGTAAAGACTGATAGTTGAATTGATCAACTAAGAAAATCCACGATCCAACATTTAATCTCCGATTTATGTCAAACCAATTTATTTTCAAATCTAAAATTAAATAGAGTAAAATATGAAAATATTTTTCTCTCGATCATATTATTTAAAATATTTTTCTAAACAAATACTAATAGTGACAATAACATAACATTATTGTCTAGTAAAATTACTTATACTGGAATAAGGCAATGCTAACACACTTAATAAAATGACTTTTAATTGAGTAAAATAATTTAAATTAATTGTTCATAAATTAATCAATCCAAATAAAATAATATGAACATATATATTTACTGTTATTGAAGAACAGTAAAAATCGGGGTGTTACAATAAGACATGAATATTAATGAAGAACAGTTAAGATTAATGAAGCTGATGTTCGATGGATTAGTTAAAAGCCAATAGGTTGAATCTGTGAACTGCCCCAAAGATTTGGGAAAGGGTTTCTGACCCTTTCTGCCTAGATCAATACGGCCACGTTCCATTGAGCACGGCCGTGCTTAACAGGGAGCTCGCCCGTGCTCCAGTATGAAATCCATAGCAGGGCGCGCAATTGAGCACACCCATGCTTAGCAAGCAGCACGACCGTGCTTGCCTGCAGGTCCAGCACGCCTGTGTTAAGGGTGAGCATGCTCGTGCTCACCTGACCAGAACAGAACTAGAATGCGGAAAACAGGGGCTCTACCCCCAAAGTATCCAATTAATGAAAGAAGACACCAAACGAAGAAAAGATGAGTTAGATAACTTAAAGATGTTGTTCTGTACCTTTGTAGCCGAGTGGCCAAGGGGGCCTTGATGCTTAATGGTCAAGGTGTTGAGCTCTTTATCTGATCAGTCGGAGTGTTAATAATTAAAGTGGAAGATGATGTTCTGTACCTTGGTAGCCTAGCGTTCGCTCCAAGGGGGCCTCGATAGCCGAGTGGTCGAGGTGTTGAGCTCTGGTGCTTATTGGCCAGAGTGTTGTTGTTTTGGACCTTGGTAGCCTAGTGTTCACTCCAATGGGGCCTTGATGCATAATGTCAAGGTGTTGTTAAAAGATATTGGACCTTGGTAGCCTAGTGTTAGCTCCAAGGGGGCCTTGATGCATAATGGTCAAAGTGTTGAGCTCTGGTACTTTTTTGCCAGATTGTAAGTGTAAAGAGTTTGTGATAAAAGATTAAAGACTAAAGATGAAAGATAACGATGATGATGATGATGAACTTGGGTAGCCGAGTGGCCCAAGCTGGGGTGGTGATTGTTGGTTGTGTGCTGTGTTGCTCATTCATGCATTGGAGTAGTGGAGTAGCGTTGCATCGCATAACATACCTTGTTTGGAATGTATATATATGATAATATGATGAAACGCCTATGTTTGATATGTTATGTTTATATGATGCATATTCATCTTTCTAATTGCTTCCATGCCGTTATGTTGATATATATGTTTCTTACTCCCCGTCTTTTGTTGTTGCTTTGCATGTACCATTCTTATGTTATGCAGAGGACGGTGAGCAGTTTGCTAAGGAGTGACTCTGAGGATCCGCTTCTAGAAGTTTAGTTTATGTTAGTTTAGTTGTTATCCGAGTTGTTTTATCGGATCGGTTATACTAGCTCTGTAATATGACATCGGGGTTGGGTTATATGTTTTGTTTATGTTATGTTATCCTTTAAACATGTTTTATTTCCGCGTATGATGTTTTGTTTCAATGTGGTATCTTCTACCCGTTGATTTTCATTTTATAATAAATGATATGCATGTGTTTATCTATTTTCGAAAATCAAATATTTTCCTTCTACGTTATCGCTTTATCAATGCATGCGGGGTAGAGGGTGTCAATAATTAGAAAGATGAGAATTTAATAAGAGGGTGACATAATTAAAGGAGTAACAATGATTATATGATCTTAGTATTGATGTTTTTCGATCTACTTCGAGGAGTATCCCACCGCCAACCTGAGACGGGGACTAATCTCCTGCGGGAGTTTGTTCGGCACCTCGATCTTAGTATTGATGTTAAACATAGGTTTGGTGGGTTGGAGGTGGATTCTAATGCATTTGGGGGATTATTGATAGACTCTACCACATTTGGTTAGACTCTACCACCACACACCACACAAATGATACAATATTGCCTACATTTAGACATTCTTACATGCACCACCTATATTTGTGTAGAATTCTTTATATACTCCCTAGATTTTTGTTATTTTTAGTCCAACTAGCTTATAGGTTGTTAATTGATTTTTTATTTGTTTCTAACTCTTTCTTTTATCAATCCTAGAAGCTTCCAATATCCTTTTGTCTTGTCTTTATTATTATAACTTCTTTTAACCTGAAAAATCTTTTTTCAATCTCTAAAAATGTGCAACACTTCCAATAATTATGGAATGAATGTATATTTATAATTATACTGTTTATTAATTTTTTAACAAAGATTTCAATTTGATGTTCATGTATATCTATCTATATTGCGACATTACATTTATGCAGGGAATGAAGTTATGTTTTATGATAGCCCACAACCTTCCGCAGGGATTCAACGAATTGTATTAGTATTATTCAAGGAATTGGGCAGAGACACCATCTTCGCTCCAGAATGGCACCAAAATTTCAGGTGCAGGGACTTTGCTGAGATTAATAATCTAGTACCTGTTGCAACAGTCTATTTCAACTGCCAAAGAGAGCGTGGTTGCGGTGGAAGGAGATTAGAGTAACTAGATAAATAAGGACTCTCTCATTTTATGGTTAATAAAAAATAAAGAGGGATCCTACCAATAATCCCTTATATTGAAGGAACCATCTTCAATATAGAAATATGTGAAATATTTTTTTTAGGTAATGGTAAAATGTTACTTGTCATAATGTTTCCCAGGCATAATTCATGTACTTTAAATCCTTAATATCTTTTTTCTCTCTTTTTATTTTTTACGTATGAAATATTTTTAGCCACTTTTAGAACAAAAGATATATTTTTAGATGGTTAAATGAAGAACTTCGATGTTTGAATAATACTGCCTATTTTTAAGCATTATTGTACAACCTAAATTTTATGTAGAATTCTCTAGATGCTCTCTAGATTTTTCTTCTTTTCTAGTCCAGTAGCTTCTGGATTCTGTTTTATTAATTTTTTATTTGTTTCTTACTCTTTCTTTTACCAATCATATGCTCCTGGCATCCGTGTCTTATCTTTATTTTCATATCTTCTTTGAACATGCAACGTGTTCTTTAATCTTTAGAAATGTATAGAACTGTCCAACACTCTTCCTTGATGCACATTTCTATGACTTTCATGTTAAATTATCTCTTGTTGCATGTGTGCCTAGTTGTTGTGTTGCTGAACTCCAATATAGTGCTTCAACTTTGATAATAGTTTTGCCATATTCTTGGTACGTGGTTGTGAATTCCCTTGTTGGCCTTATTGAAGACTTTTGAAACGGATTTATTCTTGCCCTTGTAATTGTATGAGTCTCCTTGTCGGTCTTGTTTAAGACTCCTAACAATGACTCCTTGCTATTGTAGTTGTTGAAAAGCCTTTTTGACTTTGTATGATTGTCATGGTTTAGTTGTTGCAGCAGATATATGAAAAACTTTTGAGTTATGTCTGGTTTATGACCTGACGTAGCTCTGATACCAATTGTAGGGTTTTAAGAAGAGATGAGATAATTAGAGAAACTAGAATTTAATAAGAGGATGACATAATTAGAGGAGTAACAATGATTTTATGATTTTATTATTGATATTAAACATAGGTTTGGTGGGTTGGAGGTAGACTCTAATACATTTGGTGGGTTATTGATAGACTCTACCACATTTGGTTAGACTCTACCACCACACACCACCACAAATGATACAATATTGCCTACATTTAGACATTCTTACACCACCTATATTTTGTGTAGATTTCCTTATATACTCCCAAGATTGTTTTTTTAGTCCTACTAGCTTATAGGTTGTTAATTGATTTTTTATTTGTTTCTAGCTCTTTCTTTTATCAATCATAGAAGCTTCCAATATCTTTGTGTCTTGTCTTTATTCTTATAACTTCTTTTAACCCGCTACATCTTCTTCAATCTCTATAAATGTGCAACACTTCCAATAATTATGAATGAATGTATATTTATAATTATATTGTTTATTAATTTTTTCGTAAAGATTTCAATTTGATGTTTATGTATATCTATCTATATGGCGACATTACATTTATGCAGGGAATGAGGTTATGTTTTATGAGAGCCCACGATCTTCCGCGGGGATTCATCGAATTGTGTTCGTATTATTCAAGCAATTGGGTAGAGACACCGTCTTTGCTCCAGAATGGCGCCAAAATTTTAGGTGCAAAGACTTTGCTGAGATTAATAATCTGATACCTGGTGCAACAGTCTATTTCAACTGCCAAAAAGAGCGTGGTTGCTGTGGAAGGAGATTAGAATAACTAGATAAATAAGGACTCTCTCATTTTATGGTTAATAAAAAATAAAGAGAGGGATCCTACCAATAATCTCTTATATTGAAGGAACCATCTTCAAAATAGAAATATGTGATTTTTTTTTTTTTTTGGGTAATGGTAAAATGTGAAGTCATAATGTTTCCTAGGCATAATTCACATACTTTGCATCCTTAATATCTTTTTTTTTTGTTTTACGTATGAAATATTTTTAGCTACTTTTGGAACAAAATATATCTTTTTGGATATGGTTAAATGAAGAACTTCAATGTTTGATTTATTGTAGCTTAAAGGAGAAGTATTGGTGTTTGTTCTAAGTTAATTTGGGTGGTTTGTAAAACAGTGTTAATTATCTTAAACAGAATTGAGAGATGAGGGTTTTAGTGGTATTGATAAAGTTTGTGATAACTTGACCCTTCTTAAAATATAAGCGGTAAAGTCAATTTAAGAGTGTAATCCATATTTTATTGAGATTATGGTTGTGCATGTCTAACTTTGTTAAATGGTTGAAAGGTGGAATTCTATGATTTTATTGAATGCTTGTGGGCTGAAACCAATGTCAAGTAGCAGATCATTCCCTACTCCAACACATGTCTTATATGCAGATGACATTTTGATTTTCTGCAGTGGTTTGAAAAAAGGTCTAAAGGCTTTGATGGATTTGTTTGATGACTATGCTAAGAATTCTGGTCAAGTTCTGAGTCTCAACAAATGCAAGTTTTATGCTGGAGCAATGAGTGCTAACAGAATCCAATCCATCAGTTTATTACTTGGATTTAATTCTGGTTTTGTGCCTTTCAATTACCTAGGAATTCCTCTTTTTAAAGGAAAGGCAAGAAGGAGGCATCTTCAACAAATTTTAGATAGGATTAAATTGAAATTGGCTTGCTGGAAAGGATCTCTTCTCTCAATTATGGGAAGAGTTTAATTGATTAAATCTGTTATTCATGGCATGGTGGCTTACAGTTTTCACATATACAAATGGCCTTCTTTGTTAAAACAGTTAGACACTTGGATCAAAAAATTTATATGGTCTAGGGATATTGACACCAGAAAGCTGGTGACTGTGGCTTGGAAAGTTGTTTGCAGTCCAGTAGAGAATGGTGGTCTTGGTATTAGGCCTTTTAAAGAAGTGAATTCAGCTGCTATGCTCAAGCTAAGCTGAGGTATCTTCTCTTCTAATCAACAATGGTCCTGCTTCCTCGAGGCAAGATTTATGAGGAATTCTACAATGATCTCAGGTTATGTGCAGTCCTCTATTTGGCCTGCTGTTAAAGTCTTCTTCCCATTGATTTTGCAGAACTCTTGTTGGAATATTGGTAATTGGAAAAATGTGAACTTTTGGAGGGATAGATGGATTTCCAATCCTATAGCAAATATTCTTAACTTCCCTTCTGAGATGTATCCTTCTTTGATTGCCACTGTTAGTGAATTCATCCTGAATGGTAGATAGGAGATTCCTAATTACTTGCAGGTAAAATGTCCTGAGGTAGTTAATGAAATTCAACAGGTGGAAATTCATGTTTTAGACTTAGAAGATGAGCTGTGCTGGACTGAATCAGATTAAGGTTTGCTGAGCTTCAAAGATGCATTTTCTTTTTTAAATCCTCCTTCTAGGTCATTTATTTTATGGAGATTGTAGCATAACAGGATGCCAACTGATGATCTTCTTTCCAAAAGAGGTTGCTGCATTGTGTCCATATGCAATTTGTGTTCTGCCAGAGTTGAATCTAGTGATCATCTGTTCTTCAATTGCACTTACTCTACTCAGTTATGGAACTGGCTCAGTTATACCATCAATCTTCCTGTGAATGTCTCTTCTATGGAATCAGTTTTTGCTATTTTGGACAAGAATTGGAGTCAGCAGATGCAGGATGTTTTGCTTGCAGCTATAATTGTTGTGGTTAATTCAATCTGGAACAGCAGAAACAAGGCAAGGTTTGATGGCAGGTTGATTTCAGTTCACAAAGCCATTAGCATGATTGTGAGTGATGTTGGTTTATCTGGAAATATTTCAAAAGGACCAATGTTTTCTTCTATTGAGGAATTTAAAATTTTAAAAGCATTCTCAATTGCTTGTCATGCTCGAAAATCACAATCTATTATTCAAGTGGATTGGCATCCTCCAATTTGAAACTGGACCAAATGTAATTCTGGTGGGGCCTCAAAAGGTCCTAATGCAATTGCTTCTT
This sequence comes from Echinosophora koreensis, assembly GCA_035048595.1. NCBI lineage: Eukaryota > Viridiplantae > Streptophyta > Magnoliopsida > Fabales > Fabaceae > Echinosophora > Echinosophora koreensis. The sequence continues at coordinate 6,259,167 of JAPCYP010000013.1, read as the reverse complement.
GTGGTGGAATTTATAGAGATCATAGAGGGACTGCTATGGGATGCTTTACTGCCAATCTTGGTTCGGGTTCCTCTCCTTTTGCTGAGTTGAATGGAGCTATGTTAGCTATAGAGTTTACAAATGACAAGGGATGGAAGAATTTGTGGTTAGAGTGTGATTCTTCAATCATTGTGGCTGCTTTCAAAAATTTAGATTTGGTTCCTTGGAGGCTAAGGAGCCGCTGGAATAATTGTATCTCAATAATTAAAAGGTTGCATTTCTTAGTTTCTCATATCTTTAGAGAAGGTAATACTTGTGCAGATAAGTTGGCAGAGTATGGGTCTAGTCATTTAGGAATTACATGGTGGAACTCTATTCCGGATTTCATTAGAGTTGACTTTTTTAGAGATAGATTTGGTTTACCAAATTTTAGGTTCAAGTAATCTTTTACAATGGGTCTTGGTCTAATGTCCCCCCATTGCTTTTATGTTTTTCTTTTCTTTTATTTTATTTTTAATAAATTTTAAGGGTACTCTTTTTCCTTTTTGGTGCTTTTATCCCTAAGGAGGGTTTTGCATCATAAGGTTTTCATGAAACCATTTTTGTTTAAAATAATACTACCTTTTGTTCCTGCTGCTTATTGATTTTTTTATTAATCATATGTATTTTATAGTTTTATTATTAATCATATGTATTTTATTATTAATCATAGTCGGATAGAGAACTTATCGGTCACAATAATCAATATCTTCCTAAAATAGTTGTAGTTTTTGCTGAGGTAAAACTATTTTTCTTTTATTGCCAATTCTTAGTTACTCTTATTAGATGTTGGTTCTTCTTCTTCCCTCCTGCCCTTCTAAAATGTTTGCAATGATTTTGTGTGCAGGTACTAATTTTGCATATCATTTTCGTATGTACATTGTCACATTTTTTGGTTTCCTAGAGTATTTTCTCGCCTTTGAGCTTGGCAGTGGTCATGTGGATCATGTTTCAAACTCAATAAGTGGGGCTAGTGGTTCAAGAACTCCAGTTTATACTCCTTATAATATTGTTGTCTAGAAAGATATGCAGATTGTAGGAAAATTTTGGTCTGATGAGATGAAGGATTTAGATGAAGTCTCGAAGGAGGACTGCACCATCTCTGGTAGCCCAGATCCTGGTCTTGAAAAGGACGCTTTTGATTTTACTGAAGTTATCTCAAAATCAAAGAAAAAGAAATTGAGAAAAAAGGCCAACAAATTGTTGCAGGCTGATTATAATACAAGGTCCAAAGCAGGCCTCTCTAAGATTGGACAATGAAGGCTATGTTTTGGAATCCTAGGGGTGTAGGAAACCTAGACACTAGGCTTTTCCTTAAGAAGTTATGTTTATCTCATAAACTTGATTTTATATTTATTGCTGAGCCTTGGATTCCCTTTGATAGGTTTCCTCCAAGGTTTCTAATCAATCTTAATTTAAAGCTTTTTGCAGTTAACAATAGAGAATCTCTCCTTCCAAATATTTGGTGCATTTGTGTTGTGCACCTTGATCCAAAGGTCATTGTTTGTGCTAGACAACATATTACTTTTTCTGTCATGGCTGAATCCAGAGAACTTTTCTGGTCTGCTATATATGGTTGCACCACTCAAGCTCTAAGGAGGCAGCTTTGGCAAGAACTGAATGTTCTTCAAAAAAATCATATGGGTCATTGGTGCTTTGTAGGTGACTTTAATGTGGTTTTAGGTGCTCATTAGCAAAGAGGAGGGAGTGCCTTCCCAGTCTTCCTGTACTGATTTCAGAAACTGGTCTGATTGCAACAATTTAATTCATTTAATGACAAGAGGCTCTCAATTTACTTGGACAAATGGAAGAAGAGGTAGGCATTGTATTGAGAAGAGGCTAGATAGAGTTATATGCAATAATGAGTGGTTGTCCTCATGGTCCAGTGTCTCTTGTAGTACTTTACCAAGGAACTGCTCTTATCGCTTTCCTTTGCTGATTACTGTGAAGAAAATGGAGCAACAACACAGTTCTCAAGTACATGAAAATGTGGACCAGGCATCAAGGGTGCAAATAGATATTCACAGAGGCTTGGAATACCCCAGTTTATGGTTGTCCTATGTTTATACTCTCCCAAAAGTTGAAGACACTCAAGCTAAAACTAAAAGATTGGAACAAGAATGTTTTTGGCAACATTCACATGAAGGTAGAAGAGGCTATGTCCTCTGTAGACACTATTCAGAATCAAATTGATGAGTTTGGCCCTACTGAAGTCTTGATTGAGCATGAGAAATCTGCTCAAATTAATCTGCAGCAGGACCTGAGTATGCAAGAACTGTTTTGGCAAGAGAAATCAAGGATTGAATAGCAACTTCATGGAGATAGGAACACTGAGTTTTTTCATAGAATGACCAAGATAAGGAATGTCTCCAAGCAGATTTCTAGCTTAAGAAAGGATGATGTGATTCTGGATAGTCTTGCAGACATTGAAAACTTAATTTTAAGCTATTATGAGGCTTTTTTTGGTTCTGATAACAACTGCGTAGATAATGGTTTGATAGAGGAGGTGATTCCTAGTCTGGTTTCACATGAGGATCACATGAATTTAACCAGGTTACCTGATATGGAAGAGGTTAAATTGGCTATTTTTTCAATGAATGCAAATGGTGCTCCAGGGCCAGATGGGTTTGGAGGTTTCTTTTTCCAACACTATTGGGATATTGTAGCATCTGATGTATACAATGCTGTAGTCCAGTTCTTTAAAAGTGGTTAGATTATGCCAAATCTGAATTCAAACCTTGTAGTTCTTGTTCCTAAAGCTTAAGGGGCTGACAGAGTAGAGCTTTTTAGACCCATTGCTTTAGCAAACTTCAAGTTTAAAATCATCTCCAAAGTGCTGGCAGATAGGTTGGCAAAGATAGCTCCAAAAATTGTCTCGGAAAATCAAAGGGGCTTCATAAAGGGTAGGCAAAATTCTGATTGTATCTGTTTGGTTTCTGAGGCTATAAACTTGCTGGATAGAAAGGCTTTTGGTGGCAACTTATCCATGAAAATTGATATTAGGAAAGTCTTTGATACTTTGGATTGGAGGTTCTTATTGAAGGTGCTGCAACAATTTGGTTTTAATCCAATTTTTTGTAGTTGGATAGAGGCCATTCTGAAATCAGCAAAACTGTCTTTTAGTATAAATGGTAAATCAGTAGGATATTTTGCTTGTAAGAAAGGTGTTAGACAGGGAGATCCCCTATCTTCACTTCTGTTTTGTATTGATGAAGAGGTGTTAAGTAGGGGAATTGCCAAGCTGGTCTCTTCTGGTCAACTGCAGCTTATTTCTGGGCCAAGAGGATCTCATGTTCCTTCTCATATTCTTTATGCAGATGATGTGATGCTCTTTTGTAGAGGATCTGCCAGAAATCTCAACATTCTTAAAAGTTTTTTTTTTCTGCATATGGTGAAGCTTCAGGTCAATTAATTAACTATGACAAGTCAAAGTTCTTCACAGGGAGAATATCTGCTAGTAGAGTGACTGCTATTTCAGAAATTCTAGGCTTTTCCTTAGGTAGTTTGCCTTTTACATACCTAGGTGTTCCTTAGTTTAAAGGGAAACCTAAAAGGATTCATTTGCAACACATTGCTGAAAGAATCAAGGAGAAGTTAGCTACTTGGAAAGCTATTTTATTGTCCATCATGGGGAGGGTCCAATTAATCAAGTCAGTCATCCAAGGTATGCTTTTATATAGCTTATGTATTTATGTCTGGCCAGTTAGCCTTATTATGGAAGTTGATAGATGGACTAGAAACTTCATATGGTCGGGTAATATTGAAACCAGGAAGGTGGTCATTGTTTCTTGGCATAAAACTTGTTCTCCTCCTTTAGAAGGTGGCCTAGGAATCAGGTCTTTGAGTGCAATTAACAAGGCTGCTATGATTAAGCTCTGCTGGGATTTAATCCAATCTGATGTTCCCTGGTCCTGTTTCCTTAGATCCAGGGTCCTGAGAAACAATGCACCTATTAAGTATCCTGTAAATTCATCAATTTGGTCTGGCCTAAAACAGATTTTTCACATAGTGTTGGATAATGTGACTTGGCAAGTTGGAGATGGCAGAAAGATTAGTTTTTGGAATGATAGACGGTTGTCCCAAAATCTGGTTTCTGCTTTAAATTTCCCACATCATATATGTAATTTGTTGAAAGCTAAAGTGCAGGACTCCATCCTCAATTGTCGTTCCTAAGTGTCCTTTCATTGACCACCTAGTTTGGAATGACACTGACTCTGGCTTGTTGAATTTCAAAGATGCTTACTGTTTTGTTAGCCCGGCTAGACAATAGTTTCAATGGCCTAAGTTGATTTGGAGAAGTTGCATTCCTCCTTCAAGGTCTTTCCTAGCTTGGAGAATTTTACATGATCAGCTTTCAACTGATGAAAACCTTATCAGGAGGGGGTGTGTAATTGTGTCTAGATGCAATTTATGTGGTGTTCAAGTTGAATCAACTTCACATATTTTTCTACACTGTGACTTTGCTCAAAAAATTTGGCAGTGGCTAAGTTCTATCCTAAATGAATCTATTGATTCATCTTCTGTTATGAGCATTGTTAGCTGTTGTCACAAGAATTGGAGCAGCCAATTACAAGATGTTGTAGCAGCTGCAATTGTCAATTCGATTTGGCTAATTTGGCATGCTAGAAAACTTAGTAGATTTGAGAACAAAAGCCTTTCTGTGAAGTCAGCTATAAACCAGATAATTGGGAGTGTTTCCCTATCGGGCAATTTCAGCCAAGGCACCATGTCTTCATCCATTCATGAATTCATGATATTGAAAGCTTTTGGAATTTCGGGTCATCCTTGTAAAGCTCCTAGGATAAAGGAAGTGCTCAGGAAACCTTCTATGTGTTATTGGTTTAAGTGCAACACCAATGGTTTAGCCAAAGGTTCTCCAGGCCCTGCTGGTTGTGGAGGGATCTTTAGAGATTATAGGGGAGCCACATTGGGTTGTTTTTCAACAAATGTAGGCTCTACTTATGCTCTTCATATAGAAATTCATGGTGTAATGATTGCTGTTGAAATAGCATTTGAGAAAGGTTGGTGTAATCTTTGGCTTGAGAGTGACTCTAAGTTGGTGATTAAAGCTTTTAAAAATGAGAAATTGATTCCTTGGCGTTTAAAAAATAGATGGTTGAATTGTATTAGTCTTACTAGCAAAATGCAATTTGTTTGTTCTCACATCTACAGGGAAGGCAACAAATGTACGAATAAGTTAGCTTCTTATGGTTCCTCCATTCATAACTTTTTATGGTGGGACTTGATTCCTAGTTTCATTAGTGAAGATTTCTACCAAAATAGGGTAGGTCTTCCTAATTATAGATTCTCTTAATTTTTTCCCTTGGGTAAGGTCTATGTCCCCCTATGTTCTTGTATTCTTTTTCCCTTTCTTTAATAAATTCTTAGGCGTGCTGCAAATGATTGTTAATTGCTAGGGTGCCAACCTAGTTGGGATGCTAGTAATTATAGTGATGCTTTTGCACTCCTTTTTGTTGTTTTAAAAAAAAAAAGATAAGAAATTAATCTTTCATATACTATATCAGGCACCTAAGTAGAGACTCTTCCTAATAGTATTTTTTTTTTTTTTGTGCACATGAATTTAGAGATCGAACATAAGACCACATGCTTAAGGGACTTAAATGGTTAAACCCCTTCCACTAGGACCAACACACATTGAATTTACGTTCTCAAATTTTGAGAGATGTAGTGTAACAATAACATGTCATCTACATTATTCCTAAATATATATACCATATAATAAAGCTTAGATAAGGATTAATACATATACAAAGAAAACACTACTACATATATCCAGTTTAGCAACACTTTATTAGTAACATGTACAAAAAAAATATTGTTAATATTAATAAAGTAATAATTTTAATAACATTGATCAACAAACTTTTCCAGGTACAGTCAATATAAATATGTTTTATGTTGTTAATCAATCATAAATTATCACATTAATATAAAAGTTTGATTATTTTCATAACTAACTTAAAAATCGTATATAGGATGGTTTTGTGATTGGTTAACAATATATATATTTTATTTTTTTTGAAAAATGCTCTTCTAAAGTGAGCTTGAGACTAAAGTGAGAAATTAAAGTTGTATTTAGAGCTGTCAATTCAGGCTAGCCCAACACATTTGGGTAAGCCCGTGACAGACTGATATATTTATGGGTCGAGCCGCACTGAATTAATTGTGGGCCAATAATTTTCTAACTAACTCAACCTTCTACGGCCTAACCCATGGACCCATATGTTTTAAAAATTCATTTCTTAATAATACAAACAACGTAATGAAAGACTAAAATAGATAATGTTTTGATTTTAATTTTTTAACAATATGAACAAAATATTTGATTTAACTACGTTGAAGACTAAAATAAATTAAATATTCCTCATCTTTCAAATCCAATAATGCATGGCGAGCATCATCCACCTTCAATAAAAATTTTGTTTCCAAGCATTCAATATGAATTTGTGTCGGTAAGAAGGAAAAAAAAAACACTATGAAGAAAAGGAAACAAATGGAAAAATTAATGTTAAATATTATTCTCCCGTGTGCATTGTGTAACACCCCGATTTCTTGATTAAGGTGTGTGTGACACCCTCTATCCCGCATGTATTTATAAAGCATAAACATAGAAGAAAATAATTTTAATAGGATAAACACATGCATAGCATTTGTTATAAAATAAAAACCAGCGCGTAGAAGATACCACATTGTAACGAAATCTCAAACGCGGAAAATAAAACATGTTTTAAAAAGAAACACATAACAAACACAACGAAAGCCAACCCCGATAACCATAGTCCAAAACATCTCGGATAAACAACATAAATTAAGAAATCCTAGACTACGAGTAGATGCTCCTCAAAGTCATTCCTCAGCAAGCTGCTTATAATACCTGCTATTTTTTTATTTTAAAAAAAATGTTCTTTCCATGATTTATGCATTATTATTATTATTATTATTATTATTATTATTATTATTATTATTATTATTATTATTATGTATAGTTTGATTGAATTTTGTTTTTATAAAATATGATTATGATAAACACGTTATGTAATAATTTTAATTTTAGAGTTTTATGTGCTTTAATATCTGAAATAAAGATTATATGACATAAATCATGTATTTTATAATTTGACAGACCCTTTGAAATTATATTTAGCTTTATTAGTATGTTAGTATTTAAACATGAATTTTTCATAATACCCTTGGACCAAAGATTAAAATGGCCAAGCCAAAATTGTTTTAAGAAAGGCATTTCCCTTCCTTCCCTCATGCTCTTACCACCACCAAGAAACTCTTAAGTTAGAAAGAGAGAGAGAGGGGGAGGGCTAAAGCTCCAAGAGGAGAAAAAGAGGAGGAACTGGTGTTCATCTTCTCTACTTCTTTCATTTTCATTTGGATCTATCAAGTATCAAATTGTCATCAAGAGGTGAGGGATTATTATGTTCTAGAATATTTATGGTTGAATTGCTATTGAATATTTATATAAAGTTTATATTTCTTTGCTGGTGCGTATCTTAGAATTGCTTTAAGATGTATATATATGTTTTAGGCTTCCTATTGTTTTTGTTTGGGTAGTAGCGTCGCCAATTGAAATGGCAATTCATGACTCCCTGTGCAAAACGTGAATTTTGTGTGGTAGGGAACTTAAGGAATTTGAGATTTAGTATTGGGTTTTCTTGTGAAATAGATGAAAGGACTTTTTTTATTGGATTTCATGATTGTGATTTTTGGAACTCACAAAATGGTTTTGTGCAAGTGTAGTGCAGAAGCATGGTTTTGGTCATTTCTCCAAGACTCATATTCTGCACGAGGCGAATCAGGCTGCTGATGCCCTTGCAAAGCATGGTTTATTGCTTGAAGGTCAAAGTAGAATTTTTTATTTTGTTCCTGATTTTCTGTATTTGATTGCCTTGGGTGATTCTGCCTGTAGCTATTTTCCCCGCGGTTTTTAGTTAGTTTGTCTTTGGGCGTAGTCCCTTCCTTCCACCAAAAAAAAAAAGTGTAGTTCATAAGCACAATTGCAATTGTGCACTTTCCTGGCAAAACACGCCTTTGCCATTTTGAAGGATGGCTCAAAGTTTTATTTTATTTTATTTATTATATATATATATATATATATTCTAATATAGAAAATATAAAAGTGGCCATGGTAATTTCAAAAGACAATGCTATATGGTGCTTTTATATACATAAGAATTTATAAAGAGGAAGCAATGTGTATTTATTATATGATGAGTTAAGTATAAATATAAGGTATTGTATATGATGCCCCAAACAGTGGTGAATAACATATTTATAATGTATATTTTGAGTATACTGGACTACTAAAAATCCTCTAATATTAATGATGGTGTAATAAATATAAAATGATGTTTGTGTTAATTTGATAAAAATGTTCAAGTTGGATGCGTTTATTGATTTATGTGTTGATAAATTATGTGAGATGTTTTTAGGTGCCTGAAGTTAAGGCTAAATTTGGATATAAATTAAGGGCATGAAAATAATTGGTTACCTAACTAAGAAAGATGCCACGATGAACTATGATAAATGTGTGATTTGGTGATTGATTGTGTACACAAGAAATATATTGGTACATTTAATGCTTTTAAAATATGATATGTGCTATCGATTACAGTGTATTGAATTAAATTATTGATCTTATGGTTATTTTTGTCAACAATATGCTATATTATGTTTCTTTAAGAATATCTTGATATATATTTTTTTTATTGAACCATGTAAATGTATGCTCATTGATGAGATGATGATTGATTTTTGTGGTTGAAAATTATAGATAGTACTTAGTGGAATGGATTGACAAATGATGATTATGAATATTTGGGTAGGCGAACCGGAGAGCGGGAGGCTCCGGTATATAAATCTCACAGCCGGGGATGAGGGGACCTCGTTAGATACCCCGGGCGTTGAGGAGGGATATTGAAATTTGCCGGAAAGTGCGGTACCTCCAGGATACGAAATTAAAACCGTCGGGGCGATGGACCTTAAGTTAACAACCCCAAATGGACCCAAAGATTCGATGTATATGAATATGATGTGTATCCTCATATGAGCGGGACATAAGTTATGAGAAAAGAATATAGTGCAAGCCATTCCACAAGTACTCTCTTGAGGGACAAGATGTAACACCCCGATTTTTACTGTTCTTTGATTTGGAGTGATTGATTATCTGGATAATTATGTTAATTTATTTTTATGTAGTTTGGTTTGAGTAATTTTATTTACTCGTTTAAATGTATTTTATTGAGTGCGTTAGCACTGACTTATTTCAGTGTATGCACACTTACTAGACAATAATATTATGTTATTGTCACCATTAGTATTTGTTTAGAAAAATATTTTAAATAATGATTTACAGAAATTTACTTTCAGATTTTACTCTATTTAATTTTAGATTTGAATATATGTTGATTTAAAATTAATCTGAGATTAATTTTGGATCATTGATTTTCTTGGTTGATCAATTCAACTATCAATCTTTACTCTAATTTGAATTTTAAAAATATATATTTGTCGCTCATTATTTTTAGATCCAATGCTCAATATTTTTTTTTTAGACTCAATCTCAAACACTCATTTTATACCTAAACACTAAATACAAAAAAAGTAAATAAAAGAAAAACCCAAATCCCCTCCCTTCCCAGCAGAAAACCACGAACCTCCCCCCCTTCTTCTTTCTCTCTTTACTTTCTTTCTTCTTCTACCTCTAAAACTCAGTTCCTCCTTCCCTCTCACAACTCATTTCTTCTCCCTTCCCTTTGCTGTTCAGACCACGCCACCGTCCAAGGAGCTCTGACCGCCGCTCGCCGATGCAAGGAGGAGAAGACCCCGTCTGGCCGTCCAACTCGTCACTCCGGTCGCTGCTCTGCTGCCCAAAACGCCATCTCCACCGTGGTAAGTTTGATGTCCCGCCATCCATGGTGGTTTCCACCTCTTCTTAGCTGTTTGAACCCTTTTCTCTCATTCTATGAAGCTTACCTTCATTTTTGGTTCATGGGTGCTTCAAAAATAGCACTGCTGCCGCCAGAACCACCGTGCACCACTATCGGACCACCTCCGCCGTCGCACTGCCCTTCTCCTTGTTTGGGTAAGTGAAATTTCACCTAATATGCTCAGATTCAAAAAGCCCCAAATCAATTTCTCAAACCCTAACCCTAGCCTTTTGGATTCAAATTTTAATCTTGAAATTGAACCTTGTTTTATACAATTGGGACTATAAATTAGTGTTCTATTAAGTTAATTTTATTATCCTTTTGATCAAATGATTTTTCCCCAAATTGTGTTTATGAACCCTAGAGCCCCAATTTGATTTTAAGTTGAAATTAGTTTTGTTTTGCGAAATTAAGTATGTAAGTAAGCTAATTAAATGTTATGGGTTGAATAACTGATTTGGGGGAATTGTCTGTTTGTTATCATGCTTGATTTGTGTCTCTGGGACGTTGAACGTGGCTATGCTTGATCGGTGGAGTAGAGTTTGCACTCTTGGAACTAATTGGAGCATTAAGACGAGGATCTTTCTCTTGTCTTCAAAGGTAAAAGGGAGTATGCCTGAGGAGTTCCTAGTAATCATATACTTAGTATATGAATTGCTTGTGATGATTTATAACATTTTGGATTAAGATTGTTTGATTGTGATATATATATATATATGTTATATGTTGTTGAGATTAGTTAGACTATATATATATGTCTGATGAATATATTTTTGTGATATTATTTGACTGAGACTGGTTGAAGTACGACATTAGTCATGGCTTATGAATGGAAAACCTTATTTTATTAAACGTATATGAACACAGAAAAGTTGAAAAGTGATTTTGGCTTTCTTTGGAAAGTGAAGAGAAAAGAAAGGAAAGGAACTAGACTTCTGTGCTGAGATTCGGACTGGATTCTGATTTCTGAGTAGCATTCCTACTGAATAGAACCTAGAGTTCCAAGACGTCGGACTAGTGTTAGTTTAAGAAAGAGATTTTGAAATCTTTAATGATGTGTTAAAATTCTAAAATTGATATTAAAAGTCTAATTAATATCTGAAAGATGATCTGGCAGACGTGTTGTTGTTATCGAGCTACAGTGTCACAAAGGGTGAACTGACAAACTGGATAGTTACAGACCAAAGACATACTCTTTATCTTTGGGTCTTAAGGGACATTCGGGTTTGAAAACCTACAGGATATCCGGGGCGTAGCACCCTCGGGTCGTAGAAATTGGTACCCCTACTCGAAATGTACTCTATCAAGAACTATTCTGTATTATTTAGGTGATACGCGAAATCCTAGAACAATTGGGGAAAGGATCCGGATGAGAGGCCACCCAACGCGAAACAATTGTGTTATAGGAATTATCGCGGCCTATCATGCTCGACGAAGGGAAGTTAGGATCTCCGGAGATTGTGTCTTAGAAAGTGGATATTGAAGTGTTAAGACATAAATTAAGAAAGATTTTCTAATTTAAATCCTGTTATGATTATTTATAATTGTTATACTATGTATTTGTCATTGTTATATCGCGTATGTTAAGTAAATGATTGCTATGTTTTAAGCTCATATATTGGTAACTCACCTTTGCATTATTTCTGTTTGGTTCTATTTGTGGTACCCTGTTTATAGTGGACAGATGATGCAGAGGGGTTCTATGCCCCACTCGGAGGGATTAGTCCAAACTTTTGAAGAAGGTTGATTTACTGGAATAACCATGGGGTCTTTTCCAGTAAGAGTCTCATAGTACGACCAACTTAGTCTATCGAGTCAAGTTTAGTTTTGGAGAAGTTTCATATTTATTTCCATTATGGCTCTGAGAGTCTTTTATTGGATTACTGTTATGTTTATGAATGTCTTTTAGAACGACCAGCTTAGGTTTTTAAGACGTTGTTGATTAATGATAGTATGTATGTTTATGGCTCGGAGAGCCTTTACTTTGGATAGAATGTGTATGGCTCGGAGAGTCTTTCTTTTGGATGAAAATATAAATATATTAACAGGTATTTTGTTTGGGATGTTGAAATTACAGAGGAGATTCTGTCTAAAATTTTTGTAAAAGTTATAGATCTGTATCCAAGTATGTTTCTAAAGAAAATAGACTTGTCAGGCTAAGATTGTAAGCTTGTGCACCGGTAATGGCTTATGTTTTTTGGGTTGTGACAAAATTTATATAGATGACCAAAATCTATACAGTGATAGGTGAAAATGTAGGGTTATTATTTTCAACCGTAACCGCAGAAAAAAAAAAATCATACTCAATTTTTTTTTATGCTTAAGTACTTATATAAATTTTTTTTTTTTTTTTGGAAAGCAACCAGCCTTTCTTTTTATTTAATATGTTTTTACGAAATTGAGTTAGTCATGTAATGCCCAAGGGGGTGTTACATAAGTGCTCGTGTGACACCCGGGGTTGACGAGGGCTGGGAGTGGTCGTTGGTGCAAAAAGGCACGGACAATGAGCGGCTCTTGGCAGGCTTCTAGGTGGAGAGACATATGAATGAACTGATTACACACCGGAATGAGAGGAATCCTGATACTGTGTAGGTATGGGACTATATAGTTGAGGATGACATATATGAATTGATTGGTACTACCTATACCAGCAAGATGTATCTTCTTTTTGGGAGCCCATCACTTAAGAACTCCACAGTTAAGCGTGCTTGACTTGGAGCAATTCTGGGATAGGTGACCTCATGGGAAGTTTTTCAGGAAGGGTGCGAGTGAGGACAAAACACGCTAAAAAAATATTCGTGTTGGTTTGTGTGGACAGTCGTCAATCCATAGAGCAGCCAGAGATGTTAAAAATGGCATTAGAGCGGCACCTCTCCCAGTACGATGTAGTTTGGGGACGAACCAAGCGGAAGCTGGTGGGCATGTGACACCCGGGGCTGATGAGGGCGGGGAGTGGTCGCTGGTGCAAAAAGGGACGGACAAGGAGCGGCTCCTAGCAGGCTTCTAGGTGGAGGGACATATGAATGAATCGATTACACACCGAAATGAGAGGGATCATGAGACTGTGTAGGTATAGGACTATACAGTTGAGGATGACTTATATGAATTGATTGGTACTACCTATACCAACAAGATGCATCTTCTTTTTTGGAGCCTATCACTTAAGAACTCCACAGTTAAGCGTGCTTGACTTGGAGCAATTATGAGATGGGTGACCTCCTGCAAAGTTTTCCAGGAAGCGTGTGAGTGAGGACAAAGCACGCTAAAAAAAGACTCGTGTTGGTTTGTGGGGACAGTCGTCAATCCATAGAGCAGCTAGAGATGTTACACAAGATGTTTATACAATATTTAATTAGTTTATGAGTTCTTTTGTATATGTACAGATGTTTGAGAATGTAGTTTGAAAATAATTATCTATTTGTTTGATCTAATGCTTGCTTGAGCACGTGACTTTAATTCATCTTAGACTTTGTGTGATTGCATGTATTTGGGGAAAACTCCCTCATCGAGTCAGTGGACGCACCCACGTTTAACATTTCGGATGCATGTATCTGCGAAACCGCCAGAACCCTTAGATGCCATGTGGACAACTTTTATTGGATTTCTACCCATATTTTAAGATTATCTGGTTTTTTTTTTTTTTTTTTTTTTTACAGGACTTTGTAATTTATGTAGTTTAGTTACTCTGATGTATTATATTCGTTATCTTAATGAATGTAATCGTTTTCTTTGAATGAAACAAATTTTTGTATGCTTGTGAAGCTGCAAAGGGGAAAGAAAGACTTTCCTTTTAGGTCGGTCATGGCTACGAAATTCGGATCATTACAAAGTTGGTATCGGAGCTTAGGTTACAAAGTCTTGAAAGAGGAATTAAGTGTTGAAAACTTTTGTGATTGGATTTCGAACCTGGGTAAGTTCTAAGACAAAGGTTATTACAACTTAATTCTGATTATCCTCTTAAAAAGATTTAAGTGTTGACTCCACATGGCAGCAAGGCAGCGGTATGAGGAGACAAAGTTAAGTTTATATTTATAAGGGGTTTATCTTGTAATTCCTTTGTGCTCCCTCTTCACAAGTTGCTTATAAAACGTGTTTATGATTTGAGTATTAATAGTATATATTAAGTTTTGTGTTGATAATGAAACATGAGTTAGAATTATGAAAGTGGCAATGGTGAGTTATAAACCAACGAAGTAATTGGTGATATGTTAAAATGAATTAATGGAATTATAATTTGAAAAACTTACGCAGTCAGTGATGAGAGCAAATATGCTATTATAAAGCTACATTATGGTAAATATGACTTGAGATTGATATTTTTGAAAATAATAAACGGTATTTTGTATAAAGAGAAATTTTGTGATAGTTTATTGAAAAGGGTTATGGTGGTTATGTAATTTTTAAGTATTATAATGAAATGATACAAGTAATATTGAAAAGGTAATTATGTGAAGGTTTATGAAAATGATATTTTTTTTATGATACTTGATTTATGATTGATTCTAACTTATATGAGCTTGTTTGGTAGACTAGTTTGTGTATCGATCCATGAATATTACTTTATATGGTTAATAACCTATCTGAGTATCTATTACATTTGTTGTTAAAGTTCTTGGCATGGATCCTTGGAATTCGATGACGAATTTTTTTTAAGGAGGTAGAATGTAATACCTACTTTTTTTTAAATGTGATTTTCATGATTTATGCATTATTATTATTTTGTTTGTACAGTTTGATTGAATTTTGTTTTTATAAAATATGATTATGATAAACACATTTTGTAATAATTTTAATTTTAGAGTTTTATGTGCTTTAATAGCTGAAATAAAGATTATATGACATAAATAATGTATTTTATAATTTGACAGACCCTTTAAAATTATATTTAGCTTTATTAGTATGTTAGTATTTAAACATAAATATTTCATAATACCCTTGGACCAAAGATTAAAATGCCCAAGCCCAAATTGTTTTAAGAAACGCATTTCCCTTCCCTTCCTTCCCTCATTCTCTTACCATCACCAAGAAACCCTAAGTTAGAGAGAGAGAGAGAGAAGGGGAGGGCTAAAGCTCCAAGAGGAGAAAAAGAGGAGGGAGTGGTGTTCATCTTCTCTACTTCTTTCATTTTCATTTGGGTCTATCAAGTATCAAGTTGTCATCAAGAGGTGAGGGATTATTATGTTCTAGAATATTTATGGTTGGATTGCTATTGAATATTTATATAAATTTTATATTTCTTTGCTGGTGCATATCTTAGAATAGCTTTAAGATGTATATAGATGCGTTAGGCTTCCTATTGTTTTTGTCTGGGTAGTAACGTCGCCAATTGAAATCGCAATTCATGACTCCCTGTGCAAAACTTGAATTTTGTGTGGTGGGAACTTAAGGAATTTGAGATTTAGTATTGGGTTTTCTTGTGAAATAGATGAAAGCATTTTTTTTATTGGATTTCATAATTGTGATTTTTGGAACTCACAAAATGGTTTTGTGCAAGTGTAGTGCAGAAGCACAATTGCAATTGTGCACTTTCCTGGCAAAACACGCCTTTGCCATTTTGAAGGATGACTCAAAGTTTTATTATATATATATATAAAGGTGGCCATGGTAATTACAAAAGACAATGCTATATGGTGCCTTTATATACATAATAATTTATAAAGAGGAATCAAAGTGTATTTTTTTATATGATGAGTTAAGACCATCTCCAATAGTGGTTCTTACATGAATTCTTATTTGTAAGAACTGGTTCTTAAAAATTCACTCATTGAAGATGAATGACCTGGATGTTCCTAAATGCTACCATGTAGAACGGTTCTTATACAAGAACCGTTCTTGCCAAAAAAAATGTTTGCCAAAATCCTTTTATTGAAATAAAAATAAATATAAATAGAAGTATAAATAATGAATGGGGTCAATTGTGGGACCCACTTAAGATCAAAATGAGTTCTTTCATTAGAGTGAAAAGGGGTTGGGTTCTTATATCCCATGTGGCATCTATGGACCCACAAAATGATAGATGAGAACCAAAATGTGATTCTACCATTGTGGATGCTCTAAGTATAAATATAAGGTATTGTATATGATGCCCCAAACTGTGGTGAATAGCATATTTATAATGTATATTTTGAGTATACTGGACTACTAAAAATCCTGTAATATTAATGATGGTATAATAAATATAAAATGATGTTTGTGTTGATTTGATAAAAATGTTCAAGTTGGATGTGTTTATTGATTTATGTGTTGATAAATTATGTGAGATGTTTTTAGGTGCCTGAAGTTAAGGCTAAATTTGGATATAAATTAAGGGCATGAAAATTGGTTACCTGATTAAGAGAGATGTCATGATGAACTATGATAAATATGTGACTTGGTGGTTGATTGTGTACACAAGAAATATATTAGGACATTTGATGCTTTTAAAATATGATATGTGCTATCGATTACGGTGTATTGAATTAAATTATTGATTTTATGGTTATTTTTTAAGATAATATGCTATATTATGTTTCGTTAAGAATATCTTGATATTTTTTTTTATTGAACTATGTAAGTGTATGCTCATTGATGTGATAATGATTGATTTTTGAAGTTAAAACTTATAGATTGTACTTAGTGGAATGGATTGACAAATGATGATTATGAATTTTTGGGTAGGAGAACGGGGAAGCGGGAGGCTCCGGCATATAAATATCACCACCGGGGATGATGGGACCTCGTTAGATACTCCGGGCATTGAGGAGGGATGTTGATATTTGTCGGAGGGTGCGGTATCTCCGGAATACGAAATTAAAACCGTCGAGGCTGGGGACCTTGAGTTAACAACCACAAGTGGACTCAAAGATTCGATGTATATGAATATGATGTGCATCCTCATATGAGCGGGACATGAGTTATGAGAAAAGAATATAGTGCAAGCCATTCCACAAGTACTCTCTTGAGGAGTAAGATGTTTATACAATATTTAATTAATTTATGAGTTCTTTTGTATATGTATAGATGTTTGAGAATGTGGATTGAAAATAATTATCTATTTGTTTGATCTAATGCTTGCTTGAGCATGTGACTTTAATTCATCTTGGACTTTGTGTGATTGCATCTGTTTGGGGAAAACTCCCTCACCGAGTCAGTGGACTCACCCCACATTTAAAATTTCAGATGCATGTCTCTGTGAAACCGCCAGAAGTCTTGGATGCCATGTGGACAACTTTTATTGGATTTCTACCCATATTTTAAGAGTATCTGGTGTTTTTTTTAACAAGACTTTGTAATTTGTGTGGTTTAGTTACTCTGATGTATTATATTCGTTATCTTAATGAATGTAATCGTTTTCTTTGAATGAAACGAATTTTTGTATGCTTGTGAAGCTGCGAAAGGGAAAGAAATACTTTCTTTTTTGGCCGGTCATGGCTACGAAATTCGGGTCATGACACTGCTCACCGTCCTCTGCATAACCAAAAAGATACATGCAAAGCAAACAACAAAGACGGGGAGTAAGAAACATATATATGAACATAACGGCAAGGAAGCGGTTAGCAAGATGAGCATGCATCACATATAAACATATACATAGCAACATAACAACATCCAACATATTAACATTCATATAATATCCATCATATCAACAATGTATGCTATGGGATGCAGCGCTACTCCACTACTCCACTATGAACTTGGATCCAATCTATCTCAGAATGTCAACTTTGTCCAATCTATCTCAGAATGTCAACTTCAGAGTTACATATCCACATTGGCCATTAAGCACCAACGCCGGCAGTTCACCAAACCATAGGTGAACCCCTTGGATAGCCGACATACCTTACTCTCGGATGAGCCACCGCGGGGGACCAGATCACTTAGATCACCGCGGACGGCCAGATCGCCTTACTCTTGAATGACCTCCCCTATGTTGAACATCCCCCACTAACACCTCCGATGCGTGAATGCATGATCAACACAACACACAATCAACAATCACCACCTTCGCTTGGGCCACTAGGCTACCCAAGTTTTATCACCATCAACACCCCGACCACTTGTTTATTAAGGCCCCCCAGCCACTAGGCTACCAAGGTTCAACATTATCTTTTATCTTTTATCTTTTAACACTCTAGTCCTTAAGCACCAGATCAACACCTCGACCATTCGGCTATCGAGGCCCCCTTGACCACTAGGCTACCAAGGTACAACATCATCTTTAATCTTTAATTAACACTCTGGCCAATAAGCATCAGAGCTCAACACCTTCACCATTTAGCATCAAGGCCACTCGGCTACCAAGGTACAACATTATCTTTAAGTTATCTAGCTTGTCTTTACTTTGTTTGGTGTCTTATTTCATTATTGGGAACGTTTGGGGTGAAACACCCATGTTCCTGTTTCAGCGTTCTGTTCTGTCTAGGGGAGCATGGTCGTGCTGCCCCCCCCCCCCCCCCCAAGCACGGGTGTGCTGACTATGAAGCATAGGCGTGCTCGTTAGAGCATGGCTGTACTGATCTGGGCATAAAGGGTTTAGGAACCCTTGCTATGTTTCCTAGAGCATTCAAAGATCAATCCTATTGGCTTTTAACTATCCATCAGTCCTCAGTTTCATTATTCTTAATTAATCTCCATGTCTTATCATTATGGGGAATTAATCCTTTAATTCCTGCTTCATTATTAATGTCCCTAAAACACTCACGAACCAGTCCTAGGGTCTTTAACTAAACCTTTGAACATAACCTTGCATCTCATTCTATATTCATGTCTTATGAACAAATTGGGAAAACATCCCTTAATTCTTGAACATCATTATCATCATCTTTAAATGTCTTATTAACCTTTTAATAAGCTCTATTATTTAATTAGAGTCTTATTAACATCAATGTTCATCTCACAACATCAACCAAACAGCCAAATCAATCATCCATGGCAATATCATCATCAAATCATAACATCACCATTATCATCATTATGAACATCCATTCATGGCATCATTAAACATCATTCACAAATAGGCATACCAATAACAAACATTCATACATCATCATAAATAGGATAGCAAATAACAATTAACAAACAAGTACCATTTAAACAAATAGCAAACAGATAGGGTCATGGGTTAATCCTTCATCTTACGCTCATCTTATGCTACCCCCAATGCCTACATGTTCATATTATCCCTTCTCCCCATATCTGCTATGAATATTCCCACTACGACAACGCAGGCAAACTATCCTTGTTCCCCCGAGCGGCTCGACGAACTCTCCAAGCCTTGGTCAAACACAACAGGAATAATCAATTAATCCCAAATCCAAAAACTAGGAAAAGAGATTAATAGAGGGACGTTAACATTACCTTAGATGACACTAGAGCGCGTGACTTTTCTCCCAAACGGACTCAAGAACACCAAGAACTTCAAATGGTTTAAAGGGAGGGAAACCGGAGAGGTTTCTGTCACACTAGGATTGCCCAAAGTGCCAATATGAGGGTTTGGCTCGCAACCCTTAGGGATCTCTTCTATTTATAAACTCTGATACCCAAGCACGGCCGTGCTCCCTTTAAGAACGACCGTGCATAACATGAGCACGGGGTCGTGCTCACTTAAGCACTGGCTTGCAACATCAGCTTCGCGAGGTGAATAATGATCGCGGTGTGAGGCCTACTAAACAACCGAATTTGGCCAAAAAAGGTGAAATAAGACTTGTACATAATTCTCTTAGCTTTCCAATGCATCAAAGATCACCTCAATTGGACATCTAGAACTCAAGATATGGCCAAAACGGTGAAACATGTTACTAGGACTCTAAAAGGATTGAACCTTTCTAAGGCCAAACTTTCCCAGACATGAACTTAGACATCAAAAACAAACATAACAAGCATATAAGGCATATAGAAGCGCTTAAAGACTTTACGAAAAATGGGGTGTTACAGTGTGAGTCATAGATTAAGCATGTTTAAGGACTTAATCATATTCCTCATGTATTTGTGAGCTTGAGTTTCAAATTTTGAGGGAATGCTCAAACGTGGGTTGTTGGATGCTTAAACGTTGAGGAGGCCCAAACACTTGCTGTACCCATGTCAGTTGCCTGAAAACATGTGGCAGGAAGGGGTCACGCTCTAGTGTGGGCGGCTGGCACGCTCAAGCATGCACAACAGAGAGCCAAACTTAAAGGTTTTTCTTTCTTTCTCCGTGGCATAACCTTCTTCTTCTAACCACGAACCAGAGCTGTTAGAGAGAGAGGTTTGTCTAGAGAGAGAAACCTTGATCAGCGATAATTGGACTATCGTTTCGCAATTCCGACTTCATTGGAGCAATTAGGGCAACGAGTACAACGCGGATACATGCTTGATTACACGAATCGATTGAGGTAATGGTAGAATCCCTAACACGTCGACATTGTCGACATTAGTGTTCTTTGTCATTTCCCTTCATTCTTTCGGTATTTCATGCTTCGATTAAGTTCTGCAAGCAAGATTAGGGTTTATAACGATGCTTGCATGCTGTCTTTGTGTTATGGAAAATGTCAAAGCTTCAAGGAGCCCCAGAGTGTACGTAGCAGTGAGCTACAAGAGAGGGAATGCGATCTTCGAAGTGTTGACTGTTGAGGAAGCTTTACACTATTGTTCAAGGTGGGGAGAAAGTGACCGACATTATTGGGGAGGCAAGCATAGTATAGTGTGTTTTTCTATTTGTGTAGGATTCCTTAGACCCTACTAGTAGTCGAGTAATCGACAATGACTAAACCCTAATGAAAATTGTTTTGTGATACTGGCTAGGGTTTAGTTGATGTAGGTTTATCATCTATAGGACGATACCCTAGGTTATAAGATGATTGATTAGACTTGAGTGCTATACATATATGATGATATGATGATTGGTTGGTTGACATGCTTGCATATATATATATATATATATATATATATATATATATATATGTATATATATATATATATGTATGTATTGTTGCTGAGGATGATTGTGGATGTGTGATAGAAACCCTAGTTAACACCCTGAGGGTATAATGATTGTTAAGGTTACGGGTTTGTAGTGCCTATCCACCGTGTTGAGTTTATGGATACAGTGGCATCGTGAGATTGGTTAAGTGTTGTGATCCACCGTGTTGAGTTTATGGATACACTGGATTTGTGAAAGTGGTTAAGTATTATGGATGTACTGGTGTCAACTTAGGATGTTTGTGCATTGCATAGTTGCCAAAGTGGTGGGCCGTATGACTGGGAGTCATACGAGGTTAGTGTGCCCGAGTGCAGGTATGAAATATGCAGAGGGACGGTTCTGGGAATCTTGGGGATGTAGCCTTGTTCGGATTGATCTACAGTGACCAGTAATTTGCACCCAATGTGCCGTGATCTCCGTTGGGATTTGGCTATCTTGACGTCTGGTCCTGCGTATTCCAGTCACGGGTGGACCTTCCGAGGTGGCCAAGATACACCTGTCGTGTTGAGTTTACATGGGGATGCACTCTTATCGGTCACGGCAAGCCGAACAGTTACCTGGACAAGGTAACTGACATTCTCTGAGTAAAGGAATGCTCTAGAGAGAATGTTCAGGAATCAGTATTTCCTTTGAGCAAAATCGACCGACATGCATATGAGTTGTGACTCCTTAGAGGATTGATCTGAGTGTGTGGAATTGAGGATGTTTTGTAATAGTATGACTTGAGAGATGTTTGCTGTTTGTGTACTTGCGCTGTTTGAAAACATGCCATGATATATTTTTCCTTCCTTTTTATGGCTTTGATTGTGTTGCTTATCTCCTCTGTCTTTTCTTTTCTCTGTATGTGTCGGACAGATGAGCAACTCGAGTCGGACGGCGACGACAGGGTGGCAGGACTATTGACCCCGACACTTTCTCTTAGCACAACCACCCAGGATCCCGGACTTGGGCGATGTTGAGATCATATATCATGATCCCGACGGATGGCAGATCGACCACTCTCAGTTTTTCACCGTTTACGTTGGTCTCGCCAGTCTTTATTTTCGATGTGGAGGAGGTCCGTACTTCTCATTGATATGCCCGTTCCATATAGCTCAGAGACTACCATGCACAGAGATATGGTACCCACTAGGGGTGTACACGGGTCGGGTTGGGTCAGTTTTGGCCTAACCCGTTACCCAAACCAATCAATGCTTTACGGGCTGGGTTAGGTCGGGTTCCTTCATTTTGTTTGTCAAACCCAAACCAAACCAACCCATCCAAAAACGGGTTGGTTCGATTCGGGTCATTCGGGTTGGTCATGTTACAAGTATTTTGTGGGGTATTCCATCATTCACTGAAAAAAATCCCAGCTTTACAACTTTCACTCATAAAACCAGATCCAAAAGTCCAGAACAACAAATGAAGCTCAAGATCTAACCAACCACACACATACACAGTAAATTAAAGCAACACCAAAAACCAATCATCATATTACCCAAAACCCTCAGATCTCATAAGTTAGAACTAAAGAAACACAGATCTGGGACGAAACAAAGGTGCCAAGGAGGTGGAGGGCGGAACGCGAACGGAGGATCCAGGGCAGTGGAGGTCAGAATGGAGACGATGAGACGAACAGAGACGCGCGGTGGAGGTCTGAATGGAGCCGACTGTGCGGCACGGTGGAGGACGAAATCGAGGTAGTAACCACGAGATGAGACGCGAAAGGCACTAAGGCAGTAACGACGAGATGAGAACTGGACAACGGACGTGTAAATCAGCAAAGTTCAGAGTAACAGTGGACGTGCCTGAGGCGATAGGCGGCGACGACGGACGTGTGTGAGGTCTGGAGTTGGAGTTACCAGTTAGGGATCTAGAAGAGTCCTGAACCTAAGGGATGAAGGGGTCGAAGTTACCTGCACGCATAAGTATTTAGGTGCCTTTAATTTAATTCTGCATAAGTTATATCATTGGGTCGGGCCTATGGGTTACGAGTTCAAAAACAATGAACCCGCTACCTGAACCATTGATCTTCGGGTTTCACCGGGTTGGTTCGGGTTGGACCCGAATCTCGAATACAACCGAACCAAATCCTTCGGTTTGGTTTGGGTCGTCGGGTTCAGCGGGTCGACCCGGACGCATGAACACCCCCAGTACCCACCAAGGCAATAGGAGTTTCCAGATGACATGTGGAACAACGTCAACAACTCTTATGCTCACAGCAGGCTTGGCATGGTGTATAGAGGTAGATAGCGCAGGAGTAGGCAGTACTTGGAGTCCAGCCAGCGATGCAGGGTAGTCGTCAGCAACGACGAGTCTGTTTTGGAGCCCCATGTGTATAGGTGCTGCTATGGCGAATGTGAGGGTAGCTCTCAATGCCCATACCACTCACGACGATATGGTTATGCCAATGCGTCTATAGGTGGAGAGTCTCTGAGAGTGTTTTTGATGTTTTGATGTATTTTTTAGAGAAACGGGCCGAGTAGTTGTTTTAGGATCTTCCTCTGTTGTATCTGTATGTATCTTGTTTCAGTTTCTTGACATAGTCTATATAGATGTTCGTAGGTTTATGGTCCCACGAATGGGATAGTGAGTACTCTGACAGATCGATGTGTGTATATATATATATATATATATATATGTGATGCTCCAGTCCAAGGCAGGAAAAACCTTCAGGCTCTATGAGCACTTATAAAGGGATTTACATTTACCTCACCCCAAGGAGACTAGTGGAGGCTCGAACCTGCAACATGTCATATACAAGACTCTGTCATGATCCACTAGACCAACCCCTTGGGGTTATATAGTATGTATATATGATGTGCTTTCGCTTGTGCATGTAAACGTTTTTAAGTTTTCAAGTTTGAATATTCTATTATTTTCGACTGTAATAAAGCGTGCTAACGATAGTAAACATATAATGCTTAGTTAATTAGGTTATTATTTAATGGGACACCGGAGTGTTTCATAATGCATTATGCAACATCAATAAATTTTATTTTATATTTTTAAAATATTATTCAGGTTAGCAGGTTGGTCTAGCACATTGTGAGCCAACCCATTTTGACCGCACAAATTTTCGGGCAGGCCGGGCTAAAAGTATTATAGGCTTAAATTTTGCTAACGCCATCCATGTTTTATATCAGGTTAATCTAGTTAGTCCACCGGGTTCGACCCATTTTGGCATCCTTAGTTGTATCCACATTTAATAGTTATGATGAGTGGAATTGTAACTATACAACTTAGATACACTTTTACCTTTACCCAAGAGCGTTTGGATGAGATGACACGGATCTCTTCCAGCTTAATCAGAGGTCTCGAGTTCGAATCCTGACCCTGGGAATGCAGTAGCGTTAAAACTCTTGAGGGAGAGCTTTGCCACCCTTGTGGCACTACCCGACTCGAGGGATTAGTCTCCACAATTGCGCGTGAATGATACCCTGGGAAACCCAAAAAAACAAAAAAAGATACACTTTTACCTTTTCAATTTAAACGCAAACTCATTCTTGTTATAAACAGATTGCTTCGGTGGATGACTATCTTTTTCTTATATACTATCTTATCTTAAGAAACTGCTAAATATTAGGAGTCTACTATTTTGTTATAAATAGTAATAGTCAGTTTGTATTTGTTACACACTTGATTACATTATTAATAACAAAGATTATAGCTAGTTCCTGAAGACCTAGTATTTGAATCCTAGCTCCGGAAGAACTAGCATGTGAATTTATACCTCTATTCTCTTCATCTCTTTATTTCCTTTTATTTTCAACACAGCACGATCAAGTCTCTAACAATGTGATAAAATCCTTACATTTTACAATTTAGAAAAGTTCATTTGTCAAGATTTTAAATAATATTCTCTATATGTTTATTATCTTTATCTTTATCTCTATTTTCTTTTTATTTTCAACAACTTAAATGAGCATTATCCAAAAACTTAACACGAAAGAAATATCTAAAACATACTCCTTGTCCTTTTAAACTACTAAAATAGTAAAATATCTAATACCTTGTCACGTTGCAAAATATCTAAGTACATTGGTCACAGTTACCAAAAGAAAAACAAGTACATGGGTCAGTCTTCCAGTATCTTCCGGTCAAAAAAAAACATCTACTACTAGTATCTCACTTTCTCTTCTTTCCGACTTCACCATTTCACTCTAGCATTTCCGATCCATCTATCTCGCTCTCTCACGGCTTCTCACGGTTGTTGCCTCTGCCACTACCGTCGGAGATACAGTCGGGAAGTCGAACCGGCACCGCAGCCGGCGGTTCCTCCCCTTCTATACTAGCCTCTCCCGCCTTAAAGCGTCTTTGTCACTGTCGAAACTCTTGCACTTTGCTAAGCTTGCACTTTGCTAAGCTTGCATTTTGTCTTCACTTTGAGCCTGCGTTTCAGTTTCCATGCTCTTAAGTATTTGTTAATCTGAGTTTTTCCGAATTCTTCGAGCTTGCAGTTTTATAATTGTCCTTTCTTCAATTCTCGCAACTCTACTCTGTTCTCGGAATGTTGAGGGTTCGGTTTGTGTTCCATTTTGATTTTGATTATAGTAAGTTTGACATGTATACTACGCTTCTGTTTCTATTTCGTGTTGATTTCCTGCAGTGCTGATATACTGTAGGTTATTTGATTTCTATGCAGTTTTGTTGCTTTGTTGATCAACGCTCTTATTACTCATTTTTCACTTGCAGCCACCTTCATAGGGTTTTAGAGATGTAATGTGCACACCAAGCGCTCGATAAAACACTTCAAAGGATATGATGATATGTTGGACTTCACTCTGTGTAGCAGTACTCCCTATTAGGGAAGGGAAGCATACTCCTCTTTTTGGGTGAGGTTTTCTAACTTGCGGGAATGAGCATAAAGGTCTTTGTATACATAGCAGGAGACTTATGAGTATGTCTTTACTCTTTTATTCACCATTTTGTACTTGTACTATACATTGCGCTTGTACTTACACTATTATTGTTAATTCTACACTTTCCTTGGTTTCTTGAGTCTACAAATTTATAGAGATATTTGGCATTGCATATTGTATTCCAAAAATTTATATTTGGGTGGAGGTTAAATTAAGGTTAAAGTTTGTAGAAGTTAGACATAGTTTTTTTAATTTCGTACTTGGTAATTGATTAGCTAGCATAGCAATGCTATTGTCTAGTTTGAGCTTGATAATTTCGAATTATGGTGTGTTTGGTGAAAATTAAGCAATTAATTTTTCTTTTCATTTTTTTCTTTTTTTGCTGGACTTTCTTTTACCATGTTATAGGTGACAGGTGAATATGTTTTTGAACTATTGTTGATTTTTTATGGCAATGAAGTTGTCTTTTGATTTCTTTTACTATAAAAAAAAAATGAACTTATGTTTTGAACATGCCAATGTTAACATGAGGATATAATTTTGTGGTGCTATTTCTTTCTTCTTTTAGTGTGAGATGTGACCAAAATGGATAGAGAATGCCTCCAAAATAGGAGCAGGTGGGAAAGCTAACTAGAATATAAGTCCAATTGTTGCTTTTCCCCAAAAATGGCATATAAATAAAACAATCACTCAACATAACAAGATACAATATCTTCTAGAAGTTTCTTTTTAGCCTTAGTATTGTGAGTTCATCCGAAATTGAGTGAATGTTTTCCTTCTGTCACCATCTGTTCTTCCAAAGCACGTAGTCTGGTGCTATGTAGTTAATAACACGCTATAGTGGCGGTGCGTAGCGGAGCGGCCCCTAGCTTCTACAGTGCTCGAATGGCGTAGCGTTTTCTGATATCAGCAATAGGGGGCGCTACAATGGCCAAAATAGCGGCCGCTCCAATGAAGTGTGTTTAGAACCCATTTTTACCCCTCCTTAAATGCACATCTAACAGTCATATTGGGTGTATTGTAGGTTTTTCGGACCTACGTTAAATAATTTTCACCTCTATATTCTTTCATATCACTTTTGCCTCGTATCGGCTCTTCCTTTCGTCCAGCTTCTGCGACCCAACTTCCAAACTTCTACGACTAAGCTTCTGCCACTCAGACTCATCGGCGTTGTCCTTTTCCGGTCAACCCAGAGTGATTTAGGCCACCTTCTTTCTTCATTACAGTTTTTTGTGTTCTCTTTCTTTTCTTATGCTTTATTTTATTTTTTTCTTCTTTTCTTCTTTCCTTAGCCTCTGCTCTTTTCTTCATCTTTTCTTTTCTTCTTTTCTTCTATGCCAAGTGTTCTGTGTTTCTCCGTTTTTTGATGGGGTCCAAATTGATAAGGAGTTGGAGTGGATTTTGTCAAAATATGTCGCAGTATTTCGAAATAAAAAGGGACTGCCACCTCAATGTAGTCATTGCCACACTATCATTTTACAACCAGGAGCTAAACTAGCAAGTGGTGCTTTCAGGCCTGGAAATTTAATAGCATTAGATGTGCTTGCAGAAAGGAAAACTAGTGGCTATATTGAGGGAAACATTTGCATATCTGGTCATCCGAAGAACCAAGCAACTTTTGCTCAGGTTAGCAGATATTGTGAACAGAATGATCCATTCACCAAATGTTATAGCTTATGAATCTCTTCTGTTTTCTTCTTGGCTGCATCTTTGCAAGGAGATTGACAAGGAAACACAAAAGATGTTTATTGAGGAAGTTATAGAGCTGGTTGAGCAACTTCCAGTGAGGAATTTTATAGTCGTCCTTCATGGAATGGATTTCTTATCAGCTGACAAGAGAAAGAGGCTCACCATTGCTATAGCATTGGTTGCAAATCCTTCCATTTTCTCTAGGGATGAGTCAACCATTGGTCCAGATACTAGAGTTGCAGCATTCGTTATGCTTACTGTTAGAAACACAATAGATACAAGGAATCCTGCAGAAGCAACTCTGCCCCGAGTTGACAGTTGAGGGAGCTGACCCTGTCATTATGGAAGCAGTTTTTGCACCCTGTGATAGCATATGCAATGGCACACCCACCCCGGAATGGCTTATTCCTTGGAAATCTCAGCTAGTGCAAGAAGCTGCTTGGAAAGCTGCTGGTTTTATCAAGCAACAGTACTTTTCCTTCTGCCTTGACGACAAGGCAGTGGCTACAGGGGTGGTATTTATAGGAATCCAATTCTTATGACCCCTAGGCAACAGTCTGCCACTTTGGATTTATACCCGAAGGCCATAGGATCCAGGCCTCTAATTCCCTTAGGTGGGAAATAGCGGGGGGGTTAGTTTTAGGAGAGAGACGGAGAAAGCGAGTTATATATATAGGAAGGGAAGAATAACGTGGGGATATGCTGAATGTAATTTGGGTTTTTGGAGCTTAGAGAGTATTCTCTAGCTTGGGAGCTTTTGCTCTTTCCTTGTATTTTCTTCCTCTTGTTACAGAAATACAGTTTACTGATAGGAGTTCCTATCAGTAGAACTGCTTTAACTGCTGATGAGAGTGCTCAGCCAGTACTGAGTTTGTGACCGATGCATGTATACGTAACATTTGTTGGCTATTCTCTTCATCCCTTTGAAGATAATGGTAATGGGGATATTTTTTCAATATGCGTTTGCTTTTGTAATTGCTGAGGTTTTAATGTTTTAGATAGGAATTTAATTTTCAGTCCATGTAGCGGTTTCTTTTGTCAATAGGCTTTTTTCTCCATCAGGTACTCTGTTGTTTGTAAATTGAATTTGTTTGTTAATCCTTGAAGACCATAGAAGCTGTGTTGTTGCGCTTCTTAGTTCTTGTAGTCCCATTGCTGTTTTAGGCAGAAGTGACTCAGAGGCTGAGTAGTGCCAAAGAGTCATCAAGTAAACCTGAGTTGTAGAGTCACGAGGATCTTGTCATAAAACTTCATTTAAATAATTGGAGCATGGGTCCTGTCTATTTGTGTTGTTTTTATTTCCCTTAGAAAGGCATTAATTCATGTATTTAGTTACTTGGTTAAGCTTGTGTGAGTAAGCATGCATCAGGTGCTGATTTTGTTTTGGTACGAGGAACTAGGGAGAAATCTATAAACATCACGTGATGTAATCTGAGTTGTAAAATTGCTGAGAGTTTTGATTCATAACTTGTCAAAGAATGGCCCGTTTGCTATAGTGTTCAATTTTGGGAGTCTTATTTGTAAATTTGCTCTTGTATTGTTTCAACTTTGTTCCAGGGAACAGCCTCAGTAGTCCTTGCTGGCCTAGTTGCGGCCATGAAATTGGTTGGGGAAACCTAGCTCCCACAGGTTCTCCTTAGCACATTTGTGCACAAGTAGGCTATTAGTCCATTTGATAAATGCTTACCCTCGCCTGATAAGTCAATGCTTTAAATTGCTTATTGCTTTTTCCTAGTCTGATTATTATTATGTTGGTTCCTCACCAATGAACTTATTTATTAGGGAGCAGCTACCTACACTCCACATATTTGTCATCCACCCCCACACTTTTAACACATGCAATTACTATTTTGTCCTTTAAATTTGAAACTCCCTCTATCTTCCTCCTGTTAGACCCTACACCCCTTCCTCTTCTGCCTTTATTTTCTTCCTCTCTGCATACCTTCTTCTTTCCTCTAAAGTGCGCCGCCTCTTCTTCTGCATTTATTTTGTCCTTTTTATTTCATTATTGCAGTTTACTCGCCAGCACTATACTCACTTATTGTAGCATAATCAGTGTCTTCATTTTAGAAAGCTTTGGGAAATTAGCGGTCATATACCCCATTCTTCCCCTTTTTAGATATAATCATTAGAAAGGAAGCTTCAAGTAACAACATTTTGAGGGAGGGAAATTTTCATTTGTTACTTTTTGTATTAAACGATTGTCGTTTGGGTGAAACAACGCCGTTTGGGATCTCATACCACTCTCCCACTTTTGACATTTTACATAGGCTTCACTAATGAAAGATTAATATGACGCTTTAGTATCTCTGCTCCGCTAGTGCTCACCAACACCCGATTGACACTATTAATTTAAGGAGGGAGATGAGAGAGAAGAGGGTGGGAGTGGTATTTTTAGGAAGTAACTAGAGTAAATAGGTTTATTAAGGGTAGTTTAGTAATAAAAAAAAATTAAAATGTTGTGTGGGGGTAGATGTTCATGTGTGGGGTGTAGGTAGCAGCTCCCACTTATTATCGTAATGGGCTGGCCATGGTTTGGTTAGGGAAAGCCCATTTAAACAATAGACAATAGCGATGTCTGTGTGTAATGCTTATTTTTATAGACAATATCTGACATTTTCTTTTTTGACAATTCCATTTTCAAAAAAATTGTTATTAGCAGCATCTTTTGGCAACTTTTTCAAAATTTAGTAACATTTTTGAAATGTTGTTGGAAATACATTCAGTAAAATGTAATGTTTAGCTACATTTTATAAAAATGTTATTTACTAATATACATTGCAATATATATATATATATATATATCTCAACATCTATTAAATGTTACTAAAGACAACAGAATGTTGCTAAAGATTTTTTGAAATATGACTTAAATACTAGTTAAAATGTAGTTATTGTTAATAACATCTTATTTACAATCTTGTGACATTGTTTAAATGCTGCTTAAAGTAATTTATGTTGTAAAAAATAGATAGAAAGAAAGCTTAGTAAGGAGAAGTTATTTTGACGAAAGAGAGATATGAAAACGTCTCAGTTCTCAGTCGAATTCTGTAAAGTTTTTATCTCCTTGCGAGTAAACTAGGTGTAATTATTTTCTTTTAGGAAAAAGAACAAGTTTTAATTGTTTTGGGAAAACTTAGCTCCCACAGGTTCTTAGCACATTTGTAATTTTGTACACAAGTAGGCTGTGAGTCCATTTGATAAATGCTTACCCTCGCGCCTCGCCTAATAATAAGTCAATATACTGAGTTTCTTATTGCATTTTTCTAGACTGATTATCATGTTGGTTCCTCACTAATGAAGTTATTAACATGATGGGCTGGCCATGGTTTGGCTAGGGCAAACCCATTAAACAACAGACAATAGCGATTTGTGTGTGTATTGCTTATTTTTATAGACAATATCTGTTTTTTTTTTTTTTTTAACAATTACTTACATTTCAAAAAATCTAATTGACAATATCTTTTGGCAACTTCTTTCAAAATTTAGTAACTTTTTTCAAATGTTGTTGAAAATTCATTTAGTAAAATGTATGATGTTTAGCTACATTTTACAAAAATGTTATTATAAACGTTGCAAAAAAAAAAAAAAAACATATTTCAACATTTATTGAATGTTACCAAAGGCCAAAGAATGTTGCTATTTGCTAAAGATTTTTTGCAATGTGACTTAAATACTAGTTAAAATGTTGCTAATGTTAATAACTTCTTTTCTAGAATTCTGTGGCGTTTTTTAAATGCTACTAAAAGTAATTTATGTTGTGAAAAAAAAAATCAAAAAAAAAAAGGTACGTAAGGAAAAGTTATTTTGAAGAAAGAGACATAAAAACGTCTTAGTTCATAGTCGAATTTTGTACTCCTTGCAAATAAACTAGTTTTTAGGAGAAACTTTTATACAATGAATTGGGCGTAATTATTTTCTTTTAGAAAAAGATCACATTGTATTAATGAGGTGTTGGTCAGGTGGAAGCAACTTGCCCCCATAAGGAGGATCTGGGGAACCCGAGTTCGAATCCTTATAGAGTCACTCTCATTAGGAGACTGAGAATCTATGGGTAAAATCCTACTCAATCAGTCGAACTAGAGATTAGTCCCATATCGGGCCCGAAGGGCCTAAGCCGTGGGGATACTCTGGTGGACTCACTCGGCCCAAAGGACTAATTAGGGTGGGTTCCGAACAAAAAAAAAAGAAAAAAAAAAGAAACAGAACACATTGTAATTGACTATTGCTGTTGAAATAAACTATTAAATACAAAAATTCTGAAATATTCTTACTGTGTTAATATTCTTCCAGTTAACATAGTAAGAAAATTTCTTATTCTGCTGTGCAATACTAAGTAATGAATATGAATCTTTGTACCGGAATAATTAGACAAGAATCAAAGAGAATGATTAATAGCATCACCTTGTAGGATATATTTTCTTTTAAAAGTCACTTAAATTTCATGTTAAACATAAAACTTGTCTAGATTTTGGATTACCTTCATATATGAACTTAGTACAGGCAGCAACAGTCGATTTTTTTTTTTTAGCTTATTTGCACTTTTGATCCCTCTATTATTGTTCATGTGCAATTTTGGTCCCTATAATTTTTTTCGATCACATTTAGTCCCTCTATTTTTATATTGTTACAAATTTGGTCCTTATATCAATTTGTTAATGGAATTTGCTTACATGGCCATCCAGCTGGATTAAAATATATTAAATAACTAATAAATTTTAATTTATTAAATTAAAAATAAAAAAATGGTTTATTAATTATTTTGAAATTGATTAATTTAAAAAAAAAAAAAAACGCATACAATATTATAGCCCCCCTCTTCTCCTCCTCCTCCTCCACCATCCCCACCACCGCCACCACATTATAGAGAACCAAACTCAAACGATGTAAGCAACCTGAAACGAACCCATCCTTCCACTATACAGCACCACTTCCCCATGTCGTCACACCCCTCCTCTGTAAATGTAAACCAACAAAGCAAAAAAAATACCTAATAGCGACAACAACCAGCAGCACCACCTGTAGGACCCTCTACCACGTCACCCTTGATCCCTATCGCTAGAATCCACTAAGGTTAGAGATCTGCTTCTGTTTGGGATTTTGGATCTGGTTCCATAGTAGATCTACTTGAGTTAGAGTGGATCTAGAGCAGTTTCTAGGGTGGGGTGGGTATTAAGATCTGGAGGGAAAACGGTGGTGACGGTCAGGGTGGGGTGGGGACAGTTACGATGGTGGTGGTGAGGTGGGGGATACTGAATTCAAGTGGGATGTGAATGTAAAATTCAACCTCTACACAACAACTTCTAGGTTCCAATCTTACTCATTGCCTAAATTTTTTTACCAAATCAATGGTTAACACCTAATAGTGACGTTGGAGCAACGCACCTTGAATTGGCCATAAATTTGAAGCAGGACATTGCTGGGAACGGTGCTGATGAGATGCTTCGAGGGTTTCAATTTCAAACGGTAAAGCAGTCAGGGAGGAGGGGAGCTTTACGGTTTTCTTTTGTAAATGTAATTATTACCAAATCATTTGTAAATCATTTATTAACTATTTAATATATTTTAATCCAACTGGATGGCATGTAAGCAATTTTTGCTAGCAAATTTACGAGAGGACCAAATTTGCAACATTATAAAATTAGGGGGACTAAATGTGCTAAAAAAAAACTATAAGGACCAAAATTGCACATGGACGATAATAGAGGGACCAAAATTGTAATTAAGCCTTTTTTTTTTGTTAACATTAATTAAAATGACATTTTTATGAGTTGAATTTAAAACCTTGCTCACTTGTCTCTACCCTAAAGCTCAAGATCATGCACAAAAAAGTTTCCTTTGTTGAAAGAAAGGGAAAGAAAAGAGGAAGACGGTGGAGCTTACTATTAGATTTTGGGCCTAATTTAATTTCAAAAGATGGCTCTTATTAGATACTATCTCTAATCAATGTGGGACTTGGGTTTTTTTTCAATACATCCCCTCACGCCCAGCATTATTGGGCTTGGTGCGTAGATAACATAGTGGGTGGCCCAACAATGGATCTAGGATAGCTCTGATACCATATTAGATTTTTGGCCTAACTCAATCCCAAAAGCTAGCTCTTATTAGATACTAATAAACATTATTGAGAATGAAAGCCATATGCTAGAATCC
This sequence comes from Echinosophora koreensis, assembly GCA_035048595.1. Taxonomy (NCBI): domain Eukaryota; kingdom Viridiplantae; phylum Streptophyta; class Magnoliopsida; order Fabales; family Fabaceae; genus Echinosophora; species Echinosophora koreensis. The sequence continues at coordinate 6,225,571 of JAPCYP010000013.1, read as the reverse complement.
ACATACAGAGTATGCCTTGAAGTACCATATAGGATTTCAGTCATATGAAATGAAACCGCTGGTATGTAACCAACGTATGCTAATGAACAACAGCCCTTAATTTTCCACTTCCATTCCTATAGGCCTTGATATGCTTTACTTCGACCCAATGCCTAAACATTCAATTGGATTTGTTATCCAAGAGGACACCGAATAATGGAATCCTTTGGACCTTGATTTCAGCCAAGACCATGATTTTATTTGCACAACCTCCAAAATTTCTTTAATATTTGTCTTCCCATTCTTAAACACAAGTTGACTGCATACAGTGCATCTAGAAAGTAAGTTTAGTTAGTCTAGTAAATGGTGACTATCACAGTAGCCCAATTATTAGATCAATGAAGAATATTCATAACACCTTAGCTGCTCTTGCCTTGTTTGTTGAATTAACCTATTTGATTTTTTGAGTTATTTAAAATTGCAATCTATTATAAATTATTATGATTTGCATTTTATATTTATGAACTTTTTAATTTTGTTAAAATTGATCCTTTCTCGTCACTTAAGTGACGCAATTTTATGTGAAGTAAATACTTCATGATGTGTTTCATGTAAAACATGGCCTAGGAAAGCTTATGTGTTAAGTTTTTTTTTTTTTTTAAAATAAGCAAAGAATATTATTAAAGGGTATCCAAACCCATAAACATTACAAAGAGAGAAAAGTGAACATGCAAGAATACTCAAGCCAAAACCTACTAAACCAACTAAAGAGAAGCATAACCTGCACACTAAACCACCAAGATAAGTGTTGGAAAGCCACCTTAATTGAGGTTCGCCCCTAGCCGTCTTAATTGCGACAACTTTGAGCTGCCTTCATTGCAACCTCCAGCACCATCAATGTGCTGGTTGTGAGGGTGTGTTAGTCCCACATCGCCTAGAAAAATGGCATGAGTAGTGCTTATAAAGCTGGGGCAGTCCTCACCTTATAAGCCAGTCTTGTGGGCTTGAGTTAGGCTTAAAGCCCAAAATCTAATATGGTATCAGAGCCTATCCTAGATTTGTTGTTGGGCCGCTCACATGTGTTTAGTTTCACATCACCTAAAGATATGGCCTAAGTAGCGTGTGAGGGGGGAGTGTTGGAGAGCGTATCCTAGATCCGTTGTGGCGTCTGGGAGTGTGTTGGAAAGCCACCTTCATTGCCCAGATTTAGTATGGCATAGCTAGGATACGTCCAAACAAATGCAGAACACTTTCTTTATATTACTGCTTCATCATTGTTTTGGAGCTCATTAATGGCGCTATTAATTAGTGTTTGCCATCACTTTGACTCATTTATTAAGCTAATAGAGCTACCTCTCTATATATTTTGAGGTGATTGTGTTGCTTTAATCAATTAGTGCATTAGTCTACCCATAGGAAGTCTAGTGTAGATTTGGTTAAGTATCATGAAATTTTTAAGATAACGTGACAGTGAAATTTTTTTTACCCACAAGTGTTGAATTTTCTGAAACTATCATGTATTGTATATTTTCTATCCACAAAGGAGTTTATATTAATCAGATGTTTTTAATCACTATAATGTGATTGTTGATTCTGATTGTTGTCCAATTTGATCAACTAGTGGTTGATTTAATTTCATACTATACCTTCCTCCAGCAAAGTAATTAGACTACAATGTTTAATATATATATATATATATATATATATATATATATATATATATGTTAATGGTTTAAGCCATGTTGGATATAGAAACATACTTAAGTTCATACTTAAATGAATTTTTCTTTGCAGTAAAATGTCAATTGTTTTGATAAGTGAGAGCTATAGTATGTATTGGAGTCAAGTTGTTTTGACTCTAGTATAATTTTTAAACAACTGCTTTGATATGTCTCCTTCTGATATATTGCGCTTTTGTAGTACATGTATTTTGTTTGTTTTTTTTTGTTTTTTTACCATGATATAGGTGCGAAGTATACACCGGCTTTGTCGATGACTAATCTCCTCCGGGGAACCTGGCTGGTCACCTTTAGTGGTGTCTTCCCTCCAACCATATTTTTTTTATCCACAAGGCTCGAACTTGAGACATTGCTTAAGGGATTCGAGCCAAGTTTCACTCGGAACAACGTAATGTTGGTACATGTATTTTATATTTGTTAATATAGCTTTTTAAAATTTTGAAATAAATAATTTATATGATTAATGTTTTCTAATTATAATGTCTTGTAAAATATTACTTTGGATTTATTTAAGGGTGGCAGCTAGGGTGAGGGTGTACAAAAGTCCCTCACCCCATGTGGGAGCCGATTGACTAGCTATATCTTATACGAGTACTTTAAATTATGATAGACAAGATACAACTAAAACTTATGTACATCACTGTTCCAGCGGTGGAATGATGCTGCCTCCTTATCCTAGTAGGATTCCTACTTAGCACCCTTATCCTCATCACTACCACGACAACCTCCGCCTCTGTTTTCAACAACGTAAGCTGCATGAGTAACAACACCTTCACCCCAAACAGCACCTTTCACCTCAACCTCAACACCCTTCTCTCTTCCTTTTCCTCCAACGTCAGCACCAATAACCTGATCAGATTCTTCAACACCACCGCTAGTGAACACGTACATCATTCTTCGGCCATCGTCTACGCTTCCACTCTGCAGAGAGTACGTTGGTTTCGCAACCCAAACCATAGCCTCATCGTGTCTCTCAAAAGAAGCTATCATTTGGTACAACATCTTCTTCTCTGCTATGGAAGAATGGCCAAGGCACCAGATCAAGATCCCATTGGGGACCCTGTGCTCTTACATAGCCATGGATTCTACACTGCATTAGGGTCCATTTTCAATTACCTTGCAAACGAAGCAGCGGTGGCTCTTCAAGGTTCTTCTTCGAATTACCAATTCACGGTGAAGCAAGCCAATGCCTCCGCCAGCACCACCTTGTACGGCCTCGCTCAATGCACGCCGGACTTGTCAGACGCCGACTGCCGGCGATGTGTTACCGATGTGGTGGCGGTATTTCCAAAATCGTGTTGCGGAGGAAATGTTTACTGGTTGAGGAATTACCGATGGAAAAGATGTTCAATTTATGGACAGAGAAGATCTTGAGGGAGGGTTGAGGAATTATTCACAATGATCAGTAACCAATTATTTACGGGCCGTCGGAGAAGCTGTCGATGCTGGAAATGAGACTGCGTGTGATGGCAGAGGGGGGGAGGGGGACCATGGTGGCACGGCTGTTCGGACTCCTTACGGCAATACGATCGTGGAGCTTGCAGAGGCACACCTATACACAAAACTGGTACGATGGAGGAATGCGATCTGAAGTTTGTGAGATGAGGAGCCGAACACGACCGGGGCTTACGGTTATGTATGTGGTAATGTAGGGGTCTTTTTGAAAAAAAAAAAAGAAAACTTTATGTAACCGAAACAGCATGTAAACTTCAAATGATCTCAGCCACTAAATTAAATAATTAATATATCCAATGGTAAATAATGCTCCCTCACTCATGTGGGACTTATTTGGCCCCTCATGTTAGCAGCCACCTTGTTTAAGATATAGTAAAGTTTGATGTATTTATTTCTGATAAGTAGAAGTTTATGTGACACGTTATCCTTTGGTTTCTAGAGGAATATGGGATGATCATGATTTATTTTTTGTTGTCTTTAATTTTGCTTATACCATACATGATGAGATTATGATTTATCAATATGTTTAATATTGCATTAATTAATGCATGATCCATCAAAATGTATAAAATTATATGTTTGTTATTAATCTTATCGGTGTATGTATTGCTTGATTAAGTTTATATGCTATATACACCATTTCGAACTTCCTTGACAATAAAAGTTGTAAGAATATCAATATTTTGTTGGTTCGAGTGGAACTGGACTCGGATCTTTTAAGCAAAGTCTTGAGTTTGAGTCTTATAGATGGAAAAAAAACGTGGTTGGGAGGGGAGACCCTACTAAAGGAGCTTAGCAGGTTCCCCAGCAGAAATTAATCATCGGCAAAGCTAGTGAATACTTTGTACATATAACATTGTAAAAAATAGCTTTAAGAATGAAAATTGTGTTGTTAATGGTTGAATTGACGGTGGAGTTATGTTAATTGGTACCATTAAAATTGTCTCGAGGTATTTTAATCCCTTGTTTACTTGGTGGAAATGGTGTTTGACTGTTCGGTTAGAAATGTATTTTGTATTCTCCTTGGGAGTTTGGTTATTTTTTATTTTTTATTTGGAAAGTATAATGTGGGGCCTATATACAATATTATAAGAACATCTTTAATTTAAGTTGTTTAAGAAATAAGATTCACCTTTTACATGAAAGCATCGACGGGGCACCAGTGACATGGTTACTTACATAAACAAACGGTTCTTAGAATCACTCTAACTTTTTAGAATTGCACCCATTGAAACGAAGAGTTGTTTTATCATAGTGGAATCCATAAAAAAAGAGCTATAATATGATTAGGGGTGGCAAAACGGGTTAGACCCGACGGACCAACCCATTTAACACGTCTTTTTTGGTGGGGCAGGTTACACTTTTAAACCAACTAACCCGTCCTGATAACCCGCCAAGAAAACGGGGTTGGGCGGGTTGACCCGTTGGGCCAACTTACAAATTTATTTATTTTTTACTTTTTTATATTAACTTTTTATCTATATTATTATTATGCTTAAAATTTGTAACAATATTCAAATATTATTAATAGAATTCAAATAAATAATGAACAATAAACATTTTTTCCAATATTATAATAGTAAAAAAAATCGTATTAAAAATAAATTAATCACTCAAAAGGGATGGGGTGTGATTTTCAAATAGGAACATGATTAATTTAAACATGTTTTAGGGACTTAAATATTAGTTTTTATTTTTATTTTTATTTTTGGCGGGTCAACACGCTAACCCATTGTTAAACGGGGTGGGGGTGATTTTGAACCCACTTTTAACATTCAACCCTCCCCACCCCGTTTTAGGCGGGTTGGTGGCGGGGCGGGTTGACCTGTTTTGTCATCCCTAAATATGATGTGTATCTGCTAGTGCACTAAATTAATTAGCAGTCATGACAATAATAGTTATATTAGAGAGATGATTATTAGTGACTTGAGCTCTTAATTGTTATTGGTTATTCCCTGATAATATTGATATTTGATACGAAAGCGGTCAAGTTATACGAAATTGCCACGTGCTGATACCCTATTGTATGAAAGATTCTTGTGCTTTTCCGCTGCTCCATCTATTATCAACTACTATAATACTATAAATAACACTATAGACCGCCATACATATGAATATGACGAATCCATTGATGTGACAAAAGCAAAAGTAGATGCTCGTGAGCAAAGTATATATATAAGGTTGTATGCAGAAGCATATAACACGTTAACACCAAGCAAGCCACTGCGAAACTATCTACATCATGGCAGGAGATGGGAACCCTCTTGTACTTGGGGGTGTAATAGGGGATGTTTTGAACCCGTTTACAACCTCCGTTTCTCTGAGGGTTGTCTTCAACAACAACAGAGAGATTGGCAATGGTTGTGCACTGAGGCCCTCTCATGTCGTTAACCGCCCCCGAGTTTTTGTTGGTGGTGAAGACCTCAGGACCTTCTACTCACTGGTTATGGTGGACGCAGATGCACCTAGCCCCAGTAACCCTATTTTAAGGGAATACTTGCACTGGTTAGTTGTTCTTCTTGTTCCTCTCTTTCTTTGGTTGAAGCCTAAACTTGTGTTCAAAGTTGATAAAATTTTTGTGACCTATTTAATAATCTTCATTTCTTATAAGTTATAACTCTTCTCATTTTGACGGAGTCGCAGGATGGTGATAGATATCCCGGCTACCACAAATGCAGCCTTTGGTAAGCACGAATATTCTATTTCTACATTTTCCTATGTTCTGGTGGGTATTTCTGTAGTTACACCAATTTGGTGCACGCAGTCAGCCTACTTGTAAGAGGCGATCAGCGTGTAGGGGATCACAATAGATAGTGTCTGGGTATGACACTATAACACCCGTCCCCGTGTGTGGGTAGCAACTTTAGTATCATTACCCATATTCTTTGGGTATTTAAATACTCATACCCGCACTCGTTACCTACATTTTAATTGTGAAAAAACAATAAAAAAAAAAACACTATAACAATTAAAAAACGATTCAAAAGTCTTTTAAATCTATTCATAAAATATTACAAATCAAAATATTTAAATAAATAAAAACATCCAAAAAGGAATTATAGATGCAACTACCAACTAAGTTTAGCAAGTTGAGAATTTTTAGATTAATTTTGGTTTTAAAATTTGTATTATATTTAAAATTATATATATTAGTAATAAAAAAAATTAAAAAATAAATAATTAATTTTGGTTTTAAAATTTGTATTATATTTAAAATTATATATATTAGTAATAAATAAATAATTATATATACATATAGATATGTGTGGGTGCGGGGCGGAGTGGGTACCATAGTATCCGTACATGCACCCATACCCATTTAAATTTGTGGGTAATTACCAATACACGGACCCTTACCCATTGTATGGGTAGTTACCCTGCCCATCGTGGGTATTTTTTGCGGGTACCTAATGGGTGGGGTAAACTAAAGTAATATAAGGATAAAATTTTTTTTTTTTGTCAAAATACATATTGTTTCAGGTAATTTACCACTATATTTTTGTTTGTGTCATGAAGTTAAAGTATTTTTTGTTAGATCCGGGACATGAGAGCCAAAGCCCCCCTTACCAATTAAATGGACTAATTTGAATCATTAAATTAAAAAAGAAAAATCAAATATCGGATCCTGGTTTAAACCATCATTGAATTAAAAGTTTTTCAAGCACATTGTATATGTTGACAGGATTTTAATAATTTTAATATTATTTTCTTTGCTACCAAATCACTCTAAGATGAACATATAATATTTAGTTAACATTAACTAAAATATAAACCACTTAAATACCCTGATCGATCATATATTTATACTTATTTAAATTCTTTAATTTTTTTTCATGCAAGATGTCAAAAAATTTATTAGATAAAGCCACGACAAACCAAAAAGCACCGATGTGCCAAATGGAGAGCTGGCACCAAAGAATACAGATTGCTTTGCAGCAAAATAACCAAGCAAAGAAAACAGACCAACAGAACAGAAAAAAAAAGGAAAAAAAAAAAAAAAAAAAAGCTGACAATCACCAACAGATTGGCATTTGGCACCACAAAGAACACCTGCAACAAGAGACAACCAATTAAAAAACCAGGACAAGGCTACCTGACAAGCTAAAAGCCACGCCAAAACAAAGAAAAGAACCACATCAGTGCCACTTAAACAACAGACAAGGCTATAGGTCTAGGAGACAAAAGATCCAAAACTTGCAAGTACGTACCGAAACAAAATCAATGCTAGAATCATGCAAGATGTACGTAATAATTACTTATAATATATTCATCGGTTGAACCAATCATAATTTTTCTTTTAAAAGTTATTGAATGTTATGAATGAATGTATATTTATAGTTATACTGTTTCTTTAAATTTTCACAAAGATTGCAATTTGATGTTCATGTATATCTATCTATATTGTGACATTAAATTTATGCAGGGAAAGAGGTTATGTTTTATGAGAGCCCGCGACCTTCGGCAGGGATTCATCGACTTGTGTTCATACTATTCAAGCAATTGGGCAGAGACACTGTCTTCGCTCCAGAATGGCGTCAAAATTTCAGCAGCATGGACTTTGCTGAGATAAATAATCTGGTACCTGCTGCAGCAGTTTATTTCAACTGCCAAAGAGAGCATGGTTGTGGTGGACGGAGATTAGAATAGAAACTAGAAGGAGTTAACGTTAATTTGGGTGGTTGGTAAAGTAATGCTAATTAATGTAGACAGAATTATGAGATTGGCGTTAAGTAGCATAAAGTTTGTGATAACTTGCACATTCTTAAAATATAAATGGTATAGTCCATTTAATATACATGCTCGTAAACATTATTAAATAAAGTTGTCTCTGTTAGTTAAAGTTATAACTTTGTAAGTTGCCATCTGTAACAGTCCGATTTTCGAATAAGCTGTATTAACGGTAAATATATATTTATTTATATTTTTATCTGAGACTTAGGAAATGATTTTGGAGAAAAAAAAAATCATATATAGAACCTACTCTATGGTAGGAAGCTTTGGTTAAAATTTGGGTTTAAAACTCAGACGAAAACCAATCTGCGTTTTTTAACTGACAGTATAATTTTATACCGGCAGAAAACCCTAATTTGACCCAAAAACTGAAATTTGTAAATTTTTTATATTTTGTCCATGAGGAAGTCTACTTTCCAAATTTATGATTAGAAATAAAAAATTAGGTGTATTCGGACGAATTTTGGCGAAAGTTCGAACGAAAAAAGTCGGTGTTTTCACTGACAGTAATATTTTAATGATCAGAAAATCTAATTTTGACTTGTGAACGAAATGGGTTATGATTAAATCATATTTCCAATGAGTCTGGTTAGTTTGAAAATTTTCGATCGAAAAATAGACAGAAACCCTAATCGGGAAACCGACGGAGTCGAAAACGGAACTGCAGAGACTCGTCAAGAGATCGGGACAACGAGTCATACATGATGACTCATTGAGGATGAGTCACCAAACAGTTATGAGCATTAAATGCTAGTAGTCATGACTTTTGGGTAAAATGACCAAAGTACCCCCAAGCTTTCGCGGGTATTAACAAGACACATCTACGCACTCTTAACCACTCATTTTACATGGTTGTAAACCTCCCACATCTCCTCAATTTCGTGCAGCCATATATACTAAACCATACCTATTTCATTTTGCTCCCGTTTCATCATTTTCCTCTCAAAAACCGAAATCGGGTAACTAACGGAGCTGCGTACAGAATTTCCGGGAACCGCTAACGGATAGGATCAATGACTCATTGGTGAGTCATTATGTGTGGCCCAAAATCAGCCACATCTACCTTAATTGTGATCCACATATTATTAACCATGATTAGCCAAAATAACCTTAGTTAAGTTAACTATTAACTATGGTTAATCATATATTAATTAAATAATCACAAAACCCATTAATCTAAAAGCTAACAAACCAAACAAAGCCTAAGATCTACCCTATAAATACCCCCAAAACCGTGGCCTCCCTCCCCCTTCACTCACTTCTTCATCTCTTCCATTTCTTCTTCACTTTTTCTTCAAAAACTCCATTGTTGTTCTTGTACAACTTGATCATTCTTTCACTTTCTTTTAGAGGTAAACCCTCACTTCTATGATCTTAGTTATCTTCCTCATCTCCTTAACTCTCTTTATCAACCACTACTTCGGATTAGAGGAGAATAATTGAGAGAGAAATCTCAATAGTTGCAAGAAGCCTTTGATGGAAGCTTTGAAACCAAGTTGGAGCAGTTGCAGTGAGGGAGTCTCCAAACACTCTTCAATCGTTGGATCATTCCCAAATTTTAGAAGAAGGTTCAATACTTGTGGTTCTTAATATCCAACGGTCAGAATTTGGAAAAAACCTCCAGAGTGTGAGATATGAAGCTCGGACAGTAGGCCTAGGAGGTGAGAAACCCAACCCGGGTACCACCAAACCTGTCACAATATAATTACGATCTGAGATTCGTTAACCGTTGGATCGAGCTGAAACTTTGTGATATTGTTTCTGAAGGATAGTTCTTCAGTCTCACCATTCAGTTTTATAAATAAAGATCTGTGTCAAGAGGAATGAAGCTCGAACAGTAGCCCTGTTTTGGTAGCTTTTCACTAGGATTCATGAGCTTATTTTGAATCCGATTTCTCCTAAGTCCAGCCGTTGTTCTCGTAAGTTTTTCCATCGATTTTTTCTATTGATTCAAATAGATTTATTTATTTGAAACCCTATTGTTGATTCGGTTGGTATTTGGTGTTTCCGGCAAATTGTGTTACTCGTATGTGTAATCGGGACGGAAAGCGGAACGGTGGATGTGTAAGGATGGATGGTGGCAGATTTGTGGATGTTGTTGGACAGCGTGATGAGGTTCGTGGCAGTAACGTGGACCCATTCGGAGCTTGTATGGGAAAGCGTGCATGTCAATCAGGTGGGGGAAAGAACCAATCTACCATCGGAAACGGATAAGTAGTATTTAAATTATAATAATTGTGTAGGGCGACCTAAACCCTACTAGTGGTCGAGTAATCGATAAGACCAAAATCACATTGGAAGCTTTTTCCTGAAACCAATGATGATTTGGGGATTGTAGGTTTATCGCCGTTAAGATAATCTTATGATATTCGAGGTTGATTGAATTTATTGATTATTGAATTATGTTGTGATAAATTGTTTATTATTATGTCTTGTGTTACTTGAGTAGTTGATTGATAATATAGTATGTATGATCTGCCTGGGATGATAAACTGTTTAGTTAATGTTAGGGCACTAGATGTGTGATTTAAGAGATGTATTTGGGTGAGTGAATTATGATGCATTAGTGATGCCTAGCCTTAGTGTATAGAAGAGATGAGATATTGAATGAGTATTGAGACTTGTGGTGGAAGGTTGAGGCATTAGGCTATAATGAATGCGGGTTGGTGAGATTCATCAATATAGATGTGTTAAGGTTCATGGCCGTGTGTGATGAAACACACGAGGTCGGGATAGTCCTTGAGTCCCTGAGGGATCGCATTGCGCAAAGGTTACTAAAATGGTGTATGGGTACCATGGCACTAATTGCGCAATAGCTTGAGTAGTTCGGGAACTACTGGGTTCTATCGCCGTACAACGGCATGAGTAGTTTGGAACTACTATACTAGTGTATGGGCACCAGGGCACTAAGTTACTGGCACCGGACCGATTGGACTACTGACTAATGACAGGAATATAGATGGCCAAGTTTGCATGAGAGTAAGGGTAGAGGAACCAGATAGTGGTTTAAGGTTGATTTGGAGTTTTGAGAGATGTTTGTGTTAATGGTTATTATATTTATATACTATGTCCATTTTTCCACCTTTGATGATAGAAATGTGTCTTATCCCCTATTTCTATATTTGTATATGTTTTGCTTATGTGGATAGTAGAAGATTTTACGGAAGATCCGGGTGATGACTATGTGGAGGAACCAGCTGAGGACTTCACTGAGAATTTCTATGTGGAGGAGTTGGACGGGACTCCTTATGAGCCAGACGCAGGAGGACGAGCTGTAGATGGTAGTAATAGAGTTTAAGTAAATAGGGCCGGTGAGTCTAGAACTATGTGTTTATGTTTCTGCAAATAAGTGTTTGTATAATGATGTACCTGCTAGGGATCTTACTGAGAGGATACCCTAGACAGTGTTTTGGTATTGTATTTAAGTGTGTATTTAAATATGACTTTGATGTTATCTTTCATTGTCGGTCAAATTTTAATTCCTTCGCATTTTCGAATTATAATCAACGTTAATAACACTAGGAATCTAAATAAATAACTAATAGCACAAGGGGCACAATGGGGTGTCTCACCATCTATCATGCCAAAAGGCATATGATATGACAACCCTTGACAAATTTCTTTTTTTGGTTTGGAACTAACCGTAATTAGGGTCTTTGACTCACCAATGGGTCCACAAAGTATCCTCACTAGCTTAGGTAATTTGGATACACTATGAGACTAATCTCTGGTCGGGTACTTAGTTACAGTTAAGGTTCTTCGCCCCTTCCCAAAAATGTGTACAGTGGGATTCGAACTCAGATCCTCCTCCCACAAGTTCAACCTGTGAAACCAATCGAGTCACACCCATTTGGGTTAACCCTTGACAATTTAAGTATCAATGTCACCTTCCAATCCTTAACTTGACTAGAGCTTATTTTATTCCTCCTAATATTGACATTTATTGCGTCCAAAGAGGAGAGAAAAGGCGGGATGCCAAGATGAAGCCTGGCAACATGGCATGGTGCACCATGACTCAGGCAAAGCTAAACAGCAAATATAATAGTCAATGGCGATGCAGGTTGCTAACTGTCCTAATGGGCCAGCATGGTAATGCAGTAATATTTATTCAATTATCTTCTATCAAATTACCACGTCAATAAAATGATATCACATCTTTATATATAAAAAAGTAAGGTAGTCTGAGATATATTTTTTCCCGACTAAACTTGGGATAAAAATGTCATTTCACTATGTAGTTTATTATGTAACTAAATGTAATTGTGTTTTTTTACTGCATCATTTAGTGCATCATTTTCCCACACATATTTTATGGCGTCATTATTGCACTGCTCATTTCATCTCCCCAAACACCACGCACGGAAACATCCAAGGGTTTTCTGCTTCTGCCTCTACGTCTTCTTGGCTTGCGAACAGAGGCCAAATTTTGACACATTATTTAAATTGCACAAAATGCTTCTTGTTTTAATTCGCGCCCTAGAGATATTAGCCATATATGTTTTCTCCTTCAAACCATTTCAAGGTATGTTTGGTTTATACTTCTGGATATCTTTCTTTGAGTTTCTTCCTATCTTTTTTTTCTTTTAATTGGTTTTTTTAATGAAAAAATATATCTTTGGCTTATGTTGATTGTGTTATTTAGGGTCATTTTTTAAGCTTCCAGGCGGTATCAACTAGCACTATTTTGATTCACGGTCTGGGGGTATCAAGTGAACGTTATTTTCTCATTCAAACCACTTAAGGGTATCTTCATTTTTGAAGCTTCCTTTTGACTTGCCATCTTCACCATCTAAAAACATTTAAAAAAGATTATGTTCTACATTTTTAGTATGGTCTGCTTCTGTTCTTCCCAGTGTTGGCGGTTAAGAACTATTCTTCCCAATGTTGGAAGTTAAGAAATGTTCTTCCATCTGAGGCATGATATATTAGTTATTTTTCTAGAAGTGGTTTGAAGGAGAAAATAGCGCTCGCTAATACCCCCAGGCCATGAATCAAAATAACGCTTGTTGATACCCTTGGAAGCTTCAAAAAGGACCTAAAAAAACACAATCAACATAAACCAAATGTTGGAACCAAAGTGGTTATATTTAAAGACCCCACAAATTTTGATGTTAACAAAAGGATTAAATTAGAAGAACAAAGGTGTTCTTGTATGCTAACTTATCTTCTTTAAAGTGTGCAGGAAAAATAAAGTCCAATGAGTTACTATTTCTTTTCAATAGACGTATAGTCTATTAGTCGTCTAATAGCTTCTAAATGCTTAATCATTTACGTCCAAAGACGTAACCATATATTAGAAAAGTGTTTGTCACTCATCCAGACGTAAAACTCTTAGTTTAACAGTCTTTACTTTTACTCTTCATGTAATATACAATATGTTATAATATTGTTTTGCTAGATGTAAGTCTAAAACATAGTACCCTCGATTACATTACATATCTTGTCCTGACATATAGCTGATTCAACAAAGTTGACTCTACTCAAAGAAGGAAAGACAAAAGGCAACATTCGGGTACAACAGAGAAGTGACAATTCTACTTTGAGCTATCTGATAACCAAGTTTCAAAAGAACAAAAGAACAAGTTATCAGACTCAATGGGACTTAGCATTAAATGTTATCTCTAAACGGGTACATTTTGAAGACCGTTGAAGACCAAAGAGTTGATAGTGCACCTTGTCTATAAATACTGGACGACTTCCTTTGAAGATAACAAGAACTGATAACCTGATATTCAAAGCGCACAAATTCTGCTCAAATTTCTTTGTAATTTGTGTTAAGCTTTTTTTAGCTTAATATCTGTAAAATTCTCACATAGCGAGTTGTTCTTAGCTCAATCTTTAAAACTCTTGGTTACAGTGAGCCTGAAGAGGCTTGTCTGAAAAATAATACTTGAGAGCCTGGAGAGGTGTTGAATACTAGAGTGTTCGTAAGCCTGAAGAGGCAAGAGGAAAGAATACTTGTATGCTATTGGGGTCAATAGGAAAGAATCTCTTGAGTGGTTTCCTCTATCCTTTCTCTTAGTTTTTATTTCACTAATTCTTAGGGATTTGCAATTGAGCTTATTAACACAGCCTTTTAAACTTGTTTCCTCTTGTGTGTGCTTATATCTTGTTGTTTCTTCTTGTGTGTGCTTATATCTTGTTTGCTTGGTAAACTATTTTAGAAAAGAATTTTCAAAAAGTTAAGAAACACAATTCAACCCCCTTCTTGTGTTTCCCTGTGTCAATTTTAGTTGGTATCAGAGCTCAGTCTCGAAAGGGTTGAGCATCTAGCAAGTACTGAGGAAGTACGATCTAGCAAGCCATGAATAATGAAGGACAAGCCATCAATAGACCACCTCTCTTTGACGGTAGTGACTATGACTACTGGAAAAAATAGGATAACAGGATTCTTTGATGCACAAAATGTAGATATCTAGGAGTTGATCGAGAATGGCTATAGAGACCCAACAACTGCAGTTGGAGCTGCTCTTCCTAGAGCTGACTGGACAGCTGATCAAAAGACTCAACATCAGCTCAACTTAAAAGCTAAGCATTACCTGATGTGTGCTATCACAAGATCTAAGTATGATAAAGTCCATAGCTACAACACAGCCAAGAAAATCTGGGATACACTAGCCCTAGCCTATGAAGGGTCTTCTTGAGTAAAGGAATCAAAGATAAGCATGTTGGTTCACCAGTATAAACTGTTCAAAATGAGTGAACATAAAACAATAGATCAAATGTTTGGAAGATTTCAAACTATACCCAATGGTTTGAGATCTCTTGGAAAAACTTATGAAAACAAGGAACATGTTTGTAAGATTCTGAGAAGCTTACCCAAGCAATGGAGACCCGAAATCATTGTCGTACAAGAAGCTAAGAATCTCAACACTCTCATATTAGAAGAGCTCGTTGGATCTCTCTAAGTCCATGAGCTTGAACTCAATGAAGAAGAGAGTACCAAAAAGGGCAGTCCATTGATCTTAAAGCAAAGAAAGTTAGCTCGTCCAGGGTTCTGAAAGCTAAGCAATCTTCAGATGAAGCAAGACCGTCTGAAAGTGATGAAGGATCAGATGAAGATGAACTTTCGTTTATCTCAAGGAAGTGGCTCCTTGTCTGTGTAACACCTTTTGCGTCGATGACCACTCGTCGCCCTTGTTAGCCCCGAGTGTCACATGTCCACCAGCTTCTGCTTGGTTCGTCCCCGAACCACATTGTATTGAGAGGTGTTGCTTAGATACCATTTGTAACATCTAACAATTGTCCCCACAACCAACATGGATCTTTCAGCATGTGTATCCTCACTCAAAACTATCATTTTAAGTAAATAAATTCTCTTAAATTTAAATAATTAAAACCATACAATCCTTTAAATAATTGTTTAGCCTCAACATGGGCGACTAAAAATACCAAAAATAAAATAAAACAACTATCATCAAGCTCCAAGGACTTTCTCAAGTTGTTGCACTGTTCTGGCATCACATTCGTACTTTAAAAACAACACCACTAATGAGATTGAGAATCCCATTAAGAAAACACAGTTATAAAATGTTTTCGAAAAGCTGTTGTTTTCAGTCTGCGCGGTAACCAGAAAACCAACCACGGTAATCTGCCATGCAACTAAGTTAATCAGTAAATCAACTATATATATAGGTTTAAATAAGTTTTTGGTCCCTACAAAGTTCATCAAATTTGGTTTTGGTCCCTGTGAAATTTTTTCTTAGGTTTTCGTTCCTGTAATCTCACAAATTTTGTAAATAGTCCCTACCGTCATCTTTTTCTGTTATCTAGTACTCATGGGTATCGAGGTAATTTTATTTTACTATCCGACTTGCTGTAAAATTTGGCCATAAAATAAAAACAAAATCATATATTAGGGACATAAGGTTAAAATTGCTAAATTCCTTCATTTTGTATGATATCTAGTACTCAGGGGGTATCGAGATAATTTCTCGTTCTTGTCCGACTTGCTCCAAAATTTGGCTAGAAAGTAGAAATAAAATCATACATTAGGGCCATAGGATTAAAATTGACAAAATTATTCATCTAGTACGCTTTCTAGTACTCAGGGGTAACAATAGGGACTATTTACAAAATTTTTGAAAATATAGGGATGAAATCCTAAGAATTTTTTTTACAAGGACTAAAACCAAAATTAGTGAACTTTCCAGGGACTAAAAGCTTATTTAAACCATATATATATATATATATATATATATGAAGTTGACACAGGGAAACACAAGAAGGGGTTGAATTTTGTTTCTTAACAGATTTTTCAAAATCCTTTTGAAAACTCTTTTGCAAGCAAGCTATGAAATAAACACACAATAAAAAGCCTTTTTCAAAGAGTTAACAAACTCAAAATCAATTCCCCACAGTTCCTGCACTTGCCCAAGACAACTATTAAATAAAGAGAACCAAGCAGGAAGAACTATCGATATCTATTACTACGCATTATTGTCTATAATAAATATAGACAATTCAAACAAGAGCACATAGAAGACTCATAACAGACTCATACCACGGCTTGATAGGGAAAACCTGCTCTGATACCACTAAATGTGACACCCTCTACCCCGCATGTATTTATAAGCGCGTAAAGAAGTAAAAGATTAAGGAGAAACACATGCATATTATTTATTTGAAATAAAACCAAAGTAGAAGATACCACATTGTAATAAAACATAATAACGCTTTAATAAACAAGTTTTAAAAGAAACATAACTATAAAAGCCCAACCCCGATGTCACATTACAAAGCTGGTATAACCAAAATCCGCAAATATCTTGGATAATAACTAAAACAAAGGAAATCCTAAACTATGAGTAGCGGCTCCTCAGAGTCCTCCTCAACAGGCTGCTCACCATCCTCTGCATAAAAGATACATGCAAAGCAAACAACAGAAAAACGGGGAGTAAGAAACATGTATAAAACACAACGGCATGGAAGCAGTTAGCAAGATGAGCATACATCATTTAAACATAGCATGTTATAACATACAACATACATCAATAACATATTCATATCACTCATAACAATTCAACCAATGTTTCTGTTATGCATGTGGATCCAAACAATCTCAGGAAGGCAACTTCAGAGTTACATATCCCCATTGGCCAATAAGCACCAACGCTGGCAGTTCACCAAACCATGGATGAGCCCCTTGGATAGCCGACGCACCGTAATCTAGGATGCGCCACCACGAGGGGCCACGATTCACCTAATCTCGGATGAATCACTGTGGACTGCCAGATCACCTTACTCTTGGACGACCTCCCCTATGTTGAACTTCCCCCACTAAGACGTCCTCCCTTATGTTGAACTTCCCCCACTAACAACTCCAATGTGTGAATGCATGAGCAACAACATCAACAAACAAGCGATCACCACCTCAGCATGGGCCAATAAGCACCCAATTTTTATCACCATAACACCTTGACCAATAAGCGTCAAGGCCCCCTTGGCCAATAAGCACCAAGGCTCAACATCAAACAACACCTCGACCAATAAGCATCGAGGTCACTTTGGCCAATATGCACCAAAGTATAACAATGTGCGGTAACCCATCATTACCGTCTTAACCAACTTATTGTTCATAATTATCTTATTAAGTCTTCATTAAATTATCTATTTGTCTTTACTTCGATTGGTGTCTTATTTCATCATTAGGAACAACTGGGTGTAGCCACCCTTGTTTCCTAATTCACGTCTGTTCTGCTTGGGGGAGCACGGTCGTGCTGTCCCCCAGCACGCCTGGGCTTTAAGTTCAACATCGTCGTGCAGTCTATTGAGCATGGTCGTGCTTACTGGAGCATGGCCGTACTGTTTCTGGGCAGAAGGGTTGGAAAACCCTTGCTAAGCTTCATAGAGCATTCAAAGATCAATCATATTGGCTTTTAACTAATCATCAATCATTAACTTGTTACTCTCGTTTAATCTTCATGTCTTATAATTATTGGGAATTAATCCTTTAATTCCTATTTCATCATTAATGTCCCTAAAACACTCATGGATCAATACTAGGGTCTCGACTATACTATTGAGCAATAATCTTGCCTCTCATTACTATAATTCATGCCTTATGAACAACTGGAACTTAGTCCCTTAATTTCATTCATCTTTATCAACATTCTTTCATGTCTTGCTTCAACAACCATTCAAACATTCATGGCATGGCAACATTATCATCAAGCATTCATTCACAGCAGCATAACATCATCATCGTTAATTATTCACAATTAACATGCCAATCATATATAGAACGTAGATAAACATATAGCAATACAAAAAATTTAGGCAAATAGCAAACAATAGGGTCATGGGTTATCCTTTCATCTTACGCTACCCCCAATGCCTACATGTTCACACCATCCCTTCTCCCCATACCTGGTATGAAGATTCTTCTAACACCAACTAAATCGAAACTACTCTTCTTCCCTCGAGCGGCCTAATGAACTCCTCAAGCCATGGTCAAACACAAAAGAATAACAAATTAATCTCCAAATCAAGGAAAAGGAAAAGGAGATTACTAGAGGGATAACCACGTTACATTAATCGACACTAGCGTGCGTGACTTCTATTCCAAACCGACTCAAGAACTCCAAAAACTTCGAAGGGTTCAAAGGAAGGGAAATGGGAGAGGTTTTTGTCACACTAGAATTGCTAAAAGTGCTAATTTGAGGGTTAACACTTAAAACCCTCAACAAACCCTTCTATTTATAACATCTGACCCCAAGCACGGCCGTGCTCCCCCTGAGCACGAGCGTGCTCAACTTGAGCACGTGGTCGTGCTTGATTAAGCATGGGTTTGCAACTTTCACATCACTTAGCTCGCATTTCCGACACGGCCGTGCTCCCCTTAAGCACAACCGTGCTCATGGCTCAAGCAGTCACTGAGCACGTTGTTAAGCACGGGAGTGCTGATACATGAGCACGGTTGTGATCATGCATCAGAAAGGGATTTTTCACACCAAAATCCTACTTATCCCCATTTAACGTTCCTTAGGCACAACTTCAACAACATATAACATACATAACACACATATAAGCACTTAGAGACTTTATACGAAAAATGGGGTGTTACACTGTGCATGAGTTTTTGAAACTCTGTGTTGTGCATGTGGTTTTGATACTTTGTGAGATGCATCCTGCTTCTCTTTGTCATAGCCTAAGCCAGACTTGTCATTAGGTGATCTTGAATACCTCAGTATCAAATTCAACTTTTCTAAGCCCCCAACAAATTTAGACAGGTTGTCTGTCAGATATATCACATCTTGTTTCAGTTTTCAACATCACAAGGGACATCGGACTCAACCTTGAGTTTGTCAGTTAGACTGACATTCTTTGACCTCAGCTTCTTGTTTTCATCAACAAGGGCTTGCTTCTCAATGCAGACTCTATCATACTCTTTAGTTAACTTAGAAAAAAAAAATTCTAAGGTTTTTATATTCATGAGACAAAATGGACGAGTTACTTAACAACTCATCAAATGCTTCTTGAAGAGCAGACGAGTCAGAATCTGTTACCTCAGCATCTTCATAGTCACTGTCAGAATAAGTACTGGCCATAGACAGATGTTTGTCGCTCCCTCAGCTTCTTCTTCCTCATCAGACAGTGACAGATCCAGATCCTCCCTTGTTGCCATAAGACCTTTCTTTTCCTTGAAGAATTTCTTTTTTTCCTTCAGCTCTGGGCAGTCAGCTTTGAAATGACCAGGCATTTTGCACTCGAAGCACAAGGGTGGACCTTTGTCTTTGGAGTTTGATTTATCCTTGGTGAACTTTTTGTTGAACTGCTTCCTTCTGAAGCCACCTTTTTTTCTCCACATGTGTTGAATCTTTCTGGAGATGAAAGATAATTCATCCTCATCAGATCCTTCATCACCGTCAGAAGGATCTGCTTCATCAGAAGATTCTTCAGATTTTAAGACTTTGGATGAGCTGGCCTTATTGGCCTTTAGGGCAACGGACTTCCCTTTTCTAGTACTCTCTTCTTCGTTAAGCTCAAGCTCATGGACTTTGAGAGATCCAAGTAGCTCTTCTAGAGTGAGAGTGTTGAGGTTCTTTGCTTCCTGAATAGCAGTGACCTTAGGTCTCCACTGCTTGTGTAGACTCCTCAGGATTTTTCTAACATGATCTCGATTATCATATCTTTCAAAGAGATCTCAACCCTTTTGTGATAGTTTGGAATCTACCAAACATCTGATCTATGGTTTCATGTTCAGCCATCTTGAACAGTTCGTACTGGTGAACCAGCATGCTTATCTTTGACTCCTTCACTTGGGATGACCCTTCATGAGCTAGGACTAGAGTATCCCATATTTCCTTAGCCGTGTTGCAGCTATGGACTTTATCATGCTCAGATCTGGTGATACCACACATCAGATGGTGTTTGGCCTTAAGATTAAGTTGATGTTGAGTTTTCTGCTCAGGAGTCCATTGAGCTCTAGGAATAGAAGCTCCATTGTCACCTCTTAGCTCAGTATAGCCAGTTTCAATCAGCTCCCAGATGTCCACGTTCTGTGCATCAAGAAAAGCCATCATTCTCTTTTTTTCAGTAATCATAATCACTACCATCAAAGAGAGGAGGTCTGTTGATTGTTTGATACCAACTGAAGTTGACATAGGGAAACACAAGAAGGGGGTTGAATTGTGTTTTTTAACATATTTTTCAAAATCCTTTTGATAATTCTTTTGCAAGCAAGCTATGAAATAAACACACAATAAAAAGCCTTTTTCAAAGAGTTAAGAAACTAAAAATCAAATCCACACAGTTAGTATAGATGAAAGTTGTAAAGAGATAGGGATAGAAGATTCATACAACTGATTTTATCCTGGTTCACTCTCTTTCAACCAAGAGCTACGTCCAGTCCCTTCTACTTGAAGGTTTTCTCCACTATAATCCGATAAACTTACTAGTATTCTTTCACTTGCCTCTTCAGGCTTACAATCTCACAAGTATTCAATACCGCTCCAGGCACTCAAGTATTCTTTTCCAGTCAAGCCTCTTCAGGCCTCTCTATCTTAAGAGATTAAAAGATTGATCTAATAACTCACTGTGTGAGGGTATGAAAGTTTAAGATCAAAGATTACAAAGTAATCGAGAGAAAGTTTAACAGAGTTTTAGCACTTTCAAATATCAGAGCTTGTAGTAGTTTCGGTAACCTTCTTCACTGGGGTCGTCCAGCTTGAGCTCTTTCTTCTTCAACGGTCTTTAAGAAATCTGTTTAGAGATAGCATTAAATGCTAGGATCCGCTGAGTCTGGTAACTTGATATGTGATCTTCAGAAAAGCACTCTTGGTTATCAGAAATGCTGAAAGTGGTACTGTCACTTCTCTGTTGTACCCGAAGTTGCCTTTTGTCTTTCCTTCTTTATACAGGGTCAACTTTGCAGCAGCTTGTGTCAGAGTACAAAGTATTTGTGCAATCAAAGATACTATGTTTCTCTTACCAAGAAACAATTTGTAAACATTTGAAACAACACAGGTAAAGACATGGAAACATTCGAATTAAATAGACAATCATTAAAAATAAAGACGCTGACTAGACGGGTTCATAAGAGGTACGTCTTTGGACGTGCATTTTTATCATTGAACTTAGAGCAACTAGGTAGTCTACTGATATCTCGTTTAGTAGTTCTACCGGGTACACTAGTATAACTTAACTTTGCTTTTACGAGGTAGTCTACATAACTGCTCGTCTAGCTTCTATCGGGTAGTCCACTTATAAGATTGTCTAATCTTTTCTCGGGTGGACTACAAGTCTTTGGACTTGCTATTTGTTGGATGTTTTATTTTTCCTGATAGACTTAGAGACTCGTCTAGCGATTCTCTTTTAGACTAGTTCTTTACTGAATGAGTTTAAAAGCTTGTCCAGCAAACATAGTTTGGCCCCGCGATACTTTTGGACTTTCTCAAAGGAACTTTAGACTAGTTTCCTTGTCTAGCGATATTTAAAACAGTCCTGCACACTAGAATAGACGAGTTAGATCATGACTTAATTTTTCCATACAAATTTAATCTTTTTGTTAACATTAAAACTTAAGAGATTATTTAACCATAACCACTTTGGTTCCAACAATATATATATAGAGAGGGATTTCGAAGTTACAGGAAGGGGAAAAGGGAAGAAAAGCAGGATGAGAAGTAGGAGATTCGGTGGGGATTTACAATATTAAAATAAATAAATTAAAAGATGCGGATTAAAACATGAAACAAAAGCAGCAAATGCAGAAATTTAAAGCATAAAACCCAGAAAGGCGGTTGAACCTGCTTAGATCTGGATAAATAAAGTAAAAAAGAAACCGGAGCGGAGGCAGAGCCTCACCAGGACCGGTGGAGGGAGATGAGAGAATTACTAAAGCATGTTTTTTTATTGAAATACTACAGTATTACAAAACAAGATTGAAAGATTGAAGAAGAGGGAGAAGGGGAACTGAGGAACACTCACAAGATCACTCAGAACCTGTAGCTTACTCAGAGTTTCTCACACTAAAATTATCTCTCTAAAACTTCTAATGCCCTTAACATGAGAGGAGCATCTTATTTATAGAGGATAAAAACTACTATTACAACAGAAATGTAACATGACCTGAACAGTGAACAGTGACGGTAACTTGACTGGAACTGTTATGAACAGTGACGAACAGTGCCGGTGACATAACTGGAACTATTCATGCCGGTAATTCATTAGAAATTTTCTTGGTGAGTGACTGAAACTATTCATCATCACTCAGATTAATTGTTGTGTCTATCCCATAACAATCATCTTCATTCTGATAAAATAGGTCAGAGCATTTTGAGCAAAGTTCCTCGTCTTCTTCTTCATCAGACTGGGGGAGCTTATGTTTGGATGATGATTGGGATGAAAAGGGTAATTCTTCCTTTGCTAGTTTTAGGATAGCTTCCATATTTTGTAGGAAACTCTCCTTTGATTTGGATCCTGCCAGAACTGAGACAATTTGTGATCTCTGATTTAGAAATTCACATGTTTCTCGATTGGCTGCTTTCATCCATTTTGGATTCTGCTGAAACCATATTTTGACACTGTCATTAGTCGCCGCTGCATAGTTGAATTGCAACCACCACTTGACATATGCAGACCTTTGGAGAAGAGGCAAAATACCAGGGTAAAGATCCTGTTTTTGGTATTTGTATTGCCACCTGAACACCCATGCTAGGGAGAATTTGGAGAAAAATATTAGATTTGCAGGGAAAGGACTTTCCTTGATATCAAAATATTTTTCAAATGTTTTGTATCCTTCCAAAAGATCAGAGGGAAGGATCTGCTTGATTGGACCAAAAATTTGCCACCAATGGAAATTTATAATTGGCATTCTTCATGAAATATATCAACCAAGAATGTCTATTTTGGTTGTTTTGGTACCAGAAAATATTGTACCAAGCTGTTTGATAATCCCAATAGTTAAATCCAATGGGATCAAAAGTTTGAGAATTTTTTGCAAACATTTAAATTTTTTCCAAATTGTTCAGGAGTTAAAACCTTTAAAATTTGGAGAGTTGAGTGAGTGTATGTTGATTGATCTTTGGGATCTCGATAGTGTTTAATCGAGACTGAATCAGTATCAATCAATATAAACTCATAAAAATTTATGTTTTTGTTAGTTTGTGTTGGTTTAATATGAAAACCATTTGGAAAGATTTTTTTCTGGGATTTTATTAGGATTGTTATCCCAGAATCCTGGTTCCATTTGAATGACAAATTGGGTTTGGTTTTTTGCAACATAATGAGTTGCAGAGGTTTGGCTGCTGACTGATAATCTTGTATCTAGTTCAACCACGTTTAAAGGGGCAACTGTTTGGGTTAGTTCTTTGATTAATTCTTTGAGGAGGGGTGGAGAATCTTGTTCCACTATGTCTCCCCAGGTTCCTTTTGGGAGTTTGGTTAGCCCTTGGTTTTGAAAGGCTAAAAGAGTTTGGATGGGAATACCATAGTCTTTCTTGGACTATTTGGTTGTTTGGGTTTGCTGGGTTAATCACCCAGGTTGGGTTGATGACCCAGCTTTGGTTGTTTGTTTCTGAGTGGATGACTCAGCTTGGGTTGATAACCCAGATTCTTTAGGTGCAACATGGCGTTGGAGTCTTGAGAGGACTAATTTTCCTTTAGCCTTCCCCTTAGAAGAGGAAGTTGTTGATTTTGGCATCACTGCCTCACACTCACACTCACCTACCCTGTAAATATTCACGAGTGAGAAAATCAGGAAGGGAATTGGAAGAGCCTTTAAGAAATTCAATTTGAAAATCAAAAACACTAAGAATTGCTTGCCATCTAGCAAAAATTTGTTTTGATGCTAAATTTTTAACATCTTTTTGTAAAATATCTTTTGTTGATTTACAATCTACTCTAACAAAAAAAATTTGATTAAGTAAATTAGATTGAAATTTTGAAATACACAATACTATTGCTAAAATCTCTTTTTTGACAGTAGAATAATTTTGTTGTGTAGAATTCCAATGTTTAGAAGTATATGCAATGATATGTTCTTTTCCTGAAACTCTTTGTTTTAAAATGCCGTCATAACCAATGTCAGAGGCATCAGTTTCAACAATTTTGAGAGCAGAAGGGTTTGGAAGATAAAGGCATGGAAGATCCTTTATCTTAGATTTGATAATCTTGACAACCTTTGTATGCTCGTCTATCCAAGGGGGTGGTTCCTTCCTAAGACGGTTGTGCAAAGGTTTGATGATATTGCTGAGATTTGGGACAAAATCAGCAACATAATTAAGACATCCTAGGAACCTCTGAATTTTAGTTTTGTCTATTATTTGATCTGGAAATTTATTCGCAAATTCTATTGCTTTATTGATTGGAATAATGGTTCCTTGATGAATATTATGACAAGGAATCTGATTTTTGTTTGAAATAGATTGACTTTGGATTTAGAAACAGCTAAACCATTTCTCTTAATAACTCCTATGAAGATATTAAGATGTTTAAAATCAATGGATTGAGAAAACACTAAAACATCATCAATGTAGACAATGGTAAAGACTGAGTATGGAATGAAAATCTCATTCATAATTTTTCGAAATTCTGAAGGAGCATTTTTAAGGCCAAAGGGCATTACATTCCATTCGTATTGCCAAAAGGAACAGTGAAGGCTATTTTGTATCGGTCACTATCTTTGACTTCTATCTGATAATAACCAGACTTCATGTCAAATTTGGAAAAAAAACTTTTGCGGAGTTTAATTGGTTAAGCAAATCCTTTTTAATAGGGATTGGATATCTTATCCACCTAAGGGCTTGATTTAAGGGTTTGTAATTGATCACTAAGCGAGGTGTTCCTCGCTCAATTTCTACTTGTTTGTAAACTTAAAAGACAGAACACGACTAATGAGATTTACTTTCTCTAATTAATCCTTTCCTTAAGAGATCGTTAATCTCTTTTTGGCAGTACTGGAGAAGTTCATGATTCATTTGAATTGGTCTAGCCTTAGTAGGAATTTGCCTTTCATTGAAATCTTGTTCATAAGGCAAATCTACAAAATATTTCTTTCTATCCCAAAATGCGTGGGGCAAATCAGAACAGATAGATTTTTGAATATCATCAAGAAGGATCTGAATCGTATTCTTGATACTTTGTTGTTGTAATTGTAACTCAATGTTTTTAAAACAAATTTCTTCCTTCAAAAAATTAATCTGATTGAGTTTATGGTGGAGGAAATTTAAATTCCTGATAATTGGTTTTCTGATGAAGGGAAAGACTATATCTTTTCCCAGATGTTGGGTTGTTATCCCCTGATGTGTAATAGATAGAGGGAAAAGTGACCTTATGAACGGTGTTCCAAGAACCACTTCATTTTTAAGATTCTTGACTAATAGAAAAGGGGTTTCAACTTGGAGACCTTGATTTTCTATTAATGCTTTTGACAACTTATAATTAATTCTAAGTTTAGAACCATTAGCTGCACTTAATCTTTCTAAAGTTTTTTCAAAGTATTTGGTAGGAATTAATCCTTCCAAGATACAATTTGAATCAGCTCCTGTATCAAAATGTTGTGGTATCAAGAACAAATTCTCCAATAATGATCTTGATCTCTATATAAAACTTCTGGATTTTTAATTGGTTAACTAAATTCAAGAATGCTTGATCATCCTCTTGATTGTTGCGTTCATGAATTTGGTTAGGATTGCTAGTCTCATTATTTTTTATGATACTAGACTCAGATCTATCTTCTTGATCTGATTGAGATTCTTCTGATTGGTTTTTTGCTATTTGTAATAGAATCATTTTATGAACGGATTGTTCTTGTTTTATCTCTTTTATTTCTTGTTTAAGATTCTTGATCTCTTGTTGAAGATCTTGAATTGTTACAGGTTTCATTTGTTGGGCTTCAAGACGTTTCAGGATTGCCTTAAAATCAAATTGATCTTTAACAATGACTTTGTCTTTACCTTTGGAATCCTTTTCCATTGAAGATTTCAGTTTGTCAAGATATTTTCTTCTATCTTCAGGATCAGAAATTGAATTAATAACTTCAAAAGGGAGATCTTGCTCCTTAGTTAATACATTAATTTCTGGTGATGAATCAGAACTCTGGCTTCCAATATCATCTTGTTGGATTTGATTAAGATCTTCAAAGGAATCACCATCTGATTCATCTGAAGTATCGGTTTGGATTAAAAGATTATTCAGTTGATCCTCAACTGATGATTCAAGGTTTAGGGCTTTAATCATTTTCTTAAGCCTGCAATATTTGCTAATATGGCCTGGTTTGCCACAATTATAACAAATGATTGCTTTCTTAGCAAACTTGTTGTCTGTTGCTGGTTTCGGCTTAAAGTCTGATCTAGGTTTTCTATAAGGATTTTTCTTATGCTTAGTATACTTGGTATACTTAGACTTTTGGGGCCTTTCCTCCGTTCTGGTAAAAGATTTGGATTTATCTTTTGGACAAGGAGGTATACCAAATTGCTGAGAGAAGGATCCTAAATCCTTCTTTACTGCCTTCTCTTTTTTGAATTGGTCACGGACTTTATCTTCCTTACAAAGTCTCGCTCCTATTTTTTGAATGAGTGCAATGAGTTGTCCATAACTCAGTTGTTCATATGGAATATTTCCATCTGGGGATTGAGCTATAAGTTCATCCTTAACAAGGTCTCCTACGGGAGGCCAGTTATGAATTTTTCTTTCCAAAATCTATTTTGGCAATCTTCTCTGGTGTAAACCCTAGTTAGGAAAGTATCTTTATACCACCTAAAATTGGATAATGATCTACACTTAAGATTGGACAATAAATCAGTAGACCTATCTTTCCAAGTGGATGAATCTCCCATAAAGTGTACACAAATGGAAAAGATTAATGTATTGACTGCATATGGAATTGTTTGACCATCACTTGACTGCATCGAAGTTCCATCTGCTTCAGTTTTGATTGCAGAAAAGATTCTTTCTTTCTGTTCATCAGAGAAAGAATGATCCTACATCCTTTTAATTGGCCTGTAAAACCTGCTGTTAATATGTTACAAATGACTTCTTCTAAACAGTCATTAGCAGTCTGATATGATGTGGCCATCATTGTTATGTGTTGCATTGTGGTTAGGATTTGATATTCTGCTTGACCATCTATATTCTATTCATAGATGTTATTAGCACTAAAGCTTTTGAAGGTGGAGCTTTTTCTTCGAGAAGTAAATCTGGAGGAGTTGCCCTAGGATAATAAAGCTTTGATGGTTTCTTCCAGGATTGAGTAAAAACTGGATTAAGATTGATTGGTGGATTTTCCAATGTCCTTGGTTCAGAAGTGTAGCCACAGATTCCGTTTCTGAATTATCTTCATTTATGACATTAATGGTTGATCCTTTGTTTCTTATAAGGGGTTGGCATCCTTGGGACACTAGTGGTGTTTCAGGAGCAACTAGCTGTTTTAATTTTTCATTAATTAAATCGATGATATCTTTTTCTTTCTTGATTGTTTCTTTTTCCTTTTTTATTTTCAAGATTATTAAGAAGTTTCATACTTTCTCTAACTTTCTTATTAACTTTGACAGGTTTGAATAATGGTTTCTCTAAGGGGTTTTCTTTCTTAACCCCTAAGGGAGATGCACTAGCATAGGCATCTTCTTTAGTTAACCTAGCACCTATAACTTGAAGGTACTTGTTTGTATAATTGGATTGTTCCATTAACTTTTGGATGTCGTGAGCACTGATTGGATCATCGGTATTTTTTGATTTGAATGGAGCAGCCATAATTGGTTTGTTATTGTTATTGATGCCTTTAACACCAGGGAGTTGATGAGAGTTATTTGGAGGTAACTCAGCCTTAATCAACTCACCATTTTTCATTTGTCATACTGTAATGACATTAGTGGTATTGTCTACAACTATCTTTGTTTACCAAGGATAAGCATGGAACCAGTCAAAAATTGAGATATTTGTCTTAACATTGTTAAGAAATTGGTAATAATTTTCTTGGATCTTGTTTCTGATTGTTCCCTGATATTCCTGTAAGAACCACTCTCTTTGAGGTTTCCATTCCTCAGAGTAAAAGTCCTTCCTAAGGGATTCCTTATCTATAATGAACTCATAAATCATTATAAGATTCATTAAGGGAGGAATAAGTTGGAGACTGAATTGATCGTTGATCATCTTCTGGCTGATAAATTGGTCTTGGGATAGTAGATGATGTATCTAATCCCTGTAGATTAATGTTTGAAGCTTGAGACATTGTTGAGAAGGATTGTCTCGAAGGGACAGATCTAAAATCTTTCGATCTCAGGCTGGGAGATCTAATTGAACTAAATGAATTTCTTCTTTCAAAGACTAATTCAACTTGTCCTGATGGATTTTGAACAATTCTATTGAAATCTGACGATTCCCTTGGTAAAGCTGGTGCGGCCTTATCTAAGATGCATCTTTCTGGTAAGACTACATCTTTCCAGAGGATTGTTCTTGGGAGAATTACGTTTGCTTTAGTAACATCAGTAAGAAACAATGTTGTCTCTCCTGATATCCTAGTTTTGAGCACTTTAGAATTACAAGAATTCATAACCTTGTATTGAATCCTGTAAAGCAAAGTTGTAGAAATCGATCTGGGTTTCATGTCTAAACCACAGATCTTGATGTTTAGAAACAAAGAGTCTATAATA
This sequence comes from Echinosophora koreensis, assembly GCA_035048595.1. Classification (NCBI taxonomy): domain Eukaryota; kingdom Viridiplantae; phylum Streptophyta; class Magnoliopsida; order Fabales; family Fabaceae; genus Echinosophora; species Echinosophora koreensis. Next base: position 6,196,575 of record JAPCYP010000013.1, on the reverse strand, counting down.
TTTCTATCTTGTAGACTCAATGTTCTATTTAGATAACAATTGAAGTAGATTGGACCCTGGCTTAGGCTAGTTTCTACAGTTCCTAAGAGAGAATCCTGAAATTTGTTATGCCTAACATCTCTTAAGCACATCAAGATTGAAACATTTAATCTTTCGCGAATTAAAGGTTTAACAGCTACCTGAACACATCCTATGTGCAGATATATGTACCTTTGTTTATGATTTTTTATTGTATCCATTGAGAGAAGATGGAATTCCTCACTCTCTGGATTGATAGGAATGTTTTTCTCTACCGTTTTGATAACATAGTCGGACGTGGCAAAAAACTTGCCTTTTGTATAACTCTTTTGTTGGAATTTTGGGAATTTCCCAATTATCAATATCTTGATTGATGTTTTCAAAACAGATTTCCTCTTGGAAAATACTGCTTGGATTATTAGAAATCTCAGATTCCTGTAGAGAAGAAGAAGAAGAAGAAGAAGAAGAAGAAGAAGAAGAAGAAGAAGAAGAAGAGGGTTGGGAAGAGCGAAAACTAAGCTTTGAAAGGGAGCGAGATAACATAATATTCAATTATCTGATATCATTGCCTTCTTTTGGTTCCATAGCAACAGTAAATATAGATCTAAGCCTTACCTTGCTGAATAGTTTTAATAAAACTTTGAAAAAATTTAAAATAACATTTTTATACAAATTTATACAAAAGCATTAGATCTTATTATTCTTAACCATAGTTGTACCTTTCTTTCTTAACCAAAAGCTACCTCAAAGTGTTTATGCTTTGTTTGTCTTGTTCGAGCATCGACAAATTAGACTTACTACCGTTTTACCTTTCGAGGTCTTATTGCTACAGCTTTTACAAGACATACCAAAACATGAACACGGGGTCCTTACCAATTAAGAGGTACTCAAACCAGTTAAGCATAATAATCTCATAAAAAAATCTTCTTTTTTTTTACTCAGCAAGGTATGGATCTTAGATCCATACTACAGTTCCTACTTCCTCATCTGGCTTTCCACTTTATAATAATTTTTATTATCAATTACATTATATGATTTTGTATATAATCTAGTGCCATCGAGTTGAAGCTCACTTTTATTGTCATTTGCATTATATAACTGCATACATAATGTTGTATCGATGAGATGACGCTCATCTTTTATTATCATCCGCATTATATAGCTTTGTACATAATGCCACACCATCGAGTTGACACCCGTCTCAATAATTATCATAATACAATATGATTAATTTATTATATTATCCAGACATCATAATATGGTCATTCACAATGAACCGAAACATGCCACCAAGTTCTTTGCATTATAACAATGATCATACCCATACCAAAACATCCTAAGAATATCACAGAGTACCCATAATATTTGCAAATAATTCAACAATCATGCCAACAAAATATATTAATGATCCATTCATTTTTCTTAACCACAATTATAACATAAATTCAATTTCAAGGAAAAACCCTCAATTATTATCACATAATCTCGTCATATATCAAATATCATAACCACATGAAAACAATTTCATCTAAGCATATTTATAATCAAGAATTGTAAAGGATCATCAATCCCGATATTGATAATAAACATTTTTAATCAATATCAATTTAAAGGCAGAAACCTCAATTTTCCCAAATTGGATCCCATCCTGGAAAATCACAGTTTTTCTAAACAAGGATTAACCCCTTTCAAACCATACCATGGAAGTTTAAGGAAAAGTGTTTAATCACCTCTTGACCTCCAAAGCTTGTTCCAAAATATTCTAAAAACAACCCCTTGATCAAGCTTCTTCTACCCCAAGATCTCTTCTTCTTCCCCTTCTTCTATTTGTTTTCCCTTTGGATGTTCATCCTTCGAAACCCTTTAATTCTTTTTTCCTAAGTCGCCTTTATGTTTCTAAATTGGTTTAGGGATTAAAAATAATGTTTTAGGTGAAGAACCAAACTTAAATGACCCTCCTATGTAATAATTAGTTATACGGATATTTTTAAAGGTTTCTCTCTAAAATTAGATTAATGACTCAAGTGTTTTCAAAACAATTGATAAAATATGTTTTTTCCTAAAAGAAAAAGTAAGAAACATGTTTTGAAAAATAATCCAAGATTTTACAAACTTTAAAAGTGTTTCTGGAACATATTTTGTGAAGAATTTAAACTTTTTTATGCTTTGAAAAAAAGTGGTAGACTTCTCAGAAAAGTAGTCAACAACTTTGTTCTTGATAATTCCTTTAACGTACTTTAAATAAAAGTAGTTGTCCACTTTATGAGGTAATTAACTACTTTGAAAAGTAATCGACTACTTTGAGGGTTTTCAAAAAAGAATTTTGAATTTTGAATATCTTCTTTTCCACATTTTTTCTTCTATAAAAAGGAGGTATTTTGACATGAAAATTAAGAACTCTTTTCTAGTGCTTTTATTCTGTCAAAATCACCCCACTAACACTCTTGAGTCTTGTGTGTCATTTCTTAGAGAAATTGCATTTCTATAGTGCTACATTTTTACTTTGTATTCTTGTTAATTGGTATTGTAATTTTTTTAATTGGATGGGGTATCCCAATTTGTATCTAAGGTGGAGTATCCGTAGGTGTTAGTATCTTGAGTGGGGAATCTCAAGTTTGAAAATAAAGGTAGGGAATCCTTTGTGTTCTTCTATGCTTGTAAAAGATTATGTAATTTTTCAAGTATAGTGAAATACTCAAATTTACATTTGGGGAGTGAATGTAGATCACAATGATAGTGATCGAACCAGTATTGTTCATGTCAAGATTGGATACTGCCCCATCCCAGTCACAGTAGCCCACTAGCACAAAGGCTCTTGACACACCCGAACAGAAAATTCTAGAAGTGGAGGCTATAAAAGGGCCCCTCCAACTCAAAAGAAGGGGATGTTCACTCTCAGCTCAGCACACTAAGCTGAAACAGGGCCGGCCCAACACTTATGGAGGCCTAAAGCGAACTCTAAAGTGAGCCCTTTTATAGCAAATAATAAAATTTTATTAAAATTACTCTATTTTTATTTAAAATTAATCTTTCGTGCTTTTTGGGATGCAAAATCATTTATTAAATTATTGTAATCAATATCATTTAACAATTCTTTTTTAATTGATAATAAAGATAGTCCACTTAATCTTTGTTGAGACATTGTCGATTTTAGACAAGATTTTATTAATTTTAGTTTTGAAAAACTTCTTTCTGCTGAAGTAACGGTTACGGGGATCGTTAACTAAATAACAAATGATGTAATAAGAGACTGAGACTAAGAGATGAGATGAGTGAAAAATGAGTATGGTCTGAGAGAGTCAATAAGAGTAAGAGAGTGACGTGATGATTGAAAGGTAAAAATAGAGATGAGGGAGAACATATTTCTGTAAAGATAAGTGTAGAATGAAGAGCATCATTTCATTTTTTTTATAGCAAAATAGTAAAGAATATTAACTTTATTATAATAATAAAGAGCCATTATGTAGTGAGATAGAAAACCGTGAAGTTAGCCTTGAATGAGGAAAATGATTAAATGAAGAGTCTTTTTTGTACAGCTGTTTACTCAGTTTATTTTACAATTCACTCTTAATTTTTTTTTTTTTAAATATTATTAAAATAGGTAATAAAAAAAATATTGAGGCCTAAAGCCCTAGCTTTACCAGCTTCACCCTTGGGCCGGCCCTGAGCTAAAAGATAACCTTAGGAAGTTCTTTTTTTTTTTTACCTTGGTCATGCTTTTGGTGGTGGCTTCTCTTCTTGATTTCTGTTGGAGAAAAGTTGAAGACTTCTGTGTGTATTGCAAAAGGCTGAAACCATGATGCTAATATGATTTCCCACTAACTAAAAAATTCAACTCATTGAGAGGGAGCTGGTTTGAAGGCCCATAATTCATAGCGTCATCTCTTGTATCTATGATCAGTTCAATCTTGGTGGGGCAATCCATACTAGTCTTCTTTGTTGTCATTTCATTGGGTCCGCGGACAGTCCGCTTAACCCGCAGTCCGTACGGACCTGGACTAGATAAAATATAAATCCATTTAAATGCGGGTTTTTTTAGTCCGGTCCATTTAACCTACGGATTAAGCGGACTCGATCCGCGGATTCGCAGACCCGTCCGCATACTTAAGTTGAATCAAGATGTTAAGAGTTATTATTGTGATTTCTTGCTTCGTCCATCAATGAATTTGAATGTCAATGTTAGAAGTCTCCCTTGGAATTGTGGCCATGTTGAGTTATTGTTGTTGAATCCATAAGCGAATAGTTCAACTCAGATACAGAGGATTTAGCTATAGCATGTTCACTTGAAAGGAAAGAACGTAAAAGCGTGGGAAGTAAACTAAAGTTTGTAGGTGTGAACACTGAACAGAACAATTTGGAATTTTTGGGTGCACTTGAGTTGAGACAAGTAATCTCAAACTTTCGGCGTCTTGTGTAATTTTGGACTGTTGGTTCCCTTGTCAAATGCTATATAAACCACACCATCCTCTGCTTTGACTTGACTCTCTCTTCTCTTCACTTTCACTCTCTCCAAACAAAGTAACTACATCATTATTCAATTTAGTCCTTGAAAAGCTTCCACTTTTGGATGTTTTTCTAGTCAAGTTTTCATACCTTGTCCATTTTTGCCTTGCAAACTTGGAGTCAAAAGTTATCAAAGTGATTTCAGCTTCCGGGTATTCCTCAGTATTTGTTTTTTATGTTTGTCGACAAAAAAAATTGTTGATGAATCCGCGGACAGTCTGTTTAGCCCACGGACTATGCAGACTGAAAGCGGACTCAGTTTTTTTAAATCTATTTATCATGTGGGTTTTTCTGTCCAGTCCGTTTCAATACGGACCGGACCTAAACAGACCAGACTGGTCCGTATATCCAGCTCTACCCAGAAGTCAGAGGTCTTTGGAGTATTTGAAGGGAATTTGCAGTATCATCAATATCATAGAGATTTAGTTTACTTATAATTATGAATCTCACTCAATAATTAAAAGGGATGTAATCCCACTTATTCCCACTTATTAAATGAGTAAATCTTTGATGATCATATATTATTCTAGAAGGTAGCTTAGTAAAACCACTTTGGGCTACTACGAGCCTTCATGAATGCAAGGTTAGTACCCCCACCCCACCCCCTCTTCAGCGCAAAATACCCCAAAAGAAATCCATTTAGAGACCCCTCGTAAGGTCATTTTCAATGACTTACATTGATGATAGCAAAGCACCTAGAATACAAAATGATGGCGTGAAATTGCTGTTAACTTAAGCATATATGTTCCACCCCGGTAGAACAATGTCAACCGATGTTGATATTTTTGGTTCATAAAGAACAAGATCTTATAAATAAATAAATAAATAAATAAATAAAGTAGGTTAAAGAGATTAAAGAGATCCTTATTAAAGCAAATCCTTACTAAAGCTGAATCCCAAATTAGCAATGCCCAAGCAAATCATCGACACATGTTCCTTGTGAAAATCATGAAAAAACCCAAAAAAGTTCATACATGAGCTTGAGCCAGGCAAATCAATGGATCAAGTTTCTAACAATTTCTAACAAAAAGTCAAAAACCCAACCATGAAAAACTGCGTTTAGCAACCCCATGCAAATTTGATAACGATAATTATCTCTCCTCTTGCGACAGATAGTTAATCATAAGTCCAGAAACTCCCTTTCCATTGTAACATGCACAAGGGGACTATTTATTGCACATAAATCAACACTTAAAAAGACCAAATCATGTCTCTAAAACTGAAGTTGACTGCTTTCAGCACCAGTTATAACAATTTAAATCATGCTAGTTTCCCTAAGAGAAACAAATCAAAACATAAATGACTACGTTAAGCAGTTCCAGATTATCTTCAACCTAGAAATAGACATAAAAAAGTTCAAATATAACACTAAACCAAATCAACTGGTCTTTGGATCTGGCATGGGGAAGAGGCCAGCACCTGCACCCCTTGGCGGGGCAAAACCCAAAAACTTCTGCAAATTTGTCCTGATGCTAATGGAACACAAGAAGTATAGAAATGCCATGGAACAATCAGTGGGGTCGTTACCCTGCAACCCTCGATGGCTCATCTTCATAACAAGCCCAAAAGGCTTGAAGGGCAATTTGGCGACTACCTTGCCTTCAAAGAGAGAATTAAGCAACCCAAAAACTACAAAGAGAACCAGAGCCACCACACCTCCTGATTTGAACTTGAAGAGAGACAAGTCACGACTTGATTCTTTGAGGCTTGTCTCAACACGATCAATTTTTTTGGTCTTGGATTTCTTGATGTTGATCTTGTTACTGTCTGTCTTCATGGTCTCAAGCTTCTTGGAGGCTTTGTCAATGGAGGACCGAAGGTTCTTGTATGAATTGGTGCGGTAGATAAGAACCCATGAGATGGCCTCACAGACAATAGCTGTGCAGAAGGAGATACCCACTACAGTGAGGCCATCTGAGTACTTGAAATCTGAGAAGGGATATGCCATGGAAGGGAAAGAAAAATCTATAAGAAAATGAGAGAAAGCAACTGGGATCTTGATCTGAATTGTTGTTTCAAACTTCCAAAACCTGTATAAGTACACAAACATTGAATTATATTAGGATTAGAACAAGGTGAATGATTTTTGATAATTGAACTTCTACTATAGGTTTGCATATACCACTAAAAGAGCAGGAAAACAGACAATAGCCTTAAACAATCAAGACACAGAGGGAGAGAGAGAAATAAAACAATAAGCAAAATTGAGCAGCGGCAATGCAGCAATGTACTAATTAGTACTTATCATGTATAACATAAGCTCAAAATAGTAAAAATAAAATTATGGAATACCAATTATCCCCAAATTAATTGACAAATAGATAGAAGCCAATTTGCTTCCAAATATGTTTGAACAACTATTGTCCTTCAAAACCGCAAACCACACTAAATAATCATCACAGAGCTTGGCTAACAAACTCAAGATTCTAGCTTCCATGTGCTTATGTAGAATTTAAAAAGAGAGCGTGAAGTGCAAGTGCAGAAACACTGTTATGTTTAATAAAAAATGCACATATCATAGCATATGAAAATGCATTGTGTGAAAGGAACCGGCAACTTGTAATTACCTATGAAGCGTGCGTGCCAAAGAACTGGTAACTTGTAATTATCTATGAAGCGCGCACACACACACACCACACCATACAATCTTTGCTACCTATATGCCCCTCCCAGAAAACATGGAGCACCATTTCTATCCACATTTTCCAAAATATCTCCTAAACCCACTTGTCCAAGTAGAATTAGTCATGTACAAGTACATTTACAACCAAAAAACTAACTACAGGGAGACATATGGGCATATGAGAGATGGTGTAGTACTCAGTGAAAAAATCTGGATAGGATAAACGGTATGGTAATTGGTAACTAAGTGATTGGGCTTGAGCTTGGCCTTTGCCCTCAAGTTAAAAGCAATAAAGTGAATAAACAGAGTGATTGGGCTTTTTTATCTTTTTTCATTATAAATTGGTAATTGGCCATGTCCCCTGCGTGTCCAAGCCGTGTATGATCCTGAAAAAAAAACTTTTTTTTAACCAGAGACACAAGGACAAGTGCAACACACATGTAGCATGAGTGTCGTCATGTGACTAAGTCAGACACGTGTCTGTATGGCAGACGGCACCGAAGTGGTGTTCATGCTTCATAGGTCAGTATGGTATAGGTATCAAACATAAAATGCTCCAACCAAGTTCTTTGTAGAAAAGAAAATCCAGGTAATTTACAAGAGTCAAGAATTTGGGTTTTCTAAGATACAGATTGGGCAAATTCATTAAATTAACTAACAAACAGAAAACCTCAATGTTCAAAAGCAAAAAAAAAAAAAAAGGATCCTTTTACCTGCGAAAGTATGGCAACTTCCCTTCAAGTCTCAGGTTTCAGTATAAAGACTGCAAATTCGGAAAATATGGAGGTTATCAAAAGTGCAAACACAGAATAACAATAAAGCAGCAAGTAACATTATAAAATACAACGCAAAACAGATCACAAGATACTTGATAGAACCAGAATCCATTTTCCCACTTGTTTTCTATCCTCTTCACCTGTTCATAAAGTATAGCTGTAATCATCATCATTCAGTTTTGCAATATATGATGACTACTATAAAGTAATTTCCTAGTAGACAATCTACATGACTACATGTATTATGGAACGAAACACATGAAGGAATGTTAATGTGCCAACAGAATTACCAGAATTGTTCATTTATGGTTAACACTTTCAACAATATACGTACAAATTAACACATTTTTTTACCTAGCCAAGCACTGCAGTGCAGCAACTCTCGAAATCTCAATTTTCACTACTTAAGAGTGCATATTCAGAGAATAGGAAAGTCATGCAAATGTAGAATAACAACATAGCAATAACTAAAATCAGCAGTGTAAAGGAAGACAAGAAAATAAGTGATGGATTAAAGAACTCGACGACGATCAATCTTCTTTCTACACATTCTAGTCTTCTAACTTTAAAAGCCATCAAAGTCTATGTTTAACTCTCAATTTCAAAATGAACATTTTCCTTATCACTCTCCTTCTGGATCTAATTCTAGCATTACAAAAAGCTTGTTCCTACTTCCTACTGAATCTCAAAATAATATTTCCCTCTTTACACGCACATATATGACACCAAAAAGGGCTCAAAATAGTGTTTCTCTGTTTATTATTTTTTATCGAGTTTCAAAGGGGAAAAAGTAAATAAAAAATTGAGGGGGGGAAATGATTTTGACCAATTGAGCCGCGCGAATCCGAATCAGATCCGTCAAACCCAGGCAATATAACAACCAGATTTATGTGAAATGCGTGGATTATGCAAATCCCAGAGTGGATCCAAATTTCAAAAGCAAAACACATACAGTGATTTGTGTGTGTTTTGATGTTGGATCTATCATCCGTGTTAAAATTCCTTATTCAGCTTTGCCTTTTACCTATCTATCGGAGTGGTTAGTCTCTAATTCGAGGTCGTGAACAGGTGGTGGAGTCGCCGGTCAAGGTGGTGCTGTGCGTCTTCTGGGTCCTCCGTTCCGTTTCGCCGTGAAATGAAATTACGACTCTTTCTCTCTCCCTCCCTCTACACAAAAAGGCTTCATCTATCACAACTTTATGCTAGCTTAGCTGTTCGGCCCATCACCTATCAGCGCCACATGTTGGGTTACCTTGTTAGTTGTTATAAACAGATTTATTTATTATTTATTAGGGTGTAGAATATAATCTTATTCTTATCTTTATATGAAACTGTTTTGTGGGTGTGGATAACTTCATGTAACGAATTCTTATTTTATCTTCATAGTAATGCTTTAAGATTAGGAGTTTATCATGTTCCACTCATTATTAATACTAGGGTTGTTAACCCATGCTGAACGTACGGGTATAGTTTTATTAAGTATCAACAAATTTCTTTTATAAATAAATATTAGTATAAAAAATCAAAAGGCAAAGGCCAGAGAAAAATGATAGAAAAAGAAAAAATAAAACATTGAGACGAGACCACCGAAACAACATAAAAGAATAAAGGAGGAACATTATTACTCCACTTCTTTTTTCCAATACAAAGAGATCTGTGATGGTTACTGGGTCAAGCTCGCCATGGCCAACGATTCCAAACCTCGTCATGGGTGCCTAGACCGGGCGTTAGTGTCGACGTCGGAGCTCGGAGCAGAATAGGGCGTAGGAGCGTGGAAGAGGACCGTCGTCGACATGGAGCAGATGTTCGTCGTCAGTGTGGAGCAAAGGACCATCATCGTCGTGGAGGATGGGACAAAGCAACGACGTGGCTCTATGGGCGACAACTGGATGTAGAGTGTAAGAGCAGTGTGGGAGGTTTACTGGTGAGGTTTCGGGCTGAGAACTCAGAAGATTTGGTGATTGGTTGAGTTTAAAAGGGTTAAGTAACCCTCAATCAATCAAACGTTAATCGATCAAAACAAAGATTGACGTTATGTGTTAAAAGTAAATATGAACACAAGTAGGTAAAAATGATACGTAAAAGTAAATAGTGTGTTGAAATAAACTCAATAGAAGTAAATTGACAAAAGGAAAATATTGAAAGCAAACTTGGTATAATTTAAGTGGCAAGATAGAGTGAATGTTGAAAAATTTTCTGTAAATAAATGGACATGAAAGTAAATGATTCTTCAAAATAAAACTATGGAAAGTAAATTGACACATAGTAAACTGTTAGCGATATAATATAAGATTTAGAAGTAAAAAAATAAAATAAAATAAAGGTAGTCAGAGATGTATGTAATATCAATTATTTAAAGATTATTTTGCCACAATAATAAAATTGCAAAAATATTTTTGGGTTTTCTAGAGTGAAAATTCAAAAGCTTGGAATAAGAAGAATGAAATGAAATGAAATAACACACACTAATAGATGAAGATAGAAGTTTGTTTTATTTTGTTTTTTGAAACTTGAAAACTACAAGCTTCCATTGCCATTGTTTATAAAACCAAAGAAGAAAGGCCTTGTGCAAACGATTCAATAAAAAAAATCTCATATGCATTTTTGGAAAATCACCAGCTGGATGGTACCGCAACCTTTTTTTGATAAAAGCCAAATTATGGCAATTCATTCATAATAATGTCATCAATACAACTTGGAGCAATGGAAAAACAACAGGAGCTAGCATACAACAAAGACACCCTAGCCAAAGTGTGAGCCACTTTGTTTGCTTGCCTCCTAATAAACTTAGTTGAAAAGTTTGTAAAAAAATAACGAAGACTCTTGCAGCAGTTAACTATAACACCAAATTCAGTAAAATTCCCCTTTGAGGAGGATAGTTCATCCACCACCCCTTTACTATCAACTTCAAAGAGAACATCAGTGAAACCCATCTCAATAGACCATTTGATGGCGAACAAAAGACCTATAGCTTCGCCCAACTTGACGTCCAAATTTGATTCAACCCACATCGTTTTAGCATGGACAAAAATTCCATTATGATCACGGATGCACATACCAAACCCGATTAAATTAATAGTGTCAAAGAACGCTGCATCAACATTGCATTTCAAAGAACCTACCGGAGGAGGAGACCAACTAACCCGAGACCCACCAAGACCAGCGCCCTCCCTAGGAGTTTTTAAAGTCCTAGCCAACAACCAACTAGACAACGCCTCTTTTGCACAAATAAGAACATGGTTTTTATTCATCTCCTCTTTGTCCCATAGTTTCTTGTTCCTAGCCTTCCAAATAGACCATAGAACCATCACAAAATCCTTCCTCTTGTTGGGATCAAGAACACCAATAACCAAAAAATATAACTCAGGAAAAGAGTTTACCTGGTTTAGGAAAGGATCTATGATATGCCAATAACCAGCTTGAACCCAAATATCTTTAACTTGGTCACACTGCAGCAACGCATGACACTGAGATTCTAGCCCAGTTCCACAAATCACACACTGGCTTGGACACTCTACTCCACGCCTCTGCAGATTAATTCTGGTGGGAAGTACCTCCCTGCAAGCACGCCAAATAAAGGACTTAACTTTTGATGGAACCTCCAAACTCCAAAGACTCCGCCATTCACCCTCCTGCTTCAAATGTGACGTATCCAGTAAGGACTCCATGCAAATTCTGTAAGAAGACCGAACTGTATAAAGGCCGTCCTTGCTATACCTCCAAATGCGCATGTCTTCTAGCACATCATCAACAAGTGGTGTTGCTAATATATTAGTAGCATCCCAGGGAGTAAAAAGGTGCCTTATGAGGTCTTCGTTCCATCTCTTGGTACCAGGTATAAAGAGATCACTAACCACCCAATTATGATCTTGATTTGGTAAGTTGAAATATTGAACCAGATTTTGACCACACCCAATCCAAGGTTCATTAAAAATTGGAATATTGTGACCACTACCAATTCGCCACCTAAAGCCCTCCTTCAACAAAACCCGGGAATTCCAGATGCTATGCCAAATAAAGCTTGGATTATGACCAAGACTCGATTCCAAGAACTCACCTCTTGGATGGTACCGCAACCTTAAAACTTCTTTGACTGTTTTTTCCTTTTTAATCAAGATGGCATGTGGACAAAAGTCACAAAACAATTAAAAACTTCCATTTTACACAAAGAAAAAAGGAACAGCTTCATTACAACCGATGTTGCACGTTTATGTAGTAGGTAGGGACAAAGTAATAGAAGGTATTTAAGAAACATTAAAAAATAAAAAAATGGAATAAAAAAATTAACAAAAATATTAGAGAAAATAAATAATAGTGAAAGGTAATTTAAGAAAGTTTACTTTTTTTTTAAAAGAAATTGACATGCAAAGACATCATTATTGAGAATGGAATCCCAAAATATTTAAGCCTTTTTTTTTTATGAACTAAACTTTAATTCATAAAAAAAAAAGCTTAAATATTTCAAATTAAAATTTAAAATGACTTTTTGGAAATAAATACAATATCCAACATAAATTGCAAAAACGTAAGTGCTGACGTATTGGAAAGAGAGCTGTTATTCTGGCAACTCCCACCGGACAACTAGCTACTGTAGTGCTACAGTAGTGCCACTTTTCTTTTTTTTTTTTACAATTTTTGACTTTTTAAAAAAAATAAAAAAAATATTTCTAAAAAAACCCATTAAACAGATAATGAACTGAATTAACCAGATATTTGTATGTGATTAACCAGATATTTGCACATACTTAACCAAAATTTTATTTCTCAAAAAAAGCCATTAACCAGATAATGAACTGAATTAACCAGATATTTGTACCTGATTAACCAGATATTTATACATACTTAACCAAAATTTTATTTCTCAAAAAAAGCCATTAACCAGATAATGAACTGAATTAACCAGATATTTGTACCTGATTAACCAGATATTTGCACATACTTAACCAAAAATTTTATTTATCAAAAACACCCATTAACGAGATAATGAACTGAATTAAACAGATATGTATACCTGATTAATCAGATATTTGCACATACGTAACCAAAAAATTTATTCAAAAAAACCCATTAACCAGATAATGAACTCAATTAACCAGATATTTATACCTGATTAACCAGATATTTGCACATACTTAACCAAAATTTTATTTCTCAAAAAACTGATTAACCAGATAATGAACTGAATTAACCAGATATTTGTACATGATTAACCAGATATTTGCACATACTTAACCAAAAATTTATTTCTCAAAAATACCCATTAACCAGATAATGAACTGAATTCACCAGATATTTGTACCTGATTAACCAGATATTTGCACATACTTAACCAAAAAAACTCATTAACCAGATATGAACTGAATTCACCAGATATTTGTACATACTTGACCAAAAATTTTATTTCTCAAGAAAACTAAATATTTAAAAAAAGAACAAATTTTTTTTTTATAAAAAATTTTTTTTTGAAAAAAAAGTCAAAATTTATAAATAAATAAAAAAAATAACGCTACTGTAGCGCTACAGTGGACAAACATACGGTTGCCACCGTATGTTGTCCACTTCATGTTGTCACAATATCATTTTTTTATTGGAAATGTCAATATCAATGCAAAGTATTAACAAAAGAGGATTTCTTTGGAACCTATTCAAACACAAGGGTACCAAACCCCTATGGTCCCCACATGTGAAATAAAAAATGAATATCTTACATAGGTATAATAATAAATAAATAATAAAATAAAGATATTGGTATTAACAGAAGAATTAGCAGTAAAATTTTTTCTATGGGATAGAAAAATTAATAGAAGAAACTAATAAGAATATTATTCTATTAATAGAAAATACTAATAGAATTGCAAATTACACTTGTAATAAATACAAAAAGGTCAAAATGAAATAAATAATATAAAAGAAACATTATACAATATAAGTAAAGGAAAAGAAATGGACGAAAGTGATAATATTAGAAGAATAAAAAAAGTCCTTTTACAATTAGAAAAACTTTTAGAAGAAGAAGAAAGTAATAAATGTATAACAAAAAGAGAATTAGAATAATTATTAGCATAAAAAGAATTAGGAAAAGTTTTGAAAAAAAAAAGAATTAGGGAAAAGTATAGTAAAACAAAAACCTAATCTTGAACCATTAAATCTTGAACCCTCAAAACTATTAGTTCCAGTAACTTCATGGAGAGGATAAAAGATGAATATATGGAAACAATAAAGAAATCAATCGATATAGAAGAAATTCAACAACTATTGAAATAGTTAAAAATAATTGAAGATGAAAATAATCAAATACAAAAAATAGAACAAGTTGAAACAAACAAAGAAGAAAATGAAGAAGTAATATTAAATTATAGTTCTTCAGACACCGAGTCAAATTATGATGAAATACGAATGGAAAAAGGAGAAACAAGTAATTCAAGGCCGAAGAGAAAATGGGAAGAATATTGGAATAACCTAGAAAATTCATGGGATAAATATGAACAAGAGACAATGTATAATAAATGATATATAAGAAAAAGTAATAGATTGACTAAAATTAAAGAAGAATATAGACCTCATTATGAGACAATAAGAACAGAGAATACACTAAATATTGATTGTGCACGAAATAAGGAAGAATTACTTTTGCAATGGACTAATGATATAACATTACTAATTGCAACAAATGAGAAATTTAGTAGCTTGAATCTAATGGATGTTAAAAATTTATTAATTTATAAAACAGGAGGAAATGTACAAAAATTTCTAAATTGAATAAGTGATGAAAATTGGCAACAATATGCAAGAACTGTAGAAAATAACCAAGAATTTGCTAGATTAGTCATGAATTTAATCTATCAAGAATTCATAGGGTATAATATCAACACAGAGAAGAAACAAGTAGATATCTACGCGAAAAAGCTAAAGCACACCGAAATGGATTACAAATATGTAATATGTGTGAAGTAGAGAGCTTTATTTGTGAATATCAAAAATATTATTACTAATTAAATACAGAATCAAAATAAATATATAAAGATGTTTTTATAGACAAATTACCATATCCACTTAACTTCAAAATAAGAATTATTTGGCAGATGCGACCAAGAGAAGCTGCTAACACATTAGGAGGAATTATTCAAGTTCTATATCATGAATTAAGATAACAATGTTTAAGTATAGAAACAATAAAACAACTAAACAATGGAAGAAATGCAATCTGTTGTGATATACCAGAACTTGAACAGCCAGGAAATTATGGTTGTAATCAATCAATAAAAAATAGAAAACATTATAAGAGAAAACCCAGACTAAGAAAAACTTATTCGAAGAACAAAGCATATAGAAACACGAAGAAAAAATATTTTAGAAGGCGACAAACACCAAGAAAATATTGCCCAAAAGGTAAAAAGAAATGTGTATGTTGGATATGTAATGTAGAGGGTCATTATGCAAATGAATGTCCTCAGAAGGAAGAAAAAGATTTTAAAGAAAAATCTAAAATAATAAAGAAAGTATATAAAATATATAACCTAGAACACTAGAAGAAGAAATAAGTGATACTAAAGAAAGTGTATATGAATATTCAGAAAATGAATTATCATCAAAAGATACAGAATCCGAATTGCACTTATGTTAAAATTATAGTAGAAAAAAGTAATAAAGAAACTGAAGCCTATATAGATACTGGAGCAAGTATTTGTCTTGCAACAAAGGCATTATTTGATAAATGGGAAAAACTAGAAAAACCGTTAAAAATACAAATAGCAGATGGATCAATACATCCTCTACATTGGATAGCAAAATGTATAACTTTAAATATACAAAATAAATTATTTATAGTTCCTACGATATACCAACAAGAAACAGGTCTAGATATGATAATAGGAAATAATTTCTTAAGATTATACTCACCTTTCTGCCAATGCTTAGATTATATATCTTTAAAAACACCATATATTCGAAATATACAATTTAAAGAAATAATTCAAATACATATTATCCATTTTTCAAAAAGTCTTTATTCTAAAAAGCAATCAGAGTTTAGCAAGCTGAACCATGGTGAATTAGTTAGAGACATATGTAGAAAAATTTGTCATGTACTAATTAATTTAGAACCAGGACGAAGAATTCCAGCTAATATTGAAGAATTACTAGAAAATTTTTGTAGTGAAAACCCTTTAGATCCAAAAATCAATAATAAAAACACAGAATTAGTCGAATTAAAACTAAAAGATCCAACTAAAGAAGTAAAATGTAAACATATGATTTACACAAAACAAGATAGAGATGAATTTGCAGAAGATATTAAACAGATGTGTAATAAAGGATTAATTAGGACTTCAAAAAGTAAACATTCAGCACCAGCTTTTTACGTAGAAAATCATAATGAAATTAAAAGAGGAAAAAGAAGAATTGTGATTAATTTCAAACAAATAAATGATGCTATGGAACGTGATGCATATTTTCTTCCAAGAAGGATTTAATTATTGAAAGAATAAGAAATATAAATTGGTAGTACTTTTGATTATAAATCAGGATTTTATCAGATAAGGCTATCTGATTTAGTTGTCCTCAAGGACAATATGAATAGAATGTATTATCAATGGGAATGAACCAATCGCCTGGTATATTTCAACGAAGAATGGATTCCATAATTAGAGAATTTAAGGACTTTTGTCTTATTTACATTGATGATATACTAGTTTTTTTTTTTTTTTTTTGGGTGAACCCGGGTATCCTCCGGCCGAGAGCTAGAGACTAATCCATCGAGGTACTGAGATCCATTTAAGGGGTTGACCTCTCCCAATAGATGCTCTTCCATATGCATGAGCCAAGAATCGAACCCCTGACCACATGCTTAAGGGGCCCAGTTATCTACCAACTGTGCCACACCATGTTGGTTGATATACTAGTTTTTACTAATAAAGATTTAGAAGATCATTTTAATAAAGTCACTCATTAGTACTTAATAAATGCTTAGAACATGGAGTGGTCCTAAGTAGAAAAAAGGATGTCATAGCGCAAAATAAAATTAATTATTTAAGACTAGAAATCGAAAAAGAAAAATAATAATGCAAAAACATGTATTAGAAAAGCTTCAAAACATCCCAACAAAATTAAAGGATAAAAAGGAAATACAAAAGTTTCTTAGATTACTAACATATATTTCCAATGAAGGTTTTATCAAGAATCTTGCAGGAGAAAGAAAAATACTTCGGCAAAAATTGAAGAAGGATGCCTTTTGGTCGTGGACAAAGGAAGATGAAGCAATTATCATAAAATTAAAATACTTATGTCAGGTTCTTCCTAAGTTATATCATCCATCGAATGATGATCTAATTATTATTGAGACAGATGCCTCAAATGAATGTTGGGGAGGTTATATGAAAGCAAAACCCCTTGGACAAAAGAAAGAAATACTATGTCGTTACATTCTGGAACTTTTTCAGATAGTGAAATTAAATGTCCTACTCATGAGAAAGAAACATTGGCACTAATTCAAATGTTAGAAAAACATCGGATTTACGTGCTTGATAAAGAATTTATTGTCTTAACAGATTCCACTTATGTTGCAGGTTTTAAAAATATTAACCACAAAGGAACTTACAAGCAAGGAAGATTAATTAGATGGCAAATGAAATTGGCTGAATATAATTATTCAATCTCACATATTAAAGGTGAAAAGAATGTTCTAGCAGATATATTATCAAGAGAATGGAACGAGAATCGGCAGAATCACTGAAGCAACAACGACAACTCCAAAAGACACTAGAGAAGCAAAGATGAAAGAATTAGACTTGATTAAAACAAATATTGATGTACTAGAACTTCAATTGCATGCAGAAGGATTTCCAGGAGAAGCAATCCCAAAAGAAATCAAGCAGCAATCTCAAAAAAGGGAGTAAAGAGAAATGGTATGTCGTCTTCAATGGACCATTTCCAGGAATTTACGATGATTGGTTTAAAGCAGCACCACACTGTCAGAAAATCTCAGGAGTTAATCACCAATCATTCCTCACCAAGGAAGAAGCAGAGAAAGCATTAAAAGAATATCAAGAAACATAAAAAATTAAAAAAAGGCAAGGAGATCTATCTTGGCCCAAGAACTTTCTCTGAGACTGCTAAGTCTCTACCAGAACAAAGAACTTCAATGAAAATCTTAGGGAAGGTTCTTTCCTCCCAAGTTAATTATCAAATCATTTCCAGAAAAGAGCATGAACTTCAAGTTCAATTATCTATAGAAAAATTTCATGAAAATTTAAAAAAACTAACAAATTGGAATGATAAGGAAAAGAACAATTGTTTTTACATGGTTGATAGAAAAATATTTGGAATTAAAGCCATAATTACTCCAGGAACACCTCAAATATCGGTGTTTAATATGTTCCAGTTTGGACTTATTGAATGTCTTTATTTAAGCAAAGGTTTGGAAGAAATCAGCTTATTTCCATATAGTTTCAAGGAAGCAGTCCAAATGTTCAAGAAGAATGTAGCTAGAGAAAGAACTATATTCTTAAAGTTCTACTTAGCCTATCCTGATTTCATCACAATTCAGTCGGCAAAGCACTTAGTCTTTATTGGCGTAAGCAACAATAATTTTCCCCTGATGGATGAACCAACAGGAGTTGATTATAATGAAGACCAAATTACTATAATTTTGGGTAACCAGTTAGCAAGCATCTTCACTCAATGCCAAGGAATAGGAAAAGATTCCTTCATCAAAGCACTATATAAGGGACCAAATACTTTGCTTTAAGTAAAACAAGTGGCAAAATAATTAAAGAAAAAGACATGGCCCTACTGACGAACTTTGAATTTTCTTTCTACACACTTCAAGGACCAGCAATGAATTATCATCCAGTTGTCCTCAATCAATTATGCTCCATGATAAGACAGCATGGGAATCATGAATGCAACAGATGTACAACAAAGCAGGACCCACCAAAAGATAATGGATGCCAGCAGGAAGATAAGGACTCAGACGAAGCAATAATTGAGGAGTGATGTAAGCACATACGTCATCATGTAAATTATTGAAGTCTGATGCAAGCACTTATGTAATATAGGGTCGTTTATGTAATTGCACTCAGTTCCCTTAGATGTATAAATAAGTCCTCTTATGCTGAGGCAAGACAGAGTTTTCAATCAGGAAAATTTCTCAGATTTGAGAATTCTCTTTTAAGAGAGAAAATTGTGCTAGCCTCCTTAGGAGTGTTAGTCGGATTCTTGAGAGTGAATCCACGTTGTTACCTTATACTCATTCTACTTATCATCAATAAAATCACTTCTTCATTACCAAATTCTCCAATCCAATTACTCTATATTTCAATCTATTTAACTAGCGAAAGCTGCAGTGGGCAAGAAATTCAAAACTAATCTTCAAAGAAACCTCAGTCAGGTATGATTATTCAACTATTCTTAGTTAATTTATCTTCCGTATATAAATTTATTAGGATATTAGAAATTAACAATGTCTGAAATAGAAATGAAAATAGAAAAGATCGATAATACTGATATAGAACATCTACAAATTACTGAAGAAGATGGAAATTATGAAGGAAGTATTTTAATACATCCAAAGAAGATTTAGATCTGGCAAAGAATGCAAATATGAAAAAACTTGGAGGAATAATGAAGAGATTCAATCAGAAAGAGAATATTATATATTATGGAAAAATAATTAACGAAGCACCAATTGATATAGCAGAAGCTCAAGGAAATACTTGTATACAATTATTGAATAAAAAGAAACTCACAGAATTAAAAAGAAATCTAACAAAAGAAGAACATAGGAAAAAAGATTGAACATATTCATATAGGAGCTATACAGGTTCTAATCAAAGCAACTTTTCAGGAAGGTATAGATTCACCCATAGAATTTGGTACTAAAGGATGATAGAAAAACTGACCCGGAGGATAAAATATTAGGAATAATAGATGGAAATTTAGCCTATGTAAAATTAAAGTTTGAAATTTGTAACATCCCGGTTTTCACTATTCTTCAATAATAGTAAATATATATGTTTATATTATTTAATTTGGATTGATTAATTATCTGAATAATTATTTTAATTTAGTTTTACGTGGTTTAGATTGAGTAATTTTAATTACTCATTTAAAATCATTTTATTAAGTGCGTCAACACTGCCTTATTTCAGTATAAGTACTTTTACTAGACAATAATGTTATGTTATTGTCACTATTAGTATTTGTTTAGAAAAATAATTTAAATGATATGATTGAAAGAAAATTATTCATATTTTACTCTATTTAATTTTAGATTTGAAAATAATTTGGTTTGACATTAATCGGATATTAAATGTTGGACTGTGGATTTTTAGTTGATCAATTCAACTCTCAATCTCTACCTTATTTCAAATTTTAAAAGTATATATTTGTCACCCTTTATTTTTAGATTCAAAAACTAAAAATATGTTTATTTCTAGACTCAATTTTTATCACTCATTTTTGTACCTATCACTAAATATTAAGTTAAAAAATTAATTTTCTTTCTCCTCCCTCTCTTATCTCTCTTATCAGCCACGACCCTCCCCCTTCACTCTTTTCTTTCTTTCTTTTTTTGCTACTTTCTTCTTCCTCCTCTCTATATCACTCTACCTTCCCTCTTGGTCTCTTGTCTCCTCCCTAGCTCCAGCCACCCTTAGCCTCCCCTGGAACGCCGCTCGGAGTCGCGCCACCACCTCTCGCATCCGGCCCGCCCTGCTCAGTCCGCCTGGCCTGCGCACGCGTCCTCCGCCATCTCCGCCGCGTGAACCGTCTCCAACCAAGGTAAGCGTCGGGCCGCCCCCATTAATGGTGGTTCTACCACCCTTAAGTGTTGAGTCTCCTTCTTCTTCTTCTTCTTCTATGCTTCCTTTCATCTATTTTTACCATGATTGATGCAGAACCAACTCGAACCACCGTCTGCTGCCGCTGCCGCCGCGTCGCTGCAACCGCTCACCACCCCAGTTGCCACCATGTCCTCTCTTCTTCTTCCTTGGGTAAGTGTTTACCCCTAATTTCTTCCAGATTCAAAAAGCCCCAAATTGATTTACAAAACCCTAACCCTAAGATTTTGATTCAGTTTCAAAATGTGAAATTAACACTATTTTTATGTAATTGGGGCTATGAAATTGTGTTTCCCTAAGCCAATTTCATTGTTCTTTGGCTAGATTGGATTTTCCCCAATTTATATTATGAACCCTAAAGCCCCAATTCGTTTTTAATTGAAATTGATTATGTTTTGTAAAATTAACTATGTATCTATGAAATTGGGACTGGTAATTTATGTTCCGATCAAACAATTCCGTCTTTCTATGAGCAAAACTCATTTTCCCCAACTTCACTCAAAAACCTCAATTTTGCATCTTGCTCTAATTATGAAATTAATTAGGTTTGTTAAATTAAATATATAGTTTCCTATGATTTTACGTTTTGAGGATTATTAATTTGTGGTTATGTCGTTTGACTGATTGCTCTCTTGGATGTTGATCGTGATTGTGCTTGTTTAGAGAAAACATGAATTTCATGTTGAGAAGTTATCGCTGAGTTATATGCATGTGTTGCAAGTTCAAGTAGTTAGTGGGTGTCCAGTCTTGAGAAGTTTCGTTGAACAGGGAGTAAATTGTGGAACCCGAGATAAAGGATCTTTTTCTGGTCTGCAAAGGTAAAGGGAGTAAGCCTGAAGAGTTCGTAGTGGTCATATACTTAGTAATATGAACTGTTTGTGATGAATTATATTATGTTGATTGACTGTGGTAATATATATTTATACGATGTGAGTTATTGGGATTTTTTATATATACGTGTCTGATAGATATATATATATATATATATATATATATATATATATATATATATATATATATATATATATATATATAGTATGTTTTGTTGAACTATTGAGACTTGTTGAGGCATGACATTCGTCATAGCTTATGTTTTGGAAAATTACTTTATTGAAAACATATGAACACAGAAAAGTGATTTTGGCTTGCTTTGGAAAGTGAATGGAAACAGGAAGGAAGGGACTAGATTTCCGTGCTGAGATTTCAGACTGGATTCTAATTACAGTGAAGCCGGACTAGCATTTCTACTGTTTAAAACCTAGAGTTCCGAGACGTCGGACTAGTGTTCGTTGTGAAAAGATTTTGAAAATCTTTAAGGAAGTTTTAAAATTCCAAGTTGATAATTAAAAGTCTGATAATTATCTGAAAGATGTTCTAGCAGACGTGCTGTTATTTATCGAGCCACAGTGTCACATAGGGTGAACTGACAAACTGGATAGTTACGGACCAAAGACATACTCTTTATCTTTGGGTCTTAAGGGACATTCGGGTTCGAAAACCTAAATGGATATTCGAGGCATAGCACCCTCGGGTGTAGAAATCGGCAACCCTGCTCGAAATGTACTCTATCAGGAACTATTCAGTATTATTTAGGTGATACGCGAAATCCTAGAACAATTAGGGAAAGGACCCAGTAGAGAGGCCACCCAACGCGAAACAATTGTGATATAGGAATTATCGCGGCATATCATGTTCGAGGAAGGAAAGTTTGGATCTCCGGAGATTGTATTTTAGAAAGTGGATATTGAAGTGTTAAAACATAATTTATGGAAGACTTTCAGTTTTAAATCTTGTTGAGATAATTATAAGTTTTATCTATGCTTTTGTTATTGTTGTACTGCTTTATTAAGTATATGATTACTACGTTTATACTCGTATATTGGTAACTCACCTTTGCACTGTTTCTTGGTTTGTTTCTCTTTGTTGTTGTGTACTTTTCCGTATACAGATGATGTAGAAGGGTTTCTAGCTTCACTCGAGACATTAGTCCCGATTTTTGGAAGAGGACGTTGAACGTGGTGATGACCACAGGGTTCCCTAGTGGATAGTTGTTAGAGCGACCAGCACAGGATTTTCCTTTTGAGTTATTTGGTTTCCTTTTGAGTTATTTGGTTTGAGAGGGTCAGAACGTGTGTCCTTTGTGAGTTTTCAGTTTGAGTTTCACTTTTATAGGTTAAAAACCCTTCCTAGAAAAATTTGTACACAGTGATGGTCTTGTTAGGTATATAACCTATTTAAATAAAATTCCTGATGTGTAAATATTTATGATGGGAGTTTGTATAAGGGAAAAAAATTTATATTCCATACTCATTTTCGAGTAAGGTTAAGGATACTAGAAAGTTTTATTTTCCGAAAGCAACCAGCTTTCCTTTTTATTTAATATTGTTTTAAAGAATTTGAGTTAGTCATGTAATGCCCAAAAAGGGGGGTGTTACATTAATGGTATCAGAGCTGATCGAATCTTTCGGGAACCTTGGGAAATAGGCATGTTTTGTTTTTGTTGTGTGATTTCTGGTTGGTCACTGTTTAAATTGTTTCCTTGTCGAAACATGTGTGTTGACACACAAGTTTGTGTGTTTTAATGGGTTCTAATTGAGTTGAGATCTTGTAAAAACTCATGATTAGTAAATGGTAATTGTGTTTTGGTCCATGTGTGACACATTCGATTATCCTTTTTGGGTTGTGTCAGACATTTGAATAGTATGCCTGTTAAGGTAGATTTTCTAGGAATGTTCACTGAGAATGTTCCAGGATTATCGTTTGCGAAAGGATTTTCTTGGAGTGTCCCCTGGAAATGTTTAGTTTTGCCGTTTGCAAAGGATATTAAGTTTTCAATCGATATAGTTCCTAGATTCGGGTTGATCTCTATCACTTTGTGAACGATGTCGCCTATAAAGTTAATCAAGTTAGACGACTCGATTCAACTGAAAGATCTGTGGTCTAAGCAGTTTGTTAGATTGGGTGTTTTCTGTAAGAAGCCCAAATGTTGTGTGAAGGTTTGATACTGTGCATGGATTTCTAATAACTCAACAAAATGACGATTGTGAACAAGTGTTCTCTGCCGAGCGTAGTTGATTTGATAGATCAACTATGAGGAGTTGTTGTCTTCTCAGAGATCGACTTGAGGACGGGTAATCACCAGAGTAAAGTGAGGGCCTATTAAAGATTTTGCGCCGTCAACTCAGCTTATGAAGAAAGATAAATTCTTCATATGTTCGATAGATTGATTAAGTTGTCAGGGATCGTGCCCGATTCAGAGTGACCATGTGTTCTGAAAGACCTGTATGCTTGTTGGAACCAAGGCAGGATGATTTGAATCTTCAACCTTGGGTGAGTGTCTCATGATTAAGGAAATTCTCATCTGTATTGTTCATTCCTTTATGAACTTGTAAATCGACAATTGTTCCTCAAATTCCTATGGTTGTATTAGTCAATCACTATGGTCAATTTCGTACATGTAAAACTGATTCTCTAATCTTGATTTAAAGTCTATCATGATTTAGCAATTAGTCATGCTAGTCAGTAAATTTTAATTTACCCTAATGGATTTTTTTGTATGTGAGAATTTGTACTCACATTTCTGAATAACCCTCAGTGTATTAGACATTCGAGTGGATTGATTTGATAATATTCATTGGTCTGGATATTTCCACATTTCGTTGAAAGAATTCGTTATGAATATTTCTTGAACACAGATGACTTCGTGGTAATAGAAGTTTCTTGATGAGACTTAGTCTAATCACATTTACTTTTGGTAGATGTGATCCAATCTGATTTTGGCGAGATTGTTTTCTTTTTAAATCGTCGTTTTGTAAATCCCCAGTGCCAAGAATGAATACTCTTGGGGTTAGGGACTGTTTAGCTTTTGATCTCCTGATCCGATAGAAGTTCTTTTGAAAGAAGGAACTTTAATAGAGTCATGTTTGTAAGAATGTACCAGGCATTTTTACACTCACGATTCTATTGAAGAGTCTTTTTACATATTGGACACTCATGTATCTTTCAAATTGATAAAATTCTTCTCTATGCTTTCTTGTGAAAGTGAAAACAAGAAAATTCCTTTCTTGAGAATTTCTTTTCGTAATCTTTAAGGCCAAGTCTGGTTGTAGTTCAATAAAACTTGTTCCTTTTGGATCGATTTTAACCTATATCTTTTTCAAGCGTCATTGACGTGTGAACTATCTCACAGGCTATGAGGATGGTTACTTGATTCACATCACGATATCAAAGTTAGTTGAGTATAGTAAGAATGTAATTGACATTTGAGACATTCCTAGTTAAGATGTTAACATCGCAATGAATGTTGTCGTGGGTTTACCGAGTACCTTCAAGAGTTTTAATTAGTTTCGAGTGATCGTGGACAGGTTGATGAAGTCAACACCCTTCTTAGCTGTTAAGACCCACCATGAAGTGGAGAAGCTAAACCGAAGTATGTATAAGAGAACTGATCAAATTTCACGAAGTATCATCAAGTATCGTTTCAGAAGAAGATCCGAAGTTTACTTCACAATTTTCGGTGACGTCTACTCTAAGTGTCGATGGAACAATTTGAGTCTAAGTCCAAATGATCACCTTCAACTTGATTGATAATTAAGAAACGATCTATCCTTAGAATGTTAACTGAGAGTAAGTGTAGTACTTAAGTATGATCATCCCTATAGTAGGATATACAAGAGTTGATAGGAATTTTGTTGATGTATAGATGTGATTGGTAATATGAGAACCCCTAAGCTCAACATCATTCAATAAGATGATTATAATGGATCTTATCATGATCGAGACAGAAATATCACTAAAGGAATTTAGAGTAATGATCAATACCAGTAAGTGAGGTAATTACTATAAATCAAATGTTGATCGAAGCAGAATACCGTTAAAGGAATGTAGGGTACTGATTAATGTCAGTAGTTGAGATCAGTTGTATGAGTTTGGAGATTTATAGGAAAGTATCTATAGTAGTTCTCCCTAAGCTGAACGAAAGCAGTAAAGAGGAGTTCTTGAGAAAAATTAAGTTGTTAGAAAAGTTCAAGAGTTATGATTTTGGATAATGCAAACCGAGATGTTTCCTTTTTGGTTATAGTTGCATAAAGGAGTGTAATCATGTTCTTTAAGATTGAAATGTATGATTATGATATGATTTGGAGTGGTGGAATATGCTTAAAAGAAACTAAGACTACGATAGGATACCTTGAATAGGAACTGATGTGTGTGTTGTGAACGGAATGTGAATAGTAATTTCACTTAATTGGATTCGAGCAAGAGGGATAAGCTTTTGTGAAAATTAAGTTTCTGAAAAAGTTTAAAGTTGATGAGTTAGATAATCCTACCCAACGAGGTTCCTTTTTGCAGTTTACTTTAAGAAATATTATGATGTTTTGATTGGAGACTTAAAATAGGTGTTTTGATATAATCTAGAAGAGTAGACTACGCCCGAAGGGATTGAGACTACGATTGAATACCTTGAGTATGAAGTTGATGCATGTTGTAGTAAAGTAAGTTTTTATCTTAGTAATGACTATGAGAGTTAGATGTGTGGAAAGCAATTTTTTAGTGGACCAATAATTGAGAATAGAAGTGATTAAGTTTGATTTTGCTCTTCATGTGATAGGAATGTATATCTTCGTTAGATCTTGGTGTTAAAAGTGAGAGTTAAGGATGTAGACGAAAAATTTTCTAATGGATTAGTATTGAATAAAGAAGAGATTAAGTTTTAATTATATCTTTCGTGTACAAGATATTTAGATAAAGTATCAATGAGGGAGAGTATAAACTGAGGATAAGTGATTTGATATTGAGGATAAATACAATGAAGATCAAGTATGAATTTCGTTATTAAGTTATGGAAGTCATCTAAGGGAAAGTGAACACGGGAAGTATAAAATAGGATCTTGGGATTAAGATGTAATTACAAGATCCTGTCTAGTTTCGAGTCACGAAATTTCGAGGACAAAATTTTTTTAAGTGGGATAGTAATGTAACACCCCTGTTTATTGTTCTTCAAAAACAATAAATATATATGTTTATATTATTTAATTTGGATTGATTAATTATCTGAATAATTATTTTAATTTATTTTTACGTGGTTTAGTTTGAGTAATTTTAAATACTCATTTAAAATCATTTTATTAAGTACGTCAGCACTGTCTTATTCCAGTATAAGTACTTTTACTAGACAATAATGTTATGTTATTGTCACTATTAGTATTTATTTAGAAAAATAATTTAAATGACATGATTGAAAGAAAATTATTTTCATATTTTACTCTATTTAATTTTAGATTTGAAAATAATTTAGTTCGACATTAATCGGATATTAAATGTTGGACTGTGGATTTTCTTAGTTGATCAATTCAACTCTCAATCTCTACCTTATTTCAAATTTTGAAAGTATATATTTGTCACCTTTTATTTTTAGATTCAAAAACTAAAAACATGTTTATTTTTAAACTCAATTTTTATCACTCATTTTTGTACCCATCACTAGATATTAAGCTAAAAACTCAATTTTCTTTCTCCTCCCTCTCTTATCAGTCACGACCCTCCCCCCTCACTCTTTTCTTTCTTTCTTTCTCTGCTACTTTCTTCTTCCTCCTCTCTATATCACTCTACCTTCCCTCTTGGTCTCTTGTCTCCTCCCTTGCACTAGCCGCCCCTGGAACGCCGCTCAGAGTCGCGCCACCACCATTCGAGTCCGGTTCGCCTTGCTCATTCTGCCTCGCCTGCCCGCGCGTCCTCCGCCATCTCCGTCGTACGAACTGCCTCCAACCACGGTAAGCGTCGCACCGCCGCCATTAATGGTGGTTCTACCACCCTTAAGTGTTGAATCTCCTTCTTCTTCTTCTTCTTCTTCTTCTTCTTCTTCTTCTTCTTCTTCTTCTCTTCTTCTTCTTCTTCTTCTTCTTCTTCTTCTTCTATGCTTTCTTTCATCTCTTTTTACCATGGTTGATGCAGAACCACCTCGAACCATTGTGTCGCTGCAGCCGCTCACCACCCCAGTCGCCACCATGTCCTCTCTTCTTCTTCCTTGGGTAAGTGTTTACCCCTAATTTCTTCTAGATTCAAAAAGCCCCAAATTGATTTACAAAACCCTAACTCTAAGATTTTGATTCAGTTTCAAAATGTGAAATTAACACTATTTTTATGTAATTGGGACTTTGAAATTGTGTTTCCCTAAGCCAATTTCATTGTTCTTTGGTTAGATTGGATTTTTCCCAATTTAGGTTATGAACCATAAAACCCCAATTCGTTTTTAATTGAAATTGGTTATGTTTTGTAAAATTAAATATGTATCTATGAAATTGGGACTGCTAATTTATGTTCTGATCAACCAATTCCATCTTTCTGTGAGCAAAACTCATTTTCCCCAATTTCACTCAAAAACCCTAATTTTGCATCTTGCTCTAATTATGAAATTAATTAGGTTTTGTTAAATTAAATATATAGCGTTTTGAGGATTATTAATTTGTAGTTATGTCGTTTGACTGATTGAATGTGCTTGGACGCTCTCTTGGATGTTGATCATGATTGCACTTGTTTAGAGAAAACATGAATTTCATGTTGAGAAGTTATCGCTGAGTTATATGCATGTGCTGCAAGGTTCAAGTTGTTAGTGGGTGTCCAGTCTTGAGAAGTTTCGTTGAACATGGAGTAAAATGTGAAACGCAGGATAAAGGATCTTTTTATGGTCTGCAGAGGTAAAGGGAGTAAGCCTGAGGAGTTCCTAATAGTCATATACTTAGTGATATGAACTGTTTGTGATAAATTATATTATGTTGATTGACTGTGGTAATATATATTTATACGATGTGAGTTATTGGGATTTTATATATATACGTGTCTGATGAATATATATATATATATAAATTGTCTGTGTTGTTAAATGTGAAACGCAGGATAAAGGATCTTTTTATGGTCTGCAGAGGTAAAGGGAGTAAGCCTGAGGAGTTCCTAATAGTCATATACTTAGTGATATGAACTGTTTGTGATGAATTATATTATGTTGATTGACTGTGGTAATATATATTTATACGATGTGAGTTATTGGGATTTTATATATATACATGTCTGATATATATATATATATATAAATTGTCTGTGTTGTTAAACTATTGAGAGTGGTTGAGGCATGACATTTGTCATAGCTTATGTTTTGGAAAATTATTTCATTGAAAACATATGAACACAGAAAAGTGATTTTGGCTTGTTTTGGAAAGTGAATGGAAACAGAAAGGAATGGACTAGATTTATGCGCTGAGGTTTCAGACTGGATTCTGATTACAGTGAAGCCGGACTAGTATTTCTACTGTTGAGAACCTAGAGTTCCGAAACGTCGGACTAGTGTTCGTTGTGAAAAGATTTTGAAAATCTTTAAGGAAGTTTTAAAATTCCAAGTTGAAAATTAAAAGTTTAATAATTATCTGAAAGATATTCTGGCAGACGTGCTGTTATTTATTGAGCCACAGTGTCACACAGGGTGAACTGACAAACTGGATAGTTACGGACCAAATACATACTCTTTATCTTTGGGTCTTAAGGGAAATTCGGGTTCGCAAACCTACGTGGATATCTGAGGCGTAGCACCCTCAGGTGTAGAAATCGGCAACCCTGCTCGAAATGTACTCTATCAGGAACTATTCTGTATTATTTAGGTGATACACGAAATCCTAGAACAATTGGGGAAAGGACCCAGTAGAGGCCACCCAACGCGAAACAATTGTGATATAGGAATTATCGCGGCCTATCATGCTCGAGGAAGGGATGTTTGGATCTCTGGAGATTGTGTTTAGAAAGTGGATATTGAAGTGTTAAAACATAATTTATGGAAGACTTTCAATTTTAAATCTTGTTGAGATAATTATAAGTTTTATGCTATGCTTTTGTCATTGTTGTGCTGCTTTATTAAGTATATGATTACTACGTTTATACTCATATTTTGGTAACTCACCTTTGCACTGTTTCTTAGTTTGTTTCTCTTTGTTGTGGTGTACTTTTTCGTATGCAGATGATGTAGAAGGGTTTCTAGCTTCACTCGAGACATTAGTATCGATTTTTGGAAGAGGTCGTTGAACGTGGTGATGACCACGGGGTTCCCTAGTGGATAGTTGTTAGAGCGACCAGCACAGGATTTTCCTTTTATTTGGTTTGAGAGGGTCGGTACGTGTGTCCTTTGTGAGTTTTCAGTTTGAGTTTCAGTTTTATAGGTTGAAAACTCTTCCTAGAAAAATTTGTACACAATGATGGTCTTGTTAGGTATATAACCTATTTAAATAAAATTCCTGATGTGTAAATATTTATGATGGGAGTTTGTATAAGGGGAAAAAAAATTTATATTCCATACTCATTTTTGAGTAAGGTTAAAGATACTAGAAAGTTTTATTTTCCGAAAGCAACCCGCTTTCCTTTTTATTTAATATGGTTTTAAAGAATTTGAGTTAGTCATGTAATGCCCAAAAAGGGGGTGTACAAAATTCATCCAAACATTGATATACCTTTAGACACTCAGAGATAAGATCAATCACTAATGCTAGAACATAAATTCTTAAGAGGAAATTAAATGAGGCCAGGAGATAAAATTTTCTCAATAACTTACTGTGTCAATTATGCATTGACAAATTCACACCATAGTATTACTTTCAGAAACAATGATAAAATAGATGTTCCAAGATTATTTGAAGAAATAGGAAAAATTTATTATCCTAAAAGAAACAAAATAATAGAATTAGGAACTTTTATATATAAACCAAAACTATTAGAAATTAAACAAATCCCAAAACCAATTAGTTTCTCAGAACTAGAAAAAAAATTGTTGAAGATAATGATATTGATAAATTAACAAATCAAGTAAAAGATTTAGCTCAATATTTAAAAAATAGATTATGAATCATTTAGAAAGAACAAGACTTTGGATGATTGACTTTAAATCAAGAAAGGAAGAAACTAAAACTGAAATACGAAATCTTACTGGAGTACTACCACTTGCTTAAGGGGTCCAAGCTCGTTACCACTTGGACCAACCATATGTTGGTAATATGAAAGATTATTAGATATATATGAAGATTTTGAATTATTGGATGATTAAAGAATAATGGATAAAGAGATATTAAGTATATTAATTATGAAGTTACCAAAAGACTATAAACAAACAATAATTAATAAACGGCTTAAATAAGATTTTGGTCCCTGAAAAGTTCTCGTTTTTTTGTTTTAGTTCTCTTATTTTTTTTCATAGGTTTTCATCCCCACTTTTTCCAAAGTTTAGGAATTAGTCCCCGCTGTCAACTCCCCTCCGTTATCTGCTGACGTGGCTAACGGAGGCCACATTAGCAATGCCACGTCATCTACATGGCGTTAAGTTTGCCACGTCAGCAGGGACGATTTCCAAAAAAAATGAAAATATAGGGACTAAAACCAAAATTTCTGAACTTTGGAGGGACTAAAAACTTATTTTAATAAAAAAACTATTTTCCAGCCATTTTCCACACCAAGTCGTACAAGGACAAGAAACAACTACCTCGATATCCCCGAATATTCTCTTAAAGCTATTTTAAGAAACTTATACTTAGTTTCCTCGTCTAGCTATACTCAGGACAATTCTGCAAGCTAGAATAGACGAGTTAGTCCTTTAACACAACTTTGCCATACAAATTTAACATTTTTGTTAACATCAAAACTTAAGAGATTATTTAACCAAAACCACTTTGGTTCCAACAAATTTGAAACCTATGGCTCTAATATATGATTTGTTTCTATTTTCTAGCCAAGTTTTGTCATGGTTTAAATTGTCAAATTCCTTAATCTGGTATGATTTTTAGTATAGGGATACCGGGCTAATTTCCTTTTCCTGCACGACTTGCTATGAAATTTGGCAAGAAAATATAAACAAATTCATACATTATGGACCACATGGTTAAAATTGCTAAATTCCTTCATTTTGTATGATATATCTAGTACTGAAGGGTACCGAGGTAATTTCTTATTTTTGTCTGACTTGCTCCAAAATTTGGCTAGAAAATAGAAAGAAATCATACATTAGGGCCACAAGTTTCAAATTGACAAATCCTTTCATCTGGTATGATTTCTAGTACTCAAGGGTATCAAGTAATTTCTTATTCCAGTTTGATTGTTCTGAGAATAGTTTTTTGGTTAAAATAAGTTTTTAGTCCCTCCAAAGTTCACAAATTTTGGATTTAGTCCCTGTATTTTCAATTTTTTTGGAAATGGTCCCTGCTGACGTGGCAAACTTAACGCCACGTGGATGACGTAGCATTGCCGACGTAGCATTCCGTTAGCCACGGCAGCAGAAAACGGAACCGGTTGACTATGGGACTAATTCCTAAACTTTGGAAAAAGTGGGGGATGAAAACCTATGAAAAAGAAATAAGAGGACTAAAACCAAAAAACGGGAACTTTTCAGGGACCAAAAGCTTATTTAAGCCTTAATAAACTAAGGTATCAATATTGGCAAGAAAAATTATATCTAAATCAGATACAACGAAAAATATAACTAGCATATAATAAAGAAGAACGTAAATATTTATATAGAGAATTATTAGAAATAGATAAATCTATAGACACGTTTATATATGAACATGAGTATGAATTAGATAGTGATCCTGAATATTATTTAGATATATATGATGATGATGATTTGGTTTTTATGGCTAATTAAAATACTATCCTCAATTATGAATAAATTAAAAATCTCATAAATTATTAGGATGGTACCGTTTTGGTATCAGAACAAGTAATTAAAAAGGAATAAAAAAGTTAAATTTTCCTATATTAAATGGACAGGGTACCGAACCCTCCATTTTGTAAGGGTGCCGTAGCAGCTCCAGCACACATGAAAATAACAGGAAGCATGTATGAACATGAAAGAGCATGATAAACTAACAAAATACAGGAAGTGACATACCAACGTGTAAATGTGCATTAATTAGGAAAAGATTGTAAAAGAACTTCTATAAAGATAACTAGTACTAGTACCCGTGCGATGCACCGGA
Organism: Echinosophora koreensis; assembly: GCA_035048595.1. Classification (NCBI taxonomy): domain Eukaryota; kingdom Viridiplantae; phylum Streptophyta; class Magnoliopsida; order Fabales; family Fabaceae; genus Echinosophora; species Echinosophora koreensis. The sequence continues at coordinate 6,163,817 of JAPCYP010000013.1, read as the reverse complement.
TATTCATGGGTATGAACGATATTGGTTATAAATTATATTTATAAGTTTTAAATATATGTGTGATAAAAGAGTAACGATTTTATGTGTATGAGTTTTATTTAAATTAAAAAGTATTGTACGAAATTGAGTTTTTTTGTATTAAGTTAGTTGTCTTGATTAAATAGGGAAATATGTAAATTAAATTATAAATAAATAATCATAGAGGTTGGTGGTCTTTCATGTTCTTGCACGAGTGCGTGCCTTTCCATAATCTAATTTTTTTTTTAATTGTAGAAAAAAAAAGTTTGTTTTATATTTCCTAACAAAATGATAGGAAAACCAATTTTGAGTTTTAACTTATGTTTATTTTGAAGTCCTAAGGATGTAAATGTGTTGAAAAACTTAGGAGTATTTGAAGATACTATTTCCATCTGCACCACTTCTGGTATTTATTAAAAAATGTATGTGTTTTTCGTAAGAAAAATGTTAGCATCACATTCTTTATCACATTCCTCCTCAACACACTTTCTATTATTTAGTAGATTTCATGTGAGACTCACCGAAACATGTGGTCCCACATGAATTCTACCCAACAATAACGGTGTCAAATCAATACCTTTGGTTAGGGGTGTAACGGGTCGGTTTGGTTCGGTTTTTGATGAAAAAAATGTCCAAACCAATCAAATTTGATTGGTTCGATTTGGTTCGGTTTTCTGCATTTTTTAGTGCATGACCCGAACCGATGGAGTTCGGTTTGGTTCGGTTCGGGTGATCGGGTTACCAGATTAAAATGCACCAGAAACTTTTTTAGGCAGAAAATGCCCCAGAAAGTTACCAAAATACAAAATAGTCCACAAAACCATAGGAATTAGCAACAAATCAAGTACAAAATACAAAATAGTCCACAAATAAAGTCTATTACAATCCAAAATAGTCTGGAATTGGCAAAATAAATAGAAATAGTTCACAAAATAAATTCATAATCCACAAAACAAGTCCACTGTCCACAAATTAAGTCCATCCAAAATAGTCTAGAATTGGCAAAATACATGAAATATGTTAAGTTTAGGTCAGATTATAATTTTTTGGGGATTTTTTTTTTAATTATATACCATCGGGTCGGGTCATCAGGTGATTGGATTTGAAAGACAAAATCCAATACCCGAACCAATTATAATTGGTTCTCATTGGTTCGGTTCGGTTTTTTTACCCGAACCAATCATGCTCGGTTTTTTCTGAGTTGGTTCGGTTCGGTTTGGTCGGGTTGGTCGGGTTGACCCGGTCCACTTACACCCCTACCTTTGGTTAAGCTGGAAGAGATCTGTGCTATCTCATCTAAATGCTCTTGGGTCACCAAGCCAACCTTATAACCCACCGTTTAGACCTTCTTTCCTTTATATATATAAAAGAAAGAAAAAAAAAAACTTAACCGATGCATAATATAAAGACCATACAATTATAATGAATTTACATTTTTTTTTGGGACAGAATAATGAATTCCCATAAGATCATTTGCTTAATTACCAAATTACATTTAGCCATTGTAATTCCCAAGATATTACTGAAGTAAATTATTAAAGTACCTCTCTGGTTACACAATAAATTACTAAACTACCCCTAGGGTTACACCAAGGCAAACCCTAGACCTTCTTCCTTTTATATATAAAGATAAAGATAAAGATATAAGAATTAACCTTAAAAGGAAGTAAATTATAAAATTGAGAAAGAACTTGAATAATAAACAATCAAAAACATGAAAGAACAAGTAAGAACTTGCAAGAATTGGAATTACATTACAATAATTGCATTATAGTGTAAATTTTTTATACTAATGGTAGGTCAAAATTAAACTCTAACATAAATTTGACTCTTTACTTATTTCTTCATATGACATTTTTCTTTAACAATCTATTTTGATTTGATTTTTTAATAAAGAGAAAGCAAAGGACAGTAATGGTGTGTTTGGGTAAACAATTTATTTTCATAAACTATTTGATAACATTTCCGTTCGCTATTCCAAACGCACTCTAATGCTTTATTTGTTAGGGTAGAAAATGAGAATAGAGAAAATAATAGGGGAGAAAGAACAAAATTGATGAGACTTATCACAATTTTTTTTTCTCTCCCCATATGAGAAGAAAATGGAAGAGGGAGAGAGTGTTTCATCTAAAATGACTTTTGTACCCTTCTTTTACATTCAGTTATTTAATAAATTTAATTGAATTAGACAATTATTAAATTAAATTAAATTGATAAAGTAGTTATATTAAACAAATAAATTAATAAATTTTATTAGTTAAAATAACTTAAATCAATTAAATTAATTTAATTATTTGTTTATTTAAATTAATTTAATTAATGAAATTAAAATATTTGTACATTGATTTTTTAGTTAAGGGTATTTTTTTTTTTTAAATAATTACATTTCTCTCTTCTCACTTTCTATCTAACCAAATAAAGGGAATGAGAGAAAACACACTTCTTTCACTTTCATTTCTTCTCTCTTTCTCTTATACCAAACCATACATCAAATCTATTATATTTCTCACATCTTTCTCTCTTCTCATATTCTTTCTCATATCTTCCTCTCTTATTCTTTTCTTTTCAGAACCAAACAAAGGCTAAAGAACAAATAGCTCAGTCGAAAAAATAATAATAATTATTATTATTATTCTTGGCTTGGTAAACAACTGATAGGATTGAAACTTGATAGACATGTGTGACTGGCTAGTTATGAGTTTATCGGATTTGGATCCTGTAATTGTAAGGCGAGAAAGTCACGGTGACTCTGTGTCTATAGAAAAAAAAGAATGGTGATTAAAAATGGAGAGATAAGAATAAAGAGAGAAAATAAATAGAGATAACAAGAAAAGTAGGTGACTTTTCCACTATAAAATTAGAGATAAACCGAGTTTATCTCGGTCATTTTCTCTTTCTTCCGAGATAAGCTGATTAGGTGAATCACTCTCATTATCTCTATCATTGTCTATCGAAAACACCAAAGATCCATGCTTTCTTCTTCTTAGCTTCGTTCATTCAAAGAGAGAGATCCCACTTTTCCTTTCTCCCTCTGCTGTCCCCACTGGTCCATTTATAACTTCCATCATCAGTGGTATCATCAGAGGGTGAATCAAATCAACCCAAAAGAAAGGAAAAAAAAAGAAAAGAACAGAACACCAATTTTTTTTTTTTAAAAAAAGTCCACCCTTTTGCAGATTTTTGTGTTTCATAGATCCAAAAAACAAAGATGGTTAGTGCTATAAAGGCAGCAATTGGAGATGGGGTGTTGACTTTCATGTGGGTCTTTTGTTCCTCCATGTTGGGAATAGCTTCCAGTGCTATAACAAGAGCCCTTGATGTTCAACACATCTCCTACAATGGTTTCCCTTACCCTTCATTTTTTGTGACCACTTTCCTTGTCTTTGTGCTTGTCTTTGTCTTCACAATCATTGGTAATGCATTGGGTGGTGCCAGCTTCAACCCTACAGGCACAGCTTCATTCTATGCTGTTGGTCTTGGATCTGATACCCTCATCTCAATGGCTCTCCGTTTCCCTGCTCAGGTTTGAAGTCTTTGCTTGCTTTTTTGCCCAAAAGGGTCTTTTTCCCCCTTTCTGGGTGTTGCTTTCTGATGCTGTTAAATCAACTTTTTGGTTTTATGGTGTTTGTCCCTACTTTTTTGCTTTTGGGGTCTTTTTTTTTTTTTTTATATAAAAAAGAACTTAGGTACAATTTCACCAACATTAGATACTGTTTCCAATATGATTATGATACTCATCAATGAAAACACATGTCTTAATCCTATTGGAAAATCGCATCTAATGTACCTATGGAATTGCATGTAAGTTCTGTTTTTTTTTTTAATCTGTTTTGGATCTATCGATATCTGGAGTTTGAATCTTTTGAGGGAGTTTTTGATGGACCAATGTGTGAATTAAGGAGAGATTGATCAATGGTTGACTTTTGATATTTGAACTTTGTGTTCCTTTCTCAGGCTTTTGGTGCTGCTGCTGGTGCTTTGGCAATTATGGAGGTGATTCCTAATGAATACAAGCACATGATGGGGGGGCCATCATTGAAAGTGGACTTGCATACTGGGGCTGTTGCTGAAGGGGTGTTGACTTTTGTGATTACTTTTGCTGTACTCTTCATCATTCTCAAAGGCCCTCGTAGTGAGTTAGTAAAGACTTGGTTGCTAGCTATGTCAACCGTGGCTTTAGTCATGGTTGGATCTGCTTACACAGGGCCATCCATGAATCCTGCCAATGTGAGTGATTACTTTTTAGATGTTTTTTTTTATAGCATTTATCATCAATGATGCACTTATACTGGTCCATGTCGAGGTGTTGACATTGGTCACCCAAGTGTCCAATTAAAAAATTATTTTTTATTGGCTACGACACGCACGGGACTCCCCTCGTACACTGCTTGAACACTCATCGGTTACCGCAAATTGGCTTGACACTTGATAAACATGGCTATCTTAAGAAATTTCAATTTTTTTAGATAACTTTCAGAAAGTGCTTAGATAAATTAATTTGTTTTCAAGGTTTTAAATTGTGGTTGCTTTGCGATCGTGGTCGCGTTGTGGTCAACTGCGGTCTGCAATCATGATCCAATGCGGTTGTGGAGCCGCCGCATCACGTGATGTGGTCCGCATTTTGAAACCCCGACTTTTTTTTTTTGTCAATGAATAGATTGAAGGTGAGATATAGCTATATTTTTTTTTTTTGAATTCTTTTTTGTGAAGAGATAAAGTATTTACATTGTGAAATGATGCCTAAGCATAATATAAATCACATTATCATGAGGGTGGTCTGAATTTTCATTTTTTATTGTCTTTCTTTTTCAATAGTTTCTGATATGCACCTCAACCCTCAAGTTTGAAACGTTATATTGTAAATCTTTGTTAACAGCTTCTGCCAAGGATTTCCTGTTCTTCTAAGAATTATGGAATTTAACTCTTGTCTTTGAATCTTCTCATATTTTTTCCTAATTTATTCAACTATTCAGTTCGTCTTTCATATAAATGCTACGTGTATCCCCCCTCCCTGTCCCATCCTTATTGCGCTGTTATATGCTGTTGATTCCTGTTGGATTCTGTCACATGGTTCCTACTCTTTTGATGTTCTATAAATATAAAAAACTAACTACGTACAGAAAATGACTAAACCACCTGGAGTTTATATGCCAACTTGCCAAGTATGTCCAGTTCCGTGTCTTGTTTCTGCAAGTAATATTCTTGTTTCAAATGCAAATGTATAACGTATCTGAATATTATGGGCCAAAGAACTGTAATGATGGGGAAGTATTAGTAGTTGGTTCTACATAATGTTATTTTTTAAGAAACGTGGAATGAGTGTATTCAGTCATTCATGTTAAATAAGTCTCTGAAACCATAATGAGCTCTTTGGGAATGCTGTTTCAGAGCATTTTTACAGAAGCTATCAAATTATAGTTCGGGCTATATTTAATATCTTCTGTTTCCTGTTCGGCTCAATCATCCTTTGACAAAACAATCAAGCAATATTGCTTATCAGTTTAAAACATGGGAATTTGGCACATAATTCAGACATTCAGTTAAGGGCAGACAAACTTTAAGATTGAGGTAGCCATGAGGGATGACAAACTGAGGGCAAGGATGAACATTTTAAGATCTTACTAATGATGAATGAGGAACTTTTATTCATCTGCATTTTGTGGATTCAGGCATTCTTTCTTTTTTCCTTTGGATTTCTGATAAGGATGATAAAAAAGGTTCTTCTGTGTTTGCAGTGTGAGAGGGAGGGATACTGGTCTTAAATGAGAGATGGAGAGTGGATAATGAAAGTAAAGTCAGAAAAAAGGTGGTTAAACAGGAAAATTAACTCCTTTAAATAAAAGGGCGGCCCAGTACATGAGGCTCCCCCACCTGGTGAGGTCTGAGGAGGGTAGATGTACACACCCTTTACCCCACAAGTGAAGAGGCTGTTTCTAGGATACTAAACTCTTTTAAGAATTAAGAAATTCATTTTACCTGTTTTGTCCTATGAGAATGTACCTTCTTTGACATTGCTATTAGCTACATCGATGACAGAATACTTTTATTCTGTGAAATGCTATCATGAGGTTAGCATCTTCTCAAAGTGAGGTAAATAAACTAGGATAGGTAATTACCTACCTATGATGTCTGTTTCAGGATACCGATAGAATACTATATCTCTCTACATAAACTGGGTCTTCTTGTCAACAACTCATAAAAGAGATGAAAAGAACAACTTTGAACTTATTCAAAGTAACTATATAATGGATAGCTCGGTGTTTAGTGACCTTGGTTGCATATTTTATTTCTTATCTGATTGCAATATTTCTTGGGCTGTAAAGTGCCAACAAAGGCATAAGTTAAGTGCTGCAAAGATAAAATGTTGCAGTGGATGAGTGGATATACAAGGAAAGAATTTGGAATGGAAGTTTTCGACGGAAAGTTAGAGTAGCACATATTCGGAGAAAGATGATAGAATCTCGCCTACGATGGCTTGGTCGTGTAAAGAGAAGACTTATGTTGTTGTACATGATTGCAATATTTGTCTGAGGATAATGCCCCACCACCCTTGGCTCTACTCTCTTGTGGGAATTCCTCCACCATTGTAGTTTGGCTGCTCTAATTGGATTTCTCATCCACTATAGTTTGGCTCCTAATAGCACTTCCTCCTCTTTAATATTGAAAGCTAGAGGATGATACCATGGGTTTGAAATCTGCCAGCCATTTCACTATAAGAAAGATCCAAATGGGATATACCGCTGTTGATAACACTATCACATATGAAGTACCTAGTATGAACCTCATTTTCATTTCCTTTTTTTCCTTGCCTGGGCAGACAGTGATATCAACGATTCTTTTCGTCTTCATTTTGACGTTCTTTAAGAGATGCTTCTTGCTGAGTTACTCCAACCTTTGTTGATTTGGTTATAATTGGTTCCTCAGAATTATCAGCTTGCTTACACCTTCATAGGTTCATATAATTAATTTATGATCATTATTGTCACTTACCAGAAACTGGACCATGTGCCTCCTTTTGTCAACAAAAGGATTAAAGCAGAATTAGTAATCTGGAATATCTAAAGTTTAATATATTGCATTTCTTTTAATGAAGTGGTCAATCCCCTTTTTATGTTCTGAGCTGTTTTATCATTTACCACATAGGGGTTAGGAATAGGATTACCCGTTACTGTAGGCTGCTTTCTTATTTCTTGTTCACAAGTGACAATGCTGAGAAAAACGTTATAGTTGTTTCTTTTGTCTACACCCATGTGGGGTCTATTATGTGTTGACTGAATAGTAGTCAATCACAGGAAGTGGTTCATTTATTCTTACAATTTTGTTCCATCCTTTTAAATTCTCAGCGGCCCCATCTTCTGATCAGGATACATCTCAAATATCTTTGCTAGAACAATTTGGCCCGTTATCCCATTCTTTTGAACGTCGCACAGCACATATGCGTTATATTGATTGAGATGAATTAAGAATTTGATTTATCCATAATCTTTTCCTTTGTTATTGATGATTAATCTTAGTCATCGAGGCATGCAAAATAGTTGTCAGATGTAGTAAAGTTAGCAGCATCAACCATTTCGTGTTCGTTGTATTTTAGCGTATTTCTTTGAAGTTGCTGTAGCTTTTTTGTGTGTGCGCAAGCGCATCTTATTTGCAGATTTCTTGTTTCTTCTGATCCTGTTTTCTTTGGGCTAGCAACATATGGTGTTTAATGTCAGCTCCATTGTACATAGGTGCCTAACAATTTACTCTTTTGCAGGCCTTTGGTTGGGCATACTTAAACAACTGGCACAACACATGGGACCAATTCTATGTTTACTGGATTTGCCCCTTCATTGGAGCAATATTGGCTGCTTGGCTCTTCCGTGCTGTCTTTCCCCCACCAGAACCCAAAAGGAAACAGAAGAAAGCATAATCGATTTGGTTCTTTATGTCAACTGTTTGGCACCATGCTATGCTAGTGCTTTTAGAACCTTTTCTCCTTTTATCGAGTCTTGTTCATTTCCTCTTCTATGTTTTTGTTGGGGACTCCATTTGTTAACTTATATTTAATTGGGGGACAATATCAGATTCAGAAATGTTACGTCAGGTTTGGGACATGAAATGATGATAATTCTACATTATAATAATAATAGGAAGTGGGGATGGAATGGAATGAACATTTCTCGTTGATAGTTTGACAACTTTCGGAATTGATCTAAGGTAGCGTTTGGTACAAGTTTTACAAAAAATATTCTTGAGAATGTTGGTATGGGAATAAAAGTTTTTCATGTTTGGTACAAGTTTTAAAAAAGTTATTCCCTGGCATAAAAGATTCTCGGGAATAAAATTAGTGAATGATAATTGGAAACTCGGGCAAACTCTATTCTCATGTGTGAAAGTGGGAAAACTTTGTTCCAGGGAATGTAGTTTGTCTGTGAATAAAGCATTCCAGATATCAAACGTCACCTAAAGAATTTATATTGTTTTAGATTTTGATAGAATTGATTTGGAAAGAATTGATGTTGAAAAAGTTGATTTGTGATAATGATATTTTAAATGTGAGCTCAGGAGAATTGATTTTGTTTTATTAATAAAAGTAAAATCACTTTTGATGCGTAAATATAAAGAATTTTGTGGGTCTCAAATTCAGAATTGATTTTATTCAACACAAACTAAAAATTCTTATTTTCATTAAAATCAATTTTATTCACCACGATTTTGCTACTCAACCACGAACAATAACTTCTAATTCTATTAGCCTTGATTTTGTTCCTAGAATTGATCCTGGGATGTCTCTAATCTTAACCAAATGGCACTCCATTCTTTGGTACATGGAACTAATGTGAGATGGAATGAAATTTGATTCAAATGACACATGCCCCTAATGAGGAAAATAAATGTCTCTTGTTGGTGGCAATGTATGTAAGAGCGGCAGAGATAGTGAGAGCAGAGAGTTTTGGTTGCTGCAAATGCATTTCATCCTAATTTATCCTTTTGTAATCCCCTTCCTTGGGCTTCGTTGGGCGGCCATCTAAGGGCCTCAATAGTGGGGGTTTTGGTAGGCTCACATGGTGAGTCTAGGTCTTAAAAAAAAAAAAAAAAAACAAGAAGAAAAACATTTGAATTCATATATTTTTTATGACAATAACAGAATGTAGTTAAAAAAAAAATGGTCAGACTTTTATTTGCGCGGAAATAAATTAATGTGTGCCATATTTTGGACGAAATAGACTATATATTTTGTGATGTTTCTTGATCATGCTTTGAATAATAATTGTGTTTCTCTCTCACACACACAAAATATATAAAAGGTTAATTTTGTCATTTGCATATAGTTTATATCCTATCCTATCATTATCTAGTTTACCTCAAGTAATATAATATAGGATAACATAATATTATCTAGTGGGTCATCCAATGTTTATCAAACGTTAGATAGGATAAGAGTTTATCCGGCTCATATCTTATTCTGCTTTCTTATCATATATATCTTTATCATATATTGACCATCAAACGAGCTCTAAAAGTTATTTCATGTGATGATATGTGGTTGGTTGAAGGTGTAATTTTTTTTTTTTTACACTGATGATGTATCAAAATTAAACTCCACAATAATTACTTCAAAAGTCACATGTACAATAATGTATGATGAGCTAATGATATAAAAAAAACACATTACGAATGCATCAAAATTAAATTAAGATCTTTACATGTTCATTGGAAAAAAATTTTATAAAAAATACATAAACAAGCATTATCAAACTTTTTTTTTTCTTAGCCTCATGTCACAACCTTTAGAATATTATTGGCTATGAACATTAACTACAACGTATTAGATTGATTATAGCAAGCATCATCTCAAGAAAATTGATAATTGATAACTGTTGTATGTTTTATGAAAAAATTAAAGCTATATTGATATAAATTTTTGTACACAGATGTTTTTTTTTTTAATATATTGATGTAAACCGTGTATATCAATGTAAAGCCTCTTTTTAGCCAAAAATATTTTAGTACACAAATGTATATTTAAATACATAGATGTATTGCCAAAAAAAAGAATATACGTACATAGATGTATATGTCAAAGTACACAAATGTATATTTAAATACACGGATGTATTTGTACCAAAACACATTTTCTAAATAAAATATTTAAAAGTGAAAACATTTAGTTTTTTGCCCCTTTTTAGCCATTTTTCAGTCATTAACATGATTGATGGCACTTGATTACATGTTATAATCACTCTGGAATGTTTCTTCTTCTTTTCGGCTATAAAAAGAGAGTCTTATGAAAATGTTTTTACACACACTCAGAATATCAGATAGACACTGTGTTCTTCCAAAACTTTTCTCAATCCCGATTTTTGAGTTTTCGAGCAATATTAGCGTGAGGGTATTTGTTGGTGGTTCTCTTTTGTCTGCAAGGAGAACCTATTCTTGTGAGAGACTGTTTTATCCCGGGACCTACGAGGTTGTACATTGCTGCACATACGTGGTAGAGTCGCGGAACGTCTTAAAGAGAACAACCTATTCTGCGACTGAGCCTTCCGTTTTGTTCATGTTCATCATCTGCAGCAATAATAACAAGCATTATCTAAAAGAATATAGTTTAAAAAACTGATAACAAGCATTGTCTAAAGAATTAGTAGAAAATCTAATGTTTATTAAAAAGTATAGAGAGATGTTGGTTATCTTATAAGGTTTGGGCTAAGTTGCACCACCCAAAATTTACACCACCTATTGCACCACCCATGTGGCAAATTGTGGACCAATCAAATAGCCATATGGGTGGGTCAAATTTTCAAACCTTGACTAGTTGAAAAGTCAAATGTCTAGGTGTCAAAATGATTGGTTCAGCACTTGCCACATGGGTGGTGCAATGGGTGGTGTAAATTTTGGGTGGTGCACCATAGAATGAACCATCTTATGATACTATTAATAAATTATCATATCATTAAAGATATAATTTGATTCTTGTCATAACTACGGTGTAAAATATTTCACAAAACTCAAAAACTAATGTTTATCAAAAAGTATAAAAGACCTAATAACATAAGTTAATCATCTCATGACATGACTCTCCTATCCTTTGGCGGGGAAAAAAAAAGCATATATAAAGACGAGAGCTGATAGCATGACACAAAAATGCTATACCATACGGCTTACACCGTATAGTGCCGCACTGTGCGGCACTGTAGCTGTACTGTAGCGTTTTTTTTTTTTTTAATTTTTTTTTTTAAATTTTAGTTGTTTTTATAAAAAATAAAATTTTATTTATAAAAAAAATCCATTAACCAGATAATGAACTAAATTCACCAGATATTTGTACCTGGTTCACCAGATATTTGTACATAATTCACCAGATATTTGCACATACTTAACGAAAAATTTTATTGCTCAAAAAACGCATTCACCAGATAATGAATTGAATTCACCAGATATTTGTACATGATTCACCAGATATTTACACATACTTAACGAAAAAATTTATTTCTAAAAAAAACTCATTCACCAGATAATGAATTGAATTCACCAGATATTTGTACATGATTCACCAGATATTTGCACATACTTAACCAAAAAATTTATTTCTCAAAAAAATCCATTCACCAGATAATGAACTCAATTCACCAGATATTTGTACATGATTCACCACTTAACGAAAAATTTTATTTCTCAAAAAAACCCATTCACCAAATAATGAATTGAATTCACCAGATATTTGTACATGATTCACCAGATAATTACACATACTTAACCCAAAAAATTATTTATCAAAAAATAACATTTAAAAAAAACCAAAACTTTAAAAAAAAAAAAAAAAAAAAAAATGCTACAGTGCAGCTACAGTGCCGCACTGTGCGGCACTATACGGTGTAAGGTGTAAGGAAATGTGTCACCGAAACATTTCTCTATAAAGACTCCAACATATCTCTCTATATTTCTTATACGGCAAAATTACAACAACGAGTTCAACATGATGATCAAGCTGCAACCAATAACGTCCTCAAATATTCCTCATCATCAAGTGATGAAGCCACCATGCCCGTGTTCCCCTTCAAAGCATCCTTTGGCGTTTAAGTGCTTCCTCCACAAAAGTGATTATTCTAAAATGCTTGAAATTAAGTCACGACCACGACGCTACACGAGCAACAACATGATACTTCTAAAATCGGCGTTAATGAACACTCTATTGAAGATTGGAGGTATAATGGCTGTGTTTGCAAAAAAGACTCTTAAAATAAAGCGCATCCCCCGTTCCTCACATCGGCCAAGACACAAAGCCTTTCAAATCAGACCCTCTCGGCTATCCAACATGTCTAATGCTCAAGACTTGTGATTTGTGAACATCATCGATTCTTTTGTTTAATTTGGTATTTTTCTTGTTTTAGATTCTAATGGCTTCATCAGATTATCTTGAAGACTAGAACATAATTAAGGATTAGTTAATGATTTTCTGTTGCTTCACTGGTTAATATTAATTAATCAATGTTGATTGAAGTTTGTTGGTTTTTAGATTAATTAGTATCTTGTACTTATAAAAAAAGAATCCAATATTGTTCAAGATATATAATCTTCTGAAGATTAGATTGTAAATAAAGGAGGCGATAGGTGTAATTTTCTGTTAGTGCAGTAATGATTGTTTTTGCCCCCTTCTCACTGGATAATGTTATTCAATACTAGATTCAATTTGGTAATTAGTTTTTCAGTTCATCTATGATATTTTTGAAGTTTCGGGAAGGGAAAGTTGATCAATTTCAAGATTAAGGCATACTATTTCCAGATTAGCTGATTGAATTGAAATCAGTTTATTTGACGCACTAGAACTAGGAATTTGTTGTCATTCTGCCAGCATACGCTATAAGTTAAATTTCAATTTTATTTTATTTTATTTTTAACTTTTCAATCATAAGACTTAAGAGGTGTTACTTACAGGGATGTCGCACAAGTTAAAATATAATATCTAATAAATATCTCATCATAAGATTAATTGTACTGTGAAATATTTTAGAATATATCTTCGAAATCTTTTTCTGTTTATTATTTTATTATTATTATTTTTTTATATTAAAATATTTAGATTGGAGGGAAGGCACCCCCTTGCAAGGCCAGATAATATCACCAACCTCAGTGAGGATTTATAGTAGAATTTACATATTACTTACCAACATAGAAGATCTAGGAATCGAAACCCAAGTCACAGTTAATGTGAGCGGAAGACTTGACCAGATGTGTCAACCCCTGTTGGCGATTTGTTTTCTTATTTAATTATGACTATGATTCTATTATTAATATAAATAAGGGGGTTAGGATTTTAAAAGATTATTTTGGGATAAAAAAGTTTTGTTTTATTTAATTAAGACTTCTAAATAATTTAAACAAGTTTTATGATATTTTATCAGAATTTTTAATTTTTTATAATATTCTAAAGAGTGTGTCCAAATTTTTTCAAAAAAAAAAAAAAAAGTGTGTCCAAATTAAGTGATATTTAATCACGACTTTAAAAAATAAGAAAAAGTCTGGTGATGTTCAAAATTATATTGTAAACCCAAGTCTTAAATTGATTGATAATATGAAAGATTAATTAGAATTAATACTCACATCAACGATAGAAGTTGTGGAGGTTCCGTAAGAGGAAGAAAAAAAAGTTGTGGAGGTGAAAGAATTCGCGCTGTCGCTGACTCCGGGTGAGGAAAATGAATGTCTTAGGTCTGATTTTATATGCAAAGCTTTTTTTTGTTTGTTTTTGTTTTTGTTTTTGACAACGATTTTATATGCAAAGCTAATGATGAAGAGGTTGGTATTAACTTTTTATTTTTATTTTTGGTGAACAGACGTTGGTATTGATGTTGAATACTTTATTGTTGGGTTCCCAAATGAAATTAAACATTCAGGCCTTCCGTAACATAGGTTAGTAATTTTTTTTTTTAATTCTGCTATTAGTATTAAATATCCGCCATTATAAATAGTGACTAATCCTCATTGAAGATCTAGACGACATATAAGGGTTGTCGTCTCCTAACCATATTTTTTCCATAGACCATCCACGTATTGATTACCATAGGTTAGTGCTGAAAAAAAATGTCGAGGGTAAAAGTTTGCAGATTTTCTTGCCAACCTGGCTTGTTCCATATCGACTTGGGGTTATATTATCTTGGTTGTTGCTTCTTCTCAGGGGTGTTCGCGGATTGGATTGAATCGGTTTTGAGTTAAAAAGTCATCCGATCCAATGATAAAAATAACATACGGTTTGGATTGGATCGGTTTGCTTCCTTAAAAATATCTGATCCGATCCAATCCAATTAAATGCGATTTGGATTGGATTGGATAATTCGGTTTTTGTCATAATTTATTTTTTTCTTATGTCAAGTGTCCTTGCTACTTATTTAATAGTGGACAAAGGATAATCTTAATTTTAATTTGGGAGTTTGAGAAAAAATAATTATTGATATTTTTTCGCATGTTCTATTATGTTAATTCTTTATATCTATTCTCACTTGTCCTATTTTTTTTTCCTTAAATTGACTACAGATAAATTCTAACTAATTATTTTTCAAGCATACTTAATTGATTTCATATTTTTCATGTTTACTCAATCAAGTATATATATGTTATGCATCAAAACTTTTAGCAAAATATAACTTCAAGACATTAATATTTATTCTAAATAGTCTCATATATGTCATTCCAACAAAAATATTAAAGAGAATGAGGGACATGAAAGTATTAAAAACAATGTTTAAGTATGAGTAATACTATAACTTCAAAAATAATAGTATATGCATATAATAGATCGGTTTGGATTGGATTGGATTAGATTTCACTATAGGATCCAAAATCCGATCCAATCCAATAAAAAATTGCGGTTTTTTTTCGGTTTTCGGTTTTTCGGTTTGGTTTTTACTGTTTGAATTAGTTTGGATCGGTTGATGAGCACCCCTACTTCTTCTCCATAGGGGTGTGATGAGTTTCTTTTTCAAGACTCTATCGGGTCTCTTTCAACCATTAATTGGTAACTAGTTAGAAATAGAATGCTTTTGTTTCCAAGTTTAAATTTACAAATTGAGTAATGACATGTTCGAAAATACTATTATTAGAAATGTCATTGTTGGATAGAGTATCTTTTTTTTTTTTTCCCGAGTGTCCTCCTACCTGATAGAAGAGAGACTAATCTCCCGGGGTATCGTGGGGTGCCTAAGCGGGTGACCCCTCCCAAGGATATTTTTTTCCATACACACGAATCCAGGGATCGAACCCAGGACCACATGCTTAAGGGGCCCAAACCGTCTTATCACTTGGACCAACACCACATAAAACATGTTTGGTTATCGATTTAAGTTCCTGGAATCAATCTTGAAATTACATGAGAATAATTTAAAGTTTGTTTGGTCCATGATATATATTCTCGAGACTAAATGTTATAATATCAAAATAATAACATGTCATTTAAATATCAACTTTAATTTGAATGTAATTGATAAAAAAAATTGAAATAAGAATCTAAAAATCAAGTTGATTATCATACCTATACTATAAAATAAATATTTTTATATTTTTAATAAATATTTTATTTTTTAAATAATATTTTATAATTAGTATGTTATAATTATGACCATATAATTTATGAGATTGATACAATACTAATTTTAAAATTTACAAATTAATAAAAACTAGGATTAAAAATAAGATAAAAAATTAGTAGTTGCTGTAGTAATATTTTAATTCTTTTTTTTATGGTCTTTATGGTTAAGTTGTGTTTGAATGTTATAAGAGTAAGGTTATTATTGAAGTCGAGGACAAAAGTTGATACTTCTAGGATGAATTTGGTGCTATCTAATCCAATAACTCTTTTGAAAATTAAATGTACATAAAATTTCTCTCTTTTTTCACTTTGTTATGTCAATCAAACTGATCATCGTTGCCACGATGAGTGTTTTCTGATAGTTGATTGTATAAAACCGCTTTGAACCGTCAAATGGACCTGGTTAAATCGTTTGAAATGGATTAATTTTTTTTAATTTCCCCCAAATTACTACATTATTTAATTATTACACTTCCAAAAAAGGGGTCATTACCGACGGCCAAAAACCGTCGAAAAGGATGAAAAACCGTCGGAAAACTACGTTTCCAACGAAAATTCTGATATGAGCATGAACAATCAAAGCCAAGGACCTAACATTGAAGACTTACATGGACCCTTAACAAGGGCAATGCTTAGAAGAATCCAAGACTCATTGAAGAAGGTGGTGGTTAATCACCTGACTCATAGGCAACCGTATGAAGAGGGCTTCACCTTGAACCTCTTGTGCATTGAGCTATTGACCACCTAGTTAGGGATAGGACCTATGACCTTTGTTTAGCTTAGACGTCATGTAATAAAGGTAGGGACTAGGAACCTTGTATAGAGTAGAGTTTATGTAATCAAAAGTGCTTATTCAAAAATCACTTAGGACTAGTTTAGGGTTTGGGCCTATTGGGCCATAGCATAATAGTAGAAGGCATTAGGCCCCAAAACAAAGCCCACACTTGGGTACACTTAAGAAATGAGCGGTTTCCTTTAGAAAGGAAGTCCAAACTCCTACCAAGGGGTGATGGACCTTTCCAAGTATTGGAGAAAATAAATGATAATGCATATAAAATAGATCTCCCTGGTGATTATAATGTAAGTGCCACATTTAATGTGTCTGATCTCAGTCTTTTTGAAAATGACACAGATGATAATCAACACAATTCATGGACGAATGTGCTTCAAGAAGGAGGGGATGATATGAGCATGGACAATCAAAGCCAAGGACCTAGCATTGAAGACCAACATGGACCCTTAACAAGGGCAAGGCTTAAAAGAATCCAAGACTCATTGAAGAAGGTGGTAGTCAATCACCTGACTCATAGGCAACCATACGAAGAGGGCTTCACCTTGAACCTCTTGTACATTGAGCGATTGACCACCTAGTTAGGGACAGGACCTAGGACCTTTGTTTAGCTTAGACTTCATGTAATAAAGGTAGGGACTAGGAATCTTGTATAGAGTAGAGTTTATGTAATGAAAAGTGCTTATTCAAAAAGCACTTAGGACTAGTTTAGGGTCTGAGCCTATTGGGCCATAGCTTAATAGTAGAAAGCATTAGGCCCAAAACAAAGCCCAAACTTGGGTGGAAGGAGCTAAGGGGCGCTACTTGTGGCTCAAGTTAGAGTAGCTTGCACTTCAAGTTAGTCTAGCTTGCACCTTAAGTAGGATGAGCCTATAAATAGATATCATGTAAATCATTTTAGAAGTTTGAATACATTTGAGTTTTCTCACACTTGAGATTGCTAGAGAGAGTTGAGAGTTCTCCACTTCTTGGTTATTGAGTTGAACCTTTGATTCTTATCTTGAATATCCTTATTCAAGTGGTGAATCTTCCCTTGGCTTATCAAATTCAGTCTTCTTCTCAATGATGATTCAATTTGTGGCGCCCTCCCTTCATCTTCTTCCTATTCCATTTTCTACTTTTATTCTTTAATTTTCTGCACTTTAAATTCTGCACTTTAATTCTTGTTCTTGTCATTTCAATTCATATATAATCATGCTTTTCTACTCCTTTTTGTTTCTCTTGATTCTCACTTGAGAATCTAGCTTCATTCTATTGTTCTAGTTTGTGTTTGATCTTGAATTCTTAGCACTTGAAATCAAAGAAAGATCCTCAAAAGTTTAGTGATCAATCCTTGATCACATCAAATTCCGACGGACACAATTCCATCGATACTAGATGCGTAGGAAACGGTTTCCGACTGACGGGCCATATCCGTAGGAAATTTCCAACGGAAAAAGCCGTCGGAAAATCTGACATACTACCGTCGGACAAAGTCGTCGGAAAGGTTTCCGACGAACTTTTCTGTTGGAAATCAAGTAATGCATTTACCGATTGACTTTTCCATCGGAAAAACTGTCATGCTGTTACTGATGACCTTGTCCATCGGTAATATATTTTTTTTTTTAATTTTGTAATTTGTTTTTATGATTTGTCCTTATGATTTTATATTATTGAGTAAATTCATTAATTAATTTATATTCATTAATTAATTTTAAATTCATTAATTAATTTACGCAATTAGCATAAACAACAGATTAATAAATTTACAACTAATAAAAAAAAAATAGTTACAACTAGACAAATATATCAAAAAATACACTCATACAAATTAGACAGATATATAAAATTTACAACTAATTACACAAATTAAATTTATACAATTTCTTAGCATGCATTGAACAGTTATAATATCCCAAAATAGAAAACCCCAGTACCTCTGGCGGCCCAAGAAATGGTGTACGCGATGGTGGTCAGTCGAAGTGTCAACCTCTGGCAACCCTCAAAACAGAGAGCACAAAAACAACAAAATAAACCATTTCCATATCAGACATCACAACAACAAATAAATTAAACAATTTGATTGATGCCTAATATATGGTTTAAGATATACAACATTTCCTCGAAATAAACAGGACAAGATACTTTGTTAAAAAAAAAAAAAAAGACAAGACAAAACATAGATATCAACATGAGCCAATGTTATGAAACAACAACAATAGACAACACATGCTTAGAAAATAACAGACAAAGTCACAAAGCACCCCATGGCCCCTTTTGTTGCATTGTTATCCATCTCCCACAGTACTATAACTCCTCCCCTTATAAATTGATCTCTTCCCTTCACCAATTTTCACCACACAACATAACAACAACATATTCCTAACAACACATTCATTTCAAAAACTCCAAGACCAACACACCCCATTTCAATAGTTATATTCTCCCTTTCTTGTTTTTGTCTCTTATAACAGCCATGAGCCAAGAAAAACTAATGCAACATTATCAAGTGGAGCAAAATCAGATTTTTAATAAATATAAATAACAACAAAATAGAAAAATAAAAATAAAAAATAGCAACATTAAACAGCAAAAAAACCATAAACAAAATAAAATAGCACAAAGAAGGAGAGGCGGCGAGGAAGATGAGGGGAGGTTGCTCACCTAGCTGGTGCTCGCGATGGAGGTGCTCGCACAGAGAGGGGGAGGCGAGCGGCGGTGCTCGCGGCAAAGGTGCTCGCACAGAGAGGGGGAGGCGCGTGGAGGTGTAGGGAGGAACAAAGATAGGGAGAAAGGGAAGATAGAGAGGCCGGTGGTGCTGTAGGGGGCGACGCGCGGTGGTCAGACTGGCGCGTGGTGGAGGCAGAACCACGAGCTCGAGGAGGGTCTTTCGCGCAGTAAGAGGAACAGAGAGAAGGAGATAAGAGAGAGAGGGAGAAAGCATAGGTTGGTGGTGAGGGCCGCTGGTGGTGGGTGGCGGCGCGGTGGTGGTCGTTCTTGCGGCAAAGAGAGAAGAGCGATAGAGAGAGAGAGAAAGTAAAGGAAAATTGGAGGGATGGGGGGAAGGGTTTACGGTGGAAATTAATAAAAGCTTTCCCACGAACGTTTCCGTCGGAAATTCAAAAAACTAATTACAGACGGCTAATTCCGTCGGTACCTGTATATAGATTTCCGATGGGCTATCCGTCGGTAAATGCAGTCCTAGTCACCGACGGCTATGTCCGTCGATACCCTTTCACGAGAAATTTTTCAAGATCCCGCCATGTTTCAACCGATTTACCGAAGGGCTTAGTCCGTCGGTAGCATTACCGACGAACTTTCCGTCGGAAATTTTGACAACTATTGGTATTCTACATTTCCCACGGTAATATCCGTCGGTAATCTCTACATTTCCGACGGACATGGGATCCGTCGATAAAATTCCATCGGTAATTCTTCATTTTCTTGTAGTGTTAATTTATTACTCATATGTCCAAAAATCAATTGAACCATGACCCGGTTCAAATGTCTCGTCAGTTTGATCTCCGGTTCGGGTTTGAAAATATTGATTAATATGCACTATTAATGTCGATTTTTTTTTTTTTCATAAGCAATCAATCATAAATCGTCACATTGTTAAAATATTTGACTTTTATCATAACTACCTTAAAAATCACGCATATGATGATTTATGATTAGTTGACAAAATAAATTTTTTACACAATCAATCAAAATTAAACTCTCTAAAAATAGTAATATGCAATGATGATGGTGAAGTTTATTTTACGGCAAAGAATGATATTTAAAGAGGTTTTTTCAGAAGATTTAGTTTTACGGGCTTTTGATTTTTTTTTCATTTATATATTTTGTCACAATAAAATGCAGCAAGATGTAACAAGATGAAATGAGATTTAGTAAAGGAATGAATTATTTATTCATATGGAGGAGAAGCAATCGCAGGTCACATTTTGGTTTTCTGGTTCAATATTTTAGTCTCTTCCAACCCTAAATATAAATTTGGAGGGAATTCCAGGTCACGTTTCACATCAGCAAACTTAACGAACTCTTCAGGGAACCCTACCCCAGGGACTCAATTGAAAATTTTATATAAGTTCAGGGATCCAATTAGAAACTTTTTTAGTTCAGGGACTCAATTAATAACTTTATAAAAGTTTGGGGATCCAATTATAATTTTTTTTAGTATAAGGACCTATTTGAAAATTCTCAAGTAGTTCAGGGACCTACTCAATATTTAAACCTTTATTTATTACTTCTTATAATATGTTTTATTCTGATTATTAATATAAAAAAACCTCAATCTTGCATCCCACGGATAATTGTCATGCAAAAATATCCCCACAAGTATGAAAGTTTTTGGATGTCACATTTGGGAAAGATTGATTTTAGGTAAAAAAAAAAAAAAAAAAAATTTCCTGAAAAAAAGCTATTTTGAAATTAATTGACATGTTTGACAAATTAGATTAAATTTTTTAAATATTTATTTATAAAAAAAAAGAGTTTTTTCGAAAAGATAAAGTTTGAAGTTTTTTTCAAAAAACTTTTGATTATTTTAAAACTAATTATATTTCTCCATTTCATCCTTATAAAATTAACTATCAAATAAATATTATTTTTCAATTCATACAACTTTTAACCCTTTTTTTGTAATTTACCATACAAAATGCTTTTTTTATATCATTCAAACGAAATAGATTATATTAAAATTACTTTTTAGTAAACATACCCAAACAAAAACAAATTCTGATTATAATTAATTATCACATTAATTATTAATATAATCTAATTTTGGCGGTTATTCCAAACACACTTGGGACACTCTAAAAGGAAATTCAAGAAGAGTAGGACATACCTTTTTCCCCTTTATTTTGTGGTTAATAGTATTTTTCAAACGAAATATTACATACATAGGCTATGTTTGGGAGGATGGAGTGAAAATATTAGTAATAAAGTGGAGTGTTGAAAATCCATTAACCCATTGTTTGAGAGTTTCTTTGTTAATGAAGTGAGATGATTGAGGATGGTAATCCAAACCACTTCACTCCATCCATAGTCTCTCATTTTCATACCCTCCAAATCGGGGGTTTGAGGTTTTTTTCCATTCCTCATTAAACTTTCAAACAAAAGAATGAGATGCTCTTATCTTTTCATTCCATTCCATTATTAATCACTCCACTTCATCCCTTTAGAAACTTCCAAACATAGCTTTAATAAGGAAATGAATTCCCTACCACTGGAATCAACACTTAATTAATGACATCATGTATCTAAATCCTAGACTAATGTTTAATTGTTTATCAAAGAACAAAGGCCCTGTTTGTTTTGTTTCCAGTTTCCTGTTTTCATTTCCTGTTTTCAGAAATAATTATAAAACTGCCACTTTGTTTTCATCCTGTTTCCTATTTTCAGAAAGTTGTTTTCAGTGTTTCCTGTATAAATTTATGAAAACAAAAAATAAAATGAAAATAAGATGATAATTTTATAATTATTTCTGAAAACAGAAAATGAAAATATGAAACTGGAAACAAACTAAACACACCCAAAAATACCTGAATTATGAATTTGTTTTTGTTTTTCATCTGACAGGTGTCCCTCAACACTTAACGCGCTTTAGCCCGAGCGCTTGATGCAATCATTCCATCTTCTTTTTTCTGTTTTTAGGGGTTGAACATCATGCTACATTCATGCCTCCCCAGTGTCTACACTGTGCCAACTAGCTTTTCCCAGCCGTTTGATTCACACAAAATAAAATCTAATGGCTGATATGTTAAGCTGAGACCTTTCATATGGTGCAAACTCAACACACTTGATATAAACCCATTGCTCATCTTTGCGGCTATTGATATTCCGATGCTTTACTACAAAAAGCATGTGTTTTTGTGTCCTTTGCAATGCAAGCCATTCCACTACCGCACTGCTCTATCTCTTGCAAATGAAATGTCAATGGTCCCATAGATAAGTATGAAAGGCAGCATACTTCATTTATTTATTTTAATTAATATTTTTAAAAAAAGGACGGCAACTTAAAAATAAAAGGACATCATCTTAATTGTCCCTGAAAAATAATTTTGAGCAAAATCTCCCTAAAAATTGTTGCCCAAAAAATTGAATAATGAGACCATTATTCATCTCCCTCGATCTAATGGCCCAAAAACTAAAAGAAGCTCTAGAAAAATGATTCCTGATCTCTTCATTCTTTCACAAACATATCCCTTTCTCCCTTTTACAAACGAACACAAATGTTTCTCTTGCTTTCTCATCCTTCGGTAATCTCCCAATAAACATTGTCCCTGCTCTTCTTTCTCCCTCGGTCTCTGTTGCTCTTCGACTCCTCGGTCTCCCTTGGTCTTGTGACACAATCAGGAGCAAGAAAATAGAGCACTTGGATGGGGGCGGATCTTCTTAATGATAGGGAGGAGCCATGGCTCCACCAAGATTTTTTTTATTTGTTGATATATATATATATATATATATATATATATATTTTGAGGCACTAATGTTAGATTATATATATTTTTCTTTTACAAAATGCCTTCAATAGCGCAGTAGCCAACATACTTTCCTCAACTCCCAAGATCCCAATTTGAATCCTATGCAAGGAAGATTTTCGTTTTTTAAAATTTTCGCATGATAATACACAAAAAGTGCTGCAGCGGAATTGAACATCGAACATTGTGCATGAAACGAGTGGAACAAGAGAAATTATATTTGCACACCCAAAGTTGACATCCAAAGTTGATATCTTAGTTAATCGGTATAAATATTTGGTTAATTTAGTTCATTATATGATTAATCATGTGTAAATATTGGGTTAATTCATGATGACCCATTAATCATATAAAGAACTGAATTAACCAGATATTTACATGTGATTAACCAAATATTTATATGGTTATGGAAAATAAGCTTCATATAACCCATTAACCATATAATGAATTGAATTAACAAAAAATACACATTTTTAATCAAGGTGTCCACCTGAGCGTCAAACCCATGTATGCAAATATCATAACCGGTGGAATAAACCAACTGCGCCTGCAAACATTTTACACTAGAATGTGAAATATAAAAGTATATTTATTATTTAGGTATATATTTATTATTTAGGTATTTGGCCCCCTCAAAATATTCTGTCAAGCTCCGCCACATTGGTGACCGTCGGTCGTCGGAGAGCAGAGCACAGTGTCGTGTAATTGTGTGAGGGAGGAGATGAGAGTTGTTAAGTAAGCTCGGAGTGAGATCAGTGGCATGGGTACAATTTTGTCAACTACAAGGGACAAAAAAAATTATATAAGGCAGTTATATATATATATATATATATATATATATATATATATATATATATATATTTTAAATGAGAGGGTGCATGCATACCCTGAAGATTATGTGTGTCCGCCCCTGACAGCCGAAGCTATTTGCACTCCAATTCGTTTATTTACCCTTTTTACCAAGGAAAAAGATATTTGTTGGTACGAAAGGTATTTCGTACTATTTATTTATAGAAGCAAGTCTGTTATATTAATTTTATATCTGGCTCCACCATTTTCAAATTTACCTTGATTTAATCGGTTCTTCGCTCTTTTGTGCACATTCATTTCGAACCAAATAGCATATCTCTTTTACTAATAATCATGATTTTATTTTTATTTTTATTTTCGTTAATGTATGATTTCTCAAAGAGAAGCATACCAAATTTTAAGACCTCCGATTGTCTCACTTTCCTGATTCATGAGCAGGACTTCTTTTTTGCCAAGGTATACACATCTAGCCTTATCCCAGCTGTTTTACATGATAAAAATAATGTTGTTGTGTAGTTTTTTTTTATGTCTGTTTAGAGTTATTACTTCACCCAAAATGACAATGGCGTGATGTATAACACTGGGAATTCAAATCGAATTCCTAATTTAATAAAGGACCAACGCAAAATCAAAAAATTAGATAAAGAATGAAAATATATTTTGGATGTGAGATGATCCCTCTTTTATATAGAAATTAAACTCTTATGATATTATCATTCTCGCCTCCACCTCTATTTATTAAATGAGTAAGTACTATCATTCCCATCACAGATAATTGTAAAAAAAAAATATCTCCACAGAGCGTTGCCAAAGAAACCTCAAGAAGAATTTTATTCTTATTAAAAAAAAAAAAAAAAGAAACCTCAAGAAGAGTATGACATACTTTTTCCCCTTCATTTTAGGGTTAATGGAATTTTACTGCGTCCCACTTGAATCAAGACTCATTCATTAATTCTGTCAAAAGAAAAAAAAAAAAAAAAAGACTCAATTAATTAATCCAAAGCCTTTTTTCATTAATCCAAATCCTAGAAGTAATGTTTTTATCAAAAAACGAAAATACCTGAATAATGAATTTGTTTTTGTTTTTGTTTTTTATATGACACCTGTCCCTCAACACTTAACGCGCTGTAAGCCCGCGCGCTTGAAGCAATCATTCCATCTTCTTTTCTCTGATTCTGGGTTGAACATCATCATGCTATATTCATGCCTCCTCAGTGCCTACACTCTTCCAACTCGCATATCCCAGCCGTTTGATTCACACAAAAAAAAATCCAATGGCTGATATGTTAAGCTGAGACCTCCCATACGGTGCAAACTCAACACACATGATATAAGCCCATTGCTCATCTTTGCGTCTATTGATATTCCGATGCTTTTTTACTACAAAAAGCATGTTTTTTGTGTCCTTTGCAATGCAAACCATTCCACTACCTCGCTGCTCTATATACAGTTATACACACTACAGCACTGCTCTTCTATCTCTGCAAATGAAATGACAGTTACGCTGAAGAAAGTGTGTGAGACCCAATTTTAAAGCGTTTTGGTTTTGGTGAGCTGGAAAAATTGCCTCTTGGCTATCCACTTGTTTTATTTCTCTCTCCTCTTCTTACTGTAATATTTCCTTCTAAATGATTTTGCTTATTCTGAGCTTCTTTTGTTTTCTGTTTAGGCGTTGAATGGCCTAAAGAGTAACTATCTTGGGAAGAAAAGAAGATTCAAGGTACCTAAAGCTGGTTCAGTAGTGTAATAACTAGAGTTTTTTTTTTTTTTTACAAATTTTTTTATGGTCTTTTTGATTTTTTGCCAACAAGGTCCCAATAAGTTCTTCATGTTTTTCTTATGGCCATGGGTTTGTTCCTTTGGGGCGATTTTTAACTATTGACGACTCTTTTTTTTTTTTAATCTCCTAAAAGCTTTTTCACCATGCTCTGGTTTTTGTGGTGGGAGATATTTTATAACAGAAAGGACCTATGAAACTTCTATCGCCATTATCTCATTCTAGGACTTATGATATGATGTTTACATTAATAGAGCACCAAGAGAGATTATGAAACATATTTTGATAATTTTACATGTTGGCAATGACATTAATCGCTTTCCAAAAATATGCTACTTAATTATTATGTTGAATTAAAGCATTACCATTTGTTCCTTCCTGCATTGAGCTTGTCCAATGTTTCTTAATTATTGTTATTGTACCATTTTTTTTTTAATCTCGTAAAAGCTTTTTCACCATTCTCTGTTTTGGTTGTGGGAGATATTTTATAACAGAAAGGACTTATCAAATTTGTATCACAACTATCACATTCTAGGACTGATGATATAATGTATATACAGTGTTTTACATCTCCACCAAAAAAAAAAAATTGCTTTACATCAATAAAACACCAGAGGAGATTATGAAACAGATTTTGAACTTTAATAATTTATTACAATCGCTTTCCAAAAATATGCTACTTATGGCTTGAATTAAGGCGTTACCTTTTGTTCCTTCCTGCATTGAGCTTGTCCAATGTTAATTAATTAATTAATTATTGTACCAATATTTCAGAAAATGAAGAAAGTTCAAAGGTTTCTGAATAGTGACATTCTCTTTGATGTTCTGTCCCGTATTCCCGTGACGCTCTTGCTTGATTTGAAGTG
The DNA here is from genome assembly GCA_035048595.1 of Echinosophora koreensis. Taxonomy (NCBI): domain Eukaryota; kingdom Viridiplantae; phylum Streptophyta; class Magnoliopsida; order Fabales; family Fabaceae; genus Echinosophora; species Echinosophora koreensis. The sequence goes on along the minus strand of JAPCYP010000013.1, from coordinate 6,137,530 downwards.
CATTTCAAAAGAGTGGCATCACATAATTTCAAGCCGTTCCTTCATAAAAGCTCAATTGGAAAACAATGAACCCGTCCTAACAGGATTCATCCTACAAGAGAAGTTTATGTGGTGCAATGAAGATATCAAAACAGTTAGTTACATTCCTGTTCCTGTTCCTGTTCCTTCTGTTGAGACAAGAACAAGAGGAAACAAAAAAGTGCACCAAATGGTTTTCGATTTTCTCCCTGAAGATGTTGTTGTCTTGTCATCATGCAAAGGGCTTGTTTGCTGCCGTAGCTGTTTCCCTTGTCATGGAGAACCAGCTTTATATGTCTGCAACCCTTCAAATAAGCAGTGGATTAAGTTGGAATGGTTTGCTTATGATAGAAATGAAAGCATAGCAATAGCTTTTGATTTTGACCCATCAAAAGACTCCTTTGACATCTCTACAAAATTCAAGTTGGTAAGAGTCAAGCAGGTTGAGGAATTGCACTTGGCTTTTCAGTTGTACTCATCGGAGACCGGATCGTGGAGGGAATCAAATGAAATCTGTCAATGTGGTAACAATTTGATAAAAAATAAAGGGATATACATAGATGGTGTCTTGCATTGGCTCACAGATGATGATCAAGTTCTGACTTTTGATGTTGAGAAGGAGCTGTCTTGGTTGATTTCAGTACCAGTCCCATCTTTCGAGTTTAGGGCTATCCCCGAATCATGTATTGGTGAATCTGAAGGGAAACTGCATTATGTGTTGATATCAGAAGAAGGTCTTCATGTTTGGTATCTTGAAGATTATTATGAGTTTAAGTGGACACTCAAGCATTGTAAATCATTGGAGGAGACTGAAGGAGAATACCCTCACTTTTTTTTCAATTTAAAGAATCGAGTTTCGCAGCGAGTGAGTATCGATACAAGCCCATGGATGAATCCTCTAGGCTTCAGTGATGGGATCTTACTGATGAAGGTGTGTGCAAATTTGTACCTGTATGACATCAAGATTAACAAGATGACTGAAGCTTGCTCCCTTCAAGATCTGAATCCAAAATCCTTGTGCTATCCTACTGTGCTTCCCTATTCCTTAAGCTTGGTTCCATTAAATCATGCATAGAAGGTGCCATTCCTCCCTCTTAGCTTTAAGTTTAACTAACATCATATTTGTAACAGAATCACTTTGAGATGTAGATATAGTAACTTGGTTGCTTGGAAGGTTGTTTCCCTCTCCTTCCAAATGGAGAAATACACTGCATTATATGGACTAGTGTGAGCATAGTTGAGGCATAGAAATGTTTTGAATTTCCAATATTTCTGGTTACAATAGTTGTTCTATATTTCAGTCAAATCACAAATGTCAATACATAATTACCTCACCTTACACATATATAAGTTGTTAAATCTGATGCTTTGGTTTTATCATATGACTACATGAGCTGCCTAAAGCACTCTACTTAATTGAAGGTGAAATTTTGTGTAGATGGTCTAAGCATATGTTAGGCCAGGGACTGCTCAAGTGGGAAGTGGGCCTGAGGTTGGTGCCCTTTTTAGGCATTTTCTTGATTACATTAATATTTAGTGTTTGTGTGTGTGTGTGTGTGTGTGAAAGAGTTTGAAGTTTGAAGATTAAGCTACATAGAAAGTGATCTGCTTGTTATTTAGTTTCTGGATCACTCTTTGTTGAATGTTTGGATGCTTAGAATGTAATGTATGTATTAGACATTGATTTTTTCCCATTTTATCGCTTAGGAGAAGATGCACTCTTGTGAGGATATAAGAACATCTTTGAAAGCATAGGATATATGTGCACTGTTCCATTTACTGCAGGACTTAAGATGGTTTGTGTTTGTTGTGTGACTTGTGTCCCTCTTTATTTTTGTATGAGCATAAAAATAAATGAGCTGAAACATAGGCATTACTACTACTACTACTACTACTACTAGTATTATTATTATTATTATTTTAAAAAACATTTTAGGATTTTAGCTAGCTTTATAAATAGTATTCGGTTTTAGCGAACCTTGGAACTACCTAATATAACTATTCTCAGAGGCATAAATCCCCTGTTAACTATTTTGCACTTTCCTTCCTGCGTTTGTGAATGTCCTTGAGAATTATTTGTAAAAATGGCATGAATATACAAATTGGGTTGAGTATGTGTGTTGCCATAATTATTTTGATGCGTTGTATCGGTGGAGATTATTCTTAGTTATATAGTTGTTATGGCTTTAAATACACTTATTTGCTATTATTTTTTTTTACTTGCGCAGGAAGCAACTCCTCAGGGCTATTGCTGTATGACTTGCTGCAGTTAGAGCTATGCAATGGCTTGGGTAGTGCTGATATTAGTGCTAGGTTTTTTTGTGCACATGCTAAACATTGTAAATGATGCTAATGCCATAGATTACGTCCATATATGTTTATCTATCCATTTGCAAATATCATTTATTTAGTTATGAGGTGAAGTTTGCACTTTTACTATAATGATAAAAAGTTACCTATATTTGTTTTCTCTTCTTGTTAAGCAGTATTAGAGTGCGTTTGTTATTACTTATCTATGAGAAATTGGTATAATTAATCATTTAATATTTTTACAAAATTGTCTAATTTTTAAACGATTTTCTTTTAAATTAAATTTTCTAATTTCTTATAACTTAAAAGTTGGGTAATCTTTATCTTTTGCAAAATTTTATAAATAAATATTCAAAAAAGAAATTTTACATATGAAGGGAAATGAATTGCTTTACCCAAACAAAGAATTTGAATTACAACGGAATTGAAAATACTTTATCCAAACAAAGCATTTTTCATTTTGAAAATGAAAGTAATTCAATTGATATAATTCAATTCCCATGTATTTCAAATTCCTTAAAATTTTGAAATGCCCCATCTAAACACACTTAATCTCATTTTGATTCAACAACTTAAATCGTCACTCAATTGCAAACATTTTTCATCCATCTTGTCATATTCGCGATCTGGATACCTTAAAGATGATTGGGCTTGCTAAGTTGCATGTTGAATTATACTACCTAAAGCAGCCAAGAGTTCCTTCCATTTCCCTTACTGTCAATGTAAACAGTACACTCATGGATTTTGTTGATTATGTTTTTTATCATGTTTGTTCCACTTTTCCCTTTGTAGACAAGAACTTGACTCGATTTTTCAATGATTTCTCTTTTCTCTTTTTTGCTTTGAGCAATGAACCAACAACTCGAAGAAGTAAGAAATACTTTGTCTCAAAATTAATTTTCTTTAAAATAAAAGCAATCACTCATCTATGAGCTGAATGAACTTTATAAAGCTTGTAATGTGACCATGGTCAAGGGTTGTCAAAGAAAAGATATAAAAGACTCAAATAAGTGTTTAAGGGTTCATTGAGACAATGGGTCTTTAACTCAATATTATGGAGTGCTATACCAATTCCCTTTTCTTTTCTTCCCAAAACAATGTCGTTTTTTTCACTTTTGGCCAAGAACCTTTTTTCTTTTCTTTTCTTTTGTTGCCTTTCTTCTCTTGCTTTTTCTTTCTCAAACATTACCTTTGCTTTGATCTTTTTCCCAAATTCTTTTCCAACCCATTTATCTTATTTCTATCGGCAATTGGCATAAGAACTAGGTAGTACATATCCTTATTAACTTCAAATTAGCCCCCAATATGGAGGTTATATTTGTCCAAGGTTCAAATGAAAAAAAGGGAATTTTGAGCTCAAATAGGGTGACAACAAATTAATTGATTTTTCTAGGATAAATAAATGGTTAATCCTCAATTCAAGTCATTATTACTTATTTTAAAACATTTAATTTCAAGCAATTATTGTAACCAATTTGTAAAGATAATTTGTTCAATTGCTCCTTTTTCACTTCTTTTTTGCTATATCAAAGATATGATTCACTTGATCGCAAGAGCAACTTCTAAATGTAAACATGAATCACTAAAGCATGAAATCAGAATACAATTGTACAACCAACATAGTGTCTTTTCACCACTTCTTGAACTTAGTAACTTTCAATGTAGAGCTTGGAGGATAAATGAATGACAAATGTGAAAGAAGAGTATATGAAGGGATTCAAACAATAGAGGGAATCTTGGGGTGATATTCTGAGATGCAAAAATGATATTATCTACTCCTAGGTGGTACTTTGCTTCACTACAAGTTCAAATAACAAAAGAATGAATGATGAAGTAATATGAATGAGGGTGAATGAAAAAAAAATACACTTGCATGATGGAGTAATGATGATTTTTCTAAAAATTTATACTGCTGAGAAAAGTTGTATCAAAATAAAAAAATTTCAATTTTTTTTTTCTATTTCTTTGGCTAAATTACTATTTTGGTCCCTCATTTGTTTTAATTTATTCAACTTGGTCCTTTTATTTTAAAAATTTTCAAGTTGGTCCCCTTACTTGCCAAACGTTAAGCAATTTGGTCATTTCCGTTAAGTTTGACCATTAAGTTTGACTCTCGCTAGAAAACACCGCTGGAATCTGGAAAACTTCGTTGGAATCTGAAAAACTTCGCTGGAGTCTTTCTTTCTCTCTTTCTCTCTCCCTCCCATTTTCTTCCCTCCCTTCCTCTCTATCTCTCCCTCTCTCCCTTCATCACCAGCTTCCTTTCCTCCACTCATTCTCTCCCCTCGACACGCAACTTTGAGCCTTTATTCAACAGTGACTTTCTCACAACCAAAGAGGACCACAAACCGTGGAACAATGGAGACCGTCTGGTGCCAGAGGTTCATCGGCTCGAGGCGGAGGCCGTGCTGCAGAGGCTTGCGGGTCTGGTAGTGCGGTTGTGGCAGAGTAAGGTGACATTCGACGGGTCGGAGGCTACTGCTCATTTAGCAGGGGAGCGGTGACGATTTCCATCTCATTGATCATTGGTTTTGCAGCAAGCACTTCTTCTTCTTCTTGTTGTTGTTGTTGTCCAATAGGGAACATCAGGGGTGAGGTTAAGATTATGGTTTTGAATTTGGGGCAAGTTGGGAGAATGGGAAGTAGTGTATGAGATGGGATCTTTTGTGCCTTTGCCGAGGGGAGATGAAGGGGGAGAGAGAAAGAAAGGAAGAGAGGGAAGAAAATGGGAGTGAGCGAAAAGATTTCGACAAATTTTTTTAGATTTCGGAGATGTTTTCCGGCGATAGTCAAACTTAACGGAAAGGACCAAATTTCTTAATGTTTGACAAGGGACCAACTTGAACATTTTTAAAATAGAGGGACCAAGTTGAATAATTTAAAATAAATGAGAGACCTAAAGAGTAATTTAATTTTTTTTTAGGTAAAAATGAATGCAAAACTAACGAGGCAGACAATCCGTGTCCTCATTTTTCAAACTTGAATGAATCCCCATATTGATATTTATTATCATTAGGGATGTGAATATGCCAGGCCGCTCGTCGGGGCCTATGGCCTAGCCTATTTAAGGCTTAGCCCAGCTTAGTCTATTTATTAAAAATGTCAGGTTAAGGCTTTTTTAAAAAGCCTATATAGCTAAAGAGGCCAGACCTTAGACTTTTAAAATACATACACACAAATATATATATATATCACTCGGTTCCAAGGACTAGTTAGGATGAGTATCAAACCAATATATATATATAGCAACTCAAGTGAGAGGAGTGTGTTATTATGAGAGATGAGAGGAATAAATCTAGACCTTTGGATCATATATGAATGGTCAAGATTAAAACATAAAGTCATGTGACTTTTTTAAGTGATCACATGCCCACTAACTAACTTCTAATCCTGATCATCCATGTATGGTTTAATGACCCATATTTGTTCCTCTCACTCTCACAATAAGACACTCATCTCATGGGTAAGGATCCACTTACTCCAAGAGTAACTCTTGTTAGAGTTACTCCACTCAATAACTCATCGGGGACATTGATTTCAACAATCCAACCATTGAATATAAATTTCTTATTGAGTAGATCAACTCCTCAAAGTTTCATAAAATTTCAAAAATATTTGATACTTCATCGAATAACTTCGATTGAACATATAATACTTTTTTAAAAATATGAGTAAATGTCGACAATAAGATTACATAACTATGAATGTCTAATTTTTCTGAAATTTGGTGAGCATGATTATTAGGATAATATGACAATATTCGACAATTGGATTGTTGAAATTCAATGTCTCCGATGAATTATTAAATGAAGTAACTCTAACAAGAGTTACTCTTGGAGTAAGTGGATCCCCATCCATATGATATATTATAATACTATAATATTATATTATATTATATTTATAATATTTGAAAGTAAAGGCCTGTTGGCCCATTTGACTGTAGTGACATACTTGCCAATTTATTTGTGAAGGCTTAGTGACCTATTTATCAGTATAGGTCTATCGACCTCTTTATCATTAATTGCTTATGAGCATATTTACAAGTGAAAGCATATAACATATTTATAGGTAGATGTATATTTAAAGGTCTTGTTGATAAACAGACTTTTAAATAGACTTTCAGGCCATATCAAACCTTAAAGTGGGTCATGAACCTTAAAAATTGGCCTATATCAGACTAATAGACCAAACTCAGGTCTCGAGATTGAAAGCAAGCCAGACTCAGACCTGTCAGGGCTTAACTAGACTTAATATATTCCAACCCCCTAATTATCATTCCACCTTGTTGGCCTTCTAAATACAGTTATGTTACTTGAACACAAAATTTTGACATCGTATGTGACACCGTATATATTTCTCTCTATCTCTTACTTATTTTTTATCTTCTTGTATATACGTATTTCAAAAATACACAATAAAAACAAAGAGACACCATATTTATGTCATTTTTTATGCTCAAAAATCATTTTCCTTCTAAATACATACGCCCTAGCCCGTAGATAATTTTTTGTGCCCGCAGGCCAGAGCTAGAGCTTGTAGCTTACAGTTAAAAAAGAGTTCATTATTTGGAGTGATGGTCCTCTCTAGTACTGGAGAGGCCAGTATGAGAGAGGAAGAGAGTAAAAAAAGGTTGAGGTGATATATATATTTTATTTATTATTTAAAAAATTTGAAATTTAATTTTGTTGCCTCTCATGATCCAGTACTGGCGTCTCCAGTACTGGAGAGGACTTTTTTCCCATTATTTGTAATGTAAGCACTTTTCTCTTTGACCGCTGTTATTCAGACAACCGGGCGGGACAACTCTACACGACAACGGCTATAGTAGCACTTCATTTTTTTTTTAATACAAATTTTGACTTTTTTAAAAAAATAAAAAATTTATTTCTAAAAAAACCCATTAACCAGATAATGAACTGAATTCACCAGATATTTGTACCAGATTAACCAGATATTTGTACATACTTAACCAAAAATTTTATTTCTCAAAAAAACCCATTAACCAGATAATGAACGTGATTCACCAGATATTTGTACCTGATTAACTAGATATTAGCACATACTTAACCAAAAATTTTATTTCTCAAAAAAACCCATTAACCTTATAATGAACGTGATTCACCGGATATTTGTACCTGATTAACCAGATATTTGCACTTACTTAATCAAAAATTTTATTTCTCAAAAAAACCCATTAACCAGATAATGAACCGAATTCACCAGATATTTGCACCTGATTCACCAGATATTTGCACATACTTAACCAAAATTTTATTTCTTAAAAAAAAAACCCATTAACCAGATAATGAACTGAATTCACCAGATATTTATACCTGATTAACCAGATATTTGCATATACTTAAAAAATGTTAGAACAAAAAAAATGCATTTTTTTTAAAATTTCGAAATTTATAATAATAAAAAAATAAACAGTATAACACTACAGTACAATACAGTAATACTATACTGTATAATTATACGGGTTGTCCCGTATAGTTGTCGATCCTGGTTGTCCTGGAAACATTTCTGTGTCTCTTTCGAGGCCGTATATGATACGATTACGTAACTTTTTCCATGTCATACACACAAGTTCAACAACACACTACACGCCACACACCACGGCAAAAACGCGGAAAGATTCAGAGATAGCACAAACAAAACAATTCCTTTCTCTTCCCCGAGTCCGAGTCCGACTCGGTGGCGACGAAGAGGGCCAACTCAGTAATCTTCCTTCTTTTACACTTTACAGTTTCACCATTTAACCATTTTCTCGCGCACACACAGACACTGACACACACACACATTTCTCTCACTAAACTCACACACACAGATTCAGATAGAGAGAGAAAGCAAGCAAGGTGCATTTCTCATTATCCCAATACGACGGAGCACAACCACGCCGTTTTCTCAAACCCCCGTCGTTTCGTCGTTCTCTTTGTCGTCGTCGTTTTCGATATCAGTAACCGTTGAGAATCTTCCAAGACACAGAGCTGGAGTCGCTACAAGATCCCAAGCAGTTGAAGGCTCCGCCAACCGCCGCCGCCACCAACGGTCAGATCCGTTACCGATCGCCGTCCTCCGCCGAGCTCTTCGACGGCCAATCCAACACCAACAACTCCCCGCCGTCCCACGCCGCCGATCAGCACCACTCGCCGGAATTCGAGCCCTCCGGCAAAATGCTGAAGCGCTCCGGCCGCCAGGAGTCATTCTCCGATAAGATCTACCGGTTCCGAGGGACCTTGCTCGTCGTCTCGATCCCGCTACTACTCATCACCTTCGTTCTCTACGTGATGCCTTCAACTTCTTCCAACGAGTCCGTTGGCGATTATGCTCTCGTTAACCGGAAGATGTCGCCGGAGAAGAAATCCGGTGGCTCATACGCCGTCATATTCGATGCCGGAAGCTCCGGCAGCCGCGTTCATGTCTTCCACTTCGATCATAACCTAGATCTCGTTCATATTGGCAAAGATCTCGAGCTTTTCGTGCAGGTCAAAATCGAATCAATTTTAATTTTATTTATATATTTTTTTCTATTTTAAATGAATTTGCAAATTTTTTTTTTCAGATCAAACCGGGTTTGAGTGCTTACGCTCAGAATCCGAAGGAGGCAGCGGAATCTCTGGTTTCGCTTTTGGATAAAGCGGAAAGCGTTGTTCCTCGGGAAATGCGATCCAAGACACCAGTCCGAGTTGGGGTGAGTGTTTTTGAAGGAAAATTGAATTTGTTTAGATTGATTTTATATATGAATTTCTGAAGGAAAATTGAATTTATGTATATTAAGTTTAATAGTAGTCAGGGTTGCATTGTGGTTGCGGCCAATTGTGGCCGACACGATCTGCAATCACCATTCGATGCGGTTGCGGTGGCTACTGCAATTAATATGTTGCTGCGATATGTTGCTGCTGGCATCACGTGATGCAGTTTGCATTTTGAAACCCTTTCACATTTGAGTTTTTGAAGGGGAAAATTGAATTGAATGTGTGTTGATGCAGGCAACTGCGGGTTTGAGGGCTTTGGAAGGCGATGCATCTGATAGGATCTTGCAAGCGGTGATCATCACTATGTCTCGAATGCTTTAGCAGCTATGCCTAGTTTTTTTTTTTCCTCCTTTTTCTTAAACTTTTTGTTGTTTCAAATTTCTTTAATTTAAGGTAAGGGATTTGCTTAAGGATAGAAGCACTCTTAAATCTGAGACTGATGCGGTTACGGTGCTGGATGGAACACAAGAAGGTGCTTTTCAATGGGTATGATTCATGAACTTGGTCGTTTGACTTTAACTTTTCTTTAACCATGCCTGCCTATAGCTTTATGTCATGAGAAATGTTATACCCTCCAACAAATTCCTCCTACAAATCCTTCTACTAACTAAATAATTAAATGCATTTACTTTTTCATTTAATAATTTTTTTATTTAGTATTAAGGGAATTATTAGTAGGATTTTTAGGAGAATATAGCAAAACTCTACTTATTATGAGTGCATCAAGACTAGACTGCAGCCTGACTAGAGGAGAATTGACATGCTTTTAACTCAGATCAGATTGTGAAATCTCTAGACTAGTAGAATGCATAGGGACTAGAGGAGAATTGAAGAGCTTCTCTTAACACAGATCTCATTGTTAAAGCTGTTCCTTATTAGAATTCTTGATGGTATATGTTGATTGGGGGACTTGAATTTTGTACAATGGTGGGTTTTGGTGGTCGTGATTTGGGGGAGAGGTTGAAAGAACTGGGCTGAACGTACCCTCTTCTATTATATGGAGTTTTGTGTCGATGAAGGTACTTTGGAGACAAGTTAGCTTGAAGTAGTACACTTGCTTGTTCGTACCCTTTCCTCCTTTGTCTATTCGAAACACATCAGTTATAAACTTCCTAGTTCTGTACCTTCGCCCCCACTGCTCGATAAAGTTCTTTTATGGAAAAAGAACAACAAACAAACTTGCGTGCACAGATTTATTCATTTCTTTATGTATAAATTACGAAGTTTAAACTTTAACCGACTATTTAGGCGTTTTAGTCTTGTGTGCTCAGTTTGGGTTTTGATATGATTCCTGAACTGTCAATTTGGGTCTTGTTATTGTAATTTTCCCAAAAGGTGCAATGTGGCCCCTCTATTGGCTACATTTTAGAACAAGAAATTAAACGATACAAGTTTATTGAGTTGCTCAACACAATATCAAGAAATTAGGTACAAGATAGGAGGATAAGGAACTATCTTACAACAACCAAAAAAGAAAAAAACAAAACAGTTGTAAAAAATGCTCATCTCTAACTAGCTCTCTAATCTTTGTAAATAAACTCTCTACCACAAAATATGGGAGGGATGAAACTCTAACTACATTTTATCTCACTAACAATTAGGTCCATAGTTTTCAGAAAGGATGAATTTACCAAATAATTATAACTTCTTATTAAATTTTTACTAGATGGGCAGTGGAATTTAATTGCTGATTTGGACTGTAGTTACACAACAGTTAGATTTACAATGTGTACTATTTGTGTTACAATGATTAGTAGTACTATTTTTTTGGTTGTGCAATAAGGGTATCCTCTGGCCAGCTTAGTAATACTATTTTAGTTTGAAGAAAACTGTTAACAAACATGCTACATGAGCTAATTTCATATCGGTGTGAAGTGACACTGACAACTATTTGGAGCAAGTAGATTTCAGCTTCTGAAATTTTTGAAGGTCCAATTGAAGCATTGAACAAAAATGTGACTAAGATACTTCAGTCGTTACTGTATTTTTAATCTATAAGGCTTATATCTTTTGTTACAATGTCTTCCCACATGTTTTCGTAAACAGAGCTGTTAAATGTTATGATATGTTGCATACTTCATTGAATGAGGCCAATCTGTCTCGAGAGCTCTAATTTTATGCCAAAGATTCAACGGGACTGTCTTTGTTATTTATTGCCTTGATGAAATGAATGTAAAATTTGAGTGTGGAGGGTTACTTGCTTTACAATTTTTTGGGCAATTCAGTGAAGTTTGAATTATTGCTTTAATTTAATCTGTCTCATGAGTAACTACTATTTGTTAGTTGGTTGAAGAATGAAGAACCGATCACAGAACTTGTTGGTTTCTATATAATGCAAGCTCATGTAATTTCTATTTGACAATGCAATTCTAAAATTTGTTAAAAAATCATTTACCACTATATGTTGCAGAAGTAGATTAGATCTGGTTCTTTGTATCCCTCAGTGAAGGTTTCATCCTACTTAGTTCATTTGGATCTCCTGTTGGATCCTTACAGTTGAACTTTCTTCTGAATTTGCCCATCCTATCTTGTTGGTAGGAAATCTTATGTTAGTTGACATGACATCCTTATTAAAAGACCTGGCTCACGAATAATCTTAGTTGTATGAAATTTGTACCTATGAAATTGATTACTACTGGATTATGCTCACATCATCTTTTACCCCATATAAGTTTTTCTTCTATATTTAGTTTCTTGGAGTTGGAGTTGTAACCCCATACCTCTTGCATATGCTGTCAAAGTACTGAATGCTGTGCTGACATGTGTTTTACTTTATTTTAATGAGCCAAAATAATTTAAAGCCTATATATTAATGTATTGCTAAAGGAAAATGTATTTATATATAATAACATTTGACAAGTAAAATATGTGAGAAACTGAGAATCATTTAACTATTTAAATAGTCTTCCTAAGTTTGTTTTCTGTATATATCTTAATTCACAGATATTATAAAGAAAAAGTCAGACCATAGGTATGCAGCATCCATTTGATATATTTTCTTTAATTTGTACCTTAATAGAATAAAAGAATATAGATATTTTACTGGCAGAAAATATTGTCTGAATCACTTTTCTTTTCTAATTACAATTCTAGCAAAAATTCTAAGAAACTAGGCTGGATGGTTAGTGGCATCATAAGTAATGATATTTGGACACAAAAATGATGTCCAACACCGTATAAAAGTACTCCTCCCCACTTATTTATTGTTTTCTTCTCTCTCATCATGTATTTCATCACTCCCAAGACACTCATAAGCTCTACGGTGTCTATACAAGGTGATCTAAATTGTGTGTCCAAATATCTTTACTCTTCTGAAATAAGAATGGACTGTATTATAAGAGCTATAGGAGTTCTTAATTAGGAATAGCATTATTATCAGAATTCTTAAACATGGATGATCTGAACTCCGATAAATGACGAGACATGTGCGCTTGATTCTTGTTCCTCATTGTCAGATTGACAGATTCCAAAGATTTACTAATGATTCGACCGTAATTTTAGAAAGGCCCAGATATTTCATATTTATGGTTCATTCTTGGCTTTCTTTTCTCAGAACTCTCAGCACCCTGGATTCTGTCGTGACTTTCTGCTAGACCTATTACTTTCAAATCCAAACAAACTCAACTCTGACAAATGTAAAACATTTGAGCAATTGTCCCACTGGACAATTTTTTGCCTAACAACGAGAAGCTCTAGGTTCCCCTGCATAAATCAAGTTCCTTCCTCTGCGGTTTTGATTAACATAATTTAATTTTGTTTAATCTATTTGAAGAGGGTATGAGCAATGCTTAGATGTATCAGAAATTTAAGATTTATTTAGGACTCTAAACTTTAAAGAATGGCTGTCTTAATAACACTAGAAAGCTTGAGGTCTGATGTGCTATTTTAAGTAAAAATATTGAATTGAATACATGTCAGATAGCTTTTCCTACCCGCAAAAGTCACACACACTGCAGAAGACATTGTTTGGTACAAAAGTACATATTAATTTAAAGCATCAATCTGAACTACGAGTTGTAAGGGAATTAAGATGTTGAGGATTCTCTTTCCGAATAGATGCAGTATTTTGGTTGTCTTACCATGCCATTGTTTTATTTTAGGTGACTATTAACTATCTATTGGGAAACTTGGGAAAAGATTATTCAGAGACTGTTGGGGTAGTTGATCTTGGAGGTGGTTCTGTTCAAATGGCATATGCCATCTCAGAGACAGATGCTGCGATGGCTCCAAAAGTACCAACTGGAGACGACCCATATGTCAAGGAGATGTTCCTAAGGGGAAGGAAATACTACCTCTATGTTCACAGGTTTTTTTCCTACTTATCTTTTACAGCTTCAAGGAGCATTAACTCATGGAGTACATCCACTTTGTAGTCTTTATCATATTATTCAGATAGATAGATATGCTGTATTACCATATTCCATGGCTAATAGATTTTAACATCTTGCTTTCAGTTACTTGCACTATGGTTTACTAGCTGCTCGTGCAGAGATTTTAAAGGTTTCTGGTGATGCTGAAAACCCTTGTATCTTAGCTGGTTTTGATGGTAAATATAGCTTCTCCTTTTTGTATGCTTGGTGTTATTTTATGTTAAGTTGTATTTCAGCTCTTCTATTTAACCATATCAGTCAATAGGGAGAAAGCTCTGTTTATTTATTTATTTTTTATGTTAAATTATTTTGTTGTTCTTCCTCTCCCCTGCCTTATAATTCTGATAACAAGTGCATTTGTTAAATTCTTCTTAGGATCTTACAAATATGGAGGAAAGTCGTTTAAGGCCTCATCCTCCCCTTCTGGGCCAAGCTTGAATGAATGCAAAAGCGTAGCTCTAAAGTCTCTCAAAGTTAATGAGTCAACATGTACACATATGAAGTGCACTTTTGGTGGGATATGGAATGGTGGAGGAGGGGATGGACAGAAAAACCTTTTTGTTGCCTCATTTTTCTTTGACCGAGCTGCTGAGGTATTTTTTATTTTTTATTTTATTTTTTCAACAATGGGAGAAGTGCTGATAGCCATTGCTTCTAATGCTACTGCTTGCCATTCTAATCTTGTTATTTATTCATAGGCTGGTTTTGCTGATCAAAACTCACCTGTTGCAATAGTTCGGCCTGCGGATTTTGAGGATGCAGCTAAGAAAGCTTGTCAAACAAAACTTGAGGATGCCAAATCCTCTTATCCACATACTGAGGATGGGAACCTTCCATATATATGCATGGATCTTATATACCAGTATACATTGCTTGTTGATGGATTTGGTAGGTTTTATTCTGATGTTGGAATAGTTATGCATGATAATGATGTTTAAACCTAATCTGAGTTTAAACCTAATCTGAGTAGTGGTGTTATCTTCCTCAACTGATTGCTTCCATTTGTTGGCAGGCATATATCCATGGCAAGAGATTACATTGGTGAAGAAAGTAAAATACCATGATGCCCTTGTTGAGGCAGCATGGCCCCTAGGCAGCGCCATAGAAGCGGTATCATCTACGTAACAACACTAGTGTCATGACTTAGAACACTCATCTGTTATCTTGGGGCACATGAGTTATATCGCAAGGTTTTTGAGGTGAAATACTGCCATTCATGATGATCAGAAATTGCGTTCAGGCTGAATTGAGATTGGATATGGGTTTACGTATCAGGAATAATGGGAGAAGATGGCTTCATTGTTTTGCATATGTAATTACTTCACAATGTATCAGCTGTGGAAGATTCATTCAATTCATTAAGTGCATCTATATATGGTGTCTTGAGATGAACAAAATGGTGATATTATACCATTTCATTTTTGTTTCTCTGGAAGGTTTCATTCGTGATAGTAGTTAATCCTTTGTTTCCTCATTACTTTGTTGACCTACAGACCTAGCATGTCACTTGCAAGAGTAACTTTTAAAGATTGATTGTCTATCTGGATGTTTCAAAGTATCTGGTTTATGGTGGCCACTGAATTTTTATACTATAAATAAATGAGTGATTTTCATCACTTTCTAAACTGTGTTCTCGTGGTGGCAGCGTCGTTCAACATCTCCTTTTTTATCTTCTTGTTGGTGTTTGTTGGTAACTAACTTGTTGGTGTTCCGGTTTTGATCGAGAATCGTTGCTAATTCCTTTGATGTTGGTCTAGTTGCTGGCCTCCATCATTCCTCACTCATTTGTCGTCACAGATTCACCAGCGCCGCCATTGTAGATTTGGTGGTGGCGAACCGTGCTTGTGTTTGCCCCTTGAAGACTCGTTGGTTGTCAAACCTCTGCCTGTAATTTTCAGGATCGTCATTGATCTTTGTCCGCTACTGGTGGTACTAGTGGTCTCCGTTCAGCATTATTTGTGCAGTTTCTCCATATTATGTCGCTTTCCAAACAGAGAGTTTATTTGAGTTTATGCGAATAACTTGTGAAAATAAACTTATGTAAATAGTATATAAAAATAATTTATGATTTTTATATACATTGATTTTAATTTATTGTAATATGTTTGTTAGAGCATCTCCAATGCTCAATACATTGTTTTTATCTTATTTGAAAAAATTTATCGAGCATTTAATTAAAATGTCTATTTAAATGCATCCTTAACTCGTCGAGTTTTAACCTAAACTGTAATATTTAGGCTAGACCGTAACTTTCCTTTTTAAAAATTTTAGGGTCTGTTTGGTTTATACTTTCATTTCCTGTTTTCATTTCCTATTTTTAGAAATAATTATAATTACAACAAAAAATAGTTATAAAAATGTCACATTGTTTTCATTCTATTCCCATGTTTCCAAATATTTATATAGGAAACAGTGAAAATAAATAAAAATTGTTTTCAATGTTTCCTGTCAAATCTTTGGAAAAAGGGAATAGAATGAAAACAATGTGATATTTTTATAACTATTTTTGTTGTAATCATTTCTAAATTTAAGAAATGAAAACAGGAAATAAAAATGCAAACCAAACAGGCCCTTAGGATTTTGCATATTCCACATGTGCTAGTATCATTAAGAATTTGCGTCTTTCTATATATTGTTTATTTTAATCATACACATGAAGTTTTTTTTTTTTTTTTTAATGAACAATCATACATAAAGTATGAATACGTAATGGGGGCTTCTAGGGTGAACCATTAGAGCATATGGTCCATGGTGAATTATTTGTCAAAACCAATTTTTACCCTTAACATCCACAACTCTTCTACAACCACAACTGCCACCTACCACCCCATCACCAGAAATCAGAACCGCCACCTACCACCTAAACTGTAATATTTAGGCTAGACCGTAACTTTCCTTTTTAAAAATTTTAGGGTCTGTTTGGTTTATACTTTCATTTCCTGTTTTCATTTCCTATTTTTAGAAATAATTATAATTACAACAAAAAATAGTTATAAAAATGTCACATTGTTTTCATTCTATTCCCTGTTTCCAAATATTTATATAGGAAACAGTGAAAATAAATAAAAATTGTTTTCAATGTTTCCTGTCAAATCTTTGGAAAAAGGGAATAGAATGAAAACAATGTGATATTTTTATAACTATTTTTGTTGTAATCATTTCTAAATTTAAGAAATGAAAACAGGAAATAAAAATACAAACGAAACAGGCCCTTAGGATTTTGCATATTCCGCATGTGCTAGTATCATTAAGAATTTGCGTCTTTCTATATATTGTTTATTTTAATCATACACATGAAGTTTTTTTTTTTTTTTTTTTTTTAATGAACAATCATACATAAAGTATGAATACGTAATGGTGGCTTCTAGGGTGAACCATTAGAGCATATGGTCCATGGTGAATTATTTGTCAAAACCAATTTTTACCCTTAACATCCACAACTCTTCTACAACCACAACTGCCACCTACCACCTCATCACCAGAAATCTGAACCGCCACCTACCATCGCTGCCCCTCATGATTTCTGGAAATTGGCCGCTTCACTTTGCCTAATCTCTCAACTTCTTCTCCTCATTTTCCCTCCCACTAAAGAATCTGGTTATACTGAAATCTCGATCCAGTTTGGCGTATTCATTTCTATTGCCATGTTCTGCGAGAATGGAGGTGAGAGGTGGAAGGGGTGGTGGTGGTGGGTCGAGGGTGAGGGAGGCTATAGGTGGAGCGACCACCACCGCTACAAACCCAGATCTGCGACGCCGACAACCACAGCAGAATTGGGCCCTTCCTCTCCTCCATCTCGACCGCCACCACAGACTGGTCTCTGCCTCCTCCGTGCGCCGCCGTGGTGGTTCTGTATTTTTGGAAGTTTTAGACCAGGTTCTTTTTTTATCAAATAAGTTTTAAATTGATTCTTAACAAAAAGACTAAATCATTATAATTAACAAAGCAGATTATAATCAACAAAAAAGAAACATCTTTAATTTTTCCACCAGATTTTCTGGACATAATCTGTTCTGTGGTGGATTGTGCGGTGGATTGATGAAAAAGAAGGGATATGGGGTATTGGGGTGGGGTGGAGGTGAAGAAAACGGGTGGTTTGGGCGTGGTGTTTTTTGGTATGGGTAATATTGTAACTTTAATTTTTTTTTCCAAGTTAAATCTCCACCATTGATTAAAATATTAATAAATCTAATGGCTATTTCAAATGCTTCATCAATGAATCATATGATAACATGGTTCATGTTAGACGTTACCATAAATAATAAAAACTAAAAAGTTCCTTCAAACATAAACTATGAAGTACTGGGTCTTTCAGTCAATTACTCAAATGAAAAATGACAAGTTTACTCTATTTTTCTGTTGTTAAAATACAAACAATAATTATAAAGATTATTTGTAGTCAATTATAACTGCCGTATAAATAAGAGAAATATCTAAAATCATGTGTGCGGGTTTGTACTTCCACAATGCATTATTTTCTCGATTCCTTTTTCTCATTTTTCCTTATAATTCCTATGGTTTCTTATGAATCTCCCCTTAAATAATAGGAGAATGCTAACTAGTGCCCTAAGGACATTGGTTAAGGAAAAAAAAAAGTTGTCATTGGAAGTGGTGCATTCAACATTTGAAAGGACGTTCTACTTAGTTTTTCAATAAACTGCTTGGATTGGAATCCTTAACCAATGTCTTTGGGCACTGGTTAGCTCCCAAAATAAAAATAAAATAAAAATAAAAATAAATTAAT
The DNA here is from genome assembly GCA_035048595.1 of Echinosophora koreensis. NCBI lineage: Eukaryota > Viridiplantae > Streptophyta > Magnoliopsida > Fabales > Fabaceae > Echinosophora > Echinosophora koreensis. The sequence continues at coordinate 6,119,330 of JAPCYP010000013.1, read as the reverse complement.
TCATGATTAATTTACTCACTCACAACGAGATGATTGGATAGTGGACCTATATTCATGGATTGACCCATTTACATAAACGTCAGTCAAGTCCAAATTCTCAGCCCTAGGCCTTAACCGCTTAGCACAGCTGATTTCCTTTGAATCATAAGAGGCTAAGTAGTTTCTTATTTTCTCTCTAGAGGGAGTGGTGCGGCCCGTGCCCCAGCCTTGTATTGTACAGTTGTACCAGTATCTAGCAGTGTCTCACCGTCTTTTCTGAATTCCTAGGTTGTCCTCAACAAACGAAGACATCGATTCTGCAAGTGCATGGCATTATTTTCTCTTCATTCATTCCCGGCAAACCCTGAAGATCCTTTCTCCCAAATCATTCCCAAAAACCTGTGATCCTTGTGGACATAGCGTTACACATGCCATGTTTTTTTGATGTATATATGAAGTTACTTTGGTCCTCTATTTGCATCATGTTTCGTTGGGTCATTTTCACAAACACCTTTTGCTCATTCCAAATTTGATAAACTGAATTGGGCTTGGCTTATTTATCAATGATGATCAGAATTAGATTTAAAATATCTGTTTTTTCTGCAGTGGCACTACGCATCGGCCATAATTCACTCCATGTTAATCACTGTCATAGAGTTGAGCAGCCACTGATGAATGCTGCTTTCAATTCCCTTAACCCTTTAACAAAGTCTGACACTTTCTCAGCTTCTTCAAAATTTGGTTTCTCAGTTAGTCTTTTTTCTTCTTCCTCTCCAATCCCAAGTTTTGGGGTGTCAACTGAGGCCTCAAATGAGGATGATAATGATGACGATGTTGATCATGATGATGATGATATTGATAATTCTAGTCATTCACATTTAAGGGATGATGGTCTTGCCCAAGATGTTAAAACCATTTTGGATATAATTCATGAATCGGGTTCTGGACCATCTGAAATTAAGCGCAGGCTTGAGCATTGCAGTGTTAGAACATCGTCGGAGCTGGTTGTGGAGGTCCTTTCGAGGATTCGCAATGATTGGGAAGCAGCTTTCACCTTTTTCTTGTGGGCTGGGAAGCAGCCTGGGTATGCTCATTCCGTTCGCGAATACCATTCAATGATCTCTATCCTTGGCAAGATGAGGAAGTTTGATACTGCTTGGAACTTAATTGAGGAAATGAGAGGAGGTAGAACTGGTGCTTCCCTTGTCACCCCACAAACTCTCTTGATTATGATCAGGAAATACTGTGCTGTACATGATGTTGCAAGGGCTATAAATACCTTCTATGCTCATAAACGGTTTAACTTTCAAGTTGGGCTGCAGGAATTTCAAGGACTTCTTTCTGCCCTTTGCCGGTACAAGAATGTGCAAGATGCTGAGCACCTACTGTTTTGCAACAAAAATGTATTCCCATTTGACACCAAAAGCTTTAACATTATTCTGAATGGATGGTGTAATTTGATTGTTAGCACAAGTAATGCAGAAAGAATTTGGCAGGAGATGAGCAAGAGAGGGATTCAACATGATGTGGTCTCCTATGCAAGTATCATATCTTGCTATTCAAAAACATCGAAGCTTTACAAGGTGCTCAAGCTGTTTGACCAGATGAAGAAGAGGAATATCACTCCAGATAGAAAGGTTTATAATGCCGTCGTTCATGCTCTTGCGAAGGGTAGGCTTGTTAAAGAAGCTGTTATTCTCATTGGAACAATGGAAGACAACAATGTTACTCCAGATGTTGTTACTTACAACTCCCTGATCAAGCCCCTCTGCAAAGCTCGCAAAATTGACGAAGCTAAAGAAATTTTTGATGAGTTGTTAAAGCGGGGTCTATCACCTACAATCCAGACTTTTCACGCTTTCTTCCACATATTAAGGACCAAGGAAGAAATATTTGGTCTGCTGGACAAAATGAGAGAGCTAGGATGCAATCCAACTATTGAGACTTACATAATGTTGATAAGAAAGTTTTGCCGTTGGCGGCAGATTGATGATGTCTTCAAGGTATGGAATGCAATGACGGAAGGTGGAATCGGCCATGATCGTAGCTCTTATATTGTACTGATTCATGGGCTGTTTCTGAATGGAAAGCTGGAGGAAGCAAACAAATATTACTTAGAGATGCAGGAGAAAGGCTTCCTCCCTGAACCAAAGACAGAAAAAATGCTTCAGGCATGGGTTTCTGGGAAGCAGGTAACAGAGGGCCAGGTGACAGATTTAGAGCAAAATCAATTGGAACATGATTCTATGAGAAAGAAAGTCAAAACTATACCTAGTAAATTTGATAGGGAAAAAGCTTTTCTTCGCGAACCTGCGATCAGAAGAGTAACAAGAGAACGGGGATTTTCTTTCTGGGAGCAGTAAATTTTAGCTTAACTGGAGGTCCAATTACACATTCTTTATCTATGGAGATGATGGTTGTTGATCAGCATACTTTTCAAATTTGATTGTGTACTTCCAATAGGTTCTTGGCATGCTAGTGTATATCTACAGTCCAGACTTCAATTGCATTGCCGTAAGCAAGAGTACAATACTGGAGCTGAACTCAGGTAGGTACTCGTCTGGAATTTCAGCTAGAAACTGAAACCAATGCTGTGATCTCTTCGATTGTAGAGAAAAAATGTGAATTGATAGTTGTTTTCAGGAATACATTATACTGAGAGCAATTCTCATTCGGCGTTGCTTAACTTAATATCAATTGTTATTATTACTATATAATAATAATAATATAATAATTTCTGAATCTATCGCTACAGTTTCCCGCTCAATGTTTTCCTTTGTTTTTTATTTATTTATTTATTTTTTATTATTATTATTATTATTATTATTATTATCTGTATAATATGATTTCTGTTATGAAATTAATGTAAAAGCTAAATAACTTAGAAGCAATGGAGATGAAGAAATAAGAGAGAACAAAAGAATAGAGAAGGAAGAAGAAGAGAGCCATTGTATTATACAATTCAAGGTACAAGTTTGCAATGGTACATAGTCCTATTTATAGGACACAACTCTTGTAACCTATAAGCCTATTGAAACCTACATATAATGAGCCATTTACAATATAAAATTCAATGGTAATAACTTAGTCCTTTAACTCATGGAGGTTACAAGACTAAATGGGCATCCATATTTTGCACATGTTTCATAATACTCCCCCTTGGATGTCCATTACTTAAAGAATATGCCTCGTTAAAACCTTACTAGGAAAAAACCCTGTGGGAAAAAATCCTAGTGAAGGAAAAAAAGTACAATATCCTTTATATGAAAACTGCCTCATTAAAAACCTTATCAAGGAAAATCATGTAGGACAAAACTTTGATTAAGGGAAAAAGAGTACAGTTTTCTCCCCCTGTTTGAAGTATCACTTCAAGATATATGAATCCCAACATTTTGATTTCTCCCTTGAAGCATTTTGAAGCAATATATTGTGCTCTGACACATTTGATATATTCTTCTTTCAAATAAGCTTTGCAAACAATATTTTTTTCATGTGGACTTTCCTTCCACATGTAAATAATAGCAGGTATGGTATCTGACTTCATCTGGATCATAAAAATAACTTCCATCTGCATGATCAATTAGTTGAACATATATTCATATAAAATTATTATATCAAGTCATATAGTATTTAGCAATATGCGTGCTTGCTTCTCTAACAATAAGGTATGGTCTTCAGGACCAATATATTAGTTATCTTCCTCACATCCAGCTATTGAACCATAGTAGTGTACTCAATAGATATAATCTATCATGAGTCACATAAGAACTAGTTCTTTACATCTTCTTAAACAAAAATTTGATTTGCTTAATGCTCGATCTGCAAGCCGACATAAAACTTTATCCTGCAATAATGTTTTATTTCAAGGTGTTTCTTATATCTTATATTGTTTGGAACAACTTCAAGTCATTCCAATAAAAAGATTAAAAATAAATCTATCCATAATTGCATGAAATAGCATCATATATAGACCATATATTCAAATAGATATTTTTAAATATATATTTAATCCTTCCGGGATTTTCCATATAAATATTATTTTTGAGTCAGAGTCAACCATAAGATGTAATAGCAACTATTTACATGAATATATTTTATATTACTTAAATTTTGGACTTCAAGTCCATTCAAAACTTCTAAGATTTGAACTATTGTTCAAAATCCCCAAATTGCGCAATTTGAAAAAGTACATTTGTCAAGGTTTTAAATGATACATTTCAAATATCTTAAATCCTTCAGGGATATGCTCTATGCACCTTGAATCCTTCAAGAATATGCTCCCAGCACCTTGAATCCTTCAGGGATATGCTTCCAGCACCTTGAATCCTTCAGGGAGTTTCATATAAATGTCATCATCAAGTGATCCATACAAATAGGTTAACATAATATATATTTGATGTAAATTGAGTCCTTCATGTGCTACCAAACTAATTAAGTATTAAAAAGTACTTGCATCCACCACAAGTGCACATTTCTCTTCAAAATCAATGTCAGTTTTATGCGAAAACCCTTGAGAAACAAGTCATCTTTGTTTCTCACAATTTCATATTTCTGATTTCGCACAAAAACTCATTTATATTGATCAACTATATTTACAACTTCGGGTGTACGGACTACAGGTCCAAAAACTTTCCTCTTAACAACCAAGTTTAATTCCGTTGCAATTGCATCTTTCTATTTTTGGCCAAACATTTCTTTGTCTATAATCTTTAATAGACTTTCATTTGCGATCCTCATTTATTTCATTTAGCGCTACATTATATGCAAAAAAAATAAAATTAGTCAACGTTGACTTCATTTCGGTTCCATTGTATTCCATTCATGACATAATTTATTGAGATCTCTTTATTTTCACAAATTTCAGGTACCTGAGTTTCTTCTGGAACTGAAAAATTATTTATGTCAGTGAACTATTCTGGAGTTTTCAAATCCTCAATTTGGCCATCTTACTTTTTAACTCCTTTTCTTGTTTGAGGATTTTTATCTTCGGAACCGACGAGTCTACCACGCTTCATGCGTGCTTGAGACTCATTTACAATATTACATTGTCCAACAGGGAGATCAATTTTAATTGGAGCATTAGCAGTTGGTATAATGAATTATCTTTTGAACTTCCAGTTCATATTGTTTCGTACGAGGATCAAGATTAAAAATGATAATTCATTCCAACTAATCTCTTTTTCCAACTGCTTATTCCCTCCCCCTAATATTGGGAAAATTTCATTAAAATGACAATCGGCAAACTAAGCCATAAATAAATCTGATATTGATTGTCCAAATATTTTACTATAGATTGAGACTCATATCAATCATATATTCCCAACCTTCTCTAAGGACTCATCTTAGTGCGTTGTGGTGGAGCAATTAGAACAAATGAAGCACATCCAAAATTTCTTAGATGGGAAATTTTAGGTTCCTTACCAGAAACCAATTGTAAAGGGGAGGACTTATGATAACTTGTTGGCTGATGCGAATCAATGTCTAGCATATAAGATTGCATGTCCCCAAGTATAAACCTACAAGTTCATTTTGTGTATGAAAATATGCTACAAGATGTTCAATATCAACCTCAATAGACATACAATACTCATTAAAGGCCTGAGATGTAAATTCACCAATATCAAGACATATTTTCTTAATTGGATAATCGAGAAAATGAGCTCTTAGTCAAATTATTTGAGCAAGCAATCTCGTAAACTTCTGGTTACGAGTTGACAAATATGTGACTATCTAGTTGATGCATCAATTAAAATCATAAAATATCTAAATGTCCACACGATGGGTGTATTGGTCCACCAATATCATCTTGTATACGTTCTTAAAATGTGAGAGATTCACTCTCAATTTTTGTTGGTGATGTCTGATTATTAACTTCTCTTAGGAACAGGTAGTACAAATTGGATTGAAGAATCTCCCGGCTCTTCAATGGGTCTCCACATGATTTTTAAAATTATCAACTTCCCTTGGGAACAAATAGTACATATTGGATTGAAGAATCTTCAAGATCTTCAATAGACATGATTTTTCAAATATTATTTGCATCATAATAGACCCGGGATGGCCCAACCGGTCTTGCCAAACAAAAAACTTATTATGATTTGTAAACTTCTGGTTTACATGTGTATTGCAAACTTCTAGTTTACAATTAACACGTCTTTCAATCGCAATCAAATATACTTGAGTTGATAATGCATAAAAATAATTTATAAAAGTTTGTTATCCAAAGAAAACAATATAGAAGATGTTATATAGATTTGATTTATCTTTTTAAAAAAATAGAGGAAATAGAGAGAGATATGGAGCAAGAAAAAAAAATGTAGAGTCAAACCAAGTCTAACGTTCTTCAATTTCTCAATGGGAGCTCATGTCGTTGTATATGACTCCAATTATCAATAAGGAGAGTAGACTCCAATTATCAATAAGGAGAGTAGTTACACATTTCAATATAATACGCAATCATGTAACACGGTAACAAAATAAGTTCAATGGTTACAAGAGGATAAGATATGCTAAAGGTCATAACCACTACATCCTTAATGATGACACCTTTAATATTACCATTTATATATAAAGCATAAGGAACACACATTTTCCTTCAATAATAAAATAAAACGTGTTGCGTCTAAAATCACTTAAAAACATGATGAAATGAATCATATGAATTCCAAGAAAATAATTTAATTACTCAAATCATCAATCAAATATAAGAATAATTTTCTCCATATATTTAACGAAATAGAACATGATCAAATGAATAAATTCATGAGGAAAAAATGAATATTAACACATAGCTTATGATCATTAGGATTTGAGAAACAAAACATTATCTTTACCTTGATTCAACCTCACTTGCAAATTTTAGCAAAATTTTGACACATAACAAATATGATTCATGATCATTTCATACATGTTACAACATTAACGTAACATAAAATGAGAAGATAAGGAGATATTAGGACAAACAAAATAAGAACACAAAAGAGTCTAGTTTTAAGGAACTAGGCATACCACTGATTCTTCTTATTCCTTCTTACAGAAAATGATGCCCTTATATTGAATTCCAAGCATAGGTAGGGAGGGAAGTTACATTTCTCCATAATATATATGAGTTACTAAATCATTATCAAGAATAATAAAGGTCATAACTACTAGTTATGCTAATAGCATTTTACCGCCCTTAATGCCTAATGAATATATTCAATCATCACATGTAACACATCCAATATTTCTTCTTTTTTTTTTCATTGTTACACTATTCATTGTTATGACCTTTATCGTACCCGAAAATATAATACGAAACATTCATTTTTGGGAATGAAGTTCAATACATTAGATATTTTTGCTCATTTTCATCAATATCTGCTCTTGTGTTCACTCATAATAAAGCTTAAAAGCTTAAAATATTCTTGAAAATATTCTCTCATTTTTGCTACTCCAGGAGAATATTTGAGTGACACAAAATAAATTATCTTTTTCTCATTTTGCTACTCCGGGAGCATAATTGAGTGACACAAAAATAGATGATCTTTCCCTTACATTCTTTTGTGTCAAATTACACTAAGATCAAATAGATCTTTTAGATTTCAATCATGGTTCAAAGGTCTAGTTCTTCAAGAACCATACCATAAATCTTCATATAAATAATTATAAAAAAAAAAATCATTGGTTTTGTCTAGCTAATCTTTCGGGGATTGTTGAATAATAATTTCTTCCGAAAATTATAAAGATAAAATATGATAAATAGAAGAAAGATAAGATAATAAGAAATTAGGACAAATAAAATATGAACACAAAAATGTTTAGTTCTTCGGGAATTGACCATATATGCTACCAATTCTTCTTATAAATGATTATCAGGAAAAATCATTGTTTTGTGCAATCCTACAGGGATGCTTGAATATCAAATTCTTCCAGAATTTATCATAAGTAACAAGATAATTGTGGCGAAATTCACAATAAAATTGCTATAGATGGAACACTAAAATACTTTCATATAAAAGTAACATGAAAAACAAAACTATAAGAAAAGGATATGATCACCCAAGAAGAGTGAGATGAAACGAATATTTTTTATACAATCTCCAAACCGATTAAGTCATTGCTCATATCGTAGAGTCTCGTGCTGATAACGTGTTATGAAATTAATGTAAAAGCTAAATAACTTAGAAGCAATGGAGATGGAGAAATAAGAGAGAACAAAAGAATAGAGAAGGAAGAAGAAGAGAGCCATTGTACTATACAATTCAAGGTACAAGTTTGCAATGGTATATAGTCCTATTTATAGGACACAACTCTTGTAACCTATAAGCCTATTGAAACCTATATATAATGAGCCATTTACAATATAGAATTCAATGGTAATAACTTGGTCCTTTAACTCATGGAGGTTACAAGACTAAGTGGGCATCCATATTTTGCACATGTTTCATAACATTTCTCTGTTTTTATTCTCTATATCATATACTACTAGTATGTTTACCCGTGTGATGCACGGGTGGGTGATGTTTATAACATATAAAGATGCTTATTATTTTAATAAATAAGTCAAATAAATTAAAATTTAAAACTAAGTTAATTTGAATTCCAATAAATGTTAAAAAAAAAAAAAGATTATGCTTGGATTCATTGCATGAATTAAATATCTAAACTGACACAAAAGCATAACAAATAATAATATATGGTTTAAGAAAATAACCAATTACATGTTTGATACTGCATATCTATATTCGTGAAGTGAATTTGAGATATATGGTAGTGACTTATTCCATATTCAATAAATAATTTTTTTTTTTTTGAAGTTTTCTTACATAAGAAATTGTTTGACCAAAATGATATCTATTTGGAATAAAATCGAAAAATTGAAACCTTTTGTGATTTAATTGAAATATGACTTTATGAAAAAAATTCGATTTCGAGTTTTTTTTTTCTTTTGACTGGAAAATATCAATGCATTTCATTAGAAATAGGAACCACAATTCGATTTCAAGTTGAAACATAGTGTATTTAAAAGAAAAGGAAAAAAAAACTATGACATGGAAAAAGTAAAGCTTTTTGAAATTGACAAATTATTTAATAAACCTTAATATCAAGTATAGATAAGTTTCAATATCAATAATAAATATAGATATTTAAAACAATCCAAAGAAAAGCAAAAGATTAATTTCAAAACAGATTTAAGCTAATATCGTATTGTCAAAACATAAGTTCACACCAGTGGCACAACCTAGGGACATAAAGCAATTGTATCCAAGATTTTATTTTAAACCACCAAGTAACTTTATCAGCTTGCTAGCATAATGTTGGACATGAAAATAAACATACTTAAAATCTTCTACCAGCACTTTCAATATTGGCTTCATCTCTTCATGATCGCAAGAAACCATTCCTAATATTTTCATAATCCGCTTCTCTTTTTAAAAGGATGGATTGAACTCACTTTTGTAAATAAACATCAAAATCCTTTTTATTGATCCACTATGTGTTTCAAAATACATAATGCAATATCAAAGTTAATTCCTTCTAAAAAATGAAACAACCTTAGAAAAGTAATAATTATGGCATTGGCAGCCCTGCACAATATCTAATAGAGAAGCAGTTTGGCATGCATCCTCAATTGCACGATTTATCCATTTTTCTATTATAACTCATTTCTATAATATAATAACTTCAACAATAGGACCAACCTACTGCACCAAGTTGCTCGTGAATGTAGTTAGTAACAATAACAATATTTTATTTCTTTAAATCACTAAACGACATTGTTTTATTTATTACAGCCTTATTTAATATATTAAGTGCAAACAGTTTCACTTATACTTTGGCACTTCAAATAAAAGTCTTTGCAGGTGTCCTGTTACCAAAGCGAAGTAGCAAGTAGTACTATCCATAAGCAGCTGCTACAAGGTCGGGAACAAAACCTTATGGATATTTAATTGCTGCCTTCAACTATATGAGGACTCAACACAGATTCATCGATGTCCTATTACCAGTGACATTCAATCTAATATAAAATCTAAAGTAATTATCCAAAGTATTACACAGTGTGTATATCAAAGTCATCTAATGGCATAAATTCTTATAGGTATCGTTTGGTTGGAGGGGAATGGAGGGGAGGGGAGGGGATATTTTAAATCTTTTGTGTTTGGTTCAAATTTTAGGAGGGGAGGGGAGCAAAATCCCTCCTAGGTCCATTTTAGCTCCCCTCCAATATTGGGGGGATTTGGAGGGGAGGGGAGGGATTTTAAAACTTTTCATGTGTATTGACTAAAATATCCCCACTTTTCTATTTTTAAATAAATAATTATAAGGTTTAAAAGTAAAGTTGTTTTAAAATCCCTCCCCTCCCCTCCTGAACCAAACATGAAAGTACTATTTCCCCTCCCCTCCCCTCCCCTCCTCCCAACCAAACACAATGTCTAACTAAAATCCCTCCCCTCCCCTCTTCCCCTCCCCTCCCCTCCCCTCCCCTCTATTAAAATCCCTCCCCTCCCCTCCCCTCCAATGAACCAAACACACCCATAAGGTTAAGAAAAATTAAACATCACAAATAAAAAGTATATAAAATGCTTTCTGAGAACTTACTTATTTTTCATATCAAATTCAAGTTATAACAAATAATCAAAAGCAGCAAAAGGTCCCTAGAGCTTCACACATAATCCTGCAAAATAAAAAATAAAAGAAAAGGGTTCTTTCTCTTCACACAATTGGTATACTTGACTCCTTGTCTTGTCCACTTGCAGTCCTTGAAGAGCACTATTGCCACCAGAGATAATATAATCTTTATATTTAGTTCCTACTCATGGTCGTCAGGATTTCTCCATGTTCTGCATCTGTAATATTTAGGTCCTTCGTAGATCAGTCATAAGCCCCTCTTTAGTCTTTACCCTTCAGGAACTAAAAATTTCTGCTGATACCTTAGGTAGAAGGAGACAATATGCAAATACTCAAGAAGTAGAAAAACTTGATCGCATAGAAAAGGTTTAGGATAAATATTTGTCCATGTAAGAAGATTAGACTGAGCAATGTAAGCCTTCAAAACAGAACTATAAGCCTCAGTTTCCAAGCAGAAAATCTGATTCTCCATATCCATTGGGTCTCTTTTCCCATGAGGTTCTGTAGTCCATGACAGCCTCTCAATTCCATAACCATGACTGCAATTTAATTAACGTCAGGGGACCTGTGATATATCACACCTTATGCTACCTTTCCACCAGCGTAAAAAGCCGCAACTAATGTTCAAAGATTATTCCAGGAGCAACTCCAATGAAGCTCACAAAAGTTGTTGCACAATAAGAGATTTAAGACAATATGGTTTTAAACATTATATGAGTGAATATGATCAATGTTCAGGAAAGCTAACTCTGTTCACACTTCACAAAGTCTGCATAATATAAAACCAATGAAAATACAAATCCCCTAAAAAATCCCAACTAAAAGCAATGAACATAAAATCCCCTAGAAAATTTATAACTCCACAGTCGGCTCATCCACATCAAACAAGAGAAACAGACCACAAATCTATGCAAAAACTAAACAACGATATCTCAAAGTAAAATAAAAAAATTAAAAAAAATTAAAAAATATAAAAAAAATTCAAGTCTTCTATAATTGGATCAGTGTAAAAAAGTCCTCTAAGTTTGCTCGCATGGCTGAGTAAACTTTACATTCCAAAATTTTTGTTCTGGTATCTATTGTTAGTATTGTGATCAGTGAACATGCATGTGATATGAATGTGATGAGTAACCAAGTCATTGGTCAAAGAAAACGAGCTTAACAAATTACATTACAGATAAAAAAAACCACAAACCGAACACTTTTATAAAAAAAACCGCAAACCGAACACTTTATTATTGTAAACAAATACTGTCATGTGAGAAAAGAAACAATCAATTGAGGTTAGAAGCGTAGCTAGCAAGAAAAAATATAAGGAAAAATATTTTTATAAGAAGATAATTAAAATTATAAATTAAAATTATCATTTATATATATAATAATTAATATTATCATTTATTTATATAATAATTAATTATTATAAACAAATTTGTTGGAGTTGGTTTTTGTGGAGCAAGAATTGTGAAATTGTCAAACAGTCCACTACTGTGATAGTATTGTGATCAGTGAACATGCATGTGATGTGAATGTGACGAGCAACCAAGTCATCGGTCAAAGGAAACGAGCTTAACAAATTACATTACAGACACAAGACAACACAAATTTATATTATTAACTATCAATTAATAATAAATATTAATTAATTAATTAAATTCTACTAATAAATATTATCATTATATTAATTAATTACTAATTAATATAAATATATTAATGTTATTAAATTATTTATATATAATAATTATATTAATATATATTATTAATTATTAATATTATTAATATTAATAATAAATATTTATTAATTAGTTACTAATTAATATAATTATATTAATATTATTAAATTATTTATATATAATAATTATATTAAATTATTAAATTATATATATATATATATATATATATATATATATAAGTGGCGCCAATCCTACCGGCGCCACTGCCTTTTTTTTTTTTTTTTTTTTCTTTTGGCCAATAGAGACCCGCCACGTGGTCAAAGTCAATGGCGCCGGTAGGACCGGCACCACTAAAAGTCAACAAAAAAAAATATTATTTTATTCAAAAGTAGGTTAGTTTGGTAAATAGTTTCAAAAGTAGGTTATTTTGGTAAATAATTTCTAAAAGTGGGTTAGTTTGGTCAAAACCCCGTACTATCTTGCCATTGAGAATGATATACACAGTATTGTCGAGCGTAGTCAAATAACAAAACCTGCTAAAAATCTAGCAACTTAGTACGGGTCAGAACACCTTGAACCTGAAACATGCTATCAAAACTATTTTAACAAAACTAACAAAAGTTCAACTTAAAGCCTACCAATATCAAGGAAAGACATCAAAATTATATGAAGAAAATTAGCTTTTAACCCTTCCTATTTACACAACTAATATCTTTACATCCAATAAGGTTTAAGGCCAAAAGATACTGTAGTAAAATATCTACAGTCACATGAACTCATGGCTTGGTGTTGTTGAATATAATAAAAATTATCAACAGTGGTTATAATATTAGGATTTTTCCAGTTTTGGGGGTCTTTTATGCTAGAATTGTTAATTGGCAGGGCTCATCAACTTAGATCCGAAGAGTTGAGAAAAGTAAAATTAGTTCAAAAACTCACTCTTGGTGTTGCCATGTATAAATAATTTATATAGTAGTAGAACCCTCAACCCTCGTGAACATGATACATGACAGTGTAATATTTAAAAAATAAAATATTTAACAAAAAAAAAAGAACATTCTAGTTACCAAAATGCACTTGACCATGTTTTGGGATGCTAGTCTTAAGATCAGGATTTCCATGTATTTTGGCTAAGCTGGCCAAATACAATGTTATTAACTTGAGCTATGTACAACAAAGTGCTTTTGAATAATTGATTGATACTTTTCAAATTATATTCAATAACACAGGGTGTTATGTCCAGCCCTTCCTCTCCTTCACCCTCTCATTTTGCCTCTATGATTTTATTAGGACAATTTATAAATTTCTATTGCAAAGTCTATTTCCAAAGGAATTTCCCTAATTGATAAAGTCATTTCACTTATAGAACATAGAATTGGTTATAATCCAGATCCAAGAGACTCCTATTATATCAATAAAGAACGTGATGGCCTATATAGTAGGGTTGCTATATAGTAGTGATGGCCTACACAGTAAGAATGGACAATGAACAAACTACATCCAAACACTTGAAATGATAACATTCACTACTAGAAACTCATTGATTTCTTGCAAATTTTCCTGCGAATTTTTTTCGCAGTAATTTCCTGCAAATTTTTCAAAATTAAGGTTTTTTCCTATAGATTTAAATTCGTAGGAAAATTTGGAGAAAAATTTGACATTTCTTACGAATTTTTCTACGGATTAAAATTTGCATGAAATGTTAGATGTTTCCTACATATTTTCCTTTGAAATTTAATCTACAGAAAAAATTCGCAAGAAAATTCGCAGAAAAACATGTTAATGAAAATCTGTAGGAAATTTTGCAGGTAACCTTGCTGCGAATTTTCCTGCGAATTTATTTGCTGGGCATTTACCTGCAAATTTATTTAAATACTTGATAAAAATAAAATATATTTTTTTCAATTTAAAATAAAAAATCTGTACGTAATTCAAAAAAATTGACACAAAAAAATATTTAAAATTCAAATTATAACCCATAGAGTGAGCGTCACTGCATCACTCATTATTTTCGTTTTTCTTTTTTTTATCATAACTCTTAATAATAATAATAATAATAATAATAATAATAATAGTTAGATGCAAAGCATTCACGCCACTTTTCACTCTCCATCTTTGATCACACTCTCTTGCGGTGGTGAAGTGAGAAACGATTTCTTCCATTTGTGCCTCAGATCCATAACAATTCAGGTATTCTTCTTCTTCTTCTTCTTTTGCTTCATCTTCTGTTTCGTTTCTTCAGATCTAAAATTTCGTTACTGTTTCGAACAATATAAGATCCTGATTTTGTTCTTCAACACTGAGTTGCGCCTCAACAAGGTTTGAACTGAAACCTAATGTCTGTGATTTTGTTCATATTATTGAGATTTTTGAGTTCTATGATTTTGATTCCTTTTGCTTCACTAAAATTCTCAATTACTTAATTCAATTTTGCTGTATCCAAAGCCTTTAATGCTAATTGGTTGTGAACCTGTTTTATGGTATGGATTTGTTACTGTTTGGGGTCTTCAATGACTATTGTCTATCTCTTTTTTGATTGGATTTCTAACACTTGATTATTTTGTTCAAGTTTGGGTTGTTAATGTTAATGTTGTTACGCTTGAATTAAGGCTACATGTGAAATGTTAAACTTATTCTAGTAGTATTATATACTAAGAGAACCTACCAATTCGTTGGCTTTTATTGTTTGTTAGGTTCTATATTGAATTAATTTTCTCCAGATGTTAATGAAATACTATCACTGTGTCTTAACTTACAGTTCTAACTTTAACTCCACTATATACCCGTGCTTTATAGTTATTTTCAAATTCTGTTGCTGGAATTTTCAGCTTCTGTCTATTTTAAAAACTAGTTATCATATAGTATTTTTGGAGCAGAGAGCTGAAAATGGAAATGTCTGCACATCGAATGTGGATGTATAATAGGCTGCTTCCTCATCGAAGGGGATATACAACAGAAATTTTAAAAGGCATCGAAGAGTTTCTTGATTTTGCTTGTCAGCAACCAAAGTATTTGGTTGAAGGCATAATATCAGGACATGGTGTTTGATGCTGTCGGCCTTAATCCTGCATTCTTTGACTCTATGGAGCACTTACCAATCCATTTGCCCTATGAAGCTAAGATGGGTGGACCAGTTCAATATCGTTGGATGTATCCATTTGAAAGGTAACTATCTTTTTTTTTTTGTGTGTTAATATCATTGTATATTGTACCTAATTATTGATTTATAATTTTTGTACTCAGGTTTCTAAATAAGATTAAAAAAAACTGTGAAAAACAAAAAAAGTGTGGAAGGGTGTATATGTGAAGCATATTTGCTTTTCAAGTGCAAGAGCCACAGGCTGATGCAACAATTGAGGATGACCCAATCGATCACCTACAAGATGATGAAGTTGATGGCAAAGAGGTTGATTTGCTTAGGATGCAAGAAAATGATTTCATGGACGATGAGCAGGTTGAAGAGCAAGAGGAATATGATTTCATTGACGATAATGAAGTTGAAGAGCAAGAGGAAGATGATTTAATTGAGCAAGCATGGAGACTTCACAGTGAAGTTCACCTATTTTCTATACATGTCTTGATTGAATAATGCAGTTGTTCTGAGACAGGAAGGGCAGTGGTACCTCATTTGGCAACTACATATTCCTTCTAAGATCAAGTTTTTCTTTGGAAGGCTTGTAGGGATTGCTTACCTGTGTGGTGTGTTCTGCAGAGTTGGAGCAGAATTGGCACTTATTCTTTACTTGTTCTAAATCTGTGGAATGTTGGAAGCAAGGCTCTTTATGGAATTATTATATAGAACCTTTGTTCTAAATCCTCAGACTGATATGCAACTGCGGTGGCAGACTCCACCTCTAGGATTTGCGAAATGTTGATGCAGCATTTTTTACACAGGAGCATAAGTGTGGCATTGGTGTTTGTTTGAGGGATGATTCGGGTGCTTTTATGCAGAGAAGCTAAAGCTTATGCACTCCTGTTGGCTATCAAATGGACTCAGTCCCTTGGTCTGCAGCAAGTCATCTATGACTATGAGACTGATTACAAGACAATTGCAAATTGTTTCAATTTTGCTATAGATGATGCATCAGAGTTTTGAGCTCTTATAAGGCACTACCAGGATCTACTGCTGCACTACCCGAATAGTAGAGTCCAATTTGCTAGTAGAAGTGTTAATGTCCATGCTCATTATACTTAGCTAGAAACTCTACTTGTTATCCCAAGCATTATGTTTTCACGTATTTCCCTTCATGTAACTCTCTTTCAGCTGATATGTTAATGATATATGTTGATTTGGTTTTAAAAAAAATTGGGGTTAGTGTCATGTGTCACTCACATGAGATTTTTTTCCTTAAAACTTTTTTTTTTCTATAGAATCAGTTCTATAGGCTGCTATAAAAAAAATGTCCTTAGTTGAGGAGCTGATTGAGGAGGTATTGGCTGAATTTGCAGATGTGCTGGCTGAATGGATAGTAATTTATATGTATTTTATGCTATGTGCTCTGAATCTTAGGTTTGATATTTGATATTTGATATTGATATACTATATTTGTTTGTACTAAAAATACAGTATATGCATTCTTTATGCTTTATTGTTGGAATTTTTATGTGCAGGATGGTGTGTGTATATTATTAGATTAGAAGTGTGTATATATATTAAATATTAGAAGTAATTATTTTATATATAGTATATAATAATACAATCTTCTGATAAAAAAAAATATAATAATACAATCTATAATCTATAATTAAAAAATATTTTTTTTAAATTTTTCTTGATTTTTACTGCGGATTTTCCTAGGGAAAAATTCGCAGGAAAATTTCATGCGAATTTTGTTGCAAAATTTTCCTGCAAATTTTCCTGCGAATTTTGTTGTTGCGAATTTACTAATAGAATCTCATGTGAAATCAGCTGCGAATTATTTTGCAGGAAAATTACCTGTGAATTTTTTCCCAAGAAAACTTGTAGGAAATTTCTTGCGAATTTAAAATTCGTAGGAAAAAATTACCCACGAAGATATTACCTATGGACAAAAATTCGTAGGAAAATATGTAGGAAACCTGTTTCCTGCGAATTTTGCTAAAAAATTCGCAGGAAAATCCGCAGGTAATAAGACAATTTCTAGTAGTGATTCAAATAAGATAAAGATATAAGCATAAATACAGATTCTTCTACCAATGCATCAGTATCATCACAGATGAAAGTTCTTTCACTCTTCACAATCAAACATAGTTCAGAGAGCAGAGTAGGTGATGCAAGTTTAGAATGGTTATTTTGGAAAATGAATATTAGTACAGTTAGAAGCTAAACTGTGTGTGATTTTAGGCGAAACATGTGTAATTACATTGAACCTGTTGAACTTTTGGAGAAATGGCAAATGAGGATGTAGAAGATTGAGCCCCAGCCATACAACCACAACCAAAACACTAATTTATATTAACATCCATCATACTTTAGATTAACATTTTGGTTTACCAATCAATAACATAAACACACATGGAAGTTATTATAATCATTTGTAATATTCCTCAAACCCAAATCTGGCATCACTGAGTGGAACCACTATAAATTTATGTTTACATATACACCCCCAGGTAAATCACAAACCAAAAATTCTTAAAAAAAGAAAAGAAAAGAAGCATTTTATCCTTGATGAAATGAGATCCTATATGCATTGAGGAAGTAAATCAAGATCTTAATTCCGATGGTCATAAGTAATATCAGAGCGCTTGCTTATTTTACCCATATCCTGTTGCTATTTTCACTTAATGCACATCATTGAGAGCAAGCTAAAGGAGATAAACGGATAAACTGAGCTACAAAAAATTAGGAAGATGAATGAACAACAAAGAAACTTGAATATACTATGTTCTATCAAGACTACTTTGGATGGCATGCAACTATTATAGCATCCAAAACTTCTATTATCAAATTAAAATCTCATTCAAAGTGAATGGGATAGTATAATACAAAAATCTCTTATTTGTAAGAAAACCCAAAAAAAAAAAAATGTTACCCGAGTGTGAAAGATCTAAAGACTGCTCCATTGTACCAGCCTTCTACCTCATTCTTACTTCTTAAAACGCTAATAGCTTGCCAGCCACAAATGCCAGCAAAACATAAACCAAAATTGACCACACAAAAATGTTCTCTGAATCATCTTGCAGCTATGATGGAGACAAGTAGCTGCTCAAGATTTAAGAGGAGAAGGTTTGGAGAGGGAAGAAGAGAGAGAAATAAACGGAGAAAGAAGAATGAAAAGGAAAAAAAAAATGTTGAATGGTAGAGAGATGAATTTCGAGAATATTCGACGACTGGGCGGGAAGACTATACAGGATATTATTTAGAATATGGTAATTAATGGATTATTATATATCACCTTCTCCACCAATTTTATCCCCACTCAACAATAGAAGGTTCCGGATTCCTTTTTATCTCCCATTCAATTTGTTGTTTTTCTATCTCTCCCTCCCCCCTTTCTGCCTTGCTTCAATTTCAAAAATTGGGTTTCACTTGCACTCTTCTCCATCTAAAGCTTCTCTTTTCTTCTCATATGAAGCTCCTACCCCTTCCTCATTTTTTTTTCTCTGTTGCAGGTTTGGAGGTATGTTTCACCCCTGCTCTGTCTTCTCTTAGGTGAGCCTCTTCTATTTACTTGGTTTTTTTATATGCACCGTTCAGCTGCACCGCTTACTTCCATGGGTGGCTACATTACTTCCATCTGAAGTTTGAATTTTTTTTTTTATGCTATTCCTGTTTAAATCCTGACTACAGGTTCTTTGTTGTTTATGTTGTCTATTGTTGGTTCTTTGTTCTAAGTTCTATGTTCTAAAATCAGATTTGATTTATGTTGTCCTGTTTGAGAAATTTTCTGTGGGTAATGCCAGGTTCCAAAAACACCCATCTTGATGTTTTTGTGATTCTAAGACAAGAGGTTTTTAAACATGGTATATTTATTTTGTCATTTTTCTTAGTGGCTGTAGTATGTCATGTTGAGTTTGTTATTTATCTTATCTTTAGTTTCTCTGTTAGCTAAATCGGATTGCATTCTGATAAGTTAATTATCTTTAGTTAGTTTATCTTTAATTAGCTTTAGTTATCTTTTAGTTAGACTTATCTTATCTTTCTGTTATTGTTGCTGATCAATGCTATATAATGGCTTGACTTCTATTCAATAAAGCATTCATTCTCCAATTTGTTTTCAGAGCTCTATCCTGGGGCCTGATATAACAAAAGCAGCAGACTTTGAGTGATTCAAAATGAGTGAGGAGAAGAACTTCATGCAACCCGCCATACCACGTTTCAATGGTCACTATGACCATTGGAGTTTGCTTATGGAAAATCTTTGGAGATCAAAGAGGTATTGGAGTTTGGTGGAGACTGGTTATGCAGAACCAGCTAAAGAAGTGGAGTCAACCGAGGTGCAGCAGAAGGAGTTGGAGGATCTGAAGTTGAAGGACCTCAAGGTTAAGAATTATTTGTTTCAAGCCATTGACAGAACAATTCTTGAACAAATTCTGGAGAAAGGCATATCGAAACAGATATGGGACTCAATGAAGAAGAAGTTTGAGGGGAATGCAAGAGTGAAGCGTTCAACTTTGCAGGCACTAAGGAGGGATTTTGAAGTTCTTGAGATGAAAGTTGGTGAGACCATAACTGAGTACTTTGCTCGAGTTATGGGCTTAGCCAACAAGATGAGGAGCAATGGAGAGGACATGAAGGAAGTTACCATCGTGGAGAAAGTCCTTAGAACTTTGACTGAGAAGTTCAACTATGTTGTTGTCTCAATTGAAGAATCTAAGGACATTGATAGACTCACTGTTGACGAATTACAAAGTTCCTTAGTTGTTCATGAACAGAAGTTTATCAGACCAAGTGCAGAAGAGCATGCACTATCTGTGAGTAATGATAACTCCTATGGCACAAGGGGCAAAGGCAGAGGACGAGGAAGAGGGAGAGGAAGGCAAAGCATTAATCGAGCCACAATTGAATGCTTCAAATGTCACAAGTTGGGCCATTATAAGTATGAATGTCCATTATGGGACAAGGAAGAGGTGAACTATGCAGAGTTTGGTGAAGGAGAAGAAATATTGCTTATGTCCTATGTTGAGATGCCTCAACAACATGCAAAGGATGATAAGGATGATGAAATCTGGTTTCTAGATTCAGGATGCTCGAATCACATGTGTGGGGACAAATCAAAGTTCTATGAGATGGATGAAGTTTTCAGGCATTCGGTAAAGCTTGGAAACAACACAAAGATGAATGTTCTTGGCAAAGGAAGTGTGAAACTGAGTATCAGTGGTGTCACTCATGTGATACAAGATGTCTTTTATGTGCTTGAACTTAAGAATAACCTCTTGAGTATAGGATAATTACAAGAGAAGGGGCTAACAATCATGATCAAGTCAGGAACGTGCAACATCTATCATCCTCACAAAGGGTTGATTCTACAGGTCAATATGGCTTCAAACAGAATGTTCATATTGTCTGCTAGAACTCTAGAGAAGAAGGAAGCATGTTTCAGCACCACAACACAGGATCTTCCTCACTTGTGGCACTACAGATATGATCATCTCAGTCATAAAGGGTTGCAATTGCTGCAAGGTCTGCCTCAGTTATCTGCCTCTACAACTGTGTGCTCTGATTGTGTTAAAGGAAAGCAACATCGTGAGCCAATGGCAAAGAAAAGTCAGTGGAGAGCAAGCCAGAAGTTGCAGCTGGTCCATGCAGACATCTGTGGTCCAATCACTCCACCATCTAACAGCCAAAAGAGGTACATCTTATGCTTCATAGATGATTATTCTAGAAAAGCATGGGTATATTTTCTATTGGAAAAGTCAGAAGCTTTCTATCACTTCAAGTGCTTCAAAGTACTTTGTGAGAAAGAAAGTAGATTGCCTATTAAATGTCTTCGTACAGATAGGGGAGGAGAATTTAATTCATTGGAGTTTAATGAATTTTGCAAGCAGAATCGGATAAAGAGGCAATTAACTACAGCCTATACACCACAACAAAATGGAGTAGCTGAGCGCAAAAACAAGACTGTGGTGAACCTGGTCAGATCAATGTTATCTGAGAAAAAGGTTCCAAAGACTTTTTGGCCTGAAGCAGTGAAGTGGGCAGTGTATGTTCTAAATCGATCTCCCACATTGGCTGTTAAAGGGATGACACCAGAGGAAGCTTGGAGTGGTGAGAAGCCTTCAGTTGAGCATTTTAGAGTATTTGGATATGTGGGGCATGCACACATTCCAGATGTTAGAAGGACAAAGCTAGAGAACAAGAGTGTTAAATGGTTCTTCTTGGTGTTAATGATGAATCCAAGGGATACAAGCTGTATGATCCTGTCTCAAAGAAAGTTTTGATAAGGCGAGATGTGATCTTTGAAGAAGAAAAACAGTGGAGCTGTGATCAAAGCAACAAGGAGGGGTTGCAAGAAAATTTAGAATGGGGAGATAGTGAGTTTGATGATGAACAGGCTAATGCAACCGCAAATGAGGAGGTAGAACAAGGTGAAACCGATCATCCCGAAGCTCAACAAATGCCAAATCAGAATGTTGCAGAGGGCAGAATAAGACATGCTCCAGCATGGATGGAAGACTATGTGACAGGAGAAGGACTATTAGAAGGAGAAGATGTGATCAACATGGCCTTGACAGAATCTGCAGATCCAATATGCTTTGAGGAGGCAGTAAAATGTGCTAAGTGGAGGCAAGCAATGGAAGCTGAGATCACAACTATAGAGAAGAATCAAACCTGGAAATTAGTTGAATTACCAGAGGGTGCAAAGAAGATAGGGGTCAAATGGATATACAAAACCAAGTTAAATGAACATGGTGCAGTGGACAAATTCAAGGCACGACTAGTGGCAAAGGGGTATTCACAAGAATATTGAATTGACTACAATGAGGTGTTTGCACCTATTGCTAGGATGGATACTGTCAGAATGGTATTAGCACTTGCTGCACAAAGAGGCTGGAAGATCTATCAACTTGATGTGAAGTCGGCCTTTCTTCATGGAACATTGAGTGAGGATGTGTATGTTGAACAACCAAAAGGATATGTGAAGAAAGGAAGTGAGCATATGGTTTAGAAACTGCACAAGGCTTTGTATGGGCTAAAACAAGCACCACGAGCTTGGTTTAGCCTCATTGAGTCTTACTTTATCAGTGAAGGATTCCACAAAAGTCAGAATGAGCAGACACTCTTCATCAAATGGAGTAAGGAAGGTAAAATTCTCATTATCAGTGTGTATGTGGATGATCTCATATACAATGGAAATTATGAACTTGTGATGAATGATTTTAAGAAATCTATGCTAAAGGAGTTTGACATGACAAACTTAGGGAAGATGAGGTTCTTTCTAGGAATTGAAGTGATACAATGCTCAGATGAGATTTATATATGCCAAAAGAAATATGCTCTAGAAATTCTAAGGCGATTTGTTATGGAGGAAAGCAATCCAGTATGCAATCCTATTGTGCCTGGTTACAAATTATGCAGAGATGAAGGAGGAGTCAAGGTGAATGAAACTCAATTCAAGCAGATGGTAGGCAGCCTAATGTACATCACAACTACACGGCCAGACTTGATGTTTGTGGTTAGCTTAATCAGCAGGTATATGTCACAACCAACAGAAATGCATGCTAAAGTGGCTAAGAGGATTCTCAGATATTTGAAAGGTACTAAGAATTATGGAATTTTGTATAAAAGAGGAGGAGCTGAGAAGTTGCTGGCCTTTACTGATAGTGATTATGCTGGAGACTTGGAAGATAGGAAAATTACATCGGGATATGTATTTCTAATGAGTGGAGGCTCAGTTGGTTGGTCTTCTCGAAAGCAACCAATTGTTACCCTCTCCACAACAGAAGCTGAGTTCATTGCAGCAGCTGAATGTGCTTGCCAAGCAATCTGGATGAGAAGGGTCTTGAAGGAGTTGGGCTATGAGCAAGAAGGAAGCATAATGATAATGTGTGATGACTGTTCTACTATTAAGTTATCCAAAAATCCTGTTATGCATGGAAGGAGCAAGCATATAGATGTGAGGTTTCATTTTTTGAGGGACCTCACTAAAGATGGAGTAATTGAACTAGTTCATTGTGGAACACAAGATCAAGTTGCCGATGTGATGACCAAGCCTCTAAAGTTGGATTCTTTCCAGAAACTTCGAATGCAGCTAGGAGTGTGTGAGATTCCAGAATTAAACAAATTGCATGACTGCAATTAGTTTAAGGGAGGGTTTGTTGAGTTTGTTATTTATCTTATCTTTATTTATCTTTTAGTTAGACTTATCTTATCTTTCTGTTATTGTTGTTAATCAATGCCTATATAATGGCTTGACTTCTATTCAATAAAGCATTCATTCTCCAATTTGTTTAAGAGAGACTTTGCAATCTTTACATGTCATATCCTTACCTGACATGGTAGATTTTATAGCATGAGTAATCCTTCATATTTATTCATATATATATATATATATATATATATATATATTACATATTTAACATTACCAACTAAATATGATTTCTTTTAGTTAAATTAGTCAATGTCATTAGTGAGGGCGGTTTCTTCTTAGTTTTAATAGATAAACATGGTGATTTTAATAGACAAACATGGTGACTTAATGTATATCCGCTATAGCCAAATGATAGACACATTTATGGTCCTACTTCTTTATTGACACCATGTTGCGGTAAGAAGGGTAGCATTGGAGCTTGAAATTCAACACCTCATTCTAGAATGGACTTCATTTTTGTCTTCAACTTTGTCACTCAATGATTTAATGAACAAATGTACTAGCCATCTAACATGGGTTATGGGCAGCATTACATATGGGCTATGGCATGTCCCAGTTTTGCTGTTTTTCTATTCCAAACAACTACTTTTTTAATTAATTGTATTCTTACATTGATTACTCTTCAAAATTATTCAGCATAATAAGTTTTGTTCAAATAGGGTCCTAAATCCTAATTATAACAATCTTTATGCTTTTGGTTGTCTCTTCTTCCCATGGCTTCAGCCTTTTCCAACTCACAAATTAAATATTGGATCTCAGCCATGTATCCTTATAGGGCACTTGACAATTTTCCATTCATACCTTTTGTTTTAATACTTCAACCAGGAAGGTACTCGCTTCACAGCATGTTACAAATTGGTCTATCACCTTAAACTTGGAGGTCAAAATTTGAGAGGTTATTTTTTTTCCATGCAATTTTCATATAAAACTCCTAAAATTTTTCATCATCATTTTCAAGGGACACCAAACTAACGCATAAAGATATTGGCTATTCTCATTAGTTTCTGGGCTTTCAATTGGTTCCCACTTCTGTTTTATTTGTGTTTCAACACAAATACACAGAGAAACATCTTGAACAGTACAGGTTTCATGTCACGTGGAAGAAGCCTATTGCTATCCCTTGCTCAACTTCTTCTATATCTATTACTAATTTACTATTAATAAAACTGGGTTCCTTAGTGCACACGTGTCAGTTCTATAGAAATTTTTTCCCTGCTCATGATATGCTCCCTCGAAGATTCTAAGCTTTGTGGGTTTTGCCAAATTCTATTCTTTGTGACTGTATGTTTAATTCGTCCATATGGTATAGAGCTAACTCTAATGTTTCTATACTTTTCACTAAGACAAACTAAAAGAAGAAAAAAATTGAATTCAGATCCCTGTCATTTTCGTGTGATGCACATTAGGTGTTTGAGAACCAATGTCAAAGTTGGTCTTCAATCCCTTGAATAATTCAAGTTTCAAGGCTAGACCGAGAAATAGTTGTCTTTTCATAATTTTAGTTTGAGTCGTTGTAGTTTTTGAGTAATCAAATATATTGTCTTTTCATAGTTGTAGTAATGAGAAGCAATTATCCATCATCTTCACTAAATATAATCAACTTGAGACTTGATAGCGAGTACTGACAACAAATTATAGATTATCATTACATATTATATTTCTCTTGAGCACTTTTATTTAAAAGATTTCGACTTTATAATTGCAGGTTGTATCTTGGTAACTAAGCACATATCAGTTATGTAACACCCTGTTTTTCATAAAATGTTTTTATAAAGCTAGTTTTATTATTTTAAAAATGTTGGTTAAGGGCTAAGTGGGATTTTAGCCTAAAAGTCCCTTTCTGGTACATGAGCACGCTCGTGCTCATCAGCCAGCAAGCCCGTGCTTAAAGTCAGAAGCGTGTTTCTGATTTGAAGTTACGCACGACCGTGCTCAATAGTGAGCACGCCCGTGCTCAATGCGTGGACCACGTCTCGCTGACGCTAAGTGGAGCACGACCGTGCTCAATGATAAGCACGACCGTGCTCAGGTCCGGACGTTATAAACGTTGCAGAACTCGAGGGTTTAACGTTTTAACCCTAATTGTGAGTGCAGCAGTCACCTTGTGCGGCCAGAACGAGTTCCATTCCTTCTTCCTCCTCCTTGAAGAGTTTAGGGAGCGTTGGAGGCATAGGGAGACTTTTGGCTTATCAGTGTTAGTTACACAGGTTCGTTTTGGTGTGAGTCGCCGTAAGGGGAGGAACCGGTTCGTTCGTTGGGGCGTGTTATAGCTACCTTCAATCCAGGTATGGAGAGAAGTGGGATTGTATTCATTAGGCAGTGGGTAGTGTAAGGTAACGGGGTCCCCTATGACCCCGGTGTTATTGTATGTATGTTTGTGATAATATAGTGTTAGTCTGTGATATTATGTTTCTGATTGTTATATGCCTTTGCACATGATGGTTGCCTATAAATATTATGCCATGTTATTATTGACATAATGTTGTTGGATGGTTGGTTGTTGTTGTGGTTGCTGTTATGATGAGTGCAATGTTAATAACACTGTTTAATGGAATATTTAGGTTTAATAAACGCGTTAAGTTAAGGGGTTTAATCCCTAAATAATTTGGTTAGAACTTGGCTTCTGTTCCTGCCCAGAACAGTGCAGTCGTGCGTTGAGCACGACCGTGCTGAACAGGGAGCACGACCGTGCTCCCATTTAAATTCTGGAAAATGGCCGCGCTGCTCCGCACGACCGAGCAGGTCAAATAGCACGATCGTGCTACTGAGCACGACCGTGCTGAGTGTGAAGCACGACCGTGCTTCACTTAAAAGGGCAGCACGCCCTCACGTGTCCAAGCACGACCGTGCTAGGGTCTAAGCACGACCGTGCTAAACCCCCTGGATAGTAATGAAATTAAAGGACTCAAGGGGTTTTAAAACCCCATTCCCCTATGATGATAAGATGAGATAAATAATCAAAGATAAAGATTAGACAACCTGGTTATTAATCATATAAGATAATTAAGATAACAAGGTGTTAAGTCGGTATCCGTTGGGTTACCGCATGTTGCTAAGTTAAGTCTTGGGTGCTTATTGACCCAAGCACGTTGAGTTGAACCTTGGCGCTTATTGGCCAAGGGAGCCTTGACCCCACGGTTTGGGTCTAAGGTTACGTTGAGTTTGATGTTGAAAGTCTTGGGAGCTTCATGGCCCAAGCAAGGAGGTGGTTGAGATTGTTTGTTGTTGTGCCATTTGCATAAAGCATTGGAGTAGTTGATGGGGGAGGTTCGACAAAGGGGAGATCGCCCGAGAGTACGGTGATCTGGCCATCCACGGTAGGTCACCCAAGGTTTGGTGACCGAGGCCCCCCGTGATGAGGCATCCACGGTTTGATGCGTTGGCTATCCATGGGGTTCACCCAAGGTTTGGTGAACTGCCGGTGTTGGTGCTTTTATGGCCAATACGGATATGTATCTCCAAAGTCGTTCATCCTGAGTTAGTTTGGATCCACATGCATAGTTGGAGTAGTGGAGTAGTTGATGCATTGCATAGCATAACATACTTGGTTGTTATGATACTGTTGGATGTTGATGTATGCTTATGTGTATGTTTACCTTGCGCACTATTCCCCTGTCGTTTATATGATTACATGAATTTTACTCCCTGTATTGTTTGTGTTTGGCCTGATTGGCATTTGTAGAGGATGATGAGCAGCCGGAGAGGAGTGACTCTGAGGAGCCGCCACTCATAGTAGGGTTGTTTTAAGTTTAGATAGTTTGTTTCCAGTTGTATTCCGAGGATTTATTTCCGGAACGGTTATACCAGCTCTGAATTGTGACATCGGGGTTGGGTTATTTATTTGATGATGTTTTTTATTTGATTAAACTTATTTTTATTTTCCGCGTTGTAAACGAGTTCATGTGGGACTTTTCTACCCATGGACAATTGTTTTATTTAATTCAGTTAAATGCATGTTTTTCTTTTAATTGTTTTATATTTAAATGCCTTATAACATGCGGGGTAGAAGGGTGTCACATTTAGTGGTATCAGAGCAGTTCGACCTTGTTCGGACGTGGTATGAGAGTCTGTTGTGTGACTCTTGTGTGAATTGTCTATACTTGTATAGATAATGATGTTTTAAGTTAGTTGCCTCTAGCTTTTACTCGCTTAAGTTTCTGTATTAAAAGTTGTGTTGGGCTTGTACAGGAACTAATGGTCGGTAGAGGACGCAACAATCAGGCGATTGCTGACGCATTGGCACTTCTAGCCAATGCTATTGGTCAGGTTAACCCTAACAATGGTGGGCCTGCTGAGTTCCAGGGACTGGATAAGTTCCAGAGGAACAACCCTCCATCGTTCAAGGGCGCGTACGATCCGGAAGGAGCTTTGTTGTGGCTGAGGGAGACAGAGAAGATCTTTCGAGCCATGGATTGCAACGATCAGCAGAAGCTTATCTTTGCTACCTTCATGCTGACCGAGGAGGCTGAGCACTGGTGGGATAACTGCAGGCAGAGGATGCAGGCTGAGGGCACAACGGTTACATGGGCTGTGTTCAGGCAGAGATTCCTGGAGAAGTACTTTCCAGCGGATATCAGGGACAAGAAGGAGATGGAATTCTTGTCTTTGAGACAGGGGTCGCTGTCAGTCGGTGACTATGCGGCCAAGTTTGAGGAGCTGGCCAGGTACTACACTCCCTACCAGCATGAGACGGATGACCGTTCGAAGTGTGTGAAGTTTAAGGCTGGACTCCGACCTGAGATCAAGTAGGCCATCAGCTACCAGGAGATCAGAGTTTTCCCTATTCTGGTCAACAAGTGCAGGATTTATGAGGATGCCAGCCAGTTCAGAGTTACCAGTTCCAGAGGGTCAGATAGCCAGAGTGGCAAGAGGACCGATCAGAGGGGCAAGGGTAAGCAGAGGTATGCTCCGACCGGCAGAGATTTCAAGCAGAGTGGTAAGAAGCCACAGTTTCAGCAGGATGGGTTCAGGGGCGGGTTCTCTAACATCTCTAGGCCCGGCAAGTGTGGTGCTACAGATCACTAGTCGTCTCAGTGCAAGGAGACGCAGGTTATCTGCTTCAGGTGTGGCAAGCCAGGACACATCAGCCGAGAGTGTGAAGAAGCCAAGGTCGAGCCTCCCAGCGCCAGCAAGAATCAGAAGTCTCAGGCCAACCGACTGAAGACCACTGGAAGAGTCTTTACTCTTAGTGGAGCTGAAGCCTCCGAGTCTGATGACTTAATTCAAGGTACATGTCTTATTGATGGAACTCAATTGACTGTATTGTATGATTCGGGTGCTACTCATTCATTTATATCGCATGATAGGGACAAGAGTCTTGAATTGCCTGTTACTTTCCTTGAGTATGATTTGTTGGTTTCTACACCTACAAATAAACCTGTTTCTACTTCTTATGCATGCAAGAACTGTCATATAGTTATAAATGATAGGACATTCATTGCTGATCTTGTATGCTTGCCTTTAAAAGACCTGGATATTATCCTGGGTATGGACTGGTTATCTTCCAACCATGTCCTCCTGAATTGTTTTGACAAAACCCTGATTTTTGGAACTCCAAAGGAGTCCAAGAATCCAAACCTTCTCTCTGCCAGCCAAGTTCAAGCTTCGATGAAAGACGAAGCCCAAGTATACATGATGTTAGCTTCCCTGGAAGTAGAGAGCAGCCCTCCTGATGTCGCCAGCTTGCCTGTTGTACGAGAATTTCCTGAAGTGTTTCCGGGGGATGTTTATAACTTACCCCCAGAAAGAGATGTTGAGTTTACCATAGACTTAGTGCCTGGCACCGGGCCAATCTCCATAGCACCTTATAGAATGTCTCCTCTAGAGCTAGCTAAGTTGAAGGAACAGTTGGAGGACCTGATGAAAAAGAAGTTCATTAGGCCGAGTGTGTCTCCGTGGGGAGCACCCGTGTTGTTGGTGAAGAAGAAGGATGGTAGTATGAGGTTGTGTGTCGACTTTCGACAGCTCAACAAGGTGACCATAAAGAATCGGTATCCCCTCCCTAGGATTGATGATCTTATGGATCAGTTGATGGGCGCTTGCGTCTTTTCAAAGATAGATTTGAGGTCAGGGTACCATCAGATTCGGGTTAAGTCTGAGGACATCCCGAAGACAGTGTTTAGGACGCGATATGGTCACTATGAGTACTTGGTTATGCCCTTCGGTGTGACCAATGCTCCTGCGGTCTTCATGGACTACATGAACAAGACCTTTCACCATTACTTGGATAAGTTTGTGGTAGTGTTTATAGATGACATCTTAGTGTACTCCAAGAACAAGGAGGAACATGAGAAACACCTGAGGGTTGTCTTGCAGACCCTTAAGGAAAAGCAGTTGTATGCTAAGTTGTCTAAGTGTGAGTTCTGGTTAGAGGAAGTGAGCTTCTTAGGACATGTCATCTCTAAGGGTGACATAGCAGTGGACCCAGCTAAGGTAGAGACGGTGCTCCAGTGGGAACCGCCAAAGTCTGTAACCGAGATTAGGAGTTTCTTGGGGTTAGCCGGGTACTATAGGCGGTTTATAGAAGGTTTCTCTAAGATAGCTTTACCCTTAACCCGTCTCACCAAGAAGGGACAGTTGTTTGTGTGGGACTCTAAGTGTGAAGAGAGTTTCCAAACCCTTCAGAATAGGTTAACATCAGCACCAGTGTTAGTTTTGCCAGATCCTATCGAACCCTTCGTAGTTTATTGCGATGCTTCTAAGCAAGGGTTAGGCGGTGTGCTGATGCAGAATGGTAAGGTAGTTGCTTACGCTTCTAGGCAATTGAAAACCCATGAGAAGAACTACCCTACCCATGACCTAGAGCTAGGAGCTGTAGTATTTGCCTTAAAGATATGGAGGCATTACATGTATGGAGCGAGGTTTGAGGTCTTTAGTGATCATAAGAGTTTGAAGTATCTCTTTGATCAAAAGGAGTTGAATATGAGGCAGCGTAGGTGGATGGAGTTTTTAAAGGACTATGACTTCGAGCTGACCTATCACCCAGGAAAGGCCAATGTGGTGGCCGATGCCTTGAGTAGGAAAACCCTGCATGTCTCCGCTTTGATGGTTTAGGAGATGGATTTGATTGAGGAGTTTAGAGACCTTAGTCTAGCTTGTGAGTTTACCCCTAAGAGTATTAGGCTTGGTACCTTGAAGGTTACCAACAGTCTGATGGATCAGATTAGAGAGGGTCAGAAGTTAGACAAGTTTCTCTTAGACCAGCGAGATTTGCTCGCTCAGGGTAGAGACCTAAGTTTTAAGGATGGCAGTGATGGTATCTTGAGGTTTAAGGATAGAGTTTGTGTGCCAGATGTTCCTGAGCTTAGGAAGTTGATCTTAGAAGAAGGTCATAGGAGTGGATTGAGTGTGCACCCAGGTGCCACTAAGATGTATCAGGACCTTAAGAGGATGTTTTGGTGGCCTAGGATGAAGAAGGATGTAGCCGAGTTTGTGTATGCGTGCCTAGTTTGTCAGAAGGCTAAGATAGAGCATCAAAGGCCTTCGGGTAAGTTGCAACCTTTGAGTATCCCCGAATGGAAATGGGATAGCATCTCCATGGATTTTGTGTCTGGACTCCCTAGGACTCCGCCTGGTTTTGAGGCTATATGGGTTGTTGTGGATAGACTGACTAAGTCTGCCCATTTCATTCAGATGAACATGGAGTATCCATTGGAGAAGTTAGCTAAGCTGTACATCAAGGACATAGTTAGACTTCATGGTGTACCCTCTAGCATGGTTTCAGATAGAGACCCGAGGTTTACCTCTAGGTTTTGGAATAGTTTGCAAGAGGCTTTAGGGACAAAGCTTAGGCTTAGTTCAGCTTACCACCCACAGACTGATGGGCAGTCTGAGCGGACCATCCAGTCCTTAGAGGACTTGTTGAGGGCTTGTGTGTTAGAAAAGTCGGGAAGTTGGGACAAGTTTTTGCCCCTGATAGAGTTCACCTACAACAACAGCTTCCATTCCAGCATTAGGATGGCACCTTATGAAGTTCTGTATGGGAGGAGATGTAGGACACCCTTGTGTTGGAGTGAACCTAGTGATAGTGTGGTGCTAGGGCCAGAGATAGTCCAGGAAACAACAGAAAAGATCAGGTTAGTTCAGGAAAAGATGAGAGTTGCACAGAGTAGGCAGAAGAGCTACCATGATAAAAGGAGGAAGGCGCTCGAATTCCAGGAAGGCGATCATGTATTCTTGAGAGTTACCCCGACGACTGGGGTTGGTAGAGTGATGAAGGCGAGGAAACTTACTCCGAGGTTCATTGGTCCTTACCAAATCCTTAAAAGAGTCGGCGAAGTCGCCTATCAAATAGCCTTGCCACCGTTCTTGTCGAACCTCCACAATGTTTTTCATGTGTCTCAATTCAGGAAGTACATTCATGACCCTAGTCACGTGATAGTTCTCGATACAATACAGTTAAAAGAGAACTTGACATTCGAGGTGTTACCCCTTCGAGTCGAGGATAGAAGGGTGAAGCAGCTAAGAGGCAAGGAGATTCCCTTGGTTAAAGTAGTTTAGAGCGGGGCAACTGAGGAAAGCGCTACCTGGGAGCTCGAGAGTCAGATGATGGAGGCGTATCCGCATCTTTTCGTTTGAGGTACGTAGAAATTTCGAGGACGAAATTTTTATAAGGGGGGTGGAATTGTAACACCCTGTTTTTCATAAAATGTTTTTATAAAGCTAGTTTTATTATTTTAAAAATGTTGGTTAAGGGCTAAGTGGGATTTTAGCCTAAAAGTCCCTTTCTGGTACATGAGCACGCTTGTGCTCATCAGCCAGCAAACCCGTGCTTAAAGTCAGAAGCGTGTTTCTGATTTTAAGTTGAGCACGACCGTGCTCAATAGTGAGCACGCCCGTGCTCAATGCGTGGACCGCGTCTCGTTGACGCTAAGTGGAGCACGACCATGCTCAATGCTAAGCACGACCGTGCTCAGGTCCGGACGTTATAAACGTTGCAGAACTCGAGGGTTTAACGTTTTAACCCTAATTGTGAGTGCAGCAGTCACCTTGTGCGGCCAGAACGAGTTCCATTCCTTCTTCCTCCTCCTTGAAGAGTTTAGGGAGCGTTGGAGGCATAGGGAGACTTTTGGCTTATCAGTGTTAGTTACACAGGTTCGTTTTGGTGTGAGTCGCCTTAAGGGGAGGAATCGGTTCGTTCGTTGGGATGTGTTAGAGCTACCTTCAATCCAGGTATGGGGAGAAGTGGGATTGTATTCATTAGGCAGTGGGTAGTGTAAGGTAACGGGGTCCCCTATGACCCCGGTGTTATTGTATGTATGTTTGTGATAATATAGTGTTAGTCTGTGATAATATGTTTCTGATTGTTATATGCCTTTGCACATGATGGTTGCCTATAAATATTATGCCATGTTATTATTGACATAATGTTGTTGGATGGTTGGTTGTTGTTGTGGTTGCTGTTATGATGAGTGCAATGTTAATAACACTGTTTAATGGAATATTTAGGTTTAATAAACGCGTTAAGTTAAGGGGTTTAATCCCTAAATAATTTGGTTAGAACTTGGCTTCTGTTCCTGCCCAGAACAGTGCAGTCATGTGTTGAGCACGACCATGCTGAACAGGGAGCACGACCGTGCTCCCATTTAAATTCTGGAAAATGGCCGCGCTGCTCAGCACGGCCGAGCAGGTCAAATAGCACGATCGTGCTGCTGAGCACGACCGTGCTGAGTGTGAAGCACGACCGTGCTTCACTTAAAAGGGCAGCACGCCCTCACGTGTCCAAGCACGACCGTGCTAGGGTCTAAGCACGACCGTGCTAAACCCCCTGGATAGTAATGAAATTAAAGGACTCAAGGGGTTTTAAACCCCATTCCCCTATGATGATAAGATGAGATAAATAATCAAAGATAAAGATTAGACAACCTGGTTATTAATCATATAAGATAATTAAGATAACAAGGTGTTAAGTCGGTATCCGTTGGGTTACCGCATGTTGCTAAGTTAAGTCTTGGGTGCTTATTGACCCAAGCACGTTGAGTTGAACCTTGGCGCTTATTGGCCAAGGGAGCCTTGACCCCACGGTTTGGGTCTAAGGTTACGTTGAGTTTGATGTTGAAAGTCTTGGGAGCTTCATGGCCCAAGCAAGGAGGTGGTTGAGATTGTTTGTTGTTGTGCCATTTGCATAAAGCATTGGAGTAGTTGATGGGGGAGGTTCGACAAAGGGGAGATCGCCCGAGAGTACGGTGATCTGGCCATCCACGGTAGGTCACCCAAGGTTTGGTGACCGAGGCCCCCCGTGATGAGGCATCCACGGTTTGATGCGTTGGCTATCCATGGGGTTCACCCAAGGTTTGGTGAACTGCCGGTGTTGGTGCTTTTATGGCCAATACGGATATGTAACTCCAAAGTCGTTCATCCTGAGTTAGTTTGGATCCACATGCATAGTTGGAGTAGTGGAGTAGTTGATGCATTGCATAGCATAGCATACTTGGTTGTTATGATACTGTTGGATGTTGATGTATGCTTATGTGTATGTTTACCTTGCGTACTATTCCCCTGTCGTTTATATGATTACATGAATTTTACTCCCTGTATTGTTTGTGTTTGGCCTGATTGGCATTTGCAGAGGATGATGAGCAGCCGGAGAGGAGTGACTCTGAGGAGCCGCCACTCATAGTAGGATTGTTTTAAGTTTAGATAGTTTATTTCCAGTTGTATTCCGAGGATTTATTTCCGGAACGGTTATACTAGCTTTGAATTGTGACATCGGGGTTGGGTTATTTATTTGATGATGTTTTTATTTGATTAAACTTATTTTTATTTTCCGCGTTGTAAACGAGTTCATGTGGGACTTTTCTACCCATGGACAATTGTTTTATTTAATTCAGTTAAGTGAATGTTTTTCTTTTAATTGTTTTATATTTAAATGCCTTATAACATGCGGGGTAGAAGGGTGTCAGAAGTTACACTCCCCGAAAGCAAACAACAATGACCAAAAAATTATAGATACAAATAAATAAACACGTGTCCACTGAAATGTATTTCTTTTCTTCTTGCTCTGTGAGAATAGATAGATAATTAAAATTTTCTACCTAAGTGAAGAAGCCTTTTAAGCTTTCACACTACATTTCTTAAGTTTTATATCATCCATATAGTTTATCTTGATGTGATTTTCATGTTCATAAACTATTTTTAGAGTTTAAATTGAGACTTGTTATCAGGTTGCTAATATATGCATTTGACCCTTACTTTCCTGCCTTTATTTTCAGTTTTTACTTTTCTATGATGTATAATCTCTGATTTGCTTCTTATAATGTGTATGCTGTTCAGCTCCCTAACTTGGCACCCAAAAACATCACTATAGCACCCATTGTTCCTGTGCTTATTCTTCAGAGATGACTTCTATTCAATCTTTGAGGTTTATGATAATGTATCTCTGGTAAGCAGTAATGTTATTGAATTTGATTCATTCTACAATTGTGTCTTGACCAAGGTTGTCAAACTCAAGATCCTACATAGGATCGTTCGAAGGATGAAAGATCGTAACTCGTGGGATCGTAACACGGATCGTAAGATCCCACCAGAAAGACAAAATTATATTTAATATATATTATATATTATTTATATAACATAAATAAGAAAAAGTAACCTTAAATACCAAAATAACATTAATATAAAAATGTCATACATGAATCATAAGTCACAAACTCACAATCACCACAACACCACAAAAACAAAACACCACAACACCACCAAAATATCAAAACACTGTAACATAAAAACATGAAAACAGACACCACAACACCATCAAAATAAAAGAGTCCCAACTCTAATTTAGCAAATCATCCAAGCCATGGCGGTCATAATAATCATCCTCCATATGATCCATGCCATCTTCCTCTCCAACTTCATCATCAACATTAGGAATCACCCAATCATCTATAGGGGCAACAGCTGCACCATTAGCCAAGTCTCCTTCATTTGGAGTATCCAATTCCAATTCTTCATTGTCTATTGTTAAATCTAAAATGTCAGATGAAACTTCATCATTATCCACAATCCATTCATCATCGGATGGAAGATCATCAAGGTTATATTCAATCTTCTTTCTAGGTTGCTTCTTCTTGGCCAATTTTGAATTGGCCATCACAAAATACAACATCATTCATTGTCTTCTGTTTCAAACGGTTTCTTCTCTTTGTGTGGACCTAATATATATAAACTCCATTAGTATATAGCAAGTGGTAGGCAATTTTAAAAATGAAATGTGAGAGAAATTTTACCATCTCAAAGACACTCCAGTTTCACTCACAACCAGATGAACTGCAGGTCAAGCTTAATACAAGAATTGCAAATGAGTTCTGGATGCTCATCCCCATATGACTCCCACCATTGTGATGGAGTTTTGGTTTTAAGAGCAGCCATGGCTATTGCACTACCAAAAAACTTTGCTCGCATCTTGAAATCTTCAAGTTGAGCATCAATCTTGGTTATCACTTCAACATCTCCCACCATCCTTTGTAAACAATCATATAACCCACGTTTTACTTCATAGTCAGCTTTAAATTCAGGACCATAATGTAATTGGGGGTAAAGGTAGTAACCCGCAGCATGCAAAGGTCTATGGAGTTGCTTGTCCCATGTCTCATCAATGATATCCCATAGAGGCTTAAAACTAAATAATACAAAAATAATTGAATTAGTTTTGAAAATAAAGTTTATAATTTAAATTAAAATATACAATGTAAACCAAAGTTTATAGTTTACCTTTTCTGGACACCATTGAAGGCTTTTTGTATGCTCTCCTTAGCTTGATCCATTGCCTCATAAATAAACCCCATTGCTGGCTTCTCATCCGACTCCACCAAACGAAGCACTTTGATTAGTGGATAAGCACCTCTCAAGCAAGTCACAATGTTCTTCCAAAATTCCTTTTCCATAACCACTTCTTCAATATGCTTCCCATCCCTTGTCCTTGCAAACCGGCTTGATGTCCATTCATTAGAGGTAAACATTTTTATCAAGGCCCCTTTGTTGTCCATGAGACACCCCAAAGTTAGATAAGCAGTGGCAAAGCGAGTCATGACTGGCCTCACCAAATCCTTTCCTTTGGTGAAATGTTGCAATAAAGAAATGAGAGAAGTCTTGGAGTAGATATAGGTGGTAATCTTCTTACCCTTTGAAATTGTTTCATAGTGAACTGATATTTTTTTCTCAAAATCCTCCAGCATTAGATCAATGCAATGCGCTGCGCAAGGTGTCCAATAAAGCTTATTCCTTTTCTCCATCAACAACGTACCAGCAGCTTTGTAATTTGCTGCATTGTCGGTCACAATCTGGACGACATTTTCTTCACCAACTTCCTCCACAATTTCATCAATCATCTCAAATATTTTATGAGCAGTTTTTGATACATGAGATGCATCAATCGACTTCAAAAAAATAGTACCTTTAGTGCTGTCCACTAAGAAGTTCAATATTGTTCTCCTTCTTTTGTCAGTCCACCCATCACTCATGATGGTGCATCCTGTCTTCTTCCAAATGGCCTTATGTTCTTCAATGTTCTTTGTTGTCAAATCCACCTTTTGCTTCAAGTACTTTACTCTAATCTCGTGATAGGATGGCGGCTTAAATCTAAGGCCATGTCGGGCTACCATCTCCAACATCTTGTGAAATTCTTCACTCTTTCAGCATTAAACGGTATGGCATTGTTGTAGAAGAATGAAGCAATTTCTTGGCATGCTTCTTCTCTCAAATTCTTCTTAAAGATGCTATTGATGGTGGTTTGAGAGGTCACTCCCCTCTTCTTAAAAAGATTTCCAGGTGTATCCTCTTCCTGCCTTTTTTCTTTTCCTTTCTCAGTAACTATCTCCTCATCATCTATGCCTGATTTCTTCACTAATTTTTCTTGCAAGGATTTTTACAATCTCCCACATTTGTTTCTTCACTTCATCAGGAACAGAATTACAAGCTCCAACATCTTTTTTGTGTACAAGCCAAGTGATGCTTCAACCTGTAAACCCCTCCAATAATTACTTTGGCACAGTAATTACATTTGATTTTTCTTGTTCCCCCGTCAACAGAAACTCCATGCTTCTATGCCGTATCACTCCTGCTACCAACAACATTTATCTGCACTCTAGGGGGTGGACCACCAGAGCTGCCAGCAACAGGGATGCTAGAAGACATGTTGAAACAGAGGAGAAACAAAGGAGAAAAACTGAGTTCGACGGAATAACAACATTGTTTGCTACTGTGCATATATACTCAATGAAAGAATCCATGTAATGAAGAGCTTTAAACCACCACAATGATGCAGCCGTATATTGGGAAGGAATGATTTGAAGTGAAAACGGTAATATAATAAATTTGTGACAATTCCAAAACAAAAGGCATTGAAAGCTAAACGGGTCTGTGTTTGAAGGCTATTAACAGTAGAGACAGAGAGAATGAGAGATACCCGTAACCCATGCGAAGAAGAGTGGAATAAGGAAAGGCAAAATAGGGTTAAAACTTAAAACAGCTGGGTCTGTGTTTTTATGTGTTTTGGGCTGAAAAATGAAGTTGGGCCGAAACGGGTTATTAGGGAAATCGGGTCCAAAACGACCAAAACGGGTCGCGCCGCACGAAAACGGGTCACGCACCAGGATCGTTCGAAGCGTCCAGAGAGCGTCGCGTCGACTGCGTTCATGCGTTTCCTCGCCGCGCAGGCTGCGCTGGCAGATGGCCGCGCTTTCCCACCGATCTACCTCGCTGCTTCGATCATAACTCGTAGGAGCGTACGACCCCACGATTTAACTCGCGCGCCTAACAACCTTGGTCTTGACTAATTATTTAGTAAGTGGAGTCTTTAACTCCCCTGTTTGCATTCAGTAAGAGAATCACTTCAGTGACACATCGGATTTTTATGGATCCAACACTAACGGAGCCAACACATGTTTTTTTGCTTGACAGGTAGAATTTAAGAAAGTGATTGTTGTGATATTAGTCATATTACTCAAATGGATAAAAGATAAATGTCAAGTTTGTGAGTTTAAACACGGGTCAAATAACTTTTATCTGCCCTTATTGTTTTTCATTTATGCTTAAGTGTTAATTATAATATATAAATGTGCAAAAAGATACACCATGTAGTAAGCCTAAAAGGTCAAACATATTTTCGCATGAAATCATTTCAGCCCCTTGCAACACAATTTGATCTAAGTTTCTAATTATATGTATATTAGCCACACAAATTTCACATGCCATTACAGCATGCTCAAAGTGTGAGCCGATCCATACTCTAGAGTTTCTACTTTCTAGAGTTTCCATTAAACTGTTTGCTCCTCATCATTTGGGTTTGCTCTGTAGTTGGATACTGCCTCTTCATTGTCTGACCAGCCTGGTCTTTCGGCAATCTATTTGGGTAATATAGCTGAGTATGAATTTCTGTTGACTTGCAATTTGTAGACTATGTTATAAATTTAGCTTGAAGGATATATGACTATCAATTAACCTGTATTATAACTCAACTTCATAATGATCTAATTTGATAGAATGTTAGATACTATTGTATTTGTAGTTTGGTCAAGGAGAACCCAGGTTAAGGCTTAAACCATTTTCCTAAATTAAAATATCATTGAGCTGCTCTAGAAAGTAGCAAACGAGATTGAGAATATAAATTGATTCAACAATGTAAGCAAGCAAAAAAATATTGTTCAACAATGTCCTGCTCTGACAGGAAAGCTATGAAATAGAGACAGATTTTCTGCTAATGCAAGTAGATTTGAAAAGCCAGGATGATTTACTTACAAAATTTTGTACAGGTAGATGTAGGTAGATGTAGGTATTGTGCTGAAAGGTTGTCTTAAATACACAGATTCAATACTTTGTTTTAACTAGGTGTAATTTTTCTTGAGTTGATAATGCAGCCATATTGTTTGAGCATTTTCCCCTCAGTTATTTGATTTATTGTCTCATGGACTTTTTGTTCAATTAATGTATTCTATGTATATGTAGGGACTGTGACGGTTTATTTTAGTGATTGAGAGTGTTAATGCATATTTATCATGTTTCAGTTTCCATTTTTACAATATGATGATTTTATGGTGCAATTTTATGGTATTATTTTTTATGGTACTGTAGTTCATGGAGTGACTAGGGTCAAAAAAAGAAGCATGAATTCGTTAAGAAAGAATATGATCCTCAACTTGATTTGATTGCCAAATTGCGTGGCCTCTTGAAGGAAGAAAAATGCTTAGAGTATTCCAAATTTTTTTAGAGGGGAGTTAATATACCGAACATTACTTGCTAACTGCGTTAGTCAGAACAAATTTAGAAAAAGAGGAAATATTCAATAAAATGAAGGACTTAGATCTTCCTCTTACAACATTCTAAAATCTTTGTTAAAGTGATTGCTAACAGTGATTTTTATATTAATCTTATTTTTACAGCAAGGGAAAAATGGATTAAAAAAACTGTTTGTAATATTATTTCAATTTATTTATGCCACTAAAATCAATTTCTGATTTGTGTTTTGTTGCAAACCTGATACGTGATTTGGGTTCTAGGTTCTTGCTATTTAATATATTCGAATTTTTGGTTCTCATCTTACTAAATCATGTTTTAAAATTATTATAAACTTTTGTTGCTTATTGTTTAAATATTTATTTGTCTATTCTTTAAGAAACTTATGGAAATATCATATAAGTTTCTTTCTAAGCAGAACTTTGCTGCATGAGTAGTAGATATTCAATGTATGTTTACTCCTATGTATAACATAATAATATTAACATATTGATATGTATTTATATACAATAACCAATCAAACATACACGTCAATGGAGCTTTAGGAGTGTTCTTTAGTGGGCAAATTGTTCTTATTGTATATAAGAGTAAAATAATTTTTGCTTTTTGTTGAAATGGTGTCATGGGAGTCTTCAAAAGAATTATTTCACACTTTTCTTAACTTTCCATGTATGTAAGCATTGATATTTTTCTAGCTTTCTGCTTCTTATTTTAAATAAATAATAAATAGTAAATACATATATGTATGCATTTTTTAGTGAATGTTCCCCCTAAAGTTAAGATCTCACTTATGAAGTCATTTGCTTTTAATTTCGTCGGAACACGAAGACATATTTTGACTTTAGGCATAGTTATTGATTATTGTGAATCCAATTTTATTTTTTATGC
The DNA here is from genome assembly GCA_035048595.1 of Echinosophora koreensis. Lineage (NCBI taxonomy): Eukaryota > Viridiplantae > Streptophyta > Magnoliopsida > Fabales > Fabaceae > Echinosophora > Echinosophora koreensis. The sequence goes on along the minus strand of JAPCYP010000013.1, from coordinate 6,078,661 downwards.
TCTATTTAAAGTGTTAAGCCATGCATGAAATGTTGCTGACATTTTACATAAAACATTTACTGTTATTATTTTTTGACCTAAGGAGCATGCAAAATTTGTTTGTTTATTACCATTCCATGCTAAACTCAAAAAGAATTTGAGCTATTCATGATATAGTTTCAAAAAATTAATAGAATAGTTGCTTTACCAAGACAAAATATTCAATATATAATTTTAAGTAAATACTTAATTATATACACAATGATTTTAGAACATGCATAAAAACTAACGCGAAAACGTACTAGTTTTAAGAAATAAGAACTGGTTCTTATTAGTTTGCATTATTGGAGGACAATGACGTGACGTTCAGCTGTAAGCAATTGGTTCTTATAGAAGCACTTATAAGAAGTCATGAAACCAAATAAAAATAAGCTGGAGGAAAAGTGGGTAACTTGTGAGACCCATTTGATGAACTTTATAGAGTTGCATCATTGAAATGAAGAGTTGCTTAAAATAGTATAAAGTAAAGAGTAATGGTATGGTATGGTAGAACAATAAAAAGAGGAGTTAAGCAACTCCAATAAATTGCATTATTGGCTAATCTAGAACTAAGACTAAGGTTTAATATCTGGATAATGACATGATATAAATGACTGATATGAATGTTAAACTTAGATGGAATTTGTAATATTCGTCCAGTTTAACGGATCACCAATAGATTTTCTACTTTAGGGACCTAATTGAAAATATTACATAAGTTCAACGACCAATTAGAAACTTTTTTAGTTCAAGGATTTACTTGGAAATTTATAAATGGTTCGAGGACCTACTGAGTAATTAAACATAAAACTAACACATATTGAAGTAATTATTTTCAACGAAGCTACACGAATGTCTAATCATTTACCTTGAGTTGGGCTTGATGGAGCATATTTTAATTTTGGGAATTGCTTTTCACACCCCTCCCCCTCTTCTTCACACCCTTCCGCTTATTCTTTCTTTCTTTTTTTCCCCTCTCAACAATGCCACACCACTCTCTCCATCCCCCTGTTACCCTCCTCATTTCTGAGTTATCACCCCCACACCCCATTTTCTCCCTACTCCCCTAGAGGATCTCCCTGTCCTTCGTCTGTGTCTCTGTAGCTACAACGTCATCGTTGATCAGGTTCGAAGGTTTACTTTTTATGTCTAGTTTTTAACTTTAGGAAAATTAATTTTCGAAACATAGCTACATGAATACCAAAATTTAATTTACAAAATGCATAGAATTTTGTTCCGAAAGTTAAATCCCGGTATTTTTTTTGAAATTTTTATAAGTTCCGAAAATTGAATTACGGAAGCTTAAAAACACACTTCCAGTATCTTTTTTTTGAAAAAAAAATAAAAAATCAGTTCCAGAATTTAATTTCTAGAACACGATTTTATGCATTCCAGAATCAAAATTCTGAAATTCATAAAGCTGCGTTCTGGAATCTAAATTCAGGAAAGTTGAAAAACAACCAGAAAACCCATGCTTCGCGCCTATTCCATCGTTTGGTTTCAAGAGAAAGGTAGAGGGGAAAGAAAAAAACTGTGGGACCCACCAGATTTTTGTTCCTCCTTAAAATGGACGGAAAACTGACCAGGGTTCTTGAATAACGACTAGCGTAAATCTCATGTAAAAAGACTAATGGTGTGTTTGGATGAGGGAATTTAGGAGGGTAATGTATTTTTAGAGGGTAATTAGAATTCACCGACGTAAAAATACAATACATTTTACATTGATGGATTCTAATTACCCTCTAACAATACATTACCCTCTTAAATTCCCTCATCCAAATACACCATAAAAGTATATTTATTTTTTAAATTATTATTTGAAAATATTTTGGTCATTTTATAAATATGATTTTTTTTTCTTTCCACTCACTTTCTACTAAACCAAACAAAGGGAGAGAAAAGTTTTATTTTTCTTTCCACTTATATTCTCTCTACCAAACAATTAAACAATCATCTTATTTTCTACATTTTTTTTTCTTTTCCCTTCTTTCCTCTCACTTTACCCTACAACCAAACAAAGGGTTAGGGTCTGTTTGCTTTATTTACAATTTTCTGTCTCCATTTCCTATTTTCAGAAATCCTGCACCTTATTTCATTTGGTTTCATGTTTTCTGAAATTTGTATAAGAAACACTAAAAACAATTTTTGTTTTTGTTTTCAATGTTTGCTATATAAATATTTGAAAATATGAAACAAAATGAAAACAATGTGAAAGTTTTATAATTATTTTTAAAAATAAGAAATAAAAACAGAAATCTGGAAACAAAGCAGACATACCCTAAATATTCAGGAAAAATTGAGTGCTTACACTCTCACAAGTAATTACAATAAAATATATAGTTGAGTCATACTAGTAATTAATTTTCGTTAAATTAAACTTAAAAGGGGAAAATATTGAATACCTTTTAAATTTTCATTTTATTAGAAGTTTTTATTTTATTTAATAATTTCTATTATTAATCCATAGTTATGGACACTTTTATCCTTTCTTTGGTTCCATAGAAAACAAGAGGAAATAAGTATAAGGGAAGAATATGGATGGAAAAATGGGAAAGAGAAAAAATAAAAAATAAAAAAAGGCCATCCCACAAAACTTTTCTCTCCAAAAAATGTATTGATCGGATAAAATTACAACTTTACTTTCTTACTTTGAACAGTGTAAATATATTATTATGAGCAAATATGTTTTTACAATCAAAATAAATTTTATTTCTCTGATACTTCTTTCCATCCTACTTCTATACTTTTACTCTCTGGTTCTTTCATAATCCAAACAAAGCATTAGTAAAATTCTTTATTTTAAATATAAAATTTACTCTATATTGTTTTTACTCCAAATTACCTAATTATTGTCACCTACGTCAATTTCTCTTCGGCGCCCCATCTCTATGCTCTTTTGTGAAAAACCTTTTTTTAAAAAAAACAAAAAACAAAATCTGTCACTACTCACATTATAATACAATGACGATAAATTAAATCATTGGTGAAAATATGGATGTGACTAATCTCCTCATCGTGAAGATGGTTTTTGACTCGATGTGGGTAGTAGAGAGAAAGGTAGACCAGATTGTTGATGCGAGGTACTACTGTTCTAGAATGTGAAGGACATAATCAGAAAGAGTAGAGAGGACACGAATTGCTTTGGGTCACAAATAGAATCAACCAGTCTCTAAAACAGCAGGGGATTTAGCACCAACTCATGGAGGACCACGCGAGTGAAGGAAGAAGGCGCGAAGGGTTTGTATTTACAATTTCCCACGGCTTGGCCCATGGGAAACGACGCTTCCTGTTGCGATGGCACCAACCATGGGAACTTCCATCTTTTCCCACGGCTACCTATGTGGGAAACGCCGCGTTAATCTGTTGCGGCCCAATCTGTGGGAAACTGACATCTTTTCCCACCGTCCAGCTCGTGGGAAACAGTGAAATCTTGTACCTGCAGCCCAATCCGTGGGAAAACAAGATGGAGCAGTTGGCACCTCTGTTTCCCAAGGCCCAACCCGTCGGAATCGTAGCGAGAAGTTTCCAAAGGCTTTAACCGTGGGAAATGTCAAAATTTCCTAGGGATTTTTTTTGCCCCGGGTAATATGCCCTGGGAAATAGCTTAAATTCTTGTAGTGTTTCATCGATGATGGAAACCGGATTAGACGTTTATGTGCTAAATGCCGATGTCAAAAGATTAAGAGCGAAGACCTTGTGAAGACTGACTTGTATATGAATGGGTTCCAGGAAATTGCACGGTTGACGAGAATTGCACGGGTGCCTCAAGCAGTCACACAGATATGGGATGTGGGGAACAATTTGTATTAATGCAGGAGATGGTGTGTGACGCTCTCAGGGTAAATGAGGCACACAATTTTTTTATAAATTAAATAATGCAACTTTTTATAATGTTAGACCTGCATGAAATTTTTTATATTGTAATTTTAAATAATATCTTTTTATATATAAAAGTAGCAGTCATTGTGGGCATTTTTTCCCTCCAAAACTAGGGGTAACTTTGTAGTTTAACTAATTAAAATAATATATCAGAATTATTATAATTTATTTATATAAACTTTTTTTTACTAGATTCCGGTGGTCATTGGGGGCATTTTTTCCCTCCAAAACCAAGGGTAACTTTGTAATTTAACTAATTAAAATAATATATCAGAATTATTATAATTTATTTATATCAACCTTTTTTTACTAGATTCCCGTGGTCATTAATTGCTACATTTACCAACGCATCTTTTTGGGAGTACTTGGGAGTAATTAGTGCAGTTGCTCCTTCCATCTTCCGAAACAGCACATGCTGTTGTCTCTGCCTCATCTTGGCTTGGGAAAAGAGGTGAAATTATTTAGGGGTGTAAATGAGCTGAGCTATTCGTGAATTACCCCGGCTCGGTTCGTTAAATGCTCGATGAAGCTCGTTTGTTTAATTAAATAAACAAACCCAAGCTTAGGAGTGGGCTCAATTATTTAAATGAGTCAAGCCCAAGCCTTATAGGCTCGACATTAAGGACTCACGAATAGCTCGTGTATATATATATATATATATATATATATATATATATATATATATATAAGTTTTAAGTTATATATAATAATATGACAAAAAGAATTATATATAATAATAATAATATATTATATATACTAATACTACCACGTTTTTTATTTGCTTTCTCTTTCTTAACAAATTGTTGATGGATAGACTCCTCTTTCATAAAACTAAAAACTTTGAAAATTAATTAATTGTTGGGTTCCAACCAACCTGACTATAGTCCAAATATCTTTTGGGCCCAATAGTTAAACCCACTCCCAATAATTTACTAACATACGGCTACAAGTAACAAAAAAAGCACTAAAATAAGAAGAACTGAACGGGCACCATTTGAAGTTTCATTTTTGTTAAAATTTTAATTAAATACTAAATGCAAAATTTTCATATTATGGAACTATGTATGGTTTTTTGTTAAAATTTTTTCATAAATACAAAAATAATTAAGTTATAAATGAGCTACACAAGCCAAGATCAAGCCTTACTTTTTTGTAACAAGTCAAGCTCAAGCTTTTAGTTAGGCTCGTTTAAATAAATGAGCCAAGCTTGAGCTTCTCATTTTTTTCACAAGCCAAGCTCAAGCTTTAAGTACTCGGCTCGGCTCGACTCGTTTATACCCCTAAAATTATTACCCACTATTTAAATTGCATAATGTGGAGAAGCCATCTTCTTCGTTTAAATGACAACCTGAGTTTATCAGGTATAGCGGTTTTCTCCTTCAAAAAACCAATTATTTGTGTCTTTCGTTTTTTGATATTCTTCCTATCTTTGGTTTATAATGATGGTGTTTGTTTTTTTTCGGGTCCAGTTTGAAGGTTGCAGTGGGTATCTGATTTGGTGCAGCAAGAAGAATATGAGACCAGCATTACTGGATCCGAAGAAATGAAGCTCAATGGAAAAGAAACTCTTTGACATGCTGAATGATTGGTTACATGTAGGTATATGTTTTTCTCCATTCTAGAGGTAAATTTTTTTTTTTTTTGGCTAAATCCCTATTTTGGTCCCTTATCTTTATTTTAGTTTTCATTTTGGTCCCTTAATTATTTTTTTTTGGCGTTTTGGTCCCTTATCTTTTTATTAGTTTTCATTTTGGTCCTTTTCGTCAGTTTCCTACTAACGGCGTTAGGTATCCGTCGTGGCTCGCCGGAAACCGCCACCGGAAACTGTGTTTTAGAGAGAGAAAGTCCCGTTTTTCTCTCTCTCTTCTTTTTTCCTCCTTCTTCCTTCTTCCTCCAGCACCACCTCCCTAAACCGCCAACACCGCTCGAGCTCGCCGTCAATCACACCGCCAACGGCTTCTTTCCAATCAAAACAGTGACAACGGCGAGGAAAAAGGGACCAAAACAGAAAGAATGGAGAAGAAGGAGGAAGAAGGAAGGAGAGGAAGGAGGAAGAAGGAAGGAGAAAGAAGGAGGAAGAGAGAGAGAGAAAAATGGGATTTTCTCTCTCTAAAACCCAGATTCCGGCAACAATGGCGATTCTGGCGACAGGCCGCGGTGGTTTCCGGCGACGGACGGCGGCGGATTGATGGCAGAGACTAAAATAGGCTAACGATTGAAAGATAGGGGACCAAAATAGGCGAACAGTTGAAAGATAAGGGACCAAAATGCCAAAAAAAAAAATAACGGACCAAAATGAAAACTAAAATAAAGATAAGAGACCAAAAGTGGGGTTTAGCCTTTTTTTTTTTTTGTCACTCCTTTTTTTCTATTCGAACCTTCAATGCCTCTGAGGTTCTGTTGTTATGGCCCACCGCTGCTTATGGCCCACTGCTGCTGCAATTTGTTCGAGGTTTCTTTCTCTCCTAAGATTCAAAAATTTTTTTTTTCGTCAAATTTATTTTCAGATGATTGATTCTCTAGGTTTTGATTCATGTACTGATTCAATCAATTCATTTTTATTTCAGGAAATTATTTTTGGTTCCCCTGGATATATTTTGAAATCTCAGATGAAGAAAAGTGGGAAAATAACAATTGAAGAGGTTATGTTTGGGTCTTGCTAAACGGTGATGGAAGTATGCCATGGTATTGTCGAATTTGATGATGCATGCTCAACAGCGTCAAGCATATCGGGACATTTGATTCAAACTATTTGGATGTTCTCTGTCTAGGGTATCATCTGTTACTGAAACTCTATACAACTATAGAAAATATTATGGTTTGGTGAAAATGTTTTTCTGTTGTGACAACTTCAGTTCCTATGACTCTTGAGTTATTCATGCAATGGAAAAAGAAGAAAATAGAAAAGATGTGCCAATTTGGCTGCACAACAGGTAGAGAGAGTTAAAAATGACCGCGTAATGTACATTTGCTGTCTTTCATGAAATTTGTTTCACAGGTTACAGATAGCGATTACTTCTATAACTGTGACAATATCATTTTTCACTAATCATGTCATATTATTTTGTTTAAATTTGTTGAGTCAACCTAAAGTGCCAGTTGGTAATTATTTCAGAGTTATTGTGACAATCAAGTTTCATATGTTTTTTTTTTTTTTTTTGTGTACTGGGTTTGTATTATTCAATGTTGCTTTAAGCTAACATTTGAATTTGGTCAGGTGTCCTAAGTCTATCGTGGGAGGTTTTTTTTTTTTTAAAAAAGGGAAAGTTTACTAAGGGCTTCAAGTGTAAGTTCTCATATGGTTTAGACACATATTGCATTTTCCAAAAGGCATGATTTAAAAGTCATTATGTCTGTGTTTTCAGAAGAATCAATATAAGAAAGCTAAAAATAATGGTACAACAAAATTCTGAAAAGTTACAAGTTCACACTTACGTTTGGAGCAGCCCAAGTGATCCTAACTTAAATGGAGAGTGGGATTTTGAGGTAAGCATGCTATCTTTCTTATTTTCATTTACCAAACTCAATGGATATAACTTGCGATATATTTTATGGACAAAAGAGAAGCATGAAATCGTTTTTGAATGTGTTTATTCTTTTGTTTTCTCCTTCACGTGTTGAGAAAATTAATTCATTATGCCAGCTAATTGTGGCTTAAACCAGGCCATAAAATATTCATTTTTTCATTATAAAGCATTTTGGATAAAGGGAATGGAGAATAAGTTTGGCAGAGTATTCCTGATGACCGAGAACATGCAATTTTTGAACATGCAATCTAGATGCCATTTTCTTCTCCAGCCTGTGTTGATAAATTTTTTTTTAAAATTTTTACATCTAACCTTTATTTGAATGTATTAATTAGAGACTCTTAGAATAATAAATTTAATATATTGCAAATGTTTTTATAATAGAACATTTGATTTATTGCACATGTTTTTTAGAATAGTATATTTTTTTTGGGTGAACTTTAGAATAGCACATTTAATATATTGTGCATGTTTTCAAAACAATGTTTTCAAAATTTTCAAACATTAATTTTGAAATTTAACTAAAAAAAATTCATTGGTGGAATGTGTACGTAGAGCGAGATTAATATAGTGTAGTTTTCAAGATTTCTAGAGTTATCAATTTCAAAATATTAATTTTGAAATTTTCAAAATAAAATTTATTGGTGAAGTGGGTCAAGTGAAATTAATACATTCAAGTTTTCAATGTTTCAATAGTTATTAATTTTGTTGTTAAAAATGGTTATTAATTTTTGTATGTTAATTTTGAAATTTTCAAAATAAATTGCATTTGTGGAATGAGTCAAGCGAGATTAATACAATGCAGTTCTAAATATTTCAAGGGTTATTAATTTTGAAATTTTTTTTTTTTTTTTGAAAAATAAAATTCATTCATGGGATAAGTTAAGCGAGATTAATATGATGTAGTTTTAAGACTGTGTCGTTGTTAACATAAGTTTTATATGTACTAACTTTTGCATTTAACTTTTGTAAAATAAGGAACTATTGCGAAACAAAAAATAAAATAGGGATCACATTAGTATAACTTTGCAAAATAAGGGATCATTTTGGAAACAAAAAATAAAAGAGGAACCAAATTGTAACCTAAAATATTTTACACGAAAACATATAAGTAATTTATTCAATAAGTTATTTTTTTTTTATCAAATTCAAATTTTCCTACATTATTAATATTTATATGAAAATCGATCAATATAAAAATTATATATGAAATATAATATAGAGAATAAACATTTTACACGAAAACAATCATTTAAGTAATTAAAAAAAATCATTGCTTTTATAATTTTAACATAAATATATTTCTTTGTCAAGGTTTTCCTTTATTTAAGCAATTTTAAAATTTCTATAAATTTTTTTGTGATTTTTTAAATATTGTGTTATTGTTTTTTACTTTTCATAAGGTTTTACCATACTGATAAAAAAATATTTTTTTCCACCTTTTTTTTATGACAAATTGGCAGGTAGGCACACCAAAAATAAAAAAAATGAAATTATAGAAATGTATGTGACAAATGTGGAGATGTCATCAACTTGATTCTACTTTTGGATTATAAGGAGTTGCTTCCCGTATTTTCTTCAACGGGGAGACAATATAGTTACAATAAGTTTAATCAAATACATGTTATAACATATTATAACATGTATTTGATTATTTTTTTGTTACCAAAAAAAAAAATCAAATACATGTTATAATATGTTATAATATTTTTAAAGTTTCTTTGGACTTCTTTCTTTAAAAGTTGAGTTTTGTAATTTATTTTTGTTGTGGAATATTATGCAAATGAGACCAATTTGATTCTACATTTGGGTTCTGAATGAGTTACTTCCTATGTTTGCTTCGTCCCGGGAAGATAACATAGCTGCAATAAGTTTAATCTGATACATATCATTATATTTTTAAAATTTCTTAGGACTCATTTTTAAAAAATTGTGTTTTATGATTTATTTTCGATGTGAAATTTTGTGTAGGTGAGACCAATTTGATTCTACATTTGTGTTTTGAAAAGTTACTTCATATATTTGCTTCAACAGGGAGAAACATTGCTGCAATCGGTTTAATCTAATAATGTCATAATATTTGTAGAATTTCTTAGAACTCTTTTATTTAAAAGTTTTATTTTGATTATATATTGTGTTTCTTATATATACTATAGATTGAACTATGTACGAGGGACAATTGAAGAAAGTAGAGTAAATAAATGTGGAAGTATAATAATTTATATTTTCTTGCATATGTCAATAAATTTTGCTTATTTTTAAATTTTAATTTACACAATAAATTATTCCAACAAATACTTTTCCTTTGCACAATTGTATTCATGTTACCCTAATTAGGAGGATCGTGTTCGTGTTACATGAATATTTATTTATTGATAATATTTTATAATCTTACTATTTTTAAGATTAAAAAACAAATTTCCAAATAAAAAATGCTTAATTTTTCTCACAAACTTTGTTTCACCGTGCATCACACGGGTCCATCGTCTAGTTTTAAATAAAAATAATAGACTTGTTTTTAGGGGTGTAAACGAGTAGAGCGGAGCACTTGAAGCTTGAGTTTGGCTCGTAAAAAAATTGGTAGCTCAAGCTTGACTCATTTATTTAAACGGGCTTAACTAAAAGCTCGAGCTTGACTTGTTAAAATAATATAAAGACTGAACATGCCTTATGTAGCTCATTTATTTATTTTGTAAAAAAAAAAAAACCGTGTCTTCACTATAAAACACAAAAATACAACCATTACGTTATGGTTAGATGATTTATTACAATGTAACAGTAGTAGGTGAAGGAGTAAATGCCATATCATATTGTGTAAAAAAAAAAAAATTAAATGCCATGTCAAACCGTGGGTTGAAGCTTTGTTGCACATCAATGTTGTTGGTTGGGGCTGAAGGCTCCATTGTGAATCGGTTTTCTCTGGAGAAAGATCTTCTATTCTAAAGCAAATTTTTTTTTTTTGGAAAGTAATCTAAAGCAACTTACAACTTAAGGAAGATGGTAATAAGTGGATCTTATATTATATTGAAACCGTTTATGCCTTCTAGCAATAAAACCATTTTAGTCCAACGTTGTCTATAACTTATAAATTGTTGTATAAATTCCTCTACCTCATAGTGCACTGAAACACCATTTTAGCAGGGCCTATTTCTGTGTTTTGGGCTACTAATTTGACAGCTTGTCAAATAAACATCCGTGAAAAGTGGAACTCTGCCCGTTGTAATCATTCCCTGTACTTTTATCACTTGTTACATAAGCTAATAACTTGCACGGATTTAATTGGACGAGAGGGCTTCAAACGGATTACGTTATATTGAAAGTTTGGCCCATTAGTAAAAGGCCCAAGAGTCTAACTGCACTAGTTTGTATGTAGGATCTGTTTGTATGTAGTTGTTTTTAGTTATTATTTCACTTAGACTCTTTGATAGGGATTAGTTTGATTTTCTGTTGTTTTGTGCTATCTCTGTTGAAGATATTTTGCTTGCCACTCATATATAAGCAGTGGCTTTCCTTTGTATGAGAGATCACTCTTGAATCAATATAGAAAGTATTTCAATATGGTATCTTAGAGCAAGGATGATCTTGAGGATGAGAAGAATTCTCCAAAGAAGACCTCACCGGAGAAAGATGAACATACCTCTGGTGAGGGGAGATCTTCGAGAACCACCCAAATCCAGCCTATTTTATGAGTTACTCTGATAATCCAGGGATGCCTCTTGTAGCCGCCACCTTGAATGGAGATAACTACAGAACCTGGTCGCGATCCATGAAGACAGGTTTGAGGGCCAAGACGATATTAGGGTTCATCAATGGGAGTATCATGAAGCCGTCATTGCAAGCTGCTGATTTTCAAAATTGGGACAAGGCAGACTCGATGGTTCTTGCGTGGATCTTGAACTCAGTTGATCCCAAGCTACATGCAGCATTTCGCATGCGACAACGGCAAAAGAGATCTAGGACGATCTTGAAGAGAGGTTCGCTCAAACCAATGCCCCAAGAGTTCACCAGCTATGGCGAACTATGTGTTTACTTCAACAAGAACCAGGCACAAGTATCAAAGATTTTTACACTAAGTTCAAGAGCTATCTTAATGAGCTCAGTGAACTACAACCACTTCCAGAGTGTTCTTGTAGGGCATCCAGGGCTTTGATGCAAAAAGAGGAAGAGAATCGTGTTCATCTCTTTCTTGGGAGTCTTGACAGTGAGCAATTTGCTCATGTCAAAGCAGCTATTCTCAACACCGAACCCCTTCCCTCTTTAAGAACAACATTCAATCATGTTCTAAGGGAAGAGTCACGGTTCCTGGTAGAAAAGGAGAAGATTAACAAAACTGAAACTGCGGCGGCATTCTACTCAAACAACAGGCGAAGGAATAGAGATGGTCCCAAACCCAAATGTGATCATTGTGGGAAGATAGGGCACATAAAAGGAGGACACAAAGAAACTCCAATAACAGGAGATCAGGGCAGAACACAGCAAATCTGGCCTATTCTGATGAGGATCAATCTGTTGGGAATACAGAGCAAAATGCAGGGGGACAAGCCTTGGATGGAATCTTGATGAAGAATCAAAGTGTAGCTGGTAATGTAGGCACTGTTAAGGGTCAATTTTGGGTTCTAGATAGTGGTGCTTCACACCACATGACCCATTTACTTACTCTTTTAGAGGAAGTAAAAGGAATTGACAAACCTTTTCGTATAATAGTGCCTACTGGTGATTCGGTGTTGGTAGAAAAGATGGGAAATATCCATCTAAATAAGAATATAAAACTGCATAATGTGTTATATGTTCCTAGTTTCAATTGTAATTTGATTTCAATTTACAAATTAACTCATGACATGAACTTAAAGTCACTTATAGTGTCAATTCTTGTGATATTCAGGACCAAACTTCGAGGGGGAAGATTGGCTAAGGTGATCTTAAGGATGGAGTTTATGTCATCAAGATGGATGATATGGAAACAAAGGGAACATGTCTGGCAGCAAAGGGAAAGGATTCCACGATCTTATGGCATTCAAGAATGGGGCATCCATCTAATAAATCTCTACAATACATCTTTCCTTTGTTAGAAGTAATTCTATTTTCAATAAAATTGTTTGTTGTGATATATGCCACAAAGCAAAACAATGTAGACTTTCTTTTGATCATAGCAATAGTAAAGTTGATGATTGTTTTAGTTTAATTCATTGTGACCTTTGGGGGAAATATCACACCCCTTCTAGTAATGGATCTCATTTCTTTCTTACCATAGTTGATGACTATAGCAGAGGAACATAGGTTTATTTGCTTAAAAGCAAAACTGAAACTAGTAATTTCATAATGAATTTCCATAGCATGGTAAGAACACAGTTTAACAAAAGATTTAGGACCATTAGAAGTGACAATGGACCAGAGTTTGTTAATTCAACCCTTAGAACCTTCTTTCAACAAGAAGGGATAGCTCATGAGACCTCTTGTGTGTCAACCCCTCAACAAAATGGAAGGGTAGAGAGGAAACATAGGCATATCCTTAATGTGGCGAGAGCTTTGAGGTTTCAAGGAAACCTTCCTATAAATTTTTGGGGATAATGTATATTGGCTGCCACTCACATAATAAATAGGGCACCTACTTTAGCAAACAGAGGATCTACACCCTATGAGATGTTGTTCAACAAAGCACCTTCTTATGATCATTTAAGGAGTTTTGGTTGTCTCTGTTATGTTAGGAATGTCTCCAAAGACAAGGATAAATTTGATCCTAGAGCAGAACAGTGTGTGTTTATGGGATATCCTTTGGGTCAGAAGGGTTGGAAGGTTTACAACTTAAGAACCAAAAGTTTTCATGTATCTAGAGATGTGATATTTTATGAGAAAGTGTTTCCTTTTAGTAAGAATTTAGGGAACACAGAAACTCTTACTGATCATTCACACATACCTACACAAGTTTATCAATATGAAAATGATGATACTGAATCAGAACAAAAGGATTTTATTGAAAATGATACTGCACAAATTACTGAGCCACAAAACACTGTTATCACTAAAAATACGATCACTGAAATTGATATGCAGAGACAGGGGGAGAGTCAATCTCAGACAAATAGTGGTGATATAGGTATTAGAACAAGACAACCACCTACTGATATGCAGAGACAGGGGGAGAGTCAATCTCAGACAAGTAGTGGTGATATAGGTATTAGAACAAGACAACCACTTACTTATTTGAAGGACTACTTTTGCCACTCTGTCATAAAAAATCCTACTTATAAGTCCTTGGATAATATATCCAAATTTTCTAGTAATTATCCCATAACAAAATACATAGACTATAGTCATTTTTCAGAAAATCATATTGCTTATCTAGCTGCCATAGCTCAACAGGAAGAACCTAGTACCTACACAGATGCCATCCAGAAAAAGGAATTGAGAAAGGCTATGAACCAAGAGATTCAAGCCTTGGAAGATGATAAAACTTGGGATCTCATGGCTCTTCCAAAGGGAAAGAAGGCAATAGGATGTAAGTGGCTGTATAAGCTTAAGTACAAGGCATCTGGAGAAATAGAGAAATACAAAGCTAGGCTAGTAGCTAAGGGGTATACTCAAATAGAGGGTGAGGACTTTAATGAAACCTTTGCACCAGTAGCAAAAATGACTACCATAAGGTGCTTACTTACAGTGGCAGTAGCTAAGAATTGGGATCTCCATCAAATGGATGTAAACAATGATTTCCTCCATGGAGACCTAGATGAGGAAGTATATATGCAACCACCCTTAGGCTATAGTATGCCTAAAAAGGGTATGGTTTGTAGGCTAAGGAAATCTATATATGGCCTTAAACAGGCTTCAAGAAACTGGTATTCTAAGTTGTCCAAATCCTTATATGACTATGGTTTTGTGGAATCCTAATATGACCACAGTTTATTCACTTATGCACATGATAGCACTTTTCTGGCTGTTTTGGTCTATGTTGATGATTTGGTTATTGCAGGAAATAATGTTTCTATATGTAACGATTTTAAGAAACACTTAAACAAGTGTTTCCACATGAAGGATCTAGGCCAACTTAAATATTTCTTAGGTATAGAACTTGCTAGAACAAAATCTGGACTGTTTTTAAGTCAAAGAAAGTATGTCCTAGATATTCTAAGTGAATGTGGGATGTTAGGTTGTAAGCCTGTTTCTTTTCCCATGGAACAAAACCAAAAATTGGCTTTGGACAATTGTGACATGTATCATAATGCTTCACAGTATAGGAGGCTGGTAGGCAGACTCATATACCTCACCATTACACAACCTGACTTATGTTTTTCTGTTCATGTTTTAAGCCAGTTCATGTAGTGTCCAAATCAGGGTCATTGGAATGCAGCTTTAAGGGTGCTTAGATACCTCAAAGGGACAGCAGGACAAGGGATCTTTTTGCCACAAGAAAATACTTTAGAACTCTCTGCTTTTTCAGACTCAGACTAGGTAGCTTGCCCCACAACAAGGATGAAGCTAGGAACAGCTCCAGTCTCATGGAAAACCAAGAAGCAAGCCCCGGTTTCTAGGTCTTCAAGTGAAGCAGAATACCGGGCTATGGCACATACAACCACTGAGATAATTTGGCTTCACAATTTGCTATCTGATCTGCAAGTGACATGTACTCTGCCTATTGTGTTGAATTGTGATAATCAAGCAGCTATACATCTAGCAGGAAATCCAGTCCACCATGAAAGAACAAAGCATATAGAAGTGGATTGCCACTTCATTAGGGTGCACTTACAGGCAGGACTCATCAGACCAGAGTATATACCATCTAAGGCACAACAAGCTGACATTTTCACCAAGGCTTTGGGGGCAAAATCCTTTCAAGAGTTATCAGGCAAGATAGGTGTTCAATGCTCTCACACTCTTTCTTGAGGGCCGAGGTATTGACGGCGATTCTCAAATATTGCAGAACAGAATGGGATACGATGAGATAGAATGCAATAGAAACAAAGAAAGACAGGGGGAACGGAACGGGTTACCTACTCTTAACAGTCAAAAGCGAACCCTTTCATTCCGAATTTTGTAATTCGGAATGAATCAAATCTCCCCAAGTAGGATTCGAACCTACGACCAGTCAGTTAACAGCCGACCGCTCTTTCACTATATTTCTGACCAGGAACAGGGCCTACCACAAGAATATTTTTTTTTGTGGGACGATAGCTTTGAAAAGACAGATTACTTATCTTTTCTTTAATCTCAGGCGAAATACGATCGGGGGGGGGGGGGGGGGGGGGGGGCAATTCAAAACCCTCCGGTAAAATAAGAACAGCCCCCACATTCAAAGCCCCCTTTTTACCATTAGCAAGAACTTGTTTCACTTGCATATCATAAGGAATTCGAACAATCGCTTCAAATACAGTATCAGGAAGTACCGCTTGTGGGACCTCAATAGTCACGGGCTTGTTAGCTAAATGGCAATTGGCACATACAATACGGCCCGTATTGAAAGTTTGGCCCATTAGTAAAAGGCCCAAGAGTCTAACTGCACTACTTTGTATGTAGGATCTGTTTGTATGTAGTTGTTTTTAGTTATTGTTTCAGTTAGACTCTTTGATAGGGATTAGTTTGATTTTCTGTTGTTTTGTGCTATCTCTGTTGAAGCTATTTTGCTTGCCACTCATATATAAGCAGTGGCTTTCCTTTGTATGAGAGATCACTCTTGAATCAATATAGAAAGTATTTCAATACGTTATCACAGCCGCAGATAGCTGTTAGATAATGTATCAACAATTCAAATCAAACGGTTCTAAATTTACTAGGACAAATAATTTTCAAATCAAAAAACTAATTTGCCTCTATGTTATGGTTTATTATGAATGTAAAATTGTTTGCTAACGTGGGTCAACCATGTGACACTATTTGTTCGTGTTTGATGTCACATATATTTCTTTTGCAGTGTTTTAGTTTATTTTAACATATCGTATATAAAATTTATTAGTGAAACAACATTTATTATTAAAACTAATTTTTTAAATCAATGTGGTCTATTTAGCTATTCTAATCTAAATTATTATACAAAACTCAATAAGTTCACTATAGAATTTTACTGTAGAGGACAGCTGTCATCCTAATATCCCACCAGTCCACCACCTCTACAAGTTCCTACCTAACATGTTCTTTGTTTTTTTATATAAAAAAAAAAAAAAATCATTACAGAAGGTTTTGGACATTTTGTTCTTTGAAACAATTTCAGATTCACTATAGACTACACCCAAAAAGATACGCTCGTCCAACATGCTTCTTCTCCAACCACATATTATTATAATAATATTATTGTTAGACTTTATAGGCGCATAGACATATGCGTTTATACTTTATATATTACAATTTAATTATAGATTTAATTAATGAGTTAGTCACTGAATTATTTAAAAATTTTCAAGTAGGTCCTTGAACTAAAAGAGCTTTTAATTAGGTCCCTGAATTTATATAAAATTTTCAATTGGGCCCCTGAACTAAAAAGTTTCTAATTGGATTCCTGAACTTATATAAAATTTTCAATTGAGTACGTAAATTTGAAATGTGACTATAAATTAAAAAAATTACAAAAAATGTTGGATGATGAAATTTATTAAAAAAAAAAAAAAATCAGTTCGACATAATAATAAATGACAAAAGATGAATATGGAGAAGGATTAAAAAAAAAAGGGACTCTTTCTGATTTTTTTATAGTATTTATGTGTATGACACTTTTATATGACTTTTGGATTTTATTTGTTCATTTTTCTGCAAATGTTATGTGGTACGCATAGATTTTCTTTATCTTTTTATACAATTTTATAAGTTGGTTGGATACATTCCCCTGTGCTTCTATATTCTTTACTATATATGCCAAGTAGCAAGTATTACTACATACCATGAGTAAAGTGATTTGGGAAAAAGCAACGTAGATTCATGGTTTAAAGGAAGGATTTTATCCTCAACTTTCATATATAGATCTTTTTTTATTGACTATTTGACAAATCATTAGTAAGATAGTGCTCTCCTTGTATAGATATTTTTTATATTGACTATTTTACAAATCATTCATGTTTTTTTTTTTTCGATGTGCTATTAATGTCTATTTTTTATTTCTCTGCTATGTGCTTCTTATGCTAACTTATATTCCTGGTCTATGATTGTTATGAATGACCATCTTATTTTAATGATTTTGACAAATACAGGATCATGATATGCACTAAACTGACCATGACTAATGTTTGCAAAGTTGAATGAAAAGTTATTTTGATAGAAGTAATTTGGTAGCTTCTTGCTTAGTAATTGTAAAAGTTCAATAGGTGAGCTTTTTTTGTCAAGATCTCATGCATTTGAATTGATTTGATTAGGTAAATTAATGGTAGACCCATTAGAAAAAGTAAAAAAAGGGAAAAAGAGTAAAAAAAACAAATGGTACAGGATTAGGAACTAAGGAACAAGTGATATACTACTACCACCACAATATACATTAAGGGCCCGTTTGGTGGCCAGGATAAGGGAGATAGGATAGGATAAGCAATCATATCCTATCTTAATCTATAGTTTGGTGAGCCACTAGGATATGATAATCTTATCATGTTGGCTTATCCTATCCTACTCATTAGTTGTAATTTTATCCTAAGGGAGAGGCTGGGTTAGAAACAACAGGATAGGATAGCAATTTTATTTCCCCTTCAACCCTCATCCCTGACATTCACCCCGTAAGCCTTGTTTCATGGGATGACAGTGGTGTGGTGGCTCCGGCGAGATGGGATGGCGGCGGCGTGGTGGCTCCAGCAATATGGTGGTGCTGAGGTTTGTCTCCTTTGAGAGACGAGTCTAGATCCGCCGTCACCGCCTTCAGATCTGCTGTGTCCATCGTCCACGGTGCATCCCCGCCGCCACGAGCTCCATCGTCGCCACCGTCCAGATCTGCTCGGTGTCCAGCAACCACTGCACGGTTCAGCCCTCACGAGCTACATCCTCGCCGTCATTCAGATTTGCTCATCCAGGCGACCACTGCGACGATTGAAGTGAAGAAGACGACTTGCAGAGGAAGAAGATGAGTCGTTTCCTCGATAGCTATTGCGGCAACAGAGGAAGATGAAAAGTTGGAGGAAGAAGACGAGTCATTCCTTCTCTGATATTTGCTTTTTTGTATGATTTTCTAAAACAGTGAAGAAATTTGAAGTTGTCATCTTTGAAGATTTGTGTCAATTTATCAAATGGTTGACTCAATTTGTGTCAATTTTTCATCAAATCTTTTGGGCCAATTTGTGTTCCAACTGTATTTGTAAATCGTTGTGGTTGAAGTGGTAGATTCATGACCATTTCCTTGTTCATCCTTTGTTAAAGGCTCATGTTCAATCATGTTCATCCTTTGAATGATGAATATATTTGTGTTATTCTCCTGTTTTTCTTCTTATGTTTCCAGAAATTTAACAGTTACATCTGAAGGATTAATGCAGAGGTATTGGGACTCTTTTTTGGTGAGGTACTTGATAAGGATAATTTTGTCATTTAAATATAATTTATATCATATCCATCCATTATCTAATGGGTTATTTGTTGCTTATCAAACATTGGATATGATAAGAGCTTATCAGGCTCATATCCTATCCTACTCTTATCCAACCCTTCTATCCTATCCATCTTTATCCTATCCTGACCACCAAACGAGCCCTAAAGGATTTCTTGTGTTATCTTGTGAATAAGATTGAATTATCATAGTGTCTATACCTCTTCTTTTCAATGTCCTTTATGACCTGACTAATGACAAAATTTATTGATTCTTCCTATGATTAAAACAAAATGTTCCCTGGCAGAAAGAACAAGTAACATATAATTTTTTCTATTGTATCCATTCTTCAATCATATGATATTTGGTCATTTGCATTATTTTTAATTTGCAATTTGTGTTTCTCATTTCAAACATTTATCTTTGCTGCTTTGTAGAACCACGCTGCTTTGTAGAACCACGAGTGTGATGATATCCTAAAATTCTCTTGGCCAATATCTCAAAACCTTGGTGAAATTTAGATAAATAAAAAATGATTTTCCAATTGGATCATGCATCTATAGAAAAATATTGACGATGAATATTTTGTTGGCTTCTTTATAAATCATTTTATCTGCGTCGTTTGTGGAAGAACTTCAACAATTAGGTGATTTTTATGTCAAATAGCCTAGATTATTTTGAGCTTCATCAATGAGTAAATATTGAAATAAAAGAGTTTGACAATAATAGTTGCGAATTAATATATACTGACAATATTTGAATTGATATGTGAGTATTCTTATGATATACATATTGGTATGTTGTTTTGTGTGTTGGTTTGTTCTTTTTGAATAATAATTAATTAATATATGTAATAGTCATGAATTGTAAATGATGTACTTTCTATGTATTAACTTTTTTTTTTACTTGACTTTCTATATATATAAACTTATTAATATATAAATCAGTCATTTTAAAACATGCATACAAATTAGGAGAATGATAATAAGTACCCTTAGGGTATTGTTTATGGAGTCAAAAAAGGAAAAATTGTCTGGGAAATGATCTTTTAGCATTTCAAAAAATGTAACACTTTGTATTTCAATACAAATTTTCCTTTTATGCATTCCTTAACTAATAACCTTAGGCAACATTTGGTACAAGTTTTACAAAAATATTCATAGGAATGTTGGCATGGGAATAAAAGTTTCCCATGTTTTTTAAAAAGTTATTCCCAGACATAAAAGATCCCTGGGAATAAAATTAGTGAAAGATAGCTAGAAACTTGGGAAAACTCTATTCCCATATGTGAATGTGTGAAAACTTTATTCCCGTGAATCATATTCTTATGAATATAGTTTGTTTGGGAATAAAATATTTCAGATATCAAACACCACCTTAAAAATTAGGACACTCATTAACAAGATCCTAAAAATTAACACAACCCGTGCAATAGCACAGAAACCATTCTAGTTTAGTCACGTTGTAAAGCGAACGAGCCATTTAAGGGAGACACTTGTTCATTGACATCTTCTGCTCGCTGACACCACTTAGAGGGTGTTTGGGAAAACTGGAAAAAAAAAAGATTATGCTGGTAATCAATTTTTATATAATCGATTATTGTGATAATTGATTATAATTAGAATTTATTTTTGTTTGGGTCTGTTTGCTGAAAATCGATTTTAAGATAATCTATTTTGTTTGGGTAGTGCAAAAAAAATCACTTTTATATAATAAATTACGAAAAAAGGGTATGAAGTTATTCGTATAGTTTAATAATATTTGTTTAGAAGTTAGTTTTGTAGGGGTAAACAGGGAAGAGAGTTTTGAGAATGAAAAATAATCAAATCACAATAATCTTAAGCTAGAAAAAACTAGATGGCATAAAACAACTTTTTTCCCCTAAAAAAAGCTTTTTTTATAAATTTAAGCAAAATATCAAATATGATAAATTATCTATGAAATAACTTTTAAGCTAAAAAACAGCTGAAATGAGGGAATATAATCTTTCTCAAAAATATTCTTAAAGAAGTCACAACCACCATCTTTTACATGTGTTGAAAAGATAATTTGGATGTCTCTCAGTTCCACTAACTTTGATAAAAGCTGCACGTCCACAATCGCAATCTAAATTTTAAAATAAAGACTTCACAGTCCACTATAGAAAGCCGTACAACAGTGGCAGTCAAAAATAGCTTTGATCCAATAAAGCTGGGCAAATGTCCAGTTTGCTTTTTTTGGCACTGGACATTCCATCTACATCACAAAGCTGTTAAAGGAGAAGACTACATTGTCCAAGGTAACATAATAATAAATAGGGTAAAGACCCATTTTGGTCCTTGATAAAAAGCATATAGGTCATTTTAGTTTCTGACAAAAAAAAAAAACCCCTCCGTTAGTCCCTGACAATTATTAACGTGGGACACATTAGTCCTTGCGTTGACTTCCGTTAGCTAGTGTCCGTTAATTAGGTGACGTGGCAGTTAAATCGTCCGTTAGTTAGGTTAAAGGCCCATTTTGGTCCCTGACAAAAAACGTGGTGACCATTTTAGTCCCTGGACAACATTCAGCTTCTTCTTCTTCTTCTTCTTCTTCTTCTTCTTCTTCTTCTTCATTTACTGCTTAAGAACCCTAATTCTAAACCCAGGAGCCTTTATACTAGTTACTGAAGATGAAAAGAGAAATTTTGGAGAATCAATCCCAGAAATAAGCCCAAATCCTCAAAAGCATCAATCTTTAAACGAAAATCCAAAACAAATCTAACATTAAACAAATACTGATAATCAAATCTGTAAACTTACAACAAGATCCCAATATGATGGGTTTTTTCAGTTAGGGTTTGTTTTCTTTGTAGAACAAAAATTGGGTTTTTTCAGAGAAAGGGTAGGAGGAAGAACCGGGAACGTTTTGTGGTGGTGGTGGCATAAATCAGCTTGTTCTTCTTCTTCAAAAAGTATCATACTTCCCACAAAAACACCTCTTCTTTTTCGTTGATGTATAATTAGCTTCTTCGATCTCAGATCTGGTGCATATCTTAGCATGCAGGAGTAGCTGGTGGCAGATCTGAGAGGGCGGCAAGGTGGCAGCTTCTTCGTTGTTCCAGTACCCTTCTCTGCCACAAAGACGCTGGCGTGGTAGCAGATCTGAAACGACGGCGAGGTGGCAGCTCTAAGACGAAGAAGACGCGCAGCACTCTTCCGGAGAGGATGAATAACGGGGGCAGCGAGGGAAGGGAGCTGTGAGGGACGGTGACGGGTGTGAGACGCGGTGGCGAAGGAAGAAGAAGAAGAAGAAGAAGAAGAAGAAGAAGAAGAAGACGAAGAAGAAGAAGAAGAAGAAGAATGTTGTCCAAGGACTAAAATGGGCACTACGTTTTTTTGTTAGGGACTAAAATGGGTCTTTACCCTAACTAACAGATGAATTAACTGCCCCGTCACCAACTAACGGACACTGGCTAACGGAAGTCAACGCAGGGACTAACGTGTCCCACGTTAGTAATTGTCAGGGACTAACGAAAGGGGTTTTTTTTTTTGTCAGGGACTAAAATGACCTACGCACTTTTTGTCAGGGACCAAAATGGGCCTTTACCCTAATAAATAAAAGTCACATCCAATATAAAGTGCAATACAAACCATACAGGCATGTAAAATAAAGTTTATGGTCAGAATTCAAAATTTTTATGTGCTTGTTTGGGTAGGAGTTTCAGCCACCGAAACCCAGTTAGGAAATTTTGTTTCATTATTCATGTGTTTGTTTACGAAACTCCTTTGAAAATAATTGATTCTTGATGGGTCAAAACTGAGTTTTGTGGAAGCAAAAATTTCTAGCTTTTCCGTTGAGAATAATTGATTCTGGATGTAGGACCCACAAAATTCTACATATTTACACCACAAAAGTGATTTTACTTTATCATCCAAACAAAATCAATTTTTCTAAACTGACTTTTAAAATATCATTCCCAGACACAAATCAATTTTTTCAAACTCCATTTTTTAAAATCAATTCTTCCAAAATCAATTACCAAACGGACCCTATAACTTGATTGATCGAAACATTTTCCTACTATAAATTTAAAATGTAAATTTAAAATGTCTACCTACATACGCCTCATTTAAGGAAAAGGACGATAATTAAAAACTATCGCCCAATGTATTACTCTGACTATCCATAAATATTAAAAAGGACAATTTTCTAATTTCTTAACCAAAAGGTTATAATTTGTCTTTAAAAAGAAAAACTTTTTTTTAGAGAAAAAAATATAATATCAAAACCTGCGTATACATCATGAGGTCCTCAGCTATTCCATTCTTTAAAATTATTATTATAGGTTGCGTGTCACCCATTACGATATTGACTAGTGCATGCAGTGGTGCAGTGAGAGTATGACTACTCCTAGAAGCTGGGAAATAAGTCCTCTCCAGTACTGGAGAGTCCAGTACTGGAGGCCAAGAGACAAAGAAATTTTTTTTTAAATTTTTTAAATAATAAATAATATATATATATCACATCACCCTGTTTTCTCTCTCTCTCTCTCTCTTACATAATGGTCTCTCCAGTAACTGGAGAGGACCATGACTCTAGAAGCTGGCATATGAATAAATGGGAAAAAAGTCCTCTCCAGTACTGGAGAGGCCAGTACTGGAGAGCAAGACATAAAGAAAATTTTTTTTAAGTTTTTTAAATAATAAATAAAATATATATCACATCACCCCTTTTTCTTTCTCTCTTTCTCTCACCAACTGGCCTCTCCAGTTACTGGAGAGGACCAGCGCTCGAATAAATGACATAGCCATGGAATAACAACAATGATTTTTTGGCTAAACTGGTGTCATTTTAGAAATTATTTATCAGTTTGGGATTCTTTTGAAACAAATTATCAATGAGGGATCCTTTTGGATATGGTGACATTTTTTTTTTCTGACAGGGAGGAGGCGCCACTCTGACTGACGTCTCCCATTTGAAAAAAAAAAGGTGCCACTAGCAGTGGCGCCTCCCCATTTTAAAAAAAAAAAAACAAAGGCGCTACTGCCAGTGGCACCTCCCAATTTTTTTTTTAAAAAAACAAACAAACGTGAGGTTGATGAAACTTGTCTTTTTTAAAAAACACTTGATGCCAAAAACATGACAGCATGCAAAAACAAAATTGAAGTACCTCAAAAAAAAAAGTGCCTCACCAGAATAATAAATTTTCACTAAGAATATTTTCATTAGAACTCACTAGAATATTTTCACTAGAATTTATTAATGAAGGACGTGGTGCCTGAGGGTAAGAACCAATCAGACCTGTCCAGAGCCAATAAAATCGATCAAAAATCGGTGGTGAAAAACGATATGAACCGTTCATTTTTTCTTCATTTTTTTTCCCCATTTTCCATTTTTTAAATTATAAAAATATTAATAATTATTTTACTAAAAATATTTTTAGATGATGTTAGAAGTTAGATTTTTCATTAGGTATCCTACTATGTTTTTTTAAAAAGCAATGAAGCAGTCTTCCAATAAGTTGAATCTGTATAGGCAAAAGCCAAAAATAAAAATAATAATACTAACAGGGAGGTGAATCCTGGATATAAGTAATCACATAACAAAGTCACCCTTCAAAAGGCAATAGGCTATAGGCTACTAGCAGGATGTGAATCCTGGATATAAGCCATAACAAAGTCACCCTTCAAAGGCAGTAGGATACTGGCTTTTATAAAAAAAATTACATATTATATACATCAAAACCTCCGTTTGATAGGCTACTAGGCAGTAGCAACTGAACAAAACAACCTAATCACGTACATGACAACTATAGTTGAGAATTGTAACCCTCATATCTGCCTGGGAGTCAACCGCAGTGCAAAACTGAATCTTATGTGGCATTAGCTTCGTACCCTCAGGCACCACGTCCTTCATTAGTGAATTCTAGTGAAAATATTCTAGTGAATTCTAATAAAAATATTCTTAGTGAAAATTCATTATTCTGGTGAGGCACCTTTTTTTTTTTTTTTAGGTTCTTCAATTTTGTTTTTGCATACTGTCATATTTTTTGCATCAAGTGTTTTTTTAAAATGGCAATTTTCATCAACCTCACGTTTGTTTGTTTGTTTTTTTTAAATGGGAGGTGCCACTGCTTTTGACTTTTTTTTTTTAAATGGGAGGCGCCAGTCAGAGTGGTGCCTCCCCCCTGTCAGAAAAAAAAATTCCATCATGTCAAAAATGACTCTTCACTGATAATTTATTTCAAAAGGACCCCAAACTGATAAATAATTTCTAAAATGACATCAATTTGGTCAAAAAGCCAACAACAATTATCAACAAACCGGGTCACAGCAATGCCTTGCATCACATCCCAAAAACCCATATTTACTACTAAGTCCTCTTTTTGTAATGATATATCAAGAACAAACGTGGAAATCTGTCTTTTAAACAATAATCTCCTAACCATTTGTCCATCCAGAATTCTGTTTTTCTACCATATCATATTCTCATCCAGCATCCTTTTTGTATTACATTGTTACACTTGCTACCCCACCTATCAATTGACACAATCGAGCTCCAAATTCCTCCATTATTTGCGGTTTGTATTTATTTTGTCATGAAATTGGTAGTATATCGTTAAAGACAAGATAAAGTTAATGATTAGGATTATTTTAAAACCAATATAAAGACCGAAGCTTTAATTTATGGTAAAGCTGAAAACTACAATTTGATCTATATATTATTTGAATAAATTAAACTTTATAATATTTTTTTGATAAACCTGGGTATCCTTCGGCCGGGAGCCAGAGACTAATCCCTCGAGGTACTGATGAGATCTATTTAAGGGGTTGACCTCTCCCAACAGATGTTATTCCATACGCATGAGCCAGGAATCGAATCCTTGACCACATGCTTAAGGGACCCAGTTATCTATCAACAGTACCACACTACCATGTTGGTAATATGCTCGTGCAACACGAGGACTTCTATAATATGCTCGTCAGCTCGTGCAACACGAGGACTTCTTAATTAATTAACACAACCGTACCACGATGAAGATTACAACTTGAGATGGGATTTGAATATTAAACTCCAATCTTTTGTCTCTGCATGCTTCCGAAACTCGTGTCAGTGGATAATGAAATTAATTACTAATTCTTCAAGATCAGGTTAATATACTAATAGAGCATAATGTTACAACACTCAAATAAATTGAACTGTAAGCACATGACAGCCAATTTTTCTTTTAATTTCGTTCAACGCCGTTGGCATTAAGGAAATTATTATTATAATAAAGGCAAAGAGTAAGGATTTTTTTTTAAATAACCTTTTCTTAAAAATTATTTTTCACAATACCCCTTTTTCCCAATTATATACCAAAATACCTCACTTTTTAATACAGTGAGAAGTCGTTTTTTCATTCTACGACTTCTCACTTGTTTTTTTTTTTTTTTTTTAAACACTAGTGAGAAGTTGCTTTTTCAAAAGACAACTTCTCACCATGTTTTTTTTTATTTTTTTAACATAGGTGAGAAGTCGTCTTTTGAAAAAGCGACTTCTCACCTTACCTTTTATTATTTTTTTCTTTTTTAAGTTTTTAATTAAGAAATTAAAAGAAAAAATACTGTATTGAGAAGTCGTTGATTGAAAAAACGACTTCTCACCTGGTATCAAAAAGTGTGGTATTTTGGTACATAATTGGAAAAGTGGGGTATCGTGGAAAATAATTTAAAAAAAAGGGTTATTTAAAAAAAAAAAAAACGAGAGTAAGTGACAAATTATAATAAACGCTATAATATATAGGCACTCTCCAGCTATATATAGTGGTCTTGACTAATGCATCCAAGTGCTCTTCAAGTAAGAACTAGCTGAGTTGTGACCATTTCGAAAAATGGTTTTGCTCATGCCAGGGACTAAGAGCATGGATTTTCTAACCCTCATCACTTTTTTACTATTCTTAATGCCTTCAATCTCTTTCTCCCAATATATGGGGAACAACCTACTCATCACTAATCGTAAGATATTCCCCAAGCAGGAAGCTCTTACCTCTTATGCTGTCATATTTGATGCTGGTAGCACTGGAAGCCGTGTGCATGTCTTTCACTTTGACCAGAACTTAGATCTCATCCACATAGGTGAAGGTCTTGAGTTTTTAGATAAGGTGACATCTTTTGGCAATACTAACTTTTGCTTCATAAGTTATAGTTAGCTAAAAGATGTTGATTCGTCCCATACAATTTTTTTATTTTTTTATTTTTTTTATTTTTTATGTTGGCCCTAAAAGTTTGTTTTTTTCGAAATAGATCTTCTATGTTATGTTCCGTTGAAGGTTAGTTATTTACATCAATCCATCCATGATGATGTTAATATTAGAACCAAGGCTAAAATACTTTTTTGGTTCTTTATCTTTTGGGTAAAATTCCTTTGGTCATTTATCTTTAAAAAGATTTATTTTAGTCCCTTATGTTTCAAAAGTGACCCAAAATGGTCCTTTCCGTCATCTCCCGTCTAAACTCTGTTAGAAACTGATGACGTGACCGTTAAAAAGATTCATTTTAGTCCTTTATGTTTCTAAAGTGACCCAAAATGGTCCTTTCATGCAGGCTATGATTAACGGAAAAAGTAACAGAGCTTACGGAAAGGATTATTTTGGATCATTTTTGAAACATAAAGGACTAAAATGAATCTTTTTAAAGATAAAAGACCAAAATGAATTTCACCCAAAAGATAAAGGACCAAAAAAGTATTTTAACCTAGAACTAACATATGGAAGATGAAACATGACGTATATGACAAAATATGAGGAGCAGTGAAGGAGAACATATATTTAATTTTTTTCATTTTGGTCATATCTATATGTTATGTTCTTTTAGTCCTTTCCATCAATTTCTTCTTGAGGACACCAGTTTTAGGACTAAAGTGGTGACGGAACATAACATAAAAGACCAAATTACAAATACAAAAAATAAAACATATAAGACCAAAGTGAAAAAGAAAAAAATTACCAGTCAACCTATTTTGCCTCATCGTTATATAAATTTACATCATTTAATCATCTATTTGCCTATAAAAAAAAAAAATTAATCATCTCTTTACTTCTAACCATCCTTGTTGTTCTGCTGTAGATCAAACCCGGTTTGAGTGCATATGCGGATAATCCTAAACAAGCTGCAGAATCTCTTATTCCACTTTTACAGGAAGCTGAAAGTGTTGTCCCAGAGGACCAGCAACCCAAGACACCCCTTAGACTTGGGGTACGTGGTGTTTCTGATCTCTATATATCATTTTGAGTATTTAGGTGGACTCTGTGCATAATCCATTCAATATCTAAACGGATTAGTATATAGTAATGTTTTACTGACTTTTTAACCTAAAAATGCAGGCAACTGCAGGTTTAAGGCTTTTGGATGGGGATGCTTCTGAAAGAATTATAGAAGAGGTAACCATGAGCTAGATTTCATGTTCATTGTTTCAGCAGCTATACCTAGGCTTTTAAATCTTATATCTTTTTTTTTTTTTTCTTTTCTTATACAAGGTTAAGTATTTGTTCAGGAACAGAAGTACTTTCAACCTTCAACCTGATGCAGTAGCTATTATTGATGGAACCCAAGAAGGTTCTTTTCTCTGGGTAAGAATTACCAAACTAATATTTTGTTTATGACATTATATATTTTCGTGAATGTATTCATTTGATTTATCATCTGTAGTATGTGTTACGTGTGTTTGATTTAGGCCAAGGGTAATATTGATCAACTCAAGATTTGACTTCTCTTATTAACTAATCCATTTTAAGCCAATTAATTATACTCTTCAAATATTTTTTTTTTTACAATATATAGTACCTCCAAATAATTTAATATATGCCCCCACACAAAAAATAGTTTAATATAGAGTTTAATTTCTACGGACTATCAGTGTAAATGAGTTTTACATTGACATCCAATAATATATTGACAAATTAATATTATTGTTGTTTATCTCTCTTAGTATTTAATTAAAAGTACATGTATCAAAATATTAGTGGATGTCAGGATAAAACTTTTTACACTGACAGTATATATTACTTTAATTCTTTAATATATGCCATAGAGTGCAACCAAAAAGTTTAATATAGTTCTCTAGTTTTTTTTTTAAAAAAAAGAAAGGCAAAAATACATTTTTAGTCTCTTATCTTATTTTCAGGTTCTGTTTTGGTCCTTCATCTTTAAAAAGTTCTATTTTGGTCCCTCAATTATTTGACTTTATACAAAAACACCATTTCCTTCAGTTTTACACTGACGGCGTTAGGTATCCGCCATCAGTCACCGGAACCGCCATCGCCGTCACCGGAACCGCCGTCGCCGTCACCGGAACCTGGGTTTTTGAGAGAGAAACCCCATTTTCTCTTTCTCTCTCTTCTTCCTCCTCCTCCTCCCTTCCTTCTTCCCTCTATAATATAATTAAGAGTGAAGACCCAAAGTGGTCCCTCAAATTTTTCAATTACGACAGTTTGGTCCCTGAAAAAAATAAAGGACAATTTAGCCTCCCAAATTTCAAAACGGGGGACAATTTGGTCCTCCAAATTTCATAACGGGGGACGTTCTGGTCCTTCCGTAAGAACCAAATTGTCCCCCGTTTTGAAATTTGGGGGGCTAAATTGTCCTTTATTTTTTTTC
Source organism: Echinosophora koreensis (assembly GCA_035048595.1). Taxonomy (NCBI): domain Eukaryota; kingdom Viridiplantae; phylum Streptophyta; class Magnoliopsida; order Fabales; family Fabaceae; genus Echinosophora; species Echinosophora koreensis. Next base: position 6,049,160 of record JAPCYP010000013.1, on the reverse strand, counting down.
AGGGACCAAACTGTCCTACTTGAAAAATTTGAGGGACCACTTTGAGTCTTTACTCTATAATTAAACAAGCATATGTTTTTGGGTCCCCTCTAAAAGAAAGCCCCACCATTTTGGCTATTTGATTGGAAAGTACCTTGACTTAATCCAACACTCAGTGCTCAATTAGTTTGGGTTTCGGTACCACCCACCATTAATGGTACTCACCTCACTCATATACTTGATTATCCCACCTCTGTACTTTCATGATGGTATAGACTATTTTTTGGTGGGTTTTAGCACTCTCTTATTGGGGGTAATCTGTAATATAATTATAATCCATTTCTGAACGGGAAAAAGAAAAAGGAAGGGGAAAAAAGGAAGGGGAAAGAAGGAAGGGGGAAAGGAAGGGAGAAGAGAGATAAAGAGAAAATGGGGTTTTCTCTCTGTAAAACCCAGATTCTGGTGGCGGCGGAAGTTCCGACGATGGCGACGGCGGTTTCCGATGATTGATGGAGGATACCTAACGCCATCAGTGTAAAACTGATGGAAAGGGTGTTTTTGTATAAAGTCAAATAGTTGAGGGATCAAAATAGAACTTTTTAAAGATGATGGACCAAAACAGAACCTAAAACTAAGATAAGGGACCAAAAGTATATTTTAGCCAAAAAGAAATGATTTGTATCACCTTTAATAATGAGTACTCTTACAAATTTTGTATTTTTTTTATACAAAACAATTAGGAAATACAGTTGTTCTATCAAATTTTTTTTAAAAAAAAAGCAAAAAAAAAAAAATCAGAAAACTTTTCTTTGTGTATAGTGAGGATGAGGAAGACCAGATTAGCTTGCGATTGCATCGATCAACTCAATATTTTCAATTCCAAAAGAAAACGTTTCCTAAGGCCCTATTTGCAAGTTTGGAGGAAAAAGGAAAGGGAGAGAATCGAAGGGGAAAGAAGGGGGAGGGAAGAAAGGAGAAGGAGAATATTATCCCTCTCTTTATTTAAGAGTGCATATTGTATGAGGTGAATGAATTGGAGGGTTTATGACACGCTTTTACAAATTTACCTTTATTTGAAAAAATTAACATAAGTAATATTATTTATAAAATGTAAATTTTATAAATGAATAATGGGAAAATAGTAATTTCAATTAATTTTCCTCCAAAATACCCCAAAATGAGGGAAATAAAAAAAGTGGGTTGAGGAGGAGAATGAAAGATTTATTAAAATCCCCCGAACTTTTTCATCCAATTAATAGAACTTACAAATAAGAAAGGTATCTAAAAAAATCTCTCATTTCCTTCCTTTCCCCTCTAAAAAACAATTCACAGACAAAGTCTAATAGTTGGCAAACATATAATATATCATAGGTGAAGACATGAAATCGGAAATGGTTAGTAATATAATGTCTTATAAACACATACCATGTATAAGAACAAAGTAGCCGTCGTCACTCGTCAGATGGTCATCGTTTTCCTCATTATACTGCAAATTTTTTCTAATGTCAATAATTTAATGTAACCTTGAGATGGGAGACTCAGTTCTCACTCAAAACTTTTCAATCATCAAATAGACGAAGAAATTAATGAATAAGAACAAAAGTAGTTTCTTAGGAATGTGCAATTGGAAACCTCATGAATCTGGGTCTGAAACCATAACAGATAACACGAGGTTGTGGTTTTGGTAGTCTCCAAGATCGCATCAGATGGTAATTACGGCCGTATCGATCACAGAAACTGCAGCATAACACAACCGCAATTTAAAACATTGCTCATGAAATATGTATAGATCAGCACTTGCAGTACTATTGCTTTATTGTTGGTTATTACTTTATATCTTGCAACTTTTCTTTAGGTGGCAGTTAACTATCTATTGGGGAAGTTGGGAAAAAAGTTCACAAAGACAGTGGGAGTAGCTGATCTTGGAGGTGGATCTGTTCAAATGGCATATGCAGTGTCAAGGAACACAGCTAAAAATGCTCCACAAGTACCAGATGGACAGGATCCATACATAAAGAAGCTTGTACTCAAGGGAAAGAAATATGACCTCTATGTTCACAGGTTTAGTTTCCTTCTTACTATTGATAATTGATCATATACCAGTATGAGATGTTAAGATATATATGCTATTGAAAGCATGACCTGACACTTCTAAGAATGAAGTCATAAACACTTTGCTTATTTAAAAAAAAAAAAAAGTCATTAACAACTCGCCCCACTTCAATTTTAAGTCTAGACAGACAGGTAATATTCTATGGCTAATATATAAGCCTTAAAATCTTTGTTTCAGTTACTTGCGCTATGGTAAAGAAGCGTCTCGTGCTGAGATTTTAAAGGTTACTGGTGGTTCTGCTAACCCTTGCCTTCTAGCTGGCTTTGATGGTAAACATACAGCTTCTACATTTCTATACATACTCTTTCATGCCAAGTTCCCCTTTTATTAACCCTGTATTTAACAGTCTAAATAATGGTGAAAGTACAATCTAATGCTATTAACTATTCTTTTCAGATCACTTTTACGTCAGTGATTAACGTGCAAATAAGTAGTAATTACATCATGTATTATGTGATGTTTAGTAATATTAATTGATTAATACCATTATCACATCATACATAATGATGACCACTTATTCATACAGTCTGTAAAAATTGTTGAAAATATCTTTTAATTAATGATTTAAAACACCTATTTTAAAGTTGTATTCTTTATGATTTTATTATTTGCACATCAATAATACACCTTAATTTACAATTTTTTTCATTAAGGGTACAAAGTTAGATCAAAGAAATTATATAATGTGTTATTCTTTTCTATATATGATGAAATATGGGTTTTATTTATTTTATTATAAATATAAATATAATGTAAAAATCATGTAATAAAATAATGAAATAATTTTATTAATGTTATTATATATATATATATATATTTTTTTTATCACATGTAATGCCAACAACGTGGATTATTCTTCTTTGAAGGAACATACACATATGCGGGAGTGGAGTATAAGGCCTCTGCCTCCCTTGCTGGCTCCGACTTCGATGAATGCAAAGAGACGGTTCTTCAGGCTCTCAAAGTGAACGCGCCATGTACGCATAAGAATTGCACTTTTGATGGGATATGGAATGGTGGAGGAGGAAGTGGACAGAAAGATCTTGTTGTTACTTCATCTTTCTATTACCTGGCTACAGAGGTATCCAATTGTTTTTTCTCATGTTTTAAAACGTTGTAATTTTGATAGTTTCTGGTTCTGCAACTGCATCAGGCCCTAATAGTAGTAAATGCAACATAATAGCAACCGTGACTACAACTGTAATTTAAAACCTTGATTTTATTTAATCTTGGATGGAAGTTTTACTATTTTGATGATATTCCTCTGTCCATACTAATTGCGTTTGTGTATTCTTCTAGGTTGGTTTCGCTGATATCAATAAACCCAGTTCCATAGTTCATCCCATAGATTACAAAATAGCAGCCAAGCAAGCTTGTGCAACAACACTTGAAGATGCCAAATCTACTTATCCTCTTGTTTGGGAAAGTGATCTTCCATATGTATGCATGGATCTTATATACCAATATACTCTACTTGTTGATGGATTTGGTAGGTTTGCGCTTACATTAAAATAGTTATGTGAAGTTTATTAATTTTCTTTGGGTGGTGCACCTCAGATAACACCTGTCTTCCTGCACTAACTGCTTCCAATTTTGTTGGCAGGCTTAGATCCTTGGAAAGAGATTACAGTGGCTAAGGAAATTGGGTATCAGGATGCTCTCGTTGAAGCAGCATGGCCTTTAGGGAGTGCCATAGAAGCCATATCATTGTTACCTAAATTTGAGAGATTAATGTATTTTATTTAAGCTTCTAGAGGAGTTGGGATATATATATTTCAACGTTACCCGTTCTATATTTAATAAAAGCTACCTCTTTATTTCTTCATGCTTTCCACCATATGTTGGATCTTCATTTTCTTTTGATTAATTGAATGCTGACTTCACAAATTCTACACAAATGGAAAACTCTCCAACATAAATTTCATGGGGATTGCTACAGTACCCATGAAAAAAACAGGGGTTTTGGAACAGTTTTTCATGGGCCAATAATTCACCTTTGTTTCATTATCTCTTCCTTTTTATTAAATAGTAGTTAAAGTTTTTGTTATTATAATTTAGTCATGTAACCACTACTTCCATCCCAACCTCTTTTCCATCTTCTCCTTCATTTCAGTGTCTCACAATTCGCACATAGGGTAGGGCATAAAATGAAACAAAGATCATCGAAACCCCTGATCAATAGAACACAACCACACTAAAATAGAGGATTGGTTTGTCAATTATCATAAGATTTTTTTCAACAAGAGATGGAAAAGAAGGGGGATTGTGAGATTTGTTTTTCAAAAAAAAAAAAAAAAACAACTTATACTGATTTATTAAAATTAAAATTAAATTAATAAGAATTTTTAATTTTAAATAGAAAAAATATTTAATTAGTTAAGGACTCAGTTGAAATAAGTGAAAGCTTTTATGTTTAAATAAAAAAAATGTTTGATCTAAATTCATTAAATGAAGGATCATTTATCTATTGGTTCAAAAATAAATGTTCCAAAACCCTTTGAATTAATGTGGGTACAGTAGAATTTGCCTTGCACGGTTGGAATTTCGTGTAGTTTTAGTGAATTTATGATTCTTTGCTCTTCGTAAAAACGAAATTCTAAAGGAGAATTTGGATGGTTTCTACGGTATGAATCTTTTTTTATACGCTTGACTTGGATTATTTGTTGTTTTGCCATAGTCATTCAACATGAGGGCTTGATTAGAGGGAAAAAAGTAAAACGTGCTTGGTGGACTTTTTGGCATGCATTAGTGTGGTCAATAAGGTTGCTGTGTTATAACATCATTTTTCAAGATGGAACTTTTGACTTGGTTAATCGTTTGGATACCATCAAGGTACACTAATAGTTTTGGTTCCAGGAAAAAGTATAGTTTCTCTTTTGTATAATGGTTTGTAAATGGCACTGGTTTGTATTTCTTTGTAATGTTCTTTCTGAACTTTCATTGGTTTATGTACATGGGCTCGAGTACTACTAGATAATAAATTCCTTTTTATTATCGAAAAAGTAATTAATTCTTCGAGGCAACTAAATTTTTCAGATGCTAATGTTACCTTTCATTAAATCAGATTATTCTTTGTTATGAATTTGTTTGGATCGTGTACTCATTACTATGTTGATGAAAGCTACCGGATCCTCAGAAGTCATAGGAATTAGCATGCCTTTGGTCACATATATGTGAAGGTAAAATAGATTGGTAATAGACTGCAGGGCATACATAACAAACATGTCATAAGGTCGAATCATTTTCTTGAAAATATTTATAGGAAGCTATGTCTTGAATATGATAAACTATTTTTTTTCGATAATTAAAATTTTATTAATAATATCTAGATCAAGCATCACAGTGAGGCAACCTTCCCACCTTCTAGGAAGGGTTGAAGAAGACCCACTCTATCATTTGCTCAAATCTAGATAGTGAAGCATTATAGAAAGTCTCAACAAAACATCCAAACACCCTTTCAAAATACACCCACATCCTACCATCCCCTTTTTGCTTCACATCAGAGAAGCTCAGGAATCTAGAGCAAAAAATGAGTGGAGAGCTTTAAAATTGTAATACTAAATTTTTCCATTTTCTACTATTGTTAGAAGGCGAAAAAACTAAGTGCGAGCCTTGATGAATGATGAGTGCATGTGTTTGGATTCATGAGAATGATAGTATTAAAAAATGACCCAGTCTTTTTTTTTTGGGTGTGCAACTATATCAAGACCATGAGAGGTACCCTTCTTTTGTGTCAACTTATCTCCGAGAGGGGTTTGAAATCTTAGTAACAAGTCAAGGGTTGGAAGACTTCAATGGAACTGACTGTTTGGCATTATGGTTCACTTTCATTGGAAATTTCAAAATAAAGCTATCTTCTTTCCAAATGGTCTAGACCACTCATATCTTATAACCCTATTTTGGTTATAAGTGAAGGGGCATTATAACTAGAACTTATAGATCTCAATCCATTAGTGTGGTACGTGCTAAAAGGCTTCAATGATGTGCTTGGTAGAGTCATTGAATATGGTGGGTATGCTTAAATTCATGATTTTTTTTTCATAATAAAAAATATATTGATATCGATCGTACAAGGGATACTCAAACCCATATACAAGGATAAAATCAAAAGCAATAGGCAAAATGTAAATATAATACTGCTGTTACAACAATATTAGTATTACACAATCCTATTTCCAGTAATAACTCATGAAAGAAACACTACAGAACCCGCAACTTAAACAATCCACTTTGAACCCATAGCTTGTAAACCATAACTTAAAACAATCAAAACCACATTGAGACATACCCAGCCAAATATAGAAAAGAACAAGAGTGTGTAGACCCAAAGAAAACAGCAAAGTAACATAGCTGCAGCCCATCACCTATTTTCATCGAGCATATTGTACCAGCTCCAGTGTAACTCAGTTTTAGATTCCCTCTAAAAACAGAACATAGCAGCAGGACAGCAGCAGAGATCAACAACCATATGGAGAAAAAGACGGAACAGCAGCAAGGCAGACACTCCTGCTAAACCTCAGACATTAACAAACCTTTGAAGGATCATGTATGCTTTGAAACACCTATAAAGAAACAAAAAAGATGTATCCTTTGTTTTCATGGGACAAACACTTGTAGACTAATTTCTTCCAATCTTGTTTAAGGGTGAGGAAACCCGATCAAAGATTGACAAAGAGATAATCTATTTCCAGTTCTATTTTAAATCTAAGTAATAGAGCAGCCGCTTGACAAAGAACAAAAGCCTAGTTACTGGGCCTTAAAAAACACTCTCAGCAAATCCTTCAACAGTCTTCAACTTTCCTTACATACCAAGTAGCTTTTCAAGTCAACAACACCAACTTGTGAAAAAGAAAATCCATTTGCTTGAAGATCATTATTCCAGAAGTAACCAAAGAGAATCCAGGCTAAGATAACACTACAAAAAGACTGACATAAAAATAGTGCCTCAATCAAAAGAAAACCACTCAATTTGTTTCACTCCACTCAAACATTTATAGCCTAGAAAAAATAAACCCCTCACTAAAGTGTTTAGCACTCACAAACCCCTTTGAGACTCTACACTAAAACTCACCACTGTTTCACACCCTCACCAAAAGTGTTTCACTCCAGAACCTCACAATTATTTCACTCTGACTTTTCACTCCATCATGGATATTTGAATTCCTCACCAGCACAAGCTGCACTCACAAAATCAACATGCAGAAGATGATAAAAGCTACCATAGTCCGCCTGTACCAAAATTTTTTGCAAGACATAGGCACCAAAGATTGTAACAAACACGTAGGTGGGTTGCAGGAACAAGTTCCTTAACCAATAGCTCAGACACAGGGAACATAAGACATCATGTTCTTTGTATTTCACAACTGTCAGCTATCATTTAACAGCAGACATTATACACTCCAATGGGCAATTACACCAGTCCGAGAAAGAGAAAAACCTTCCACATTTTATTTTCGCTCAATGCCATGATCTTGTTTTGATAAGATCCACAATGCTCAGCACATCTGCCCTCTCTTGTTTAAAAATAACATTATTTCTATGTAGCCAGATAGACCAAGAAGTTGTGAACGAAGGAACCATCCATAACCTCCTTAATTTCTTACCTCTCATTATCCTATAATGGTTTTTGAAGTGTGATTTAGCTTTTAAAGGTAAGGACACTTGAAAACCCAGCCATGAATAAAGCTTTCCCCAAGTAAGATAAGCATATATGCAATTACAAGTGTGAAACTGTTTTCGAACACTACAAGAAAATAGCAGTTTAGTGACCAACTTATTCGATCGTTAATGTAATATATAAGGTCGCTATTAATTTCCATTAGCGACCGAAATAGCGACCATGATAGCTAGCAGCTAAAACCATGGTCGCTAAGCAATTAGCGACCGAATACAACGGTCGCAAAAGCTAATTAGTTGGTCGCTAATTATTGGTACCAGATGCTGTTATTGGTACCACTTGCGACCACATTAGCAACCGAATTGAGTCGGTCGTTAATTATTTTATTATTTTATTGTTTTTTTATTTTTCATTCTGTTTTCTGGTACCATATTAGCGACCGAGCTAATTCGGTCGCTAAATGTATTTTTCTTTTTTTTTTTGTAATTGGATTTTTTCTAAAAACAAATTGGAAACCTATTTCACACTCAAGATTGCATTGATAGTTCAAGTAAATATTAAATAAAATAAAATACGATCAAAAAGTTAATTACAACTATCAAATAAATAAAAATACGATAAAAAATTTAATTGCAAACTATCAGATAAATAAAAATACAAGTCAACTGGGTGGGGGTGGTTGTCATCGGACCGCAGTTTGGGGTTGGCTCGCAATGGTGGCTCGCGGATAGAAACAAAGAAGAGAGCAAGGGAAGAGGGAAATGGAAAATGGGGGGAAGGGAAGGGTAGCTCGCCGTGCTTCTCGCCGGTCGGGGTGGCTCGTGGTGGCCTCGCTGGAGGAGCTGACGGACAAAGGGAGCAGAGAGTGAAAGAAGAGGGAAAAGGGAAAATTGGGGGGGGGGGGGGGGGGTGAAGGCCGCGTGTGTTTTAGAGTTTCAATAATTAGCAACCGAATTGCTTCGATCGCTAATTCGGTCCCTAAATTTAATAATTTATATTTAGCTGTCGAATATAGTGTCAGTCGCTTAATTACGACCATTATGCGGTCGCTAACGCGATGACAAATTAGTCAACCAAATTGACTTTCTATTGTTAGATATTAGCGACCGAAAAGGTTGTGACAGAATGATTCGGTCGCTAAGTTCAAACTTTGGACCAAATAATTAAAATAGCTATAGTTGTCGGTAATTCAGTCGCTATTGCAGCCAACTATTTTCGTTTGCTAAAATTCTGTCGCTAAATAGCCATTTTCTTGTAATGGAAGCTCGGAGGCATAGAGGACAAAGTTGAGTTTCAAGAGTTATGCTTCTTCTTGCCAAATTGCTTCTTGTTGGGATCCTATCAAGAATTAGTTGCCAGGTAAAAACCATTACTTTAGGGGAATCGAATTGAACCAGAATTTCTTAAAGAATCTTTGATTGGTGATAATCAAGTGATCTATTGGCTCTGCAGACAACGGCTACAGTAAATGAAAGCCTAATTTTGTAGACTAATTTCCTGTTGAGTCATGAATCCAAGTCCAATTATCCAAGCTTCCAACGTTGACACCAAAAGATTTAATTTGATCCAGCAGCTCCGAAAGCAGATTTTCCTCTCGTATAAATAATGTCCTCCTCCAGTTGAAGTTCCATGACCAAGATCCATCATTCCAGATCATGACCCGAATATTTTAGCCATGACCGGTCGAAAAGGAAACTCTCTCTTTCCATTTCGCAGCCTCACAAGCATACAAAAATCTGTTTCATCCAAAGAAAACGATTACATTCATTAATTACAACATAATGAATATAATACATAAGAATAACTAAAACAACACAAATTCCACATAACATCCAAGGCTTCCAGCGGCTCAAAAGATTCCTGCAACCGAAATATTAGATGTGGGGTGAGTCCACTGACTCAGTGAGGGAGTTCCCCCAAACACATGCAATCATACATAATTGAGTACATCATATCATCACATAAGCATATCAATTGATTAAAAACTTACATAACATACATAGGACCCTTTTGTCCTCTTAATGGCCACTTCTAGAATGTTTTGCAAACTCATAACTTAACATAAGTCTCATCTTTAGGGATAAAGCATAATATCACAATTTGCACCTTTGGGTATCCTAGGAGGTGAGCTCTCTGAGGACCTCCTGCCCTACTGGTTTTGATTTCTACCCTGGAGTTACCACTCCCTAGGCCAAAATCAATATCCCTCCTCAACACCTGAGGTATCTAACGGGGTCCCCTCATCCCCGGCAATGATATTTACATACTGAAGCCTTCCACTCCTCGGTCGTCCTGCCCAATGATTCATAACCATTATTTCACAATCCATTCCACTAAGTGACTCTTTTCAAGTTCTATAACATAAACATACATGAGCAACCATATAGCCATTAAATCATATATTATCATCACTTTATAAGTTTATTCCAAAAGTTACACCATGAACATACGCATACCAGCAACATTTCAATCCATTCACTTAGTCCATCTCACAATTCACATCAAGAAATTAAATATATATTATCCAAACATCATATCCAACATATAATTCAATATACCATTCAAACCTATATTCAATATGCAACCTCAAGTACAATTCAATACCTTAATATCATAACAAACACTACACATAGCAACTTTTCATCATGTGTATATATGTTTGTTGTGATATTGCTCATTATTGGGGTTCTTTGTTCTGTGGTGCTGATGATGGGTTCTTATGGGTTTGCAGTTTGTTCTGATCTTGCTCCTTTTTTGTTTGTAGGGCCGCTGTTTGGTATGTAGTATCATTAATATTGGGTTTTGGTTCTTTTGGGTTTTCGATTTATGTTCTATGTCTCTGACTTGTACTTGTGTAAAGCCGATACTTCCCTCTTTTTAGGGTAGTATTTTATTTACACTAGTTGCTATTTTTTGTGGAAATATTGTATATAGGTTAGAGTACCCCAAGTACTCTCTATTTATACAGGTTTGGCTTATCAAAAAAATCAATTCAACTATAAATACCTCATAATGCAAAACATACATTAATGTATAAAGTAAGGTTATAAAATAATTCAAAATATACAAAAAAAAAAAACTTGTTTTAAAAAAAAGTGTAACCATCATAAGTTATGATAAACCATCATTTTTTTTTTAAATATCATATTCTGACCTTTGATCATCATTTTTATCATAACTTTGAAAAAATTTGAAATTTTTATATGAAACATATTTTATATGAAAGTAGACTCAGAGAGCTTTCCAACATGTGGCCATTTACCCAAAACGGATTTACCCAAAACGGATAATAAATGAAAAAGTTATATACATTTTAAGTTAAATAGATCTCCCCTCGGATAACCCTTGGCTGAGCTCCCGTTTTCCTGTGTTGAGCTCCCGTCGTGAAACAACAACCCTTGTCTCTGCACTTTCTCCCTTTTGAACCATTTTTCTTCCAAACCCATCCATCAATACCATTTATAACAACCCAAACATATCAAACACAATAAATACATCATGGATTCAACATTATAAACTTGAATCAAAAGATTTTCATGAAAAGATATTCATCCAATCAACTCAAAAATCAATTTATTTTATCAATATCATCCCTTTAACAAAACCCTTAACAAGACCCATGATATTTTACTCACATAAACCCACAAATCCCAACAAGAAACTTGGAATCTATACTACCAAATAGCAACAAAAAAAAAAGTGAACAAGGCATACTCCTACCATTACCAAAGGAAAACCAAGCATAAACACATAAATCCCTCACCTTAGGTTGATGACAAAGAGCTTTAAACATTACATACGAAAATGGAAAGAAGAAGGAGGATGAACACAATCAAGAGCACCTTCCTTGAGTTGCTCCTCTTCCCAAGCTCTCTATTCTTTTCTCAACCTCTTCTCACTCCTTTTCTAGAGTTTTAGAAATTAAAGAGAATGAAAAGAAAAAATGTAAAGGAAGGGAGAGCTCCTCTTTTTATAAGCTAGGGCATGGGATAGTTGGACAAAAATGTCCCTCATTGCAAGGGAATTTAAGGCAAACCTCTAAAAGATTATCAATTTATTAGTTATATTTAATTAACTTGCTAAGAGTATGTCAAATTATGCACTACCTTATTAATGTCTTAAAACTCGTATTTAGTTTATTTAAGAACGCCCAAAAGCATTTTAAAAGAAATAGCATAAGTTATTACTTAAAACATATTTATAACTAAAAAAATATTAGTTAAAATCATTATATGATGGGAAACTTCAAATTACTAAGCATAATGTCATTTAAAACTTATTATTAAAATTATTGAAATTACTGGGTATTACAGTCCAATGATCCAAGCTTCCAACATTGACACCAAAAGATTTAATTTGATCCAGCAGCTCTGAAAGCAGATTTTCCTCACATACAAATAATGTCCTCCTCTAGTTGAAGTTCCATGACCAAGATCCATCATTCCAAGTCCCCAATTCAGCAATAGAACATTCTTTGGATTATGAGATTCTATAGAGTCTCTTGAATTGAGTAGCCAGATTAAGTTGACTGATCCACGGGTCATGCCAGAATGAAGTATCACATCCATTACCAACCTGTTTCCTTAAACCTCCCGTGACCCAATCGTCGGTATCACCAAAAGTTTGAATTTTATTCAGATCCTTCCACCAAGTAGAGGCTTGAGTTGATTGAAAACCATTATGTGATCTATTATCCAAAAAGGATCCATACCTAGTCATCAAAATTCTAGAACACAACACATCTGTCTCCATTAGCAATCTCCAATGCCATTTTCCAAGCAAACTAATGTTGAATAAGTTCAGATCTCTCAAACCTAGGCCTCCCTTATCTTTTGGTTTGCACACAACCTCCCATGCCACCCAAGCAATCATCCTTTTATCCTCATTGACACCCCATAAGAAATTCCTTTGGACCTGAATTAAAATCTTCAAGACCTTCTTTAGAGCCCTCATCAAAGATATGAAATTAAATTGGCAAATTTGGAAGCACTGAATTTAACAAAACCACTCTGCCACCAAGAGAAAGATGTTTTTCTTTCCAATCCGATTATCTTCGTTTAACCTTTTCTACAACCGGTCTCCAAGTCTCCATTCTTCTAGGATTCGCTCCTACAGGTAAGCCCCGGTTCACTGAATCGTATGCTTTCTCGAAGTCGATCTTAATTATCAAACAATCTTTCTTCATCTTTTTTGCAAAATCCACAATCTCGTTCACTACAACAACACCATCTAGAATATGCCTTTTTGGTAGGAAAGTTGTTTGATTTTGCAAAATAATAGAGCTCAAAACCTTTAATCTCCTAACCAACAACTTGGAAATTATTTTGTATAAGCATCCTATGAGGGTAATAGGACAGAAGTTTGTAATCACCTGGGGATTGTCTTTCTTTGGGATCAAAGAGATAAAAGAGGACACAAGACCTGTCGGAAGCTTTGCATTTGAATAGAATTCTGATATCATGCCACAAATTAAACCTCGCTGCGTAAAGATGCCCAAAACAACTCGATGAATTTGAAATTAAAACTGTCGGGGCCGAGACTCTTATTATCTTCGCAAGACCAAACAGTAGCTCTGATTTCCTCTATAGAGAATGGCTTACACAAGAAATCATTCCGTGTAGATGAGACTTTGTTAATATCATACACTTCCAGTTTCGGTCTAGCCCAATTCTCGTTACAAAACTGATTTGAGAAGTGTAATCTAATTGTTTCCCTAATTGCATAAACACTTAAACACTTTCGATCCAAGTATCCCCCTCCATCAATGCCCAAAATTGATTGGCTCTCCTTCTCGCATTAATGCAAACATGGCAGTAACTACTGTTGGCATCCCCTTCCTTGATTCACTTAGTCTTAGATTTTTGATGCAGTAAGCTCTGCTTCATTATAAATTTCCTACGTAAATCTTCAAAAAGGCTTTTCCTCTTTTTAATTTCTTCCTCAGAGAGTCACATGGGTTGTATATAGTACATAAAAGTGAATTGCTCTAGTCTAGAAACCTATCAAGTATCGTTTCTTCATTTGACACGATTTTTTTTTTTTTTTATCTAAGTTATTTTCAATTTTCAACCTACCAACTCGCTATTTTTTTTTTCTTTCCTAAACTACCTTTTCATATTTTCAATCTACCAAGTTATTTTGTATTTTTTAGCCCCCTGTAATTTATATATGCATTTAATATTTACTTTAGCCCTCTAAAACTTTTCTTCAAGCTCTATCTGGCAGTTATGTCTCGAGAATTAGCAATCCAATGTGGATGCCTCGATCATTGATGATATTAATTATTTAGGGGGATTGTATTTTATTTTTATTTTTATTTTGAAAGGAGGATTGCATTGTTATTACTATAATATATAAATAAAAGTAAACCATCATGTATCTAAAATTAAAGTAGCCATCATTGTTATTACTGAAGCTTGTCTAGAGACTTGAGTTTTCATCTTGTTGAGAATCCTCAGGGTGTTTAGCCATCATGTATTTTGTTTCTTTTTTGTTGGGCTTTTGCCCCTTTGAGCACAAAAAAATAAAAGTAGCCATCATAATGATACAATCATATCTAATTGTCTGTAGCCCATCAACTATTTTAATTAAAATTGGTTTCGTGTTTGTCTTTTTTTCGCTTGGCTGATAACATGCTCATTTTAAACATTGAACTTTGAACGCTCGTGTCTCTCGTGGAGAATATATCTATATAACTAAAGAATAATACATTATTGTTATCAAAAAAGAAAATAGAAAATAGAAAAAAGAATAATACATTGTAAAGTCAAAGTTAAAAGTAATTGCAAATTTTGGAATCTTCTGTAACTCGAACAAAGAATTGTAAAACCTTGTACCATGACTCTAAGAGGAAGGTCATAACATATGGAGCTGTTGTTAAGAGATTGCAATGGCAGCTAGAACATTCAGAAGGTACACAGCAGTTGATGTTCCTAAGTTTGAGGGAGCAGGAGTTGAAAAATTGATCTCCAACTTGAGTATTGCTCTTTTTTTTTTTTTTTTTTGGACAAAACTTGAAATATTGCTGCTGCTACTTGACTAATTAATAATATAGTTTGTTTTCAATCTCTATATTTTGTGCGGCACCAATATCTTAATTTAATCTATATATATTTAGCCTAATTAATTAAAATTCTTTATTGTAAATCCATATTATAATAAAAGTGTAAGGTGAGGGAAAACTTTATTCATTTGAATATTAGAATAAACCACTAACTTTAGCATTAATTTATAGTGAGATTATTGATACTTTTTTTTTAAGAGAGAAATTATTGATACTCTATCAATTGGAGATTTCAACATTTAAACTCAGGTCCATATTATTATCATAAGGAGAACTGGAGAAGGCTGATTGGGTCTGCTAACCCCGTTTACATTGTTTTGGTTTATTTTTTTGGTTTAAGGGGAGACTCGTACTTAATCTTTAAAGGGATAGAGCGCATTGCGGGATTTGTAACTGTTCACATTGTATTACAGTCATGTATACTTAATTAATGACTAACTAAATGAGAGTTAGTTATTTTCTGTTAGACAGTTAGTGTATTAGTTAGTTAGTTAATGTGTCTGGCAGTTACTCACAGTTGTACATATATACCTCATGTAATAGTTCAATTCAATTCAGCAAATCATAATTCATCTATAGTTCTCAGTTCTAATATGATATCAGGAGAAAATCATTTTTCCGCTCTCTGAATTCTCTGATTCTTGTTCTTATTCTTGCGAAGTTCCTTCTTCTCCCTTCATTCTTTCCTACTTTCTACTCTTTTCTCTCATTCGTCAATGGCGCAAATTCCTGTTGATGAAGCTGCAAATCCTCTTTTTCTTCATCCCTCGGATCATCCAGGGATTGTTCTTGTTTCCCAGCAATTGACTGGTGACAATAATACCTCATGGAGTAGATCCATGGAAATGGCATTGGATGGCAAGAACAAATTCTGCTATGTTGATGGCTCATTTCCGCGACCTGATGGTGCTAATCCTGCACTGTTAGCTTCGTGGAAAAGAAATGATAGTGTGATTCGATCATGGCTCCTCAATTATGTTTCGAAGGACATTGTGGCAAGCATCATACATGGTTGTTCAGCTGCTGCCATATGGTCAGATCTTAAGTGCCGGTTTCAGCAATCTAATGGTCCTAGGCAATATCAACTCAAGAAAGAATTGAGTGATTTGACTCAAGGATCACTCACAGTTACTCAATACTTCACCAAATTGAAGTCACTTTGGGAAGAAATTCAAGAATTTAGGCCTCAAATTGATTGCCAATGTGGTGCCATTGCTCCTTTGATTCAGTATTTTCAGAAAGAGTATGTGCTTGCATTTCTTATGGGACTCAATGAAGTGTTCCCTCCAATTCGTGGACAGATCTTGACAATGGAACCTATGCCACCTATTACTAGTGTTTTCTCATTAGTTTTTCAAGATGAGACACAAAGACAGTTAGGAGCATCCAAATGTCATTTCTCAACCTGTTCCTCGAAGATCTTCTAGACAAACCAGACAACCATCCTACCTAAAGAGTTACCTATGCAACCAAGTTTCATTATACCCTATCATCAATCACCTATCTCACCAAAGTCTCTCACCTTCAAACCTTGCATTCATCAATGAGGTTTCCAATGTGTTTGAACCTCAGTTTTATCATCAGGCAACAAAGTCCCCTGATTGGATCAAAGCCATGGATGAGGAATTAGCTGCAATGGAAGCCACAAACACCTGGACTCTTGTCCCACTCCCTGCAGGAAAACACACCATAGGGTGCAGATGGGTTTACAAGGTCAAGACAAAGTCTG
This sequence comes from Echinosophora koreensis, assembly GCA_035048595.1. Classification (NCBI taxonomy): domain Eukaryota; kingdom Viridiplantae; phylum Streptophyta; class Magnoliopsida; order Fabales; family Fabaceae; genus Echinosophora; species Echinosophora koreensis. The sequence continues at coordinate 6,032,659 of JAPCYP010000013.1, read as the reverse complement.
ATGGCACAGTAGATAGGCTCAAAGCCAGATTAGTGGACAAGGGGTATACTCAATAGGCTGGGGTTGATTTCAGAGATACCTTCTCACCAGTGGCCAAGTTAACCACTGTTCGGGTTCTTCTGTCCATAGCAACCATCAAAAATTGGAAATTGTTGCAACTTGATGTCAATAATGCATTTCTCAATGGAGATCTTTTTGAGGAAGTTTATATGGAACCCCCTCTTGGCTACAAGGCAGCAGATAAGAGCTTAGTATGCAGACTGAACAAGTCCATCTATGAACTGAGGCAAGCCTCAAGACAATGGTTCACCAAATTTTCTACAGCACTCATAAGTGTTGGTTTCACTCAATCCAAATGTGATTACAGCTTGTTCACCTTTGGCTTGGGCAGTACTTTTGTGGCTCTTCTTGTATATGTAGACAACATTATCATAGCAAGCCTAAGTCCCAGAGTTGTTCACAAGGTACAGCAGACACTGCAAAAGCTTTTTAAGCTCAAAATTCTTGGTGACTTAACATACTTTCTTGGCCTAGAGATAGCAAGGTCTAGCAAAGGCATCTATTTGTCCCAAAGGAAATACATCCTCTCTTTGATTGATGACACTGGTTTCCTAGATGCAAAGCCTGCATCACTTCCTATGGATCCTAACCTCAAGCTTAGCAACTCAGATGGTGAACCACTTGAAAATGCAGCACAGTACAGAAGAATTATTGGCAGATTGCTCTATTTGACTATTTCCAGACCTGACATAAGCTATGCAATGAACAAGCTTAATCAGTATATGTCTACTCCTCGATCCAGTCATCTAGATGCCACACATCACTTGCTGAGATACTTAAAGTCCACTCCAGGTAATGGACTTCTCTTCCCAACATCCTCCTCTTTATCTCTCAAGGCCTATGCTAGTTCAGATTGGGGAAACTGTCTTGACACCCGAAGATCAACTACTGGTCATTGTGTATTTCTTGGTGATTCCCTTGTCTCATGAAAATCAAAGAAACAGAATGTAGTATCTAGATCATCTGCAGAAGCAGAATACATAGCACTTGTTAGTGTGGCTAGTGAAATTCAGTGGCTAAGCACTCTACTGAAAGACTTTGAGATCAATACAAGCCCTACCTTGGTGTTTTGTGATAGCCAATCAGCAATCCATTTGGCATCCAACCCCATCTTCTATGAGAGATCCAAACACATTGAAATAGACTGTCATTTCATAAGATAGAAAGTTGCCTCAGGGATCATTCGACTGGTTCATGTTAAATCAGCACACCAACTAGCTGATCTCTTAACTAAACCTGTCGCTGCCACTATTTTTCATTCCTTAATGTCCAAGTTGGGAATATACAACCTATATCTTCCAACTTGAGGGGGCGTATTACAGTCATGTATATTTAATTAATGATTAACTAAATGAGAGTTAGTTATTTTCTGTTAGACAGTTAGTGTATCAGTTAGTTAGTTAATGTATCTGGCAGTTACTCACAGCTGTACATATATACCTCATGTAATATATATATATATATATATATATATATATATATATATATATATATATATATATATATATATATATATATATATATATATATATATATTATAAACTCAAAGTTAAAATTAAATCTGAATGATATTGATACCCTATATTTAAATCTAAACTAGAGTTCCAAAAGTGTAGAAAAACAACTTTAGATCTCTAATATGAATTTATGTATGGTTTATGGGTTGCAAGGACGAATGTTTCTTTTTCGTTGCATTATACTTTGTCATTCATCTTAGTGTTCGATAAATTGCCTTCAAGAAAACTCCAAAATATTTTATTGCTTTAATATTTCTTACAAATTGGTAGTAAGCAACCAATTCCTGTAAATCATACTAGGTTTATTCACCATTTTCTTATTTGTAGGATCCGGTTAGTTGCTGTGGTCTCATCAATGTAATTTTTATTAATAATTATAATTAGTTTTATAATTAGGTTTATTAATTGATATATATATATATATATATATATATATATATATATATATATATATATATATATGTGTGTGTGTGTGTATGTATGTATGTATGGGTTTAATTTTGATACATTGATAATGGCAATTTCTTCGGGCAATCAATCAATCATATATCATTTTATGTGACTTTTGAGATGATGGTTACTTTAAGAGTCAAACATTTTAATGACGTGATAATGTATAATTGATCAATAGTATAAAAAAATCTTTATATTGATAGTACATTCCAATGTAGATCCTAATTTTACTCTAATTCTGTTAGCTATACATGATATAAAGTAATTAAATGTGTGAATAGTAGGGTGGTCTAGTCTGATAGGCCAGCTCGATATAAAGTGAGTTGGGTTTTAAAAATTCAAGCTCGTGATACAATTTTGGTGGCAACCTAATAAGACTGGAAAATTAGCTTGCTTGATGTGATAGTTCGCAATGGGCTGGGCCAGCCCGCTAGCTTGATTTTTTTTTTTTTTGGGAGTTACTACCTATACTTCACATATTTGACATTCACTCCCACATTTTTAATTTTAATGTGTGGAATGACAATTATAATCCTAGAAGTTTCAAAAAAATTTCCCCTCCTTCCTTTCCCTCTAAACACCCATCCTATTCTTCTTCTTTTCTTCTTTCTCTGTGCACACCCAACCCATCCTCTTCTTCTTGTTTTTTCTTCTTTCTTTGTGTCCCTTTTTGATTTCAACCATAATTAATTACAAGCATGACGAGAATAATAGTATATATGATTGGTTATTGGTGTCACAAATACACGCACGAGGTTGATATTGTTTTGACATTCTTCGTTGCATACATCGATTGAACAACTCATCTACTAGTTCGAGACTCCAAGAAGATTGTAGTCAGGTTTCATAACACCTTCATCATGTTAAAACCAGCTTCTACCTGCTAATTAATTTCTTTATATGTTTACCTTTTGGGTCATATTTATTGATCAGACCAAAAAATAAAACTAACTATTTAAACAAGTTCATTCAATCTGAAAAATTCTACTATGTATGTACAATCGCCTAAAATATTTTAAAAGGGGTGGAGGGAGATGAGAGAGAAGAAGGGGTGAGTGGTGATTTTTACTAAGTAATTAGAATAGATAAATGTATTAAGCGTAATTTAGTAATAAAAAAATATTTTAAAAGTTGTGTGGGGGTGGATGTCTGTGTGTAAGGGTGTAGGTAGTAGTCCCCCCTTTTTTTCTTCTATTAATTGATGTTGTCTTGGCATGTACTATACTATAATACTTCATTGCTTTATTCGATTATATTTACCAGTGTCAATATATGATTATGGTTATAACTAACACATTTATTTTATATTAGAGGAACTTCTAAATTGAAATCAATGATCCATCTTTTTTTAAGATTATTGTAGATCATCTTTTTTGAGATTCTTTTAAGGTTATTTATTTTATTTAATTTTCTTTATCATGATTTTTGAAATATATATATATTTTAAAAATAAAGTAGCTCAATGTCCATAACCCACAAAACGCTAAACTGAGTTAACAAAAGGGAAATGTTTTTGAACACAAATTTAGAGACATGATACGGTGTCTCTTTTGTTTTTGGATATATTTTTGAGATAAGTGTATACAAAGATGATAAAAAGTAAGTGAAAGATAAAAAGAAACATATATGATATTACATACGATATCTAAAATTTGTGTTTAAATAACATAACTCTTAACAAAATACTAAACTTGATTTTTTGAGAAGCCCCCTCCTCAAGTTAGGCATTTGTTACATGTTGATGTTTTGGGAGTTTCTACACCCACATTTAGTTTCGGTGTAATCTCTTCCTGGGCTTCGGCCCCCTTTTTGTCTTAAAAATTTTTTTTATCGACTTATCAGAACTAAATTTACCTAACTCAGTGGAGCCCGGAAATACATTAATCCAATTGACCCATTCTGACGGTTGTAATAAACAATATTCAAACGTTATGCACACGTGAGTGTGTGACCTTCGTGGAGTATCGTTTCTTCTTATCCGAAGTAATTTTGTTGCGGGTTAGAAGCATAAAAAGCTTTGCACCAAAAAAAAAAAAGGGGGCAAAAAAAAGAAACAGCATAAAAAGCTACTTGAGTAATTCCAACTTCCAAGTTAGGCACAAGGCATTAATCGTTGGAAAATGTTTTAGTTTAATTTATATCCACAGTCATTATAAAGAATTTTTATACATATATCCAGTAATATCGTTACATATCAACCTGTCAAAAAAATAATAATTACAAATAAACATTGTTGTTATTTCTCACACTTGATTATTAAAATAAAAAAGCATATATTAAAATATTATTGGATGTCAGTGTAAAACTTTTTACACTAACAGTGCATATTAGGGGTGTCTGCGGATCGGATTGAATCAGTTTTGAGCTAAAAAAACCATCTGATCTAGTGATGAAAACAATGTGTAGTTTGGATTGGATCGGTTTGCTTCCTTAAAAAACATATGATCCAATCCAATCAAATGCTGTTTTGATTAAATTGAATAATTCAATTTTTGTCATACTTTATTTTTTATATATATATATCAAGTATCTTTTCTACTTATCTAATAGTGGACAAAAGATAATTTTTATTTAAGGGAGCTAGTTTAGAGTGTTCAATACCTATTTTAACCTCTCTTTATACTAGAACAGTAGTACCTTTATGAAAGCCAGCAACTATTTGTTCCTTATTAACCGTTATTTGATTTGATAAAGAATGAGGAAAATTTTGGAGAATTCTTGACAAAATATTGTGAGGTTGAGAAAAAATAATTATGGATATTTTTTAACACGTTCGTTTATGTTAAATATTCTTTTATATTAATTCTCTATATCTACTCTCACTTATCATTTTTTTCCTTGAATTAGCTACAAATAAATTGTAGCTAATTATTTTTCAAATTACTTAATTGATTTCCTATTTTCATGTTTACTCAATCAAGTATATATGTGTTATGCATCAAAACTTTTAGCAAAATATAACTTCGAGACATTAACATTTATTCTAAATAATCTCATACATGTCATTCCAACAAAAATATGAAAGAGGATGAGGGTCATGAAAGTATGAAAAATAATGTTTAAGCAATTTCAAAAATAATAATATATGTTTTGTCAAAAAAAAATATAATAGTATATGTTTATAGTAGATCAGTTTAGATTGGATTGGATTTCACTAGATGATCCAAAATCTTATCCAATCTAATGAAAAAAGCGGTTTTTGGGTTCGATTTTTGTGGTTTAGATCGGTTGATGAACACTCCTACATACTACTTTAATTTTTTTTTACAAAAAAAATTTAGGGTGACGGGATAGTGCCGCAGTCCAACATAGGAAAAACCTATGGACTCTATGAGAACCTTACAAAGGGACTTATATTTATATTTCCTAAAGTGATTAATGGAAATTCGAACCTGCTACCTGTCAGATACGAGATGCTGTCATACATATTAGACCAACATCTAGGGTTGAAAATATTTTTTTTCTCTCTCTCTAAATATTAGGAAACAAGACACCGTATATAAAATGATATATAAAGTATTTTTTAAATATAATATGAAAATAATATAGAATCTATACAAAAAATAATAAATAAATATATAAAATAAATTGATTACAATATAAAAATTTCTAACTTTGTGATATTAATATTAAGAGTTATGATATTTGAACATCTAATTTCAGGCATCGTATGTGATATTGTATATATTTATTTCTATCTCTTATTTATTTTTTCATCTTATTTATATACATGCATTCCAAAAATACAAAAAAAAAAAAAAAACCAAAGGAACAATATATGATTTCCCAAATTGGCGTTCAAATATAATTTTTCTAATATCAATAGTAGTAACACACTGCACGGGCAGATTGGCAATGGATAAGGCCAATCCTTTGAATTAGGTAAACAACACCAGGAAAACTACACGAGTCACAATCAATACTTTACGGTAGTTGGGATTTAACGCATTATGCATTTAATTAATTATACATGCGAGCGTGCCCATGTCATTGACTAGTTCTGGTTGGTACATATTATTTTCTTTTCAGAATGCTGTGTAGTCAAATTTTCTAACAACCTCACTGTTACAGCCAATGAAATCTGTTGTTAACATTTTCAAGCATCCTCACGCCATGTTAGGAAAGAAAATGGAGTGAAAAGAGTTGAGGACTTTGATCTTTATCCGGAATATTGATAAAATTATTGAAAGTTGTTGGATTTATGTGTATGTTAGACTATAACTTGTCCGCGTATATTATATATTTGATAATTGCAGCCAAAAAAGGATATTCGCATATTCCAGTCTGAATTTTATGTTATGCATGACTTCGTAAATCCAAATCTATTATAGGCTGCAAATATATTATAACCAAATATTTGCTTATATGGTGTCCCCGTTCTATACCAAAATTGGCTCTTTCTTCTCCCCTTTCGGTCTAGATAAGTTCGATCCTGAGATTTTGGGTGTCCTGAGCGAACTCAGGAAAATGATGTCCTCATAATCATTTGCATATTGTTCTTCTTGCATTTTTTTTTCTGCAAAATCTTTAATAATCCTATTATAATCAAGTTTTAAAAAAAAAATCAATTTTGATAGAAATCAAAACAAGACTATTTAATCTATATCGTGACATAGTATATCGTAAATAAGATTTTAATAATTTCACACTTCTCTAAGTTGATACAACAGTAACATGGATTGTATGTAATAAATTTATAAATTATACAAATTTATAAATTTTTATACAACATTTATATATACTATGTAAAATTTTACATTATCTGATGCCCAAAAAAATTGGGATCGTGGACGATCGCTCACCTCAACCGTGCTCAGGGCCACTGCCGGGTGCAGAGAACCTGGAGCTCCCTTTGGTGAATTGAAGGTTTCCCGTGTTCTAGGGACTCTCTTTATAAGACCATTATTTCCATTTGGAGAAGCGAATAAAGAATGCTGCACTTACTTTAAATGGTTTACCAATTAAAATTAAGATTCACCCATTAATTAATTATTAAATTAAAAAGGGTGTCCCAAATTCTAATTACACGATTTATCTAATCATTAGCAAATGAAACCTCAATATTGTGAGTTACAATTAGAACCCAATAAGAAATTCAATCGTGGATAGAAATATGAGACCCAAAAGCCTCCAACCAGCATGTATATTACTGCTTTCGGCTCTACTTTACTATCACGAAAGGAAAGGAAGGTGCATTAGGTATATGCTAGTTTCAGAAAAAAGAGAAAGAAGTTTGAATTTCAATTATTGGAAGCAATATCACGTCCTCCTCTAGACTGGACCACATTAAAATGAGAATAAATGTTCGCCATTTGGGTCATTGTGGGAGTGACACATAGGTGAAACATGGTATATGATAATTACTCTGCCATATCTGTGGTTAAGAATGAAAGATTAGTACATAACGTTGTTGATTTTGGTTAATAATACATGGAGGAGATCAGAAGAAGTAGCGTGACTCCATTCTTGGTTTATTATTACTTTTTTGAAATTTTATCGTCTACATGGATGGTTCCTTGTTCGTTTTGGCGTTGGGGATAACTTATCTGATCAAATCAATTGGGAAGGAAGGCCACGTGTGACTAATTAGATATTATTGGAGGATCCCCATATTGTTTTAAGCAACTGAAACCCCATTCCTAGTCACATATCGGATGTGTCATCCACACTTGATCAAGTAATTCCATTAATTTATGTTTTTTCTGGTAACCATGACATAGGTACAAAGTATCCACCACCGTTAGCAATGACTAATCTCTATCGGGGAATCTGAGGGGAACACAAGGTGGGTTCTCCCCTCCCAACCAGGTTTTCTTCATACACAAGAGACATGATTCGAACCCCTAACTACTTGCATAAAGATGTCCAAGTCCCTTACCACTTGGACCAACCACATGTTGGTCCATTAATTTATGTTTGAGTGTGCAGTAGCTTTTTCGGTCCTCATGCCTCATACAAAAACTTGTCAACGTGAACCAACTCACTTTACCCTAGCATGACTCAACAGGTGATCATCATCAATATATATGTTTTTAATTTTTCTTTTTTCTTTTGAAATGTTTAATTGCTCATATGAATAAAAAAAAAACTAACAAAGAAAAACATTGGAATGCCGTCGTTTACTATATTTACTAAATTAAAAAGTATAGCACTCATCCATGATGGATGGAAATTCATAAATTAAAAGATGAGATTAATTTGGATCTGCTATTATATTGTAAAATATTTTTATGATATGTTCACTGATGTGTATTGTTATGAGTCCCATATTGAGTAGATAAAAAAGCTCAACGTGGTACTTAAGCCATGAAGCTCTCTTACCTAATGGATTAGTGTTCTGGGTTGGCCTTAAGTCATATCATGTATTGTCAAATAAACATAATTGACTATAAACAAAATTGACTATCATAATTAGGAAGTTTAACATTTTAAATAATGTGCTCACATGATTATTTGGCAAGGGATTGGATAATATAAAACAAGACAAAAAAGGAGACAAGGGACAACAAAAAAAACTCAAATTATTGTTACTCACCAAATCACAGGAAATTTTTTGTACCATGGACAAACTATCTAAAAGATAAAACATCCTTCACCTTTTAATAATTGATCTCTCTGTCTCCCCCCCCCCCCCCCCCCCCCTCCCCCCTCCCCCCTCCCCCCTCCCCCCCCTCTCTCTCTCTCTCTCTCTCTATATATATATATATATATATATATATTATAATATATATTAGGTGTAATGTAATTTGAGTTAGTCGCTGAACTAAAAATTTTTTAGTTAGGTCCCTGAACTTAAATAAATTTTCAATTGGGTCCCTAAACTAAAAAAAATTCTAATTGTTTCCCTGAACTTATATAACATTTTCAATTAGGTCCCTAAAGTAAAAAGGTGGCTATATAAAATAAAAAGTTATAAAATGATAGATGACGAAATTTAGGGGGAAAATATTATTTGACATAATAATAAAATGACAATAATGATTATGGGAGGAAAAAACTCACTATTTAAAATAATAGTAATTAAATGAAAAATAAAACTTAGTGAGAAAAACTATTGTTTAGCATAACAATAAAATAAAACTAGATAAATTTGAGAGACAAAATTTAGTTCTTGAAATGATAAAACAAAATAATAAAATATGAAATTGTGCTAGAAAATCCATGTTTTATAACAAAATATTAAGACATTAATCTAATAAACCTCAATTAAAAAATATAAATAAAATAAAATAAACCTCAATTAACAACAAAGTTATTGTTTTAAATAATAAATAAAATAAAGAATCTAGTTAAGTAAATATCACATCATAGTTTGATTGTCAATTTTATTTTGAGTTATTTAATTTAATTTAATTTATTATTTATTATGTTATTTTATATTTTAATTTGAGGTTTTTCTTAAATTATTTTAATGTTTATTAAATAATATTTTTTCTTGCTATGTATATTTTTATTATTTTAATGTTATTTCAAATATTAAATATTTGACTCAGTTTAATATCTTAATATTTTGTTATAAAACATGAATTTTCTGTCATAATTTCATATTTCATTATTTTGTTATTATCATTTCAGGAACTAAACTTTGTCTCTCAAATTTATTTATTTATATTTAATTATTATGCTAAACTTTAACACCCCGGTTTTTACTATTCTTCAATAACAGTAAATATATATGTTTATGTTATTTTATTTGGAGTGATTAATTATCTGGATAATTTATTTCTACGTGGTTTAGTTTGAGTAATTTTAATTAATCATTTAAAACAATTTTATTAAGTGCGTTAGCACTGCCTTATTCCAGTATAAGTACATTTACTAGACAATAATGTTATGTTATTGTCACTATTAGTTTTATTTAGAAAAATATTTCAAATGATATGGTTAAAAGAAAATTATTTTCATATTTTACCCTATTTATTTTTAGATTTGAAAATAAATTGGTTTGACATTAATCTGAGATTAAATGTCGGATCATTGATTTTCTTAGTTGATCAATTCAACTATCAATCTCTACTTTATTTCAAATTTTGAAAGTATATATTTGTCACCCTTTATTTTTAATTTCAAAAACTAAAAATGTGATTATTTTTAGGCTTAATATTTATCGCTTAGTTTTGTACCTATCACTAAATATTAACTTAAAAACAGAACTTTCTCTCTCATTTTCACTCAAAGACTCGATACCCCATCCCCTCCTTCTTCTACTTTCTTCTTCCTCCCTCCAAACTCATCTCCTCCCTCCCTCCATTGCACCTGCCACCGCCGGCCAGCCCAGTTCAACCGCCGCTCGCTGCCGCGACAGAGGAGCCGCACGCCGCCACCTGCTCACGTCCGGCCGTCATCCCGCGCGGAACGTCACCCCGTATAGTGCGAAATCGTGCCTCCCAATGTGAAACCGCGTCACCGTTGTGTTGCCGTCGTGCTCCGCCGCTGGTTGCCGTGCCGGTTGGCCTTGCAATCACCATGTCCTCTTGGGTGAGTTCTTCATCATAACCTCTCCTAGATGAAAATCCCCAATTTGATTTTGAAAACCATAACCCTAGCCTTTTGGATTCCAATTTTAATCTTGAAATTGAGCCTTGTTTTATACAATTGGGACTAAATTAGTGCTCTATTAAGTTAATTTTATTATCCTTTGATCAAATATTTATTTTCCCCCAAATTGTGTTTATAAACCCTAAAGCCTCAATTTGATTTTAAGTTGAAATTAGTTTTGTTTTGCGAAATTAAGTATGGAAGTAAGCTAATTAAATGTTATGAATGTTGAATAACTGATTTAGGGGAATTATCTGTTTGTTATCATGTTTGGGTTGTGTCTCTGGGACGTTCAACATGGCTATGCTTGCTTGGTGGAGTAGAGTTTGCACTCTTGGAACTAATTGGAGAATTAAGACAAGGATCTTTCTCTTGTCTTCAAAGGTAAAAGGAGTAAGCCTGAAGAGTTTCTAGTAGTTATATATTTAATATTATTAACTATCTTGTGATGTTTTATGATATGTTGATTAAATGTGGGCATGCCTGTTTATATATATATATAGGAATCTTATAATGTTAAGATTTGATACTATATATATATATATGTGTGTGTGTGTGTGTGTGTGTGTGTGTGTGTGTGTGTGTGTTGTTGAGAAGTAATTTTGTTTCTCGTTGGAAAGAGAAAAATGGAAAGGACCTAGAATGCCGAGCTCTAAACCGGGGCTGGATTCGGAGTGCCGGTAAAGCCGGGCTAGTGTTCCTACTACGAAGAACCTAGAGTTCCGAGACGTCAGACTAGTGTTCGTTTAAGAAAGAGGTTTAAAAGTCTTTGAGAAGATTTTAAAAATTTTAACTTGATGTTTAAAAAGATAAAGCGATATTTGAAATATGTTTCTGGCAGACGTGCCGTCGAGCTACAGTTTCACATGGGGTGAACTGACAAAATTGATAGTTACGGACCAAAGGCATGTTCTTGGGCCTTTGGGTCTTTAGGGACATTCGGGCTTGAACTCCACGAAATGCTTGGGGCTTTGCTACCTCTTGTTGTGGAAATCGATTACCCTGCACAAATGTACTCAATAGGGAACTATCCAAATATTATTTAGGTGAGATGCGATACCCTAGAACAATTGGGGATCCGACCCAAGAGAGGTCGACCCAATGCGAAACAATTGTGTTATAGGCATTATCGCGATCCTATCATGCTCGAAGAAGGGAAATTAAGATCTCAGGATATTTGTGTTTAGAAAGTGGATATTGAAGGGTTAACAGAAAACTTACGAATAAAATCTCTTATCTGAACAATCTTATGAGTTGATTATTATTATATTTATATGTGTTGTTACCTTGGTATTATTTAGGCTGTTTATATGTTAAATATATGACTGCTATGTTTATACTCATATATTGGTAACTCACCTTTGCAATATATCTGTGTGGTCTTTTGTCGTACTTTGGTACGTGACTGCAGGTGATGCCAAGGTGTTCTCTGCCCCAAAATCGGAGGGATTGGTCTCAACTTTAAAAAAAAAAAGAAGGTTGAGTAACTGGAATGACCATGGAAGTCTTTTCCAGTAAGAGTCTCATAGTACGACCAGCTTAGGTTTTAAGACGTTGTTGAGTAATAATAGTATGTATGTTTATGGCTCGGAGAGCCTTTATTTTGGATAGAATGTTTGAGCCTCTCTTTTGGATGAAAATATAAATATATTAGCAGGTGTTTTTGTTTGGGATGTTGAAATTACAGAGGAAACTCTGTCGAATTTTTATTTTAAGGATGTTTTAATTTATGACCAACTGAGGAGTAGTCTTTTGGTATAAGGGTTTTAGGATCTATTGTAAGTAGTTATCATGGCCTAGTATGACTATTTTGAAAACTGATATGCCTCGACGAGAAAAACCTTTTTAAGAATTTCGTGGAGATTTCATTAGTGATGTATGGATTATGATTTTATTTTTCTGCCTGGATGTTTGTAAGTAGTTGTTACGAAAGAAAAATATTAGACCCACATTTTTGAAATACAAGTATATACCCAGATTCATTTTTTTTTCTTTCGAAAGCAATCAGTATTTTCTTTTTATTAAAGATGTTTTAAAGAATTTGAGTTAGTCATGTAATACCCATGGGGGGTATTACATAAACAATAGTTTTTCTCAGTAATTTTTTTTAATTTTAAATAGTAAGTTTTTCCTCTCATTTTCATCTTTTGTCATTTTATTATTATGTCAAATAATATTATTTTTTAAATTTCATCATATATCATTTTATATTTTATATTTTATATATTCACCTTTTTACTGTAGGGACCTAATTGAATTTTTTTTTATAAGTTCAAGGACCCAATTAGAAAATTTTAGTTCAAGGACCCAATTGAAAATTTTATATACGTTCAGAGACCTAATTAGAAATTTTTTTAGTTTAGGGACTTAATTGAAAATGCTCAAATAGTTCAGGTACCAACTCAATAATTAAACCTATATATTAATATTGTATATATTGTATATTATAAATATATTATATAAATAATATTATATATATATATATACACACACACACACACACAAAGGGTATTACAGTAAATTTAATATTATTTTATTTGTGTTATCCATTATTTATCAAATAATATACAAGATAAAGAGTTGTCCCGTGACTCAAGAGGTGATTAATGTGTATCAAAACACCTACAATTTACATATGTTTATGCAATTAATACGTTCTTTTCTGGCATAGTGATATGACTTACATTCATAAGAGATCTATGAGAGTTGTATGTTTGGAAGGTGCAATGTAATTAATAAAAAGATAAGAGAATGACAAAGACATAGATGTCATATGGTTACAACATAAAGAATCAATGTACCATTTAGGATTTCACTTAGTGTGGTATTACCAAAATTGGAAAGTAGATATTTAAGGATGGACACAAGAGCATTGGTAGGAGAGGTTGGACACTCATTGAGAATAGTATCAACAAGTATAGGTTTAGAGTTTTGAGGATTGTGTTGAGACTCATTCCTAGAGGGGGTTTTAGAGCACACATGCAGGACAATTTTGAATCAAGTGTCCTAATATTTGAGAGTATCGACAATAATTAAAAGCACTTATTGGAATTGGTTGAGATATATCGTATGTTTTCAATACAACAAGAAAAGTGTATTATCGGAGTAGAATTGACAAGAAAAGCCAACAAAAGTTGAAAGATTTCATTGGAAACCCTAGGGAAAGGATCAACTTGCCACATCAGCTGCCATGTCAGCAATCAGGGTGAGCAAGTAATGCCACATCAAATGTGAAGGATTGCGTTAATAGCACGCCACAGTAATGAGTGTGTAATGGGCGAATTGGGTCCATATCAGGTCACGAATTAGGTCATAGACACAAAACATGGTCGATTCAATGGCTTGTGGTTCCAGTGGTACCCTTGATGGGAATAAAAGATGACCAGAGGATACAACACGAGGGATGAAAAATGGAGACAAAAACCATAGGCACAAACAAAGACGACAAGGAACAACAATGGGGGTAAGGAATAGGTAGCAGTGACCAGAGAAACACCAAATAAGCAGGAAATACAAGTGTAAGCTCTCATACCATATTAGGAACAAAGACATAGTGAAAGGTATATGGAAAAGTCTATTTTTTAATATGTAAAATGTACAAAACGTTGGTCTTATATGCAGGCAAACAACTGTTAGACAAAAGGAATCCTAACATAAATACACAACAAAAATTCAATCCTTATTAAATCTAATAATTACACAATCGTAATACATTGTAACGTTTATATAATAGAATTCATATGTTATGTTCTATCTCATTCTAACACTTTACCAAACACATTCTGTTAACTTTCTTAATATGGCAGAGGTGGTAACTGTAATTGTAATACAATATACATAAACCTTAACAGAAGTCAATATAAAGTTTGGAAAATGCTAGTGTCAAGTGTAGTTAGTTTAAATCTCATGAGAACTAAAAAATTTAGCGACACATTTTTTATTTTTAGCGACACAATTTTGTCTGTCACTATCTGCGACGAAATATAAATTTTGTCGTTAAAATTTAGCGATGCCACTTTTTTTGACGGATTTCATTTTGTCGCTGATTCTGTCTTTAACAAATTTAGTGACGAATGTTTTCTCTTTAGAGACGAATTTTGTCCGTCGCTGATTTCAATTTTTAGTAGTCACTACAAAAAAAGTCTCGTTTAGCGATCGAACTAGTATGGTCGCTATTTGGGACCGAGATCGCGACCTATTAACAGTTTTTAGAAAATATTAGAATCAGGTGTTTAGCGACCGAATTAGCGACCGACGTAGTGGTCGCAAGTAATACCGGCTGCTAATTCGGTCGCCAAACGTATAAGATTGAATGTAGCACCCGTTTTTTTCTTTGTTTTAATATTGGTAACTATATATATTTGTTTATATTTTTATCTAAGATCCTGAAAATGATTTTGGAAAAAAACAAAATCATTCCAAAAACTTACTGTATGGTAGTAGGCTATATTTGAAATTTGGGTTTAAAATTCAGACGGAAACCGGTCTGCGTTTTCACTGATAGTACACTTGTATTGGTCAGAAAAACCTAATTTGACCCGAAATTGAGTAATTTTAGATTTTTATCATTTTTTTTAGTGATATAATCTATTTTAAAATTTTTGCTCAAAAAAAATATATTTTATTTTATTCGGGTGAATTTTCGAAGGAAACGTGCAAAAACCTAAATCGGGTAAACGACGGAGACAGATACGGAACTGCAGAGATACGCCGACAGAACGACGAGTCACCCATGATGACTCATGGAGAATGAGTCACCATGGTGAGTCATGGTGATGACTCACCCTTGCCATAAAGGATGTTTAGATATTTTAAATATTTAGTCATGAAAATGACCATCTAATCCTTTGCCTTGCATTGAAATTCCAAGCTTGTCCCAACAATTTTTATGACCCTTTTACCCCTAAAAATTCGGCCCTCCCTCTCCAGTCACTTAACCATTTCATTTTGTTCATTACTACCAATACATAAAGTTCTTGTTCTTAGAAACTCTAAGTGCTCCTTAGTAAAATTGACATATTTCATCCATTCTCGTTCACTTCTTTCATCTTCTAGAGGTACTCTCTCATGATCAATGATCATAGTTTCTTTTCCCTTCGCAAGTTTCATTCTTATCACCATGTTTTGTCCAAATTCCATTTTTATGAGGTTTCATGGTTTAAATCATAGAAAATTATAGAAATGGAATTTTTGAGTAATGACAATTTTTATCTTCTATCTAAGACTCTAGGATCATGTATCCAAGAGCTTGAAAAAAATGGAAAAGCCTAACCCTATTTTTTTGTTTAGGCCGAAACCCTCAAAGAAATGGGTCAAGTATTTTTTTTCATTCTTTAACTTGTTTTGTTGTTGATTGTGAAGATAATTGTTAGTTGGTTGAAGTTTTTGTGTGGTGAAAGGAAACAAGGACTAAAGACTTAGATCAAAAGGAAATCAAGTTCTTCAAAGGTAAGAGGAGCTTACCTGAGAAGTTTTGATAGTCATATACTTAATTGTTTGATATGTGTGATTAATTATAACTATTGTGTGATGTTGAATTAATGATTTCTAGTTTTATGATGAATATTGGATTGATAAATGAATTGTGTCTTAAAGTTGTTTATGTATGTTTATTCATGAGATTGTTGATGATTGTATTGGTCGAGAGCATGACAATAGTCATAGCTTGATAATGAGGATTAAAGCACTAAAAACATTCTAAGCAGAAAATTTAAGATTTTCGTAAGTATAAGAACTTTAAAAAAATAAAATTAATGTGACTTAAGTATAATTTTGTTAAAAGTTACGTTTTTGAGAAATCACATTTGATTTTAAAATAACGCTTAAGAAATGAGTGTTAGTGAGGACGAACCGTGACAAATTGCACTTATTATAATTTAGCCGAAAACGTTTCAAAAAGAATAAAAGAAAGAAGAAATATCATGAAAATGTTTCAAGGTAGTCAAAGAAAAATCTTTTGAAAGAAAAGCTTTTGATTTACGAAAATTTCATTCTAAATGAAAATATTTAGAAAAATGCCTTAAGACGAAATTCTTGATGATAATTTTATTGTTTTTAATCAAAAAGTTTTAGAAATGATTTTCAATGATTTGAAATTTTCCGAAATGAATTTTAAAGGAAAAAGATTTCTGCAAAATGTTGATAGAAAGAGCGAAAATGTTTTTCCGACAAATGTTGATAAACTCTTGTACTTGATTTTCAATTTAGTTTTCACCGAATGAAAACCGTGTTGAAAATTATGAAAGTTGAGAGGACCTAGCAACCGAGACATCGGACTAGAGTTCTTGTGAGTAAGTACTTGGTCGAGGATTAAAAATCCCACGTTGGCGACTTGACTTCGTGTCAAATATTGATGAACCTAGTGACCGATGATTCAGCCTATAGTTTCGTAAATGAGCACTCGGACTGTATGTCCTGTGTTAAGTGTGATGGGCTTGATGCCTGTATAAAATTAGTCGTGAGATTTAAGCCTCGACAAGAAAGAACGAACGAAAAAGAAAAACAGCAAATCTACTGTTTTACATGCATGAACCGGCAGACGTGCCACCATGTTAACAAACTACAATCCAAAAGTGGATTGATAAATTGGATAGTTACAGACCTAGGAAACGGGTCTTTAGGGACATCCGGGTTCAAACTCCACAGAAGGCCGGGGCTTTGCAACCTCGTGTCGTGGAACTTGACTACCATGCACGGATGTGCTCAATAGGGAACTATCTAATGTTATTTAGGTTTGATGTGATACCCTTGAACAATTAGGAATCGAACCTAAATTGAGAGGCTGATCTCGCGTGAAACAATTGTGTTATGGGGATTATTGCCGCCTATCCTACTTGACGAAGGGAAGTTAGGATCTCCGAAGACTATGAAATAGATAGTGGATTTTTGAAGTGTCACGTATTTTTATAAACCTACGATGGTTGTCGGGTATGAATCCCCTTGTTTAAATATCATTGATATTATGACCATGATTTATATTGTTTTACATGTCGCTGTTGTCATATGTTGTTGATTGGTGTGTCGCGTATGTGACTACTGTGATAAACTTATATGTCGATATCTCACCCTTGCATTATTTCTGTTTGGTTCTATTGTGGTATCTCATTTTGCGCATACTAATGTATCACTAGGGTCACCTGATGCACTCGGGGGTTTTAGCCCTGTCCTTTGATCACGTCGATGAGGGCGACGCTTGGGTGATTAACTTTAGAGCCCGGAGCGCTATCTATACCGGGCCAGTACTTGCCACTGACGGCATTGAGGCAGGACCTATGACACGCACCCACAATGTGAAGACTGTGGAGGTTCCCCTACCGCCTGTGTGGCTCTTGCTGGGGGCTTTAGTGGACCAGGGGAACATCTACCATGAGCCTCCACACCTTCAGCCAGTTCCTGGAGCAGCACCCCATTCCCCCTTGCCGGAGTTTCCCCCTCCCGCTCCTCTGGTTCTTGTTCCAGAAGAGGATGAAGAGATGGAGGAGGATCCTCAAGAGGATGACAAGGGTGTCAAGTACCATCTACTCGACGAGGGCGTAGATCCCGCAGCTGACGTGGGAATAGAGGTAGTTTCACCAGAGACCTCTACAGGTGGGGATGACCACGGTGGTCTTCCCAATGGTTTTCATTAGTACAACTAGCATAGGACTTTTAGTTTTTTTTTTTTGAGGTAGTGGCATCATCTTATGGTTTGTATATCTGGCTACTGGGAGCCATTCTTTTTAGAGTATTGGTGCCAAACTTAGGCTTTTTAGTTCAGTTATTGTACAGTTATGTATTTTACTTATGTTATGTTTTCTGAAAAATGATAATTATGCTATGATGGTCTTTGATGTATATATAGTTATGAAGTATGTATGGATATCATGTTTATATACCACGAAGAAAAATTTTTATACCCATTTTTCGAAGTAAAGTTAAGTATTTAAAATTATTTTCCGAAAGTAACCAGCATTTATTTTCGTTTTATATTTTCGCATCGAGTTAGACATGTAGCACCAAGGGGGTGTTACATTAGTGGTATCAGAGCTGGTCGAGTCTTTCGGGAATCTTTGGGAATAGGTCTGTTATGTTTGTGTTGTTTGATCTCTGATTGTACCTTGTTTGAATTACTTCTTTGGAGCAATGTGCGTTAACACACGAGCATACATTTCAGTTTCTGGTTGTATTCTAACTGATTTTTTCTTATGGGTCAGTTATCGAACCAGAAGGTGGACGTGTGGGTGGCCGTAGAGGTGGCCGTAGAGGCGGTCGTTGTAACATCCCGATTTTTTGACTTTCTAATATCGATAATAATTATATAAATGATTATATTCTTATCCGAGATTTAGAAAATGACTTTGGATAAACTAAGGTCATTTCCCTGTCATACTTATTTTCATAAGGTTACGGGGAAGTTTTGGAATGAAAATTTAGATGGAAATCGGTTTGCGTTTTTTGCGTTTTCACTGACAGTAAGATTTTACTGATCAGAAATCCTAATTTTGACTCAGGAACAAAACCATTAGGTTTTATATTTTGTCCCAGATGATTTTCCACATTTCGGAAAAATTGATTAGGAATGAAATAAAATTATTTTATTCGGGCATAATCTTGAAAGAAAACGTGTAGAACCTAAGTCGTGAGATAAGTTGGGAAAATAACGGAGGCAATTATGGAGCTGAGGTATTAGGAGGGATTAATGTAGCAGAGAGGACAAGGAATCCGGCCTTAAATTTTAGTAATCGGGAATTTTCAAGTAAAATGACCAAAATACCCCTAAGCTTAACCTAACCGATGTTTGGTTAAATTTTAACCATGGTTAAGGAACCACGGTTAATTCTTATGGTCCAAAATCAGCCACACCTCCAACCAATCCTCACCACATGTTTGTCATGATGACTTTTGAGTAGAAATGACCATAATACCCTTGGTCTTAAAGGAAATTTCAAAGTTTGTCCCTAAGTGATTTTACTCTTATGTCCTTAGGTGAAATTTTGGACCAAATAAACCCCATCACTCCCTCATTTTCGTGCAGCCTCCTCCCCTTCACACTTAGTCATTTTTCATGTTTCACTCCATTTTCTCTCTAAAAACACCAAAACCTCCATTGGTGTTCTTGAAGAAAATTTGCAAAGTTGATCATTTTTTGTCATTTCTTCAAGCTTCAAGAGGTAAAGCCTCATCACCTTGCTCATCTAAGTCTTCATCTTCATTTATTTCACAAGTTTATGCCATGATCATCACTTTTAAATTCCTAGATCTACAATCTTCTAAAATCTCTAAGAAATTGTAGAAAAATCCAATGATCATGAAACCAATTTCTATGATCTTGTAATCATGTCTATATTGTATATTAGAAGCATGTGATCAACAAAAATTTTCTTCCCTTTTATCCTAGCTTGACCGAACCTACACTTAAGTGGGTAAGGAAGGATTTTTGTTTCAACTTGTTTAAATGATGATTGATTCATGATATTTAATCCATTTTGTTGTTGATTCAAGTGATTAGAAGATTAAAACATATCCTAAACTATTTTTGTTGCTGAGGCCGAAAATCTTAACTTTGTGGTTAAGATGATTTTGATTCAATTTTTGTCAAGTGAGCTTTGTTTATGCCTTAATCTTGCTTAAGGATCATTAATCCATGAGGTGAGATATTTTCAAACATCCCTAGCCTAATTAACCTATGAAGGCCGAATCTTAGTCATAGGGATTAGATGGATTTTGTGGTTTCATTTGTTGATTTGGATTTAATTTTTTGTGAAGGACAAGTATTGCTTGTCGTTGTGAATTTCGTGGAGGAAACCATATTCGAATCAGAGAACAATTCGTGAAACGAAATTTGGGATCTTCAAGAGGCAAGGGGAGCTTACCTGAGGGATTTTTCCTGATAATTATATGTGTGATCTATTGTGTGACTTGTATTACTTGATTGATGGTTGCGGTGTTTGTTATCTACGGTTAATTATTTATTTGCAGTTATGTATTACAATGTTTTGATGCATGATCTACCGGGGTTAATTGTTATAATATTGTTGATGAATTGTTGATGTTGTTGGTGGATTGAAAAGCCTGACAGTGGTCACTGCTTAGTTAGTAATGAGGTTTAAAGGGTTAAAAAGTTTTTATGGGATAATGAATTTTAATTGATGAGAAATAGTAATGTAATATTACTTAGGTTTTTGGTTGGTTGAAAATGAGTTTATTAGTGATTTGATAAAGGAATTTATGGTAGAAATGATTTTACGAAGATTAGACGTTATTTCGGGAAAAAGGGTTTCCAAAAGAAAATGAATTTCAATATGGTTTGACTTTTTATAACAGAGTTACAACAGAAAGGATTTTCTGTAAGCGAGTTTTGTAAAACGGTTTATTTGTTAGTCATGATATCTGGATGATATTCATGTTATAATTTATTTGTTAGTCATGATATCTGGATGATATTCATGTTACAAAGTATTTGTTAATCATGATATATTAATGATCTTCATGTCTTGATGTATCTGTTAGTCATGGTATCTTGATGATATTCATGTTATAGGGTAGTGGTTAGTCATGATATCTGGATGATACAGTAGTGGAAAATATGCAATAAACGAGAAGGGTACACGTCTGTTAAACAAAAATGAGACGTAACAAAAGAGACGGTGGTAGAACCGTAATTATCAGGTTCACTTAAATCACTTTTAACGTCAGTTGTGTAACCAACTGAAGTTAAAAGTAATGGGAGTCACTTTTTACTTCAGTTGTTTAAACAACTGACATTAAAAGAGTCATCTTTTACGTCAGTTGTTTAAACAACTGAAGTAAAAGATGACTTTTAAGTTGTTTTAAAACCGACCCAACCAACTCACTCTCATTTCATTCAAGTTTCACCCTTCACTTCCGAAACCCTAGCACAATCGTAGCAGCGCCTCTCTCCCTTTTCCTATGGGTATGCGTGTTCTTGCTGTGGATGACGACCCAATTTGCCTCAAAGTCTTGGAGAATCTGCTACGCAAATGCCAGTATCATGGTTGGTTACTTTTTACGCTTTTTTTTCCCAGTAAAAATTGGTGTAAGCAATAATTGTGTTGAATATGAGTCATAACTATTATTCTCCGCAATATCTTCAGATTCTTAATTCAAAGGTTGTTTCTTTGCAAGGGTGAGAATGCTTAATTTTACTAAAGAAGACTACGAAGGAAGGGGCCAAATCTGTGAGCGAAGGGGTCAGATCTTCGAAGAAGGGACTAGATCTTCTTAGAAGAAGACATGCGAAAGAAGATCTATGAAGAAAATTCCTGCTTTTTCTTGAAAGTTCCAAACTTTCTTGCTTTTTGTTTATGGTTTATTTTTGTTTATGGTTTGTAACCTTTGATGCTTTATGTTATTGAAACTTTCTGGGTTCATTTTCTTTTTTTATGGATTTATTCTTTGCAAGAATGTTTCTCTTCTCCACTTTTCTGTTAACAAATTTTTTTGGTTAGTTCAAAATCGTGGCCACAAATTGACGTTTAAAGTAATTTTTTTAAAAAAAAAAATACTTATAACGTCTGTTTTTTAAAACAACAACCGTTATAAGTAGCACATTTAACGTCAGTTATATTAAATCGCTGACGTTAAATGTGAACTTTTACGTCAGTTTAAACAGACGTTAAAAGCTCGAATAACGTCAAGCAATTTTCAGACGTTAAAAAAACAATTTTAACTGACGTAAAAAGCGTTTCCTGCACTAGTGATATTCATGTTATAGTTTATTTGTTAGTCATGATATCTTGAGGATATTCATGTTATACTGTGTTTAGTAGTCATGGTATCATGGTGATATTCATGTTTAGTTGACCATTGTGCCTTCATGGTCAATGTGCCATTTAGAGTTGACCATTGTGCCTTAATGGACGATGTGCCATTTGATTTGTTAACCGTCGTGCCGGGATGTTTGGGCGATGTGCCATTTGTTTTGTTGACCACTGTGCCAGGAGTTTGGATAATGTGTCATTATGTTGATAACCATTGTACCAAGAGTTTGGACAATATGTCATTCAAGAGCCTGATCAGCTCATTTATTTGGTGAGTGAATCTCCGTGTGATTAGATATAACATTAGATGTTGAACTGTGTAGTGTCATTAATTTCTTTTATAAAGGACAATGACTGCTTGGGGATGAAACCCATTGGTGAATTACTTGTTAATCTGAGAAGTTTATGCTGTGTGACTTTTTATGACTACATGTTGTTTTGTGTGTCATGCATGCAGTTATCGTGCTTATATCCATATATTGGTGTCTCACCCTTACAATATATCAGGTTTTACTCGTTTTTGCCATTGTACTTTGGTACTGGCAGTAGATGGTGTGGAGGAAATCTTAACTTCAATCGGGGATACTAATCTTGATCCTTGAAGAGGTCGGTAATAGTGGTGAGAACTAAAGAGTTATTCCATTTGGTGTTTTGTAGAGTGACCAGCTTAGGATCCTTCTTTGTGTTGTATAATTCTTTTTGAGTAAATCGGTTTATTGGTTTCGGAAGCTCTTGGTATGACTGGCAATTGTAGTAGGAAAAACAATTTCAAGAACGCTTATATGTTGTGGTGGTCGAATTATGAACAAACCCAGTTTATGTGTATTGTTAAGCTTAATGTGACTTTTCCTTTGTTGTTGGGTGTATCACTTTGCTGAAGTATTCAGAAAGAAAATTTTTACTCCCGAGTTTTCTGGCCTAAAGTAGATTAATTTTTCGAAAGCAACCAGCAAATAACTTTTTTAATTTATTTCCGCACGTGTTACAAAGTAATGCCCAAGGGGGGTGTTACAGTCGTGGTGGCGGCCGTGGTAATGTAGGAGAAAACAATGATGCTGCTGGTGAGATGAATCAACCAGTACAAGCCATGACAAATGTTGCAGCTACTATCGCACAACAAACAGCTATTATGGCTGCACAGATCCAACAAGATCAGATTCAAGCCGAGCAAGCTGCTGAGGCCAAAGGTTTAGTTAACTTTCAACGCCAAAATCTGTCGTATTTTCATGGGGATGCTGATCCCGAGAAGGCTGATCTATGGATACAAGAACTAGAAAAGATCTTTGAACTTATCCACAGTCCTGAAGGAGTAAAAGTTCCATATGCTACTTTTCTGCTCTTGGGAGATGCAGAATACTGGTGGAATGGCATAAAGCAGCTATTAGAAGCGGACAACCAGGAAATTACTTGGGGAGTTTCCCACACCACATTTCTAGATAAGTATTTTTCTCAAAGCACCGGAGTTGAGAAAGAACAAGAGTTTCTACGTCTGCAACAGAGAGAACTGTCTATTGGGGAATATGTGGCGAAGTTTGAATCACTCGTCAAGTATTTTTGTTTTTTCCAAGCTCAAGCTGATGAGGGTTGCAAATGTGAGAGGTTCGAAGGAGGTTTACGATACGAGATCAAGGAGTCTGTGTTATCGTTTGAAATTGGCAACTTTCAAGGTTTAGTCAAAAAGTGTCAAAAAGTGGAGCAGATGAGGAAAGGGAAAGACAATCGGGGTAATACCGGAGGACCATCTCGATTCAAGAATCAATTTCAGAATCAAAAAGGGAAGCAAGCTTAGAAGAAGCCATATTTCCGATCACCAGGAAATAATCCGAACCAACAATCCTACTGTCCCGTCGCTTCTGCATATGGTAGTGGAAGCCAGAATAACCAGAATCAAGGCAAAGTCCAGAGAAGTTGTAAATGTGGGAGCACGAATCACATTATTGAGAACTGTCCACTGAAGGGAATGAAATGCTTTAGTTGTGGACAGATAGGGCACATAACAAAGGACTGTACTACACTGAGGTCTGCGCCAGCTACCAACAATTCAAAGACCAATAGGCCGACAACAAAGGGAAGAGTTTACACCATGAGTGGTGTTGAAGCTTCAAAATCCGATGATCTCATATAAGGTAGTTGTGACATAGCTGGTAATCGTTTAACTGTACTTTTCGATTCGGGTGCAATGTATTCTTTTATTTCGATGGATTGTGTGAGACATTTGAGTTTTCTTGTTTCTTCCTTGTCGTATGACTTGATTGTTTCAGCTCCAACTTTTGAACCAGTTATAGTAAATTCAATATGCTTGAACTGTCCTATCGTTATTCAGGATAGACACTTTCTTATTAATTTGATATGTTTACCTTTCATAGAATTATATGCAATTCTAGGCATGAATTGGTTATCTTCCAACCATATCCTTTTAGACTGTGCACATAAGACCATAGTTTTTCCTGATCCTGAGATTCCTAGATTTTTATCTGCTAACCAAGTAAGAACTTCTTTGAAAGAAGGAGCTCTGGGATACTTACTTCTATCCAACTTGGAAGTCGAGGGGGAGATCAATTTGAGTATGGTGCCAGTAGTGAGAGAGTTTCCGGATGTGTTTGCCAATGATGTTCCGGGTTTGCCACCAGTCAGAGATATCGAGTTCTCCATCGACCTAGTTACAAAAGTTGGTCCGATTTCTATTGCTCTGTATCGGATGTCGCCTACAGAGCTTGCTGAGTTAAACGCTCAACTGGAAGACCTGCTGTCGAAGCAGTTTATAAGACCAAGTGTATCCCCATGGAGAGTACTAGTTCTGTTAGTGAGAAAGAAAGACAGAGGTTCGAGACTCTGCGTAGATTTTCGACAACTCAACAAAGTGACGATCAAGAATAAGTACCATTTGCCGTGCATAGATGATCTGAAGGATCAACTACGAGGAGTTGTGTTCTCAAAGATCGACCTGAGGACGGGTTATCATCAGATAAGAGTAAAGAGTGAAGATATACTAAAGACTGCGTACAGAACTAGTTATGGACATTACGGATATCTGGTAATGCCTTTTGGAGCACAAATGCACCTTCTATCTTCATGGACTACATGAATCAGATTTTTCGTCCTTTTCTTGATAGATTCGTCATTGTCATTATCGATGACATCCTCATTTATTCAAATAGTCATGAGGAACATCTGCAACATGTCCTACAGATCCTACTCGAGAAGGTGTTGTATGCAAAGCTATCTAAGTGCGAGTTTTGGCTCGAATAGGTGAAGTTCTTGGGGCATGCAATTACCAAGGAAGGAATTGATGTCGATCCTGCAAAAGAAGAAGCAATACTTTCTTGGGAAAGGCCAAAGACGGTGACGGAGATCTGCAACTTCGTGGGTCTGGCCGGTTATTTATCGAAGGTTTTTCAAAGATAATAGCACTGTTGACTCAGCTTACGAGGAAGGATCAACCTTTTACGTGGACTGTGAAATGCGAGGAGAGTTTTCAAAAGATAAAGGAACGTCTGAAAACCTCACTGGTATTAGTACTTCCTGAACCTAATGAACCATATGAAGTATATTGTGATGCTTTGCATCAAGGTTTAGGTTGTGTGCTGATGCAACACCGAAAAGTTGTAGCGTATGCGTCACGCCAGTTAAAGACTCACGAGAGGAACTACCCGATGCATGATCTGGAGTTAGCTGCCGTGGTTTTTGCACTAAAGATATGGAGACATCACCTTTATGGATCTAAGTTTGATGTCTTTAGTGACCACAAGGACCTGAAATATCTGTTTGATCAGAAGGAACTCAACATGTGACAAAGACGATGAATGGAGTTTCTAAAGGACTACGACTTCACTTTACAATACCACCCTGGGAAGGCAAATGTAGTGGCTGATGCCCTTAGCCGAAAAGCCATTCATATCTCAGCTATGATGGTTAAGGAGTTAGAGCTAATTGAAAAGTTTCGCGACCTAAATCTAGTTATGGAGGTAGATATCCAGTGGTTTGATTAAAGAGATATGAGATCAGCAAGATGCTGATGAGTATCTTAAAGAAAAGAAGGAATTACTCAATCAAGGGAAAGCTACAGAATTTAGTATAGGAATAGATCACATCTTGAGATGCAATGGACGAATCTGTGTACCTGACAATCCCGAGATGAGAAAGATGATTCTAGAAGAATCACACAAGAGTAAGTTAAGTATCCTGGAGCAACCAAGATGTATCAAGATTTGAAGCAAAGGTTTTGGTGGCCAGGAATGAAAAAGCAAGTCGCAGAGTACATCGCATCATGTCTGACTTGTCAAAAAGCAAAAGTAGAAATCAATGACCTGGTAGAATGCTTCAATCCTTGGATACACTTGAATAGAAGTGGGATAGCGTATCAATGGGCTTTGTGGTAAGTCTACCAAGGACCTCTAAAGGTTTTGATTCAATTTGGGTGATCGTTGACAGGTTAACGAAGTCAGCACGCTTCTTACCTGTCAAGATCAATTATGCTGTGGAAAAGTTAACCAAGGTTTACATTATAAAAGTAATCAAACTTCATGGAGTGCCTTCGAGTATCGTTTCAGATAGAGACCTGAAGTTTACTTCGTGTTTTTGGAGAAGTCTGCATCAAGCACTGGGAACCAAGTTACATTTAAGTTCAGCGTATCATCCTCAAACCGATAGAAGACAGAGAGGACGATCCAATCATTGGAAGACTTGCTGAGAGCGTGTGTCTTAGACCATCGTGGAAGTTGGGATGTTCTCTTACTGCTCATCGAGTTCACATACAACAACAATTTTCATTCGAGTATAGGGATGGCACCCTATGAGGCTCTGTATAGACGAAAATGTCAAACGCCATTGTGTTGGTACCAAGATGGAGAATGTATGATTTTAGGTCCCGAAATTGTGCAGCAAACAACTAAAAAGGTTAAACAAATCCATAAAAAGATGAAAATAGCTCAAGGCAGGTAGAAGAGTTACTTCGATCGAAGGAGATGACCTCTCGAATTTCAAGAAGGTGGACATGTATTTCTGAGTGCCATACCCACGACTGGGGTAGGTAGTGTAACACCCTGTTTTTCCCGTTATGTGCTTTTGTATGCTTGTTTGATTGGTTAAGCCTTAAGACTTAGCTCGAGGGCTAAGTGGGACTTCTAGGCTAGGAATCCCTTCGTAGGCTTGTGTCTTGTGACTTTCTGAGTCACAAGCACGGCCGTGCTTGTTAAGGAGCACGACCGTACTTGTTAAGGAGCACGACCGTACTCGTTGTTAGTGAACGCCTCGCTGATGCTGTGTTGAGCACGCCCGTGCTCTACAGTGAGCACGCCCGTGCTCTACAGTGAGCACGCCCGTGCTCAAGTGCGCGTTGCGCCTCGTAGACGTTAAGTTGAGCACACCCGTGCTCAACAGTGAGCACGACCGTGCTCAAGCGCGAGTCTTTATAAGCAGAGCATGACCGAGGGTTATGTCAAAACCCTTTTTGGCATTAGCGGTTTCCCCAGTGCGACCGCAACCCCTTTCGTTCCCTAGTTTCTCAAAACTCCTTCCGTTCTTGGAGAGCAGTGGAGACCTTTGGGAGCGTCTAGTTAGTCAGTGCCAACTGTAGTAAGGTAATGATCCCTTCCCTCTTGGTTTCCTTTCCCTGTTAATCTGGAAACTGATAGTTGTCCCTGTTGTTTGGCCAAGGCTTGGAAGCTGTTGGAGCCGGTTGAGGGAACGAGTCCAGTTTGTCGTGGTTGCGTTTGATTCTTCATACCAAGTATGGGAGAAGAATAATGTATACACTAGGCTAGGGAGTAGCGTAAGATGAGGGGTTCCCACAACCCTGTTTTATTGTTGTTTTTAGTTGATGTTTATGCCATGTTATCTTTGAATATATGACTAATTGTTATAGTTGTTATTGGTTATTGAAAATGCCTATTTGGTATGTTGATTGAACTGTTTATCTGTGGAATGCCAATGATGTATAATTGATTGAATCTGTTTATGATGTGAATGTTACTGCCATGATGTTAATGATGTTGACTGGCTGAATGTTGATTGACTGAGTTATGTTGTTGTTACGTTGAACATACGTTAATAAGACCCTAAGTGATTTATTAGGACTCTTAATTAACATCAGAACTAAACGGATTAATTCCCCAATGTTTCATAAGACATGAACGGTTAGTGAGAGGTGAGGATTGCGGCCAATTGGATTAGTCAGGACCCTAGGATTTGATTTGAGAGCATTTAGGAGTTTTAACTCCAAGAACACGTTTGATATCTGCCCAGAACAGTACGACCTGCTCCAGGAGCACGGTCGTGCTGATCAGGAAGCATGACCGTGCTCCCAGTTCTGGGAAAATGGTCGTGCTGTTTAGCACGGCCGTAGAGGACAAAGAGCATGACTGTGCTCAATAAGAAGCACAACCGTGCTTCACTTAAAGGGGCAGCACGCCCTCACGTGGTTAAGCATGACCGTGCTGGGTTATAAGCACGACCGTGCTCAACCCTCTGGTCAGAATCTGAGATTAAAGGAACTAAGGGGTGTTTCACCCCAAATGTCCCCAATAATGTGATAACACACCAATCGAAAAAAGATGAGTTAGATAACTTAATTAATGGATAATTAAGATGACAAAGAGTATTAAGCTGGTTAAGCTGGTACCCTTTGGGTTACCGCACGTTGTTGCGCTTTGGTGCTTTTTGGCCAAAGTAACCTCGATGCTTTTTAGTCGAGGTGTTGTTAAGTTGGACCTTGGTGCTTTTCGGCCAAGGGGACCTTGACCCCACGATTTGGGTCTAAGGTGTTGATGTTGATGTTGGTGGTAAGTCTTGGGTGCTTTTTGGCCCATGCAAAGGAGGTGGTTGACTTGTGTGTTGTTGTGCTCACGCATTCATACGTTGAAGTTGGTTGTGGGGGATGTTCAACATAGGGGAGGTCATCCTGTTATGATGATCTGGCCCAAGTCTCGGGTGGTTCACCCATGGTTTGGTGAACCGTGCGCCCCCGAGGTGGCGTACACCGTTATGGTACATCGGCTATCCAAGGGGTTCACCCATGGTTTGGTGAACTGCCGGTGTTGGTGCTTTTTGGCCAATACTGATATGTAACTCCGAAGTTGACTTCCTGAGTTAGTTGGATCCACATGCATTGATGGAGTAGCGGAGTGGGGTTGCATTGCACCGCATAGCATATATGGATGATTAACATGCTGTTCTGATATTAAAGGATGATGTATGATGTTGGTTGCTATGCCTGATATGATGTTTGTTCATCTTATTCCCTATTCCCATACCGTTGTGATTACATGATTTCTTACTCCCTGTTTTCCTATTTCTGTTGTTGCATGTATTCTCTTTATGCAGAGGACGATGAGCAGCCAGTGGAGGATTGACTCTGAGGAGCCGCGACTCTAGTTAGGATGCTTAGTTGTTAGTTGTTAGTTTATTTTCAGTTCGTTTCCATGATGTATCCGGATTTTGGTTATACCAGCTCTGTATGTGACATCGGGGTTGGGTTTTCTTCATCTGTTATGTTTATGTTTACTGTTTTTAAAATTATGTTATTTCCGCGTTGTTTTGTTAACATGTGAAACCTTTTTATCCAAGTAAATGTTTTATTTCTTTAATACGTGGGGTAGAAGGGTGTCACCTTTAGTGGTATCAGAGTAGTTCGGCCCTGTCCGAACGTGGTATAAGTCTGTTGCGAGTCTTCCGTGTGTTTTTGTTTGAATTATCTATATGCATTATAGATAATGATGCTTTAGTATTAAGAAGCGTTAGACCTTCCTGCTTGGTCTCCTGTATTTAACAGTTGTCTTTGGTAAATACAGGGACCAATGGCGGGAAAAGGTAGGAACGACCAAGCGATCGCCGCTGCTTTAGCACTGCTTGCCACTGCTATTGGCCAGAACCAGAACAACAACCAACATGAAGGACCGGCTGAGTTTTAGGGTCTGGATAAGTTCCAGTGGAACGACCCACTCAAGTTTAAGGGACCTTATGACCCCGACGGTGCTCTTTTGTGGGTGAGGGAGATTGAGAAAATCTTCTGAGCTATGGGATGCAACGATGTCCAGAAAGTCATCTTTGGGACTTTCATGCTGTCAGACGAAGCTGAGCATTGGTGGGAGAATTGTCGCCAGCGTATGGAAGCTGAGGGTACGGTGATGACTTGGAATGTCTTCAAGGATAGGTTCCTGGAGAAGTACTTCCCACCTGACATCCGCGATAAGAAGGAGATGGAGTTCTTGACTCTGAAGCAAGGTAGTATGTCTGTGGGAGAGTATGCGGCAAGGTTCGAGGAACTGGCTAGGTATTACACACCTTATCAGGTCATGGTAGATGATCGGTCAAAGTGTGTAAAGTTCGAGGATGGCCTTCATCCGAAGATCAAGCAGGCGATCAGCTATCAGGAGATCCGAGTCTTTCCAGTTCTGGTGAACAAGTGTAGGATCTTCGAGGATGCCTACAAGTTCAGGGTGGCGAGTCGCAAGAGTGCAGATGTTCAGAGCAGTAAGAAGGATGATCAGAAAGACGAGGTGAGGCAGCATCTAGCTCCATTCGGCCGAGATTTCAAATAGAGTGGCAAGGGGACACAGTTTTCTCAGGATAGGTCCAGAGGTGGTAATTCCAACACCTTTAGGCCCAAGAGGTGCGGCAAGTGCGGTGCACCGGGTCACTTCAAATTCCAGTGCAAGGAACCAGACGTCATCTGCTTTAGGTGTGGCGAGTCTGGCCACATCAGCCTGGAGTATAGCAAAGCGACCACCAGAACCACAGAGCGCTAGCAGGGACCAGAGACCCCAAGTCAATCGTCTGAAGACCACTGGGAGAATTTTTACTCTCAGTGGAAGTGGAGCCCTTGAGTCTGAAGACTTAACCCGAGGTATGTACTTATTGGTAAAAGTTTAACCAGTCGAGGTGATAGAAATTTCGAGGACGAAATTTTTATAAGGGGGTAGAATTGTGACACCCTGTTTTTCTCGTTATGTGCTTCTGTATGATTGTTTGATTGGTTAAGCCTTAAGACTTAGCTCGAGCGAGCTAAGTGAGACTTCTAGGCTAGGAATCCCTTCTCGTAGGCTTGTGTCTTGTGACTTTCCAAGTCACAAGCACGGCCGTGCTTGTTAAGGAGCACGACCGTGCTCGTTGTTAGTGAACGCCTCGCTGATGCTGAGTTGAGCACGCCCGTGCTCAACAGTGAGCACTCCCGTGCTCAAGTGCGCGTTGCGCCTCGTAGACGTTAAGTTGAGCACGCCCGTGCTCAAGCGTGAGTCATTATAAGCAGAGCATGACCGAGGATTACGTCAGAACCCTTTTTGGCATTAGCGGCTTCCCCAGTGCGGCCGTAACCTCTTTCGTTCCCTATTTTCTCTAAACTCCTTCCGTTCTTAGAGAGCAGTGGAGACCCTTGGGAGCGTCTAGTTAGTCGGTGCCAATTGTAGTAAGGTAATGATCCCTTCCCTCTTGGTTTCCTTTCCCTGTTGATCTAGAATCTGATAGTTGTCCCTGTTGTTTGGCCAAGGCTTGGAAGTTGTTCGAGCCGGTTGAAGGAACGAGTCCAGTTTGACGTGGTTGTGTTGGATTCTTCATACCAGGTATGAGGGAAGAATAATGTATACACTAGGCTAGGGAGTAGCGTAAGATAAGGGGTTCCCATAGCCCCGTTTTATTGTTGTTTTTAGTTGATGTTTATGCCATGTTATCTTTGAATGTATGATTAATTGTTATAGTCGTTATTGGTTATTGAAAATGCCTATTTGGTATGTTGATTGAACTGTTTATCTGTGGAATGCCAATGATGTATAATTGATTGAATCTGTTTATGATGTGAATGTTACTGCCATGATGTTAATGATGTTGATTGGCTGAATGTTGATTGACTGAGTTATGTTGTTGTTACGTTGAACATACGTTAATAAGACCTAAGTGATTTATTAGGACTCTTAATTAACATCAGAACTAAAGGGATTAATTCCCCAATGTTTCATAAGACATGAACGGTTAATGAGGGGTGAGGATTGAGGCCAATTGGATTAGTCAGGACCCTAGGATTTGATTTGAGAGCATTTAGGAGTTTTAAATCCAAGAACACGTTTGATATCTGCCCAGAACAGTACGACCTGCTC
The DNA here is from genome assembly GCA_035048595.1 of Echinosophora koreensis. Taxonomy (NCBI): domain Eukaryota; kingdom Viridiplantae; phylum Streptophyta; class Magnoliopsida; order Fabales; family Fabaceae; genus Echinosophora; species Echinosophora koreensis. The sequence goes on along the minus strand of JAPCYP010000013.1, from coordinate 6,000,247 downwards.
CAGGAGCACGGTCGTGCTGATCAGGGAGCATGACCGTGCTCCCAGTGGCATTATGGGAAAATGGTCGTGCTGTTTAGCACGGCCGTACAGGACAAAAGCACGACCGTACTGTTGAGCACGACCGTGCTCAATAGGAAGCACGGCCGTGCTTCACTTAAAGGGGCAGCACGCCCTCACGTGGTTAAGCACGACCGTGCTGGTTATAAACACGACCGTGCTCAACCCTCTGGTCAGAATCTGAGATTAAAGGAACTAAGGGGTGTTTCACCCCAAATGTTCCCAATAATGTGATAACACACCAATCGAACAAAGATGAGTTAGATAACTTAATTAAAGGATAATTAAGATGACAAAGAGTAGTAAGCTGGTTAAGCCGGTACCCTTTGGGTTACCGCACGTTGTTGTGCTTTGGTGCTTTTTGGCCAAAGTAACCTCGATGCTTTTTGGTCGAGGTGTTGTTAAGTTGGACCTTGGTGCTTTTCGGCCAAGGGGACCTTGACCCCACGGTTTGGGTCTAAGGTGTTGATGTTGATGTTGGTGGTAAGTCTTGGGTGCTTTTTGGCCCAAGCAAAGGAGGTGGTTGACTTGTGTGTTGTTGTGCTCAAGCATTCATACGTTGAAGTTGGTTGTGGGGGATGTTCAACATAGGGAGGGTCATCCTGTTATGATGATCTGGCCCAAGTCTCGGGGGGTTCACCCATGGTTTGGTGAACCGTGCGCCCCCGAGGTGGCGTACCCCGTTATGGTACGTCGGCTATCCAAGGGGTTCACCAATGGTTTGGTGAACTGCCGGTGTTGGTGCTTTTTGGCCAATACGGATATGTAACTCCGAAGTTGACTTCCTGAGTTAGTTGGATCCACATGCATTGATGGAGTAGTGGAGTGTATGGATGATTAACATGCTATTCTGATATTAAAGGATCATGTATGATGTTGGTTGCTATTCCTGATTTGATGTATGTTCATCTTATTCCCTATTCCCATGCCGTTGTGATTACATGATTTCTTACTCCCTGTTTTCCTGTTTCTATTGTTGCATGTTTTCTCTTTATGCAGAGGACGATGTGCAGTCAGTGGAGGAGTGACTCTGAGGAGCCGCGACTCTAGTTAGGATGCTTAGTTGTTAGTTTATTTTCAGTTCGTTTCCATAATGTATCCGGATTTTGGTTATACCAACTATGTATGTGACATCGGGGTTGGGTTTTCTTCATATGTTATGTTTATGTTTACTGTCTTTAAAACTATGTTATTTCCGTGTTGTTTTGTTAACATGTGAAACCTTTTTATCCAAGTAAATGTTTTATTTCTTTAATACGTGGGGTAGAAGGGTGTCACATTTAGTGGTATCAGAGTAGTTCGGCCCTGTCCGGACGTGGTATGAGTCTGTTGCGAGTCTTCCGTATGTTTTTGTTTGAATTATCTATATGCATTATAGATAATGATGCTTTAGTATTAAGAAGCGTTAGACCTTCTTGCTTGGTCTCCTGTATTTAACAGTTGTCTTGGGTAAATGCAGGGACCAATGGAGGGAAGCGGTAGGAACGACCAAGCGATCGCCGCTGCTTTAGCACTGCTTGCCACTGTTATTGGCCAGAACCAGAACAACAACCAACATGAAGGACCGGCTGAGTTTCAGGGTCTGGATAAGTTCCATTGAAACTACCCGCCCAAGTTTAAGGGAGCCTATGACCCCGATGGTGCTCTTTTGTGGGTGAGGGAGATTGAGAAAATCTTTCGAGCTTTGGGATGCAACGATGTTCAGAAAGTCATCTTTGGGACTTTCATGCTGTCAGAGGAAGCTGAGCATTGGTGGGAGAATTGTCGCCAGCGTATGGAAGCTGAGGGTACGGTGATGACTTGGAATGTCTTCAAGGATAGGTTCCTGGAGAAGTACTTCCCTGCTGACATCCGGGATAAGAAGGAGATGGAGTTCTTGACTCTGAAGCAAGGTAGTATGTCTGTGGGAGAGTATGCAGCAAGGTTCGAGGAGCTGGCTAGGTATTACACACCTTATCAGGTCATGGTAGATGATCGGTCAAAGTGTGTGAAGTTCGAGGATGGCCTTCGTCCGGAGATCAAGCAGGCGATCAGCTCTTAGGAGATCCGAGTCTTTCCAGTTCTGGTGAACAAGTGTAGGATCTTCGAGGATGCCTACAAGTTCAGGGTGGCGAGTCGCAAGAGTGCAGATGTTCAGAGCAGTAAAAAGGATGATCGGAAAGACGAGGTGAGGCAGCATCTAGCTCCAGTCGACCGAGATTTCAAACAGAGTGGCAAGGGGACACAGTTTTCTCAGGATAGGTCCAGAGGTGGTAATTCCAACGCCTCTAGGCCCAAGAGGTGCGGCAAGTGCGGTGCACCGGGTCACTTCACAATCCAGTGCAAGGAACCAGACGTCATCTGCTTTAGGTGTGGCGAGTCTGGCCACATCAGTCGGGAGTGTAGCAAAGTGACCACCAGAACCACAGAGCGCTAGCAGGGACCAGAGACCCCAAGTCAATCGTCTGAAGACCACTTGGAGAATTTTTACTCTCAGTGGAAGTGGAGCCCTTGAGTCTGAAGACTTAACCCGAGGTACGTACTTATTTGGTAAAAGTTTAACCAGTCGAGGTGATAGAAATTTCGAGGACGAAATTTTTATAAGGGGGGTAGAATTGTAACACCCTGTTTTTCCTGTTATGTTCTTTTGTATGCTTGTTTGATTGGTTAAGCCTTAAGACTTAGCTCGAGAGCTAAGTGGGACTTCTAGGCCAGGAATCCCTTCTCGTAGGCTTGTGTCTTGTGACTTTATAAGTCACAAGCAAGGTCGTGCTTGTTTAGGAGCACGACCGTGCTCGTTGTAAGTGAACGCCTCGCTGATGCTGAGTTGAGCACGCCCGTGCGCAACAGTGAGCACGCCCGTGCTCAAGTGCGCATTGCACCTCGTAGACGTTAAGTTGAGCACGCCCGTCCTCAAGCACGAGTCATTATAAGCAGAGCGTGACCGAGGGTTACGTCAGAACCCTTTTTGGCATTAGCGGCTTCCCCAGTGCGGCCGCAACCTCTTTCGTTCCCTATTTTCTCTAAACTCCTTCCGTTCTTAGAGAGCATTGGAGACCCTTGGGAGCGTCTAGTTAGTCGGTGCCAATTGTAGTAAGGTAATTATCCCTTCCCTCTTGGTTTCCTTTCCCTGTTGATCTGGAAACTGATAGTTGTCCCTGTTGTTTGGCCAAGGCTTGGAAGCTGTTCGAGCCGGTTGAGGGAACGAGTCCAATTTGTCGTGGTTGCGTTTGATTATTCATACCAGGTATGAGGGAAGAATAATGTATACACTAGGCTAGGGAGTAGCGTAAGATGAGGGGTTCCCATAGCCCCGTTTTATTGTTGTTTTTAGTTGATGTTTATGCCATGTTATCTTTGAATATATGATTAATTATTATAGTCGTTATTGGTTATTGAAAATGCCTATTTGGTATGTTGATTGAACTGTTTATCTGTGGAATGCCAATGATGTATAATTGATTGAATCTGTTTATGATGTGAATGTTACTGCTATGATGTTAATGATGTTGATTGGCTGAATGTTGATTGACTGAGTTATGTTGTTGTTACGTTGAACATACGTTAATAAGACCCTAAGTGATTTATTAGGACTCTTATTTAACCTCAGAACTAAAGGGATTAATTCCCCAATGTTTCATAAGACATGAACGGTTAATGAGAAGTGAGGATTGAGGCCAATTGGATTAGTCAGGACCCTAGGATTTGATTTGAGAGCATTTAGGAGTTTTAACTCCAAGAACATGTTTGATATCTGCCCAGAACAGTACGACCTGCTCCAGGAGCACGGTCGTGCTGATCAGGGAGCATGACCGTGCTCCCAGTGGCATTCTGGGAAAATGGCCGTGCTGTTTAGCACGGCCGTACAGGACAAAGAGCACGACCGTACTGTTGAGCACGACCATGCTCAATAGGAAGCACGACCGTGCTTCACTTAAAGGGGCAGCACGCCCTCACGTGGTTAAGCACGACCGTGCTGGGTTATAAGCACGACCGTGCTCAACCCTCTGGTCAGAATCTGAGATTAAAGGAACTAAGGGGTGTTTCACCCCAAATGTTCCCAATAATGTGATAACACACCAATCGAACAAAGATGAGTTAGATAACTTAATTAAAGGATAATTAAGATGACAAAGAGTAATAAGCTGGTTAAGCCGGTACCCTTTGGGTTACCGCACGTTGTTGTGCTTTGGTGCTTTTTGGCCAAAGTAACCTCGATGCTTTTTGGTCGAGGTGTTGTTAAGTTGGACCTTGGTGCTTTTCGGCCAAGGGGACCTTGACCCCACGGTTTGGGTCTAAGGTGTTGATGTTGATGTTGGTGGTAAGTCTTGGGTGCTTTTTGGCCCAAGCAAAGGAGGTGGTTGACTTGTGTGTTGTTGTGCTCATGCATTCATACGTTAAAGTTGGTTATGGGGGATGTTCAACATAGGGGAGGTCATCCTGTTATGATGATCTGGCCCAAGTCTCGGGTAGTTCACCCATGGTTTGGTGAACTGTGCGCCCCCTAGGTGGCGTACCCTGTTATGGTACGTCGGCTATCCAAGGGGTTCACCCATGGTTTGGTGAACTGCCGGTGTTGGTGATTTTTGGCCAATACGGATATGTAACTCCGAAGTTGACTTCCTGAGTTAGTTGGATCCACATGCATTGATGGAGTAGTGGAGTAGGGTTGCATTGCACCGCATAGCATATATGGATGATTAACATGCTATTCTGATATTAAAGGATGATGTATGATGTTGGTTGCTATGCCTGATATGATGTATGTTCATCTTATTCCCTATTCCCATGCCGTTGTGATTACATGATTTCTTACTCCCTGTTTTCCTGTTTCTGTTGTTGCATGTTTTCTCTTTATGCAGAGGACGATGAGCAGCTAGTGAAGGAGTGACTCTGAGGAGCCGCGACTCTAGTTAGGATGCTTAGTTGTTAGTTGTTAGTTTATTTTCAGTTCGTTCCTGTGATGTATCCGGATTGTGGTTATACCAGCTCTGTATGTGACATCGGGGTTGGGTTTTCTTCATCTGTTATGTTTATGTTTACTGTTTTTAAAACTATGTTATTTCCACATTGTTTTGTTAACATGTGAAACCTTTTTATCCAAGTAAATGTTTTATTTCTTTAATACGTGGGGTAGAAGGGTGTCACAGGTAGAGCTATAAAGTCCTGAAAACTCACTCCTAAATTCATTGGACCTTGCCAAATTCTTCGACGTTTTGGCCCAGTAGCCTACGAAATTGCTTTACCACATTTTCTTTCAAATATTCACAATGTCTTTCATGTCTCACAACCGAGGAAGTATATTCCTGATCCATCACATGTAATTGAACCCGATGTAGTACAATTAAAATAAAACTTGTCTTATGAAATATCGCCTGTAAGAATCGTGGATAAGAGGATTAACCAACTCAGGGGTAAACAAATTTCCTTAGTAAAGGTTATTTGGGATGAAACAACTGGAGATGCAACAGGGGAAGTAGAGGACAAGATTAGATTATAATATCCTCATCTTTTTCCAGATATTTAATTTCGAGGACGAAATTTTTTTTAGTGGGGTAGTCTTGTAACACCCTTTTTTTTCCTTTGTTTTAATATATATATATATATATATATATATATATATATATTTGTATTTTTATCTGAGATCCTGAAAATGATTTTGGAGAAAACAAAATCATTCCTAGAATCTACTTTATGGTAGTAGGCTGTGGTTGAAGTTTGGGTTTAAAATTTAGATGGAAACCGGTCTGCGTTTTCATTGACAGTACACTTGTATTGGTCAGAAAAACCTAATTTGACCTGAAATTGAGTAATTTTAGATTTTTATCACTTTTTTAGTGATATGATCTATTTTAAAATTTTCGCTCAAAAATAAAATATTTTATTTTATTCGGGCGAATTTTCGAAGAAAACGTGCAAAAACTTAAATCGGGTAAACGACGGAGCCAGATACGGAACTGCAGAGATATGCTGACAGAACGACGAGTCATCCATGATGACTCATGGAGAATGAGTCACCATGGTGAGTCATGGTGATGACTCACTCTTGCCATAAATGATGATTAGATATTTTAAATATCTAGTAATGAAAATGACCATTTAATCCTTTGCCTTTCATTGAAATTCCAAGCTTGTCCCAACAATTTTTATGACCCATTTACCCCTAAAAATTCGGCCCTCCCTCTCCAAGTCACTAGACCATTACCACAAATGCACAAAGTTCTTGTTCTTAGAAACTCTAAGTGCTCCTTAGTAAAATTGACATATTTCACTCATTCTCCTTCACTTCTTTCATCTTCTAGAGGTACTCTCTCATGATCAATGATCGTAGTTTCTTTTCCCTTCACAAGTTTCATTCTTATCACCATGTTTTGTCCAAATTCCATTTTTATGAGGTTTCATGGTTTAAATCATAGAAAATTATAGAAATGGATTTTTTGAGTAATGACAATTTTTATCTTCTATCCAAGACTCTAGGATCATATATCCAAGAGCTTGAAAAAAATGGAAAAGCCTAACCCTATTTTCTTTTTGTTTAGGCCCAAACCCTCAAAGAAATGGGTCAAGTATTTTTTTTTTTTTTTCATTCTTTAACTTGTTTTGTTGTTGATTGTGAAGGTAATTGTTAGTTGGTTGAAGTTTTTGTGTGGTGAAAGGACACAAGGACTAAAGGGTTAGATCAAAAGGAAATCAAGTTCTTCAAAGGTAAGAGGAGCTTACCTGAGAAGTTTTGATAGTCATATACTTAATTGTTTGATATGTGTGATTAATTGTAATTATTGTGTGATGTTGAATTAATGGTTTCTAGTTTTATTATGAATATTGGATTGATAAATGAATTGTGTCTTAAAGTTGTTTATGCATGTTTATTCATGAGATTGTTGTTGATTGTATTGGTTGAGAGTATGACAATGGTCATAGCTTGATAATGAGGATTAAAACACTAAAAAAATTCTAAGCAGAAAATTTAAGATTTTGATTTTCGTAAGTGTAAGAACTTTTAGAAACAAAAATAATGTGACTTAAGTATATTTTTGTTAAAAGTTATGTTTTTGAGTAATCACAGATGATTTTAAAATAACGTTTAAGAAATGAGTGTTAGTGAGGACGAACCGTGACAAATTACACTTATTTTTAATTTTCCCAAAAATGTTTCAAAAAGAATAAAAGAAAGAAGAAAAATCATGAAAATGTTTCAAGGTAGTCAAAGAAAAATCTTTTGAAAGAAAAGCTTTTGATTTACGAAAATTTCATTCTAAATGAAAATATTTAGAAAAATGCCTTATGTCGAAATTCTTAATAATAATTTTATTGTTTTTAATCAAAAAGTTTTAGAAATAATTTTCAATGATTTGACATTTTCCGAAATGAATTTTAAAGGAAAAGGATTTCTGCAAAATGTTGATAAAAAGAGCGAAAAGTTTTTCCGACAAACGTTGATAAACTCTTGTACTTGATTTTCAGTTTAGTTTTAACCGAACGAAAACTGTTTTGAAAATTATGAAAGTTGAGAGGACCTAGCAACCAAGACGTCGGACTAGAGTTATTGTGCGTAAGTATTTCGTCGCGGATTAAAAATCCCACGTTGGCGACTTGACTTCGTGTCAAATATTGACGAACCTAGTGACCGGTGATTCGGCCTAGAGTTTCGCAAATGAGCACTCGGCACTCAATAGGATGAATGTGTTAATTTCATGCTTGTTTGCCAATTTTATATGTCCTCATTATCTTATTGTCGAAAATTGTGCTATGTATATAGGGTTAATTTTGTATCTTCTGTTATTGTTAATTCGTTAGAAAAGCCTTAGTTTCCCGTTTGAGATGCAATATTAATGAGCATGCGTTCTTTGAAAAGGTACCGTTCATTATATTGGATCTTGAATAGTCCAAGTGGGATAGTTTGAGAAAAACCTTTTCGACATTCGTGTTATAGCCATTTCCTCTTTCACATGCCTTATATACCTGATGAAATTTCGATCCGATGCATTTCCTTTTGTTCTCTGGGTGCATACTTGATTGCGGTAGATCTCACCGCACTCAAGTCGTGTACTTAGAGACTGAAGGGAAATGCTGTCGAAATTTCATCAAGTATAAGGCATTTGAATATGGGAATGACTATTCACCAATCGAGTGTCGAAGAGGTTTCTTCTCGAATGGGATAGGTTCATACCATTTAACAATAAAGAGTTGATTGTTGTGGGACAACTATTCTTTCTCTCTTAGATAGCAGTAATGGATATTTTCGAGAATCGGTTGTGGATGTATAAAAGGTTGGATCGCAACAAACATCTAACTGTAGAATTTAGAGCAGGAGTTAATGAGTTCTTAGAGTTTGCTACTATTCAAGAGAGGTTCCAAAGGAGCCCTGAACAAAAGATGAGGTATCCTTGCTTAAGGTGCAAGTGTATAGTTTTCAAGTTTGCGCATGAGGTAATGATTGATCTTTACAACAAAAGGTTCATGGCAAATTATTATTGGTGAACCAACCACGGTGAGGAATTGCCCCCGTTTCCTGAGCCAATTGTCAAAGATTCATATTATGGAACTGGTGACCGCAGGGAAGAATTGAATGCTTATGAGCAAATGATCATGGATCATGCTTGACCCTCGGTAGGTCAAGTATTAGAACATGATTATGTGATGGAGCCCCAACAGAGAGAGGAAAATCTGAATCCCGAAGCAGAAAAGTTCTTTAGTATGTTGGCTGCTGCACAAGCTAAACTGTTTGAAGGATGTGATCAACACTCCGAATTGTCGGCCGCCTTATCAGTTCAGAGCATGAAATCTGACTACAACATGTCAGAAGGACATTTTAATCGAATGATGTAGTTTATAAGAGAGACACATCCGAGTGAGTGTCGTATGCCTCAGAATCTTTATCATGCTAAGAAGTCGGTGAAGAACTTGGGCTTGGGTTCCAATAAAATTGATTGTTAACCGAGTGGGTGCATGCTGTATTATAAAGATGAACCGGATAAGAGCATAAAATATTGCAAAATTTGTGGTGCGGATCGATACAAGACAACCACTAAAAGGGGCATTGAAAAGAAGACCGCCTTAAAAAGAATGTGGTCAATATGGAAAATCTTACTCTTGTTGGCCAGTTATAGTAACTTCGTACAATCTTCCCCCTGGTATGTGCATGAAGAGGAAGTTTATGTTCCTGACGGTTTTAATTCTGGGTCCATCAAATATGAAATCCAAGATTGATGTGTACTTGCAGCGACTCATTGAAGAGTTCACTAGTGGAAATTATGTAATATACGGGAACGATTTACGTCAGTTAACCATATGTTTGACGTTAAAAAGGAGGCGGTGGCAGTTTTGTAAATAAAAATCACTATTTACGTCAGTTTTTTAATGAACTGACGTTAAAAGTGATATGCAAAAATGATTAACACTTTTAACGTCAGTTATTTATACAACTGACGTTAAAATTGTGATTTTTACTTCAGTTAAATAAAAAAACTGACGTAAATAATCCTATATTCCTCATCCCTATCTTTCTTTCATTGTCATTTCCCTCGTTGTCACTCTTAACACAGATAACTCCATATATAGTGCTTTTTATTTCTAATCTTAATTAGCTTGAATTAATAAACAAATTCATGTGCAAATTAAAATAAATAAACACTTAATATAAAACAAGTTATATATATATACATATATATATACACATATATATATATATAATCAAATCGTATCTCATTGAAGTGATCCATAAGTTACAATTACATGATTAAAAGATAAAAAATTTCTGCAACATAGCCCTAAAATATAAAAAAGCTTCTGATTCATTATCAGTTTCTTCTCAGTCCTGTCCTCAGAAACTCCAATGGTTGCATGATCCGGATCCCCTTCGTACCCCTCAATTGAAGTCCTTGATGCTCCATCTGAGGCCACAGTCACTTGCTGCGAAATCAGAGGCCAACAAGGGTGCACTCGATCTGTTTCAGCAATGGTCCTAGAACAGTCACTGGCTGCCAAAGCTGACGTGAGCAACTCATATTATGTGATTTACTCAACGTCAGAAGTTGCTGGCTATCAAAACTGGGGTGAAAGTGAAACCTTATCATCCATGTTACGTGATTTACTCAACCTCAGAAGTTGTTTGACCATTAAGACAGAGACCTTTAAGTCTAGGTATAGGAAGAAATAATAAAAATCTCAAATATGGCATAGCCATATTGTGTGTGAAGAAATAGAAAACGAAATATAGGGGAAGAAGTGTGTATTATAGAGGAAAAATGATACTTTATATAGAGAAGAGACTGCCTGATTTTCTTCAAAACTGAGTCTATAAACTTAATGTTCATTAAGAGGATTAAGTTACAAGGCGCATGGAAAGGTAGCACAGTAGTCAAATGTATAAATGTTTTTGCAGAAACTGATAAACCTTTAACGTCAGTTGTCTTAAATAACTGACGTTAAAACTATTTTTAAAATAATAAAATATAATTTTAACGTCAGTTGTTTAATATAACTGACGTTAAAAAAATGAACTTTTAACGTCAGTTGTTGTACATAACTGACGTTAAAATTTAAATTAACGTCAGTTCTTTGTAACAACTGACGTAAAATATTGTTTTATTTTGGTTATAACGTTTACACCCGCGCACTCTGTATGCCTTCTTCACTAAGCTCTGTCTCTGTTCTTCTCTTTTCATCACTCTCACTCTCACTCTCACTCTGCCCTAATCGCGAGCTACTCTCCACAGCCACCACCGCGAGGGCTTCTCCACCACCACCGTGAGGTACGTACACTCTTTCTCTCTCTTTCTCTTAACCCTAACTCAGTCTTTCCCGCTCACTCTCTGCCTTGTGAACATTGCAAGCACTAACTCTCCTTGTCCCTCTGACTCTCAGCAACCATATCGAACGTTTGGCACCACTCGAGCTCCCCTCCCCACCACCACGCGAGCACCTGTTTCTGGTGAGTTCTTTAGGGCACTAATTTTTTTTTTGGTTTTGAGTGTATGTTGAAACTGTAGTCTCTGTAGTTGAAACTCAGAGTTTGAGATATTTGGAATGTCTCTATTTCTGGTCGAGGGCTTTGTGTTTTCTCTTATTTTTCTTCTGCTGTCATGACCTATTTCAAAATGGGAAGAAATTTAGAGTTGCTTGTAGCATGTGACATCAACAATTGCTCATTGGAATTCTGTTTTGATAATTTATCTTAATCTGCTGCTTTCTTTTCCGTGTTAAGAAACCTGAAAATGGTGTAAATTTGAGATAACATTTGAACACCTAGCTTATATCATGCTCTCTGGATTGATTCATATGGCTGAGTGGTTATAGTACTGGATATAGCAATAGTCCTAATATGTGTTGTTGCCTGCTTGATGAGAAGAATGATGTGAGATTACTGTGGAAATAAACCACCTAGCTTGTATCATGCTCTCATCTGTCATTTTTCAAAAACTAGTTTTCAATCTCCCGTATTGTGCTTATATTGGATATATATTTGTATATCTACAGAACCTATCTAGCTATGGATTGTAGTTGGATGGTTTGTAAGCGCACAAGTGCTGAGTATTTGAAGGGAGTGGGAGAGTTTATAGAATTTGCTCAAAGGAATGTTCCTAATAGTAATGCAATGTTCTGTTGTCCTTGTGTCAAGTGTTTGAATACGAGGAAATGTACTGTGAAGGATATACGTACTCATTTGATTTGTGAAGGGATTTGCTTGAGTTATACAAGATGGATATGGCATGGTGATGTGTTGTTGAGTACTAAGGCAAGTGTCTCCCAAAGTGAGGACGTTGACGTAGATATGGAGGATGATCGAGTAGAGGACATGATCCGTGATATTGGACAAGAATCTTTTCATCGAGCACATGTGTTATGATAGGTTGTGCGGTGATACAGATAAGCCTTTGTATCCAGGGTGTACTACTCATACACGGTTGTCGGCGGTGCTAAAATTGGTTTGTGTGAAGGCGAGAAATGGTTGGACCGATAAAAGCTTCACTGAATTGCTTGAAGTGTTGAAAGACTTGCTTTCGGAGGACAACACATTGCCTGACCGTAACTATGAGGCCAAGAAAGTATTGTGTCCGATGGGTATGCAGTATAAGAAGATACACGCGTGCCCCAATGATTGCATATTGTACACGGGTGTTCATGAAGACAATCACGATTGCCCCAAGTGTGGGTTATCACGATACAAAGTGAAGGGTGGTGATGATGGTGATGATCTTGATGATTCGATTTGTGATGCGAGAAAAAAGGGTCCTCCTACGAAGGTGTTGTGGTATCTTCCAATAATTACAAGGTTCAAGTGATTGTTTGCCAATGTGAAAGATGCGAAGAATCTTAGATGGCATAATGATGAGAGGAAACGTGATGGAAAGGTTCGTCATCCTGCTGATTCTGTACAATGGAAGAATATTGATACTATGTTTCCGGATTTCACCGATGAGCCAAGAAACCTAAGGCTTGGACTTGCTACAGATGGAATGAATCCATATGGTAACATGAGTAGTATTCATAGTTCATGGCCTGTTCTGTTGATAATTTATAACCTGCCCCCTTGGTTGTGCATGAAGCACAAATACATGATGTTGTCTATGATGATTTCGGGCCCAAAGCAACCGGGATATGACTTAGATGTTTATCTAAGTCCCTTGATTGAAGACTTGAAAAAGCTGTGGGTGGAAGGTGTTGATGTAGTTGATGGGTATTCTCACGAGACTTTCAAGCTTCGTGCCATGTTATTTTGCACCATCAACGACTTTCCAGCATACGGTAACTTGTCCGGGTAGAGTGTCAAGGGGCATATAAAGCATGCCCTATATGTGAAGAAGGCACATGCTACACTCAGTTGCATCATGGAAAGAAGACGGTTTACCTTGGGCATCGAAGATTTCTTAGACGTGATCACCCATATCGTAAGATGAAAAAAGCTTTTAATGGATGCCAAGAGTCTGAAGTTGCTCCGGCGGCCTTAAATGGAGAGCAGGTTTATCAGAGAGTAAAGGGCATCGATGTTATATTCGGCAAGTCCAAAAAGAAGGGTAAAACTTCTGAGAAAAACATATGGAAGAAGAGGTCGATATTCTTTGATCTTCCATACTGGCGCAAGCTTGATGTAAGACACTGCATTGATGTGATGCATGTGGAGAAAAATGTGTGTGATAGTGTGATCGGGACGCTTCTCAACATTCAGGGCAAGACAAAGGATGGTGTGAATGCTCGTCTCGACCTCGTTGCTATGGGTATACGAGAGCAGTTAGCTCCAGTTGTTGATGATGGTAAGCGGACTTATTTGCCGCCAGCATGTCATACTTTGTCAAAAAAAGAGAGACAAAGTTTCTGTGGGTGTCTTCAGGGCATCAAGGTTCCACATGGTTACTCTTCAAATATGAAGAGGCTTGTCTCTAGTGATCTTAAATTGGTTAGCTTAAAATCTCATGATTGCCACATCTTGATGCAACAACTTCTGCCCGTTGCTATTCGTGGTATTGCTCCAAAAAATGTGAGACATGCCATTACTCGGTTGTGCTCATTCTTCAATTCTATATGTAGTAAAGTCGTTGACCCCCGTATGTTGGATGACTTGGAAGTTGAGGCTGCTACAATCTTGTGCCAACTGGAGATGTATTTTCCTCCTTCCTTTTTCGACATCATGGTAGTACTGCTTCTAATGATGGTAGTACTGCTTCTGATGACGTAAGATGGCTAGCACGTGGGCCTAGCTTCAACGTCATATGTTGGAGCGGATACGACATCAATAACTTTTCCTTTTATATAAAGGAACAAGATAACAAGAGTACCATGCAAAATAGTGGGGTTATGATCGTGGCCGAAGCAATGCACTTCTCTAGTGCAAAGGACACAAAACCCATTAAAGCACCGACATCTTACTTTGGATATATTGAAGAGATTTGGGTGCTCGATTACACTAAGCTTACGGTGCCGGTTTTTAAATGTAAGTGGGTTAATAGTAAAGGTGGTGTACAAACAGACGAATGGGGGTTCACATTGGTAGACCTCAACAAGTTAGGTCATATAAATGAACCTTTCATAATGGCTTCCCAATAAAAACAAGTGTTCTACATCACTGATCCTTCTAACAAAAGGTTGTCCGTGGTTCTCCAAGGAAAAAGCATGTATAATGGTAGTGATGAAAATCAAGATTCAAATCTTGATATTCCTGAGACTCCTCTTTTTCAACAAACATGCCTACTATAATTGAGGAAACACAGGTGGACGATGTACATGCCACTCGTGATGATCATCACGAAGGGATATTGATATAGGAAGTTTAAACTTGATTATAGTGTGAGTTTTTTTCTTTTAAGGAAAATGTTTTATTTATCCAGTTTAGTATAGATTTATTTTTATCTATCCATCTGTATTTATTTATCTAGTTTAATATATATTGTTTCTGAGGCATACATATGGATCAGTCGGATCACCCACATGCACGGGAGGACACTGTGGGGCCTACACAGGACATGATGCGCTTGGCAGAATTCTTCTTCAAGTATGCTGCTGAAAAAAGAATTTAGAAAGTACCTCCTGATCATACTTACATGAGTAGTTTTGTTTTTAGACTTTTTAGAGACTAACAATTATATATACTTAGATTGGTAGTTTTGTTTTTAGACATTAGAGGCTAAAATTTATATATATATATATATATATATATATATATATATATATATATATATATATATATATATATATATATATATACTTGTAGATAGTTATATTTTTCTATACATGGGTTTTGGTTTTAAGTCCCGCCATTGTTTCCTTTGTATATTTCTTTTCTTTTAGTAATATTGAAATTTAAGGGTACACTTTATGAGACCCTATTTTTGCCAAAGTTGAGTGTTTGCAATTCTGTAACAATATTCTATGTTGCTGGGATGTTTACTGACTGCAGGGACAGCTAGGATTTTTTAAAACTGAATTTTTTAAAAAAAAATAAATCTCTTAACGTCAGTTGTTTCAAACAACTGACGTTAATAGGCTTTTAAAAAAAAAAAAAGATACTCTATTAACATCAGTTTTTTAATAAAACTGACGTTAAAAATAAAACTATTAACGTCAGTTCATTAATACAACTGACATTAATGTTACATTATTAACGTCAGTTTTATTAAACAACTGACGTTAATAGTTTACTTTTAACGTCAGTTAAACAACTGACGTTAAAATGTTAACTATTAACTATTAACTATTAACGTCAGCTGTATTTACGTCAGACACTATTCTGACGTGTAAAATCAATTATGACTGACGTAAAAAACACTTATTGCACTAGCGGTTGACATTTCTGTGGAATGATGGTGTATTGGCTTATGATGTTGATTTAAGGCATAATTTCATTATGAAAGTCACGTTGATGTGGACGATAAATGACTTTCCGGCTTATGGGATGCTGTCAGGTTGGATGACTGCGAGGAAGCTTGCGTGCCCAATATGTATGAAGCGATCAAAGGCATTTACACTTAAGCACAGTTGAAAGACATGTTATTTTGACTATCACCGCCAATTCCTTCCTGTCGATCATCCTTATAGGAGGAATAAAAATGGTTTCAAGAAGCGATGTGCTGATAACTCACCCCCTCCTCCATGTTTTTCTGGTCCCAATATCTGGTGGAGAGTGAGCCAATTAATGCCCATCCATAAATCGCAAGGAGGACAGAATCCAAGCTATGGTGTTGAGCATAATTGTACTAAGCAAAGTATATTTTGGAGTTTGCCTTATTGGAAAACACACCTACTTCGTTATAACATTGATGTCATGCACACTAAGAGGAACATGCTTATGAATGTGTTTGACACTGTCATGGACATCAAAGGGAGGACGAAGGATACTAATAAAACTCGGTTGGGCTTAGCAGAAATATGTAACCGGAAGGAGCTTGAGATGAAAGATCATGGTGGTGGCTGGCTTTTCAAGTCGAAGGCCAGTTATGCTCTGAGCAAACCACAGAAAGTAGTTGTTTGTAAATGGGTTAAAGAACTAAAGTTGCCTGATGGGTATGCCTCAAATTTGGGCAGATGCATTGACGTTAGGGAAGGAAAGTTACATGGAATGAAAAGCCATGACCGTCACGTATTCATGCAGCGTTTGCTTCCTATTGCGTTCGACTCATCACCAAAACCTATTTGGAAGCCACTTGTTGAGCTTAGCCACTTTTTTAGGGAGTTGACATCGACAACACTAAATGTGGAACAATTATGGGCCATGGAAGACAATATACCTGTGTTGCTATGTAAATTAGAGCAGATATTCCCGCCTAGCTTCTTCGATTCAATGGAGCATCTTCTAATTCATCTCCCGTACGAAGCAAGAGTTAGTGGACCAGTCCAATATTGTTGGATGTATCCCTTTGAGAGGTAAAAAACTAATTCACCTTATTTATTGCATTATTTATTCTATCTATTGTTGTCCTCATTTATTCCAAAATTCTTCCTGCTTAGGTTCTTGCACTCCCTCCAAAGCAAAGTCAAGAACAAGTCTAAGGTAGAGGGTTCCATTTGTGAAGCTTATTTGGTGGAGGAGATGTCTACCTTCGCCACTTATTACTATCCACCTGAAATGGAAACAAGAAGGACTAGAATACCACATAATGTAGATGCAGGTGAAAGTTCTTCATCTAGTCCTCGATTATCATGTTTCAATTGCCCGGGCATGGCTGTTGGTAAATAAAAATCCTATTTCATGGAGCAACGTGACATTGACGCTGCCTACTTGTATGTTCTACAAAGTTGTGTCGAGGTTGAGCCATATTTAAAGTAAGTTAGCGTTCATACTAGTTTTTAACACCTTTTTCAATAATTAACAATGTTGTACTAAAGTAACTACTTTTTATCCTGTAGTATTTATTCTGAGTTTCTAAAGGAACTCCACCCAAACATTTCAGATGATCGAATAAACCAGGAGATTACCAAACGGTTTCCCACGTGGTTCAAAGAGTATGTAGGTTAACACTTTGTTATTTATTATATATAATACATGTGTTGTAATGCCTTATGTTATAATCATTTGTAATGTATTAGGTTCTAAATACACAAATAATGTTAAAGAACCACTATTGCTTAATATGGCATGGGGGCTTAAGAGAAAGTTACCCCATTTCACACATACATCACGAATGTTTATGAATTCCGTACACAACAATGGAGTGAAGGCATGCTATCATCCAACTATGGTGTGTGTGTCTATACATGGCATAGCTGGTCAATTAGAAAGTGACTTTTACGGAGTACTAACTGAAATTGTTGAAATGGAGTATACTGGTTTGCCGTCGTTGAAGATAGGTCAGGTGTGACTGGTTTAATGATACTCCATATATAGGGACAAAAGTAGATAATAAGTATGGAATTGTCGAAGTAAGGCAATTGCGAAGATATACTAAGGAGTATGGCCCATTCATATTTGCACAACAAGCCGAACATGTTAATTACACGCCACACCCTGAGGGTCATCATGGTTGGTTGGATGTCATCAAGACAAAGGCTCACAATACAATCTCAGCTAATACAGTCAGTCAGGCTGAAACTGAGGATCCATACCAAGATGATATTATTGCAGGGCTTCAAGTGTTATGAAATATAGATGCTGATATCATCGACGAATCTCTTGTTGATGTTGGGGGCGGCGGGGAGGAAATTGATACAGTGTTATTGAGTCAGTGTGACTTGGATGAATCAGACGAGGATACATATATATCAAGTGAGAAAGAGAGTGGGAGTGATTTCAGTGATACAGATACATCTAATTAGGTAACTCATGTATACATTGCTTTGTTATATTGATTGTTTATTTTAAATTGATCTACATTGTATTTTATATATATTGTTTTCTTTAAGTTACTTAAATGTGATATGTAACAATTTCATTGAAACAGATGGCAGACTCGACTAGGGGTGGTAGAGGTGGCTGTACTGGAGGGTGGGGTGCAGGTCGTTCTTCTCGTGGCAGAGGTCGTGCTATGAGATCATCTCCCACGACCCACACACCTTCATCTGACTAGCATATGACGGACATTGAGATCGGACAGATGATGCTGAGTGTTGCATAGGTGACCACTACCCCTGTCCATGATGCCGGGACGTCATCTGCACCACCACCAGCACCACCACCATCATCGTCGCAGTCAGAGGCCACAGATAGAGCTTTACTGAGGAGGGTGATCGGGCTAGGCACCAGTAACTTAGAGTAAGCTATTTTATTTAAATTTTTAAAATTTTATGACATTATTTAAAAACATAATTGCATGATGCTTTTTTCCAATCTTAGGTTGTATACTGAGAAGGAAACTGCTGATGAGATTTCTAAGATCATCAAAGAGAAGTTCGAGTACTCATGACCCACATGGACTTCAGTAGATGGTGACGTGAAGGACATGTGGTATAGAGAGTTGAAGGTAAATTAAAATTTAGTTACTTGATCACATTTAGTTTATACTTTGTGTTATATTTTGAATTATTATTTATGTTATGTTTGTCTAATATGTACGTATCTAGGGGTGTAAGACCCGAACCAATGACCCGATGAACCCGACAATCCAAACCAAACTAATTAAATTGGTTCGGATTTTTTTTTATGTTCGGGTCCAAACCAAACCGAACCAAACCAAACCCGATGGTGATTGGATCGGTTCTCGGGTTCAAGGATTTTGGAACCAAACCAAACCAAACCGAACCAATTACTATATTTTAATATTTACATATATATTTTAATATTTAATATTTATTATATATTAATATTTATATTTATTTTAATAGTTTAATATTTATTATATGTATTTTTTAAATATATTTTAATATTTATATATATTTTGAAATTAAATAATTTTCGAGTTCGAACCGAACCAAACTAAACCAACCCGTTCTTAATTGGTTCGGTTTGGTTCGGGTTTTGTAGGAAAAAATGTCAAAACCGAACCAAACCGAACCGAACCATTTTTGATTGGTTCGGATTTTTTTCTCATATAAAACCAAACCAAACCAAACCGACACGTTACACCCCTATACGTATCCCATGCAGAAAGCGTTTACTTGGGACCTACGTCATGAGAATGAGATCAGGAAGAGTTTTGATCACAGGGGTGCTTGCGTTACGAAAAATGCAATGCACAAGTTGAGGAAATGGAAGGATAAGGGGAAATGGATGGAACCTCAGGTGTACAGGGACTAAAACAGTATTGGGCCAGTGAGGATTTCCAAAAGAGGAGCGCCATCGCCAGACAGAATCTGGCAGTAGATAGTGGAGCTAGCATCAGCCTACACCAAAGGGTCGGTCAAGGATGGATATCATTTTGAAAGGATGGTACGTAATGTAGTTTATTTTAATTTATTTTCTGTTTAATTATTTTATTGTGACTCAAGTTGTGCTAATTAGTTTTAATTTGCAGACTCAGGAGTTTGCTCGACCCCCTACTGCTTATGAGCTCCTCGAAAAAACCAAGAAGCTGAAGTCAGGAGAATGAGTGAACGATAAGGCCAAAAACATTTCTGTGGGTATAAAAAGGAAACCTTACTTACAAAATTAATTAGTTTAATTAACTTGTAGGTTATTGTTTGTTAATAATATGATAATCAATTTTATTTTAGAGGAAAAATATGATCATGCCTTAGTGGATGATTACGCACGTGCCTCACAGGAGGGTGGTTCTTCTAGCCAGGAGTAACACTCTCCGGCCTCTGTTGATTCGAATGCCATATTTTTGGATGTTGTTGGAGGTAAAAATAAGAAGGGGCTCGTGTATGGGCTTGGGCAGTTGGGCAATCATTATGTGGCCTTGTCGTCCCGTTCGGCTGGAGACACTGGCGTGACAGGCATTCCTCCAGAGGTCGTAGAGCAGATGCAACATCATATTACACGACTGACTGAGGAGCTCGCCGAGAAGGATGCCAGGAAGAAGACCTTGGAGGCTGAGATTGATGAGCTGAGAGGCACCACAGGATACATCTTGTAGCACCTGCATCTTCAGTGGCCTATTGCACCACCACCAGGTCCGGATCCAGCATCCCATACTACAGAGGAAGCCGATGCACAACAGGACGACCCACCTCCGTCATGATCTTTATTATTTTCGTTGTATTGTTACATTTCGTCGACTGTTAGTACTTTTGTGGATGTTTATTTATGTCCCGAATTTTTGCTTGCATGGATGATAGTAGTTTTATTTATTTGGGTTACAATTTTATGGATGAAAGTACTTTATTTATTTGGGTTACAATTTTATTTAAATGCAATTTTAATTATTGTTTACATATTATTATTAGGGTTAATTAGAATATTATAACATTAATAAAATAATTTCCATAATTAATATAGTATTATATCATTCAATATAAAAAAATTAAAAATAATTAGCGACCAAAATAGCCACTAACAAATCAGTCGCTAAATATGCCTACCATATGTGAAAAATAGCGACTGGACTAGCGACCGATTAATTAGTCTCTAAAATAGCGTCAGTTTTTTATTAAAAAAATTAAAAAAAATGTTTTTGGGGTTAACAAGATTTAAAAAAAGAAAAGAAAGAAAATCAGATCATTAATTAATATAATTCTATTAATAAATTTTATCATTATATAATTATACTAATTAATAATAATATACTAATTTTTAAATATAATTATACCAACTAAAAGGTTTTTGGGGTTAAAAAAATTTAAGTAAAAGAAAATTATGTTATTAATATTAATAGAATTATTAATATTAGTATTTTATATTAGTATTATATTAATAGAATTAATAGAATTATATTAGTATTTATTATTATTAATAACATAATTTTCTTTTACTTAAATTTTTTTAACCCTAAAAACCTTTTAATTGGTATAATTATAATTAAAAATAGTATATTATTATTAATTAGTATAATTATATAATGATAAAATTTATTAATAGAATTATATTAATTAATTAATAATCTAATTTTCTTTTTTTTTAAATTTTTTTAACCCCAAAACCCTTTTTTTAAATTTTTTTCATAAAAAACTGACGGACCAATAGGAAGCTGTCATGTGGCAGGTCAATGGCGCCAGTCAAACTGGCACCACGTGGCGTTGGCTTGATTTTCTTTCCTTTTTTTTGCCAATTTTTTTTTGTTTTTTTTTTTTTTTTTTTGCAGATTTTCGGGACCAATCAGGACCTGCCACGTGGCAGGTCAACAAGTCAATGGCTCCAGTCAAACTGGTGCCACCAGTCAACAAAAAAAAATATTTTATTCAAAAGTAGTTTAGTTTGGTAAATTGTTTCAAAAATAGGTTATTTTGGTATATAGTTTCTAAAAGTGGGTTACTTTGGGAAAAAAAAAAAAAAAAAAAGCCTTCATGATTGCCATCTGGACCAATCTGTTGGATACAACTGTAGAGTATATACTATTTTTTGATGATTTATCTCTCTCTCTCCTTTTGGTCATATATATATATATATATATATATATATATATATTATTAAAATAATAATCTTTAAATTAAATGGAAACATTTTGAATATATTAAAAGCTAAGAATTTTTGCATTTTTACACAAGTATTTGTATAGTATTAAAAGTAAGGTGAGATATTGACATTCCTTTTATTCATATTTTTCATTAACCAATAATATTTTTGTAAAATAAAAACATAAAACAATAATTGATTAGTAAGAGGTTTAATGGACTTTTTAGTCCCCACAAAGTAATCGAGTTTTGGTTTTGATCCCTATATTTTTTCATAGGTTTTGGTGTTTGCAAGTTCAAGAAGTTAGGTTTTAGTCTTGTTATTAGATGTCTCTTGTTAAGTTCTAACGTGACTAGTGATACGCCATGTCAACACTATCACGTGTACTAATTTAATAAATTTTAATGTCACGTTGGATTAAAAATATTATATATATATATATATATATATATATATACATATTAAAATAATTTATTAACTGAGCTGCATTAATCAAGATTTTGTAAATTATTAACCAAACTTGGTTCATGAGTTACACATCTACTATATGTGTACTCACTAATCAAGTTCAAAACATCATTAATTATAGGCTTGGGCTAAGTTGCACTACCCAAATTTTACACCACCTATTGCACCACCCATGTAGCAAATTATGGGCCAATCATATAGCCACATGGGTGGGTCAAATTTTCAAACTTTGACTAGTTGAAAAGTCAAATGTCCAGATATCAAAATGATTGGTTCAACACTTGCCACATGGGTAGTGCAATGGGTGGTGTAAATTTTGGGTGGTGCACCATAAAATGGACCTTAATTATAATCGTTATCAAATTATTGCCCTATTTTAATGTCTAGATAACATCATTGTATCCTAAAATACTCGTTAGAGAAAAACCCAAATATTAATAATTCAATGCATTGTAAGCCCACTCAATAT
Organism: Echinosophora koreensis; assembly: GCA_035048595.1. NCBI lineage: Eukaryota > Viridiplantae > Streptophyta > Magnoliopsida > Fabales > Fabaceae > Echinosophora > Echinosophora koreensis. The sequence continues at coordinate 5,977,856 of JAPCYP010000013.1, read as the reverse complement.
AAAACAAGTGATCCTAGTCCTAGGGGTGGATTCTAGCATGAAGTAAGGTGTTTATGGGTATACTGGTATGCCCCAAATTTTCATGTGAAAATTCCTTTTTACCCTCCATTAACTTATTCTTCCTATCCTTCACCACCTCGACAGTGAACAGTGTCCCCACCGACCAACCTACCCACTTTTCGACCGCAATCTCCTCAATGGCGTCGGTTGCCTTTCCTCCATTCCCACCACGCGACATGGAAACGCAGGCTCGGCCTCGTCGTTTATCTCTCAGGAAGCTCATGTTCAAGGAAGAGCGAGAGGCGGGGAGTTCATCACGTTCCTCTTCGGACGACGGCAACGAGCTCAATGGCGTGGTCCCGGAAACGTACTGCATGTGGACCCCACCGGCTAAGAAGAAGAGTAATTCAATGGGTTCATCGTCATCGAAGTGGTGGAGGCTTCGAGACCTATTGTTGCTTCGGAGCAACGGTGATGGCAAGAAGCAGCGCCTTCTCTTTCTGGGTCCCACCATGCACTCCTCCTCAGCCAAGGATAAGGACCAGACCAAGAGGAAGCCGTTTTTCCAGATTTGCAGTAACGCCAAATTGCAATCTTTTTCAAATTTCAAACACAATTTAAAAGCTAGTGCATTTATTTTGGGCAAGTGCGTTTATTTTGATTATCCTCTGTGTCTTTTTGAATTCTAATTCCATGGCTTTCTGGTTTTATCGTGATTAAAGTGGTTGATGGTGGTGAAGCGTGCAATGGGGGTTCTGACCCTGAAGAGGTTAAGTGGGTTGGGAATGGAAACTCTGTTGAGTAACCGGGCGGCGACGATATTGGGGAGGTTGGGAGAGGCGGTGAGGGATCTGGGCAATGGACGATGGGCGGTGACATATGGGTGACAGATCTGGTCGACGATGGCAGTAGGCGGATGGTGATGGTCATGGTGATTCTCAGGGGTGATGGAGAGAGAGATGGGGTTGAAAGGCAAAAGAGTCTTTTTATTTTATTTTTTATTTTTTGGAACAAAATATCTGGACCATTCATTTTTATAATATTATATCTTAGGGCTGAAAATCATTCCTGATAAAAAAAATTGGTACCTTATTGGTATACCCATAAAAACCATACTTTATGATAGAATCCACCCGGTCCTAGTACTAGTACAAAACAATGGGGATCCAGTCAAAGTGTCAAAGCCACACGCATGAAAATCCCCTGGTTCCACCTCAATCCACGACGATGACAACGGCCACTAACATTTTCTGTTGAGAATGAGATACTATTTTTTCTATCTCTATCGCTAGTCTCTAGCTCATAAAAAAATAAAAATAAAAATAAATTCTCCATAGTCTCTACAATATTTTATTGCATTTCCTCGGACTGGAACTGGACCAACGCCACCACAAAGCACACAACTACCTATGCAATTCCCGACTTACCCTCAATGATGCCATCAATCATTCAAGTCTTATGGATTTGAATGGCACGTGTCGCAACCTTATCTTAAGGACGATGATGTCACTCATCCGCAGCCTTTACACTACGTTCATATGTGAGTTGGCAAAGTGGGAGGTATCTGCGTAACAATACAATGACAAAAGGACAAAATTTAATTTAATTAGCACAATTCATAGATATTTTTTGTGTTATTTTCAAATAATATATATATATATAACGATTATAAATAACAACATCAAAAATATCTATACAGTATTACTTAAGTTTTGTCATAATGTGAAGTTGCCAATAGGCCATACTTTCTATCTCTAGACTAGATGTGGCTAGCCATATCTATCCCACATTGCTTTTCTTGCATTGCGGTGGACCCCACTTATTGGAAAATTTTCAAACTGATCTCTTTCTATGATGCATACATACCCCCTTGCCCTCTTGGCCTAATCTCTTTCCCACATGGCGACAAATTACCCCAACCATAAAATGCCTCCCCTTCTTCCCAATCCCAAAAATTTCAATCCTCTTCTTTCCCTTTGGTATTCTTTGCAACACCAAAGTTTGGGCTTTGTAATTGTGTCTTCATTCTCACCAAACTCTCAACATTTTGCTAGCCAATATTTATAATTAGCCAATTAAGCAACACATATGGGAACCCCACAATCAAATTTGCCACCAGGTTTTAGGTTCCACCCAACTGATGAGGAGCTCATTCATCACTACCTCATGAAGAAGGTGGCCTCCATCCCCTTGCCAGTTTCCATCATTGCTGAAGTTGATATCTACAAGTTGGATCCATGGGAATTACCAGGTTTGTCTAACTAGTACGGTACCTGTGCATTCACACGAATCACCTTGATTGTTACACATGTTAATAAGCGGCCAGTATATGTGTTATGTGTATCATTCATGCCCACTTTACCAGTTTAGTTTGGTATTGAAATTTTTCTTTGGTTTAATTTGCTGTGGTTTCTTTAACAGCAAAGGCTGCATTTGGTGAGAAAGAATGGTACTTTTTCAGTCCCAGAGACAGAAAGTATCCAAATGGTGCAAGGCCTAACAGGGCAGCTGCTTCAGGGTATTGGAAGGCCACTGGGACTGATAAGACCATAGTGACATCATTCCCCGGAGGAGGTGCCACAGAGAACATTGGTGTCAAGAAGGCCCTTGTGTTTTACAAAGGAAGGCCACCAAAGGGTGTCAAGACCAATTGGATCATGCATGAATATCGTCTTGTTGACAACAATAAACCCATTAGGCTCAAAGACACCTCCATGAGGGTAAGTACCCTAAAACCAATGAAGCCACGTACTAATGACTCGTGATGCATAGTGTTATCATGTAATAGCAGTAGTTATATATTGAAAATTTAAAATTCATGTAATTTTTAAAAGTTATAAATTCTTTAGTTTAGATCATACCAAGATTTTAAATTGTGGTTGTGATCACGATTGCGGTTGCGTTCTGTTATGTTTACAATATGGTTGATGCAGCCGTAATTACAGTAGTATTTCGATTTCGAAAACATCCAAAACCAAAATATTGTAATCACAATTACGGTCGCTGACTTTTATTTCAAATCCCGAATCACACAAATAAAATAATATTATTCTTTAATATATTCAATAAAAATCTCAAACTAATTATGATATTGTTGTGCTTGTGCAGTTGGATGACTGGGTTCTGTGCCGGATTTACAAGAAGACAAAACATACTCTATCTTCAACAGATGAAGCAACAGTGGTAGGTGATCAAGATCATGCAGAAGAGCATATATTCAAAGATACCCTTTTGCCAATCTCTAATAGAAGTCCAACCCCTCCACTTCAGAACACACTGATATCTCAGAAATCTTTGTCCTTTTCCAACCTGTTGGATGCCATGGACTACTCCATGCTGAGAAGCTTCTTATCTGAGACTGAGAACCATTCCAATAATAATAACCCACAAGGGATAATTGGATCAAGTGCTGAATTCAACAGTATTGGGAATCATAACATGAATCAGCAACCATACCAGTTATTGAATCCTTCAGTCCCCAATGTTGAAAACATGAGGCCTAATAATAATAAGCGCCAATTTTCATCAAACGTGGATCATGAGGACATGCTGTTATACCCATCAAAGAAATACCTTAGTTCCTCTTGCAATTTCCCTAATGATAATGTTCAATATGAGAACCCACAGTGGAGCTACCTCATGAAGCAGCCTTTGTTGAATCAGCAGTTACTTCTGGGTCCTCATCTTCGATTTCACGGATAAAACAAAAACACCCAAAAAAATAAATAGGTCAGACCAAAAAAATATATCAAAATAGAAAAAAAAAAAAATTTGCTAGATTTCTAGAAGCTATCCCACCATGGCACACCACCAATTTGATCATTACGTAAGGATTAGTACATAGAATTGATAATGGTTTTTTTTTTTTTTTTTATATGTGATGGAAAATGAAGAAAGAGGGGTTTAGACTTTAGACTTTAGATTGGAGAATGGAATTGTTTATGGAATCAAAAAGAAAGATTCCGCCCATTCAAGAGTGAAGAAAATTGTGCAAAGAAAATTTCCAACTTCCAAAGTTTTTTTTTTTTTTTGTATAATACAATTTAGGTGAGTTTGGTCCAGGAGACTCATCAGGGTCAGGACAGGCCTCAGGGCTCAAAGAGCGCTTATAGAGATACTTACAGATTATCCACCAACGAGGTCCTCACATCGGTAGTAGGATTCGGACTCACGACCCTGTTGATTATGAGCTGAATCCTTACCAACTGGATCAACCTTCGTCGGCTCAACTTCCAAAGTTTTATTTATGACGAATCAGAAACAAATTCGTGTACGAAATGTAAATTTGTAAGTGTTGGGGTTGGCAGGTTATAATTCTCTGTAGATAAGGTGTTGTTCTGATCATTGTGATGATATTTCATTCTTTATCGGTAATGTCTAGCTATAAAATTTTCTTTTGGATTTGGATATTTGCCAGTTCAGTATATGTTTGACAGTGCACCTTTATATATGTGGTGAGTGATTTTTACGGGTTTTCCAGATTAATTTGGAAAGGCATTGGTAGTCTTTTTAATTGGGTTAATCAGAATAAAATAAATATAAACATAAATTCAACTCATTTTAACATGTCCAAAAATGCTATATTTGTTCAATCCTTAGCATAATTTTATTCCCAATAATCACCTTCAAAGATTTTTTTTTGCAAATTTTTAAAATTTAAACTTGTTACAATGACGTTCAAATTTTCAAAATAAATACCGCAAAATTCTCTAAACCCGGTAGCATTTGGGATATATAGAAATAACATAATGAAACAGAATGTTCTGTTTTGTTTTGTTTTTATATTTTTCCATTATGTTGGTGGAATCAAACTTTTTAAAGTCTTGTCTTGTTTTATTTTATGTATAAAATACAACAAACATATAAAAGAATTCATATGTTTTATATTCATCATAAAAAAAAAAAAAAAAAAAAAGAACTCATATGTTTTATATACTTCATCCTGTTCCGGCACATTTATCAAACGTTATCTTAAGTTGATGGCATCTACTAAATGCTTCCTGAGTGCAGTCTTCCATAAGTTCAGGATCCATCTTCGCAAAGCTCAAATTCATAAGCATCCACTATTCAAAAAAAAAAACAAAAAAAAAAACAAAAAAAAAACAAAAAAACTCTATCTTCCCTATTTAATAATTAAGCAACTAAGAGAAGAGAAGGATCAAAGAAGAGATCATATAGAAAGGGCTACCGGACAAAAGCTATAATCGAAAATACATTAGAAGTGTATCGTGAGACGAATTGAGATAAGTTTGACTTCATCTTAATTCAGATTGATAATTTGATTAGATCATTTTCTTAATCCCAGAGTAGACTTCATTTTTAAAATAAAATAATATTAATATAAATAATTATTATGTTACGCAAAAGGCATGAATTTAAGTCAAGATGTTTTATTATTTATAACATTTTAAAATGAAAATAAAAGTTTAAAAATAATGTGATATTGGATTAGGTTGGATACCAAATTATAATCCGACCTAAAAAATATATTAAGTCTAACTTTTAGAACTCAAATCTATGCTTATTAGCTTGAGGTTGGGACTGGTTAATAGAACCATTTAAATTTAGAACACCTTTACCAACGAAGGTTGGTCCAATTGGTAAGGATATGGCTCATAACACACAAGGTCATGAGTTCAAATCCCACTACTGATGTGAGGACTTCGTTGGTGGGTAATCTGTAAGAACCTCTATAAGCGTTCTTCGAGCCGTAAGGCCTACTCTGGCCCTAGTGAGCCCCCGAAACCCAACTTACCTAAACTTTTCTTTCTAAAAAAACCTCTAATATACATGCTTGAAAAGCCGAATAAGGTAACTTTAGACAGAAAAATGTTGGACAACCCAAATAGCAACCGATTATTGGATGAAGATGGGTATTGATGCAATTGGGATAAGTTTAATTTTTAAAAAATTTGCAGAAAAAAAAAACCTTTTGACGTAATTGTGTGAAATAAAATTATATTAATAAAATTATATTAATAAATAAAAAGTATAATATTTTTTTTGTAATCATGACATATGTACGAAGTATCCACCACCGTTAGCAGTGATTTATCTCCATCAGGGAACCTGAGGGGCAACACAAGGTAGATTCTTCCCTCCCAACCAGGTTTTCTCCATACACAAGCGACAAGATTCGAGCCTCTGGCTACTTGTGCTTAAGGTGCCTAAGTTCCTTACCACTTGGACCAATCACATATTGGTACTAAAAAGTATAATATATAAGTTGAATATTGTATATATTTATTTCACTCTATTGAGCAACTTAAATGAGACAGTTGTGCCCTTCCAAATTTTGGATCACATGAGAAATCGCCTATCGTTATTTTATTCTGGCCGTTACTAATATTATTCACATGTTTTCAACCATGGCACGCGTCACTGTGAAGTCACAATGAAACTAAAAATAAAAAAAATAAAAAAAAAAGGGTCTTATTATCCAGTCAAAAAAAAAAGGTCTTATTATAAATAATAATGAAAATCATATATTGCATCAATAGGGCAAGAAGTTAAATAGATGTCGTCTTAATTTTCATTTATTCATTTTTCGCCAGCTCCTTCCATTTCTTCCATATTTTTTCTTCCAAATAACTAGTTGCAGATCTGCCTCCAAACTTTAGATGCCAAGTCCAACTTTCCTATACATGTAGTGACCAAGTATTCAGATAATAGACACAAGTATCATGGGAGAGCAACGTGGAGTAAATGCAAATAATACAAATGATAATGGGGCCCTTGGTATGGACGGTTATGATAATGAGAAATGTTTCGGTGACACAAAATTTTACACCTACACCGTATAGTGCCGCACAGTGCGGCACTGTAGCTGCACTGTAGCGCGTTTTTTTTTTTTTTTTTAAGTTTTGGTTTTTTTTTATTGTTATTTTTTTATAAATAAATTTTTTGGTTAAGTATGTGTAATTATCTGGTGAATCATGTACAAATATCTGGTGAATTCAATTCATTATCTGGTGAATGGATTTTGTTGAGAAATAAAATTTTTCGTTAAGTGGTGAATCATGTACAAATATCTGGTGAATTCAGTTCATTATCTGGTGAATGGATTTTTTTGAAATAAATTTTTTGGTTAAGTATGTGCAAATATCTGGTGAATCATGTACAAATATCTGGTGAATTCAATTCATTATCTGGTGAATGGGTTTTTTTTAGAAATAAAATTTTTCGTTAAGTGGTGAATCATGTACAAATATCTGGTGAATTTAGTTCATTATCTGGTGAATGGATTTTTTTGAGAAATAAATTTTTTCGTTAAGTACGTGCAAATATCTGGTGAATCATGTACAAATATCTGGTGAATTCAATTCATTATCTGGTGAATGGTTTTTTTTTAAAAATAAAATTTTTCGTTAAGTGGTGAATCATGTACAAATATCTGGTGACTTCAGTTCATTATCTGGTGAATGAGTTTTTTTATAATTAAAATTTTATTTTTTATAAAAAAACTGAAATTTAAAAAAAAAAAAAAAAAAAACCGCTACAGTGCCACACAGTGCAGCTACAATACTGCGATTTCCTCGTGGGCGTCCACTGTACACATACGGTGTAAACCGTATGTGTGTCAAAAATGTGTGTCATAATAACACATCTCTGTGATAATGCATTGAATGCTGATAGGAAAAGAAAGGCGGCAAATACATGAGGGTAAGCAAGTGATTTCTCACGTGCATGCATGCAACCTGTAGCAGCCCAACAACTCGGACCACGAGTGCAGCATTTTTTATCGGTAGGCCAGGCCTGCCGGGAACCATGAAAATTCTAAGTTAGAACTATCGAGGACCGGGTCAAATGAGAGCATTTCCTGCTTTGAAGGACCTCATTCGGATATACAAACCGGATGTTATTTTTTTGTATGAAACATTGGTTCATGCAAATAAAATAGAGGAGATTCGTGTGAAGGTTGGTTTTCATTCAACATTTGTGGTTGATAGAGAAGGTAGAAGTGGTGGAGTGGCTTTTCTCAGGCGTGATACTGTTCAGTGTAATGTGTTGAGCTTTTCTACAAATTTTATTGATATGGAGGTGGTGCAGGAGTGTGTGTGTGTGGAGACTTACTGGGTATTATGGCTTCCCAAAGAAACATCATCGTAGGGATGCTTAGGGTCTTATCCGCAAATTAGCTGATGCTTCAAATCAGCCATTGTGTATTTTGGGTGATTTCAATGAGATGTTGTCTTCGGAGGATAAGTGTGGGCGTGTAGAGCATCAGGCCTGGCTCCTAAGGGGTTTTCGTGAAACTGTTGAGTTCTGTAATCTTACAGATTTAGACCTCAACGGTTACCCGTTTACGTGGGCCAAAAGGAAAGGAAAAATTGACGCGGTAGAGGAAAGACTTGATAGAGCTATGGTTACACCGGCATGGCGAGAATTATTTTCGGAGTGCAGGCTACACAATTTGGTAGCAACTATTTTTTATCATTCTCCAATTCTTCTCACTCTAAAGGATGAAGTGAAATTGCCTTTTTATTGGAGATTCAAATTTGTAAATGCTTGGTTACAAGAGGTGGATGTGGGACAGGTAGTCTCGCATGGGTGGAACAAGGATGTCAATGCTAATCTTCTTTTAAAAATGAGGCATTGCATTGATGAGCTGGAGGTTTGGGAGAAGCATATTCGTAATCAATTTAGAAGGGCCCTAAATAATTGCAAACAGGAACTTGAGCTTTTGAGGAATAGGGTGGATGAAGATGCTGTTGCCAAGTCTAATGATCTTAGGAAGCAAATAAATGAAACTCTTTTGCAGGAAGATAGTTACTGGAGACAGAGATAAAAAAATAAACTGGTTGAAGGAAGGAGATCGGAATACAAAATTCTTCCATGCAGTAGCATCAACAAGAAAGAAGAAGAATGCCATTACAAAGTTAAGTAAAGAGGATGGATCTTTTGAGGAAACACAAGTTGACCTTAGTGTTGTTGCATGTGAGTATTTTCACACTCTTTTGACTCCACAAAACAGCGCCTATGGTCCAGTTGTAGAAGCCATTCAACCATGCATTACCGAGGAAGACAATTTGTTATTGGTAGCACATTTTAGACAGCACGAGTTCAGGGAGGCCTTGGCAGATATGCACTTAGATAAAGCACCAGGACCAGATGGTTTGAATCCTGGGTTCTATAAAAGTTTTTGGGATACATATGGAAAGGATATATATACAGCAGTGTTGGTTTGGTTTGAAACAGGCACTATGCTCTCTCAAATCAATGAAACGAATATTACGTTAATTCCTAAATGTGATAATCCTGCTAGTATGAAAGAGTTGAGGCCTATTTCTCTTTGTAAAGTTACTTATAGAATTGTTGCTAAGGTGCTAGCAAACAGGTTGAAGTCTTTGTTGTCTAAATGCATTTCAAATGAGCAGTCAGCTTTTGTCCCTGGGAGATCTATAATAGACAATGTTTTTGTGGCAACAGAGGTTCTTCAATGTAAGAGAAAATGGAAGAAAGGGGAGGTGGCGTTGAAACTAGATATAGCAAAGCATATGACAGAGTTGATTGGGGTTATTTGAAGGAGGTCCTAGCAAAAATGGGTTTTCGCATCAGTGGATCCTTTGGATTATGATGTGTATTGAATCTGTGTCCTATATAGTTCTTATGAATAATGAGCCTATAGGTCCTATTACTCCTGGCAGAGGCCTTAGGCAAGGAGACCCTCAATCTTCGTATTTGTTTATTTTGTGTACTGAAGGTTTATCTGCTTTGTTGAAGAAGGCCGAGGCCCGTGGTGATATTCATGGGGCAAAGATTTGTAGAGGTGCTCCAAGTATTTCTCATATGCTTTTTGTGGATGATTGCTTTCTGTTATTCCAATCAACAAATGGTGAGTGTCAGGTGATAAAGAATATCTTGAGTACCTATGAAACTGCTTCAGGTCAGGCTATTAACCTTGTTGGAACCAAAGTGGTTTCTAGATAATCTCTTAAGTTTTGATATTAACAAAAAAGTTAAATTTGTATGGCAAAGTTGTGCTAAGGATCTAACTCGTTTACTCTAGCTTGCAGGATTATTTAAAGTGTTGCTAGACGAGGAAATTTATCTTTAGCTTCTTAGTTTTGCTAAGAAACAGTAACGGGTCTAAGAATTCATTCGCTAGACGAGCCTTCAAAAACATGGTAAAATTCTGAGTCTATAAGGTTATCGCTAGATGAGGTACTAAAAATTAACTAAGTTAAAAGTAACTAGACGAGTACCTAAGTCTATGTGTAAAACAAGGAGTAGAAGAGCCAATTAAAAACTCTCAGGAAAATAGCAAGTCCAAAGACTTGAATCTAGACGAGAAGTTAACTAGACGCACATCAGTAGACTACCCAGTTGCTATACATAGTTAAAATTGCGCGTCCAAAAATATGCGTGCCTACAAGTCACTGAAACTGAACCTGTCTAGTCAAAGTGAATTTATTTCAAATGATTGTTTATTTAATACGAAGGAATTTGTGTCTGTTTCCTGTGTTGTTTGAATTGTTTAACCTTTGTTTCTTGATATTAGAAAAATAGTACCATCGAGAACACAAACCTTTGTACTCTGTCACTTATATTGCTGTAAAGTTAAACCAAGTACGAAGTAACCTTCGGTACAATAGGGAAATGACAGCACTACTTTGAGCATTCTTCTGATAACCAAGACCACTTCTCGCAGAAAGTATATCAAGCTATCAGTTTCAATGAATCCTAGCATTTAATGCTATCTCTAAACGGATACAAGTTGAAGATCGTTGAAGAAGATCAAGGCAAAAAAGCATTTCTTCTATAAATACTGGACGATCCCCAGTGAAGAAAGGGATCTTAGATCTGATATTCAAAGTGCCAAAAACTATGCTTAAAGTTCTATTGAACAAATTCATTTGTAATCTCAATTGATATTAAACTTTCATACTCTCACACATAGTGAGCTTGTAAGAGTTTTCTTTAAATATCTTTGTTAGAGTTAGAGCCTGAAGAGGCTTGGTAGAGAAAGAATACTTGTAAGTCTGAAGAGGTGTTGAATACTTGTAAAGCTATTGGTTTATAGTGGAGAAAAACTTCAGGTAGAAGGGACTGGACATATCTCTAAACGGATACAAGTTGAAGACCGTTGAAAAAGATCAAGGTAGAGAAGCATTTCTTCTATAAATACTGGACGATCCCCAATGAAGAAAGAGATCTTAGATCTGATATTCAAAGTGCCAAAAACTATGCTTAAAGTTCTATTGAACAAATTCATTTGTAATCTCAACTGATATTAAACTTTCATACTCTCACACATAGTGAGCTTGTAAGAGTTTTCTTTAAATATCTTTGTTAGAGTTAGAGCCTGAAGAGGCTTGGTAGAGAAAGAATACTTGTAAGTCTGAAGAGGTGTTGAATACTTGTAAAGCTATTGGTTTATAGTGGAGAAAAACTTCAGGTAGAAGGGACTGGACATAGCTCTTGGTTGGAAGAGAGTGAACCAGGATAAATCATCTGTGTGAATCTTTTACACTTATCTTTTACAGTCTTTGTTTATACTAATTGTGGGGATTTGGATCCGAGTTTGTTATCTCTTTAGAAATGTTATTTTGTTTGTGTATACTTATCTTCTTTTGCTTGAAAAAAGGTTTTAAGAAAAGGCTTTTTCAAAAAAGTATTAGGAAACACGATTCAACCCCCGCTCTTGTGTTTCCATGTGTCAACTTCAAACCTTGCTAAATCAGAAATTTATTTTAGTAGCAATATTAGTAGTCATGATCGTGTTTGGATTTCCAATGTCCTAAATGTTACTGAAGCTATTGGTTCTGCTAAATATTTAGGTATCCCATCTTTGGTTGGTAGAAAAAAGAAAGCCATTTTTAGGAATCTCAAAGATAGGATTTGGAAGAAAATTAATTCTTGGAGCGCAAAGAGTTTGAGTAAAGCTGGCAGGGAGGTTCTTGTGAAATCGGTTGCTCAAGCAATTCCAACATATTGCATTAGTGTTTTTTTACTCCCTACAACTCTTATTGAAGAGTTGGAACGTATGATGAATTCTTTTTGGTGGGGATCAAGGAAGGGAGCTACCAAGGGAATAAATTGGTTGTGATAGGAGCATGTGACGACCAAAAAAGATTGTGGAGGATTGGGTTTTGTTGTCTTACAAGTTTTAACTTGGCAATGCTTGGGAAGGTGGGCTTGAAGCTTACTGAAAATACTGATACAATTGTTTCTAGAGTCTTCAAAGCTAAATATTATCCTCATGGGGAGTTTTTAGAAGCTAATTTGGGTCACAACCCAAGCTTCATTTGGTGGAGTATCAGAAATTCTCAGGTTTTGTTAAAGACAGGGTGTAGTTGGCGAATTGGCAATGGATCTAAAATAAATATTTAGTCTTCTCCTTGGCTTCGGGATCAGAGTAATCCATATCTCATTACTAGACCCTCACCAGATAATGCATCCTGGACCGTGAATGATATTCTGCAGGGTGGCAACCATAGTTGGAACCGTGATTTCCTAGAGGGTTTTTTGGAGCATGATGATGTCAGCAGAATATTGAATATTCCCCCACCTGTGAACAATGAAGAAGACTGTATGATATGGAACATGAGCAGACATGGTGGTTATACGGTAAGGTCAACTTACCATTGCTACATGAACATGGTGCTGGATACTTCAGTTTTGAGAGTAGATGGCAGCTGGAGCATGTTGTCATAAGAGTTCCTTATCGTGTGCGTCATTTTCTATGGAGACTCTGTAGACAATGCCTGCCAACAAGGATGAGACTCCAAACTCGTGGGATCACTTGCCCAGGAAATTATCCTTTTTGTGAAACAAACCTTGAAAATGAATGGCATGTTCTCATGGACTGTGGTCTTAGTAGGGAGGTGTGGTAAGAGTCTGGTTTGTAGGGTATTATGGAACCTCTAGCTAGAAGCGCAGAGGATTTTTTGGAGTTGTTCTAGGCAGTTTACGATGCACTAGATGAAAAGTAAAAGAGCTTGTTTGCAATGATGTTGTGGGGACTGTGGAAGAGCCGTAATGACAAGGTGTGGGAGGAAAAAAAATACCAGCTCAAAGGATGTTGTGTATAGGGCAAGAGCTGTACTATTGGAGTGGTTGCAAATCACAAATAAATCTCATGAGCACCAAATAATCCCAGACAGAACATCATCATGGAGTGTGCCGCCTAGAGGTTATGTGAAGTGAGACACCCCGTTGTGCCATTAAATTAAAACCTCATTAATTAAAAACTTAATTGCGTTTTGAACGTTAAACGTATATAAAGAAATACGCAAATATTAAAAACTTAATTATAAAACATACAACTCCTGAAATTACTCCATCACACCATAGACTTAATACATAAACACCACATATGTCTATCCATCACATACAAAACACTATCTCGGGTATCCCATCAGTAGGATCCCTTGCAGGTACATACTAATACAAACCATAATAAACAACGTAAAATAAAACGTCTCAAAGACGCACTGGCCATACTCCCTAAGTTCTACCGCTAGGATCCATAGCTCGTCCTCCAACATCTGGCTCATAAGGAGTTCCATCCAGATCCTCAGTAGCTGGCTCCTCAGCAAGGTCTTCTCATCAGATCACATAATCAAAACAAATACAATACAGCAAAATAGGAGATAAGAAACAGTTCTATCATCATAAGAGGAAAAGGAATACATAGCATACAATACAATAATAGTCAAAAACACACATCACACATAAATAATATTCATCCTTAATATCCTTAATTTACAACCTCATCCTCTACCCTTAATCTCATGCAACTAATCATTTATGCTGATGTGGCCACCACGATCCTGTCACATAACCTCCATTATAGTAGGGATGTTAATCCTTTGTTCGAGCGAGCACCCGATCTATCACACACACACACACACACCACACACACACACACACACACACACACACACACACACACACACACACACACACATATATATATATATATATATCCATAAATGGTCCACAACCACTATAGCCCGAAGCCACAGTAGCCCAAAGCTACACGGAGCCGCTCTGCAAGAACTACGGATATATCTACGGATATGCTGACCTCATATGTTCCACTCACACGACTGTGATCTACATCATGCATCTACATGGATCTCGTCGATGTGTATCGAATCATACCCTAGTGCATTAACCTTGCATCACTATCTCGTAAAATATCTCAAGTTATATCACGACATTAATCTCATCATAATAAAATCTTACTTAATTAGGTTAGGCACGTCTAAATCACATTCATTCTATCCCCAATATACCCGACCAACATATATCATTGCCTAGATGTCAACTAAGCATGAAATACCATATTTGCACGTTATCAGACCAAACTGATTATACATAGTAAAATAATAATAAAATATTCACGTATCACAAAACATCACATAAAGCAGATTATCACAACCAGCGCATCACAAGCTTGATCCAATGAAGAGCTATCTTTCCTAAACCTTCTCACAAAGTTTCAGCCCGATCCAACGGTTAACGAATCTCAGATGACAGTTCTATGGTTGCAGGTTAGGTGGTATACAGGTTGAGTTTCTCACCACCTAGGCCCACTGTTCGAGCTGAATATCTAAACTCTGGTGGTTATTTCAAAATTCTGACCGTTGGATATGAAGAACCACAAGTATTGAACTTTCTTATAAAATTTGAGGACGATCCAACGGTTGAAGAGTGTTTGGCTACTATCTCACTGCGACTGCTCCAACTAGGTTTCAAAGCTTCCAACAAAGGCTTCTTGTAACAATTGAGGATTCTCTTTCAATTCTTCTCCTCTGATCTGAAATAGTGGATGATAAAGAGAGCTAAGGTGATGAGGAAGAGGATCCTCACTTTGAAATGAAGAAAAATTATCCAAGATGCAAGCTTTGAACTAATGAAGTTTTAAGTTTTTGAGAGAAATAACTTGGAGAATTTGATGAAGTGAATGAATGAAATGGATCAAGTGATGAAGAAGGGGAGAGGGCTGCACGAAATTGGATAAGTGTGGGGGTGTTTTGGCCTTGTGAATTAAGTGGTTGAGGGGAGAGGATGTGTCACTGGGACATAGAAGGAATTCAATGGAAACTTAAGGGCAATTTGGATATTTCCACCACAAATATCTAGATATTTAGTAAGTTGTCATCATTGCCTTGGTGAGTCATGGTGGTGACTCACCCCATGACTCACCACCCCTAGGTGGCAAGGTGACACTGTCATCCGGTGTCCGGTTCTGTCTTTGTAGTTCCGTTTCCAACTTCGTCGTTTTCTCGATTTAGGTTTTCTTACGCGATTTTCTTCGAAACTTCACCCGAATAAAATATAGTAATATATTTTTTAACAAGACTTTCAAAATAGCCTATATCGTTGAAAATATCATATAAAACTAAACTGTTTTGTTCTCGGGTCAAAATTAGGTTTTCTGCTCAGTAAAATTTTACTGTCAGTGAAAACACAGGTTGGATTCCATCTGAATTTTAAACCCAAATTTTTACCGTAACCTTCTACCATAAGGTAGAGTATAAACATGATTTTGTTTTATCCAAAATTATTTTCTTGGTCTCTAATAAAAATATAAATAAATATATCTTTACCGATAATACACCATATATAAAAAGCAGGATGTTACATGAAGTGCAATGTGGACACAACTTTTTTCCCGCATGAGATGGCGCATGGTGTTGGCTTATGCATAAGGAATGAGTTTGGTTATTTTGTTGCAGCACGTACAAGATGGAGCATGGGGTATCCAAGAGTACATAGGGGGAAGCCATGGGTCTTAGACAAGCAATCCAAACTTTGCAGGAGCTGGGGTTTCAGCATGTAATCATTGAAACTGATTGCAAAATGATAGATGATGGGCTTCAAAGCATCAAAAATGACCATACTAAGTTTGGAATGCTTCTTAACCATTGCAAGCAACTGCTACATTCTTATCCAACCTATCAAGTTGGGTTCATTCGGAGACAGGCAAATCTAGTGGCTCACGCTTCAGCTAGGGCTTCTATTTTATATGCTACCTCCGGTTATTTTAATTACGTTCCAAATTGTATTGTTGACCAAGTTTATTTGGAAATGATATGAGTTTGGTTGTTTAAAAAAAAAAAAACTATTTTATTAGATTTACATTTGTATTATTACTTTGATTTATATATTTATATTTATATATGAGGCATTTTATTTATTACGTTATTTGTTTTATTTTAATAGTGTAATAAATTTCTCAAAATAGGCAGTTCATTCAATGAAACAATAAGTACATAAATAAATCGTGAGACCTCAATGAATAATAGAACGCTATTCTTAAATATTCGTAGTCGAGCATTATTGTTAACTAGGACGACAATAATACATAGAGACTATTGTGTGAGTAGGCTAATGACCATATCTCATGGGTCATGGATATGAGATATCAAGTCGACACACAAGTATAAATATTAGGAGTAATATTTATACTGGATTGACCCACTATGAGAATATTTCATAATAGTTATGTAGGTGTCATAAGTATTCTATTGGTGACCATAGTGAAGTAGTCCTTCGACATGAAGTTTTTACGATTCCTACATGTGGAGTTATAGGCAATAATGATATCAAACATCAACAAGGTGATCATAAAGGTAATTATTAGGCCAACAATGAATCATGTTGAGGGATGTGAGTGATTTACACAGGATTCGTCCCTCTACATAACAGGGGCAATGTCTTGGGCCCCTTGATAGAGTGAGACGTGAAATGTGTGGCCACGTGGAAATGGGCCAATATGTGATATTAGACCCGTTTGTGATTACATGTCTACTCAGAGATCGATGAACAAATAACTGAACCTAACAAGGATGACACTTGTATGCCCTGTCTTCAATTAAGACATATGAGCAAATGGACATTTATTGCACGGAAATTTTGTTCACAGTAAGGCTAAAATCGAATCACCAATACTCTCATAAATTGGGTAGCAATGATGCATTGTTAGATGCCTCTCATTATTTATAATATTTAATATTATAATTAATATTTAATATTATTGTTAATTTAATGGCAACTTATGGGGTCACACATATAGAGCAAATCAGATCGAATAACTTAATTAAATATGATTTAATTAAAATTAATGGGGATTTGAATTGTAGCGTACAAATCCCAATAAGTTAAGCACTTAGGTCAAAGGGAGCAGACAACTTATCAATAGACTTGAGCTCTCCCTCTTGCCTAGAGCTGTTAATCGCACCTCCCTGTAGCTGTAAGCTAGCACTATACACATTGTTCTAACGCCTATTTGCTCACGTGGACTTGGTAGAGGTGTCGTCCTTTTCGTGGCATTAGTGATTGATAGTCTAAAGCGTGCTTCAAAAGGTAAACACGGATGCTCCTCTGTAATTCATGTTTTGTATTACGAGGTCCTTGGCCATGGTTTTCTTCCGTCCTGAGATATGAATATAAATGATTATCGCTTGAAAACCTAACAGTAATCATCAATGTAGCTTAGGTGCTGTCGATTACTCGATCACTAATAGGGTTTGGGTTCCCTTACACATATATTAATACATTATTCCCCGATAATTGTGGATTCTTTCTCCCCACCTGATAGTACTGCATGTAAGCTTCTCGGATGCATGAAAGTCATGAACACCAATGTTCCCTTCCAGGATAAGATCTACCACGCAATGAGAGAGCATGCTTGCTAATCCGAACTTTGCCTTGATCACATAAACTATACCGGTAACCTTAAAACAAATCGAAACTAAGGATAAAGATGAAGAACGATTGAAGAACATGAAAAACGAACGAAGAACGTCAATATCGACAATGTCGATGCATACGAAACTTTGGCTTACCTTCGACGAAACGAAGAATCAAATGGTCGAATTTGAAGCAGATGAAGATACGAACACAATGATGTAGTCAAACTAGGGTTACGATGCTCGAACTCGATCGAATCAAGCTTGGACTTCAATAATGAATGCCTCTGTATTTCTCTGCGTGTTTTACTGTGGAGAGGATAAGAAATTCGTGTGAAAAGTGAAAAAGAATGACAAAAGTCTTCAACTTTTGTAGTTGTTGAGAACGCTCAGATGTGGAGATTTCCCATGCTCGAGCGTTGGCACGCTTGAGAGTGGCCTCTGTCCACGCTTGAGCATGTAGTGTGCTTTATCGTGAAGCAACCACCTCTCCTAACTGACATGTGTCCTCCACGCGTAACCACCTCCATGCTGAAGCGTGCACCAACTCCACGCTTAAGCGTTGACTTCCACGCTAAAGCGTCCGGAAGCCAACATCAAAGCGTGTTGTCCTGATTCTGATCCGTTCTTTCGCATTTCTTCACGTTCTGTACCATTCCAAAGGCCAATTCCACTAAAATTCTAACCTATTCTTCAACATACAATCAAGAACACAATCATCCACATAAACATACTCATTTTACAAACTAATCATACTTAGAAAAGCGAGGATGTTACAAAGGCTAAAGCTTGTCTTTTTTCTGTCCTGCCAAAAGCAATATTTGCAAGAATTATGAATCTGAAGTCTGCTAAGGATGTTTGGGATTATCTCAAATTAGAATATCAGGACAGTGAAACAACCATAGTCATGGAAATGCTCAGCTTGATGAGAAAAACTATCAAAGGCTAACTGACAGGTTGTTAGGCAATGTAAACAAGGTACAAACTCTTATTAGGGATTTTCTTGATGAAAGAATAGCGCAAAAAATACTTTGTCACTATTGTATCTGAAAATATGAACCCAATACATTATAAGAGGAGTCTAAAGACCTGTCGAGTATCTCCTTGGGAGAATTAGTAAATGCTTTGCTGGCACGAGAGCAAAGGAGACTAATGAAAGAAGTAGGATCCGTGGAAAGAAAAAAAAAAGAGCAACTTGAAGATTCTGGAAATAGAGCTTGAATCAATAATACTCTTGTTTTTAAACCTCGTCGTTATTCAAAAAATAATAATAATAATCATCCACAAAAAAGATGTTGGTGGAGGCTAGATGTTACAAGTGTGGTCAATTAGGACACATGGAGAAGATATGCAGGTCTCATCAACGACGAAAAGTCAAGGTTGCTGAGGATCTACCAAAGTGAAACAACTATTTGCAATATCATGTTTTACAACCAACAACTTCACAAAAGGATGGCTTATTGGTAGTGGCTATATAAACAATATGACTTATGATCAAGAGCTCTTCAAAGAGCTCGCAAAACTGTTATTCTTAAAATTAGAGTTAGATTTCAATTCATGTTTTGTATATGAAAAAAACTTTGTTGAGAGTGTCAAAACTTGTTTCAGAGATCTCTGTGCATCGAAAGGGATTAATCTTTGGCTACTGCTGGAGGATACCTTTAGTGTACCAAAAAAAACTTTACATTAATAGTATAATACAATTAACTCTTACTTGAGTTTTATTTTTATATACTATCAATATATGGTTTTTTACAATATCAATCAATCACAAAATATATTCTATCAGTGACACTCTTAAGATATTTATGATATGAACCAAACCTTTTAATGACAGTGATGATTTATGTTTGATAGAGAATGTAGAAATTATTTACATGAATACTAAATAAAATAAAATATTGTCTAGATATTATTGATTTAAATATTTTTTTTTTTTTATCAAATCATATTAAGCTTAACCAGTAAGCTTTTAACAAATACAAAAAGCTTAACTAGTTTGCACCTCCCTTCACACTTCTAGTTCTGAACACAACCCAACAACAACATCAATCATACAAGACAATCATGGAGTTCCCCTTCAACCAAGGCCATCATCACTCTATCATCACCCACCACCACCACAAGAGAGACGACGATGAAGAATCCCCATATTACCCTCCACCGACAAACCTGTCCTTTAACAACAACCCCCATCAACCACCACCACCCCATCCACATCTACTCTTCTACGGTGTCAACCAACCACCACCACCCAAAATTAAACTTACAATGACATTTTATTACAAACTCATAAAAGAACAAAACAATTCGAATTTAACTATTAGATCTCTTTGTGTTTTTGATAAATGCCTAAATAGCTGTAACAAATTAATAATTTTGGATTTTCATTGATTCTGCTTTATCTAAAATTTAGGATTATGTGTTTGACTTTTAAGATTAAGATAATGTTAGTCATGCCTAAAAATAAGGATGCCTTTTAATTGTATATTTGAAATTATTTTACACGCTAGCTCTAATTATAAAGTCAAATCATTAAAAGTTATATTGATCTACTGCAAAATATTCTATAACGGATCTGACTCGAGAGAAAGCATAATGGAAGCTGACACATCGCTCACAACAATTTCACAAGTTTTCAATGGTGATGAGTATGAAGTGTGAGATATTAGGATGACTGTTCATCTTGAAGCATTGGATGTTTAGGAGGCTGTAGAAGAAGACTATGAAGTTTTTCCATTATCTGCAAATCGTACCATGGCTCAATCAAGAATCACAAAAAAAGGAAGACAAAGAAGGCCAAAGCTAAGGGTTGCCTTTTTTTTTTCCCCCTTTCAAAAGCAATATTCACAAGGATTATGAATCTAAAGTTTTTTGGGATTATGTCAAATCAGAATATTGAGGCAGTAAAAGAACCAAAGGCATGCAAGTGCTCAACTTGATCAGAGAATTCGAGATGCAGAGCATGATAAAGAGAGAAACTATTTAAGAGTATATTGACAAGTTGTTAGGCATTGTAAACAAGGTACGAATTATTGGTAAGGATTTTTCTGATGAAAGACTATTACAAAAAATACTTGCCACTATATCTGAAAAATATGAATCCAAGATATCATCATTAGATGAGTCTAAAGAACTATAAAGTATCTGGAGGATTAGTAAATGCTTTACAAGCATAAGAGCAAAGGAGACTCACGAGGGAAGAAGGATCTGTGGAGGGTGCTAACTTAATTACTCTTAGATAAAAAGAAGGGAGAGTATATTAGGAATTCTTATATATATTATATATATATATAAAGGACTCAACTTACATCGGTGTAAAACTAACACGATTACACTACCTAATATCTTTCTATATACAATATAATTTTTATGGATCCAACCGTTAAATTGTAATTATCTATTATCTAGATCACTCGATTGGTATATTTTGAAAATATGATCATAAGAAAATGAAATCAAATAACTCTGATTTTCATTTAATTTAAAGTATATATTAAATTAATTTTGATGTATATCAACCAAGAACTAAACAATTTTTGTATCGATGCGTAATTTTATATATATAATCCATACGGGATAGGTTTTCAATCCAAAGTTTGATTTTTTTTAGGCTTAATTACAGTTTTGATGTGTGTAGTTTCACAAATAGGTGATTTTGTATCCGATAATCTTTTTTTTTTTGCTAGTTTTGGTCCCTGCAAATTCTAGAACTTTGTTTTGGTCCCTGCCGTTAGTGTCCATCCGTTAAGTGCTGACATGACTAATGGTGCACCACGTTAGCACTGCTAAGTAGGCTAATTTAATAATTTTTAATGTCACATATGATTAAGTTTAATGAAGTTTTTAGTTCCTGCAAAGTGAAAGAATTTTGGTTTTGGTCCCTACATTTTTTTCATTAGTTTTAGTCCTTGAAAGTTTCAGAACTTTGTTTTTGTCCCTGTCGACTGTCGTTAGTGCTCGTCCGTTAAGTGATGTAGAAGAAGACCTGCAAACCCTACGATTTCTCAATTGAAGAATCACAAAAAGAGAGAGACAAAGAAAGCTAAGGCTAAATGTTATCTTCTTCTTTTTTTTCCTGCCTTATCAAAAGCAATATTTGCACTAATTATGAGTCTAAAGTCTGCTAATGACATTTGGGATTATGTCAAATCAGCATATCAAGGCAGTGAAAAAAGTCATGCAAGTGCTCAACTTGATAAGAGAATTCGAGATGCAGAGCACGAAAGAGAGAAAAACTATTAAAGGCTATACTCACAGGCGGTTAGACATTGTAAACAACGTAGGACCTCTTATTAAGGATTTGCTTCATGAAAGAATAGTGCAAGAAATACTTGACACTAATGTACCTGAAAAATATTAATGGAAGACATCATTAGAGGAGTCTAAAGACCTGTCAAGTATCTCCGTGGAAGAATTAGTAAATGCTTTGCGGGCACAAGAGTAACGGAGACTCATTAGGGAAGGAGGATCTGTGCCGGGTGCTCTTCAAGCAAAATTATAAAACTACAAAGGTGGCAAAAACAAGAAAAAGGAGCAACCTTAAGATTTTGGAAATGTAGCTTGAAGCAATAACACTCTGGTTTCCCCCTAGTCCTTATTGCAAAAAAAATAAAAAATAAATAAACTAATCATCCACAAAAAAGATTCCCTTGGTACATGGAAATTCCAGGACTTTGTTTTAGTCCTACCGACATGAGGATACCCTTGGTATGCTAAAGAGAAAGTTTACACTAATAATATATCAAAATTAAGTGTTTAGTTTTGATACGCAGTCGGTGTAAAATATTTTATATTATCAATTAATCACAAAACACATTCTATCTGTTACTTTTAATATAGTTATAATTATGATAAAGAGAAAAACCTTTTAATGACATGATGATTTATGTTTTTTTTTTTTTTTAGACAAAAATTAGGGTGAAGGATGGTGTCCTGGTCTAAGGTTGGGAAATCCTATGGAGTCTATGATTTATGTTTGATAGAGAATGTAAGAATTATTTACACAAATCTTAAATAAAATAATATATTGTTTAGATATTATTGGTTTAATTGTCAAAAAAGAAGAAGAAGATATTTTTCGTTTAAATATTCCATTTTTTGTATCAGACCACAGTCAGCTTAACAAGTAAGCTTTTAACAAACACAACAAAAACAAAAAAAAACAAAAAAAATCACTTAACCCACCTCACTCCTCACTTCTAATTCTGGACACAACAGCAACAACATCAACCAGACAGGACAACAATGGAGTTCCCCTTCAACCAAGGCCATCATCACTCTAACGTCACCCACCACCACCACAGGAGAGACGACGATGATGAAGAATCCCCTTATTACCCTCCACCAGCAAACCCCTCCTTTAACAACAACCTCCCTCATCAACCACCACCACCACATCCACCCTTCTACGGCGTCGACCAACCACCACCACCACCCTTCTACGGCATCAACCAACCTCCACCACCTCAGCCAGAGACTCAAGTGTTCCACACATCTCACATCCCACAAGGACACGTGTCCCACCAGAACTTCAACTACTCCGATCCTCCAATTCCTCCACCACCGCACCACCATCAAGCTGATCATTCCTTCAACTACGGTGGTGGTTACCCTTCAGCACCTTCTGCAGCTTACGCCCCACAAGCTCCATCGAACCCTTCCGTGCACCATGTTTCTCACGAGACCCACAATCCCCATAATACCCAATTTTCTTCCCCTGTTACCGTTCATCATGTTGGCCATCAAAGTGGCGCTGTTGTTGGTCTATCCAACAAACGCACTGTTAGGGTTGTGACCAAGGCTGCTCCGAATTACTCCCTTACCGTTCGTTATGGTAAGGTCATTCTTGCACCATCTGATCCTACCGATGAGTACCAGGTAATGTTTCTCCCTCAAAAATTCACTTTACCCAAATTTTATTTATTTTATTTTTTTTGGTTAAAGAAAAATTAATAGTCCAGAAACTAAATTATGGGTCTTATTTGAGATTTTTAGAGTCAGAACCGAGATTTTTCATTTCTCCTGACTAAAGTAAGGGTCACATTCACCTAAGGTCCGATAGCCAGTTTCTTCTAAAGTAAGCTGGAGTGTGGAGTGTAAAGTGAGCAAGTATGAGTAAGGGTGTATCCACTCTTAATTAGTTAAAGTAAATTGAGATCCCGGTTTCTTAAATATGTTGGTAGGGGTTGGGTTCCTGACATGTGTATGAATTCGATTCCTGCTGCGTGTATGAAAAATGCTCCGTTTGGAGAAACAAAACCTGCTTTGGTGATTTCTACGCCTCGAAAGTGATTATTCTACGGCTCTCCGATACACTTGGTGCGAAAAAAGGAAAATTAAGGGTCACATTTTTTTCCTCAAATGAATATGAGTATTTAATCAACTTTTTTTTTTGAATGAGTATTCCTGCTTAGTACACTTAAGTACATCATCGTGTATCGACACATTTTTACCATGTAATTACAACTAGTTTTAGCTCGCACATTGACACAATTTTCTGTTAGAATTGATAGGGTCTACTTAGGAATTAAAACACCAAATAATGATTATAAACATAATCCTTGTGATTACAACTAGTCCACCTCATTTTCTGTACATCTACGCTCTGAATCTGACACATAACATACCCTAGAGCAAGATGTGAGGTGATGTGATTATTGCAGATGTGCCTGAATTCATTGCATTCCATGCTTGTAATTGATTTTTGTTTTCTTTCAGCATTGGTACAAGGATGAGAAGTACAGCACAAGGGTGAAGGATAAAGAGGGCTTCCCTGCTTTTTCTCTGGTCAACAAGGTCACTGGTGAGGCTATCAAGCATTCCATTGGTGCCACTCATCCAGTAAGATCTCTTTCTCAAAATATTTGAGTCACACTTGGTTTGATTAGGAAATATTTCCCTTTCTTGTTGGAGTTTTCATCTACAAGACGCGATGAATGTGTGTATGTAACTGATATACTAATGTTTTCTGATTAGTCAATTGGGATTTAGGGTTACAGGAAAAATAAATTGTCATCCATAGTGTTGTAAGTTGTTTCAGTGATTGCAATAGCCTAATAGGTAATGAAAAAGTAGCCACATGTAGATTATTGAGAAGGATCGGCGGGTACCGGGGCTTTGGCCAACGGATTTGCTTGATTCTTGAATGCAACTGAGGGAGTTATGTTTTCCTTTTAGTATTTCAACCATCTGTAGAAAAGAGTGATAAAATGGGTATGTGGCATATGTTGCTGAAAGTGGATGCCAATCGATAATGTTCAGTTACTTGTGTACCTTGAGGGCCTTTACTGATTAGCTTAATAATGAGTTTCTTGTAGCTTTATGCTTGTAATTGCATGAGCCGTGTTGTTCTGTTGTACAAATTATAAGACTCGTTGAATTGGGATGACTGCAGCCTGTTGAGTTTTACATAATCCTTTATTTGTTGTCCATGTCCTTTCCACCAAAAGAGACAAAAAAGTGAGTTCAAACTTAAATGAAATAGAAGCTTAATAAAGGGTAAC
Source organism: Echinosophora koreensis (assembly GCA_035048595.1). Lineage (NCBI taxonomy): Eukaryota > Viridiplantae > Streptophyta > Magnoliopsida > Fabales > Fabaceae > Echinosophora > Echinosophora koreensis. The sequence goes on along the minus strand of JAPCYP010000013.1, from coordinate 5,952,706 downwards.
AATAAAAAGGTCTTGTACTCAATTCCTGGACTTTGGATGGGACAATTTCTCTTCCCCTACACTTTTTTGTATTGAAAAAGGAAGTTTTTTAATAGTACCTCTTTCTTTTAAAATTTGACAATTTGATCTACAATGGGGTGCTTTGAGAATTGTTATGGGTTTTGGAATTTTATGATCAAGTTGTATAATGTTTCATTTTGTGTTAGCGTGGATATTTCCATATAATTTGTTTCATTGGTGGAAAACTGAAATATAAGGAGAAATCCTTTGGTTGGGAGATAGTAGCGATGATGTATACATCTAAGTTCATCCTCTCTCTTTCCTTTTCCTTTTCCTTGTCTGGTAATTTCTTATTTACATGAGAATTTTCAAAATTGTTATGTAGGTTCATCTGATACCTTACAATCCAGACTCTCTTGATGAGTCTATTCTGTGGACTGAGAGCAGGGACCTAGGTGATGGCCATAGAGCTATAAGGATGGTCAACAATATCCATCTTAATGTGGATGCTTATCATGGTGATAAGAACTCTGGAGGCGTGCATGATGGCACTACTATAGTCCTCTGGGAGTGGAACAAAGGTGATAACCAGCGCTGGAAGATCTTACCCTACTGTAAGTTTTCTATCCCTAACGCAAAATATATTTCCTAGCAATGTTCTATTATGCCTGCTCCAGTTTGTGACTCCTTCTACTGCCTACTAATTTTGAAATTTTATCTTCTAACAATCAATTCTTTCTGTAAAAAATTTGAAATTTGGAGGTTTGCTTTGTTTGTTATCAAGATTAGTTGTTGTCGTTGACATCCGTTTTGTTGCTTAGTATGTCTCAACAGCTGATAAAATCATTGCATCCCATTTCCTTTTAAAAAAATTGTATCTGATTCTCCTTTACAATGATGCTGAATGCAGGATTACAGTTGATGCAACTGTCATGGCTTCAAAGACGCATTTTCTTTAAGTTGAGAGGAGACAGAGGACTGTTGTCTCTTCTCTTTGTGAGTGGTTTGTGCTTGTATGTTTAACCAGGCAACCAGCAGTAGAGTTTTCAATATAATAAGTTTGTTTACCTAAAACATTCATGTGTATCACCGGTGAAGTTGCTGAGTACCATTTAATGGTATACAGTTTATGTGCATCTTCATAACTTTATGTTATTCGGTGTTGAACCATTCCTGCTGTTGTTATATCTATCACTATTTAAATAATTTATGGAGTACAATATAACTGTCATCATGTGGTTCCTATGTTTCTTTTGCCACACCAGATGCGTAGTTATAAATACAATCACAAGGTTTATTTATAGTTACTTTTTTAAAAAAAGACAAAAGAAAGATGCGTTAATATTCTGCTATTTTACTTTCGAGAAATGGGAACATGTAATATTATTCTGGTGAGAGAAGAGATAAATTGAGTAAATAAGTGATTCATTCTATATTCATATTTGACCCCGTCATATGGTATTTCTAAGCTTTTCTTCTGTCTGTTTCTTTAGCTCCTTTTGAAGAGCTTGGAACAGAAATAACATAAACCTAAAGAAATATATTAAAAAACATGAAAGAGGCTAACTTTAGTTCGATCAGTTCATATGGGGAGTGAGAGATGGGATGAGGAAGGTGCAAAAAGATTGAAACATCAAATTTTCACAGAGGGTTCAAACAAAATTGTATCTGGCAGCTTTTTATTTTAACAATTTATGTGTAGGGTTCAAAAATTGTCTCTTGCAACTTCCCTCATGCTGCTGCTTGGTCTATTTTATGTTATACTTTAAGTGTGTTTGCATTTCTTGTAATAAAAAAAAAGGTGTGTTTGCATTTCGTTTTCCAATTATTCACCTCATAATTTGAGAATCTATTTCGATGTGTATTAATGAGACTTAGACAATAATTCAGGGAACAAGAAACCACATGGACAATCGGAGTTGATTTCCATGGCAAGTAAGAAGACTTGAGTCGCAAGAAAGGTCAAACCCTAGCGGAGCAAGCTAGGTCATCACCCAACATCATCAACTGTAAATAGCAAATGCTAATGGAAATTAAATTAACACTTCTTAAAACCTCGTTTTTCAATTAATTCTTTTTTATTAATTGTCTACATGATGCTCCTGGTTAACATTCTACTTAAATTTAAAGAAATAATATATTTAATACATTAAAATATAAAAATATAAAAATTAATAATTATACTTTATGATAAATTTTTTTATTTTTTATTTAATTCCAATGTCCACACTCCACAGCAAGACCAATGTATAAAACCAGAGTAAGCTTAACCGGTCTAGAAACCAAAGCATCTATCTCAATTCTCAACCAAGGAGTTTCTTCACAACCATGGCCATCATTGATCCCTCTCATGCTCCACACACCCACCACCACCATAGGAGAGACAACAATGAAGAATCCCTCAATCACCCTCCACCACCAGAAAACACCTCCTTTGACAACATCCTACAGGGTACTACTAATGCTTCTGTGGTCCATGTTTCTTACGAAACACATACACACCCATATACATTACTCTTTCGCTCTTCACCATGCAGACAGCCATCAAGGTAGCACTGCTGTTGCTCTCTCTGGCAAACCCACTGTCAGGGTCTTCACCAAGGCCGGGACTCATCTCTCCCTTACAATCCGTAAAGGCAATGTCATTCTTGCAACTTCTGATCCCAACGATGAGTATCAGGTAATGTGTCTCCCTCACAAATTTACTTGACCCAAAATTTGTAGCATTACTGCACGTTACTTCACTCACAATTCTTGTCATTCGATTATATATAATTATGTCCCACCAGAATTTTACGTACCTTCATTATGATTTTTAACATATTTTGTGAATAATTGTTCTTTACATTTTTTGGAATACTTTTACTTTCTACAACACGTGATATTTGCATTTTATGATGTATAAGTTAATGTTTTTAGAAGAATTATCCAAATTTGTTGTATAGATAATATAATTTTTATTTTTATTCTTTGTTGTATAGATAATATTGAGACCTCTCAATTTGGGGGGAAAAAAAAATTTGACATGGTAAATTTAAAACAATGAATGGTGGGATTATGCAAATTGACCATGTCAAATTTTTTGTTTTTCTCTAATTGAGTGGATCCATTCCCGATAATATTACTCTTATGATTTTACTTCCTCGCTTATTTGAGAGGTGTAGTAGAATCAAGTGACGCACCAATCACTTTTCAATTTTAAAATATGATCTTTTTTTTTTTTTTAGATAAGCAAAAATATATTGAATAGGGTACTAGGGTGCTCTGACTCGTATACAAAGATACAAGATTACATCAAGGAAAGCCATAGATAATAATTCTATCTATAGCTTGCAAGTCACAACACTGTTGACCAAGCAAATAGGTTGAGAGATTATGGGAATGCTTTGTTTTGTTGTCTTCCGTGATTGTTTTGGGATTTTTTTTGTTTTGTTGCAGCATTGGTACAAAGTTGAGAGGTACAGCAAGTTGGTGAAGGACGAAGAGGGATTCTCGGCCTTTATTCTTGTCAACAAACTCACCGGGCAAGCCATTCAGCATTCTGCTGCTACAAAATCCGTAAGATCAATTTTTTCCATTTTTAGTTCAAATTTGATAAGAGGCCCATTATGCCTAATTCCGGCCATCAGATGGCTGAGACAGAAGAGGGTGTGTTAGTGGGCTAAAGCATGATAAGCCCAAGGTTTGGAGAGTTTATGAGAGAAAGAAAAATTAACATTATATTTGGGAGGATGGAGTGGAGTGGTTAGTAATAAAATGGGGTGGGAAAAATCCATTAACCCATTGTTTGGTTCATACCCTCCAAATTGGGGGGTTTGTGGTCTCTCTCCAAACTTCCAAACAATGGAGTGGTGTATCTTACCCCTCCACTCCACTCTACTCTAAACCACTCCATTATTAATCATTTCACTCCATTTCCTTCAAAACTCCCAAACATACCCTAAGGGAAGAGGGAGAGAATAAGGTACCCTAGGGGTTAGGCAGTGAAAGAGAGTATTACTTGAAAAATTAATCATTTTTTTTTTTTGAAAAATTAATCATATTATTTATTATCAATGTATTTTTTAAAAAATTTAAATGACATTATATAATTTAAGTATGTGGGATAGGAAATGAGATACCATTTTGAGATAAGTGATCTTTGTCCCAAACATGAAGGTAACTAGATGTGTTGTGTGCTCTCTTTCCTGCCAGTGTTTCGATCTCTCTGTAGGTGAAAGTATGATTAAATTGGAATCTGCTGTCTATTAACTTGCAGTAACTCAGCAATTGAGTTTAAATTTGTATGTGTTAGAGTGTGTTTGGATTAGTTTTTCGTTTGTTGGAGCTTTATGTTTTTAATTGCATGAGCTGTTGTTTTGATATCCGAATTACCCGACTTGTTGCATTGGGATGATTACTGGAACCTTTCATGTGTTGAATCTTTCATAACCCATTCTTAGTTTTTCTATTTCCTTTATACCTAAATAATCAAAAACGAGTTCTACGAAATGTAAGTGTAATTAAGTTTTAAAGTAAAACATAACACGGTGTAAGGTTCGAATCTCGCCCATTATTGTTCAAGGAATTTTTAATTACCTTAAGTCATATATGGTTGTAAGTATAATCTTAGCTGAGGTCAGTGGTGTGTCCTGCACTTGTCCCTCCAATAGTGTAATTGTTTCTTTTCCTTTCATCGAGATCCCTTCTGTGAGACTGACGTCCGAGTTGTGAGCGATTGTTAGGTAAAATTTTTCTTAAATTCAATATTCATATCCTTGATCAATTAAAATTCGTCCGGAAGCATAGTCGTTAACCAACCATTGTTGGATATAAAACGTGGATTTAAATCTAAATTACAAAAAACATGTTATCAAGGTTGTACTCAAAAGTGTATTGGTTATATTTTTTTAACCTGATTCTTTTTCAAATGTTGGAGTACTGATTTTTCCTGGCTTTCCCCTTAAATTTTCAATTCTGTCTCATCCTGTGCGTCTATATTCTGTTCTGTTATATTACTCCGTGGACACTTATTGCAATTTCGTCGTTTTGGTGTAGGTTTTTCTTTTTTATGAGATTTTTTTGGTGTAGGTTAGAATATCGGCTATGAGTAGTATGAGATTAAGGCTTTATTTGTTGGAATAAAAAATGGTAAGAGAGAAAACAAGAAGAGAGAAAAGGAGGAGAAAATACACTTTTCTTTTGTTTGATGAAGGAGAGAAATAGAGAAGAGATAAGAAAATTGGTGGGACCCACCTCAAATTTTTTTCTCTCCCCAAGTGAGAAGAAAATGGAAGAGGGAGAAAGTGTTTCATATAAAATGACTTTTGTACCCTTCTTTTTGGGTTCTCATACAATTATTTAATAAATTTAAATAAATTAAATTAAATTAATCATTTAATTAATTAAATTAAATTGAAATAAATAAATAAAATTATATTAAACTAATAAATTTTATTTAAAATAACTTAAATCAGTTAAATTAATTTAAATTATTTGATTAGTTAAAATAACTTAAATCAATAAAATTTAAATATTTTTATATTATTTTTTAGTTAAGGATATTTTTGTCTTTTTAAAAAAAATTATTTTTCTGTATTATTATTTTCTATCCAACCAACTAAGGGGGAGAGAGAGAAAACCTATATTTCTCTCTTATTTCTCTTATATCAAACAATATATAAAATCTACTCTATTTCTCATCATTTTTTCTCTTCTCATACTCTTTCTCATCTCTTTCTCCCTTGTTTTTTTCTCGCAACCAACTAAAGCCTGAGTGGTTCTTTCTGTCCTTTCATGTACATTCGTTTCCGTCACAAGAGCCGTAAGACAGTGACACATTAATCTATTTGACTTTTCCGAAAAATAAATAAATGAATTTGTCCATCTATATTACGATTGTTTATAAACTTTATATATAAGTTAGTAAGTTTTTGCCAAGCCCATATAAACCTATTGGGCCATTACTTTGTTAAATTTTCCTAACAGGGCCTAGACAAGTAGGCATAGAGTTTGAAAGTAAGGTTTTCTAAAAGTGATCTTTTTTACTTAGAGTAATTTAAGGCATATTTAGCATTTAATTTTAATTGGTTAAGATTATAATATATTATTAACTAAATTAAATTTAGATATATTCTTAAATATTCACTTCAAAATGATTTATCTTTAAAAAACTTTTTTCCACTGTGATTATAATATAATAAAGTAATTAAAGTAACAAAGGTGAATATAAGGAGGGTGATGCTGTTTTTAAAAATATGGGTGCGTTTGGATTAATTGTAAAAATATATTTTGATAATTAATAATATTTATAGTGGTTTTTGTAATTGATATATAAACTAAAAATTATTCTTAGATATTGTTTCAATTGATTTGTATAAAAAAAAATGTGCATTAAACTATCAAAAGAAATATGAAATAATTAAAATAAATATTTAATTGATGGTAAAATGATATGTATCTTTTGTGTAAATAAAGCTTTTCTAATATAATATTTTAAATTCTTATGAGAAAAACCTTTTATCACTTTTCAAAAAAAATTATTTTTATTATTTTTATTTAAATATTTTTTATACTATCAACCAATCATAAATTGTTATATTATTAAAAATGTTTAGCTCTTATTATAATATATGTATAACTACCTAAAAAGTCACATACAATAATTTGCGATGAATTCACAAGTGTATCAAAATTAAACTTTTTATTTAAACATGTCATCATCATCTCAAAAAGTTTATCTCAATTTCTCTCCTACTGTTTTGCTTATCTTTAATCTCCAATAGTGAGCTCAAGTCTTTTCTACCATGGACAAATTAAAGGGATTACTATGATATATCTTTAAGAATGCATACGCATAAGACTGAATAATAGCGATGAAAAATGTTAAAAGATAGTAAGTGTTACTTTTGTATCGCAAGCTATTTTCTCCGTGTCTATCTCACTTGCACATAGAGGAGGACAAAATATTCTTGTCCGGTTTGAACGTTGAGTGGTGAGCTTGCATCCAAGTTCTCCTTTAATAGCGGTGCTGGGCTTGCAAAAGCGGATATAGATCGCATGTCCCTTATCTTCACCATCGTAAAAGGGCGGAGAGATCTTCACATAAGTAGGGATGGCAATGAGTAGGATCTGGGTAGGATGTTATAATATATGTCCTCATACCCACATTAAATACATATATCCGGACTCATACCCGTGTGGATAGTAACTTTAGTACCCTTACTCATATCCTCTAGATACCTCCAGCACTCGTTACCCGCATTTTAACTAAGAAAAAAATCACACAAAGAACATTATAACTCAATTGAAAATCATTCAAAGATCTTTCAAATCTACTCATGAAACATTACAAACCAAAGTATTAAACATCTAAAATATCCAAAACGAGTAAATATCACAATAAACTTCCAAAACAATAAATTCATGAACTTGTAAGTCCGAAAAGAGAAAAACACTAATGAGCCCTAGGTTTAAAATTTTTACATTAATTTTATTCTTAAAAATTGATATATAATTATAATTTTTTTTAAAGCAAAAAAGACATGCAAAGGCATCAATGTAGTAAAGGCACCCCAACCAGGTTGCCACCCAGACAGTACCCATCATCTTTAACACACCCAGATATTATTAATAAAAGAAAACGAATACAAGAAGAAAATCAAGGGGGACATCAACCTAACCCTTGAAAAATTAAGCAAACCTATAATTAGGCAAGTCATTCTTATTCCTATAAAAATCATAAAAAATGAAATTAGGAATTGTATCCAACCAGACAAATCCTGGGATTATTAATTCATGAGAAGCTAGTCTATCTGTACAAGAATTTCCTTTTCTATAAATATGAGTTGAGACAGACATCATGTCCTTAACTAGGCAATTACAAATTTTCCATCTATTCAAGAGTTTCCATGGAACAATTTCATGATTCTTGAATGCACTGATTACAAGTTGTGAGTCACACTCTAGCCAAAGAAACTTCCAATTCTTCTTGTATGCAATCTCAATGGCAGTCATTGCACCAATCAATTCAGCTTCAAAAGCATTTTTAGAACCAAGATTCAAGGTAAAACAACCCAAGGAAGTAGAGCTGTGATCCCGAAAGACACCACCACAAGAGGCTGGACCTGGACTTCCCTTGGCCACACCATCTGTGTTGCATTTGACCATGTAGCAGCTTGGAGGATGCCAAATTACTTCTCAAGATTTTGGGGGCCTTAGAGCAATGACCATTAATTTTAAATGACTTCAAAACACATAGCTCAGCAACTGAAGTGTACATGCTGCCCCTACTCGAATTTCCAGACAATGAGACATTGGAAATTATGAGATTGATAGCATCTCTTAGAGTGATCACCTTATTGTCAAACCTCAATCTATTTCTGCAATGCCATACAATCCATATGAGGTTAATAACAACAGTTGCAACTGTATTGAGAACTCCAGTCCTTGATAATAGATGTGAAAATTGCCTGAAAGCTAGAACAATCAATAACAATATCCAGTAAACTGGCCAGTCATTTCCTGAGATCTTGCGCAAAAGGGCAAGACATGAAAAGATGGTGAGCATCCTCTGCTGCACTGCCACATAGACAGCATTTTGAGACAAGAATACAACCTCTTTCCCTAAGCACATCATCAGTTGGCAATCTGCCATGAAGAATTCTCCAAAACACAAAGGATTTAGATGGTGGAATGCAAGGTTTCCAAACAAATTTCCACCATGAGACATTTGGACCAGAACCTGCACAGAAATTATAGGCATCTTTGAAGGACAAATCACCATTTTTAGAGCCTTCCCACATCAGTCTATCCTCACCAGGATTAATAGGAATGACAATGCTCTCAACTTTTGCTTTGATTTCAGGAAAATGGTTCAACAAACTAGCTGGAATCGACCACCTACCATTTTCAATAAAATGACACATATGTGCAAATAAACATCTGCTGCTGTTTTCTGAGAGACCAATAATGTCCACAATCTTCCTAGAAATCCACTTATCAGTCCAGAAGTTTATATTTACACCTGAGCCAAGATTCCATGATGAATTATCCATAACAGTAGAAAACCAGCATTTGATACCTGTCCAAATGGAAGACCAGCATTTTTCCCCAAGCTACTGTGATCCTCTTTCTTATATAAATGTCACCAGTCCAAACAAAATTCTCGATCCATTTGTCCACTAAATTCAGTAAGCTAACAGGCCATGAATAGATCCTAAAGCTGTACACTAACATGCCAAAAATAACAGACTTAACCAACTCAACTCTTCCCATAATTGATAAGATTGATCCCTTCTAGGAAGAAAGCTTGGTCTTAATATTATCTGCTATGGAAATCAGATGACTCTTCCTTGGTTTACCTTTAAATAAAGGCATCCCAAGAATGGAAGAGAACCTGTAGAAAAACCAAGCAATGCAGAAATGCTTCTAAGCCTATTATTAGGAATGCTTCCAACAAAAAACTTGGACTTCTCCTTACTAATTGCTTGGCCAGACACTTGTTCATAAGACATGAAAAGCTCTAAAAGATTAGACAAACTGGTTTTGGAGGCCCTGCTAAAGATCAAAATATCATATGCAAAGAGAACATGGCTTGGCATTGAAGATCCTCTAGGCCCTACCATAAGCTGAACTTTGCCACCCATGACCAATTTAGATACTATGCTCAACACCTCCTCTGCTAAGCAAAATAAGAGAGGAGACAAAGGGTCACCTTGTCTCACACCCCTGCTGCAACTAAAGTAACTTGCTGCCTGACCATTGATTAGGATAGATAGCTTTGTTGATTTCAGGATTGTGCTTACCCAGGCACATAATTTCTCACAGAAACCAAAAGCTTGGAGAACTTTCAATAAGAAGCCCTAATCAATAGTATCAAATGCTTTTTTTATATCAATCTTCATAGCAATTTGACCCCCAAATGCCTTTTCGTCAAGCAAGTTGATGCATTCAGATGCGGAACAAATGCAATCACCAATAGATCTTCCTTTTACAAAGCCCCTCTAGTTATTGGAAATAAGAGAAGGAGCTATCATTGCAAGCCTATCTGCTAACACCTTAGATATGATTTTAAACTTGAAGTTTGCCATAACTATAGGTTTGTAGTGCTCAATATTGTTAGCCTCTTGCATATTTGGAATAAGAACCACAACATTTAAATTAAAATTTGGAAGCAACCAACCTTGATCAAACAATTGAATCACTGCCTTATACACATCTGCTGAAATGATTTCCCAATATTCATGATAGAAAGTTCCTCCAAAGCCATCTGGTCCAGGTGCACTGTCCCCATTTAGAGAAAACATTGCTGCCTTAACTTCATCAATGGATGGAACCCTAGTCAAATAATCATTGTCCTGATCAGTCACTTATCAGAAGCAAACAACCCTTGATAGAAGTTGAGAATGTGACTTTCAATATCTGCTTGGTTATTCAGAAATGCATCCCCAACTTTTAACATAGAAATCTGCTTAGTGACACTTCTAAACTTGGTCATTTTGTGGAAAAATTCTGTATTTCTGTCCCCAAAAATATGTTAGTTTATTCTAGCTTTTTCTTTCCAAAAGGACTCCTCATAGTTTAGAGCTCTCTGAAGGTCAACTTGAGCATCCTTTTCTAAAGTGAGCAGCTGATCACTAGTACCATTCATACTGATTTGCCTTTGAATATTATCTAACTCAGCCAAAGCATTAGAAATAAATTGCTGCACATTGTCAAAAACTGTTTTGTTCCAATCTTTGAGCCTAGACTTTACCATTTTCAGTTTTTGTGTCAATATATGTATAGGACACCCCACAACAGGAGTCTTCCAAACCTCTCAATAACCTTTGAATAATCAGAATGCTGTGTCCACATCTTCATAAACTTAAAGGAAGAGTTGAATTGTCTCTCATCTTTCTTCATTGTAAGGAGAATTGGATGATGATCAGATTTGTGCCTTGGAAGAGTGCAACAATCAATTGTAGACCAGAAAAGCATCCACTCCTCATTACAAATAGATCTATCAAGTTTTTTTGCAGTATATGATCTTCCAATTCTCCCATTCGACCAAGTAAATTGGGACCCTTTAGAGTCAATATGATGCAAATGATTTGAGTCAGTCCAAGCATTGAACTCCTCACATGGAATCCTGGAAGGAGTAGAGCTTCCCATGTACTCATAAGCCCCTAAGACTGTGTTAAAGTCTCCTATAAAACACCAGGGAGCTAGATGATTCTGCTGCAGCATAGTCAATTCATTCCACAACTGGCTTCTAACAATATAACTTGTTGAAGCAGATACAGCTGTAAGAAATAAATCCTTCCTGTTCAGCCTTATTGAAAAAGCTACATACTGGCTAGCAGATTCTATAACAATAGAGGAGAGTCTTTCATTGCAAAGACACCATAAATTGGAAGTAGAGCTTCCTCTATTATTTTCAGCAAACAACTTTAAATTTAAAGACTTAAAGTAACTAACTGGAACCTGTTGGGAAGTTATCCAAGGCTCTGATATTAACATTTAATGGTTTGGTTAATAAAAACCGTTCATGATAAATGGTTTAGGCATAGGATGCTTTATAGACAATCTTTGTTTAGCTTGCATGTTAGTATAAATACATGCAATGTAAATGGATAATTCATTCAAGCAAAAGCAAAAGAGAATTCATTCGTTTGCGAGTAGAGTTGTGAGAGATAAGAATTCTTGGACAATTCTGCTTTGTAGTTTTGTTCTTTTCTCATATATAAGAGATTCTTATTTAAGCTAGTTATCATTTGTTGTTAAAGTTTTCTTCGTCAAAAAGGTGTGTCACAACAAACTGGCATTAGAGCTATGTCATCTACGAAGTTTGACGTTGAGAAATTTACTGGCAAAAATAACTTCAACCTGTGGCGGGTGAAGATGCTCGCTCTCCTCACTCAACAAGAATATGAGTTGGCATTGGAAGGGGAAGAAAAGTTGTCATCCGATCTGACAGCTGCACAGCAAAAGGTGATAATGAAAAAGGCGTATAGTGCAATATTATTATCGCTAGGTGAAGAAGTTTTAGGAGAAGTCTCTGGAGAAAAGACTGCCGACAAGCTTCTGGCAAAGCTTGAAAGTAGATATATGACAAAGTCTCTCCATAATCGTCTCTGCTTGAAGAAACAATTATATACTATGCAGATGCATGAAGGTGAGTCCATTCACAAACATTTTGATAATTTCAACAGGTTGTTCTTAGTTTAAAAAATATTGATGTTGTGGTTGATGACGAAGACCAAGCTGTTCTTCTTCTTAGTTCTTCTTCTTATTGCAATTTGATAGACACAATAATTTTCGGTAGAAGCTCACTGTCCATGGAGAAGGTAAAAACGGCCTTACAGTCTTGGGAATCGAAAAAAACGAATCACAGATTCATATGGTGGTACCAGCTCTGTTGAAGGTCTAATGGTAAGAGGAAGAATGGAGGAAGGGAATAAAAGTTTCCACCGAAGAAGGTCTAAATCACACGATAGGAATAAGAACAACAACAAATGTCATAACTGTCAAAGAGAAGGGCATTGGAAGAGAAATTGTCTGGAGCTCAAGAAAGGCAAAGCTAGTATTTAGGAGTTTGGTGGAGTAGCTGTTGCCTCAGAAGAATCGGATGGTGGAAATGTTCTCTTTGTCTCATCTAATGTTAATGATGATGACTGGATTCTTGATCCAGCATGTAGTTTCCACATGCACCTAACAAAGACTGGTTTGCCACATTCCAAAATGTTGGTGGTGGCAAAGTTCTGATGGGGAATGATGGTGCTTGTAGTATAGCTGGCAAAGGTACGGTGCAAATCAAGATGATTGATGGTATTGTGAGAACATTAACTGAAGTGAGGTATGTGCCCGAACTCAAGAAGAACTTAATTTCTTTGAACATTTTAGACTCTGTTGGTTGTACATATCGAGTTGAAGGTGGAGACTTAAGAGTTTCTAGAGGTGCCTTGATGGTTAATGAGGCGAAAGTTGAAGAATGGACTATATATCCTGCAAGGTAGCACGGTGGTAGGTGCAGCTCCAGTTTCTTCTATTTCAGATATTGACCAGACCCGTTTGTGGCATATGAGGTTATGTCATATGAGTGAGCATGGAATGGATGAGCTTATCAAGAGAGGCTTGCTTGGTGGACGTCAAACTGGAAAACTGGACTTTTGCGAACATTGTGTTTATGGAAAACAAAGTAGAGTAAAGTTCAAGACAGGTGTTCACAGAACGTGAGGGGCTCTTGATTATATCCATTCAAACCTGTGGGGGCCGTCAAGTGTTCCTTCTCATGGTGAAGCAAGGTACATGTTAACTTTCATTGTTGATTATTCACGAAAAGTTTGGATTTATGCCTTGAAACAGAAGAGTGGTGTATTCCTTAAGTTCAAGCAATGGAAATCTCTAGTTGAGAAGCAGACGAAGAAAAAGGTCAAACAACTCAGAACAGAAAATGGGTGGGAAGTCTAAATTACAGTATTGATCCCTGAAGTATTACGATTATGCAATTTTGATCTATCTCATTTCAATTGCAACAATTGGGTCCCTCGGGTATCATAATTGTGCAATTTTAGTCCCTCAGTTTCCAATTGCATTGATTGGGTCCCACTAGTATCACAATTGTATAATTTTGGTCCCTCAAATATCACGATTGTGTAATTTTTAACGCTAGTAGTCTCCATGGCACACATAGGACTGATTTGACATTTAATGAGGTAAGCTTGACAGCTTACATGGCATTCTCATGTAGCATTGTTGACACCTCATACACTTTAACGGTCACGTGTACATCACATGAGTATAGGAGTCCAATGTTTCTATCCAAAGGACATTTCAAAAGATTGGTCCTGAATCAGTCCCATGTGTGACACGCAGGCTACTAGCATAAAAAATTTCACAATTGTGATATCCGGGGACCAAAATTGCACAATTGGTAAAACTTTGGGAACCTAATTGGCGCAATTAGAATCGAAAGGACTAAAATTTCACAACCGTGATTCCCGAGGGATTCAATTGTTGCAATTGAAATAAGAGGGACCAAAATTGTACAATCATTATACTTGGAGGACCAAAAGTGCAATTAAACCAAAAAAAAAACTAGTCATTTAAATTTTAAATATTTATTGCAAAACCAACTAACGTCATAACCATTAACCATAACAAATCCCATTCTTCTTGGTCAATTGGTCCACACACATATTAAGGTGGTTAGTTAATCTCATTTAAAAGAGTTATTGGGAATAAAAAATTAAGTTTGTTACCTAAATCACCCTTCCTCTTATTTATTAAGCTTGTGTTGTTGATAATAAAAGGAGTTATTGGACAACAAAATTTGTATTAAATGAAGGGTATTAATTTCATTAAATATGATTAAAGTAGTTGAAATTTAATTATATTTTGGACCAAAAAATTTAGAAATTTTTGCTTATATTGTGGACCGGAGGGAGTAGCTTTAAAAAATAGTAAATACTAACCAGTGTCCTTAGGGTATTGGTTAAGAAAATAGAAATATAAACTATGTCTTGAAAATATTGTATTCAATATTTTGATAATTTAAAAGCTACACTTTCCAATAAAAAAATTCTATCTTTAATTCTTTAACCGATGCTCTTCACTGTCAGAAAGACCCTTAAAAAAAATTGAGTACTGTATTGTATGGCTGCACGGCTGGAGAGGGATCCAAATCCATCAATAGTTAACTTGTTCTCCATATTGGGAGAAGCCAATGGGCGCTTAGCTTGTAGACCGTAGCTGGGGTTGGCTAGCAGCACACTGGGGCTTGTGCTTTGGAACTTGGTAACCCGATTTTGGTGAGCTTCCAATTTGGTATAGGAGCAGAGTGGGCCTGGGCTTTGCTCGTCTTGATGCAGACAGTGATGCCACCTAAAATTTACTGCATTATTATTCAATCAAAACCGTCATCATGTTCATGTCTTCATTCGCTTATTAATGATTATTATTGCATTTTATTACTCATGCCCAATCGGACTAACACCCAAATATGATTTAAAACTTCGATTTCAAGAAGACCATGACGTGCCCTAAATTTCATGTGTTCACTCTTGTTCTCACTGAGGTGCTTAAATTCTATTTATTAGTTGATGAATGATGAACCCATCCTGCTTTGTTAAGAATATTCCATGGTATCTTGGAATAGTGAACTCAAAACTGATTCACACCTATTCCCCACCTTCTTTCATTGTATTTTCACGAATAAAGGAAAAAGGATCTTTGGAGTTTGAATTACTTGGGTGCTTACTGCTTAGTGATAAGCATGCGCTACACTCAATTATGGGCCTACTTGATTTTCATAACTTCAAAGGTTACAAACTTTATGAGATATATACTTTAATGTTAATTAACTATCCTTAAAATTATTGCTTTGTATAAGAAAAAACAAAAGCAATTTTCATCAGTTACATCTTATCTCTTCTCTATCCGAAATCAACACGATTTCGTCGTACATGTGCATGAGACTTATCTCTTTTTTTTTTTTTTTTCTTGAGTTCTCAGTGTATCATCTACACACAACTACAAAAGGTACTAGACGACATTAAAGGACTGACATCTCCCAACCAGATTTTCTCCATTAGCAAGAGCTAGAATCAAACCCATGACCACTTGCATAAGGGGCCCGAGCTCATTACCATTTGGATCAACCACATGTTGGTGTGCATGAGACTTATCATGACAATAATACAATTTTATACTTTTTACCCATAAGGTGTGGTCCAAGTGGCTAGTAGCTTGGGCCCTTTAGCCATATGTCCAGGGTTCGAATTCTGGTTATGGGAATAGAGGACACTCTACCTCTTCGGGTGATTAGTCATATGGCTACCGGCTGTGGGGATACCTTAATTGGGTTCCATTCGGGACTAAAAAAAAATAATACAATTTTTTTATGACAAAAAAAGGAGCAGGTTTTTTATCTTACTCATGCACTGATAGATAATTAGATATAATGACACACTCGCGATGCGTGGCGTTCCACTTTTAGATACTTCAGTCCATTATAATATGATTACTAGTAATCATATTTGTATTTCGAGTAAGTTATGATGAAATAAATTGAGAACGATATTCAGTTTTGTACTTTGTTCTAGTTTATTATGCAATGAAAAGGAGGGATTTCCAGGTGTAATATCAATTAGAGGTACCTTCATAATTTGGTATTAGTCTATGATTAAAGTTTGAATTTTAGTCCGTTAATATCGTATTCAGTCAAAAATAAATAAATTAATGAATAAATGCTAAAGAGACAAGTTAGACTTTAGGGAAACTGTTTTATTAAAATTTACTTGGATGATTTTTCTTCCTCTTCTTTTAGAATAGCCACTGGACGATTTAATTAGCTAAAATGGGATTACGTGATTATAAAAACAATAATATAAGGCTTTATTCATTGACCTATTAGTTCATTCACAAAAGTTGATACTTTTAATTTTCTTTGGATATTATTGGTGATTAAAAGAGAAAGTGATTAAGCTGAAGTTTAGTATGCTTTTAGAAATTTAGATGCTGACTATTGATTAGCAGAAAATACACTTTCTTGCACATCTTTCTTTCTATCTTTCTCCAAGGAAAACCTTTAATGAACATTAGAAAAAAGGAGACATCTTGTGATATATTTTGAAATGCATATATATAAAAAATAAGTATATACAATGAGAAATAAAAGATTTAAAATGAATTTAGTTTTAATATACTGTTAACATAAAAAAATATATATTATTAATTAATCACAAATAATATCGTGTATAATAATTTTAGAGTTTAATTTCTATGTACTGACGTATACAGGGTTACACTGACATCCAATAAGATTTTTACAAGTAGATTTTATTATCGTTTCTCTGTTTTAGTTATCAGATTAAAAGCACATGTGTCGAAATATTATTGAATATCACTATAAAACTTTTTATACAGATAATGTATACTATTTTAATCATAACTTTTAATACAGTTATTATAAAAATCATGTATAATTTTAAATGACATGATAATTTATAATTAGTTAACCATAATAAAAAGAATTAAATCCTTTGAAAATGAAAGTGTTTCAAATGATAGTACTCTTTCCCCAAACATTTTATACTGCATTTGTCTCATTGAAAGCCAACTGTCTCAACCTATGAAACAGTGTTTCGTTTTGAGGATGAATAATGGTCCCAACACTACACTTCTAATCTGAAATTGCTGCGCTTTACGTTAGTGTATCACCAATAATTGCTGCTTCCCTACCCCACCCTTGTTTGGCCCACTATGCCATTCATTAATCATGATTATCAAATTAAGGATAAGAGAACTTGATTGGATGCATCCCTTATTACAGTAAAGTCCATAATCAAGAGCTTTGATGACATCACTTTTCCCTCATCGGAGGGTCGAGATTTGTTCACTCAACAGCAATGATTGTATGATGCCGTGCAAGGAGGCAAAGTGAACACTCCTTTTGGTTTATAAATGATTAGCGTTTAAGATTTTTATAGTAATGATATTTTTTTAAAAAAAAGTTGAGGATATATCCACTTATTCAAAGAGTAACTCTTGTCAAAGTTATTCCACTTAATAATTCAGTAAAGACCTTCATAAAATTTCAAAAATATTTGATACTTCATTGAATGACTTTAACCAAACGTATAATACATTTTCTAAAAATATGAGTAAATGTGGACTATAAGATTACATAATTAACTATAAATGTCTAATTTTTCTAAAATTTGGTATGCATGATTGTTAGGATAATATGACAATATTCAAAGGTTTGATTGTTGAAATTCAACGTCTTCGATGCGAGTTATTAAGGAGAGTAACTCTGACAAGAGCTACTCCGGGAGTAAGTGGATCCCCACCCTACAATATATATATATATATATATATATATATATATATTAAATAATATTAATTGATAATAAGAATTTATTGCTTAACTATTTTTTTTATTAAAACTACTATTTCATTTCATAAATGTTATAAAAAAAATATAAGCTATATAAAAAATAAGAATAAATAGTTATTCATCGTTTAAGTAATAATTTGAATCTGAACCCTCAGAATATAATAGTATTAAAAGTTAAAACTTTTAAGGGAGAGTTATGTTGTCCTTGTGGTCTTATTTGGATTGAGGGATTAATTTTTACAATTACGCACGGATACTCTGAAGAACTAAAAAAATTATGAATTAAAATAAAATACGACTAAATTATTTATAAAAAAATCAGTCATTTAGAAAGGGAAGCATTGAGTGTGTTTGGTTTGCCAAATCCGCGACGTATAGCGGATAGCTTATATCGGATGGAAAAGTAGTTCCGTTTGGTAACCGTTTTTAAAATTAGCGTACAACATTTTTTTACTAGTGTATAGCATTTTTTCCATACGCTACTTGAAGTAGCGTTTGAGCTTACAGCGTATAACCTATCATTTTTTCTTCCATTTTTATCCCTACTATCTTAATTAAATTCCTCATTTATCCTTAGCTAATAAAATAAAGCACTAATCATTTAACATATTATATAAATAAGATTTAATTTCACTATTTAGATTTATATTTAAGGTAAAGAAATAGAATATATATTTTATCTTTAAAAAATAAAATTTATATAAAAATCACACAAGTAAATAATTTTTATTATTATTCCTTTTTGTTTATTAAAAATGATTAAAACTAAATTAAAAATGATGCTAAAAGTAGTCTTTTATGATTATTTTAAATGTGATAATTATTTTAAAATAAATAATATATATATATATATATATATATATATATATATATATAATTTATATAAAAAAATATAAACATATTCTTTTATATCATTTACATTTATCAGTTAGTTCAACAACTAGTTTTATCAAATACTTCAAATTCAATCTGCTAGTTAATTCACTATTAGCTAGCTGATCCACTATCTACTATCAGCTAGGTTATCTACTATCCACTATCCACTATCCACTAATTTATCCACTATCCGTTAGTTTTTATCGAATGGGGTCATTATCTACTTTGCTACCAAGCATAACACGATATTCATGCTCTGCCGTCACAAAACGTCAACAGTTTAAGGGGTTTGCGAGGACTCTATGGACAATGCTTTTGTTTTTGCTTTTGCAGTTGAGTTTCGTTGTACAAAAGTCAAACAGTTTTAGGAGCAAGTTAAAGAGTTTCTCAAAGCTTCCATTCCAATCCAAACTACCCCCGCAATCCCTCTATTTTGTTTTTTATGAAATAACAATATAGTAATCAACAAAGCATGCTCAGAACTTAGAAAGGGTCCACACGGTTTGATTATTTTATTTCTCCAAATTATGCTATATTTTTGGGATAAAACTCTAAACTATATATTATCTAAATTATTACCAATAGTACCACAAGGAAAAGCCAATGAAGCTCATTAGCTCAAATATTGAATAAAATAAAGTATGCTTAGCGGAATTTATTCCGTATCGAGTGGTGGGGTTTGAATATTGTCTCGCAAAATTCGGATTTCATGCGGCAGCGGAGGGCCACAGCCACACGTTTAGAGGGCGCGTCCTCCTTTTAATTCTTGCACTTCACTGCCCTTTCTCGATTTGGACATGTTTATTTTATTCAACAAAAATCATTAACATGTTTAATCTAATCGTGGCAAATGATTCCCCAGCTCATTCACATTCATTTCTGATAGTGTTAACACGTGTCAAGTGGCTGTAAATTTTAACGATTTTTTATATTAAAAATATATATATGAAAGTGATGTGAAAAAATAGCAGATTAAAAAATGTATATTTATTTATTTAAAAATAATAACATGTAAAATGTTAAGGGCAATATTTAATGAGGATCAGCAATGTTATTCTTCAACAGTGGTTTCGCGTAGAACCATTCGTGAAGGTTAAAATATAGTAGGCTTTTTTGTTTACCAAAAAAAAATTAGTGGGTTTTTTTTACCAAAACAAAAATATAGTTTTGGCAGCTAATATATGTAAGAAAGAGAATAATAAGAAAAGGAGGATCGACTGATAAGTTATGGACATTAATTATGAATCCACAGTTTAAACTTTTATAATATCTTGTATCCCAGCTTTTTTATCAGAGTAACCCATTTTTGAAAACTATTTATCAAAATAATTTACTTTTGAAACAATTTATCAAACTAACCTACTTTTAAATAAAATAATATTTTTTAATGATGCCAGTTTGACTGGTGCCATTGACTGCCACGTGACAGCTCATGAGTAGCCCAAAAAGTTGACTGAAAAAAGAGAGAGAGAGAGAGAGTGGCGCCAGTCAAACTGGCGCTAGGGCTGGACATGGACCCGAGACCCGGCCCGAACCCGAAAAAAACCGAATAAAAAAACAAGTGAATGGGTGGGTTGGGTCAGTCCATCGGGTCATCGGGTTAAAAAAATCGATTCCAGATGGTCCTGGTCGGGCTGGCTCGGATTGCGTAAATTTTTTTCCTTTACGACCGAACCCGACGGACCTATACACATGTATAATTTTTATTTATTTATTTCATTAGGCACCTAGGAGGCTGGACCACTCATTTCATTTAATTTATTACTCATTCTTCTCTCTCTTTGTTAGTCTGACCGACCCAGTTCACTTCTTTCCTTCTCCTCATCTCTTTCGTTTCGTCTCCCATAAATCCCTAATGGCCGCCGCTGTCTATTCCTTCCCTTACCATCACTGTCGCAGGCGAGCTCCCGCCTATCGCCGTCGCGTCTTTCTCCGCTCGTCTTTCTTCGCTCGCTTCTCGGCTCGCCTTTCTCCGTTCGCCTTGCGTCTCCCTTTCCTAGCCATAGAAGTCGAAGCTCCACCCCATCGTCATCGAAGCTGGTCTCCCTCCCTTCACTGTTGCAGCTCGCTCCCCTAGCCCTTCGCCGCTGCATGCATTTGCCCCGAGCAACCCGTGAAGATTCAGATCTATTATCTAGATCTGAGCTACAGAGGAGAAGAAACTTGCAGATCTGTTAAAGTTACAACCTTTTTATGTAAAGTTGTTTTCTTTTGATTTTTGTTGTATGTTTTATGTCTTTTCTTATATGTTCTCATTGATCTGTAAATCTGGAACTATTTCTTTGGTTTTGTCATTGATATGTCTTCTCCTCTTCCTACTCTTTCTTTTTCTTCTAAACCGTGTAAACCCGCCCGTTCACCCGCTGACCCGACAGCTTGCCGACCCGCCATAACCGAGGGTACAAACGGTCGGGATTGGGTGACATATTTAGGAATTCGGTTTTCTTCGGGTTGGGTTTTTTCGGCCCGAAACCGACCGAACCCGCCCGTTGTCCACCCCTAACTGGCGCCACTGATATATATATATATATTAACTTATATATATTATAACTTATATAATTATTATTTTATATATATATATATGTATATATATATATGTATAAATAATTTAATATGATTTAATATATAATTTAATAATTTAATACAATTATTATATATAAATAATTTAATAATATTAATATAATTATATTAATTAATAGTTATTTAATTTAATTATTATATAATGATAATATTTATTAATAGAATTTTATTAATTAATTAATAAATATTTAGAAAAGGGATCCAAAGTCTGATCTGATCCGAGCGATTTTAAGAAAACAAGATCCAAAAAAATTCAATAGACATCGGTTTTGTTCGGTTTTCGATTTTTTTGTATCAGTTTTCGATTTTCTTTTGAATCGATTTGGATGTGAACACTCCTAACAAAAACCAACTCCAACAAACAACCACCATCTTACTTGTGACTTTATTATTGTAAAAAATATTGCCATATAAGAAATGAAACAACCAATGGAGCTTAGAAGCGTAGCTAGCAAGGTCTCTATTTTGCTATTAACTGGATGATAAAGCTTAATCATGCTAAAGTTATTTTCGAGCTGGATTCTAAAATAGTGGTTGATAGAATGAATTCTGAGGTTGTTGATCTGTCTGACTTTGGTGCTACTATTTCTTTATGCAAGTCTTTACTTTTTTCGTTTTTGCAAAACTCTCATGTTGAGTTCTCTATGAGATTAGCTAATATGGTTGCTCATAGCCTAGCAAGAGTGGCCATAGATTATGCTAGTTCTCATTGTTTCTATGATGTTCCTACATGTATTACTTCGCTGATTATTAATGAAATGCAGTAGATGTCTTTTGTCAAAAAAAGAAGCGTAGCTAGCAAGAAAAAATATAAGAAAAATACTTTTATAAAAGATATTTAAAATTATAAATGATATAATTTAACACATAAAGGTTGATTAATGAAAATATAAATAAGTGTGAATATTAATATTAATTATATAATGATAATATTGATAAATATAAAATTAATATTTGTGGAGCAAGAATGGTGAAATTGCCAAACCCATTAGTGTGATAGTATTGTGATCAATGAACATACATATGATGTGAATGTGATAAGCAACCAAGTCATCGATCAAGGAAACGAGCTTCACAAATTACATTACAGACACAACACAACACAAATTTATATTATTAATTATTAATAAATATTTATTAATTAATTAACAAAATTCTATTAATAAATATTATCATTATATAATAATTATATTAATTAATATAATTATATTAATATTATTAAATTATTTATATATATATATATATATAATAATAATAATTATTTATATATATATATCAGTGGCGCCAGTTTGACTAGCGCCACTCTCTTCTTCTTCTTTTTTTCCTTTTTTTTTGGTCAACTTTTTGGGCCACTCATGAGCTGCCACGTTGCAGTCAATGGCGCTAGTCAAACTGGTGCCACTAAAAAATATTATTTTATTTAAAAGTAGGTTAGTTTAGTAAATTGTTTCAAAAGTAGGTTATTTTGGTAAATAGTTTCCAAAAGCGAGTTACTCTAGTCAAAAAGCCCTTGTATCCCTTTATTATTCTCTTCTCTGAGCTCTATTAGACCAAAAAACAAAAAAACAAAATATAACTGCAAAGATATGTTTCTTACATTTTGATTTGTGAATAGTTTCATGAATTTACATTTGTGAGTAATAATATTATCTTTAATGAATATGTGAATGGTTTTTTTCATGAGTTTTTTCTCCCTTTCTTTTTGGGTGTTTGACCAGGTATCCTCACATCAAAGCTATGAGATCAACCTTCGAGTTTGGAGTGATCATGATTAGATAAAGTCCTCTCAAAATGGGAATCCATGATTCAAAACATTAATGCAGGTAAAGTTTGTCTACGGATACAGTCAACTTCCATTGCAACTAACCATTTTTAGATTATTAATGAGTGTTTGAAATATGGTTGATTAAGGAGTATTTTTTTTCTTTTTTTAATATGGGGGGTTAAAACATAAATCAAAAACAAATTCATCGAATAAACTACATAGTATATAGCAACCCTACTAAAATTAACAAAAATAAGCTTTGACAAGTCCTTCTGATAGATAGATGATCTCACAGAAGCCATAGTTTGGTCCAAGCTCCAATTCGCTGACCAGTCCAACCAACAATTCCCTTATCTCAAAGTGTAGGTGAAGTTGAGCCTCCAATCCCTTTATCTCCATTATGCAATCCTAGAAATTAGAGGATGCCTCACTTGAAGTGGGTTGGATCCTATATTGTTATTTAGGATAAAGATAATGTTAGAAGAGTCACTCTCAATCACCACCTTTTGAAAACCCTTGCTCTTTGTGACCTCTAACCCTTTTAAGATCTCAAACAATTCAGTGTTGAACGTTCATCAAACACTTATGTGATTGTGATAGCCCAAGTACCAGTTCGGCCCAACCAGAAAGACCCAAGAGAGAGACTAAGAGGCCCGATTACTTGAAGGATTACGTGTAGAAGCAGAAGCACCTAATTCACACCCGTTGAGCCTTTAGTTAGTATTTGTGCATGTGATATTTCCCATTTGGTTGTTATTCCACTTGTTATTTCTGTTATTTGCTTTTAGTAGATTCCATTTTCAGTTCCTAGATTTACGGGTGACCAATCATTGGATCACTGTAATTGTTTAAATTCAGTCATCATGAATGAAAAAGGCGAAGAAAAGTATTATCAGCATCTTCTTCTCTATTATTCTTAAGGAGGCACATTGACCTCGAATCAAGGAAAACCCTAACACCTATCATTTTGGTCTGACCTGCCCTTCCCCACCATGACCAAATCAGTCTCAACCTCTGCCACCAACGACCGCCTCGAGGAGGCAATCCTCCGCCTCACCCAAAACCAGGCCGCTCTAACCACCAACTAGAATGAACTCTTGTCCAAAATCGACTCCATCCTTGACCACCTAGCCTCTCTTGATACCGGCAACCACCCACCACCACCACCCCCACCTCCCCCACCACACCCTATATAGGAAACTTGAAGTTCCACGCTTCGATGGTGATGACGCCATGGGATGGATCTTCAAAATCTCACAATTCTTCCGAGTACCATGGTATCCCGAAGGAGGAACGCATCACAGTGGCATCCTTCTACATGGATGGCCTTGGTTAAGCTGGTATCAGTGGATATTTTACAATGAGCTCATCAGTTCCTGCCATGCCCTACTCCAAGCTCTGGAATCCAGGTTTGCTCCCTCTTTCTATGATGATCCCAAAGCAGGGCCGGCCCAACACCAATTTAGGCCCAAAACGGACTTTCAAGTGAGGTCTTTTTAAAACTAATAATAATATTTTATAAATAAATATTTTTTATAAAAATTAAAAAGTGCGTTTTAAAATTATAAATAATCACAAATTAACCTCTGATTTAAATATTATTTTTCTAAAAATAATCTTTTTATACAATGTAAATGTCACTTTAAATTTTAAACAAACAGATATTTGTTTCAAATATTTTTAACTTTGTTTTGTTTAATAATTATTATTATTTAAATAAAATAAAAGATATAAAGAATGCCACAAGAATAAATAAAAAAAGAAAAAAAGACATAATAAATAAAAAAGAACAAAGAAATGAAAGTGTCAGGGATGTAGCGCACCTAAGATTCGATCCCAGGATCTTATGAATGAAAAGTCAGGTGCCTAACCACTCGTCCACAAGGTCACACTGTGTACAAGTAGCATACAAATTCAGTAATATATATATATATATATATCTTCATGGTGAGGCCTAAAGCAAGAGCTTTAGTGGCCTCACCATTGGGTCGGGCCTGTCCCAAATGAGCCCTGTTCAAGCTCACACATCATGGTTCCGTGAATGAGTACCTCACAGAATTCGAGAGGTTAGCAAATCGCACCGTTGGTCTTCCCCAACCATTCCTACTGAGTTGTTTCATCTCCGGCCTCTCACCAGAAATCCGTCGCGAGGACCAGGCGACTCAACCAATGTCTCTCTTACAGGCCACTGCCGTGGCTAAACTCCAAGAGGACAAGCTTGAGGACCGCCACCGTAACAACATAAGCAAACAACTAACCCACTACCCCCCCCCCCCCCCCTCCAACCGTCCTTAACCACCCCTTCCTCACACAACCAAAATGCCCTACCCAGAACCAACCCACCCCTGCTCCAACCCCATAAAAACTTCACTTCCAAAGACTCAGCCCTAAGGAAATGGCTTCGCATCACGAACGTGGCCTCTGTTACAATTGCGACGACAAGTGGTCAAGCATACACAAATGAAAAGGCCGCTTCTTCCTCCTCGTCTCCACCGATGATTCAATCCAAAAATGTATATTATAAAGGGTGCCTAAAAAATCAGTTGGCAGTACTTCCTCCGGTCTCTATTATAAGCAAAAAAGTCCCAAACTTTTTGGTCCAATATATAAGCAAATTTTAACTACTTCTATCCAGTTTAATGACGTTATTCCCAAAATACCCTTCATTTAATACAAATTTTGTTTTTCAATGACTCCTTTTATTCCCAACAACACAAGCTTAATAAATAAGATGAAGGATAATTTAGGTAACAAACTTAATTTTTTAAATAAGATTAACAATATTAAATGAGATTAACTAACCACCTTAATATATGGATTTTATTTAATTTTTACTTATAATAGAGACCGGAGGGAGTATTCCTCAATTCATTTTTTATATAGAATTCTAGGGGTGAGCATCGGTTGGGTTCGGGTTCGAACGGGCCAACCCGCACCAAACCGACAAGAGAAAAATGTAATCCATTTCCGCCCGTTATATACAACGGGTTGGTCGGGTGGCGGGTTCGCGAGTTCACGTGTGGGTTCGTGCAGGTCCATAGTTTTTTATTATTTTATTATTTAAAAAAATAAAAAAATAAAAACAAAATAAGAAAATATCAGATCTGATGAAGACCAACCCGTAGAGGAAGAATAGTAGGGCTGAGGAAGAAAAGATCAGATCTGAGGAAGAAAAAACGACCCCCGCGTAGGGCTGAGGAAGATGAGACTCCCTGACATCCCATTAAAGAAAAACCCTAGATTATTAAAACCTAATCGTGATATTAGCGTTAAACGTTGATATGTAAACATCGGAAGAAATTAAAACTTAAATAATACATCCATCACACTTATATATATATATATATATATATATATATATATATAAATATTTCACATCTACTCAGTATAGACATAAGGTACTGTAGAGGGAATCCCATCAGTAGGACCCCAAATATGTACAAACTGAGGAACTAAAACAAAAATACATCAAAAGACGGAACAGAAAATACCTCGTCGCCACTCAACGCCCAGTCCCTTCTCAAAAGTACATCAAAAACCTCACACACACCTATACATACCTAAATGGATAGCACTGACCTGTACCATCACAAACTACTACCCTCGCTGTCACCCCTGAGTCGCGACGTTCCCACTACTCCTCTGTTACCGCTAGAAGAGCTCCTCTCAGAAGACCTCTGGAACAGTCGTAGGTACGCTTTACTGTCTCTGGACGACAACCTGGATGACAATCTGGAGGACTCTGATCCTGTCTCTCTAACATCGGGAAGCGCGGGTACCTCTGGAGCAAAGATGTGATCAATATCTGGTACCACTTGGTCCTCCTCGTGGGCTGGTGCAATCATAGGCGTTGGTGCAGGTGCTGGCTCTGGCTCTGGTGTAGGTGCCTCAGCTGGCACTGGAACGGGAAACTGATACCATAACAGGTAGGGTTGGCAAAGCGGGCCGGCCCACCCTGACCCGCCATGAACCCACCATCAAGCGGGGCGGGGCGGGTTGACCCGCCATTTGGAGATGGGTTGAGCACCCCAACCCACCCCTTTTTTGGTGGGTTGGCGGGTTGACCCACCAATGCGTGAAATGTAATAAAATGAGGCCCGCCGACCCGCTAAAAAATATACAATTAATTTTTTTGAAAGAAATAATATACAATTATTAATAAAAAAACAAAAAAAAATGCTAGATAAATAAACAATACAATAACAATGTATCTTTAAATCGGTGATATCGCTTTTGCAACATCAAATATTTAATATGAATCATATTAGGATAAAAAACTAGAAAAGCTATTAGTCAAATATAACAAAATCAGAAAAGCTATCAAGGCAAAAAAAAAAATTGAAAGGCAAACGGGTTGGCGAGCTAACCCACCCCGACCCGCGTTTAAACCCATATTTTCAGTGGGTTGGGAGGGGCGGGTCAAAGCGGGTTGGTGGGTTAGGAATCTCAACCCAACCGGCCAAAAAAGGTGGGTTAAACGGGCCAACCCGACGGGCCCAACCCACTTTGCCACCCCTAATAACAGGCATCGGCGGCAAAGGTGCATCTGGGAATCCAATCTGGAATGGGAACGTCTGCCCCACTCGGAAAGTCCCCACCATCCCAAATGAGGCTCCATTCCCTATGGCAAATGTCATCGAAACGGGACCAGTATATACAGCAAACCGGGTGACTAGGTCCACTAGCCACCAGTTCGCATCCACGAACTCAAACTCAAATGTCCCCGTGAGGGGGAACCCCACTAGCTGTGCCATCCACGGATGGTTCCAATGTGCCATCAGCGTGATCCGAGTCTAAGCACAACAGTAAAGAAAACAAAGTACAAAATAAATAAAAACGGGGATAAGAATCCATTTAACATCAAACATGGAAAAGGTTTAGCAGCATTTAAATCTATACAACACGCTAAACATGCATCACCACACATCTCTGTATAGATATACAACCATCCTCGAAAACATATTATTTCCCTCTACCCTTCACCATGATGCAATGCAATGTGTATGAGAATGATACTGCCATCAATCAGGATATCCAAACCTCTATCAATCCACGTCTCCAGAGGTCCCTGATGCATATCCTCATCTGCGGTGAGGATGCCCATGCAAAGCAATGGCACTATAGTTGCACAGTACACGTCAGTGCACACCCTGGTACCATCGCGAGGGTGTATAGCTGCAACTCAAATAATATATATCTGGAACAGTCCTGCCAGTATTCTGAAACACGAGAATACACCCCTTGGGAATAAATCCCTATGCATATGAAAATATTACCGACCATCTCTCGGGTCGTCCCCTAGTGCCTTAACCTCTCATCACTATCTCGTAGATAAACTCAACCATACTCATATCTCATCAGTTTCATCATAATGTCACAATAATTATCTCGGTTAGGTACTTCTGAACACTTGTATCATGAACCCCCACATACATCTCCATAGGTCCTCGTATAGCAATACTTAGAAAATCTCTAATCACAATAATCACAATCATATCATCATATCCAATCATTTCCAATATATATATATATATATGTATACATATATATGTATATATGTATACATATATATGTATATATATATATACACCAATAATCAAATAATAATAAATAACTCCAAGCAGCTCATCAAATATCAGCAACATACCAAAAACAGTCAAGCAGCCAACCTCAAATATAATATATTTAACCTAACAACGATAAATATACAATTCCAATATTATCATTGGTACCACTAAGTAGTCCCCAATGTGATATTGATATTGTACGTTACTCGCTCCCTAGTAGGGTTTAGGTCACCCTACACCGTTATTGAAATAAATGACACTTCGCCGTTTCCGACGATAGATGACTTCTTTCCCCCACTTGAAGTGTCGTACAATCACTTAGACGAAAGAAACGAGCTCTCCCTCTACTTCTTAAATCTTGCCACGCAGGGAAACAAGGCCACCGAGCCTCAGAAAATTCATCTGAACATAACATTATGATGCGTACGTTACAAGGAACCCTAATATGAACTCGGAATTGAAATCCGATTACCGAAACGAAAGATAAATTGAATACCGACACCGACGACATTTCGACACAAAAATGATAGGAATTACCTCTACTAGAGAATAAAAGAGAGGTAGAATAATGAAGACGTAGCCGCCACGATCACAACCACATACTCGGAATTGCGTCGGGACGATCGGATTGCTCTAACTCTCGTCTCAAAGTTCTCTCTCCCTCTAACTCTCTCACTCTAACTCTCTCTAGCTCTCTCTTTCTGTTCTCAGTCGTTTTCTGCTTCTGTCTTTTCTATTTTAGGCTTAAGTGACTTATGTCACAAGTCACTTAAGCCTTTTTATTTTGCTGAATCACGCGCCAGCGCTTGAGCGTGGAAACAGCCACGTTTGAGCGCTGGAATCTCCACGCTTGAGCGCTAGAACCTCCATGCTTGAGCGTTGGATGTAGGTACGCCACCGCGCATGCAACCAATCAGGGATTGCCACGTAAGCCCCCTTGTGACACATGGAGTCAACGCTAGAGCTGGTCTGGTTGACCCTAGCGCTTGAGAGCTGAGAAGCCCACGCTTGAGCGTTCTGTGGACGCTTGAGCGTTGGGTTTTTCACGCTTGAGCGTTGACCATTGACCAGGAAACCTTTTGTCGCGTTCTGAGTCCGTTCGACGTCTAATTGACCTCAAATTTGAGATATAGGCTCATAAAGACCTAATAAACAACGTCAATTCCTCAAAAATGTCTAATATCTTTCTTAACTCCAAATTTCTTATCTCACACTCTTAAGCCTTTACAACGATAAACGGGAAACCCTAATATGTGTTTACGTTCAATCTCACTCTAGTTGATTGCGTACTTTCCATGCAAAGTTTCCTAGATCTTAATCAACATCTTAACCATATAATCTAAACCTTAAACCTAATCATCATACGTAAAACAAAACATCAAATCAGGCTGTTACAGAAGACCGAGCCGAACCAGCCATCGGAGACCGCTGCAGACCAGCCATCAGACCGCCAAGACACACCCCGCCGCATCATGCATATCTGCGAGTAGTGCCCCCCAACGCGATGCGACGGTTCTGGGGGAAGAGAGGGGACGTCGGGGAGATGAAGGACAGACGATGGTTTGGAGGAAGTACTTGGTGGCCTCCGGTGATGGACAACTGGACGTGAGGAATAGGTGAGGGAGCTGGTGTCTGGTGATTTGGGGTTGGGAACTTGGGACCATGGTGTTGGTGACTTGGTGGACGAATGAGAGACACTATGCAGAAGGATTCTAAAATTTGTTTAGTGTCTTCGATCGGGTTCGGTTACCGATGGGTCGTATTATGCAAAACCGAACCCCCTGATGGTACCTATGGTAAACCAATTTTTTCACCCGAAAATCCGTCGACCCGACCGAACCCACCCACTTCACAAAAATCTCAATCGGTTAGCTCGAGTTCGGGTGGGTCGCGGCTTGATGATTAGCCCTATAGAATTCAATTCCTTTTAAAGTCACCTTTATTGTATAGAGAATTACTACTCCCTCCGTTCCTTATCTTTGGTGTTTTTAGCTATTTGTTTTTGTTTCAAAACAATTGGTGTTTTATAAACTCAAGATATAATTGACCAATTTTTTCCATATATACCCTTATATAGAACTAAGTTGATTTGCCTTGAAAATACACAAAACTATCCATACTTAAATTCAATCATAAATGTTGCATGTTCCAAAACAAAAGTGGTGCTTATAAATGACTTAGTGGAGTTTGAAGTATTTATTTAGATTAGTAAATACAGTTGGAATTTGTAAACAATTAATGGTAGAAATAAGGGTATTTTGGTACAAATATACACAAATTAATGATTTCTTAATTTATGTGTAGAAACCTTAATACACCAAAGATAAGGAACGAGAGGAGTATTCATGAATGACAAATCCTAGTGTGAGATAGTAGTTAGTTAATACTACATCTGATCCATAATATAAGAAACAAATGGTCCTTTTTTTCTTCCAAAATATAAGAAACATGCATCAACTTTCATACATATTAAATGCTAATTTCCAATATTACTCTTATTAATTACTATCATTAATTATAGGCCATCAGAATATTAATTAAAATTAGAAGGGATGTTTTTGAAAATTTATATGAGTATTAATTACAATTAATCATTCAATACATTTCATTGGTCTGTGTGTTTTAGGGTTTTGTTTCTTAGTACTCCCTCCGGTCCACAATGTAAGCAAAAATTTCCAAATTTTTTGGTCCAAAATATAAGCAAATTTCAACTACTTTCTTCTCATTTAATGAAGTTATTCTCAAATTACCCTTCATTTAATACAATTTTTGTTTTCCAATGACTCATTTTATTCTCAATAACACAAGTTTAATAAATAAGAGGAAGGATAATTTAGGTAACAAACTTAATTTTGTATTCCCAATGACTCTTTTAAATGAGATTAACTAACTATCTTAATATGTGTGTCTCATTTAATTTTTGCTTACAATAGAGACCGGAGGGAGTATGTGTTTGGTTTCACGTTGGAAACCTCCGGAATTGATTCTGCCATCTGTCAAACGTGGTTTTAGTAAAAATAAGATGTTTAGTTACTGTAAGGTAAAATTGATTTTATTTCCAGAAGTGATTCTGACTAGAAGATACAAAATGTAGTTTTTGAGTTGAATTGAAAATTTTATACTAAATTTTACATCAAACTTGCTTTCAAAATAAAAACGTTCAAACATAAATCACTTTACTTCAAACTCAATTCTAACCAAATCAATTTTACAAAATCAATTATATTCAAAATCATTTTTCACCAAGAGTAATGATATTTGCACACCCAAAGTTGACACCCAAAGTTGACACATTGGTTAATCGTTACAAATATTTGGTTAATTCAGTTCATTATATAGTTAATCACGTGTAAATATTTGGTTAATTCATGATAACCCATTAATCATATAAAAAATTGAATTAACTAGATATTTGTATGTAATTAACCAAATATTTACATGATTATGGAAAATAAGCTTCATATAACACATTAACCATATAATGAATTGAATTAACAAAAAATTTACATATAATTAACCAAGGTATCAACTTTGAATGTCAAATCCAGGTGTTCAAATATCATTACTCTTTCACCAAACGCTCGTGCAAACATACATCATGAGATAATAGTTGATTTTGAATAAACAAATGGCATTAGCGCAAGTTCCTATGTAGCTGCAGCAAAATACTAGTAACATTGAACAACACAAACAAAGAGGAAGTGGGGATGATGGGTTGAAACAGTATCCTTAAGCTAGTATTCAATGTCGGCGCCGGAATGTTTCACTTTTGACCCTCGGATGATCGGATCTCGTTATTACGATTCCCGCGTTATTTTCTTTTCGTCTTTAATACTACCTCCGGATCTAATTATAAGCAAAAAAAACTAAATTCACATATATTAAGAAAGTTAGTTAAGTTAGTTTAATTATCTTGATTTGTGTAAAAAAGAGAGTTAATTGTCTAGGGAATATGCAATGCTCATGGAAAAGTAAATGGAGAATTAGTTTGATTGGTTAATTTTCTTGATTTTTGCAATACTAACATTTAATAGTGTTGACTTAATTATTTTTGCTTATATTTAAGTCCAAATAATGTAGCTATTTTATTGCTTATATTTAGGTCCGGAGGGAGTAACTAATTAACGACGCCAGCTACGGCTCACCAAAGCCAAATTACAAATCAATAATTCAAATAGCTACGTGCTTTCATAGTCGAATAGAAATTAAATGAGCAAAAATTATTAAAAAAAAAATCTTGTTAATCAGAACATTGGTTAAGAAATAAAATATAATTTTTTATATTAAAAATTACAATTTTTTAGATATTTAATATATTAAGTATTTATTAATTTTTAATATAAATGTTATTTTTAATTTTTACCCAGTAGGCCACTATCCTAATATTTACCATTATAAAAATACATCTTGACCATAAAAAAGAAAGCAGTAATCATGTTGACCTTTTCATCTCTAATGATAATTAATTAACCATAATTACCTTCATAATTTCCTCTAATAGTGAGGCTAGAATGGTGATATCCATTTATTAATATTAATGATACATTTTTTGCTTAATTTAGTGTGGAAGGCCTAGACCTACTGGAATGGCCATTCGTTGGCATTTTTTTTTTCTGCTGCGCACATCATATCCTAGCTAATTAATTGACCATTTTATCTTTTTGCAAATTTTGGTATTGAAATTTCAAGGAAGTTGCAGGGATAGTGTCAATATTCAGCCTTTCCCATCTGGCTAGTGGCTACTCCGTCGTATTCATATATACTACACATGTGGTGAGATTAATATATATTATTGACAAAGACTTATATTGCTTTCTCCCAAACCAACAAAATCAGCTATCGGTGCTTAACAATTATAAAGAAGCATATGTTTAATTTAATTTTAAGAGTAAGACAGATTCATTTATCCCGCCCCTGGCTCTTTTCCCCTTGATTTATCATTTTCACCTTCAAGCTAGCTAAACATATATATCTTAATTTTAGTCTAGTTGTGACATCAAAAGGGCACATATATGTATACCATGATTTTTTTATCAAATTAAAAAAAATATATATACGCCTATTTACATTCTTTTGACAAATGTACATACTCTCCTTCTTTTGTATGTTATTTTCATTGAAAACATATATATATAGTCCCTTATTTGAAAGAGGAATGAGGGATACAGTTGTTAAATTTTTTGTTTATTACTGATGGTAGGAACACAGTTGCAAATCTAAATTAATTTAATTAAGAAAAGGTCACATTAATTAGGTTAGACCTCATCCACGCTGCATGTTAAAAATCGAACACCGGAAAGCTCTTAGAAAATTCACATCCCTTTATTACAGCTTCTCCTCTTGACTTATGGGTGTGAAAGCCTCTGGATTCTCTCCAACAGCCACTGCTTTTAATTCCTCTCCATTTGTGTGGAGAATTGCCATCATATTCCCAAAAAAAAAAAAAAAAGTATTATTTATATACTCCTATTTGCTATACTAAAACATGATCTTGACTATCCTATGATTGTGGCTCAGTTGATTGTACAGACTAAACTTGTAGATGAGGAGGACCTCAGTTCGAATTTTGTAGAACATATCATTGAGGAGGGACGAAGAGCCTTAACTGTAATTAAGCATCTGGGTGGAAATTAATTTCATAGCGGATCCAAATGATCTAATTAAACTTGTGGGATACTCTGTGGACCCACCAGAAAGCCAAAGACCCTAATTGCGATGGGTTCAAAAAAAAATAGCTTGGGTAACAATTGTCCCTAAAGCATTTTTTTTAAAGAAATTAAAATAGTAAATATTAAATTAAAAATAAATTTATTCAATTTCTATAGTATTAATATTTTTATTTCAATTAAAACTTATTATTTTGACTTTCTTAAGAAGTACAATATTAAATAGTTGGCCAGTGGATATCTCTATATATAATTTGGCCTAATTTTTCAATGAGGTTAGGCATCAAATGTGAGCTTATATAACCAACTGAAACAACCACCACCCACCTAAAGCTACTGGTGTTTGTAGACAAAATCAAATTAAACTAAACCACCACAGTAGCAGTAGCAGAACTAACAACATCTGCTATAGCAATAGCACACATAAGAAAACAATACAATGAAAATGAGTTCATTTTATTTTTTTTCTTCCTGCACTGTTCCACAGCTTTGAATAGAGACCTTTTTCAATAGGAGAGTGGTGATGAGTAGATGATGGAAACAGGCAATGAAAATCATCAAATGTTAGGTTGAAGCTAGCGGATAAAGTTGTTATAATTTCTTTTTATTTTTTTATTAGGAAAGGTGGTGGAGCCTAGAAAGAAAGGGTCCCACATACATAGAAACCTCCTTTTTTACCATTTCTTTTCTCATGTTCGTTTTCAAAGGGGTAGCTAGATATATTGCAAAGAAACCACCTAGATAGGACATACGTCATACACCAACAAAATACACGTATCAAAAAAATTAAAAAATGTAAAAATTAAAATAAAAAAAGACAAAACAACAATTGTAGGCTTCCTCAGTAAGTGCCTTGCACACTACGGATCTTACAGCGTGTGAGCTGTGTGTAAACGCTCCTCTATTTAAACCCACCATTTTCCCTTCATTCTACTTTCTTAAAATACTCTCTTCAATTTTTTCTTCTTTTTCCATAAGTAGCTTTCTTGAATTAACTTTTATTTATTTTCCATCTGTTTTCTCTCCTTCTTCTGTTGATTGTTAAAGATATTATTCAGCTTGTAAATACTGGGTTTTGGTGACATATATTTGAATCCTTCAAACCCATATATTTGATTGTGGTTTCAATATTATCCACTTCATGGAAGAACCTGTTGTGGTTAACAAAGGAGAAGAGCCTCTGGATTTGCCTCCAGGTTTCAGGTTCCACCCCACAGATGAAGAGATCATCACTTGTTATTTGACTGAAAAAGTTATCAACAGCAATTTCAGTGCAACTGCCATTGGAGAAGCTGATTTGAACAAGTGTGAACCTTGGGATTTACCAAGTAAGTTTCTCTCCCTTATCACCACTTATAAGGTTTTAAATAAATAAAGGTCCGCGACCGCATACCTGAGACTCTCAGGCAAGTGAGTTTTTTTTTTTTTTTTTGGTTTGAATTAATGTTCTTATGAAATTTAGTATGAATGAAATGATTATGCAGAGAAGGCAAAGATGGGGGAGAAAGAGTGGTACTTTTTCTGCCAAAAGGATAGGAAGTATCCAACAGGCATGAGAACAAATAGAGCAACTGAATCTGGGTACTGGAAGGCCACAGGAAAAGACAAGGAGATTTATAAAGGGAAAGGTAACCTTGTTGGGATGAAGAAAACCCTTGTGTTTTATAGAGGAAGAGCTCCAAAGGGAGAGAAGACCAATTGGGTCATGCATGAATTCAGATTAGAAGGCAAATTTGCAAGTTATAACCTCCCTAAGGTTGCAAAGGTATGAAGAAGAAAAAAAATGAAACCCCTTTTCTTCTTTTTGCTTTTTTTACCATTTTTATCTTGACTTTGAGGGATTTTAGATTGAGATTTAATTATTTAATCTAATCATAGAGTTAATTGTCATCAATCACCCTTTATCACTTTTTAGAAAGTGCCTTTTTTGTGTTGGTTAGAGTTTCTTTCATGTGGTTCCTTCAATCATATATATGGCTTTTGTTTTATTGAGTTTAATCAATTATTGTAAAGAGATTAATTCTCTAATAGTTCTTTTTTTTTTTGGGTGATATTATTGCAGGATGAATGGGTTGTCAGCAGGGTTTTTCACAAGAACACAGATGTTAAAAAGACCCCAGTTTCTGGCCTTTTGAGGATGAACTCTATTGGGGATGATCTTCTTGATTGTTCTTCACTCCCACCCCTCATGGATCCTCCTAATTACAGCAACAACAATACCAACAAGCCTGCATCCTATACTGATAATGATTTCAAGGGCATCACCAACACACTATTATCATCAACTAAATCATCATCAGATGGCTATTATCTTCCCACTTTCTCCATCAACAATCAACACCAGCTTTTGATCAAGCCAGAAGATCACAGAACCTATCAGATTCCCATCAACAACAACAGCTACCTTTCCAGTCACCAAGCCAATTTCAGCAACACAACGGATAACAGCAACACACTCTCTCACACTCAGACTCGAATCCAAAATCCAAGCCCCCCATTTCAGCAGAACATATTCTCAGATTATAATAACTATGTGCACCAGAACAAGATGAACAACAGTTCAATGCCAAGTAGTGTTGTTGCAGCAGCATCAGATTTTGGGGGTAGCAATAGTAACTGTGATGAGGATCTCCTTAGAGCATTTGCAGCCAAGAATGAGTACTTATCTGGATTGGACAAACAGTGCAAGATGGAGCAATCTGTGGTGAGTGTTTCCCAAGACACAGGTCTTAGCAATGATAGAAACACTGACACATCCTCAGCTGTGTCAAAGCAAGAAATGGGAGGAGGAATGAATAGGGCATTGTATGAAGATCTTGAAGTAGGTCCATCTTCTGTTGCACCTATGTCAGATTTGGAATGTCTCTGGGATGACTACTAGTACTAAGTGTTTGGATTCTTTTTTTTGTTTTTTTTTTTTTCAGATTGGGATCATAAGTATCATACATAGTAATTACATATACCATATATTATAATTTTGCTGGTTTTTAAACAGTCTTCTCTAGCTATATACTGATTTGTTATCATATATATATATATATATATATATATATATACACATTATTAGGAAGGAAAGTTCTTGGATAGACATATACTGTATAGATTTATGATATCCAGGCCTTTCAGTGTTAGGTTTTGATTCATAGATTGTATCGAAGAGAAGGACCTGATGAATCATGTAAATCTTTATATTCTTTTATTATATTAGTGGGTTTGTTTTATTCTTTTGTTTGAATATTTTAGTTGTTTTTTATTTTTTTATTTTTGTCCAAGTTCAACTCATCAGTACTTCTGTATACAAATAAAAAAATTTCTGGAATTTTATATCTTGTTTGAATGCTTCAGACTACAACTTATTATTATTCATATAATCTTGTAGATATCCGAACAGATTTAATCTATATTTGGCACTCATTTTAATCCCTTTATTTGTTCCTGCTGCATAATACATATTTTATGCTGTGGAATATATCTATGTGACACCCCACCAAGAGTGGGAAGCATTAATTCGCAAGAAAATTGTGCATTAATTTTTTTTCTCCAACTTGGCAATTTAAAGGTTCTGGTTGCCTAGCTACTAGCTAGTGCCTCCCACCAAGGCATGAGCATGACTATTGCTTCCTTTGAAAACTTCAAGTACATAGCTGGACACGATGCTTTTGTTATCACTAATTCGAAATTTTGTGTGAGCTAATTAATTAGCAGTCAATTAAAATTCATAGCATTTTTTTTCTTTGGTAGATTTCCCATCATAAAATTCAATAGTGTATGCATAAAAAAAATTGAAAAAGCAAAGCATAAAGATTCTTCTTTACTAGTACACTATATCTTAATTGAATTGTTAATTATTTATAAGGGCCAAGGTTTTAAATCGGAGTCCGGGTCTGAAACCGTAATTGGGGTCGCGACGTTTAGGTTTTGATAGTTTCCGAAATCGCATACCGATCGCAGCCGTAGCCACATCGGACGCATTTTTTCGTAATTACGAAAGAGCGCAACGCCACAGTTGCGGCTGTAATTTAAAACCTTGATAAGGACATTAATGAATGAAACTTGATTAAATTGGTTAATATAAGTGAAGAGTACTGAATATATAGACTGGAATCTGAGTAAGCAACGATTAATCAAGTTGATGGAGCACGTGAATAATTTAATTCCCTGAATTTGTGCAGAAGATGCCTCTGGAGAAGGCATTTCCAGAATAATAAAGGACATAAACCAGAGAGTCTCATACTAATAATTAAAAAGACAAACTGTTTCTGTGACAATAGTAACTGGTTTCTTGATTGTCGCCTGAATCTTTTGTCTAAAGAAACCTAGCCATCACATGTCCACTCAAATATTCCATAGGTTGAGCTGTTAATTAACTGGTTTCTTTTCTGAACCTGGTTTTTGACATTTGTGCAAAAAGGTACATGCTACATGCACATGTATACATGTCTTGTGGGGGTACGAGTATACCTTGCTCATGCTCTATACATACCCTCCTTGCTTCTAAATTTCAATTGCAGTTATCTTAATTTCTAGTTAATTGTATTTATGACAATGACAAATATTTGCAAAAATACATGATTCATGCCGTTATAATTGTGATTGCGAAGACTATTACGTGCCTGTTTGTATTAAATTGTTTCAAACGCCAACTAGCATTTAAACCTCCGTTAGGAGGAAGCTTCAAATTAGAGCTTTGTTAAAAAGTGAGTTTAAGTGCATCGTAACGCGTGTTTTTCCGTTTCTATACGTTAGGAAAAATTTAAAACAAACATACTCTACGTGACCATAGTCATTGATATCGTTATAGTTGTCATTATAAAGATTATAACGACTACTAAGATCATGCGATCGCCGTCATTGAGATTACTAAGATCACATAATCGCAATCATTGATATCGTTATAATTGTGTTTGTGAAGACTACTAAAATCACGCGATCCTAGTCACAATTGCGGTTACGCACCACAATTTAAGAAGCCTGATTCTCATATTTTGTTTATACATAGAAGTGTCCACTTTTTTTCCTCACTTTTGCCCATTTTTGTGTAACTGCCGCTTAGGCACATGATTGAGGCTAAAGGGATAAGATCATAGGAGGGGATCAAAACTAGAAAAAAAACGTGAGTGTGAGAAGAAAACAAGGGATAAGAGGGAAGGATTTACAAGCAAAAGGTAAAAAGGGGCAAGGGATAGACATATGAATAATGGGGTGTATAGCAAGCACGATAGAGCTGGCGGGGGAATAGGATAAGGGAAGGGTATCGGTTATTAAAAGAGAAGAAAGGTATATCATCATTCATGTGATGTGAGTTTGGAGTTTTGAGTGTTTAATGTGATTAAATGGGAAATATATGTAAAATTCACACATTCCATTCCATTCAAAGCAAAGCGTTCATATGGGGTTTTATTTATGCTTGCGGGGAACTTAACCGCACTTTTATGCTTTTGCCTTCTTTTTTTGGGTTCTTCCGTTTTAAAACACGGCGCTATACTTGATAAATCTTGGTGTTTTTGTTCCTTCTTTCATGGGAAGAAAAAAGGAGTGAAAAAATGTAAAAGGTTGAGAAAGTCATGATTTACGGGAAGCAAAGGGAAGAAAGCGATGAGTAATCTCATTCATCATTTAATTAAAAAGAGACAAAGGTGTGAAAAATAAGAGAAAGAAACGGGGATGAGCAAGAAAATGGAATCACAGTACATAAATATGCTTGTTTATGAATCTGAAAACCCTGATTTGTTGCATGAAAACATGGGGGCTCACTGACCAATGAGGAGCCTCCAACAAATAATCTTCTAGATCTCTGTCCCATTTAAAATTGAAAATGATATCGCTAGCTAGCTAGGTAGCTAACCTCATCTCAAAATGTCAACTTCTTCTACAATTCACCTGCCTCACCTGGCCGAGTCAGAATAAATCTTCCATAGACAGTTATTTACCTATCTTTATATCTACATTTTTACCTTTGTCCCGTTTTAAAAATAACTTAAAATAGAGGTTGTTTTAATTTGGTTTAGTGAGTTGAACCCGAATTATTTGAGAATTTTCAAATAGATCCCTAAATTTAAAAAAATTTAACTGGGTCTATGAAATTTTATAAGATATTTCATTTGGGTCGCTGAATTAAAAAGTTTCTAATTGGGTTCCCGAACTTACATAAAATTTATCAATTGGGTTCCTGGGATAGAGTTTCGTGAAGAGGTCGTTAAGTTTGCTGTTATGGAACGTGACCTGAATTTTTTTAACTAAATTTGTATTTAGGGTTGCAAGAGACTAAAATGCATAACCAGAAAACCAAAACGTGATATGTAGCCATAACACCCCCATCTAAACAAAATCTCCTTCCTTCCCAATATCCGTTTCACGGTTGCATCCCTTGAAATAGCTTCATAAAAAATAGATCTCTCACTTGTAACTTACTACATCTCACTCCATCTTGTTGCATATTGCTGTGACAATGTCACAAGGTTCATCCTCCACCCAAACCACCCATAGATGACTAATATGGGTGTCCAACTTGGATGAAATCACTAATATTTCATCCAATTCATCAGATCATTAACCATTTTTTGGGGGTTACACGTTGGCTTGGTGGTAAAGGTGGGAAGAGTTAAAGAATGGGGTGCTAACGAGGTTGAGGGTTTATATCCCCACTCACTAACAAAATATTAATATTAACAAAATATTTACTATATAAAAAAAAAACTAACTTTTGGTCTACTTTAGGGACCAAATTGAAAATTTTATATACGTTCAAGGACTCAATTCATGGATCCAATTGAAATTTGTATATAAGTTCAGGGACCCAATTAAATTTTTTTAGGGACCTATTTGAAAATTTCCAAATAGTTCAATACCAATTCAATAGTTAAATCTTTTAATTTTTATTTCAACGAAATTTTTTTTGACAAACTTTATCCTTACAACATTTGGTCAACATTTATACCATCAATCAACTAACATTAACTAGTAATGGGCCAAACGGTTATTCTTAAATTTAAACGAAACATCAAATAAATAAAATATAATAAAAATATTTTAACATATTTAAAATTACAAAATGATATATACATAATTAATTCAAATAGATTCTTAAAATAAAAATATAAAAATAAAATATTTGTATCTTAAAAGATGATATGTATAATAAATTATAAAATTTAAATATTAGAAAAATAATAAGACAAGATAAAAGAGGAGAACAAAAGTGTTGGTCAAGTAGAAGCAACTTGCCCTCATAAGGAGGAGAACTTGGGGAACACGTGTTCGAATCCTTGTGGAGTCACCCACATTGGCAGGCTGAGAATCAAGAGATAAATCCTGTTAAATCAGTCGAAATCGGGATTAGTCCCATAGCGGGCCCGAAAGACCTAAGCCTTGGGATACTATGGTGGACGTCCAACTCGGCCCAAAGGGCTATAAGCTGGGATCCGGAAAAATATAATACACTGAGCATTGCACAAGTTCTTTTATTTTAAAACTTATTTAGTTATTATTTATTAACTAAATATTGTTTTTTTGTTAACAAAAGGGGGCTAAAGCCCAACAAGAACAAAAAAGAAACTAGAAATTAGAAACAACAAAACAGGGTAAGGCAACCCCAGAAACATCATCAAAGAGAATCGTAGTAAGCTTCCGAGAGGCTTCAGTTGCAATCCAATCAGCACTCTGGTTACCTTCCCTAAAAGTGTGAAGAAAAATAACCTCCCACACTTTCTTAAGCCAATCGCGGATCCAACGTACCAAGCACAATCTAGGATGCTCCTCCTTATTAATTGCAGTAATACTCTGGATAGCATAATACGAGTCTGATTCAACTATTAGATTCTTAATACCCAGCTCCCAAGCAATTTGAAACCCTCAGAAAATACCCCAAAGCTCAGCCATATAAGCAGAAAAATGGCCAATATGACACCCAAAACCTTGAATCCAATTTCCAGCATCATCTCTTATAATTCCACCACATTCCGCACTACCCGAATTACCTTTAGAGGCACCATCTGTATTGATCTTTAACCAGCCACCAGGAGGAAAATTCCATCTAATCAAGATCTCTTTTTTATTCTTAGTTGGAGCATAATGCTTTTGACCATTGATAGTCTCAACAATCAACTTGGCTTGATCCAAATTTATTTTGCTCGGCCAAGAGGGCCTATGGAAATTCTCATCGAAAATATCATTATCGCGTCATTTCCAGATCATATAGCACGCAACAGTAAAAATAGCACTCCACTAAATATCATAGTTAGCTTTCACCTTACCATTTAAATTAAGGTGGATCCAGCTATCAAGGTCTGCTTCATAAAAATCCTTTAAATAGTCTGAGCTAATAAGATGGATCCAAACCTGGCCAGCAAGAGGGCACTCTCGAAATACATGAAGGGTGGATTCCGCGGTACCCACACAATGTATACAATCAAGAGAAGAACTGGTCCAAACACTTCGTCTTTCATTTGTGAGCAAGCAGTCATGCCCCATTTTCCACAATAGAAACTTGAACTTTTGAGGACAATCAGAGCTCCATATATCCTTCTAGATCCGCATTGGAGGACCAATAGGAAACTCGAACATACTCCAGTAGGCACCCTTAACCGAAAACTCACCATCCTTAGCTCTTAACCAAGCATTTTTATCGCTGCCATCAGAGGGAAGAGGAGCAGGTAGCACTTTGATCTTCCCAACAATATTCTCAGGGAGCATAGGTCTGATTTCCGACAGATTCCATTCACCATTAGGAAGGACAAAGTCTTTTACCAAACCATACCTATCAACCATAGAGTTATCGGCAGGGCACCACTCACTAAGGCACAAATCTTCATTCAACCATCTGTCTTGCCAAAAAAGGGTATTAGTTCCATCACCTAGAGCTGTCACCATATTTTGCAAAAGAATGGGCCAAAAAGGATGCAAATTCTTCCAAAGATAAGAGTCCGAAGCCTTGTTTGCCCTTAAGAACTCGGACCCAAAGATCATCGAGTTTAT
This sequence comes from Echinosophora koreensis, assembly GCA_035048595.1. Classification (NCBI taxonomy): domain Eukaryota; kingdom Viridiplantae; phylum Streptophyta; class Magnoliopsida; order Fabales; family Fabaceae; genus Echinosophora; species Echinosophora koreensis. The sequence goes on along the minus strand of JAPCYP010000013.1, from coordinate 5,909,419 downwards.
TAAAGATACCCCAAGCCAGCTTAAGGAGGAAAGCCTCATTCATGATTCTATAATTCCTCAGCCCCAGCCCACCAATATCACGAGGTAAGCAAATGATATCCCAGCTAATCAGCCTGGGCTTACGCACATTAGGCCCATCACCCCACACAAAACTTCTTTACATTTTCTCCATTTCTTTAAATGTTCAAAGGGACTTTGGTATGTTGCATGACAAAATTAAAGATGCCATAGACCCAAAAACAGATTGGGCTAGAGTGACCCTCCCAGCCATAGAAAGACATTGGGCTTTCCACCCAGCCAATTTACTATTCGTCCTATCCAGAATACCTTTGTATTTTTTTTCTTCCCTCTCCCATTAGGACATAAAGCACCCAAGTATCTAGTTCTACCAATTCCATCAGAGACCGAAAATCCACTTTATCAATAATACTATCAACCATCGTGGGGGGCAACATTTTTAGAGAAAAAAATATGTCTTTTCTCTATTAATGCGATGACCCGACACATTACAAAAAAATCCAGGATCTTCATGATACTATCAATTTGGGAAATGGATGGCTCAGCAAAAATAAGAAGATCATCCGCAAAGAGTAATATTTTAACATTTGTATAAATTATAATTTAACATGATATGCATATGCAACATGTTATATATTTTAACTGTTTGATATGTCAACATTTAAATTTTAAATAAGGTTATATGAAAAATTGTAAAGTTTATAATATTAATTTTTAAAAGGTAATAATTAATTGGAATAATACATACTACTAAATAATTAACATTTTGATTAATTTTAAAAAGGTAATGATTTCCTCCTAAAAATGGGTAATGATTTCAACATTACGTGATAACAATTATCATTTAAATTAATTTTCAAAATGTAAAAATTTGAATAAGGTATTATAACAAAAAATGTAGATGATCCAGAAATTAGTATTATTAATTATAATTATTTGTCTTGAGAAAAATGAGATTAATAAAAAATAAGAAAGAATTTGTTAATTATAGCAATTAATTAGCAGATTTAGAACTACATTGAAAAATAAATAAATATTGTAAAAAAATACTTGATGCAGGTGATGAGATGTGCGGTCGGGGATTGTTTACCTCGCCCCCACGGTGGACTCCAAATGTTCTTGCAAATCTCCGATTACTAGAGTCAGAAACAAGAAAGAACATTATCGCCATGTTTCATACACAATCTCAATCAAGAATATTCTCTTTTATTACAGAATTCTCTTAACCGAGATCGGAGTTACAAAATAGCTTCTCCCTACATTACAATTATGAAAACTATTTATACATCACTCTCTTTCTCTCCACTCTCTCGGCTGTTATGCATGTCTCATTGGTAACTGACTGACACGAGCGAGTAACCGAGTATCCACAATCGTATAACTGCTTCTTTCTGCGTGGAGCTCCATATCCGAGTGGGATAACCCAGCATCCTTTCGGTTCTATTTGGTATTCGATGAACCTGGCCCAATGTTTTGACCAATCTCTCGGCCCAACTAATTCTCGGATCGCTATATGGTACACGTACAATTTACATTAGGTGCTGTTTTCCAATGACAATAGAATATGAGTAACAACTCTTACACATGTTATTTTTTCATTGATGACTTCAGTGACTTTCTATTCGAGCTTGAATACTTCTAACTATCTTCTAATTTTTTAAGTCCTATCCATATCTTTTTATAAATATAAATCCTAATAAATAATAAAATAGCCAAAATTTGGTAAAGAAAAGATCAATTGTATTTAAAAAATAAAAATAAAAAACTTATTTTGAATGTTTATACATTTATAATATATACATTAAAACTTAAATGATAATATGTAATATATTTAAATTTTCTTAAAATATACTTAGCCAATTTTTTTTTTAAAATATTTGTATAAGCACACATAACTCATTAATAGAGGATGAGATTTATACACTATGTAACGTAATATCCTTTTTAAATAAATTTATGGATTGAATATTCTTTTAGTTACTCATTTTTCATTAAAATTCGATTTTAGTCTCCCGTTTGGAAAATATACTTTTTTAGCTTCCCGTTTTTTAAAATGTGTCAAAAATAGTCCTTACACCATAGTTTCTTTTGAAAAACAGAGGACTAAAACCAATTTTTTGTCAAAAATGAGGGATTAAAAATATGTGATTGTAAAAAATGAGGGACTTAAAAATATGTAGTATAAGGACCACTTCTGACACATTTTAAAAAACAAGGGACTAAAAAAATAGGTTTTCGAAACGGGGGACTAAAATTGATTTTTTTTTTTTTAAATAGGGATTAAAAATATATTTAACCCTAAATTTATTAAAAAAACAAAAATGGCAAATTTATCTCAAAATTATTCTCCCAGAAAATTTGTTCTACGTCCCTCTTTGTAATGCAGAAACATTTTCTTCTCCCACCTCTCCTTCAAGTGCTCTGCCACTTACACAGTCCCGAAGGTGACCGACCACGGCGGAAGACGCTACGGCTGGAGACCGCGAGCCACCCTGGCAAACGCCGCCGCCTTCAGATAGGTTGTTGGATAGCCCTCCTTTCAAGGCAAGTTTTCCTTTTCTCTACCCAACCTCTCAATTTTTATTCTCCTTCTATGTTTCTCCATGAACCCAACTTTTAAGTTTTCACCTTCTTCTCTGATTATTGGATGCACCCAAGCCTGTTATTTTATTTATTCTTAACACCTCTCTGTATTTTATTTTTTGGACTCTATTAAGGAATGCTGTGAATTATGTACATTTGATTTTGCTTGGGAGGTGCTTGATAAAATGCCTGAAAATGAACTGAGCCATTAAACCTTGGGGAGTCCGTGTAAATTTATTAGATGCCCAAGGAAAAGGAGATCTAGCACCAGCTGTTATGCTGACTTGGAATGATATATATATAATGATTGATGCTGGAGGACTCATATATAGAGAAATTAAGGTTTTTATTTATTTATGATGGACCATTTCAAGAACTGAGCATATAATTAATTTATAATAGTTGCACTTGATTCTTTCTTTGTATGGTTTATTCCTTGCCGTTCTTTTCTGTTTTATGGGATTGAAGCAAAATAAGGTTGAAGACTAAAACTTTAAGCCAAATTGTAGATGATGAAATGTGGGTGACTTGGAGTGATAAGGTAGAAAGACCGGTTGGACACATTGATGAAACAGAGACTTCATTTTGAAGGTTTCAAAATAGATTTTACAGCAAAAAATTGAACCATGGACTTTTAATTCATCTTTAGACTCTATATACCTTGCTCGACCTAATATATGAATGATGGAGGTCTTCCCTATGGGTTCCTATGGGATGATGACCAGGTGGTAGCAACATGGTTCTACAAAAGATTGTTGTGAGTCTTTATTATGGATATACATATGACTCTACCAATTTTATGTGCTAATTAGCTTTGTTGTTAACTATGGTGTTAGCAGTTAATGGTCTCTAAATTGTCTATTCACACTTTTTGTTAACTAATTGTTGTTTTAAATTTTTATTTTATATAGTTATTATTGAATATTGATCAATGAGGAGTGTGAATAGTCAATAAAGAGTGTCAATAGCTTTACTGTCAATGCAAAATATAACATCCTTATTTGAGAATTTTAGTTTTGCTGATAAATGTGTTATTTTTTTGGTAACCCTTTTGTTCTCAGTTCCTTCTAATTTCTTATCAGTTCTTATGATATAGGAAACAGAAAGTGCAGAGTAGCAATTGTTGATATTTCATGGCTGGCAATCCATCTCATCATGCTTTTGTCAGTGCCCACAACATGAATCAATTTGGATTTCAAGGCATAGAGGCGGCAGAGTCAAAGCCTTCAGCAGTTGTGGATTCACCGGTCACCCTTTTAATTAAGCACCTTCCCGAAGCCATTCCTCATGACACCCTTTTTCGACTCTTATCCCATTATGGTGCTTCCTCTGTTCGTCCTTGTTCTAGTGGAAGGTATTTGTTCTACCGTTTTTGGTTTTGATTATTTAGGGAGAAAAATAGTTTTTTAATTTTTTTTTATACGCTCTGTGAGTGGTTTTTTTTTTTTTTTTTGTAAACTCTTTTGAATACAAACTAACCAAATCTATATACACATTTATGTGCAAGCGACGATTTGAATTCCCCAAATTATATCTTTTTACAATTTGAGTAAGATCACTTAATGGTCAATAAGCATGTAAATCTTGGCACCTTTCCACGTACGCTTTTCTGGATTATTCACATTGTTATGCATCAATGAGTTTTAAACCCTTCATGTCACCATCTATCTGTTCTTGTTAAAGCTTTAAGGAGGTGCTGTCAGACTTGAAGGTCATAGGTATATGATGATGCTTGTTAGGTGTTTTGATAAAATATTAGTAATTTGTGAATATTGTGGTGTGATGTTAGTTTTCTAGTGTATTTATAAAATGTTAGAAAGATTATAATATTGGGATATGTCTTATCTATTAGACATCCAACTCAATTGAGGAAGAAAATATAAATGGGAAAGGGGTATGACAAAATGGTATGGAGAATGAGAGAAGAAGAAAGAATTAGTGGAATGGGTGTTTGTCTGAATACATGGTATTTCATTCTTCATTTCAGGCAGTGACTGAACCTTATATTGTAATTTGTGATTAATAATAAGTCCTTTTTGTGATATCTGTTATTGCATCTTGTTGTTGCCTAGTTTGCTTTACATTGAAGTAATAATTCTTTTAACTTATTTGTACTATTTCTCTCTAAGAGAACTATGTTTTGGATATATTTTTATACTGGTCTCCCATTCATTTGAATTTTCTGGAAGTTAGCATGCCATCACAAATGATGCATAAATCATAATTGCTTGATCTAATGCAGGTTGAGAAATTGTGCTTTTGTGGACTTCAAAAATGATATTCTGGCATCTCAAGCACAGCGTCAACTAAATGGGTATTACTTTTTGAATCATTTTCTTCTGTTTTGGATTTCAAATACTGAAATAAATTGATTGCACATTTGTGTTATGGCCTCGTTAACAATAATCCTGTTTTGCTTTATTTTGCGGTAGTCTATTATGATATCCTTTTCAGTTGATTCCTGATTTTACAACATTATAAAGAAAATAAATACCACTGAATTCATTATAGATTGAGGATAAAAATCGGAAAGTTGTTTAGTAACTAAATGCTTTGTTTGATTGTTTCTTTGTTTTCTTGGGGTTGGTCAGGTTGAGATTTCTTGGTAAAGTCCTGTCAGCAGAGAGAGCTAGTAACCCAACTGAGACTGGTGAAAAAAGCACTGGAGCTCAACTGGGAAATGACGCAAAAACATCAGTGGTGAAGAATGCAAATGCAACCAAACCTAATGATGGAGATATGAAATCAGGAGGTCTCCCTATTCCCGAGCCAATTGCTGAAAGACTTGGTGTTGACTATCCATTTCCTCCTCACCTTGAGTATGCTACTTCTTCGCACTTTGCAGTCTTTTGTATTTGTTGCTTTATTGCAATAGGATGCTAAAGGGTCGCCAGCTGGTGCACAAATATAACAGATAATTTAACAAAATGAAATGAAAATAAATAAATAAATAAATTAAAGAAAGTCACTGTAAATTCATAAAGGAATAGACTTATTTTTTATATATATATATATATATATATATATATATATATATAGTTGAGATTGAGGGGAAGAATCTTGGATCAAATTAAAAGAAGTACTCTTGGAGTTTCGTGCAACTGATCTGCCAGTGTAAAAGTAAAATTTGGTTGGGCAATGTTCTGGTTAACCATTTCACTTGATGTCATTCTTCTAAGCAAGTATAAATTTCTTGAATAGAGAATGACTTTTAAGATTAAGCAGTCTGTAGTCTATATGTTCTCTCGTTCTCTCTCCCTGTTATCGCTCCCTTTACACCTTGTTCTGTTTGAGTGTTTTCTCATTGCATGCAGTTCAAGCGATGTATTTGGTGAAGCAGAATGTCATTGCAACCTTCAATACTTTTCAATGTGTATATTTGTTCTTTTCATTCTTTTATGATATCAAATATCTAAAATTCTGTTGATTATTTCTGTCCATTTATTGCCTTAGTTGTTAATTTATGATGGAAACTTCAAATGATAACCATGGATAGTTTTACCAAATGTTATTTCATAGGGCAGCTCTTACTGAATTGAGTTAGTTTTCAGTTGCACGCTACGAAATAAATTTGAATGTTAAATATGTATAATAATACTATAATGCATCCTACTTATTAATCATGGAAAGTATTGTGTATGTGTATGTGTATGTGTATCAGTGTATGATAATTGGTTTTTGAAACTATCTTTGTAGTGTATAATCATTTTGTTTGGTTTACATATAGTGTAACGAAACTTTCTTACAGGTATGCTTACCCTCCACCAGATGGAAATATACTGACCAACATTGTAAATGCTCTGATTGCTGTTCCCCGCTTTTACATTCAGGTTGTTCCAGTATTAAATGAGGCTGCAAGGATTTATTGGCTTCTTTTTCCAGCACCTGTAGCATTTTCTGTGTGCTTATTTTATACTGACCCACCGATAGTAATCGTATTGGTTTACCTCTCTAATCTAGGTTCTACACTTGATGAACAAAATGAACATTCCAGCTCCATTTCGTATGGCACTTCCCACACCACCATTACCTCCGGAGATACCAGCCCCACCACCACCTCTGCCTCCTCCTTCTGTTACTGTGAAGCCTCGATCTGCTGATCTGTCCAGTGGTGAATCAGAGATGGAATCTTCAGATGAGGTCAGTGCTTCATAAGGATCGTACCTCTGGAGCCTATGTTTGTTGTTTATCGTTTACATCCTTTGCATAACTGTAAGTCAGATTGCCAAAATGCTTCAGAATTGGTATAAAGCATTTAATGTTTTGTTTTTCATCCATTTACAAATTAAATGCATATACTTTTCTTTAATGTTATATTTCATAGATAAATCCTTTTTATCACTATACAATGTGCTTAGGCTGCCCCTCCCTGTTGTGCTTCAGTTTGTGAAAATTCTTATTGAAACAAAAACATTTTGTAAATGAATATCAAGCTCTAAAAATATGGTGCCAATCGATGATTCTTTTTCCTTTCTTTTTCGTATCTTTTTAGAAAGTTTAATTAATACAAGGTTTTTAGGAGGATGGAGCAAGAACAGAAAAGTCTAGACAAAAGCGTCCCAGGCACGAGAGCATTGTTGGCCCTGCCATTGATAAAGACGTGGCTCACGAGGCTGTTGGAGTAAAACCAGCTACCTTGGTCCCTAAAGAAATCCCGGTGATAAAGAAGAAGAACCCTGTCTTACAGGTAATTTCTTTCCAAGAGATTGGTTGCAGGAGTGCATTAACATTGTTTTTAGCTTTTTATTTTTGTTTTGCTTGATGATTTTGCAGATAAAAATTGTTCCCAAAGCAACCCTGAGTGAACATAAAGATGATGACACAAGACAAGAGTTACAAGAGCCAGAAAAAGATGTTCCAGATCCTAACCAATTTTTGACTCAAGAAGAATTAGAGAGAGGAAAGTTGCCTCCTGAGGAAATCTTATCTCTTCCAATGTTTAAGGTATGGAAATATCTATACACTTCCGGTGTTACATGCACAACAACTACTGAGCCTTATCCTAAATGCTACATTCACATTGGAGACGATGTTAATATCCTAATTTAGTATCTGCAGCTGGATCAAAAACAATTTTCATCAACCTCATAAAAGATCCTAATTTGTTATATGTTCATAGCTTCTAACTTGGGACTAATGGTGGTAGTTACCAGCTGCTACTGTGCTGGTCTGTGTTGGTTTATAAATAAGAACAATTTGTTATAAAACTCTATACAACATGTTTTATCAAAGAAACACAATAGACTTGGCTTAAGGAATTTGCCACATGTTTCTATTATTTTTTTTTATTTTTTATATTGCATTGATGTTCTCTCACTGGATTTAATCTATATCACAATGCTCTATCCTGCATTTATCTTGTTTTTCTTCCCCTTTGACGAGTAATAGAAGCCTAATTCTAGTTAGATGTGGGCTGGCAACTTTAATATCTGATTAGATTAATAATTTCCTTTAGATATTACCTGAAAGCAAGGGTTGAAGCTCATGAATTTACACATTTACCCATGGTTGAGCAGAGAAATAGAGATTATATGATTTGGAATTTGGTTACTGTTAGGATCCAATTGCAAGGCATGGGACTTGAGTCCCACATCTATGTGATTCCGATGTAGGGTTTATATGGCCTTGGGCTCTCCAACCACAATAACTAGCTTTTGTGTTGTGGTTTTCACAAGGTTCGTATCAATTCGTATTGGAGCTTTCTGCCATGTCTCGGTTGCAAACGTGCGGTGCGGGTGGTGAAGCTGGCATTGCCAGTATTCGCCTGGGTCTAGCCACAGGGCTAGTGCACAGCCAACCCGCATGGGCACCGAGGCTGTGGAGCGTGGGCTGTTAGGATCCAATGGCAAAGTATGGGACTTGAGTCCCACATCGGAAGTATAGGGTTCCGGTGTGGGTTTAATATGGCCTTGGGCTTTCCAACCACAACGGCTAGCTTTTGTGGTGTGGTGCTCCCAAGGGTCATATAAGTTACATTCACAAACTCTCCTGCCTCTATTATGAAAACCACTTTGTGATTTCAAGCTTTGAAATAAATTTAGGAGTACTTTAGATTTCCCAGTCTTGATCTCGTAGAAGCTCCCTGAATGAGGTTTTCCGTGACTATAAACTTGAGTAAAGTTTCAAGTGAGAAACTCTTATTGGCAAGTTAGCCTTTTACTTTCCTAATTTGCATGACAGCACTTGGCCCTTGTCTAATTTTCTTTTTCATCAGTATTTACTGAATTCTAGATTATATGAGGTGATTAATCTAGTGGAACTTTTTCAGTACTAATCTTTAAAAAAATCTGATGCATTGTATTGTCCAATGGTTCATGGTTCCTGTTTCCTTGTACATTTTTGTTTTTGGAATTGTGCATGATTTACTAGTTTGGAAATAATTGATGTTGTGAAAGCTTCTGTGGTGCAAAAATGTATGTTTATGAGACTTTTGTTTTTGAACTGATGGTTTGTGCAGAACTATACTGCTGGAAATCCTGCTCCTGTGTTGTATATTAAGAATTTGGCAAAAGATGTGATTGCGGATGATTTCTATTTTATTTTTGGTAAGCCCTCGAGACTTAGTTTATTCAGGTTTTGTTTAGAATTTTTCTCTTTCAATTTGAATGCTTAACTAGCCAAAAATCAAATTATAAAGAATTCAACAAAAAAAATATGAAATACTTTGAGATTTTCGTTTTATATTATTATTGTATTTGTATGGATGTTGATCCAGTAGTTTATCTTATCTTTCTTTTATTGCCACAGGGTCCTTGTTTGGAAGTACTGAGTCTGCCAAATCTGGTCTTCAAGTCAAACTGATGCAGGTAAGATCTTGATTAGCATTTTAACTGTGTGCCAATATCAATTTTTGCTGTTGATGTTATGCAAAAAGGGATCCAAAGTAAATATTGGCTTGTTATAAGAATGTTCCAGTTAATGTCAACACACAGATGCTGATTACTTGATCCTGAGTGCCAAGTTAACTAACCAGTATTTACATCTCAATTGAAGTCTTGTAATAGCATAATTGCGAGCCTGAAATTAATGGCTAGTTCTGGATTTCAGGAAGGAAGGATGAGGGGTCAAGCGTTTATAACATTCCCCTCAATTGAGCTGGCTCATCATGCTCTGGTATGTTTCTCACAGGAGACTGGTTTTCCACTTTTTAATTGTTTGTTAAAAGAACTATCAACGATGGTTTATTTAAGATGATTATGTTTTCAGGTCTTTTTTCCCTTTGTATTACAATGTCTTTTCTTCTTTTGTCAAAAAAACCTTTGCAAAATTTACTAAATAAAGAAATCAATAAGGTTGGTTTTTGGAGATTGTTAAGTAGCATATGCAGTTTGACATGCTAATAATATTCTCATTCTTTTTCATTTAATGAATCGTGCTGATAAGAATTGATTAGTCAAATTATTGGTTGTCATATTCATGGTTTATATTGCATTTTACCTTTGGTTGCAGAATCTAGTGAATGGATATGTATTAAAAGGGAAGCCAATGATCATTCAGTTTGGTAGGAATCCTGCTGCTGCCAAAGGAACCTAAAATATGTGGATACAGGGAGGTATATATTCCAGATTATGTGCTTTGAGAGGCACGTGATTGTAGTTGCTCATCAGTTAATTACATGTGTAAAGATGGCTGATGCTGCAACCTTCATTGATTGGGAGAGGAGTCTGCTTAAGACCACAGCAACGACAACATTCAGGAATGTTAGTGTATGGGATCATTGTTGATGCTGGCATGTATGTGCATGCATTCTCCTTGGGTTTGTCATAGTGAGATGATGGGTTTTGGATTCTCTAAAGTTGGATTTCCCTAAAGTTCTTGCATTTAGGCAAAATTTAAGGGTGTTTTTGTTTTTATTGCACCCAACAAATTTGACTCCAAAACTTATTTGATATAATTTTGCCTAACTTTAAAGAAATTTAGGGATTCCTAAATGTAGGGAATCTGGATTCGAGATGCTGGCATGTATGTGCATGCATTCTCCTTGCTTCATCTTTCTTTGTTTCCCATCTTGGAAATTACATTAGGTTTGAATCTTTGTTACCAGGCTAGTCTTTCGTGGGAAAATCAAGTCATTTCCAGCTGGCCAGGATCCCGTTGTTTTTTCCTCTTCACTGTTGTAAAAATGCAAGCATAGTGATAGCTAAGGGTGGCAAACGGATGGACCGGATGGATTTTGATTCGGATTATAATGGATTGGATAAAAACAATCCATCAATCCATTTTGATCCATTAAAAATCTATTGAAAAAATCCAATCCATCCATGATCCATTTCATAAAAAACCATCCAACCCATCCATTAATCATTTTTATATGGATGGATATCCGATTCATCCATTTAAAAATATATTATACATTAAAATTTTATTTTAACAATTTTTAAAAACTAAATATTTTCTCTCTCTAAATATTTTCTTTCTCTAAATATTTTATATAATATTTTATAAAAAGTTAAAATAGTTATTATATTTTTACAATAAAACAATAAAGAATAAATGATACCAATAAATATATTATGATCCCAATCCGAAATTTCACATTCTGATATTCAAACGCGCTTTTGTTCTTGTGTCTCAATTTTGTGCCTTTGACTAGGAATAATAATTATATAAAATAAAAAATACTTAATTAAATAAATAGAAAAAATAAGGAAAAAACAAATAAAATGAAGAAGTGAACGACACAAGTGAAGAAAACAAATCAGATTTTGCCTTGGTCACAATTTGAACAAGTTTTTCACCATAGGGCATGGAGATAGAAATAGAGAGAGAGAGAGAGTGTAGGTGTTGTCGGCGCTATTCGACGCACTTCCACTACTTCGTCGCCATCGCCAATCGTAACATCGAGATCCTCAAAACGAAGCTCTGCATTATTAGAAGCAATGAGAGGGAGGGAGGGAGGGAGGGAGAGAGAGAGAGGGGGGGGGGGGGGGGGGGGGGGGGTGGGTGTACACAGAGAAGAAGAAGAGAAACTTTTTCATTCTTCTCAGATCTACGACTTACAGAGCCACTTCATTTTCATCTTTCTAATGTTTTTTTTGTCATATTTTAAAAATATTTTCAAATAAAATATTTTTAAAAATCCAGTAAAACATATTTTCAATATATTTTTTATTTTTAATGAAAATGGAAACAGGAAGCATTCATATACTAATAAGGTCCTGGAGTAATAAAAAAAAATCAGATCCCAAATGATCCATTTCTTTTAAATGGATAATAAATGATCCATTTCTTTTTTGTGTTTGATCCAATGGATTAATAAAAAGTATTGGATGGATCTATAACCATCCATTAATAAAAATAATCCAATCCAATCCAATCCACTTAGTTTATTTTAGATTATTGGATGGATTGGATGGATTTCGTCATGGATGAACCGGATGGATAATTGATCCGTGGATCCTTTTGCCACCTCTACTGATAACAGAATATATATCATAAAAATAAAAATAAAAATCAGGGGAGGGAATCAATGACTGTCAATTATACACTTTCTAATCACTGTCAGAGAGCAGGAGAGTCTGGACAAGAAAGAGTGGGTTCAAGTTTATGAATTTTTCCAAACAGTATAGGATTTATTTGAATTTCTTCAGAAAATTTAGAGATCAACAGATGTACGGGTTGATAGATCAGCTTAATAAAATCCTTATGAAACCTAATGAAAATGTACATGAAGGATTCAATTACAATTTTTCATAAGCTTAGGAGCTCAATCAAAAAAAAAAAAAATTTGTATAAGAACTTATTTTATTCTCTTCATGTCTCTATTTTCTTTTCCATTTATAACACTGTTGAAAATTTAACATTCGCAATACCGTTAATATCTCCATTTTCAAACTTTGACTTGATAACTTTAAAGTTTAAAATTTCTGATTGCCACTGATAGCTACGTTTTCAAACGTAGCAATAAATATATGAGCAAAAGAGAAATCAATGTTTTTTTTTTTTTCAAAGTATTAAATAAAAACAGTGTAATTGTTAGAAACTAGTGTGATATACTCGTGCGTTGTACGGGTAAATTTTCCATTTAATCGTTATTTGACATAGTAAGATGATAGAGATAGAAAATTGTATTTTGCAGGGGAGACACAATAAGTGTCTATTTATTACGGATTATAAAAAATGATTTCTGTATTATTTATAAAAAAATAGGACCTTATTGAAATGTGTGTTGGTCAAGTGGAAGGGACTTGGGTCCATTAAGCATGAGGTCATGGGTACGATCCCTAAATTCATTTGTATGAAAAAAAAACACTATTGGGAGGGGTCTCCGCTTAGGTGTTTGACCATACCTTGAGAGATTAGTCTGTCACCTAACGGTTGGGAGGATACTCTTGGAGACTAAATAATCAAATAAGGTTGGTTGGGGGTCGTATGTGAAGTTGACATAGGGAAACACAGGGGGGGGTGGTTTGGATTGTGTTTCTTAGCATTTTTTTGTAAACTCTTTCTCTAAAACCTTTTCACAAGCAAGCAATGAAATAAATACACAATAAAAGTCTTTTTAAAGAAGTTAACGAACACAGAATCAAATCCCCATAATTAGTATAAATGAAAACTGTAAAGAGATAGGGATAGAAGATTCACAAAGATGTTTTTATCCTGGTTCACTCTCTTCCAATCAAGAGTTACGTCCAGTCCCTTCTACTTGAAGGTTTTCTCACTATAATCCAATAGCTTTACAAGTATTCAACACCTCTTCAGGCTTACAATCTTACAAGTATTCAACACCTCTCTAGGCACTCAAGAATTCTTTTTCAGTCAAGCATCTTCAGGCTCTCTCTAACTTAAGAGATTTAAAGATTGATCTACAAGCTCACTATGTGTAAGGGTATGAAAGTTTAAGATCAGATGAGATTACAAAGAATAATATCACTTAGAGATTTTGACAAAATTTCAGCACTTTTGATTATCAGAGCTTTTTTTTTTTTTTTTTTTGTCATCACCTTCTTCACTGGGGTCGTCCAGTATTTATAGAAGGTTACGGCTTCGGCTTTTTCTTCTTCAACGGTCTTTAATAAATCCGTTTAGAAATAACATTAAATACTACGATCTGTTGAGTCTGATAACTTGATCTGTGATCTTCAGAAAAGCACTCTTGGTTATCAGAAAGCTCGAAATGGTTCTGTCACTTCTCTCTTATACTCGAAAGTAGCCTTTTGTCTTTCCTCTTTTGTACTTTAGTCAACTTTACAACAGCTTGTGTCAGAGTACAAAGTTTTATGTAATCAATGGCACTATGTTTCTCTTACCAAGAAACAAAGCGTAAACAACTCAAAATAACACAGGAAAGAGATACGGATCTTTCGAAATTAAATCAACAATAATTTGAAATAAGTTTTCTTACTAGACGGGTTAGAAAGATATACGTCTTTGGACGTGCATTTTCATTATGGAACTAAGAGAGAACAAGGTAGTCTATTGATATCTCGTCTAGTTAGCTACTCATCTAGCTTCTATCGGGTAGTCCATTCTTTTCTTGGGTAGACTATAAGTCTTTGGACTTCCTATCTACTACAAAAAAAAGTCAAATAGTGACTGAAAATAGCGACCGATTTTTTCAGTTGCAAACGGCGACCGAATTTGCGATGGAATTTAGTATCTTTTAGATAGTCTATAATAATGTATTCAGCGACCGAAAGTATAGGTAGCAACCATATTGGTCGCTATTTCGGTCGCTAAATTATTGATTTTAAAAGTCAAACTTTGTTGACTAAATAGCTACCAAACCTGGGACCGATATTATCCCAACGATCATATTCTAATATTTTTTGCGACCGATATTAGTTCGGTCGCCAACATGCGCATGAAATAAATAAATTGGGAGCCTTTTAGCGACCGAATCCTATTCGGTCGCTAAGTTAATTAATGAAAATCTCAAATGCAACCAACAGTGGCCGATTTTGGCGACCGAATTTAAAAATTGGGAATGGCGATCAATTTAATGACCGAATAATTCGGTCGCTAAAACTAAAATCCCTAATTCGCGAGCAACCCCCCTTTCTTCCTCACTTCTGTGTTTTTCCTTCTCTCTTCCTCCCCCAAGCCCCCTGCCACCACCTCCTTGTCTCCGGCAACCATGCGCACAGCTCCAGCCACCACGTGCATCGCGTCACGCCTTCCACCACCTTGTCTTCTCCCTCGGTTCTCTACTCCCTCAGTTCTTCCTCTTCTTTCCTTTTCTCTTCGCGTGATTCCGGCGATCGCATCACCACCGCGTCCCGCCTTCCACCACCACGGCACTCTGGTAAGTTCTCCTCCCCCTCCTATATTTTATTCCTCTTCCATTCCTCTTCTTATCTTTGCTCCTCTGCTCCACAGAAACCACCCCCACCACTCTGGCCACCGCCCCCACCATACTCCCTGCCACTGCAAGGTAAGCCTCGCTTTCTCTATTCAATTTAAAATTTACATCTAGATTTAGAGTAAGCAAAACATTTAGTGGGTGGTCAACTCATCACAATAATTTGTCTCATTGTGTTTTTGAAATATTTGCTCAGTATTATTTAGTATCTGGATATAACTCTTTTTACTTTAATTGGCTTCCTAAAGATGTATGTGTTAAGTCTCTAAAATGTCTGTGTGCATTTCCCTAAGTTTTGATGAAAACTAAACATTGGTTAATGATTTAATTAACCTACTTTGTGGTTGCTAACCTGTCTACTTAGTGTACAGATCAGAAGATTACAAAACTCACCTGTCTGTCTACCTAAGTATCAACCTGTCCGTTTAAGCCAAAAAATCAACCTGTCTGCTGACTAGGATTGTTGACTATATGCAAACTGGTTTACAACCTGTCTCTACTCTACTCTTCAACTTGTCCAAGATTCTTTGTTAAAGAACTCGAAGTACAGGAAGCTTTTGCAAGCTGTCCCCTCATGAAGAATACTCTGAGAACTCTCTCTCACGCTTATCAAGAAACTCAGAAGTGCTCTCTCTCAAGCAACCTAGGAAGTCAGAGATAAACTTCCAGTTAAAGAATGTTTCCAACATGCTTTATTCCCTGGTACTTTCAGTCATTACACAGAAAGGGAAATGTACTCTGCAAAAGTACAAAAGCACTCTGCACAACTGAGTTAATTTCTACACGATGCATAAAGCTATTATCCTTCATGTTAGAGTACAACCAACGTCTCCATTGCATTAATGGCTGCCCAGAACGACTATATTGCATTTAATGAAGCTCTGCTTGAAGCCATCGTTGCAAGGAATGTCTCTAACGGATATTAAATGTTTGAAGGCTATAAATACAGAAGTCATTGAAGATGAACACATCAGAGTTTACAAAGCATTAAAGAGCAATTACTCTGTTCATTTATTTACTTTGTACTCTTCAATCATTTGAAGTTATTACGCAGACTTTCCTAAGCTTTACATTTAAACCACTCTCTGAGTGTTAGTGAAAGATCTGTCTGTCTGTAAGTGTATTTATTACAAACCAAACTCTCAAACAAATCTGAGTGAGCCTGAAGAGGCTAGGTGTGCAAAGAATACTTGTGTTGGAGCCTGAAGAGGCTAGGTGTGCAAACAATACTTGGAGTCTGTAACCTGATCAGTTATAGTGGATAAATCTTGGTGCTGCCAAGGACTGGACGTAGCTCTTTGTGTTAAAAAGTGAACCAGGATAAATCTCTGTGTTAATCTCTCTTCCCTTAATCTCTTTAGTTGTTTTGATTATATATCATTTGCTTTCTAACTAAGGGGTTAAAACTGTTTTTATCAAGACTGTTTTTCATCTATACGTGTGTTGTTTTCTGAGAAAACTACAACAGACAGGTGACCTGTCTGTGTAACCTTTTTACACCCGTCTGTGCTTAGCTTCTGCATGCAAAAAGTTTTTAACTTTATTTTAATTTCTGATAAACACAATTCAACCCCCCTTCTCGTGTTTATAGTTGTCTATTTCAGTTGGTATCAGAGCTCAGCCTTTGGGTTGAGCATCTAACAGTATAGAGGTAAAAGATCCTGAAGAATAGACATGACTGCTGGAGCTAGTGGAAGTAACCAGACTGAAGGAGCCTCCTTAACCAGACCTCCATTCTTCAATGGAGAAAACTACAACTATTGGAAAGACAGATTTCAATGGTTCATTCTATCTACAAACTCTGATCTCTGGGATGTCATCACTGATGGTCCTTTCTTCCTAAAAATGATGACAACACTGATAAGCCAAAAGCTCAGTGGACCCCTGCAGAAAAGGCAAAGTGGGAGCTGAATCACAAAGCCAGATACAACATTATTTGTGCTCTCAGTCCTGATGAATTTGAGAAGGTCTGTGCCCGTGATTCTGCCAAAGAAATATGGGACACCTTAGCTGTCACACATGAAGGAACAGCCAAAGTCAAAGAATCAAAAATTGCCATACTTGTCAGAAAGTATGAACTGTTTCTCATGGGGGAAGGAGAATTTGTTGCTCAAATGATTGGGAGATTCCAAACTATCATCAATGGTCTAAAGTCTCTTGGCAAAATTTACTCTAATGCTGAGAAGGTTGGAAAGATACTTAGGAGTCTACCTAAGCAGTGGAGACCTCTGGTAACTGCTATCTCTCAAGCCAAAGATCTTACCACCTTGACCATGGATGAACTCCTTGGAACACTTACTGTTCATGAGCAAGAACTTGGAGATGAAGTCTCAATAAAGAAGGGCAAGTCAATTGCTCTGAAGGCTGATCAAAGGTCTTCCAAAGCTTCTAAAGCTTTGAAGGCAGATGAGTCATCCAGTGATGATGACCTGTCTGAATCTGAGGATTCTGAAAGTGATGAAGAACTATCTCTCTTAACCAGAAAGATAAAGCTTCTCTTACAGAAAAAGAAGTTCAGAAAGGATAAGCCATTCAGAGATTCAACAAGGACAAGAACTTCAAGGATTCCACTTCAACAGACAAGAACTCAATTGTCTGCTATGAGTGCAAGAAACCAGGTCACATCAAAGCAGAATGTCCTCAACTCAAGAAAGCCCTGTTTAAGAAGTTCTTCAAAAAGAAGAAGAAAGGAATGATGGCTACTTGGGAAGATCTAGAGTCAACATCTACTGATGAGGAGACAGAGGAAGAAGCAAATCTCTGTCTAATGGCTAACACTGACTCTGATTCAGATAATGAGGTAAATTCTGATTATGAGGAATTACTTGATGCCTATGAAGAATTGTTGGAGGAATCCAATTGTTTATCCAAGGCTTTCAAATCTCTCAAGAGAGATCATGTTAAGCTCCTCAGTGAGCATAAACAGAAATCTCTAGAGTGTGAGAAATTTGCCAAGGAGAACAGTGAGCTGAAGACTGAAAAGTCTAATGAAGCTAAGATCTCTAGTGATACGTCACAGTATGAAGAAGTTGAAAAACTTCAACAGAAAGTGGAAGAGCTCACTTCTGATCTTGCCAAATTTGTTAATGGTAGAGAAAATCTGACCAAGCTGCTTGGCTGTCAGAGGCACTCCCTTAACAAAGAAGGTATAGGATATGTCCATCAGATACATCATAAAGTATCAACTACGCACTCTAAAGTGTCTGCTACATCTACTTCTATTAATTCCATACCTGTCTGTAATTTCTGTGGAAAGACTGGACATGTTATGTCTAAGTGTCTTCATAAGAAAAGAAGGAAGTCTTCACAGACTCCTAGAACTAACAGAAAAGGACCCAGAAAACTATGGGTACCTAAAGATCAAATAATCTCTGTTGCAGATGTCCTCAACAGCACAAAGAAAACACCACTGCTGGTACCTGGACAGTGGCTGCTCGCGACACATGACAGGAGAAAGGTCTATGTTCCTAGACCTCCAACTTAAAAAGGGAGGACATGTGGCATTTGGTGGAAATCAGAAAGGGAAGGTTATAGGAATTGGTACTATTGGTGGTAAACCTCCTCTTCCCTCTATATCAAATGTTCTTATGGTTAAAGGGTTAAAACACAATTTGCTTAGCATAAGTCAATTATGTGACAGTGGATTTGATGTCTCCTTTACCAAAGATTTCTGTATAGTTAAAGATCTAAGTGGCAAAACCCTCTTTTCAGCTAAAAGGCAACAAAATCTGTATAAGATTGAACTGACTGATCTCTCAGATCAAAGTGTAACCTGTCTGATGTCTAAAGAGGATGAAAGATGGTTGTGGCACAAGAAACTAGGACATGCTAGTATGAAATTAATTTCAAAACTAAAAAGGGATAACCTTGTGAGAGGATTGCCTGATATTAGTTTTAAGAAAGATGTTTTGTGTGATGCATGTCAGAGAGGTAAACAGATAAAATCAAGTTTCAAATCTAAAAACCAAGTATCAACCTCTAGACCTCTTCAGTTGTTACACATGGATCTGTTTGGACCAGTTAGTGTTGCTAGCTTAGCTGGAAGGAAATATGGATTTGTCATAGTTGATGACTATTCTAGATATACATGGGTACTCTTCTTAACTCACAAGGATGAGTCTTTTAAGGCTTTCTCAGTATTCTGTAAAAGAGTACAAAATGAGCAGGGTTTCTGCATTTCTACTCTTAGAAGTGACCATGGGGGAGAATTTGAAAATGAGCAGTTTAGTCAGTTCTGTGAGGAGAATGGGATCTCTCACAATTTCTCTGCACCTAGAACTCCTCAACAAAATGGAGTGGTTGAGAGAAAGAACAGATCTCTGCAAGAGATGGCTAGATCTATGCTCAATGAGAATAATCTCCCTAAGTACTTCTGGGCAGAAGCAGTAAACACAGCCTGTTATGTACAAAACAGAATACTCATTAGGCCTTTTCTAAAGAAGACTCCCTATGAACTGTGGAAAGGAAAAAGCCCCAACATTTCTTAGTTTCATGCATTTGGTTGTGAATGCTTCATCTTAAATACCAAGGATCAACTTGGAAAATTTGACTCTAAGACAGACAAAGGTATCTTTTTGGGATACTCTGAAATGTCTAAAGCCTTTAGAATTTACAATTCTAGAACATCTGTTATTGAAGAATCTGTCCATGTCAAATTTAATGATAACTTAAAGACTGATAAGGAACTGTCAGATCTAGAAGATGATCTTGCAGGTCTTGATATAAACAAGTCAGAAGATCAACAACCTGACTTAACCAAATCAGAACCTGAAGCAGAACTAGACAGACAAGTGGAGCAGACACGTCAACAGACAAGTCAGAATCCTCTTGAAAGAGAATGGAAATTCAAAACTCATCATCCTATGGATCTCATCATTGGACATCCCTCGGAAGGAGTGAGAACCAGATCTACCTTAAGAGAATCAAGCAATGTGGCCTTTTTGTCAGAAATAGAGCCAAAGCACATTGAAGAAGCTCTTGATGATGAAAGCTGGATTCTTGCTATGCAAGAAGAACTCGACCAGTTCACCAGAATTGATGTCTGGACACTTGTCTCCAAGCCCAAAAATAAGTCTGTCATTGGAACAAGATGGGTCTTCAGAAACAAGTTAGATGAAGATGGCAAAGTTGTCAGAAACAAGGCAAGGTTAGTAGCTCAAGGCTATAACCAACAAGAAGGTATTGACTATACTGAAACCTTTGCACCTGTAGCTAGAATAGAAGCTATTCGCATACTGATGTCATATGCTGCACAACACCAAATCACTCTTTTTCAAATGGATGTGAAAAGTGCGTTTCTCAATGGAATAATTGAAGAAGAAGTTTATGTTAAACAACCCCCTGGTTTTGAAGATATTGATAAACCAGATCATGTTTTTAAACTTAAAAAGGCATTATATGGTTTAAAGCAAGCACCTAGGGCATGGTATGATAGACTAAGCTCTTTTCTCATGCATAATGGTTTTACAAGAGGTCAAGTAGATACTACTCTGTTTAAGAAAAGCTATAAAGAAAATTTCATTGTAGTCCAAATATATGTTGATGATATTATTTTTGGAGCAACTAATGAAAAGCTGTGCAAGGATTTTTCAAAGCTGATGCAAGCAGAATTTGAGATGAGCATGATGGGAGAATTGAAGTTCTTCCTTGGTCTACAAATCAAACAAACAAGTGATGGAATCTACATCCATCAACAAAAGTATATCAAGGAAATGCTCAAGAAATACAAAATGGAAAGTGCTAAACTTATGAAAACTCCCATGGAAACCAATGCAAAACTCAGTAAAGATGATGAAGGTAAAAAGGTAGACCAAACTGTCTACAGAGGTATGATTGGATCTTTACTGTACTTAACCTCAAGCAGACCTGATATTCAATTTAGTGTCTGCATGTGTGCTAGATTTCAATCTGACCCAAGGGAATCTCATCTTAAAGCTGTTAAGAGAATATTTAGATATTTGCTTGGTACTACTAATCTTAGTTTACTGTATTTAAGAACTAAAGAATACAGATTAGTGGGATTCTGTGATGCTGACTTTGCTGGAGACAGAATAGAAAGAAAAAGCACCAGTGGAGGATGCCACTTCATTGGAGCAAATTTGGTCTCTTGGTCAAGCAAAAGGCAGACAACTATTGCTCTATCTACTGCTGAAGCAGAATATATCTCAGCTGCTAGTTGTTGCTCTCAACTCTTATGGGTAAAACATCAACTTGAGGATTACTCTATTTTTGAGCATAATATATCTGTATGGTGTGATAATTCTAGTGCTATCTGCTTAACTAAAAATCCAATTCAGCATTCTAAGGCTAAGCATATAGAGATCAAACATCACTTCATTAGAGATTATGTTCAGAAAGGTATCTTTGATATTAAGTTTGTTAAAACTGAAAATCAATGGACTGATATCTTCACTAAGCCTTTAGCAGAAGAAAGATTTTTATTTATTAGAGATAATTTAAACATGCATTGTACTGTTGAATAAAATGTCTGAGTTTTTGAACTGTCTGTGATCACCTGTCTGACTCTGCTGAGTCAATATGATGAAACCCAACAGGTTTATTAAAATGGTTATTATTTTTTATCTATTTATACCATTTGTTAATCTGAAGCTAATCATGGACACGGCAGTTTTTACCTCGAAACCATGTTTTCATTATGTCTAAGTGGGCGCTACAGTTCCCCACATAAATAGCGCCATTCTTAATTAAAAATTTTTTTTCTCTCTCTCCTGCTTTTACTGCTTTAAAAGGCAAATCTTCAGAAAGTTTCAAACTTTATCCTTCTCTAAAGCCCTAAGTCTTTTCGTCTTCGTCTTCCTCTCGTTCAAACCCTTCTCTCTTCCAAAACTTTCTTTTTCTCTCTTCTCTGAAAAATGGCATCTTCAAAGCGCCTGTCTCCAAAAGAGATTGATGAGCAATACGAAATGAGAATAGCTGATGTAGAGAAGATTCTACCTGGAAAGACTGTTGATCTTCAACAGATGAAGAAATGGGGAATGGATGTCACTGAAGAGTTGGAATACTCTAAGTGGACAGCCTTCTTTGATATCAAGGAGTTGGTCCATCCCAAGCTTGTCAGAGACTTCTGGAGAAATGCTGTGGTCATCGCCAACGTGGTTGATGGAACCAAGAGCTTCAAGGCTCAAATGTCAGCTGATGTGACTCTCCAGTTTCCTATCAGCTCTCTGGAATTGGCAACCAGATGCCCAAGGATTGGAACTGCTTTCAGACCTGACTGGGAAGATCAGGTGGGAACTGAAAGTGTCAATATTGCTATATATGGAGTTCCCAACCCTGAGAACAAGAAGCCTGTCAGCATGGTGCCCAAGTGCAGGTTCTTGCACAAGCTGCTTCTGGAGTGTGTGATGCCCAGAAAAGGGTCAAGAGACAATGTGACCAAGTTGGACAGATTTGCTTTGTACCACTTGATTCACAAAATCAAGATAGACATCAATGATCTCATCTAAATGTATCTTGAGTCTCTGATCAGAAGGACAAATATGCCTACCTACCCTTATGGAATGCTGCTGACAAGGGTTTTTAGGAACAAGATATTTGTTCCAACTGATGTCCACTTTGTGGACATGGCTCTGCCCATAGACAAGAAGGTCTTGTCTATGATGGGGATTGAGGGAATCCCTCTGGAGGATGAAGAAGAAGAGAAGAAGAAGAAGAAGAAGCCTGCTATTGAGCAGAAGCTGAAGGAAAAAGCAGAAGAACCTGCTGATTCCACTGGTGAATCAGAGTTTCCAATCTTTGAAAGAATTTGGAAAGCTGCTGGAAAGGTTCCAGACAGGATCAGAGGCCTGAGGAACCCACAGCTTCTGAAGGATCTGCTGAGACAGTTGAGCCTCTCAGATTCAAGCTGAAGAAGCCCTCTCCCAAGAGGAAGACCAGTGAGGCTGGAAAATCTGGTGTGGTTTCTGTACAACCCACCAAGAGAAGAAGACTGGTGAAGACCTTTACCAAGGTCAGACAAGTGGAGTCTGTGCCTAGTAAAGAGGAAGCACCTGCTCAGGGGGAGCAGATATCTCCACCCTCAGAGGAGCCTAGGGAAATCAAATCTCTTGATTTGGGATTCATACCCAGAAAAAGAAGGTCAGGCTACCCTATGCCTGTAGTGGCTGTTGCTGAAAGGGAAGCAGTCCCTGCAGAAGAGCCTGTTGTTGCTGCTGCTACTGCACCCTCTGCTGACCTGTCTGCTGGAACACAGACAGTTGGTCATCATGAAGAAGCTTCTCTGTCCCCTTCAAGGAAGAAAGCAAGGCACTTTGAAGATCAGCTCTTCACCTTCCCTTCTGCACCATCCTCTCCCCTTCATCTAGGTATTCCAGATTCTGTTGTTTCTTCCCCCTCTGCTCTCTGTGTCAACCCTTTATCTGTTGCCTCCCCTTTTCATTCACCTGTCTCCTCTCACCCCACTCAAACATCTTTTGATGTCGTGTCTGATGTATGTCAGTACAGAGTTGTTCACAGGGACTCAACTCCCAGAGAACAATCTGGCATATCATCTAGACTGTTTGTGAGTGATTTGCAATCTCTGATGACTGCAAGTATATCTCACTTATCTGTCATCCCTTCTCCTCCACCTCACATTCTGAACCCATGTAGGGAGATTTTCTTTTATCCCCCTATTGTGTTGTTCATTAGAACATTGGAAGGATCTCACTATCCTGCCTCTGTTGTAATGTTACCCTCTAGGTCTAGATACTTTTTTCTTTTAGTCACAGGATCTAATTCATTCTTTTCCCACATAGACTCTCTCTTACCCTTACCTCCATCTGTCTTAGCCAATCAACCTCTTCCCCCTCCTATTCCAATAAGAGTCACTCGTCTGTCTCTTTGTGAAAGACTCTCCTGTGTCTTTCCCTCTCCTGATTGTGACCCAGTCAGAATCACCCCTCTGTTTAAAATAGCATTTCTTCCTTTATTTTATTTCAGAACCATTCATCAACTTTTCTTTCCCCGTGTCTCCTCACCTTTCTCTGTACCTAAGGCACCCCCAGTTTTCGCCTTACCCTGGTATCCATCCCTGTCTGCTGCTTCAACCAGCTTGTCTACAGAAGTCTCCTCCTCTCAGATGGTGGATTCAGATAGCTTCAATCTTCTTGAGACTGAGCTAGAAGAAGTCAGAAGACAATTGGATGCAGAAAGGCATGCTAGGCTGCTGTTAGAACAGAAAGTTGATTCCCTGTATCTTCTTTTTAATCAGCCTAGATGAGTAGCTGTAGGAACTGCCTTGTAATTGAAATGCTTATGATGAATACAAATCAATTTTACTTTATTATTTTCTCTTTATTGTCTCTTTTTCTCTCCACTGTTATATGTTTACTCTTTTTGTTGCTGACAAAAGGGGGAGAAAAATGTAAGATGATTAATGTAAAATGTTTGGAGAAAATTATGTGATATATGCTAAGTGATCTGGAGAATATAAACATTTACTCTGATATTTTGAACTTAAACCTGTTGCATATTACTCTGATGCTCTCTATTGAACACAAATGCATCTCTCTGCACATATAGAAAATATCAACTTGTCTACTGTCTGTTATTCTGTACTCTGATATTTTCAAAGGTTCATTAAATCATCTGAATGTTTGTCATCATCAAAAAGGGGGAGATTGTTAAGTCTCTAAAATGTCTGTGTGCATTTCCCTAAGTTTTGATGAAAACTAAAAATTGGTTAATGATTTAATTAACCTACTTTGTGGTTGCTAACCTGTCTACTTAGTGTACAGATAAGAAGATTACAAAACTCACCTGTCTGTCTACCTAAGTATCAACCTGTCCGTTTAAGCCAAAAAATCAACCTGTCTGCTGACTAGGATTGTTGACTATAAACTGGTTTACAACCTGTCTCTACTCTACTCTTCAACTTGTCCAAGATTCTTTGTTAAAGAACTCGAAGTACAGGAAGCTTTTGCAAGCTGTCCCCTCATGAAGAATACTCTGAGAACTCTCTCTCACGCTTATCAAGAAACTCAGAAGTGCTCTCTCTCAAGCAACCTAGGAAGTCAGAGATAAACTTCCAGTTAAAGAATGTTTCCAACATGCTTTATTCCTTGGTACTTTCAGTCATTACACAGAAAGGGAAATGTACTCTGCAAAAGTACAAAAGCACTCTGCACAACTAAGTTAATTTCTACACGATGCATAAAGCTATTATCCTTCATGTTAGAGTACAACCAACGTCTCCATTGCATTAATGGCTGCCCAGAACGACTATATTGCATTTAATGAAGCTCTGCTTGAAGCCATCGTTGCAAGGAATGTCTCTAACGGATATTAAATGTTTGAAGGCTATAAATACAGAAGTCATTGAAGATGAACACATCAGAGTTTACAAAGCATTAAAGAGCCATTACTCTGTTCATTTATTTACTTTGTATTCTTCAATCATTTGAAGTTATTACGCAGACTTTCCTAAGCTTTACATTTAAACCACTCTGAGTGTTAGTGAAAGATCTGTTTGTCTGTAAGTGTATTTATTACAAACCAAACTCTCAAACAAATCTGAGTGAGCCTGAAGAGGCTAGGTGTGCAAAGAATACTTGTGTTGGAGCCTGAAGAGGCTAGGTGTGCAAACAATACTTGTGTTGGGTGGAGTCTATAACCTGATCAGTTATAGTGGATAAATCTTGGTGCTACCAAGGATTGGACGTAGCTCTTTGTGTTAAAGAGTGAACCAAGATAAATCTCTTTGTTAATCTCTCTTCCCTTAATCTCTTTAGTTGTTTTGATTATATATCATCTGCTTTCTAACTAAGGGGTTAAAACTGTTTTTATCAAGACTGTTTTTCATCTATACGTGTGTTGTTTTCTGAGAAAACTACAACAGACAGGTGACCTGTCTGTGTAACCTTTTTACACCCATCTGTGCTTAGCTTCTGCATGCAAAAAGTTTTTAACTTTATTTTAATTTCTGATAAACACAATTCAACCCCCCTTCTCGTGTTTATAGTTGTCTATTTCAGTATGTTATGTGGTTTTTCGTATTACTTTAATGCAAAGAGTAAGGTAAAGGAATCAGATAAATTGATTGTTGCATATAGCTGAATTTGTTTCCGAAGTTTTGTTCCTAGAAATGGTAGTTGATACCATGGTTCTGAAAATTGAGTTAGAAATATGACCAACATCAAGTGTTGGCTTAGTGGTTGTGTACACACACTATGCATCATTATGCTGAATCTATATATAGTGTGTGTGTGTGTGTGTTATGTATTTAACCCTATCACATAATATACAATTATTTACTAAGGAATCATGAGAGAGTGGAAAAAAATATGATGGGATTCTTGAACAAAGGCTTTCTCAAATTTATATTGCATGTTTGTGCATACTGATTTTGAATTATTTGTCAAGTCACTTACTTTATAAAAAAGAAAAAAGGTAAAGGAAATCGAAAGCATGATTAAGCTTAGTGCAGTTCATAGTGGCCTTGTTGGTAGGCATTAAACAAAGTTTGGGTTAATCAAGAAAAGAAAGAGCTAATGGTGTTTGAATGGTGTTTGATTAATTCTGGATAAGTAGTTGGTGCTGTGTTGATGACACTTACATGTCCTTACTACCCACATTGTAGTTTGTTGTGATTTATTTGCAGCTAGTTCTTAAGTGATTAGTGCTTTAAAAAATGAAACTTGTGCTTGCTTTTGGAATGTTGAACTGTTGGTAGGAAACAATTTTATTCAAGATATATTTTGTCGAAAGATCTCATATAAATAGAATTTGGTATTTGTGACTACCATTCAAAAAAAAAAAAATCATGTTTAAAATTTTAAGGGATATAAGGGGACAAGACTTGATGTTAAGTGAGACTGTATCAGTTCGTTCAAAAAATATAATAAAGTAAAAAAGGAAAATTGTAATGATAGATGACTGAGTTGTTTAGTCACCCTCACCCTTGTAAGGAATATATACAAAAGCAGCTTATTAATCATACATTTAATAGAGTTTCGAAACTGCATTGTTGTAAATAAAATCAAGACTAGCCTAGCACTCTAAAAAAAAACTCTTTTCGATTTCCAAAACTTACAATTCCATCTTTGGATCGAACATCATGAACCACAAACTTGTTATCTAATCAACTGATATTGATTATGTGTAACTTATGTTAATTTTGAATTCAACCACTTATGTCTAAACAGGCTATTGAGT
Source organism: Echinosophora koreensis (assembly GCA_035048595.1). Classification (NCBI taxonomy): domain Eukaryota; kingdom Viridiplantae; phylum Streptophyta; class Magnoliopsida; order Fabales; family Fabaceae; genus Echinosophora; species Echinosophora koreensis. The sequence goes on along the minus strand of JAPCYP010000013.1, from coordinate 5,882,364 downwards.
ACGAGGTGCTAGATTGCAGCTTTTTGACTTTGTCGCCACCTTTATTTGAACCAGAGTCCCGTTAGCATTGTGTGCTTGGAGTTGAGGTAAGTAAAATACTCTTTCTTTTCCTTGAAATAAATGGTATATGTAATGTGTTGTATGAATTGTGTTGTTGTTTGTTAGTGGAGAGCTAAGCTCAATAGGATGTGATCCTGTCCGAAAGGCATGATGCTGGTTGTGTGCTGGTAATTTAGTTTTTATGCATGTGTTTGCCATATATGTGTTGTTTGTTAGTGGAGAGCTGAGCTCAATAGGATGTGATCTTGCTGGCTGTGTGTTGACAATGTAGAAGTTATGCATGTATTTTCCAATTATGTGTTACTTGTTAGTGGAGAGTGGAGCTCAATAGGATGTGTGATATATACATTGTTTATGGTACAATTATACTATGTTTTATTTTCTGTTAGAGTTAATTATTAAATTATGAAAGCCTTAGTTTCCTGTTTGAGATTCAATATTAATGAGCATGCGTACCTTATCAAGGTACACATGCTCATTGTATTGAATCTTGAATTGTCCAAGTGGGATAGTTTGGGGAAAAACCTTTTACACACTCGTACAATAGTCATTTCCATGTTCAAATGCCTTTTATACTTGACGAAATCTGGGTCTGATGCTTTTCCTTTTGTTCTCCGGGTGCATACTTGATTGTGGTGGATTCCACCGTGCTCGAGTCGTGTACTTGGAGATCGATGCGAAATGCTACAGAAATTTCGTTAAGTATAAGACATTTGAATAAGGGAATAACTATTATTAACCGAGTGTGGTAAAGGTTTCTTCTCGAATGGGATAGGTTCATACCTTGTCATAAGAAGGAGATTGATGGAGTTATTGGAATGCACCGTAATATTAAAGTGTCGTTGTAGGGTTGCTCAGGCTATTTAATTGGCAACAATGGATATTTCGGAGAATTAGAAATGCATGTATCATAGGTTGGATCGGAATAAATGTCTTAGGGAAGAGTTTAGAGTTAGAGTGGGTGAGTTTATAGAGTTTGTTGTTAGCCATGAGAGATTTATAAGGCGGGGCGATGATTATTTGAGGTGTCCTTGCAAAAGATGCAAGTGTAAATCTTTCAAAAGCGTGGATGGAGTTGTGGCCGATCTTTATGAGAAGGGGTTCATGCCTGATTACTATTGGTGAAGTAACCATGGTGAGACGTTGCCCAATTTTAACCCGGCGGTGTTTGAAGGTTCGTATTATGGCAGTGGTGAGCGGAGGGAAGAATTGAATCCATACGAGCAGATGATAATGGATCATGCTGGCCCCTTGGTTGGTGTTGCACTAGAAGAAGATGGGGGAGAAGATGGTGGAATGGGTTCCCAATACATAGAGGAGAATCCGAATCCCGAAGCTCAAAGATTCTATGACATGCTGAGTGCTGCAAGATCTCCGTTGTGGGAAGGATGTCGGGAGTACACGGAGTTGTCGATGTGTATGGAATTGTTGAGTATCAAATCTGATTACAATATGCAAGAAGGATGTTTTAATAGCCTCGCCAGTTCAGTGTCCAAGGTGTTGCCGAAAGACAATCAGATGCCTACTAGTTTTTATCATGTTAAGAAGTCTGTGGATAATTCGGGTCTGGGGTGTTTGAAAATTGACTGTCGCCCGAATGGATATATGTTGTACTACAAGGATGACTCAGTTAAAAGCATAACATGTTGTCGATTTTGTGGTGCGGATCGGTACAAGACAACCACTAGGAGGGGCATTGAGGAGAAGATCACTCTAAAAAAGATGTGGTACTTTCTGGTCGTGCCAAGACTTACAAGATTGTACTCTACAATGGCCACTGTATCTCACATGAGGTGGCATAATGAGCATGAGAGGGAGCAAGATGTCTTGTGTCATCCATCGGATGGAGAAGCTTGGAAGCATTTTGATAGGGTTCATATGGCGTTTTCGCAGGACCCTCGGAACGTCCGATTGGGATTATGCACGGATGTATTTAATCCTTCTGGGCAGTCTAGAAAAACATACTCTTGTTGACCGGTTATCCTGACTCTGTACAATCTTCCCCCAAGGATATGCATGAAGCGGGAGTTTATGTTCCTAACAGTCATAATTCTGGGTCCGTCTAATCCAAAAGGGAAGATTGATGTGTACTTGTAGCTGCTGATAGATGAGTTGACAATGTTGTGGAATGATGGTGTGTTGACTTATGACGTATCTTTGAGGTAGAATTTCATGATGAAAGCAGCTTTGATATGGACAATCAACGACTTTCCCGCCTATGGGATGACGTCGGGTTGGATGACCACGGGGAAGCTTGGTTGCCCAATATGTATGGAGCGGTTGAAGGCATTCACGCTTAAAAATAGTAGAAAGATCTCATATTTTGATTGTCATCGTCAATTCCTTCCACAAGATCATCCTTATAGGAGGAACAAGAATGCATTCAAGAAGCGTTGTGCGGAGACCACACCCCCTCCACCGCGTTTGTCTGGTCCTAATGTATGGCGGAGCGTAGAGGACTTACCGCTCGTCCATGAATCCCAAGGAGAACATATTCCTGATTATGGTGTCAAGCATAATTGGCCGAAACAAAGTATATTTTGGAAGTTACCGTATTGGAGAATGCACCTACTCCATCACAACATTGATGTCATGCATACTGAGAGGAATGTGTTTATGAATGTGTTTGACACTGTGATGGACATCGACGGGAGGACAAAGGATACAAATAAAGCCGATTGGATTTGGCTGAAATTTGTAATCGGAAGGAGCTTGAGTTGCAGGACGGTGGTCGTGGCAGACTTATCAAACTGAAGGCAAGTTATACACTAAGCAAACCACAGAAAGTAGTTGTCTGTAAGTGGGTTAAAGAACTAAAGTTACCTGATGGGTATGCTTCCAATCTGGGTAGATCCGTTGACATTAAGGAAACAAAGTTACATGGAATGAAGAGTCATGATTGTCACGTGTTCATGCAACGGTTGCTTCTAATTGCGTTTGACGCGTTACCGAAACCAATTTGGAACCCACTTGTTGAGCTTAACCACTTTTTCAGGGAGCTTACTTCGACAACACTAAATGTGAAACAATTAAAGGATATGGAAGTCAAGATACCCGTGTTGTTATGTAAGTTGGAACAAATCTTTCTGCCGAGTTTCTTTGATTCAATGGAACACCTTCCAGTTCATCTACTTTATGAAGCAAGAATTGGTGGTCCAGTCCAATACCGCTGAATGTATCCATTTGAGAGGTATACAACATCAATTATTTTAATTAATATATATTAAATTCACAAACACGAAGTCGTAGTTTAGCTTTCCTTAAAACTAGTAATTAGTTATATGTGTCCCTCTTTAATGGGTTTTTGCACTCCCTTAAACACAAAGTGAATAACAAGGCACGAGTAGAGGGTTCCATTTGTGAAGCATACTTAGTAGATGAGACTTCCACTTTTGCCTCTTATTACTATCCAGATGAAGTTGACATGAGAAGGACTAGGATGCCTAGGAATGTTGATTCAGGTGAAGGTAGTTCAACTAGTCCTCCTATATCAATATTCAACTATCCGGGCAGATTTAGTGGCAAAACAAAAGGATATTTCTTGGAGCAGCATGACATTAATGCTGCTCATCTGTACATCCTTCAAAATTGTGAAGAGGTGGCGCCATATATACAGTAAGTGTCTACAATGTCTTTTATAAGTTCAATTGTCATTTATTGTTATTAATCGTCCTGCTGTTAACCTCCCATGTGTAGGTTGTATGGCAATTTTCTAAGGGAATTCCAACCTGACATTTCGAACGCTCAGGTTGATCGAGAAATTACTTCTCACTTTGCTACGTGGTTCAGTAAATATGTAGGTTAAGCATTTTCACCTTTTACTTATCTCCTTAAATATATATGGTGTATAAGTTGGATATATTATTCCAATTTGTAGGTATTAGATCCAGCAAACAATGTTCAAATCCATTGTTGACTAATTTGGCATGGGGCCCTAAAAGATGGGTTACATCATGGAATACTTACTTTGTAAATGGATATAAATTTAACACAATAAAATGGAATGAAGGAATGCAGTCGTGTAACTATGGTGTTTGTGTACGAGCCACTGATGGCAATTTAGAGGATGATTTCTATGGGGTTCTAACTGACATCCTTGAACTCGAGTATATCGGTTTCCCCGTGATGAAGTTAGTTCTATTCAAGTGTGATTGGTTTGATCCTACTCTTGACGTATGGACAAAAATCGATAAAAAGTATGGCATTGTTGAAGTTAGGCTATCTCGTCGGTATAATAAGGCGTACAACCCATTCATTTTTTCACAACAGGCAGATAAGGTTTATTACACGCCATATCTTGAAGGACATCAAGGCTGGTTGGGTGTCATTAAGATAAAGGCTCGCAGTGCAATTACTGATCATGTAATCCACCAGCCTGGAAAAGATGCTCCATACCAAGATGATGAGTTTTTCGGGCCCCATGTACCGTTGCAAATTACGTCAGACATTATTGTTAATTCTCTGGCGGGCATTTCTGGCGATGGGGAAGAAGTTCAAAGAGAGTTAATGGATCAATCTGAGTTGGAAGAATCTAGCGAAGGCACATTCCAATCAAGTGAGACTGATGAGAGTGAGGGTGAATTTAGTGACGGAGGTTCTACTTAGGTAATTTATATATGCATTATTCATTGTGTAATGTTTATTCATGTCTAAACTTGTTGATTAATTAGTTATTATTTATATTGTGATTTAATAGCTTTATCAATTTTTACATGGATGGCAGATTCCACTAGAGGTAGGGGCAGCATGGTGGTCGTCGGGGAGGCCGTGGCAGAGGTCGTGCTGCGAGAGATCCTTCCCCGGCCGCCCCGGCCGCCCCACATACTTCAGATTGAGACCACCCTGCCAGTACCTCTGTGGACGGGCCACAGGGTGATGGAGGTGCACCCACTACGCAGCCTCATGATGTTGGGACACAGGCTGCACTGTCATCATCTACACCTGTGTCAGGACCATCATCATCAGAGGCACAGGAGAGCCGTGGTTCATCGGACAGGAGGACTCTTCTTATCCCCAGGCGGGATAACGAGTAAACTAATTTATTTTTTGTATATATAAGTATCGTTAATTTCCATTTTACCTGTTATTTATTTATTCATAACATTTATTAATGCTCTAATTATCCTGCAGCTTTCTGCTCGAGAAGGGCCCTTCTGATTCGATCTCGAAGATCCTACACCAGAAGTTTGATGGTCCATGGCCTACATGGAAGGGGATCCCAGAGGGCCATATGGATCAGCTGTTTAAAGAGTTTAAGGTAACAATTTATTATGTTATTTAAAATAAATTTACATTACATATTAATTCAAACTTCATTTAAATGTATATATATATATGTATATGTCTAACAAGTGTATGTTGCAGAAAGAGTATAGGTGGAACGCTGCTTTGGAGAAGATCATTAGGGCCATATTTGAGCATAAAGGCTCATTGATCATGAAGAATCTAATGAACAAGTTGAGGAAGGGTAAGAATAAGGGGAAGTGGTTGGAGCCTGAGATCAGGAGGGAGCTGGAACAATACTGGGCTACTGAGAAGTTCCAGGAAATCCAGGCCATAGCTTGACATAATCGAGCTTCTGATGGTGGCGCATGTACTTACACCGGCGGCTCTAAATCAGCCGCCGCCCACTTCGACGAGCTGGTAATACTTAAAACTTGAATAACATAGCATACTATTTAATTAGTTTTCATTTATTAATATTCTTATGATTTTAATATTAATTTTTTTTGTGCAGAAATCACAGAATGATCGACCCCCACTGCTATGGAGTTGGTGGGGAGGACGAAGAAGCTGAAGTCGGGGGAATGGGTCAATGACAAGGCTCGTAACTATGCTGTAAGTAAAAAACAATTTAGTATATACTTTTCATTTATTATTATTGATTTGTTAATATATATTGATTATAATTGTAACTAAATCTCTTGATCTATACTTTGCAGGTGGGCTTCAATGAGAAGAAGGACGATGCCATATCACATGCCTCATAGTCACAGGATGAGGCATTGACTGGTGAGGGGCCCCGCTCTCCTATCTCCATCGACGATAATGCCATTTATTTGGAGGTCGTCGGGGGCAGTAACAAGAAGGGGCACGTGTATGGCCTCGGACACCTGGGCAGCGAGTTTTTCGCTTCATCGTCCGGCACTGTTGCTCATTCCTACGGGGATACTGTCCCTCCGGAGCAGTTCAACCAGATACAGGACACCATCACGCAGCTGAATGCAGAGCTTCGGGAGAAGAGAGGGAGAGAGCAGCAGCAGATGGCGGATCAGATTGCACAGTTGACTCAGTCACACGAGCAGCTGATGCAGAGGTCCATCAAGCAGGGCCAGGCACTGTAGATGGTGTTGCAGCAGATGAGGATCTAGCCACCAGTTGCTACGGATGGTGCTCCAGCAGTTGTGGCGCTTGGTGTCGCTCCTCCAGTTCCGCCGTCTCCTGCTGTTGATGATGCTGCTCTAGAGGACGATGAGATGGTAGACGTCGGCGACACGTACGATGAGGCTCCTTGGGTTCCTCCACCTCCGCATGATGATTGATTTTTTTTTCCATCATTTTATGGATTTCTAGACTATTATTGTGTGACATTTTTGTTTATTTATATACATTCATTATTTTTATATTTGTGAGTTACATTAGTAATTAATGTTTCAAATAAATTTTTAAATTCCTACCAAAAAAATAATTTTTAAAAAATAATAATAATATTAATGCTTTAAATAAATTTTTAAATAAAAACAAAAAAATTAATATTAATGTTTTAAATAAATTTTTAAAAAAAATACATAATTAGTATTAGCGATCGAAATAGCAGCCAATATTTCGGTTGCTACACTTGAGTCAAAGGAAAAAATAAAAGAAAATATAAATTATTTCATGGTTAGCGACCGAATATCAGTCACCAAATTCGGTTACCGTGATCATGCGACCAATTTAGATGCGACCGAATTTTATAATTTAGCGACCGAATATTCGGTCTCTATTTGGTGACCGAAATACAAACTCGGTCGCTTAGCGACCAGGGTTTCTGCTACTCTCATAATTCGGTCGCTAATATGGATAGCGACCGAATTCGGTCGCTAAACTTGTTTTTTTTTTTGTTTTTTTTTTGTGATCGTTGGCTAGTTCTTTTAGACAAAAAGACGTATGTACTCGTCTAGCGCTTTTTGAGCTTAGCTACTTCTAGTGACTCGTCTAGCGATAACCTTTTGGACTAGTTCTTGACCAGATAACTATGAAGGCTCGTCTAGCGAGTAAAGCTTGGACCCGCGATGCTTTTGGACTTTTCTAAGTAAACTTTAGACTTGTTTCCTCGTCTAGTGATAAACAAAACAATCCTACATACTGGAATAGACAAGTTAGTTCACAACAAAACTTTGCCATGCAAATTTAATCTTTTTGTTAACATCAAAACTTAAGAGATTATTTAACCATAACCACTTTGGTTTCAACAATCTCCCTCTTTTTGATGATGACAAAAACTTATTAAATTTGAGTGTACAAAGTCTAAGAGAGCCAAAAGGCTCCCCCTAAGACACATCATTCAAAACAGATAACAAGTCTAACATCAAAAACAGATATGCAAAGCAAATATGATAAGTATAAGAGCATATAAAACTTAGGCATTTAAACAGGTATCGGAGCATTAAGTATAAACACTGAAATGCATCAACCAAAATGCATTGTAATAGTAAACTAAGTTAAACACTATGTTTTAAACTTTTCACAATGTTTTAAACTTTTCAAATTTATTTATCTCTCTATTTTCTCCCCTTTTTTTGTCACCAGACAAAAAGGTAAAAGTAATGGACCATCATTGTGGTTTGACATAAAAGGAAAATAACAGAGAGGAAAAAGAAGAATGAAAAGATTTTAAGGGTTTGAAGGAGGAGGAGGTGGAGGAGGGTTCTGAGGAGGCCCTTTCATGACATTCTGCATCAACTTAAACATTTCTTGTAGCAAGTATGCATTGTTGGCTTGAATAGCGGTTTGAATGTCTGCTTGAGTGTCTTGCCTAACTTGCTTCAAGATAGACTCTTGAAGCTCAGATGGATTGGCAGTTCTACAGCTTTTAGCAATTTCATTCAGATGACCTTGGTCAGGCATAATGCTTAAGCCAGGAATTGTTGAGGTGCCTCTGGATGAATAATAGATAGAGGAATAGGCTCTGAAGCCTGTTTTCATGATTTTTCTGGTTCATTCCCAGTCTTAGCCATTTGTTCCTCATGATGTTCTGTCTGAATAGCTTGATCAGTTTTTCCTGGCCCTTCAACAACTATTTCCTCAATCTCTTCAGAAGAAGCCTCAGATATCTGTACAGATGGCTCTGGTACAAGTGTAGGGACATGTGTGTTAAGTCTCTAAAATGTCTGTATGCATTTCCCTAAGTTTTGATGAAAACTAAACATTGGTTAATGATTTAATTAACCTACTTTGTGGTTACTAACCTGTCTACTTAGTGTACAGATCAGAAAATAGCAAAACTCACCTGTCTGTCCACTTGAATAACAACCTGTCTGGATAAGCAAAAGTCAACCTGTCTGCTGACTAGGATTGTTGACTTTTCACAAATTGGTTTCAACCTGTCTCTGCCCTGCTCTCATACTCGTCTAAGGTTCTTTGTTAAGAACTCGAGTACACGAAGCTTTTGGAAGCTGTCCCCTCATGCAGAAGACTTTAATCTCTCTCTCACGCTTATCAAGAAATTCAGAAGGTTACTCTCTCAAGCAACCTAGGAAGTCAGAGACAAAAGCATTCTGCACAACTCTGATTTGGCTACTGCACAATGCATAAAGCCATGATCCTTCATGTTAGAGTACAACCAACGTCTTCATTGCATTAATGGCTGCCCAGAACGACTCTATTGCATTTAATGAAGCTCTGCTAGAAGCCATCGTTGCAAGGAATGTCTCTAACGGATATTAAATGTTTGAAGACTATAAATACAGAAGTCATTGAAGATGAACATATCAGAGATTACAAAGCATTAAAGAGCCATTACTCTGTTCATTCTTTCTATCTGTATTCTTCAATCATTTGAAGTTATTATGCAGTCTTTCCTAAGCTTTACATTTAAACCACTCTCTGAGTATTAGTGAAAGATCTGTCTGTCTGAAATTGTATTTATTACAAACCAAATTTCTCAAACAAATTTGAGTGAGCCTGAAGAGGCTAAGTGTGCAAAGAATACTTGTCTTGGAGCCTGAAGAGGCTAGGTGTGCAAACAATACTTGGAGTCTGTAACCTGATCAGTTATAGTGGATAAAACTTGGTGCTGCCAAGGACTGGACGTAGCTCTTTGTGTTAAAGAGTGAACCAGGATAAATAACTGTGTTAATCTCTCTTCCCTTAAACTCTTTAGTTGTTTTGATTATATATCATTTGCATTCTAACTAAGGGGTTAAAAGTGTTTTTATCAAGCTTGTTTTTAATCTACGTGCTTGTGTGATTTCCTGTGAAAATATACCAGACAGGTGACCTGTCTGTGTAACGTATTTTACACCTGTCTGAACCTAGCTTCTGTGTGCGAAAAGTTTTCAACTTTATTTTAATTTCTGATAAACACAATTCAACCCCCCTTCTCGTGTTTACAGTTGTCTATTTCAGTTGGTATCAGAGCTCAGCCTCTGGGTTGAGCATCTAACAGTGTAGAGGTAAAAGGTCCTGAAGAATAGTCATGACTACTGGAGCTAGTGGGAGTCACCAGACTGAAGGAGCTTCCTTAACCAAACCTCCATTCTTCAATGGAGAAAACTACAACTATTGGAAAGATAGATTTCAATGATTCATTCTATCTACAAACTCTGATCTCTGGGATGTCATCACAGATGGTCCATTCATTCCTAAAAATGAAGATAACACTGACAAGCCAAAAGCTTAGTGGACCCCTGCAGAAAAGACAAAGTGGGAGCTGAATCACAAAGCTAGATACAACATCATTTGTGCTCTCAGTCCTGACGAATTTGAAAAGGTTTGTGCCTGCGATTCTGCCAAAGAAATATGGGACACTTTACCTGTCACACATGAAGGAACAGCCAAAGTCAAAGAATAAAAAATTGCTATACTTATCAGAAAGTATGAACTGTTTCTCATGGAGGAAGGAAAATCTGTTGCTCAGATAATAGGAAGATTCCAAACTATCATCAATGGCCTAAAGTCTCTTGGCAAAATTTACGCTAATGCTGAGAAGGTTGGAAAGATACTAAGGTGTCTACCTAAGCAGTGGAGACCTTTGGTAACTGCTATCTCTCAATCCAAGGATCTTACCTCCTTGACTATGGATGAACTTCTTGGTACACTCACTGTTCATGAGCAAGAACTTGGAGATGAAATCACAACAAAGAAGGGCAAGTCAATTGCTCTAAAGGCTGATCAAAAGTCTTCAAAAGCTTCTAAAGCTCTGAAGGCAGACGAGTCATCCAGTGATGCTGACCTGTCTGAACCCGAGGACTCTGAAAGTGATGAAGAATTATCTCTCCTAACCAGAAAGATAAAGCTTCTCTTACAGAAAAAGAAGTTCAGAAAGGACAAGCCATTCAGAAGGTTCAACAAGGACCAGAACTTTAAAGAGTCCACTTCAACAGACAAGAACTCAATTGTCTGCTATGAGTGCAAGAAGCCAGGTCACATCAAAGCAGAATATCCTCAACTTAAGAAAGCCCCTTTTAAGAAGTTCTTCAAAAAGAAGAAGAAAGGGATGATGGCTACTTGGGAAGATCTGGAGTCAACATCTTCTGATAAGAGACAGAGGAAGAAGCTAATCTCTGTCTGATGGCCAACACTGACTCAGATTCAGATAATGAGGTACATCCTGACTATGAGGAATTGCTTGAGGAATCCAACTGCTTATCTAAGGCTTTCAAATCCCTTAAGAGAGATCATGTTAAGCTCCTCCGTGAGCATAAACAGAAATCTCAAGAGTGTGAGAAACTTGCCAAAGAGACCAGTGAGCTGAAGACTGAAACGTCTGATGAAGCTAAGATCTCTAGTGACACATCACAATCTGAAGAAGTTAAAAAACTTCAACAGAAAGTGGAAGAGCTCACTTCTGATCTTGCCAAATTTGTTAATGGTAGAGATAATCTGACCAAGCTACTTGGTTGTCAGAGGCATTCCCTTAACAAAGAAGGTATTAGATATGTCCATCAGACACATCATAAAGTATCAACTAAAAACTCTAAAGTGTCTGCTAAATCTACTTCTATTAAATCCATACCTGTCTGTAATTTCTGTGGAAAAACTGGACATGTTATGTCTAAGTGTATTCATAAGAAAAGAAGGAAGTCTTCACAGACTCCTAGAACTAACAGAAAAGGACCCAGAAAACTATGGGTACCTAAAGATCAAATAATCTCTGTTGCAGATGTCCTCAACAGCACAAAGAAAACACCACAGCTGGTACCTGGACAGTGGTTGCTCGCGACACATGACAGGAGAAAGGTCTATGTTCCTAGACCTCCAACTTAAGAAAGGAGGACATGTGGCATTTGGTGGAAATAAAAAAGGGAAGGTTATAGGCATTGGTACTATTGGTGGTAAACCTCCTCTTCCCTCTATATCTAATGTTCTTATGGTTAAAGGATTGAAACACAATTTGCTTAGCATAAGTCAATTATGTGACAGTGGATTTGATGTCTCTCCTTTACCAAGGATTTTTGTATAGTTAAAGATCTCAGTGGCAAAACCCTCTTTTCAGCTAAAAGGCAACAAAATCTGTATAAGATTGAACTGACTGATCTCTCAGATCAAAGTGTAACCTGTCTGATGTCTAAAGAGGATGAAAGATGGTTATGGCATAAGAAACTAGGACATGCTAGTATGAAATTAATTTCAAAATTAAAAAGGGATAACCTTGTGAGAGGATTGCCTGATATTAGTTTTAAGAAAGATGTTTTGTGTGATGCATGTCAGAGAGGTAAACAAGTAAAATCAAGTTTTAAATCTAAAAACCAAGTATCAACCTCTGGCCCTCTTCAGCTGTTACACATGGATCTGTTTGGACCAGTTAGTGTTGCTAGCTTGGCAGGAAGAAAATATGGATTTATCATAGTTGATGACTATTCTAGATATACATGGGTACTCTTCTTAACCCACAAGGATGAGTCTTTTAAGGCTTTCTCAGTATTCTGTAAAAGAGTACAAAATGAGCAAGGTTTCTGTATTTCTACTCTTAGAAGTGACCATGGGGGAGAATTTGAACATGAGCAATTTAGACAGTTCTGTGAGGAGAATGTAATCTCTCACAATTTCTCTGCACCTAGAACTCCTCAACAAAATATAGTGGTTGAGAGAAAGAACAGATCTCTGCAAGAGATGGCTAGATCTATGCTCAATGAGAATAATCTCCCTAAGTACTTCTGGGCAGAAGCAGTAAACACAGCCTGTTATGTACAAAACAGAATACTCATTAGGCCTTTTCTAAAGAAGACACCCTATGAATTGTGGAAAAGAAAAAGCCCTAACATTTCTTACTTCCATGCATTTGGTTGTGAGTGCTTCATTCTAAATACCAAGGATCAATTGGAAAGTTTTACTCCAAAATAGACAAAGGTATCTTTGTAGGATATTCTGAAATGTCTAAAGCTTTTAGAATTTGCAATTCTAGAACATCTGTTATTGAAGGATATGTTCATGTCAAATTTAATGATAGTTTAAAGACAGATAAGGAATTATCAGATCTAGAAGATGATCTTGCAGGTCTTGATATAAACAAGTCAGAAAATCAACAACCTGACTTAACCAAGTCAGAACCTGAAGCTGAACCAGACAGACAAGTGGAGCAGACAAGTCAACAGACAAGTCAAGATCTTCATGATGATCTTAAAAGAGACTGGAAATTTAAAACTCATCATCCTAAGGATCTCATTATTGGAAATCCCTCAGAAGGAGTGAGAACCAGATCTACTTTAAAAGAATCAAGCAATGTGGCCTTCATGTCAGAAATAGAGCCAAAGCACATTGGAGAAGCTCTTGATGATGAAAGCTGGATTCTTGCTATGCTAGAGGAACTCAACTAGTTCACCAGAAATGATGTCTGGACACTTGTCTCCAAGCCCAAAAATGAGTCTGTCATTGGAACAAGTGGGGTCTTTAGAAATAAATTGGATGAGGATGGCAAAGTTGGCAGAAATAAGGCAAGGTTAGTAGCTCAAGGCTATAACCAACAAGAAGGTATTGACTATACTGAAACCTTTGCACCTGTAGCTAGAATAGAAGCTATTCGCATTCTAATGTCATATGCTACACAACATCAAATCACTCTTTTTCAAATAAATGTGAAAAGTGCTTTTCTCAATGAAATAATTGAAGAAGAAGTATATGTTAAACAACCCCTTGGTTTTGAGGATACTGATAAACCAGATCATGTTTTTAAACTTAAAAAAGCATTATATGGTTTAAAACAAGCACCTAGGGCATGGTATGATAGATTAAGCTCTTTTCTCATGTATAATGGTTTTACTAGAGGACAAGTAGATACTACTCTGTTTAAGAAAAGTTCTAAAGAGAAGTGGGTGTGGGTGTGGGGGTGTGTAGCAAAGAGAAAGGAAGGAGGAAAGGTTTTTGAAACTTATAGGGTTATAATTGTCATTTCAGACTTTAAAATTAGAAGTGTAGGGGTGGATTCGGACAATTGTAAGGGTACATGTAACAGCTCTCGATAATAAAAGGAAAACAAATAAAATAAAACAACCTACTAAACACAATACAAAGTATCAGGTGATCAAAGAAAAGAGGAACGTTACAGAACCATTATCAGGAATGGAACAAACCAAAAACCCCTTTTGCCATTCACCTGCGCGCGTGAACGGAAGAAAAGAGCGAAGGCTGACGCGCGTGATGGGGGAACCAGCAGAGCTTACAGCTGATGCTGAAATGGCAGGTTCGGTTCTAGCTATCACGGAGGAGATGCTGGCGAAGAGGATATATGGGAACGGGACGCGATTGAGGCTGGCGGTGCGACGACTCGTGGAGGGGGCGGTGACACTGCTCGAGGCGGCGACACGAAGTGGTGGCACGCAGTGGTCACAAAGGAATAGGGATAGAGACGCCCCTTTCTTTTTTGATTTTTCTCTTCTCTGTATTGGTTGTTATGCTATGAGTATTTTTTATTGCATTAGAGGCATTTTGAAATTTTCACTCCCTCTCTCTTGTTGTTGTTGTTCCCAGAGTCCCCTCCCTTATGGTTTATATACTTAAAATTTGTTCCCTTTCCATGTCTGAAAATCTGCAAGGATCAAAACCAGAGCTTTAATTTGAAACAAAAATGGAAAGAACTGAGACTCCCTTGCAAGAATCACGAGATTTGTGTAATGAAATCATATTCAAAAATCTGCTGCAAGGTGGGATGATGGGTAGGGTTCTTAGAGAAGGTGTCTCTGATGAGGAAGAGAATGGGTTTGGGCTAGATTCGGGTATGGGGCAAGGAATATGTCATGGACATGTCTAGGCCCAAAAGATTAAAAATATCACCCTTTTTTATCTTTTCAGAAACTTATTTAACTGTTATTTTTATTTTTTATTTTTTTATTTTTTAGGTTTATGAAGAAAGAAGAAATAAATAAATAAATAAAAATGAAACTATAAAAAACATGAAAAATAAATAAAAAAATTGAAAAAAAAATAAAATTTTAATAAAAGAGGATAGTCCGAACAAAATAGGGAGTTCACAATAGGAATGAAAATAAATTGTGATATTAGAAACTCCCAGATTTTGGTCTTTGAATTTGAAAACTAAAAAGGAAATCTCATCAAGATGATAAATTGGAAACCAAAAAAAGATGAATTTATACTTACATTCTTTAGATGAAGCCAAAGGATACGATTGAGTCCGATAAAATCCCTAGCAAAAAACGCAAAAAGGGACTACAAACATATAAAAGAATACACGATCCAGGTTGAGCATTTTTTTTAAGAAAAGGGAAAAGATAGCGCTTTCTCGAGGAAACAACGCTATTAAAGGTATCCTCGGTTATAGCGCTTCCTTGAAGAAACGTTATTAAAGGTGGAGCGCATTTAAAAAAAAAAACAAAATTGAGGAAATATATCACTTCCTTGAGAAAATGCTATTAAAGGTATACAATAAGATAGCACTCCTCCAACAAAGCACTAATGTTTGGGTGCATTTTTTTTTTTAAAACAAGGTATGAGGCAAAGATAACATTTTTTTAGGAAACGCTATTAAATACATATTTTTTAATAGTGTTTCCTTGGAGAAGCACTATTAAAAACCTCCGAACAATTTTTTTTTTTAAGTGTTCCCTCTCGAAACTGCTATTAAGTGTGTGTTACTAAAGATCGAATCTGGCATAGTCATAGTCTTTAGACTCTTTATCCACCGTTGAATCAAGCGTGCGCATCAAATGGTCACCTTTTTCTTCTTCTACTTCTTCTCTCTAACTTATCGTCCTTCTATAAAAATCGTTGAGGGATTATCCCTCTGACCTTTATAAAATATATCGAGCCTCATTTCTTTGTTGAACTGCTTATGAGTTTGCCTATTATTGGGCTTAAAATTCGACAACCCTTCGTTTGTTATCTGGTGGAGTTCTTGGCGATCTGAGCACCTAACGGATTCTGAGGTTCTTTCAAGTTTGATTACTTTATTTCCTTCAACTATTGTAGATTTTGTTTCAAAACCCTAGCACTTGAGAAATTGAAGGGGTTCATATCATTGTCTGAATTGCATAGTTAGATTCAAAATTTCAAGTATTTAATTTTCTAGCAATTACTATTGTTACTTCAATTATATATATATATATGATTGCTTTTGGATATCTAAAGCTAAAACCATAGGCATAAATTAATTGGAAGAAATCATATATAAAGCTAATCCCTTTTCTTAAATGCTTAAACTGAGACCAAGGTTTGAAATTACGGTTTTGGTTACATTGTGTTTACTGCTATTAGAGACATTTGCGCTAAGATACGACCATTGGGGCCGCACACGGTTGCAAAACTATCAAAATCACAATGTTGCAGCCTTAATTACGGGTGCGAACAGAATTTTAAAACCTTGATTGAGACTATAGGTACCCAATAATCTATAACGATGGACGATGTACGTTTCATGTAATTCAGTCCTTGAATTCTGAGATGAATTAGCGACTTGTGAGATACCAGGCTTATATTCCAGTGGTTAACCTGGTTAGTTGTCTAATACCTAGTGGATCAAGCTTTGTTTTTGTTGTATGAGTGACTTGTGAACATAGTTTCATGTTGAACAGGTTTATGTCACTTTTTCGAGAAGTAGAAGTTAATTGAAACTCATTATGTTATATCTCATTTCATATAATCACTATGGTGTAACCAAGATAGATAGAAATGATAATAGGAAATTAGAGACCCAAGGGAGCATGGGTGATGTAAGGGTTAGGATGGGATTTTAGATTGTAAAACCTTGCACACAAGGAAGGTGGGTAGGAAGGAAAATAAGGAAATGGAGGGAAATAAGTAGAATGTAAGCGTTGGTTGGGAAAAAGAGACGGAGGTTTTGAAGACACGTGGGACGAGTTGAGGATTTCTATGCCTATTGCTATCCATCTTCATTTTTTATGTATTTTTTTTTTCTGAGTTTTGTATTTACATATGTCTACCTCCAAATGAAGGAGCTTGTTTCATACACAAAAGTTTAATAATTTTAAGTTCCAATCGTATTAGTTTGAAGTGTTGTTGAAGTTTGGTTTTCTAGCTGTCAATTATAAGTTAGAATGATAAGTATTAATTACTAAAGTTTGCTCTGACTATTAATATTAGTATTGGATGAAAGAATGGGCTATAGTTTATACTTAGTATAAATTAAAAGTATTGTGAAATTGCAACGTATTATGATCATATGATGAGCTTTAGTAGCAACTTTTCTAAAATTTCTGTTTAGTAATCTCAATTTATCAAGCGAATTCTAAACTCAATTAGAAAGAGTGAGATATGTTGAAGACGTAGAGATTACATGACAGAATAACTTGTAATTTTTAACAGCCATCATAGTGACGAAGGGGTGTACAGTGAAAATAAGATTAGGGAATTATTATTAGAAAATTAATATGCATCTTTCTATGAATTTCTATTTCCTTATTTTGTCATATTTTAGATTATGAAGTAGCTTGCAAGTATGATGGTTTGAATGTACAATGTTATCGACATCTTTTGTTAAGGCAACTCAACCAGATACCTTGGGAATGGGGTGTCACATTCCACAATCCAACATCAAGGACACTCCGAAGATCCTCCAAAGAGGAGAAGGAAAATTCAAAGAATCCTTTCCTTAGAGAAATAATGTGCCAGGGACCAAGTTTACTACATAACTCTAAAGTTGAACTCATAACTTTATTTTGCATTTCAGGTTGAGCAATGGAGCAACATTCTACCTGCAATTTTTCTGCTCATGTGAGTTTTCTCTTTCTATTTTCTAATATCTTTAATTTTATATTCCTTTTGTTTGTGTATGCGTCACCGCTGGACTCTTGTGCCTTTAATAATCTGTAAAAAAATGTTGTTTTCACCAAACAATATTACAAACAATTGTCGTCTAACACATTTGTCATCTCCACAAAGTTATTACAATCCACAATTTTTTATGTCCATAGTTGTTAATTTAACCTTTTTTTAAATAAAAAAAACACTGGGTTAAATATTATTGCAGGAGATGAAACAGTTAGTAGGAAATGATATATTCATAAGCTTTCTTGTATTATTGACAATGCTGGTGTTCTCTTTTGCATATATAAATGAAGCAGAGAAAAAACATTGATGATGTCGACCATATCAGTCAATTGCCCGATGCCATACTCTCTCACATACTTACACTCTTAAATGTGAAAGAGGCCTTCAAGACAAGATTGTTGTCCCATAGATGGAGATACCTCTGTGTGTATATGTCAAATCTTGTGTTTGATGTTTCATTCGTCACTGGTTTAGATGATGAGCAATCCTTTGATTTTACCAAACCATCGCCTTTTGGGCATAAATTTGTGGAACAAGTTGATCAGTTTTTGAACATGATCACAATTCAAAAGCCACTAACATTGAAGGTCTGTTTCCCCCTTGGACAAGAATTTGCATCACACATTGACGATTGGATCAGTTTTGCAACCCGAATGGGATGTGTGAAACTTGAACTTGATTTTGACCATGGAATGAGCGCTGATTATGGAATCAGTTCTGGCCCCTACAAGTTTCCTTGCCATCTTTTGCTCTCAGGTGAAAAGTCCAAGTTGAAATATTTATCCCTATGTGAGTGTATATTTAATCCTCCTCTTGAAGTAGCACATAGACTGGATTCCTTGGAATATCTTATTTTGGATAATGTACTTTTGGAAGCAAGTGATTTGGAGAATATTCTCTCTGGTTGTTTGAAGCTTCAATACTTGGAACTTAAGGACTGTGAAATATTGTCAGTTCTACGCATTTTTAGTCAAGACCTCAAGTTGAAGTGTCTTTATGTGCGCTCCTTTACTGATGTGGCGAAAATTGAGCTTAGTGTCCCCAATCTTGAAATGTTTTTATTTGAAGGTTACACTCAAGATTTCACCTTTTCAGAGCTTCAACAGTTGAAAACGGCAGCTTTTTCGATTCATGGAAATTCTGAAGAAAGCATGAGTCAACTGTTGTCTGAACTTTCAAAAAATGCTCCTCATCTACAATTATTGCTTCTAACTTGGTGTTCTGATCAGGTGTGTGGACAAATTTTTAAGGAAAGTAAGAAAATTTATCAGCCCAAATATTGCTTTTGTTTCTGTTTCCATCTAGCCATGGCGAACTTGCAAATTTAGATAATTCAAGATTCTTAAGAAGCCAAAATTAATGCTCAGTTTACCATCAAACAGTTTTTTTTTTGGGTGCTTAGTTTACTGTCAAACATTTAATCACTAAACTTTTGAACATAATGAATACTCTTTGTTTATCTACCACTTTATATTTTTATTAAGAGTACCATATTTTTTAACTTACCTGTTTTTATTTTGATTATTTATTTATTAGTATTTGGCTTCTTCATGCAGTACTTAAGTTATGATGACATTAACAACTATACACCATTATTCAGCAATTTAACTAAGTTGGATGTTACCATCAAAGGAGACTATGGATTGAATCTGGTCACGTACATGTTTTACAAGTCGCCTCGGCTTCAAATTCTTGTCATCAGTAAGGTTCGTTAAGGGTGATTTATGCCTTTCTTCTCTTCACTGGGTTTAATTATAGGAAACTACTAGACAGGATTTCTTAACTATGATATAGAACCTAAAGGGAATCATGGAATAAAGAATGGTTAAGCTATATGTGGTTAATGTGTGCCATTAATATTGATAGCTATCATGTTTTTTGCATTAGTCTCAAGTTCATGATCTTTGTTAGGCATTCTTTTTAGTAATTCATGCTTTATTTTTACAAACTAGTTCTCCCTGATACCAGGATTATACTCCCCCTATTGATGACGAGCCAAGTTGGGAGTACCCACAACTTGTTCCTACATGCCTATCATCCTGCCTTAAAGAAGTATGCTTTGAACAATTTAATGGCCAAGATTGTGAGTTGGAGTTTGTGGGATATATCTTGGGAAATGCAAATGTCTTGGAGGAAATGGCAATTACAATAACAGGCTCCAGTATAGAGACAATGGACCAGATAGTCAACAAAATACAAGCTTTTCCAAGAAGTTCTAAAACATGTCAAATTTTGTTACATGGACTGAACATTGCAGACCCTCATCCAGTTCAGGATTAGTAAAGGACTACCTCAACTATTTATTATTTCTTGAGTTCCATTAAAACTTATGAATATTAATGTTTTGCATGACTCGAGGGAATTAGATTTTTGAGGACAAAGGAAGCAGATGACCACATTTGGACAAGTTGCAAGTGGTTGTGGCATCTATGGTGACCTTTAGCCTAACAGACAGTTTTTCCTTCTTTCATTTTGTTACTTATAATTGAAATTATATGGGGACTTATAGTTGCATAAGAGTAATTATTAAGCTTTTCTTGAAATAAATAGAATGACAGTTTCCTTGACCAAGATTGATTGATTACTTCTAGGGGTGTAATTGGGTTTGATGTCTCTATTTTTCTTTAAAAAAAAAGTACACTCACGCCTTTACTTTGATACCTATACATATACATTCTTTTTATTGGCTATTCATTAATTTCGATAGGATTTTATATATATATATAGTTTTTCAGAAGAAATTATTATGCTTAACTGGTTTGGGTACCTCTTAACTGGTAAGTACCTCCGTGTTCATGCTTTAATATGTCTTGTTAAAGCTGTAGCAGTAAGACCTCGTGTGGATGAAGAGGCAGTAAGTCTAATTTGTCGATGCTTGAAGCAAGAAAAATTAAAGTATGATTAGCGAGTAGCAGTAAGTCTACTTTGAGGTAGCTTTTGGTTATTTAAGTAAATCCTTTTTCAAAAGGTAAGGTACAACTATGGTTAAGTATAATAAGATCTAATGATTTTGTAAACCTTTGTAAGTTGTCATTTTAAAATTTTTATGAAAAATATTCAGCAAAGTAAGGCTTAGATTCATATCTACTGTTACTATGGAACCAAAGGAAGGCAATGATATCAGAATATTGAAAAATATGTTATCTTGTTCTTTTTCAAAGCTTTCTTTCCGCTCTTCCCAACCTTCTTCTTCATCTCTTCAGGAATCTGATATTCCTACCAATCCAAGCAGTATTTTCCAAGAGGAAATCTGCTTTGAAAATATCAATCAAGATATTGTTAATTGGGTAATTCCAAAAATACCCACAAAAGAATTATACAAACCAGAAGGTAAGTTTTTTGCTACTTCTGATTATGTTATCAAAACGGTAAAGAAAAATATTCCTATCAATCCAGAGAGTGAGGAATTTCATCTTCTCTCAATGGATACAATCAAAAATCATAAACAAAAATACACATACTTGCACATAGGATGTGTACAGGTAGCTATTAAACCTTTAATCCACGAAGGATTAAATGCATCAATTTTAATGTGCTTAAGAGATATTAGGCACAATAAATTTCAAGATTCGTTATTAGGCACAATAGAAACTGGCCTAAGTCAAGGTCCGATTTATTTCAATTGCTATCCAAATAGAACATTGAGTCTACAGGATAGAAATATAATAGACTCTTTGTTCTTAAACATTATAATCTGTGGCTTAGACATGAAGCATGGATCTGTCCCAGCAGCTTTGCTTTACAGGATTCAATACAAGGTTATGAATTCTTGTAATTCCAAAGTTCTCAAAACTAGAACATCGGAAGAGACAACATTTTTTCTTACTGATGTTACTAAAGCAAATGTTATTGTCCCTAAAACAATCCACTGGAAAGATGTAACTCTACCAGAAAGATGGATTTTGGATAAAGCAGCACCGGCTTTACCAAGGGAAACATCAAACTTCAGTAATATTGTCCAAACGCAAACAGGATAAGTGGAATTAATCTTCGAAAGAAGAAATTCTTTTAGTTCTATCAGATCCTCTAGTCTTGGATCAGAAGACTTTAGGATTGTCCCTTCAAGACAATCTTTCTCAACCACATCACAAATTCCAAGCATTAATCTTTAGGGATTAGATACATCATCTACTATCCCTCGACCAATTTATCAGACAGAAGATGATCAGCGATCAATTCAATCTCCAACCTTTTCCTCCCTTAATGAATCTTATAATGATTTGTAAGTTCATTATTGATAAGGAATCCCTCAGAAAGGACTTTTACTCTGAGGAATGGAAACCTCAAAGAGAGTGGTTCTTACAAGAATATAAGGGAACAATCAAGAATAATATTCAAGAGGAATATTATCAATTTCTTAACAATGTTAAGACAAATGTTTTATTTTTTGACTGGTTTCATGCGTATGCAGTCAAAAATCAAATTAACTATCCTTGGAAAACAAAGATAGATGTTGACAAAACCACTAATGTCATTACGGTATGGCATTTGAAAAATGGTGAGTTAGTCAAAACAGAGTTACCACCAAATAACTCTTTCCAACTCCCTGGTGTTAAAGATCCTAACACCAACAAACCTATAATGCCTGCTCCATTTAAAAAGAAAAAGGCTGATGAAGAGATTTCAGCTCATGACATTAACAAATTAATGGAGCAATCAAACTATAAGTGTTAGGGGAACACATTATCAAAAAAGATGTATCCACCGATGCATCTACTTCGGGAACTAAGAAAGAGATTCCCTTAGAAAAACCCTTGTTTAAACCTTTCAAGGTCAATAAGAAGGTCAAAGAAAGTTTACAACTCCTTCTTTACCCTGATATAAAAAGGGAAAAACAAGAGTTAGTAGAAAAAATAAAACAATTGAGTGTTCCAGAGTCTCCAGCTAGCACTCAAGAATGTCGCCCCTTATTAAGGGGCAAGGAACCTGTCAAAGATCCAACCATAAATGTCATAAATGAAGACGGCTCAGAAACAGAATCTGTGGCCAGTACTTCTAAATCCAACTCAGGTGAAAAACCTTTGATCAATATAAACCCAGTGTATACACAACCCTGTAAAAAGCCAACAAAACTTTATTATCCTAGAGCGACTCCTCCGGATTTGCTTCTTGAAGAAAAAACTCCAGCCTTCAAAAGCTTCAATGCTAACAACATCTATGAATGGAATATAGATGGTCAAATGGAGTATCAAATCCTCCAAACAATGCAGCACATGACCATGATGGCCACTACATATCAAACTGCTAATGAATGCTCAGAAGAAGCCATTTGCAATATTTTGGTTGCTGGATTTACAGGCCAACTTAAAGGTTGGTGGGATTATTCTTTCTCTGATGCTCAGAAAGAACAAATGTTTACAGCAATCAAAACTGACACTGAAGGAAATCCAATCTTTGATAATGACGACCAAACTATTCCAGATGCTGTCAATACCTTAATCTTCTCAATATGCAATCACTTTATGGGTAGTTCTTCCACTTGGAAGGATAGATCTGCTGATTTGTTATCCAATCTTAAGTGTAGATCGTTATCCAGTTTTAGGTGGTATAAAGATACTTTCCTAACTAGGGTTTACACTAGAGAAGATTGCCAGAATAAGTTTTGGAAAGAAAAGGTCATCGCAGGTCTCCCAACATCCTTAGGTGATCTTGTAAAAGATGAGCTTATAGCCCAATCTCCAGATGGAAATATTCCATATGAGCAATTGAGTTATGGACAAGTCATTGCAGCAACCCAAAAGATTGGAGCAAGACTTTGTAAGGAAGACAAAGTCAGAGATCAATTCAAAAAAGAAAAAGCCGCGAAGAAAGACTTGGGTCTTTTTGCGAGCAATTTGGTATACCCCCTTGTCCAAAAGATAAATCCAAACTTTCCAAAAAATACGAAGGAAAACCCCAAAAGACTAAGTATACCAAGTATACTAAGTATAAGAAAAACAAACGTTTTACCAAACCTAAACCAGAATACAAACCTAAGCAAGTATCTGGTGATAGAACTTCCAAGAAAGCGGTTATCTGTTATAACTGCGGCAAACCTGGTCATATCAGTAAATACTGTAGGCTAAAGAAAAAGATCAAAGAGTTAAATCTTGAACCATCAGTTGAGGAACAACTGAATAATCTTCTGATCCAATCAGACTCTTCAGATGATTCAGATAGTGATTTTTCTGAAGACCTCAATCACATTCAACAAGATGATATTGGAAGCATTAGTTTCGATTCATTTCCTGAAATTAATGTCCTAACTAAGGAGCAAGATCTCCTTTTTGAGGTTATTAATTCAATCTCAGATCCAGAAGAAAGACGAAAATATCTGGATAAGCTTAAGTCTTCAATGGAATCCTCAACGGAAAAGGATTTCAAAAACAAAGGAAAAATTATTGTCAAAGATCATTTTGACTTTAAACAGATCCTTAAAAGGCTTGAAGCTACTCAACAAACTAAACCCGTTACAATTCAAGATCTCTAACAAGAGATTAAGAATTTGAAACAAGAGGTTAAAGAGATCAAACAGGAACAATCTGTTCATAAGTTAATTCTGTCACAATTAGCAGAAGCCCAAACAGATGATTCGGATTTAGAAGAAAAACCCGAATCAAGTATCACCAAAGAGAGTGAACAGAATAATCCTATTAACATTCAAGAGGACAAAGATCTAGAAGAAGATCATGCTTTCTTGAATTTAGTTAACCAGTTAAAAATTCAAAAGTTCCATATCAAGATCAAAATTATTATTGGAGAATTTGTTCTTGATTCTATAGCGCTTTTTGATATAGGTGCTGATTCAAATTGTATTCAGGAAGGGTTAATCCCTACCAAATACTTTGAGAAGACTTCTGAAAAGTTAAGTGCAGCTAATGGTTCTAAACTTAGAATTAATTACAAGCTGTCAAAAGCTTTGATAGAAAATCAAGGTCTTCAAGTTGAGACCCCTTTTCTGTTAGTCAGAAATCTAAAAAATGAAGTGATTCTTGGAACTCCGTTCATAAGATCACTTTTACCTCTTTCCATTACTCATGATGGAATCACAACTCAACATTTTGGAAAAGATATAGTTTTCCCTTTCATTAGAAAACCAATCATCCGAGATTTAAATTTTGTCGATTACAAAATTAACCAAATTAATTTCTTGAAAGAAGAAATTTCTTTTAAGAATATCGAGTTACAATTACAACAACCAAGCATCAAAAATAGGATCCAGATCCTATCTGATGAGATTCAAAGATCTATCTGTTCCGATTTGCCTTATGAACAAGATTTCAATGAAAGGCAAATTCCTACTAAATCTAGACGCATTCAAATGAATCATGAACTTCTTAGGTACTGCCAGAAGGAAATTAATGATTTCTTGAAAAAAAAGATTGATTAGGGAAAGCAAATCTCCCTGGTCATGTTCAGCTTTTTATGTCAATAAGCAAGCAGAAATTGAGCGTCGTACACCCCGCTTAGTTATCAATTACAAACCTTTGAATCAAGCTCTTAGGTGGATCAGATATCCAATTCCTAACAAAAAGGATTTGCTTAGCCGTTTGAATTCGGCTAAAATTTTCTCAAAATTAATTTGACATGAAATCTGGTTATTATCAGATAGAAGTCAAAGAAAGTGACCGTTACAAAACAACGTTCATTGTTGCTTTTGGACACTACGAATGGAATGTAATGTCCTTTGGACTCAAAAATGCTCCTTCAGAATTCTAGAGAATTATGAATGAGATTTTCAATCCATACTCAGACTTTACACTCGTCTACATTGATGATGTTTTAGTCTTTTCTAAATCCATCGATCAACACTTCAAACATGTCAAAATCTTCATAGGAGTAATCAAAAGAAATGGTTTAGCTGTGTCTAAAACCAAAGTCAGTCTTTTTCAAACAAAAATTAGATTTCTTGGCCATAACATTTACCAAGGAACTATCATTCCAATCAATAGAGCAATAGATTTTGCGGACAAGTTTCCTGATCAAATAATTGACAAAACTCAGCTTCAGAGATTCTTAGGATGTCTCAACTATGTTGCTGATTTTGTTCCAAATCTTAGTATTATAATCAAACCTCTACACAATCATCTAAAGAAGGAACCCCCTCCTTGGGCAGACGAACACACAAAAGTTGTTCAAATTATCAAATCTCAGATAAAGAATCTTCCATGTCTTTATCTTCCAAACCCTTCTGCCTACAAAATTGTTGAAACCGATGCTTCTGACATTGGTTATGGCGGTATTTTGAAACAAAGAATTTCAGGAAAAGAGCATATCATTGCATATACTTCTAAACATTGGAATTCTGCCCAACAAAATTATTCTACTGTCAAAAAAGAGATTTTGGCAATAGTTTTATGTATTTCAAAACTTCAATCTGATTTACTTAATCAAAAGTTTTTGGTTAGAGCAGATTGCAAATCTGCTAAAGATATTTTACAAAAAGATGTTAAAAATTTGGCTTCAAAACAAATTTTTTGGCAGATGGCAAGCCATTTTATGTGCTTTTGATTTTCAAATAGAATTTCTCAAAGGCTCTTCCAATTCTCTTCCTGACTTCCTTACTCGTGAATATTTACAGGGTAGGTGAGCGAGTGAGAGTGGCAGCAATGCCAAAAGCAACAACTTCCTCTGTGAAGGGGAAGGGAAAAGGAAAACTAGTCCTTGCCGGACTACAGCGCCAGGGTGCGCCAAAAGAATCTGGGTCATCGACTAAATCTGGGTCTTCAACCCAGAAACCAATAATCAATCTTGGGTCATCAACCCAATCTGGGTCATCAACCCAGCAAACCACCAAACAGTCAAAAGAAGACTATGGAATCCCAATTCAAACTTTGTTAGCCTTTCAAAATCAAGACTTAACAAAACTCCCTAAAGGAACTTGGGGAGACAGAGTGGAGCGAGAATCTGGTTCTCCACCCCCTCTCAAAGACCTAATCAAAGAGCTAGCCCAAACAGCTACTCCCATAAATGTTGTCAAACCTGATACAAGATTATCAACTGATAACACTCAAACCTAAACCTTTGCAACTCAATATGTTGCTAAAAATCAACACCAATTTGTTGCGCAACCAGGATTTTGGGATAATAACCCTAACAAAGTTCCAGCCAAAATCTTTCAAAATGGTTCCCATTTCCAGCAAACACAATCAAACAAAAACAGAAATTTTTATGAGTTTATATTGATTGACACTGACTCAGTCTCGATTAAACATTATCGGGATCCTAAGGATCAATCAACATACACTCATTCAACTTTCCAAATTTTAAAGGTTTTAACACCTGAGCAATTTGGAAAGAACTTGAATGTTTTCAAAAAAAAATTCTCAAACTTTTGATCCCATTGGTTTTAATTACTGGGATTACCAAAAAGCTTGGTACCATGTTTTTTGGTACCAAAACAATCAAAATAAACATTCTTGGTTGATTCATTTCAAGAAGAATGTCAATTACAAATTTCCCCAGTGGTTTATCCATTGGTGGAGAATCTTTGGTCCGATCAAACAAATCCTTCCACCAGATCTTCTAGAAGGATATCAAACTTTTGAAAAATACTTTGACATCAAGGAGAGCCCCTTTCCAGTCAACCTAGTATTTTTCTCAAAATTTTCCCTTGCATGGGTGTTCAGTTGGCAATACAAGTATCAGAAGCAAGAGCTTTATCCTGGTATTTTGCCAATTCTGCAAAGATCAACGTACGTCAAATGGTGGGCACAGTTCAACTATGCAGCAGCCACCAATGACAATGTCAAAACATGGTTCCAGCAAAATCCAAAATGGATGAAGGCCGCCAATCCAGAAGCTATGAGTTTTTGATTCAAAAATCCCAAATTATTTCAGCCCTAGCAAGCACCAAGTCCAAAGAAAGTTTCCTTAGCAATATGGAAGCAATTTTGAAGCTGGCAAAGCAAGAGTTACCTTCGCCATAAAAAACAGCAAAGTCTTCCAAACAAAAGCTTCCCCAGTCTGACGAGGAGGATGAAGACCAGGAGGACTTAAGTCAATATTCCGACCCATTCTATCAGAATGAAGATGATTGTTATGGGATCGACACCACAGTCAATCTGAGTGATGATGAATAGTTCCAGTCACCAGTCAATCAAAACAGTTTGCCGACGGTCGCAGTTCCAGTCATGATACCGGCACTGTTCACCAATAGTTGCAATAGTATAGGTTTCTGTTACGGGTACTGTTGTAATAGTAAATTTTCAATTTTCTATAAATAGGATGCCAGGTTCAATTGTTAGGCATCCGAAATTTTTAGAGAGAGTTTTAGAGAGAGAAGCTCTGAGTATCTGAGAGCTCTGAGTGTGAGTTCTTCAGTTCTTCTTCCTCTTCTTCTTTCTTTCAATCTTGTAGTTTTCAATCGTTCAATCTTATAATATTTTCCAATCAGTATATACATGGTTTAGAAAATCTCTCTTCTCCCTCCACCGGTCCTGGTGAGGCTCTGCCTCCGCTCCGGTTTCTTTTTATTTTCCCTAGATCTTGGTCGGTTCTACCACCTTTCTGGTTTGTGCTTTAAATTTATTATATTTACTGTTTTAATTTCTACAGTATCTGTTTTTACTGTTTTCATGTTTTAATTTCCATATTTTAATTATTTTATTTTATTATATGTAAACACCGCTGTTTCTCCTACTTCTCATCATCCTGCTCTCTTCCCCCTTTCCTTTCCTGTAACCCCGTCATCCCTCTAGTATCAGAGCCAAATGGGGAAGTAGGAACTGTAGTATGGGTCTAAGATCCGTACCTTGCTGAATAAAAAAAAAAAGAGTTTTTCAGAAGAAATTATTATATTTGCATTTTAATAAATGCTTGAGATCGTCTTGAGTATCATAAATACCCTTATTGGAATAGATGTAATGAGTACTAAACTTCATCGAGATGTGCTGTGGAAAGCTATAAATAGTCAAGTTCTATGTGATGTGGTTAAGCGTTTATCAGCTTAATAGTTCCTAGCATTCTCCAACTTCAAATGTGTCAATTAGAATTTAAGCAAAAAATGCTTCTACAATTTCCAAGGGGCTTATAAGTCTAAGTTCATATTTTCTATTTTTTATTTTTATTTTCATATTTCAATCTCTTCTAGTCTACCAAATTTAAAAAGAAGTCTATGGGATTGGTCCTCTATTAAATTGGTCTTTCAAAGTCACACTTTTGCCATGAAACCAACTTATTTTGAAGCATGAGTTGTGTAACTTCCTATTTTTAGTGAATGAAAATTAGATATCTTTACAAGGCTTGGAAGAATTTCGTTAATTAAGCTAACTTAGCTAAGAAATAGCATCCCCTCAAAGAAAAAAAAAAACCTTAGAAATAGAAGAATTTTGTGTGGAAGAATGGGGCCATTTAAGAATCCAAACACATGCAAGTTTAGAACAAAATTCACGCACCTCATAATTTCCCATAGAGAAGCACCTCAAGCAAGAAGGTCAAAACCCTGTTTGGAAGCACCTCAATTTAAATCCTTAATGAAGGTGGTTAACCATTATCCAAATTACAAGAGAACAAGCCATAGATATAGACATTAATCATAGTTAACTATGTTGGAACCAAAGTGATTTGGATTAATAATCTCTAAGTTTTGATGTTAACAAAAAGGATTAAATTTGCATGGCAAAGTGTTAGTTAAGATCTAACATGCTCTATCTAGTCTTGCAGGAATGTTCAAAATTTAATAAGTTATGGAAACCTTGAAAGAGTTTCTTAATATCCGCGTCCACCCATGTAGACGAGCTGCTCAAAATCATTGGTATATTTATTTATTTTAATATATTTTGAGTAGACGGAACATAAAGTATTCTCAGTAGACGGGAACTTTAATGTCTATGAGTAGACGAGCTTAAGTACCACATCATTAGACGGAGATCAAAGTAACTCACTGATATATAGCAAGTCCAAAGACTTGATAGTAGACGAGAGGATATGCCATGTTAGTAGACGAGCTAAAAGAGTTTTAACTATGACCATGTAGACGCATATTATTAAGTAGACGAGCTCTTTTTCTTCATGAGTCTTTCATATGCTCAGAAAATGCTACCTCGACCACATAGAAGTATTTATTTCAAATGATTATGAATGTTGGTCCTTCCTATTTGCTTTAACGGTTTTGTTGCCTCGTTTCTTTGAGAGAAACATAATACATCAAGGAAATGCAAAATAGTACAATGAGGAAATGCAAAACGCCTTGTACCCTGTCACCTTTATAGTTGGCAGAGCTGGAATTTGTACAAAGGGGGCAAGATAGTTTTCAAGTTGCAATTGCTCAGAGTCGTGACCATTTTGTGCAAGAGTGATAACTAATAGAACATTTCACAATGGCCACGTTCAAACTAACAGTCACAACGGCTATTATGCATTTGATTCTATATCTAAACGGGAAAATTCAAAACAACCGTTGAAGAATTTCAAGTGAAGAAAAAGGTCACTATAAATAGAAAACCTCAACCTCTGAAGAAAGAAACCTTGCTAGAAAAACGCTTGCCATTCTACAAGCTCAAAATCATTTATTCTTTCAAGAGCAAAAGTCTGTAATTCCTTAGCTTGAATATTGTTGTAATATTCAACTGATCTTAAACTTTCATATCCTCACACATAGTGAGTTAGAAGATCAAAAGAAAACAATCTCTTTGCTAGAGTTAGAGCCTGAAGAGGCTTGATAAGAATGAAATACTTGTAGCCTGCAGAGGTGTTGAATACTTGGTGTAATCTATTTTGAAAAATAGTGGAGAAAAACCTTCAAGTAGAAGGGACTGGACGTAGCTCTTGGTTGGAAGAGAGTGAACCAGGATAAAAGTCTTGCGTGAATCTTCTAATCCCTTATCTCTTCAGTTTTATTTGTTTATACGAACTGTGGGGATTTGAACTTGATTTTGTTAAGTCTTTAAAAGGATCTTTTCCTTGTGTGTGCGTCTTCCTTTCACTCTTTGTGTGAGAAAACAAGTTTTGAAAAAGGTTGTTTTCGAAAATTATTATCAAACACAATTCAACTACCCCCCCCCCCCTCTTGTGTTTGCCTGTGTCAACTTCAAACTAATTATGATCAACAAACTCAAGTTTCACTAATCATGATTAATTAACACTAACCTCAATTTATTAACTAGTTTACGATATTTAAGCTTAATTAATAATGCTTAACCATTAAGAAATTGGAGTTCTTAAGGCTGAAATAACATAGCTTTATAGTCAAACTTAACCATTAAGAAATTGGAGTTCTTAAGGCTGAGGTAACTTAGCTTTGTTATGTAAAACTCCTATAAAGACATACCATATTGCCCATGAGGATGTCTCTGCTCATACTCCAGATACAACCCCCACACACTTCACCACCACCATCACCTCACCATAATACACAACCTTCACCTTCATCCCTTTATCAAGATGAAATTCTCACTATACCCCCTCTACAAACCATCCTTCCACCACCACTCCCATCTGATGACTCCTCTACTTTAGATGAAAATAGAACACCACCACCCTTCCCTTTGTTTTCTCTAATTGATTTTCTATCATCCCTTCTATCCTTATCCACCTTTACAAGAGATACCTGAACTGAAGAAGACCTCAAAAACCTATATCCCTTCTCTACCCCTTTATAGAACCCCAACCTGAGCCAATACAGATAGACATTTTTACCCTCTACTTGAGTTTGTGTATGAGGTTGGATCATCATCTGATGATGATGATAATGATATCCCTTTTTGTAAAACTATATGGCCCATATCTGACAAACCAATACCTAGTCAGGAACTAACTCCTATTGGATACAAGGTATTCAGACTTGAGAAGAAGAAGTTTCCTTTGAATAAAATCTACTGCAATCTTATCAAAGAAAATGTATTCAAGATGTTTTCAACGAGTGCACAACAACACATCATTCCTCTGTTTGAGTCTAAGTCCAGATATCACAGTGACAGTGAGATTGATAGAAAATTCTGGAGTTATGATGGAGAAAATAGGCAGAAGATGAATATCTTCCCTGGGCATATCTCTTTTCGTCCAATTCATCCTGCTGAGATGGGTCACTACCTCTAACCCATGGATGCTATGATATGGGCATTGGTTGAAGGTAGCAACTTTTTTAAGAACTTGGACATACTGCCTGCATCTCAATTTCTACAACCTTCTGGCTTTAATGGCATCATGCTTTATCGATGTTGTCCTTCCATGCCCTTTATTGATCTCAATAAAGATAAAAATTTAAAGTTCAGAAGAAATAAGGAAATAAGACCTGCACCCACCAAGTTCAACACTCGGTTTGGAGATAAGATTTTCAATATTGATGCAGTTGTTGCTGCTGTTGTGAAAGGATTCTCTGTAACACCCCGTTTTCTTGATTAAGGAACCGGACAACAATTAAGCGTGCGTGATAGCTTAATCTTGTTTGTTAAGTGTTAATAAGTTGGTATATCAAGTTTGAAGTCAATCTAACTTAAAACGGACTCAGATTGTATTGGAACGCGTGAAATCGGACAACCGGCACAAATCAGAATCCTCAAATGCTGCATGGCCAACGCTCGAGCGTTCTGGGGTCTCAGACACATGGCACCAAGTGTCAACTGTGTGACATGTGGCCTGAGCAGCATTCAGCGCTCAAGCGTGGCTAGGCCAGCGCTCAAGTGCTGGGGTGGTGGGGGCTCGAGTGCCCAGCACTGATGTAACACCCTGTTTTTTCAGAATATTTTAATTAAGCTGGTTTTGGTTAAGTTGGATTTATCTTTAAGGGCTTAGTGGGATTTTTGGTTAAAGTCCCTTTCTGGCACATGAGCACACCTGTGCTCATTAGCCAGCAAGCCCGTGCTTAAAGTCAGAAGCGAGTTTCTGATTTTAAGTTGAGCACGACCGTGCTCAACGTGAGCACGCCCGTGCTCAACGTGTTGACCGCGTCTAGTAACGTTAAGTCGAGCACGACCGTGCTCAAGGGTAAGCACGACCGTGCTCAGGTCCGGAAGTTATACGTGAGCAGAATCGAGGGTTTAACGTTTTAACCCTATTTTGGTGAGTGCAGCAGCCTGTGAGTGCGGCCAGAACTAGCATTCCTCCTCTTCCCTTCTTCTTGATCAGTTTTGGGAGCCTTGGGAGACCGCTAGCTTAACTGTGTTAGTGCATAGGTAACGTTCCTTACCCTTCCTTAGTTTCCTTTCATTATTGTGAATAGGGAACTAATCTTTGGTTTGTTTTGATGATCCAAGATTCTTTTCGGTGTGAGTTGCTGTAAGGAAAGGAATCGGTCGGTTCGTTGCTTGGGACGTCGTTAGAGCCACCTTCAATCCAGGTATGGGGAGAAGGGTAGTGTACTCATAGGCTCGGGGTTAGAGTAGAGTAAAGGGGTTCCCATAACCCCGGTTTGATTTGCATGATGATATGTTTAATGATTACATGATTTAAGGCTATGTTTAATGTATGTTTCTGGTTGTTATGTTAATGGTGTTATGTTGCATATGGTTATGGTTGCTTTTGTAATCTTGTTATTAACATGAGATGGTTGTTGATGTTGCTGGCTGCATAGTTGATTCTATGATTTTTGAGTTGCTGCAATTTAATCCCTAAAAACGTGTTAAAAGTGACTTAGGACTTTTTAAGGATTAAAACCCTAAAAGATTGTTAACTCTCAGCCTCTGTTCCTGCCCAGAACAGCACTGTCGCACGTTGAGCACGACCGTGCTGAATAGGGAGCACGACCGTGCTCCCAGTTGAATTCTGGGAAGATGGCCGCGCTGTTGAGCACGGCCGTACAGGACAAAGAGCACGATCGTGCTGCTGAGCACGACCATGCTTCACTTACAGGGGAGCACGCCCTTCACGTGCTTAAGCACGACCGTGCTGGGTTACGAGCACGACCGTGCTCAACCCACCCAGACAGAACAGGATTAAAGAACTTAAGGGGTTTTACACCCCAATTCCCTATGATGATAACTGATTAGACAACTTGGTAAATGTTACTAAAGATAATTAAAGATGATGAGATGGTGAGATGTTAAGTCGATGCCCTGTTGGGTGCCGCAAGCTGATGAGCTATGCCTTAGTGCGTTTCGGCCAAGGAGGCCTTGACCCCACGATTTGGGTCTAAGGTGTTGTCGTTGTTGTGTGCCTTGGTGGCCGAGAGTTTGCCCCCAAGTACTGCCGTTGATTCCGCTTAAGTCCTCAGGTAGATTCCGCGAGGCAAGTTGGTGCGGTTGATTCCGTTGTTACCTTCGGTCGATTCCATTGGAGTGATGGAGGTGGTGCTGCCGTTGTTGTTGTGTTGCATACGCATTGCATCGGAGTTGTTGTTTAGGGATGTTCGACATAGGGGAGATCGTCCTAAAGTACGGCGATCCGGCCATCCACGGTTGGGGTAGATTCTCCTAGCGCCCCCGTGATGAGGCATTCGTTGGTTTGATGCGTTGGCTATCCAAGGAGTAGATTCTCCGGCGTTGAGTAGATTCTCAATGTGGATATGTAACTCCGAAGTCGTTCATCCCGAGTTTAGTGGATCCACATGCATTGTTGGTTTAGCGGAGTAGGACTGCATTGCACTACATAGCATATTGTTGATGTTGATGTTTGGTGTAATGCTGATGTGTTTACTGTTTACTTTATTTCCTACCTCTTGCTGTATATGATTACATGAACTTACTCCCCATGTTTGTTTGTGTTTGGCCTGATTGGCACCTTGCAGAGGATGACGAGCAGCCCGGAGAGGAGTGACTTTGAGGAGCCGCCACTCATAGTAGGGCTAGTTGGGTTGTGTTAGTTTTCAGTTGTAATTCCGTGGGTGTTTATCCCGGAACGGTTATACCAGCTCTGTAGGTGACATCGGGGTTCGGATATTTATATTGGTTTATTATGTTTAAAACTCTTTTCTTTTCCGCGTTGTAAACGATTCATGTGGGACTTTTCTACCCATGGACAATTGTTTTAATTATTCAATAATAATTGCATGTTTTCCTTTAATTGTTTTTGTATTAAATGGCTTATAACATGCGGGGTAGAAGGGTGTCACAGCTGATCCCACCTACCCCCACTTAGAGAGGGGGGAGAGCTAATTTTAGTGAGAGAAAGCTCTGTTGAGCTCGTTTCGTTCGTCCGTTTTCGATTCTGACTTCGAATATATGTTCAGGGCAACGAGCATGTCATATACCTACCTTCATTCATCAAACAGTGGAGGTAATGCTCGAATCCCTAACTCGTCGACACGTCGACATATTTACCTTTTTTTTTATAAATCTTGCTTTGATTCTTGCTTTATCAGTGAAACTGTCACAAGATTAGGGTTTATGACATTGTCGGGACTCTGTCCATGTGTTCAGGACAAATTTCGGAGCACCGGGGAGCTCGTTTGTACACGTGGCAGCGCCTGTTTGGTTAGTGAGGGTGCGTGTTTCGAGGTATTGACATGCAGAATAACATTGTCTGAGGTGGGGAGAAAGTATCCGACACGCCAGGGAGGCAAGCGTAGTATCGTATATTAAGCTATATGCATAGGGTGCCCCAGACCCTACTAGTTGTCGAATAGCCTGTGGTAATTAAATCCCTAGTGAAAATGATTTTAAAAATGTACATGGGATTTAGTTACGACATGCTTATCAATGTTAGGCTAATTTTATCGTTATACGTGAAACTGCTGAGGCTGCCTGTTTTACTGCTTTATATGGTTTATGGTTGTTATGCTGCTTGACATGTGTTGTTTGCTATATGCTAATGATGCTGGATATGATGTTGACTCTATATGTGTGTGTGTGTGTGTGTGTGTGTGTGTGTGTGTGTGTGTGTGTGTGTGATGGTGATGTCGAGGTTAATGTTGAGACTGTGTATGAAATGATGATGTTGAGGTTGTATGATTGTCTGTTGTGCTGTTGGAAAACCTAGTTGACACCCTGAGGGTACTATGGTTGTGAATGTGATATGAAAGCGATATATGGGTACCGAGATGTTAAGTGGATGCCTAGTGCATCGTGATGCATGTAACTAAGTGTTGGTACCGATGGCAACCTAGTTTTGTGTTGCATTGCTTATTGCCAAACTGGCGAGCCATGTGACTAGGAGTCATGCGAGGTTGGTGTACCCGGGTGCGGGTACGAAATGCAAGCGGAACGGTTCAGGGAACCTTGGGGATGTAGCCGAGTTCGGATTGACAGACGGTGGCCAATGGTTTGCACCCATTATGTCGTGGTCTCCGCTGGTACTCAACTATCTCGATGTCTAGGCCCAAGTGTTCCAGTCTATGGTGGACCTTCCGAGGAGACGAAGATACCCCTATTAGAGTTGAGCTCACAGGGGGAAGCACCCCTATTGGTCACGATGAGCGGAACTGTTACCAGGACAAACCAACTGACATTCTTTGGGCGACAGGTAGGCCCGAGAGAGAAAGAGAATGTATGGGGGATCAGTATCCCTAGTTTGAGAGATCAGGTGACATGCACAGGAGTGTGACTCCTTAGAGGATTGGTCCTAGTTAGATAATCGAGGTTGGATGCGACAGTATGATTCGAGAGATGTTTGCTGTATGTGTTGATTGTTGTTTGATAATATGCTTTATTGTGTTTTCCTATCCCTGTTTTTATGTCAAGATTCTTGTCTCCCTTCTTTTCTTCATCTCTTTATGTGTAGGAATCGGTTCGTCAGATGAGTAGCAGCCATACATCAACGCAATCGGACCAGAGCATCATTCGCTGCATTACCTGCAGACGATCCTGCCGAGGGTCCAAACCCTAGGGGATATTGAGATCGTATAACATGACAACCGTGGGTGGCAGGTCGACCACTCACAGTTCTTCATCTGTTACGTCGTCTCGGTCAGCATCTATGTTTGCTTAGGAGGAGGACCTTTCTTCACTATGCTCGGCTCTTACTGGATCTCTCAGAGGCTGCCTTTTCTAGAGCTTTGTATTCCACCCCGCCGTCAGGAGTCTGCAGAGGACATGTGGAACCCAGCGAACCGCTCCTATGCCCGTAGTGGAGTTGGAGTGTTAGAGAGAGGCCACGGGAGGAGATGCGTGCAGACGGTGTATCACACCAGGCGCAGAATAGTCATTATCAGCGATGATGAGTCCGTTGGGACTAGAGTATATATGCGCCGCTATGGTGAGGGCAAGGGTAGTTCCAGACGCCCCTATCGCCTGTGATATAGACAATTGGTAGCATCTGCTAGGGAGTGCCTCTGTAAACATATCTTTCTTTTTATTTTTGAAGTATTTGTGAGAGGCGGGCGGGTAAATGTTGTCCGTTCTATGTTTTATACTCTTTTCTGTGATCAGTTTATCTGTTTCTCTTTTACCCAGTTTGTATAGACACTAGGTTTACGACCCTTTTGTTGGGGTCGATGGCACATGACGGTTAACGTGTATATCGTATGTATATATGTTGTTTATCTTTTCTTCAGTTGCGTAAGTTTTAAGTTTTGTTGTTCACATTTCCGCAAACTTACAATATTTTCCCATGTAATGACCGCGCTAACACTTAATAAATGGATTAAGGAATAGTTAATTAGGATTGTTCTTTAATGGGACATCGGGGTGTCTCACAAGGGTATGCTCGTGATGAAGCACAACCCAAAACCATGGTTAAAGGATTGTAAATTTTAGGGAGAATTCAAAGGTTTCAAAAGAAATCTAAGAGAATTGAAGACAGGCAACTTTTCTGAGGTTAGAAACGTGTAAGCAAGTGTTTAGGTCGTGGTTTTGAGGGTTAAAATGCAATAGAGCATGATCTGGACTTAAATAGAACCCAAAACACGTGAAATGAGACTTGTAGATAATTCTCTAAGCTTTCCAACGCATCTAAGATCACCTCAATCAGACATTTAGAACTCAAAATATGGCCAAAACCGTGAAACAAGTTACTAAGACTCTAAAAGGAATGAACCATTCTAAGGCTAAAATTCTCAAAACATGAACTTAGACATCAAAAACAAACATAACAAGCATATATACAAACATATATAAGCCAAGATTAACACATATTAACATAGGGTAAAATTTAGGGTGTCACATTTTCTGCACTAGTGGTAGCATCAGTGTTGGATTAGTTTTATTTAATTAATCAAAAAAAATTCTAAAACTAAACTTAAAAGCTAAAAATGCAAAAATGGAATACACATGCAGAACACGTTCGTGAAACTACTGGGACTAAAATAGTTCATTTGTGAAATTACAGGGACTTGATTTTAGATATTAAAACTACAGTGACTTGATTTATTCGATTTTAAAATTAGAGGGACTTGATTTGAATAATTAAAATTATAGGGATTAAAATCACCCATTTGTGAAACTATGGTGACCAAAACTGCGATTAGGCTTATTATATATTATTGGCTTAATTATACTTTTGGTTCCCTATTTTTGACATTGTACAATTTAAGTTCTTTTAAATATACACTTTATAATATTTAATATTAAATATCTATATTTATCTATACTCAGTTATGTAATATATTATTTTTCTATTGTATGCTTTCGTCCATCAATTATATAATATATATTCACTTATATAATATTATATATTATATATTATTTAAAAAATGTTAAGTATTAACTCGTCGAGCCAATGAATGTTAATTGGTCCAGTTGATTAGGATTCGGCTCATAACCCACAAGATCGTGAGTTCAAATCCACTGTCGATGTGAGGACCTCGTTGGTGAGATTTTTGTCCTGGGTTTTAGGGAAGGAGGGGCTTGAAAATGGGAAGATGGTAATAATAAAGATAAAAAAAATAACTATTATTAAAAAATATAATTAATATTGGAAAATGCAAGTCATTACAAAATATATTGCCATGTGACATTAAAATATTCTTTTTTTGTCACGTGACAGACTAAAGTGGGAATTTGTTAGCCAAATCAGCACTTAAAAGACACTTCTGATGACAGAGATTAAAAACAAAATTTTAAAAATTAAAAACATTGAATCCTAACAAAAAAAGGGACTAAAACCAAAAGTATTAATATTTTTAAGGATTCAAAAGCTCATTAAGTATTTTTTTTAATATTATTATTGATATTATGCAGATTGATCTAAATGCTAATTAGTATTTTTCTAAGTTGAGCCGATTTATATTCTGAATGTATTATTAGTTGAACAAAATTGTATCGAAACTCAGCAATATAGAGATTTGATAGGTTAAAGCAACCAATGAGCTTTAATGATAGTAGCCATTAAGGTTAGAACTCGAGCATGTTCCATAGGAAGCCACTCCAGAAGTGTGACATCATGCGATATAAAAAGCAAATAAGAATATTATAATAAAAAATATTTTAATAATTATATAATAATAATAATAATAATAATAATAATAATAATAATAATAATAATAATAATAATAACAATAATAATAACAATAACAATAATAGTTATAAATTAAAAAATATAAATAATCGTCAGTGACTATTTTCCATTTCCATCCTCTATAATATGCAGATTGATTTCAATGTTAATTAAGCTTTTCTGTAAGTTGTACTGATTTATATTTTAAGTATACCTTCTGTGATAGCAGTCACCGAGAGTTAGAACTCGAGGATGTGTCATAGGGAGTCACTGAATAAAGCATGGCGCCACACATTATAAAAAAAAAATATTATAATAAACATAAAATATTTAATCATTATATATAATAAATAATATTTTTTATATTTTTAAATTATTAAAAATATAAATAATATTATTAAATTGAATGTGACATACAGAAATATTAATTTATTTCATGTGACCATACTGAAGTGATGCGTTATTGGCCACATCATCACTTAACAAATGATCAAAACTAACGACAGATATCAATTCCAATGTTTTGAACTTGCAAAGACCATAGTCTAAGGAAAAAAAAAGTATGGAGAACAAAACCACACCTCGCATTCTTAATTTGTGGGCACTAAAAGATTCATCAAACCTTAAAAAATTTATGGCTAAATGAACATTTTAGTCTATACAAATATAGGCACTTTTGGTTTGGTCCCTATATTTTTTTTTTAGATTTTGGTGTTTTTAGCTTTTAAAATTTTGGAACTAGTTTGTGCCATCAAGATGCACCATTAAGTGCTGACATGGCTAACAAATTGCCACATCAGCACTACCATGTGAAATTAAATATAATTTTTTAAAGCCACGAGGCATATATATATATATATATATATATATATATATATATATATATATATATATATATATATATATATATATATGTGTGTGTATGTGTGTGTATTTAGTTTGATCCTATACTTTTTTCTCTAGGTTTTGCTCCCTAGAAGTTCAAAAACGTTGGAATTGGTCCTTGCTATCCACCATCAATTCCCATAAGTTAAGAATTGAGGTGGCTAACGACGCGCCACATCAACACTGTCACATAAAAAAAATTAATATTTTATGTCACGTTGGATTAAAAAATCATTATACATAGGTACATTCAGAATATATATTAGCTCAAAATTGAAAATGGAAAATAACCAACAATGATTATTTATATTTTTTTATAGTTATAATTATTAATATTATTATTTACTATATATAATTATTAAAATATTTTAATTTTATTATAATATTATAAAAAAAATTTATATCGCATGGCATGACACTTCACAGAGTGGCTCTATATGACACATGCTCAAGTTTTAACACTCAGTGACTATTATCACAAAATCCCATTGATTGCTTTAGCCTATCGAATTTCTCTATTGCTGAGTTTCGATATAGTTCTGCTCAACTAATAACACATCCAGAATATAAATAAAATCAACTTAAAGAAGATCTTAATAAGTATTAAGATCAATATACCCAATATAAATAATTATAAATTATAAAAAATATAAATAATGATTTTTAATCAAACGTGACATACAAAATTATTAATTTATTCCATGTTACAGTACTGATCTGGTGCGTCGTTAGCCACATTAACGACAAGGATAAATTTCAATATATTTAAACTGGCAAGGATCAAAACCTAAGGAAAAAATTATATGGATCAAAACCACATTTTTTTTCATATTTTTTAATGCCATATGGCATAAAAAATTATATTCAATATACTCTTGGTTGTCATGTTAGACGTGTCATGACATTTTCTAAATGCATTTCAAATTTGCTTATTTCAAATTTTAAATTTTCTAATTTTATTTATAGAATGACAAATGATACTCTTAATTTCTTTATTTTTAAATATTTAAACTTAATTTTTAGAATTAATTATGCATATATTTTTTAGATTTAACTATTTCTTATTTTAATTTTTTTGAATTATATTTAAGTTAATTATGTACATAACATTTATAATTTACGTTTTTTTAATAAAAAATTGATTGTCCGATTAATGCATGGGATACAACAGGCCTTGCGGGTAGAGATCCTGTTTAACGAGCCATTTGACAGGTTGGGCTAAGGCCCCTAATCTATCAACCCGTTTTGACCCATCCCTCCTGGCCCACCAATAAAACGGATTGGAAGCGGGGAGGGTTGGCCCGCCAACCCATTTATTTTAAAGATATTTTTTTTTTATGCTACAATTATTTTTAGTTTACCCGCCCATAAGGTCATTCGTTAGCTCGTCTTGTTGAATAATTATTTGTATATACATTTATATACTTTTAGTTTATAATTACCCACCCATTAGGACTATATATTATAACGTAGTTTATCCCGTTTAGTAATATATATCAGTTAGTCCACTACTTAAAAATAATTATTTATTTAGTGATATTTTAGATGATATTTGTATGTTAGTAATTTTAATATTTTATATTTTACAAAAAATTAAATTTATTATTTTTGATGCACCAACTTACTTTTAAACAGGGTGGGTTGGGAGATTCAACCCACTTTACCAAAACGGGCCAACCCGCCCCACCCCGTTTTCGACTGGTCAATGGGACGGGTTGTCCCATTTTGCCACCTCTACTTGCAGGTATGATATCTTCTGGAACATGAAACAATTGTCGGGTTATCTAAGAGTAGCATTCCTGTTTAACAAAAAAGTGATATGTATACCAACATGGTGTTGAAAAAGTTGGTAACGTGGCTCTCCCCAGGAAAAGGACTTGGGTTCGATTCCTGGAGTCACCTATTTGGTAGACAGCTCAACCCCGTGTATAAAAAACAGATGTCCTGCTGCCAACTAGGGGATTAGCCTCATAGAGGGTTCAAAAGACTTAAGCTTGTGGTTGAGGGGATACCTGTGGCGCCCCCGGGAGGCAAAGGCCCTAACTATGGTTGGTTAGAAAAAAAAGTGATATGTATACTAATGTGTGTTGGTCAAAGTGGAAGGTGTTTGAGTCGCTTAAACATATGGCCCTGGATTCACGTGTATAGAAAAAAGTCAAAAAACACTATTTTGATGGGTCACCTTTTAGGCGTCTGATAGTACTCCGAGAAATTAGTCTTTCACTTATCGAATGGGAGGATACTTTCAAAAAAGAAAAGTGATATGTATAAACTTTATAATCATATAATTATTGGATTAAAACAAATATTATATTCAAAAAAAGAAAACAAATATTATTAAAAAAATAATCTTGAAGTGTATAAAAAAGTATCATTCTAAGAGGCAAGAATGATATGACTAGGCTTTGCTAGGGATTCCTTCCTTGTGATCTCCTTGGCTTTTGCATGTGTCTTCATGGCTCCAGATCCTACTGTGCCAAGGAGTTTTCTTGTTCATCACTCTTCCCCCTTCCTTTTGTGAATGCTCAGTCTTCTCCATTAAAGAAATCCTTCGTGCAGACTGTTTCTAACTCTTTTGATGTCTCTATCGCTTAATTGCCTAAGCCTTGTTTTGAAGGCAATGAACTGGCTATCAAAACTATTGAGTCCGAATATCAGGCTGGAGCTCTTGAATGCAGAAACATCCTCCATGGGAGACTCATTCTCTCTAAAGGTGATTCTCCACTAAAGCTTAGTGACTTGCGGTCCAAGCTATCGAAGATTTGGCAGCCTATCGGTTCTTGGTCTATAGTGTCCTTGGGCAAAGGTTTTTACGAATTAACTTCTCCTTGGATGATCAAAGCAGGATAAGGTCTGTTGGATCTTGGAATGTCAATCCTGGTATCCTTCGGTTGTCTTCTTGTACACCAAACTTCAACCCTAATAATATACGCCAAACCCATGCACAATGTTGGGTTCGGCTTCATCGGTTGTCAATGGAATACTGGAGACCGTAGATTCTTTTTGAGATTGGCAGTGGTATAGGTGTCCCTATTGCTCTTGATGAAGTAACAATGACAATGAAAAGATCTTTTGGGCACTTTGCCAGAATTCTTATTGAGATTGATCTCTCTAAATATTTGCGTGATAAAATTTTAGTGGAGAGGGAATGATTTACTTTTTTTGTTCACATTGAATATGAGAGGTTACCCTACTTCTGCTCTATATGCCAAATCATTGGTCACTCTAATTCCAATTGCAAAAAGAATCATCCTGTTATGGAAAAGCCTGCTACAGGTGAGTTGTTAAAGGAGCCCCGAAAGAAAACAATGCAATATATTCCTAAAGTTAAGAACCTTACTGATGGAGGTAGCTTTATGAACCCTGATGGTGGAGATTCTATGATTCCTATTGACAATGGGAATGATAAGGATATAGCTATTAATAATCAATTGATTCAAAAAGATAAAGATAGTCCAGCCCGAGATGTTGAGGTCACCCTTGTTAATAAAGATAGGGCAGTTGTTGATAAAGGGAAGGCAATCTTGATTGATGATTCTCCTCCTCAGATGGTAAATATTAATTTGGCTCATGAGGCAGGCCCCAGTAATTCAACTTTAATTTCTGTCCAAACTATTATTGATCCGAGAGACTTTCTTGGGATTAATAATGTTCCTTTAAATGATCCTATGGCTTTTAATTCCTCTGGTCCTCTATTGGGATTTGTTGATGATGTTAATAATAATGACTCTCAGTTGCAAGTAATTGCACACTCCCCTGTGCATGGTGTGGTTAATAATTTGGTCACTCCTTTGGAGGATATTTTCAGTCTCCTGATCAGGTTGTTTCTGACTCGAGTGGCTCTTTTAGCGCTGCTTCCCTCCAATTTTCCAATAATGCAGGTAATTCTAAATCTCCTACTAATAATGTTGATGCTGCTGTGAATCAAGCTTCTTTGGCATTAAGGGAAAATATCACAACTACTGTCACTCCTATCAGTAGTATAAGAAATACATTTGTTGCTTCTGATATGCGTATCATTAGCCCTTTAAGGAGCCTAGAAGAGGATGATTCTATTGATGAAGGCAGAGAGGACCAGCCAGTTCAACCTGATAATGCTGATCCTAGTAAATATTTGGCTAATGTGATAGATTCTAACAAAGAAGGTTTTACACCTGTTATGTCTAAATCCAAAAAGAAGAAACTCAGGCAAAAGGCTGCTAAGGCAGCTCGTCTTGAGAAGAATAATGCCCGATTCTGAGGTGGTCCTAAACAATTTGCTTAACGAAGTTATTTTATTGGAACTGTAGAGGGTTTGGAAACCCCAAAACAAGAGTAGTGTTTCAAAATTTAGGTCTTTCAAATAAGCCAGACTTTGTGTGTTTGTCAGAACCTTGGGTTGACATATCAGATATTCCTATTTCCTTCTGGAACCATCTGAATTTGAAGGTGTTCTGTTTCAATGATAGAGGGAGTCATATTCCTAATATTTAGGGTCTGTGTAGTTCCTTGCTGAATCCAACTATAGTATCATCCTCTTCCCAACAATGATCTTTCTCTGTTTGTGTGGATGATAAAATTATTTTTGTCTCTGCCATATATGCCAGCATTTCATATCTGCTGAAAAGGTCCCTTTGGAATGAGTTGATCAATCTCCAGCTTAATAACTCTGGTCCTTGGTGCATGATTGGGGATTTTAACTCAGTTTTAGGCTCTCATGAGGTTAGAAGTTTATCCTTGCCTCTTAGAACTGCTTCTGAAGACTTCAAGAACTTCACTGATATTGGAAATCCCATCCATCTTTCAACTAGAGGTGCTAGTTATACTTGGAGCAATGGAAGAAGGGGCTCTGTTCACACTAAAAAGAGGCTAGATAAAAGCTTATGTAATGTAGCTTGGCTGGAGTTTTGGAGCTTTACATCTTACTGCACATTGGTTAGAAGCCAGTCTGACCACTTTCCTCTCTTGTTGAATTGCTCTAGGGAGGTGCAGTCTTTTCCATCATCTTTTAAGTTCACAAAACGTGGATTGGTCATCCTAACTGCCATAGGTTAATTGAAGAGGTTTGGAAAAGGCCTGTATATGGCTGCCCTATGTTGATTCTCTCTCAGAAGTTGAAGGCCCCAAAAACTGAACTGAAAAGTTGGAATAAACTTGTTTTTGGTAATATTCATCTTCAAGTTTGTTGAGACCTCATAAGTCTAACACACATTCAAAGTGTAAATCCTCTATGTTTTGATGATTCCAAATAGTTCAAGTATGATATTATTGAACCAAATGAAATTACTGATATATTTGATAAGTGTGCAGGAAAATAGACTTGAGGTCACTCGTCTAATTTTGACCCGTCTACTTTTTAGAAGCTCGGCAGTGACTCGTCTAAGTTTCCACTCGTCTAAAAAG
Source organism: Echinosophora koreensis (assembly GCA_035048595.1). NCBI lineage: Eukaryota > Viridiplantae > Streptophyta > Magnoliopsida > Fabales > Fabaceae > Echinosophora > Echinosophora koreensis. The sequence goes on along the minus strand of JAPCYP010000013.1, from coordinate 5,837,370 downwards.
TTTGTCAAAGAAAGTCAACGCTCAAGAAAGACCAAGTTCACTTGATGACGTGGCAAGAAGCATGCGTCTAAGTTTGGCTCAGCTGATCACCCGTCTAACTTTGGAACATGACAGCACCCGTCTAACATTTGAATGATCATCACCCGTCTAAGTTTTGGATGACTTTCACCCGTCTAAAAATTCTCATTACTGACACCAAGTCAGTATGTCAGAATTCAAGTCCAAGTCACCTTATTCAAATTATATACCATCCTTAAGGATCTCGAAGACCTCTGGACAATAGCTCAAAGGACAAAGAATAAAGAACGTTGTTTCAAGGTTTTAAGGAATAAAACACGCTATCTCTGCACCACTGCAGTAACCTTGACCTATTTAAGTACAAAGTAAAAGTACTTTATGGAAAGTGAACTGATGTTGCACTGAAAGAGGAAAGCTCTCTGCAACAAGTACAAGAAGCCTGCTGCCATATACTCTGAAAGAACAGCTGCTTAGTCTAAAGTGTACTCTTGGACACTCTTGACAATGCTCAACGTTTTCAAGCATTTAATGAATACTCAGAACGACTCTTTGGCATTAAATGGTGTCTCAGAAACCTCAAGACAGAAGCAAACACTTTCTGAAGCTGTGTCAAAACGGATCTCTTGATTGAAGCCTTTAAATAGATCAAACAATGAAGATGAAGTTAAGAAGTTGAATATCAAAGGAACTCTACACAGAAGCATTTACTCTCTTCATTAACTTCTTCATTCCTTCATTGAATACACATTCAATCATTTGATATAAATTCGCAGTCTTTCATACTTCATATTTATTCCACTCTCTGAGAGTGATCTGAAAGATTTGCAAGTTGTATTAACTACAGAAAACCTTTTATTCCTTACTGTTTTGAGCCTGAAGAGGCTAGGTGAGAAAAGAATACTTGTTTGAGTGTTGAGCCTAAAGAGGCTAGGTGAGAAAAGAATACTTGTTTGAGTGTTGAGCCTGAAGAGGCTAGGTGTGCAAAGAATACTTGTACTGTAATTTACTCAGTTATAGTGGAAACTTGGTGCTGCCAAGAAACTGGACGTAGCCCTGTGGATTTTGGGGTGAACCAGTATAAATCTTGAGTGATATCTGTACTCCCTTTATCTTTTAATTTACTTAAAATATTATTTCTGTTCTAGCTTTTAACCTGGGGAGTTAACACTGTGATTATCAAACTCTTTTAAAACCTTTTCTGTTTGTGTGTGTGCCATTCTGTTTTCAAATATTAGACGTGTCACTTGTCTAAACCTCTCTTATTCAAACCTTGCTTGCTGTGCCTGCGAAAATCTTTTTAGTAACCGAAAAAGTTGGTAAACACAATTCAACCCCCCTTCTTGTGTTCACTTTGGTTATTTCAAAGTTGAAACTGCCCTAACAACTGTGGATAGTGCCCAGCAGCAAATCAATGTTAATGGTGCCACTGATGACTTAATGGAGCAAGAGGCTCTGGCTCAAACTGAAATGCAGCAAGCACTGAATTTTGAGGAGGTGTTTTGGAGAGAAAAGTCTAGAATCAAATGGCATAGTCAAGGGGATAGAAACACTGCTGTCTTTCACAAAACTGCTAAAATCAGGTATGCTGCCAAGTCCATGAGTATGCTTAAAGATGGAGATGTCATTCTTGAATATCATGATAGCATTGCTGATGACTCTTTTAATGAAGAGTTATTTAGCCTTTTTCTCTCTTAATTGTTGCTATCTTTGAGGTGTTGAGTCTTGACTTTAGTAGAAAATTTTGTTTTGTGAATATTTGTATGTTGCATTGTTAATATCAGTTAGTTGCTTTTGAATGCTTCATCATTGTCTCAATTTTCTGTGTCTGCATATGCAGTAAACATGCTGGAGCAGAGCTGGAGCATGGGTGAATAAGCTACTGATTGATGCAGCAAGGGCTACTTTCCAGTGGTTCTGCACTAAAGGACAAAGCTGACAAGGACGCTCTTTCTCTCTCCTTGTTGGCGCTGCCGCGCTGGCACTGCCATTTGCTGATTCACACGTGCTTGGGGATCTGACGCCCCACTTTTCTGGAATTGGGCCAGGGTTTATTATAATATTGCTTTTGTTGTTGGCCCAAAAAAGGATGAAAGAGAATAGGGTGCTATATAAGCATTTAGAGAAACCCTAGTGAGGGGATATTCTGACTTTATTACAAAATACCTTGTCTTTTCTTGGAGGCTGCGCTGTCTTCTTCTTCCTCTAGCTGCTGCTGCTGCATGGATTTGTTCTTACCATTGTAATGTCTTTCTTTTTATTTTACCATTGTGTTCCTTGTAAACTCACTATGAGCTAAACACTTCTAAGCTTTAGGTATGCAAAATGTAATGAATGCTTAGCTGAGTTATGCAAATGAATATGTTCTTCATCTTCTTTTGCCATGTGCTCACTGTTATTTGAGTAAGAGTGATCAACTTAATTAGTTATTTAGCTTGCTTGATTTGGAAGAACTAAGTAAATGGAAATTGATAAAAGATAGAGGTTAAATCATTAATTGGAAAATTAAATGATGTTGGATAGACTAGGAATAGTTATCCAAGCTTCTAAACTGGAACATGCTAATTAAGAGGATGGTGTACTTAATCTGAATCTAGGAATAGAAAACAGTTAATGAACCTAACCTTTAAGTGTTGGAAAACATACTTTTACTTCATGGAGTTAGATGCTAGAGCATATTCAGAGCATAATATAAGCTAAGCAGGATTTATGCTACAGCATACCTAGAGCTAGTTTCTCCATAATTAACAATAACATCTCTTCACTGTTTGTAGTTTATTTTTATTGTTATTCCAAGTGTATTTATTTGTACTTGCACACACACAACAATTTTTTGTTACCATTCCTAACTCCTAGAACATATAATCTGTTTTGGGAATTTGCTGCACCATTATAATCCTTGTGGGAACGATATCTGAACTTAGTTTCTATATTACTTGAGGCATTTGTGTACAATTGCACAAGCTTAAAGACATCTGTTTTTTAGTTCAACAATTGCTCAGCATGTTACTTCTTATTTCTCTAGCCTTTATGCTGTCTCCAATGACTGTCAGCAGTGTGATTACTCCTTCTGTTTCTGCTGAAGATAACACCTTTCTATCTACGCTGCCTTCAACTGATGAGATAAAAAGTGCAGTTTTTAACATGAATAGTGAGGGAGCCCCTGGCCCTGATTTTTTTTTTCTTTTTTTTAGGGGGGTGTAGGGGTGTTGTTCCAATTCAAAATCATTACAAAGGTGCTAGCTGATAGGCTTGCACATGTTGCTCCAAAAATTGTCTCTCCTTATGAAAGAGGATTTACATAAAGGCAGAAGCATAAAAGAATGCATTTGTGTAGCTTCTAAAGCTGCTAACCTGCTGGACTACAAGGCTTTTGGTGGAAACTTGGCTTTAAAGACTGGAATTTCATTATCTCTGTCTTCGAAGCTTTTGGCTTTAACAGCAGTTTCTGCAATTGGATTAAAAAAGTTTTATCTTTTGCAAAGCTTTCTTTTTTGGTAAATGGTAAATCAAAGGGTTTCTTTGCCAGCAAGAGGAGTGTGAGGCAAGGTAATCCTCCTTCACCCTTACTCTTTTGTTTGGCGGAAGATGTTCTTAGTAGGGGTATTTCCAAGCTTGTGGATTCTAGCTTATTAAACACCATCTCAGGTCCTAGAAACTTGACTTCTCCAAGCCATGTCTTGTATGCTGATGATGTGTTGGTCTTTTGCAAAGGAAATAAGAGAGGGCTTGAGGCTCTTATGAACCTGCTTAAAGACTATGCTCAAGCCGCAGGTCAACACTTAAATTTTAGTAAATGCAAGTTCTGTTGAGACCTCATAAGTCTGAGACACATTCCATTTGTAGATTCTCTAAGTTTTGATGATTCGAAATAGATTAAGTATGGTAATATTGAACCATATGAAATTACTGACATGTCTGATAAGTGTGCAGGAAAATAAACTTAAGGTCACTCGTCTATTTTATGACCCGTCTACATTTTGGTAGAGTGCAGTTTTTAGACTCATCTAAAAACTACTATTCTAAAATTCAGTCAACACAGACAAAGACCAAGTCCATGCTCAGTCAAGATTCTGATATACTTGATGATGTGGCAAGAAGCATATGTCTGAAGAAGACTCAGTGGATCACTCGTCTAAGTTTCTGGCTCATTTCCACCCATCTAAATCTGGACTCCACAAGCACTCGTCTAAAAATCTATCACTGCTACATTTGTTAAAATGTCAGAATGTCAGAAATGAAGTCCATGTCAACGTTATTCAAATTAGATGCCTTCCTTATGGATCTTGAAGACCTCTGGACAATAGCACCAAGGATAAAGAATAAAGAACGTTTGTTTCAAGGATTTAAAGAATAAACATGCAATCTCTGTACAACAGCAGTAACCTTTTTAGCTGTTTTAGTACAAAGTAAAAGTGCTTTCCAGAAAGTGAACTGAGTGTTGCACTGAAAGAGGAAAGCTCTCTACTGCAAGTACAAGAAGCCTGCTGCTGTAACACTGAAATAACAGCTGCTCAGAACAAAGTGTACTCTTGGACTACCTTATCAAAGCTCAATGTTCCTAAGCATTTAATACTTACACAGAACGACTCTTTGGCATTAATGGGTCCCAGAAGCTCAAATCAAATGCACATTTTCTGAAGCTGTGCCTAACGGATCAAATTGATTGAAGTCTTTATATAGACCAAACCATGAAGATGAAGATAAGAAGTTGAATATCATTAAGAACACTGCGCAAGAAGCATTTACTCACTTCATTAACTTCTTCATTCTTTCATTGAATACTTCTTCTATCATTTGATATTAATTCGCAGTCTTTCACACTTCATATTTATTTCACTCTCTAAGTGTTATCTGAAAGATTTGCAAGTTGTATTTATTACACAAAACCTTTATCCCTTACTATGTTGACCCTGAAGAGGCTAGGTGAGAAAAGAATACTTGTTTAAGTATTGAGCCTGGAGAGGCTAGGTGTGAAAAGAATACTTGTACTGTAATCTGATCAGTTATAGTGGAAACTTGGTGCTGCCAAGAAACTGGACGTAGCCTTGTGGATTTTGGGGTGAACCAGTATAAAACTCTTGAGTGATATTCATTTTCCCTTATCTCTTTAATTTGCTTAAGTATTATTTGTTTAAGCTTTTAAATTGGGGAGTTAGTATTGTGAATATCAATATCAGTTTTACCCTTCTCTGTATGCTTGTGTGTTCTATCTTAAAATTAGACGTGTCACTCGTCTAAATTTCTGTTGTCTTATTTTTGCTTGTTGTGCCTGCTAAAATAATTTTCAAAGTTTTCTAAAAAGTTGGTAAACACAATTCAACCCCCCTTCTTGTGCTAACTTTGGTTATTTCAGTTGGTATCAAAGCTCAACCTCTGGGTTGAGCACTTAACAGTGTAGAGCAAAAGATCTTGGAAATGGCAGGAGAAACCAGTACAAGCAAGAACCATGCTGGAGAAGGATCATCAATGTCGAGACCTCCAAACTTCAATGGAGAAGACTACTTCTATTGGAAAGAAAAGATGAAGTGGCTTTTACAATCCACTAACTCTGATCTTTGGGATATCATTGAAGAAGGTCCCTTTGTTCCTAAAGATGCAAAGGAGCTAAAGTTCCTAAAGCAAACATGACCACTGATCAAAGAACAAAATGGTAGTTAAATGCCAAAGCTAGATATGCAATCATGTTTACTTTGAGCAGAGAAGAATTTGAAAAAGTCTGTGCTTGTGAATCTGCAAAAGAGATGTGGGACTCACTAGTTGTTGCTCATGAAGGAACCATCAAGGTCAAAGAAACCAAAGTCAGCATGTTGGTCAGAAAGTATGAGTTGTTAAGAATGGAAGAAGGAGAGACTATTGGTCAAATGTATGGAAGATTTCAAACCATAACCAATGGATTAAAATCTCTGGGAAAAGTTTACAAGACTAAGGAACACATTCAAAAGATTCTCAGAAGTCTTCCAAAACAATGGAGACCTCTTGTAACTGTTGTGTCCCAGGCCAAGGATCTAACAACAATGAATCTAGATGAGCTTCTTGGTACTCTTCAGATCCATGAACAAGAGCTAATTGAAGAAAACAATGGAAAGAAAAACAAATCAGGAGCAGTCTCAAAAGCTCTCAAAGTAGATGAATCTTTAGAAGAATCTAAGGAATCAAATGAGGATGACTCTGATAATGAAGATGATGAACTTTCTCTCTTCACCAAAAAGATGAAAAAGCTCTAGAAGAAAAGAAACTTCAGAAAGGACAAACCTTTTAGGCACTTCAACAACGACAAATACAACAAAGATGGTGGATCTAATGACAGAAATGTCATTGTGTGCTATGAATGCAAAAAGCCTGGTCACATCTAGGCAGAATGCCCTCAACTCAAGAAGCAACCTCCCAAGAAGTTCTTCAACAAAAAAAAGAAGGGAATGATGGCCACTTGGGAAGATCATGATGAAAGCTCCATTGAAAGTGAAGGAGAGGAGCTTGAAGCAAATCTCTGTCTTATGGCAGATACTGATTCAGAATCAGAAACTGAGGTACATTCTGAACTTGAGAAATTGAATGATGCCTATGATGAACTACTGGAAGAATCCAACTATATATCTAAAGCTTTCAAATCCCTCAAGAGACAGTATGTTAAACTCTCAAATGAGTATACACAAAAATCTCAAGAGTATGAGAAGTTAGCTGAAGAGAACAGTAGGCTTAAGACTGAAAAGTCTAAAGCTAAGATATCAAATGAAACTCTACCTTCTGAAGAAGTGATTAAACTTCAACAAAAAGTAGAAGAGCTCACCTCAAATCTTGCCAAGTTAGTTAATGGTAGAGATAATCTGACTAAACTTTTGGGAAGTGAGAGACACTCCCTTAACAAAGAAGGTATAGGTTATTCCAGTCAAGAACATCATAAAGGATCAACAAAGTTCTCAAAAATAACTGTCAAATCTGTGTCAGTTAGTTTAAATAAACCTATATGTACCTACTGTGGAAAAGCTGGACATATCACCTCTAAGTGTATCCATAAAAAGAGAAGGAAGTCTTCACAGACTCCTCATACTAACAGAAAAGGACCCAAGAAAATATGGTTACCTAAGTCCATGATTATTCCTGTTCCAGACATACACAACAGAACAAAGCAAACACCTATCATGGTACCTGGATAGTGGATGCTCGCGACATATGACAGGAGAAAGGTCTATGTTCCTAGACCTCCAACCTAAGAAAGATGGATATGTAACCTTGGTGGAAATTAGAAAGGAAAAGTTGTAGGTATAGGTAAAATTGGTGGTAAACCTCCCTTGCCTATTATCTGTGATGTCTTATATGTGAAAGGGCTGAAACATAATCTGCTTAGCATAAGTCAATTGTGTGATAGTGGATTTTATGTATCTTTTTCTAGGGATGCATGCATAGTCAATGACAGTAGTGGAAAGACCCTCTTTTCTGCTAAAAGGCAAAACAATCTGCATAAGATTGACCTACCTGAACTTTCAGATCAAAGTGTAACATGCTTTATGTCTAAAGAGGATGAAAAGTGGCTATGGCATAAGAAACTAGGACATGTTAGTATGAAACAAATTTCTAAATTGAAAAAACATAACCTTGTGAGAGGATTGCCTGATATTTCTTTTAAGAAAGATGTTTTGTGTGATGCATGTCAGAGAGGTAAACAAGTAAAATCAAGTTTCAAATCTAAAAAGGAAGTCACCTCCTCTAGACCTTTGCAACTGTTACACATGGATCTGTTTGGACCAGTCAGTGTAGCTAGACTAGGTGGAAAGAAATATGGTTTTGTCATAGTTGATGACTATTCTAGATTCACATGGGTACTCTTATTAACCCACAAGGATGAGTCTTACAAGGTCTTTACAGTATTCAGTAAAAGAGTACAAAATGAGCAGGGTTTCTGTATCTCTGCTATCAGAAGTGACCATGGGGGAGAATTTGAAAACGAGCAGTTCAAACTGTTCTGTGAGGAAAATGGTATTTCTCACAATTTCTCTGCACCTAGAACTCCACAGCAAAATGAAGTGGTTGAGAGAAAGAACAGGTCTCTTCAAGAGATGGGAAGAACAATGCTAAATGAAAATAATCTCCCTAAGTACTTCTAGGCAGAAGCCATTAACACTTGCTTGTTATGTGCAAAACAGAATTCTGATTAGACCTATCCTAAATAAGACTCCTTATGAATTGTGGAAAGGTAGAAAACGCAACATATCATATTTTCATGCATTTGGATGTGAATGTTATATTCTTAATACAAAAGATTATCTTAGTAAATTTGACTCTAAAGTAGATAAAAGCATATTCATTGGTTATTCTGAACTGTCTAAAGCTTTTACAATCTTTAACTCTAGAACCTCTGTAGTAGAAGAATTAATTCATGTAAAGTTTAATGATAGTTTGAAGACTGATAGGGAACTATCAGATCTAGAAGATGATATTGCAGGTATTGAACTTAATCCTGCAGCGGAGGAATCTTCAGACAAGTCAAAAATAGATGTGTTTGAAAATCAAACAAGTGCTGATACGTCTGAAACTCAAAATGATAAGAAAGACTGGAAATTCAAGACCTATCCTCTAGAAGATCTCATCATTGGAAGTCCATCTCAAGGAGTTAGAACCAGATCTGCTTTCAATGAAAATAACATGGCCTTCATATCAGATTTAGAACCCAAAAAGATTGAAGAAGCCTTACAAGATGAAAGCTGGATTCTAGCCATGCAAGAAGAACTAAATCAGTTCAAAAGAAATGATGTTTGGACTCTAATTGCTAAACCCAAAGATAAATCTGTTATTGGAACCAGATGGGTATTTAGAAACAAACTGAATGAAGATGGAAAAGTGGTAAGAAACAAAGCAAGTTGCTCAAGGTATAATCAATAGGAAAGTATTGATTTCACTGAAACCTTTGCACCTATAGCTAGATTAGAAGCAATTAGAATTCTTATGTCTTATGCTGTATAACATGATATAACTCTCTATCAAATGGATGTTAAAAGTGCATTTCTAAACGGGATAATTGAGGAGGAACATTATGTCAAGCAACCTCCTGGGTTTAAGGATTCAGAAAATGGCTAAATTACACTTTTGGTCCCCAAATTGTTATTAAATGTTCAATTTGGTCCCCAAGTTTTTAAAATGTTCATTTTGGTCCCCTAATTCCTTAAACATGTTCAAATAGGTCCTTCCGTCAAGTTGACTAACGGCGACGTCAAACCTAATGACACGTGGCATTAAGTTTAATATTTTAATGTTCATTTTGATCCCCAAATTGTTTTAAAATGTTCATTTTGGTCCCCCAAATTGTTTTTAGATGTTCATTTTGGTCCTCAAATTGTTTTAAAATGTTCAATTTGGTCCTCAAGTTTTTAAAATGTTCATTGTCGTCCCTTAGTCAACTTGACGTCGCCGTTAGTCAACTTGACGGAAGGACCTATTTGAACATGTTTAAGGAATTAGGGGACCAAAATGAACATTTTAAAAACTTGAGGACCAAATTGAACATTTAATAACAATTTGGGGACCAAAAGTGTAATTTAGCCTTCAGAAAATCCTCACCATGTCTATAAGCTTAAGAAAGCTTTATATGGACTCAAACAAGCTCCTAGAGCTTGGAATGATAGGTTAAGCACATATCTAATGGAAAATAATTTCATTAGAGGAAAAGTAGACACTACACTTTTCAAGAAATGCTCAAAGAAAGATTGCATAGTAATACAGATTTATGTTAATGATATTATATTTGGTGCTACTAATGAAAAGCTCTACAAAGAGTTTTCTGAGTTGATGCATGATGAAATTGAGATGAGCATGATGGGAGAATTGAAGTTCTTCCTTGGTCTTCAAATAAAACAGACAAGTGATGGAATCCATATCCATCAACAAAAGTATACCAAGGAGCTTCTGAAAAAGTATAAAATGGATAATTCAAAGCCCATGAGTACTCCTATGCATCCATCAGTTATTTTAAACAAGGATGAGGAAGGTAAAAAGGTAGATCAAACTGTCTACCGAAGTATGATTGGATGTCTTCTATACTTAACTGCTAGCAGACCTGATATTCAACTCAGTGTTTGTCTATGTGCTAGATTTCAATCAGATCCTAAGGAATCCCATCATAAGGTTGTTAAAATAATTTTTAGATATTTAATTGGAACCACTAACCTTGGTTTATTATATAAGAAATCTGAAGATTTCAGGTTAGTTGGATTCTGTGATGCTGATTTTGATGGAGATAGAATTGATAGAAAAAGTACCAGTGGAGGATGCCACTTCATTGGAGCAAATATGATATCTTCGTCAAGCAAAAGGCAAAGTACCATTGCTCTCTCAACTGCTGAATCTGAGTACATATCTACAGCAAGCTATTGTTCACAACTGCTTGGGGTAAAATATCAACTTGAGGATTATTCATTGTTTGAGCATAATATACTTGTTTGGTGTGATAATACTAGTGCTATCAACCTGTCTAAAAATCCTATAAAGCATTCTAGAGCAAAGCATATAGAAATAAAGCATCATTTTATTAGAGATTGTGTGCAAAAAGGAGTTTTTGAAATTAAGTTTGTAAACACTGAGTATCAGTGGGCTGACATTTTTACTAAACCTCTAAGTGAAGATAGATTTGTTTTTATTAGAAGGAATCTTAATATGCATAATATGTCTGAATGAGTATATGCTGATATGTCTAAAAATTTACCTGTCTATTTTTATATGTTTGATTCGTCTATTTTCTCTATGCTTCACTCGTCTACTTTAGCCGAGCGTCTGATGACGTGGCTAAAAGCATTCAATGCTAACCCTGACTGAGACACATGTACATTGCAATATTTTCCCTCTTTTTCTTAAAACACTTTTTTTTTACAATTGTCTTTTCAAAAGTTATTGCTGATTATGGCAATAATCTCTCTACTTGTTCCCAACGCAAAAAGCACTCAAGGTTTTAGCAAATGTAACTCGTGTTGTTTCAAAACTTCCCACTTACAATCTTTTGCTTACAATCTCTCTCTGAATTCTCTTCGTCTTCAACCTCCCGAAACCTTTCATCTCCAAAACCCTAAACTATACTTTTCTGAATCAATGGCACCCAAGAGCCTTCTGGAAACTCTTGCTGAGAATACTAAGGTCCCTATATCTAATCTAAAGAAGGTACACTCTGGAAGGGTCCCTAACTTTGATGAACTCATAACTAAGGGTTTGGACGTTCTTCCTGAACTCACCCATGCTAGTTGGTTACCTTTCTCCCAGCTTCAAGAACTAGTCTTCCCTACTCTTGTTAGGGAGTTCTGGAGAACTGCTAAGATCACCAAGGATGACACAACCTCCATGATTTCTAGAGATGTGGGTGATAACCATCATCACTCATGAATCACTTGCTGAAGTGATTGGATGCCCATGTGAAGGTGCTGGGTATTACAAGAAATGGTTGCAGTCTGTTGGAGAAGCCAATGTGAACTTGGTTCTGTATGGAGTTCCAAAACCTAGGATTCCAGACGCCAAGTATCTGACTCCTAAGGCAAGATTTCTCCATGTCCTTATAATTAACTGTGTAATGCCTATGACTGGATCTAGGAATCATGTAAGCAAGATAGAAAAATTTGCTATCTACCACCTGATTCTTAGGATCAAAGTAGACATTACTGATTTAATTTCTATACATATGGAGAAAGCTGTCAAGGGTAAGGATAAGGACTATCTCCTTTTGGCATGATCATGACAAGGATTTTTAGGGCAAACAAGCTGAAGGACTTAAGGAAAGCCTGTTCGGCTGATCTCTGCACAGAGATTACAACAAAAACTCTGTCTTTGATGAAGATCAAACTGACTCCCACCACTAAGCCCTTTGCTGAAGCCTCATCATCAGCACCTGTTGCACCTGCTCAAGTGGAAGAATCTTTTACTATTCCTTCTGTCAAGAAAGAACCTTTTGTGGAGCCTATTAAAGAGGAAAGGCCTCAATTGCTGAAGAAGAGAAAGAGAGTTGCTGAGACCTCTGCTCAGACAACTGCTGTTGAATCTGCTAAACCTGTAGCTAATACTTTTGCTGAACCTGCTAGGGTTGCAGAAATTGCTGCATCTGTCTCTGTCCCCAATGCACCTAGTGTTACCAAGGTGTTCAAGAGGAAGAGAGCTGTGCAAGCTGAGGGGGAGTCTTAACCTGAGGAGACTGTGATCCCTAAAAAGAAAAGAACCACTGTGACAAAGAGGAAACTAGTTCTACTTCCAACTCCATCATCCTCACCCTCACCAACAAGACAGCCAACAACCACAACAACTCCCACTCCACAACCTTCATCTCTATTACCTGTTCTGTCACCACAAAGAGCACCAACACCACCACAGAAAACACCATCATCATCACCACAACCAAAACAGAAAACCCCTGCTCCTCTACCTGCTTCACCAAAAATCCCAACTCCACCACACACATCACCTATCAAATAACCTTCACCCATCATTGAACATTCTATTTCTAAACCAAAAAATATTGAACCTCAAACTTCTGAACCTAACCCTACTGTTTCATAAGCACACTTGTCTGAAACAGAACCCCAATTATCCAACCCTTCCACACCACAATCATCTCACCATACTGACACTCTTCACACTGAGAATGTCAATGACTTTGCATACTTTGACAATCCCATTCCTCCTCCACTCTTACCTATACCACAAACCCCTGACCACATCAGAAACCAGAGCCAAGTCCCTTTGAGAATAGTCTTTCCAGACTTATTTTCTGACACCAGACACAACCCTCTCCCTATGGCCACTATATCTCCCTATCACCCTTCTTCCAGAACCACTCCTTTTTCTGTCACAGATGAATCCTGCTCAAATTTTCTGAATGGCACAGATTTGGATGTCATTGCTTCTCTAGAAGCTGAAAGGCAGCTTGTAAAGCTGGCCAGAAAACAGACGCATGTAGGAAGATGGATGGCCAATCCACATATCTTTATGAAGCCTTCAACAGAGATCAGGGTGATGTCTGACTCTATAGTTCTGCAAGGAAAGCAGAAGGTGATCAACTTGCCACTTGATAAAAAATTCTCTCTCATCAAACTGAATGATCACAAGTGCAAGTATAGAAAGAGGTTGTTCACCACTGAGATTCATCATGAGTTCCTCAAGGTCAGAGACATCTACTGGAGATGTGGATTCAGTTCTGGGTTGTCAGAAGAAGAGAAGAAAACCATTCCAACCAGAGGTAGCCAAGCTTTTGCTCTTTACCCTTTTTCACCTTCAATCTATACCATACCTCCTTTCTTTATGGTTTTCCTTTTCTTCAATTTAAATTTCCCTCCAACTACCCCAATCACTCCCATAAATCTCATTAGGAGATCTTATGAATTTCTACTTTCTGTTATTGATTCCCCTCGTCACCATGAAAGAATTCATGGATTTCTTGAAGAATTTTATCCTAATAATGATTTTATCTCTGCTCTTTCAACAAATGTTTTTTTAGATCCTTAGCCTGAGGACAATATTCTAGTTGAAGAGTTACCTCCTACCCCTCCTCCTAGTCCACCTCCTCCATCTGCATTTGCAAATGCTCTAGCTACAACAAACTCTACTGCTCCGGTGGTTGCTTATGATCCTGCTGCCCATCAGAGACTTGATGAAATGGCTTGTAGTATACAAACTGTCATCCAAAGACAAGATGCTGCCTTAGAACAACAAGCTGCTTTTCAAGCTCAGATGTTGGCTCAGCAAGCAGCAATGCAAAGAATGATGGAAGCTTTCTTTAAAAGCCAAGGGGGTCCTAGTTCTTAGGTCTTAGAACTTAATCTTTTCTTTCTTTTTGAGTCATGCAATGTACAAGTCAGTGATGTCTATATCACTTGTAATCTTTTTGACTCTTAATAAAATGAGATGAAGTTTTTGACATTTCTTTTGGCTATGTATATATTTGCTTTATATTCTTTTTGATTGATGCCAAAAGGGGAAGGAAATAGGAATAACAAAAATAAAATAAAAAATACTCTTTAATCATGAAATTAATGATCAATGATTATATGTCTGAAAAATATACTTTCTGCTCTGATATAAACTGAGCTGCTCTCTCAAATACTCTGTTTGAATCTAATATCAGATCTGATACCTGTTTCTGCTCTGATACTTGTTTTTATCGAATGCATAAACTAAGGGGGAGCATAGCATACTTTGATCAATTATATCTGTTTGAAGATTTCTATTATTACTTTTTGATGTTCAATAAAATCAGAAAAGTTATTTGTGATCATCAAAAAGGGGGAGAATGTTGAGACCTCATAAGTCTGAGACACATGTCTGAAGAAGCATATGTCTGAAGAAGATTCAGTGGATCACTCGTCTAGAAAATGACTTCCTCACTCATCTAAGTTTCTGGCTCATTTCCACCCTTCTAAATCCGGACTCCACAAGCACTCGTCTAAAAATCTATCACTGCTACATTTGTTAAGATGTCAAAATGTCAGAAATGAAGTCCAAGTCAACCTTATCCAAATTAGATGTCTTCCTTAAGGATCTCGAAGACCTCTGGACAATAGCACCAATGATAAAGAATAAAGAACGTTTGTTTCAAGGATTTAAGGAATAAACACACAATCTCTGGACCACAGCAGTAACCTTTTTAGTTGTTTTAGTACAAAGTAAATGCTTTCCATAAAGTGAACTGAGTGTTGCATTGAAAGAGGAAAGCTCTCTGCTGCAAGTACAAGAAGGTTGCTGCTGCAACTCTGAAATAACAGCTGCTCAGAACAAAGTGTACTCTTGGACTACCTTATCAAAGCTCAACGTTCCTAAGCATTTAATTCTTACACAGAACGACTCTTTGGCATTAATGGCGTCCCAGAAGCTCAAATCAAACACACACTTTCTGAAGCTATGCCTAACGGAGCAAATTGATTGAACTCTTTATATAGACCAAACCATGAAGATGAAGATAAGAAGTTGAATATCATTAAGAACACTGCGCAAGAAGCATTTACTCACTTCATTAACTTCTTCATTCTTTCATTGAATACTTCTTCAATCATTTGATATTAATTCGCAGTCTTTCACACTTCATATTTATTTCACTCTCTGAGTGTTATCTGAAAGATTTTCAAGTTGTATTTATTACACAAAACCTTTATCCCTTACTATGTTGAGCCTGAAGAGGTTAGGTGAGAAAAGAATACTTGTTTAAGTATTGAGCCTGGACAGGCTAGGTGTGAAAAGAATACTTGTACTGTAATCTGATCAGTTATAGTGGAAACTTGGTGCTGCCAAGAAACTGGAAGTAGCCCTGTGAATTTGGGGTGAACAAGTATAAAACTCATGAGTGATATTCATTTTCCCTTATCTTTTTAATTTGCTTAAGTATTATTTGTTTAAGCTTTTAACTTGGGGAGTTAGTATTGTGAATATCAATATCTGTTTTACCCATCTTTGTATACTTGTGTGTTCTGTCTTAAAATTAGACGTGTCACTCGTCTAAATTTATGTTGTCTTATTTTTGCTTGTTGTGCCTGCTAAAATAATTTTCAATGTTTTCTAAAAAGTTGGTAAACACAATTCAACACCCCTTCCTTGTGTTAACTTTGGTTATTTCAAGTTCTACTCGGGTAATTTGTCTCCCAAAAAATTCTCTAGAATTGCTAGTATCCTTTGGTTCTCTACTGGTGCTATGCCTTTCTTATATCTAGGTGTTCCAATCTTCAAGGGCAAACCTGGCAGAATTTTTCTTCAGCCTATTGCTGATAAGATCCTCTCTAAGTTCTCCTATTGGAAAGGAAGTTTATTGCCTTTAAAGGGCAAAGTAGAATTAGTTAAATCTGTCATACAAAGCATGTTATTGCATAGCATTCATGTCTATCTCTGGCCAGCTTCTCTGCTCAAAGTGCTTGATATGAAAATAAGAAACTTCATTTGGTCGGGTGACCCAAATGTGAAGAAAATTTGTATTGTTGCTTGGAATAAACTATGTTTGCCTGTCTCAGAAGGTGGACTTGGTGTTAAATCACTTAAAATTCTTAATAATAAGGTTGCTCTTCTTAGGTTAACATTTGACTTGATAGCTTCTAAGAATGATTGGGCAGAGTTCCTCAAGAACAGATTTTTGCAGCATTGACAACCTGCATCAATTATGTTAAGTCTTCTCTTTGGCCAGGGATTAAAGCTAACATTCAGATTGTTCTCTTAAACTCTTTTTGGCAGATAGGGGATGGTCAATCAACTAATTTTTGGCTGGATAAATGATTATCCCAATCTTTAACTGAGCTTTTAGATATCCCTCCTTCTATGCGTAAATTCCTCAAGGCTTCTGTTGCTGATTTTATAGATAATAACAGCTAGTCCATCCCTTCTGTTATATTGGATAAATGTTCTGAGCTTGGAATGTGAGACATCCCGTTGTGCCCCTTTGTGCCACTAAATTAAAACCTTATTTATTAATTAGTTAATCGCGTGCTTAACGTTAAAAGTATATTCCGAAAATATGTAAAAATTAAACTTAATTAGAAACTTACAGCATGAGAACAATTACAACAACACACCATATATTTATAATACATAACACCATTTGTGAAAGCATCATAGTACTAAAACACTGTCTAGGGTATCCCAGAACTAGGATCCCGTGTAGGTGCATACTTATACAATTTATTAATAGCGGAAAATGTAAAATGTCTTAAGACACATTGGCCATAAACACTCTAAGTTCTAACACTTGAATCCACTGCTCGTGCTCCAGCTTCTGGCTCATATGGAGTTCCATCTAGTTCCTCGGTAACGGGTTCCTCCATTGGATCTTCTCATGGAATAAAATAAACATACACATAATACAGAAAATAGGGGGTAAGAAACATTTCTATCATCAAAAGCCAAAAGGAATACATGGCACATAATTAATAACAGTCAAAGACAAGCATCACGCATAACTAACAATCATCCTCAATCATGATATCTTCCTCTACCCTCAATCTCATACGACTAAACCTTTATACTAAAGTGGTCACCACTAATCCTGTCACCCATCCTTCTTTAGAGATATCAGTCAGTCGTTCAAGCGACGTCTCCATTAACCGGTGCATAAGCTCATCCATGGGAGAATGCTCATGCAAAGCAATGACACTATAGATGCACGGTACAGTCGGTGCACACCCTGGATCCAGGGTGCTCATGCATAGTAATGACACTATAGCTACACGGTACAGTCAGTGCACAACCTCATCCATGGTAAGAATGCTCACGCAAAGCAATGACACTATAGCTGCACGGTACAGTCGGTGCACACCCTAGTTCAAGGGTGCTCATGAATATCAAATGACACTATAGCTGCATGATCTAAAAACGCAGACCGGTTTCCGTCTGATTTTTAAACCCAAATTTTAACCAAGGCTTCCTACCATAGAGTAGGTTCTAGATATGATTTTGTTTTCTCCAAAATCATTTCCTAGGTCGCAGATAAAAAATATAAATAAATATATCTTTACCGTTAATACAGTGTATCCGAAAATCGGGCTGTTACAGAATGGAACTCTCTCTTTTAGAGCTTCCTTTATTTTCTGACAAAGACCAGCTGATCTGGAAGAACTCTTCTGGCATGCTCTCCTCTAAAGATGCTTTCCTGCATTTTAAGCATGTCCATCCTCCCTGCTCTTGGGCCAATTTGATTTGGAACATTGCTATACCTCCATCTTGGTCTTATGTTGCTTGGAGGTTACTGCATAATAGGCTACCTACTGAAGATCTTCTTAAAAAAAGAGGGTGTCCTTATGTTTCCATATGTAGCCTTTGTTACTCAGATGCTGAAAGTTCAGATCACCTATTCCTGAGATGTTCTTTTACTATGCAGATCTGGAATTGGATAAGTTCAATTCTATGATTTCAAGTGAATTGCTCTGCCATTCTCTCGGTCTTATCTATTTGCAATAAGCCTTGGAGTCCTCATTTAAAAGACATCATTTCTGCTGCACTCATAAACTCTTTTTGGATCATATAGATTTCCAGAAATAAGATGAAGTTTGATGTTAGGAAGACATCATTCAGAGCTGCTATTTCCATAATTAAATCTTCCATTGTTCTTGTAACATCCTAAATTTTAAATTTATTTATTTAACAAAAGAATTAAGTTGCTATGAGGTTTAGTGTAGAAATTGTTAATACAAAAATTATTGAAATTGTTAAATAATTAGAAAAGAATGCAAAATGTGAGTACTTGTGCTAGTCCAATAGGAAACGAGAATTGCCTTTAGCAATTAGAAAATCCATAAACACCCACATCCAATTACAATTAGTATTATAATATATGTACAAGCTTAGTTTGAAAGTAATTAGGAGATCACAAAATAAAAAGGATCCTTTTGGCTAAATAAAAAATAAATAGATAAGAACACACATACAGGGCCCAACGTCTTTATCAAATGGGTATTGGCCTTAACCGAACATGCTATTAGGAAACCGAGTTGCTTTTCACGTCTAGGCTATATACTTCTTTCTTCCGCTCACGTCGCCGGCAGCAAGGAAATAAGAGGAGAGTAGCGTCGCCCACTAGGGAAATAAAAGAAGAAGGGTGCTGATTGTTGATTTCAGTAATTAGCATGGAGCCACACAAATCAAAAAAAAAAAAAAAAAAATATTAGAGAAAAGAAGAAAGATTTTTGGGTGAAGCACTAGCTTTTGTATTGTTAATCTTTAGAGCATCTTTGGAGATTTTCAAGAGGTAAGTAAAGACCCTTTTCTTAAACTTTCATGGTATAAATTTAAAGAGGTTTGAGTATGAAATTAATGAGTAATTATTTGGGGTTTTATTCTTAAAATTAAGTTGATGTTTTATTAGTGATTAATTATTATGAGATTGAATATTTACATAGTGGGCGATATGATTATTATTATTTGGTATGTCTTTTTGTGATATGTGATACCTTAATGTTGTTTTGATATGAACTTGATGAGTATTAATGCATGTGACAAGTGACATGATGTTATATATTGAGGTTATTTTGGAATGACTGTATGGTAATATGTGTGTGTTTGGTTATCTCCCTTAGGGAGAGATAATCGTTTGAGATACCTCCTTCAAGGAGATGGCAAAGGGCCTAACTCGTAGCGATGGCAGATTGGCCTAATGCGAAGCAATGGCAAAGGGCCTCCCTCTAGGAGAAGGCAATGATGATTATTGCAAGAGTATGGGTACCTCCTTCATAGAGATGGTAAAGGACCTAACTCGTAGCAATGGCAGATTGGCCTAATGCGAGGCGATGGCAAAAGGCCTGCTACACGAAGAAGGCAATGCTGCACATTGCAATATTGTGGATACTTCCTTCGTAGAGATGGCAAAGGGACTAACTCATAGCGATGACAGATTGGTCTAATGCGAGGCAATGGCAAAGGGACTCCTACGAAGAGAAGGCAATGAGATATCATTGCACTCATATATTTGTTTTGTTCATATTATTATATTTGTTGTGGTTTATTTATGTTATTATTTGAAATATTTTGAGATTATATTATTTTGAAAATGGCGGATTACCATGGTTGTTTTTCCGGTTACCGCGCCGACTGAAAGCAACATCTTTTCGAAAACCTTTTAGAATTTTGTTTATTTAATGGAATTATAAATCCCATAGTGGTGTTGTCTTTCAGAGTTTACAGGTGATGACATAGATGGTGCAGCGACTTGAGAGAGTTTTGAAGTTATTAATTAGTTCTAGTTTATTTTTATTTATTTCTTTTGGTTTATTAGACGCTCGTGTTTTGAGGCAAAAACAATTGTAAGTTATGTGATTTTAATTAATTAATATTTATAAGGCTTTATTTTATTTGGATATAATAGTTTATTTAGCACTATTACTTTATTTAATTATTTTGAATATACGAGATGCTTTTAGACTTAAATTTATTGTGAAAAATTTTATGACTCGATTATTTAATTTAAATGTTTTAAAGGTTTTTATAAAAAAAAACTAATTTGGACTACTAATGTGAAGAAAGACGTTACAGTTCTTACCGATATCCTCTCCAGGAACACCATGTTCTCTGATGCTGATGAGGTCAGGATTCTAAAGATGCTTGGTATCGCCTGTCACCTGAGTAAAGCCCCCAATGTTATCAAGGTAGTTTGGCTACCTCCTATTTGGGGATGGATCAAAGTAAATACAGATGGTGCGGCTAAGGGTTTCCCTGGTCATGGAGGAGGCATTTTCAGAGATAGAAGTGGAGCTGTTTTGCTGAATATTGTGGCATTCTGGATTCCTTCTTTGCTGAGCTACTTGCTGCTATCTCTACAATTCATGTGGCTAAAGCTAAGGGTTGGAAAAAGTTATGGATGGAATGTGACTCTTCTTTAGTAGTTCAAGCCTTCTCCAATCCAGAGATTATCCCTTGGAAGCTTAGAGTCAAGTGGAGATCAAATCTGGTTTTAATTTTAGAATCTCACATGTCTTTAGAGAGGCAAATCATTGTGTTGACAAGTTGGCTGATTATGGTGTTTCCTCAAAATGTCACTCTTGGTGGAACTTGATCCCTTATTTTATTAGAACTGATTTCTTTTGTAATAGATAGGGATTGCTCTTTTTTAGGTTTAAATAGTTTCCTCTTATCCATGAGTTTTGGTCTATGTCCCCTCATGACTTCTTGTATTTTTTCCTTTTTTCAATAAATTTTTGGTATACTGCAGATGATTGGTAGTGGTTTTGGTGCCAACCTAGTTGGGATCAGCTTTACTACAATGATGCTTTTGCATGCCAATTGTTGCTTAAGAAAAAGTGTATAGAAATTTTCATTAGGAAGGGGTGAAATGAGTGGGCCGCTTTCATTCTCTTAGAGGACCCTAGAGGCTCAAACCTGTGAATTGTTAATAATTTAATGTAAAGCTAATTTGATGCTTCCTTCCGATTTTTTTTTCCAATACCCCTTTTTTAAAATTTATTTTCCATAATACCCCATTTCCTAATTATGTACCAAAATACCCCACTTTTGGTACATATTGGAAAGTCGGCTTTACTATTAGCGACTTCCCTTCTTAATTTTTTTTTAATCCTATTGAGAAGTCGGCATTTGCAAAGCCGACTTCTCACCTATATATATATATATATATATATATATATATATATATATATATATATATATATATTCGGTTTAAAATTTATTTAATTAATTATTGTTAGTTTTAATTTTTAGTTTAATTAATTAGGTTAGTTTAGTTAATTTAGGTGTTAAGTGGGTAATTAAGAAATTAATTTTATAACAAAAACATAAAAATAAAAATAAAAACAGTAATTAAATATATTAATCATTAATTAATTACTTAGTTTTAATTTTTTTTTAATTAGTTAGTTATATTTAGTTAATTAGTGTGTTGATTATGAGGTTTAGAAATTAAAAATATGATTAAAAACATAAATTTAAGAATTAAATACATTAATCACTAATATTAAAAACACAAAACATAAATTAAAAACAATAATTAAAACCATAAATTAAAAAACTTAAACGCCATCAATACAGAAAACTAATCCCCAAAGTGGTGTCCAGTCCCACTACGTAGTTTGCGTCTGTTACGTGGCGATAGTTGTCTTCGTTGCGGGACACTTTCTTGATCATCGGCGCCGGTGGTTGGCTCGTCTTGTTGCACTGGCTCGTTGAGAATTATATTTGATGCTGGCAGCGAGGAGTCATAAAATTGTTCACCGGTATAGGGCATCGAAGAACTACCAAACCAATTCATGTGGGGGTATGCCAACTTGCCAAAGGAGTACATGTTGTCTATGTATCTTTGTCCCGACGCTGGTGTACTGAGGTCTGCACCAAATAAATTGCTGACAAATTCATCGTCACTAGAGGCATAGGAGAGTCGACGATTGCAGGTCCATTGGAGAGGAGGCTCTTGGTCTGGGATAGGGTAAGCAAAAGTTTGAGTTGGAGGTTACTAGGCTTCAGACTTCACTGTGTTTGCATCTGGGGGGCTTGGTTGTATTGGTGTGTTTTGCCTTGCACACCGTTGTGTAGGCACTTGGTGGATTGCAGCTGAAGTTTCACCAACGTCAGGGTGACGTCCACCCCGTCCACCACGTCGTGGGTCTCGCAGTTGTTGGTGAGTTGACAGGTAAGGCTTGGAATTTTGCCTAAACCATGTCATATACTCTGCCGTATGAGACAGTGGACCCTGAATAGGTTGCCCTTGCACCACTTGCTCTCTACAACCCCTCTAGTATGGCCTTCGTATCTTTCTAGCCAATTTGTTAATTTTGTCCCCTCATGTCAATGTTGTGTTCGTTATCCAATTCATTAGGTGGTCCAGGTATGTCATATTGTATGCCAAACTGGAGCTTTACCCTATCCGTTTGGTGTCATTCAATCATAGAGAAACAAATCAACATCGTACAGGCACTCCATGATCCTCTGTCCCAGAATGCTCTTCCTGGCAGGATGTTGTTCTCATAACTTTTATACGGCATCCACAAAACTAAAAGATTAAGCATGGTCAGTAAAATTAAGCATGATTGCAGCAAGTACAAGTGAATATTTTTAACAGTGACATTTTCAACCTGATCAAGTCTAATGTGATCAATTCCGGTTTTGTAATCGGAAATTGAGTTGTGAGGAGTTCTGGTATACTACATCCCCCCGGCCCATCTAGAAAAAAGCATTTTTTTTAAGTCAGTTCGTTATTTAGGAAATCATTTAAATTTAATGAAGGAAATTTTTGTATTAACCTTTGTGCCAGCGGCCATGTCGCAGAGCATACATGTGCAACAGCAGCACTATCACAAGATCATCAGAAGCTTGACTCGAACATGATCTGTGAAACCATCAAGGGACTTGTTAAAGAGGATCCCTCGATTACAATGTCAGTTTTGATTGCACATATTAGGACACAATACGGGTACACCACCAGCTACAGGAAGGTGTGGATAGGCAAGCAAAAGGCTATCGAGAGTGCCTACGGCAACTGGGAACAATCTTACAATGACCTACCTAGATGGCTCCTAGCCATGCAAGAATTCCTCACAGGCACGATCGTTGAGTTGGAGACGATGCCGGCCTACAACGTTCACCAATTAGTGCGGAACAAGGTCATATTCGGTCATCTATTCTGGGCCTTTGACGCTTGCATCAAAGGGTTTCCATTTTGCAAACCCATTGCCCAGATTAATGGCACCTGGTTGTACGGAAAGTACAAGGGGACCCTTTTGATTGCAATTGCTCAAGATGGGAACAACAACATATTCCTCATTGCCTTTGCCATCGTTGAGGGTGAGACGGCGGACGCCTGATTTTTCTTTCTGTGGAACTTGCGACGGCATGTTACCCCACAAGCTGACCTCTGCTTGATTTCGGATAGGGCCAAATCAATCAAAAGTGCTTACAGACGACAAGGTAGTGGATAGTCAGACCCTCCCTCAGTGCATGTGTACTGCATTTGTCACATCGTACAGAACTGGAACACGCGCTTCAAGAATAAGGACCAGCGAGGGCAAGTAGTTAACATGGGTAAGTACCACATTCATTTAGTTTGTAACTAATGTTTGCCAAATTTTTTGATATGAAAATTGACAACCTATTATTCCAACGGTTCAGGATATGCCTTGACTAAGCCGACCTTCAATTGGTACTACAATAATCTGGAGGCAGACAACGCAGAGGGCGTTAGGTGGCTTAATCGTATCTTTAAGGATAAATGGAGGGCGTCGTTGGGGACACATGACAACCAATCTTTCAAAATCAATCAACGGCGTGCTGAAGGGAACTAGAAATCTGCCAATCACTGCGTTGGTAAAAACCACCTATTATAGATTGGTGAAGACCTTCATCGAGAAGGGACAGAAGGCTGACGCAATGATCCGAGCCGGGCATACATATACCAAGATTCTCACAAAGTCCATCGAGGAGGATCGAGCCGTTGCCAACTCGCACCATGTGCGTACATTCGATCAGCAATGGAGTGAATTCTTGGTGGAAGAGTTGACAAACCCAAGAGAGGGGCGGATTGATGGTAACTTCCAGGTGAACTTGAATGAGAAGTGATGTGATTGTGGAAAATTTTAGGTAATGCACCTCCCATGTTCGCATGTCCTCGCTGCTTATGCACACACGAATCTCGACTAGAACAACCAAGTGGCAGATGTGTATAGGTTGATACGTGTGTTCAACATTTACTGGTAACGCTTTGGCATGGTCCCCAACGAGGGATACTAGCCACAATATAATGGATTAACGGTGTGCCACAATGCCGAGATGCGGAGAGACCCTAAGGGCCGTCCACAACCCTCTCAGATTCATACTGAAATGGACATGAGGGAACCAGGCCAGCCAAAAGGATGTGGACTCTGCTGGATGCAGGGTCATAACAAGAGCAATTGCCCTCACCGTGCCGGAAGCTCTTCCCAACAGTAGAAATTTAATCTTCTGTTCCCTTGATATAATTTTTATTTATTAAAAACATTTATGTTTTTAATTAATGTTTTAAATTATTAAATTAATTTATTAATTTCCCAGTTAACACTAACCTAATTAATGTAATAAATAAATCTAACTAATTTAAAACTAACCTAATTATTAAATTTAATTTCTAAACTTCATAGTCAACACACTAATTAACTAAATACAACTAACTAATTAAAAAAATTAAAACTAAGTAATTAATTAATGATTAATATATTTAATTAGTCGGCTTTGCAAATGTAGACTTCCCAATAGGATTAAAAAAAAAATATGGGAAACGCTAATAGTAAAGCCGACTTCCCAATGTGTATCAAAAGTTGGGTATTTTGGTACATAATTGGGAAATCGGGGTATTATAGAAAATAGTTTGAAAAAAAAAGGGTTATTGGAAAGAAAATTCCTTCCTTCCATCTATTGACTAAGTCAAAAATTACACTTTAATGTTTGAAGTTTGAATTGTAAATGGAAGACCCGGTCATGTTGCTATCGTCCACCCCCTGATATGAAAAATTGCTGCCATCGTCTCTAGTACTTTTAATAGACTATTTTCACATTTTATGTAGTTAACCAATCACAAATCAACTTATATGTAACTTTTAATATATTTATGATATGTTCCTGCCAAAATCCGGTAATTCGGAATTTGACCTGAACAACACAATAATCTCTCAAGAATTCTCACAAGTTGGATATAACTCGGATATGGCTTGACAGAATTGCTTTGCTCCTACGTATCCTTCCTAAGAATCAAAGCCTGACGTAGTTCTGGTAACTTCCTTCTATTTATAATGCTTGACATGGCAGTTACTGCTTGGTCGTGGGGGCTCCCTGCCTAACGTGGGTGGTTACTCCCTCCACGGGGCTTCGTGCTTTTCCATAACAGTTATTAGCATAAGATGTCTACATTAGTAGGAACCTGGGATAAGGCCGAGGTATTTACCTTAGACCCGAGGTGACATCCTCGGACGGGTAATACCATGCTTGGTGGCTTTACTTATCCGTTGATGTAGTTGCCTCTATGACCTATAGGAGTTCTAACCTCGGTTGTTGATGTTCGAGGCTCCTCGGCCTCTTTGTCCATATCCTCGGCACCCGTGCTTACTGGTACCAATTATACTCGATGTATGACTTATGATTCTCGGCCTTTACATGATAAAAGTCAAACATTTTTAATAATATGATAATTTATGATTAGTTGACAATATAAATTTTGAAATACTAAAAGTAAATAACAACTAAATCCAATCGTTGATTAACATAAACAAAATATATACGCTTTAGAATCAATTTTTATGAATTTAATTTTGATATATTATTAGTATAAAGGCTTAATTGCAGTTTTGGTCCCTCTACTATTGGTCATGTGCGATTTTGGTCCCTGGAGTTTTTTCGTGCACAATTGGTTCCCCCTTTTTTTCAATTTTGCAAATTTGGTCCTTTTATCCAATGTCTGTCAATTTTTTCAATGGTCAACATAGAGGAACCACTTCTCTAAACACACACAACCTCTAGTTGAGGTTCTCTCTCCTCTGCCTCTCCAATTCAGCATGATTCAATGGTTCCTCACTGCTATTTACTTGATTTGTCCCTCCTTTTCAAGACAGTTTTTGGTTCTACCACATGATCCTTTACCACAAAAGCTCAAAAAGAGGTTCTATGCGCTTAGAGCAGTGGTTCTATGTGCTTAGAGGAGTGGTTCCTCTATGTTGATCATTGAAAAATTGATAGACATTGACAAAAGGACCAAAATTGCAACATTGAAAAAATAAAGGGACCAAATGTGCACGAAAAAACTTTAGGAACCAAAATCGCACATGACCAATAGTAAGGGGAACAAAACTGTAATTAAGCCAAGTATAAATAAATAACTTTATATGTGATTTTTAAGATAGATGATAAGATAAGAGTCGATTATTTTTAATAATATGATAATTATTTTTTTTATAAGAAAAAGTTTACAAATGAATATTATAACAATATTCAAGCTAAGATATTACAGACTTTTGCTTTCTGAAAGAATGAAAGAATGTTGGCTCGCAAGAGTATTCTTGTGAATTCAATATGTGTGCAAAAAAAAAAAAGTTGTTTCTTCAAAAGTCTTGGTCTTCTATTTATAGAGACCTTGCTCTTCTCTTCAAGTTCTTCAATCGTTCAATTTGAATTTTCCCGTTTAGGGATAGAATCAACAATGTAATATCCGTTGTGACTCAGCTTGCTCGTGGCCATTATACTATATGACAATATTCTTGCATGAAACAGGCACACCTCTGAGCAAATGCAACTTGAAAAATTGTCTTGCCTTCCTTGTACAAATTCCAGTTATTCCAGTGTAAAAGGTGACAAGGTACAAGTTGTTTTGCATTGTACTATATTGCTTTTTGCAATTCCTCAAATGTACTATGTCTCTCTCATAGAAACAAGACAATAAAACCGTTAATAACAAATAAGAAGGACCATCATATAATTGAAATAAATAACAATCATTTGAAATAAATATTTCTATATAGTCGAGATATAAATTCTGATTATATCAAGCATTTATTTTAAGTGAAGAGCTTGTCTACTTAAAAAGCCCGTCAATACGCTCATAGCTAAAACTCTATTTAGCTCGTCCAGTGACGTGGCAAATATTGCTCGTCCATAATCAAGTCTTTGGACTTGCTACATATCAGTGAATAGCTTAAAAATTTGTGTCTGCTGACATGGCACATACGCTCGTCTACTTACATGAGTTAGGAGTTCGTCCACAAGCACTGTTCTAAAGCTCGTCTATTCAAATTAGAGTAGAGCTTGTCTATTGGTACTGTTCAAAATTCCGTCTACTAGAGCATATTCTTATTATAATTAAAAATATACCATATATTTTGAAAGACTCGACTACCCGGTTGGACGCCGATATAGACTCTTAAGAGATATTGAATTTCGAATACCCTGTAAGACTTAGATAAGACTTGTTAGATCTTAATTGACACTTTGTCATACAAATTTAATCATTTTTGTTAACATCAAAACACAGAGATTATTTAATCCAAATTACTTTGGTTCCAACATAATGCCCTAGCTTTACCAGCTTCCCCCTTGGGCCGGCCCTGGTTTACATTGGGGGAAGACACATCCTCTTGTAAGGCCAGAGAATACAACCTTGATGAGGATTTATAGTGAAATTTATATATTATCTACAACATAGGAGATCTAGGATTTATAGTGGAATAATATGATAATTATTAATGATTGATAGTTTAAATTTTTTTATACTGAAAATACGTCAATTATTTTTCTAATCTTTAATAAAATATTTTTATAAATATTGTTAACTAACTCTCAAAACGAAATTTGTTTCGAAAAAAAAAACTCTCAAAACGAAATTCATTTGCATAGCAATGAGGTGGCAAAGAAATGAGCAGCTGAGCCAAGTGCCCTTTATCCAAAAGCTCGTATGAATTGAAAAGCATCAACGAAGATGCGACGTGGTACAACAACCTTCGAATTTCACCACACACGTGGGCCCCTCTGTCTCTTATCCAATTTTAATTTTCGACTCCACCACAACACACCGCCACGTATCTCTGCATGATCACTTTCCTGCCGTCGATCCTACCGACGACTCAATCAAACGCCATCTCAGCCGTCAACCAAGAATTTCCTGCCATCCACGGAATAATTCCCCTTTATCTATTTTATTTAAGTTCCTTGTTGTTGACTTACTTTCTAAAAAATAAAAATAAAAAATTATTAAAAAATGTATTTAATTATATCATTCTAAATTTTTTTACTGTATCAACAAATTACAAATTATCTATATATAATTTTTAATATAATTATAACAAAAATTATATATTTTTAATAAAATAAATTTATGATTACTGTATGAGTTTAATTTGTATGCATCTATATTTCTTTGATTGCTTCGATTTCCATTTCAAACCCGCAACTTTACGCCACCGTTACGTTGATTTGCTGTAGCTTGTGGATAGATAAAGCATTTTGTGCACACCCTTTTCTGCACTTTCGTTTTTGCCGTTTGGAACCAGGCTTTTTCTTTTCCATTTTTCTAGAGAAAATTCATAGGAAACTGAACCTGAAGAGAGTTTATTTGTTGCAGTCTTTGCTTTTGTTTGTGTTTTCCGAATCAAAGGGAAAATCTAAATGGCTGAGGTTTTGACCAAAACCAGCTTTGTTTCTTCTTCTTCTTCTTGGCATGTGAATAGACAACAGCATCATCAAAGGGTCTCCATGGTTCCTAATACATGTTGCTTCAATTCTGGTATGAGGAGTTTCCCTTCTCTGAAGCTAAAACCTCAGGTTCTCAGATCTTCATCGTTTTCATCTGAGTTTCAAGGCATAAAACCTGTCTTTCGTGTAAATAGAGCAATACCCAACAGAGTAATTTCACAACTTCGAACTTCAACTGCCCCTCAGGTTGGTAAAATACCCTTTTGGTCTTCGTAGTTCATATCCCAATCCATTTTTTTGAAGACCCCAAAAGTTCTGATTTTTGAAAGACCCTTTTATTTGGTGGAAAATTTTGTTAAATTTTTTCCTGAATAGTTTTCAAATACCATCTATTTTTCTCGAATCAAAAATTCAGAAAATTTTGTATTTTTTGTCTTCGTAGTTCATATCCCAATCCATTTTTTTAAGTCCTCAAAAGTTCTGATTTTTGCAAAAACTGAGACCCTTTTAGTTGGTGGAAATTTTGTTAAATTTTTTTCCTGAAAAGTTTCAAATTCCATCTATTTCTTTCCTATAAAAAGTTCAGAAAATTTTGTATTTTGTCTTCATAGTTCATATCCCAATCCATTTGTTTGAAGACCTCAAAAGTTTTGATTTTGTTTTTTTTTTTTTAAGAATTAAGATCCTTTTAGTTGGTGGAAATTTTGTTAAATTTTTCCCTGAAAAGTTTTGAAATTCCTTAAACTTTTTTCTTAAAAAAAGTTCAGAAATTTTTTGTATTTTCTCAAGGGTTTTCTAGAACTTTCTTTGTAATATTGTTGCTGTTATGGGATTTTGCAGACGACCCTTAGAATAGGGAAAGCTCAGAAATGGTGGGAAAAAGGGCTTCAACCCAACATGAGAGAGGTGACTTCAGCTCAAGACCTTGTTGACTCACTATCAAGTGCAGGAGACAAACTGGTGGTTCTTGATTTCTTCTCTCCTGGTTGTGGTGGCTGCAAAGCCCTTCATCCTAAGGTATTTTTATTCTTCATCCTTTGGCTGATTCACAAATCAACCCATGAATTGTTCTTTGTTTTTATGATTGAGAAATATGAGTAATGGTTCTAATGTTGTTTGGATTTGGTATATTGGTATGGCAGATATGTCAACTGGCAGAGATGAATCCTGATGTTCAGTTCCTTCAGGTGAACTATGAGGAGCATAAATCTATGTGTTATAGCCTTAATGTCCACGTGCTTCCCTTCTTCCGCTTCTATAGAGGTGCTCATGGTCGTTTATGCAGCTTTAGCTGCACCAATGCCACGGTTAGTGTACATGCTATGTCAACTTTATTTCATATTTGGCTTAGTAATATCATATCTTAATTTTCTTAATTACATGGCTTAGCTTTTGTTAATTCATACTAGGCATGTTTGAACTCCCTTTGTTGTTCATTGTTTATGTTTATTTCAAGCACTTTAGGATTTCATTTGTGATATTTGGACATCAAAATGGGACAACAAATGGATTAATGGTATGTCAAACTTGGTTAATGGGTACACTGAGATGAGTAACTCATCCTACTAAGTTGCATTAACTAAGATTTTCTACATCATTAACCAAGTTACCGGTTAACGAGTTACTCATCTATTATATGTGTGTCCATTAACCAAGATCAACATGCTATTAATCACAACTTTGAACGGTCATTAACCGTTGTTGAATTGTTGTCCCATTTTGATGTCCAAATAACATATCTTTTTAGATTTATTTGAGGACTGCTGTCAACCTGAGACCAAATATTCAACATATGGTAGGTTATTTGAATCATTGATGTTTAAATGCAGTTGTTTCTTGTAAGATTATTCGTGTATTTTGTTCAATCATGTTAATGATAACATTCAATTTGGAAATAACTAACCAAAGTTTTATTTAATTACAGGTCAAGAAGTTTAAAGATGCATTGGCCAAACACACCCCAGATAGATGCAGCTTGGGCCCAACAAAAGGGTTAGAGGAGAAAGAGCTCCTAGCTCTGTCTGCCAACAAAGATCTTTCCTTCACATACAAACAGAAACCAGTTCAACCTGCACATGAAGAGTTGGCAACTGAAGCTGCACCTGCTCCTCTTAGTTCAGAGTCTCTTCCTTTACCTCCATTGACCCTCAATTCTGAGGACTCCAAAGAGAGAACCCTGACCACTGCTGGGAGATGATTGTGGTTTGTTTGTAATCAAACCCATCTTCATCCCTTGTACAGATTGTAGGTTTGGTGTGTATCTTGCTGTAGTATACTTGTGAGAGTGAAGATATCATTGAAGATAAAGATGAAGTTACATAGTTATGTTTCGTCCTCAAGGCATTTGGATTGGTGTGTTTTTTTTGGATCCAAGCCTTGCCAATATTAGGGAAATCAGAGGCTGTAGAATTATTAGTTGCTCTTTTTGTGTGTTTGATGAATCTCAACCTGCTGTTGTAAAATCTATATCATTCTATTTACTTACATACTCCTTTAATGCTTACTTTAATATTGGTCCACCTCACTCAGTTGCTTCCATTAATTAACTTAAGCCATGATTTTAAATGGTGGTCGCAAGGATGAGATATTGTGGTCACAACACACGATGTGATCCACCCCATATTGGTTCAATGGATTTAGGATAGACTCTGATATAAGAATTTGGATTCGGGTTTAATTCGATATATCAAAAACTAGCTCATAGAATAAAAGTTGTCACTCATTTATAATCACTATTTAGACTATCGTTATTCAACGTGAGACTCCAACGTATCCATATTTTAAAACACCACTTGTTTACCATTTCGGTATATTTGCTTTAAACCAGATTTCTAACTAATTTATTTTGTTAAGAAGGATTCAATAATTCACCAAAATATTAGTTCCTTGAACACAGTTATCAAGAAAACACAAAAGCCCCCGATTCTCAAAATCAAAATCAATAGTAAAATAAATAAAATAAAATTTTGAGATGCAAAGAAAAAGAGAAAATCTAATGTTTCTCAAGCATGAATTAAATCCGACCAAGAGTCTATTTAATTAAAAATAATATTTTTTTATTGGTTTTAATTGATTGTAACATCAAACATAAAAATAAAATGAAGTTATGGTTCCAATTTTTTGTATATCAAAAAAATTATTTTTATCTAATGAAAGATACCAAGTAACATTTATTCTTATTTCTATATCATTGTTTTTACACCATTTTTTTCAAATCAAGCATGACCTGAATTGGTTGTGATTTTTCTAGTGAACATGGATGGTGCCACTCCACTTATGGTTTAGTTTAGTGAGTCCATACGACACCACTGTTTTGGACTTACAGTAATTAGAGGATAAGATAAATATCTAAATGAGGGAATGAATCGCATTTGGAACCGGTTATTTTAACAGAAAACACTGAAAAATTTGTGGTGGCACATCAGGTAGCAAAGTAAAGATATGCTGGATTTCCTTTGTAGAGAAACAAACATAAGGGTTGTCTTCTCCTTCCATATGGACCCGCTGTACAAGGAAAGTGACACCTGTTCCGTACAACCTGTTTTGATGAACTTATTAAGCTTTGCAAAGAGTGGGTTTTCGCATAAAATGATTTATATTTGCATATTATTATTTGTATAGTGTTAATCAAACTTTCTTTGAAATGTGTAATTGTTAAATTGGTGATATAAGTGTTGAAAAATGAAGGGATAACAATCAATTTTCTAATAATATTATAATTAATTGCTTCTATTTTGACCCAGATTTGTGTTTCAAACTCAAATATAAGTTGTTTTTTTTTTTTTTTTTTTTTTGACAAAATCCCAAATATAAGTTATAACTAGTGAACTTTTGAAAATATCAAACATGTTATTATAGAATTCAAAATTGAATTTTGATCATTCAAACTCAGTTTTGAAGATCCTCATTTAGATACCAAAAATATACTAAGGCATTTAGGCACTGTTTGGTTTGCCAAATCCGCTAGCGTTTAGCGGATAGCGTATAGCGGATGGGAAAGTAGCCCCGTTTGGTAGTCGTTTTTAAAATTAGCGTATAGCGTTTTTTTCCCTAGCGTATAGCGTTTTTCCCAGACGTTACTTGAAGTAGCGTTTGAGCTTATAGCGTATAACATTTCATTAAATTCCTCACTTATCCTTGATTATAAAATAAAATACTAATCATTTAACATAGTATATAAATAAGAATTAATTTTTCTATTTAGATTTATATTTAAGATAAAAAAGTGGAAAATATATTTTTATCTATAAAAAATAAAAATTATAAAAATCAAATCAATATAACAGTGCCATAAAATCAAATCAATATATAATTTTATTTTTATTATTCCATTTTATTTATTAAAAATAATTAAAACTAAATTAATATTTAAATTTAAAATTAATGATTGAATTTTTTAAATGATAAATAATTTTTTTTGACGTGATAAACAATAAATAATTTAGAATAAAATAAATTATTATAAGTGATAATAATTTTAAAATAAATAATATAAATAATATATACACATATAATTTACATAAAAAATGCAAACATATCCTTTTAGGTCATTTTACATTTATCAGCTAGTCCAACCGCTAGTTTTACCAAACACTTCAAATCCAATCCGCTAGCTAATCAGCTAGCTTATCCGCTATCGACTATCCGCTAGTTTATCGCTATCGCTATCCGCTAGCTTATCCGCTATACGCTAGTTTTTACCAAACAGAGCCTTAGTAAAAACTAGCGGATAGCAGATAAGCTAGCTGATAGCAGATAAGCTAGTTGTTAGCGGATAACGGATTAGCTAGCAGATTGGATTTGAAGTGTTTAGAAAAACTAGCGGTTGGACGAGTTGATAGATGTAAAATGACATAAAAGGATATGTTTGCTTTTTTTTTTTTATATATAAATTATATATATATAAATATATTATTTATTTTAAAATAATTATCACTTTTAACACTTTAATTTATTTTAAATTATTTATTATTTCAAAAATTAAAATTAAAATATTAACTTTTAATTTTAATATTAATTTAGTTTTAATTGTTTTTAATAAAAAAAATAGAATAATAAAAATAAAATTATATACTAATATATTTTTTTGCAAATTTTATTTTTTATAGATAAAAATATATTTTTCAGTTTTTATCTTAAAACGTTATACGCTAGTAAAAAAAAAAACGTTATACGCTAATTTTAAAAGCACTTACCAAATGAGGCTACTTTTTCATCCGCTATAAGCTATCCGCTATCCACTATCCGCTAGTTAATTTGACAAACCAAACAGTCACTAAGTATCTTTGGATTTCCGTTTGCAAAATTGAGTTTCTTTGGTCTATAGAGAAGTGAAATATTTTCTTCTTCAACCTATATTTGAAACTCAAACTTAATTACACATTTTTTTTGTGTGTAAACTTAATTATACCTAATTGACTTTTGAAGATGTGTTAAAAGAATTCAAAACTAATTTTAGACCCAACAACAAGCTCAATTTTAAAATCTCCTAATCGGATGCCAAACAGCAATAAGGGTAGAGTTATCTTGTTCTGTTAGATAACTAGGATCACTTTAATTTTATTAAAAAAAATTGTAATTGTACTAGCCGAGGTTGTAAGCTCGGCCGCCGAGCTCGGAAGCTTAACTACTTTCACGATACACTTATCTAAAACTCAGCTAACAACCTTATCTTAGATAAGAGATAACTCTTATCAGTGAAAGGGATGGGAGTTGAGTTAAAAAGATAAGTGATAAGTGATAAGAGATAAACTAGATCCTACAAAATAGGATCGATTTAATCCTTTCCTCCTCTATAAAAGGAGGAAGAGTCTAAGAGAATAGACACTTTAACTTTTACTGAAGTTTGGTGTTCTCTCTTAAGCGTATTAGAAGTCCCGGTTGTGATCAAGAGACTATCAAAAGGTCCTTGCCCACCGGAGTACATCGGATACAAGATTAAGAGATTGATACACCACGTGATCAAGGGTTGAACTCAGAACTACGTTTGGCTTTGATTCCCATTGGGATACGTAGGACCGGAACATAAGCATTCTGTCAAGCCACGATCTAAACAACCCCAACGTTCACCCTTGGTCTGACGTTTACGGCCAGATTCCGGCAACTCGGATCTCGGCAGGAACATTTGGTTCTCCTTGTCCAACTCGGACTGAAGAACAGCTTGAACTCTTTCAAGCTCGGCTTGCCGGGCCTTCAGCTGCCCGATAACTCGGCCTTGTTCTTCACATTTGGAAATGGCCTGAGATAGTTTCATCACAAACTCGCAGAGCACGGGCAGCATCGGCCCTCATCACTTCCATTTTCTTGGTGTTCTCGGAGAGTTGCCGACTCCAGAAGCGGGTAATGGAAGCAATACGCAATGCGTAAGCAGCAGCGGCCTCCATACTCTCATCAGGCCCTTGCTCCAGCAAAAGCCGAGCATCGGTGGGCTTCAGTACTTGGCCATCAATGAGTGGACCGAGGTTACAATCGTTACTCCAAAGAGAGCCGTAACCCGGGTTACAGTTGCCGTTGTACCACTTTGTATTCGAAGAATCGGCTACTATTGGACCTTTGCCGATTCTCCTCTCAACAACAGGATCCTCTTCGGCCACCAGGAAGGGAGAGGTACTTCTTCTTATCTCGGTCGGGCCATCTGGCCGACCCCTTTTGAGAAGGCGTGGGCTGGGATCCGAAGTTTCAGCAACTTTCTTCTTCTTCCCCTTTACGTCGGCAGCAGGGGTCAATCCACCGGCTAGGTGAGCCGACTTCTTAATCAGTGCCTTGTAATTGAATTTGCCCATTATCACTGCAAGAAAGAAATCAGTCAGATTGTAACAAGTATGGTAAAGTTTGGCAAATACAGAAGGGCTACTTACAATCAAAGTCGGCCCACCGAGTGGAAGAGGTCGGCAGTTTTAAAAGTTTACCACAAGGCAGTGGCCGAGGGTAAAGCTTAAGAGCTTCAACGTCGGCTAGTTCTTGATCAGTCATACAACCGATATCAAACCCACGAAATTTCGACGGGTGTGGTTGCCAATAAAAGGGAAATCTGGGTTTCCTATCAGTGTCAAAAAAGGCAGATTCATTCCCATCAGTAGGTCGGATTTTGAAGAAATCCGACTTAAAAAACTTGTAAGAGCTCTTGTAAAGGCCAATAATGCCTTTTCTCTCAAGTCCGCTGAGGGAGATCCATCCAATTCGATCCCCAAACCGAACCTTATAGAAGTACAAGAACTTCGGTGCGGTGGCCTCCATTCCGACTTGCCTACACAAAATCTGGAAAGCTCTCATGAAGGCCCAGCTGTTGGGATGAAGCTGAGTAGAGGCAACGTTCATAACCCGTAGCACATCACATTCAAACTGGGTGAAGGGAAAAGAGATGCCAATTTGTTCGAATAGGGTTTTATACACATAGGTAAAGTGTGTTTCAATGGGAAAAGGTTTCAAAAAAACGTGTTCATTATCTGAACATGGGAGACAACGGACAATGTGGGGAGTGGGGGACACTTTGCTCTTGACAGAACGAAGAGAACCGTAACTCCTGAAGTTTGAAAAGAAAGCTCCAACCTCAGGCCTGACCCAAAAATACCCAGGGATGGTGATGTCTGGGATGGGTTCCTTCGGAACCCGTGAAGCACGCCTGCGACGCGGTGGCACCACGGTGGCCTGAAGGGCAGTAGAGCTACTTTCCCCAGATGAGGAAGATGATGCTTCATCTGGGTTACCCTCATCACCTTTCGAAGGAGGGGGGGAAGGAGAAGGAGAACCCCCAATAGGGTTAATCCTAGATTCCACGATTTGAACCTCCGATGAAACACTTTGGGAAACCTCAAACGAAGGCTCCATGGTACAGACAACTTATAAATTGAAAAAAAACAAAGGGGAAGTGTTGGAAGCAGGGGCGTACCTGGAGAAGAAATGAAATTGCAGAAGGATTCAGAGAAAGACACAAAAACTTCAAGAGTAAAATGTGAGTATGAGGGCAAGCGAACATCTGCCTCCGGAAACTCTACAATTTATAGGAGGACAACGTTTAAAAAATTAAAATGTTACTATTGAGGCTAATAATGACACACACCGTGTGAGAGAAGGGAAACGTCTCTTCAAACCGGCGTAGGTTCGGCACACCTATCATGGAGTAGCACGTGGCAAGGACATCGGAATGCACGATGCCACTTAAGAAGGTTTTAAATACGCAATGGCAGAGTAGACCTCGGAAGTTGGATCAAAGAGCCACGTGTCACAAGCAAAACTGGTCTTGAGAGTAGCATAACGTCTCTTTTCATCTCGGTTACTGAGAAACTGACGTCACAAGAAAAGATTGACATGACCGTTCCTATCTCAGGTCAACTCGGCTCCTTCAATAAAGCTTTCACGCTTTATAAAGCTTAAAGCTTGGGGGGCTTATATATGAGCCGAGGTGGCCAACAAACCCATCAACCCGAGATAGTGGCGAACTGATATGTGAATGAAAAACAGTAGCAATATGTTAAGCTCGGCCAACTGAGGCCACCGAGCTCATAAGTTGGCCAAGGTACAATATTGGTCGCTAGAAGCATGATAAAAAGGAAAACGAAAACCTAAGCCATGAACTCAGAAATATTTTCAAAAAGACAAGCTCGGCTTCTGTCATGAAAACTTTTTCGCTCTTTTTAAGCTCGAAGCTTGGGGGGCTTGTGTACTGGCCGAGGTTGTAAGCTCGGTCGCCGAGCTCGGAAGCTTAACTACTTTCACGATACACTTATCTAAAACTCAGCTAACAACCTTATCTTAGATAAGAGATAACTCTTATCAGTGAAAGGGATGGAAGTTGAGTTAAAAAGATAAGTGATAAGTGATAAGAGATAAACTAGATCCTACAAAATAGGATCGGTTTACTCCTTTCCTCCTCTATAAAAGGAGGAAGAGTCTAAGAGAATAGACACTTTAACTTTTACTGAAGTTTGGTGTTCTCTCTTAAGCGTATTAGAAGTCCCGGTTGTGATCAAGAGACTATCAAAAGGTCCTTGCCCACCGGAGTACATCGGATACAAGATTAAGAGATTGATGCACCACGTGATCAAGGGTTGAACTCAGAACTACGTTTGGCTTTGATTCCCATTGGGATACGTAGGACCGGAACATAAGCATTCTGTCAAACCACGATCTAAACAACCCCAACGTTCACCCTTGATCTGACGTTTACGGCCAGATTCCGACAACTCGGATCTCGGCAAGAACAGTAATTGTATTTATATTTTTTAAGAAAATATTACTAAGCATGAGTACTTCAATGACAACAACATATTATTTTATTTTGTTACCCCTATATAAATTACGCGAGGTTTATAGACGATGGAAGCTTCAAGAAAATGTGTTGCTTGTGTGTCGCTTTGAAGAGTTTGGAAGTATTTGCACGAATTAAAAAAACTGGGTGGTTGGAAATTTGGATAATTGTTGATATGAAAGCATAACGAAGAAAAATGGATAACATAGCGTGTTGAGGGAGGGGTGAACATGGCCTATCCTCATAGGTGCTGTGACTAATGAGCCGTGGGGTCAATTCTAGCGACGAAACAATTCAAAGATTGCGGTCCATTTTGAAGATTTTGAACCTCTTTTTCGCTCTCACAAGTCTCAACCCTTCCACCACGTGGCTTAGTGCAAATCCACCGAAAATACATTTGAAGTTAGTATATGATAACGATATAATAATGAGGTATCGAAACTGATACATGACAATTTTTTTTTTAATAGGGTTGCTTTATATTATTTATAAAAGATATATATATATATATTATAATATAAATATTTCTAGCATACATAATAGATAAAAAAATTAGCAAGAATAAAATTATTTAACATTATTATGGAGATAAAGTTAATAAAAAAAACTATAACTTAGTACTAATTATGATATACATGTTAGTAATTTAAAATAATTTTAATTTTTAAAAAGAAATTAATAGCATGGTGACATATATTTTTTATGTTAAAATATAGTGTTACATATATCTTTTTTTAATGAAATTAAATTTTGTTTTAATAATCGCAAAGATATTGGTCAAGATGCAGCATAGATTAAAATTGAAATGAAGTAAATATAGATTTACGTAACTAACAGAAAATGCATTTAAAATTAGTCATTCAAATAAGTTTAAATACATTTCTGAATTTCTGAATTATTTAAAAAGTGAGATTTGATACATTTATTTAAATTTTAATTTTAATTCACATAATTTAAATTTAATTTGAACTTTGATAAGATTTACGTAAATACATGTTGTATGACCTTAAATTTGAAATTAAAATTGAAATAAATTAAATAATTAGATAAGATTAGTTACATTTAAACTTTAAATTTAATTTCAATTTCGGTACTTTTCATTCATTTTTTATTTTTAGTGTGTTATTTTTTGTTAAGTTTATAAATACAACAATAAATCAGAAAATTGTAGTATTGATACTTGGCATATGACACATAGCAACTTTTCATGCATAGGGAAGATGACACATGACAAAACTATATTCTATAGGGGATAGAATTGTATTGTTTATTGTTTATAGAAAGAATTGTTTATAGATAGATAGATAGATTATAGATTAATTATAAAGTATGTTATATATATAATTTTTATGGTAATTTAAAAAAGTCTAATTATTTTAATAATATGATAATTCATAATTAATTGATAATATAAAAAATGTATTTATACCAATTAAATTCTTATATATATATTCCACTATTTTTCTTCCTTGCAGGTGTGTTTTTTGACAAGTTATTTTTTTTCTTTGGTTAGTTTGTCGCTTAGCGTCTTTTATGATATCAACTAGTATAAAGTGACCCGGGCACGGGTAAGTAAAATTAGAATAGGGATATCTTTTGTGAAAAACTAAATTATTATATTGAACAGACTTGATTAATAGATATAAATATGTAGATTCGGAGTATAAACATTATATAGAGTAATAGTGAATTGTAGACATAAACATGTAGAATTGGTGTAAAAACATAATTATATAGAGTAATAATGAAGGAATATTTCGGCCAAAATGTTGTGTTGAATGTAATTTTTTTCATGTATTTTCTTGTAAAATGTTCATCCCGTGTCTTTTGCTTTATATACTATACTAAAAGAAAATTAAAATTTTCTTAGAAAAAATGTTAATGTGCTATTTGTATTAAAATATTCATCCATAGCAAAATATCCATATCCGTGTGTGGTATATATTTTACTCTAAGGTTATAATGTTTTATAATAATTTAAAATAAAGTCTTAATAAAAATTCATATTACATTAAGTATTAATTACAACATATTTATGGCATTTGTCAAAAAAAAAAAAAACATATTTATGGCATGATGACTCGTGCATAATTAATGTGTTATTTCTATTAAAATATCCATCCATAGTAATTTAGATAAGAATGTTATTTCATGTAAAATATCCAATCTTATAATATATTTTACTCTATAATTTAAGCATTGATAGATTTATATGAAGATATTAATATACTTTTATACAAATAAAAAATTTAATATGCTTTCATATAAATTTTATCTCTAGTTATGATATATTTACCTCTTGTGATCTATATATTAATTTTTTAACGGAGTGATCAATATATTAATAGGTTTTATTATATATATATGTGTGTGTGTGTGTGAGAGTGAGAGAGAGAGAGAGAGAGAGAGAGAGAGAGAGAGAGATAAATGTTCCCTAATATTAATATTTTTTTATTAGACAAAACAACAATACTGATAGACAATTTTTTGGTTTCCCAGGGTATCCTCCGTGTGTAATTGCGGAGACTAACCCCTCGAGCCGGGTAGGACCACAAGGGCGGCAAAGCTCTCCCTCAAGAGTTTTAACGCTGCTGTTTTCCTAGGACCAGAATTGCAATACTGATAGACAATGATAAAAGTAAAAACTTTTTGTGTCTTTTTAATTTTTTAAATTAATTTATCAAAACTAAAGTGATAATTTATTCTTTCAAGTTTCAATTTATTGATTTATTAACTAATCCCGTTAGGATAGTTATTAATAGAATCCTTTGATAAATCAAAATTTAATTTACTAACCTTTTCTAATTAGACATAAAAGTAATTTTAACAAATAATAATGCTAAAATTAATAAATCTTTAATGTATTTTTAATTTTAAAATTGATAAATCATTAAAAAATATCAAATTTAATTATGAAACTGGTAATAGGGGTGAAACTCATTTTTAATGGCTAATTTCGTTTTCTCTGTGGAAGGCATGGCTGATGCTTTTGTTCATAAAAAACCACAGGACGATGGCTGTGGTGGGGTAATAACTCGGAGAGCAATGTTCCAAAGAAGGTTTCTTTCAGGGATATGGTCATGGGTAACAAAACTCTTGCTGCACCAAGGCCAAAAGTTGATCTTTACAAGGAGAATCTTGCGAAGATTGTTTTTGAAGATGGCAACCCATTGAAACCAATGGTACACATTGCAGATTCTGTCTTTGAGGGATTGAACGCACCATGGCAAGATGCTCTTGTTGTAAGTCTCTTGGCAAGAACATTGGGTTTCATACAATGAGAGACAGACTGGCAAAGATATGGAAGTTGGTTGCAGGGTTTGATATCATAGATATCGGAAGTGGGTACTATATGGTGAAGTTTGAAAACGAGATTGATCGGACTAAGGTTATGGATGAGGGACCATGGATGATCTTCGACCACTATCTCACAGTGCAGTGGTGGACTACTGAGTTCATGTCTCTGGTGGCTAAGATTGAGAAAACTCTGGTGTGGATTAGATTCCCAGATCTGAATCCATACTATTATGATGTTAGCGTTCTTATGGCGCTTGCGACGGCTGTGGGGAGGCCGGTGAAAATTGATATCAATACTCTGGATGCATGGTGGGGTCGTTTTGCTAGGATATGCGTGGAGATTGCCTTGAACAAACCTGTGATTGGTAAGATTTGGTTGAAAGACTTCTGGTATAAGGTGGAATATGAAGGTCTTCATAGAATTTGCACAACCTGTGGTTGTTATGGTCACTTTGCACAAAATTGCAAACAAGGAAAACAAGAAGAGAAACCTCAGCCTACTTCTCCGACACCGGCAGCCTCTAACGCCGGCAGCGGTGAGAAAGATGCTTCCAGTGTAGGTGTTAATGCGGAGGAGATTAAGGAGGGAAATAAGGCGGATGATAAGGAGATGAATACTAGGGTTGTTGAGGATACAGCTGTAACTGATGAATCTCTGCATGGGGATTGGATTATTGCTAAGAAACCGCGCAATCCAAGGTCATCCAAATCTGTCAGATTTAACAAAGAGGCAAAATGGAAGGCAATCATTGGTAGTAATGATAGGAGAGATGTTAGCCATGCAAAAAAAGGCTACGTCCGAAGATAGGGGGAAATTCAAAAAGCAATATCAACTAAAAGAGCCCTACTGCATGGGAAAAATAATACAATAAATGCCTCTTTGAATGTCAAAAATAAGAGGCAGAGGCCGGACACTGAAAACCCAACCCGCCATTTCATCAAAAATAACTATTTGAGACCGGCCCAGCACGGGGAGTTCACTTCAGCCCAACAGATTATCCTGTGTAAACAAGTAAATGGGATTAATATTTTCGATGTGGGACATGGTGCTCAGTCAACTGTGAAAATGAAGGCTCTTTCCAATAACATGTTTCTTATTTTGCACGATGAGGAACCGGGGACTCAGGGTGAAGCTCAGTGTACTTCGGGAGGGAAGGACATGAACACTATCAAACAGACACAGGAGGTTGAGATGGTTCTTAAGACTCCAATGGGGATCCATCCCATGGCAGCTTAGGCCTCTGGGTCATCTTCTCACACCTATATATTGGTGTTTATGGATTTGTTCCAAGATATTTCAATCATTTCATGGAATATTAGAGGCGCCTTTGGTAGATTGAAGAGGCGCCATGTCAGAGACTTGGTGAATCAATTTCATCCCTCTATGTTCTTTTTATATGAAACTCATGGTCCCTCTGCTAACATTTTAGATTTCTGGACTACCTTGGGCTACAAGTTAGTGTTTGTTCAGGAATTGAATGGCCATTCTGGGGGGTATATGGGTGTTGTCTTCTAAAGATGATTTGACTTTCAGCCTGGTTGATAGTATGCATCAAGCTATAACCTTCTCTGTTAAAAGAAGGAATTTTACTTGGTTTTGTTCAGCAGTCTATGCCTCTCTCCAATTTTTTCTATCAGGAGTGGTCTTTGGGATCATTTGATTAGTTTAAGAAACATTATTACTGGTCCCTGGGTTTTGATTGGTGATTTGAATGAAGTAGTTCACCCTTCAGAATTAGTTGGTGGTTCCTTTAGTCCCTTTCGTGCTAACCTTCTTGCCAATGTTATTCATCAGTGTGATTTTATAGACCTAAGAACTGTTGGTGGCCTATCACCTGGAGTAAAAATATTCAGAATGGTGGTCCTGTTCGAAAGAGGCTTGATAGGTGTATGGTAGATGTGGATTGGCACCTTCTATTCCCTCATGCCTTAGTTGATATTCTCCCCTTCATAATTCCGATCATAACCCCCTTCTCTTGAGCTGCAAGAAATCTCAAACTGTTAGAAATAAATTGTTACATTTTCAAGCGGCTTGGATTTCTCATCCTGAGTATGAGCATTTGGTTAAAAGTGCTTGGCATCTTACCAATAGTAATATGATCAATAAATCTGCAACGGTTAGAGAAAAATCTATGATTTTCAACAAGGATTTTTTGGAAATATTTTCAAGAAGAAAAGGAATTTGGAAGCTAGGATTAAAGGGGTGCACTGCCAACTAGATTCTCATCCTTCTTCTGACATGATTAGGCTTGAGAGAGATCTTCAAAAGCAATACAATGAAGTGCTCTATCAGGAAGAAATGCTCTGGCATCAGAAGTCTAGGGA
The DNA here is from genome assembly GCA_035048595.1 of Echinosophora koreensis. Taxonomy (NCBI): domain Eukaryota; kingdom Viridiplantae; phylum Streptophyta; class Magnoliopsida; order Fabales; family Fabaceae; genus Echinosophora; species Echinosophora koreensis. Next base: position 5,793,908 of record JAPCYP010000013.1, on the reverse strand, counting down.
GAACTGGGTTAAATTTGGGAATAAAAATACCAAATTTTCCATGCACAGACAGTGATCCGTAGAAGAAGAAACAAAGTTACTGGCCTAGAGATTGATGGTGTTTAGTGTAATGATGAGGGGACTTTGAAGAGGGAGGCTCTTACTTTCTTTAAAAATCTTTTCCAAAACACTGACACTTGTAATCCTAACAATCTTAAGCTGAGACTTATGCCTCGGATTGATACTACTCTGTATGACAGATTGCTTGAGCCTGTGTCCTTGGAGGAGGTTAAAAGTGCTCTCTTCTCTATGAGTTCTTACAAAGCACCCGGGCTTGATGGATTCCAACCTGTCTTCTACAAAACCTACTGGCACATTGTTGGGAAAGATGTCTTTGATCTGGTTTCAAATGCTTTTTTAACAGGCGCCATTGACGATAGATTGGCAGAGACCTTAATAGTTCCCATACCAAAAGTTGACAATCTTATGAGTCTAAGGGATTTCAGACTGATAAGCTTATGTAATGTGATGTTGAAGCTTATATCCAAGGTGTTGGTGAGTAGAATTAGACCACTGCAAAGTAGTTTCATCCAAAGAGAGGTACTTCATATAATGCCTTGATTGCTCTGGAGATTGTCCATCAAATGCATAGGAAAAGGGGAAGTCAGGGTTCCTTCTCTTCAAAGTAGACTTTGAAAAGGCTTATGATAGGGTTAATTGGGATTTCCTCAAGCTTACCCTTGTTGAATTTGAATTCCCTCAGCCAACTATTGATCTTATCATGCATTGCATTACTGCCCCAAACTCGTCTTTGAAGTGGAATGGTGAAAAATTGGAAAGTTTTGCTCCTCATAGGGGATTGAGAAAAGGTGATCCCATGTCTCCCTATTTGTTTGTTCTCTGTATGGAAAAACTTGCTCTTCTTATTCAAGAAAAAGTTCATGACAAGAAGTGGAAGCCTGTTACTATCTCCAAGCAAGGCCCTGCCATTTCTCACTTGTTCTTTGCTGTCGATTGCTTGCTCTTTACTCATGCCAAATCATCTTAGGCTAGAATAATGCAAGAAGTTCTTCAGGCCTTTTGCCATGTGTCTGGTTTGAAGGTTAATGTCCAGAAGACTAGATTTGTTGCTTCTGCAAACATCCATCGGGTGAAGGTTTCAAAGTTTGCTGCTATAACTGGTTTTCAGTCAACTTCTAATTTGGGAAAGTACTTAGGTTTTCCTCTTCTTACTGGAAGAACTAAGAAGACTGATTTCAACTTTGTTTTGGGGAAAATTAATGCAAGACTTGCAGGGTGGAAAGGGAAACTGTTGAATAGAGCAGGGAGAGTCACTCTAGCCAGATCAGTCATATCTTCTATGCCTATCTACATTATGCAAAACAATTGGTTGCCAGAAGGAATCTGTAATAGTATTGATTCTTGTGTTAGAAGATTCATTTGGGGCAGCAAGGCTTGTCACTGGGTGAATTGGGAAATTGTCACTCAACCTAGGAATAGAGGTGGCCTAGGCATTCATACAGCTAGAGGAACCAATATTTCTATGCTTGGTAAACATATTTGGGATGTTATTCATAATTCTGACAAACTCTGGGTGCAACTTTTAGCCTCCAAGTACCTCAAAGGTTGTCATATTCTTAATGCTAGTCCTACAGCAGGCATCTCTCCAACTTGGAGATCTATTCTGAAAGCTGTAGACCAACTCAAGTCAGGCTACAAGATTGGAGTTGGGAGGGGGGATTTCTCTATCTGGTATGACAGATGGTTAGATGAGTTTCTCTTGTGTAATCTTGTTCCTTTCATGGATATCCAAGATACTCAGCTCAAGCTCAAAGACATAACTGCTAATAATGTTTGTCAATTAAGTAGACTACCAACCATCATCCCTCCTCACATCAAGTTGCAATTGCAGGGTTATTTTATTGATGACAGAACTGATGACACTCTGATCTGGTACAGCTCAAGCTCTAGTATGTATTCGGCTAAGGAGGCTTATCTCTAGTTAACTCAGGCTGATTCTACTACTCTTAGAGAAACTGAGTCTTGGAGCTGGCTTTGGAAACTTCATTTGCCTGAGAATATAATGAATTTCCTTTGGATTGCATTGCATGCTAATTTGCCTACAAATGCTTTTAGATGCTATAGGCACCTTAGCACAGACAGTAGTTGTCATCTCTGTGGTGACCCCTATGAATCAATTACCCATACTCTCAGGGATTGCAGCAGGGCCAAAAGGATTTAGACTCTTTTGAATTTTCATATGCAACAGGATTTCTTCTCTTATGATTGGAAGCCTTGGCTTAAGACTAATCTCACTCAGGATCATGGGACTTTGTTTGCTGTCACGGCCTGAATTGTTTGGAAAGCCATGAATGGTGAGGTGTTCAATGACAACAAATGGGATTGGCATGTTATTAACCAAATATCTAGTCTTAAGGACCTGATTTTTAAAGCTCTTGGCACCAGTAAAAAAGACAATAAGGTAAGGGAAGTTAGGTGGCATGCTCCAGAGGAAGGTTTCTATAAAATCAATGTTGATGGAAGCTCCTTGGGGAATCCTGGCAGGTTTGGTTTCGGTGGTTTAATTAGAAATTGGCATGGGGAATGGCTAGGAGACTTCTCTGGCTTTTGTTGGATGACAACCAATCTCAATGCTAAACTTCTAGCCATTTTTCATGGTCTAGATTCAGCTTGGAAAGCTAGTTATAGAGCAGTTGCATGTGAATCTGATTCTCCAATGGCCTTGGACCTAATTTTGAAGGGAGCTCAGTCTTTCCACCATTATGCTCCTCTGATCAACCGTATAAGAGACTTCATGTCTATGTCCTGGATCATGACGTTGCAGCATACCTTGAAAGAAGGGAACTTTTGTGCAGATTGGTTGGCCAAGCATGGTGCTTCTATGTCTCAAGAATTCACTCATTGGGAGTCTTGTCCTCTTCAGGTGACCTCGTTTCTGTTAGTTGATGCCATGGGCATCACAAGGACTAGGACTTAGCTTTCTTTCTTTCTTGTTGGTTTTTCTTGCTTTCCTTCTTGATCAAAAAAAGATTTAAGATCAAGGAAAAAGTAATAGAATGAAGGGCATAAATTTTTTTTTTTTCGATGAATAAAAACGGGCTCAACCTCAAACATAGAACAACTCAAAAACCTCTAGGAAAGAAAATACCCCTAGCATATGCTCTAAGAGCATTATAAATAAAAGAAGGAGGAACATAAAAAATTCTAATATGACCATCTAGTGATAGACCGAATTTTGCTAAGGCGTCAGCCACTTGGTTGGCTTCTCTGTACATGTGCTTCCACATGACATCACCTCTCCTTGCATGCACCTCATGAATGGCTTGAACAAGAGCATGACAAATATTGGTTCTGCAACAACCTTCAGATAACAGCTCCATGACAGTTTTAGAATATGAGTAAACTTGTATTTTGCGAAATCCTCTATTCCAGGTAATAGAGAGACCATGTAAAATGCTCCACAACTCTGCCTCTAAGATTGAGAAAGCACCCAGATTAACTGCGTACCTACATAAGAAGTTCCCTAAATCATCCCTCAAAACTCCTCCACAAGAGGCAATGGCTTGCAGACCAGTAACTGAACCATCGCAATTCAACGCCACTTTCCCTGTGCTTGGCGAAGTCCATATCTTATCTGAACATCCTTTTCATGGCTATCCCTCTGCTTATTGACTTTAGCATTAACAGCCCATACTTCCTTTATAGCAACCATTGACTTCCTCACTCTAAAAATCAAGTTATTGGAACTCCAAACTGTGTTGTTGAAGAAGAACTCATTTCTTCTCCACCAAAGATTATCAAGAGTTACTCCAAAGATAACGTTCCAAACAACACCATTAACATCATCAACGTTAATAATATTCTAATAGAGCCAGTTACACCAACCTTGATGCATGAAGATACTCCTATAATTTGAGCCAAGAATACCACCCCACACCTCCATCGCAAAACCACAGTCTTTGAAGATGTGTAAATGAGTCTCAAATCAATATACCTAGAGCAAATAGGACAAATGTCTGAAGATGTCATACCACGTCTGGACCTCCTTTCATTAGTTAAGAGCGCTTCTTGGGCTGCTTTCCAGAGAAAAAGATGCACCCTTTCTGGACCCTTCCAACTCCATATAGCAAGAAAAAGTTTCTTCTCTTAGTGAGGCACATGGTTATGGATAGCCTTATAAGCTGAAGATAGAGTGAAGATGCCATCATTTGCATGCTTCCATGCTATACATTTTATCTCATTATGAATATTCGGAGGAACCATCGCTCTAATTATATTAGATATATTCGTTGGCAAGAATTGAGAAAAGAGCTGAGATTTCCAACTGCACCCAATAACAAATTCTTGGACTGTCTTGGTTAAGTCAACCTGATGGATATTTGCACCAACATGATCTAATAATGGACCGCAATTAGGGACCCATTTATCTTGCCAAAATTTAATCAATCTACCATTCCATAATCTCCAGGTAATATTCTGAGTGAAATTGCCCCACACACTACAAAGTCCCCTCCAAAAATTGCTACCTGGCTTAGCTTTATTAACAATAGGCAAAGTCTCTAGCCCACACCCATATTTCTTGCGAACCACTGCAGTCCAAAGCAAGTCAGATTGAGAACACAATATCCAACTAGTTCTCATCATATATGCAGCATTGACATCCCTTGTTTTCCTCAAACCCAAACCTCCAAAACTTTTAGGCTTGCACACTGAACCCTAAGCAAGTAAGTGAGTTTTCTTTTGTTGCTCTGAATCTTCCCAGATGAAACGTCTACAAATTCTATCAACTTCATCACAGATTGCCTTTGGAAGACAAACAGTTTGCATGACATATGTGGGCAATGCTTAAATAACAGATTTTGTTAAGGTCTTTACCCGCAAAGGATAAATTCTTGGCTTCCAAGTACTAAGGCCGTGTTTGGGTAAACACCTTAATTAAGACCTTATCACATAAGACCTTATCGCATGAGAGCTTATGCTATAAGAGCTTTTGAAGAAAGGGGCAGGAGAGGATTCGAAGGGGGAAAACACGGAGGGGTCATAAGCACTTGTTAAAATTCCATAAGCTTATTCCAGTGACTTATGAAAATAAGTCAAAAACTCCTTATGGGATGGCATAAGTTACTTTTATAAGCTCTGCAAACACATTGCATAAGAGCTTATGTCATCAGATAAGTCAAAAGGAGCTTAATAAGCTCTTCCAAACACCACTTAAGCCGTTGATTAACCTTCTCCAAGACAAACTGGTAAGGTATCTTTGGTAACTTTTTATGCAATATAGGTATCCCAAGATACTTGCCTAGGTCATTTGTACATTGAGTTCCCATAGCACCACTTAGTTGTTGCTTAGTCTGCCAACCCACATTTTTAGAAAAATAGATTTTTGATTTTTCCTTACTCACTTTCTGGCTAGAGCTACTACAAAACAAGTCCAAAATTGTTTGGATAATTTGAACCTGCTCCAAGGAAGCCTCGAGGAAAAGAAGCAAATCATCCGCAAAAGCAAGAGGAGAAATATAAGGTCCTCCTTTACTCAAACATATCGGTTTCCAAGCCTTTTGATCTACTGCCAATGAAATAGCTTGAGAGAGGAGATCTATACACATAACAAAGGGATAAGGTGAAAGAGGATCACCTTGTCTAATACCTCTTGAAGGGGAAAATTCCTCCAAAGCCTCTCCATTCCAAAGAGCACACATGCTAGAGGATGAAATGCAACGCCAAATAAGAGAAATAATTTTTTTCGGAATCCCAATGTCATACAATGTATCTCTTATGAAACTCCACTTCAATCTATCATACGCTTTCTCTAGATCTACCTTGATAGCCATCCAATCTTTATTAAATGATTTCTTCCTCATAAAGTGGAATACCTCTGGGGCACAATAATGTTGTCCCCACTTTGCCGGTTAGGAACAAAACTACTTTGATAAGGCCCAATTAATTTTCCCATAAGACCACATAACCTTTAAGTAATGATTTTTGTAATAACTTTATACGACACATTACACAAACTGATCTGTCTAAAATCTTTCATGCTAGTCACCATATCTTTCTTGGGGATCAACATTGTCAAGGTCTTGTTAATGTCTTTAACCAAGGAAGGATCATCAAAAAATTTATTCACCAAATTGCAAAAATCAAACCCAATCACATTCTGCTGCTTTTTATTAAAAAAAAATAGCTTGGAAGCCATCGAGACCCGGAGCTTTAAAACTACCCATTCTTTTGATAGTTTGAAAAATCTCCTCTCTAGTAACTCTTTTCTCAATCTGCCTCAACTCTTCCTCATCCATATTTGGGAAAGCACGGGCCAAGAAGTACGGTTGAAAATGCTCCTCATCTAGGAAAAGAGTTTTATAGTAATTGGTCACTAAGTTCTCCAACTGATTTGTTTCTTTAATCCATGTCCCATTTTCATCTTGCAACATATCATATTTGTTCCTATTTCTATGAATCGCTGTAAAATCATGGAAATATTTTGTAGTTCTATCCCCATGTTGTAACCAACAAACCCTAGATTTTTGGGACCATAATATTTCCTCCTGAGCCAACACTGTTTCATACTCTCTCCACGTAGTGGCATTGTTCTCATTTATAAGATTAGACTGATTGAATCTCTATTGGTAGTCTAACTCTAGCCGCTTTAGAAGCTCCTTTTTATTTGGAAAAATGCATCCAAAAAACCTCTCTATTCCACTTTCTAAGGTCATTCTGCAATTTTTTTATTTTCCCTTTCCAACTCTAGTCTTCCACATTGCTCATCCAGTGATCATAAATGAAAGTCGAGAACAAATCATGGGTGAGCCAACAGCTTCAAAACGGAGTAGCCTACTACCAAGATTTTTTTCTAACACTTCTATTATCACAACGGAGCAAGGGTCTATGATTTGATTTAAAATTAGGCAGATGTTGAATGAAAGCATGCTTGAACCGCAATATCCAACTAAGATTAATAAGACAACGATCAAGCCTTACCTCCATGAGACCTTTTTACCAGGGTCTCCTTGAAAACCTCGTCAATAAGCTCACACTCCTGAATAGTCTGTCTAAATTTGTCAACATCCCTATTCACTTGATAGCGAACCCCACCTCTTCGATCATGAGCAGAAAGGGTGCAATTAAAGTCTCCTATTAGCGACCAAGCACCAGAAACCGACCATTATCTAAATTTGTCAACATCCCTATGCACCTGAGAGTGAACCCCACCTCTTCGATCATGAGTAGAAAGGGTGCAATTAAAGTCTCCTATTAGCGACCACGCACCAGAAACTGACCATGCTAAATTAGAGAGTTCTTCCAAAAGCTGTTGCCTTCGAGCTACGTGAGGTGAACCGTAAATAGCAGTAAGGAACCAAGGGTTTTCATTCTTCCATTAGAACTTCATATGAGCAAATTGAGTGGAATGGTTCGGCACATTCACCTTCCACACACTTTGATCCCACAAACACCAAATTCCTCCAGATTGGCCTTGAGTTTCCTGAATAAAGTTGCCATCCAAACCAGTCCTTCTACTGATGCCTCTAGCTTTATCCCCATTAGTATGAGTTTCCATAAGAATACAAAAATTTGTATCATAATTTCTCTGCAAGTCTCTTATAAGAGAAACAAAACCTTTGATGGTCGTCCCTCTACCATTCCAGCTTAGCACATTCATTGAGACATGCTGATAGAATTTGGCATCCCAGCGCATCACCTCCTGGAAGCACATTACTTCTTTTATTATTTGGATCCCTCACCTCCTTCGCATTGTCCTGCTCATTCTTCCTTGCGTTGCCCTCTTTAATATTTCGAAGAGTTTCAGCATATTGACTGCCTCCATATCAACATGGACGTTCACTGCGTTTGTAGGTATATTCCAGCCTTGACAAGCCTGGAAAGTATCTCCTTGTTGAGTCTGGATCTGCTACATGCGTTCAAGAAGATAGTTCTCCTCTTCCTTTTTTGATTTAAGATTCTGACTTTTTATTTTCCTGTTAATCGCTTCCCCTAGCTTCTCAATAGGCTTTGACATTGTAACATTTGCTTTCTTAAAAGACTTTTTTTGCTACTGCCTTTATCTCCTTGTTACGTCTTATTTGCATGTTTTTACCTGCACATGGGTTTCTCACACGCTGTTGAGAATGGGTCGTTGCAGTATTTTGCATGGGCTCTAGACAAGCTGGGACCACCTGATTAAGAATGATTAATTAAGTTTCCGGAACAGACTCAACGTCTTTGCAGATAGAATCTTCAATGTTATCACCTTTTATAGCCACATTATCTTTTTTCTTTACGGTAGGATCCTCCTTCATATCTCCCTGATTTGAGCAGTCACCCATCAAAGCATTAAAATGTGATCCCTCCTTATTAGCAACCATCGAGACTGTCTCCTTCTTTTTAGCTTCCCCGTTGTTAGAGTTTTTTGTTGCCCTTTTCCCTGATTCTTTCTTCTTTGGTTACCCTTAAAAATCATCCTGGGACCATATTTTTCGGGATCCTTACCTTCTTGATTAGTAGTTATGGATTTTTACGGATTATCAGCAAGAGATGTTTAAGAGGGTCTGACATAAGCCCTACCATCTTGTTGGATCCCTGCATGACCTGCCGCCACCTCTCCTCCAGTAACCTGAGCTCTTTCATCAATTTGAACCACTACTTCTCCTTCCACGATTTCCCTATACACATCTTTCTTATGGCCAAATCTTCCACACCTGAAGCAAATTAAGTGTAAACCTTCATATTCTAGGTAGAGTGGATAACCCCTAACAACTATGTGAGTAGCTAGAGGTCTATCCAAATCTATCTCTACACATATACGGGCAAACTTCCCTCGAAAATGGATTGATGCTAGCTAGGGGTGGGAATAGGCCAGGCCGTCCGACAGGGGCCTATGGCCTGGCCTACTTAAGGCCTGGCCTGTCCTGACCTGTTTAATAAAAAGGCCATGTTCAGGCTTTTTAAATTGCCTTTTTAGTTAAAAAGGCCAGGCCCAGGCTTATAAAAAAGCCTTTCTGGCCTATCAGGCCAGCCTGATTATACATTATACATATATAATATTTATACATATAATATTTAAATTATAATAAGAATATTTATATATTATATATTTTATATTAATATTAAAATAAAATGAAATTTAATTTTAAAATTTCAGTGACTCCTGGCTCTGCCATTTTCATTTCAGAAGCCCTAATTCCTCTCTCCTCATTCTCCCATTTTAGCCGCCACTACTCTGTGACTCCATCCTTGAATGTACGAATCCTTTAACTCGGCCGCTCGACGCTCGCTGCTAGTGCTCTCCGCTCGACGCTCGCCTGGTTTTTGTCTGCCGCTGGCCGGTGTTTGAGAAGAAAGGTCGGCAACCCAGGAAATCCTTAACAAAGGGTAAAGTGTTTGTCCTCTTCCTATTATTTAGTTGTGGTCCCGATTGTTTTTTGTAATACTGTGGCCTGGTCCCTAATACGTTGGAGTTGTTTGATCCTATATGCCTTTTCTATTTTCTTTTTTTGTTCTGTGAAGGATACTTTGATTTGAAGGAGAACAAATATTAAAGAGTAAAATCCTATCTCAGTACTTTAAATCTTCATTTTTTTTTATTGTGATACCAAGCCAATGATTATTTAATAAAATGGCTTCTTCAATTTCTTTATTTGATAAAATGGTTTCTCTGTTTCTACTGTTGTCTCATGTGGTTTTTTTAGCTGCTATGTTTAGTCATCATACTGGTTTGTTTTTCAGTTCGTTTAGCCTGTTTCTTGTCTGTTGAGTTCATCACACTAGTTTTATCTATTTAATTAATGGCCTATTAGCCTATTTAGAGATAGGCCAAATGACTTGTTTGAAGGCCTTAATACGAAATAAGCCTTTAAAAAGGCTAACAGGCCAGGCCAAACTTCTAAAAAGACTAGACCAGGCTTAAAATAAAGCCTTTAACAGGTAACAAGTCAGGCTTAGGCTTTCAATTTTTTAAACAGGCCAGACCTATTTAAGCAAAGCCTGGCCTGGCCTGGCCTATTCCCACCCCTAATGCCAGCCTATCCACTATGAGGAAAGTCCCTAGACTTGCTCCTATTCTTCTGAGAAAAATTTCATTCGAAAGCTCAATGGGGAGTTTCTGTATTCTTAACCAGATAACAACTTTTCGAGTTCTCTCCGCATTCATCAAGAAAAAAGGTCGCCATCTCTGGACAATGAGATAATGATCAGTGACTTTCCATGATCCTTCAAACAGTGCATGTTTATAATCTTCCTCACTTTTAAACACCACCTGATAGTAGCCATCATGCATATCAATTATTTGTATACCTCCATTCTTTATCCATTCGCGGTGGAGCTTGTTCTCAATGATACTAAAATTAACTCTCTTCCCTAGGACATTAACTACCAACGTATTTCTCCAGGTATTTGACCATAACTGTAACTCATCATCAAAAACAGGAATCGCAGGCCCTTTGACATAAGGCCTGAGATTTCCTTCACCATGATCAGTTTTAGCATCCTCCATACAGTCATCACCTTTGCCGCTACTCTCACCAGCAACCACTGCTTCATTTCCTCCAGCTTTCATCATATCCATCTCACCAACATCCATCATCGATTTCTCACCAGCATTCAGAACCAAATTGTCTCCAATAGGAAACAACAATTTTTCTTTATAGGATACGTCCTTAACGTTTTTTGTACTTCATTGGAGAAGGTCTTCCTCCTCCTGGATAACAACATTTTTTGGACCCCCTGCCATTCCAGAAACCCTAGCAGAGCTCACCATTCAAACCCTTATCTGAATGCAACACTATGATAATTAATGAAGGGCATGATGTTGTTTGTATACATGACTATTAGATTATATTATAAAGTAAAAAAAAAAAAAGGAAGCAATTGAGTAAACACCTAGCCATATATTGTGCAATTTGGTAGTGCATGTCTATATTATATAGAAAATGAGTGGCTAATGATTTGAAACTGGATTGAAAAGTTACCATGAATTACAAAGCTTGACAGAAAATTTGATCGTTTGGAATTGTTTATTACCTATTCTAGCCTTACATATGCATTCATTCCATTTTTGTTAATTGCATATGATTTGTTCTTTTTTTAATTATGTGCTAGAGTCGTCGATATGAATTGATTTTAGAATTTCAAATCACTTTCAAAAATGAATTTATCACGTTTAATATTAGTAGCTAATAGTAATTTTATTGTCATATTAGTTGCTTCTAAAATGAATTTTCACTATCACATTTAATGACGGGAAAAAGGATTGTATGCATGCCACAATCGTGGCCAATTTTAGAATTTCAAACATCATTCAAAAATGAATTTATCACATTTAATATTGGTTGCTAATAACAATAAATTTATTGTCATATTAGTTGCTTTCAAAATGAATTTCAATTATCAATGTCATTAATTTGAAAAACTTTGATGGCGTTCGTGTTCTCCGGTGTCTCGAATGTTCCCCTTCTTGATCCCAAGTTCGGCCCCCCTCCAAAGCCGCCGGATGGCAATGGGGGTAAGAAACCCTCGTTTCGTGATAAGCTTCTTGGGGATCAAGAGCCATGCCCCCATATGGAAAAAATGAATTTGATTGAAAAGGATCTCTTCAAAGTGGTTCTTGAAGATGGAGATAGGCTTAAACCGAAATGCTTTCTGGATGAGGGGTATATCCAAGAACTTCGAAAACCACTGAAAGATGCCATTATTATCAAACTTCTTGGCAAATCAGTGAGTTTCTTGACTATGCGGGATAGATTGAGGGCTGTTTGGAAACCCTCTAGAGATTATGACCTGGTTGATATCGGCTTCGGTTTCTACATGGTGAAGTTTGACTGTGCAACGGATAGAGAGAAGGTCCTGAGTGATGGTCCATGGATGCTTTTCGACCACTATTTAGCTGTAAGACCTTGGACTCATGATTTTATTTCTTCTGATGTTAAAATCGATAGTACTCTCGTGTGGATCAGATTCCCTTGCCTTGGTATGGAGTACTATGATGAGAATCTGCTCTTAGCTCTAGCCTAGGTTGTTGGTAAACAGGTCAAAGTAGATTTCAGAACTTTTAAGGGTTCAAGAGGCAGGTTTGATCGTGTGTGTGTGGAGATCAACCTAGACCAGCCGGTGGTGGGTCGTTTTTGGTTTCGGGAGAGGTGGTTCAACGTTGAGTATGAAGGTTTGCACCTCTTGTGTAAATCTTGTGGTTTCTATGGACATCTTGCACGAAACTGTCCCAAGAACCATCAAGATGATGCGCCCTCGAAGGATGGCATCAAGCCCCCTCCTACCAAAGATGTTCCCAAGTCTCCCATGAATGTTCTCCCCGAGATTCAGTTGGTTGATCCAGAGTCCCCCCCTAAAAGAGAATGATATGTGTGATCAGTAGTTTAACAATCTCTATGGTGACTGGCTTGTTGTGGAAAAACCTAAAAAGCCCGCTAGGAATCGCCAACAAGGTAATACAACCTTCTCTCGTCCAAAGAATGAAGCCTTGACCAAGAACCCGTTTGATGGATTGATGGAGATCCCTGAGGACAAGGATATGGAAGTTCTTCAATCTCCCCAAAACTCGGGTCAGATGATTATATTGAATAAAGGTGGCAAAGGAATGAAAAGGGCCCGTGGAAACCCGAGAAGAGTGGTGAATCCAAAGGGGTCTGGCATTCCCTCAATCCCTCCCCCCTTGTTGTTGGAAAAGTATCGGATCCAGCTTGGCCCCCAGGTGGGAAAAGGATGAACAGTCCCATGCATGCTACAGTTATCCCGAAGGTTGCGCCCCTTCGGATCCAATCCCCACTTCTCTCGGGATCAGCCCCTGATTCAAATCTAAATATCAACATGCAGACGTGGGAAAGGCTTCAAGCAGAAGTTGTGCAATCCAGAATCAATCCAGATGAACATAAGCCTCCTGATCCTCATTTAGAGAGTGGTAATGATGATCTTGATGTGTGTTTGCTCCAGGACAATCATGCTATGGATACCATGGAAGGAGTCCTTTCCCTATTAAAGGAAACCCCGGCTTCTCAGCAGGGATGAGGTTGTTTCTTTCCTTTCTTCTTTTCTATATATGTTTAATATGAATTTTCTTGTATGGAATTGTCGTGGTGCTGGTGCACGCTCCTTTCCTAGCTATATTCGAGATTGCTCCAGAATTTATGGCCTTTGTTTTTTGGCAATCTTGGAACCACGCATTAGTGGCTCTAAAGCCGAGGACATTATCTCAAGGTGTGGGTTCGATGGTGGTACTAGAGTAGATGCAATCGGGTTCTCAGGTGGTATATGGTGCTTATGGAAGAATAATCTCATTTCTGTGGAGGTCATCTCTTCCTCAAAGTATTGCATCCTAGTTAAAATCAACCCTAGATCGGATAATGCATGGCTGTTAGCAGTGGTATATGGTAGTCCTCAAGAGCGTGACCGTGGGGAACTTTGGGATAAATTACTTATGATGAAATCCTTTTATGATCTCCCCTGGTGTGTGATGGGTGACTTCAACGCCTACCTTTATGAACATGAGAAACGGGGTGGGGGTGTGGCCAACCGTAGATCATGTGCCCAGTTTCTTCAGTGCCTAAACTCTTGCAGTCTTGTGGATTTGGGTTTCAAGGGACCAGCTTTTACCTGGAAAAGAGGGGACACTAGTGAGCGCTTGGATCGGGGGTTCGGAAATGCTAAGTGGCAGGAGCTCTTTCCTCTTGGCACCATCACTAACCTCCCTTTACAAGGCTCGGATCATTGTGCTCTCTGGATGAGATGTGGAATTAGGAAAGATGGTGTTTATAAGCCCTATTTCAAGTTCCTGGGTTCATGGTTGGACCACCAAGATTTCCAGGCTCAAGTCGTGAATGCTTGGCATCCAAATGATCCATGGGAAAGTAATATGGATAGACTTACTTCCAATTTGAGAGCTTGGAATAAAGATTGTTTTGGGGATATTTTCCGAAGAAAGAAGAGGATTTTAGCTAGATTACATGGTATTTCATGTAAGCTCCTTGAGGAAAATAATGAAAGACTCCTTGGCCTGAGATCTTCTCTCTGGACAGAATATAATCAGATCCTTAATTAGGAAGAATCATATTGGTTCCAGCAATCCCGCTTCAAATGGATCAAGCTGGGCGACCGTAACACTTGCTTCTTTCATCAGTCATCTATCATCAGAAGGCGTGTTAACAGAATCGATGCTCTCCTCAACAAGCAAGAGAACTGGGTTTACGAGGATAATGGATTTATGGAGCTGCTGGTTCACTTTTATCAACAGCTCTACTCCTCGGCTGGCCCTCCACCAAATGATCTCGTATCCTTTCATACTTATCATGCCTTAGATTCTTCCGATCTAGCTCTCCTCAATAGCCGCCTTTCGGTTGAGGAAGTTAGAATGGCTTTATTTAGTATGGCAAATTTTAAAGCCCCTGGGCCAGATGGTTTCCATCCCTTATTTTTCAAGGCCAAATGGGAAACTTTAGGCCCATCTATTGTTAAGTTTGTTAATGATGTTTTTGTCAATCCAGCTCGTATTGCCATAGTAAATCAAACCCTTCTAACCCTCATTCCCAAAGGTGCCGAGCCATCTAGAGCTTCTGATTTCCATTTATAAAATAGTTACTAAAGTCATTGCTAATAGGCTTAAACCTATTTTGCCTAAAATTATTTCTCCAAACCAAAATAGTTTTGTAGCATGGAGAAGTACTAATGACAATGCTATTATTCTCCAAGAGATTATTCACTCCCTAAACTTGTTGTCTGGAAATAAAAAGTTCATGGTTGTGAAATTAGATCTGCAAAAAGCCTATGACAAGCTAGAGTGGCATTTTGTGATTGATTCCCTTAAGCTCCTTGGTATCCCGGAATCAATTATCAATGTCATCTCCTCTTGTCTTGCTACAGCTAGATTATGCATTAATTGGCATGGCAGGCCCTCGAAGGAATTTGTCTCCTCTTGTGGCCTCCGGCAAGGGATCCCCTTTCGCCGTACCTTTTTGTTATTGCCCTTGAAAGACTTAGTCATTGCATTTTGGATTCTGTTGATAATGGTTCTTGGATTCCTTTTAAAATGGGGAGAGGGGGTCCTGCCCTTTCTCACCTCATGTTTGCATATGACATTATTTTGATCGTGGAAGCCTCTACTCATCAAGCCCATAACATCCGTGGCATCCTGGACAATTTCTGTGCATGTTCAGGTCAACGCATCAACTTCTCAAAGTCAAAAGTTTTTTATTCCAAAAATGTTTCCGAGCCGCTGGAAAATGACTTGAGTCAAGCTCTTGGAATTGAGGCCACGGCTGACCTTGGCCATTATCTAGGTGTCCCAATCATCTAGGGTAGGAAAAGCAAAGCGGATTATGCATTTTTAGTAGACAATGTGCGTGGAAAGCTAACAAGGTGGAAGGCCTCCTCCTTATCTATGGCGGGACGTATCACTTTGGCCCAGAGTTGTATCTTAAGCATCCCAAACTATGTTATGCAAACTTCTTGTATCCCACCTTCAGTTTGCGATGAAATCGAAAATTTCAACCTCGGATGCTAGAAAGTGCCATCTTGTGTCTTGGGAAAAGATTTGTAAACCCAAGAATGAAGGTGGGCTTGGGTTTCAAAGCTTGCGGATGATTAACAGGTGCTATATGATGAAGCTGGGATGGGAAATGATTGTCAATCAAGAAGCTTTGAGCTCTGTGGGTGAAGATCTTACGTGCAAAATATAATTGTGGTGGCCTCACGGTCCCAAAAATGCAATTCAACACACGTTCTTCTCATACTTGGCGTGGCATCGTGAGTTGCTGGGATCTTGTGGAAAGGAACATTTTGTGGGTTGTGAGAGATGGTCAAAGCGTCATATTTTGGTAGGATTCTTGGGTCCCTGGTGTTGGCCCGCTGTGTGATCATGTGACTGTGGTTCCTGAGCTGGAATGGAATTCTAAAGTTTCCTCGTATGTGATAAACAATGCGTGGGATTGGATTAGGATTAAGGAAGTACTCCCCGATTACTTGTGGAGAAAACTGGCCAGTATCAAACCTCCTTGCTCAAATCTTAGTGACTTCCCTGTTTGGATCCACTCGAGGGATGGCTACTTCTCTATCAAGTCCGCCTACCAGTTCATTCAAAGACATCGCTCAAGACCAGCCTTTCTTCCCCTTTGATCTTATTTGGAAATGGAAGGGCCCCCCAAGATACCAAGCCTTTCTGTGGAAGGTTGTGCATGGCAGGCTCTTAACGAACGAGGAGAGAAACAGGAGGGGCTTCTCGGACTCTGACATCTGCCCACTTTGTAATCAGCAACCTGAGACGGTGATGCACATACTCAGGGACTGTGTCTATGCACCTGAGATCTGGAATATGTACGTGGTGGAAGATGGGTGGAGCAAGTTCTACAGCCTGGGTATGTCCCAATGGTTAGAAGCAAATCTGAGGAATGAGGAATTCGGTAGCGGGCAGTGGCAGTGGGCCTCAGTATTTGCCATAATAGTGTACATGTTGTGGCAGAACCGAAACTCTGTGATATTCTCTGGCAATCCCCAGAGCCGTGAGCTCCTTGTGTTTAATATCTCTCGGCTCATTGAGGAAGTTCAGGTTGACATCCTGCATTCGTCCCTGCTTAGAGATCGGGCCAATCCCAGAGAGGTTGACATTAAGTGGCATGCCCCTCCTCCGGATGTTTTGAAGTTAAACACGGATGGATCGCATCACCATGATTCTGGCCTCTCGGCATGTGGTGGAATCTTGAGAGATTGTCATGGGAAGTTCTTATCTGGGTTCTGCTGCAACCTAGGAGCTGCGACCTCTATTTTTTCTGAATTATGGGGCCTTGTATTTGGTCTGAGGCTTGTGAGTACTTTTCGGGACCGGAACATCCTTGTGGAGCTTGACTCAGAAGTGGTGGTGGGTATGGTCCAGAAGAAGAGGACAAATATCCTTCCATTAAAGCCACTGCTAGATGAAGCGGTCTCCATCATTGAGGCTGCAAATGGAAGAATTTCAGTAAGCCATATCTTTCGCAAAGCAAATAGAGGGGCGGATTGCATGGCAAGTTTGGGCCATGCTGAGGGCTTCACATGTTTGGTCCTTCAGTGCCCTCCCCCTTCCCTTGTTCCTATCCTCCTGGAGGATGTTAGAGGAGTCTCTTTTCGTAGATTAGTGCACTAATTTCTCCCATTTGCATCAAAAAAAAAATGAATTTCAAATCCCACGTTCAATGGCATGAAAAAAATGATTGTGAGCCATTTTAAAAAATATTACTAATTGATTTTTTAATCTGTATATAATGTTTAATTTTTAATACTAAGGAAAAATGATTTTGTGTCCATTTTAAAAAATATCATTAATTGATTTGTGACCTTGAGTTTTATTTTTGGATTTGAATAAAATGATGTTTTGCTCAGAGGTTGACATATGAAATAACATTCAATTAGATTATTTCTAAATGTAGTACAAATAGATTTCTCATCGAACTTTTTTACAGGGAACATCTTATTATCAATTTAGATATTAAAAGACATTTTAATTCTTTATTTATTGAAGTCAACAATTATTATGTACAATGTTTAGGCCGCTGAAGTAAATCGGATCTTATACTCCTACTAATGAACATCTTAAAGATTAGAAAAAATTATGTATGCTTATTTTGTAATGATTAATTATTTTGTTTTAATTTTCTAAAAATTTTAAGACACTCATTAAGAAGATCGTTGTATAACTAATTGTATAATGAACAAACTACAAAGCATTTCATATGCTAACTTGACACCACAGAGGGTTATCGTGTGTCACTTGGGATGATCATATGACCTTCTGTTGGACACATAAGTACTTAATAGATGTCACATGATAATAGGAACCAAAAATAGTTATTTCAGATTTTACAAGGACAAAAAACAAAGAAGAAATTTATAGGGACCAAAATCAAAATTCTCTCATTTTGCAGGGACCAAAAACATATTTAACCCTTAATTTAACTTCTGATTTAAAAATACAAAATTTTAATTTTTTTTAAAAAAAATACGTGGCAATAAAAAATTATTATTTTTGCCACATGTCTCGTTGACCAGTCAACATCGTTAGCCACGTAGGCAGTTAACGACCATTGGTGACGGCAGGGACCAACGGCAAAATTTGAAAAGATAAGAGGACGAAATGCAAAAAAAATATATAAAAAAAAAAAGATAGGGACAAAAACCAAAACACCTCTATTTTACACGAACCAAAAAGTTCATTAAGCCTTCTAGTTAAAAATGAATATATTTGAACATTGAATGTCTTGGCTTTTAATGCTACTACTCTTTGCAGAAGGATGGGAGGATACCATCACATTCTGGCTATAAGTGGTCACTCAGAGCTGGTGTAGAGAGCTTGGCATGGGATCCACACACTAAGCACTTTTTTGTGGTGTGTTATGGTTATTTCTAAGGCCTAAATACTAACATTACTTTTTTTATTTTTATTTTTTATGATAAGGCATACCAACATTGTTTTTTATCGGCTGTTTTGATAGAAGAATTACTATCATTCTTTTAGCTACTAACTTCCCCCTTACATTATTTTTATTTATCATATTTGGTTCTTATTCTGCCATATGAATTCTTAATTATGGTTTCTCGAAGACACATGTATTATTTAACTGATAATGATTTAATTGTCCTGTTAGGTGATTCTTGAAGATGGTATTGTTAAGTGTTTTGATGTTCGAATAGCCAATTCTAATTCTACATCTAAGCTTAGTTCTACTTTTAACCTTCATGCACATAACAAAGCTGTTACATCAGTATCCTTTAATCTGTTGGCACCTAATGTACATTTTGATGAGAATATATATTTATCATGTACTTTAGTTTAACCCTGCCCTGTTGACATGACGTCATGCAGCTTCTTGCTACTGAATCCTTGGACCAAAGCGTAATAGTGAAGTTAATTTTGTTGTTTTCGTATATAATGATGCTGGCGATTGAAATTCATCTCCTTTGACTGCTAATATTTGTCACAGGTAAAGCTTTGGGATCTGTCCAACAACCAACCATCTAGTGTAGCATCTAAAACTTCGAACTTAGTAAGTTTCTTTTTATCACTCATGGAGTCATGTATGTCTGGGATGAGGATCTCCTGTTCCAGCTTGGTGTACAACATCATGTTCCAACCAATAATATCTTGCTATGTAAGTTAAAATTTAATTTAATATTGAAAAAGTAGAATACATGGTAAGATATTATTGGTTGGGACATAGTGT
Source organism: Echinosophora koreensis (assembly GCA_035048595.1). Taxonomy (NCBI): domain Eukaryota; kingdom Viridiplantae; phylum Streptophyta; class Magnoliopsida; order Fabales; family Fabaceae; genus Echinosophora; species Echinosophora koreensis. Next base: position 5,774,721 of record JAPCYP010000013.1, on the reverse strand, counting down.
GATACACCAAAATGGGACAGGAGATCCCCATCCGTATGTCTGATGGGAAAGTACTACTATTATACAAAGCATGACATCTTTGTTATATTGACACCAATGACATGTATTTTTTCATGGTGTTTGTTAGGGGGCTATATTTTCTATTTCTTTCTCAGAGGACAACCCCTTCTTGTTGGCTATAGGAGGCTCAATGGGAGAATTGCGAGTAAGAGAAGAGGGCCCGGTGCCCTTATACCCTTGTAACTAATTATTTTGTAGGTATGGGACACCTTATCTGATTCTGGCATCTCTCGAAGATACAAGAACTACAAGAAATAATGGAACTCTGTTCTTATTTAAACATCTATTTTTTCGCTTGGATCATGGATCTATTCAACATTTAGTGGGTCACATGTTATGTGTGTCAAATGCGACCCCATCGTCTTCTTCCTCCATTCCCGATTCACCATTTTTAGGGTTCCTTTCTTCTTCTACTACTTCGTTCCTCTCATAATCTCCTTCACCGATGAACTCTTCAACTACAATGGGAGGCGCATCTGCAAGAAAGAAATGAGGCATACTAACTTGGAAATGGAGTGGAAGGCGTTAGAAAAGGGACCAAGGTGAGTTTTTCCTTCTTGGATCGGCACTAATTCTTCTCTTCCTCTGTTTTCCAACCTCATCCACAAACCCCATATCCTTTTCTTCTCGAAACTCAAATTCCGATTGTCGCCTCGACTTGCAGGAGTTTCTGGGTGATGCGGTTAGTGAGGGTCAGGTCTTGCAGCGGTGGTGGCGAGGTGAAGGGGAGAGGAGGAGAAGGTTGTTGCTGGTGGTGGTAGTTGGGGAGGGAATGAGGTTGAGAGATTAGCAAAGATGCTCAACAGTTTTGATGCGAGAGGAACTTTGTGGCCTTTGTGGCCGAAAAAGATGAATTGGTGCCGTTAGCGGTTGTCTTGGCCGCAAGGTAGACTATCAGTCATGGTGGTGAGGTGCTAACACGATGGGGGAGATAAAGGAAATTGTTTTTACAATTATGTCTTTCTAAAGGTTTGACTAAGAAAGTGATAAGTTGTCAAATTTTAAATGGCATGATATCAATTGTCACATTCTGATTGGACTACATATGGGGTTGGGGTGGGGGGGGGGGGGGGGTGGTAAATATTACCTCAATTTTAAAGGGGTACCGAAGAATTCACCTTAAATTTATTGTAACTCCTCTGAATTATGCAACTTTCACTTGGCAAAATATTTTTGTTTTTTAATGAAAACAATATATATACCTTCTATATTCCATTGACTGCTTATTAATTTTTTTATCAATAGCAAACTCTTAAAGGGTCCATTTGATTTCCTATAAAATAAGGGACAACATAGCACAAAACACATTGTTTCATGTTTGATTTTAAAAATGATTGTGGGATAATACAAAAGAAGAAAAAAGGTACAGAACAAAAATACAAAAAATTGTTACTCAATTAAACAATGGACAACATTTTGTCCCAAATACATTAGGGATTTGCTCTTCAACATCAATTTGATAGGCATGGTAGAAAGTTGGATTTTCAACTAGCTTTCTTTGAAAGTATTTCAACAAATAACCGGCTTCCCCGTGTACCAAACTCCTTTGCCTTCTTTTGGAAAGATAATTCTTTTGATCAAGGAGGATATATGCCAATTTAGTTCTATCTCTCACTTCTTTACTCATCAAATCAAAGAACTTCCCTTGTTGTAGGCCAGCATCATCTGCTAAGTCAATTTGTTGGTATTGAACCTCTGAAAATTTTCGTTGTGAATTGTTTCTTATAATTGTAGGATGTGGTTATGTTCCTCCACAAAATCAGGAACTAAGAATTTCCTACCCATATTTTTAAGTCCTAATCTTGCTTGACAATCTGTTCTGGTCTCCGGTTAGCTATTTTATAATCCTGTTTGTCTGCCTTTCGCCAGCCTTCTTTACAACAAACAAACCTACAAGAAGCAAATGAGCCATCTTTTTTCTTATGTGTTTATTGTTTCCTCACTCCAAATCCAAACTCTGCCGCCATAATTAACCCAGAACTTCCAAGCATCCTCAAAACTATGAAAAACCATACCCACTTTTGGTTTCCAATTTTCTTGCATCTTCTTGCTTCCAATCCTAATAAAAGACAACAACAATCATCACTTAAAACCAATTAAATAAATAATAATAAAAAATGGAATGAATGGCATTGATAATGAACAAGAACACCCAAAAAAAAAACAAGAAGAGAAAATAGCATGAGAGAGAGAGAGGGGGGGGGGGGCTCTCACCAGAGGAAGGCGCGATGGCGGACGTGGCAGATGGCACGCGCGGTGGTTGCAGGCTTGAAGGAACGGCGGCAAATGAAGTATAACGACGCTGAACGAAGCACGATGACGCTAAACGAAGAGACAATCGGGAGAAAGATGAAGGTACTGAACGACAACGATGTTGCTGGAAATGGAGGCGGGATGGGCGGCGAGTGTAACATCCCTGGCTGCTCTATGGATTGACGACTGACCCCACAGACCAAGATGAGTTTTTTCAGCGTGCTTTGTCCTCATTCACATGCTTTCTGGAAAAACTTCCCAGGAGGTCACCCATCCTAGAATTGCTCGAAGCCAAGCACGCTTAACTGTGGAGTTCTTAAGTGATGGGCTTCCGAAAAGAAGATGCATCTTGTTAGTATAGGTAGTACCAATCATTCATATAAGTCATCCTTAACTGTATAGTCCCATACCTACACAGACTCAGGATCCCTCTTATTAGGGTGTGTAATCGGTTCATTCATGTGTCCCTCCACTTAGAAGCCTGCCAGGAGCCGCTCCTTGTCCGTGCCTTCTCGCACCGACGACCACTCCCTGCCCTCGCAGCACCGGGTGTCACAGCGACCGGCACCGACGAAGGTTGTTCAGCGACGCAATGGTCTGGGAGTGATGAAGGGGGCGACGTTGGGATAGAGGGACGTGAGGCGGGGAAAGGAAAATGGATATTTTTCTCATTTTTTAATTTTTTTACATACCATTTAATTTGGACCATCAGATCTGGACGGACGGTCCAGTTTGATCCGCTAGAGAGGCGCTGCTAGGGATCCGCAAGAGAGAATCTGGATTAGGGAGATGGAGGGGTTGATTTTGATGCAATTTCAAATTACTACGGGGATAAAATTGTTTAATAAAATATGAAAAATAGCTTCTCATATAAACTCTGACACAAGATTTTTTTTTTATAAAAAAATTGACTTTATAAAATAAGCTGAAAACAACTTTTGAGCTATGCTATCCAAACATGGCCTTGGTAGCTTTTGAGATGTACATCACAACATTCTACTCACATTTACATCTCATAGCATCACCCCTACCATAGAGGCCAATTTCCACATTTAAGGCACTCTCACTCCAGTTAATGTCATGTTGATTGAACACATTTGATCATTCCACTCCACCACAATTTATCATATTGTTAATGAAACTTGATCTAATGCGTAACTAAATGAGTTCTTCTCATGTTAGTTGCATAAGTGAACGGTGAGGAAGAATATTCAAATGTGTTTTTCTTGTATTAGGTGCAAAAGTGAATATTGAGGAAGATGATACAATATAAGAATAGAAATATTTTTTAATGCCCATACCACACAATGTCACTTTAAAAGTCTCCTATTACTATTTTCATTCCACACTAAAAATAAAATCTAACTTAAAAACCTAAGGAATCAAATCACCACTTTAACACTATGTTTGTTTTGAGAGAAAAAAAAGGAAAGCAAAAGAGAGGAAGGAAAAGACGAGAAGAAATGACATTTCCTTACTTGGTTGACAAAAGAAAAGACGAAGAAAGAAAAGAAATTCTTGGTCCCACCTCAAAAAGGTAATCCACCCATTTTAAGATCAAAAGGAGAGAGAAATGATGAACGGAAAGAAAAATTTTAGTTTTATTTATTTTTATTTTCTATTCTATCAAACAACCAAACAATCATTTTATTTTTTACTATTTTTTCTCTTCTTTCTATTTTTTCCTTCTACTTTCTTTCCTAAACCAAGGTGTGAACATAAATAAGTTTACATTGGGATGAATGCATTTCGTTATTGCAATTGTCATGATCACTAACTGAGTTTGCATTTTGGGAAGGGCCTTGCTAACGAGTGTCCTAAGGGCATTGGTTAAGGAACCCACAAAAGGAAAGTTTGTATTGGAAAACTAAGTGTAACACTTTTTAAAATGTTAAATACACTATTTTTCTACACAAATTTCCTTTCATAATTCCTTAAACAATACCCTAAGGCATTGGCTAACATTTTTCTTCTAGTAATAACTAAAGTGGGGATTTTCCAAAAAAAATAATTATAAAAATTAAAAAGAAAAAAATACGGGAAAAATATCGTGATAGAATCTTCATATAAATTATTTTAGTTTAAGCTTAATTGCACTTTGGGTCCTTCGTCTATTGGCCATATGCGATTTTGGTCCCTGTGGTTTTTTCTGAGCACATTTGGTCCCCCTATTTTTTCAATATTGCAAATTCAGTCATTCTGTCTAATATCTATCAATTTTTCAACGATCAATAGAGATGAATCACTTCTTTAAGTGCATAGAACCTATGTTTGAGCTTTTGTGTTAAAGGACCTTATGGTTGAACAAAAAAGTGTCCCAAAAAGGAGGGATGAAGCCAACAAATATCATAGAAGAAACATTGAATCATGTTGAACCAGAGAGAAAAATGAGGGAAAAGTTCAATAAGAGGTTCTATGTGAAATAAACCAAAGTGAACACAAGAAGGGGGGGTTGAATTGTGTTTACCAACTTTTTGGGTTACTTTAGAAAGATTTTCGCAGGCACAGTAGGCAAGGTTTGAATAAGGGAAAGTTTAGACGAGTGACACGTCTAATATTTAAAACAGAATGGCACACACACACAAACATAAAAGGTTTTAAAAGAGTTTGATAATCACAGTGTTAACTCCCCAAGTTAAAAGCTAGAACAGAAATAATATTTTAAGTAAATTAAAAGATAAAGGGAGTAGAGATATCACTCAGGAGATTTATACTGGTTCACCCCAAAATCCACAGGGCTACGTCCAGTTTCTTGGCAGCACCAAGTTTCCACTATAACTGAGTAAATTACAGTACAAGTATTCTTTGCACACCTAGCCTCTTCAGGCTCAACACTAAACAAGTATTCTTTTCTCACCTAGCCTCTTCAGGCTCAAAACAGTAAGGAATAAAAGGTTTTGTGTAGTTAATACAACTTGCAAATCTTTCAGATCACACTCAGAGAGTGGAATAAATATGAAGTATGAAAGACTGCGAATTTATATCAAATGATTGAATGTGTATTCAATGAAGGAATGAAGAAGTTAATGAAGAGAGTAAATGCTTCTGTATAGAGTTCCTTTGATGTTCAACTTCTTAGCTTCATTTTCATTGTTTGATCTATTTAGAGGCTTCAATCAAGAGATCTGTTTTGACACAGCTTCAGAAAGTGTTTGCTTCTGACTTGAGCTTTCTGAGACACCATTTAATGCCAAAGAGTCGTTCTGAGTATTCATTAAATGCTTGAAAACGTTGAGCATTGTCAAGAGTGTCCAAGAGTACACTTTAGACTGAGCAGCTGTTCTTTCAGAGTATATGGCAGCAGGCTTCTTGTACTTGTTTGCAGAGAGCTTTCCTCTTTCAGTGCAACATCAGTTCACTTTCCATAAAGTACTTTTACTTTGTACTTAAATAGGCAAAAGGTTACTGCAGTGGTGCAGAGATAGCGTGTTTTATTCCTTAAAACCTTGAAACAACGTTCTTTATTCTTTGTCCTTTGAGCTATTGTCCAGAGGTCTTCGAGATCCTTAAGGTTGGCATATAATTTGAATAAGGTGACTTGGACTTGATTTCTGACATACTGACTTGGTGTCAGTAATGAGAATTTTTAGACGGGTGAAAGTCATCCAAAACTTAGACGGGTGATGATCATTCAAACATTAGACGGGTGCAGGCGTGTTCCAAAGTTAGACGGGTGATTAACTGAGCCAAACTTAGACGCATGCTTCTTGCCACGTCATCAAGTGAACTTGGTCTTTCTTGAGCGTTGACTTTCTTTGACTAACTTTTAGACGAGTGGAAACTTAGACGAGTCAGTGCTGAGCTTCTACTAAAAAGTAGACGGGTCAAAATTAGACGAGTGACCTCAAGTCTATTTTCCTGCACACTTATCAAATATATCAGTAATTTCATTTGGTTCAATATTATCATACTTGAACTATTTGGAATCATCAAAACATAGAGGATTTACATTTTGAATGTGTTTTAGACTTATGAGGTCTCAACACTATGTGCTTAGAGTAGTGGTTTCTCTTTGTCAATCATTGAAAAAACTGACGGACATTGGACGGAAAGACCAAATTTGCAACATTGAAAAAAATAGGAGGACAAAATGTGCTCGAAAAAAAAACCACAGGGACTAAATCGCACATGGATAATAGTTGGAGGACCAAAAGTGCAATTAAGCCTTTTAGTTTATTACAATAAATTTAATAAAAAAACTTATAAAAATAAGTTATTTTTAACTTATTTAAAAGGCTAAAATATACTTTTGGTCCTTTATCTTTTGGTGAAAATTTGTTTGGCCCTTTATCTCTTAAAATATTCATTTTGGTCCTTTAAAGTTACTCAAAATGGTCCTTTCCGTCATCTTCATTCCAAACTTCGTTAGTATCATGTGATGTGGCCATGAACTCCCCTCACCAGCAAATGACATCATATGCGGATGTTATTGTTGGGATCCATCTTCTCCCAAATTAAGAGGATCCATTCTCCCCCAATTCTCCAAATTAGGGTTCTTCAACTCATTAGATTGAGCTCATGAAAACCTCTTGCTGCAGAGCTTCAAGCACCAACCTTGGACCTCACTCTTTACGATTCCTCTCCAACCCAACAACATTCCTATATCAATATGTGAGCTTCTTCCCAGTAGCAACTTTCACTCTCATTCTCCTGGAATTGCATTTTCCTCAGTGAGAAAAAGAAAGAGACAATGGAAGATACCCAGAAGCCACTTCAACAGTTACCACAGGAACCAAGGCAAAGATGGAAACTTTGGGCCATAACAAGAGGATACGAGGTGCATTGTGAGGTCCAAGTCATATCTTGGAGGGAACATAGAATTAAGGTCGAACTCTCAGTCAATGCTGACACTGAATCTGTTTGGAATGCTCTCACAGATTATGAGCATCTCGCTGATTTTATACCCAATCATACGTGTTCTTACCCTTGAGATGAAGAACCCTAATTTAGAGATTTGGAGAAGAAGGGGTCCTTTTAATTTGGGAGAAGATGGATCCTAGTAGACCAACAGTAACATCCACATATGATACCAATTTGTTATGTTTTTGTCATGTCATGCGTTACTGAGAGGAGTTAACTATCACGTCACATGATACTAACGGAGTTTGGAAGGGATATGACGGAAACAACCATTTTGAGTAACATTTGAAAGATAAAGGACATAATGAATCTTTTAAAAGATAAATGAACTAAACAAATTTTCACCAAAAGATAAAAGACCAAATGTATATTTTAGCCTATTTAAAAAAAAAAACTTATTAAATAAATAGTTAATTGATTTTTTGGCTAAATTACTCTTTTGGTCCCTCATTTGTTTTAAAATATTCAATATTCAATTTGATCCCTCTATTTTAAAAATGTTCAAATTGGTCATACAATTGCCAAACGTTAACAATTTGGTCCTTTTTGTTAAGTTTGATCATTAAGTTTGTCTGTCGCCGAAAAACACCGCCGGAATCTGAAAAAAATAGAGGGACCAAATTGAATATTTTAAAATAAATGAGTGACCAAATTGAAAATTTTAAAACAAATGAGAGACCAAATTGAATATTTTAAAACACCACCAACGGAGTTTTTCCAGATTCCGACAGTGTTTTCCAGCGAGAGTCAAACTTAACTGTCAAACTTAATGAAAAAGATCAAATTGCTTTAGTAATAGAAGGACCAATTTAAACATTTTTGAAATAAGGGATGAAATCACCGAAGAGCGCTTGGATGAGATGACACAGATCTCTTCCAACTTAACTAGAGGTCTCGAGTTCGAATCCTGACCCTAAGAATGCAGTAGCATTAAAACTCTTGAGGGAGAGCTTACCGTCCTTGTGGTCCTATCCGGCTCGAGGGATTAGTCTCCGTAATTGTGCACCGAAAAAAAGAAGAAAAGAAATAGTGGGATGAAATTAAGTATTTTAAAACAAATGATGAGTAATTTAGCCTAAATTCTTCCACCAAACGCAATCCAAATCCGCCACTTCACCTTATTGCTATACCATGAATGCACCTCCCTTCCGATTGCCATGATCACGAACTGAGTTTTATTTTTTATTATTATTTTATTTTTTATTTATTTTTTTCTCGGCGACTGGTAATGAGTATAGTAAGGTGGGAGATTTTCCTCAACAAAAAAAAAAAAAGGTATAAGATGAAAAAGAAAAAAACACAGAAAAAAAAGTGTCGGGGTAGGATCTCCGCGTCCTGGAGTTAGCGAGTGAGCGCAGAAACAAACCCTAGTACTAGATTCGATAATTGAGATCATTCAGACATTTGATGAATTGAATTCAATTGAACTGAGAGTCGTAATCAATGGGTGCGAGTCGAAAGCTTCAGGGAGAGATCGATCGTGTTCTCAAGAAGGTTCAGGAAGGCGTTGAAGTCTTCGATAGTATCTGGAACAAGGTTCTTCTTTTCCTTCTCATTTTCAATATATTTATTTTTAACTTTTTTTCCTTTTCGTTTTTCGATTTCCGCTGTTCCAAAACCAAAATTGACGTGAGAGATGGTGTTTTGGTTCTTCGATTTGTTTAGGTGTACGATACTGACAATGCTAACCAGAAGGAGAAGTTTGAGGCTGACCTGAAAAAGGAGATTAAGAAGCTCCAGAGGTACCGAGACCAGATTAAAACTTGGATTCAGTCCAGTGAAATCAAGGACAAGAAGGTGCTTATGATGATATACATGTTTGAATTTTCATTATAATTCCAATTTTCTATTTTTTTTCCTTTCTAGTAATTTGTAGATTTTTTTGAGGTATCTGACATGTTTATGGTTAATCTGCATTATAATGTTTCTGGTATCTTTTGTTTTTCACGTTATTTATTATTATTATTATTATTATTATTATTATTATTATTATTATTATTATTATTTTGACATTTTGCTCTACTTGGAACTTTGGTTGGTGAAATTGAGGTGTAAATTTTTGCAGAGTTTGCCTTTGGGAATTATAGATAAAATAATGACTTTGAATTTGTTGTCTGTGTAGCAATTATGAAAATTGCAGGAAAATGTGGCTACAATTGTGGTTGCAGACCTCAATTTAAATTTGTTTACAGGAAAATTGCATTCTATGGCTGTATGTTCTGGCAAGGCTCGAGTAATTACATCGTATTTTAGTATGAATCTGAGTGGATTATATTAAACCCGTTTATTGAATGATTCTATGGATTGTCCAGTCTGTTGCATATCTCTCTGTCTTTCTCCCTTGGTTATGTTTATATGGTAGTGCTGCTTGGGTTGACTTGTGTGATTGTGTGTGTGAAATGTTTTGATATTCAAAATGTTAAGTTTTTTTAACTCCTATGCTTTGAATTTGACAATGCTTTCTTTTTTGACACGTCTTGACATAGGTTAGTGCCTCTTATGAGCAGGCTCTGGTGGATGCACGCAAGCTTATTGAGCGGGAAATGGAAAGATTTAAGATCTGTGAGAAGGAGACTAAGACCAAAGCTTTCTCCAAAGAAGGCTTGGGTCAACAGCCTAAGACTGTGAGTCTTGTCCAGGCGATACAATACTTTGTTTTTTCATTTTACATATTTTTGGGTTTCTTATTGTTCAATGATTAGGTTTATGTTGGTTCTGGGGTGACAAATGTGTTGTCTCACTTTTTTCTGATAGGATCCAAAAGAGAAGGCTAAATCAGAGACAAGGGATTGGTTGAACAATGTGGTATGAAATCATTTCCTTTGAATTACTTTCAACCTTGCCCAAAGTGCGGCTATTACTTGGTCGTGTTTGTAGTTTGTCAGCCATCATCATGCGCACAATCTTGCTCATGCAAATGGTTGGCCTTGTTTGCTGTGTGTCCAATGCTTATGCTTATTGCAAAATGATAAAATTTATAGTTCAGGATGACTGATGAGGCCTTTCAACTCATGGCAATTCTAAGTTAATATTGTTTCTTAAGATTTGCTTCTCTAACAATGCTCAATGCTAGTCTAGGGCCTATTTTCTTGGTGATTCTTGTTGGACTTGGGTTGTCTCGTTGATAATATATTATTTTAAATGAGATTATGATATCATATTTGTTGATATTTATGTAAATAATATATTCTGATTATAGGAATATTTGGTAATTAGGATAATCAGATATTTTGAATATCTTGTAATTATGACTCTGATTGTATTTTGATTTGTTCATTGCCTATATAATACAATCTCTGTCGTGTAGTTGAAACACACGGGTTATGCCAATGTCTCTTGTTTTTTTTTCTCATCTTAACATGGTATCTAGAGCCTAACAAGAGGCAAAACCCTAATTCTTTCCTACCTGGTGGACCTAATGTTCATCATTGAAAATTTTTCTGCAAAACCGTGTTGTCTTTCGGTTTTGCACCATCTTTGGTTGCCGTGTTCTCCTTCCGGCATCCTCAAGAGTCAAGTAAGTTGCTACCAGTCGTACCCATCACTGTTCTCCATCAGTCTGCCGCCGGCCACCGTCAGTCCGCCGCCGACCGCCACTGTCCGCCGCCGTCCGACGACCTTTCCGGCCGACGACTGTACTCTGCATAGTGATAATGCTAGAGAATACCTCTCTCAACCATTTCAATCTTTCATGGCTTCTCAGGGTATTCTTCATCAGACTTCTTGTGCTTACATCCCTCAACAAAATGGGGTTGCTGAACGCAAAAATAGACATTTTATTGAAACAACTCGCACCCTCTTACTACATGGCAATGTTCCATTCCGTTTTTGGGGTGATGCTGTTCTCACTGCGTGCTATCTCATTAATAGGATGCCTTCCTCCGTTCTTGATAACCAAGTACCTCACTCCGTTTTGCTCCCTCATCAGTCCCTCCACCATTAACACCTCGTGTCTTCGGGTCTACATGCTTTGTTCATAACCCACAACCAGGTATTGACAAGCTCTCTGCTCGTTCACTAAAGTGTGTCTTCCTTGGTTATCCTCGGTCACAAAAGGGTTACCGGTGTTATTCTCCTACTCTACGCCGTTATCTTGTATCGGCTGATGTCACTTTCTTTGAGTCTGTTCCTTATTTCGGGCCACCTACATCTCCCGAGTCTGTCACGGATGTCTTTCCTCTTTCTCCAGTCCCTGTCTCATATACTCTACCCACAGTCCCTACCCCCCCTATTGTCCTTGTTCCTGCCCTGGTTGCTCATACTCGTCCCTTACAGCTATATCAGCGTCGCCAACCGCCACCTCCACCAGTTGAGCATGTTCCCCCGGATGATACTGGTACTGCCATTGTTGACTCTCCTCCTCCGCTTGCTCCGGCCTTGCCTCCTGATTCTGAACTTCCCATAGCCCTCCGGAAAAGTATACGCTCCACCCGTAATCCTTCTCCTCACTATGCTACTTTAAGTTTTCACCGCCTTTTTACACCACATTTTGCTTGCCTTTCTTCTTTGTCTTCTGTCTCTATCCCTAAGACTGTAGGTGAGGCCTTATCTCATTCTGGGTGGAGACAAGCTATGGTAGATGAAATGAGTGCACTTCAGAGAAGTGGTACTTGGGACCTTGTTCCTCTTCCGTCTGGAAAGTCTGTTGTAGGTTGCAGGTGGATATTTACTGTTAAAGTGGGTCCGGATAGCCAAATAGATCGTCTTAAAGCCCGCTTAGTGGCGAAAGGCTATACTTAGGTTTTTGGCTTGGATTATGGAGACACATTCTCACCAGTTGCTAAAATGGCATCTGTTCGTTTGTTTCTATCCATGGCTGCTATTCGGTATTGGCCTCTGTATCAGCTGGATATCAAGAATGCTTTTCTCCATGGTGATCTCACTGAAGAGGTATATATGGAGCAACCTCCGGGATTTGTTGCTCAGGGGGGGTCTTCTGGTCTTGTTTGTCGCCTCCGCAAGTATTTGTATGGCCTCAAGCAATCATCTCGAGCTTGGTTTGGCAGATTTAGCACTGTTGTTCAGGAGTTTGGGATGAAACGGAGTGAGGCAGATCACTCAGTTTTCTATCGTCATTCAGCTCGAGGATGTGTCTACTTGATTGTATATGTCGACGACATTGTCATTATAGGGGGTGACCACCATGGCATATCACAAGTAAAACAACATCTTTGTCACCATTTCCAGACAAAAGATCTTAGAATACTCTGATACTTCTTGGGCATAGAGGTGGCACAATCAAAGGATGACATTGTTATTTCTCAGAGAAAGTATGCGATGGACATTCTTGAGGAAACAGGACTGCTTAATGCAAAACCAGTTGATACTCCTATGGATCCAAATACTAAACTTCTACCAAATCAGGGGGAGCCACTTTCAGATACTGGGAAGTATAGAAGACTGGTTGAGAAACTGAACTACCTCACAGTCACTCGTCCAGATATTTCTTTTGCAGTAAGTGTGGTAAGTCAGTTCCTAAATTCACCTTGCAAAGGTCATTGGGATGCTTTGATCCGTATTCTCATATATATCAAAGGGGCCCCAGGTAAAGGGCTCATCTATGAGGATAAGGGTCATACTCATATCGTTGGATATTCAGATGCTGATTGGGCAGGCTCTCCAACTGATAGAAGATCCACTTCTGGATTTTGTGTACTCATTGGGAATACTCTAATATCTTGGAAGAGTAAGAAACAGAATGTTGTTGCAAGGTCAAGTGCTGAAGCTGAGTATCGGGCCATGGCATCAGCTACTTGTGAACTCATCTGGCTCAAACAGTTACTTCAAGAACTACGTTTTGGGGATGTTACACAGATGACACTCATTTGTGATAACCAAGCTGCACTACACATTGCCTCAAATCCAGTATTTCATGAGAGGACAAAGCACATTGAGATAGATTACCACTTTATCAGAGAAAAGGTCTTATCTAGGGACATCACCACTAACTTTGTCAATTCAAATGATCAACTGGTAGATGTCTTCACTAAGTCTTTGAGAGGTCCTTGAATAAATTATATATGTAACAAGGTTGGTGCAAATGATTTATATGCTCCAGCTTGAGGGGGAGTGTTGATATTTATGTAAATAATATATTCTGATTATAGGAATATTTGGTAATTAGGATAATCAGATATTGTGAATATCTTGTAATTATGACTCTGATTGTATTTTTATTTGTTCATTGCCTATATAATACAATCTTCATCGTGTAGTTGAAACACATGAGTTATGCCAATGTCTCTTGTTTTTCTCTCATCTTAACAATATTAATTTGAATCATGTGCTTATATCTCTCGTCATTTGGAAATTTTCTTCTTATCTCTTTAAATATTTGAGTAGGTTGGAGAGTTAGAATCTCAGATTGACAGCTTTGAAGCCGAGCTTGAAGGGCTTTCCGTCAAGAAAGGAAAGAACAGGCCACCCAGATTGGTATGAAGTAAAAGACATACGTTTTATGAGAATGATGGTTTACCTTTCTCATGGTCATTGACATTTTTCTTTTGTTTCTCAGACACATCTAGAGACATCAATTACTCGGCACAAGGCTCATATAAAGAAATGTGAATTCATCTTGAGGCTACTAGATAATGATGAATTAAGTCCTGAGCAGGTTAATGATGTCAAAGATTTCTTGGATGACTATGTAGAGCGTAATCAGGTTTGTCTTTGAGAATTAATTTGCATTAAAACTTGGACACTGAGTAGATGATGATGTATCTGCTCTTTCTATAGTCTTTCTGGAGCGACTCCTTAAGGGGGGTATATTTAGATGGAGGAGTTTGGGAGTGAAGAAGGTAAGGGAGTAATTTTCATTTTAAGTAAACACTCCTCTTAATTTTTTCAAAATGAGAGGAATAAAATGAGGGGATTATCATGTAACCTTCCAGTCACATTTTTCACATAAATTTCTTATTAGTTTCTCAATTTATAAATGAAAAATTAACCCTCCTCTCTCTTCCCCACCAAACTCCTCCATCCTTGGTACTATACAAAATTTATGACATTACAATATTTTTCTTTTTTTCATTTTCTTCTACAGGAGGACTTCGATGATTTCACTGATGTTGATGAACTATACAGCTCATTACCTCTAGACAAGGTGGAGACTCTTGAAGATCTTGTCACAATCCCCCCTGGTCTTGTTAAGGTAATTGTTTACTTATTATTGCTCTGTTGCAAATGCAAAAACACACATTGTCTCTCACACAATACACATAGATGCATGTGTAGATTTGTGTTTTGGGATTGGGATATATGAAATAATTGTTTGAAGTTGGCATTTCCTCCTTAATTCCATGGTAGACTGTCTATATTCTGATATTATAAATGTCTAAAGTTAATCTAATGCATGTTGCGGGTTCTAGTTGTGGAAATAGCTCCACCTGTGGGGGTAACATTACATAAATTATGCGCTCCCCGAGACTCATGCACTTGCTCATCCTTTTCATTATTTTTTTCTCTTTATGTTGGGCATTTTGACTCTGTTAAGAACTATCGGTTTAGTGTTAGAGAAGGAAAAGAGAAAGTGATAGGATAATGGGCCCAAGAAGGCTCTTAAGCTGAGGCTTAAGACTAAATTGGAGGGAAAAGCATGTAGTGGGTGTGTGAAGAGGGGAGTTAGTTTTAGGAGAGAGAAAACAGATCTGGAATCTGTTTAAAAGGAGAGATTCACAATGGGGAGGGGGTATCTGAATTGTATTCGGGGTTTTCGGCTGTAAGCTTGGGGCTAGGGGGTTTGTCCATGCTGGGAGCATTCTGCTCTTACTTTCTGTTTTTCCAATTTTCCACTTCAATTCTGTAATTCTCTTCCATTTCCCAATTCAATAAAACCACCTTCCTTTCATAACTGTGTTTCGATTTCATCTTCTGCACTTGAGATAGGAATTGTTCCTATCAGATAGAGGGGCTGACGATAATAAACTGAAAACTTAATTGATCGATGAATGTTTTACAATATATTATTCTAATACTCCTATTTATATTAATAATTAGGTCAAGTAATAGTACTACTAGTACATGCCAAAGCCTATTAACAATAAGACTAATGACCTAATAACCCAAGTATCTCAACTCTGCCCCTCTTGCTAAAGCTACTGAGCTTTAGCATGTTACAAATAGCAACACTTCAAACATAGAAACAAATTATACAACCTTTTAAACAGGAGGCTATATCAAGAAGGAAAGAGAAACAAAGCAAAATAGCTGATGCTGAACCATCCAAATACAACATACAGAGGAGAGAAGCAATGCTGGTTCACCCAATGTCCCAGAAGAAGAGAAACCGGGACGATGGTTGCACCATTCTTGCTGGCAGCAACACCCTCTGTTGCCAGAAACACCGCCCACAGAACCATTGGCTGCGAGTAAAGAAACCACAAGCAATAATCTTAAAATAAACAAAATATGACCCAAAACAGAATCAGAACCTCCCTCAATCAGAGGAAAAGCCTCCAAACAGCCTCAACTAAACCCAAAACAACTGCCACCATGCCTCTCAACAACCTCATTGAACTTTCAGCCTCCACAATTGCAATCCACAAGATAAACCAGCAATATCAGAAGCCAAATATCCCATACCTAGGGCCGTAAACCAGTGGAAGAAAGGGAGAAAACCACCCAAACAGATTACAGAACAATACAGCAATCAGAAGCACCCTAAACCACCTCCAACCATCATAGAACACCCCACCAGCCACAATTGCGGACATAAATACCACCAACAAGCACAAATGGTGCAGGATCACCTATGGCCATAACCTAGACCTCACTGTCAAACACGAACCAAGATCTCACCGCCGATCAAAAAATCTGAACTGTCATCACCCATACTCTTGAATCGAAAGACGAAATAGAGAAGCAAATTGATTTCTAATAATACAGAGAGTCATCAACCTAGCCACATAGGGACCCAAAATCTGGAATAAAAATGCAACCTCTGCCTAAATCAGCACTAGCCGGAGACATCATAGGAGCTCGGGTTACCGGTGACCCTTCTAGCTGCTAGCTGGCCTTGTCTGTATGGGAAAAGTAAATGCCCAGCTGTGAACAGGTCCTAGAATAAGTGCTCAGAAACTGAAGCATGACCCAACACCTTCTTCGGCCACTGCTCCACTCATTTGAGTTCTTCCTGGCACTGGTATACCAAGACCGGCTGATTGTCACCCGCAATTACCTATGTTAACCTAAATACTCAAACAGCAGCCATCCTTGGCTGTGCAGAAACCAGAATGTCTTTTACCTTTTTATTGCTTGTTTGTTTTTCTTTGTTTGTTTTTTTAAATGGTTTCAAACTAACACATTAGAACTGAAAGCAGAGGAGTGAATATACAACTGAGTGCTATGAGATCAAGACAGCGTAAAGAAGAAAATCTTCTCAAGGTGGATGATACTGTTCTAATACCATATTATGAATTCTAGGTTTAGGGTTAGGAAAGAAGGAAAAGAGAAAAAGACGGCTAACAGTAATAAACAAAATATAATTGATAGATGTAATGTGTTACAATACCTAAAACTAATACTCCTATTAATACTAATACTAATAATTAATACTAATAATTAGGTCAAGTACTAGGATGTTAGATATGGTTAGCTTAGTAGTTAATTAGTTAATGGGTTAGTTAGGAAGTTAGTTAAGGGAATAAGGCATGTTGCCTATAAATAGAAGAGTAGAGGTTGAGAGAAGGATATCTTGTATTTTGGGAATAGATGGGGCCTTTGGGCATTGGGAGAGTCTAGAGTCTCTCAAATACTCTAGGATTACACTTTTGTAAGGGAATTTCCCTAATTTCTACAGTAATAGCAGTTGGTTCCTATCAACTGGTATCAAAGCTCTTTTCTGGGCGTGGCACAGGGTCCATATGCGAAGAATGGAAGCACGAATTGAGGTTCTTGAGCGTGGGTTCGACGATCCGAGACGAGACCGTGACGATGATCTCCAAGAACGCCAAGAGCTGAGGCGAATCGAGGAAGAAAAGCACTCGGAGACTCAAAGCAAATTTGATGAGACATTGGAAGCAATTTGGGCCCTTCTAAGAAATCAGCACAGTAACAGTGATCATGATAGCAATAGCCATAGAGGCGATGAAGAAGAAAGAAAGCAGAAGAAAGAGAGGCGGTTACAAGAATCCAAAAGGAAGCAGCAAGACCTTGGGGTGAAGGAGAAAGGAGGATGGTCCAGGGATCCATATCCACATTCAAAACAGAAAACACCACGTAACCAGCCAAGAAGCAAAGGAGAGGAAAAACGTGAAAGTCTGAGGCAGATCAGAGAGTTAGTCGAGGCGATGTGTCGCCGACTGACATATCACTGTGAGAATCAAGATCCTACGAGTGGAGGAAGCCACGACAGAGCCGGTAACGGCGGGGATAACACTGACAATTCTCTTGACCGCGAAGAAACGACACAAGCAGTGGAGTCAAGTAAGGAAGAAAAGGAAGATGGTGGTGCAGCAAATATCCATAAATTCCAGAACTCAAAACTGGTTGCAATAGCTAGGAAGGAGGAGGATCTCCAAGAAGAGTACGGTACAGGGAGTGAGAAGCCACCACAGTCCCAACAAATTCTTGGTGAGTTAGGGTCAGAAACTGATTAAGAAAAGGAACGAGAATGGGAGAAGCCAACAAGCATGGAACCGAAGACGGGACAGGGGAGTAAAGAGGAAATGGGATCTTCCTTGGAGGGCAGCAATCTTAGCCTCAATGATTTTTGTGTAGGTGAGGGCATCGAAATAGAGGTGATGACGTCGAAACCGGAAGAATGGAAACAGGAAAAAGTGGCAAAAACCGAGGGGTGGATCTTGAAGGGGTTGAACAACCCACCACCGCCGCCGGAGCTGCTGGGCCAGGATCTTCCTTAGGTGGCCGACGGTGCCAGAGTGGCAGCGCAGGGAGAACCTATGATGGCCTCTTGGCAAACCCCGTACAGTAGCGACGTCAACCAAAAGAGAGAAGCGGCCGATGAGGAACACGAACGGTCAGGCCGCTGCCTGAACCGCCAGACCGGGATGCTCACGCGAAGACTGATCACGCACTCGCGGTTACGGCAAGGGCGGAGAGCATGCGCGCATCGCAACACCGAGCCAGTAGCACCGCCGCGTGGATGGGAGCAAGGACGCAAAGATATGGAGGTCCGACAGTGGTGCTCATTGGTGGGTCGTCGGGGCATGGGCGGCTGGTGAAGAGAGAGGCAGCAATGCTCATGAGAGACTGGACAGCATTAGGGTAAGACTGAAACTTCAGAAATTGGGCCTGTTTGACTTACTGGGTCAGGCCCAATTATTTGTGATGCAGCAATGGGTTATTAGATGTACTGATGGGGGTGCTATGGTTCATCAGCTTGCATTCACTAAGAGGCCCATTAATAAAAGTTCATTCATTGTTGGGCTACAACCCAAAACTAAATTGGTCCAGAAGGTAGATAGTCAGGAGACATTGATTTTTTCCATGGAAATTAAAGAAAAGCAACCATGGGACCCTGGTGGACAGCTTCATACAATAACAGCAGTTGGATCCTCATGTTTCAAGCAGTGGGACCCACGAAAAGTATTCTCTTAAGAGGCCTTTTGTCATTCCCCTTGAGGACAAGGTGAAAGTTTAGGAGGGGGAGTATTGTTAGATATGGTTAGCTTAGTAGTTAATTGGTTAATGGGTTAGTTAGGAAGTTAGTTAAGGGAATAAGGCATGTTGCCTCTAATAGAAGAGTAGAGGTTGAGAGAAGGATATCTTGTATTTAGATGGGGCCTTTGGGCATTGGGAGAGTCTAGAGTCTCTCAAATACTCTAGGATTACACTTTTGTAAGGGAATTTCCCTAATTTCTACAGTAATAGCAGTTGGTTCCTATCATAGTATTACTAGTACAATAAGACTAATAACCTTGTCTCAACAGACTGCTATCTTTGTAATTCATATTTTATGCTAACATTTCCTTTATGTCAACACAATAAAGAATAAGAATAATCCTTTATGGAAATCCTAATTTATTATGTATTGCAGGCAGCACCTGGTCTTATGTCCAAGAATACTTTGGCAGCATCAGAATCACAATCAGTGTCAGCATCTGCATCTGCATCACAAACATCTGTATGCGTTTCTTGTTTCTATGACCAGAAAATATTTTTTAGGCATCGATGTTGTAAATTGAGACGTAAGAGATGTAAGAATGCTGTTTTAGAAATCTTTTGTGGGATTCATGTTTTTATGTAGTTTATTTTACTCTGCCTTGATATCCCTGTAAGGTATTTAATCATTGCATAATGAACCATATACCCCTTTTATTGTATTTTGATTTTGCAATGATGATAAATAGTTAATTTGACAGAGCCTGATATAAGGATTCATTACTTTGTTCCTTAGCAATTGGGAATTGGGATTGTAGTTGTCAAATCGTTATGCTTATTGAGTGGTATTGTATCATAATATGCTGTGACAGAGTGATAAATAACTTCAAAAACGTTAATGTAAAAGATCTATATACGTATGACATGAAGGAAAAAATTCAACAGTAATTTTTACCCAATTTTAACAATATTAATGACAAATAACACTAGATAGCCCAGTATAATCAATTTCTGATGATGATATGATCTAATAGCACCTATTAAGAATAATAATAGTAACAGTAAAGGGTGGGATCCTGACTGGAGTCTCACAAAGTGCATGCAGCTGATACTCGACTAGCAATTAAAACTGGGGGGAGGGGGGACTGTTTAAATAGATGAACATTATTGTTGATTCCCTTTCCAGGACATTATAACACTTCTAATAACACTTCTAATATTCAGGATGCTTCTGTCCAGGAGCAAGCTGATGACACAGCATCCCAGGATAGCAATTCTGACATTGTTCCTAGAACTCCACCTTCTAAAAATAGTGGAATTAGTTCTGCTGCTTCAACACCAAGTGGGAACCATGCTACTCCTGTTTCTGCAAATGTTTATGCTCATAACTTGTCCACTGCACCAGCTGTTGCATCAGTCCTGCCTGGTTCAAACTCTGTTTGGAATCCATTGGAGAATACCAATGCTACCAATTCTTCATCTCCTGTAAATCAGTCTACCTCTGTAAAAGAAGAAGATATTAATACCTTCCCTGTCCGGAGACCAGCTCCATCTCTTTCTGATGTAGCACTTGGGAGGGACAGCAGCAGAAACAACCTGTCAAATCAAGCAACAGCTAGCATCCCCCTTGGTTCTGGTAATATGGTTTCCAGCAATGGGGCCCTTGGTTCAGTCCCTTCAGCCTCTGAAATAACCAAAAGAAACATGCTGGGAGCTAATGATAGACTTGTAAGTAGTGGGATGGTGCAGCCTCTTGTATCCCCCCTAAGTAATAATAGATATAGCTTGCCTGAGGTTGTGAAGGCTAATGATGGTACTGGCTCAGCTGATGTTAGTACTGTTAATGAAGCTGCAGCTGTATCTGGGACTGGGAGAGTTTTCTCCTCTTCTGTGGTTCCTGGTATGCAGTGGAGGCCTGGAAGCCCCTTCCCGAATCAGAATGATGCGGTAATTTTTTTGTTTTATTTTTACTTTTGCTATTTAGTGGACATTTGTATTGGTTGCAAGTTGTTTATGTTTATTAGTAGACAAATGGCAGTGGGAAGATTTATGTGCAAATAGAATGTGTTATTCTAGTGGTTGTTATGCAGTTAGTTACTATTAGACATTAGGTTTCTGGATCAAAATCAAAGCTACAAACTGAACTTTTTAGGCTTGTTCTTGGTATTTTCAGTTTTATATAACACTTGGGATAAGATGAATGATGAATGCTTTTTAAATTTTGAGCATTAAAGTTGTTTATTATTTATTCGTTGATGTATAAAAATTGAAAACATCTGTAGTCAATCGCGCTTGATAGCGGCGCTATTGAGCTGTCGTGTAGCATCGCGTCGTGGCCCTTAGCCGCTACAAAGCATCGAGCCGCAGAGCGTTTTCTAGTCGTGCAAATCACAGCCGCTATCGTGGCTGTTGCAGCCGTTACATCAAACAAGCCATTTGGCCAGTCCATTCCATTTCTAACCAGCCCACCCCATTTCCAGCAGCCCCAGCCTCCTTTTACCCTATATTATCAATATGCCTCTATAGCTTGCTATAGTGGAATAGTGGAGCGGCTGGGTGCCACGTCTGGAAACTTGGTAGCGGTCGGAATAACCAAAGTGATGATTGCTGCCACAAATCAGAGTGGGAATTGTGGGTTTAGCGGCCGCCACTGTAAAGGGGCACTGAAAAACCCTATTTTCCGGCCAGCCCACCCTATTTCCGGCAGACCAACCCCATCTCCGGCCACATCCCAGCCCTTTTCCGGAAGCCCAACCTCCTTTTACCTCCTTGTCTTTGCCTTCATTTATGTTTACATTCTTTTCTTTTTCTTTTCAGTTTTTTTTTGGTCATTCTATCATCACACACGTGTGACTTTGGCAGTCATTATTACGATAATGAGTTACAGCTCATTTTCTATCCGGATCCAGATTCTCTACATTCAAAAACTGAAAACCACGTATTCACACATTAGTGTACCGTTAGATCAATTTTAGGCTTCTTCAAACACTTTCAATGATTGACCCAACGATGCATTAATGCGAGAATGTGTGAATGTGTGATTTTTTTACTTTAGGGAATCCATTTTTTACCCAACTACACTTTATTGGTTGGTTTTGAGTTATGTCATTTATTAGCTCTTTCATTTGCTTATTGCATTAATTGCTTCTTTTCAAGTAGTTGGCTTTTGGTTATTACATTTATTTTCATTTTAAAAAAAAATAGTTTTAAACATGTATATATGAATTTGTTTATAATTTCAGAATATTTTTATTATATTCATTATATAGATTATATTGGATTTGTTGTTAGTGACAATGAATTTTGATTATTAATTATGAATATCTTTAATTTTACGTATTTTTCTATTTTTTTAGCTTTTATATGTGTAATATAAATGACTTATATTGTTTTCTATTCTTCAGTATAGTGGTCATCCCGCTATCCACTATCCAGCTTTAGTAATTTTGGAGTCGGCCGCTCCACAATGGTATTTGGGATTGACACTCTAGCTTGTACCTCCTTGCTTCGTGCCTTCCTTCGTTTACGATGTTTTCGTTTTTGTTTTTCCTTTTTCATTGTCTTTTTTATTTTATAAACTCTATCTTCCACATTTTAGTGACTTTGACCGACATTTTTATGGTAACGGTTTACAGCTTAGCTCACACCTTACACCACTTTTAACGGTTGGTTGAGTTATGCCATTTATTAGCTCTGTTTCCTTTGCTTATAGCTTTAATTGTTTGTTTTCAAATAGTTGGCTTTTGGTTATCGCATTTATTTTCACATTTTTTAAAATTATTTTTAATTACTTGTTGGTTACTATTATATAATTATTATTATTTCAAACAGTGGAACAATTAAAAATATACTAGTACACACACACCTAATTTTTGGAATTTTTATAATTTCAGAATTTTTTTTTATTATATTCATTATTTGAAAATAGTGGTCAAACTGCGACCTGCATTTTTGGGGTCGGCCGCTCTGCGTCTCTACCTGGGATTGACTGCATAGTTCAAAACTATTAAGACTAATAATTTTATGTGTTTTTTTTACATTGTTTTAAGTATTTTTATTCTTTGCTATTGTGACTGCATCTGCTATACTGCCATAGTGGTTTCGCGAGACAGTCTGTGCTGCAATCCGCCATTGAGTATGATGCATAAAACATTCTGTGCTCTAAAGTATAGGTAAATCAATGGTATGTATGAATATTTCCGGATGAGTAGAACAATACAATTTTCAAAACATTTATTTATACATTGATTGATTGGTTTATCATGATTCACTAGAGCTATTTGATCATAGACTGGATTAAAATTGTATAATACCACTTTCGAAACCATGTGATGAATGATTTTTTTAGAGACCTCTCTACAAGCTTATATGATGCTTGAATGCATTTACTTGGAAAATAGTTGCACGAGTATAGGTACTGTACTTTTCCCCCCCTTTATTGTTATTGATAAGTTGAATGAAAGTATCATCCTCTGTATTTTGTTATATGTTGACTTCTTACTTCTTACCAATTAAGGGATTTGTTCTTTTTTAAATTCAGGGGCAGCTTCGTGGAAGAACTGAAATAGCCCCAGATCAAAGGGAAAAGTTTTTGCAGAAGTTTCAGCAGGTGCAGCAGCAAGGACACAGTACCCTTCTTAATATGCCCTCTCTCGTTGGAGGAAATCATAAGCAGTTTTCTGCCCAGCAGCAAAATCCCCTTCTACCGCAGGTATTCTTTCTTGTATAACAAATTCGGCTTCTCTTTGCTTATTTGCCTATTGGTTCTTTTACTTCTATTGGAAGATTCATTATGGGCCAGAAACAATATCTGCTGTATTCTTTCTCTCCTCTGTCTCTTCAAAATATATATTATAATCTTTTTCATAACTGTTTCTTAGTTTAATGATAGTGATAGTGATTATAAAAAAAAAAACTATCCATGTTCCTAGATTATTTGGTTCTATTTTAGCGCCTTAGTCCTAAGGAGAGATTTGCTGATATGTTGGCATTGGCAGGTATCTGAGTTGTCTATCCTAAATATGCAACCCATGCATTTCCTTCTAGTGTCTTTTGTCATATAATTTTTCCTGTGGTTTTTTAAACTATTAGACATTTCGTTCCTCTTGATATTATTGCAATTGAATTTGTAACTAAATTTATATATATATTTTTTTGTTTTGCTCGGAAATGACAACTTTTTTTGGGTGGAAGAAAATAGGATAAGATTTATGTTTAGGGTTTAGGGTATTTTGTTTGATTATAGGTTGGTATGGAACATATTTTATGATAGGTAGGATCTCATGTTTCATGCTACCATATCACATTTTACTACACCTCTCTTCCCTGATCCTAGGTAGGATCCACAAGTTTGACAACTTTGGGTGTAACTGGTCTTTTTCTAGAAGCTTTTATTTCCATTTTTAATTTTCATTTCATATATACTCTCCTGTGAATTAACTCTATCTGATTAATAGTTTATTTTTCTGTTAAATGATACCTTTCTCTCTGGGATTGGATTTCTTTCTACATTAGAAAAATATATTTTGCATGACATGCTCTAATATGTGCAGTTCAACTCTCAAGGCTCGTCTGTTTCCTCTCAATCTGGGATGGGACTTGGAGTCCAGTCACCAGGTCTCAGTGGTATTTCTTCTGCCTCGCTACAGCAGCCACCCAATTCTGTCCATTCCCCATCTAGTCAACAGCCATTGATGTCTGGTATTTCTAAAGATGCAGGTATGTTTTTGTTACTCATAAATATATACTATACTCTGTTTTTCTGGATAAACTTTCCCTACTTTCTTCACTTCCTTTTCTCTTGTTTCAGTATGGGAGAGTGGTTTGCGTAGTATGATTTTATCTTGTTGAATGGTGATTCCCAATTCTACGCCATTTTTCAGCTATGAATGTTCTGCACTTTTACTAATCAATACTGAAGACATTTTGATTAATTTTTTTTTTTTTCAAAAATTCCCATTTTATCTAATAAAGGGGATATTACAAAAGGAACAACATATTAATCATGAAGGAATAAATAGTTATGATTCTGTGTAAAGATGTGGCTATTTGTTCCTTTATGGTATATGTAGTTTCAGGAGTTTCCTTTTTGAGTTTCCCAAAAAAAAAAAAAAAAGAGGTAGAAATCTTAAATGTTTTTCAATATAATGACATGTTCTAGTTTTCTACCAGGACATTGAAGTCTTAGTCAAGTAGGAATAACATATCTGCCTAACATCTGTGAATTGAATTTGCATATTACTGGTACTGTAATAATGACTGGATCAATATCAATATGTTCTAAGAATTTAGTAATTATTAAAGGGTCTTGCTAACGAGTGTCCTAAGGGCATTGTTTAAGGATTCCAAATAAGGTAATTATTCATTGAAAATCTAAGAATATCTCTTCCCAGTGTATTGAATACACAATTTTCCATAAAACTTACTTTCTTAGACTTCTTAAACAATGTCCTTAGGGCACTTGTTAGCATTTGCCATTATTAAAGATTACAAAAATATACCAAGGTTGGTTTATTATGAGAGATGGGGCATATATCATAATTTTTTCTATTCTGCAGATGTTGGCAATTCTAAGGTTGAAGAACAGCAGCAGCATCAGAGTTTTCCTGATGAGCCAGTAACTGATTCTACTGCTAATACTGGGATTGGCAAAAATCTCATAAACGAAGATGATTTGAAATCAGCATTTGCTGTAGATTCTCCTGTATGCTGATTAACTCCTATGCTTCTATATTCTTGATATATCAATCTTTTTTTTTTATAACTTGCGTAAGTCTATATCCATGTTCGTGTACTTTTAATGCTTTCTACTTTGCTGTGCTTGTAAGGCGTTGGATTTTCTGTTGACAAATCCTGGGATCATAAACTGGGAAAACCAATACTTGTCTTTGGATTAGTTAGACCAAAGAAATGGACTAAACTAAATCACACATGCAATACCATATCTACCTAAGAAGGTTCTATAATCTAAAATTCGTTAATATATTTACAGAGAGCACATGCAATCTTCACTTTTTCCCATCCCTTCAATTTGTTTTAGAGGTGAACAAATTTAGTATAGTTGGCATTCAATATGGATGCCTGATGACTAACTCAATTGTAGTACTTTAACCAGTTAAGCTAGTCAGAGGTATTGACCCGGCTGGGTTCAAATAACTTATCCTTATTTGCAGATTTTATCTGTGTGCACATGATGTGGAAGACACAGTTTGTGTGTCTGTGTGTGTGTAGTGAATTCAAGGATGATCTGACTTGGCTATTTGTTGTTTATGCTGCAGGCAGGAGTATCTGCCTCTCTTACAGAGCCTGCTCAAATTTCCAGAGATATTGATTTGTCTCCTGGTCAACCTTTACAATCCAATCAACCTACTGGTAACCTTGGAGTCATTGGAAGAAGAAATGGTGCTGATCTTGGAGCCATTGGTAATAGCTTTAGCGGATCAAATGTTAACTCTGGTGGAGTGCGTGATCAATTATATAATTTGCAAATGCTTGAAGCGGGTTACCATAAACTTCCGCTGCCTAAAGACTCAGAACGTCCTAGGACTTATACTCCTGTATGCATTGCCAGTTATATTCACCCTCATGTTTATTGAATAATTATATTAGATTTCCATACAATGAGCTTTCTTCCCCCCATCTTGGTGTTTCTGCAGAGGCACCCAACGATAACACCTCCTAGTTATCCTCAAGTACAGGCACCTATTGTTAACAATCCTGCCTTTTGGGAGAGAGTAGGTCTTGAACCATTTGGCACAGATACCCTCTTCTTCGCATTTTATTATCAACAGGTACTTGAACTTTCTGTTTGAGTAGTATTATTCTGTCATTCAATCATACGGGCTTATATCCAGAATTTTACAGAACACATACCAACAGTATTTGGCTGCAAAGGAGCTAAAGAAGCAGTCCTGGAGATACCACAGAAAGTATAACACATGGTTTCAGCGGCATGAAGAGCCCAAAGTTGCTACAGATGAATATGAGCAGGGAACATATGTGTACTTTGATTTCCATATTGCAAATGATGACCTGCAACATGGGTGGTATGTTGAGTTAATTTATGTTACTTTGCGGCCATAGTTATAGCATATATACATACACTGGTGTCAAGATTTTAAAAAAGGCCGAATATCACTATTTTTTATAATAAAAACTTATTCATAACTGATTGCATTTTCGTGTTTTTGTTTTCTGGTTCATTCCATGAAATGCTCGATTTATTGATGTCTGTTATTGTGCTTCTGGTTATCCTGACTTGTCTACTCCTTCATGTGGTTATTCAGGTGTCAAAGAATCAAGACTGAATTCACCTTTGAGTATAATTATCTTGAAGATGAGCTTTTTGCTTAGAAGATTCATATAAGATGCCATTTGGTAATAGTTCTTCTTGGTTATTATTTTTTTGTGCCTGTCAAGTTTTAATCAGTAGTTTCCTATTAGATTGACTTGAGACTGAAAAACTGACTTGATCTGGATTATGTAGATATAATACAAGAATCAAATCCCTTAATTGTAGGGATTGGAG
Source organism: Echinosophora koreensis (assembly GCA_035048595.1). Lineage (NCBI taxonomy): Eukaryota > Viridiplantae > Streptophyta > Magnoliopsida > Fabales > Fabaceae > Echinosophora > Echinosophora koreensis. Next base: position 5,747,462 of record JAPCYP010000013.1, on the reverse strand, counting down.
AATCATCATAATTACAATTTTCCTATTCTATATACAGAAAGAATCAAGTAAATGAAGTAATAATATTGGCAAATTATATCAACACACAACCTCAAGTTGGTGTGTATACATCATAAGCATCCGACTTGTCACTTAAGTATGTTACCCTTGGAGGATTGAGATACTTAGTGAAGCGATCATCTGGTTGATCATTGGAGTTAACTAAAGAGAGTGATTTTTTCTGAGACAATCTTTTTATGGATGAAATGATAGTCAACCTCTATGTTTGGCTTGTTTGTGAAAGACTTGATTGGAAGAAATGTTCAACGCTGCTTGATATTCTTGAAGTTTGGTTTGTTCATGGCAGATTGATTTGCTTATCACAAGTGAGTTTCATGGGCCTCATCATCTTGTAAAACTTCAATTCTTGAAGAAGCTGTTTTAATCATGTAAGTTTACAAAGAGTCATAACTTGACATTCTGCTTCAGCACTTGGGCTGACGACTATATTATGTTTCTTCCTTCTCCTTGAGACGAGGTCCCTCGCAATAAGAACTTAATACCCTAATTTCCATCTTCTATCACCGAGAGATCCTATTCAATCAGCGCAATGATGTCTTCCTTTATTTACATATATCAACCCATTTTCGAGAGAACACTTGATATATATCTCAAGATTTGAACCACTGCATCCAAACGACTATAATAGAGAACTAAGAAATTGTCTAACAACACTAATAACGAAATATATATTTGGCTTGGTTATAAGATTGTTTAACTTGTTTCAATAACTGCTCGAGTTTGAGTAGGGCTCTCCCTGATCCAGTAGGAGTTTAATGTTCGGAGCTGTAGGAATATTGATTGGTTTAGAGTTCAGCATTCCTGTTAATTTCAAAATATAAGAGCATATTTTCATTTGGAGTTATTAATGCCAACTTTTGATTGGGCTATACTTCAATCCCAAGGAAATAGCTTAATCGGTTTAAGTCTTTGGTTTCAAGTTGTTTGATAAATGCTTGGGTTTGACTCGGGCTCTCACTGATCTGGTAGCAGAACATCGGAGCCGTTGGAGCATTGGCTAGTTTATTGTAGCATCCCAGTTTATTCCGAAATGTGAAGAACATATTTTCTGTAGGAGGTATCATTTCCAATCTTTGATTGGGACTCCTTCAATCATAAGGAAATATCTTAATCGTCCCAAGTCCAGGGTTTCTGTTGGAAATAACAAGTAATTAATTATTCTGGTTCACGTATTTGTAGGTTCATATACATAGATTATATCATTCATGCAGTGTTATTATAACCGAACCGATCATCGACTCGGTCAGGGTACTGGGTCAATGGGTCACTGGTCGAACCAGTGAGTTACTGGTTGAATCGGATAAACCAATATATATTAATATATTAAAATTAAATGTATAAATTTTATAGTTAATTTATGTATATATAAAATATTTGTCAACATTTTGCCATCTAATTCTGTGGCTCAGCGGTACTTGCACTTGTGAACAACCTGCAGACCAAGGTTCGATCCTTCTCCATGCCAACTTATGCAAATTTAATGTGTGCATTGCGTTGAAACTAGAAAGGACGCGCGTGTGGCACAGTCTTGAGGAGCATGCGCGACGGTTCAAGGTCTCAGACGGTCTAATATGATGAACTGGTCCAAGTTTAATAAAACTGCATTCATGTACTAAGGAAATGTCTTCTTAATTGACTTGTAAATGTAAGATGTATTTATTCCCATGTGTCTGTAAATATCAAAGTATGCAAAGTGTTATTGACTCAAGCAATTCAGAAAATCTCTTTTTCAAAATTCTATAAACTTTTCTCAAGTTGATATTAGAGCGGGTTTGTCTTGGTTTTGCTCTGTCTTTTGAAGGGTTTTATCTTAGGTCCAATAGAACCTTTAGTCTCGTTCTCTATTTTGTGCAAACTGTTACCATCTCAGTCCAAAAGTCATTGTCGATGGACAATCACTGTCTAGTTTTCCTAGAAAACCATTTAGAATGAACCAACCATCCAACCCCAAAGGATTCATCGTCAAAATCGTGTCGACCACCCAAATCTAGTCATTGACCTCTCCTTAGTTTGTCTAACAGGTCAGAACCTTCATTTTCTGTTATTCAGATAGTGGGTATCTTCCTTCAAGAGAATGGGTCCTCCTTAATACACATATTGTAAGAGAGTAGGTTACTCAAAAGACTTCTTACTCTCTCCATTGATTTCCCGAAAAAACAGTAAATGTCTACAAAGCTGAAATGTTCAAGAAATTTTTTTCTGAAGCTGATTACCAAAAGTATCCTCAATTGAAAGTTACCTAGCAATCTCAGGGGTTTACCACCATTGGTGCTCATGGCTTCATGACCTGCATATCTTAATATGGTAATAATCAAAGTCCATGGATAAATAATTCACATTGATGGTAATAGCTCGTGTTTTTCTCCACTTCTTCACCTAAATTCCCTCATTTCATTTAATGGCATCATGGGTTATGGCTCAACTATTTTCTTTTAGGAGAATGCTAACCTTAGGGTACTGGTTAGCAAAACCCTTTCTTTTAAAGAAAGGAAAGATTTTTTTGGTAATTATGGTGCATTTTCAATTTGTGCACAAGATCAATAAGAACATGCTTTTAGCTTGACAAAAATCGCTACAGGTATTCAAATTGTATGGATCTTCCATGACTTCAAACTTGGTTTTGTTTGTACATACTTGTCCTTTTAATTTAATATCTCTTAGTTCGCTTACTCGTTCTCTTTATTGTTCAGTAACATTTTATGCTAATTCCTTTGTTATACATGATCATGGTACGAGTCAGATGATTGACATAGGACATGATCTCGCAGCCTTAACTACCTCAAATCAGCTCCTTTAGCTTGCACATTCAATTCTATGTAAATTGAAGCAAATGGTTTCAAATTTTGACAAAATAATAACTCTCACTTGTGAGTCATGTCAATTAGGAAAACATGTTCGTTTATCTTTTCCTTGGCAGGTTGAAAGTCGTGTTGACTCCTTTTTCTGTTGTTCATTCGGATATATGGGATCCAAGTCTGTCATCAATGAGTTTTAGATATTTTGTTACTTTGAATGGTAAGTTCTCTGGATGCACATGGGTTTTTCTAATGAAACAAAGACATGAATTATTTTGCATCTTCACTTTTTTTTTCCTCAATGAAATTAAAACTCAATTTGGCAAGGCAATTAAGATTCTTAAAAGTGACAATGCAAAAGAATATTTTCTTCTGCTCTTTCTTCTTTTTTATGATTATAGGGTATTCGTCATCAATCTACTTGTCCTTATATCCCACAACAGAATGGAATAGCAGAAAGGAAGAATAGACACCTTGTTGGAACTGTCAGGACATTGTTACTTCATGCAAATGCAAACGTACCTGTCTGTCATTGGCTAAAATTATGGTCTTGGCTATGGAGACACATTTTCCTTGGTGGCCAAAATTACTTTTGTTCGGCTATTTCTTACCATGGATGTCATCCGTCATTGACCACTTTATCTGCTAGATATCAAAATGGATTTCTTCATGGAGAACTTGAAGAAGAAATTTATATGGAGCATTCGCCAGGCTTTGTTGCTTTGGGGTAGTATAGATTAGTTTGCAAGTTGCGATGATCTCTCTATGGGCTTAAACAGTCTCCACAAGCTTGGTTTGAGAAATGAAGTTTTGTTATCTAGGCTTTCGAAGTAAAACGGAGTGAAGCAGATTATTCAACTTCTATTGTCATACTTCTTCAAGTAAATGTGTTTACTTGGTGGTTTATGTAGATGATATATTAATCAAAGAATATGATCATGAAAGAATCTCTTAGCTTACAGAACATCTCTTCAGCCATTTTCAAACGAAGGATTTGGGAAAGTTAAAATATTTCCTTGGTATGGAATAACCATCTCACAAAGGAAGTATGCATCAGGCATACTTATAGAAACTAGTACGTTGGATTGTAGGCTTATTGATAGTCCCATGGATCAAAATCAGAAATTACTACCTAGTCACGGGGAGCCTTATTCAGATCCGGAACTTATCTACCTAATTATTACTAGACCCGACATTTGCTTTGTAGTTGGTGTAGTAACTTGGTTCATGCAATCTCTTCACAGTGACCATTGGGATGCACTGGTACAAATTCTAAAGTATATTAAATAGGCATCGGGACAAAGGCTACTCTATGAAGATAAAGAAAATACTCAAATAGTTGGATATTGTGATGTAGATTGAGCAAGTTCACTTATTGACAGACATTTGTGTTTCTATTGGAGGGAAGGTTATCTCTTGGAAGAGTAAAAAGCAAAATGTTGTTGCACGATCTATTGCAGAAGTAGGCTATGGCTACAACCACTTGTGAACTCGCTTGGATTAAACAACTCCTTCAAGTAATGAAGTTTGGAGACACCCAACAAATGAAATTATATTGTTATAATCCAGTTGCTCTTCATATATCTTCCAATCCAGTGTTTTAAGAAAGGACTAAACATATTGAAATTAGTTGTCATTTTTGTTCTTGAAAAGGTTCTTCCTAAGGAAATCATTACTAAATCTATTAGTTCTAATAATCAACTAGCAGACATCTTCACAAAGTCTCTAAGGAGTGCAGGCATCTTCACAGTCTCTAAGAGGAGTGTTGGAAATAACAAATAACAAATAACAAATTATTTTGGTTCATATATTTGTAGGCTCATGTACATAGATTAGATCATTCATGGACTCGAGAAATAACACTAAGGGTATAACATTTTTATTAATTGCCTTGTAAACATTAGATGTATTTATTCTCATTCCCATGTGTATATAAATATCAAAGTATGCTCAGTGATATTCACTAAAGCAATTTAGAAAATCTCATTCAAAATCCTCTGAACCTTTTCAAGTGTTTCAAATTACTTGAACAAGTGTTTGTTTCAGACCTTGAATGCTTTCATGATCATTTCATGTGATAAAAATATCATCCATGTAGATCATAAGATAGATGCACTAATTAGAGTTTGAATGTCTATAAAACATAGAGTTGTTTGCCTCATCGCAGTCTATATCGGGCTGTTGTATAACCTTGCTGATTCTTTAAGGCCACATCACGACTTATTTACTTTGTAAACTAAATTCGACACCTCTTGAGCAACAAATTCTGGTGGTTGTTCTATGTAAACGTCTTCCTTTCGGTCACCATGGAGGAAAGCAATTTTTTTTTTGTACAATTAATGAGGGGCAAATGGTACATAACAACAAAGGCCTTTTTAGCAAGGGGAGAAGGTGTTGTTATAATCAAGGTCAAAAATATGAGTGAAGCCTTTATTTAGCTATAAAAGCCTAGACAAGGACGTGGAGGATGTTCTCGAGGAAGACTTGGAAGATTCAAAAGTTATGAGATCTAACTAAAGGTGGCTTAAGAATCGAGATGAACTTGAAACGTGAGCAAACAAGATGGAGATTTGAACAACAATGGCCCCCAAAAAAGGCCCACTATTCAAACAAGGTTTGCCAAGTTTGAACTATGCTATTTAAAATCAAATAATCTGATAGCCATTAGAAATAGTTGACCAACCTGGCGATCTCTCTTTTAATTCGACCGTTTTGAATTTGTATTAATGTTGAGAGCCAGACTTGTTTCTTGTGCAAAAGCTGATATTGAATCAACGATAGCAGCACCGTAGGTTGCTTTGATAAAGAGCATTTCTTCTTTTACATTTGCGTGTTTCACAGTGTAAGAAAGTCTCTTTTTCGTTATTCCTTTTTCGTATCTAATGCACTTCTAGAGTTCTTTTCAGACTTGACTTGTGTTTCAATTGATGGAAGGAGTTCTTTTATTAGAGAAACCTGGTAGTTGATATGAGACAAGTTTAGTTTAGTTAGACTTGTCTTAGTTCTCCAAGTGACGAATCATCCACTCAGATGGATAAGGCATTTCATTGCATTTTGTTTCTCTTGGGAATAGTTCCTGCATTTTGCCTGACCTTTTAGTCTTCATTTCTCTTCACCTTAGATCTTGACTTTATCACATTATTGACATTGAATTTTCCAAAATTCATATGTTGTGTAAACGATCTTCTATTTTCTCAACAATAATTCCCAATCATCTTATCCGTGATCTTGATTCTTGGTCATATTTGCCTTTGTATTTTAGATGATTGATTGTCTTGAAGCATTCTGAACCTAGATTGGGAATGATTTAGGTCTTCTTGTGATTAATTTTCTTCTTGCATGTATGATCTTGTCCATGTTTAAGTCAATACTGTCTTTAGAGTTGATTCCCTATATGTTAGATGCTCCTTAGATGTGATAATGGCTTAAAGAGATTTTTCTGTTTCTGACACCATTGCCAGTCTTTTGTTCATGCTCTCACTCCAATGTTTTATTACTTGTCTGATTCATGTCAATTGACTTTTATTTAGTCATTTGGTCTTTGATGAACGGTGACATGTTGTCTGGCTTAAACTTCCTAGGGGTGTACATAGGTTGGGTTGGTCCGTGTTCGGCCAAACCACCCGAACTAATCAACATTCATCAAGTTGGGTCGGGTCGGGCCGAGTCCTTCTATTTTTCTGCCAAAACCGAACCAAACCAAGTCGATGAAAAACGGGTTGGTTCGGTTCGGGTCGAGTGTATTTGAGTCTTTTACGGTATATGGCTTCTCAATCTCCAGTCTTCTCCCGTAAGTTGCCGAATACACACACCAATAATTTCCCTTAACCTTGTCGCTGCAACTCTAATTGAATTTGTGACAAATTAGGCAGTGAAGAGGGGGACTTGAACAATACAGTGAAGATGGCATACTAGGCACTGCCTTGGACGGAGACGGCGTACCAGGCAATGCAGAAGACAGATACGACGGTGGAGGAGAGATCGGCGCAGAGGAGCTCGAGGTGGAGGAGAGTTCTTCAGATATGCATGGAGGATATAATCTAGAACGGAGGAGGAGAATTTGGACGGCGTACAAAGCTGCGTGAGTCTGCACGGTGGAGATCCAAGTCACGGGGGAGGAGTATGCACGGAGAAGTTCGCCAACCATGCCGGAGAAGGTTGAATGCGTCAGCAGCGGTGGAGAAGGCAGCGGAGAGGCGCTGTGACTTTCAGCAGCTGCGGGAACCCTATAGGAGAGACCTGAAGGCTAATTGTTAAATAATTATTTTTTAAAGAAAAATCTGCTTGTACAGGTTGGGTCATCGAGTTACGGTTAAAATTTCATAAAACCATTACCAAAACCAAATATGGGCGAGTTTGATTGGGTTGGGTCAGGCCAGACCCGAACAACAAGGAAATTCAAACCATTTAGGTTGGGTTGGGTCGGTTTTCAGGTTCATCGGGTCGACCCGGACCCATGAACACCCCTAAAACTTCCTTAAGATTTCATCGTTTAGTTCGAGTTGTCTAGCCTTCTCCTTGGCCTTTGTGTCACTTGTCCAATTGTCTGGTCGATTGTCTGTTCTGGCTGTCTGACTCCTTTGCCTCACTTCAGATAGCTTCTTCTCTGTGTATTTGATCCTTCACAACTAACTTATATTCTTTATGTACACTTAGTGAAATTGTTAGCAAAGCTCAAATTGATATACTCAGAAGAATATATCGGTTTTATTAGTTTGGAGCATATAACAAGATTAACATTTAAAGCATATAGAGAAGTATACCATATTTTGCGATTAAATGGATATTCAAATCAACCAAGAGGCTTCAACAAATCAACATTTTAATCTCTACCTATGTTTTTTCATTTTTATTTTAACATTATTTCTTAAAATTTGCATTCATTAAGGTACTTGGACTACATTGTATCTTTTACTTCTTATAAAAATTCTTCAGGCTGTGTTTGGTGGTTTTGAAGGAGATGGAGTGGAGTGGTTAGTAATGTAGTGGTTTTGGATAGAGTGGAGTAAAAGTATACTACTCCGTTGTCTGGAAGTTTGGATGGAGATCCTTAACCTCCCAATTTGGACGGTATAAAAAATTGAAGAAATGAAGGGTATACAGTGGTTTGGGTTCCCACCATCAACCATCTCACTCTATTGATGAAGGAACTCCTAAATAATGATTGTCAATAACATTGATTTATTGTCTTGTCTCGAAGGCTTGAGTGATAAAAACTCGTAAGGGATGGATTTCGTTATCATTAAAACCAACTGATATATGGGGAAACCATATTTCTACATCCTTGAGCTTGGTCGAACGGCTTTGCAAGTTTGCGGTGGGGGTTATGATGGGTGGTTTTTGATCTAAGGGGAAACTGCGACTGTAGTTTTGGGTTCAAAAAGAGAAAGGGGGTTGTTGAGTGACTGAGTGTAGGTGACTGTAAATCGCAATGGGTCGTGAGATTTGGGTTGAATCGCAAAGAGCATTGCTCGTGGGGAGAGAATGACGACATTGAAGTGAAATGGCACAAAACAACACTAAAAGAGGAGGTTGAATAGTGTTTTTGCAAATCAGAGTTTTCTTAGCACAAAACAAAATTCAGTGCAGTTCAGACACTTTTTGACAGCCGCCTGTTTCAGGAAACTGAATTACTTAGAGCAATATTAACACACTCCAAAACATTAGTAACAGTAAATAAATAACTGTAATTAAAGTATTAAGATAGGGAAGAGAGTACTAAGAGATTTATCCTGGTTCACCCACAAACTTTGGGCTACATCCAGTCCTTGGCTTCACCAAGTTTAAACATTATAACTGATCAAGGTTACAGACGAGTATTATTTGCACACCTAGCCTCTCCAGGCTCAACCACAAGTATTGTATGCACACCTAGCCTCTTTAGGCTCAACAACAAGTATTCTTTCAACAAGCCTATTTAGGCTCAAGGAGATGAGAGATCTTTTGAAGCACAACTTCAATATTACAAAGATGTGAATCAACCAGATTAACACTACAAAGAGTGAATAGAAACTTAGGATCAGGTGGATTGCAGGATGAGATCATCTCTAAATGATTTGTATTTTGAGAGAAGAAGATCAGAGTATGAGAGCTTTCAACGTGAGTGTTCTCAGTTAATGATTCGCTTTTGATTGTGTGTATGTCTCTCACTTGAATATGCGTTTTTCTCTATTGCTTCAGTTTCTCCAGGTTCTTCATTTTATACTTGTCCACAAAAGATCCGTTGAGACACGATCTTCACTTCGTAGAGATCTTCTCTTTGTCTTCTGGACATAAAATGTTTATGAACGTTGGAGGTCCTTTGTTGACCATAGAGCAGAGTAGAGACGCTTTTCTGACTTGGGCAGTGTAACTTTCCTTATTTGTGCAACATTGAGAAAAACTCATAGAAATGTGATTTTCGTTTATTGAATAAAAGAGAGTTGTAGCAGGGTCTTCATACTTTCTGCTCTTTGTACTCTTTCGAAGATAAGAGAATTAGTATTATATTCCTTTGATTCCTTTCTTCGGCGATGCTCTTTCATTCGAATTCCTAAGTGAGCCTTCAAGAAATATTTTTCTTTTAAACATTGCTCTGTAATAAAGGAATATGCACTTATGCTCAAGTGCTTCTTTTATCATGTCTTGTAACAAATGACTAGGCTTTAGATGCATTCTGGGTGCTTGTTAGTTCTGACATGTCCTCGGACGCCTTCTTGATTCTGACAAATCTTCAGGCTCTTCTTTAGATCTTCAAACACTTCTTCTTGAGATTTTGCTTGGGGTCTTCTTTTGATATATTCTAAAGACTTTATCAAATATGTCTGTTACTTGATCTTTCTTGAATTGGTCTTCAAGTTTTTTTTTTCCAGATGAGTGTTGAGATCAGTGTGGATGTAGCTTCTAAAGATTCTTTGATTCTTGCACTTGAGAGTAAGTCAAGATCTTTACAGTTCTTTAGCAAGAACTTTGAGAGCCTTCATTCTTTGCAAGAATCTTCAAGGTGAGTGATCTGATAAGCAATTGTAACTTCATCTTCAGTTTTAGGCTTCAGACATTTCTATCTTCCGGGTGTTTGACCATGATCATCAAGTTGTTTCTTGGTATTAGAACTAGATTGCCTTTCTTCATCTTCAAGGAGTCTATGATTGGGAACTGCTTCTGGGCTTCAGCTTATTTTGGCAGACGTGCTGCCTTAGCTGTTTTATTAGCTTCAAGGAGTCAGACGCATATGATGTGCTTTGATTCTTTCATTCTTAGATTGACCTGTTCAAATATTGTCTTTCCTACACATCTCAAGTAGATTATTAACAATATTCAGACAATTCAATTAATATCATTTGCCTAATGTTTGGATTCATCAAAACACATGGGTCAACAAGAAAGAGAGTCAGACGCATGACACAGAGTCAGACGCTTTGTGACTTAACATTCTCCCTCTTTTTGATGTTGACAAACATTTCATATGATTTTATTTGAACATAAACAAATATAAGGCAGATATAAAAGGATATTTCTTGTTAAACTTTTTAAGATACCAACTTTAAGAAACTTTAAGATACTAACGGTGTTTCTCAAAACACACTTAGTTATTTTCAAAAACATAGCTTTTAGCTTTTCACATAGCTCCCCCTAAACTTATGCTTTCTCTTAAACATATATTTCTATATTAGAATCCTTAGAGATAAATTCTTTTATCATACTATCTTTCTCCCCCTTTTGGCATCAGCCAAAAAAAAAAAGTACTTTAGTACTTAATGAGGTACTTTGGTATGTAGGGAAAATAAGACTTTTGTCAGAAATATACCAAATATAGTTAAATCAAATACAACACATATCAGAAAAAAAGTTATAAATTTCACAGAAGTATGATATCAACATACGTACGATCATTTAATATAATCAAGGATGTAATCATCAACATAGTCATAAATATTAGTTACTATAACCATGATATCAACAATTGTTCAAAAAGACTATACAAAAAGATTTTTACATCACTGAAAAGCTTTGCTGTATTTTCTCATGTCTTGATAAGTTTCTGAAGGAGGTCAAATATCACATCAAGCTTCTGATTAGCAATCCTGATTTCTTCTCTGGCAACAGGATCACAGACATGTACAACACCAGGCTCAGAGGGTTGCTAAGAAGTTGAGGCTTGAGAGAAATTTGGCTCAGAGGGTCTGTACGCAAGCATTTCAACTGGATGAATAGTTGATAAAGGGGTTGGAGTTACTTCTTCATCATGTACAAAGTTTTCATCAGCTTGATTTTCAGAAAACCAGGGAAGAAGGATAACATTTGAAGGCATAGCAGAGGCATATGGAGTTGAGGTTCTTGCAGAGAGGTCTATGGCATGTTCTTCTGTTTCTTTTACTACCAAACCATATAGTTCATTATTCCCAGAGAAGACAGTTTCTCCTGTTTCTGCTTCAATTTCCTCATCAGTTTCTTCATCAAAGTCACCAATTTCGATAGCCACTGCATCTTTTTCTACTTCCTCCATGGTAAACTCAACAGCATAGGGTATTTTAGAGCTATCAAAAGGTTCTGGTGCATAGAAGGGTTCAGAGACAAACTGTATTTTTGAGATAGGTTCAACAAAAGACAGAGGTTCAACAACCAATGCCATCTCTTTGTACTCTTCACAATATGTTCAGTTCTTTCTCTGAAACACTTCTTGTTTCAAGAAAAGTTTTTGATCAAATAAAGAAGATAAGGGAGATAAAAACTCAGGGGTTGTTTCAGAAACATCATTTTCAGGAAAGGATTGCCCAATGCTTTTCACTTAATCAGACATGGAAGGGGTAATGATTCTGTAGAACAAACAATCAAGAGTTCTAACAGAGGGAGCATGGGTTTTTCTGTACTTTTTGTAATTAAAGAAGTAAAAAAAAAGTTGATTAGAATCCTAGGTCCAGCACAGCAATATAAAAAGGTGTTTTCAAACAAGGCAACTTTTCTATATTTGGTATTGGGCAAGACAGTTTTGAAACCATGAACAAAGAGGTAAGGGTTTAGAAGGTCCTACATACCCAAAGTGTTTGAGGGCAACAAAACCTATTCTGTCTCCATCAGTTGGTGTCGTCCATTTCATATAATCTGTCAGTCATGAGCTGGAGGATTCAACAACCCATCCTTTGATATCTTCAATCAAGCGCCGAAAGTCCCTTGGAATAGGCACATGGTAATGGCAATCGTTTGTCATTTTCTGCTTCTTCTTCTTCTTTTCTTGAGATGGAATTTCACCAATTGTCTTCATATGCTTAGGAGTGGTGTCCTAATCACCTCTCAGTCTAGCACACCAGCCATACTTGTATCTGTTCCACATCTCATCAGATACAGCAGGGGTCCAGCTTCGTTTTCTTCTTCATTTCTAGCTTTCTTGAAATTACCAAGTTAAGACATTTTACACTCTCTTTTTCCAACAAATCTCTTCTTAGTAGGAACAGTTTCAAACACAGATTTAAATGGTTCTTCTTCAACTTCAGCAGTCAAGCTGTCTTTCACAGAGGCTTCCTTATACACAACTTTTGCTTTCTTTTTCTTGTCAGACACATCCTCAGTTCTGACTGAAACTTTCCCTTTCAACACAAGACTTATTGGTTTATCATCATCTGGGTCATCTTCTGTAGAAACTCTTACCATACTTCCTTTAGTAGCAGTTTCAGTATGATTGTCAGCAATCCTGTGAGTGAGATTTCCAGTGATCTCATCACCATCACCATTCTTCATCTTTAGTTCAACTAGTGTGTCTACTAAGATGATGGGGGTCATGTTCAAGTTTTCAGAATTTAATCTTGTTCCTTTGTTCCTAACAAGCCTTGTAAACAACATCCCATAGGGGTAAGATGTCTTGTTCTTCAAACTAGCAGTTGTCTTCATGTGATTGGAGATAAGTTCATTTATATCAATCCTAATATGGTGAATAAGATGATACAAAGCAAACTTATCTGATTTAGTAATGTTGTTCCTTTGCATTATTCTTGGTGTCACACACCTTGTCAGAAGCAAGTGTAGGAACCTTGCCTTGGGAGTGAGGTCTAGAGCAGAGTTGCTGTCGACCAGAGATGATCCAAACAGGGCAATGTTTACATCATCTTTGCTGATTGTATCTTCCCAAGCATCAGTATAGCCAGCACCTTCCCTTGCGCATCCAGTTCCTTAGTGTCAAAGCAATGTCTTGCGCTATTGACATTCCCAGCAATGCTTACTACAAACACGGTGCTTACAACCTGAGACGATCTCCAGAATTCTCCTAGTCTTTGTGGGTAGGTATTTTCTATGGTCGAAAAGAAGTTTGTCATTCCTTCTACTTCTATTTCAGATGAAACGTCTAACCCAACATACTTAGTCTCTTCGAAGTTCACAGTGCTTTCAACCACAATCCTTCTTACTTCACTTTCTTCCAAGTTGCTAACAGAAGGGACATTTGTTTCTCTTTTGGGTGCCATTGGGTATGAAGTAGAAAGGTTAGGGCTTTTTTGAGAGAGAAGGATGAATGCAAAGAGTACGGGAGAGGGAGGGAGAGAGAGAGAGGGAGGGAGGGAGAGAGAGAGAAAGAGTTTGAAGATGAAAGGTTTGGAGAAGGAGGGGAGGTTTCTAAAAGAGAGGTGCCTTTATGATGTGGCAGTTAGAGAGAGAAACTAGCCGAGGGAAAAGAAAGGTTTTCTTTAACTTCTCACTAACTTTTAATTTGAAAAATACAAGCTTTTCTCAATTTTAAAAAGATACACGTCATATCAGACAAATTATTCAAACATACACATAACTACACATTTTTTGAACAAGTTTGAATACTTGCTTGTAAGTGATTTGTTTCATTAAATCACTGACATTTTCTTGCTTTCCATCCTTAAGACTTTGAAATATTCTTCATTAAGTTGGAGGCTTTGGAATGTATACTCTTTTGTGATTGCGAGTTGTGAGAGTCCACTTTCCAACTTCTATAATTGGAGTCTTCTTAGTTCTGCTTAATAAGTTTGCAATATGAATAATAGGATGCTTTGGTACCCATACCTTCTTGGGTCCTTTCTTGTTATATGTATGAGTCTGTGAAGACTTAGCTTTCCTTTTATGAAAACACTTAGACGTGATATGTCCAGATTTACTACAAAATGTACATGAAGATCTAGAAAAAAGTTTTGTTAGGATTTTCCAACTTATCTGAGAATTTGTCAGATACTTTATTTATCATGATTCTCTTCAATGTATCATATACCAGCTTTATCAAGACTAACTTTCTGACTTCAAAGAAGTTTTGTCAGATTATTTTTGTCATTGACAAATCTAGCAAGATCATTAGTGATCTCTTCTACTTTCTGTTGAAGTTTCAATACTTCTTCAGCTTGTAGTGTTTCATTAATGATCTCAACTCTCAGCTTTTCAGCTTTGAGCATTCTGTTTTCTTTGACTAGTTCATCAATATCAAGATTTTTCTATTCATGCTCCTTTGTGAGCTTGACATACTTTTTATTAAGATCTTTGAACTTATCAAGAATGCAGTTGGATTCACTGAGATGTTCATGATAGACATCTTGTAAATCCTCAAGTTCAAAATTTACCTCACTGTCCGAATCAGTGTCTGCTATAAGACATTTGAATTTATCATCTGATTCTTTGTCAAGATCTTCTCGAGTAATCATCTTCTTTATTGGTGGCATTCTGTCACCAGCTGTTTTGAATACAGCCTTTTTGGCATTGACCTTGTTCAAGAATTTTCTCATCTTGCTTGTGGCTTCTGAAATCTCCTCATCTTCATCATCATATAGATGTTTATCCTTCAGTATGCTTGAATGGGGATTGTAGTGATCGTTGTTACTGATTGCTTCGTAGAGGTTTCTTTGACAATAGTATCTTCATCATAATATTCCTCAAGTCTGTTCCAGATATCCTTAGTTGTTTCACAGCTGCTGATTTTATCATACTCAGATTTGCTGAGAGAGCATACAAAGAGATACTTAGCTTTTGCATTTAACTAAACCATGCTCTTCTGATCTGCTGTCCATCTGTTCCTTGGAATAGCAATTCCATTCTCATATGTGGGATTATAAGGCCCTTGAGAGATGATATCCCAAAGATCCATATCTATTGATTCTATGAACATCCTCATTTTTTTCTTCCAATACATATCATCTTTTCCACTAAACATAGGAGGTTTGCTAAGATATGTACCCTGATTGTACATGTTGTAGCTTGAGCTTGCTTCACTTGCCATCTTCCAGAATCTTTTCCTCTACACTTGTGAGGTGCTCAACCTAGAGGCTGAGCTCTGATACTAACTGAAATGGCACAAAACAACACTAGAAGGGGGGTTGAATAATATTTTCGCAAATAAGAGTTTTCTTAGCACAAAACAAAATTCAGTGCAGTTCAGATGCTTTTTGGCAGGCGCCTGTTTCAGGAAGCTGAATTACTTAGAGCAACTATTAACACTCCCCAAAATACTAGTAACAGGAAATAAATAACTGTTATTAAAGTATTAAGATAGGGAAGAGAGTACTAAGAGATTTATCCTGGTTCACCCACAAACTTTGGGCTACATCCAGTCCTTGGCTTCACCAAGTTTAAACACTATAACTGATCAAGGTTACAGACGAGTATTATTTGCACACCTAGCCTCTCCAGGCTCAACCACAAGTATTGTATGCACACCTAGCCTCTTTAGGCTCAACAACAAGTATTCTTTCAACAAGCCTATTTAGGCTCAAGGAGATGAGAGATCTTTTGAAGCACAACTTCAATATTACAAAGATGTGAATCAACCAGATTAACACTACAAAGAGTGAATAGAAACTTAGGATCAGGTAGATTGAAGAAAGAGATCTTCTCTAAATGATTTGTAATTTTGAGAGAAGAAGATCAGAGTATGAGGGCTTTCAGCGTGAGTGTTCTCATTAATGATTCACTTTTGATTGTGTGTATGTCTCTCACTTGAATATGCGTTTTTCTCCATTTCTTCAGTTTTTTCAGGTTCTTCATTCTATACTTGTCCACAAAAGATCCATTGAGACACGATCTTCACTTTGCATCATTAAATGTTTATGAACGTTGGAGGTCCTTTGTTGACCATAGAGCAGAGCAATGATGCTTTTCTGACTTGGACAGTGTAACTTTTCTTATTTTTACAACATTAGAAAAACTCAGAGATAGGTGATTTTCGTTTATTGCATAAAAGAGAGTTGTAACAGGGTCTTCATGCTTTCTGCTTTTTGTACTCTTTCGAAGATAAGAGAATTAGTATTATATTCCTTTGATTCCTTTCTTCGACAGTGCTCTTTCATTCGGATTCCTAAGTGAACCTTAAAGAAATATTTTCTTTTAAACATTGCTCAAGAATAAGGGAATACGCCCTTATACTCAAATGCTTCTTTTATCATGTCTTCTAACAAATGACTAGGCTTTAGACTCATCCTGGGTGCTTGTTAGTTTTGACATGTCCTCAGATGCCTTCTTGGTTCTGACATATCTTCAGACGCTTCTTTAGATCTTCAAACGCTTCTTCTTAAGATTTTGCTTTAGGTCTTCTTTTGATATATTCTAAAGACTTTATCAAATATGTCTGTTGCTTGATCTTTCTTGAATTGGTCTTCAAGTTTTTTTTTTCCAGACGAGTGTTGAGATCAGTGTTGATGTAGTTTCTAAAGATTCTTTGATTCTTGCACTTGAGAGAGTAAGTCAAGATCTTTACAGTTCTTTAGCAAGAACTTTGAGTGCCTTCATTCTTCGCAAGAATCTTCAAGGTGAGTGATCTGATAAGCAATTGTAACTTTATCTTCAGTTTTAGGCTTTAGACATCTCTATCTTTCAGGTGTTTGACCATGATCATCAAGTTGTTTCTTGGTCTTAGAACTAGATTGCCTTTCTTCATCTTCAAGGAGTCTATGATTGGGAACTGCTTCTGGGCTTCAGCTTATTTTGGTAGACGCGCTGCCTTAGCTGTTTCATTAGCTTCAAGGAGTCAGATGCATAGGATGTGCTTTGATTCTTTCATTCTTAGATTGACCTGTTTATATATTATTTTTCCTACACATATCAAATAGATGATTAGCAATATATCAGATAATTCAATTAATATGAGATATTAAAAGAATTTGGATAAGAATATTTTTTTTAGATTTTAAAAGATTTTTTTTGGTAATATAATAATTTTATGAGATTCTTTTTAAAGACTTTTATAATCAAGATTTTTCACTTTGGATTTTAAAGGATTTATAGTATAAGAATCTATAAGAATTGAAATAATTTCGTGGATTTATAAAATTTGAAAGGATCACATGAATTTTTAGCAAATATTCAAAAGTTACAAGAGTTAATGAAAAAAACAACAAATAATTTTTAATAAAGAAAAGTGAAATTCAATATAATTTTTCCAACATAATATCTGAGGTGTTTTTTTTATTTTTATTTTTCTTTTCTCAATTATGGGACTTTCGTTTCCTTTGGCTATTGATTTTCCTTCTCACCAATTTTTTTCTATATTCAGTTCACTGATTTAAGATTATTTTCTACAGAATTCGCAGTTGATTTTTCTTTTCTCAATTCTAGGTACCAATGCATTCTCCTTTATTGTTCAGTAAAAATCTTTACCTATTTCCGATTTCCAATTTCCAATTTCTTTTGGACTATTGTTGGTCAGATATGTGCATTTGCTCCAGTTAATTTTCATTTGTTGAATAAGAGCTCCATATTTGTTGTTATTTGACAACCAATAAATTTAACACTAAGTTGTACAGAAATCATAAAATAAAAAATGGTATCCAAATTCTTTTAAAATCTAAGGGTCTGTTTGCTTTGTTTCCTGTTTTCAGAAATAATTATAAAACTGCCACTTTTTTTTTTCATTTTGTTTCCTGTTTCCAAAGATTTATACAGGAAACAGTGGAAACAGAAAAAAAATTGTTTTCGATATTTTCTGTACAAATTTCTGAAAACAGGAAACAGAATGAACAAGGTGACAAATACAATCAAATTCGTTACAAATGATTTTTTTTAAAAAATATTTTAATGAAAAGCTTAAACAAATACAATCAAACTCGTTACAAATGATTTTTTTTCAATTTAAAAAAGTGTTTTCTTTCGTCAAATAATCTGTAACAAACACACTCTAAAAGTTGTTTGGTAACTCATGTTGGATTAACGGCAACCGTGGGGGGAGATGAGAGAGAGGGGGAGAAAGGAGAGAGATGGAGGGAGGGAGGAGAGAGAGGGAGAAAGGAGAGAGATGGAGGGAGGGAGGAGAGAGAGGGAGAAAGGAGAGAGATGGAGGGAGGGAGGAGAGAGAGGGAGAAAGGAGAGAGATGGAGGGAGGGTGGAGAGAGAGAGAGAGGGAGAGAGGGAAGAGAGGTGAAGGCATATGGTGAAGAGAAATAAGAATGAAGAATCCTGAGAAATCTCATGTGTTGAGGTGAGACTTTTTGTTACTAAAAAATCACTAAAAAGTCACACAAAGTCCCACGAAATCCATCTTAAAAAACAATCCATCGAAATCAGGAAGTTTTTGAATACCAGAGGACTTTTTATTACTTGTAAAAAGTCATGATTGAATACCACTAGATTTAGATTCTCTCTTTATAAAATCCTGATAGTCTTGATTGAATACTACCAAACTTATTTAGATTACTTAAAAGTCTTGATTGAATACCACAAGACTTTTTTATCATAAAAAAGTCCATTAAAATCTTTTGAAATCTCAATCCAATACACCCCTTTAGTTCATGTGTGATTTTAGTCCCTATTGTTTTTTTGAGGACATCTGGTTCCCAATTTTATAAAAGTGGCAATTTTAGTCCCTCCATCTAACATCTGTTAATTTTTTAATAGAAGTATCCAAGGTGGCAAAGGTTTTTCCAAGTTGCACATACCTAGTAGGCATTTATATAACTAAAATGAAAAGAAAAAAGAAAAAGAAAAACTAAAATGTGGTTCTTCTTCTTCCTAAACTCTCACTGGCAAGAACCCAAAACTTCCCCTCTCCCATATCAATAAATTCAAATCAAACTATTACAAGCTCTACAAATCGAAATAACCAGATACATAAATTATATTAATAACAAACCCAAAACTTCCCCTCTCCCATATCAATAAATTCAAATCAAACTATTACAAGCTCTACAAATCGAAATAACCAGATACATAAATTATATTAATAACAATAACACAGGAGAAAGTTGCAATTTTGCAATTTTGAACCTAAATATTGTTATCCCTATGCCCAAAATTCATACACCATGACAACCTACAATGCAAAGCCAAAAATCTCAGTTGTTATTGATTGAAGCTTTGACCTTAGTGCAGATTAAGAATTTTGCATAGAATAACGAACCTCAATACATGCTGGTGCCAAATCTTCAAAGTTGCAGGTCTTCAATTCCGTATTAAAAAAGCTGCAATTATTTTTTTCCCTCTTTTTTCTTTGTAATTTGGTAAATTAGTAATTAGGATTCAATAGGAATTGTTTTTGATTTGTTGACAAGTAATAACAAATCTAATCCTAGTATATTGCTACTACTAAGGACCAAACCAATTTCGTTGGGTTTTGGGTTTTGATTTGGTATTGAGTGCAACTACTAAACCGCAGGTGATGAGATGATTTTGCAAGTGAATGAGGAGTCTTGTGGTGTTGCTAGAGTCAACGAAGGATAGAACCACCGACATAATGCCGGACGGGTAACGGGAAGAGGGAGTCACGCTTAGAGAGGCGGGTGAGGTGGTGGACCAAATCTCCTAAGAAAAAACAATAGGGATTAAAATCATACATGAGCTAAAGTTGAGGGACCAAAAGTGTAATTAAGCTTTGTGTCTTCCATTGAAAAGTTCTAGAAAATTCATCTTAGAAATTAATTCATTAAAATTATGACATTTTTTAATATCAAAAGATTTTTTTTTTTACTTGTAAAAAAGTCTTGATTGAATATCATTATATCACTAGATTTGGACATCCTCCTTAATAAATATTGATAGTTTTAATTGAATACCATAAAAATTATTTAAATTACTTAAAAGCTTTGATTGACTACGACAAGACTTTTCTTAACACAAAATAGTCTTTCAAAATATTTTAAAATCTCAAACTAATACACCCTCTTAGTATTTTCTTTGATCCAAAGATTCTCATTTCAAGTAACATTTAGAATGGTTATGCTATAATAACTGAGGTGACTTCTCTACCAGTCATACATATTTACATTAGAAGTATATTTCTAACCCCCCCCCCCCCCCCGCTAGCAGAAGAAATATTTTTATTTATTAGAGATAATCTAAACATACATTGCATTGTTGAATGAAATGTTTGAATTTTTGAATTGTCTATGCTACCTGTCTTATGATTTTTATATCACCTGTCTATGATTACCTGTCTGATTCTACTGAGTCACTGTGCTGAAACTCAAAAGTTTTATTGAAATGATTATTAATTATTTAATATCATTTATGAATCTGAAGCTAATCATGTGCATGGCAGTTTTTAATCTCGAAACCATGTTTTCATTATGTCTTAAGTGGGCGCTATAGTTCCCCACAAAAATCATGCCGTTTTAAAATTAAAAATGTTTTCTTTCTCTCTCTTGCCTTTATTGCTATAAAAGGCAAATCATCAGAAAGGTTCAAACTTTAACTGTTCAAATCCCTAAAGTCGTTCTATCTTCGTCTTCTCTTCTCTCAAACCCATTCTCTAAACAATGGCATCTTCAAAGCGTCTCTCTTCAAAGAAATTGCTGAGAAATACAACATGAGAGTTGCTGAAGTTGAAAAGATCCTACCTGGAAAAACTGCTGATCTTCAACAGTTGAAGAAATGGGGTATGGATGTCACTGAAGAGTTGGAATACTCTAGGTGGACTTCCTTCTTGGACATCAAGGAGCTTGTTCATCCCAAGCTTGTCAAAGATTTCTGGAGGAATGCTGTGGTTATCACCAGCATGTTTGATGGAACCAAGAGCTTTAAGGCTCAAATGATGGACAAAACTCTTCTTTTCCCCATCAGCTCTTTGGAGTTAGCTACAAGATGTCCAAGGATTGGAGCTGCTTTCAAACCTGACTAGGAAGATCAGGTGGGAGTTGAGAATGTCAACATAGCTATCTGTGGTGTTCCCAACCCTGAGAAACAAGAAGCCAATCAGCATGGTGCCAAAGTGCAGATTCTTGCACAAGCTACTGTTGGAGTGTGTGATGCCAAGGAAAGGATCACGAGACAATGTGACCAAGATGGACAGATTTGCTCTGTACCACTTGATTCACAAAATCAAGGTAGACAACAATGATCTCATCTACATGTACCTTGAGTCTCTGATCAAGAGGACCAACATGCAAACCTATCCCTATGGAATGCTGTTGACAAGGGTTTTCAGAAACAAGCTGTTTGTTCCAAGTGATGTTCATTTTGTGGACATGTCGCTTCCTCTTGACAGGAAGGACCTGTCTATGATGAACATTGAAGGTATCCCTCTAGAGGAGGAGGAAAGAAGAAGAAGAAGAAGAAGAAGAAGAAGAAGAAGAAGAAGAAGAAGAAGAAGAAGAAGAAGAAGAAGAAGAAGAAGAAGAAGAAGAAGAAGAAGAAGAAGAAGAAGAAGAAGAAGAAGAAGAAGAAGAAGAAGAAGAAGAAGAAGGAGGAGGAGGAGGAGCCTGCTGCTGAGCTGAAGGAGAAGGAGAACATAGAGGAACAAGTGGATTCTACTGCTGAATCAGAAGTTCCTATTTTTGAGAGAATCTGGAAGCCTGCTGGAAAGGTGGCCAGACAAGACCAGAGGCCTGAGGTAGAGAAACCTTCAGCTTCTGAGGAATCTGCTGAAACAGTTGAGCTTCTAAAGTTCAAGCTGAAGAAAACCTCTTCCAAGAGGAAGACAAGTAAAGCTGAGGAATCTGTTGGTGCATCTGCACAACCCAGTAAAAAGAGAAGACTGGTGAAGACCTTTACCAAGGTCAGACAAGTGGAGTCTGAACCTAATAAAGATGAAGTATCTGCTCAGGGGGAGCAGACAACTCCACCCTTGGAGGAGCCCAAGGAGAAGAAGCCTCTTGATTTGGGAATCATTCCCAGAAAAAGAAGGTCAGGCTACCTAATGCCTTTTGTGGCTCATGTTGGAAGGGAAGAAGAATTTCCTGCAGAAGGACCCTCTGCTGAAGATGTTGCTGCTACTGCAACTTCTGCTGAGCTGTCTAGTGGGACTCAGACAGTTGTTCATCCTGAAGCTGCTACTTCGTCCCCTTCAAAGAAGAAGCCAAAGCTCTTTGAAGATCAGTTTTTCTCTTTTTCTATTCCCTCTGCACCATCCTCTCCCTTTCACCAAGGTATCCCCAATTCTGCTGTCTCCTCTCCATCTACTCTTTTTGTTAAATCTCTTTATGTTGCCTCTCCTCTTCCCTCACCTGTCTCCTCACACCACACCCAAACATCATTTGATGTTGTGTCTGATATGTGTCAGTACACAGTTGTTCACAGGGACTCAACTCCCAAAGAACAATCTGGCATATCATCAAGACTGTTTGTGAGTGATCTGCAATCTCTTATGACTGCAAGTGTATCTCACTTATCTGTCATTCCTTCTCCTCCACCTCACATTCTTAATCCTTGTAGGGAAATTTTATTTTATCCCCCTACTGTTGTGTTCATTAGAACATTGGAAGGATCTCACTATCCTGCCTCTGTTGTAATGTTACCTAATAGGTCTAGGTATTTCTTTCTCTTAGTAACATGGTCAAATTCTTTTTTCTGTCATATAGACTCTCTATTACCCTTACCTCCATCTGTCTTAGCTAATCAATCTCTTCCCCCTCCTATACAAATTAGAGTCACTCGTCTGTCTCTATGTGAAAGACTTTCTTGTGTCTTTCCTTCTCTTGATACTGACCTAGTCAGAATCAAACCTTTGTTTAAGTTAGCTTTTCTCCCTTTCTTTTATTTCAGAACCATTCATCAATATATCTTTCCCCGTGTCTCTTCACCCTTCTCTATACCCAAGGCACCCCTAGTCTTAGCCTTGCCCTGGTATCCAGACCTGTCTACTGCTTCAACCAGCCTGTCTACAGAAGCCCCTTCTTCTCAGATGGTGGACTTATATAGCTTCAATTTACTTAAAGCTGAGCTAAAAGAAGTCAGAAGACAATTGAATGAAGAAAGGCGTGCTAGGCTGCTTTTAGAAAAGAGAGTTGCCTCTCTGTTTTCACTTTTTAGTCCGTCAAGGTAGCTGTTGCTGTAAAAACTGCCTTGTACTTAAAAAGCTTATGATGAATGAAAAATCAGTGTTATTTTATCATTTCTGCTCTTTACTGTTTTCTGGATGTTCCTTTTTGTTGTTGACAAAAGGGGGAGAAAGTATAAGATGATTAAGATAAATTTAAAGTTAAAATTGAGATAAAATTTTGAACTTGAGCTGCATATTTCTCTGATATTAATGATAATTTGTACCAAAGTGCACTTGTCTGCATATTACTTCTGATTTAGAAAATTTCAACTTGTCTTAATTCTGTTGTCTCTTGTGATGATATTTTCTAAGGTTTATTAAATCATCTGAATGTTTGTCATCATCAAAAAGGGGGAGATTGTTAAGTCTCTAAAATGTCTGTGTGCATTTTCTTAAGTTTTGATGAAAGCTAAACATTGGTTAATGATTTAATTAACCTACTTTGTGGTTGCTAACCTGTCTACTTAGTGTACAGAGCATAAAATAGCAAAACTCACCTGTCTGTCCACTTGAATAACAACCTGTCTAGATAAGCAAAAGTCAACCCGTCTGCTGATTAGGATTGTTGACTTTCTACAAATTAGTTTCAACCTGTCTCTGCTATGCTCTCAAACTCGTCTAAGGTTCTTCGATGGGAACTCGAGTACACGAAGCTTTTGGAAGCTGTCCCCTCTTACAGAAGACCATTAATCTCTCTCTCACGCTTATCAAGAACTTCAGAAGGTCACTCTCTCAAGCAACCTAGGAAGTCAGAGACAACTTCCAGTTAAAGAATGTTTGCAACATGCTTTATTCCCTAGTACTCTTGGTTATTACACAAGAAGGGAAATATACTCTGCAAAGTACAAAAGCATTCTACACAACTCTGATTTGGTTACTGGACGATGCATAAAGCCATGATCCTTCATGTTAGAGTACAACCAACGTCTCCATTGCATTAATGGCTGCCCAGAACGACTCTATTGCATTTAATGAAGCTGTGCTTGAAGCCATCGTTGCAAGGAATGTCTCTAATGGATATTAAATGTTTGAAGGCTATAAATACAGAAGTCATTAAAGATGAAGACATCAGAGATTACAAAGCATTAAAGAGCCATTACTCTGTTCATTCTTTCTATCTGTATTCTTCAATCATTTGAAGTTATTACGCAGTCTTTCCTAAGTTTACATTTAATCCACTCTCTAAGTGTTAGTGAAAGAACTGTTTGTCTGATTGTATTTATTACAAACAAACTTCTCAAAACAAACCTGTTTGAGCCTGAAGAGGCTAAGTGAGCAAAGAATACTTGTCTTGGAGCCTGAAGAGGCTAGGTGTGCAAACAATACTTGGAGTCTGTAACCTGATCAGTTGTAGTGGATAAAACTTGGTGCTGCCAAGGACTGGACGTAGCTCTTTGTGTTAAAGAGTGAACCAGGATAAACAACTGTGTTAATCTCTCTTCCCTTAAACTCTTTAGTTGTTTTGGTTATATTATTTGCGTTCTAACTAAGGGGCTAAAAGTATGCATATCAAGCTTGTTTTTCATTTGTGTGATTGTGTGATTTTCTGTGAAAATATACCAGACAGGAGACCTGTCTGTGTAAGTTGTTTTACACCTGTTTGAACCTAGCTTCTGTGTGCGAAAAGTTTTCAACTTTGTTTTAATTTCTGATAAACACAATTCAACCCCCCTTCTCGTGTTTATAGTTGTCTATTTCAATGTCATGCCCTTCTTACTCTTAATTTAACCTGTTCATAACACGTTGGTGAATCTTCTTCATCTTTTTACTATTAGGCTATGTTTGTGAGTTGTTTTTTGGAGGGGAAGAGAAAGAGATGAGAGGTTAATTTTCTCTCCCTCTTGTTCGTGAGTTCTATTAATTGGAGGGAAAGGTTTCGGGGTCAACCCACTCTTTTCATTTCACTCCCAAACAAGGAGGGGGATATACTGTCCTTCTCCTCTCTTCCCCTCCCTCCCCTTTCCTTCCCCTTTGATCCCCTCCCTTTCCTTCCCCTCCAAACTCGCAAACAGGGCCTTACCTTTCGTTTGAATGGAATGATTTTAAAGGGAGAGAACTGCATGAGAAAGAACTATGATAGAAAACAATGAATTCATCGATTTGGTTGAGGAAGGAAGTGAGGGAAGAGAGAAGTTTTTTGTGGGACCCATAGGCAAAATAAATCTCTCCCCAAGAGGTGATAGAATAAGAGAGACGAAGGAGGAAGTCTTGTTAGAACCAAAGTGGTTTTGGCTTCAATAATCTCTTAAGTTTTGATGTTAACAAAAAGGTTAAACTTGTATGGCAAAGTATTGTCAAAGATCTAACTTGTATGATTGAAGGCTTGCAGGATTACTAAGTTGTAGTATCGGGCAAATTTCTCAACCTCTAGACAAGTCTTCAAAACAATGGTAAAATTCTGAGTATATGAAGTTATCGCTAGACGAGGCCTTAAAAAATTGGCAAGGTAATAGATGCTAGATGTGTATCTAAGTCTAAGAAAAGAGTAGTAGACGAACCAATAAATATCTTCCAGTAAAAATAGCTAGTCCAAAGACTTGGAACTAGACAATAGTCATATAGACGCGTATCAGTATACGAGCCTGCTTTACTGATAAGATAATTTTGCACGTTCAAAGACCTGCGCGTCTACTAGCTAGTAAAAATGAACATGTCTAGTATAAGCATATATATTTTCAAATGATTGTATATTTAATTCAAAGGAATATATGTCTCTTTCTCTTACTGTAAAGTTTAAACCAAGTACAATGAAGGAAAGTCAGAAAGAAACCTTCGGTACAATAGGGAAGTGACAGCTCTACTTTGAGCATTCCTCTGATAAACAAGAGCACTTCTCCTTGAAGCATATCAAGTTATCACTCTCAACGGATCCTAGCATTTAATGCCATGTCTAAACGGATACAATTTAAAAAACCGTTAAAGAAGTTCAAGACAGAAAAGCACTCCATCTATAAATACTGGATGAACCTCAGTGAAGCACATAGAGACTCTCTGATATCAAAAGTGCCAAAACTCTGCTAAAATATATAGAACAAGTTTACTTGTAATCTTAACTGATCTTCAACTTTCATACTCTCACACTTAGTGAGTTATTAGATCAAATCTGTATATCTCTTTGTTAGAGTTAGAGCCTGAAGAGGCTTGGTAGAGAAAGAATACTTGTAGCCTGAAGAGGTGTTAAATACTTGTAATCTATTTGGAGAATAGTGGAGAAAACCTTCAGGTAGAAGGGACTGGAAGTAGCTCTTGGATGAAAAAGAGTGAACCAGGATAAATCACTTGTGTGAATCTTCTATCCCTTATCTTTTACAGTATTTGGTTATACCAATTGTCGGGTTTTGGATTTGAGTTTGTTAACCTTTTTAAAAGGATTTTATTATTCGTGTGTACTTATCTTGTTTTGCTTGTTAAAAGGTTTGAGAAAAGGCTTTTTCAAAAAACTGTTAAGAAACATAATTCAACCCCCCTTCTTATGTTTCCTTGTATCAACTTCAGTTGGTATCAGAGCTCAGCCTCGAAAGGGTTGAGCATCTAACAAGTACTGAGGGAGTACGATCCAACAAGCATGGATACAGAAGGACAATCAATTAACAGACCTCCTCTCTTTGATGGTAGTGATTATGACTACTAGAAAAAGGGGATGATGGCTTTTCTTGATGTACAAAATGTGGATATCTGGGAGCTGATTGAAACTGGCTACACTGAGCCAAGAGGTGATGCTGGAGCTGCTATTCCTAGAGCTCAATGTACTCCAGAGTAGAAAACTCAACATCAACTAAATCTGAAGGCCAAGCACTACCTGATGTGTGCTATCACCAGATCTGAGCATGATAAATTTCATAGCTGTAACACTGCTAAGGAAATATGGGATACTCTTGCCCTAGCCCATGACGGGTCATCCCAAGTCAAGGAGTCAAAGATAAGCATGCTGGTTCACCAGTATGAATTATTCAAAATGGCTGAACATGAAACCATAGATCAAATGTTTGGAAGATTTCAAACTATCACCAACAGTCTTAGATCTCTTAGAAAGACCTATGAGAATAGAGATCATGTCAGAAATTTTTTAAATAGTTTACATAAACAGTGAAGACCTTAGGCCATTGCTATTCAGGAGGCAAAGAACTTCAATACTCTCACTTTGGAGGAGCTTCTTGGATCTCTGAAAGTTCATGAGTTTAAGCTCAATGAAGAAGAAAGTTCCAGAAAGGGAAAGTCTGTTGCCCTAAAGGCAAAGAAGGCTAGCTCATCCAAAGTTCTCAAAGCTGAGGAATTCTCAGATGAAGCAGACCCTTCTGACAGTGATGAAGGATCTGATGAGGATGAACTGTCTTTCATCTCCAAAAAGATTCAACATATGTGGAGAAAGAAAGGTGGTTTCAGAAGGAAGCAGTTCAACAAAAAGTTCTTCAAAGAAAAGTCAGACTCCAAAGAAAAAGGTCCACCTCTGTGCTTCGAGTGCAAAAAGCCTGGTCACTTCAAAGCTGACTGCCCAGAACTGAAGGACAAAAAGAAGTTCTTCAAAAATAAAAAGGGTTTAACGACTACTTGGGAGGATCTTGATCTATCACCATCTGAAGAAGAAGATGAAGCTGAGGAAGAGGCAAACATCTGTCTCATGGTTGGCACTTCTTCAGAAAGTGAATACACTGATGCTGAGGTAATGGAATCTGATTCATTTACTTTACAAGAAGAATTTGATGATTTGTTACACAACTCGTCCATTCTGTCACATGAATATAAAAATCTCAAAAATAAATTTTCAAGGTTGACTAAGGAATATGATAAAGTTTGCATGGAAAGGCAAGCTCTTGAATATGAAAACAAGAAGCTTCAATCAAAGAAAGTCAGTCTAATTGACAAACTCAAGGTTGAGCCTGATGTCCCTTGTGAAGTTGCAAAACTGAAACAAGATGTGACATATCTGACAGACACTGTCTTAATTCATAGGTGGCTCAGAAAAGTTAAGCTTGATACTGAGGTACTCTAGGTCACCTCATGATAATTCTAGCCTAGGCTATGACAAAGAGAAGCATGAAGCATCTCACAAAGTAGGTAAAATTGCCTGATAAGAAATTATTAGAGCTTGATGAAGCTTTTGTAGATTTGAATCTCAAGGATTCTGAAAATCAAGAAAACATCAAGATTGATGATCATGTAGAAGATCAACAACAACCTGAGTCTAATTCTTCACAACAAGAAAATGTTCAGAGATCTTGGCACTTTAAGAGCTATCATCCTCAAGATCAAATCGTTGGAAGCCCCAGTGATAGGCTAAGAACTAGATCTACATTCAGAGAGCAAGATGATTCTGCTTTAGTCTCTGAGTTAGAACCAAAGACAGTAGACGAGGCTCTACTAGACGAGGGCTGGATTCTGGCAATGTAGGAAGAACTGAACCAATTTTAAAGACGTGAAGTGTGGACTCTTGTGCCTTTGCCAAAGGATAAATCAGTTACTGAAACCAAATGGGTTTATAGAAACAAGCTTGATGAAAATGGTAAAGTAGTAAAAAATAAAGCAAGACTTGTTGCACAAGGTTACTCATAGGAGGAAGGTATAGACTATACTGAAACTTTTGCACCAATTGCTATACTAGAAGCTATTCATATTTTTTTGTCATTTGTTGCACATCATAATATTATGCTATATCAAATGGATGTAAAAAGTGCTTTTCTAAATAGTTTTATTAATGAGGAAGTAGATGTTATGCAACCTCCGGGTTTTGAAAGTGAAACCCAACCTAAACATGTATATAAGCTAAAGAAAGCTTTATATGGCCTTAAACAATCTCCTAGAGCTTGGTATGAAAGGTTAAGTTCATTCTTAATGGGCAATGGATTCAGTAGAGGAAAGGTTGATACAACCTTGTTTAGAAAATCCAGTAAGTCCAGTTTTATTATTGTTCAAATATAGGCTAAATTACACTTTTGGTCCCCAAATTGTTATTAAATGTTCAATTTGGTCCCCGAGTTTTTAAAATGTTCATTTTGGTCCCCTAATTCGTTAAACTTGTTCAAATAGGTCCTTCCGTCAGGTTGACTAACGGCGACGTCAGGTTGACTAACGGCGACGTCAGGTTGACTAAGGGACGACAATGAATATTTTAAAAACTTGAGGACCAAATTGAACTTTTTAAAACAATTTGGGGACCAAAATAAACATCTTAGAACAATTTGGGGGACCAAAATGAGCATTTTAAAACAATTTGGGGACCAAAATGAACATTAAAATATTAAACTTAATGCCACGTGTCATTAGGTTTGACGTCGCCGTTAGTCAACTTGACGGAAGGACTTATTTGAACAAGTTTAATGAATTAGGGGACCAAAATGAACATTTTAAAAACTTGGGGACCAAATTGAACATTTAATAACAAATTGGGGACCAAAAGTGTAATTTAGCCTTCAAATATATGTTGATGACATAATCTTTGGTGCTACTAGTGAATATCTATGCAAAGAGTTTTCTAAGCTAATGCAGAAAGAATTTGAAATGAGCATGATGGGAGAACTCAAGTTCTTCCTTGGGCTTCAAGTTAAACAAACAGTGGACGAGGTGTACATCCATCAAACTAAGTACACAAAGGAACTTCTAAAGAAATTCAAGATGGATGATTGCAAACCAATGAACACCCCTATGCATCCCACGTCCATACTGAACAAAGACGATAAAGATAAAAGGTAGACCCAAAGGTATATAGAGGTATGATAGGATCTCTTCTATATCTTACTGCATGTAGACCGGATATTATGTTTAGTGTAAGTTTAAGTGCTCGATTTCAATCTAATCCTAGAGAATCTCACTTATCAGCAGTTAAGAGAATATTTAG
Organism: Echinosophora koreensis; assembly: GCA_035048595.1. Taxonomy (NCBI): domain Eukaryota; kingdom Viridiplantae; phylum Streptophyta; class Magnoliopsida; order Fabales; family Fabaceae; genus Echinosophora; species Echinosophora koreensis. Next base: position 5,717,617 of record JAPCYP010000013.1, on the reverse strand, counting down.
ATATTTGAAAGGTACTACTAATCTGCGTTTGTGCTTTACGAAAAATGATGATTACAGATTAGTTGGTTTTTCTGATGCTGACTATGCTGGAGATAGACTTGAAAGAAAAAGTACCAGTGGAGGATGCCACTTCATTGGAGCTAATCTAGTCTCATGGTCAAGTAAAAGACAAAGTACCATTGCCTTATCAACTGCTAAAGCTGAGTACATTTCAGCTGCTAGTTGCTGCTCACAACTTCTAGGGATCAAACATCAATTGGAAGACTACAATGTGTTTGTAAGTAGTATTCCACTCATGTATGACAATACTGCTGCAATAAATCTATCTAAGAATCCAATATTGCATTCCAGAGCTAAGCATATAGAGATTAAACATCATTTTATTAGAGATTATGTGCAAAAAGGTGTTATTGATATACAATTTGTAGATGCTGACCATCAGTGGGCAGATATCCTTACTAAACCTCTTGCTGAGGACAGATTCATTTTTATTAGAAAGCATCTTAACATGATTTGTGTGGATTGATTGTGTGTCTAAATGTTTGTCGCGTCTACTGCATGCGCGTCCATTGCTTAAGTGCATCCAGTGTATGGTAAATGTGCGTCTAATAAGCTTCGCGTCCATTGACTATCTGAATGCTCTTATCTGACTCGTATATGCTATCTATAATTAATTTGCATTTATTTTGTTTTCAAGACATATTTAATTAAATTCTCTTTGCTGAATCAGTTACTTCCAGCAATCCCATCACTTGTTTTTTACATTTTCGAAAAACCTGCGTCGTGTCAGTATTCATTACATGTCTCTTCACACGTCTTCTTTTATTTTCTTTTTGAATTATTTTTTCAAGGGAACACCTCACATTCGAAACCTTTTTCAGTAAAACCTTTTCCCTCTGAAAAACCTTTCACAATCTCTTTCTTCTGCATTTTCGAGCTCTTTGTTTCCCCTGTTTCCAAACCCTAATCTTCAATCATCAACAATGGCTTCCTCAACTGCTGTTTCAACCTATGATGTCACTAAGCTAAATATTGGCATTGAGTACCACTTTGAGTTTGGAATTTTGAAGGAATATAATGTGGATGTAAGCAAATACATCAATACTGCTGGCTGGGATGGTCTCTTCATCGAGAAGGTCTCTGTGTACCCAGACCTGATTAGAGCTTTCTGGAAAAACCCCCAAGTCACAGACACTGAAGTATCTGGTACTGTGTTGGGAAGAAGGATAGTTGTCTCTGAAGCTACTATTGCTGCTACTATCAATTGTGCCCAGGAGGGGTTCATCATCTCTGATACTTGGGAACGAGACTTAGGAGGATCATAAGTTATTGCTTCTATTCTGATGAGGTCTGACAAGGTCAGAACTCATTCATGGAAAGTCGCGGAAATGAAGGATGAGGTTCGAATCCTTCATCAAATTCTGAACAAGACAGTTCTTCACAAGGCTGGCTCAAAAGACAATCTTTCAGCTTTGCACAAGTTATGTCTCGGCCATCTGATGACTGAGACAAATGTCAATCTTCCACGTATTCCCTGTGGAAGATTCAGAGAATATGTCTCCAACAAGGAGAAGGCATCTGCTATTCCTTTCTGTCATTTGTTGTCCAAGGTCTTCAAGGCTCAACAAATTTATGCGTATCTGGAGGTTAAAGCCCTTGAGGAACAAGCTATAATTCTCAAGGAGAAGGGTATGTCTGCTATGGTATTTGGCAAGGTAAACCTTACCAATATGAAACTGAGCATTGTTGCTCAAATAGAATTGGCTAAGGAAGAAGAGAGAATGAAGATAAAGGAAGAACAAATAGAGCTCAACAATGCTGAGACTCTAGGGCTGAAAAGGAAAACTGTTGGAAGAAAGACCACCAGAGCAAGGAAACCTGCTGCCAAGAAACCTACTGATGGCATTGTGATTAGGGAGCAAATTACTGATGCACCTCAACCTATTCTAACTCAGAAAAGAACCATGAATGTAGTCATGTCTCACAATGAGGATGAGGATGATGAGGACAACGTCTCCATTGGTTCTGTGTTGAAGAAACAAAAGCTTGCTGCTGTTGCTGTCCTAACAAGGACAAGACAACAACCTCAAAGAAGAGCCAAGTCTGTTATGGCTTCTGAGGTAAGCATCCCTGCTAATGATCCTATTCAATTAGCAGTTGATGCCTTAGTTGAAAGTTTCAATGATAATACTGCTACACCATCTATGTCACCACCATCACAACCAACACCTCACCCTGACACACATGTACAAACACTTCCACCACAACCTTTAACTGAATCACAATCCTCACCCCAATACACAGCCTCACCCCAATACTCATTTGTCCACTCATCTATCCAAACCTCACCAACAAGACCTCAATTCCAACCTATAATACCTGCTGATGATCCCTGGTTCAACCAACCAGATGATGTAGGGATCAATCCTGGAGCACCCTTTCCCAAAATCCCCAAGGTCGTTTTTCCTTATACTGACCCCTCCATTCTATATGATGGCAAGACTGAAAGCCTAGCCAAGGTTAAAAGAGATTGGAAAATCCTCTACCATACACATGAACCTCAACTTGAATTAACCAGACCTTTCTACCCACTACCTGAGTATGAATATGAGGAAGAGCCTACCTACTATCCCTGGTATTAACCTATTCCATATGAACCAAATGGTTCCCTTCCATCTACCTTATACAGTGAGATTGGACCTGCTCTCACTCACCTTCCACAAAAGAAATTTCCACCTAGAAAAATCTACCCAAAACTCATCAAATTCCCACCCTTCAAACCACACACTGATGGCGTAGACAGGCATATCATTCTTGTCTGGTGGACAAATCCACTCAAGGCTGCATCTAAGTACATTGAATGCCGGAGATCAAGAACATATGGCAGAGAGAAGTTCATTATGGACAGAAATACAAAATGGAAGAACTTTGTGCATCCAAGGGAGTATGGCAGAGCTTCTGATGTGGTGGACCACATCATGTATGCACATTTGAAGGCTGAGATTGAATTGCCAAGGTACATCAGAGCTGCCAATTTTGTTCCACCTAATTGGTTGTACCACTCCTCCAAGGAACCTAGAATTAGAGTGAGACCTCCCATGATTTGTCCAAGGCCGAATATAATTGATCTGAATCCGGACAAGGATGCCAAGTATAGGAAAAAAAAAACAAAGAAAATGCCTACTGATAGCTCCTGTCTGATTGAAATCATTGATGATCCCCTGATTGCTAAAGAGATGCTGAATTACTTGCTGGAGGAAAATGAGAATGAAGACAAGAGAACAATTTTGATGCCAGAGGCTTCTGGGCTTGTCACATTCATATATGCAATAGGGAAGCATCCTCCTCTGGATTGAATGAAGATGACAAGGGAGCCACTTCCACTGTTAGAGGAAAGTTTGGCTTCTCACATGTTAGGTACTATATTCATGAGGACACCATTGGTATTCCTTTAACCAGTCCTGTCTATGAGGAAGATTCTGTCCATTGGGCCCCAGATTTGCCTACCCATGCACCCTCTCCACAAGATGTTGAAGCTTCATCTGAGCATATTGAAGAGATAATTGATAAGGGACTAGATATGGATCAGGAAGTTGTTCAGTCTAAGGCTGTGCATGAATAAGTTGTTGAGTCTGCAAATAGACAAGGTACTTTTGGGAAGCATTCCTCACAACCATTAGCACTGGAGTTGTTCATCCTCATGAAGAATCCCAACACTCTCAAGCTCTTAGTATTTTACCAGGACAAGGCAATATACATGCAACTGCTGAAAGCTCCAGATCTTCTTTGCCACCAGACCTTAATGAGATTTTGGAGAAGAAAATTGAAGCTCAAGTGGCAAAACAGTTGGCGCCTACCAATGCTCTTTTAAGCCAAATGATTCAATTGATGACCAGCTTTCAACAAAACCAAGGTCAACAAGTTCAACCACCTCCACCACCTCCACCACCTCCAAATCAGAACCCTCCTCAACCACCTCCACCCTCATCTTAGTTTATCTTTTAACTTTTGGTCGATACTGACAATGATGGTCCACTCTTGTTTCCTTTTTGTCTGATGACAAAAAAGGGGAGAAAGGAAAAGGAAAGAGAAATAAATTTTATAAAAAGTCAGTTTTTGATCTAAGTGTTTTACTGCATATACATATCTGTTTAAATTGTTGTTTTTATGCTTTTTTGTTTAAACATATGTTCTGATATGTGTTAGCATGGTTACATGTCTGCCTCAATGCTCTGATGCTATGTTTTAGTACTTATTCTCAATATGTACTATATGATGTTTAAGATAATTAAGTTTGTATGCTTTGTCTTAGGGGGAGCTCTGTAGCTCTCTTAGACTGTGCTCAGTCAAATTTAATTAGTTTTTGTCATCATCAAAAAGGGCGAGATTGTTAGAACCAAAGTGGTTTTGGCTTAAATAATCTCTAAAGTTTTGATGTTAATAAAAAGGTTAAATTTGTATGGCAAAGTATTGTCAAAGATTTAACTTGTATGATTGAAGGCTTGCAGGATTACTAAGTTGTAGTATCGGGCCATTTTCTCAACCTCTAGACGAGTCTTCAAAACATTGGTAAAATTCTGAGTCTTGGCTAAGGTAATAGATGCTAGATGAGTATCTAAGTCTAAGAAATGAGTAGTAGACGAGCCAATAAATATCTTCCAGTAAAAATAGATAGTCCAAAGACTTTATAAAAGACGAGAAGTCATACTAGACGCCACATCAGTAGACGAGCTATTGAGAATAACAAGTCCAAAGACTTGGAACTAGACAAGAGTCAAATAGATGCAGTATCAGTAGACGAGCCTGCTTTACTGATAAGATAATTTTGAACATTCAAATACCTGCGCGTCTACTAGCTAGTAAAAATGAACCTGTCTAGTATCAGCGTATTTATTTCAAATGATTGTATATTTAATTCAAAGGAATATATGTCTCTTTCTCTTACTGCTTCATTTGTTAACTCTTTGTTTCTTGAGATTAGAAACCTAGTATCATCGAGAGCATAAACCTTTGTACTCTGTCACCTATATTGCTGTAAAGTTTAAACCAAGTACAAGGAAGGAAAGTCAGAAAGCAACCTTCGGTACAATAGGGAAGTGACAACTCTACTTTGAGCATTCCTCTGATAAACACGAGCACTTCTCCTTGAAGCATATCAAGTTATCAGTCTCAACAGATCCTAACATTTAATATCATGTCTAAACGGATACAATTTAAAGACCGTTGAAGAACTATAAATACTGGATGAACCTAAGTGAAGCACATAGAGACTCTATGATATCAAAAGTGTCAAAATTCTGCTGAAAGATACAGAACAAGTTTACTTGTAATCTTAACTGATCTTCAACTTTCGCACTCTCACACTTAGTGAGTTATTAGATCAAATCTGTAAATCTCTTTGTTAGAGTTAGAGCCTGAAGAGGCTTGGTAGAGAAAGAATACTTGTAATCTATTTGGAGAATAGTGGAGAAAACCTTCAGGTAGAAGGGACTGGACGTAGCTCTTGGTTGAAAAAAAGTGAATCAGGATAAATCACTTGTGTGAATCTTCTATCCCTTATCTTTTACAGTATTTGGTTATGCTAACTGTGGGGTTTTGGATCTGAGTTTTTTAACCTTTTTAAAAGGATTTTATTGTTCGTGTGTACTTATCTTGTTTTGCTTGCTAAAAGGTTTGAGAAAATGCCTTTCGAAAAACTGTTAAGAAACACAATTCAACCCCCCTTCTTGTGTTTCCCTATGTCAAATTCAAGTCTGAAATAACCGATCAGTGTTTTTATTTTTTACTGTTAACATAAGTTTGTAGGGGTAAATATGTCTTTACAATAAAATTTAAATATTTTTCTCTTCTACTTCTCTCTTACTTCTTTTCATCCAAATAACATAAAAATCTACTCATTTTCTCTTCTCTCCCACTTCTTTCTACTCTACTTGTTTTCTTCCTACTTCTTTTCCTATCCAAACCAAGCATTAATTTCCACTCTATCGTAAGCCTTGTGGGAAATGATTTTAGTCACTATCAAGGTATGTGTCTTTTCCAATTATGCTCTATAATTAAGTCAATTCTCATAGAAGATCAATATAATTTTTGTTGTATTATTTTTTATATGTGCACAAATTTATCATTTAATTACACTTTGTGTTACCAAATTTTTGTATGATTATATTGTAATTCTCTCACTTGTACATATGAGAGATGTGGAGGAATAGGTAATTTTTATGGTTAATATGCTAACCAATGTCAAGGAAGAGGTAATTTTTATGGGAAATGTTAACTTAAAGGCACTGATTAAGGATTCTAAAAGAGGAAGTTTATATGAGAAGTAGTGTATTTAGTGCATTGAAAAGGAATATTAATTTTTCAAGCGAATAATAATTTTTTTAAAAAATTTTGTAACTATTACTCTCATCATCTCATGATACTCGTTAGTGAGACCAAATTTTTATTAGGCATTTTCTTATTAATATAACACCATTTGTTGACTCAATTAGTTTAAAAGAATCAAACAAAATTTAACACTCCCAAGTACATATAGATTATAAATTCTAAAGATTAGGATCCTCTTCTTTTATTCTCTACTTTTTTTTCTTTCATGTTATGAGAGAGAAAGACAAAAAACAAGTTTGATCCTGCACACTAAAACAAATTTAATTTTGTGTCTTTATCTCTCTAACAAGAAAGGAAAAAGGAGAAGATCCAACTCCAAATTCTGTTTGTGGCAATATTTTGTTGATGGTCATCCGCCCCTAAGGAAATATTCTTTGTTGCCAAAGGACTATAGATGAATAACCTTGATGTGGTGAAATCCGTCGAATCTGTACCTAAGGCAATGGGTTAGGATCCTCTTCTTCTTTTGTCTTCTTTTTTTTTCTCTCTCGTGCTATTAGAGGTATAGAGACAAAATCAAATTTTAGTGGATCCTACGTACAAAAGTAAATCCTAAGGCAATTATCTAAGTTGACCAATGTTTACCTTTAAAAATGATAGGCATGCCGATTGCAAGCAATGTTTGAAAAATCAAATAAGAACTATTGGATGAAGATAGGAACTATTGAAAAATTGGAAATGGGTTTATTGCATTCAAAATTTCCTACATTCAATGTATTCAGTAGGTCGGAACTATTGGATGAAGATCGATAGACTCATATTTCAAGTTTAATTTTTAAATCTAATTTACCGATCTTAGAATATGAATTGTTCAATCTTCATCCATCTGTCCCGACCTATTGAATGCGGTGAATATAGGAAACTTTGATTGTAGACAATCCGGGTACAAACTAATCTATTCTTACATTTATTGTTTTTTTTTTTAAAAAAACATATTCCTTTTTTTTTTACAAAAGAAAAGTTAAGTCATTCTATTAAAAATCAAGACCGTAATACATCTGGTAACTTCATCACAATTTTGAAGGATAGTAATATATACAGCCACCCTTAAAGAGAGAGCAACTACACAGATTTCCCTCCTAACAAACTCTACCAAAGAGTTGGAAACAATGTACGAAAAAAGACTCCTACAATTTGAAATAATAACTCTAAAATCAGTTTGGTCCTCTTGAACATTTTTTATGCTATCCATTACAAACTTTGAGCCAAACTCGAACAACATCTTGGTTGAAACAAGCACAGTTAAAAATCGAATAGCATGAAGGAGACCTAGGGCTTTCCTTTCTTGCATCTAGAGTCTGGGAGAGTAACAGTAAGATTTAGCTTTGAAGAGATGTCCTTTCTCATCAAAAGAACTAATGCAAGAATCGATTGTCAGTTCACCGAGACTTAGTGCGTCTTGAAAAAAAAAGCTCAATGCACTGCCAATAAGTTTCTATTACTTTATTTGCTTTAACTAAAAATTTAGAAAGAAAATAGAAAAAACGGAAACATGCATCCGACCAATAACACTGAATAAGGCAATGAAGGGTAGGAACTGCTCGCTGGTTACCCAGGCTTCGATAATTCCAACTTAGAATATTCATTGCTTCTGGCAGGTCTGAGAACCAGAACCTGCCAACAAAATATTTCCTGTCAAAGAACCATCAGAATTGTTTTTTGGAGTAACATTGGATTCCTCCCCTTGTGTACTTGCATCCATGCATAGTCCCTCCATGTGCCTCCTTTTTTTGCGTTCCAAATTAATGGGGACAAAATCCATTGCATGAGAATTGGTAAGCATATCAGCATTTATTGTGGCATTATTATTATTATTATTTCCATCATTGCCATAAGGCATATATGATTGTGCCAGGATTTGAATTTATGATGGCTGATTGTAACAAGTAGATAATTTGTTGAGAAAAATTAGGGATAACAATCCCATTAATGCTACCGTTTATTTCTCCATAGGATCTGCCTTCTTGATTGTTTGCGAAAACGGACAGCAGTAGGCTCTGATGCCGGCGTCGCCGTCGACGAAGGGCCATCCTCCTTCAGCCATTTGTTTCCACTCATAGTACCTCTGCGTGGTTCAACTTTGAGATCAAGTCCCAGTTCCTTGTACCATCATTATAAGCCATAGAAAAGAGAGACTCATAGAACTGTTGGAAAAGATGCCCAGACGCTCGTGCCATTCACCCTCTGGCTTTATCACTTTCTTGAACTTCTTGAGAGGAAGTCCCTCCATAGTAGCCTCCAAACCGCCAGCCATGAGAAAAAGCAGAAAGATAGAAGATGAAAACTTGACTCTCACACAAGTAGAGAGAAAAACGAAGCTCTCAAGAAGGGAGAAAAACCTGACTCTCACACAAGTGGAGAGAAAAACCATCGTGTCTTGTTTGTTCTATGGTATGTTTCTAGACCACTTAAAGCGTGTATAGTTAGTACTTGGTAACAACTATGAAAAAAAAAATTCTCATTAATATAGAAAGAATTAATTTTGATGTACTTTCATAATAAAGTTTTTTATACTATCAATCAATTACAAATAATTTTTTATATGACTTTTATATACAACATATTGATGTTGCAATTTGTAATTGGTTGATAGTATAACAAAATCTTTACATTGAAAGTTCATGTCAATTAAATCTATATAAAAAACTTGACAAAAATCTTAAAAATAAAACGAAAAAAAATTCCAAAATTTACATTTTTCCCCAATTATTTTCCAAAGTACTATTTTCTTGTTCCCTATTGGGAAGCTTCTATTTTTTTAATTATCAAAATTATTTATTAAATTAAAATTTTGTTTTGAAAGAAATATAACATGGTAAGTCGCCAAAATGAGGTACTAACTTCCCAACTTGAATATGAAAAAAGAAAGGAATAACCAACAAGGGAAATCAACAAATGGGATATTGATTTCTCAATAAGAAAAAATAAAAAATAAAAAATGGTAAAAGGAAAGTCGGCTACCCAATTACCGACTTCCAATAAATTAAAAAAAGGTGAGTAGTTTTCAAATGATAAGGAAAAATGTATATTTTGAGTAAGATTAAATTTTACTAAAATTGTTGTTTTTTAAGCAAAATTTATTTTCTAATAGAAGTTAATATGTTTGGTTAAGAAAAGTTAATTCAAAGGACAACTTTTTTTTTCCTTCAGAAATGTTGTTTATACTAAATCTAAATGGTTGAACATTCAAATTAAAATTGGTAAAAAAAAAAAAAAAAAACTGATTAAAATAGAATCGGGTTCTTCTTCTCATCTTGAAACCAATAACATTCTTTTCATTTTACCATTACAAAACCAACTATCAAATAAAAAATTCCAAATTATATAAATAATTTAATTTTTTATAATTTACTGTATAAAAGTAATTTATTTTTTACACAACTTAAACTTGTATTATCTTAAAATCAATTCTGAATAAACACATAGTTCAATAACAATCAGTTTTTGACAAATAATTCAAACCCACACTAAAAATGATTGGTTTAAAAGCTGTTTTTAAGAGAAATATCTTTCCCATGGTTGAGGTTGTTGAAAACCTAGAGCTGCCTCTCTCTCTCAACCTCCCTTTACTCTTCTCTTCCTTCTTCCTCATCCACCAGAGGAGGTGGTTTTGGGGCATTTTTTGGCCTGTAATCACCCATCTACGTCGTTTTTCTCTCCTTTTATCTAAATAAGTGGTTTTTCCATATAGATCTGGTTTTTCTTTCGTGTTTTCGTCGTCTGCGTACGGCGGTGTTTGGTTCGTCGTTTTGTTGCGGCATCATTTGGTTTCCAGTTTTGTTGCGGTGTTCGTTTGGCTCAGATTGGCAGATCAGTTTAGATCCATTGCAGATTCAATCAAGACTTGGGCGTCAATATTACAGATCCGGAGGCATGGGTATTCCGGTCACTTTGATTTTGTCACATTTGTAGTTTGCCGTGTTATGCTATTAACCTGGATGTTGTGAGTTTGTTCGCAGATTCATCCTTTTCGGTTTTTAGCGACGTTGAATTTGTGTTGTTTTCGATGTATTTTACTAATTTGAATGAATGAATATCATTTTTAATTAAAAAAAAAGAGAAATATCTTTCCCAAATACCAACTTTAGAAGAGAAAAAAAAATGACGATTGTGATGAGATATTATAAGATTTATTTATATAATCATTTTTTTTTATAAATAATAAGACCATGATAAAAATATGCTAACTAAAAAATAATATAAAAATATATTCTATTACCTTGTGATGGAACTCCCTCCGGTCCACAATTTAAGCAAAAAATCTCAAAATATCCTTCATTTAATATAAATTTAGTTTTTCAATGACTCATTTTATTCTCAACAACACAAATTTAATAAATAAAAGGAACGGTAATTTAGGTAACAAACTTATTTTCTTATTCCTAATGATTCTTTTAAATGAGATTAACTAACTATTTTAATATGTATATCCTATTTAATTTTTGCTTATAATAGAAACAGGAAGGAGTATATGTGCAGTTATTTTTATTTTTTATTCTTTTCTGAACAAATAGAAAGAACAAAACATTAACCAATCCCGGTAGCCAAAGCTCCTATTGATTAATGTTTTGTACGAATGCGCGTCAAAGTGCAACGGTTCATCTGTTGGTACCGACCAGCGTTGCAGGCTGCAGCCTTCACCGTCATCGGTTGCATCAACATTCTAACTTTCCACTGCTCACACGACACAATCTCCCAATCTCCCAATCAAATCATAAATCTAATCCAATCCCGCTTAAGGACCTGTTTTACTAGATATTTATGTCAGATTTTATGTTTTCAAGTCGGTTATTGCTGGTTTACAGTTTTCTATTTTTATTTTCTAATTTTAAAAATAATTATAATTAAATAATTATAAAAATATCATATTATTTTCATCCTGGTTTTTAATTTTAAAGGTTTGTATAAGAAACATGTAAACAAACAAAAAATTATTTTAGTGTTTTATGTATAAATATTTGAAAACAAGAAACAAAATAAAAACAGGTGATACTTTTATAATTATTTTAGTTATAATTATATTTAAAATTAGAAAATAAAAATAGTAAATAAAAATACAAATCATACAAACCCTTAAGCACCAAAAGGTTCCCAGTAAAAAAAAAACGAAAAACAAAAAACCACAAGGTTCGGTTAGAACGTAACATGTATAATCCAAGGAACATATTTCTTCACACTTGAAGTTCTACTTTTTTAAACTTAATTGTATCCCAAAAAAAAAAAAAAAAAAAAAAAAACTTAATTATTTGTTAATAAATATATTGTTCACACCGAAGAAACCGATACACGATCCAACAAAATGCCACTTTCCAGTTCACAAAACCGCGGACCGCAATTCAAAGTTTCGAAACAACTCACCCTTCCTTTTCTTGCTTCAACCAAAAGGCTTTCCCTTCTCTTTTCACAAAAACAGAAACTCCGCTTTTTATTATTATTATTTTAATTTATTGTATAATAGTATATATTGATTAATAACTTTTAATTTCAATTTTTCAATTTTTTCATCTATTCTCTTTTGACACTGCTTTGTTTACCAGCTGCTCTAGCTTAGAATCTTTCTCAAATTATAGCCGTTATAGTAATCCAAATCCGCGGTTACACAAGTTTACCTGGTACGCTGGTACATTGCTGTCAAAAAACAAAAAAGTTTACCTGTTACATTGTGCCACATATGAATATAATTATTTATTTTTATCCATGATATATATGATATGTCAATTTAAATAAATATAAATATTATTGGAATGTCCCATTCAAATTCAAATAACACAATTATTGAGAAGAAAAAAAACGTCGGCATTTGTTGTTTTATTCCCTTTGTACTTTCCCTTTCACAAGTTCCACAATTTTCTTTTCTTATAGATTATAGATTCCTATTTCTTCTTCTCCGTCCCTCCATAAACCTTTCCCTGCTCTGTTCCACACAACTAAAAGAAACAAAGAATTAACAGAAAACAAAGGAAACTCGTTTTCTTGTTTATCTGGTTTCAGAACATCACCTATTCACAACCCTTGGTCTCTCTGTTTCACCATAACAGAATAAGAGGCCAAGGAAACAAAGAAGCCTTTTTTTTTCTTTTCCTTTTCCTTTTATAATTACAATATATTATACTTTTATTTTTATTTTTAGTGCCTTTTCTTTTCCCTTATCAGCATCTGATTCCTCGTGGTTTCGTGGGGGATAAAAAGGTGTTGCTACATTTTCGGTGATTCTTCAAACCCCACTTTCAGAAACGGTTGTTTTCTTCCTTTTCTCTCTCTCTTTTTTATCAAAAGAGGAGAGGGTTTTAGTTTTCATTTCCGTTTCAGCATACAAAACAAGCTCTATTTTTCCCACCCCAATATTTGATACATTCCTTCTTCACTTTCCTTTTACCTTTTCCAACAAATTTTTCTCATAAAGGAACCATTTTTAATGGAAAACGTGTGGATTCTGAGATGGGTTTTGGTTTTTGGGTTGATGGGGTTGTGGTGTTCTGTGGAAGGGCTTGGTGTGAATTGGGGTACACAGGCAACACATAAATTGCCACCAGACACAGTGGTTAAGATGTTGAAGGACAATGGGATTCAAAAGGTGAAGCTTTTTGATGCAGATGAGACAACAATGAGTGCTCTTGCTGGAACTGGGATTGAAGTCATGGTTGCTATCCCTAATAATCAGCTTGCTGATATGAATAGCTTTGATCGGGCCAAACAGTGGGTTAAGAAGAATGTCACGCGTTATCACTTCAGTCAGGGAGTTAACATCAAGTGAGTTTTGCAAAAAAAATTTATTATCAATTGACTGCTTGAATTGTTATTATTAGTAGGGAAATGATAACTGGTGTGGATACTGGTTAAGGAATTAAAAATATATGTTAGTATAGAAGTGACATTTTTTATTTTTCAATAAAATCTTACCTTCTCTTTATTCCTTAACCGACCTAAAAAAGTTTTTTATCATGGTTGCCATCCCTTTTTTATGTTATTTTCATATAAATTTTAGAGTTTATTTGATATCAGATAAGAATAAGATAGTTAGTTTGGCATTTTAAACTAGTTCATTTGATGCCAAGTCCTTCTTTCTTTATATTGTATTTCTTGGAGAATTTAGCTTTGAATCCCTAAATTGATCTTGTGGCCTTTATTATAGCTTATGTTTTTCCTTATGGGAAATCCAATGTTCTGAACCGGAGTTTGAACGAGTCAGAATTTTGGGTTATGGCTCAGTTAGCTCAATTGGTTAAATTAATTGTTTAAGTTAAACTAAACTAGGCAACATAATAAGAATAAGAAATAAAAAAGAAAAGAAAAAAAAGATCGAACTATAAAAGCCTGGTCGAGTGAGTGTTTAACAGGTTGAACCGCCCAGTTTTTGAAACATTGGGAAAATCAGTTGTGTAAGGAATCTTTCAAAAGTGAACCCAAAGTTGTCTCTTATCTCAAGGAAAGCTCTGTGTACTTTGCGATACCCCAGAATTAGATTCTTTAATTTTGGTAGTGGTGCCTCGTTGAGTCGAGTGAGTGTTTAACAGGTTGAACCGCCCAGTTTTTGAAACATTGGGAAAATCAGTTGTGTAAGGAATCTTTCAAAAGTGAACCCAAAGTTGTCTCTTATCTCAAGGAAAGCTCTGTGTACTTTGCGATACCCCAGAATTAGATTCTTTAATTTTGGTAGTGGTGCCTCGTTGAGTCGAGTGAGTGTTTAACAGGTTGAACCGCCCAGTTTTTGAAACATTGGGAAAATCAGTTGTGTAAGGAATCTTTCAAAAGTGAACCCAAAGTTGTCTCTTATCTCAAGGAAAGCTCTGTGTACTTTGCGATACCCCAGAATTAGATTCTTTAATTTTGGTAGTGGTGCCTCGTTGAGTCCTTGTTGGCTTGTAGTAACGTTTTATGTGGCTGAGGAGAAGGATATTTGTTCTAAGAATCATTTTCCCATTCTTCAAGGTGATTGCTGGGTAATACTTGGGGGAAGAGAAATTATACAAATATCTGATATTCGGATAACTTTTTGTCATAATAGTTTTTTTAGCAAACTATGTATACTTTGTGTATCATGAGAAGTTATCCGAGTTAGTTGTTCAAATAATACTGATCTAAAATATATGTGTATATACCAAAAAACCAAAATATGTCTTGGATATTTATATTTATGTTCTATACTATCCATCCCAACTCCTCACTTTTCTGTGTTTGATGGTGATTTTTCCAAGTAATCCATTCCATCACTGAGGATTTTTTGATGATCAGATATGATTTCTGAAGTGAATATTCTTTTATAAAAAGGAAGGGGGAGTTTTAAGTTACTGATTAAGACAACAGGCTAGAGTGCATCAAGAAGGAATAACACACAGAACAATTAGAACTTGTAGGGCATGTCGGTTCTATGGCTTTCACCTTTCAGTTCTCCAGTTCTGACTTGTATTGGTTAACAAGAAGTATGAATGATTTTAAAGAAGTTAGGCATTTGATTTGTGCTTGTAGACAATTTATTAACCATAATGATCATGTATATCCATAGTTTATGGTTCTTCACTTCTTTAACGTTTAGATGGAAAGGTTGCTTGTTTAATGCTACATGTTAAGCTTCATTGGATGGAGATTCAATATTTTCTTATTATAATTGTATCAACTTCTCTTGAAATGCTAATCTTTGTCAGCTTTAGGCAAACTTGTAAAATATTTTGGGGAATAATTTGGAATTATGTTAGGTTTGGGCTCTCAGTTATAACTTAGTCTGCAAAGTTGGTAATATCTGTTTTTGCCATTGGAGTGGTCAAACTCTCAAATATTGGTGTTGCTATGCTATGAGACTCTTCACAGCTATATCATTGCCAACCTTTATTTATAGGAAATTAGGAAGTATTAATATTGTCATGGTGTGAAAACTTTTTTCTCAACTTTGATTTTTGACCCCTCAGAACTATATTGCCTTTGATGTTTTTGATTTAATTTTGGGTTCAGGGAGAATAATTTTGCACTGTCTATTTTTTTCGCCTAAGTATATATATAATAATGCATTGTATCTATGTTCTTTCACAGGTATGTAGCAGTTGGGAATGAGCCATTTTTGAAATCCTACAATAATTCATTCTTGAATATCACCCTACCTGCACTACAGAACATTCAAAATGCCCTTAATGAAGCTGGTTTTGGAGATGCCATAAAGGCTACAGTACCCTTAAATGCTGATGTGTATCAGTCTCCAGATGATAATCAAGTTCCATCTGCAGGAACATTTAGGCCTGATATCAGTGATCTCATGACCCAGATAGTGCAATTTCTGAACAAGAATGGTGCACCGTTCACCGTAAACATTTACCCCTTCTTAAGTCTTTATGGGAATGATGATTTTCCTTTTAACTACGCCTTCTTTGATGGGGTGGACAATCCCATAAATGATAATGGGGTTGCATACACCAATGTTTTCGATGCAAACTTCGATACCTTGGTTTCTGCCCTCAAAGCTGCAGGATATGGAGACATGCCCATTTTGGTAGGAGAAGTAGGATGGCCTACGGAAGGCGACAAGAATGCCAATGCAGGCAATGCTTTAAGGTTTTATAATGGCCTTCTGCCAAGGCTTGCAGCAAATAAAGGGACTCCGCGCCGGCCTGGATCCATTGAAGTTTATCTGTTTGGGCTTATTGATGAGGATGCTAAGAGCATTGCTCCGGGGAGCTTCGAGCGTCACTGGGGAATATTTAGATATGATGGGCAGCCAAAGTTTCCAATGGATCTTTCTGGCCAGGGTCAAAGCAAATTTCCCATAGGTGCACAAGATGTGAAATATCTTGCACCAAATTGGTGCATGTTTAATCCAAATGCTAAGGATCTCAGCAAACTTGCAGAGAATATTGACTATGCTTGCACCTTTGGAGATTGCACTGCACTTGGGTATGGATCTTCTTGCAACAACCTGGATGCTAATGGGAATGCCTCATATGCATTTAATATGTATTTCCAGGTGCAAAATCAGAATCCCATGGCATGCAATTTTCAAGGTTTAGCCAAGCTTAGTAGACAGAATATTTCAACACCTACATGCAATTTTCTTGTTCAGATAGTACCTTCTTTATCCTCTTCTTTGATGCCCTCACTTGTAACCTCCTTATTTATTACCTTATCTATGATTCTGTTATTCTAGAATTTTCTTGTACATGCATTAGAGGTGGTATTTTTTAACTATGGTTTCAATTTTCATGATTTCTTCTTGATGGTCCGGATGATATTTTGTTTGCACTTTGCAGATTCATTTAATAAAATTCACTGATTGAGTATAGTTCAGATAGTGAACTTGCCTTGTAAGAACGAGTAGGCTATGCTCTTGTATGTACCTGTTTATGCTTTTGTTTCTTTGTTTTTTACTTTATTTTTTTATTTTTTTATTTTTGGTGTTTGGGAATTCAATGGAATTCATTTTGGTTGGATGAGATAGTAGAATTACTTTTAAAATATATAGATGCATTTTTTAAAAAATTTATAAGTTCCATAGCTAAAGTCAATTCTATTCATGGTAAAAGATAGAAAATTTTAAAAAATCTTGTGATTAGGTGATCTGATTTCATTCATACAAGTCTTGGGATAATTGGATTATTTTTGTAGAAGTTTGTCTATTTTTTTTGTTACCATGTTATAAGTGTGAAGTGTTTACTGACTTTGCCGATGATTAATCTCCGTCGGGGAATTTGACTGGCCACCTTTAGTACGGTTTTTCTTGCCAATCACATTTTTTTTTATCACAAGACTCGAATCAAATACTTTATTTAAGAGATTTGAGTTCAGTTTTACTCAGAGCAACGTGATGTTAGTGGAAGTTTGTTTATTTGATAACTAAAAAAATACTTCATCTACCATACCAATTTTATACTAGGTGTGTCATTTTTCAATTCAAAATTTAGTACAACTTCACAGAATGTGGTGAAAGAGTAGCCCTACTTGGCCATGTTCTTTCGTACCTGCTATGGTTTGGCCTCGATCCTCGATTTATAGCGAGAAAGCAAACATCCACACATAAACACATTTTTCAAAGAAAATAACACACCATGGAATAACAGGAATTAACTTATGCATAAGTGAACATCAAAACAATAAAGATCACTAAGGTGAAAAAAATTGCATTAGTAAACATTGAACTATAAATAAACAAACAAATAAACAAAACCCTTAACTAAGAGCCCCTAATGCAAGTATAGCACTCCACCTTCATATGAGAGAGCCAACGAGCTTAACGGAAAGTATGGAAGAAGGACAATAGGGATGTAAGTGGATACAATCCAACATCTGATTTCTGTTGATTTGAATCAAACTTGACCCATTTAGGGAGTTTGGATTGCTCCATTAAATTGGATTGGATTAAAATATTAGAATTCGAAGATGATCGGTTTAGATCTTGAGTTAATGAAATTTGGACCCATTGAACCCGAAGGGGACCAAACTAAAATTTTAGTTTTTTAGAGTCAATAATCAATCTTACACTCATCACACATTCATTAGTGAACCCTAACTAAAATCCTCTCTTCTTCTCCTTTCCTCACTGAAGGACCCTAACAATGCCACCCCTCCCTCACACTCTCACCCACTCCTGAATGATGGTGGCATTCTCAATCTCTTTGAGCTCGACTTCGATGACCCAATCTTTAGTCTTTGTGTTGACTTTTATCAAAACATCATGGATTCGAATGCCGGATGGTAATGAGTTTCAACGATAATTACCATCACATGCTTTCAAGCTTGAAAAGTTGCTAGTGCAACTACAACAATGGGGTTTGAAGATTTCACAGATTCGATCATTCGCGTATTACAAAACGACGTCTTTTTCTTCATCTTTGTCTTCATCTTCTTCTACTTCATCATCTTGTTCATCGATGTTCATCGATGTCATTATCGTTGTCTTTGACATCACCATTGGTGGCATTTTTAGGGTCGGGGTTCTTATTCTGATTGGTCCATTAGTTTTTCCCCCTAAATCTTTTACTATATTTCAAAAATTTAAAAGTAAATATAATTTAAAAAAATATGTCGACCCAATAAATCGATTTGAATGACCTAAAGAGAAAGAAGCGATAACACTGATGGACCAGATGCGTCCATTCTTCAATATACGGATGATACAATTTTGGTTGGGGAAGCCTCTTGGGATAACTTATGGGCCATGAAGTCGGTTCTAAGATGTTTTGAATTAATCTCAGGTCTTAAAGTGAACTTTACAAAAACAAGAGTTATAGATATCAATGTGGAGGAAGGTTTCAATAGGCAAGCTATGGTGTTTTTGAATTGTAGAGAAGGGAAGCTACCTTTTAAATACCTAGGCTTACCAGTAGGAGCTAATCCAAAGAAAGTTTCAACTTGGGAACCAATAATTGAGGTGATGAATAAGAAATTAGCAGCCTGGAAAGGGCGTCATCGGTCTTTTGGGGGGAGGATTACATTAATCAATTCAGTTTTGAATAGTATTCCCACTTTCTCCCTTTCTTTTCTAAGAATGCCAAGGAAGGTAATCAATATTCTAATAAAAATCCAAAGAGACTTCCTGGGGGGGGGGGGGGACTGTGAAAAAAGGAAAATAGCGTGGGTGAGGTGGGAAGTGGTATGTAGGTCCAAAGAGGACGGAGGATTAGGAATAAAGAACTTAGAATGGTTTAACCTTGCTTTGTTAGCAAAATGGAGATGGAGATTGCTTAAAGAAGATAAGGGGTTATGGAGAGAGATACTGGCAATTAGATGTGGGGCAGAAATAGAAGGAACTGCATCTCTCGACATAAATTTAGGCCAAAACAGTGGGTCTTGCTGGCGGAAAGGAATTTGCAGACTTGGTATATTTGCTTCTTCAGAGGATTGGTTTCAAATAGGCCTAAATAGGCGGGTGGGAGCAGGAAACAAAATAAGGTTTTGGGAGGATGTTTGGTATGAACCAACATCTTTTAGAGACATGTTTCCAAGACTTTACTCGGTGTCAGAGGACAAGAATAAAGTGATAGGTATTCTTGGAACTTGGATGCGGGAGAGATGGGAATGGAAATTAAATTGGAGGAGACCTCTATTTGAATGGGAACAAGAATTATGGGCCTAGTTCGCTGGAACAATTTTTCAGGCTAGCCAAAGAAGATATGAGGATGACAAATGGGAATGGTGTTGGGATAGTTCTAGGTTGTACTCGGTTAGATCGGCTTATAATTGGTTACAACAGTCCTGTGAACCATTTGTTTCTTCAGTGTAATAGAGTCTTTTTAATTTGGATGAATCTTTATGCTTGGCTGGGTTTTTCGGTCACTTTACCGGATAATATAAGAGCCTTATTCATTCAACATAAAGATTTGTTTAGGGGGAAAAAAAAGTGAGAAATAGGGTGGTGATTCTATGGCATTCAGTAGTATGGACAATTTGGCTAGAAAGAAACTCAATCTTCTTCAATAATGGGAACTTTGATCTAGGGAGGGTGATGGAATTGATAAAAGGCAGATCGTGGACCTGGTTAGTTGCTAATAGGAAGTGGAAGGTTCAATTTGTGGGTTGGTGCATAAACCCATTAGAGTGTCTATATTTTAAGTGTTAGAGGTGTGATGGTTTTGTCTGGTACGCTGGTTTTAAAAGATCCCTTCTTTTCCTAGCTTGGGAGTTTTTGATTTTGAGCTATCCTGGTTTCTTTTTGCTGTGTTGAGACTGGTTTTTTAGTGAGGTGGTGTGATATATGATTCTCTATTGTTGATCATCGTTTGCTGTTCCTAGTTAATTTTTGCTCCACAGAGATATGCTATTTGTGTTGCTAGGCTGAGGATGAAGCTTTCATGAATCTGACCATGTTGTGGTACCTAAGGAATTGTCTATGCTTGAAAGGGAAAAGGACTTCAAAATGATTGGAAAAAGTGGAGTGTGAGAGTTACAAAAGTGAGTTGGAGTTATGGTGAGTGATGAGTTGTGGTGAGGCTTTGTGTGGTGAGGGAGTAATTCAACAAAGGCATGCAGGAGCACAAGGAATTAATTTTTGTTAACATTTTATATGTGGTTTGTTAAATTTTTTCAGGTGTATTGCTCAAGGTGCAGGGTCGGAAATATTTGTGGGGCTGGTTTTTGACAAAATGGGTGGAGAGAAGGATTGATTTGGTGTATGGAGGTGGTAGATTGGCGCTGATGGGTCTGGTTTCTCAAGCAGTTCATGATGGGGGGCGCCATGTTCTAGGGTAGGATTTGGATGCTATGGGATTGGAAAAAAATCTGCAAGAACTTTGTTTTGGATTATGTTTCTTTGTTTAAGGAAGTGAGTTAGACTGTTCTGGAGGGCTGAGGATTTTGGATGCTGAAGATGCTGTTACAGTTTGCATTATTGGAAGTTGTCTTATGTACTTCTATCATAAGGAAGAATCTGTTCAGATTGCTGAAGGTAAACCAGGGTACAAAATTCAATTCCTTCGTCTCAGAAAAGTTGACTTTGGTGCCTGGGGACACTTCTCAAGAAGAGTTAAATTTGAAGGAATCCATTCTGTAGGATGAGATTTGCAATCAAACTAATGTTATAGTTAATTTATCTGCAACATCTAACTTTGTTGAAATGTGCTTATTTGGTGGCGTTGAGGATGATTTTTGTGGCAGGGGATTGGATCAAAGAAACAAGCTATGAGTTATACTTTTTGGTGCAGAATTTGGTTAGCAATTAATGTTACTTGGATATTTGGTTTATTCATAATTGTCTACTGGGCTTCTCAGTTTCGTGGGAGGGTCAATGATGGGTCCTCTGCATGATTAATAGAGTAGGATTCTGTTTTTGTGGACTAATATTGGGTTCTTGGGTTCTTGGTGGACATAGTTAATTCTCAACCAAGTGCTATAACTGTGACACCCTTCTACCCCGCATGTTATAAGACATTTAATGTAAAAGAAATTAAAATAAAAACATGCAATTATTGAATAAAATAAAACAATTGTCCATAGGTAGAAAATTCTCACATAAACCAATTTACAACGCGGAAATAAACCAAGTTTTTAAAAAACTAATAGACAAATAAAATAATAACAAGCATCCCAACCCGATGTCACAACAGAGCTGGTATAACCATTCCGTACATCATGGAAAAACAACTAAACGAATCTAACTAAACAAAGCGAAAGGCCCTAACTATGAGCGGCGGCTCCTCAGAGTCACTTCTCTCCGGGCTGCTCGTCATCCTCTGCAAAATGCTGATCAGGCCAAACACAAACAAATAACAAGGAGTAATATTCATGTAAACATATACAACATGGGAATAGGAAGTAAACAACCAGCATAGCAGCATCATCAACATATATAACTCATCACATATCAACATCATCATCATCAATATGCTATGCAGTGCAATGCAACACTACTCCACTACTCCAACTATGCATGTGGATCCAAACTAACTCAGGATGAACGACTTTGGAGTTACATATCCGTATTGTCCATAGAAGCACCAACACCGGCAGTTCACCAAACCTTGGGTGAACCCCATAGATAGCCAACGCATCAAACCGTGGATGCCTCATCACGGGGGGCTTCGGTCACCAAACCATCGGGTGACCTACCGTGGATGGCCAGATCACCGTACTCTCGGGCGATCTCCCCTATGTCGAACCTCCCCCATCAACCAACTCCAATGCTATATGCAAATGGCACAGGGCCATGAGGCTCCCGAGACTTCAACATTATCATCAACTTAACCTTAGACCCAAACCGTGGGGTCAAGGCTTCCTTGGCCACTAAGCACCAAGGTTCAACTCAACATGCTTGGGTCAATAAGCACCCAAGACTTCAACATCAATAACGCCTTAGACCCAAACCGCCCTGTACCTTGACCGTTAAGTACTAAGGTACAACCTATCAACATGCGGTAACCCAACGGATACCGACTTAACCTCTTATTATCTTAATCATCTTAGATAATTATTAATTAAGTTGTCTAATCTTAATCTTTGATTAGCTATGTCAACTTATCATCATTGGGAAATGGGGTTTGAAACCCCTTAAGTCCTTTAATTCTGTTTCTGTCCAGTAGGGGTGAGCACGGTCATGCTTAACCCCTAGCACGGTCGTGCTTAACTTAAGACGAGCATGCTGCCGCTTAAGTCGAGCACGGTCATGCTTCATATCCTGCACGGTCGTGCTCCTCTGCTGTATGGCCGTGCTTAAAGCGCGGCCATTTCCAGAATTCAAATGGGAGCACGGCGGTGCTCCCTGATCCGCACGGTCGTGCTCATTGCGGGACAATGCTGTTCTGGGCAGAGTTCAAGTCAGATTCTTAACCAATTTTTAGGATCTTTTATCCATTAAATTTATCACGTTTTTCAAACCTATTTTTACCAGTTAAAATCTTAACTTATAAACTCAAAACAACAAACCATGACCTCAACCAATCATCCAACATTATTATGCCAAAAATCATCAATCATGACATCATGTTCATATTAACCACCACAACATAAGCATAAAGACATATTATGAACATAGGCATATAAAACAACACACTGACATCAAGAACATATTATCACAATAGTCAATCAATTATCATATTAAATCATACAACGACTCTGGGGTTATGGGGAACCCCTTTACCTTACATTACCCCCATTGCCTAATGAATACAATACCCTTCTCCCCATACCTGGATTGAAGGTTGCTCTAACAATTGTTCCAAACAGCAAACCGGTCCCGAATCCTCAAGAGGCTCACTCCGAAGCTAAGCCTTGGATAACCAAAAACATCCTTGGTCAGTTTCTCTAACGAAAACAATAAAGAAACTGAAGAGAGGGGAAGGGACCATTACCTCTAAACCAACAAGACTCACAGGGGGCTCCCAATTGCTTCCAAAACTCCAGAAATGGGTTGAGTTTAATGGAAATAGGGAAAGAGATCACTCTGGCCGAAACTGGTGACAGCTGCCAACACAAAATAGGGTTAACTCATCACCCTCGGTTTTTGTGCCAACTATATAAAGGCTGCACCTGAGCACGATCGTGCTCACCCTTGAGCACGGTCGTGCTCAACTTAGCGTCACCGAGACGCGGTCAGCGCATTGAGCACGGGCGTGCTCACTATTGAGCACGGTCATGCTCAACTTGAAATCAGAAACACGCTTCTGACTTTAAGCACGGACGTGCTGGATAATGAGCACGGGCGTGCTCATGTACCAGAAAGGGACTTTTAAGCCAAAATCTCACTTAACCCTTAACCAATGCTTTTAACTTAATAGAACTAGCTTTAAAAAAACACTTACGAAAAACGGGGTGTTACAATAACTATGACCCTTGGGCATACTATATGGTTGCTTAGGTGTATTAGTGGTTGCCTTGGTGGATAAATTAGCTTTGTTTATACATTTTTGTATGTAAGTTACTTGTATATGGGTTTTGAGTACCTTATGTACTCCTATAAATATAATTTTGCTTATCAAAAAAAAAAAAAAAGAAGCGATAACACTAAGAGCTTGTTTGGAAAAGCTGGAAAAAAAAAGATTATGCTGATAATCTGTTTTTGTATAATCGATTATTATGATAATCAATTATAATCAGAATCTGTTTTTGTTTGGGTATGTTTGCTGAAAAACGATTTTAAGATAATCTATTTCGTTTGGGTGGTGCAAAAAAAATTTATTTTTAGATAGATAAAACAACTTGTTTTCTTCATTAGATGCTTATCATTTGATACTTTTAGATACTTTTCATCATAAAAAAAAAATCAAAAAGAAGGGAATAGATGCTTCTAAAACAACTTTATTTTCAAGAAAAAAGCTTTTTCTATAATTTAAGTTGATTACCAAACAGATTATCTCCGAAACAACTTTTCATACCAAAAATAGTTGAAACTAGAAAATTTCAGTTTTTCCAAACATATTCTAACTAGTGAAAAACCCTCGTTGGCACCAAAGACAGAAAATATTTCAAATTCAAATCATGCCTATCATTATTTGATACTAGGAGTCTAGTACTACTCTAGTAGGAATCAAACTTGATGGATACATTTGTTTGGATAATTTCCACTACTCAAAACGTAAAATAAAGTGGGTAGAAAGTTGTCTTCATCCTATATTAATAAATTAAAATTAAAAATCAATATTTTTTTTTATAAAAAGAAAGAATATCAGCCTGCAATGCTTCTGCACCATATATTTTAAAGTTAATGTACCCTAGCTTCACAACCTCATTCATTCATGCCGTTATATTTGAATTTAAACTAACTCTTTTCACACTCATGAATGCATACCCAGATCCCTATTTTGTTTTGATAAAAAAAAACAAAATACCCAGATCCCTACAAAAGAGTCACATTAGGAAAATACATTTTCTACTTTTTGACACTCAGTGAGACGTGTGTTTCTATTTGGCAGTGAGATTAGACATTAATGTATATTGTATGTAAATTAAAATAAATATATATTTTTTTGATGGAAAAGAATAATTTATAGTAGGAGTTGGGCAAGTGTTGCTTTAAATTAAAATAAATATAGAGTAAAGATATTTGGACACATAATTTGGATATCTTATGTAGACACCATAGAATTTATGAGTGTCTTAAGAGTTATGAAATACATGATAAGAGAGAAGAAAACAATAAATAAGTAAAGATAAATACTTTTATACGATATTGGACATTATTTTATATCCAAATATTATTATTCATAAACTCATAAATATATGATAGAGTGGTGTGAGAGAAAATATCTATATCAAGATTATCTCTAGTTGATAGTTAGAGACTAATTTCATTCGAGATAAAAAGATTATCAAAGTATATTTTATGCCTCTCAACAAAATCTTTTTTTAGCAAACAAAATATTTTTCATACAGACAACAAAAATCAAACCCTTTTGTCAAAAAAAAAAAATACAGAAATCAAACCCTTGAAAGCATAATTAATGAACTTAATTATTTACCGACCCGGCTATATTTGAATATTCAAATAGCAAAGTTTGTCAAATTATGTTTAGTCATCTGTTCCTTTCCCTCTTCCCTCATCCTCATGTGAATCTTTATATGAAATAGTGGGGCCGTTTAATTCTGAAGAGGCAGACAAAGAAATTGAAGCACATATTAGCAGAGGTTGCTTTCTAGTCTCAATTATGAACCCCTCTAACACCTACCGACCCTGCACTCCAATCTCAACAGGAGCATTTGGCTGATGTGATTTCTTTTTCCACAATAAAATTAGTACTTATACACGTTGCACCACCTCAACCAACAACCACAGCCAGCAGAAGATTTACACCTTCCTAGCTGTTATTCCTGATAAAGTGATGATACAATCTCAATCCAAATTCCCGTTGCACTTTTTTTGACTTTAGTTACTAAAAAATTAGACTCCATTTAAACATCTTTTTAATAATTCAGATTCTTTACAGTTCTAAGATAGGGTCATTATGCTTCATGATATGCTTGTATTCCATGTGCACTTGGTGGGGGAGGGGGTAAAAGTTGCAACTTTTGTACCTATGGAACAGACATAGACAGCCTCATATTCCGTGATTCGATATTGGACTAAAACCACATATTTCAAATTTAAATTTTTAGATTGATGGGGGAATTTTTTTTGGTTTCCCAAGGTGTCCTCCGTACGTAATTGTAGAGACTAATCCCTTAAGTCGGGTAAAACTATAAGGGCAGCAAAGCTCTCAGGGCAATGATTCGAACTCGAGACCTCTGATTAAGCTGGAAGACATCTGTACCATCTCTTCCAAGCGCTCTTGGGTTTTGATGAGGGAATTTGATGGATATTATTACTTTAATGTCTTTAACGTTAATTAATAATAGTATCACGAATTTCCGTCAAAAAAAAAATAATAGTATCATGAATTATTAATGGGGATACTGGATAGATATCAATTCAAATGTTAATGGCGCGAATCCAACAAGTTTGATGTGCTCTTTACGATTGCTGTTAAGTCCCCTGTAGAGTCAGGTGCACGGTAGCTGGTGCATGATGTGTCAAAACAATGTCGGCTTGGATTTGTAACTAGGCATCATAACAGCATCTCTAACCATATAATCCAATTTGGATTCTTAACTTTTTTTAATGAGCCCTACAATATTATAAAGAATTTAAGAATATTTATTAGTTTTCACTCCAATGGTAGAACTCAACTTGGGTTCTTAACATACTTTTAGTGGGTCCATTTTCTCCTATTTTCTTTCCCCCTCTTTCCTTTTTCCCTTTTTTAATTATTTTTTAATGGTTAAGAACCAGTTCTTCTACAAGAACCGTTCTCCACCCTGGCTGTCAAATCAACCAACTCTAATGACAGAAAATTTAAGAACCAGTTCTTAGCTATAAGAACCTCATGAAGAACCACCCTTAAAGATGTTCTAAGAACCGTTGCAATATTTTGACAAAATCATCACTTTTAATTAACAAATTTTTTTTTGGTTACATTTTAATTAACAATAACAATAATAATAATAATAATAATAATAATAATAATAATAATAATAATAATAATAATAATAATAATAACAATAATAATTTATTTTTCAATAACTATATATTATTGGTATGAAATATCCATCATCATAAACACTGATTAATCTCCGTCAGGGACCTAGATGATATTTAAAGGTTGTCCCCTCCCAATCTGCTATATTTTCATACTATATTTTCATACACAAAAGTTAAGAGTCGAACCCCTAACTACTTGCTTAAGGGACATGGGTCGGTTACTACTCGGAGCAACCACATGTTGATTAATAATCACTTATTTGAAAATGCTATTTTTAGAAATAGTCAATTTCTTTTCTTTATTTCTACCTGTATACATTTCATTTCGCTTCACCTTAATTCTAATAAAACAGATGTTACCATAAGATATATCATAAAATAATTTGTTTTCCCTATTGCTCCTATTTTTATATTGCAAACAATATTATGAATGGAATGTAATAAATTTGTTTTAAAAAAAAAAAAGAAGAAACAATAATTTGCTTTCAAGATCCCCTTATAAGAACGTCATGCATCCTCAAAACTGTTATTATTATTATTGATTATTGAACTTTGAAATTGTGAAAGCAGCGATAAGATCATGCATACTTGCGTTGATCTGTCCCGCAGTACCATGAATTAATCTTCACTGAACATGATGAATTGATGATGATGTTTAATGCCACTGACTATTGCTTCTCCTTTACAATTAGCATACGCACTAACGGTTTGTTTGGATGATAAAAGAAGTTGGAAAGAAAGAAGTACGGTAGAGAGAAGTAGGAGATAAGTGAAAATAAGGAGAAAATGAGTAGATTTTTAGGTTGTTTGATTTAAAAGAAATATGAGAGAAGTGGAAAAAAGAGAAAAGTTAAATTTTCTTGTCAAGACATATTTATCCCTAATAATATATTTACACAGTAAAAAGAAAGAGGGTAAGTTATAATTTCATCCTAATCACTGGGTCCCATTACCCATTTCCTGCTTCTGTCACGTTTTCTTCTCATGGGAGAGAATAAATTTTTTTGCAGGACCCACGTAACATTTTTTTTCTCTCTCACCTTTTTTCACCTCTCATCCAAACGAAAGAGGTTGAAATATTCTGGGTGTTTTCTCTCTCTCACACCTTTTTTGTCTTAGTTTTCCACCGAAACAAACAAAGGGTAAAGTTGCACACCAAAATGTGAAACAAAAAAAAAAAAGGGTTAAACAGTTTCCTTTCTTGTTAACCACAGCAATCCAAAATGATGAGTAATGTGTTTAGGTCGACAACTTTTTATAGCAAGTCATATACCCCAACGGGTTTCTTAGCATTCGTCTTATAACAATGGTTTTTATTTAATATACTATATATCATTGTTTTGAAAATCAGACCAAATCGACTAGTTTGAACGGTTGAATTGGGATTCATTCAGGAAATGGTGACCCTGAGCATGATTTAGTGATACGACCGCATATGATACCATTTTTTAGGAGGGCACCAATTTTTTTTTTACTTAATACATATGTATTAATGTATATATTAAAAAAATTATATAAATTTTTTTACTCGATGTCCCAATTGTTTTTTAAAATTCAGGCTCAAAACTTGTAAGTCGGAGTCGGAATAGGCCGGCTTGTTTACAATTAATATTAAATCTCAAAAAGGTGCTCTTTTATAAACTATTGGCAAAGATCCTACAATTTCTGTTCAGAATGATGCAAATCCAGATAATTTAGGCTCTAACGTTGAAAACAATGAAAATGATATGATCATCAGGATGAAAATGAACATATACTTGTTGAAAATGAACATGAACAATGTAGTCATTAAAATAATTAATGGCTAGTTTTTTTTAACCTCTTTGTATGTTTTATATATATATATATATATGAGTTAGGATCCATTTATACCAGGTATAAGTCAAAAGACTTACACCAAAAACGTACTCATGTCAGAATTGGTCAAATAGGTTCCAAATTGGTGAAAATCGGTGAGACCTAGTGGCCAGAATCGGTTAGAATTGGTCATTTTTTATTTTTCATTTTTTTTTAAAATATTTTAATTTATAAAAATATTTTTTAGTCATATAAAAGTTCATTTATAAGTTATAAAAATATATATACATGAGTTTTTATTATTTATCATTCTTTATTGAATTTTTATCTTATGAAATATTTAATATGATTATTTTATGTCAATTTAAAATTTGATTCTTCTTAAGTTTACTACTTAATATAATATATAATATTAAAAATATACATTTAATTATTTTCGGATTGGCCATGGTTCAACTGTGATTGAACCATTGAACCTTGAATCAATGTCTTCTCTAATTCCATGACCGAACCTATTTTTAAAACATTGCTATATGTAACAATGGATTTTATTTTTATTATTATGTTAATAGTTTAAAAAATATTGTTATTAATAGCTCATTTATTATGCTTTCTATCTTTCCTTTCTTAATTTGCTTTTGTTTGTTCACAGTTCACGCATTTCCTACCGAAAAAGTTACACGTCCCTAGGTCGGCCCTACCCAAGGAAAACCCTAGCCCATTCTCATCTATTATCTCACTGAAATAGTATAGGAAACGCCTCTCACAACACTCCATTTCCATCCAGTTCAAACTCTTCATCTCTCCCTCTCCGCTCATAGCCACCTTAGCACCTCCGCTGCGCGCCGCTCCCAGCGTTGGTAATCTCTTCCGTGCGTGCCATTTTCTACCAGTTCTAGATGTTTTCTGTGATTGTTTCTCTCTCCATGATTCCGACATTCCCAGAGCCAGAGGCGAATCCGTTCACGGTCCATAGGACCAACACCATTCGTAGGTAGGTGGCTTGCCCTGCCTAGAAAATCTCTGGTTTCACCTCCATGCAAACCAGCTGAACCATCGGTTTTCACCGGTTTTACCGATTCAGCACCGGTTCTACCGGTTCCCATCTAGTTCGAACTTTGAGCGGTTTTTTGATTATTTTGGACCGGACACCAGACCGGTTCCCGGTCGAACCAGTTGAACCGGCCGGTCCTGTCCGGTTTTGAAAACACTAGCTGAGGGACAGAGTCTCCAGCGTATCACCCGAACAAGAGGAATCAATTATGCGAGTTACTAGTTAAGCAATCAGCTAATTACAAATCCCATCAAACACAACTAATAAACAACTATTTTGGGGAATCATTTTTATAGGGGAAGAAATCATCATATGCTAGGTGAGATGTTAATAGACAGAGTGATGACCCTTATTTTAGAGTAAATCATCAACTTAGTCCTTAAGATTGACATCACCGATCGATTTGATCACTGACATGATGACAAAAAACTTTAGTCACTGATTTTGATAACATCATTCAACTTAGTCCATGACGTTAATGCACGTCAACTAAATCTAACAGTACCTGATCACATGGCACATAATTAAAGTGCCAGCTTAGCACCTATGTGCCAAATCCCAATCAAAATGACATCGTTTAACATTTGAAAAAATATATTTAAAGCCAAATTGACCAATTAGACCAAATTTTATTGATCAAATTGATTGATTAGACTAGATTTTGGGGAAAAGATTGACGTTTTAATCAAAGAAAAAACAAAAAATTGTTGATGTTTTGTTTGCAAATTGATCCTTCATTTTTCAAAATGGTTATCTTCTTCTATGCAAGAAGTTGCAGCTAAAGGGAATTTTGATTTCTACCTACTTGTCTAGTTTCACTTCCTTTATTTTATACCCTAAACTTTAACATAAAAGAGGGAAATTAAGATGAGTATAGTTGAGATGCACATAATCGCAAACACGATTAGTGCTGCCAATAATTCATATAAGTCCCTCTAGCTAATGTATAAAAATAGGTCTTATTACTACTTAAAACAATCGTCAATTATTCATTTAATTCCTATATTGTAAGAAAATAGGTCATATTAGCCTCGGCAAATATGAACCCTTACTTTTTGCATGTCAAATATGAATTTCTACTTATATTCTCCATAGTCCCCTATGTCTTAATGGAACGTGAGGAACCACTTATAAACATGTGGTTGTTAGCAACATCTTGTCCCACAACAAGTAATATATGAACATCGTAATATCCTTTCAAAAAAGTACCATCTAAACCGAGATCAAGATATTATGGAGGCTTTTTTGAGCTCGGAATTGGAAATGTGACTCTTGAACTTTGTTTAGATGATGCTTTTTTGAAAGGATATTATGGAGGCTAATAATGTCTGTTGTGGGACAAGATGCTAACAACCAAATGTTTGTAATAGCGTATGGAATATTGTAGATATGGAGAAAAAAGATAAGCGGTTCTTCACGTTGTTGCATCAAGACCTCACGGACTACAAAGAACATCGGTGGAACTTCATGTTAGATGTGTAGAAGGTAAGAGTTCATATTTGTAGGGACTAATATGTCCTTTTTTTTACACATTATATGGACTTAAATGAATTATAAACTAATGTTTTGGGGACTAGTATCATCTATTTATAAACATTATAGGGACTTAAATGAATTAATAGTGATTGTTTTGTGGACTATTGTGACCTATTTTTGTACATTATAAAGACTTATATGAACTTTTAGTAGCACTAATGGTGTTTGTCATATGTACATGTTAATACAAAAAATTGATTAGTTTATTTAGGTTGCATAGATGTCATTGGATCGGTGCATCTTGATAATTCGCTAGATTATCTATTTTTCTATATGGACTTAAATGAATTATAAACTAATGTTTTGGGGACTAGTATCATCTATTTATAAACATTATAGGGACTTAAATGAATTAATAGTGATTGTTTTGTGGACTATTGTGACCTATTTTTGTACATTATAAAGACTTATATGAATTTTTAGTAGCACTAATGGTGTTTGTCATATGTACATGTTAATACAAAAAATTGATTAGTTTATTTAGGTTGCATAGATGTCATTGGATCGGTGCATCTTGATAATTCGCTAGATTATCTATTTTTCTATGTATGTTTCGTGTGGATGTCACCTTATAAATATAGTTTTCAACATTATTTGGCCCGAAAAGAGCTTTGTTTACTTCTTGTTGTTGTCAATTTAATTTTATTCTTTGCATTCATCGTAATTTTAGTTTGATTTCAATTTATTAATTTCATTGTATTTGTGTTGTAATTGTAGGGCATGAACAATTGAAAAAATGTTTAGGAAACAAGAAGAAAAGCTACAAAATTCTACAGAAATGGAGTTGTCCTCGAATTCCATGGCGTCAGGCACGGGTGTCATAGTGTTAGATGCGAATCAAGAAAAAAATTGTAGTTGTTCTCTTGCCATAGGACGTTGGGTACTCATGGAAATGCGATGGGCCTACCGCCAAATGCCTTTGGTGGGTGAGAAAATGCTATTTTCTATGTAATCTACATTAAGCATAGGTTAGCTGACGCTGGATGCAGTTTGCGAGACCTTGAACTATAATTCTCACATTTTGTTTGAAAGTATAAAGTGGTTGGAGTTCAGGTAAGAATGATACATAATGATTCCTAGTTTTCTTCCCTATTATTCTCGTTCTTACACTGATTGTTACTTCATTGATCTTTGTTTTTGTCTCATTCATTATGAACTAAAACCCTTTTAAAAGAGGGATGATGTAACCTAGCTATGGTGGTTTCTTGATTTTCTTTTAGTTTCTTATTTTCTTCATCTTTGATTATGCGATTTTTTTACTTCTAAACCATTAGTTAAATGATATATTAATCATAATGAGATCGAAAGTTGATTTATGCGTCTAGAGCGCGTAGATATAATTGTAGGATTTATGCAAATAGTTCTTTTGTAGCTTGTGGAAGAAAACTATAGATCTTAATGAATTTCCTTAGTTTAACGAAGATTTGGTCCCTGTAAATAGGGGCTATTTTCGGTTTTAGTTCCTATAATTTTTTTTCTCACAACATGGTCCTTGTATGTTGAAAAATTTGGAAAATTGTCCCTACATTTAGTTAATCACCGTTAAGTGATGACGTGACTGACGGTGTACCATGTCATCGATGCCACATGTGTAATTATTTAATTTCTTAATTCCACATGAATAAACTAAATGTTCTTTAATTTTTTAATAATTATGTTATTAATGGTTAAAGTTTGTTTAAGAAACAGAAACAACTAAGAGGAGGGAGGTGGACAAGGTTGAAGGTAGGACTTCAACAGAGACTCAAACTAAGACAGCATCTGTTGTTGGAAGTCTTGGATTGCCTTATGTACAAACTCTTGAAACTCTGAAGGAATGACAGTTTGAGCACTTTCAGTAGTGGCATCCATGTGATCTCTTCCAGGCACAATGCTTAGTGCATTGGATGGAGCAGCTTGGTCAAGATGAACAATAGATAGAGGTACTGGTTACTTGCTTGGATGTTTAGAAGCTTGTTGCACATTCTCTGAGTCTGCTACCCGTTCCTCTCCTGAATTGATTCAGAGGTAACTTGTGACACCCTCTACCCCCGAACAATTAAATATATATAAAATAAAACATTCATTTATAATAAATTAAAATAAAAACATAAGGTAGCGGGTACCATATGTATCAAAACATAACAACGAGGAAAAAGAAATATAAAACATAAACAAAGGAAACATAAACCCAACACTCGATGTCACATATCAGAGCTGGTAACCAAATCCGGGAAATACATCGGTAATAACTACGTAAGACTAAAATCCTAAACTACGAGCGAGCGATCTTCTCGGAGTCACTCCTCAACAAGTTGCTCACCCTCCTCTGCATAAACCGAAGATACAAGCAAAGAAACAACAGAAGATGGGGAGTAAGAAACCGTTGTATAAACATAATGGCAATAGGGCAGTTAGCAAGATGATCATACAATACATATATATAAACGTATACATAACACATAATACAACATATAGCATAATAATCTTATCCAACATAACCAACAATGTATGTTATGTGGTGCAGTACTGCACTACTCCATTATGCATGTGGATCCATAACTAACTCAGGAAGACAACGTCGGAGTTACATATCCACATTGGCCATTAAGATCCAACGCCGGTAGTTCACCAAACCATTGGTGAACCCCTTGGATAGCCGATGCATCTTACTCTCGGATGCACCACCATGGGGACGCACGATCCACCTAGATGAATCACCGCGGACAGCCAGATCGCCTTATTCTCGGACGACCTCCCCTATGTTGCAGCTTCCCCCACTAATATGCATGTTCAACAACATCAAACAATCATAGCCACCACCTCCGCTTTGACCCTTCAGGCATCAAAGTTTAACACCAGCAACACCTCGACCAATAAGCATCAAGGCTTAACAACAACAACACCTTGACCAATAAGCATCAAGGCAACTTTGACCATTAAGCATCAAAGTTAACATCGTGCGGTAACTCCTCGTTATTGTCTTAACCATCTTAGTATCTTATGTTTTATTATCTTTGTTAAGGCTTAATTAGACTATTCATCTTATCTTTAATCTGTTTGATGTCTTATTTCATTATAGGAGACAATTTGGGTGAAGCTACCCTTGTTTCCACTTAACGTCTCATTCTGTTTGGGGCGCACGGTTGTGCTGGTCATTGAGAACGGGCGTACTGTGTATCGAGCACGACCGTGCTTACTG
The DNA here is from genome assembly GCA_035048595.1 of Echinosophora koreensis. Classification (NCBI taxonomy): domain Eukaryota; kingdom Viridiplantae; phylum Streptophyta; class Magnoliopsida; order Fabales; family Fabaceae; genus Echinosophora; species Echinosophora koreensis. Next base: position 5,683,240 of record JAPCYP010000013.1, on the reverse strand, counting down.
GAGCATGGTCGTACGAATCTGGGAAGAAGGTTTGGGAACCCTTACCAAACTTCCTAGACATTCAAAGATCAATCCTATTAGCTTTTAACTACATCATCAAGTATCAATCTTGTCTCTCTCATTTAATCTCCATGTCTTGTGATTATTAGGAATTAATCCTTTAATTCTTTTTTCATTACTAACATCCCTAAAGCACTCTTGGATCAATCCTAGAGTCTTAACTACACCGTTGAGCATTAACCTCACTTTTCTTTACTAAGGTTCATGTCTTATGAACATTGGGAATTAACCCTTAATTCTTGCTTGGTTACTAACATCCCTATGTCTTTAATTAGAGTCTTTATAACAACAACGACATTCATCTCATAACATCAATCATTAAGAATCAATACATTCAATCATGGTATACATCGTCATCATCAATAATAATTCACAATTACAACATGCCAAGCATATAGAACACATAGCTTTCATATAACAAACAACATCAATTAACCAATTAGCACACAACAGGATCATGGGTTAACCCTTCATCTTATGCTACCCCAAGGCCTACATGTTATAATAATCTCTTCTCCTCATACCTCAATCAAATTCGCAAGCCTCGAAGGGATGAGAGTGTCGAATCAAAGCCTCCTTCGCCGGTTCCTACCATTACAAAATACGAAGAGTTCATAAAGAGGACCACAACTCCCAAACCAATGAGAGAATAGAAATGGGAACAAGAGGTATGGATTACCTTGAGATTAAACTCTAAGGAACAAAAATGAGAAGAGGAGAAAAGGTCCGTTTGAGTCTCGTCTTACAAACACTTGATCACTTCCTCAAGAACGACAATGAAAACACATGGATTAAGCTTCTAAATCAACAAACTCAAGGGGGAATAAGGAGAACATGGCACATGAAAATTTACCTTGTTTGCAGCCCAAAAATCAGAAACAAAAAGATAAAATCGACACTAAAATAAGCGCATATTGGCAGTGATACCCTTCTGGCCAAAAACAGCTAAGAACGATGAACGAGGGCAATTTCCTTTAAGAATTCATAAGACAAACTAAGGAAACTCTAAGAGATAAAGAGAGGCAGCTTCTCTGAGTCTTGAGTCATGGGAAATAGGGTTTAGGTCGAGTCTTATGGTATAAAAACAAGTTAGGGCGTAATGGGTTTCTATTTCAGTCCAAACTGTGAACAGATCGGTATTTTGCACATATCTTGAGCTACGAGTGTTCGATTAAGGCGTTCTTTGTGTCGTTAGAAAGCTTAGAGAAATATATACAATTTAATATTTTAAAATCAAATCCTAAATCGGAATCTAACATGGTCAAAAGTTCGATGGAAATTTAGAGACAAATTTGGTAGTTATTCCTAGATACCTTAGGAGATTATGATAAGATCTTAAGAGACATCAAAAAGAGGATTCTCCTATATTAATAAGGACTCAAATCTGATTGATTGAGGGACTAAAATCTAAGAGTTACACTATCTCGATTTAAATTCTATATCACACGATATCTCGTAATCTCATTCTTAATAACTTATTATCACATACAAAATCATATATTCATATAAGATCACACATTAATAGACACAATCTCATACTATTGCAAATAATCATATACTAATATACATATTATCATATGTAATAATATATACATATGCATATATATATGTATATATATATATATATATATATATATGTATATGTATGTATATGTATAAAAACACTACAACACTAATCATAATTACATTATCAATTATATTAATAACAATACTAACTTCATTAATAATAATAATAATAATAATAATAATAATAATAATAGTAACAACAACTAGGCATCCATAGTAACATATACCCTTATGCGAAAATCAGGGTGTTACATAACTTCCTCCTTAGGCTCTTCCCATTGGGGGATCAAAATCATCACGAATAATGGTGCTCTTGATAGGAATCCCAAAGAAGTTGTCCAAAATCATGAAGAGAGCATCCGAGATATTGTATTGACCTTTGCCAGTTGGAGTTCCTGCCTTTTCTCCAGGACTTAGGCCAGAAGACGATGCTTCTCTTTGACACTTCCATACGTGATTAGTCCAAACAGCTTCAACATCATCATCACAAAGATTCTCTAGGCTTTCAGTGAAGGCAATTTCTACTATGGCATCATCATCTCTGGGCTTCCAAAAGTTGGTATCAAACTTAATGGGGAAAGGCTTAATCTGCCTGCTCAGTCTGTACTTCTCATCTTTATTCCTATTCATATCCAGCATAGGCAGTTGTTGACGATCCCGCAGGTGTACCGTTTCGTTGCAAGTAATAAAAACACGGTAAGTAAATACCGAGGTCGAACACAAGGATTGGAAGACCAATTTAATAAAGAAAGTCAAAACGTTTGACCAAGTCAATAACAAGCGGTTGAGAAGAGAGAGAAATTCAAATCAAAGATTAAATCAAAACAATTAATTAAAGATGCTAAAAGATTATGATGAGATTTGATTATGACTAAGGCTCTAAGGTCACGAATCCACCTACCCTATCAAGCAAGTTACCCAAGTGTTTATCTCCTTATCCCTATGTTCAATTTAATTTCTTTGTCAACCAGGAACCCTCAATTATCCTAATGTCACTGCCGATTTTCAAAAGGAATTATCTACAATTGCAAGTTGTCAATCTTGAAATAGACAACTATAAACACGAGAAGGGGGGTTGAATTGTGTTTATCAGAAATTAAAATAAAGTTGAAAACTTTTCACACACAGAAGCTAAGTTCAGACAGGTGTAAAAAGGTTACACAGACAGGTCATCTGTCTGTTGTATTTTCACAGAAAACCACACAAGCGTACAGATTAAAAACAAGCTTGATAGAAACACTTTTAACCCCTTAGTTAGAAAGCAGATGATATATAATCAAAACAAATAAAGAGTTTAAGGGAAGAGAGATTAACACAGTGATTTATCCTGGTTCACTCTTTAACACAAAGAGCTAGTCCAGTCCTTGGCATCACCAAGATTTATCCACTATAACTTATCAGGTTACAGACTCCAAGTATTGTTTGCACACCTAGCCTCTTCAGGCTCCAAGACAAGTATTCTTTGCACAACTAGCCTCTTCAAGCTCACTCAGATTTGTTTGAGAAATTTGGTTTGTAATAAATACAATTACAGACAGACAGATCTTTCACTAACACTCAGAGAGTGGTTTAAATGTAAAGCTTAGGAAAGTCTGCGTAATAACTTCAAATGATTGAAGAATACAGATAGAAAGAATGAACAGAGTAATGGCTCTTTAATGCTTTGTAATCTCTCATTTGTTCATCTTCAATGACTTCTGTATTTATAGCCTTCAAACATTTAATATCCGTTAGAGACATTCCTTGCAACGATGGCTTCAAGCAGAGCTTCATTAAATGCAATAGAGTCGTTCTGGGCAGCCATTAATGCAATGGAAACGTTGGTTGTACTCTAACATGAAAGATTATGGCTTTATGCATCGTGCAGTAGCCAAATCAAAGTTGTGCAGAATGCTTTTGTACTTTTGCAGAGTACATTTCCCTTCTTGTGTAATAACCGAAAGTACTAGGGAATAAAGTATGTTGGAAACATTCTTTAACTGGAAGTTTGTCTCTGACTTCCTAGGTTGCTTGAGAGAGAGAACCTCTGAATTTCTTGATAAGCGTGAGAGAGAGATTCAGAGTCTTCTGCATGAGGGGACAGCTTCCAAAGGCTTCGTGTACTTCGAGTTCTTAACAAAGAACCTCAGACGAGTTTGAGAGCAGAGCGAAGACAGGTTGAAACCAATTTGTACAAAGTCAACAATCCCAGTCAGCAGACAGGTTGACTTTTGGCTTATCCAGACACGGTGTTACTTAGGTAGACAGACAGGTGAGTTTTGCTATTTTCTGATCTGTACACTAAGTGGACAGGTTAGCAACCACAAAATAGGTTAATTAAATCATTAACCAATGTTTAGTTTTCATCAAAACTTAGGGAAATGCCCACAGACATTTTAGAGACTTAACAATCTCCCCTTTTTTGATGATGACAAACATTCAGATGATTTAATAAACCTTAGAAAATATCAACTTAGAAAATAACAGAATGTAGACAGGTTGAGATTTTCTATACGTGCAGACAGGTGCATAACAGTATGCAAACAGGTGCATAACAGTATCAGAGAAATATGCAGCAGCTTAAGTTCAAAAATATCAGAGTACCAGAGATTAAAAGTTCAATTTTAACTTTATCTGAATTTTCTCCAGATTTGAACACATAGTCATTTAATTTTCTTAATCATCTCATACATTTTTCTCCCCCTTTTGCCAACAACAAAAAGGGACAAACAGAAACCAGTAAAGAGAGACAGTAAAGAGATAAGTAAAATTTATTTTTATTCATCATAAGCTTCTCATTTACAAGGCAGTTTCTACAGAAAAAGCTACTTAGACTGATTAAAAAGAAGATACAAAGAATCAACTTTCTTTTCTAATAGCAGCCTAGCATGCCTTTCTTCATCCAATTGTCTTCTGACTTCTTCTAGCTCAGCTTTAAGAAGATTGAAGCTATTTAAATCCACCATCTGAGAGGAGGAGGCTTCTGTAGACAGGCTGGTTGAAGCAGCAGACGGGTTTGGATACCAGGGTAAGGCTAATACTGGGGGTGCCTTAGGTACAGAGAAGGGTGAGGAGACACGAGGAAAGAAATACTGATGAATGGTTCTAAAATAAAACAAAGGGAGAAAAGCTAATTTAAACAGAGGTTTGATTCTGACTAGGTCAGTATCAAGAGAAGGAAAGACACAGGAGAGTCTTTCACATAGAGACAGACGAGTGACTCTAATTTGAAAAGGAGGGGGAAGAGGTTAATTAGCTAAGACAGATGGAGGTAAGGGTAAGAGAGAGTCTATATGACAGAAAAACGAATTTGACCCAGTTATTAAGAGAAAGAAATACCTAGACCTAGAAGGTAACATTACAACAGAGGCAGGATAGTGAGATCCTTCCAATGTTCTAATGAACACAACAGTAGGGGGACAAAAGAAAATTTCCCTACAAAAGTTAAGAATATGAGGTGGAGGAGAAGGAATGACAGATAAGTGAGACACACTTGCAGTCATCAGAGATTGCAGATCACTCACAAACAGTCTTGATGATATGCCAGATTGTTCTTTGGGAGTTGAGTCCCTGTGAACAATTGTGTACTGACATATATCAAACATAACATCAAAAGATGTTTGGGTTGGGTGAGAAGAGACAGGTGAATGAAAAGGGGAGGCAACTGACAAAGGATTATGAAAAGAGCAGAAGGGGAGGAAACAACAGAACTTGGAATACCTTAGTGAAGGGGAGAGGATGGTGCAGAAGGAAAGGTGAAAAACTGATCTTCAAAGAGTCTTGTCTTTTTCCTTGAAGGGGACAGAGCAGCAGCTTCAGGATGATCAACTGTCTGAGTCCCATCAGACAAGTTAGCAGAAGTTGCAGCAGCAGTAGCAGCAGGTTCTTCTGCAGGGATTTCTTCCCTTCCAGCAATGGCCACCAAAGGCATTGGGTAGCCTGACCTTCTTTTTCTGGGAATGATTCCCAAATCAAGAGGTTTGTTCTCCTTTGGCTCCTCTAAGGGTGGAGATGTCTGCTCCCCCTGAGCAGATGCTTCCTCTTTACTAGGTTCAGACTCCACTTGTCTGACCTTGGTAAAGGTCTTCACTAGTCTTCTCTTCTTGGTGGGTTGTGCAGAAGCAACACCAGATTTGCCAGCCTCACTTGACCTCTTCTTGGGAGAGGGTTTCTTCAGCTTGAACCTGAGAGGTTCAACTGTCTCAGCAGATTCTTCAGAAGTTGAGGGTTCCTCAGGCTTCTGGTCTTGTCTGGCCACCTTTCCAGCAGGTTTCCAGATTCTTTCAGAGATTGGAACCTCTGATTCACCAGTAGAATCCACTGGTTCTTCTACTTTTTCCTTCTGCTTCTGCTCAGCATCAGGCTTCTTCTTCTTCTTCTTCTTCTTCTTCTTCTTCTTCTTCTTCTTCTTCTTCTTCTCTTCTTCTTCTTCTTCATCCTCTAGAGGGATTCCTTCAATCCCCATCATAGACAGGACCTTCTTGTCTATGGGAAGAGACATGTCCACAAAGTGAACATCAGTTGGAACAAACAGCTTGTTCTTAAACACTCTTGTCAACAGCATTCCATAGGGATAGGTCTGCATGTTGGTCCTTCTGATCAGAGACTCAAGATACATGTAGATGAGATCATTGATGTCTATCTTGATTTTGTGAATCAAGTGGTACAGAGCAAATCTGTCCAACTTGGTCACATTGTCTCGTGATCCTTTTCTTGGCATCACACACTCTAGCAGCAACTTGTGCAAGAACCTGCACTTGGGCACCATACTGACAGGCTTCTTGTTCTCAGGGTTGGGAACTCCATAAACATCAATATTCACATTCTCAGCTCCTAACTGATCTTCCCAGTCAGGTTTGAAGGCAGTTCCAATCCTTGGACATCTTGTTGCTAACTCCAAAGATCCAATAGGGAAAAGGAGGGTTACGTCAGATGACATTTGAGCCTTGAAGCTCTTGGTTCCATCAATCACACTGGTGATGATCACAGCATTCCTCCAGAAGTCTCTGACAAGCTTGGGATGAACAAGCTCTTTGATGTCAAAGAAAGAAGTCCACGTAGAGTATTCCAACTCTTCAATGACATCCATACCCCATTTCTTCATCTGTTGAGGATCAACAGTCTTTCCAGGAAGAATTTTCTCAACATCAGCCACTCTCATCTCGTATTACTCAGCAATTTCTTTTGAGGACAGACACTTTGAAGATGCCATTTTCCAGAGAAGAGGTTACGAGGGTTTTGGAAGAGAGAAGGGTTTGAAAGAGAAGAAGACGAAGATAGAAAGACTTAGGGATTTTGAAAAAGATAAAGTTTGAATTTTTCTGAAAAAATTGCCTTTTAAAGAAATAAAGGCAGGAGAGAGAAATAATATATTTTTAATTCAAAACGGCACGATTTATGTGGGGAACTGTAGCGCCCACTTAAGACATAATGAAAACATGGTTTCGAGATAAAAACTGCCGTGCACATGATTAGCTTCAGATTAACAAATGGTATTAAATAAATAATAGCCATTTTACTAAAACTGTTGAGTTTCAGCACAGTGACTCAGAAATAGACAGGTAATCACAGACAGGTGATATAAAGCTATAAGACAGGTAGCATAGACAGTTCAAAAACCTCAGACATTTTATTCAACAATGCAATGCATGTTTAAATTATCTCTAATAAATAAAAATCTTTCTTCTGCTAAAGGTTTAGTGAAGATATCAGCCCATTGATTTTCAATTTTAACAAACTTAATATCAAAGATACCTTTCTGAACATAATCTCTTATAAAGTGATGTTTGATTTCTATATGCTTAGCCTTAGAATGCTGAATTGGATTTTTAGTTAAGCAAATAGCACTGGAATTATCACACCATACAGATATATTATGCTCAAAAATAGAGTAATCCTCAAGTTGATGTTTTACCCATAAAAGTTGAGAGCAACAACTAGCAGCTGAGATATATTCTGCTTCAGCAGTAGATAGAGCAATAGTTGTCTGCCTTTTACTTGACCAAGAGACTAAATTTGCTCCAATGAAGTGGCATCCTCCACTGGTGCTTTTCCTTTCTATTCTGTCTCCAGCAAAGTCAGCATCACAAAATCCCACTAATCTATATTCTTTAGTTCTTAAATATAGCAAACCAAAATTACTAGTCCTAAGCAAATATCTAAATATTCTTTTAACAGCCTTAAGATGAGATTCTCTTGGGTCAGATTAAAATCTAGCACACAGACAGACACTAAATTGAATATCAGGTCTGCTTGAAGTTAAGTACAGTAGAGATCCAATCATACCTCTGTAGACAGTTTGGTCTACCTTTTTACCTTCATCATCTTTACTTAGTTTTGCATTGGTTTCCATGGGAGTTTTCATCAGTTTAGCACTTTCCATTTTGTACTTCTTGAGAATTTCCTTGATATACTTTTGTTGATGGATGTAGATTCCATCACTTGCCTGTTTGATTTGTAAACCAAGGAAGAACTTTAACTCTCCCATCATGCTCATCTCAAATTCTGCTTGCATCAGCTTTGAAAAATCCTTGCACAGCTTTTCATTAGTTGCTCCAAAAATAATATCATCAACATATATTTGGACTATAATGAAGTTCTCTTTAGAACTTTTCTTAAACAAAGTAGTATCTACTTGTCCTCTTGTAAAACCATTATGCATGAGAAAAGAACTTAATCTATCATACCATGCCCTAGGTGCTTGTTTTAAACCATATAATGCCTTTTTAAGTTTAAAAACATGATCTGGTTTATCAGTATCCTCAAAACCAGGGGGTTGATTAACATAAACTTCTTCTTCAATTATTCCATTGAGAAAAGCACTTTTCACATCCATTTGAAAAAGAGTGATTTGGTGTTGTGCAGCATATGACATTAGAATGCGAATAGCTTCTATTCTAGCTATAGGTGCAAAGGTTTCAGTATAGTCAATACCTTCTTGTTGGTTATAGCCTTGAGCTACTAACCTTGCCATGTTTCTGACAACTTTGCCATCCTCATCCAACTTGTTTCTGAAGACCCATCTTGTTCCAATGACAGACTTGTTTTTAGGCTTGGAGACAAGTGTCCAGACATCATTTCTGGTGAACTGATTGAGTTCCTCTTGCATAGCAAGAATCCAGCTTTCATCATCAAGAGCTTCTTCAATGTGTTTTGGCTCTATTTCTGACACAAAGGCCACATTGCTTGATTCTCTTAAAGTAGATCTGGTTCTTACTCCTTCTGAGGGATTTCCAATAATGAGATCCTTAGGATGATGAGTTTTGAATTTCCAGTCTCTTTGAAGATCATCATAAAGATCTTGACTTGTCTGTTGGCTTGTCTGCTCCACTTGTCTGTCTGGTTCTGCTTCAGGTTCTGACTTGGTTAAGTCAGGTTGTTGATTTTCTGACTTGTTTATATCAAGACCTGCAAGATCATCTTCTAGATCTGATAATTCCTTATCAGTCTTTAAGCTATCATTAAATTTGACATGAACAGATTCCTCAATAACAGATGTTCTAGAATTATAAATTCTAAAAGCTTTAGACATTTCAGAGTATCCTAAAAAGATACCTTTGTCTGTTTTGGAGTCAAATTTTCCAAGTTGATCCTTGGTATTTAGAATAAAGCACTCACAACCAAATGCATGGAAGTAAGAAATGTTGGGGCTTTTTCCTTTCCACAGTTCATAAGGTGTCTTCTTTAGAAAAGGCCTAATGAGTATTCTATTTTGTACATAACAGGCTGTGTTTACTGCTTCTGCCCATAAGTACTTAGGGAGATTATTCTCATTGAGCATAGATCTAGCCATCTCTTGCAGAGATCTGTTCTTTCTCTCAACCACTCCATTTTGTTGAGGAGTTCTAGGTGCAGAGAAATTGTGAGAGATTCCATTCTCTTCACAGAACTGTCTAAACTGCTCATTTTCAAATTCTCCCCCATGGTCACTTCTAAGAGTAGAAATACAGAAACCCTGCTCATTTTCTACTCTTTTACAGAATACTGAGAAAGCCTTAAATGACTCATCATTGTGGGTTAAGAAGAGTACCCATGTATATCTAGAATAGTCATCAACTATGACAAATCCATATTTTCTTCCAGCCAAGCTAGCAACACTAACTGGTCCAGACAGATCCATGTGTAACAACTGAAGAGGTCTAGAGGTTGATACTTGGTTTTTAGATTTGAAACTTGATTTTACTTGTTTACCTCTCTGACATGCATCACACAAAACATCTTTCTTAAAACTAATATCAGGCAATCCTCTCACAAGGTTATCCCTTTTTAATTTTGAAATTAGTCTCATACTAGCATGTCCTAGTTTCTTATGCCATAACCATCTTTCATCCTCTTTAGACATCAGACAGGTTACACTTTGATCTGAGAGATCAGTCAGTTTAATCTTATACAGATTTTGTTGCCTTTTAGCTGAAAAGTGGGTTTTGCCACTGAGATCTTTAACTATACATAAATCCTTGGTAAAGGATACATCAAATCCACTGTCACATAATTGACTTATGCTAAGCAAATTGTGTTTTAATCCTTTAACCATAAGAACATTTGATATAGAGGGAAGAGGAGGTTTACCACCAATAGTACCAATGCCTATAACCTTCCCTTTCTGATTTCCACCAAATGCCACATGTCCTCCTTTCTTAAGTTGGAGGTCTAGGAACATAGACCTTTCTCCTATCATATGTTGCGAGCAACCACTGTCCAGGTACCAGCAGTGGTGTTTTCTTTGTGCTGTTGAGGACATCTGCAACAGAGATTATTTGATCTTTAGGTACCCATAGTTTTCTGGGTCCTTTTCTGTTAGTTCTAGGAGTCTGTGAAGACTTCCTTCTTTTCTTATGAAGACACTTAGACATAACCTGTCCAGTCTTTCCACAGAAATTACAGATAGGTATGGTTTTAATAAAAGTAGATGCAGCAGACACTTTAGAGTTTTTAGTTGATACTTTATGATGTGTCTGATGGACATATCCAATACCTTCTTTGTTAAGGGAGTGCCTCTGACAGCCAAGCAACTTGGTCAGATTATCTCTACCATTAACAAATTTGGCAAGATCAGAAGTGAGCTCTTCCACTTTCTGTTGAGGTTTTTCAACTTCTTCAGACTGTGATATACCACTAGAGATCTTAGCTTCATTAGACTTTTCAGTCTTCAGCTCACTGTTCTCTTTGGCAAATTTCTCACACTCTAGAGATTTCTGTTTATGCTCACTGAGGAGCTTAACATGATCTCTCTTGAGGGATTTAAAAGCCTTAGATAAGCAGTTGGATTCCTCCAGCAATTCCTCATAAGCATCAAGTAATTCCTCATAGTCAGGATATACCTCATTTTCTGAATCTGAGTTAGTGTTGGCCATCAGACAGAGATTAGCTTCTTCCTCTGTCTCTTCATCAGAAGATGTTGACTCTAGATCTTCCCAAGTAGCCATCATCCCTTTCTTCTTCTTTTTGAAGAACTTCTTAAAAGGGGCTTTCTTGAGTTGAGGACATTCTGCTTTGATGTGACCTGGCTTCTTGCACTCATAGCAAACAATTGAGTTCTTGTCTGTTGAAGTGGATTCTTTGAAGTTCTTGTCCTTGTTGAACCTTCTGAATGGCTTATCCTTTCTGAACTTCTTTTTCTGTAAGAGAAGTTTTATTTTTCTGGTTAGGAGAGATAATTCTTCATCACTTTCAGAATCTTCTGGTTCAGACAGGTCAGCATCACTGGATGACTCGTCTGCCTTCAAAGCTTTAGAAGCTTTTGAAGACTTTTGATCAACCTTCAGAGCAACTGATTTGCCCTTCTTTGTTGAGATTTCATCTCCAAGTTCTTGCTCATGAACAGTGAGTGTACCAAGAAGTTCATCTATAGTCAAGGTGGTAATATCCTTGGCTTGAGAGATAGCAGTTACCAAAGGTCTCCACTGCTTAGGTAAACTTCTTAGTATCTTTCCAACCTTCTCAGCATTATAGTAAACTTTGCCAAGAGACTTTAGGCCATTGATGATAGTTTGGAATCTTCCTATCATCTGAGCAACAGATTCTCCTTCCTCCATGAGAAACAGTTCATACTTTCTGACAAGTATGACAATCTTTGATTCTTTGACTTTGGCTGTTCCTTCATGTGTGACAGCTAAGGTGTCCCATATTTCTTTGGCAGAATCATAGGCACAGACCTTTTCGAATTCATCAGGACTAAGAGCACAAATGATATTGTATCTGGCTTTGTGATTCAGCTCCCACCTTGTCTTTTCTGCAGGGGTCCACTGAGCTTTTGGCTTGTCAGTATTGTCATCATTTTTAGGAATGAATGGACCATCTGTGATGACATCCCAGAGATCAGAGTTTATAGATAGAATGAACCATTGAAATCTATATTTCCAATAGTTGTCGTTTTCTCCATTGAAGAATGGAGGTCTGGTTAAGAAAGCTCCTTCAGTCTGGTGACTTCCACTAGCTCCAGAAGTCATGTCTATTCTTCAGGATCTTTTACCTCTACAATGTTAGATGCTCAACCCAGAGACTGAGCTCTGATACCAACTGAAATAGACAATTATAAACACGAGAAGGGGGGTTGAATTGTGTTTATCAGAAATTAAAATAAAGTTGAAAACTTTTCGCACACAGAAGCTAAGTTCGGACAGGTGTAAAAAGGTTACACAGACAGGTCATCTGTCTGTTGTATTTTCACAGAAAACCACACAAGCGTACAGATTAAAAACAAGCTTGATAGAAACACTTTTAACCCCTTAGTTAGAAAGCAGATGATATATAATCAAAACAACTAAAGAGTTTAAGGGAAGAGAGATTAACACAGTGATTTATCCTGGTTCACTCTTTAACATAAAGAGCTACGTCCAGTCCTTGGCAGCACCAAGATTTATCCACTATAACTGATCAGGTTACAGACTCCAAGTATTGTTTGCACACCTAGCCTCTTCAGGCTCCAAGACAAGTATTCTTTGCACACCTAGCCTCTTCAGGCTCACTCAGATTTGTTTGAGAAATTTGGTTTGTAATAAATACAATTACAGACAGACAGATCTTTCACTAACACTCAGAGAGTGGTTTAAATGTAAAGCTTAGGAAAGTCTGCGTAATAACTTCAAATGATTGAAGAATACAGATAGAAAGAATGAACAGAGTAATGGCTCTTTAATGCTTTGTAATCTCTCATTTGTTCATCTTCAATGACTTCTGTATTTATAGCCTTCAAACATTTAATATCCGTTAGAGACATTCCTTGCAACGATGGCTTCAAGCAGAGCTTCATTAAATGCAATAGAGTCGTTCTGGGCAGCCATTAATGCAATGGAAACGTTGGTTGTACTCTAACATGAAAGATTATGGCTTTATGCATCGTGCAGTAGCCAAATCAGAGTTGTGCAGAATGCTTTTGTACTTTTGCAGAGTACATTTCCCTTCTTGTGTAATAACCGAAAGTATTAGGGAATAAAGCATGTTGGAAACATTCTTTAACTGAAAGTTTGTCTCTGACTTCCTAGGTTGCTTGAGAGAGAGAACCTCTGAATTTCTTGATAAGCGTGAGAGAGAGATTTAGAGTCTTCTGCATTAGGGGACAGCTTCCAAAGGCTTCGTGTACTTCGGGTTCTTAACAAAGAACCTCGGACGAGTTTGAGAGCAGAGCGGAGAGACCGGTTGAAACCAATTTGTACAAAGTCAACAATCCCAGTCAGCAGACAGGTTGACTTTTTGCTTATCCAGACAGGTTGTTACTTAGGTAGACAGACAGGTGAGTTTTGCTATTTTCTGATCTGTACACTAAGTAGACAGGTTAGCAACCATAAAATAGGTTAATTAAATCATTAACCAATGTTTAGTTTTCATCCAAACTTAGGGAAATGCACACAGACATTTTAGAGACTTAACAAATCTGCCAATCTATTCAACCCACAATTAGTTTCATTAAGTTCTTGGTTCCCTATAGCGATTGCACCGCTTTCCTATTCTATGCCTAGCAATATTCAAACGGTGTTCTTAATTCAAGTCCTAAGTACGAATTACCTGTCAGCCTCAACGCACTAGACTAGTTAACCATGCGCGCATATGATTAACACAAACAAATCAGGATTAAGAGACAAGAAAAGAGACAAGGGTATAAGAAAATATTACTTGGATTCACTATGCCATCAATGGTGGCTTCATCGTTCCCTTAGAATAGAGGATTAGTTCTTCATAGAGACGATAACAACGAACAAAGTATGAAAAGCATTCATCCTCAAAGAAACTGCATTAAAACTCACTACACAGCCCTAAGAAAACTAGGATTACAATCACAATTCAAAACTCCTTCAATTGACCTAAAACAAGCTACTTATACTGTTTGGGATCTGCGCGCGCTCGCGAGGCGAACAGGGATTCGCGAGGCGAATCTTAAGTTGGCGCGTGTTCAAAATTGGATCTTTCGCAAGGCGAGATACTGCTCGCGAGGCGAGACAGAATGATCTTCAATTCTCTGAGTCTGGCTCGCGAGGCGATCACTTCCTCGCGAGGCGAGGCTGAATGGCTGCTGACATTGCTTCATCTGTTCTTCTGGCTCGCGGGGCGAGATTCCGTTCGCGAGGCGAATAGCCAACGTTGCCTTTTTGCTTGTTTTCTTCATTTTTCCTAGCTTCCTCGAGCTTCACTTTTAACCTGCAAATATAAAATAGCATTAAATGCTTTATTTGACTCAAAAATAGCATAAATTGCTAAAAACTACTTAAAAGACTCAAAACATTGCCTAGAGACAATTAAAGCTAAATTTGGGCGAAAACGAGATTAAACTCGAGCAGTTAGCACAAAAACCGTGGCCTCACTAGCTATAAAACTAGATGAGCCGGAGGCTTATCAGCAGTCCAAGACAAATCCTAGGAGGCACTACCCCAACAGAGGTCTTTGATGAAATCATCAGCCATTTGAGAGGGACAAAGTGTTGGACTTTGTAAGCATTAGGCATCTCTGCTTCAGCTTGCAGCATGCCATAGGCCCAGTAAGAAACACTGTCCACATAAGTCCCAAAAACTTTTGGATCAGAAGGCTTGTACTTGAGCTGTGTTAGGAATATCAACTTCCTGTGTCCAAACGTCCTACATCTTTTCTACTCCAAGGTTTTAGGATTTAACTTTGTTGCCCAAGGAGGGATGATATGCTTGTCCACTTCTCCAATGCAGCTCTAAAAGGACTCATCCTTGATAAGATTTGGATAAATCTTTCTTCGAGGGAACTTTTTTTTCTCCAAATGGACAATCAAGGTTCATTTTTGTTGTAGAGTTCACTGGGAACACTGTTGTTAGACTCATAAGGGATGCAAATTCCGAAAATTATGAGAAGAGGTGGTGAAGATAGTGGTTCATACTTATACTCGGGTGGATCAATTGGTTCTCTGGTGTTCTCTAGTGGGGGTGGTGGTGAGTGTTTCATGAAAAGAATGGGGAATTTCTTTTTGGTTTCAGTCCAATTTGATGATTGATTTTCAAAGATGGTAGAGAGGTCAATGTATGGAAAAACTCGCTTGTTGAACAAGGGGTATGGTGCACCAGAACTTTCATAGGTGGTGTCTGGAAAGATTGTTTAAAGAGGTGGTTTGATGAGAGGTTCTTCTGTTTGTGGTGGTGAATGGATGATGGTTTCGAGTTGAATTTGGGGTGATGGTCGTGGTGTGGACGGTTGAGAGGAGGGTTATGGAGCTTGTGTTTGGGTTTGCAGTGGTTGTGGTTCAAAGACAGGTGATTCAAATACATATGGTTCAACATCATGCATCATTTCAGAATGCAAAGGTTCAGGATTCTCAGAGGGGGATGGAGGGTTACCTTCATGTATGAAGGCAAGACTAGGTTTTCTTATAACAGTCAGTTTAGTCCTAGGTCCTCTTGTCCTTAGCTTCTTGGGTATAGGTTCTTGATCATCCTCATCATCAGTAGCAGAGAGGATGAATTTCCTCACTTTCTTGGCAGAGGGTCCAATAGAGGGACTTGCTTGTTGGATTCTTGGCTCATTAATGGCCAAGATAACAGCTTGAGCATGAACCTCTTGAACATTAGCAATAGGGGCTTCAAGAGCAGTAACACCCTTGTTCTTTTTTCTTTCTTCTTCTTCCCATGTCTTTCTAACCAAAACTTCCTTTACACAGTCCAAACCCATCTTGGTTAAGTTCCTTAGTCCGAAAACTTGTTGAATATGACTACGATAGGGTGCCTTGTCCTCATCTCATAGTTGAATGAATAAATTGTAAATTCCTTGGTCCTTTATCAGCTTGGACAACATAGCTCCATAAAGGATTGTAGTAGCCTTCCCATGTCCTTCAACATGCTTCTTGAAATTTGTAAAGAGCATATTAGGGAGGTCAATCTTCTGGTTTGTGAGCAAATGCACCAAGCAGAAAAGATGATTCTTTGAGACAAAGTCATTTGCGGGATGCGTATATTCCTCTATACTTGTCCAAATTGAGTGAAATCGGATATGAATTAAAGCTAATATCCTCATCTAAGTTTGGTAAAATTATTAGAAATTTTAGATGCACAATTTTTTCCTCAGTAACATCTAGAATACCGCTGGACTTCTACAAAATCTAGTTGCTAACAACCTGTAAATTGTATCGCACAACTTCCAGTATATGTAACCAAATTAAGCGAAACTGTTACGCACCCAATTTTTTGGACGTGGCACCGACATGGCATAGCTGACGTGGTGTCTCGTTGGCCATGTCAACAGTTAACAGAGAGAGGTGATGATAGGGACTATTTTCAAAAACAAAAACAAAATTAGATTACAGGAACTGAAATCAAAATTGATGAACTTTGCAGGGATCAAAAACTTATTTTAAAAAATGTGTGGAATTAAAAATTAATATTTTTGTACATGTAGCACTGATGACGTGACACTCCGTCTGTCACGTCATCACTTAACGAAGGTACCCTAACGGCAGGGACGAATTCCAAAATTTTAAAACATTTAGGAACCAGAACCTAAGAAATAATTTGGAGGGATTAAAATCAATCTCACCTATGTGCGGGAACCAAAATATTCATTAAATCATACTATAATAATAAGTCTAGAGTCAGTTTAAGATGTATTCATCACATGTGACACTACTAACTATAATTAGGTGGTACTAAACGAATAAAAAGAGCATGTTTCTCAAGAACTTTAGGCAAACCAACTTGTTGAATAACTAATCAAATTACATAACTAGTTAGCATTATCTATCAATTGTCATATGGTACGACTTTTCAGCTTGGTGATTCTCCTCAAAAGAGTCAAATATAATGGAGAAGACCACAATGACAAACTCTTCAAAAAATCTGTTTCTTATATGCTTTTTTTTTTGTTTTACAGATAGAATCAAATCAAACTAGTTCAGATGAAAATGATGAAATTTGAATAATTCTTTTCATCTTTTTTCTTTTTGTTTATCTTCTTCCTCTGATGGAAAGTCTTGAGAAGTTGAAAATCACGTGCATGTACATATCGCTATGGATTATCTTATCTTCTCTGGGGTAGTGCATGCCAACTGCCAAGTATAAATAAATAAAGGGCCTCTCCCACACCACATGCTTGTACTGACAACAGCATATGATACCAAGTGGAACAAAATAAAATACATGACGTTTGTTATTTTAAAAAAATGGTCAAAGGTAAAAATGACCAGATGAAAATGGGAAGCAAGGGGAAAGTCAAGGGAGGGTCACGGCCTTCACCTATGACAATGACATACATACCCTTGGTGGTTCTATAATCTGTAACCATTTTCCTTTTTTTGTTGCCACTGAGTTCTATTTTCATATATATAAATGGAAAAATAACCTTAACACCAAATGTGAGGAGTTAGTTTAAAAGCTTTTTCTTGATTTGCACATTTGTTTTTGGAATAAGGATAAATATACTATTTTAGAGTAAAGTTTGTTAGGAGACCAACGAATATGATCGCTTATACTTCAGCTAGAGTAGTCATTGATTATGCTAGTCCCTTTTTTTAAATTCAGTTCCTGCTTGAATTGAAAACATTATTTTTGATGAAATAAAATAAGTTTGCTTTGTTAAAAAAAAAAGGATAAATATACTACTTACTTCTAATGAAAGTGCAATGCATATAGCTCTAAATAGGGAATGACAAAATGAAACTAGATATTAATTAAGCAATAAGTGTGCCTATTATCATTGAACTAGTCACTCCACTTAATAGTATTTCTATTTCCAAATAGTTTGTTCCTAAAAATTTTGAAGTTTTGATTTACATGAAAATATCTTAGTGACCACTCCACTACTGCTCACTGGGAATGGAAGATAGAACAGCCATCCTCATCTCCATGACTTTCTTGTGGGAATTGGAGTGCAAGTAGCTTACAAAAGTGGGACTCTTGGCTGGCCTATACTCTGGTAGCAACCTACCAGACTTGTACCTCACCCCACATGCATTGCATAGTGTCTTTGGACCCAATGGTCCTGCCCTCCACTGTGGGGTCCTCTGAGCAAGACAATGAGTGCACCTCCTTGGCATTGGATGCTGACCATTGCTAACATCAGGCTCAGAGTCCCCAAAGCTTTCCTTGCTCACAATAATCCCTTTCTCCACCATCACTTCTCCATCTTTGGTAATCACCTCTTGCTCATCCTTCTTCTGTTTAGGGACAAAGAGTTCACTGTCAGCCAACCAATAAGCCTGTTTGAGGAGAGGAGGGTCTGAACCAAAGGCCTCATTTTGTGGATTTGTTAAGTGGTTTGACCAGATGCTTAGAGGGTCTTTGGTTCTAGGGGCTGAAAGTCTTTTCCTTTTGCTTCTGGCCTTCCCAGGCACTGCAAAATTCTGCAGGGAAGACTCATTCTGCTGGGATCTCTTCAATGTGCTTGAAGGTTTGGAGCTTGTGCTTGTAGTCTGAACACCAGCAGGTCCTAAGACACAACTTGGGGGACTGGAAAAGCAGTCTTCCACAAATACTGACAGCCATTCCATGCCAACATCCACTTCCTGCATATAATTTTGGCCAAAGATTGCAACAGTTAGTGAGAACAATTAGACAGAAAGCAAATACAAACACTTGGATACACCAAGTAACATAGCATAAGCAATATAACATTAAAGCTACAAACTTGGTAAAAGTATATTTAGTTAGCTAAAAACAAAGGAACAGGAAGTCATAAGGTGGTCATAGTTTGAAGTGTGAAACAAAAGCGCCAAGAGTTATAAACTGCATGGTTCGAATCTTATTCTCTACTAATATAACAAGCTAACAACTAACATTTGTGCTAATAAAAACAAAGGAATCACTTTCTCAAACTATGAAATAGAAGCCATGCAAGAAAACCTGATGGTAGAATTTCCAAGAACTAGCAGGAAAGAGATTTTAGCTAGAACAGTAACAAAAGCAGAAAAATATAAGGTTAGGATGAGCAAGCCAAAAATAAAGTGGCACACTGACCGTGTTCTGAGCAGAGAAGAGGTCATCAAGGCTGGTTGAGAAGGTAGAAGGCCTTGAACAAGAAGAGGCAAGGACCTGCTCTTGCTTGCACTCACTGGAAACTGATACATTTTGGCACACATCCATGTTCCTAAACTTTGAAGTGTGAAATTTTGAACCCACAGAGAGGGGAAATAATGAAAGAAGGAAGAAAGAAAAAAGAAGGCTCAAAATTTTGGTGTGTTGCAAGTTACAACTCAACCCTTGTCTCAGTGCTCCCTTTATTATGGCCCTTGGTTTTTTGTCGGCAGATAAAGGTTTAAAAAAAAAATATGAAGAAAATAATTCAAATTTAATCAATCAGTGAGAAAAGTAACACCTCCTTATTTCATGCAGACACACACCAATCACTATCTCTCATGTCACATTACATTAACCTTGGTTACCCCAAAATGTCATTTAGTTATTATTACCTTCTATATTTTCCTCCTCTTATGTTCTTTTCCCTTGATTCTTTAATTTCTTCCTTTGCCATATTAGTAGAATATAATATAAACCTTTTCTCTAATAAGTAAAAAAATTTACAAGTTATTTATTGGAAGTTTTCCCTTTGTTTTGATGAGATATGGAGTGTAAGAGTGCAAGTAGCTTTACATATAGGAGTAATAAATACTAAAGGCCCCTATTTTTCACTTTTCCTTTTGAAAAACTTCTCAAAAGATGCATTAGAAGAGTCCAAGATGCCAGAGCAGAGACTGTAGCAGAGTGTATGCAGTCTCAGATTCTTTAAAATGTAAATTTAACATTCAGATTCTTCCAAAATCTTTTAATTTTGGCAAGCTTGAACAACTTCAACCGTGGTCCTAAAGAAATGACTTAGTTATGTTAATTACAAGTTACTAGTGCTGCTTCACACGACTTGCAATTTGTTCTAAGCTTATCATATATGGAAATGTACTTGATTTTATCAGAAAATAGAACTTCCTTTCTTTAATAGTTTTCCTGCCACCACAGAAAAATGTTTTAATAAAAGAAATTATTTTTCATGTTTATGTTATACAGTAATATTGCACGTTTAAAACTTAGCAAAATATAAATTTAATTTCTCTCTAAATCACAGAACATATTAACATTTTTATGTCTTAAATCCAATTGATGCCTAACTATTCTATGAACAATATGCCCTTTATCTCGAAAAATTATGTCCCTAACATTTTAAAATTAAAACTACACTAATTCATGATTAGGGTTTAAGGAAAAATTATTAAAATAATCCAAAAAAATATTACCAATATGTTGTTGATCCAAGTGGTAAGAGACTTGGATACATTAAGCAAGTAGTCAGGAGTTCGAATCCTAATTCTTGTGTCCGAAGAAAAACTAGTTGGGGTGGGAAAACCCACTTTTTGTGCCCAACAGGTTCCCCATTTTTTTTCAAACTATACATCTTTTTACAAACAATTAATTGGGGAGTTTATCAAAAACCGACTTCTCTTCTATTTTTTTAGTTTTCAAAATAATTTATTAAACTTGAATTTTTTTTTTAAAAAAACATAGAAGGGAAGTATGATTTTAAAAAAAGAAGTGTCTAGTTTAGAAAATAATGGGGAAAGTTTGTATTTTGGTAAATACTATTTTTTAAGATTTTTTTTTATATTTTTGCCTAGGGTTAGTACATTTTTTTTTCCACATTTTACGTAAAACACAATGATGTTTTATTCACCTGTCCCTTGCTCTGTTACAAACTTCATCGGTCATCCAATTTGACCAGATGACGAGGAATTTGAATTGCTTTAATCTATTTGTTATATGAAAATTTTAACGTCATTTTTTCTAATCAAATTTGATGAAGTTTGTAGTAGTAAACGAAACATCGACAGGGGTTTGGGAAAGATTAAGGGTAATTTGTATAGACTTAAAATAAAATTGATTCTCTACAAATATTTTAATAGCATGTTTGAGTGCCGGTTTATATCATCATAAGCGCTTTTGTCCAAAAGCTCCATAAAGCTCCATATGGAGCTTCTGAGTGCTGGACATGCTTTTGACTTATCCTGTCGTGTTTCCAAACAGGGGCTAAAAAAAATTGGTTCATGTAAAATCAGAAGTTAACTTATATTTAGCAACAAGTGTGAAAAGTGATTTATTTTGAAAAGTGATTTTAAGTTAATGTTTGTAAGTGTATTATTAGAAAAGTGATTTTTTTTTTATGAAATTATAATAAAGGGCATAAAAAACACTTCTCAATAAATATGTTTGGTTAAAAAAGTGTTTTTTAAACATGTTAAAAATTAATAACATAATTTATAATTACTATATCCATAATATTTTTATTTCAAAATAATTAAATTTGATCATTTCTGCAATAAAAAGTGTGAGGATATTAGTGGTCATTTTAGAAAATTTAAAGAGATAATTTTGTCAAAAAATTGTAATGTGATTAATTAATTCTCTACCATCTTTGAAAAAAAAATGTTTTTTCCACAAGTTCAAAAATTCAGCTTCTCTTAGAAACTTTTTTTTAAGAAGCATAACCAAACAAGCTTAGAAATGTCATAAATGTTTTTTTTTATCAAAAAAAATGTTTATTTTTTTGGTGGGGAGCTAAACAAATGAGCTCTAAACCCCCGGAAAACATCTTTTTCTTGAAAAAATATATATATGTTTCGAGTTTAATTGTCTTGATTGACAAATCTGATTAAAGTATAAAAAAATAATTTTTATAGGGAAAAAATGATTTTTAGAGAATTTTAAAATTTGACACTAATTTAAAAAAGTTGTTTGATTTTTTTGAAACCAATCACATTTTACCATTTCACCCTTGTAGAATTAATTTCCAAACAAATAATTTTAGGGACTATTTGGGAAAATGGCTTAATTAAGCACTTGCAGGATAAGCGCTTATATGATAAGCACTTATGTATAAGCTATTCCTATGATCAAAGAGAAAATATAGTCAAACTGTTTTCATATAAGTTATAAGCTGTTTTCATAAGCTATCCTAGAGAACTTATCAAAATAAGCTGAAAACAGCTTATAGATATGTCATAAGCTGTTTCTATAAGCTCTCCCAAAGACTTTGACAAATGTTTATGTCAGTAGATAAGCTTAAATAAAATGTGCATAAGCCAATCCAAACAGACCCTTAATCTAAATAACTTTATACTTTTTTATATTTCATGTATATATTTTTTTTTCACACAAAATAGAGGAAACAAATTATTTTAAAATTGTTTTTTAACAAACATATTCAAACATAAAACTAATTAGTCTCCACAGCTTAATCAGAGGTCTTGAGTTCGAATCATGGCACTGGGAATGCAGCAGCGTTAATACTCTTGAGAGAGAGCTTTGTTGCCCTTGTGGTCCTACCCGGCTCGAGGGATTAGTTTCTGCAGTTGCGCGCGGAGGATATCCTGGAAAACCAAAAAAAATGTAAAACTGATTATATCATGGTCAATTAAAATAATAATCGACTATGCATATAATCAATTGTTAAAATAATTTATTTTTAACGCTAATACAAACACTTTACAATTACTTAAGTTTAATTCACCTTAAACATGTGGTCACTAGTAAATGTATAAACATGAACATCTTTGAGAACTAATGAACTACCCTTAACCCAATTAGACTAATAAGGGTCATTCTAGAATGCACTCTAAGGTGCACCATACTCCCTCTAATGAGGAGTGTAGATTTATACATTATGATAAAAATTGGATGGTTTAGATTAAGATGGATAACTTGCCCATCAAGGAAAGTCGAGAATCATCCTCCAAAGTCAACCCTTCAGTTCTCCACCGTCTTGCCACCATCTCTACCACCATTTTCAATACTAAACCACTAGAAATTCTAGCACAATGTTCGAAAGATTCTACAAGTTCCAATTTTTGAATGTTCGAAAAATTGCAAGCAACTACGGAACTTCCTTGATGATTTCTCAGACGTTGTTCTTGTAGAGTTGCTGGATTGGGGAAACAAGCTTCATCATGGATACCGCTACAACCCGGATTCAATGGGGTTGGGAATCAGATCTCTCTGCCGCTACCAAACAGTCCAGGGCTGGCCCAACACCCACTAAGACCTAAAGCAAACTCTAACATGAGGCCTTTTCAAGACTAATAAAACAAAACTCTAAAATGACGTCGGCGCATGGCACAGAGAGGTCGTCCAAGGTCAGCCTAACACTAATTTAGGTCTAAAACGGACTTTGAGATGACTTTTTTAAAAAACTATAATAATATTTTATAAATATGTAATTTTTATAAAAATTAAAAAGTGAGTTTTAAATTATAAATAATCACAAATTAACTTTTGATTTAAATAAGCATTTTTAAAAAAAATTATACAATGTAAATGTCACTATGTTTAATATAGTTAAATAAAATAAAAGATATAAAGATAGGCCCAAGAAAAAGAAAAAGAAAAGCAAAACATAGAATGGCTATTGTGGATTTAGTGGCAGGGACACAAACAATTAAAAAATGGCTATCGTGGATTAGAACATGAGTTTAAGTAAAAATGA
The DNA here is from genome assembly GCA_035048595.1 of Echinosophora koreensis. Lineage (NCBI taxonomy): Eukaryota > Viridiplantae > Streptophyta > Magnoliopsida > Fabales > Fabaceae > Echinosophora > Echinosophora koreensis. The sequence goes on along the minus strand of JAPCYP010000013.1, from coordinate 5,659,732 downwards.
AATAGGGGCTCAACCACTTGTTCTACAAGGTACTATCGTTTACATGTAGCATACAAATAAGTATATATAAAGGTTCTGAGAAAGACCTAAAGCAAGGGCTTTAGTGGCCTCACCCTTGGGCCGGGCATGCCAGACACACAACATCATAGACCGGAACATCGTGACGGTCGCGCCTTCGGTAGCCTATCGGACACACAACATCATTGGAATCTGAAATCATATGGACGAATCCGGTGGGAAGAATGACCTGCTGAAAAGGCCTTGTCGACCACGAAAAGGATGTTGTTGGTGCGGAGCAATCGACCGTGTTTTCTGATTAGGCTATGGTGATTTCGGCGAAGCCAACAATGAGAATGGAAGAGATGGTCATGATCTTGATGACGAATGCAACTGACTCATCTTGGCAGAATGTAATGGTCACAAACTTGAGGATGAATGCAACCAATCAGTGGCTTCGCAGGTTGAGTTCTGTTGAGATCCCACATCGACCAGAGATATGGCCAAATTAATTCTTACAAGGACCCACACATATTGAGCTAGCTTTTGGAGTTGACTTAGGCCTAAAGCCCAAATTGTAAGATGGTATCAAAGCATACCCTAGATCTGTTATTGGGCCAAATATTTCACCTGCATTTGTCCATGCTTCAGATGTTCAGTCATGGGTGTGAGAGGGTGCGTTGAGATCCCACATCGACTAGAGATATGACCAAAGTAATCCTTACAAGGCTTGGGCAATCCTCACCTCTTGAGCTAACTTTTGGGGTTGAGTTAGGTCTAAAGCTCAAATTCTAAGAAGTTCATTATAGATTCGAAAAGAAAGTGGAAAAGCACCGCCCCAACAATCTAGAATTCTTTTTTAATATTATTGACCTATGCGAATTGTAAAAACCAGAACTTCAATCTTTTTGCAATTTGTTCAAAGTGTAATTAACATTGTTTTGAAAATCAAAATGGACTGGCCAGTTCAACTGATTGGACCGAGAACCGATCAGGTGTCCGGTCCGTTCAACCCCAAAAACCTGCTGGTTTTAGAATCGGCAAGAACCGGTGGTCAGAACTGGTTCGAATCGATAATTTTTTTATTTTTCAATTTATTTTGAAATTTTGTTTTTAAATTATAAAAATAGTTTAGTCAAATAAAGGTCCACTGATAAGCTATAAAAATACATATACATGGGTTTTTATTATTTACCCTTCTTCGTTGATTTTTTATTTATAAAATATATAATATGATTATTTTATGTTAATTTAAAATTTGATTTTTCTTAAGTTTATTACTTAATATATTATATAATATTAAAATATATATTTAATTATCACTTGTTCGACCATTGTTCAACTATGGTTGAACCGTTAAACCTTAAATTAATGTCTTCACCGATTTAATGATCTGTCCGATTTTTAAAACATGTGTAATTTGAGTGTGTCTGGTGTCAGTGACGAGGCCCTAGTCACCAATGGACTACGGGTGACAGGGAGGTGAGAAAGTGAGAGAAACTTTGTGAGAAGAAAAAGAAAAAGAAAAAATCAGAAAAATACCGGAAAATCGATATAGTGTACCATAAGTTAAGAGGGTGTATTGTAGAATCACCGATAGTAGGCAATCTCCAACCTGGCTTGCTGAAATTCAATCCGGAAGAGTAAGGTCGTGTTTGGGTAAACAACTTAATTAAGAGCTTATCACATAAGACCTTATTGCATGAGAGCTTATACCATAAGAGCTTATGAAGAAAGGAGCGGGAGAGGATTCGAAGGGGGAAAACACGGAAGGGTCATAAGCACTTGTTAAAATTCCATAAGCTTGTTCCAGTGACTTATGAAAATAAGTCAAAAACTCCTTTTGGGATGGCATAAGTTACTTTTATAAGCTCTGCCAAACACACTGCATAAGAGCTTATGTCATCATATAAGTCAAAAGGAGGTTAAATAAGTTCCTCCAAACGTCACCTAATTAGTCTAGCCCCTCCTCAAAATACAAGAATAAAGTAAAGTGGACACAAGGCAAAAACGCAAAGAAAAAAAAAATTGTGGAATTCTTATACGACTTTAAAAATTTATTGTTACAAACTCATAAATGAATGCATGTTTGAATTGCTGACCAAAGTCATCCCTAAACCCCACTTACGATATGATTTCTGATCACTCGACAACTAAAGAATTAAAACCAAAGGTAAATACACCACCAATATGTGCATGATGAATATTAAGGTGGGTCAGAAGTTGGATGGGTAATTAATTGAAAATGAATGATACTGAAAGAAGCATATAAATAATGACCTTCTGGTATAGTCCATAGTCGTTGCTCCCATGACCTTACACGCAAATAGCTAATGGGCCTTGGGTCTCTTCTCATACAAAATGTTCCCATACTATGATGCTGTCTAAATCAAGATAAAATGGTTCAATCTCACATCAACCATACCAAAACAATATACCCATTCTTGTATTATCACTATGGTCACAAATTAGTAGGCCCCATATTAATTTGATTTGAACAAGTAGCACATTAAGTTACCACCCAACAAGTACTTGAAAATGAAGCATGAACCCATTGTTTTCTGTGACTGTAAGTGACCACACATACAGTGCATATATTGTCCTCAAACTATACGTTCATAAGTATGCTGTAACTTGTTATTTTTTTTAGTATTGACAACGGGTGTCCTTAGGGTACTTGTTAAGGAACCAAAAAATAACAAGATTTCATTGGAAAATAAAGTGTTTATCTTCTCAATACATTAAATACACCACTTTTCAACAAGATCTTTCTTTTTTTGATTCCTTAACAAGTGCCCTATGCCCTAAGGGCACTCGTTAGCATTCTTTATTTTATTTTTTTTCTTATGGTTGAGAGAAGCTCTAACTTCATGTCCATCACTGCCCTAGGTTGGAAGAAAAAGGGCACATGAAGGGAGCAGCAGCACCATTTCCCACTTTGATTGCAAGTGGGACTGGATGAGGTCTCATGAGTCATAAGTCATGACTGTACAATTGGACACTGCAAGCAATAATTTCGCCAGATGAGGCGTGAGGGGTGACCAGCAATTCAATGAAAGCATATAAATATACAATAATGTGGTGAAGGAATCCAACCCCACACCAAGCGTTTGCAGGAATTAGGATGAATTCCTTTTATGATCCATTAATCTGGTCAATCGTCCTTTGCAACTTGCATTTTGTTTATACCGAAATTCATTATTATTATTATTATTATTATTATTATTATTATTACATTAAAGGTATCATCGGTCGATAGTTAGATACTAATAATCCCTTTCGAGACATGGAGATAATCAAATTGAGTTTTGCCTCTCCCAACAGAGCATTTTCCATACACGGCATGAATTGAATTCCTGACATCATGTTTAAGGAACCCAACTATCTACCAACCAGGTTGGGCCTTGTTGGAAAATTCATTATTTGAATACCTAAAGTATGATAATCATACAATATTTCACTTACATTTGAATAAATATATCTATTCCAACTTCAGATACAATATACCACAATATCCAATCCCTCACAAAGTCCAAATGTCTCGTGGTTTGTTAAACCTTGTGGTACAATACTTTTTATTTTTATTTTTATATGAAACCTCCTTTTCCTTAAGATATGCTACTTGCATACCACTTTACCCACATCACTTTAACACTAGCAACGATTTTAATTAAAACCACACCGAACCCACCATAGATTTGGTACACAACTTTAGTATGCACAAAGTGGTGTGTGAAATCATTTTCCCCTTGCCATTTTTTCCCACCCAGGATACACGCTCAATGATTTATAGTATTAGTAGTGTTGCTTCAAGACAACTTGAAGTTACCTCACTTGTATATATGCAAGGTGCCAACTTTTAATTTGTGTTGGCTGCAAAAGTACATAAACTAAAAATCAAACCCTGCTCCCGCTGCATAGATGTAAATTGGATAACTACAGGCCATGTGTTAGTAACATTACTAATACATAATATTCGATAAAGAACGAAGAATAATGCTATTTGCTGATCGACCCACGTTGCTTCTCTACTGGGCTAACATAAAATATAGGGGGAGTTTAGTATGTATGCAAATGATATTTTCATACCTTCAATGACTAAGTGTGTGTTTAGATGAACGTTTGTTAAAAGTGATTTTGAATGTAATTGATTATGTAAAATTGATTTAATTAGAATTGAGTTTGAACTTAAGTGATTTATGTTTGGATGTTTTTTATTTTGAAAGCAAGTTTGATACAAAACTTAGTATAAATTTTTCAATTCAACTCAAAAGCTACTTTTTGTAGCTTCTAGTCGGAATCGCTTCTGGAGGCAAAATCAATTTTATCTGATAGAAACCAAACATCTATTTTTACTAAAATCACGTTTGGCAGAAGGCAGAATCAATTCTGGAGGTTTTTAACTTGAAACAAAACACACTCTAAACATTGTACTTAAACATGAGAATGTAGGATGGATCAGAATTCAAGATCCCTATATTGTTAAACATTTCATGCATGTTTTTGTCAATTCTTAATAGTCAGAACTACTACTATTATGAGATTTTTAAATTTTCAGGTATAGAGATACGTCAGTAACTTGTGTTTTCAAATAAAAATTGTTTACATGCCAATGTCTTCTTAACATGATTAGTGGTACCAGTTGATAGGTACTAGATCATAACAGCAAGAAAACAGTAGGAAAAAAAATGAATATTATTGATAGTGCTCAAAATACAAGAATTCTCCTTAGGCTCTAAACTCTAAAGACCTAACTCTCCCTCCCTAGGAATTCGGGAGCCAAACCTCTCCTCAAATTCAATAACCAAAAACTATCCCTCTCCTCTTCTTCTCTGCCCTTATTTATAGAAAGCTGACCAATTAACTAACTCTAACTCTTACTACTTTATTAAGCTAACAGAACAGAGATCCATTATTATTTCTTGTCCTAATTAGGGCTTACCTAACAATATTGTCTGAATGAATGATGAAGTATTACGTAGAATCAGTTCAGTGCCATAATTTTTTAAGCTCATTGTTACAAGATAAAAATTATAATACCAAAGCTTCTGAGGCATAATATGACTGCATTTGAGTCTCATGTTTGAACTTGTGTAAGTAGCATTGCTTTCCCCAAACTAGAATGGATCACGCATGTGTATGTTAAGTGTTTGGTAAGTACTTGCATAACTAATACTAGTATGGATCTTACACCAACTATACATTTTCATCTCAATCAAATGATAGTAAAAGGGTACTAAAGATGAAGCGCAATGTGACCCCGTTACGAGATCTCAAGAAAACTAGCTCCAACTGTTATTGGTCAGTAATTCAAATTTGGGGTGAGGGGATGGTTGCTTAATCCAAGATCAGGGCAAGCCCTCAAGCTCATTGAACCCGCCAACAGGAGACTCTAGATTTGAACCCAAGTCATGTTTTTGTTTGTGATTAGGTGAGCCAAATTCTGTTGGCAACTAGTACAAGGCTACAAGCTCCAAGGGTATGCAAGCACAATAGATAGGTTAAGAATAAGGGTGATCCACTGCATGAGGCTCCCATGTAGTGAGATTTCGGAAGGATAGATATATGCTGGGAATGATAGATAATTAGATATACGCAGCCTTACCCCCTCAAGCAGAGAGGCTATTAGATGCAAGTGCAATAGATGACAGGGTAAAATCCGTGGATAGATTAGTTATATCAATTGACTACATTTCCCCAAGACTACCACATACTAATCCATGTGCAAGCAAGAAGCTATAAAACCATGTCCAGGTTAATACAACATTAGTCAGGAATTTACTATACATATATTCTACACAATCACTGAGATTGAAGAGCAGTGTTTACAATGAATTATTTGTTTTGAATTGAAGTTACTTAAAATGACCTAAAAGTCATGAGGATTACTTTCTTCCTTTTTTTAGTGGTGAGCAGCAAGAAACTTAGTTTGTACAACATGACATACAGTAGTGCACACTGCCACCAAAGATTAACTCATTGATCTGAAGACCTTAGATACTGACGCCATTCTTCAGGCGTTCCCTTTCTTATTGTCAGCATTCTTAGAGCTGCGGTAGTTAGAGGTATGGCAAGTATGTCATATTCCTTTGGAGCCTGAATAACAAGAGTAAGATTCTTCTTAATCGTGAAAATGGAAACTTTAAAATCCATGAATATGTTGAAATATGTAGTATGTTTCAATTAACAAATGTAATTGAAGGTTGGACTTTTTGACATTGGCAACCCTTTCTTGGTAGCAATCATGCTGTCCATTTATGTATGTCAAGCCATCATATGAAGAAAGCATATATGTCATATTTTGTAATTAGCAAAGTAGGCAGTACCTTTGGGACCTTAATCAACTTCATTTTTGCTTCCTCCAAAGTTTTTTGACCTTTCTTTGAGTTGCATTTGGCACAAGCAGTCACCTGTCATCAGCAAATACTGTATAAGGAGTTTTATATCAAGTGAAAGGTTGATTGTTGACACATAGTAAACATGCAGATGGGATTTGGACTAACCTAAGTTTCCACTTGCCTCCTCTCCTCTTGATAATGATGGTAGTAAAAAGAAATGCAGTGGGTACTAGTTATAATCTAGACTCTAGATTTGAAATCAACGTGAATACGCATTTGATGCATTCTTAAGGGGTCAAGATGACCTCAATTTGCATATAATATGTTCATGTAACCATGTTAACAAAAGTTGTATATTTCTGCTTGCATTACTAAGTCTCAAATATTAATTGAGCTTTTCAGTAAGCATGAGGGCAAATCCAAGTATTACTATAAGCTAGGTATTTCTTTTCTTCGATAATAAACACAGTATTTCTTTGGAAAGAAAATAGAACAGTAACAAAATAAATCTCTAAAGTTAAAATTTAGGTTAACCTGCCCAAGAAGAGACAAATGACAGTCCTTAAATCACTCATGTCAATAGTCATCATATAATCTTCTGTAAAACTAATTTCAGCTATTTATATGCATAAATTTTCTCAAGCCCTCTTCAGACTATAATTATGTTCTTCAGCCTAATGTTACAAAATATGAATTGTGCAACCAATGGCTCTAACAAATCTCAACTCCTGATTTTCCAGGAAAAACCATGGAGAAAGGTTTTATATAGAGATCAATTAACACCAGCACAAGACTTGATAAACTTACCTTTCAGTATCTCCTACAAAATGTTTTCACAAAACCTACTGTGCTATTATAAGTAATTATCATGTTGATCTTGCATACCAAATTTTAGAAAAATAGGACAAGAATGAGTAGTAAAATAGTTGGCATTTTCTATATGCAAAGAAGATCATCTTAACTAGATTTTCCCATGTCCATTCTCCACCTAGTGCAGCGGGAACCACGTGATCAATGGTCAAATTCTCACGCAAAGAGCAATACCTGTTAAGAAGGTAATCTCATGTTAGTGCAAGGACTTGTATCTGTAACTTAATCATTTAAAAAGAAAAGATCACCATTGCATCCCTCTGCTTTTAATAATTACATAGAAAAGACTTCCATATATAGGATAAAAACCAAGGAACTGTTTCTTATGACTGATAATTACTCCATAAGCATGAAATGTTGAGAAGGGGCCTGGACTTGTTACATACTTACATCCATTATACACAATTCTCAACTATAGAAAATCAGACTCATGCTAACTAAGAACTTCCATAAGGAACAAATACCAATTGACAGAGTAAAATTTAAAGTATCTTTCGTTTTCTTCATTAAACCGTCATTGATTTTCATCCAAATGACCGATGACCCCAACCAATACTACAATGCGACTAACAAAATGCATAAATCGGTAAATCCACCATATCCCATACAAGTTGACAAAATCATAAATTATAGTCTCAAGGTTTAATCATTTATGGCTTGCCTTTTTTTTTTTTTTTTTTTTTTTGGTGAATTTTTATGGCTTGTCTATAGACACAATTTATGAAAGGATACTATGGTGTTGTTTGATCCATGTAGCTGATCCCACCTAGTGGGAAAAGGCTTGGTCGTTGTTGTCGTTTGTTTAATCATACATGGCTTAGACTTGTTTACAGGAGGAGGGAATCCTTTCCAGCTCTCATGTCTCCCACAACCCACAAATAGAGAATATTTTATTAAATAAATCAAAAAAAATGAAAGACGGTGAGACACGACACGTGCCTGAGTCATTTACTATACTAGGTAAAGCATCTTCTAGGACTGCCTAACCAAGCTCAACCAGCACTTCACTTAAATTACCACAATGTGAGCTTTGGCTGAAATTGAACAACAGCAGAAGTGAAAGCATGGCCAGTTGCTTTGCCATGAGTGTGCACCTCAAACAAACATAGAGAAGGTTTTACACAGCTTGCTTATGTTGAAGCCTTGTCCCCGAATACATTGTTAACACTTAACAGGCAAAGACATGGAGGTCATCCATTCAGTTATTACAATCCCCTGTTTGCAAATCTGATGATCTAGAGTTACAGGAGAAAAACAAAATTGCATAGTCACAAGACATGGTTGAATCCTATATATCCTGGCACAAGATGATCCCATTATTCTCAATGTTCAGAAAAATATAACGACCCCGGAATTTTCTTAAGTAGCGATAATCTTGATTGGTTATTTAACATGCACAATTGACTACACCGTCTAATAACTATATAAATAAGGGGTTGTGTTCTCTTTAATCAGTTTAATGACTGAATTAAAGACATTTAGATCTATTAGAAATCAAAGTTTAATATAGAGAACTTACTGACAGGTGTAATTGTCCCGAAATAGTATATTTTTTCGACTAAGATTGCTCTTGACTATTCTTCTTTTAACAACTTGAAGCAAATGAGGAACCTGTACCAAAATAAAGATATCTTGAGCTCATCTATAGTGGTGCAGACAAATAACAAGAAAAATTTCAGCAATAGGTTTGTTTAGTATTATATGATGATAAAATACAACAACATTAGTGATGAAAGAGAGGTAGGACTAACGGTTTTACAAGAATGGTGACAAAGCACCAGAAATATTAATAAACCAAAAGCATTAGTGATTGCATACCCTTAAGACAGCTGGTATATAGAAAGATCCACTGGGGGAGTTCACTGTCTTAGCATAATACTCTAGGACATCAGCCTGGATAAAGCAAGATTTGAAATCATAACTTCATAAACAAATTTTCGGTGTTTGTTTAAAAAGATGAGAAGGTCAAAAGTTGTGGCTATGAATGGGTATTTGTGTCTGTGCCTTTGTATATGTACACTGAGCATTGTATTCTGGGAAATGAAACAAGTTTAGATCACACATTCAACTACAAATCAAACAAAGCTACATCTCCACTTCTAAATGGAAATGACAGATGCATTAAGATTAAGAAAATAGAAAGTAGTACCACTACCCACCAACATATTATGCAACTAATTTGCATGATATGGCTTAGTTAATCATCAATTAAGGTTTTGTTAAGCTTTATAGTTTACACAAATTATGTCAATCTGAAAACAATAAAATTCATTAAATAGCATAATTGCATGTATTGCAGTAATTGACATAACAAATGAAAAGGTTGAGCTGAAAAATCTGACCTTCTCCATAAACTCCAAACATATGGCACGTTTCCAGCCTACAACATTGACAGGCCTGGAGCAGGATGACAGCAGTCAGAACCATAAGCAAACAACTGAGCAGGTGTCTTGATATTGATGACTATACAAGAGAAAATAAGATGTTACAAACTTCATATTATCTACACACACTAAACACTGAGGTTACACAGTGCACTATTTCATCTAAGTTTAATTTATAGAACCTAGTAGGAAGAAATGACACCACATAATTTTGAAAGCACACATAATTGACTCAGTATCAATTTTGGTCCTTATGTTTATGTTATCTTTATTTTTTAGAAACAATCAGAAATAAAATAGAGAGAAACACAAATTTATGTCTCTGTGTGTGTGTATATGTGTAGAACCCACAAATCAAGCAAGGTGCTCCCCCGGTACGGATCCCAAACTCCCTTTGGCATAGCCTACAATAAATACACCATAAAATAGTCACTTAAAAGCTACTCAATAATATTTGTACAGATAGGGAAAAAGCTAAAGGGCCATGCTTTTATACATAAATGCTCAAATCTACAAACTTCATTACAGTTTTGCAGTTATAATATCAAATAGTTCTTAAATCAAAAATATAATCAAATCCTGAAAAAAAAGCCTCCCTTCTTGTGGGGGTAAGGCTGCTTACATCTATCCTCCCTAAACCCCACCAGGTCGCTGCTCTAATCAATTCATCACTATGCCATGAAGACACCAAACTTCACAAGCATTCTCATCGATAATTAATCAAAACTAACCATTAGTCGTAATCTTTCTATGAATTACCACCACTCCAAATAACACAATGCATCACAATAAGTTCAATAACATAGCATGAAACTCCCAAAGCATTAAGTCCTGCATTCTTCCTAGAGTGATACAACAACAACCTACCAAAAACTTCATAGAAAACCAGCCAGAAAAGGTTCAGAACCAAACTACAGCGAATGAAATACAAAAGCATTAGAATAGAACACACATAAACTACTATAACCCAGGGAAAAGTTCATAACTTTGTATTATTTCTGTGCATATCAAGTAGTGAAGAAAGAAAATATTGAAAGAAAGAAATGACCTGTAAGATATGTCCAACACCAAACCTCTGAAACAAGACAAGCCATCTTCCTCGAACACATCAACATCATCATCAGAATCATAATCAGAATCATCATATTCATCATGAACACCTTCAGTGCCAGTTGTGGGGCGTGCCTCCACATTGCAACGGTTGGTTCTGCTACTCAGAGATGATGATGCATAGTAAAATCCAGCAGAATAACCACTAGACCTTACCCTTCTCTTGTATGTCTGAACTGATCTGCACCTGAAGTGAAAAGGGTCTTTGTGATCCAAACGAGAAGACACACCATCCCCATTGAAGAGCAGCTTTAAGCGACCCTGTGCAGTGAACTGTGCCATACACACTTCACAATTTGTAAAGTTTGTATCTTTCTTCTGAATCTGTGCTAAAAATGCTGAGATATTTGGATTGGTTGATAATTCGGAGACATTGGCCTTAGCAGGAAAAACAACAAAAATGTTGGAAATGCATTTTTGCTACGGAAAAAACCTTTGCCACATATTCTCCAATGATGCTCCCAATATCTTCTTCGCTTGGGTTGAAGTTTGAAACTTTGAATTGACAAATATGCCCTTTAAAATTAGATATGGTTAAATTAAAATTCTCAGTCCTTAAATTTCATTTCATTTTTTAAAAAGTTTTTAATTTAGTTCTTATATTTTAAATAAGATTTTAAGTAAATCCTTATTTTATTCAAAAAAAAAATTAAATCCTTATTAATTATAAAATTTGTGTAATTAAGTTTTTAAAATTTATGTTAGGAGAAACATATTAAATATTTTTTTAAGTATGAAGATCTAATTAAAAAGTTTTAAACTATAGAATCTATTTAAAATTTAGTGAAATTGTAAGGGGGAAAAGGTAATTTAATCTTACATACTTATATTAGATGGTATATGCCCAAGGGTTAGTCTCATAGCTACATCTCAGAATCTGTGGGATACCCGATCAAAGACCAAATAAGATTTTAAAGTTTGAAAATGAACTAACTTTCGACAATAAGTGTTATCGCTGCACTCTCCCTCTCTCTCTCATACAATTATTCCGGATCCTTTCTTTCTAGTATATACTCATCGAACACTCAACTCTGTTTCATTAAGTTTATTCTCATGTTGACTTTTTATCACCCGACATTACATCTCGTACGATATCGCACATCTTATAGTTGTGTGATAAAATCTTTCCTTTAGCTTGAGTGAAACATTTTAATCACATATAACACTCGAGGCTCTCATCCATTTCATTCACCCTATTTATTGTTTTGTACAATAGACCCAAAATATTTAAATCGTGTGACTTGTGATATGGCATGTCTCCAACTTTCACCTCCAACGTAGGAGTAACGTATCTCTTTCTAAACTTACATTACATATACTCTATTGCACTTCTACTTCAACAAAACTTGTGTATTCCCGAAGCTTGTCTTCACATATCTAACTTCCATTTATTTTCCCTCTCAATTCTCCAACTAGGATTATATATCATTTTTTAAAATACTATTTAATTAAACCTAAATAAGCTGATGTGCTATTGTGTAGCTAAAGTAAGTTGGCTCTTGGTGTAGTCCTATAGATATAGGAAACTCTTTTGATGCGCCACCTCGTGTTCTGACACTAGTCGTGACCTATATCCTTGATAGCTTGGATATAGGAAATACAAGCTTCTTTCTTGTCTAGGGCCTTCCACGAAACCTCTCTTGGCACCCTACCATACGACTTCCCCAAATCTATGAAAACCATGTATAGGTCTTTTTCATCCCTCCAATATCGCTCCATCAATTGTCGTAGCAAGTATATTGCTTCCATGGTTGACCTCTTGGGCATAAAATCAAATTGATTTTCAGTGATATTGGTCTCTTGTATTTTTATTTTTTTATTTTTTGATAGGCAAAATGTTAGTATGTTACTATATGTTACTTGTTAGCTTTTTCTCATTTGCCAGGGTTTGAACCCTGAACCTCCAACCCCTTGAACACCTTAAGCCCTTAGCTCAAACCAATTGAGCTACCCCACCCCCTATTGGTCTCTTGTCTTGACCTCCGCCCAATCACCCTCTCTCATAGCTTCATAGTGTGCCCATAAATTTAATCCCTCTACAATTTAAGCAATTTTGTATATCTCCCTAGGGATTAAAGTGCTTCTTCTCCACTCATCCGACATTTTCTTAGACCTCATAATCTCAGTAAAAAACTTTTTGAGCCAACTAATAACCATCTCTCCTAAACTTTCATACCTCAACAGGTATATTATCCGGTCGAACTACTTTATCATTATTCATCCTTCTCAAATTAAAGCTTATTTTACCTCAAGCTCCCGAATTCTATAATAAAAGGTATAATTTTTGGTCCTCCTCTATAGTGTTTAGCTTATCAGAGCATGAAACAATTTCATGTCCTTCATTAAATAATTTTTGGAAGTAATTCCTCTATCTTTCCTTGACATACCAATCCTTAACCAAGATTTTATCTTCTTCAACCTTAATACATTTCACTTGGTCTATGTCTCTTGTCTTTCTTTCCCTACCTTTTTGGTCTGACCGGGTATTTCCATAGTCAAAGTTATGAGACTAACCGACAAACTAAGAGTGATGATTAGGTAAAGTCATTCCCAAAGTGGTGACTCCGGGATTCTGACTTTTAACCTTAGAGGTAAAGTTTGTCTAGGAGCAAAGTCTATTGCCATTGTAACCAACCACTTTTGGATTTATTTCCCTACCTTTAGCAAGTCTTAATTAAATCTTTACTAATTATTATATTGAGTAATTAAGTCTTTAAAATTTATTTTCAGAGAAACTTATTTAATCTTTTTTTGAATTATTAAAAGCTAATTAAAAATTGTTAAACTAGAGACCCTATTTAAAATTTTAGTAAAACTGTAAGAAAAAAATTAATTAATTTTAGATATCTATATCAGATGGTAGATTTGAATTTCTTTACTTTATCTCATAAGATTTTAAAGAAACAGAACTAACTTTTTTTTTGTAAGTATTATTTTTAAAATTAAAATAGTTATCAGATTTTAACATCAGATTACTCTTGAAATAAATACATGAATTTAGTTTTATACGAAGTGCTGGAAATTGGGAGATGGAAGTCCTAACATACCGGACCCGATTGGGTTCAAGCTCTAAGTCTACAACAATATTGATCATGTGGTATGTGGTATAACCTCTGAATGCATTAGTAGGAGTGACAAATAGACGTGTAGGATAAATTTTGGAATAAACTATTAACTTATTTATAATTTAATGAAAATATTAATTCATCCATAATCTATTTTATAAATAATTATCTAACCTATTTATTAATCAGTTTTAATGGGTAGGTCGATTTCTTAACGTACAATCCAAATATGCATTATATTATTAAAGTTTTCTTTCAGCTCCTCTCGCTAAATTTGTTTTCTCTAAAAAAGTTATTTTAAAAAATTTAAATACAAATAAAAATCATGCTAAAATATAGTTTTCATCCCTCTAATTTATCACTTTGACGAAATTCATCCCACTAGTTTTTTTAGCGAAATTCATTCTCATGTTTTTCTAACAATGCAACATTCGTCACTCCAACATATATTTTATTGATGGATGGACGAACATTGAAAAAATATGAAGATAAATTTCACTAAAAAAACTAAGGGAATGAATTTCGCAAAAAAATAGTAAACTAGGAAGACGAAAAGTGTCTTTCAACAAAAAAAAAAAAAAACTAATCTTTCTTTCTACTTTCTTTCATATTTCTCTTATTCCAAACAATCCTTATTTTTTTTTCCATTCATCACTTTATTTCTATCTTTATAAAACATGTGTAAGATATGGATGTCCATTGATCTTGTAACCTCCATTTCTTTACAAGTTACTACTCTTAATTTCATATGTAAATGACTCATTATGCTTAGGCTTTCAATAGGCTTAGAGGTTACAAAACATATATCCTATAAATAGGACCCATGTAGCATTGTGAAGTTTGCCCCTTTGATGAGTATAATGAAAAAACTCTATTCTTCCCTCTTGTCTCTGTAATCTCTTATCTCTATTATTCTATGTTTATTGCTCTTATTTTGTTCATTTCATAACACGTTATCAGCACGAGTCTCTTCCATATGAGCAACGGTTTAATCAGTTTGGAGATTTGTTGAAAGGATTCGTTTCTTCTTACTCTCCGTCGGTGATCATATCCTTTCTTATTGTTTTGTTTTTCATGTTACTTTTAGTATAAAAAAAAAATTCAGTGTTTCATCCATAGAAATTTTATTATGAATTTTGTTACAATTATCATATTTTATCGTGTTATTTATGATAAATTCTGGAAGAATTTGATATTCAAGCATCCCTATACGATTGCACAAAACTATGATTTTGTATGAAGATTTGTGGTATAGTTCCCGAAGAACTAGACCTTAGACCATAATTGAAATCTAAAAAATGTAGTTGATCTTAGTGTAATTTGAAACAAGAAAAAGTAAGAGAAAGATCATTTATTTTTGTGCCACTCATATGCTCCTGGAGTAGCAAAAATAAGAAAATATTTTCAAGAATATTTTGAACTATGTTCAAGCTTTATTGTGATTGAGCACAAGAGCGGTTATTGATGAAAAATGAGAAAGGTCACCTAATGGATTGAACTCTATTCCCCAAAAGTGAATGTTTCGTACTATGATTTTGAGTATGACAAAGTTGTGGTTATGATAATTGATGTGGTAGAGATTACCATTATCATGGAGATTTAAGTTCATCATATGAGAATATATCTCATGAATAGCACAACAATGAATAGCGTAACAAGGGGAAAATATTGAATGTGTTACATGTGATGATTGAATATATTCATTAGGCATTAAGGGTGATAAAATGCCATTAGTATATATATATATTTTTTTGGTTAACCCATTAGTATGATTTTTGGTTATGACCTTTACTATTCCTAACAATGGAGTAGTAACTCATATATACATTATGGAGAAGCGTAACTTCTCTCCATGCTTATTCTTGGAATTCTATATAAGGACATCATTTTCTGGAAGAAGAAATAAGAATAATTGGTAGTATGTCTATTTCCTGAAAAACTAGACTCTTTTGTGTTCTTATTTCCTTTGTCCTAATATCTTCTTATCTTCTCTTTTCATATTATCATAATGTTGTAACATGTTGAAATGATATGGATCATATCTGTTATATGACAAAATTTTGCTAAAATTTACAAGTGACTTTGAATCTAGGTAAAGATAAATTTTTGTCTCCCAAATACTAATGGTGGTAAGCTATGGGCTAATATTCAATTTTTCCTTATGAATTTATTCATTTGATCATGTTCTTACAAACAATATGTATTTGGATATGTCTATTTTGTTAAATACTTTGGAGAAAAATTTATTATATTTGATTGATGATTTGAGTTGCTGAATTATTTTCTTAGAATACATATGGTCCATTTCCTATATGTGTGTTTTTATGTGATTCTAGATGCACACGTAAACATCTTCTTTTATTTTAATTTTTCTTTAGTTTACAAGTATTTAAATAAAATATGGTTTCTAGAGTTTATTATTGAAGGAAATTTTGTGTTCCTTATGCTTTATATATAAATGGTAATATTAAAGGTGCCATTATTAAGGATATAGTGGTTATAACCTTTAGCATATTTTATTCTTTTGTACTATTACACTTATTTTGTAACCATTGTACATGATTGTGTATTATATTAAGAGGTGTAGTCACTCTCCTTATTAATGTTTGAAGTCCTATACAAGGACATGAGCTCTAATAGAGAAAATGGAGGAAGTTAGACTTAGTTTGGTTCTACACTTTTTTCTTGCTCTCTATCTCTCTCTATTTTCTCTATTTTTACAAAAGGTAAATCAAGTCTCTAGAATATCTACTATATTGTTTTCTTTGAATAACATGATTTTATATATTATGTTTATGCATTATCAACTCAAATAGATTTGAGTGCAATTGAAATATGTATTAATTGTAAACTAGAAGTTTGCAATACACATGTAAATCAATGTTCATTATACCATTGTAAACTAGAAGTTTACGAATCATAATAAGTTTGTTGTTTAGCATGAACGGTGGGGTCATCCCGGGTCTATTATGATGCAAAAAATATTTGAAAAATCATGTGGACATCCATTGAAGATCTTGAAGATTCTTCAATCAAATATGTACTACTTGTTCCCAAGAGAAGTTGATAATTTGAAAAATTATGTGGTCACCATTGAAGAGCCGAGAGATTCTTCAATCCAATTTGTACTGTAACACCCTGTTTTTCATAAGTATTTTATAAAAACTGGTTTTATTAATTTAAAAGTTTTGGTTAAGGGATAAGTGAGATTTTAGCTTAAAAGTTCCTTTCTGGTACATGAGCACACCCGTGCTCATCAACCAGCACACCAGTACTTGAAGTCAGAAGTGTGTTTCTGACTTTAAGTTGAGCACGACCGTGCTCATTAGTGAGCACGCCCGTGCTCAATGTGCTGACCGCGTCTCGCTGACGCTAATGGAGCACGAACGTGCTCAAGGGTAAGCACGACCGTGCTCAGGTCCGAGCTTTATAAGTTTGGCACAGAACCCGAGGGTTAACGTAAAACCCTAATTTTCTAATTGTTGCAGCCACTGTTACGGCTCATAGTGTCTCTCTCCCTATTTCCTCTCCATTCCTTGCTATAGTGGAGTTTTGGGAACCGTTGGGGAAGCCTTGTACGTCCGTCTTGATTAGAGGTAATGGTCCCTTTCTCTTTTCAATTTCTTCATGGTTTTTGGTTAGAGAAACTGACTAAGATTGCTTTTGATTATCTAAGGTTTGATTCCGGAGTGAGCCGTTTGAGGATTCGGGACCGGATTACCGTTGGGAACCCTCAGTAGAGCAACCTTCAATCCAGGTATGGGAGAAGGGAATTGTATTCATTAGGCAGTGGGTTAGTGTAAGGTAACGGGGTTTCCCATAACCCCGGTGTCGTTGTATGCTTATGAGCCTTGATGTTTTGGTTGATAAATGATTGTTTCTGGTTTATATGTTCGTAATATGTATTTTATGATTCATGTTGGTTGTTTAATGAGTATGATGATATGTTAATTATTGTTATTAACATGATGCTGGTTGATTTATATGGTGGCTGTGATCAGTATGTTGATGAATTTTTTTTTATTGGTTAATAGGTTAAAAACGTGCTAAGTGTAAGGGGTTTAGTCCCTAAATTAATGGAATAGAAATCAGTTACTGTTCCTGCCCAGAACAGCACTGTCGCGCGATGAGTACGACCGTGCTGAACAGGGAGCACGGTCGTGCTCCCATTTAAATTTTGGGAATGGCCGCGCTGTTCAGCACGGCCGTGCAGGTCAAACAACACGACCGTGCTACTGAGCACGACCGTGCTGAGTGTGAAGCACGACCGTGCTGAGTGTGAAGCACGACCGTGCTTCACTTAAAAGGGCAGAACGCCCTCACGTGTCCAAGCACGACCGTGCTAGGGTCTAAGCACGACCGTGCTGACCCCTCCTGGACAATAATACAATTAAA
Source organism: Echinosophora koreensis (assembly GCA_035048595.1). Taxonomy (NCBI): domain Eukaryota; kingdom Viridiplantae; phylum Streptophyta; class Magnoliopsida; order Fabales; family Fabaceae; genus Echinosophora; species Echinosophora koreensis. The sequence goes on along the minus strand of JAPCYP010000013.1, from coordinate 5,641,573 downwards.
AGACTTAAGGGGTTTTAAACCCCATTCCCTTATGATGATAAGTTGAGATAACTAATCAAAGAAAAAGATCAGACAACCCGGTTATTAATTATATAAGATAATTAAGATAACAAGATGGTAAGTCGGTATCCGTTGGGTTACTGCATGTTGATAAGTTGAAAGCCTTGGGTGCTTATTGACCCAAGCACGTTGAGTTGAACCTTAGTGCTTTTTAGCCAAGGGAGCCTTGACCCCACGGTATGGGTCTAAGGTTACGTTAAACGTTGATGTTGAAGTCTTGGGAGCTTCATGGCCCAAGCAAGGAGGTGGTTGAGATTGTTTGTTGTTGTGCCATTTGCATAGAGCATTGGAGTTGTTGATGGGGGAGGTTCGACAAAGGGGAGATCGCCCGAGAGTACGGTGATCTGGCCATCCACGGTAGGTCACCCAAGGTTTGGTGACCGAGGCCCCCCTTGATGAGGCATCCACGGTTTGATGCGTTGGCTATCCATGGGGTTCACCCAAGGTTTGGTGAACTGCCAGTGTTGGTGCTTTTATGGCCAATACGGATATGTAACTCCAAAGTCGTTCATCCTGAGTTAGTTTGGATCCACATGCATAGTTGGAGTAGCGGAGTAGTTGATGCATTGCATAGCATAGCATACTTGGTTGATATAGTATTGTTGGATGTTGATGTATACCTATGTTGTATGTTTACCTTGCGTACTATTCCCATGTTATATATGTTTACATGAATCTTACTCCCTGTTATTGTTTGTGTTTGGCCTGATCGGGATTTTGTAGAGGATGACGAGCAGCCCGGAGAGGAGTGACTCTGAGGAGCCGCCGCTCATAGTTAGGGCCTTTCGTTTTGCTAGTTAGTTTTGTCTAGTTGTTTTTCCGTGATGTACGGAACGGTTGTACCAGCTCTGTTGTGACATCGTGTTGGGACATTTGTTATTATTTTATTATGTTTTACTGATTTTAAACTTGGTTTTTTTTTCGCGTTGTAAACTGATTCATGTGGGACTTTTCTACCTATGGACAACTGTCTCATTTTATTTAGTAATTGCATGTTTTTATTTTTAATTTCGTTTACAATAAATGCCTTATAACACACTGGGTAGAAGGGGGTCACATGTACTACTTGTTCCCAAGGAAAATTGATGATCAGGCATCACCAACAAAAATTGAGAGTGAATCTCACATTTTAAGCACGTATACAAGATGATATTGGTGGACCAATACAGCCATCGTTTGGACCATTTAGATATTTTATGATTTTAATTAATGCATCAACTAGATGGTTACATGTTTGTCAACTCGTAACTAGAAGTACGCGAGATTGTTTGCTCAACTAATTTAACTAAGAGTTCATTTTCCCGATTATCCAATTAAGAAAATATGTCTTGTTATGGTTGGTGAATTTATATCTCAGGCCTTTAATGAGTATTGTATGTTTACTGAAAATGATATTGAACTTCCTATAGCATATGTTCATACACAAAATGAATTGCAGATTTATACTTGGGGACTTCTCGCATCAGCCAACAAGTCATTATAAGTCCTCCCCATTACAATTGGTTTCCGATAAGGAACTTAATATTTCCCATCTCATAATTTTTTGATGTGCTGTATATGTTCCAATTACTCCACCACAACATACTAAGATGAGTCCTCAAAGAAGTCGGGAATATATGTTGTATATGAATATCCATCTATGGTAAAATATCTTGAACAATCAATATGAGATTTATTTACGGCTTGATTTTTCGATTGACATTTTAATGAACCAATTTTCCCAATATTAGTGGAGGGAATAAGCAGCTAGAAAAGGAGATTGTTGAAATGAATTATCATTATCTAATCTTGATCATCATATGAAATAATATGAATTGGAAGTTCTAAAGATAATTCATTGACCAAATCGTATGTACCAGCTGCTAATGCTCCAATCAAAATTGATGTCCCTGTTGGACAATCTAACATTGCAAATGTATCTCAAGCATGCATAAAGCATGGTAGACCGTCGGTTCCAAAGATAAAAATCCTCAAACAAGAAATGGAGCTAAAAAGTAAGATGGCCTTATTGAGGATTTGAAAACTCCAGAAGAGTCCACAAACATAATTAATTTTTCAGTTCCAGCAGAAACTCAGGTACCTGAAATTTGTGAAAATAAAGAGATCTCAATAAATTATGTCAGGAATGGAATACGATGGAACAGGAAATGAAGTCAACGTTGATAATGTTTTGGCATATAATGTAGAGCTAAATGAAATAAATGATAATAAGGATCACAAACCAAAGTCTATTAAGGATTATAGACAAAGAAATGTTTGGTCAAAATGGAAAGATGCAATTGCAGCGGATTTAAACTCGCTTATCAAGTGAAACGTTTTTGGACCTGGAGTCCGTACACCTGAAATTGTAAAGCTAGTTGATCAATACAAATGAGTTTTTGTTCGAAATCGAAATGAGAATGGTGAAATTGTGAGATACAAAGCAAGACTTGTTTCTCAAGGGTTTTACGCAGAATCTTGACATTGATTTTGAAGAGACGTATGCACTTGTGATGGATGCAAGTGCTTTTCGATAATTAATTAGTTTGGTAGCACATGAAAGACTCAATTTACATCTAATAGATATTGTTACAAACTATTTGTATGGATCACTTGATAATGACATTTATATGAAACTCCCTGAAGGATTCAAGGTGCTGGAAGCATATCCTTGATGGATTCAATATTCATAAAGCATATCCCTAAAGGATTTAAGATATTTGAAATGTATAATTGAAAACATTGAAAGATGTACTCTTTCAAATTGTGCAATTTGAGGATTTTGAACAATAGTTCATGTTTTTTGAATGGACTTGAAATCCAAAATCTATAGAATATAAAATATATTCATGTAAATAGTTGTTATTACATCTCATGGTTGACTCGAGAGTAATATCTATATGGAAAATCGCGGAAGGATTAAATATATCTATATATCTGGATTTATAGTTTATATGCATATTTTTCATGCATTGGTAGATAAATTTATTTCAATTTCTTAACAAGATTTTTATTTTCTTAGATATCTATGTGAAGAAATTTGTAAATATGTTTAATATAATTGCTATGATTTTATCTCGACCTATAGATTGAGCATTTAACAAAGTGATTTTTTGTCTAACAAGTGATGCAGGAGTAGTTCTTAAGTGTCTCATAATAGATTATATCTATTGAGTACATTACCATAGTTCGGTAGCAGGATGTGAAGAAGAGAACGAATATATTGGTCCTGAAGACCATACCTACGAATATATTGGTCTTGAAGACCATACCTTATTGTTAGAGAAGCACATGTGCATATTGCTAAATTAATATTACATAATTTGGTATAATAATTTTTCTATGATATCCGGAACAAAAAATTTTTACATCTTTTTTTAGTATAGCACCCTCAAAACTGCCCCGTAAATGGGGTGTTTAGTTTCAAAGGTGCAACCGCACCCATATACACATTAAAAAATTATACCTCTGGGCCATTGAAAATGGCATCATCAAATGAGTTTTTTTTTTCCTCTCTGAAAAGCTTGGTCACTTCTTGTTAAATGCCAAGTAGCCATCAGAGTCACGCCAGACACCTTAACTTCTTTCGCTTCTAAGTTTTAAGTCTCAAACTCAAACGATTATGTTATTTACACATCCAAATGGGACACTCATTTGGGACACTTTGGTTAATCACATATAAATATTTAGTTAATTCAGTTCATTATATGGTTAATGGGCTTATTTTCCATAACCATGTAAATATTTGGTTAATCACATACAAATATCTGGTTAATTCAATTCTTTATATGATTAATGGGTCATCATGAATTAATCAAATATTTACACGTGATTAATCATATAATAAACTGAATTAACTAAATATTTATACATGATTAACCAAGGTGTCCCAAATGGGTGTCCCATTTGGGTGTGCAAATAACATAACTGAAACTCAAAACACTGATTCCATATGCTAGAAAGTTTAGCAGTCCAAATACATATCTTTTAGGGTGTATGGATGCGCCACTTTTAGTTGAATTTCTTTCAAACTCAAGAAAAGATTGCACAATAGGATGGAAGTAGGATGGCAAAATTACCTGCACCCGTGGATACCCACATGGATTACTCGCAATGGATAGTAAATGAATACATATTAAATGGGGATGAGGATCATAGTACCCGCCTCACGGATATCCACATATTCATAATAATTTTTTTTTATTAAATATATAATATATATTATGACAATTTATATCACTTTGAGATGAAATAAACTTTATTTTCTTTATTATTTCATACTTTTTAGTGGTTATACCCATAATAATAGTTTTTTTAAAAATACATATAATATATTATATAATGTTAATATAATATATTGTTATATTGTATAATTTTATTTTCTTTCTATTTATTGTAGACTCTTCAATACACACGGATATCCATGGATACCCACTACCTGTATAAATATCCATGGATATTGATCAGGATGGATGCGGAGGAAGCACTACCCGCACCCCGCCACCCCATTGCCAGGATGAACTTCTTGTAGACAATATGGTAATTTACATTTAAAAGAAGAGAATGCTAACGAGTGTTCTTAGGTCACTGGTTAATGAACCAAGAAAATAAAGATCTTTTTGAAAAGAAAGATCTTTTGGGTTCCCTAACCAGTGTTCTAAAACTTTTAGTTTTGATTCAATCATTGATGATTTTAAGTCTTTAAAAGAATGAAGAGCGATACTTTAAATATAGGTATATTTTTCCTTTTATATGTTTTATTGTTATTTTGAATTAACATATATGTGGTTTATATAAATTTAAATTAGTAGCATGTGGCTCCCTCCAAAATATTAGTGAAGGTCCGCCACTGTTGATGAGTATAATGAAATGACTATATTCTTCCTTCTTATCTCTCTAATCTCTTCTCTCTATTATTTTATGTTTTATGCTCTTATTTTGTTCATTTCATAACCCTATCCACATTCATTCTCTTTTTATGTTGTCTTTCCATTTTTTCTAAAAATAAAATAAAATAAAAAAACATTAAGGGACGCATGACCCTGTCATCACATATTCAGCCATGCATCTTCTAATTACTTTAAATCATAATGTGATGTATCACTCGGTAAGAAAAAATGTGTAGAAAACAATATATAAAAAAACGTGTTCTTAACTTTTTGTGTCTTATCCATTTACAAAAAAAAAAAAAAAAAAACCTTTTTGTATCATATCAATGTTATTTTATGCGGCTATATTTTAATTATTTAACCAAAAACTAAACTAATTACTTAATATTCATAAGTAATATTGGTTTTGAATTTGATTTATATGCTTGAAATGTTTGAAATCAGTCCCTAATTCATATATGTATAAACTTTTTTTATTTGGTTTTTGCCGTTTATTAGGATTATAACGGTGTTTGTTAGAATTCAAATATAATTAAGGATGTCCCACTAACGTAGCTGAGGTGGTTGAGCTTGCAAGGGATATTTTGAACTGTGAGATTGCGGGTTTGATCCCGCTGTACCTACATTTCCCATCCTTATTATAAGGCCTAAATATGCATTCTTTGAAAAAAAATATATATATAATTAAGGATCAAATTAAAGTTATTATAAGAATAAGGACCACAATAAAAAAGTTTGAGCTTGAAGTGTAATGAAGTGCAATTAGATCTTTAAAAATGATCTTGTCACATATATGAACCAAAAAAATTTGAATTTAGTTCATACACATGATAATCATTTTCAATTTGATTTATATGTCTTAACTTTATCAAATAACATTATAACATCAACAAACGACGATAACCAAATTAAAAATTAAAAATAATTGACTTAATTGCACTTTTTTAGTCCCCCAAAAATTAATCGCGATTTTGGTTCTTATGGATTTTTTTAGGACATTTTGTCCCACTATTTTTCTAATGTTGCAAATTTAGTCATTGCATCTATTGTCCGTCAATTTTTTAATGATCAATATAGAGGAATCATTATTTTTTTTCTTTTTGATAACCATGATATAGGTACGAAGTATCCATCACCGTTAGCAGTGACTAATCTCCATCGGGAAACTTGTTGGGCACACAAGGTGGGTTCTCCCCTCCCAATCAGGTTTTTTCCATACAAAAGAACCAGTATTTGAACCCCTAACTACTTGCTTAAGGTGTCAAAATCTCTTATTACTTGGACCAACCACGTCTTAGCAGAGGAATCATTGTTTTAAGTGTACAAAACCTCTGACTGAACTTTCGTTAGCAAAGGATTCTACCGTGGAACCAAATAAAGGTTCCCGAGAGAATGGACGAAACCGACAAATAATATAGAAGAATGACTGAATCCTGTTAAAACAAAGACAAAAGGGAGAGAAACCCAGGCAGATGTGTAGTTTAGAATAGGATTAGACTTAGCTACGGTACCTTAGGTCCTGTTTTTACTGTTTTGCAATCGAAATAAGACACGTGTACACTACCATTTTAATAACCCACCGTTACCACTCCGTTACTGTTATGCTAAACTTAGTGATTGACCGCAAGAAATATCTGAGCACTTCCCTTCCCTCTCAGCCATGTTTGCCGACCATCAAACACAAAGCATGACGGTGCAACCTTCACCCCGTCGGTCTACACCTCCACCTCCACCCTGGCGGCGCAACCCATGACCCGTGCCGCTCCTCCATCGGCGGCATGAGCCCCGTGTAGTGCAGCAGTAGCTTCACTTGGATTGAAAATGCCTATATTTAGCATATGTTCATCCTTCATTCTGATCTATGTTTCAATTCTGGTTTTCATATATTCTTCTTGCATGTATCCTCTTACTTTAATCATATTCAATATCAGACCCTGGTTTTCTCCATGATAAGTTTAACATTTAATTGAAAATCTCTCTCTCTCTCTCTCATGCTTGATAATATAATTCACATCACCGAATTAAAGCAACTATCCCCTTGCCCCTTCCTTTTACTTACTGTCAAGTAATTTACAAAGCCATATATGTAGGCTCATTTTCTGAAATTCAATTTCAACTTCACATGCTAATTTTGTAATTGTATATGCAGGCTTTAGCATCAACGACATGTTGAAGGAGTTCAGTACTTTACCCGTAAAATTGGTTCCTTGAAATTTATATTGGTATATTGCTATACTGGAAAATCTTCTTCTCTTAGCCTACTGCGGACCTACTCCATTATTTTCTCTGTCATGTCACTCTTGGGTAAACTACGCCGTGTCACTGTAGTTGTTACTTGTACGCTAACGGCCGGGAAAAGGCCGGCACGGAGCATGAAAGAGGGATGTTGGGTTTGAAGGGGTTGTTTGAATGGGTTTGGTTTCAGTGCGATTAAAGCTGTGGATGCAACAGTCCTTCACGTCACAGCCCCTTAAAGGTGTAGTGTGAGTTCATTGAATGGATTAAACTGGAGCGAAAGTGGAGAGATTAAAAATCGTTTTTTCTAATGGGGCCGGTGCCGTCAACAAGTTGAAGTGTGGCGATTTCTCACCGGTTCTTCGAAGGGGTCACCAGTCGGTGCCGTCAACACTGGTAAAATATGGTGCGTTCACATCGTAGATGGCGGCGGAGTATCTAATCTGGAGGTTCGTCCATGATGAGTCCTCCCCGGTTTCATCGGAGATCTGGAAGATAGGAACGTCCTCGAAGACTCTATTTCACGGTGTTAATCTGATGTGGATGAATTGGCTTACGTGTTATATTTTCATAGGGCAACAGTAGGAACAGTACATAAGGTACTTAACTTAAGTTTTGTCCTTTAGAATAATGGTTTCTATTTATTGATAATTGAAAAAATTGACATACATCTGTATATTTGACCGAGGTGAGACTACGAGACTTCTCAAGCAGTTTAGTTTCTAGAGAGCAGTGGAAAGTAACTCTTGACTCTTGAGAGAGTGAAAGAGCTTCTAAAGTGTTCAGTGTCAACATGATTTCCCGTTGCAATCGTATCTTTAACATTATTCCCAGAAAATCTTCAATAACTCTTGTAAGTTGTAATGTAAGCATTTCTCTTTTGTTCCATTAGGAAACATTAGCTAATGCATCAAATATCTGTACCTCTAGCTCTCTGTATTTTTTATATTTTTATTTTTATTTTTGGGTTTGGGAGATTTTTACTGTGTGGGAGAGAATGCTGTCAAAGGAGTTAGGAATTAGGACTCTCTACACAGCCATGCAAATGCTTGGTTTGTTTTTATTACCTTTCCTACTTCTTGTTGGGGTAAGTGGGAACTTCAAGTTGGTTTTTACTTTTCTGGAGTGTTTGAATGAGTATAATAGCCACATTTTCTCTATTTAAACTTTTTAATTTAAGGGCATGTTGGTAACAATTACCGTTGGGTCAACATGCATGTGGTCTTGAATATACCCACACTTGTCTCCTTCATGAATTTCAATTGATTAGGAAACATAAGAGACAAGTGGAGCTTATGTTCCAGTTCATGTTAAATCTCATTCTCAGCTATATATGCTTGTGAATAATTTCATAATGCATGCTAATAGCTTGTTATTTGCAGAAAATCCCAGACAATTTCACAAGGAGATTTGGTGATGGTCTGTCAAACCCAATATTTCTTAACCCTCCAGATGACACTGAATGGAAGGTATATTGGACTAAAAAAGAGTGTGAGATTTGGTTTCAAAAGGGTTGGAAAGAATTTACTACATATTACTCTCTGGATTATGGGCATTTGGTGCTGTTTGAATATGAAGGAACTTCTCATTTTGAGGTACACATATTTGACATGAGTGCCCTTGAAATACAATATCCTTTTCATAACCAGATTTGTGATGACTCAGTTGAAATTTTGAGTGAACAATCTCCATGCAAGAAGAAAAGACTGAAATCCCCAATGTCATCTCCTCAACCACATAGGACAAATGTTGAAAGTAGCCCCAATGTGCAGAACATGCTTCAGCATGCCCAAATTAAAGGTAGTCAATCAGAAGGGACAAACTTTGAGATGCCAATAATTGCATCCATGAAGCAAGAGTTGGATGGTATGTATTTCATGATCTGATTATCCTTTCCATTATTTTGGTCTCAGTTGATATTTTGATGTTAAATATATAACATACCCATGCTGTCCTCAGCCTTCTATTAAAATAACTGAAGCTTTAAACAGACCCACACAACATTCAGATATAAAGTCCCTCTTTTATTGGACCTCTTGCTATACCAGTACCCCAAAAGAACAATCCATCTTTTATGCTTGGCAAATCAAGCCTTACTATGTTAATGATTATTCTTGGTGTGCTTTTGCTAGCTTTGAGTATAGAGTTATAGTCATGAATTAGCTTTTTATTTTTGTAACTGTAAAGACTGTTTCTCATCTTTGTTTTCCCCTTTTAATGAGTATAAAGTTTTTTATCTTGTGGTCGAAGAAAGAAATTTATAATCTTGGTTCTTGAATTTTATAAAATAAAAAAAAAAACAGAATACAACTTCACAATTTTTCGAAATATATTTGAAGAGAATACAAGGGGTTGTTCTCAAATTGCTTTTGAGTAGTGGGATCCTAAAACTAACTGATTTAATTGCATGCCACAGATGGGAAGTCAACCAAAAGAACTTCACTGTTGATTAGTCCCCGCCCTGGGATAAGTGGAAATATGAAAGAAGCTATGAAATTCACCTCAGAAAATCCCTTTTTCATGATCAATATACGGCAAAGTTTTCTGGAGAGAATTTATCCAGTAAGTTTAAGTTAAGCATATATGTTTATTATGTGGAAACTTTCATATCATGCAAGCTTCCAGGTATTATTATACTTTTACAAAGTGTTAAGCTATGTTTTAATGGTGAGGAAAATATAACATGATGCAGAACTTATCGACTGTCTTTGTCAGAAAGTATTTTAAAAAGAAGAAGTTGAATGTGATGATACAGTTTGGAAAGAATTTGTGGCCTGTAAAGGTGAACCATTATCCGTCTCGTTGTACAGCCTCCTTCTCCGCTGGTTGGTCCCGTTTTGCTGAAGAAAGCGAATTGAAAGCTGGAGATGTTTGTTTCTTTGAGCTCATTAATATGGAAGATGCAGTGCTCGCTCTTCATATTTTTAGAGGCCACAATTAGATAATCCATTAGGAGCTTTTAAATCAAGTGATTTTGTGATGACGTATCACCCCTCCTGCTAGAATCGACCTTTAATTGTAGTTAATCCTGGAATATGCGAACATATATTGACCTTGTAAGTTAGTCCTTAAATATGTTAACCAGTAATGTGTGTCCACTGTCCAGGGATTCAGAATTTTATTATTGTTTCATGTTTTATCACTTCATTGTTGTAATGTTGTCGCACAAATTCATTCATTACCAATCAACTAGGCTAGAGTAATTCTTAGCTAGACACTACTAAGATAGTCATTCTAATTATTATTTAATAAATATAAAGCTGTAGGAACTATAATTAAAACACACCTATTAGAGGAACTGCCATAGAGATATATATACATGAAAAGCTAAATTCACCACATTCATCCTTTCATTGTCAGCCTAAGAAAACACCCATCCAGAAGTGAAACACATGGCTATGGTTATAACAAAACCAGCAAAAACACCAAATCCAAATGGAAAACCAATGATCTCAAGCTTCTCATCATCATCATCATCAGGCTGAGGAGGATTCTGCTCTGGTGGAGGAAGCATAGAGCCACCATGATGGTAGTAGAGTCCCTTGTTCTCTTCAAAGCTTGTAGATGGAAAAGTATCAAACTGGCCCCCAGTTGGGATTTCCCCATGCAACTGATTATAAGACACATCAAATATGGATAAGAAAGTCAGTTTCACTAATGAATTTGGCAATTCTCCTGTGAGTTTGTTGTGAGACACATCCAAAGTCTCCAGCATTGCCATTCCTGATAACTGATCAGGAATAGATCCTGAAAGGTTATTCTCTTTCAGTTCCATAACATGCAGGCCTTTCAGGTTACCGAAACCTGGCCATATTGGTCCTTCAAGCTTGTTATAACAGAGGATTATAGATGGTCTGAAACTTGAAACTTTTTTATACAACATACGCTTTGGCATGGTGTAAAAGGGAAAGCCAGAAACAGTTCCATCTGATGATAAATTCTTGTCCTGAAGCCTCAACAGCATGGTTAAGCTCTGTGGTATGTTGCCAGGGAAAGAGTTATTTGACAAGTCCATGTAGTAGAGATTGTCAAACTTTCCAAACCATGAGGGAATGCTTCCACTGAGATGATTCCACGATAGATCTACCATCTGCAGCATCTTGCATCCACTTAGCCAGTTTGGAATTGAACCTTTGATCTGACTGTTGGCCAACACAAAAGTCTTCAGATTACTAAACTTTAGATTTTGATCTCGTGGCATTTCTTCATTTTGGAAGTTATATGTAAGGACCAGTGTACTTAAGTTCCTGCAGTGACTTAGAACTTCTAGCGATGCAGATAAATTATGCAGGCTGGTATTTGAAAGTGAGAGATCGGATAAGGATTGAAGATTCTTGAAGCTGTCAGGAATCACACAATTGAGATGGTTCCTGGCAAGATTAATTGCTTCCAATCTTAGACAATTGGATAGATTACTAAGGATTGGACCATGGAATTTATTAGAACTAAGACCAAGAGAGGTTAGGTTTTTCATTGCAGAACAATTCAAACTAACTGAACCACTCATAGAGTTGTTGTTCAAAATGAGCAATTGAAGAGATGGAGAATTTACCAGTGTTGCAGGCAACTGGCCAGTGAATTTATTGGAGTCACCAGAGAAAACCTTAAGCCTTGTGAGGCTCCCAAATATATCTGGAAGAGTTCCATAAAACCTATTATTAGAAATGTATAATTCCTCTAAGTTTGAAAGGTTACCAACTCCTTTATTCAGTGGCCCAAATATCTTATTTTCCTGCAGATTCAGTACCCTCAAATTTTGCAGCTGAAAGATACTCTCTGGAATGCTTCCTGACAAATCATTTCCATCAATAGACAGAAGCTGCAGAGAGGAACAATTACCTATATTTTCTGGAATCTCACCAGAGAAGAAGTTACTTGAGATTTTAAATATTCTAACCTGATTGGAAATGGTACAGATTGTTGTACTTATAGTGCCTTGAAAATAGTTATAGCTCAAGTCAATCACCTCCAAGGTTTGTAGGTGAAACAGTTTATTAGGAACAAAGCCGCTAAAGAAATTCTGAGAAAGGTTCAAGACTCTTAGTTGATCCAAACCTGCTAAGGATTCACAGATTTTTCCTGTGAGTCTTCTGCTTCCAAGTTCCAAGTGGACCACCCTTGGAGGCAAGCCATCACATGTGACACTAGACCAAGTACAGTAATTGAGGGAGCTAGTGCTATTCCAATCAAGAATAGGTGATTCTAAGCAGTTAGAGAATCCAATCAAGGCTTTCAAGTCACTGGGATTGCTTGTGAAGTTCTGGGATTTAAGTGTACAAGTCCCAAAACTTATCAATAGCATCAAAATGAATGACAAAAAAAGAATAGGAAATCCCATTGAACTTGAGCAGTTAAGCACCCCAGTAAGTAAAAAACATGAAAATATAGCCATCAAGACTCAGTGGCTTATGTCAGAGCAAATAGTGGTTTGATATTTCAGTTGTTGGCCAAAGAGCACACACAAAAAGACTAAATGAAACTTTAACTTCATTTGAACATATACATCTCTTAGTTATTGAATTTCTACGTTAGTGTGAGAAGCAGAAGTGAAAAAAGACTTTTTTGTCTTGTTTGACCAAAGATATGGGTACCCCATTACTTTACCCAAAGACAAGGGTACTCATCATCTTCTGCATCTGTATTTACCCTGTGACATGAGTTTTCTAGTCACATCGGTACTGTAAAGACTGTTTCATATCTCTGTTTTTCCCTTTTAATGAGTGTATAGTTTTTTATCTTGTGGTTGAAGAAGAAATTTATAATCTTGGTTCTTGGATTATAAAAATACAGAATACAACTTCACAATTTTTAGAAATATATTTGAAGAAAATACAAGGGATTATTCTCAAATTGCTTCATAGTAGTGGATCCTAAAACTAACTGATTTATTTGCATATACCACAGATGGGAAGTCAACTAAAAGAACTTCAGTATTGTTGATTAGTCCCTGCCCTGGGATAAGTGGAAATATGAAAGAAGCTATGAAATTCACCTCAGAAAATCCCTTTTTCATGATCAATATACAGCAATGTTTTCTAGAGAGAACCTATCCAGTAAGTTTAAGTTAAGCAGATATGTTTATTATGTGGAAACTTTCATATCATGCAAGCTTCCATGTATTATTATACTTTTACAAAGTGTTAAGCTATGTTTTAATGGTGAGGAAAATATAACATGATGCAGAACTTATCAACTGTCTTCGTCAGAAAGTATTTCAAAAAGAAGTTGAATGTGATGATAAAGTTTGGAAAGAATTTGTGGCCTGTAAAGGTGAACTATTATCCGTCTAGTTGTACAGGCTCCTCCGCTGGTTGGTCCCGTTTTGCTGAAGAAAGCGAATTGCAAGCTGGAGATGTTTGTTTCTTTGAGCTCAAAAAGTATGAAAGATAAACTTTAAATAAAAATATAATAATTATAATAAAATATTATTATTTTCTTTAAAAAGGCCTCACTTTTAGAGTTCGTTTTAGGTCTCAAAAGTGTTGGCCCGGCCCTGGGAAGATGCAGTGCTTGCTCTTCATATTTTTAGAGGCCACAATTAGGTAATCCATTAGGAGCTTTTAAATCAAGTGATTTTGTGATGTTGTATCACCCCTCTTGCTAGAATTGACCTTTAATTGTAGTTAATCCTGGAATATGCGAACATATAATGACCTTGTAAGTTAATCCTTAAATATGTTAACATGTGTGTCCAGGGATTCAGAATTTTATTATTTTGTTTCATGTTTTATCACTTCATTGTTGTAGTGTTGTCACACAAATTCATTCATTACCAATCACTATGAGGCTATGAGCTTCCCTTTAAAAAGAACACACAAACCAACTATAGAAACATATTTTACACGTTGGACTCAAGTTTTAGACAAAGTATTAAAAACAATAAAAGGAGATTAAACCATTAAAAGAATGTTGGAGTAAACAAAATGTAATAAATGATAAATTTTGAAACCTTTCAAATATCAAATTATTTTAAAATAAATTTTCCAACCATTAAATCACTCATACACAGGTCATCAGTATAAGAAGCTCTTTCTAGCAGTTTGAAGTTGGCCTGGACCTGAAAGAATGGATGAAGCTGGGAATTTCATTTTTGGCTATGCAGTTAATTTGGGGTCTTGTACTGTGCTTTCTGCTGAACTGTGGGGTATCTAATACACACACAAATTATGGAGACATCAACCCAAGTAGCCAAGTTGGACAGCACGGAGCAATGTGATACAAGGCAAGGGGGGAATATTCTAGAATAACAAATAGTTATAATCTTATAATTAGTTTACAATTTTTAATATCCTAAATATGTAAGAAAATTAGAGATGAGGACATTTGTCTTATGATCCTTATCAATAGGAAGTTTGTTAGTATTCCCTTTGCTATATATTTAGCATCTATGATGAATGAAAAACTAAGCAAGAAAATTATCAAAAATCTATCTCTCCCTCAAGGCTTTCCCCTAATAGGGAGTTCAATTTCTCTCCCAAAATTCCTCTTCTTATCAGTATCCTGCATGGTTTGAAGATAGCATGGAGTAGAGGTTTTAGATCCGTAAGAGTGTACTCAGATTCTCAGGTAGCATTGAATTTACTGCTAAATGGCTGCTGCAGAACTCATGCCAGCCATTCATGAGGTATGTAAAGGCAACAGGACCATCTCTTGAAAGCATGTCTTAAGAGAAGCTAATCAGGTTACAGATGCCTCTCTAGATATTCAATTTAGGATTTTTGATGCTCCTAGTTTTATTCCTAATGCCTTAAGGGCAACTGCTGTACTTGTTTTCCTAGAGGATTTTAGTGTTTTGTTGTGTGGGCGCTAGCCCTTTTTTCTCATAAAAAAATCTCACATACACATCTAATTTTTTCCTATATCTTGTTGATTATGCCTTGCAAAAATGCCGAGTATGCACAATCATGTATTTCTTTTTTCTTCATATGCTTCCCCAAATTTATTACCCTTTTGTTACTGAAGACTAGGAAAACGGGAGAGGGAGGGCGTCTGGTAACTCTATATAGAGTCGCAATATGACTTAACAATAACATGCATAAAGAAGTACATATTGCTCCAAAGATAAAAGTAAATATGTTTTTTTTAATACAGAATTGCAATTAAATTAAAAATTAGGTTTAATTTGAGTTTTGGTCTCTGCATGTTCACAAATGGGTTATTTTGGTCCTATAATCTCAATTGTTCAAATTAGTACTTCAAATTTCAAAATCGAATAAATCTAGGGTTGAAGTCAATATGCATTTAACCTACAATCCAATACTTAATAAGAATTACTGACATGACTAACCATTTGTGATGGGGCATTAGTGTAGCACTAATTTTATTTGATTAGTTAAAAAAAGGCTAAAACTAAAAAACGCTAAAAGAGAGCACACGTGTAAATTATGTTAGTGTATTTTTTTTATTAAAAAAAAATTAACTAATTAAAATCCAACACTAATTCCACATCCCAAAGGGTTAGCCAAGTCAACAACTTGAGTTAAGTATTGAATGATAAATTGACGGAATCATATTTGTTCGATTTTGAATTTAAAGAGATTTGATTGGGCAGTTGAAACTATACGGACCAAAATACCCATTTATATAGGGACCAAAACTACAATTAAACCTAAAAATTATAATTCCTGACAGTTAATAGTGTATATCATGATTATTACTTAAATTAATAATTCAATTCAAAAGCTAGCTTAACAAATGCCATAGAGATATATATACATAAAAAGCCAAATTCACCATGCAAAAAAAACGAAGTAGCCAGCCTAGCTAGTTTGCCCCGTGGCCATTCAACCTTTCATTGTCAGCCTAAGAGTAAGGAAACACCCTTCCAGAAGCGAAACACACTGCTATGGTTATAACAAAACCAGCAAAAGCACCAAATCCAAATGGAAAACCAATGATCTCAAGCTTCTCATCATCATCATCATCATCATCAGGCTGAGGAGGATTCTGCTCTGGTGGAGGAGGCATAGAGCCACCATAATGGTGGTAGAGTCCCTTGTTCCCTTCAAAGCTTGTAGATGGAAAAGTATCCAACTGGCCCCCACTTGGGATTTCCCCATGCAACTGATTATAAGACACATCAAATATGGATAAGAAAGTCAGTTTCACTAATGAATTTGGCAATTCTCCTGTGAGTTTGTTGTGAGACACATCCAAAGTCTCCAGCATTGCCATTCCTGATAACTGGTCAGGAATAGACCCTGAAAGGTTGTTCTCTTTCAGTTCCATAACATGCAGGCCTTTCAGGTTACCCAAACCTGGCCATATTGGTCCATCAAGCTTGTTGTAACTGAGGATTATAGATGGTCTGAAACTTGAAACTTTTTTATACAACATACCCTTTGCACTAGTGTAAAAGGGAAAGCCAGGAAGAGTTCCATCTGATGATAAATTCTTGTCCTGAAGCCTCACCAGCATGGTTAAGCTCTGTGGTATATTGCCAGTGAAAGAGTTATTTGACAAGTCCATGTAGTAGAGGTTGTCAAACTTTCCAAACCATGAGGGAATGCTTCCACTGAGATGATTCCATGACAGATCTACCATCTCCAGCATCTTGCATCCACTTAACCAGTTTGGAATTGAACCTTTGATCTGACTGTTGGCCAACACAAAAATCTTGAGATTACTAAACTCTAGATTTTGACTTTGTGGCATTTCTTCATTTTGGAAGTTATATGTAAGGACCAGTGTACTTAAGTTCTTGCAGTGACTTAGAACCTCTAATGATGCAGATAAATTATGCAGGCTGGTATTTGAAAGTGAGAGATCGGATAAGGATTGAAGATTCTTGAAGCTGTCAGGAATCACACAATTGAGATGGTTCCTGGCAAGATTAATTGCTTTCAATCTTAGACAGTTGGATAGATTACTAAGGATTGGACCATGGAATTTATTAGAACTAAGACCAAGAGAGGTTAGATTTTTCATTGCAGAACAATTCAAACCAATTGAACCACTCATAGAGTTGTTGTTCAAAATGAGCACTTGAAGAGATGGAGAATTCACCAGTGTTGCAGGCAACTGGCCAGTGAATTTATTGGAGTCACCAGAGAAAACCTTAAGCCTTGTGAGGCTCCCAAATATATCTGGAAGAGTTCCATAAAACCTATTATTAGAAATGTATAATTCCTCTAAGTTTGAAAGGTTACCAACTCCTTTATTCAGTGGCCCAAGTATCTTATTATCCTGCAGATTCAGTACAGTCAAATTTTGCAGCTGAAAGATACTCTCTGGAATGCTTCCTAACAAATTATTTCCATCAATAGACAGTTGCTGCAGAGAGGAACAATTACCAATATTTTCTGGAATCTCACCAGAGAAGAAGTTACTTGAGATTTTAAATATTCTAACCTGATTGAAAATGGTACAGATTGTGGTATTTATGGTGCCTTGAAGATAGTTATTGCTCAAGTCTATCACCTCCAAGTTTTGTAGGTGAAACAGCTTGTCAGGAACAAAGCCATTAAAGAAATTCTGAGAAAGGTTCAAGACTCTTAGTTGATCCAAACCTGCTAAGGCTTCACAGATTTTTCCTGTGAGTTTTCTGCTTCCAAGTTCCAAGTGGACCACCCT
The DNA here is from genome assembly GCA_035048595.1 of Echinosophora koreensis. Classification (NCBI taxonomy): domain Eukaryota; kingdom Viridiplantae; phylum Streptophyta; class Magnoliopsida; order Fabales; family Fabaceae; genus Echinosophora; species Echinosophora koreensis. The sequence goes on along the minus strand of JAPCYP010000013.1, from coordinate 5,623,838 downwards.
TGGAGGCAAGCCATCACATGTGACACCAGACCAAGTACAGTAATTAAGGGAGCTAGTGCTGTTCCAGTCAAGAAAAGGTGATTCTAAGCAGTTAGAAAAACCACTCAAGGCTTTCAAGTCACTGGGATTACTTGTGAAGTTTTGGGATTTAAGTGTACAAGTCCCAAAACTTATCAATAGCATCAAAATGAATGACAAAAAGAGAATAGGAAATCCCATTGAACTTAATCACCCCAAAAAGGAAAAAACATGAAAATAGCCACCAAGATTCAGTGGCTTATGTTAGAGCAAATAGTGGTTTGATATTTCAGTTTTGAACAAAGAGCACACACAAAAGGACTAAATAAAATTTGAACTTTATTTGAACATATATATCACTTAGTTATTGAATTTCAACGGTACTGTTTCCCTGGAGTGTTGTGGGTAGTTGCTAGGTTGGGTATTGACCACGTTAGTGTGGAAAGCAGATCTGAGCTTTCTATGAAACTTGCATATAAGGGAACTGAAGTCTTTCCTTTTATCCTTTCTTGTTTGACCAAAGATAAGGGTACCCCATTACTTTGCTCAAAAGATAACGGTACTCATCATCTTCATGCATTTAAGTATCCTGTCCTGTGGTGGCACTATGAGTTTTATAGTCACTATAGGTACGTTTGATATGCATTAATATACATGACAATATAGGACAAGCAGGATAGTACAATACAATACCTTGAATCACATGATAACTTTTTGGCCTATACATCATTTGATAGATAATGGATAACACAAGTAAAATAATATTAATTTTATTATGATATCATTTGTAATATATATTATTGTGAAAAAAAGATCTGAGCTTCCTATGAAACTTCTGGCATGAAGTGAACTACGACTTTTTTGTCTTTTCTTGTTTGACCAAAGATAAGGGTACCCCATTACTTTACCCAAAGACAAGGGTACTTATCATCTTCATGCATTTGTATGTATCCTGTGGCAACATGAGTTTTCTAGTCAATCGGTAGTGGTGGAAATATAATATTGAAAAAATAAAACCATCACCACATAAGAAGTTAAATCGAAACAGGATTAAGCAACCTGGTGTATTTTATATTTTTCATTGGAATACTCATTTATAACTATTAAATAAATATCCTGATAAATTGTGACTCAAATGGTATTGATCAGTTGTTTCACATTCACCAAATCTGACAAAGCTAATCTCCCAAAATCTATGGGCAGTAAAAAAATCTGTTAAATAAAAGTCCGGTAAAAAAAAAACACACTGTTAAATAAATATTATTTCCAAAAGTTTCAAAATTAACTAATTGAACCAACGAAACATGACCCAAAAATCTCTCCGATTCAATCTCATGTTTGACTTTTAGAATTTCACACATAGATATAATTACAAAAATGAATGCTATATTGAACTAAAAAACAACGAATGCTAGTCAATAAGTCTCATTCAAATCAATAATCAAATTAGTAGTTTTCAATTCATATAATAAAAAAATATTATTTACCAAAGAAAATTTTGTACAATGGCAAGTGGAAGGAGACTTTTGTACAATTGTACAAATCAATATCAACAGATAGAAGTTTCATTCGTATCAATAACACGTGGTTGCAACTTGCAACCATGCGAAGGAGACTTTTGTACAATTGTACAATTCAAGATCAACATATAGGAAGGAGACCGTTTTAAAATCATACACGTACTTAAGAAGTATACTAATCAGCAAATATACATATCATTTCATTGCTTGTGGGAGAGAACCTGAGCTCGAATCCTGCAGAACACATCTTTAAGGAGGGATGAAGAATTGTGACTAAGCACCTAACCGAAGATTAGTCCCATAGCGGGTCTAAAAGATCTAGGCTTATGAGAATACTCCGTGAACCAACTAGGAAACCAAATGCCATAATTACGGTGAGTTCCTAAAAACAATGTTCTAAAAGACTTCTTCCTTAACAATATTATTTGTTGTTGAACACTGGTAACTTTTGTTAGAAAATGGGGTATGGGTCCGCAACAAAGAAGAGAAGAAACAAGTGACATGCGCAATCTCCAAGGCGTGTAAGGACACTAGGCTTTAGGTTCAATTCGCCCCCATCAATCTCTTGTATAGATTGAATGCAACAGATATACCAGCGAATCCCCTTCAGGATACAATGAAGAACCTTGGTTTGATTTTCATACCCTAAACCAAGTGTATCATCAATGACAGTTTAAAGAACAATAGTTTCTTTAGTTCTCTCTATGCACAAGGGAAGAAAGGAAATGATTTGGCTTGCAAAAATTTGGCCAATTTCAGACTTGATTCTGCATGCACAAGTGGTTCTATTTATAAACCAACTTATGCCTCTTGGTGAAGGAAATAACCTTTCATGTATTTGAAAGGATGATTGCAACCTTTCATGAATGTACCACTTGATGAATGGACACATTTAATCATGAAAAACACACCCATTAGGAAATATTTAAAAGCCATGAAGAGACACACTCATTGGTGTTCTTCAACCTCTTTCCAACTGTGTCTTGGACTTCCATTATTTTGGAAATCCCTCACAATCCCCCACCATTTTCAAAATAAATCCAAATCCAATTATTCCGGAAATCGCATGCTTTCAGACAAAGGTATCTTGTGGATTTGAACCATTGCTTAGTGAGTCATAGTTTCACTCATCCCCAAATAAAGTGGTAGACAAGCTTTGAACCAAATATTCATTAGAACAAGTGTCCATGACTTACACATGAAATCTCGGTACCATTGAAGGACGTGGTAGTGTGACACATTTGGTAAGGCCTTGTGTCGTGTATCCTTTTCATGAGAGCTTACAGAGTCAAGCCCTTAACTTCAAGAAGCGGTCCCACTTCACTCTCACATAGGTAGACTTTACCAGAAGCACCCCCATAAGTTGGGCACATCAGCACATATATATATGCTATAGGTCTATTAAAAGTAAAAGCTCACCCTTTCCCTTTTATGTCCTTATGGTGTCCGAGTAATTTTAAACCTTGGGATGTATCTATTTGTCAAGTACTTGCAATAACTCTGATAGTGTACTTTGTCCCATTGAACTCAAGACTTGATGCTACTCAAGTGTGAGTCGGGTTTCCACCATTGGTGGTCAATTAGATATGGGCTTGTCCCATCCCTAATGATGTTTTCCACACCACATCACTTGTCAGTCCCTTCGTCAAAGGATGCAAGGTTTCTTTCCGTCTTATAAAGACCATGGATATTACTCCATTTGCAATTAGTTCCTTGACATTACTATGTCTTAGCCCAATGTTCCTGGACTATCCATTATAAACCTGGCTATATGCCCTTGATAGTATTGACTGACTATCCCATTGTATGGATACTGGCGCCATTAAAATTGGTATCTAATACAACAAATTTCTAAGCCATTCAATCTCTTTGTTACCTGATGCCAATGCTATGAACTCTCCAGCCATGGTGGAATTGGCAATATAAGTTTGTTTCTTGGATCCCTAAGAAATAACACCCCCACCAAGTATGAAGACCCAACCACTTGTTGAAGCATGGTCTTTTGTATAATTCCCCCAACTGTTATCCGTGTATCCTTCTAATACCAAAGGATACTCATTATAATTTAAACTATAGTTCAATGTCCCCCCACAAGTATTTCAATACTCTTTGGACAACATGCCAGTGGTCTTTGCTTGGATTATGTGTATACCTACTTAGTCTCCCTACAACATATGCAATGTTTGGCTGGGTACATGTCATGGCATACATTAAACATCCAATTACTTTTGAGTATTCAAGTTGTGCTACTAGACTACCTATATTTGGTATTAAATTAGTATTGTAATCAAAGGGAGTAGTAATAGGTTGACAATCAAAGTGATTAAATTTCTTTAATTCATTCCCTATATAGTGAGATTGGGGTAAACCTATATTCTCACTATCTCTTATTGTTCTAATTCCTAGAATCACATCAGTTATCCCTAAGTCTCTCCTATCAAAATTTCCAGATAAGAAACTCTCAGTTTCTTCCACATTATCTAGATCAATACCAAAACTCAACATATATATAATCAACAAATAAAAAAAATCATGACACCTTTTCCATTATGGAAATTATTATAAACACACTGGTCAGATTCATTTATTTTATATCCACTAGCTAGCACAACTTGTTCAAATTTTTAATGTCATTGCTTAGGAGCTTGTTCTAGTCCATACAACAACTTAGTTAATTTACACACTTTCTTTTCCTAACCATTAACCACGAATCCTTCGGGTTGTGTCGTATACACCTCTTCATCTAATTCCCTATTTAGGAATGGCATTTTCACATCCAGTTGATGGATGACAAACTTATAGAAGGATCTAAGTGCCAATAACACTCTAATTGAGACAATTCTTGCCATAGATGTATATGTATCAAAATAGTCGATGCCCTCCTTTTATGTAAATCCCCTAGCAACTATTCCTGCCTTAAACTTATCAATGGTTCCATTTATCTTCATTTTCCTTTGAAAATTCATTTTCAACCTATTCGTTTACAAGCAGGTGGGAGGTATACTAATTTCCACATTTTATTTCCCATTATTGAGTCCATCTCCTCTTGTATAGCTTTCTTTCAGAAAGCGGCATCCTGAGACTTTATTGTCTCTTCAAATGTTTTGGATCACTTTCTGTTTTATAGCAGATTGGTCCACAACTGCCTATGGACTCTCTTGTTCCTTCAACAAGGAACATAAAAAACCCTGGCCTCCGTGTTTCTATTTTTTAGCTCTTTGACTTATTCTAAGTTCTGAACCTTCCAAAGTATCGTTATTAGATACATTGATTTCCGGATTATATGCATTACTATGAACATTATCATTGTGACTTGGAATTGAGTTAAATCTATCCTCTTGAAATATTACATCCCCAGACTCAATCACTGTAGTATCAGGATGAGTCACTAGATTCCATAATCATGAATCTATATGCTTTGCTAATTTTAGTATAGCCCGAGAACACACATTCAATTCCCCTTTCACCTAATTGAAAATTTTTAGAATGAGTTTTCTATTTTCCAGAGCTCATATGGGGTTATCTTGTTCCTTTGTTTGGAACCCTATTTACTATCTAACAAGCCTTCAAAATGGCTTCTCCCCAACATCATTTTTCTAGACCAACATAAGATACCATGACTTTTACCATTTCTTCTAATATCCTATTTTTCGTTTCAGCTATACTGTTTTGTTGTGGAGAATAAGTTATAATAGTTTGGTCAACTATCCTAGTAGACTCAAAGTAACCACGGTTATAGAATTATCCTATTCTATCACTCCAAAAGCATTTAATAATTGTCTTATAACAAAAACTTCAATCTACCCAATACCATATCATAACATATATGAGTATCAAAATTATTGAGTATTTGAAAACATTTTTTCATCTAAGATGTATTTTCATCATCTTTGTTAACTAACAAACCATTATATAAATTTAAAACAATAATGATAAGTTGACACACAAATTTGACAACATACGGCGACAACATACAGTGCTGCACTGTAGCGGCATTGTAGCAGGCCTTTTTTTTTAAATTTAGTTTTTTTGAGAAATAAAATTTTTGGTTAAGTATGTGCAAATATCTGGTTAATCAGGTACAAATATCTGGTTAATTCAGTTCATTATTTGGTTAATGGGTTTTTTGGTTAAGTATGTGCAAGTATCTGGTTAATCACGTACAAATATCTGGTTAATTCATTTCATTATCTGGTTAATGGGTTTTTTTGAGAAATAATTTTTTTGGTTAAGTATGTGCAAATATCTGGTTAATCACGTACAAATATCTGGTTAATTTAGTTCATTATCTCACTAATGGGTTTTTTGAGAAATAAATTTTTTGGTTAAGTATGTGCAAATATCTGGTTAATCACGTACAAATATCTGGTTAATTCAGTTCATTATCTGGTTAATGGAGTTCATTATCTGGTTAATAGGTTTTTTGGTTAAGTATGTGCAAATATCTGGTTAATCACGTATAAATATTTGGTTAATTCAGTTCATTATCTGGTTAATGGGTTTTTTGAGAAATAAAATTTTTGGTTAAGTATGTGCAAATATCTAGTTAATCACGTACAAATATCTGGTTAATTCAGTTCATTATTTGGTTAATGAGTTTTTTGGTTAAGTATGTGCAAATATCTGGTTAATCACATATAAATATCTGGTTAATTCAGTTCATTATCTGGTTAATATAATTTTTGAGAAATAAATTTTTTATTTTTTTAAAAAAAAGTCAAAATTTGTGTTAAAAAAAAAAAGTAACGTTACAGTAGCGCTACAGTAACATATGTTGTCGCATATGTTGTGGATATTCTGTGTCAAAATATCACAACTCAATTTAAAATCATTGCTTCCAGCATATAAAATTATGGAATGAATATTTAGGAAATGATTTTGTAGGCATAAATATAATTAACGAAAATTCCCTGCACAAGTTTGAAGATATCCTAGTGGTCAGCGTGTAGGAATGCTTTAACACCACATGGTCTGGTTCGAATATCACTAGGTGCCTCCTTTGAAATTTCATTTAAAAAAAAAAAAAACAATATGGTTCAAAATCACGGAACTGAGATTCGATCCACTGTACGAACAGGCATTCCTCCTCGCGTTCAACCACCAGGCTTAGGCAACGTTTGATGCCATTAATAACTAACCGTTAATTATATTTAACCGTGGATACAAATCTGCTGTCCCAGAAAATGATGTCTTGGTGTCTCCTACCAATCAAATGTTAGGATTGTACATAAGTGTTAATGAGTTATAATTTTATTTTATTAAGTGGCAAATTGTGATTGGACGGGGACAGAGAATGTGACAGGAAAATGGGACAGAGGATCTTAAACCGAAATCCAACCTTGCAATAAGATGTAACTTTTGGGTGTAACCTTCTACCTCCAACTGGGTTAACTAAACCTGTTTTGTAGGATACCGGGTTCATACGACCCACTACCAATTTTTACCATTCAATCCAAATCTAAACTTATTTTCATATCTTTATATTTTGGATTTGTGTCTAAACCTGTTTTAGGATAAATCTAGATATTTTCATCATAGAAAACAAACAAAACAATGATCCAATCATTTTCGGTTTTCTATAACATTCCACCGTGAATATCCATATCCATTTTGAATACTTAGAATAATCCAAAAACAAATCCAAAAATTTCTTATATTCTACATAAGCAAGAAACAAATCTCATCTTATATTCTACATATTCATGCACTTATAGTATAAGATTGTCAACTCTAAAATTAATTAGTTCTTGCATGGAACAACTCCATTAATGCATGCACATGATATAATCATTCATATATTAGACCATTCTATCAAAATAGAGCAACATACTTGCATGTATAATAAACCAAACATATTCATGTTCATCGAAACTCACATACTTGTTTTTATTCTAAATCATGCATATGAGGCTCTAATACCACATGTTAATTTTAACATAAACAAAGAATGTATTTAAGATTGAACATACATGAATTTAGAATATAAAGCATATCATAGTCATAGAAAGTAATTGTGTACCTTTCACCATGGTCACAAATAATCATATTTTTTATGAAGCATATGAGTAATCATCTCTCCTTGCTTGTGAGAAGATTGTGCACATCTTTCTCCCAACGAACAAAGTTTCCACCTTAGAACCTCTCCACTTTGACAATGTCCAGTGTCATCTCCTTCAATGTTGTAACCATTTTTATAAAACGAAAATCGAACCTAAAGATTGTTAGAAAATGGGGTATAGTTCTGCAACAAAGAAGAGAAGAAACAAGTGACATGCGCAATCTCCATGGCGTGTAAAGACACTAGGCTTTAGGTTCGATTCGCCCTCACCAATCTCTTGCGTTGATTGGATGCAACAGGTATACCGATGAATCCCTTCAGGATACAATGAAGAACCTTGATTTGGTTTGCACACCCTAAACCAAGCATATCATCAATGGCAATTTACAGAACAATAGTTTCCTTAGTTCTCTCTGCGCACAAGGGAAGAAAGGAAGTGATTTGGCATACAGAAATTTGGCCAATTTCAGACTTGATTTTGCATGCACAAGTGGTTCTATTTATAGACCAACTTATGCCTCTTGGTGAAGGAAATAACCTTTCATGTATTTGAAGAATGATTGCAACCTTTCATGAATGTACCACTTGATGAATGGACACATTTAATCATGAAAAACACACCCATTAGGAAATATTTAAAAGCCATGAAGAGACACACTCATTAATGTTCTTCAACCTCTTTCCAACTTGGTGTCTTGGACTTCCATTATTTTGGAAATCCCTCACAACTTTTGTCATCATAAAATCTTCAAATCATTCCATTTAAATCCAGCAATAGATTTGGTGAGTAAAACCATATATTAGAAAATATGACCCAATATGAGAGAACGATTATCCTGGACTTTTGTTAATAATCATTATAAAACAAAATGTTATAGAAATTGCCTTCTTCCAATTTCAAAGGAACTCCAGAATCTAGTTATATTAAATTCTTACCAGGAATAAAAATATTGTCTCCAGTTTGTGAAAGGAATCAAGTTTCCAGGTTTCTGTTATAGCTGTTATGTCAGTTATTTCTGTTATAGAATCTTAGCCTAGCTTTTCTCTTTTCTGTTGTAAACCCGATGTGGGACTTTGGTGTAGCCTTCTATATATATAAGGCCACCACCCTCTAGTTTTATATACTTGAGAATTATCATTCAATACAATTGAAATATTCAGTATTCTTCAGTTGCTAATTTTACATGGTATCTAGAGCCAAAATCCTGTCAATTTCAAATCTTTCTTGATCTTTCATAATGACTGAAAAAGATATCGAAGAAGAACCAGAAAATGACAACAAAGATACAAGATCAAAAAACAGTGAAAGCTGCATTGATTCTTCATCACCCTTCTTCTTGCACGCCTCTGATAATCCTGGCCAAGTCTTTGTCAGTGAACCACTCCATAATGGTAGCTATGGAGAGTGGATCTTTGACATGACTAATGCCTTGTTGGCCAAGAATAAGATGGGTTTTGTAGATGGTTCCATTCACATGCCAGATACAGATTCACCTCAATTAGCTCTCTGGATAAGGTGTAATGCTATGGTGAAGGGATGGCTGAAAAGTGCAATGGACAAAGAGGTAAGAACCAGTGTTAGATATGCAAACACGGCTAGAGAGATATGGACTGATCTTGAAGAAAGATTTGCCAAAGAAAGTGCCCCAAGAACCTATGAATTGAATAGAGCAATCACCCTCCTCAGACAAGAAAGACTTTCTGTACCGGCATATTTTACAAAGTTGAAAGCACTTTGGGATGAGGTTCAGTCAATTGCTCCTTGGCCCAAGTGCACTTGTGGAGCTTGTACATGTGATGTACAAAAGAAACTTGTTCAAATGAGGGAAAAGGAACAACTCTACAGTTTCCTTATGGGATTAGATGACATCTTTGGGACTGTTAAATCACAGATCTTGAGCATGTCACAATCCTTAACTTTGGGTCATGCATATCACTTGGTAGCTGAAGATGAACAACAAAGGATCATCTCTGCCATACACAAACCTGCATCAGAAGTGGAAGCCTTTCAAACCACAGGAACTCGAAATAAAGATCCAAAGAAGGAGAGGCCTAGGTGTGAGCATTGTCAAAAGATTGGCCACATCAAGGAGGAAGGTTGGGAAATTATTGGTTATCCTCAAGATTGGAGAAAGCCAACTAAAGACAGGAAAGAAAGAAACAATTCCTGGAATGATAGGAAAGGAGGGTTTAAGGCAGCACAGGTGGTCACTGATCCGAGTCCTATTCCAGGATTGTCCATACCACAATATGAGAAGCTGATACAACAGTTAAAGGATGATGCAGAACCTGTGATGGGAAAACAACATCAAAAGCCTATTGTGAACATGGCAGGTAACTTCATTTTTAACAAACCTTGGATTGTGGATGTGACACCCTTCTACCCCGCATGTTTTGTAAAGCATTAAACATATAATGGCAACGACGTAATCATGCATATTCATTTAATAGGAATATAAAAATCTGCTGATAGAAAGGTTCACATGTACAAGTTCCAAAAACAACGCGGAAATAAATGATAAGTTTAGAAAGTTCAAAACGTAAAACATAAGACAAAAGCATAAACCCCAACCCCGATGTCACATTCAGAGCTGGTATAAAAAGTTTCGGAATGCATCAACGGAATACAACCACTAACAAACTAAAACTGATAACTAAGCACCCTAACAAGTCGTGGCTCCTCGGAGTCACTCCTCGACTGGCTGCTCACCTTCCTCTGCAAAATGTCGATCAGGCCAAACACAAACAACAAAAAAAGGGAGTAAGAAATGTATAATCATAACAGCATAGGAATAGGAAGCAAGATGACATGACATAGCAATATAACGACATATTATCATCCAACATCATCAACAGATTAATCATTCAACATATGCTATGCAATGCAATGCAACGCTACTCCGCTACTCCATCAATGCATGTGGATCCAGCTAACTCAGGATGCTACTTCGGAGACACATATCCGTATTGGCCATAAAAGCACCAACACCGGCAGTCCACTAACTAGTGGACCCCATGGATAGCCTACGTATCATAACGGATACGACACCTCCGATGCGTACGGTTTCACCATAGCAGGGTGAACACCCGAGACTTGGGCCAGATCACATAACGGTGACCTCCCCTATGTAGACATCCCCCCCCCCTCAACAACAACTCCAATGCTCTATGCAAATGACATAACAACGAACAAGACATCCACCTCCTGCACTTGGGCCGACTTAGCTCTCAAGACTTATCATTCACATCAACACAACATCAACACCTTAGACCCAAACCATGGGCCTTGACCCAAAAAGCACCAAGGTCCAACTTAACATTACCTCGACCGAAAAGCATCGAAGCCACTTTGGCCAAAAAGCACCAAAGTCCAACAGCTTGCGATAGCCCATTAGGTACCGACTTGACCAATTCATCGCTACAATCCTCTTGGTTAATCGTTAGCCAAGTTATCTAAGTCTCATTAATTGTTTATTACACTATCAAGGTACTATTGGGGATAATTGGGGTCGAAAGCCCCTTAAATGCCTTTAATCCAGTTTCTGTCAGGAGGAAGAGCACGGTCGTGCTCGTTTCCCTGCACGGTCGTGCTGCCACTTAAGTGGAGCACGGGCGTGTTAACTATCAGGCACGGTCGTGCTCATGGAGCACGGTCGTGCTCATGGAGCACGGTAGTGCTTAATCGCTGCACGGCCGTGCTAAACGCGCGGCCGTTTTTCCAGAATTCAACTGAGAGCACGGGCGTGCTCCCTATTCAACACGGTCGTGCTCAATGCACGACAGTACTGTTCTGGGCAGGAAACAGAGCCTAATTCTTTGGGAAAAACTCCCTAAACACTCTTAAATCATAACCTAGAGTTCTTGGGCTAATCCATCAACATAAATCTCACACCTTACTAATTGTTCATAATCAGTTTACAGTCTGAGTAATTAATCCTTAATTACTAAATCAATTAGGGGTCCTAAATTAATCATTTAGGGTCCTTTAACTAACACATCATCTCCCACAACATGAGCCAACCAAAACAGTCACAATGACCACAACTCCAACAAATTTATCATGACCTATCATCAACCACTCAACGGTGTAATAAGCACAACATCATAGGCACATTAAACATGTTAACATAGCCAACAATACAACCAACAGACAACTTATCATAGCATCAATAAACATATTAAACATATTAGAGACACAGTATTAAACAACCATATTACCAACACATAATATTATCATACGACAACAATATAACGGGGTTATGGGAAACCCTCATCTTATTATACTCCTAGCCTAGAGATTATACTATCTTCTCCCCATACCTGGTATGCGGTTCGCGTTTCAAAAGAAGAAAGAGGGTCCTCTAGGGTCTCGTCTCACAAGCACTTATCTACGAACTCAAGAACAACAAGGAAACACCTTAATTAGAATCTTAGGCCAAGAAATCAATGGAAAAGAACGAGAAGGACGAGGTTTACGAATCTTACCTTGTTTGAAGGTTTAAACAGCGAATATGATGATCACGTCTTTGCAGTGATGTTCTCCTATCAACGAATGATGAAGAACGGTGTACGACGGGTTCCCTAGAGAGAGTTTTCTAGAGACGGTTGATGGAGATTGAGAGAAAAAGAGAAGGGAGGCAGCTCTGAGTGTTGGGACGTGATAGACTAGGGTTTAGATTGTGTTTTAGGGGTTAAAAACGGGTTGGAATGCGTTTTGGGCTTAAAAAGAACCTAAATCGCGTTTTCTGGTTCTGCAAGTATTCGTGGGGCGAGACAGAGAACCAATTTCTGTCAGCTGGATTCGCGGGGCGAACCCGAAAGCGCAAAGCTGAATTTTGGGTTTTCACGAGGCGAACAAAGGCTAGCGAGGCAAGGACGAAACAGTCGAATTTGGCCAAAACACATGAAATAAGATTTGTAGATAATTCTCTTAGCTTTCCAACGCCACAAAGATCACCTCAACCGGACATCTAGAACTCAAGATATGGCCAAAACGGTAAAACAAGTTACCAGGACTTCTAAGACAATTAAACCTTCCTAAGGCTATACCTTCCTAACATGAACTTAGACATCAAGAACAAGCATAACAAACATATATAGGCTAAGTCTAACACACATTAACATTTATTAACGAATGGTGGAATTCAAGGTGTTACAGTGGACTCAGGAGCCACTGAACACATAACATGTGATGAAGATTTGCTAAGAGAGAAACATATCTCTCATTAGCAATCTGTCCTTATTCCAAATGGCATGAATGTGCCAGTCAAAGGAATAGGAAAAGCAAGACTTTCTAATGAAATAGTCTTGAACAATACTCTACATATTCCCGATTTCAAATGTAATCTGTTGTTTGTTAGCAAGTTAACCAAGGGTCATAATTGTGCTATTATCTTTATGCCTAACAAGTGTGTGATACAGGACTTAGCTTCGAAGAAGCTGATTGGGATGGCTAAAAACCAAAATGGCTTGTATCTTCTTGAGCCTCAACAAAGTAAAGAGGCTGCAATGAAGGTTGTCAAGGCAAAGGATGCATATTTGTGGCACACAAGACTTGGACTTACTTCTGAAGCCAAGCTTGCACACATAGGTGTAGATATAGATTTTAAAATTCAAAATAATATGCCATGTGATTCATGTATAAAGGCTAAACAGACTAGGTTACCTTTTCCCACAAGTTCAATAAAAACAAATCTTGTTTTGATCTCATATGCTGTGATATTTGGGGTCCCTATACTACTGCTTCACATTCTGGTGCACACTACTTCCTTTCTATTGTTGATGATTTTAGTTGAAGTGTTTGGGTCTGTCTCAAGAAATATAAGTCAGAATTAGATAGATTCTTGCCCATGTTCATTTGTATGGTTGAAACTCAACATGGAAAGAGATTTAAGAAAGTTAGGTCTGATAATGGCTTAGAGTTTATCTCAAGAAATATGCAAAACTTTTATGAAGAAAAGGGGATCATGATGAAACTAAGTTGTACATACACACCCCAACAAAATGGAGTGGTGGAAAGGAAACATAGGCATATCCTAGAAATAGCTAGGGCCTTGAGATTTCATGCTAGTCTACCTATTCAATTGTGAGGTGAGTGTGTGCTAACTTCTGTTTACATTATCAATAGACTTCCATCCAAGGTCTTGGACAATAAAAGTCCTTACGAGATCATGTATGGAAGAAAACCTAACTATGATCTTTTGAAAGTTTTTGGATGTCTTGCTTATGCTTTGAAACCTAAGAGGGAAGGTAAATTTGATGAGAGAGGGAGAGCTGGAGTGTTTGTAGGCTACCCTTTAGGACAAAAGGGATATAAGATATATGATATTGAAAATAAAACCATATATGTGTCAAGAGATGTCTTGTTTTATGAAACTAGTTTTCCTTTTAAAGAAGTAACCTCAAAAGGGAAAAACTGTAAAACAGAACAGTTTGTAATCTGTGATGAAGATGATACAGTCCTCAACAACAAGATGGATACAGTTACTGATGAAAACAGATCAGAACACAATAATTTTCATCACTCAGCAATGGAGCAGCAGGGCAATGAACCAGCTGAATCAGGTAATGAAAGCCAAAACACATTGATGCAGACCAGTAGGCATGGTGAAAGAGTGAGACAACTTCCAAAGCACCTGAAGGACTATGAAGTTGACTTGCCAGCAAGCATTGCTCACCCATCAACTAACCTGACAGCAAATAATCAGGTTTTGTATCCTATCTCAAACTATGTGTCTTATGATAAGTTTTCCAACTCACATCAAGCCTTCTTAGCTGCCATCACCTCCCATGATGAGCCAAAACACTTCTCACAGGCAATAAAACATGAACACTAGAAGGAGGCAATGAAGAGAGAAATACAGGCTTTGGAAGCAAATGAAACCTGGATTCTGACACCACTCCCACCTGGAAAACATGCAGTAGACTCAAAGTGGATTTGCAAGGTGAAATTCAAACCAAATGGAGAAGTTGAAAGATTCAAGGCCAGGCTGGTGGCAAGAGGTTTTACTCAAGTTGAGGGGGAAGATTTCCATGAGACTTTTTCCCCAGTAGCCAAGTTGGTTACAATGAGGAGTCTCTTGGCCATAGCAGCAGCAAAGGGATGGCTTGTTCACCAACTTGATGTGAACAATGCCTTTCTACATGGAGACCTTCATGAAGAAATCTATATGAAAATACCACAAGGTTTTGCAAAGAAGGGGGACACAAGGGTTTGCAAATTGCAAAAATCACTGTATGGCCTCAAACAGGCATCCAGAAATTGGTATCATAGGTTCACAAGAGCCTTAGAGAAGGTTGGTTTCAAGCAATGCAGAGCAGACCACACCCTTTTCATCTTTAAGCAAGTAGATACCTTCATGACAGTCTTGATCTATGTTGATGATGTTATTGTTGCTGGGAATAATGCAAACTTTATGCAGTGGCTGAAAGACTACCTCAACACTGAGTTCAGTATCAAAGATCTAGGGCCATTAAAGTATTTCCTTGGAATTGAAGTTGCTAGATCATCAACGGGTCTAGTGCCTAGCCAAAGGAAATACACCCTAGACATTCTAAAAGAAACTGGAATGGTAAATTGTAGACCAACTCACTCTCCTATGGAGCAGAACTGCAAGCTGCAAGCCAAACCTGATGATCCAGAAGTGAATACTGCTAGATACAGAAGACTTTTAGGAAGGTTACTATACCTGACAGTAACAAGACCAGACATCACTTATGCAGTCAACACTCTCTGCTAGTTTATGAATGCACCACGACAAATCCATATGGATGCAGCAGACAGAGTTCTCAGATATTTGAAAACAACACCAGGCCAAGGGATTTTGCTTTCCAGCACGGTCGTGCTTAGACCTTAGCACGGTCGTGCTTGGACACGTGAGGGCGTGCTGCCCTTTTAAGTGAAGCACGGTCGTGCTTCACACTCAGCACGGTCGTGCTCAGCAGCACGATCGTGCTATTTGACCTGCTTGGCCGTGCTGAGCAGCGTGGCCATTTTCCAGAATTTAAGTGGGAGCATGGTCGTGCTCCATGTTCAGCACGGTCGTGCTCAATGCACGACTGCACTGTTCTGGGCAGGGACAGAAACCAAGTCCTAACCAAATTGTAATGGATTAAACACCTCACCTTACACGTTTATTAAACTTAATTATTCCATTAACAACTTTATCAACATATACTCATCAAAACAGTAACAACAACAACAACGATCAACCATCCAACATCATTATGTTAATAACAATAACATAGCATCGTATAAACAACCATCATGTTCATAGGCATATAACACTACAATAACCAGAAACATACTATCACAGATTAAATGCCATATTACAACAAACATACATACAAAAACACCGGGGTCATAGGGAACCCCGTTACCTTACACTACCCACTGCCTAATGAGTACAATCCCACTTCTCCCCATACCTGGATTGAAGGTAGCTCTAACACGTCCCAACGAACGAACTGGTTCCTCCTCTTACGGTGACTCACACCAACACGAACCTTGGATCCACAAAACAACCCAAGAATCAGTTCCCTATTCACAATAATGAAAGGAAACTAAGGAAGGGGAAAGAACCTTACCTCTGTGCACTGACACAGCTAAGCTAGCGATCTCCCAAGGCTCCCAAAACTGATCAAGAGGAAGGGAAAAGGAGGAATGCTAGTTCTGGCCGCACTATGGCTGCTGTACTACACCAAAAATAGGGTTATCTGCCAAACCCTCGACTCTGTTTACGTATATAACGTTCGGACCTGAGCACGGTCGTGCTTAGCATTGAGCACGGTCGTGCTCCACTTAGCGTCAGCGAGACGTGGTCCACGCATTGAGCACGGGCGTGCTCACTATTGAGCACGGTCGTGCTCAACTTAAAATCAGAAACACGCTTCTGACTTTAAGCACGGGCTTGCTGGTTGATGAGCACGAGCGTGCTCATGTACCAGAAAGGGACTTTTAAGCTACAATCCCACTTAGCCCTTAACCAACATTTTTAAATAAATAAAACTAGCTTTAGAAAATAAATTCTGAAAAACAGGGTGTTACAATTCCACCCTCCTTATAAAAATTTCGTCCTCGAAATTTCTACGTACCTCAAACGAAAAGATGCGGATACGCCTCCATCATCTGACTCTCGAGCTCCCAGGTAGCGCTTTCCTCAGTTGCCCCGCTCCAAACTACTTTAACCAAGGGAATCTCCTTGCCTCTTAGTTGCTTCACCCTCCTATCCTCGACTCGAAGGGGTAACACCTCGAATGTCAAGTTCTCTTTTAACTGTATTGTATCGGGAACTATCACGTGACTAGGGTCATGAATGTACTTCCTGAGTTGAGACACATGAAAAACATTGTGGAGATTTGACAAGAACGGGGGTAAGGCTATTTGGTAGGCCACTTCGCTGACTCTTTTAAGGATTTGGTAAGGACCAATGAACCTCGGAGTAAGTTTCCTCGCCTTCATTACCCTACCAACCCCAATCGTCGGGGTAACTCTCAAGAATACATGATCACCTTCCTGGAATTCGAGCGCCTTCCTCCTTTTATCATGGTAGCTCTTCTGCCTACTCTGTGCAACTCTCATCTTTTCCTGAACTAACCTGATCTTTTCTGTTGTTTCCTGGACTATCTCTGGCCCTAGCACCACACTATCACTAGGTTCACTCCAACACAAGGGTGTCCTACATCTCCTCCCATAAAGAGCTTCATAAGGTGCCATCCCAATGCTGGAATGGAAACTGTTGTTGTAGGTGAACTCTATTAGGGGCAAAAACTTGTCCCAACTTCCGGACTGTTCTAACACACAAGCCCTCAACAAGTCCTCTAAGGACTGGATGGTCCGCTCAGACTGCCCATCAGTCTATGGGTGGTAAGCTGAACTAAGCCTAAGCTTTGTCCCTAAAGCCTCTTGCAAACTATTCCAAAACCTAGAGGTAAACCTCGGGTCTCTATCTGAAACTATGCTAGAGGGTACACCATGAAGCCTAACTATCTCCTTGATGTACAACTTAGCTAACTTCTCCAATGGATACTCCATGTTCATCGGAATGAAATGGGCAGACTTAGTCAGTCTATCCACAACAACCCATATAGCCTCAAAACCAACTGGAGTCCTAGGGAGTCCAGACACAAAATCCATGGAGATGCTATCCCATTTCCACTCTAGGATACTCAAAGGTTGCAACTTACCCGAAGGTTTCTAATGCTCTATCTTAGCCTTCTGACAAACTAGGCACGCATAAACAAACTCGGCTACGTCCTTTTTCATCCTAGGCCACCAAAACATCCTCTTAAGGTCCTGATACATCTTAGTGGCACCTGGGTGCACACTCAGTCCACTCCTATGACCTTCTTCTAAGATCAACTTCCTAAGCTCAGGAACATTTGGTACACAGACTCTATCTTTGAACCTCAAGATACCCTCACTGCCATTCTTAAAACTTAGGTCTCTACCCTGAGCGAGCAACTCTCGCTGGTCTAAGAGAAACTTGTCTAACTTCTGACCCTCTCTAATCTGATCCATCAGACTGTTGGTAACCTTTAAGGTTCCAAGCCTAACACTCTTAGGGGTAAACTCACAAGCTAGACTAAGGTCTCTAAATTCCTCAATCAGATCCATCTCCCTAACCATCAAAGCGGAGACATGCAGGGTTTTCCTACTCAAGGCATCGGCCACCACATTGGCCTTTCCCGGGTGATAGGTCAGCTCGAAGTCATAATCCTTTAAGAACTCCATCCACCTACGCTGCCTCATGTTCAACTCCTTTTGATCAAAGAGATACTTCAAACTCTTATGATCACTAAAGACCTCAAACCTCGCTCCATATAGGTAATGCCTTCAGATCTTTAAGGCAAAAACCACAGCTCCTAGCTCTAGGTCATGGGTAGGGTAGTTCTTCTCATGGGTTTTCAACTGCCTAGAAGCGTAAGCTACTACCTTACCATTCTACATCAACACACCACCTAACCCTTGCTTAGAAGCATCGCAGTAAACTACGAAGGGTTCACTAGGATCTGGCAAAACTAAAACTGGTGCTGATGTCAACCTATTCTTAAGGGTTTGGAAACTCTCTTCACACTTAGAGTCCCACACAAACAACTGTCCCTTTTTGGTGAGACGGGTTAAGGGTAAAGCTATCTTAGAGAAACCTTCTATAAACCGCCTATAGTACCCGGCTAACCCCAAGAAACTCCTAATCTCGGTTACAGACTTTGGCGCTTCCCACTGGAGCACCGTCTCTACCTTAGCTGGGTCCACTGCTATGCCACCCTTAGAGATGACATGTCCTAAGAAGCTCACTTCCTCTAACCAGAACTCACACTTAGACAACTTAGCATACAACTGCTTTTCCTTAAGGGTCTGCAAGACAACCCTCAAGTGTTTCTCATGATCCTCCTTACTCTTGGAGTACACTAAGATGTCATCTATAAACACTACCACAAACTTATCCAAGTAAGGGTGAAAGGTCTTGTTCATGTAGTCCATGAAGATCGCAGGAGCATTGGTCACACCGAAAGGCATAACCAAGTACTCATAGTGACCATATCGCGTCCTAAACGCTGTCTTCGGGATGTCCTCAGACTTAACCCGAATCTGATGGTACCCTGATCTCAAATCTATCTTTGAAAAGACGTAAGCGCCCATCAACTGGTCCATAAGATCATCAATCCTAGGGAGGGGATACCGATTCTTTATGGTCACCTTGTTGAGCTGCCGAAAGTCGACACACAACCTCATACTACCATCCTTCTTCTTCACCAACAACACGGGTGCTCCCCACGGAGACACACTCGGCCTAATGAACTGCTTCTTCATCAGGTCCTCCAACTGTTCTTTCAGCTTAGCTAACTCAAGAGGAGACATTCTATAGGGTGCTATGGAGATTGGCCCGGTGCCAGGCACTAAGTCTATGGCGAACTCAACATCTCTCTCTGGGGGTAAGTTATAAACATCCCCCGGAAACACTTCAGGAAATTCTCGCACAACAGGCAAGCTGGCGACATCAGGAGGGCTGCTCTCTACTTCCAGGGAAGCTAACATCATGTATACTTGGGCTTCGTCTTTCATCGAAGCTTGAACTTGGCTGGCAGAGAGAAGGTCCAGATTCTTAGACTCCTTTGGAGTTCCAAAAATCAAGGTTTTGTCAAAACAGTTGAGGAGGACATGGTTGGAAGATAACCAGTCCATACCCAGAATAATATCCAGGTCTTTCAAAGGCAAGCATACAAGATCAGCAATGAATGTTCTATCATTTATAACTATATGACAGTTCTTGCATGCATAAGAAGTAGTAACAGGTTTATTTGTAGGTGTAGAAACCAACAAATCATACTCAAGGAAAGCAACAGGCAACTCAAGACTCTTGACCCTATCATGCGATATAAATGAATGAGTAGCACCCGAATCATACAACACCGTCAATTGAGTTCCATCGATAAAACATGTACCTTGAATCAAGTCATCACACTCGGAGGCTTCAGCTCCACTAAGAGTAAAGACTCTTCCAGTGGTCTTCAGTCGGTTGGCCTGAGACTTCTGATTCTTGCTGGCGCTGGGAGGCTCGGCCTTGGCTCCTTCACACTCTCGGCTAATGTATCCTGGCTTGCCGCATCTGAAGCAGATAACTTGCGTCTCCTTGCACTGAGACGAGTAGTGATTTGTAGCACCACACTTGCCACACCTCATGGGTCTAGAGACGTTAGAGAACCTGCCCCTGAACCCATCCTGATGAAACTGTGGCTTCTTACCACTCTGCTTGAAATCTCTGCCGGTCGGAGCATACCTCTGCTTACCCTTGTCCCTCTGATCAGTCCTCTTGCCACTCTGGCTATCTGACCCTCTGGAACTGGCAACTCTGAACTGGCTGGCATCCTCATAGATCCTGCACTTGTTGACCAGAATAGGGAAGAGTCTGATCTCCTGGTAGCTGATGGCCTGCTTGATCTCAGGTCGGAGTCCAGCCTCAAACTTCACACACTTCGAACGGTCGTCCGTCTCATGCTGGTAAGGAGTGTAGTACCTGGCCAGCTCCTCAAACTTGGCCGCATAGTCACCGACTGACAGCGACCCCTGTCTCAAAGACAAGAATATCATCTCCTTCTTGTCCCTGATATCCGCTGGAAAATACTTCTCCAGAAATCTCTGCCTGAACACAGTCCATGTAACCGCTGTGCCCTCAGCCTGCATCCTCTGCCTGCAGTTATCCCACCAGTGCTCTGCCTCCTCGGTCAGCATAAAGGTAGCAAAGATGAGCTTCTGCTGATCGTTGCAATCCATGGCTGGGAAGATCTTCTCTGTCTCCCTCAGCCACAACAAAGCTCCTTCCGGATCGTACTCGCCCTTAAACGACGGAGGCTTGTTCCTCTGGAACTTATCCAGTCCCTGGAACTCAGCTGGCCCACCGTTGTTAGGGTTAACCTGACCAATAGCATTGGCTAGAAGTGCCAATGCGTCAGCAATCGCCTGATCGTTGCGTCCTCTACCGGCCATTAGTTCCTGTACAATTCCAACACAACTCTTAATACAGAACTTAAGCGAGTAAAAGCTACAGGCAACTAACTTAAAACATCATCATCTATACAAGTATAGACAATTCAAACAAGAGTCACACAACAAACTCACAACAGACTCATACCACGTCCGAACAAGGTCGAACTGCTCTGATACCACTAAATGTGACACCCTTCTATCCAGCATGTTATAAGACATTTAGACAAAAACAATTAAAAGAAAAACATGCATTTAACTGAATTAAATAAAACAATTGTCCATGGGTAGAAAAGTCCCACATGAACCAGTTACAACGCGGAAATAACCAAGTTTAAAATCAATAAAACATGAAGAAATAACTACCCAACCCCGATGTCACACTCAGAGCTGGTATAACCGTTCCGGAAAATAACATCCTCGGAATATAAAAGAAAAACAACTAAACATAAATAAGCCCTAACTATGAGTGGCGGCTCCTCAGAGTCACTCCTCTCCGGGCTGCTCATCGTCCTCTGCAAATGCCAATCAGGCCAAACACAAACAATACAGGGAGTAAGATTCATGTAATCATATAAACAGCAGGGGAATAGTACGCAAGGTAAACATACACATAAGCATACATCAACATCCAACAGTATCATAACAACCAAGTATGCTATGCTATGCAATGCATCAACTACTCCGCTACTCCAACTATGCATGTGGATCCAAACTAACTCAGGATGAACGACTTTGGAGTTACATATCCGTATTGGCCATAAAAGCACCAACACCGGCAGTTCACCAAACCTTGGGTGGACCCCATGGATAGCCAACGCATCAAACCGTGGATGCCTCATCACGGGGGACCTCGGTCACCAAACCTTGGGTGACCTACCGTGGATGGCCAGATCACCGTACTCTCGGGTGATCTCCCCTTTGTCGAACCTCCCCCATCAACTACTCCAATGCTTTATGCAAATGGCACAACAACAAACAATCTCAACCACCTCCTTGCTTGGGCCATGAAGCTCCCAAGACTTTCCACATCAAACTCAACGTAACCTTAGACCCAAACCGTGGGGTCAAGGCTCCCTTGGCCAATAAGCACCAAGGTTCAACTCAACGTGCTTGGGTCTATAAGCACCCAAGACTTCAACTTATCAACGTGCGGTAACCCAACGGATACAGACTTAACATTTGATTATCTAATTATCTTATATAATTAATAACCAAGTTGTCTAATCTTTATCTTTGATTAATTATCTCAACTTATCATCATAGGGGAATGGGGTTGGGGTTTAAAACCCCTTAAGTCCTTTAATTGTATCACTGTCCAGGAGGTCAGCACGGTCGTGCTTAGACCTTAGCACGGTCGTGCTTGGACACGTGAGGGCGTGCTGCCCTTTTAAGTGAAGCACGGTCGTGCTTCACACTCAGCACGGTCGTGCTCAGCAGCACGATCGTGCTATTTGACCTGCTTGGCCGTGCTGAGTAGCGTGGCCATTTTTTAGAATTTAAGTGGGAGCACGGTCGTGCTCCATGTTCAGCACGGTCGTGCTCAATGCACGACTGCACTGTTCTGGGCAAGGACAGAAACCAAGTCCTAACCAAATTGTAATGGATTAAACACCTAACCTTACACGTTTATTAAACTTATTCCATTAACAACTTTATCAACATATACTCATCAAAACAGTAACAACAACAACGATCAACCATCCAACACCATTATGTTAATAACAATAACATAGCATCGTATAAACAACCATCATGTTCATAGGCATATAACACTACAATAACCAGAAACATACTATCACAGATTAAATGCCATATTACAACAAACATACATACAAAAACACCGGGGTCATAGGGAACCCCGTTACCTTACACTACCCACTGCCTAATGAGTACAATCCCACTTCTCCCCATACCTGGATTGAAGGTAGCTCTAACACGTCCCAACGAACGAACCGGTTCCTCCTCTTACGGCGACTCACACCAACACGAACCTTGGATCCACAAAACAACCCAAGAATTAGTTCCCTATTCACAATAATGAAAGGAAACTAAGGAAGGGGAAAGAACCTTACCTCTGTGCACTGACACAGCTAAGCTAGCGATCTCCCAAGGCTCCCAAAACTGATCAAGAGGAAGGGAAAAGGAGGAATGCTAGTTCTGGCCGCACTATGGCTGCTGCACTACACCAAAAATAGGGTTATCTGCCAAACTCTCGACTCTGTTTACTTATATAACGTTCGGACCTGAGCACGGTCGTGCTTAGCATTGAGCACGGTCGTGCTCCACTTAGCGTCAGCGAGACGCGATCCACGCATTGAGCACGGGCGTGCTCACTATTGAGCACGGTCGTGCTCAACTTAAAATCAGAAACACGCTTCTGACTTTAAGCACGGGCTTGCTGGCTGATGAGCACGAGCGTGCTCATGTACCAGAAAGGGACTTTTAAGCTACAATCCCACTTAGCCCTTAACCAACATTTTTAAATAAATAAAACTAGCTTTAGAAAATAAATTCTGAAAAATAGGGTGTTACATGTTCCACAGCAGGCAGCAACTCCTTTACATTGTGATAATCAAGCAGCTATACACATTGCTGCCAATCCAGTCTTCCATGAAAGAACCAAACATGTGGAGATGGATTGCTATTTTGTTAGAGAAAGGGTCCAATCAGGTGACATTGAACCAATGAAGATCAGCACTGCAAACCAAGTGGCAGACATTCTGACAAAACCCTTAGGAAAAGATCAGTTTGAAAAATTACTTAGCAAGTTGACCATTGTAAATCTACATGTGCCAACTTGAGGGGGAGTGAAAGGAATCAAGTTTCCAAGTTTCTGTTATAGCTGTTATGTCAGTTATTTCTGTCATAGAATCTTAGCCTAGCTTTTCTCTTTTCTGCTGTAAACCCGATGTGGGACTTTGGTGTAGCCTTCTATATATATAAGGCCACCACCCTCTAGTTGTATATACTTGAGAATTATCATTCAATACACAATTGAAATATTCAGTATTCTTCTGTTTCTAATTTTACAGTTTGTTTTCCAGTTACATTCTTGCTCCAATTACATTTTTACCCAAATCTTCTATAATTAGCCTTGTTCCATTATAAAGATTTACAGTTTGATCAACATTTCAAAGGAGGCTTGTCAAAATGTGATTAAGAAGCATTTGAATCTTCTACAGTGAGCTTGTTTCTAAATAGAGGAAGTAAGGTACATTCACGGTTGATTTGATAAAGTGAATAAAGATATCGACTCACTAAACGATTCAAGGGTAAATACACTTTTATTTTCCCATTATCAAGACAAACTAATCTTAAAAAGTTAAATCTGGTTCGGAATGCCTGAAACCTTAATCTTATTCAAGAGTTCGGTTGTAAACCATTCTCATTGAATGCCAACATCTTCTTCTGCTACATAAAAAGAATCTAAATTTAGATAATACTTTTCTTCTCCAGGGATCAATGATAGAATGAATTCTATTACTTTCTCCACAACTTCAAGGGTTAGAATCTAAAATCAGCTAATGCTTGCTATATAGAATAGATGCCATCAAACAGCATCAACACCCTTCCTTGAGATTTTTTATGAAGACTCCAAGTTACAGTCTGAATGTTGCAAATTTAGCTCTTGAACTAGCTTGATTTCGAAAATAACGAACTAGCTTGATTTCATGATTTTGAACAGCTTCACTATGGCCTATTTTCACGTGAATGTGGGTGGATTCTAGCATGAAGTATCAGTTTTACTGGTATACCGGTGTACCACTAAAATCCCAATTTTTTTTCGTTTTTTTATGGGAAAACCCATTTCTACCCTTATCATCAACCTATTCACCCAATCCTTCCCTACCGTCACCACCACCCAAATACCACCCCACCGACTCAGTAAAATCAATTTTTTTTTTTTTTGTGGTAATGAAATAGAGAACCCGATGTCGTTATCGTCGGCCATAGTGCCCAAAACCCTTTTGGTGCAAAACCTCATGTCTCGTGTGTGTATGTGTGTTTCAATGTTTCTTAACTCCTCAAGACAAAGGTAGATTGAAAAGGAACCTAAAAAGGGAGTTGTTCTGTGAATAAAATCCAAATGAATTAGTCCAAACACAAATAAATGAAACGATCATCATACACACATAAAGCCTTTTTCCTTTGATAGCAGATATGGAGAAAATGGCTATTTGGGTTGTAGATCTGGACGGAGAAGGCGGCGAGCACCGCCGCGCCGAGCTTCGATCATCTTCTCCATCGTTCCTCCGTTGGTGATAACCTTGGAGTGGTGCTTTCTTCTCCTTGGTTTTTGTTCTGGTGTTTTATCATGGCTGCTTCCATTATCAGGGGCAGAGGATAAGGAAGAAGAGAAAAAGATCCTTCTCTTCTTGGAACCATCATGAGATTCATGGCTATGAAGGATTGAAGAAGAAAGAGGGGAGGGGCAGCATTGTAGTGGTCGGTGATGTCAGGGGTGATGAGAGAGGGAGATAGGGTGAAGGGCAACAGAGTCTTTTCAATTTCTTGTTATTTTTTTGGACTAAAAAATCTAGACCATTTATTATTATAATAATATATCTTAGGGCTGAAAATCATCCCTGTTAAAAAAATTGGTGCCTCACCGGTGTACCAGTAAAACTGGTACTTCATGCTAGAATTCACCGTGAATGTGCTTGGTCTAATTTTTATGTTGAACTAGATTTTCAACAATA
Organism: Echinosophora koreensis; assembly: GCA_035048595.1. Taxonomy (NCBI): domain Eukaryota; kingdom Viridiplantae; phylum Streptophyta; class Magnoliopsida; order Fabales; family Fabaceae; genus Echinosophora; species Echinosophora koreensis. The sequence goes on along the minus strand of JAPCYP010000013.1, from coordinate 5,598,056 downwards.
GCAATATTTTATTTTTCAGTGAAGGCTATGGTGCACCACTAACCAAAATGGTGTAGTGGTGTGCACCACCCAAGTGACACAAACTAGTCTATTCATTTTGCCACTTGAGTTAGTTGACTTTTCAACTCATATTCCATCCCCCACCTTTTGACATTTTGACTAACCCAAGTGGCAAAATGAATGAGTCACATTTTGTCACTTGGGTGGTATACCACTGCACCATTTTGGTGGGTAGTACACATTAGAGGACGCCTTTTTTCTCATAACAATTAATGTCAATAGCTTCTTGCTATTGTATCCTAAAACCCCCCTCATAAAATTCCTCAACCAAATAGCTTGGTTTGTGGCTGCAGCAGTGTCTACAGATTCAGCCTTAGCTGTAGATTGAGCAACAATATCTTGTTTCTTTGAATTCTAAGAAAACATCCCACAATCTAAGAAAAATGCATATCCAGTTGTGCTCTTCTTGTCATAAAGGTTTCCATCTAATCACAGTCAACATAGCCAAGCAAATTTCCATTTTGACTCGATATATACAAAATTCCAAGTCTACTAGTATCTTGTCAAGTACCCAACCACTCTTTTTTGCTACTGCAAAGTGTCTTGTTAGGTAGGATTTTGCATGGACCTTGAGAACATACATAAGATCAGGTCAAAATATAGTAAGATAAAGAGTTATGTTATTTAAACATCATATTTTGGATACAGTTGGGATGAGATGCTTTCAATGAAGCTTCCACAACGAAGCAAATGGGAGAATAATATGACAGAAAAAGCTTAACAAATATTCCATTTGAGCATAGCTATTAGCTACAATACCCTCAAGGAAACGAGAAGGAACAAAAAGCTGTTGGGTCCACTGTGATGACCTGAGGATCCGTGTTCAGTAGCTTTCCTTTAAGATAATCATTTATTAACAACTTCTCAAGAACGCTCTTTGACAAAGAGCACAAAAAACGCAAAAAGGAAGATTTTCTATGATTCTTTGACAAAGAGCACATTGTTACAAGATCAAAGTTAGCTATATCCCAGGTGTCTTGAACACCTTATGAATGAGAGTGGAAGCCTACGAAAAAAAATGTTAAGAAAAGCAGAAAAATTAGAGCACATAACTAGTACTTGGGATAGGGGACCCACTTGTCATTTTTCACACCAACAATCAAGAACACACCGAATTTAACGTGGAAAACTCATTTTAACAATGAGTGAAAAATCATGAAATTCACTCTGAAAAAGAATTCATTATGTTTGGTTTGGATAGTGTTTTGCCAAATGCATAGATCATATGTTACTTGCTGGTGTTTCTCTGGGTGTAGGCTTTTGTAATAAACATACTGACTCGCTCTAGGTAGTATTTTAGTTACATTTAGCCTTTTGCTCTTTGATTACTCTATGTATATGGGTTAGAGTACCCCTTGTACTCTTTTCAATATACGTTTTGCTTATAAAAAAAAAAGAATCCATTATAAAGGATAAATATTACATAATTCTATGTACATTCTTTTATAAGAGGTATCAGGTATAGTGTATTCTAGTGAAACCCTCTCCTACTACAATTATGGTATGTGACAGTTAATTCTAGTTAACTGAAATTAGTTTAGTTAGTTTCTATTTCTGTTACAGTTAGTTAAAGTACTTTGACAGTTGAAGTTAGTAGATGTAGCTTTGTATTCTCTGTATAAGTAGTGACCCTGTGCTACCATTGTACTTCACTTGAGCATAATACATTTTCAGTAAACGAATCTCTTGCTTATACACACTGCATCAAGAACTCAGTATTCTTTCTATATCATGTTGTTCAGTTTTAACAATTACACAGCACTAAAGAGTATACCCAGAGATCTCTAGTGTATATGCACACTTACTACACTTGAAATTTCTCACAAAATCTCTATTTTCACTCACCAATATATATCACCAGCCAACCAATAACAACCATTCACCAAGATTTACCGTGTGTGTATGAAAAACAAAATCCACAAATGTTGAAATCCAACCCATACTATATACACATTACGGACAAAATTTGTAAGATGAACTAAGTAGCATTTTGAACCGTGGTTAAATTTCTCAGAAACTCTATTTTTCACTCACCAATATCACCTGTCAACCAATAACCACCATCCACCAAGATTGACTGTGTAATGGTCTGAGTCATTGTGGAAGCTAACCTACTATGCTACAGTTGAAGTATGCATTCTTCAAATAACCTACCATGAGCCCTGGTTCAGTAATACAAAACCCTACCTCAGGCTGGCCTAATCAAGAGTTGAAGTAGGTAGTTCACTTTCTAAAATTATGAACAACTTCTAGTTAACAAAATTTGGAGTTGATGGGGAGGCTCTTGGATGAGTTTGATTTGCTTCAGAGAAGGACTCAGGCTGTGAAGTGTGAACTTGGATGAGGTCGATGCTACGGTTAATAAATTGGTGCACTAACCCAATAGAATGCCTGAGGCACCATATATAGAGGCCTTCACTGACTTGTATTTCAGTAAATTGAGGTTGCTGTATCAGGGATAGAAAGTGGTTTCTATGAGGAAGAAATTGGTTTCAGTTTTTGCAGGATTTTCCGGGAGGCTGCTGTTCTGTTTTCTGGTTTTTTTCTCTGGTACATTTGCTGATATGCATCTTCCTCTTTCTAAGTTGGCCGCTGATATGCTATTGATGCAATAATTGGTGTCTGTTTTCTCTGGTTTAAAACTACACGGATATGCTGGTCTTTTTTTTTTGGTTTCTTTTCCTGATACATTTGCTGTTATGCTTCTTTCCCTTTCTAAGTTGGTGGCTGTTATGCTATTGATGCATTGGAAAATCCAAGTCATACTTTAAACACCATCCACCAACTCTCTATTTGAAATCCAATAACCACCATCCACCAAGAGACGACTCATCCCACAAATTTGAAATCCAAGTCATACTTTAAACACATTATAGACAAAATAGTAAAAGAGATGAATCAAGCGGTTGGGGTTGAAATTTCTCACAAACTCTCTATTTTTCACTTACCAATATCGTCGACCCATCAATAATCACCATACACCAAGATTGACTATGTGTGCTTGAAAAAAACAAAAGTCATCCCACGAATGTTGAAATCCAAGTCATACTATACACACATTATACACAAAATGATAAAAGAGATGAACTAAGCAACGGGACAATTGACTTGAGCATGTGTTGATCTTTGAGTTATCTTTACATTAAAGCGCGTGTTCACAAGTCAAATTTCTTTTTTAATAACGGATTAGGAAACACATTTATATGATATTTGACTTGTGAACACGCGCTTTTATGATCACTATCATTAAATTTTGAAAGAACAATTAAGGAACTAAGCACATTGATAACCAGCACGTGATCTTTGTTTTGTTTTTTTCTCACATTGGTTAATATCACTATTTTTTTGCATAATGATCATCATTTATTTGAACTATATCAAAGTGTTGCTAAGTATAAAATCTGAGGAAATCAAGCATAGAACCAAAGCAAACTGAGTGTTAATTCCTGTGTTTAATTTAAAAAACTTGTGAGAGTTTTTCAAAGGCCGAATTGAAGAGCGGATAACTGATCCACCCCTTAAATAATTTCACCCATCAATTATTTATACAAAAAGTACCACTTATTATCTAGATGTGCCCCATGTTGGGTGTCCAAATAATGGAGTTGCTTTAGATTTATCAACCACTGACACAATATATATACATCCTAATCACATTATCTCAAAGTATACCAGTAGCCGTTGATCAAATCACACTTTCAAAATTTACCTCAGGTAAAAATGATTCGAATACAAAGAATCGTAAGGAGTTAAGGACTTTCTAATGGACAAGAAGAGGCAAAAGAGACAGAAATGAAGTGATTAGTGCATCTGTTGGTATGATTTAAGCCCATTAAGCCCATAAGAGTAGTGTTAAAACTACTTGGTTCGAGAGAATAAGTACCACATTAAGTTTCCATTCCATGGGAATTACAGTATCTGCTTGTGCTTGCCAAGTACTGGAGAGGAAGCATTTTATGCTAGTTGACATATTAAGGACGAAACATTATAGATAACAAGAGAAGAAACAATGATAGTTTATTGAGGATGCTTGATCGTCTGTCATAAACATGGTTCAGAAATTATGTATAACAAAAATTTCAGGTCCTCATTACAGGGTTTGTATAGAACCATGAAAATCACCGTATATGACAGAGCACCAGGAATATATAGAAGAGCTAAACATAACCACCATTAACACGAACAACCTGACCATTAACCCACTCACCGGCATCAGTAGCCAAAAACCCCACCAAAGGGGCTACATCCTTCGGCTCACCAAGCCTACTGAGTGGAGATTCTGCAATTGCTGCTTTCACTTGCTCTTCAGTCTTCCCGGCATAGTACATTTCAGTTGCAATTGGCCCAGGTGCAACACAGTTAGCTGTAATTCCTGTTCCCTTCAGCTCTTTGGCCAGAATATGTATCATGGCCTCAACAGATGCTTTAGATGCTGTGTATGCCCCAAAATTTGGTCTCAGTGCACCCACCAGTGATGAAGATAACATTATAATTCGACCTCCACCACCACGTATCAAACGGTTCGCTGCCTCTTTACAGCACAGAAATGCCCCTCTTGCATTTACACTATAAAAGATCCACAAGTTATTGATTAAGAACACTAAGATTAAGCAAATAACATCTAAGTGTTAAATGGTATATACATAGAAGGCAGAATCTCTATATAAAACCAAAAAGCTAAAAGACCCAAAGACCCAAATACTCCAAATTTGTAAATTGTTGGCACTGATAAATCACCCATAAACATAGCACTGGCACAGACCAAAACGCTTTGCATTTAAATAATAGGAGACCCGTGTGAACTCCTTACACTAGTAATCAGCAGCTTCATCATGGAATAGCCACATATCAGAATTGAGAATCTAATGAGAGCAAAACTTGGGAGTCAATTTACTGCAGTCTGGTAAAAAACAGAAAAAATTATCTGTGACCAGGTAGCAGCACTTTGATACCAGTCCCTGTAGCAATATGCCAATCCCTTTTTTTTATCAGCTGAAAACCAATACTATGATCTTGATTTAATTAGTTCAGAGATAACCATCAAATTGAATTTACTCATAATCAACCACAAACTGAATCCATCATTCGTCAAAGTGATGTAATTAAATACTCAAACAACTGAATTAAACAATTCACATGTCACATCACTTGAGGTATTATTCCGACCACATGGATTCAAGCATTTGGTTACATTTTTCAGTATTAATTAACGATGAAACGAGGGAAAGAAAGAAAAGTACCCGAAAGTGCGATCAAAGTCCTCCAAGGAAGTGTTGGCAATGGAAGGGTACGTGCTGACAAGAACGCCGGCCGAGTTAACCAGGATATGAACCGGCGAGTTGAAGGCGCGCTCCGCTTCGTCAAAGAGGGCCTTCACATGAACCGGGTCCGACACGTCACCGCGGACCGTGATGGCTCGAGGCAGATTGCCATGACCGCTGGCGTCGGAATTGATCTGCGCAGCGACCGAGTCGGCTTGGACCGAGTTGGAGGTGTAGTTGACGACGATTCGTGCACCGAGTGAACTCAGATGGAGCGCTATCTCTCTGCCGATTCCACGGGACGAGCCGGTCACGATTGCGACTCGGTCTTGAAGGGGAAGACATTGGGATTGTGGTTGTGAAGGAGTAGCCATCTAGAATTAAGCTTATGTTCTGATTGTTCTCGGTCACGATTGCAGTGAAGTCGCTGCTGTTGTATGTTTATTTATGCCACGCATTTCTAATATTTTTATTTGTCTTTATTCATAGTGACTTACTATTAGTGTAAATACACATTATATAATTATATATCATTAAGTTAATAATATTTTGTTGTGAATAAATATAAAAATTAATAAAATACATTTTTTTCCGTTAAATTATAACGTGTCTATCTGTCTACATTTTTTTTTTTTCCGTTGTGTACATTTCGTTGTTGGTAGGTTTAAATTCTCATTAGTCATGCCCATTCATCAACTGCTTAATATCAGCCAATATACTGAATTAAGGAGCAAGGAAGTTCAGCTTAAGAGAATGTTGGAGTAGGAAGGTGCATGAGTTAACCACAAGCATGATAATAACATTGAGAAACAAAAAAGTAAAATATTCAAGAATGGATTTGCTATTGATCCTGCTGCATAAATAATTAATAGTAATATTACATGAAAATTATCATAGGTTGAAAACAGTACATATAATTATCAATTGCACTTGCAATTACCAGGTGAATAAAATTATCAAGGAGATAGGGTATATATATAGAGACAAAATACATGATCAAATTGATCCAAGTACAAATCATAACAAAAAAGTAAACATCACACTACCATCTTCATGAAAGAATTAAAAAATGCATTCCCAACACAAAGCCACACCCCAAAACCACACCATTGCAAGCTTGTCTTAAAATACATTGAGGAACATAGTAGAAGCAGCTTCAGCCGCACTCTATTCAAAGAGCTTTCTCTAGTCTTGTCACCAATGGGGTTGAGTGGCAATTTCACTACTCTGTATTTTATTCAATAATCATGTTCCAATGTAGAGGAAATCCATTTTATCATCTTATTTTCCCCATATTCTGGATAATTGGGGGTTTCCACTGACCATGCCAAAGCTATAAATATCACTTGTTTCGTTCACCCGAAGAGTAAATGCATATTTCTGCACCACAATAAAAAGCATATACATAAATTAGATTTAGACATGTTTAAAAGGTTAGTCAACTACAGCAATTTCTTTCTATATGCGTATTAATATATTACATGACTAAGATATTATCATATAGACAAATAAAGAACATAAATGTGTTAACAAATACAGAGTTTGCAAGTTCATTAATTTACCTATCATATGTGATGCAGGTTGTTGTGTCTTTAAAATAGCAAGAATTTATTAAAAAAAAAAAAAAAAACCTAAACAAAGCAAAACCCAGGAATCCAAAAATCTAATCAAGAATTAAATTTATGGTAAAAATTAAAAGTCAATCTTTAAACGCAATTTCGCATACCTCGTGCGATGTAGCCATTGGATCCCACGACCACATACATGGATTCTCCCCTTGGCTAACCCCCCAAACAATTTTGCCAACTTCATAATCTGCAACTTTTGCCCCAAACTCTCCATCCAGCAATATATTGTTAGATATTAGGTCCCTATGAACAATGGGAGGTACACAATCATGATGCAAATAGGAAAGCCCCTCAACAGTATAAAGAGCAAATTTATACCTAATAGGTCATGAAGCAAGATTTTCATGCTACTCTTCAACATTTCACCCAAGCTCCCCTTTGGCATAAATTCATAAGGTAGGAGCTTGCTATCACCACTGTTGCCTCAACATCACAACCTCACAATATTTTGTGCCTAATCTTGCCTAGTTTTTCAACTTCAGCATCAAATTCATCTTTTTCAGAAACAACAATTCCATCTACTTTCATAGTTTCTCCCCACCATTTTTTCACCACAACCACCTCACCATTGCTAAGAGCTAGCTTGTAGAAATTCCCAAATGCTCCACTCCCTGTCACATTGTCCACATCCAGCAATTTCACAATCTCGAACTCACTAAAGCCCAGCTTATGAAAAGACATCTACTTTGAAATGTTATAACCCTTCTGTAACTTATTCAAGTTCCTATATTTAAAGTAAAACCAGGCCACCCCAACTCTAAACACAATTCCAGCAAGCACAAATATGGAACTGAAAAATCTACACAAACCCCTTCGGTTCTTACTCTCACCAGAGCCTGCACAAAGCCCAATTGTTGCTGTGATTGCTTCTAGTGAAATAATGGTTGTCAAGATTATTGTTCTTGGAAGCTTTCAAAACCCAAGAACCATTATTGTTCTATAGGATGCTCAGTTTTATCAAATTACTTATGTTCACAGTCACCTATAATAACTTATTCCTGTGCAATCCCGGATAGCGGCACGGAGTGGCGGACCCAAAAAACGCTATGGCGGTATAGCGCATAGCGGGATGGCCGCTATTTTAGGCATTTTTATACAGGTTAGATAGAAATATAAATTTATACTAGATACATATACATACATATACATGTACAAAATACTAAAAATACTCAAAATTCAAGTCATATTCATAATTCATCATAGATAGTCATACTGTCATATGTCCTAAGCAAAGCACACTAGTTAATAAGTACAAAAAGTAGTGTGCACATATCAATTTAAGCCCTACTACCCTAGACCTAGAGGCTTAAAGAAACTAAACATTAAACTTAACATATAGATAGTCATAGGTCCTAAGCAAAGCACACTAGTTAATAAGTACAAGAAGTAGTGTGCACATATCAATTTAAGCCCTACTACCCTAGACATTAAACTAAACATCAAAGACCATATTCAAGATCAAGCAAGTATTCTTCTTCTTCTTCCTATCTTTGATATCTTTCAAGCTGTTCCACTGCTATGCTATGTCATATTCTCAACAGTAGGTTTGACCAGCCCACAAGAAGCAACTGATGTTGGAGCTAGAGCAGAAGCAGATGATTGACGACCAGAAGCCATATCAGAGAATGAGAGAGACTGAGAACAAAGGGACCGAAACAGAGAGACAGACTTGCTTCGAAACTGAGAACCGAAGCTGAGAGAAACGGAGAGAAGACTTGCTTCGAAACTGAGAACCGAAGCTGAGAATGCGAGGTCCGAGTATGGAAACAGTGTTTCCTGGGCGGAAACTCATCGGAGATGGTCGTCGGAGTTAGCAAATGAGAGGGAAGGGAGAGGGAAGGGAGCGCCGAACAGTGGAGAGAAAGTGTCGAACAAATAGAAAATGAAATAGGGTTTAGAAGTTAACCTTAAAGGTTAAAACTTTAAAGTCTGGTTCAAAAAAAAAAACCCCAAAATACCCTTAAAAACATGTACCCAACGGAAATATTGGAGGGTAAAAGGGGAAAATCGGGCCATGAAGCCCTAGCGGACCAGTAGCGTCGATCCTGTGCGCGATTCCGTGATCCCCACCTGTAATAGAGGCCGCTACCCAAAAACGCTCCGCCCCGCTGCTGAGGTAGAGGCCGCCGGCCGCTCCGCCCCGCACTACCGCTATAGCACCGCTATTGATAACCCTGGAATCATTCACATATTTTTATTTTTGAACATCACTGCAAAAAGAAAAAAAAAGGCAGAGCAATTGAGGTGCCGTTAGCATAACCCATTTGCTAACAAAGAAATATGAACAATCTATATTTGAAAAAAAATAGCAAAAGTTTGATGCCAACTACTACTTTTCTACAATTTCCTTGCCCACTTGTCCATACACATGCTTAATAGTGATTTTTAGACGGCTATATTTTCACTGATCTCACTTCATAGCCATCCCCCAAGGGTCATATATGATCATATAGTCATCCAAACTGGACATTATTCACTTCGCCATAGACTAACTATTAAACTCTGATGTATGCCAAAAAGGCCAGAAATTAATCCTATAACATATAAAACCTTTCTAATCTCTACCTGGAACCATGTCAATGAAAAACTCTCACTCCCTAGATAATACCTATTTGCAGAAGTGATATTTATCGAAAGTGATATAACCTTAAGAATAGAGTTAATTCTTACTAAATACTGCAATTATGGGATGCTAACTTATCGATTCACTATTAGTCAATTTAGAATAAAAAAATAGTCTAAAAGAAAAGAAAGACGTTCAAATTTTTTGTCTATGTAAAGCACACATGTGCATCTATACTACTGAATTACGATGCTCACCATACCAAATCTGATTATACAGATAGTTAGAGACTTCAAAGTGCAACAAAATATAAAGAATCATTACTAGGCAATATTGGCAAGTAATGAGTAATAAAAATTTCAACAAAATATCAAAATAAAACTATGTAGAAGCGAGTCAAATGTAAATCATGTATCGTGTGCTAAATGAATTACACTGTCCACAAAACTATGAGGAAGAACTTGATGGTCTCTCAAACTGAGGTTATCTGACATCAGGATCTTTATTGGAAGAACCTAAATTAGTATAGATTTTAGAAAGTATTAATACACCTACTCATTCAATACGTTTAGGGAAAAATAAACATTAAATTAGGGACATTGTAGGGAAATTGAAAAATGGAAACCAAATTTTGGGATTCCATTTATATGATAGTATAGATTAACCTGAGAGAGACATATATAAAACATAAAACATCAATAATGAAATCAAAGTCAAGTAGAAAAGCAATTATTAGATCTAAATTTTCTGAGAAGCACTTGCCTTTTCAAGCAGAAGCATTTCATCACTCTTCAACCAATATGTAGTGACCAATGCCAATGTGACCATCAACCGTTACTATCACCTATAGTCTTCATTTTTCAACAATCACCAGAGACCCTGTAAAAAATATACAAAAAGATGTCACCAATTTAGACAAAGAAGGTAACGACAAAAGATAAAACAAAAAGGTAACTTATTTGTGAAATATAGGAAGGAGAATTCTCCTAGAAAAGAGGAACACATGCTATAAAAGGGCAAAAAAGAAAACTGAAGTAGAATGACTTACCCCTTCTACCGCCACCTCCCTTTTGCCGTTGTCCGCTCTGACCGTTCTCCACCGTACAGACGCAGGCGCAGGCGCAGGCGCCCGCCCCAGCCTCCATCATAGTAAGCTTCAAATCGATGCCCAAACAACGCCATGCCGCCGCCTCGTCGCCCTCTGTGACACCGTCGTCCGGTCATCTCTTTGCACGTTCCGATCTCCTCCATCCACTCTTGGTTTCACGTTCCTGATTCTGTTATTCTGGAAGCTTGATGTTGTTTGGAGAGAGAGAGGGAGAGAGAAAGAAAGAAAGAAGTATCCCTATGCAAGTGCCCAGACAGAAAATGGAGCACCGAAAAAATTTAAATTTAAATTGTAACTGTACCTTTGTTTAAAAAAAAATGTAACTTTAATCACATTTATGCATATTGTGATGTTAGTGTATACAATTAAAAAGGGTATTTTAGGTATTTTGAAATGTTCTAACCAAAAAGTAAAAATAAATCAAATAAAATTTTAAGAAAGAAGGTTTATAAATCAAATAGATTACCAAAAACCTTATAATTAAACTTATATGAAGATATATCTTTATATTTTGCATTACAACATTTTCAAATATTTATGCGTTATTAACCTTATAAATCAATAATTTTTGGTACATTATTCCCCACAAAAAATTTTAAACTAAAAACGTACAATGAATAATTACATATTTTTGTATAAAATTCGAAAAAAATAACATATTCACCGTGCATGGGCCGGGTCCAGACACTAGTAGATCTATGTATTTGATTTGATACTTATCACTTATCAATCCTCAATCATAATCATGAATATTTTGTCAAAAAAAATATCATAATTATGAATATCAATGAACGTCAATTATGAGTATTTATAACTAATAACCAATAAATTAAATTAAATTGATATTGATGATATTGATATTGATTGATATTAGTTTTAGATTATAGCTATAATAATAAAAATAATATTGATTGATACTTATACTAATGATATCAATGAAATTAATTTCGCTATCAATGAAATTAATATCGCTATTGATATTGATTAATATATTGAATATTGTAATTATCATCATCATCATCAGTCTGGTCGATTTGTAATGCTTTTACTCGTTTTTATATTGGGTCAATTTTTTCAACTTTACATATGACTTCTTAATGTAAACATACATTATATACTTAATCATTACGTTAATAACATTATGTTGTGAATAAATCTAAAAATAAATAAGATACATATTTATATTAAAAACAATTCCAAGGTACCAAATATAATTTAGTTACAACTATAATTTGGCCTCGACATCTCATAGTCTAGCAGAAGTAGTAGATTAAGTATGGATTGAATTTCAGGTGCTTTGTGTATTTCCCTGCATCACAATCAAAATAAATCTATATTGTTAAAAAAAATTTAAATAAAAAGTAATAAAGCATACCAAATTGAAAGAAAAAACACGTAAATTACTTCTAATAGTTGTTTACCTTGTCACGATTCTCAAAAAATCTTCGTAGTTTTCATCATCTTTAAGGTTTTTATGTTTGATAAACTACAAATTAAATAAAAAATGTAAGTCTAAAATTTGGAACATCCATTATTGTAATCAATTGTAACAAATATAAAGTATTATTAAAAGAACATATAATAAGATCATTTTTTGTTTCAAATGTATTGGGCTATCACGACATCTTTTATTTGGTAATGTAGCTTCAAGTTTCCTAATAATTAAAAAAATAAAAGTTAGTATTTTAATAAATTGTGGAAATACTACATCTTATATTATATAGTAAATATGTATATTATCACAACGAATTACAATACATAATACATTATCTTTCTAACTTTTGAGCCCACAATTCTCTTTTTATCATGTTCCAGAGCTGAGTCTTATCTGATATTACTGTGGAACCCTACCCAAAAGAGTATATCTTTAGACGATGTACCTAATTATCAAAAGATTAGAATAACGGTTTTTTTACAATGACATAATATGAAGTATTTAATATAAATTTATAATTCTCCTCGTTGTCAACTGGTCATATAGATGCGATTGATCACTCGGCCTTCCGTATTTTCCATAGTTTTTGAAAGTCGTCATCCTATGATTTTTTTAGTCGAATTGTTAATAGATTGATATGAAAAAATGTTTAAAAAAAAGTTGGTCACTTAGAACCTACCTGGTTGTCACAGCACATGCCTGGAATATTTGTCATCATCTGTTGCAATAAATGGTAGCTCTCCTTGAACTCTAGTTCAACTGTACATTTTAAATATATAAGATAATTTTTGGTTGTTGTGTAATATATTAGTGTAATACATTATATGTATAGACGATAATAATAAATGTAAAAACACAATACCAGAGTTTGAGATAACAAAATATCCTTGAAGACAACATTTCTGGTGAAATGCCCATCTTCCCCTTCAATTTTTCCTTCTTTTATCAGGATTTTTGTGGCATTTTAAGATACGCCTCTTGATAATGCCACATATAATTGACCATGGTTGAACACATGTCGTGGAAGATAAATTCCAACATTGGGAATAGTCTGTCCCTGTGCCTTAATTATAGTTATTGCAAAACTCAGTTTAACAGGAAATTGCTTCCTAATAAGCACAAAAGGAAGTCCCGCGCTCTCAGTTGTCTTTAGTTTAATCCTGGGCAAGAAAGCTCTCTTTCCAGCATGGTTGCCTATTATGATTTCTACATCCAACATATTCATAAATCACCCCGACATAGTAATCGTGAACCATTACAGAGGCCAGATTTAGGGTTAATGTTTCATAACAACATCAACAGTGCTCCTTTTTTTAACCTTCAGAACGTGCGGTGGCAAACCACCTGGAGCAATGGAATTTAAGTATTCCTGTTGATATAAGTTCCGTGTGTCCCCTTCGACCTCATCAAATGACAACAAACTGTGCTCTTCACTTGGGAATTGTTCGATAATCATGTCATTTAGCTTCTGAACATCCTCATTTTTTGGTGTTAGAATTGCTCTTTCTACCATATAAGATGCATCCCAACCATGATCTTCTAATTGGGGGAATGCTTGTTGTATAAGTATACGTATCGATCTTTCTCCTTCCCATGGAATTGCAATCTGTTGGGGGACCCTCACCATATCATCATCCTTTCTAGGTTCGACACTATCTCCAATACGCATAAGAAAGTCAGCAAAATCTTGATCGTGTAATGCGCGCATGTTTTGGCGTAGACGTAATACCTTTGTGTTAGCCCATAGATGTGATTTAACAATACATACAGAAATCGTCTGTGCCTTAGTCCCTTTTGGAACAACAGGAAGCACCTGGCGAAAATCCCCTCCCATGATCATCACTTCCCCCCCGAATGGAGCATCACAATCTAGAATATCCTTCAATGAGTGGTCTAATGCTTCTAAAGCATATCTACTTGTTAGGGGTGCCTCGTCCCAAATGATTGCTGTGGTTTCTCTTATTAGCTTGGCGAGATCAGATTGTTTACTTATTGGGCAAAAATCCCCTTCTTCTGTATTGATGGGTATCTTAAATCAGGAATGTGCCGTCCTACCACCGGGTAATAATGTAGCTGCTATACCAGATGAGGCAGTCGCTAAGACAATTTGACCCAAATTTCTTAATTTTGCAATTAAGGTGCGATAAAGGAATGTCTTATCCGTTCCTCTTGGCCCATCCAAAAAAAAAAATCCGACTCTGCTTACGTTGGATAACATCCATAATGGTATTGTAAGCAAACAACTGGTCATCATTTAACCTCTCAACGAAACTCAAATCTTCAATAGGAACTTGGACCGATAGCTCTTCCTGTATAACTCTTGGAACAGGATTACCTGTAGCGGTCTCCAATGATAGTTCAGGCAAAGCATAATCAGTGATTTGTTTTCCATGTTGAAGTAATAGGTCATTCAAATCCCTTAATAGCATGTTAGTCAATGTTGGCCCAATCGTAGTGGATGTTGATGGATAGTCCTCTACCATATGGGTGTAAAACTCATCCCAGAGGCTTCTTACATCAGTTGGTTCACAAAAGACCAATATAGTAGCAAACAATCTCCGTAAAGCATATGACATTCGCAGACCTGATGCTTCAACCAAGCATTCGCGAATACTGTTGTCTTGTTCTAAAAAGCCCCATTGCTCAGCTGCTTTTTGGAAAGTGGGGTAGCGCGTGTTGTTTACTGTGAGCAAGTAATCCCAACTGGTTGGTCCTCTTATATAAGATAATAATACACGCAAATAGAATTTCTCGCTGTCTGAAGGTGACACTGTATAGATTCGTTCAATAACTTTCCTTTGTATTCTTCATCTGATCCATTCTTTATTTCGTCTTTTCCACAAATAGTGTTCTGGAATCTCCCTATATAAATAACATCTTGCTTGTGGATCTCTCTGGTTCAGGGCAAATAATTGTGTGAGCATTGTTATGGAGTTACGTGCATCATTTAGTACATCACCAATTCTTTGATTTGTACGGTATTGCACTTGATGGTGATTTGGCAAGTGGATTTGTAATCTTTCAACACTTAGGTACATTCGGTACATGGTGAATGAGAATATTCTCCATAACGCCTCTGGAGCACAAATCCATCTTGCATCAATATACTGCTTGACCACATCCATATGAACCTTCATGGCAACTCGATCAGGACCTTTATAGACATATTTATACAGGTACTCGATACTCTTGATGCTACTGCACACTTCAACATTTATATGACAGTCATACTTTAACAGCAACCATGGGTTATAAGGGACCACCCATCTATTATCTATAGACATATGTCTGTTCAAAGTTACTGGACCATCATTCCGTCTTCTGTACCATGGATATGAGTCAATACCTTGTCGTGTCTCTTGGATGAACTCTTTTGGGAACCCCTTTTTACATTGGCCATCCTTCATACATGGTGATCTTGGATTCAGTCTACCGCAAGGTCCATGAATCATGTGTTTTACCACTGCGGCATGTAATTGTGGCTCTTGATCAAATTTTGGTATTTCTGCTCTAACAATGCTATCATATTCTTCTGGGTTACGTAATATGTCATTAGGGTCCATGATCAGTAGCATATGCACGTGAGGCAATCCTTATTTTTGGAATTATGTTACATACATATAACTTTTGACCTTTCCTAAGACCCCTTTAACAATTACGTCATGCTTCAATTGCTCGAATTTTGACTGGAAGATTCTTGTCAGCAAGTCTGGACGATCTTGTGAAGTTTGAAATGGGTCAAGTTCAGCTGATATTTCACTCCATGAAGGATTGCATGTCGTGGTAAGAAAAATATCAGGTTTGTCGTCATGAAGCACAATAGCCATACCATCTTCATATCGTTGTGTCATGTCTCGACGGCTACCAACAAAAGATGAAGGCAATATGGTTCTCTGTCTGATATTTTCTACAAATAGAAATTGTATGTGTTGATGGTGTTTGATGTATTTGACATATATTTTTGTATAAATAATGTTGATATATGTTATGAAGAGTACCTGTAGCAGTTTCTCCCACATACAAAGCATCTTGCAAGCCTTGATACAATTCCGAGCGAATTTTACTTTGGTTAGTTTGGACCTACCTTAACCTTGCTGCTTCGATCTTGACATAGTTGTCTACAATATATTGTTGTAGTAATCGTCCCGCTTTTAGCAATATGGAATAATCATTGGAACGAATCTACAATCCATGAAACCATTAATGACTAATGAAAACTAATTTTGTTTCAATTATTATTTTATAATTAAAAATATTGTAGAAATTACATTATGTACCTCAAGCATGTAACTGTAATATTCTAGACATGTTATAGTTTGTCCGTCATCATTTGTGGTTTCGCGGTCCCATCCAAACGTTCCGTAAGGGAACAATAGAGGATACTGTAATGGATCATAATATCCCGTAGTTTCTTTAACATTTATTAGATTCCCGACATGACTCATCACGTTGATATCCCTTTCAGTTGAGATTGATACCACGTCTCCACCAAGGACAATTGCTGCGACTTGGGATGCAGTTGGCATATTATACTGTGGTTGATTAGCAGGGTGCTCCATGATGAGTAGACTATAATCATATACATCTAGACGTTGTGCAGGTTGCCTCAATGCGTGCACATATGGATTGCAACCATGGAGCATTTGTTGTAACTTTTGAACAATATTTTGTTGAAGTTAAGGGTTTTCAAGCATCCTGTTTTGTATCGTAGATGTACATTTGCAAGAATCGTGATCTTGAACCCTCAGTTGGATAGAATCCTCTTATCTTATGATAAATTGCACCTTGAGCACAAAAATTATATATGGCATGTCCAGTTGCAGCGACATTCTCATCAATATGTACACCCATTGAAGTGAATGAAAGCACATGATTGTAACTCCTAATGTATTGTCTAAAATGTCTTCCTTCGGCTGAACTGTCTGAAAATATTTCTAGCAACTCTGGAGGTGCATCTACTTGTTCAAACGATATCTTTCCACCAGAGCAGCACATGACACGTGATTCATGATAAAATAATCATGCATTGCAACGTGTACATATACTTGGGGGTGGCAAACGGGAAGCGGCCATTGTTGAAGTATTGAGAAAATTTATAGCACTATTATGTTTTGTTCAAAAATTACATTGCAAATCTGCGTGTTAAAAGATATAAGCATCGTATTAAATTTAATCAATTGTAACAGTTTTTTTAATATGCATATTGTTGACTATGGTATGCATAAATTTTGTAAACTTTCTTATTATTTACTTTGATTGAAGACATATAAAATTAGGAGCTAGAAATTAAATAATTACTAAATATAACTAAATAAATTTAAATAAATTAGTAGCATTTATTATTTACTAACCATGTGCAGAGGCATTATTTTGGATATTACTTGGTCCTTCTTGTCCCACATGTGTTGCTTGAAAGCTTCTTCCTGACAAATTAAAATATTTAATTTATTTATAAATAAATATATGACAAAGGTTAAGTACTAATTAATACCAAAGATATTTTTAAATAAATATCAAATATATTAAAATATTGTTAACGTTTTTGTACAAACCGTGTTCAATGTCATTATTATATGTACCACTTGTTCCAGCTTCATTGTCATGGGTGCCTTGAAACTTTCTTGAAGCAGAATTATGATCTACATGATATAGTGTAAAAATTTTCTATTAATTTAAAAAAGCAGTCAAATATGTATGTGTTTAGTCATTAATAATGGTAATGAGAAATGTCTCATTACTATTTTTAAAAAAAAATTGTTACCTGTAGAATACTATTGAGTATTAGATGACCGAGTCAGACGTCGCATAGATGTCAATCTCATTCTAACTGGCTCCATATTTAGCCTTTGATTTGCAATTCTATAGATGTCTCTTCGTCTAAGTGATTGTTGTTGTCTTTGATCAGTGGTCATCCTCTACCTTATATTTCTAGTAATTTGCCTCCATATATCCCGTTGATGATCTTGTGATTGTCGGTTATTAGTGTTATCCATGATGATGTATTACCTACTTAGGTTACAAAAAACATAGATTATACATGAAATATAGTATGATCTATATTTAAATTAACATCATAATTAATTGATTTTGAAACTATTAATAAAATAGTATCGATGCATTAATATTTTGTAATTAATTTAAATTATTTTTAAAGGAATATAAATTTTTTTTGGATAAATGTAAAATTTGTTTTATTTATTAATACCCTCATTATATTATGTTATATTTTAAATTCTATCTTTAAAATTATAGTATAAATAAATAAGTTGGGTTTGTTAAAATTATTTTATGATCCTATTTAACTTTTTAAGCACGTAAAAATCTTAAAGTTTTAAAATTCTTTATGAGTATGTTAATTATCATATAAGATGACTTCTCATATTACCAAAAGATTTTTTTTTTTTGACTTTCCAAAATACATTTGAGGATGTATTATATGAAATTTAAATTGATAAGGGTATGACAAAATCGACACCACACACACATATTAAAACTAACAATTTTTAAGGAATGTAAATTTTACAATTTTGTAGTTGAAAGATAGTAAGTCAATTTTTTTTTCAATGATTCATTAAGATATATTATTAAATTTATTTTTTGAAAGGAATATATCTTTTTAATTAAAGTATCAAAAAGGGGTATAATTATTTGAAATTTTTATATTCAATGTATTTAATGAATAAAATATTTTTCACTATAATGGGCTGTTAAAATTAATTATTAAAATACGGTTTTTGAATTTTTTTTATTTTTTTAGTTGAAATATTTGGGTTTTAAATAATGTTGACCATAAGATTAAATTTTATTTTATTTTTGATGAAAAAAGAGTTAAAAAATGTTTGGGTCGATACTTCAGGTTTTTTATATTTCAATTAGAAATAATTATTAGGTTGATTGTCAAATTGTTAGTGTATAATGTTTTGTTTAAAAAAAATTATTTGAAATGTGGTAAATTATTTAAAAAAATTTATAAGTAGTTAAATTTTTTTTAAAAATGTTAACCAA
This sequence comes from Echinosophora koreensis, assembly GCA_035048595.1. Classification (NCBI taxonomy): domain Eukaryota; kingdom Viridiplantae; phylum Streptophyta; class Magnoliopsida; order Fabales; family Fabaceae; genus Echinosophora; species Echinosophora koreensis. Next base: position 5,578,996 of record JAPCYP010000013.1, on the reverse strand, counting down.
GATCATTCTGATTTATAATAGTAAGTAAACTATTTTTTTCTTTATAATTAGGAGGCTAGAAAACATTAAATTTTTGTGTTTGTTCATTGGCTCAAGGTTTCTAAATTAAAATTTTAAATGCTTTTAGGTTGATTTTTAAAATTTATAGTGTACACGTGAAAAAAATCTAGTCTATCTAAATTGAGGTACCATTACACTACAAAAAAATCATCTGTTTAGCGACCGACAACATCGGTCGCTATATCCGATAAATCGGTCGCTATTTAATTTAGCGACCGAATTAGTGACCGCTTCAAGGTGGTGGCCAATTACCTGGTCGCTAAGATTTTAGCGACCGAATTTATATATCGGTCGCTATATGGCGACCGTATTTTCGGTCGCCAAATAATAAAAACCGGTCGCTACTCGTTTGGTCGCATTGATTGGTAACCATTTTTAGCGACCGATAAGCGGTTGCAAAATTCGGTCTCTAAATCTGGTTTAGAGACCGAATACTTGGTTTCAATTTCGATCGCTATATATATATCAGCGACCGAATTTTGGTTGCTATTTTAGTCGCTAATTCTGGTTACTATTAAGCTATATTTGCGACCGAATTGTTGGTTGCTAATTCGGTCGCTAAATTGATTTTACTATTTTTTTAATTTTAAATTTTTAAATAATAAATTTTTTTTTTTGCTTTAAAGTTTCGCAAAATTACTAATAAAACACACCAAATTACTAATGAAATGTAAAATCATAAAAAATAATGAATATATATAAAAAAAATAATACAAAGTGTCGTACATGAATGGTTTAAAATCGGAAAAATGAAAAAAAAAAAAAAAAAGAATTCAGTCATGATGAGGTGGAGGTGGAGGAACCCAATCATCCTCAGCGTCCGTGCCGCTAACGTCTGCAATCTGATCGTCCTCTGGAGTAGCATCATCAGTAGCTGGCGGCGGAACTGGAGGAGCGGCAACAGGCGGCACAACCGTCGGAGCATCACCCTAAGCAACTGGAGGCTGGATCCTCATCTGCTCCAACACCAGCCGCAGTGTCTGGCCCTGCTCGATGCTCGTCTGCATCAGCTGCTGGTGTGCCTGAGTCAACTGTGCAATCTGGTTCGCCATCTGCTGCTCTGTCTCCCTCTTCTCCCGAAGCTTCGCGTTTAGCTGCGTGATGGTGTCCTGCATTTGGTTGAACTGCTCCTGAGGGACGGTATCGGTGTAGGAAGGAGCAGGCGTGTCGGATGATGAAGCTATAAACTCGCCTCTCAGGTGTCCGAGGCCATACACGTGGCCCTTCTTGTTCCTGCCCCCGACGACCTCCAAATAAATGGCATTATCGTCGACGGAGATAGGAGGGCTGGGCCCACCATCAGTCAAGGCCTCATCCTGTGACTGTGAGGCACGTGATATGGCATCGTCCTTCTTCTCGTTGAAGCCCACCTGCAAAGTATACATGTAGAGATTTAGTTAAAATTATAATCAATATTAACAAATCAATTATAATAAATTACAAGTAAAGACTAAATTATTATTTTTGCTTACAGCATAGTTACGAGCCTTGTCGTTGACCCATGCCCCCGACTTCAACTTCTTCGTCCTCTCCACCAACTCCATAGCAGTGGGGGGCCGCTGTTTCTGTGCTTTCTGCACAGAAAAATATAATCTTAAATTCATAAGAATATTTAAAAATGAAAACACATTAAATAGTATACTTAGTCAATAAAGTTTTAAGTATTACCAGCTCGTCGTAGTGGGCGGCGGCTGATTTAGACCCGCCGGTCCAAGCACATGCGCCACCATCAGAAGCTCGATTACGCCGAGCTGTGGACTGGATCTCCTGGAACTTCTCAGTAGCCCAGTACTGGTCAAGCTGCCTCCTGATCTCAGGATCCACCCACCTCCCCTTATTCTTACCTTTCCTGAGCTTGTTCGTCAGATTCTTCATGACCAGTGAGCCTTTATGCTCAAATATGTCCCTGACGAGACCCTCTAAAGCTGCATCCCACCTATACTCTTTCTGCAACTTACAGTTGTTAGGAAATAAAAGTGTGTGTATATATATATATATATATATGTAAATTTAATTTAAAAAACTTAATAAATTGTTACCTTAAACTCTTGAAACAACTGATCCCTATGGCCATCTGGGATGGCCTTCCATGTAGGCCATGGACCATCAAACTTGCGTCGCAAGATCTTCGATATCGAATCAGAAGGGCCCTTCGCGGGCAGAAAGCTGCAGTAAAATTAGAGCATTAATAAATGTTATAAATAAATTAAAAACCAGTAAATAGAAATTAACGATACTTTATATATATTAATTTGATTAAATTAGCTTACTCGTTAACCCCCCTGGGGATAAGAAAAATCCTCCTGTCGGATGGACCACGGCTCTCCTGCCCCGCTGATGATGATGGTCCTGTCATAGGTGTGGATGATGACGGTGCAGCCTGTGTCCCGACCACATGAGGTTGGGTAGGGGGTGCAACTCCATCATCCTGATGTGGCCCGTCCACAGAGGTGCTGGTAGGGTGGTCTCGATCTGAAGGCCGTGGGTCGACCGGCGAAGGAACTCTCGCAGCGTGACCTCTGCCACGACCTCCTCGTCGACCACCACGCTGCCCTCTACCTCTAGAGGAATCTGCCATCTGTGTAAAAAATGAAAAGACGATTACACCACAGTGTAAATAATACAAAAATAAATTACCTAAGTAGAGCGAGCTTGATGCAATGAATTATGACATAAATAAATTACCTAAGTAGAATCTCCGTCACTAAATTCACCCTCACTCTCATCAGTCTCACTTGATTGGAAAGTGGCTTCGCTAGATGCGTCCAACTCAGATTGATCCATTAACTCTCTTTCAACCTCTTCCCCATCGCCGGAAATGTCCGCCAGAGAATTAACAATAATGTCCGGCGTAATTTGCAATGGTACGTGGGGTCTTGAAAACTCATCGTCTTGGTACGGGGCATCTTTTTCAGGCTGGTTGATTACATTATCAGTAATTGTACTGCGAGCCTTTATCTTAATGACACCCAACCAACCTTGATGTCCTTCGGGATATGGCGAGTAATAAACCTGATCTGCCTGTTGTGAAAAAATGAATGGGTCGTACGCCTTGTTATACCTACGAGACAGCCTAACTTGAACAATACCATATTTTTTATCGATTTTTGTCCCTACGTCAAGAGTAGGATCAAACCAATCACACTTGAAGAGAACCAACTTCATCACGGGGAAACCGGTATAATCGAGTTCAAGGATGTCAGTTAGAACCCCATAGAAATCATCCTCTACGTTCCCATCAGTGGCTCGCACACAAACACCATAGTTACACGACTGCATTCCTTCATTCCATGTTTTTGTGTTAAATTTATATCCATTTACAAAGTAAGTATTCCATGATGTAACCCATCTGTTAGGCCCCCATGCCAAATTTGTCAACAATGGATTTTGAACATTGTTTACTGGATCTATTACCTAAAAAATCGAATATTATAATATTCTTATACATGCTATATATTTAAGGAGATAAAATGTATTGCAATAAATGAAGATGCTTCACCTACATATTTACTGAACCACGTAGCAAAGTGAGAAGTAATTTCTCGATCAACCTGATTGTTTGAAATGTCAGGTTGGAGATCCCTTAGAAAGTTGCCGTACATCCTACATATGGGAGATTAACAGCAGGACAATTAATAATCATAAATGTCAATTGAACCTATAAAAGACATTGTAGAAACTTACTCTAAATATGGCGCCACCTCTTCACAATTTTGAAGGATATACAGATGAGCAGCATTAATGTCACGCTGCTCCAAGAAATATCCTTTTGATTTGCCACTAAATCTGCCCGGATAGTTGAATATTGATATAGGAGGACTAGTTGAACTTCCTTCGCCCGAATCAACATTTCTAGGCATCCTTGTCCTTTTCGTGTTAACTTCGTCCGGATAGTAATAAGAGGCAAAAGTGGAAGTCTCCTCTACTAAGTATGCTTCACAGATGGAACCCTCCACTCGTGCCTTGTTCTTGACTTTGTGTTTAAGGGAGTGCAGGAACCTATTAAAGATGAATACATACAAATAATTACTAGTTTTAGGGAAAGCTAAACTACGATTTCGTGTTCGTGAATTTCATATGTATTAAGTAAAATAGTTGATGTTGTATACCTCTCAAATGGATACATCCAGCGGTATTGGACTGGACCACCAACTCTTGCTTCGTAAGGTAGATGAACTGGAAGGTGTTCCATTGAATCAAAGAAACTCGGGGGGAAGATTTACTCCATCTTACATAACAAAACGGGTATCTTGACTTCCATATCCTTTAATTGATTCACATTGAGTGTTGTCGACGTAAGCTCCCTGAAAAAGTGGCTCAGCTCAACTAGTGGGTTCCAAATTGGTTTCGGTAATGCGTCGAACGCAATTGGAAGCAACCGTTGCATGAACACGTGGCAATCATGACTCTTCATTCCATGTAACTTTGCTTCCTTAATGTCAACACATCTACCCAGATTGGAAGCATACCCATCTGGTAACTTTAATTCTTTAACCCACTTACAGACAGCCACTTTCTGTGTTTTGCTTAATGTATAACTTGCCTTCGGTTTGATAAGTCTGCCACGACCACCGTCCTGCAACTCAAGCTCCTTCCGATTACAAATTTCAGCCAGATCCAGTCGGGCTTTATTTGTATCCTTTGTCCTCCCCTTGATGTCCATCACAGTGTCAAACACATTCAAAAACACATTCCTCTCAGTATGCATGACATCAATGTTGTGATGGAGTAGCTGCGTCCTCCAATACGGCAACCTCCAAAATATACTTTGTTTTGTCCAATTATGGTTGACACCATAATCAAGGATATGTTCTCCTTGGGATTCATGGACGAGCGGTAAGTACTGTACTCTCCGCCATACATTTGGACCAGACAAACGTGGTGGAGGCGGTGTTGTCTCAGCACAACGCTTCTTGAATGCATTCTTGTTCCGCCTATAAGGATGATCTTCTGGAAGGAATTGACGATGACAATCAAAATATGAGATCTTTCGACTATTTTTAAGCGTGAATGCCTTCGATCGCTCCATACATATTGGGCAACCAAGCTTCCCCGCGGTCATCCAACCCGACATCATCCCATAGGCGGGAAAGTCGTTGATCGTCCACATCAAAGCTGCTTTCATCATGAAATTCTGCCTCAAAGATACGTCATATGTCAACACACCATCATTCCACAGCATTGCCAGCTCATCTATCAGCGGCTGCAAGTACACATCAATCTTCCCTTTTGGGTTAGACGGACCCGGAATTATGACTGTTAGGAACATAAACTCCCGCTTCATGCACATCCCTGGGGGAAGATTGTACGGAGTCAGGATAACCGGCCAGCAAGAGTATGCTTTTCCTGACTGCCCGAAAGGATTAAATCCATCCGTACATAACCCCAATCGGACGTTCCGAGGGTCCTGCGAAAATGCCATATGAACCCTATCAAAATACTTCCAAGCTTCTCCATCCGATGGATGACACAAGACATCTTGCTCCCTCTCATGCTCACTATGCCACCTCATGTGAGCTGCAGTGGCCATCGAAGAGTACAATCTTGCTAGTCTTGGCACGAGTGGAAAGTACCACATCTCTTCGCTGAATCATCCTTATAGTACAACATACATCCATTCGGGCAACAATCAATTTTCAAACACCCCAGACCCAAATTCTCCACAGACTTCTTAGCATGATAAAAAACTAGTAGGCATCCGATTGTCTTCCGGCAACGCCTTGGACACTGACATGGCGAGGCGATTAAAACAGTCTTCTTGTATATTGTAGTCAGATTTGATACTCAACCATTCCATACACATCGACAACTCTGTGTACTCCCGACATCCTTCCCACAACGGAGATCGTGCAGCACTCAGCATATTATAGAATCTTTGAGCTTCGGGATTCGGATTCTCCTCTATGTATTGGGAACCCATTCCACCATCTTCTCCCCCATCTTCTCCCCTATCTTCTTCTAGTGCAACACCAACCGAGGGTCCAGCATGATCCATTATCATCTGCTCGTATGGATTAAATTCTTCCCTCCGGTCACCACTTCCATAGTACGAACCTTCAAACACAACCGGGTTTAAATCAGGCAACGTCTCACCATGGTTACTCCACCAATAGTAATCAGGCATGAAGCCCTTCTCATAAAGATCGGCTACAACTCCATCCACGCTTTTGAAAGATTGACACTTGCATCTTGTGCAAGGACACCTCAAATGATCACCACCCAGCCGTATAAATCTCTCTTGGCTAACAACAAACTCTATAAACTCACCCACTCCAACTCTATACTCTTCCCTAAGACGTTTATTCCGATCCAACCTACGGTACATCCATTTCCAATTCTCCGGAATATCCATTCCTGCCAATTAAAAGCCTGACCAACCCTACAATAACACTTATATATTACGGTGCATTCCAATAACTACATCAATCTCGTTCTTATGACAAGGTATGAACCTATCCCATTCGAGAAGAAACCTTTACCACACTCGGCTTATAATAGTTATTCCCTTATTCAAATACCTTATACCTAACAAAATTTCGGCAGCATTTCCCATCGGTCTCCAAGTGCACGACTCGAGCACGGTGAGAATCACCACGATCAAGTATGCACCCGGAGAATAAAAGGAAATGCATCAGACCGAGATTTCAACAAGTATATAAGGCATTTGAACATGGAAATGACTATTGTACGGGTGTGAAAAAGGTTTTTTCCCAAACTGTCCCACTTGGACAATTCAAGATTCAATACAATGAGCATGCGTACCTTGGGAAGGTACATATACTCATTAATATTGAATCTCAAACAGGAAACTAAGGCTTTCGTAACTTAATAATTAACTCTAGCAGAAAATAAAACCATTGACTTATAAGGATTGCAGCATACTTCAACAAATATATATTGAAGCATAATTCAATACAAACTTAGATAAAATATAGTAGCAAACATCCTATTGAGCTCCGCTCTCCACTAACAAGTAACACATAATTGTCAAACACATGCATAACTTCTTAATTAACAGCACACAACAAGCATCCCGCCTTTTGGACAGGATCACATCCTATTGAGCTCTGCTCTCCACTAACAAACAACACATAATTGCAAATACATGCATAAATATTAAATTATCAGCACACAATCAAGACGGATACCATCCTATTGAGCTCTGCTCTCCACTAACAAACAACACATAATTGCAAATACATGCATAAATATTAAATTATCAGCACACAATCAGCATCTTGCCTTTCAGGCAGGATACAATCCTATTGAGCTCAGCTCTCCACTAACAAACAACAAGATATATAATTCACATAACACATTAAAAGCACCATATAATCAGAACCTTTTAGACAAAGTAGAACCTTAAAAGAGAGTATTGAGAGAACTTACCTATGCGACAAAATGCAAAAACAAGTAAGGATAAGGGGAGGAGCCTCAGACAAGAAGATTGGGAACTGATAAATATAATAAGACAATATGAAAGCAAATTAATATCCTTAGAGCCAACTTAAGTGTATTCAAGTCTGTAATATAAAATTAAAGTTCAACAAATTGTCATTACGACCAATTGATTACCTGTGGAGATGGAGAGGAGACGAAGGGACTCGGTTTCAACTCAGGTCATGAACTTTTTCGATGCCCAGCTCCTAATAACGTTGTAAAAAGTCTACAAAGTGACATAAACAACATATGAAAATCAGTCTGACAAATACTTCAGATGTAAAAAAGCAGAGGATTTCTCATATGCAACTAAAAAGAAATGGGATAGGTAGCATAGCTCTTGTTAGGTATTCAAACTCATGAAAAGTCATTAGTTCCATTCCAATATAAATGAATGCAAATCTCAAAGAAATTTAGAGAGGTGTTCCTAATGAAATAACACAGGTCCCCTAACAGATCGACTTTCTGCCTCATGAATTTATTGTACGAGCAGGGTATGCATGTGGACTGCCATTCATTTGTCTAGCAGGGGAAAATACTCTGCCTTCTTATTGCAATGTTATGCAAGAGGCCATTGTAGTAGGAGGCATGCATGTTTCTGTTTTGTCTATACAGTAATATTGACTAAATGATTAGTTTAGCAAACAAAAAAATGATTATGTAGTTCAGTGGCTTTTATGAAGTAATGGAAATATAAGATAATTTATGATATAATATTGGATGGCAATTAATTCCAATGAGAAAGATGCTCTTGGATTGGGTTTAATTAACTAGGACTGGTTAATTAATGAGTTTCATTCCTATACCTGAGATTGGCAACCTAACATCAATTGATTTTCATGGAGATAGTGGAAATTTTAGAGAGGTTCCATATCATAGGTACATTTGCATCATCAACAAATAAAAAAGGCATAATATTTTCTTTTCCTTATAGTCAACTAGTATAAGAACCCGTGCAATGCACAGGACATGTGTTGGCTTCTTAATGTTTATATAAAATATTTTGTTTTATACAAGATGATCCTATGTCAACATAATTTATTAAAAAAAAAAAAGAAAATAAAACATGAGGAGCATAAACCAAAACCTATTGAAAATAAATCATTTAAACCTAATATTAGGTTTTCTATTCCTCCTCAGGATCAGAATCAACTTCAACAGCATTATCATTATTTAACTTCTTTACTGAGAGTTATTCTTTAAAATATTTGATGTGTCACATATGTCATACTCTTTAAACAGATGTTTCATACCGATGTTTTTGGAAGTTATTTAGATGTGTTACATTTGTCACTCTTTAATGTCTATTTTGATATTTAAAATTTGCCTATTAATCGCGAGACGGAGAGAGAAACAGCGAGAGAGAGTGAGAGTTCGGGGAAAAATGAGGAAGAAAGGGGGTTCTGCAGATTTAGGGATTTTAATTTTAGCGACCGAATTAATTCGGTCGCTAAATCGGTCGCAAACGTTATTTTGTCATTTCGGTCGCCAGAACGGTAGCTAAGAAGGTTAATTTGAATTTTGAATTAATAACTTTAGCGACCGAATAAAAACCGGTCGCTAACACGCGCTATTTTAAATTTTTTAGGCACCATTTAGCGACCGAATTAATATCGGTCGCAAATATAAATAAAATTGTATCCGTTGCATCAAACTCGGTCGCCATTTCGGTCGCTGAAAAGTCAGTAAGTTTTGACTTTTGATTTCCTTTATTTAGCGACCGAAATAGAGACCGATGACTCTGCGACGCTCTATTTCGGTCGCTAATTCGGTCGCCGAAACAACTATAACAAGTGTCTCTTGTATATCCTTCAATCGGTCTCCATTTCGGTCGCAAACAGCAACCAACAAATTCGGTCCCTAATTTCGGTCGCTAAATGACCTTTTTTTTGTAGTGTTAGTTGCTACCCAAGAACCAATGATAGAAATAATTGTTACCTTGATATGAGTAAGTTAAGCAAATTAGTATAGATTAAGTTTAAAAAACAATAAAAGAAATAAAGCGTAAAAGTTGTTATAAATAAAAAGAATATATAGTTCTAACATATTTGAAATAGCATTAAATGTTTATTATATATCCAGATTTTATCCTAAATTTGGACTAAAAGGAAAAATCTGAAGCACGCAGTCCACATATATTAGTAGTAAAGTGTTTTAGTATGAGTGGGTTATGCACACTTTAAAACAATATCCAATACGAAATAATACAAAGGCAAATAATTATTAACAGGGGAAAAATATATACTTCAAAACAATATCCAATACAAATCAAATTATATTATTTTATATTCTGCTGATTTTGAAATAGTTATTGATGATTATCAAATATTCAGATTTTTTTGTGAATTTAGACTAAAAAATATATATTAAGCAGTATATAATAATAGAATCAAGTGGGATTTTTATTTTATTTTTTGCGGCGGAAGAATCAAGTATCAAATAGAATAGTTCAATTCAAATATATATTAAAGACATTTATGAAAAAAGATTCCTTCAAATTGTATAGTGTTTAAAAAAATTCATTGATATTAAAGACATTTATGAAAAATGACTCCTTCAAATTGTACATAAAAAAATTCGTTGATATTAAAAAAATATCCAATACATCATTTCGTGGGAATTAAATAGAAGCAATACAATCAATGTGTTAGATACAACTGTAAATAAAAAGAAAAAAATTTAAATTTGAGGAATTTTTGTTATATATGGGCCAACCTAATTCAGCCCAACAATACAAATCCTAGAAAGTATAATAAAAGAAGTAAAATTGAAAAGATGTAGGTTAGAGGACCACTAGAGAAAAGAATGTCCAATGCAAGTTGAAGGTGGACGGACGTTGATGACGGCAGCCCTCGTGGGTGACGAAAGATGGCGGATCCGATTTGCAAGTGATGGAAGATGTGATGTGTGAAGTGTTGCTAATGTGATGGTGAGATGGAACTCGTGTTGGAGGTGCGATTTTGGATCTAGAACGGTTGTGTCCGGAAATTAGATCGGTGACAGCACGTTGGTGCTCTGATGGATCCGATTTATCTGGTGGAAGTGGTGGTGCAGTCTGAGATAGCAGATAAGAAATATAAGTAGGCATATTGGATTCAATTATAAAAAGTTAAATACATATCAAAATAAATAAAACAGGGAAGGAGGCCATACTCAATGAATTGTTGATGGGTTTGGATGATTGTTTTTTTTTTTTATAATAACAGATGGAGAGAGCCTTTATCTGAGAAAGTGCAGAGAAATTTTGAGTTATAATTGTGTTTGGAGACTGCATGATGCAATGATTATAATGAGTTAGGATTATGATTGTTAGATTAAGCGGTTGAGAATTTAATTTTTTAAAATGATTATCTTTTCAAATTGGTTGATAATCATTGTTATCTTTTTCAAGTGAAGTCGTATATGTTTTATATTTTCAGTGGTTATATGTAGTTACCTTTTTTTAAGGAAAAAAAGGAATGAAGTTGATATGTTTTATTTAAAATTAAAAAAAAAAAAGGAACCGTATAGTTAGGTGCCATCGTGGTATGCAGTTACCATATATCTCTGTTTAGAAATGATTTTTAGACAACTGGGAACGACAACTCTACGGTGACAACCGTAGAGTTCTACAGTAACGCGCTACTGTAGCGTGTTACTGTAGCGTTTTTTTTCTTTCAAATTTTGACTTTTTTTAAAAATATATATATTTTGCTCTTTTTTTTTTAATATCTGGTTAATCAGGTACAAATATCTGATGAATTTAGTTCATTATTTGGTTAATGGGTTTTTTGGTTAAGTATGTGCAAATATCTGGTTAATCATGTACAAATATCTGGTAAATTCAGTTCATTATCTGGTTAATAAGTGTTTTTGGTTAAGTATGTACAAATATCTGGTTAATCAGGTACAAATATCTGGTGAATTCAGTTCATTATCTGGTTAATGGGTTTTTTTGAGAAATAAATTTTGTGGTTAAGTATGTGCAAATATCTGGTTAATCGGGTACAAATATCTGGTGAATTCGGCTCATTATCTGGTTAATGGGTTTTTTTGAGAAATAAATTTTTTGGTTAAGTATGTGCAAATATCTGGTTAATCGGGTACAAATATCTGGGGAATTCGGTTCATTATCTGGTTAATGGGTTTTGTTGAGAAATAAAATTTTTGGTTAAGTATGTGCAAATATCTGGTTAATCGGGTACAAATATCTGGTGAATTAGGTTCATTGTCTGGTTAATGGGTTTTTTGGTTAAATATGTGCAAATATCTGGTTAATCAGATGCAAATATCTGGTGAATTTAGTTCATTATCTAGTTAATGGGTTTTTTTTAGAAATAGATTTTTTTTTAAAAAAGGTCAACATTTGTAATAAATAAAAATAAATAAAAATAAAAATAAAAAATATAGCGTTACTGTAGTGCTATAGTGCACTACAGGACAAAAAGTTGTCCTGTAGAGTTGTCCAGCCGGGTTGTTCAAATAAGACTGCTGTATCTCTGTTAGGTACCGTCTATACGGCGAAGGCTAAGGTGAACTAGGGGAACTAATCTCTCACCGTGAGAGAGGCCCCTACCACCGGTCATTCCAAGTCCTTATTTATTTCACAGTACAGGTGTCGGTCACTGACTTTTTAATATTAGCACTAAGACCCCTGTTCCCCCTAGGCCCCTATTCGGCATTATTGTTAGCTGAGAAAAGGGTAATAGCCACTACACGACAAAACCAAAATGAAATAGAGGAATAATTTGTGATGATGTGAGAACTTCAACCCATTGAAGGCTTAATCAACCCATTGAAGGCTTAAACTTACGCTCCAACTCTGACAAACCCGTGGCTTGTGCTATCTTAGGCGAAATGGGGCCCAAATCTCCACCCATCCTCATCTAAGTCGACGATAGTTGCTGGTTTTTTGTGGTTCTACAAAGAAAGGGGAAGTGTGTAGGCGAAGCACTACCATTATATCGTTAATCGGCATAGGAGGTAAACTTCAGGTTGGTGCTCTGCTATTTGGGTCGGACACAGAGGTAGATCCAAGTGCAAATCTTCTAATAGTCGTGTGTCATCTTGCATGCTGTAGGAGTTGGTTAATCGACTGAATAAAAATCTTGTGTTCACGCATCGAGCTAGGAGGCAACATTGGAGGTATGCTCATCTTGTATTTGAACAATAAATAGACCGAACTAATAAGTTAAATTATAGTGGCAAAGTAAATGTAGTTTTGTAGTGGATTTGCTTGTTTGTGGGCGAGGCACATATATGGTGGTATTTTTTTTAATTTTACTTATTGTTTTGTGTTTTGTCTTTTTTTTTTTTTAATTTCATTTATTGTTTTGTTCTGTGTTGCGATTGATCAGTGAAGTCGCAGTTTTTTCCTTGTAAAATTTGATATTCTACACATTAAGATTTTACACAGTTAGTGATTTTTTTGTTTTTTGATGTGTTGGCTGTATGGCAGGTAATGGATGTATCATCACACGAGCGAAATGGATGTTACTATAGTGAAGTTGAGATCTCTGATGTAAGTACACTGAGTTGTCTAAAGTGTTCATTGAACTCATTTTGTATAAACTGTTAATGGCTGGTCATTTTTGTTATCATTAGGTGTTGGAGGATGTAACTATTGATGATGGTGACCAGTATGATGTTAATACAGAGGAAGATTACTTTGAATATGAAGACCAAGAGGTGCCCTTTGATCAAAAAGGAGTTCCTGTTGAAGATGAGGAGGAAAGCTTCAATATGACGAGTGACAGTGCAAGTGAAGACAGTGAAGGCGAAGATAAGATAGTAATAAATGGGCTGAATGACATACTAAACATAGAGATGAAAAAAATCAGCGTTGATGAAGTTGAGAGGTATGATTTTATTGATCTGGATGCAGCATACCAATTTTACTGTTGGTTTGCTAGAATGAATGGCTTCTCTGTTCGCAAGGGGCAAGTGCTTAGAGACAATGATGGCCATGGGGTAATAATACAGCAGACATTTCTTTGCTCACGTCAAGGATACAGAGAAGATAGGGGTTTGACCCCCGAAATAAGGACGCGTCAACCAAAAAAAGAGACAAGGTGTGGTTGCAGGGCACATTTCCGTGCACACGTTGATTCTAACACACAACGATGGTATGTGTCTGTTTTTAACTTTGATCATAACCATGCTCTTTTGGAGGAAAAATATTGTTCACTTTTACCAGCACATAGGAAGATGAGCACAGCTAATATTCTTCAGATTGAGAACTTTAGAAAAGTTGGGATACGTCCGCCCCATATGTATGGTGCATTTGCTGGGATATCTGGTGGGTATGATAAGGTTGGGTTTTCTAAAAAGGATATCTATAACCAAATTGGGAAGCAGAGAAGGCAGATATCCACGGATGCTGCTGGTGCCTTGAAGTATCTCAAAGATATATCCATGAAAGACAGTCAAATGTTCATTCGTCACACGGTTGATGAACAAGGGAGGTTGAAACATCTGTTTTGGTGTGATGGGGATAGTCGGTTCTGTTATAAACTTTTTGGAGATGTTCTGGCCTTTGATGCAACGTACAGGAAGAACAAGTACATGTGTCCTTTTGTTGTTTTTTCTGGTGTGAATCACCACAACCAAACAATTGTTTTTTCTACTGCCTTGGTATCCAACGAGACTGAAGAGTCTTATGTATGGTTGTTGGAACAGTTCTTGAATTCAATGGAGGGCAAGGCACCAGTCTCAGTCATTACGGATGGTGATGTTGCTATGAAAAATGCAATAAATAGAGTATTTCCTAAGGCACATCACAGGTTATGTGCTTGGCATTTGCTTCGCAATGCAATGACTAATGTTGGTATTGCTGATTTCATGCCCTATTTGAAGAAGTGCATGCTTGGTGATTATGAGGTTGCAAAATTTGAAGAGCTATGGGATGACATGGTTGCTAAGTTCGGTTTGGAAGATAACACTTGGATATCAGATCTCTATGAAAAAAGAAAGATGTGGAGTACTACACATATTAGAGGGAATTTCTTTGCAGGGATAAGGACCACATCCAGGTGTGAAGCGTTGCATAGTCATATTGGAAAGTTTGTTCACTCCAAGATTAACCTGACTGAGTTTGTACAACAATTTCAACGGTGTCTGACATATTTTAGATTTAGAGAAGTGGAGGCTGATTTTCAATCGGAGTATGGGCAAGTAGTACTACAAACAGGGTTGCGTTTTCTTGAGCGGTCGGCTTCCAAAATATTCACCAAAGAGATATTCTATTTGGTTCGTAAAATGATTACAAAAGCTGTGCTTATTAAAGTGACTGATTGTCAGGATATGGCGATGCATTCAATTTATTCGGTCTCCAAGTATCGATCACAGGGCTCCGTTTGGCAGGTGTCTTATTGTCCATCGGTTAGTGAAATTAGATGTTCCTGCCTAAGGATGGAGTCGCTAGGTTTGCCTTATGAGCACATAGTTGCTGTGTTGGTGTACTTAGACATTTCAGAACTACCGAAATGCGTAATACTTGATCGATGGACGAAGTCTGCAAAAGATGGCATCCGTGGAAGTCAATTTGATGGATCATTTTATTGGAGTTCCCAATCTGTAGCTAGATATGCTACACTTGTCCACCTATCGAAGGAGGTTTCTGAGCTGGCCCATCGCGATTTTGACGAGTATAACAAACTCGTTGAGTATTTAGCCAATGAAGTCAACAGACTGAAGTTAAAGAATGGACCTGAAGCTAATGTGAATCTAGAGGCACAAAGCCAATATGAGGATTTACAGGATCCCCCCGTTGTGAGAACCAAAGGATGCGGGCCTAACAATGCGAACACAGGAGGTAGGCAGAGGCGACCACAGACTTGTGGTACCTGTGGTGCAACTGGACACAACAGACGTTCTTGTCCTACAGTTAGACAAAGCGGCAACGGTGGTTTCGGAACCCACGATGGGCCCGGTGATGTGTCACACAATACTAATTTGGTAAGACTACAACACATATAAAATTAGTAGGACTTGTCATGTGTTAGCTAATTAATATTTATATAGTGCATATCATGAACACTATTTGCATTAAACTCAACTCTTAGAGATTTGTTATCTATTTAATTGGATATAACCGTTGAATTTCATTGAATATATGTAAACATTGCAGTTTCAGCAGTCACAGACATTTGTAGGTTCATCCAGCCAAGTTCCATCAGAAGCGGATTTGCATGCGCTGTGAAGTAACGGGACACACATTTGAGCAGCATATGTAATATTTCTCGCATACTATAATGTTGTGTTATAATCCTGGTTATTTGAGACATTAAAATTGAATTTGGTGTATGATCTGAGAATTGTTCATGTGCAGGTTGTGGTCATTAATGTAGATTTAGAAAGCTGATAGAATTGGACAAAAAAGGCACCAAAGGATGCACACCTTATTTTTATTAATATGTGTTTTTGGTGCTTGTGTTGGCATGTATAATTATTTAATATGTCGAGCAATTTGTGTGCTGTAATGAACAGCTAATTTTGTGAAGGTTTCTATTTAGAGGACCTTTTATCTGGACAAGTATAATGATTAATGTTATGTACTTTGGTGGTGCACCATGTGCCTTTAGGTATTTTGCAAGATATTTGCATTTGGGTGTGCTTAAAATATACACCTCTATCGATTATGTTTATTTTTTGGGGCACATATTGTTAGCAAGCAAATGAGTTTAGTCACACATAGACACGCAAATGCACGAGTCTTGGAAATTCCAGTGGGTATTACTTTGTGTTTTGCTGGAAATTAACAAATTTAAATATAACCAGAGTATCAGTATAGTATATGTCATCCAGTTTGTGTAAATAGCTGCATGACTGGGCGGTTTTTTCACATAACTACTGCAATTTGGTAGTGTTTGTTGGAAATAGGGTACAAAATACAAATCGTATACCATGCTCACGTTTCATTTTATTTTTTTACTAAAATTAAATTAAATTAGCTAGTCGTGAGTATTACTCACGACTTGTTTTTTTAGTCGTCGACTTAATTTTTTATTATTATTTTAGCTAGTCGTGAGTAACACTCACGACTTATTTTTTTATTGTTATTTATAGCTAGTCGTGAGTAACACTGACGACTTATTTTTTTATTGTTATAATTTTAATAGTCGTGAGTAATACTCACGATTTATTATTTTATTATTATTTTTAGCTAGTCGTGAGTGTTACTCACGACTTATTTTTGTATTATTATAATTTTTATTATTATTTTAGCTAGTCGTGAGTAATAGTCACGACTTATTTTATTATTATTATTTTCAGTTAGTCGTGAGTAATACTCACGACTTATTTTTGTATTATTAAAATTTTTATTATTATTTTAGCTAGTCGTGAGTAATAGTCACGACTTATTTTTTTATTATTATTTTCAGTTAGTCGTGAGTATTACTCACGACTTATTTCTTTATTATTATAAAACTCACGACTTATTTTTTTATTATTTTATTATTATAATTTTTATTAGTATTAAAGCTAGTCGTGAGTAATACTCACGATTTTATTGGCTAGTCGTGAGTAATACTCACGATTTTATCATATATTTGTTCAAATTGGATTTTTTCATTTTTTAAATAAGTCCTAATATACAATCACCTAAATATTTGCATGTTCTCATAAAACTAATAAAATAGACTCAATCAGAGGCACTCATAAGGCCTTTGAATTTTATATGCATAATGCATATTTGCGCTGTGTCCCTCCTGAGGCTCACAATCAAAATGCCGCAATGTTAATTCTAATTGTCTTCCTTAAAGTTATCGTTATTTAAAAACTCTTGCCTTATTTCTCCTAGCCGTGGCTCCCCATCTGGCATTACGAAAATTCACTGTTGGATGTGCTCCGTAAACAAGCAAGAAGGTAACGAAAACAAGTTGGAATCCATGAAAATTTAGGTGGCCCCGATATTATGTAACCTAAAAAGTTAGATGCAGGTGCATGTAAGGTGATCTGACCACATGGTGTGGTTTAGGAAGTACATAAAAATACTAAATGAAGTGGTCTATTAATTCCAAATCCAAGAAAATAACTTCTTAATTAAGTAGAAGTAACCTTAGGCTTTGCAACGACATATGCCCAAAAATATACAAAAAAATGTGATGTAGCTAGCAATTCAGGTACACTGATTGATATGGGATGCATGGGTTTTTCTATTAATGTCCATATCGCAAAGCCTACCATTACTTCCAAAATGGTCTCATGATTTTCCTTAAGTTCTCAAATTGTGGGTGATGCCGTCACCCTTAACCAATACTGGCCAGAATTGTTGATTAGTTCCGTCTTGCATTCGTTGTGGTCATCCAACAGTAATCTCAAGGCCGCTTCCATCCTCACATGGTTTTCATCCATCTAGAATGATTTTCAAACAAAACAAGATCAACACCTGATAATATATATTAGGCATAACTTGAGTAACTATAGAAATTTTATTTCCCCTACAACTTTGGGTTATTTTTCTAAGTACTTACCACCCCAATCAAATTGTTGGTGAAATTGTGTTGCATATGCATCCATTCTGCTACCCACAGACCAGATGTGTCGCTATGCCATGTCCATCCAAGGATATTATTTATTCAACATAAGCAAGTCAAAAAAATGAGTCAGACAGAGAACATCATATATTAAATCAATATATCTGGGCCAAAATTCATACCTGTTGACACAGTTTGGAAGTCCCCTTGCCTTTTCTATCTCATAATTTGGAAAATCAAGGTCTTCTGTTTGACTCAGAACCCCCTCATACAAATTGGGTATCATGGCAGCCAAAGCAGCTGCCTATAGAAATATTATACAAAAATATACGATAGTGCCTTAGGTTTATATTAGACAATAATAGAAGTCAATTATATGGGTTTTAACTTGAATGGAACCCTCACTTGTTTACGACAATTGTATCGCCTACTGTCCAGCACCATATCAGGAAGGCAGGAGTCCAGTAAATAGATTTTCTTGTCCTTGATTGATATGACCATCAAAAACCACTGCCCATAGTTGTCTATTATAGGAATATACACCTGAATTTAAGGGGGTGTATTGGATTGAGATTTTAAAAGATTTTAATAGACTTTTTTATCATAAAAAAGTCTTGTGGTATTCAATCAAGACTTTTAAGTAATCTAAATAAGTTTGGTGGTATTCAATAAAGACTATCAAGATTTTTTAAAGAGAGAATCTAAATCTAGTGGTATTCAATCATGACTTTTTACAAGTAATAAAAAGTCCTCTGGTATTCAAAAACTTCCTGATTTCGATGGATTGTTTTTTAAGATGGATTTCGTGGGACTTTGTGTGACTTTGTAGTGATTTTTTAATAACAAAAAGTCTCACCTCAACACATGAGATTTCTCAGGATTCTTCATTCTTATTTCTCTTCACCATATGCCTTCACCTCTCTCCCTCTCTCTCTCCTCCCTCCCTCCATTTCTCTTATTTCTCCCACTCTCTCCTCCCTCCCTCCCTCCATCTCTCTCCTTTCTCCCCCTCTCCCATCTCCCCCCACGGTTATCGTTCAACCCAACATAAGTTACCAAACAACTTTTAGAATGCGTTTGTTACAGATTATTTGACGAAAGAAAACACTTTTTAAAATTGAAAAAAAAATCATTTGTAACGAGTTTGATTGTGTTTGTTTAAGCTTTTCATTAAAATCATTTTTTAAATAAATCATTTTTAAGGTTAAAATCAGAAGCTACAAGATTTTGCAGGTAATGGTAATGACCCTCAAAATGGAAATGAATTGTTCAATCTTCGCCATACATCCTTGAGGAATGTAATCGAGAAGATATTTGATATTTTTAAAACGCGGTTCACAATTTTTAAGTTAGCGCCTCCATTTCTATTTATAACACAAGCAGTGCTTGTGTTAGCATGTGTAGCACTATATAAGTTCCTTTGTAAAGAATGTCGTTCTGATGAACTTACAATTGAACCAATAGACAAATCTTTATCTTCAATATCACCAGCTAATGTAGACAATAATTTTGAACCTATTGTTCAAACCCAAGAGCGGGAATGAGAAGATGTTAATGCTTGGAGGGCTAGCATAGCTTTAGATATGTGGAGAAATATAACTTAGGAGGACATGAAGTTACATCAATTTGACTAATAATTAAAAGATTAGAAAAACTGTATTGGGTTTTACATTTTTTTTTATTATATTATTCATTTCTTTGTTACTTTTTTCATTGGCTCTTATAACTTTGAATATTTGCTAAAAATCCATGTTTTCCTTTCAAATCTTATAAATCCATATAGTCCATTCAAATCTTATAAAGTCTTATGATATAAATCCTTAAAATCCACCACATGAGAATCTTGATTATAACAATCTTTAAAAAAAAATCTTTTAAAATCTTATAAGTCATTACATTTCTACATAATCTTTTAAAATCCGCAAGACTTTTTTAGGCAAAAACAATCTTTTACAATCTCAATCCAATACACCCCCCTTAATTTCCTGGTTAGATTTTAACATAGTTGACGGTCATTTATAATAGCAAATAAAATTGTAACAGTACTCGTGCAAAATATGTGTTACCAGCTTCAAGTCATCATAGCGTCTAAGCCAATCCCTTCCATAGAAAGAGATTAGTTTCTCTGCACTGGAGCCTATAGCAACATCGTCCTATGTATATCCAAAGTACAAAAGATTGTTGACAAATATACATGATATATTAGCATTTTTAAAATTATACTAGTAGGCTAAAACGTTGAGCCTATCATGGATACTCACAGAGAAAGCTGGGGGGGAGACACCAAACAGTAGGGATATCGTTGTTAAGTTGAGAACAAGTAATCTTCAGAGCAGTCATTAGAATAATCTGGTATTATAAAATCACAATGCGAAAGGTTACTAAATTTATTTATGTGATGCTAAAAAATAAAAGTTGTCTAAATAAGAACCGATGTCAAGAGTACCTCACGTGAAATCCTTTTTCCAGGGCAAATTGAATCAAAGTCTGCACGTGTCCCCAGGTTGCTTCCCACTTTGAAAATCACTTCACTACAATTTATGCATGTGCAACATTAGCAGCGAGTTTGCTTATGGGGGATTTGTTGCTAGAAAGCTCAACAGAAAACATTTTGATTTTAATTTACAGGATCATACCTTGGTTCCAATGATGCCTGAAAGACATAAATAGCCACATTTGTTGCTGTTGGAGACAACCTCATGCTTGGAGAAGGCTTGAATTTTCCTGAGATATGCTGTTGAGGTATACATCATTTAGTTAGCAATTCAATGTTGATATTACTTTGCTGCCATCGCCATTGTTAGCAATTGGCACCCAGTTATACGTTAAGACATATGAATTAGTATCATATAAGGCGCAAATATAACATAACATGACACAATAATAAATCGGGTGATGTGAACAAAAGGGAAATAAGCATACACAGCTTACAAACCTTAGGCACAGCTTGACCAATGGTCCTTACAGCTTGCTTTCCCCTTGAGCCTTTTTTAGAAGGAGAAGGTCGTGTGCCTGTCCCACTCGAGTCTGCCTTTGATTTCTTCTTTGCCCTTTCCATCTCAACTGGGGTGAAAGACAACTTCCTCACAGCTGCATAGGTGGCTGAACGGCCAGGACTCAGCTACATTGATGGAAAAGTAATTTATGTAAGTTTAACGGCAGATTAACAAAGTCTTTAAACCACTACTGCTAAGATTACGTGGTTACAGCTGACCATAGTATTTTACCTGTCCCTGAAGACCACAACGATAATTGCTACTGAAGGGTTTGTCGATCATTGCATGCTCGTTATAAGATTCAGAACCTTCCTTTTGTTGGAAATTTGTTTTTGTCTGGATTGTTGTAGAACTTTTGTGGGACCCACGCACAAACATACCACTTGGGCCTTTTTCTGTTTTTTTGAATAGGTCGTCCTCATCAGATGATATAAATATTGTGGACACATCCTTAAGCTTCTTGAAAGCATCTTTTGGAGCAACTACATCATCAGCTATGTATACACCTTTTCCCTTTTTAATATCCTTCCCAGATGCTTCGTTGACCTTTGGAGAGGCAACTTGGTATGCCCAATTTCGCACGTCTGTTGGTGATGGTGATAGTTCTTTTTTTGTCAGACCAATCAACGCCTTTAGCATGGCAGAATTTGTTTTATCCATGGATTCAATATTTGTACTCAGACGCTGCACCATTGAAAATAACTGTTATTTTGATTTGTGGAACAAGGTTTATCAGATCCAACGATAAATATGTATTAATGGTTGGCATATCCAAGAATGTTAAAAAAATAAATTTCAAAATTCAAAATACTACCTCAATGGCTACCAACAACTGTCTAAGTAGTATTTCTTCCTCGGACTTGCCTTTTGAAGTGGTGTCCTGTGTTTCAGCATGGTCATCACCATCCTGAACTCAAGAATAAAGTTTAAACTATCGTCTCTGTTTAAGTATAAAAGGAGGGTTTATTAGCATAAACAAAGGGATATGAAGTGCTTACTCCTTCGTTAACCCCAGAAGCATTTTTTTCCTTATCTTTACAGTCAAAAACATCATCCGATGATCTCCTACATGCCATGTGAAGAACATTTAATTTAACCAGAATAAAGATATATCAAGAAACTTATATTTGGTTTTTTTGTTTTTTTAAAGGGTATTAAATAATGGGATTTCATACTTGCGAGTCCCTCATTATTCATTGTTTTCATACCCCATAGTTGCAGCGCCTCATTATTCATTGTTTTCATACCTTAATGTTGCAGGTTGTTGAGGAGACTGAGATTGACCACCACTACTCATCTCTTCATCTTGGTTGTAAACAAAGTTCTCCATTGAAGCACCAAAGATGTAAGATCGAATAACCCTTCTCGTAAGCAATCCTGGTGTTTGGAGAAAATGCAGGGTCGGACAGTGAATGTAACCTTGTAGAGGCTTCTATTTTCCAAATGAGCTTGGGTTTAGGCGGTATAACACACACGATGTAACAGTCAGTATCACACTTTTGCAGGGTTGGTGAGTTGTAAATTACAAATTTGCAATCTTTCAATCAACCTCACCAGTTACCAAATCGAGGCTAAAAGATTTGAGTTATTATTATAATAATAAATAGTAAAAATTACATTTAACAGCTACCTCGGTTTGCGAGTTCATTTAGTTAGCGATAAAGATTTATGTTTATAATTTTTATATACAAATTTATAATATATATATATATATATATTATAAAATTAAAAAAAGGCCAAGTGCCATTTCACAATGGGTCTCAATGTAAAGTTACAATTTGGGCCGGGTGATTGAACGGTAGCCCTTAATGTATTAGGTATTGTTTTTGATCAAAAAATTAAACATAACAGAAAGAAAACTGAAAAATAAAATCCCATTTTCACGACATTAAACCCCTCATTGTACAACATAGATGCAAAATCAAGGGGGGATCATTGTGCAATCTCGTCCGTTACTGGCCAGGATTCACCAAGTGTGTTAAACTAGAAGGAGTTACACTCAATTATATACATGTTACCGAGTATTGCCTAGTCTTCCTTATCTAATGCCAACGGACCAATAATTATTTTTTTAAATGGATCGATGACAAATTGGGGGGGGGGGGGGGGGTCAATATTGAACACATGAAACCTTACTAAACATCTGGACATCACACGCATGGAGATTACAACACTGAACGTAACCATCAGCATAGAGGAGCAGACAAACCGACATAATACACAAACATCATACACTAGCCCATTCACGGGACCTAACCTAGCGTTTCCACACATTCCTTACATGCAGGTAATTCATTGTCTAAAGCTTAACCTTCATCAACTTAAGCTCTTCATTAAGAAGAGCTATCTCCATTTCCAGTTCCATGTTTTCATCCATTGTCTTCTGCAATTGCTCTTCTAATATCTCAACATTGTAATGATTCAGATCTCTAATCTTTTTACCTGTTGCAGCCATTAATCTACGAAGTAGAAGTGCAGCTACATCCTCCATAGCATCATGATCAGTTTTCCCTAATCTTCCTAGTGAAACCACTGGTCTGGCGATCGAAGTTGTCTGAAACGATGCACAGTATCTACTATATTCAATACCGTTGATCATCCTCTTTTCATGTAGGCTATATTTAGGCTCTTGGATCCGCAATTTGTTACATACTACTGCAAGCTGCCCTTGCATGCTGTGTTGCATGATAAATTCATTAGAAGTTGTATCCTCTGCAAGTTGAGTAGCAACACGACCTATAAAAATTAAAAACAAATAACATTTTAGGTTTGGCGTAAAAATAAAACCGGGACGTGACAAATGGATACCATAGTACTCCAAGACTTACGAATGGAATGACTTAATTCGCCACCACCATCATGACTGGTCGAGCCCACTTCGAAGTCTATATGCATGTTCTTCCTTATGAAGTCTTCACCTCGACCTTTTTCTATGCAATAGCTACGCCACTCAGCAACCGCTTGCTCGTAACTGTTATATGCCTTATGCAGCTGCCCTTTAAAACCATTCACTTGCAAGTCAGCTAGTGGCCATGAATGGTAGATCCCAGGTTTGCGACCCTCAAAAACAACCCACGCCCTAGTGTTTTCTTGTTTTGACATCTGCGATAACAGAGGCTTAAATGGTGCAAATTCTAACCAGGGTGATGGATATTATCATAGGGCTTGGACATTTTTTATACTCATTTGAATGCTGATCTCCAAGGTGCATTCAAGTATATACTTAATATGGTAGATGGTAGATAGGAGTGTATTTAATATAGTGCTCATCACATAAGTGCTCAACCACCATAATTTATTGACATCACTGTTGGAGGAACGAGTGGCAACGGTAATGGTTAGGCCTTGGATGGCCATGCACAGTCCGCGTTTGAAGAACCATACTTTGGCTATTTCCCTTGACCGGGAATATTATATGTCAGTAGTGTAATTTGGTTTCAAAATTATGGGAATGGGGTAGATTTTAAATTAATTATGTCAAATTAAAAACCAGTATTATATTAAAAAATAGTTAGGGAGTCGTTTACAAAACTTACAGTTTTGTTTTGAAGTCGTAAATACAACTAACAACTTCATTTTTTATTATTTTTAAATTTTCCTAGTTGTAAATAGCAGTGACGACTTCATTTTTTTTTTTTTTTCCACCTAGTCTCAACTAGTACTCACGACTTTGTGGGGTAAGTCGTGAACACTAGATACGACTTGCCCAGGAAACCTTTTCCATTTTTTACGTGCACTTTGTTACGTGGAACATGCACAACTTTGTTACGTGGAACATGCACATGCAATACCTACTTTATTCATGCACCATGCCATGCGTAAGGTTGGCTTATTTCCAACCAGGGCCATGCGTTGCACTTGACAGAGTGAATCACGTGAAGTTTTCTACTTTTTCTACATAAAATGATATTGCATGTGATTTTTCATGGCCCGCGTGCTCCAAATATTGACTATCAATGAAAGAGGACAAAAGATAACAATAACACAAATAATTGAACATGGTATCAGTGGTAGAATACAATCAAAATTCATTTCAAAGGCTTCACTTCAAAAGCTACACAACTTATGTGATTAGACGTGTGCCTGCTCCAAATTCACGTGAATGATACAAGATGGCACAAATAATGTGGTAGAATCTTGAATAGTAATGGCACAAATAATATGGTGGAATATTGAATAGTAATGGCACATAATATTTAGTTCCTTATTTACTGAAGAGCCTCACTTGCCAAACACAAGTTCTCAGTTGTTCTATAACGAGGGAGTAGCTCTTAGTACATAGAAACCTTAGCATTCCATCTTTGCAAAGATCAAACGTATCCATCACCCAACAACTTCCTCTCCTAATTTTTTAAAAGTAGATATGAACCAAGTTGGGCCTGGGCCGATTGATCGATCACTATTGCGACATCAGGATAATCATATTTCTACAAATATATGGAATGGAGAAGAAAGAATGATTCGACCAAGGTTTCGACATGTCTGGTCATTCACTGATTGGTTGCCACATGAGCGTGTACAAAATGCCATTCGTTTAGCCGGTTTTGGCCACGTCTTAATGTTGAAAAATGTCCTCATCAACCACCATTTAATAACCGCATTGGTCGAAAGATGGAGACCAGAAACACATACTTTTCACTTTCCACATGGAGAGGCTACAATAACTCTCCAAGATGTCTCCTTGCAACTTGGTCTTCCAATTGATGGAGCGACGGTCACTGGAATAACTTCTACTGATTGGGAGCCCATCTGTTTACAATTATTGGGGGCTATCCCACCACCAGACTGTATAAAGGGCAACAGTGTTAGATTGACTTGGTTTGAAGATGAGTTCGCAGAATGCCCTGATAATCCAACAGATGAAGTAATTATCCAACATGCTAGGGCGCACATCATGCGGACGATCGGAGGCCTTCTCTTGCCCGACACATCAGGTGCTCGTGTTCACTTGATGTACCTGCTTTTGTTGGATGATTTGTCCGCTGTATGGAATTATAGCTGGGGTGCTGCTGTTCTGGCATGTTTATTTCGAGGATTGGATCGGGCAACTAAGCCCGATCAAGTTGAGATTGGTGGGTGCTTGTTACTCCAATCATGGGCTTGGGATCGGATTCCAAGCATTGCACCGCGTATACGTCGCCTATCTAACGCAGATGCGTCTCAAGGACTTGGATTTCCACTTGCGCGTAGGTGGAGTTTTCCTTTGCAAACAACCAACATCCCTGGCCATGCAGTTAGTATCATAAGAGGCATGTTCGATCGATTGCAAGTTGATGAGGTAAAAAATCTGAATGCACTAATACCTTCGAGTATCCCTCTAAATAATAAATAATATTTATGCATTTATTAATATAGTACGAGTCATGTGGTGCAGTTTATATGGACGCCTTACGATCGACCAGAAATAAGGCGATTGATTACTGTGGGAGTCAACCAAGTTGCGTTTGCGGTGGTCCCCGTAATATGTTTTGCCATTGTGGAGTGGCATCCAGTAGATAGGGTAATGCGCCAGTTTGGATTACACCAGTCCATTCCGTGTGACCCTCCTAACCTTGACAAACTTCACACAATTGATATGCTGGGGAAAACATAAGTTTATTGGCCCGACCGACACCGAAAGTGGATTGACGTGTGGAACAACCGACATCAACGACTACTTCAGGGTGCTCGTAATGATGGTCTTCTACAAGAAAACTCGGCATATATGGAATGGTATACACCTCGAACTCGAAGGTATATTTCGCGCGAAGGTTTTATATCTGGTGGTACGGTAAGTTTACTAAACCCTTCTTACGATTAGTATCTTGTCATTTTTGCCACATTATTCTCATACATTTATAATCTTTGTTTTTAGATTTCATTATTGCGTTCGATTCGGACTTATACTCGCTCACCCACCGCTGCCAATGATCCATTCAATACTATACATAGTATTGATTCTTGCTGTGAGCCTATGTGGTCTGTTTTAGAAGAAATGTACCCGGATGCTTTTTTGACTCACTATGAGCAAGCTGCACCGAGTCATCACTTTACAGTCCCTGCCGACTCTCCTATACCACATACACAACATGAATCACCTTCACCACAATCACAAGGTTTCTCTCCATATCAGCCACAATTTTCTTTCCAGCATCCTTCAAGTTCAAATGTTTTTCAACCAAGTTCGTCAATCCCTGCCGCCACTTATGGTACACCAGCGTCTGCATACCATCAAACAGACTATCGTCCAACACTACCTGGAGAATTAGGAGAAACAAATGACGATGATGGCAACAAAGATGATGGCAACAATGATGATGCTGATGATGATGATAATGGTAATGATATCAATGAAGAACCCACATCGATACCACAAAGACTCCCTAGAATGACAGGAAGGCAGACACAACAAGGGGAACAACATCGAAGAGTTCAGCCACCACGTCATAGAAGGAGACCTCACTGTGGGACATCATCCCACCACTAATCTCACTACTACTTGGT
The DNA here is from genome assembly GCA_035048595.1 of Echinosophora koreensis. Lineage (NCBI taxonomy): Eukaryota > Viridiplantae > Streptophyta > Magnoliopsida > Fabales > Fabaceae > Echinosophora > Echinosophora koreensis. Next base: position 5,551,560 of record JAPCYP010000013.1, on the reverse strand, counting down.
TTTATTTTATCTATTTTGTATAATAATTTGGAGTGATGTATTATTACTTTTAATTATGTGTAAAATTGTATTATATTATTATGTTTGTATAATAATATGGAGTGATGTATTATTACTTTTAATTATGTGTAAAATTGTATTATATTATTATGTTTAGGTCGTATGTACTGAATACTTTGATGCAACTTAAAATAAAAAAATAAGTGGTATGCTTTACATACGACTAGAAAGAAATAAAAAATAATAAAAATTTAAGTCATATGCTTTACATACGACTAAAAAGAATTACAAAATAATAAAAATTTAAGTCGTAAAATTCAACTCGTAAGGTTTGTATACAACTCCCTTCTCATAAGTATTTTAAAATCTACCCCATTCTGGTAATTTCGAAACCAAATTACACTACTGACATAAAATTCCCCCATTGGCCACTCAGCAGTTAACAATTACTAACAATTATTATCATCCAAATTTAAATTACTAAGTGCTTAAATAATGGGTGAGATTTCGTACAAAATTACAATATTTAAAATGGATTAGATATTTAAGAAATTGGTACCCAGATTTGATACGGTAAAATAAAATAACTAACTTATCAGCACTTTTATGTACACTTTTAAACATTTCCTCATTGCTTGCTTTACTGGATAAGTAGGTTGTCATATACATAATGTCAAATCAGCCGCCAAAGGTAAGGCTGCAGTCTGAACATCCATTTAACTTCCAGCACGTTGCCTGCCAGACTCTAGTGGTGTACGCAAGAAAGCTACTGGGGAATTGTGAAGAGTCGATACCACCAAACGACAACGTTATACCAATAACCATCCACCCTCACCCAAATTTTATTTGAGCCCGCTTTTGCTAAATCGTATTATACTTCACAAATTTCAAGGCAGGAATTTACGCGCCACTAACATCAAATACCCGTGCTTGCAATTTGGCAAGCTTAAATTTGGTCACATTTAATTATATATATATATATATATATATATATAATTATTACCTATTTAAAATATATAACTAGAATATATACAATTATTAACTATTTAAAATATATAACTAGAATATATATAATTATTAACTATTTAAAAAATATAAAATATTAAAATACATATATATAAATATAACAAGTATTAAATATATAAAAATATTAAACTAATAAAGCATTAATATATATATATATATATATATATATATATATATCTTTATTAAAAATATAATAAATATTACGTATTAAAATTTTCTATATAAATTTTTAAATATAGTAATTGTTTTAGTTCGGTTTGGTTCGGATAGAAGTAATCCTTTAATCCGACAACTGAACCAATTTACCATCGAATTTGCGTTGGTGTCTGCTGGTTTTAATGGACGAAGGTTGCTGATTTTTGTTGTTCGTTCCCTGTTTGTCTATACTTCATCAACTAATGATCTACTCCTCTCGCCATCGTGGATCTGCTCCTCGTGACACCGCAAATCGAACCGCTTCCCATCCCGCACCTTCTGGAACTCTGCCGCCACACAGACAAGAACGAAGACAGTGCAATGTAGCCTTCTCCGCCGCTCCGCCGTGCCGTCGTGCCGTCACACCGTCAGCCGCCGCAGCTCCTGCAGATAGCATCACCATTAGCTTGCAGGTGGTTTGAGTGAAGAACATGAAGATTTTGGGTTTGGGTCAGCTCCTATCCTGGGCCTAGAGTGTTTTAAAAAAAAAAAAAACCTCATGTGATATATTTTGATGGGCTTGGCAGAAAAGTGTTAATAAAAAAGAGTAAAAACCAAAGACAGCTCATTTAAAAAAAATTATCATTAAAAATATCAGAATATTAAAAAAATGAAAAAAAAAACTATTAAATAAAAAAAATTCTTGTTCTTTGAATAAAAGAGACTTCTAAACATAGAATTTAATACCTAAATAAATGTACCTAAAGTTACACGTAGTATTATTTTAAACTCATTCGAAAATAATAAAAGTAAGAATCAAGCAGTGTTTTAAGATCATAATTAAAATTGAACCGATCATTGAATTGGTGAAGGCACTAGTTTAGGATTTAGTGGTTCAACCATAATTAAATAATGATTGAACATGTAATAAACAAATATGTATTTTTAATATTATATATTATATATTATATATTATACTACTTCTGGTGTATACTACCTAATCGATTTACAAACATTTTGACCCTAGATCAACTAGATAGCTTAGGTGCTGACCATTTGACCTCAATTTGACCATTAGTCAACCAAAACCTAACCATGTGATCACGATCCATGTTCACCCTAATGTAGTCAGTCAGAACTTGACCATGCGATCATGACCCATGTAGTCTATCACCTAGAACCTAACCATGTGATCACAGTCCATGTTCACCCTAATCAACTTAGCCCAGACACGTTGACCTTTAGTCAACCTAATCGATTTACAAAGATTCTGACCTTAGGTTAACTAGATAGCTTAGGTCCTAAGCATTTCACCTTAGTTTGACCTAAGTCAACCCCATGTGATCACGATACATGTTCACCCTAATGCAGTCGGTCAGAACTTGACCATGTGATCATGACCCCATGTAGTCAACTTAATCACCTAGAACCTAACCATGTGATCACGATCCATGTTCACCCATATCAACTTAGGAAAATAATTATTTTTTTAAAAAAAAAAATTACTTTATAATATAATAATGTTAGCCATGGATAGCATAATTTGGTCAATTTGACATAACCATGGTAAGGTGCTTTGGGTTATGATTTGCTAGAACTTGACCATGGTTGGTGACTTGCTTAGTTTAACAAAAATTAATTCTAATCAACATGAATTAGGTATAGTTCACATGAAGTAATAGGAAAATAATTAATTTTTTAACAAATAATTATACTTAATAATATAATAATGTTAACCATGGATAGCATAGCTTTCCAAAGTCACCTAACCAAGGTTAGGTGCTTTGGGTTATGGATTGCTAGAACCTAATCATGGTTGGTGACTTGGCTAACAAAAATTTATTCTAATTAATATGGGTTATATATAGTTGACATGAAGTAATAGGAAAATAATTAATTTTTTAACAAAAAATTATACTTAATAATATAATAATGTTAACCATGGATAGCATAGCTTTCCTAAGTCACCTAACCAAGGTTAGGTGCTTTGGGTTATGGAAAGCTAGAATCTAATCATGGTTAGCGACTTGGGTTAGTTTAACAGATATTTATCCCAATTCACCGTGACTAGGGTCAGGGTTAGGGTTAACATAATTAATAGGAAAATAATTATTATTTCAATTTTATTTTTTAAAAACTAAAATAAAACTTGGGTTACTTTAACAAATATTTATCCCAATTCACCATGGCTAGGGTTAGGGTTAAAATAAAATAATTGGAAAATAATTAATAATTTATTTTATTTTTAAAAAATGGAAAATTAGTTAATACTATAATAATATTAACTTGGGATACCCTAGCTAGATAACTTTAACCTAACGATAGTTAGGTGACTTGGCTTAGTTTAAGAAATATTTATTCTGATTCACCGTGATTAGGGTTAGGGTTAGGGCTAGGGTTACGGTTAGCGTTGACTAGAACCCTTCGATGGTTACTTAACCCGAGTTACCTAAACTGAATTCTTCAAATTAGCTTTGTTAACCTAGCCAAACCACTTTAATCTAACCATGGTTAGATGCATTGGGTTTATGGATTGCAAGAACGTAACCATGGTTAGGTGACTTGGGTAAGTTTAACAAACAACTATTCTATTTAACATTGGTTATATATAGTTCACATGAAATAATACGAAAATAATTATATATATATTTTTTAAAAGTATTACTTAATAATATAATAATGTTAACCATGGATAGCATAGTTTGATCAATTTAACATAACCATGGTAAGGTGCGGTTTTAGTTTAACAAATTTTTATCCCAAAAGGACTGTTCGCAACACACTCTCTAACACACTCTCCAAAACACCTCCTTCTATTGGTTGAAATTCATATGGTCCCATTAATTCATGTGGGTCCCACTTAAATTTTGTAGGACCCTCAACAATTTAACCCAATAGGAGGGAGTTTGTCAGAGGGTGTGCTACTAGCATTTCTCTTTATTCCAATTCATCATGATTAGGGAGTAGGAAGAATGTTAACGAGTATCCTTATGGCTGAGAAAATAACGCCCCATTAGTTTTTTTTTATACTAAATTCTAATTAAAAAATTGGAATATTATAGATTTTTTATTTCAACCGAATAATTTTTTTTAACAAACGAAATATTAATGATATCTCAACCAAATAACTTTTGTCAGTGTAAAAGTGTTGCAGACATCCACACCCTAGCAATCAATCAGATGAACACGTCCTCAGTCCTTAAAATACTCATCAAATTTACTGTAGATACACCATGCCAGCTAATTTGTACAATCCTGATTGCTTAATACTGGGGGCTACACGATTACAAATGCACACTGGTGGCGCCATTCACGGAGTAAAATTTTTCCACACATCATTCATACCACGCCACGTCAACATCACTTTAGGAAACTAATTGGGGCTCCATTGATTTCAATTGTTTTTTCAAATTTTTTTTTAATCAATTACCATTGCCTTATTTCATATTAACAGTTGGGCTTTTAGGTTGGGCCTTGGACAGCTAAACAATTTGAGACCCATATCCTTGGCATCAGACTTTCCTATCTACGTAGGACCTTTTTCGATATCACTGTTCATCATCTCCTACACGACTCCCTCTTCACTGTTATCCAAACAACGGTGTTCTTCACGACTTTCCAACAAACCAGTACGTCCCCCATGAAAGCATCCATGTACCAAGGAAATGGATATTTATTTCCAAAATGCAACAGAAATGGAATATTTAATACATCATTATAAATGGGTTTCTGGTAACCATAAAATTAAAACAATTTTAATTTACTAGAATCGCTTAACATACAGATGCTTATGTTAAAACTTTAACATAAATCGGTGTTCCACGATCGTGCTATTCAGTCTCATATGTTGTACAGAGTCACCGGATACGAGCACCAGCGTCTCGTTCGGTGCCCCACACCAATGGATCCACGCGGCCAACGATCGACGTATAGAGCCACTGGATCGAATGGTTGATGCTGCTATCTTACGCTACCATATCAACCGTGAGCTCCCTCGATCCTTGACCACAAGTCTACACACATTTGCTTTAACAAAAAAAAAAAAAACAAAGGGGGCCTACAGTAAAGCTACGTATAATATTTCGTAGGGACGGATTTGCAAATTGAAACAATCTGCCACAACCGGTGGGAGACAAAAAAATCACGCTCGTCCATTCTTTAATTGTGATATCCAACGGTCAGAATCAATATTTTATGCCTCTCTCCTTCCTCTCTCACGGTGAGAGATTTTAAGTCCTCTCTCACGCTAGTCATCGCCCCGTCTATATACGTTACTAACGTTAGGCAGTTTTGCTTGGCCATTTATCTTTTGTTTAATTTAAAAAATTAAATTTTTTAACCAATATTTCAAGGGTAAAAAAATAATATTAAAAGTAGGACATTAAAAAATAGTTTTTTTGAAATTCTCCCATTATTTATTAGTAAGTATAGATAGACAAATATAATAACCAAAGGGACAATAAAGAAAAAACCAAAGGATAAGACTAGCGTGGGTCCTGTGGCTCTGAGCACTCTATGCATTTGTCTTTTAGTGATTTTTTATTTGAGTAAAGACCCAAAAGTGATCCCTCAGTTTGGTCCCTAAAAAAATAAAGGGCAATTTAATCCTCAAATTTTAAAACGGGGGATAATTTGATCCTTACGGTGGGACCAGAACATCCCCCGTTATAAAATTTGAGGGATCAAATTGTCTTCCGTTTTAAAATTTGGGAGACCAAATTATCCTTTATTTTTTTCAGGGACCAAACTGTCCTACTTAAAAAATTTGAGGATCCCCTTTGGGTCCGTCAATTTCGTAGACTTTGTCTTTTGTTATTTTAATGGGTAAAAATCCGAAAGCTGCAGTCCCGTTTGGGCGTTTCCAATTTTTTAGCTAGCCGGCGGTGCAGTGGTTGGTGCACTCATATTTTCTTTATTATATATCCAGACACTATCACAGTAATAATAATCTCAAAGGAAACAAGAACACACAAATCAATCTGAATTCTGTGATCATCCATCTGGAAGATTAGATGGCTACCCCTTCCCTACAACTCATTTCCGAATGCTTCATCAAGCCGAATCCCCCCATCGAAGTGTCAAACCAAATCTGCTATCTAACACCTTCAGATATTTGCATGTTGAGTGTACACTATATCCAAAAAGGCCTTCTCTTCAAGAAGTTTGTTAATCAACAAGATCATTCCATCGATAATCTATTAAATAAGCTCAAACACTCCCTTTCTCTTACCCTCTTCCATTTCTATCCATTGGCTGGCCGCCTTGTCACCCACAAAACTCAAGACCCTCCCTCTTACACTATTTTTGTTGATTGTAACAGAAACAGTTCAGGAGCTAAATTTATCTATGCAACTTTAGATATGACCACATCTGACATCCTCTCTCCAATTGATGTCCCACCCATTGTTCAATCATTGTTTGACCACCACAAGGCAGTCAACCGTGATGGTCACACCATGCCTTTATTGTCCATCCAGGTCACTCAACTAGTGGATGGTGTCTTCATAGGTTGTTCCATGAACCATTGTCTTGGTGATGGGGCTGCTTATTGGAATTTCTTCAATACATGGTCTGAGATTTTTCAAGCTCAAGGTCATGATCATGAAGATGTTCCAATTTCGCACCATCCCATCCACAATCGATGGTTCCCGGAAGGCTGCGGCGGCCCACTAATCAATCTTCCCTTCAAACATCACGACGAGTTTGTTTACAGATTTGAAGCACCCAAGCTGAGAGAGAGGATCTTCCATTTTTCAGCAGAGTCTATAGCGAAACTGAAAGCACAAGCCAATAAAGAGGCTCATACGACTACGAAGATAATCTCTTCATTCCAATCGTTGTCGGCACTAGTCTGGAGATCTATAACTCGCGCCCGCCGCCTATCTCATGATCAGAGAACTACTTGCAAGTTGGCAACAGACAACAGATCAAGAATGGAACCGCCTCAGCCGAAGGAATACTTTGGGAATTCGATTCACGCAGTGAGTGCAGAAGCGACTGCAGGGGAGTTGCTGGAGAACGATCTGGGATGGGCGGCATGGAAGCTTCACCTGGCGGTTGCGAACCATAACGACGGAGTGGTGCGGCGGTTTGTGGAAGAGTGGTTACGGTCTCCTTTCGTCTATAGAATGGATCTGTTCTTTGACCCCTGTACTGTGATGATGGGCAGTTCACCGAGGTTTGATATGTACGGAAATGAATTCGGAATGGGAAAAGCGGTGGCGGTTAGAAGTGGGTATGCCAACAAATTTGATGGAAAAGTGACGTCGTATCCAGGACAAGAAGGAGGGGGAAGCATAGATTTGGAAGTGTGTCTTTTGCCGGATAACATGATGGCGCTGGAATCAGATGAAGAATTCATGAATGCAGTTTCAGTGTTCAATCCCTTGTACTAGTTTGTTGGTATGCTCTGTAGTTTGTACTTTACCTTGATGAATACAGGTTGTGACCCAAAGTTTCAGTTAGTGATTTATGAGCATCCTCCTGCGCAATTAGAGCAGGTTCTGCTCTCTAATGTAACGGGAGTTTCTACTCCTCGTCTTATTTCTATGTAATTTTTCTCCCTGGGCTTAGGCCGTTGCTTACCAAAAAAATTAAACTTGATATAAAAATTGGTTTAAATATGTTTTTAGTTCCTAAAAAATATGTATATTTTGGTTTTAGTACATATAATTTTTTTCCAATAGTTTTTGATCCCTACAATTTTGAAAGTTTAGGAATAGCTTTCTATCGTCAATCATACATTGTTATCTGCTGAAAAAGTCACAAATTGAATTGAGTGAAGGAAGAATAATTCTGCAACCCATTAAGATTAATTCCATGTGGTTTGGGTGTCTCCTAATAACGGTGCAATGTTGACGGTAAGGACCTATTGCTAAACTTTTAAATTATAGCGATCGATCGATACCTGTGAAGAAAATTATTGGACTAAAACCAAAACACATACACCTTCGACGGATTAAAAGCTTATTTAAACCACAAAAATTTAGACATATATAACTCACCGTCTGCATAACTGTCTGGGATTACTTATTTACATGCAAGACTATACGAGTTGGTCTGCTTAACACATGAATTAAATATGTTGTGATCAACTGATTCACTCGCTAATCTGTTAATTTGTTTAATTTTTTTGTTGAAAAACTCATTTAACTAACCAAAAAAGTAACCATGAAACAGTGCTACCCAATTACCCAAGGTAACATTCTATAAAGATAAAGATGACACTTGACAAAATTGATAACCACCCTATGAACAACAACAAATGATGATGATGATGATGATGAAGATCGAGCTATTCCTGTAGTGGTAGCACCAATCTCCAACCCCATAAAAATCCATGAATCTCCAGCCATGGCACTATTTCCTGTCTAAGAACTAGAATCAGAAACGATTGTGCTATGATTTAAACCTTTCAAATTTGAATTTGTGGTGATTGGCAAGATGAGTGCGTTGTTGGAGTAAGTTTTTAATTACCACACTTATCATACAATTCCTAGTAACAATTTTCCTAGTTGTAGCTGCGGAATAGGATTTTCAACATATCGTTCTTGTGCATCAACACATGGCTGTTAAACAATTAGCAGAACATTGTGAGTTTTCTTATTCTTACCCATGAAAATGGCATAATAATTAACAAAATAGGACACCATGTAAAAACAAAATTATTGGCAACTTAAAAACTCCCAAAAAAATAAAAATCCATAAACTTGTCCATTTAAAAAGGATAAAATGAAATGAAGCATTTAGTTTAAAATTGAACTAAAAGCCATGTATCTATATTTACTATTTAGAGTTAAAAAAAATCACACATACTGACAAGAACCAGGATTTCCCACAAGGATCAAAACTTGTGTTGCAGGAATTCATCAAAAAGTTAAAAATGAAAAAAAAAATTTAATTATATCGTGGGAGGGATTTGGATCCTCATGATTTTTTCAAATAATTGTATCACGAGGAACATTAACACAAAGATTAAGTTGGATTCCATAAATTTTATATTATGCGAACTCTTTCGGACACTGTCTAGTATCTATTATTCATAATTGTCATGCATAGATAGAACCTTATAGGACATTGGAGAGATCTTACTCATTCCTCACCCTCTAATTTCTTCTGAAAATTCACATGATCTGATCTCTCAATAGACCCATCCTTCTTATTTGTATTCAACTATACTCGCTTAAAGTTCACATTTTATTAATTGTGAGTTAAAAAGTTATGAATAGCATATGCTAGACAGTTATGAAATATAACAGATGCTCAGATATCTTTCACTATCTCTTTCTTATGATACTTCTAAGCACCACATTTTTTGTGGAATACGCTATCTTTCAAGTTCCGTTATGAAAGTAAGATTGTTCTAAATGTTGCTTCTAGCAGTATTGCTTCTTTTCTACCACCTAGGGGAGGACTGCTTATTCAAATTTGCAATTCCTTTGGTGATGAACGAGGAATCATGTTGTAATATTAAGCAAAACAATTTTAGAGCTGACTTGCTTCGTGAAACCAGTTTAATTATTTGGGATGAAACACCTATGATTAATAGATAGACTTTTGAGGCATTTGACAGGATTTTGAAAGATATTATGAAAGTTGTTCGTGTTGAGTCTAAATTAACCTTATGGTGGGAAGGTTGTGATGCTTGGTGGGGATTTTAAGCAAATATTACCTGGTATTCCTAAAGCAAGTAGGGTTGATATTGTCATGGCAACCATCAATTCATCTTTACTATGGAAATATTGCAAGGTATTGAAATTAAATGAAAATATAAGGTTGCTAATTGAATCCGATGTTCTTACCCTACAAGAAACTACAGATTTTGCACAGTGGATTCTTGATGTTGGTGATGGGAAATTGGAATTTGATAATGATGAAGCTGAAATCAATATCCCACAAGAACTTCTTATATCAAATACTACCTCCGGTCCTTAATATAAGAAACAAAACCCTAAAACACACAGACCAAGGAAATGCATTGAAATGAGCTAATTGTAATTAATATTCATATAAATTTCCAAAAGTACCCCTTCTAATTACTACTAGTAATGAACAAACTCACTTGTATGGAAAGTTGATATATCTCATAAATATAAATATAAATCCTATTATAATTGATGGTAATATTGCAAATTAGCATTTAATATGTGTGAAAATTGATGCATGTTTCTTGGTCAAAAAAAAGGTACCAATTTGTTTATTATATTAAAGACCAGAGGTAATAGTTCCAACCATATTGATAGTATTGTCTGCTCTACGTATCCCAATATAATGGAAAATATCAATGATTATAAGTTTTTTGAAGATAGAACCATATTAGTTCCAACTTTAGTTAATGATTATGTTTTGGCATTGCTGTGAGAAGAAGGAATATCTTAGTGCTTGTGTTTCTAAGATGGAGGGAAGGAATGATATTATTTTCCGAATGGTTAACACCTGAGTTTCTTAACCAAATCAATTGTTTAGGATTGCCTACTCACAAGATAGTTTTGAAAGTGGGGGTTCCTGTTATGTTAATAAGGAACATTGATCAAGCTTCTGGTTTGTGTAATGGAATAAGGTTGATTGTCACTAAGTTAGGTTTAAATGTTTTTGATTTTATAGTTGCTACAGGAACTAATATTGGTGACAAGGTGTATATTCCGAGGATGAATATGATTCCTTCAGATAATGGAATTCCTTTCCAATTTCAAAGGTGACAGTTGCAATGACTATAAATAAGAGCCAAGGACAAACACTTTCAAATGTTGGTTTACATTTGGCACGATCGGTGTTTTTTCATGGCCAATTATATGTTGATATCCCTAGGGTCAAAAATAAGAAGGGTCATCAAATTTTAACTTGTGGTGATGACATTGAGTCATGCTCTATTGTTAAGAATGTTGTTTTCAAAGAAATATTCAAAAAAAAAAAAATTGATTTGTTTTAAATTCTTTCAATATATTATTTAATTCATGCGTGTTTTATATATCATTTACTAATATTGAGTCTTACTATCTTACATTTAAAGTAGTGTTATGGTTTATTACCTTTATTACTTGGTTGGATAGTAAAATAATACTTGACATGAATGACATGTTTATTCTTGAAATATTATACCGACCGGTAATTTTTTTTTTATGAATTTTTTTGTTGATAAAATGATCGCACCTTACCGATTAGTAATATACATATACACACATACATACATACATACATACATACATACATACATACATACATACATACATACATATACACACACATATATAGATTGGTATTATATATGTATGTGTGTATATACACATTTATATTTATATATTTTATATATGTGTACATATACATATAATACATAATTAAAATTTTGATATAATAGCTACACAAATTTTGTGTATTTTAATACACTGGATTTCATGTAATTTTTGCTTATATCAATCTATTTATTTATGAAAAAAATGGTTGATGAAACATCGTATAGAAGTTCGTCTTACACCCATTAGTTTTATTAAATATTTATTAATCAATATGTTTTAAAAGAAAAATGACCCGTGCATATCGTATGATAACAGTACATTGTCGTAAAAGTTAAAATTTTAGATAATTTGAAAAAATATAGAATATTTGATAAGATATTTTTTTTTGATCAGGGGGAAAAGAAAAGAAAAGCAAAAATACAAACTTAAGGCCTTAGCCTAACATGACCAGTTGCATCAGCTAGAAGGACATGATGCAGATCCGCTGGGCAGTGATCCCAAAATTTGAGGTGATCATCATTAGTAGCTCCAAACTTGGCCAACCAATCAGCACCTTCATTCCTTTCACGGAGAGTATGATTAAAAGATAAACTCCAAGGCAGGCTCATGAAGTTTCTAATAATGTTTATGACAGCAGCATGAGGATGAAAAGTGTCAACTCCCTTAGAAATCAAAGTAAGAGCCTGCATAGAATCTGATTCGCAAATGACCCTGCTATGACCATCTCTCCAAGCCAAATTCAGACCATGGAAAATTGCATGAAGTTCAGCAATGAGATTGGTAGATATACCACAAAAACCAGAGAAACCTTTAATCCATTCTCCCAAATTGTTTCGAAAGAGACCACCAAAGCCTGACTTCCCAGGATTGCCAAAGGAACTTCCAAACACTTCTTTATTAAAGATTATAGACCTGTCTTGCACCTTAACCATCTTTTGGACTGCGTTGCCTTGAGATGTCTTCCAAGTATCCTCAACCAATTTTCCATAATCAGGATGAGATATCCAAGCTGCTTGGAAATGGAAAATTTTTGCCTTCCTGCTCTGAGCTTTCTTGCAACTAAGAAGTAGAGGATTATGGTCTGAATTATGAGGAGGTAAAAGCTCAACAAGGGCATGAGGGAACATAAGCCGCCAGTCAACATCCACCATGCACCTATCAAGCTTCTTTCTAATATGACCACTACTATGCACATTTCTTCTCCAAGTAAATAAACCACCAACTGTTTCCAGGTCTATTAGACCACACTGAGTCATAGTATTAGCAAGGAGGCTTGCTCGAGCTGGACTAAAAATACCTCCCATGACCTCATAAGGACTAAGAACTTCATTCAAATCACCAATAACCATCCAAGGTCCATTAAGCCTGCCTCGAGTCTCAATTAGAAGATCCCAAAGAGTGTTGCGGACTGAGAAAATGGGAGAAGCATACACTGCAGAGCAAAACCAACACACATTCCTTCTACTAATAGAAAAGGTAATCATTTGAATAGAACTATCAATCAAGGAAAAATTTAGATCATCTTTAGAGGATAAGATCCAAATTCCCCCTGAATGACCCCAAGCTTCTTGAACATAAACCAAATTATAGCCCAACAAAGTCCAAAAAGGCTCCACTTTAATAAACGGACCATGAGTCTCATAAATAAGAAAAAGAGACGGATGATACACATTCACAATTTCCCTAACATGGCGCCTTTTGGAACTGCCAAAGGCACCACGAATATTCCAAGAGATAAGAGAAATATCTTGAAATAAATCCATAAAAACTGGGAAAAGTGAGAGAACAAGCAGCCACATGGCTACGTTTCCATGAGAGGTTGGGTCTCTGGAACAACATCCTGAGCCATATCCTGCTGTGAAAAACAGACATTTTGATTCAGAAGAACCATATTCTTATTTTTGGCCTTTTCCTCCTCTTCATAAAATAATAGATATCGTGAGTCCGAAATTGCCTTCAAATCAAATGCAGATTGTGCACCATTCCCAATATCATATGAATCTGGTTTCTTGTTAATCACCTTTGCCATAGTTTTTTCGTTGCCTGGACCTGAGGCTTCCCTGATTTTTAATGCTGCCACAGCTGTAGGGAGATGTTTACGAAGCAGGGTGGCCTCCTGTTCCTTTCGCTGCCGCTTATTGTTGGAATTGGATGCAGCAGTAGCTTGTCCATTTTTGGATTGAAGTGGGCCCCGATTGATATTTGCATGATTGCCAGTGTTTGCATGGGTCACATGCATATCCCTTAGTGCATGGGATTTCTCTTTCCTACCTGTGTCTTTCCTGCCATTATTATTAATGATTGCCTTCCCCTTCCAATTATGCAAATCATTCTGCTGTTTATTATTACTGATTTTGCGGGATGGTTTCTTCTTAACCATAACCCAATCCCTAAGTAACTGCTCTTCCTGATTCTCAGCTATAACGTCTCCCTCATTAACTCCCGAAATAGGCGCCTGATTCTTCTCAACCAACGTTTCAGAATTAATGCTGTTAGGTGTTTGTACCATGGGTGCTGTCGCCGGTGGTGATGATGGAGGAACGTCAGCCGCCGCTGGTGCTGGTGGAGGCCTAACATTGGTTGCAGCCACTGGCTTAACAGGCGGATTAACTGATGGCTTTTTACAATCTCTGGCAAAATGACCGTAACAGCCACAGTTGGTGCAAATCCGATGTAAACCCTCATATTCCACATTGTACCAATGACCCTTCAGCCATACTTTACCTATAACAGGTTTGTTTAGATCCACTTCCACACAAACCCTTGCAAAACGTCCTCTTCTAACTCCCAGAGTATTGCTGTCTACTTTAACTGGTTTACCAACAGCCCCTGCCAATGCCATGAGAATGCTTGCATCATAGAAAAATAGATTTAAACCAGGAAATCGATTTGATAAGATATTTGTTAGAAACACAATATAATAATCAAACTAGAAGTGTAATGGTTCGATTTGATTCGATTTTGGATGGAGGAAATCCGAACTAATTATGATTCGATTCGATTTGATTCAGTTTTAAGAGTTTTTCCTACAAAACCTGAACAAAACCAAATCAATTAAGAACGAGATGGTTCGATTTGATTCGATTCGGCCCCAAAATTATTAAATTTTAAAATATATATAAAAATAAAATATGGGAAAACAGATCCTGATCGAGTGTGGAGAGACTCATAAACTAAACAAAGCCACCATTGACTCGAACCACTTGACCATTGACCCATTCCCCAGCATCACTAGCCAAGAACCCAACAACAGGTGCCACGTCCTTAGCTTCCCCAAGCCTCCCCAACGGAATTCCTCCGATCACCCTATTCACCGTCTCCTCCGTCTTCCCTTCGAAGAACATCTCCGTCGCTATCGGCCCCGGCGCCACGCAGTTCGCCGTGATCCCCGTCCCCTTCAGCTCCTTCGCCAGAATCCTCGTCATCGCCTCCACCGCCGCCTTCGACGCCGTGTACGCCCCGTACCCCGGTAGCAGCGCCGCCACCAGCGATGTCGTCAGCAGTATGATCCTCCCTCCGCCGCCGCGCTTCAGCCTGTTCGCCGCCTCCCTGGCGCATAGAAACGCTCCTCTCGCGTTCACGGCGAAGGTGGCGTCGAAGGTTTCCACGGCGGTGTTGGCTACGGTGGAGTAATTAGGGTCCATGATTCCGGCCGAGTTGACCAGGATGTGAACCGGCGAGTCGAAGGCTGACTCGGCTGAGTCGAATAGGGATTTGACCTGGACCGGATCGGAGACGTCGGCTTTGACGGCGATAGCTTGAGGAGCGGTGACGGTGGAGGAGGAGGAGGAGGCGTTGATCTGAGTTACGACTGAGTCGGCTCGGTCCGAGTTGGAGGTATAGTTTACGACGATTCGGGCGCCGAGTGAAGCGAGGTGGAGTGCGATTTCTCGACCGATTCCGCGCGATGAACCGGTAACGATTGCGACTCGGTGTTGGAGCGGTTGAGAGTGGGTTGGGTTAGAGGAAGTAGGGTGTTGTGGTGTTGATGTTGTCATTTTGAATCCAGCTGTCTCAGTTTCTGAGTGTATCTGTGTATGCTGCTGATTTTGAATCTAAAATGGAGATATTGATGTTTATTTATTACATCAAATTTCAGGTTCACAACTTCAAATCAAATTTGCATAATACAAGTCAAGGTCATTGAAAGATTACGTAAGGTCTCATGTCATGCAGTCATGTATACTTAATTATATATGTCACTTGGTAGTGTATTTAATTTAATTAAGGATTTAATTGATAGGCAAATTCTAGGGTGAGCAAGCTTGTCATGTTGCTCACCGTGAGCAACATATTTTAGCCGTTAGATTAAGATATTCCACATATCTTATCATGGACCTCACACACTGGATTTTTTTCATTCTCTACCCTTTCACTTTGGCAGACATCTTCGCCGACCCGCCGCCATCACAATTTGTGATAAAATGAATGAACAATTTTTTGTTTAATCTCCAGAACTTGCAAACAAAAATGGAAACAAAACACAAATTGAGGCCGTGGGTTTGTATGTCTCAGGATTTGCAAAGATCAAAATAGTATTTGACAAAACCACTGTGAAGACAACTGGGAATTTGTCACAGTTGCCACCATTAGAGATACCTCGAATTCCAGATGCATTGAGGCCTCCATCTAATACAGGAAGTGGTGAATTTGAAGTAACATATGTTGACTCGGGTACTCGCATCACAAGAGGAGATAGAGGCGAACTATGGGTCTTTGTGATTTCATGAGTTCTTGGCGTATGAACTATGCACCTTCGCTGTTGGACTTAGAAATCTTCTAATACCAGTGTCTGTCCTCTGTTTTTTCTTTTTACATTTTTCCTGACACTTGATGATGAAACAAAAGAACCACAAAATAGATCTGCGGCCACTTGCGGCCAGGAAAAAAAATAGAACTTGCCGCCACCGTATGACACAGAATAGAACCCGTGGTAAAAAAAACAGAACCACCCGTTTCTTCGCCACTGAATCTTAAACATTCGTGTCGCCGCTTTCTGAGATCATCGAAGGCAAGCCGCGAGATCTCGCGTTGCGGGGTGCACGGTGTTTTGCAGAGATGGGGGCTTGTGGGTGCGGGTGAGAATCAGGGGAGAAAGAGTGCGTAGAGAGAGAGAGAGGGAGGAAGGGAGACCTTGTGATCGAAGCTTTGGCCAGCCCGCGGCGGTGCTTTGATGGTGGCTTCGGAATCCGACGGGGGGAAAGAAACTAGGAACAGAGGAGACAGGCGTTGAGAGATGATGGAAAAAAATTTAGTATGGTGAGTGCATGATAGTATCTGTGCAACCTCTTCATCTAATGGTCAAAATCAAGTTGCGCACGTGAGCGACATCTCCACATCGCCCACGCTAGAAGGAGCCTTAATTGATATATACTGATAGTATATATGTGATTTTTGGTTAAGATAAAATTCAAAGATTTTTGTGATTTGTCTATTTTTTATTGGTTGACAGTGTAAAAAACTTTACATTAATAATGTATAACAATTAAACTCTTTAATTAATTTGTACAATTAAAAAGTTGTTGATTTTACTTTTCATCAAGGACTGCCTTTTTCGGTAGTAGAAGAACCTACTGCTACAGTGCTACTTCCTGCCGTGTGAATCTAGTGGTGGCTGGTCTCAGTTTTTGTGTTGAATCTAGTATTTGGGGAGAGATTGCTATTTATTTGTTTTCTCAAATTTGGTTCACAACTTCAAATTGGCATAATACAAGTCAAGGTAATTGATAGATAATATTACGTAAGGTCATATGTCATGGAGTCAAGCATCTAATTATTTGTAACGTGGGTGTGTATTTTTATTAATTTGTACAATTAACAAAAAAACTACAGATCATTTAAGTCCCGATAATTTTTGAGGTATCACTTTTCTTTTCCGAGAAAAATAAACTCACCGAATAATATCAAAATTGACAAAAGAGTAGCATTAAAGTCCCTTCATTTGTCTTCATCTTGAACAAGCTGTTAGAGTGTTGGTGTATTATAGTTAATGTGTCAGGTGCCCAAACAACAGTTTGTGCATGCATAATAGACCTTAAGAACAATTATACATTAGCCCAATATAGCCCCCAATTATTATTTAAATAACCCAATTTAGCCTCTGACAATTTCTATCGTGGGACAAATTGGTCACTGCATGTAACAAACAACACACAACATACACCAAATGCACCAACACAGATGAGTTTAACTAGGACTGGCAAAAGGATCCGCGGACCAATTATCCATCCGGTCCATCCATAACAAAATCCTTCCAATCCATCCAATAATTAAAAAAATTTCTAAATGGATTGGATGGGTTGGATTGATCTTATTAATGGATGGTTAATGATCCATCCATAATTTTTTCAAATCCATTGGATCAAATAAAAAAAAGGAAGTGGATCATTTATTATCTATTTCAAAATTAAATTCATTTTTTCAACATAAACAAAACTCCAGATTGGATGGGCTTATTTTTTGGAAAAAACACTTATTTTTAAAATAAAAATGTTTTTACCAAAAAAATATGAGTATTTGGATGAGCTTTTGAAAAAAAGCAAAAGCAATGAAAAGGCACATTTTGATACTTTTTTGAGAAGCTACACTTTCTAGCTTCTAAAATAGTAGATGCACTAGAAGAGAGATAGTGATGATTGATTATATTTTATTGGGCAATAGTGTCCCTACAACTAATCTCACAAAAGCCAGTTTTTTAAAGTTCATCCAAACACAAAATGGCTCCTGCTTCTAATAATAGCTTCTATTATACAACCGAGACAATGCTGTTTCAAAATAGCAACTTTGCGTGTTCATTTTTCTTTTGGATTTGATGAAATACCAATTCTCTAACCTGCGGCTAGCTATAATGGTATTAAGCTATACCAAACTGTTAAAGGCTTAGAGCTGAAACACTTGCTTTGCGTGAAGCATTTTTTTGAGAGTAGTTTCTACCTTCTATAGTCAAAACCGTATAAAGCAAAGAGCATCATAGCACACTCACACTCATCAGCCCAACCAGAATTTTCCGCTTCATAAAATCAAAAAGCGAATAAATTGTCATGTAGTTGAATTTGATGCTGTTGGAATGTGAGTGAGAGAGAGATTGAGGTCATCACTATATCAATATCATATATCTAAGCATATATACTCTGCATTTCTAATTATTATTGTAAATGTGTCAAAAAAATATTATTATAAAGTAAAAGGTTCATGTATTTATTAAGGTCTTTAAAATTTTAGAGAGAGAAAACATTTACCATGTAAAAATTATTAAAAATAAATTTTTAGTGTAAAATATATTTTTAAATAGATGGATTGGATATCCATCCATATAAAAATGACTAATAGATGGATTGGATAGTTTTTTATTAAATGGATCATGGATGGATTGGATTTTTTTAATATATTTTTAGTGGATCGAAATGGATTGATGGATTATTTTAGTCCGATCCATTATAATCTGAATCAAAATCCATCTGATCCATCCGTTTGCCACCCTTAATTTAACCGACACTTGGACATACTAATGAGACAAGACACATCAATACTCTAACAGTGTGTTCAGGATGAAGACAACCAGAGGGACTAACATGTCTTTCTTTTGTCATTTTCAGGAACTATTCAGTGAGTTTTTTTTTTTTTTTCAAAAACGAAAAGTGGTACCTCAAACATTGTCAGGGACTAAAATATGTCTTTTGTTTTAAAAAAATAATATTGATACTCTTTCTTCAAAGATCACCCTTTTCATGCAAGGGGTGTAATGCTACTTGTCATCTTCGTCGTATAGTTTGAAATATAGATAAAACAATTTTTTCCGTCTTTTAATTTTATTAATAATTTCAAATCGTATTTTTTAAAGGGGATTGTACCCCAGGCGAAGATTATCTATAAGGTTAGGGATTCGAATCCATGGGCTGTTACTTTAAAGAAAGTTTTACTTAACTATCACTCCCGGCCCGATATGGTTAGTCGCACAACTATGTTTGTAAAATACTCGATCAAAGCCAAAAAAATTGTATTATTTATGCATCTAAATATGCTAGCCTCAAATTAAATTTGCTTTGTGCCACTTGATGGTGCCATTGTAGGGATGTAATTTCTCTATGAACTGTCTAGATTTGCTTCACAAACTTCCATTTCATCCTATGTTTAATTTGGAATTTGTTTGATTTGAAAAAAATTTATTTGGTGCTTAAACCCGATGCTGCATGTATATCTCAATTGATGAAGCTCCCAATCTAACAGTCATCTGCGCTACACTCTCTGCACTCAAATCTTCTTTATCTGTCGCTGACTCTTGAGATTGAGATGGAAAGAAAACTTGAAGACGATGATGGTTGTGTTTCTAACTTTCTTAGGGTTTTCTTAGTTAGTGCTTAGTGGGCCTTAAGTCAAAACAATTTGCAACTAATATTTTTCTAATGTTTCTTATAAAGCCCGTACAACACACATGAGCTGGGTTGGGCCATCTGTTAACTTAGAGGTATAGGAAAACAAAAAAAATATGTAGACTAAAGAAACTCAATATCTATATAAATATTTTTAATATTATTAATTAATTTATATAGTATATTTTTGAAATTTTTTAATATATATCGAGTCAATTGGTTTAACCAGTGACTCGCTGGTTTAACCGGTAACCCATTAACAAAGTACCCTGACCAAGTTGATGAGCGGTCTGGATTTTATAATATTGCAAAAAATACATCATGAGACTTTGATTTATAATTTGTTCAAGTATATAGTATGTTCATTCATTCAAAAAAATTATTTCATTTAGTTGCTAGTGGCTCCCCCCAAATATTTTTGTCAAGGTCTACCAGGCTCCTCAACCTCTGATTCCGCCGACGAGCGAGGAGGCTAGAGCATGTACTAGTGAAGATGACCACCATCGTTATGCAAAAGGACTAAATTGAAATTAAAAATAATTTTGCATGTAATTTTTAGGTATTCTATTACACCAAGTTAAAATTAATGAATATTGGGTACTCAGTTCACGTTAATGAACACCTAAATCGTCCCTTTAAAAAAAATCAACCCTTAGATGAAATCAGATATATCATTATTCGAATAATTGTTACAAATTCAAATGATGAATTCTCATTAAAAAAATCAAAGTGTTATGGACAAATATGGAGTGAGTTAGGCTATTGATACTACCAAAATCTATCACATAGGGAGTGAATTAGGCTATTGACACCAATAAATATCTATCAACATTTTTTATTTAGGATTTAATTGACATCCATTGACAATGTAAATATTTTTTACACTGTTAATCAATCAGAAATTGACAATTCATTAAAAATCTAAATCTTTAACTATTATCCTAAATACCTTAAAAGTCATTCATATTGTGATTTCTGATTGGTTGACGGTACAAAAAACTTTATACGTACAGTGTTGTAACAATTAATTTTTTTTTTCTTTTTGGTAACCATGACATAGGTATGAAGTATCCACCACCGTTAGCAGTGACTAATTTCTGTAGGGAACCTGTTGGACACACAAGGTGGGTTCTCCCCTCCCAACTAGGTTTTCTACTTACATAAGAGCCAAGCGACTAATCTCTCGAGCCGGGTAGAACCATAAAGACGACAAAACTCTCTCTTAAGAGTTTTAACGATACTGCATTCTCAGGGCCAAGATTCGAACTCAAGACCTCTAATTAAGCTGGAAGAGATCCATGTCATCTCATTCAAGCATTATTGTACACCATAGAAGCCCATATTCCAGTGGAACAGAAATCCCCGCCTTACCAAGTAAGTACCAACGGTCATTTTGCCTTACCGCTCGTTTCGTTTATTTTTGCCTTATAAAAAGTTGAAAACGCACCACATTCATACGACAGCGTTTTAACTCTTTCATCTCCCTCGTGTCACAAGTCTCAACCTACCTTTCTTCTAGCTCTAGGGCTCGCAAACGCAAACCCTAACCCTAACCAATTGCGATAATCATTCCCCCAAAATGGCAATTGCACGCACTGGAGTCTACGTCGACGATTATTTGGAGTGTAAGCGGCATTTTTTTTCCCTTTCCCTCCCTATTTTCGCACATTTTTATATGAATTTATTTTCAATTTTTGGCTGAATTTTCCATTGCCATAGATGCGAGTACATTGCCCGCTGAGCTTCAGAGGCTGCTCAATACCGTCCGAGAACTCGATGAACGATCCCAATGTAAATATCTTCTCAAATTTTTCATTTTTTGATAAAGTTATTCTAAAGTGAGCTTATGCGTGAAGTGAACAATTAAGGGTGTATTTACCCTTAAATCATTAGTGGGCTAAGATTATAATGCATTTTAGAGCATCTCCAATGCTAAATGGTAAGCACTTTGGTTGCTTAAGTGGACCCCATAGTGCCACATCATAATTAAGCAACTTATCCATTTTTTACTCCAATGCTACATACAATTAGCAACCCTTAAGCAACCCAATTTTTTATTCTTTTTTATTTGTTATTGAATTTATTTTATTTTCATTCAGTTAATGTTGGCTTGAATCTTTCAAAAATAATGTTTTTTAATAGATAAGCAACCCAAGGAAGGGTTGCTTATATAAGCAATTTTGCTAAATTTTAAGCAACCATATGCACGGCTCCAATGGTAAAATCTGATAAGCAACGGTTGCTTATCGATAAGCAACCTGCACTGGAGATGCTCTTAGTTTAAATCAAAACACAAGATTACTTTAGAGGATTACTTTAGAGGAGTTTTTTCCCTTTTTGTTTGCTAGGAGATTACCCAGGTACGTATCTTTTTTTAAGGGTATTGGTACCCAAGTTAGTTGCCTATCATTTATTACTTGTTAATTATATTTAGGTCAAATTACAAATTTGGTCCCTATACATGACCCACATTTTTTGATTTGGCCCTAATAAAGTTTTTAATTCTGTTCTTACATGTGCAATCTTTAGTAATTTTGTTCCTGCTTTCTGTCAAGTTTCCATTGGTATCATTAACGGTTCTATGTGGCAAACAGAGACCCATGTGGATGCTTATTATGTAAAAATGCTCATTTCCCTCCAATCTTCAGGAACCGAAGCAGAAAAAAGAATACTTGAAGAGGAGCCAAATCGAGAGGGAGTACAATGTTGGAGAAGGCACTACAATCGGTCCACACACCACCATAAATCCCTAGACATCATGTCGCTCACAGAAGCACATGTCAGCACGCACTGAAATCTGAATCACGTTCCCGAAGTAGTATGTTTCCAATTTTGGTTCTGTCTGCTGGCGACAGTTCACTGTCATTCTAAACCTTGTCATTTTCGATACCATCAACTTCCTCGCACGTCATTGCATGCCATGTAAATGCACACATCGACTGAAACAACAAAACTTCAGTCGTTTCTGCTGCGATATGCGATTTCGAATTAACAGCAATCATAAACCAGTTCTCAGAAATTGTCGTAACCTTGTCGTTCTCTTTCTGGTAATGATCGTTTCTTCTTCATTATCAACTCCACGACATTAGCCTTCGTCCACTTCCAGTTACTAACTCTGGCTTTCAGTTTTTGGATGCTTTCGCTGCTGAAGCTGAATGTCACTTTCGGACCACCTTCAAGATCCAATATTTAGGGTTTTAGACATGATGGAAGGAGAAGGGAGCCATGTAGCATGCCCACAAGGAGGGTAGCAGGTTTCCATTTGCCATATAGGACCGATAGTGATGTTGTTTGAAACTTGACAGACGATAGGGACGAAATTACTAACAATTGCACGTGTAGGGACTGATTTTAAAGTGTTTGTAGGTATAGGGACCAAATAAAAAATGTGTGCCATGTATAGGGACTAAATTTAAAGTTTAACCTTATATTTAATAAGTTTTCAAATATATATATATATATATATATATATATATATATATATATATATATATATTTTATTGCGGATACTGTATCCTTATGGGTACCATGTCAACTCCTTTTTGTTAATTACTAAATTAGTAGTTTCTTATGTTTAGTGTTTACATCTTTGTTTGTCACTAGTCTTGCTCATTGTTGTATCTCTTAATGTTTATTTTATTTTATTTTATTTATTTATTCATTTTTTTTGGTTTTGTGTGTGATGGAAGCTATGATAAACCAGACCAGGCAGCAGACAAAGTACTGTGTGAGTTTCTCATCACATGGCTCTAAGAAGGGTAATCATGTCAGTGGCTATAATTATAATAGTAACAATTATGTGAATGAGGATGATGATGCTGCTCTTGAGAAAATGCGAAAGGAAATCGAGGCAAATCAGGATAGCGCATTAAGTCTATGTACTGAGAAGGTATTGTTGGCACGGCAAGCATATGACTTGGTGAGCCTTTTCCTTCTGTTTTTTATTGTATCTTTAAGTATAGCCTTTAAGTTTTAGAAAAGAGGGTTTAATGCGTACCATGTACAAGGCAAATATGTGATTTATTTCATTAATGGATGAAACCTGAAACAAGAATGATCGATGATGAGGAAGCTTGTCATAATTATTGCAGCAAGGGCTTTCCGTATGTGAATAAAATAACACCTATAAGATGCATTGACGGGAAAGGAGAATGCCTTAAAGATCTAAACTGAGAATTGGGATTTATATTACCTTCTTAAAACAACTTGCTAAGATTTACAATTTTCATATGATAATGAGCGTTAAAAAAAAAAAAAAAAAAAAAAAAAACTAAGAGGCATCATTTTACTATGTAAGTACTTTGTCTCTTTACAAAGAAGATTCCAAACAAGAAGATGAACTATATCTTTCACCTTCAATCTATTCATGTACAACCAAAACAATTAAGAGAATTTGATCCATCTAAGACCTTTATAAAAATTATTTTAAAAGGATTTGATTTTTTTTATTTTTAAAAGAGTAATGTCCTTCAAGTCTCAAGCAATTTTAAGGTGTGTCCCAGAAGTATCCAGCGTGTGTCCGAACTGAAATATATATTTTTTAATTGGACACCATATGAGTGTTGGAAAACTGTGCGACACTTCGACACCTGAAGAAGGAGTGTCCGTGCTTCAATAGTTTAAGGCATTAATGACAGGATAGGATCATTTTGTGGTCCAAGAGGCTACTAGAAGACTAGAATCACTTACACTAAGCAAAAACCTTATACCTACTCTGAAATAAAACAGAGCTCCACATTTATTTGCTAAGTAACAGAGTTCCTCAGTAAGTTATAGCACACTGAAACATTTCTTCACGTCTTTAAAGTCGGTACACCTGTACTCTTTTCTTATTCTTCAAAATGTTAGTTTTCACCTAATACTTGATGAGGCTATAATCATTTTCTTTCAGTTGGAATTTGAAAATGTATAAACTTGATAGTCTGATACTTCAGCTTCTCCTTCCTGCCTGAGAAGCCTGAACATCAAGGATGAGATCACTCTGTATGCTGCCTTCTGATAGTGTTACATGAGGAAGGTTTGGAAAGGAAATTCCAAATAACCCTTAATAACTTTAACCATCTGCCGTGTGATGATACCTTTATAGCTTTAGGATTTAGGAATTTCTAAGATTTTCTTATCCCTTTCATACGAGCTTTTCAAATTTATGTCATCGATATGCTGTACATAAGGAAGATTATTTTGCTTACTAGATTCTGCATGATTCCATATTTGTTTGAAATAGATGGAATGGCCTTTGGATGATTAGATCTTAGCCATAACATATCAAAGTAGTATCAAACATTGGGCTGCTTGACGTGAAAGTTTGGAAGTTGGAACCATTCATAGTATACTAATTTATTTTATCTATTTTCTTGATTCCTTTCCTTGCATGCTTGAAGTAGTATAACTAAGTAATCAGAAATTTTGTGAGTTTTAGATAACATGTGTGTGTATGTAGCTTTTGCTTTGTTTTGATGAAATGCTATCATATAATAGCTTCTTCAAATTCTTCTGTAGGAGCATTCTCATTCTTATTGTTTATGTGTTGTGTCAACTTACATTGATAGTGTGGAAAAGATTGCTTTGCATTGATTTGGAGATGCACTTTACTCATTGATCACAGGCACAACTCTTATCTAAGTCATGTTCATGTGATCCTTTTTTCTTTTTCATTTAGCTTCCTCTTATGCATAAAAGGAACATCATACAGCTAGAGTTTACAAGGTTCAATCTTTTTGTGTTTGCTTCAGATAGATAGCCATGTAAAACGACTTGATGAGGATTTAAACAACTTTGCCGAAGATCTAAAGCAAGGTAACCATGTAATTTGCATTCTGATTTATTTTATGTCATTTATGCACAACTTATATTTTCAAATTAACCTATAAAATTTGTATAATCTTGAAGTCTTGCTGCTATACTGATTTTGGTTTAAATATACCGGGAAAGGATCAAGTGTAAGAATGCAATGAATGTATTTTATAAGGGAAATACTTATGTCTTCACCTCATTATCAATGTGTCAATGTCCCCCTTCCCATATACCTAAAAGCAACAGGTTAAGGTTTAAAGTTGAATATCCAAATTTTCCCCAAAAGTATTATATTTTGTTTTCATTGATGCCAATTACAAGTATATTTGAATTTTTGAGGTGAAAGAGTATTTTGAAAAGTGCATGATTTGGTGTTCTTTGACCTGTATAAAGTAACATGTAATGCTAGATTAAAAAAGTATCATGTAATGCATTAGAAAGAAATAGTGACATTTTTTTATTTTTTTATTTTAATTTAGCAGACTTTTTATTATTATAAAAAAACCCCTTTCTAAAATGTTATTAAAATTAAAATGGTTTGTGGTACATTATCAAGTTATGTTCTCTCTTATATTTTGTCTTCTTTATCATTTAATTTTATCAGAGGGGAAAATACCACCAGATGAACCAGCAATTCTTCCCCCATTGCCTATAGTCCCTAAACCTGAAAAACGCAAGTTCTATGGAACACCTCAATCGAAGAGACTTGATTACAGGGACAGGGACTGGGATCGGGAGCGTGATAGGGACTTTGAGCTAATGCCTCCACCAGGAAGCCATAAAAAGGAATATGCAACTCCGATGGATATTGATCAACCCATTGATCCAAATGAACCTACATACTGTGTTTGTCATCAGGTTCTGATTTGTTTTTCATAATATATCTTATATTATTCTAATTCTCCCTGTGGTCAATTGCAATTTTGTCTTTTGTTTTTGCTTAAAATTATCTAGTAAGAAACTGAGGCAGTTTAGTTATCTTATCATTCAGGTTTCTTTTGGAGATATGATTGCTTGTGACAATGAAAATGTAAGTAAATTTTACTATGCTTTCTCTTTCTTTGGAGGAGTTGTGTTGGCAGAATGCAGGTTGTATTTGATCTCCCACGTCAAGCATATTACTATAGGGTCTTCATCCATTATTCCATTTAGCATTTTATAACTTTTTCAAAAGCTAGATACAAAGTTCTGCCATAGTTTATTTACAATGCTTAAGATATATTGTTTATGGGATCACATAAATATATCATGTAACTTAGCTTCTCACAAGGAAGCATGCAACTTAAAATTGTTTTGGGATAATTCTGTTATAATTTTTCTCTTTTGGTCTTAAGCATTTAGAGGGACTTTGAAGATAGTTCAGGAACTGTTTCTTTTATCCACACGCGCACACACAAAAAAAAAAAAAAGATAGTTCAGCAGCTGTCTGTATTCATGTATGAATAGGGTGAACCATACATGATGGATGAGAATGAGCTAAATGTTAAATTCAGAATTCTGCTTATGGGATTTTTTTTAAAATAAAATTCTGATATGAAAGAAATCAACAGGTGATGGTTTTGCCGCCACTCAGCGATAGACACTATATATGTTGGTATTAATTACCCAAGGTTAAGTTTTATATTACACACTTTCAAGTTTCAATGGTCCTTGATAAGCACTCAAGCACTTGGGAAACCCTTAGAGCTGGGTATGCGGACCGGTCCGGTCCGTTTAAGTCCGATCCGCACTGAAACGGATCGGACTTAAAAGTCCGCATGATAAATGGACTCTGTAAAACAGAGTCCGCATAACGGACTGTCCGCGGACTCGTAATCAGTTCTTTTTTTTTTTCTTCATCAAACATAAAAAAAAAAAAAAAAAATTTGCCAACCTTGTCAGTTGTTAATTCCTTTTCTAGACACAAACATAAACAGTTGCCCAAATGTGCAAACAAACCCACAGTTGCCCCAACTAAAGATGAATATATTGAATACCAAATATGTATATCCATTAGATAAATCGAAACAACAGGAATCCACAGTAACCCAGCAGCACAACCATTTTCTCCATTTTTAATAATCTCATGCCATTGATAATTAACATTCTTAAGATCCAGTACTGCCCTTGAGGGATCAATCATGGGTTTGTTCTCTAACAGATCTAAGATCTTCTGGCAAAAAAACAAAGAGTAAAAAAAATTATCACTGAGCACGAACCAGATGTGTCACGTATGATATCACTGAGATCTAAGATCAAACATGCCAGATGTGTGAAGGCCGGACGACGACGAGCACGAACTGAGCAGCGGCGACCGGAGCGGCGACGACCGGCGATTCACGAACGGTGGTGAGGCTGAGGCGGAAAGGTGGTGTAATTCGCAAACTTTGTGGTGAGGCGGAAGATGGTATGATTCGCGAACGGAAACACTAGGTGGAAGAGGCTGAGGCAGAAGGTGGTGAGACATAATGCAGGGTTGCGGAATGATGGTGAGGAAGGAGTGAGGACGTGAGGCTGAGCCACTGAGGAGGAATGGGGTTGAGGGAGTTAGGGTTTTTAAATCAAGATTTGAGTTGGGGGGTGTCTCTGAACCGAATTTGTGGCCCAATACAGTTTATTATTTTTTTTGTTAAAAGTGCACAAGTCCGCGGATGGGTCCGCAAATCCGCGGACCGGACCCAAAAAGCCCGCATTTAAATGGACTCGCATTTTAGGGTGTCCAAGTCCGCGCTGATTGCGGGTTAAGCGGACTGTCCGCGGACTCAGGTCCATATACCTAGCTCTAGAAACCCTCCCTTAAAAGTTAGCTGTCAAGGGGGCGGGGGGTTCTCCAAGTGCTTGTGTGCTTATCATTTAGTATCAGAGCTGGTTGTAGGTGTCTCAAAAGGGCTACCTATGGAGAGGTTGACTGGAAAGGCCGAGTGAAGCAACATAAAGTGCAGCTGCCGGGACGTCGGCTCTCAGGGGCTGTGCTATAATATGGACTGGGGTATTATGGGAATATGGGATGCATAAATCCCACATTGAGTAGTATGTGATGCTTTGTAGAGTACTTTAAGTGGCTTGGGAGGGTTCCCCAAGTGCTTGGATAAATTATTATATCTATGTTTTAGCAAGAAACTACTTATATATTCAGTAGCTTTTTCCTACAACATCACTGTTGAATGTTTATGCCTTGATTTTTCAAAAAAGCAACTTTTATGATTATTCCATTTTCGTTTTATATTATTGGGTTTTCTGATGATATTGTTCTTTCCAGTGATTGACTTTTCTGTTCTCTCACCTTGCTTATTTTTCACTCTGAAAGCTTTAATGTTTTTCTTGATAGTGCCAAGGAGGTGAATGGTTCCACTATTCATGTGTTGGCCTAACACAAGAGACAAGGTTCAAGGGAAAGTGGTATTGTCCTACATGCAGATTACTGCCACAATGTCAATGATGAACCTTAGCACCAGTTAAACTGCATTCATAAATAGTCATTGTTGTTTCAAGTAGATTTTTCACCTTTTAGTGAATGCACAATTTTAGGCTTGTGTTATGATTAATGGGGTAAGGTTTGTCGCAAATCCCCTTATAACACTTTTCCCCTCCCCAAAATATACGTGTGGGGTTTGAATTATATGTCTACTATTTTGCTTTGCGATTTGTGTCAGACACGGAGGCCATGTAGGCTCTGTCATGCCTTGTATAAAATCCTCTAAAATTGGGAGACGTGGTAGCTTCGGATTTGAATTTTGGAGTAGGTTAATTATATGTGAATGCAAAAGTATAGCCTCTGGTTGTACAAGATATATTTGTTTGGAAACCTCTTCCTATGTGTGAGAGGGTGACCAGAGAAAATGTTAAATGGGATGGAATGAAATAGTCTGTTCATGATGACACTGCAAAAGTCTACGCCTCTTCCTTTACAGTTTGTTCATGATGACACTGCATAGGCTGATTAGAAATAAATGGGATGGAATGCAATAAATAGTCATTTGTTGAGTTTGGACATTAGAGACTAATCAACCCTATGGTTTAATGAGAGATTACTAAACTAGTACGATTAAAGAGATATTCTTAGGTGTTCCCCAGGTAGGAAAAGTTATATGTACCGTTTAATGTTTATCACTTACTTAAAGGGCATGTTTGCTTTGTTTTTATTTTATGTTTTCATCAATAATTACAAAAATGTTATCTTATTTTTATTCTATTGTTCTCTTTTCAAAATTTTGTACAGGAAAATAGTTTTCCTATACAAATTTTAGAAAGTAGAGTGAAAATAAAGTGACATTTTTGCAATTACTAATGAAAATAAAAAAAATATGAAAATAATGCAATTGGTGGCATGCTTTATCTTGAAGGTTTAGGATTTCATTTTTGCTTATAGTCTTTCGTTAACAGGTTATCTATTAGCATGCTTTGTCTTGAAATAAGAATTCCCCTTCTCACTAAGCTTTTACTACTAACAAAAATATATTGGTGGCACCTAATAGCTCCAACCAACAACTCTGATTCTGTATGGTAGCTGAATGAATTGAAGTATTGTGATAATATAGGGCATCATGCAAGAATTTCTTATAATAGTATATTAATTTATGTTTCAAGTCAGGGGCCCATCTTTCCAAAAGCCATAGTGTAGATGCATATTTGGGAAGAAGGATTGCGCGGTAAATAGTAGGGTAGACAAAATCAAAGACCGATAACTATAAAAGGGATCACATTGATGATATTACCCCCCAACCAATATCAATGGTTACTGCTGAAAATAATAGAAAACTTATACTAGAATAAATTGCAAATGAAAAACCTGCAAGTCATTATTTAACTTCTTTTTATTTATAGTATTTAACATTATTCTTTTCTTTTTTGTTTGTGCTGAGATAGTATTGAACATATCCAATCAAACATAATATACATACTTTTTGGGAAGATCAATCCAAATCCTGCTCAAGAAACGAAAAAATTACAAGCCAAAATGGAGGAGAGGCAGAAGGGAAGAAACAGAGAAAGGGTGAAAGGAAAGGCTTTAGATATTAGTCAGGTAAGATTATCATGCTCAATAACTTGTGCTCCTCTCCAATCCTCACCAGGATTCACAGTCACAGGCACCAAGATTGAAGCAGGGCCAGTGCAGATAAAGTAGTCATTCCCATATTTCTCTGACAAGGAACCAGGGCTAGATACATAAATATCCTCAAAACCCATTCTTACCACCCTAAAGAAAAGCTCACGTCCCTGAAAAAATAAAAACATAACCAAACAAGAACTATTCAAATGATCATGTAGAAGCCTTCACTAAATTTGGTACATGGAAAACTTCTCTGCGTTTGGTTCCACGGTTGGAAAGATATAAAATTGATTTTGTCTCTTGCCAAACGTAATTTTAGTAAAAATGAGGTGTCTGGTTATTATCAGACAAAAATTGATTTTGCCTTCAGAAGAGATTTTGATTAGAAGCTACAAAGTAGCTTTTGCATTGGATTGAAAAATTTACACTAAATTTTGTATCAAACTTGCTTTCAAAATACAAATTCAGTTCAAACTTACTTTTATCAAACATTTATCCAAACGCATACTTAAATGCTTGGTTAGAGGTCCACAACATAATATCATTCTAACCTGATCAATGGTTTCATACTTGGAAGGTGGAGTGTGATAAAATGCCTTTGATCTTTCTTTTGGAGGGGCAGCATATATTCTACTCATCTTGTTCTCAAGAAGGGTAAGAGACAACTCTTGTTTAGTCCATGAGCCTGGCTTTGGTTCAGGCTCAGCACCAAAGGAAAGCCATCTTTGAGGCTCAGATTTCATTGCTTCTGCTGGAGTCAAGATTTGAAAAGGGGAAGAAAGAGGAGGGTGTGAGCAGAAAGAGCAGCTTCTGAGACCTTTAATTGCTGTCCCACCTCTTCTCTTGAATCTAAAATGGCTTAGTATAGCACTGGTTAGAGTGACAGGCTTGGGGGCTTTGTTCTTAACTATAACTGCTGTGGCACATTTCACTGGATAGAGGGTCACAACATAGGTGATGTCAAAAAATCTACTATTGCAGCTCAATTCAACCTGCATAAAAGAGAAAAGAATCAACAAGAAGAAAAAGTTCCAGTAGTTCGGTCAGAATGTTTGAAAGAAAAAAGACTAATTCTTGTTCTTTGTATCATGAGCCATATTAGGCTTTAAACCTTTAAGAAAAGGCACATAAATGACTTTATTAAGGCCCATTTGTTTTGTTTCTAGTTTTCCATTCTAAAAAATAATCTCAAAAATGTCACTTTTTTTTTTATTCTATTTCCTGTTTTCAAAAGTAATTTCTCTAATTTTTTTTGAAAATAGGAAATCGGAAAGAAAGCAAACAAGCTCTAATGCAAGGTTCCTTTTAAGTTTGAAGTATGGATAATGTACATGTTGACTTACCATTGAATTCAACTTTTTTATTTAGAAGAATGGGGTGACAAAAAAAAAATTCTAGACCACTTAATCATAAAAGACTCTTGATATCATATCATGAATCAACTCTCAAAAACTAAAACATTTTGGTAAAAGCCATGTGAATGGCTTTATTATATATCCAACACTTTGCTTGTGCTAAATGGTAAGTGGCAACTGATAATTCAGAAGCA
Source organism: Echinosophora koreensis (assembly GCA_035048595.1). Taxonomy (NCBI): domain Eukaryota; kingdom Viridiplantae; phylum Streptophyta; class Magnoliopsida; order Fabales; family Fabaceae; genus Echinosophora; species Echinosophora koreensis. The sequence continues at coordinate 5,519,427 of JAPCYP010000013.1, read as the reverse complement.
GATAGCATTTTCAAGAAAAAGGGTATCATAGGGTACCTGGAGGGCATCAATGGCATCAGAGTCAACATCACTTACAGTCCACTCTAAAGTGGAGGGTAGTAACTCTTTGGCACCAGCTTGCACTACTTCATTTAAGACCAAACCAATGCCACCTCTGGCTTTGTAAGGGCCTGTTTCATCAGCAGGAATTGTGTACAGAACCTCCTCAAATCCATCATCTTTCCAATAAACTTTTGGCTTGTAAGATGTTACATGAGCATCAGGTATCCTTAGGCTCAAGGAGCTTCCATTTCTGACTGTAAGCTCAACAATTGGGATGTTATCAGATTCCAAGAACTTGATGCCTTTTCTGCTGAATTTCTCATTGAGTGCCTCAGGATTGGAAAGAGTGGTTGTAGAGGTAGTAACAGATGTTGAGGAGGCCTTTATTAAATTAAGTTTGGGAAGAGATAAGGAAAGAAAAGAAGCCATTGAGGACAAGAAATAAGCTGCTCCTTTAACAGCTTCCACAGAGACTAGTGAGCGGCATGTTATAGCTAAGGTTCATCCTTACCTGCACACAACTGTGTGTTACGATTTTTATTTGCAATTGTATTATATGAATACCACGTGACTCTTTCTCAATGGTGGATATACAATATAAATTTAATTTTAATAGTGTTAAACTCTGAACCAATTATATGACATGGAAATCTATATTTTTTTTTTTACCATGTTATAGGTGTGAAGTATCTATCAGCTTCGTCGATGAATAATATCCGTCAGGAAATCTAGCTAACCACCTTTTAGTGGAGTTTTCTCTCTCAACCATGTTTTTCTATCCATAAGGCTCAAACCTTATGGCTCGACCTCAATAAATCTGAGACCTTGTTTAAGGGACATGAGCCTATTTCCACTCATCCAACATTATGAAATGACAATATATGATTGGATGTGATTATAAAATAACTTCACAACTAATCATACTCACATGTGTTAGGATATTTGATATTTCATACAATTGCGATTGAAAAATATAGTGGTTTTATTTGGGATAAAAAGTGAACTTTTGTTTTTTTTTTTTTAAAGCTTTTGCTTCCTCTATAGAATTTCATTTTTTTTTAAATTATTGAGTTAATACCTGAACTATTTGAGAATTTTTAATTAGGTTCCTAAACTAAAAAAATTTCTAATTAGGTCCCTGAACTTATAAAATTTTCAATTGAGTTCCTGAACTAAAAATTTTCTAATTGGGTCCCTGAACTTATATAAAATTTTCAATTAGATCCCTAATTAAAGTAAAAATATGAATATATAAAATAATAAAATGATAGATGATGAAATTTAATAAAATAATTATGGTTGGTATAAATTTTTATCGTGTGTACATGTAATCACAGTAATGATTTCCTATGATTTATGGTTTAAGGTTTTAAATTATTTTTCTTGTTAAACTTAAATAACGTTAAAAAAAATATTTGGAAGCCCTAATAACCTAAAAAAATTTGGAGGCCTAAAGCCCTTGCCTTAGTGGCTTTGGGCTAGGGCCGGCCTTGTCGTTGATGACTAATTTTCGTCAGGGAACCTGACTGACCATCTTTTAGTAGAGTTGTCCCTCCCAACCACTTTTTTTATCCACAAGGCTCGAACCTTATGGCTCGACCTCGATGAATCCGAGATATTGTTTAAGGGATCCGAGTTCAGTTCCACTCGACCATCATTATGAAATGACAATGTATGATTGGACGTGATTATAAAATAACTTTACAACTAATCATACTCACGTGTTAGGATGATATTTCATGCAATTGTGATTGAAAAACATGGTTGTTTTATTTGGGATAAAAGTGATTTTTTTTTTTAAGCTTTTGCTTCCTCTATAGATTTTTTTTTTATTTTTTTATCTGATATGTTCTTACCCTGTGGAAGCCCAAATGGGTTTTGAACTTGGACGAAAGTCAATCCAATTGGTCAATGGATGGAGGACAAGGAGTAAAACTCAGCAATGCCACAAATCTCCCTTGTTATCCATTTTGGCTTTTTAGTTTTATATTCCAAGGATAGATATTTTTTCGACTACTGCTGGGGCAGCCCTGCCCTCATTCTTGCAAATAATTAAGTTCACTTTGTTGAGTGGTTAATAATATCCAATACCATCAGGAAAAAAAGTACATGAATCGTGCGATAAGAAGAGAAATTAAAAATAAAATAGTCAGATATTAATATTAAATAAGGTAAAAAGCAAAAACGATCTTGATAATTAGGAGTGAGTGTGTTGAAAAGAGTGTGTTAGAGAGTATTGTTAACACTCCTGTATATAAATAGTGATTTCAGATGTACAAATTACATTCCTGTATCTAAATAGTGATTCTGTGGAGAGTATATGTAATTATTGAAGTACAACAAAACTTATTCAAATAGAATGGCTTGATCACTAGCAACGGCGGATCTTGATAGTTCACTTCACTTGTAGAGTTTCTAATTGAGTAGTGAGTTTAGGGTGCGTTTGATTCTCTAAAAAGGAGTCACATGATAGAATAATACTGAATAAGTAACTGAGTCATATGACAACTTTTTGTATTGTATATTGTTTGTTGGTCGATGCACAACACCAGCAATTTTGTGCTGTAGCTTGTTTGATATGTGATATGCTTATGTACTGGACAAAATAATGTAAACTTTACGATAATACCCTTTGTACTGTTCAATGTTTGGTTTACACTAGGAAAGAACATCGAACAAGATTTTTGAATTTTTTTAAATTATTCTATTATAACATAAAACTTGTTATAATTCTTTAATATTATTTATAATTTATTAATAAAGTGATGTAATTTTAAAAATTATTTTATACTTACAAAATTGATGAAATTCTTGTGTTTATATGGATGGGGGAGGCACACTGCAAACCTCACTTTTTTCAGATGTGTTATTGTGACAACTCCCACGGGACAATATACGGGACAACTCGCTACTGTAGCATTATAGTAGCGGCACTTTTTTTATTTATTTTTTTTTACAAATTCTGACTTTTTTTTTTTTTTACAAATTTTGAATTTTGTTAAAAAAAAATAAAAAAATAATTTCTAAAAAGACCCATTAACCAGATAATGAACTGAATTAACCAGATATTTGAACGTGATTAACCAGATATTTGCACATACATAACCAAAATTTTATTTCTCAAAAAAAGTCATTAACCAGATAATGAACTGAATTAACTAGATATTTTTTTACTTGATTAACCAGATATTTATACATACTTAACCAAAATTTTATTTCTCAAAAAAACCCATTAACCAAATAATGAACTGAATTAACCAGATATTTGTACCTGATTAACTAGATATTTGCACATACTTAACCAAAAATTTTATTTATCAAAAAAACCCATTAACCAGATAATGAACTGAATTAACCAGATATCTGTACCTGATCCAGATATTTGCACATACTTAACTAAAATTTTATTTCTCAAAAAGACCTATTAAGCAGATAATGAACTGAATTAACCAGATATTTGTACTTGATTAACCAGATATTTGCACATACTTAACAAAAAAATTTATTTCTTCAAAAGAAAGTTAAAATTTGAAAAAAAAAGTCAAAAATCATATAAAAAAAAAGTCAGAATTTGAAAAAAAAAAAAAAAAGTGCTATAGTAGCGCTGTACTGTTCAACTATATGGGTTGTCCCGTGTAGTTGTCTAAATGAGTTGTTAGAAAAACATTATTGCACTTTTTTTGTGCTCAAGACCACAAGTTGATGTACAAAAAGGAATTATCATGAAACAAGAAGTAACGTAAAAGCAGGAGAAAAACAGTTGCAGAGGAAAATCAAAGCAAAATTAAATGGAAACGTCTAAAATGCTCCCGCAGAACTCGGAGGAGTGGTACTCCAAGGGGCATATTTGGCATATTTTGTATTTTGCTATATAAGTAAAAAAAAAAATAAATAAATAAAATTTCTGTTACTGTTCATCATCTTCTCCCATCATCTCTGTCCCTCTCTCTTCCTCCTCCTTTCACTTCCCTCCTTCTCTTTCATTCCTCTGTCTCTCCTCCCATCTCGTCGACCGCCACAGTTCCATCGACCATGAGCATCAGCAACGTTCATCCATCGACCATCAGCAGCCAATGTTCTCCGCCCCGCACCTTCATTAGCCTCTCCGTGCGCCGCCTCAGATCCGAGAGGACCACCACATGCCAACATTCTCCGCCCATCGCCGCCTCAGATCCGAGGGGACCACCACATGCCAACGTTCTTCGCCCATCGCCGCACAATCACCACTTCATTTCCGGCATTGAAATCTGTCCCTTGGTCGTACCTCTGAGCAGCTCCGCCGGCACACCGGATTCGGCCGCAACCACCCGTGAGTTATTACCATGATGGCGGCGCCGGAGGAGGGGGAGGGCGGAGGAGAGAGAGGATGGAGGTGGATGGCGGTGGCAGTTTTCCCCTATGGGCGGCAGCGGTTTACCCCAAGGGCAGCAGCCTCACAGGGTTTTCAAAAATTAATTTTAAAATTTAAATTTAAATTAAATAAATTATTTTTTTGTAATACCTATTTTATCCTTTTAATCCTGACCATTGAAATTTTATAATAATAAATGTATGGTTGAAACTCATGGAGTATCAAAACTCTGAGTTCTCCATGGAGCATTTTAGACGTTTCCAAAATTAAAGAGTGGCATCTCACAGACGAGAATGGCAGGAGAGAGAGAAGAGCTTTGGAGATTGGAGAGGGACGTTCAGAAGAAAAGAGGCGCATGGGCAAAAAAGAAATCAAAGTGGTGGTGAAATGAAAAGTCTGAAGCGAGAGGGATAGGCGTGTCTTTTTAATTTATGTAGACACATGATAAAAAGTTGTATTGGGATTTAGTGGGTTACAAATTTATGAGTATTTGTCCGGTCCCCCATCTATTGTTTTGTGCTGTTCCATGGTCATTTTCTAAATCAAACACTGAACAATTATTTTTGTGCTGTCCAATCGCTATTTTTTAGCAAATCAAACACACCTTTGATGTTTTTTTTGGTGCGGATATGCTAATGACATTCATAAAGATTGAATTGATACTTTATAGAAAATTGATATTATATAATGTAATAAAAATCAATTAAAAGTAATAAAAAAAATAAAGTAAAAACAAACATTAATAAAATATTGAAAGAAATTAATAGTAATAAATAGAGAATTTAAATTTTTTTAATATAAATTTCAAAACAAATTATTTTAAAATAAATTAACAACGACCATTATTCTAATAAAAAATAATAGAAAGATTTACCTTGAAAATATCATCCTCTATTGGTCTTATTTTTTTTTTTTTTTTGATAAACCCTCTATTGGTCTTAATTGATTGAAATGGGGTGTCGTTTACGATATGCAAGGGAATTTAGTACACATCGGCACATCTAAATTGTCTTGGAGCAACCAATTATGACATTATTGTAACTAAGGACAAATTTTATTTATATTTATTTATAAGGCCTCCATGTGTCACATCTAAGTATATTGTGCACCAAGCTCGGAATTGGATGGAGATATTGGCAAAATGGTGACCAAGAAGAGGCAGCTCAGAACTTGACCTTGGCATGTGCAGCTGGCATTACCAAAATTCATAGGTCTCTTTTACCTAACAATCATAAAATGGAAGGCCTATATACACACGTGAATTCATGGGGAATTAATACTTTGATTAATTTTTGGTAACTATAATAACAAACAAAACATTGTTGCGAAAAGTCTTCTACTGGGGTAGCAATTGTCTGACGCCTCTAAAATATTTACTTGGTCCCCAACTTTTTCTTCTTCGCTCTAAAACGATCACCATATGAGGTTGACACACACGGATCATCGTGCTTATGGAAATAATGCTGGCATACGTTTTTCACTTACAGATTGAGGTTTAGGTAAGAAATTGGGGGGTTTCTGATTTCGACCACCAATTCACTTTCACTTCAAACCAAAATTGATTTCTTTCAAAAAATGGCAAAACCTTATTCCACTTGAATTAAGACACCATTTTACTCATGCACGTGTACAACAAATTGGAAGCATCAGATAAGCATGAGAGCTAAAAGCAAAAACCACTTTTACTTCGCAACCGATGCCTCCGGTTTCAGGTCATCATCCATAATCTTCAAATTCTTTATCGACCGTTGAATCAAGCTTACACATCTAAATCCCATGTATACCGAAAACGACGTTGTTGAAATAATAACCTTCTCCCCCTCTTTCTTTTACTTATTATCCTTCCATAAAAACCATCGAGGGCTTATTTCTCTCACCTTTACAAGAATATATATAGCCGCATTTCTTTTCTGAATTGCTTATGATTTTGCTTTAAGCTTTAAAATTCAACAATCCTTCGTTTGTTATCTGGTGGAGGTCTTGGCGATCTGAGAACCTAGCAGATTATAAGGTTCTTTCAAATTTGATTACTTTATTTCCTTTCACTATTGTATGGTATGTTTCCAAACCCTAACACTTGAAGAATTAAGGGTTTCATATCATTCTTTGAATTGTATAATTAGATTCACAATTTAAAAAATTTAATTTTCTAGCAATTACTATTGTTACTTCAATTCTATAAATGATTACTTTTGGATGTCTTAAGCTAAAACCCTGAGCAAAATTTTATTGGAAAATCATATATAGAGATGTAAATCAAAAACCATTCTAATCTTTTTTTCTTATATGCTTAAATTGAGACCAAGGTTTTAGATTGTGGTTATATTGCATTTACCACTATTGCAGACATTTGCATAAAGATGTGACCCATGCGGCCGCACCAGTTGTGGAAACTATCAAAGTCACAATGTTGCGGTCTTAATTGTGGTTTCAGACCTAATTTCAAAACCCTGATTGAGACTATAGGTTATCGATTGTTTATATGGATTGACGATTTACATTTCATGTAATTAAGTGTTTGAATTCTGTGAGCTGTATTAGTGATTTGTAGTATATTAAGCTTTTGGTCCAATGGTTATCTGGTTAGTTATCTACTACCTCAATAACACTTTGGTTATTGTAGCATTAGTGACTTATGGGCATAGTTTCAAATTAAATAGTTTTCTGTCATTTTCTCAAGAAATAGAAGTTAATTAAGACTCATCATGTTAGACATTATCTCATACAATCAATATAGTGCACACTAAGACTCTAAGAGAGATAGAAAAGACACTAGGGAATTTGAGACCCAAGGAAACATGGGTGATGTAAGGGCCAATATGGGATTTTAGGCTTGTAACAATGCTACACATATGGTAGGTGGGTGGGAAGGCAAAAAAGAAAATAAAGGGAATTAGGTAGAATATTAGGGGTGACCGGGAAAAAGAGGAGGACATTTTTAAAAGGTGTGGGACAAGTTGAGGATTTTCGTGCATTTTACGATCTCACTTCTATCCATTTTTTTGAGTTTTGTACATGCAGATGTCTGACTCCAAGTGAAGGAACTAGTCTCATACAAAAATGCTTTATAATTTTAAGTTCCAATCATAATAGTTTTTAGTGTGGTTGAAGATTGATATTCTAAGTTAGAATGTAAGTATTAATTATTAAAGTTTGGTCTGACCATTATTATTATTAGTATTAGATGAAAGGATTGACTATAGTTTGTACTCATTATAAATTGAAACATGTTAAGGTCATGGGATGAGTTTTAGTACCAGTTTTTCGAAAATTTTCAATTAGCAATTTCAATTTATCAAGTAAGTTCTCTAATTAGAAAGAGTGAGATATGTTGAAGATATAGAGATTACATGACAAAATAACTTGTAATTTTTAACAACCATCATAGTGAAGAATGGGTATACAATAAAACATGAGAGATCATAATTATTAGAAAAGTGATGTGCAGCTTTGCATGAACTTTTATTTCCTTATTTTTCATATTTTCTATTATGAAGTAGTTTGCAAATCTGATGGCTTGAATGAACAATGTTACATCCATCTTTTGTTAAGGCAAATCATCCATTTGCACTTTCAAAGTTCAACTAATTTCTTTATTTTGCATTCCAGCTTGAGCGATGGAGCAACGTTCTAACTACAATTTTGTTGCTCATGTGAGTTTTCTCTTTCTATTTTCAAGATATTCTTTAATCTCTATTCTTTTGTTTCTGTGTGCATTATAGCTGGACTTATCGTACTTTCAATAATATATGAATGCCCAAAAAATATTACTAATAATTGTTGTCTAACACATTTGTCATCTCCATAGAGTTATCTATAGTCCACAATATTCTTCATTTCTTCTGCCCTTAGTTTTTCATTTAACATTTTTCTAAAAAAAATTAGGTGAAATATTATGGAAGGAGACGAAAGAGTTAGTACGTAGGAAAGAATTTCTTCAAAAGCATTCTTGTATTATTGACACTGCTTGTGTTTTCTTGTGCATATATAAATGAAGCAGGGGAAAAATATTGACCATATAAGTCAATTGCCTGATGCCATACTCTCTCACATCTTCACATTCTTAAATGTGAAAGAGGCCTTCAGGACAAGATTGTTGTCCCATAGATGGAGATACCTCTGTGTGCATATGTCAAATCTTGTATTTGATTCTACATTCATCAATGGTTTAAATGATGAGCAATTCTTTGATTCTACTAAACTGTTGCCTTTCAAGCATAAATTTGTGGAACGAGTTGATCAATTTTTGAAGATGATCACAGTTCAAAAGCCACTAACATTGAAGGTATGTTTCCCGCTTGGACAAGAATTTGCTTCTCACATTGATGATTGGATCAGTTTTGCAACTAGAATGGAATGTGTGCAACTTGAACTTGATTTTCACCAAGGAATCAACGCTGATTATGAAAATAATTCTCGCCCCTACAATTTTCCGTGCCATCTTTTGCTATCGGGTGAAAAGTCCCAATTGAAATATTTATCCCTTTATGAGTGCATATTTCATCCTCATCTTGAAGTGGCAAATAGACTGGATTCGTTAAAATCTCTTACTTTGGATAAGGTACTTGTGGAAGCAAGTGACTTGGAGAATATTCTATGTGGTTGTTTGAAGCTTGAAATCTTGCAACTTATAGACTGTGAAGTATTGTCAGCTCTGCGCATTTGTAATCAAGACCTCGGGTTGAAGTGTCTTATTGTGAAATCCCTCACTATTGTGGCAAAAATTGAGCTTAGAGTCCCTAATCTTGAAATGTTTGAATTTAAAGGCTGGGTTCAAGATTTCACCTTTTCAAGGCTTCATCAGTTGAAAATGGTTGCTTTATCTATTTATGGAAATTATGAAAGAGGCTTGAGTCAACTGTTGGATGAACTTGCAGAGAATGTTCCTCATTTACAAACATTGTCTCTAGTTTGGTGTTTTGATCAGGTGTGTGGACAAATCTTTAAGGAAAGCAAGAAATTTTATTCTCCTAAGTATTGTTTATGTTTCCATTTCCATCTAGGCATAGTGGGGATGAAAATTTAAATAAATCAAGAATATGAAGAAGCTAAGTTTATCGTTCAGTTCACCATCAGACATTTGATCATTAAACTTTTGAATATAACAGATACCCTCTGTTTTGTCTACCACTTTTTATTTTCAATAAGAGTATCATTTTTTAACATGTTTGTTTTTCTTTTGAATATTTTATTTATTACTATTTGGCTTCTTCACGCAGTATCTAAGTTATGCTCACATTAACAGCCATACACCAATGTTCAGCAATTTAACTAACTTGCAAGTTGGCATTAAAGGAGATTGTGGATGGAATCTGTTCACATACATTCTTTGCAAGTCGCCCCAGCTTGAAGTTCTTGTCATCGATAAGGTTTGTTAAGCGTGATTATGCCTATCTTCTCTTCACCGGGTTTTATTATAGGAAAATTACAATAAAAGATTTCTTAATTAAGATATAGCCTAGAGGGAATCAGGGAATAAAGAATGGTCAAGTCCACATGTGGTTAATATGTGCCATTAATATTGGTAGCTATCATGTTTTATGCATTAGTCTCAAGTGCATGATCTTTGTTAGGTATTCTTTTTAGTAATTCTTACATTATTTTTACAAATTATTTCTCCTTGAATATACCAGGAATATACTCCCCTTATTGATGGCGAGCTAAGTTGGACGTACCCACAACTTGTTCCTACATGCCTATCATTCAGCCTTAACACAGTATGCTTTGAACAATTTAATGGTCATGATTGTGAGTTGGAGTTTGTAGGATATATCTTAAAAAATGCAAGTGTCTTGGAGGATATGACAATTACAATAACAAACTCCAGTGTAGAGGCAAAGGGACAAATTATCAACAAAATACAAGCTTTTCCAAAAAGTTCTCAAACATGTCAAGTTTTCTTTGATGGATTCAACTTTGCAAACCCTCAAGCAGTGCTGGATTACTAAATGAGACTCGATTGAGTTCACCTCCCCTTGTACCTCTTCCAGTTTCAACAGTAGCTAAAGTTTCAGCAGTTCTAATGTTTTGAGTGCCTCGAGGGGATCAAGTTTTGAAGGGCAAAGGAAGCATATGAGCCTCATGTGGGAAAGTTGCAAGTGGTTCTGTGAGCTTTGATGACCTTTAGCTCAACAGACATTTTATTTCTTTTTCTTTCTTTCATTTAGTTACTTATAATTGAACTCATATGGGGACTTATAGTTGCATAAGAATAATTATAAAAGTTTTCTTGATATAAATAAAATGGCAGTTTCCTTGAGTAAGATTGGCCGATTACTCCTAGTGGGTGTAATTGGGTTTGATGTCTCTATTTTTCTTTAAGTCACAAGACAGTGAGTTAAGCTTGAACCCACCTAACGTGACGTTTTTTGGGTTGGCATAATGCCATCAATAAGTGGTATTATTGCTAGGTGTTACTATTAATGCTGTGAATCGTATATCACACTTCTTTATTACTCCACTTTTTTTTTTTTTTTTTTTGTAAAAAAAATTAGTTAAGAAAGGGTGGGCGAAATAGGTAGATTGGTCCTATATGTTATTATTTTTTTTAATTCTCACATTGGTCCCGTAAGTTTTTTATTTTTCAAATTAAACCTACATGTTACGTTCCGTTTACACGTTAGGCATTTCCATCAATTTTGACCTTGCAGAGTTAGATCAAAAGTCACATGTTAGGTCAAAACTAACGGCGTTGGGTCAAAATTATTGAAAAAACGAAACGTAAGATGAAGGATAAATTTGAAGAAAAAAACTTATAAGGTCGATGTGAAAAGTAAAAAAAAAAAGTTTAGTATATAGTAAATAAACAGTGGTTGTAGCTCAAGAAACCTAGCATTCTTGGGCTTGTTTCAAAGCAGCTATAATTGCTCAATGTTGTCAAAAGCTGAATCATACAGCAAATTAGAAAAAAATTTCAATTCAGATTAGACTGAATGGTGTATGTTATGTATTATTACTTTTCTGGGTATTAATGTAACTACCTTAAAAACCCCATAGAATAATTTATCATTGAATGACAACGTAAAAGTGAGAAATTTAAATAACTTCAAATTAAACTAGTCTATATAAAAAATATGAGAGAGAAACCTTGAGAAAGAAGGTCTGAGGGCCAGAGAGTTTTAGGGAGTATTTTTGTTGGGGAAAAGTCTAAACCTAAGGTAAACTCACAGAATAAAATTGGTTCTATATCATACTTCTTCTCAAATTTTTTGGATAGCCATGGAATAGAGGAGATGTGGAAAATTTTCCATAGCTGGGGGAGAGTCATTGATATTTACATCTCACCAAAAAGGGACAAGTCAAGCAGAAGATTCGGTTTTGTGGACTTTGTGGATGTCAGCCAACCAAAAGTTCTAGAAGCAAAACTGGACTCTATTTGGATAGGGACTTACAAACTGCGTGTGAATCTTCCTCTTTTTGATCGAGGAGTAGTTAAGATGCCTCGCCCAGCAGGGAGATCTTTTAACGTTGTCGCAAAGCAGGTCAAACAACATGAGGTTAGGAATTATGCTTCGGCAGTATAAGGTGGCATCAGTAATGTACAAATAGGGATTCATGAATCTCCAAGGCATTCATGTACAAAAATCAAAATACAGGGCCAGTTATAAGTAATGTTTGGAATGGTCTGGATTTTGACGTCAAGGAGAAGGATATGGTTTGGCTGAGAGAAAGCTTTGTGGGTAAAACTCCGGACCCAAGGGAATCCATTGCCTAAGGAGAAAGCTTGACCTTGAAGGCTTTTTGTCTGTCACTTTAATCCCAATGGGAGGGAACTTGGTGCTTATCAGGCCTCTACAAGGGGAGAACTTCGAGAAAACTCTGGAAGGAGGAAGGTGTTTGATAAATGGTTCACTGACATTAGACCTTGGAATCCAGGATTAGTGGCCAAAGAGAGATCCATATGGCTAAAATTTATGGGGGTCCCGGCACATGTATGGGGTGAAGATTGTTTCATGAAAACGGCTCAACTATTGGGAACCTTCATTATTGTGGATGAATCAACAAAACATAATGTGAGACTTGATGCTAGAAGAGCTCTCATCTTCATGTCAATCACGGAGTCAATCAATAGAAAAATGGAGATCAAAGTGAATGGAGTTATCTACTCCATTAGAGTCATCGAGGAGCCGTCGAGGTGATAATTTTAATAATTTTTATTCGGATTGGAAGAACCAACAGTAAGAAGGTGCGTCTACTGAAGATGATGAGTCCCTTGCCGGAAGCGATTTCGCCGTGCCGGAGACGGTGCTATCCGGGGACGTTGGGGTCAATGACCTTCAACTGTTACATGCTGAACTTTCAAACAGAAATTTTGGTAAAGTCAGGAACTACGAGGAGGGTGCAGAGGGTCTTGATAACGATATCTTGGATAATGGGGATTGTCAGAGCGAGTCCGAAATTTGGGAGAAGTTAGCTATTGTGTTAGGCACTGCAGATGGGACAGGGGCGACGGAGGACGTAGGAAAGAGGGAAATCAGTGTTGTTGGTCAGGGGCCTATTCTGAGTCAAAATGAAGATGGGCAGGGGGATTGGGCCCAGGAGATTCGGGCCAAGCAATAGTGGGCCAGGAGAGCATAAAAGGACATGAGTTAATGGACTTGGGCTGCACACAATCAGAGTCTGGGGATTGAGAGCTTCTGATTAATTATTTGAAGAAGAAAGGGGCGAAACTTTGTTGGGCTAAGAAGATTAGGCCAACGAAATTGAAGGGAATGTGTGGAGGTGGGCCGATAACTTATCTGATTCCATCTCAGATTTCTCAGGCTCGAATTTGGGATTGGAGGACATCAACCTGGGTGAGGTTGCATGTCTCAACAATGGTGTAAGGTTGGTGTCCGTAAAAGCAAAAGTTCCGGTTCATAATAAAATAAAAGTATTGAAGAAGGTGATGGTTCTTCCGGGGAAATTAGTGGTGAGGGAGGAGATTCCTACAACAAAGGGAGGATCAAAGAAAAATATAGGGATTGATTTCCAATTACCAAAGAAAGTTTGTAAGGAGGTTCGCGAGTAGGCAAGGAAAGTGGAAATTAAACAAGGCAAGAGACCTATGGGAGGTCCTTCAAAGATTGTTTCTCCTCAGGTTAGTGATTCTTATGATAACCATATGAGAATAATGAATCGTTCAATTCTTAGATCTCAGGCTTACAGTGAGGCAAACAAAATTTCGGAGGTTGGCAAAAAGATTGGCTTGGTTGCAAAAAATAATGTTGTAGAAATTATTCAACAACTAGTGGATATAGAGATTAGGGTCGTGGCGGGGTTTCTCGGGCAGATACAATTGTCAGAGTGGGACAATAGGGTTCCCAATGCGGTTAGGTTCTTATAATATCAGAGGATTGGGGGGAGGATTAAGAAGGCTGCAATCAGAAATTTGATCAAGTTGGAAAAACTGGATTTTATATGCATTCAAGAGACCAAACTGCAATCTGCTGATGGTTTTTTGTGCCAATCTCTTTGGGGGAGCTCCAACGTTGATTGGTTATGCAAGGATTCATATGGGAATTCTGGGGGGTTGCTCTGCATTTGGAACAAAGATAGTTTTACTCTTCAAGACTCCTTTGTTGGTAATGGTTTTTTGGGGGGTTAAAGGTATTTGGGTGAAATTAGATACTTCCTGTTTTATTTTCAATATTTACTCTCCGTGTAGTTTTTCTATTAAAAGAGCTTTGTGGTCTGATTTGAGAGCTATGAGAATGATGCATAATGGATCCCCATGGTGTTTATTGGGGGATTTCAACACAATCAGGTTTAGAAGTGAAAGAAAAGGTTCTTCTTCTTCTTTATGGGAAGCTAGTGAAGTAATGGAGTTTAATGATTTCATTGAGGATATGCAACCGAATGATCTTCCTCTCATTGGGAGAAAATTTACTTGGCATAGAGCTGATGGGTCATGCATGAGCAGGTTAGACAGAATACTAATTTCAGATGAATGGGCGGCTGTGTGGCAGGATTTATCGCAATCGGGTTTGGAGAGAACAGTTTTGGATCATTGCCCTCTTGTATTGAAATCAGTTGTTAAAAATTGGGGTGCTAGGCCGTTTCGGATTATGGATTGCTGGTCTCTTCACAGCGACCTTGGTAGATTGGTAGAAGAAAGCTGGATGGACTTTGATGTGCAGGGATGGGGTTCTTATATAGTTAAAGAGAAACTGAAGCGACTGAAATAGGTTTTGAAGGAGTGGAACACGTCGTCATTTGGCAATTTTGACGATAAATTAAAAGTTACTATAGCTGAAATAAAAAAGTTAGATGACAAGCGGGAATTGGCATCACTTTCGGCCGAAGACTTGTTGAAGAGGAGGGAGCTTATTGATTCTTTTTGGAAGGTGTCTAGGATGAAAGAGTCTTTCTTGTTTCAAAGATCTAGGATCAAATGGCTAAAACTAGGAGACTCTAATTCTAGTTTTTTCCATTCATGTGTCAATAGGAGAAGAAGAGATAATGCTATTCTCAGTTTGAATGTTGGGGGAGTGTGGGTGGAGGATCCAGGTGAAGTCAAGGAGGAAATCTATAATCATTTTCAAGGGATTTTTAACCAACAAAATTTTTTCAGGCCGAACCTTGATGGGATTGAATTTAAAAAAATTTCAGCAATGCAGAGTGTCATGTTAACAGAGAAATTTACCTTGGTAGAGATCAAGGAGGCTGTTTGGGGTGTGAGGGGAGCAAGAGTCTGGGCCCCGATGGTTATAATTTTACATTCATCAAAAAATATTGGGAGGCTCTAAAGGATGGTTTCAGAAGGTTGGTGGAAGAATTCCACTCAAATGGAAGTTTATCTAGAGGCTATAATGCTTCCTTCTTAGCCCTCATCCATAAGAAGGAAAATCTTTCTGGCTTTAATGACTATAGACCAATTTCATTAGTGGGTTGCATCTTTAAAATTCTGGCCAAATTACTCGCAGGAAGGATGAGTAGGGTGATGAGCTTGATCATTTCTAACTGTCAGACAGCTTTTTTGAAGGGGAGGAACATTTTAGATGGAGTAGTTGTGGTGAACTAAGTTATTGACTATGCTAGGAAGAGAGGGAGCCCTTGTATGCTCTTCAAAGTCGATTTTGAGAAAGCATACGACTCAATAAGCTGGGAATTCTTGCTATATGCTCAGGAGACTTGGTTTTAATGTTAAATGGAGGTCTTGGATTCAGGTTTGTCTTCAATCGGCCTCAGTATCTGTTTTGGTCAACGGAAGCCCGACAAAGGAATTCATCATGTCAAAAGGCATCCGCCAAGGTGACCTTATGGCGCCTTTCTTGTTTCTTATTGTGGCGGAGGGTCTTAGCAGTATGATTAGGAGTGCGGTGGAGAAGAATATTTTCAAAGAGTATGTAATAAGTGGGAACAACCAAGAAGTGGTCGTTTCACATATCCAATATGCCGATGATACGATTATAGTGGGTGAGATGAATGTAAAGAATGCTTGGGTGGTCCAGTGTATCTTGAGGAATTTCGAGTTGGTTTTGGGGCTAAAGGTGAATTTTCTCAAAAGTTGCTTGATGGGCACAAAGGTGAGTAGAGCAACAATGGATCATGCAGCTGAAATTCTCAACTGCAAAGTCAATTCAACCACTTTTAAGTTTCTTGGTATCTTGGTGGGGGCGAACCCGAGGAGGGCTTCTACTTGGGAATCTTTGATAAACTCTCTGCAGAAGAGATTGATGGGTTGGAGGAACAAATACCTCTACTTTGGTAGCAGGGTTATCTTGATTAATGCGGTTCTTTCTAGCCTTCTGATCTACTATCTTTCTTTCTACTTGGCTCCGAAGAAGGTCATAAATAGGATCATTCAAATTTAGAGAAGGTTTCTTTTGGTGGGTGGGTTGGGGTGGTGGGGGGGGGGGGGGGGGGGGGGGTGGATGGTTAGTGAGATGTGTAAAAAGTTTTGTTGGGTTAAGTGGGAAAAGTCTAGGTATGAGGGAGGGTTGGGTATAAAGGATATTAGGCCTTTCAACCTTGCCCTTCTAGGAAAGTGGAGATGGAGGTTTTTGTCAGAAATAGAGTCAGTTTGGTCTAGAGTTCTTAGAGTTAGATATGGGGAGGCAAATATGGGGAGGGTTCAGTGGGGTGTGTCTTCTTCAGAGAGGGGGTTGTCTTCAAATTGGTGGGCTAATTTAGGTAGAATTGAGGGGGTGGACTCTCCAAAAGAAAACTGGTTTTCTTTGGGAATGCCTAAGGTTATAGGAAATGGGAAGGGGACTGCTTTTTGGTTGGACCCGTGGCTGGATGAAACTCCTTTGGCAATCACTTATAGCAAGTTGTTTGGCATCTCTACAGCAAAGGGGGCGACTATTTTCCAAATGGGAGAGTGGTCCGAGGAAACTTGGCATTGGAGATTTAATTGGCGAAGGAGACTTTTTGTTTGGGAAGAACAACTTCTTTCTTCCTTGTCGGTTTTGCTTAGCCTATGCACTTTGAATGCTTTTCAGGATGATCGGTGGTGCTGATTGGGCAATCAAAGCTCTCCTTACCAGGTGAATCTGCTTATGGTCATTTTATTGCTGTGGCTGGACAGCAAACCGATGCTGGTGTGTTTAAAATTCTGTGGGACAGCAAAGTTCCACTTAAAGTGAAGGCTTTTTGCTGGAGGGCCATCATTGATAGGGTCTTACAGCTCATAATCTTAATTGCAGAGGAATTCAGCTGGGTCAAGGTCCTTCTTATTGCTGTTTTTGCAGGAGTGAAATAGAAACCGCTTCTCATTTGTTTCTTTTTTGTAACTTTTCCTATAATGTTTGAATGTACCTTTACAATTAGCTAGGTTTTGTTACATTACTGGTTGGGAATTTGGGGGAGCAGCTTACTCAACATGAGAGTCTTGCTACAGGCAGATTATAAAAAAAAGGATGGAGGATCATTTGGTTTGCAACAATATGGGAGCTTATGGCTTCATAGGAATGAGTTGGTCTTCAATCAAGGAAATCTAGACTTTGATAGAGTAATTGAGTTGATTAAGCTTAGGGTTTGGTTATGGATTGATAGTCTTGTGAGGAAAGGTTGCTTCTCTTTTGTTGATTGGTGTTTAAACCCCATTGAGTGCTTGAAAGCATGTAACTCTAGGTAGTTTTTCATGACCTATTTATTCTGTTTAGGACCTTAGTTTTTCTACCTTTTGTTGGATATGAAGACATCAGCATATACTTCTAAAACTTTGGTTGGTGGTAAAGAGGTCATGGTTCTCTACTGTAATGTTTGGCGGGTGCTTTGGGTTTCAACCAGATTGCCCTGTGTTCAGTTTGGTAGGTTGTTTGGGGGGTATATTGTATAGCTTCTTCGATGCATCTTGTATATGGGTTTTGAGTACCTCTTGTACTCGTCTCAATATATATTTGGTTTATAAAAAAAAACACTGAATGACAATGTAAAAACAAAATACGTTTGCTCTGCTATGAAATTGATCACTAAGTAGCCATATTTTATTAAACAAGCCAAGAAAAAGCTAAAAATGAGATTGTCCACTACACACCAAGGTCACATAAGCCTAAGATAATTTGAATCTGAAACACATCTCACAATGGGAAAAGAAAATAAACAAAACTAACGCAAAAAAAAAAAAAAAAAGGCCACAGCCAAACTCAAAAAACAGAAAATGATGGTCATTGGTTCAACAGCTCTTGGAAGAGTCTTCAAGTGCTGTGGTTGATCCATTCCCTTCTAACAGCTCCTCTGCATTCACCCTTCCATCAGCTGCATCTGTATTAGCCCTTTCATTCAACAAGGTTCTATCTAGAGACTTGGGTAATGCAACTGTCCCAAATGTTATATCACTTGGCTTGCTGACCTATTAATGAACAAAGGATTTAAAAGGTTTAATAAGGAAGAGAGGCCACTTAGATACCATGATCCTCAACTTAGCTGAAATGTAGAAGGCAAAAACTAGTATAAGACATGTCAATTTTGGAGACTTTTTCTACATGACGCAGACGGCGAGTATTACCTGTTTTGGGAACTGTTGTTCCTTAGATTTTCTTTCATGAGTCACCTTTTCGCGGCCCTCATAAAACTCAAAATCATCCAAGATGCATGTTTTGCTGGAATATTCCTTGAAAATTTTGACTATTTGAATACCTTTCTCAAACTTAACCTGCAGGAGAACACATATAAGCATTTTTTCAGTTGAAATGAGGTGGGGTTAATAGGATATAATGAAACAAGTCATTGTGCAAATACCTCCTGAGTATCCCTACTATTTGTCACAGGTTTGTTTTCATTGTTTTCTAGTGTTATGTGCCTCAACACACTATTTGGGATATCCTTTATGACATGCCACTTCACAGAAAAGCAACCAGTCCACCTGTCTTGCTGCCAATATTCTACAGTTTTATCAAAATCAACAGGACCCGCCATCTCTGCTAAACCAACAAATTGCCCACTAGTGTTGACCTGTAGTAAAAATTACAGAAGGGGAGCAAGCAATTTAGTAAAACCAAGAAAATCTAGGAATTTACCAACTAAATGATGTGTAAAATACTCACTGAAAACAACAAAAATATGGGGCAGCCACCAGGCTTTTCCTTGGCCTCCTGATATGCCGCATCCAGCTTCTTGTTGCCATTGGGAGTGCTAGCCCAAACACCATATTTTATGCTTTTATGAATATCATCTTCGCTATAGGATTTGATGACAAAAAATTTTGCATCAGAATAATTCTCAGAAAAATCTTCCCCATTGTACTGTTCCTTATTGGGAACAAGAGGCACTTCCTTGTTGTCGCTCTTCATTGGAAGATCCTGTCCTTTGAGTAATAATGTGACAGGTCCAAGATTTTTAACGCTTCTATTATCAGAACTCTTGGCAGCTCTGGGTCCCTTATTCAGCTCACTAAAACCATCCGTACTTTTTTTAAAACGATCAACGCCATAGCCATCAATTGTGCCTTTATACTTGTTATCAACAATCCTTGATCCAGATCTATATTGGCTGTACATCCTGTTGCTTGGATACATCCTGTTGATGAATCCCGAAACAAGATCTAGCCCAGCTGGATGTCTGGAACCATGCAAGTTCTGCAACCACAAAATAGTATTTAAGTTGAATTTTGAATTGATAAACATATAGAAGCAATAATGTTGCAGAGAGAGAGAGAGAGGGAGCCGTGTACTGCAGTACATGTAACATACAAGGGATTATGAACATGTGGTAAGATAAATACGCAGAAATGCTTGAAACATAATCACAACAGCAAGCTGCTTGGACAACTTCGATTAAGAAACTACAGCATACAAGCAAAAGATTTTTATGCAGATAACGAATGAAAAAATGAACTGAAATACTTCAAGCTCACTTAGTCTGCATAGACAATTGCATGCATGAAGAGGGAAGACCAATCAAACTTACCGTGAACTGTGGAAGTGGCTGTGGAAGTCCATGGTTCCTTTGAGATGTAAAATCTTTGACAGGCACCATTGTTGAAGATAATCCAATCTTTGCTCCCTGTTTGGACTGCCTATCGGAAATTAATGACACATCTGAAGGGACTACTGACTGCGTACCATGAGTACTCATTCTTGGACCTTGATATCCTGACAAGGGAACATATGATGGCAAGCTAGCCCCTTGAAAAAAATCATTTGAATTCAAAGATAGGTGCTGGGAACTTGTTAAAAATGAATTCAATCCATTTTTGTTTGTACAATCACCATTAGCCATGGTAACAGTGTTGCCTTTATTCATAACATTTGATGAAGGGACATGATCAGCATTAACTGCAGTAGATATTTCCCCTTGTGGAACACTGATTTTGTTAGGAGCAAATGAAACATCACCAGAAGCTGGAGATTGGTAATAAGAACTAGGGTATTGGTACTGTTGCAGCCCATAGAGCTGACCATCATGTTGAATGGTTGGAGAAGAGGAATTGGGTGGTGGATACGCTCCGTATGGTGTATAACCATAACCTTGATGGTACATATAAGAGCAGCTATCACCATAAGCAGCCTGTCATAAGATACATAAAAAAAAATTTTAAAAAAAACCTCTTATAAGATTCATTAAGCCTTACCCTATCCTTTTATCTAATTTTATCATATGAAAATGATGAGAAACAAACCAAAAACTCGAAGGTTAGAAACAATAAAAAGGAAGACTCGAATCACTTCCAAGAAAAGCGACAAAAGAAAAAAAAAAAATATATTTTCATCAAAGTACAACTAGATTCACCAACAATTCTTGGATCAGAGATGAATAGCAGCAATTGCAAAAAATGCACAATCATTTAAAATCCAAAACAGCTACAACATACATAAATTTAAAAGATAATCTATATATGGATAACATAGTTCAGAACTCTCAGAAAATAATCAAGAATGATGTAGGAAGCAGCCAACATCCATCAACCATCATTTACAGCACCCTCCCCAGACCCTGCCAGGTGGGATGCTTGTGTACTAGGCCTGATAACAGAAATTAGCCACCATCCAATAGACCTTAGGAAGCATTATTTTTAAAACCGTTGCACAATGGATATAAGACAAAATTAATCGCTAGTCTGGTCACCAGAGAAAGAGGTGCTTACTTGAGGCATCCCTCCTTGAAGGTTCATATATCTGGAATAAATATCCCAATCACCTTGCCCATCATAACCTAGAAAAAAAAAAAAAAAAAAACTCCCAAAGTCATGTCATTTTTCCAGAAGGAATAATACATGTCTCAATCAACAATCTCTACATTTCTTTTAGGTAACAGCTTACCTTACCTCCATAATAGTATGCAGGAGAAGGGTATCCATTAGGCATGAAACATGGATTTGGACTGAATGGCCTGGACATCCCCTTAGCTTTACCATTAGAAAAAACAGGTCCATTCTACATAGAAATACACTAAAAGAATCAGTTACCATAGTGAAACGCCAAACACTACTTACTCTACACGCCAACAAAAAATGGTGTAGCAATAACACAATTATAACCTTCTTAGCAGGCTCAGGAACTCCAATAACCTTGGACTCCGAATCCAAGGACAAATTCTGCAGTAAATCTGCAGCTTCTACAGTAGTAAAGGTAAAGGAAAACCCTTTGCTTTTAACAGAACTATTTCATAAGAACAAAAAAATGGACACTTAAAATAACCAGCTAAAAAAAAACAGGAGAATATTTGACCAACTCAACAAATTTATACACTAAAGTAAAACTCATTAAGAGAAGCTAAGCATAGACAGCTACATACATACATATACATACACATATACACATACATATACATATACATCTATACACATACATATACTACATATACATCTATACACATACATATACATACAATAAATAAATATGAGAAAAATAAAAGGGGACTTTTGAATTTTGAGCAATTAACAACAAGGTTTTGCAGTTGCAGAGACTTACTCTACAGTGTGTTCCATATCTTAAAACCAACAATACTGTGATTATAGAGAGAAAGTATAAAAATAATATAAAAAAAAAAACAACAAATGAATCAATACATACAAAGAGAGTTGCAATTTGATGAAGGGAGAAAACCCCACATAAAGAATCAACATGTAAAAGCATATTAGAGAGGATTGAAGAGAAAAGATTGAAAATTTATGAAAAGGATACTGTCAGTGGATGGAGCAACAGCAGGCATGGCCGAATTGAAAGAAGAGAAGAAGGGTTTGATTAAGAGAAGAAGGGAAGAGTCGGCGCTAACAAAAAAGTTGCTTGAGGTTTTTGAGAGATTGAAGGGAACCTATTTATATGTCAAACAAAGGTTGCTCGCTTGCGCCTCTCTCTCTCCTTTCTACTACTTCTAGTACTAAGAACCTTTTCATTAAATTACTCTTTTATTATTGAGTTATGATATTTAAAACATCCAATTTCAGATATTTAGTTATTTTTTTATTTTATTTATATATATACATTTCAAAAATATACTAAAAAACTAAGGGAACATCATATGATGTCTCAAATTGGGTATTCAAATATAATTTCTGTTATTATTTGTGTTTTAGTGAATTTTTGAATGCATCTCGGCATTTTAAAGTTTTTAATTATATTTTTGTATATTAAAAGTTGTGAATAGGTTTCTATTAATCTAAGTTTTTTTTTTACCAAATATTAATCTAAGTTTTAAATACTTAAATTACAAATTTTTCATAATTAATAGAAATCAATTAAAAATTGTTTAGACATAGATACTTAACACTTAAAAATTATAAGTACTTACTTAAAAATTATTTTAGTTTATAAGAACTTATTTAAAAATGGAGTAAAATTATAGGAATCAAAAGATAAATTTAATCTATTTTCTCCACTGCAAAATCTATTTAATTTTTTTTTATCGGTGCTTATATGCCACCAATTGCCTTCGGAAATAGTCAACAAGTAGAAGCTTTTATAGAAATCTTGGAGAATGAGTAATTAGTTTTCATAACTTTGGATCAATATCCTCTGTGGTTAGGACCTAATATAATTATTGTTTTGGGACTCAATGGATATAACTCAGTTGGTTGTGCAGGCTAAACTTGTGGAGGGACTTAAGTTCAATCCCCGCCGAACACATCTTTAGGGAGGGGTAATAAACTTTAACTGTGATTTAGCACACGAGTAGAGATTAGTCTCATAGTGGGTTCAAAGAATCTAATGTTGTGGGGATACTTCATAGATCTACTGAGGAGACAAAGACCTTAATTACAGTGGGTTCCCAAAAAAAAAAAACTCTTCTTTTGGAAAACGTTATCAAAGGCTAAGAACTAAAATAGAGCTTCTTCTAAAAATACTATCTAAGACCAGAAACTAAGATAACACTTCATCTTGAGAAACAAAATCTAATATTGGAACCTATAAGATAGCGTTTTCTTCAACAAACACCCTACTTTTTTTCTAAGATAGTGTTTATAGAGCTTATTAAAAGAAATGTTATCATAATATGTTGTTTTTTTAGTTTGTTGATATACATTATGCAAGCATTCAGAGGATATTAATCCAAAATTATACTTGTTCATAAAAGATGAATTCCAATCCAGAGAAAAAACAAGAACTATTATAATAGACTACTTGCACAATAAAAAACAATAAATAATGAAAACATAAATGACAAGAAAGAATGGAACTTGTACTTAATTATTAATAAAAAATATTAATTACAAAAATGCCAAGAGAGACTGTTTATGAAAATTTACAAAACTAATAAAGAATGAAAACAAAACTGTCAAAATAGACTTGACAAAATTCTAGACCTTATGTCTGTTTCATCAAATATCTTTTGTACATACTCTTCATTGACATCATTTAGCCGAGAATCTAAGTAAGTATGACGTCTGAAGTCAAGGAAGTATTGCAAAATAAAACATTAGAATAAATGAAGTTAGAATTAAACTATTTTTGGATGGTCAAACTTAAGAACTTGGTAAATATAATCTAGGCAAAATTGTACTTTTGGTCCTTTAAGTTATTTATTTTGTTCAAATTGGTCCCTTGAGTTTATTTTATGACAAATAGGTTCCATCAATTAGGTTCGGATAATAACTTCTTCCTTTTTAATCCATTCCTTCAATTCCTCTCCTGGGTGGCACTTCCAAACATAGCTAGCTTGCTGACTGGGCATCTAAACATGAAAAAAATAAATTTTTAATTAAAAATATATAATTAATAAATTAAAAATTAACTAAAAATTAATACAATAAAAATATGTTCATCTTCTTTTTCCTTACCCAGATCTGGTTCTTCTTCCTTAGCCGAATTCGGAAAGAGAGATCTAAAAACTTGAAGAATGAGAAGGATTTGAGGCTGATGGGGAAGGAGATGACGAGGAGGAGGCGGATGAAAGGGAGACAGGGGAGGGTGGCGGAGAAGGCAAAGGCGGAGAGGAAGTCAAGGAAGAAAGAGTGTGTCAGGTGGGAGACGAGGAGAATAAGGGGAGAGGGGAGGAGGATGGCGGTGGGCGTAAGGAGGCGGAGGAAATAGACGGCAGTGCTTCAGGCGACGATGGTGGTGGAAGTCACTGGTTTTGAGAGTGTTAAAGTAATTTGGTGATGGATGTGGTCAGATTCAGTGAGGAAGAGGGAAGACAATGAGTCAAAGGGAAAGTCATAGGAATTTCCTAAAGGAGTCTCAAGGTCAAACTCCATGAATGAATTCGTTCAGTTGTGGTGAGGAGCAAGAAGGAATGACGACATTGCTTCAGGCGGCGATGGTGGCAGAGAAGATGATGGTGGAGGAAACAGATGATGACAGAGGAGGAAATAGACGATGGTGCTTCGGGCGGCGATAGTGGAGGAGAAGATGACGATGCTTCGGTGCTGGTGGTCTTTGCAGTTGCAGAGTGCTACTGTATTAGGGATATGGAAGGGAAAAAAGAAAAAATATTTATTAATTTATGTCTTTTTTAAATTATTATTTTTGCTTGCTTATATGCCCAATCAGCAAGCCAACTAGGTTCGAAAATGCCACGTAGGAGAGGAATTGAAGAAAACAAATAACTTAAGGGATCAAAAGTGCAATTTTGCCTATAATCTAACTAACTAGAATAATGACATGTTGGTGTAAGCCTAGAGGCCAAACTATTTTGAATAGATCAATATTTGTATCATGAATGTAATCATATATTTGATATATGAATAAGGCATTCATTTATTATGTTATTAGTTTATAGCATATTAAACTCCTTAGAATAGGCATTTAATGAGATATTAAGTACGTGGCTTAATCGTGATACCTCATTGAATAATAGAATGCTATTTTTAAATATTCGAAGTCGAGTATTATTGTTAATTAGGGCGACAATAATACATAGAGACTATTGGGTGAGTTAACTGATGACCACATCTCACGGGTCATGGATTTGTGATATCAAGTCAGCATACATTTATAAATATTAAGAGTAATATTTATACCAGATGACCCACTATGAGAATACTTCATAATAGTTATGTAAGTGTCATAAGTATTCTCATGGCGACCATAGTGAAGTAGTCCTTCGACTTGAAGTAACTACGATTCCTGCATGAAGAGTTGTATACTTTAATGCTACCAAACGTCACGCGTAACAAGGTGATCATAAAGGTAGTTATTGGGCCTGCAATAAATCATGTTGAGGAGTGTGAGTGGTGTAGATAGGATTCGTCCCTCCTACATAACATGGGTAATGTCTTGAGTCCCTCGATAGAGCGAGACGTGAAATAAGTGTGGCCACACGGAAGTGGGTCAGTATATGATATTAGGCCCATTTGTGATTACACGTCTACTCGGGGATCGAGGAATAAATAATTGAACGTAACAAGGATGACACTCTTATGCTTTGTGTTCAATTAAGACATATGGACGAAGGGACATTTACTGCACGATAAATTTTGGTCACGGTAAGACTAAAATCGGATCACCAATACTCTCATCTGATTGGGTAGTAATGATGCATTGCTAGATGCCGCTCATTATTTATAATATTTAATATTATAATTAATATTTAATATTATTGCTAACTTAGGAGGAGCCTATAGGGTCACACGCATAGAACAAATGCGGAGCAATTATATTGATTAAATATGATTTAATTAATATAAGGACAATTGTGCTTGTAGTGTACAAAGCCTAATATGATAAGCAGTTAGGTCAAAGGGAGTTGCTAGCTTATAAATAGGCTAGTGCACTCCCCTATAACATAGTCTTGCTAACCGTGCCTACCCGTAGCCGTCGGCTAGCATAAGACGCATAGCTCCGACGCCCATTTGCTTGCGTGGATTAAGTAGAGGTGCCGCCCCTTCGTGGTCGTGACACTAGTGATCCAAACGAAAGCACGCTTTAAGAGGTGAACACAATAGCCCTCTTGTGATTCATATTTGTAATGCGCGATCTATAGGGATGATTTTCTTCCAAATTGATTTCATAGGAATTATCAATTGCATACATGATTATGTACAAGACTTTGATTTTTGTGGATATTTTGAAATCAAACAATTATTTAAATTGGTTTTTGAAATCAATTAAAATTCATTACATGATTTTTTTTTCTGATTTGGAAATCCATCAAGTATGGTATTATTTTGAAAATTGATTTCATGAAGATTTTCACTTTAAAATTTATTTAATAATTATAATAATAATAAAGTGTTTATTATTATTATTTTTATTTAGCATCACGGTGATGCCTACCCCAGGGTTTCAGACTCATACCCATGGAGAGAGTTCTGGACAGCCAAATGCACCAGGGGTGGATTTGCCCATGGACGACGAGGAGAGTCATGGATATACACCGCCTATATCGGATGATGAGGAGGACATCATCGAGTATATGTCTGACGACCGACTTATTATTACCCCGATCGGTAGAGGGTAAGAAACTTTTCAAATAATGTTATTTTATTGTTGAGTTTATATGTATGTGTATTTAATTGTTCTCCATGTTTTATTGATAAGGTTCCTCCCGTCGAGGAAATCCGCTGATTGTGTCAAATATGCGGTCACATCTCAATTTGATCAGGCTTGGAAAGATTGGGGTGAGCTACAGGACGAAGATCGGGCTCGATTCTTTACGACTTTTAAGGTATTTTGTACATTTGAATTTAGTTCCATTTTTTAGTTATTTTTAATGTTTCTTTAATTTATTATTATCATAAAAAACATTATATTCTCGAAATTTACAGGAGAAGGCTGCTTGGAGAGTAGAACATCCCGATCAAGTTGAGCAAAATTTTCATCACAAAGCTAGCAAATGTCTTTCAAGGTTGATGCAGAGACAACGGTCAAAGGGAGAATGTCCAGACTGGTGTTTCCCACCCATTTGGGAGGAGCTATGTGCTTATTGGGCTAGACCTGCATTCAAGAAATTATCCGCCCAGGCCAAGCTCAACAGGGCCTCGGAAAAGGGTGGGAGCCTGCACACTGGCGGCAGCATCAGTCATCCAGAGCACGCTCGATGCCTTGTAACTTCAAATATCATATTTTGTGATTTCATTTAAATTTCGTTTATATTTAGAATGTTTCAATTTAAATATTAACAAGTTTTTTTTGTGCAGGCTAGGGATTTACGCCGTCCCGCTAAGCCGAATGAGCTTCATGCTCGTACTCATACTAGGAAGGATACCGGCGACTATGTAGATTAGCGCTCTAGACGCACTCAGGTGATTTACACATCTCTTTATTGGTATTTATTTTTACTTTATAATTAACAAAGTTCTGGTCATTTTGTATGATGATGTGCGTTAATTTTAATGACAGGAGGAGTATCAAGCTAAGTTATCTCAGGTTCGGTCTCAGACAGCCTCATCTTCCCCTACCACACTTGACCCAGAGGTGGAAGCCCAAGTGGAGTTGCAGACATGGGTTGAGGTTGCTGGCGGTAAGAAAAAGGGGCGCATTTACGGTATGGGAGACCTCTCTAGCAACTATACACGCGGGTGCTCTAGCGTCTTCACTCAGCAGAGTCGAGCATCGTCTAGTAGGACCCGCCAGTCTCAGGAGTCTGTGGAGGCGATCAATCGACAGATTATGGAACAGCTAAATATGATGGCAGCTACACAGAGAGAGCTGATGATGCGTTTTGGAGCCAGCACCTATCAGCCACAGTCGCAGCAGGACCAGCACCTTCACAGCACCCCTCAACCGCAGCAGCCGTCGTCCCAGCCACCTTCGTCCCAGCCTGAGGGTCATCAGCAGATCGATGATGAGGAGGGTCGATCCTTTACAGACTTGTTGAGGGGTTATAGAGAGGATTATTAGATTCTTTATGGTTATTTTGTATGATGTACGCACTATGATGTATGCACTTTGTCAAAACAATTATTAGTTTCTTTATAATGTACGTACACTTTGTTAAAAGAATTTGGTTTTTTAAGTTTCGTTATGATTAGATTTCATTTATCGTTTAAATTATTATTCATTTATTATCATTTAGAATTATTATTTATTTATATTAGTAGAAAATTATAATTAAGAAAAAAGTTTATATTAATTATGAATTTTATATTAAATAATTGATTAAAAATAATTCATCTTTATAATAAAAAAAAATTAATTATTTAATCTGGTGATTTGCGACGGCCTGGCCGTCGCTAATGTCAGTGATTTGTGACGGTCAAGCCGTCGCTAAATTTTTGTTATTTGAGATGGCCTGGCCGTCGCTAATGTTAGTTTTTTGCGACGGCCAAGCCTTCGCAAATCAGCAGAATTTAGCGACGGCCAGGCCGTCGCAAATTATCGACGGTCTTTAACAAACAGCCGTCGCAAAACTTTTGCGACGACCCTATAAGCGATGGATTTTCGACCGTCGCAAAGCCGTCACAAACAGTAATTTTGTGACGGATTTTGAGTTTTGCGACGGCCTTTGGCCCTCGCTAAAACCATTTTTTCTTGTAGTGAGTGAGACCAAGATCTATATTTCACCTAGTTTTAAGTCAACTTTGGCTGATCTCCAAAAACTTAGTTATTTAGGTAGGAAACTCATTTTCAATTACATCTCATGTAACTCTTGCATAAGTTGGGTGAATAACTCTTATTCTAATTCATCTCATGAATTAAAGCCCAACCCAACGTCTCTAAGCCTTTTGATCTTATTGAATTTGGCTTAGTTAAGTTAGAACCAATGGATAATATTTGGACATTACAATTGTCCCATCGCATCTTACTAGTTAAGTTAGTCTTGATGAGTGCCATCATTGTAAGGCTCTTAAACTTAATATTTCCTTTTGAGGGATTTTTAATTAGTGATCTCACCGGCGTTGTATCTCATACAAGGCGTCTCTCACCATACATGCATAATTGCTTTTATACATTTAATAAACATATACAACATTTAAAACATACATGTATACATACATTTCATGCATCATATACACAAACATATGTCTCATACATTTCATGCATCTCATATACAAACATATAAGAGAAGGTATTATAGTTATGACTTTCTAATGTGCAAGAATTAAATAACTAATTATTACAATTCTTTGACCCTCGAGCAAACTTATCAAGCTTCTTACATGGTGTCATGGTATTGCCTCCTCTTCAAATCGACCAATTTAATAAATAATAAAAGGCTAGACACGCAGGTCGTATTTAAACAAAATAAATAACACCAAAATCTAGGGCCATAACCATATACCTAAAATTAAAATATTTGTGGTGGACATGGTGTAGGAGCAACAGGTGGGGGTGGGGGGTGCCATATCATGTGTAGGCCAAGGTGTTGGCGGAGGGCGTGGTGGAGCAGATGTAGATGGGAGGGACACGAATCCTTCATCGACCATCCGTGTCACGATACGGGGTCAACCACGATGGCGTGCCCCTCCAGTAGATGCCTTACCCTTTCCCTTATCAGCCATTTCTATAGTGAAAAATGATACTAATAAAATAAAAATAATCTTCATCATCACCAAAACACAAATTTGCACATGATGGAGATTGATGCTAATAATAATTAACTTAAAGTAACCAAAAACACAAATTTGCAAATATTGAAACATGATGCTAATAATAATTAACTTAAAAGTTATGATAATGACAATACAACTTAATACAAAATATATCACTACAATAAATAAGCTAATTATTATTCAGAATTTGAGCCAGTGTCATATTCAAAGTCATCTTCATCTTCTGCATCTTCTTCCTCTTCATCATCTTCCGTCGAGTCGGCTTCTTCAATATCTTCATTCGGAATGACTTGATTTGATGTGAAGATGGAGGCGTCCACTTCTTCCCCTACAACTTGTGTGTCTAGTAAACAAGGGATTGGTTCAACTTCAATTGCTTCATTTGCATGTGACATTTCATCCGTTTGATATGGCTCTTCCAACTCTGAAACATCCACTTCAATGCGACCCCTTGGTTTTGTCTTGATTGCAACACACCAACCTTGTTTGTCCCTATGCGTTGCTGGATAAGGAACATAGTATACTTGCCTCACATTATGTGCCATGATAAACGGATCAAAGAAGTGATATTTTCTCCTCATTTGGATGTCCACAATATTATATTTTTTATCCACTTTAGTACCTTGACTAGATGGATCGAACCACTTACAATAAAACAACACTGTTCTCTTAGGATAATCTAAATAACGATACGACAACTCATATATGTGTTGTATCACACCATAAAAGTCGTCTGCACCTCCGCCTGACTCACCCTTTACGTAAACACCACTATTTATTGTTGTTTTGTCTTCTGTCCATGATTGAGTATGAAATTTGTATCCATTCACAAAGTAAGTGTGCCATTCTTTGACAATTGTTAGAGGACCATCAGCCATGTTTCGTAAGTGTTGATTAATGATTGTAGGTGCCTCACTGTAAACCTATTCACAGAGTTGACAATAAGTTTTTTATCTGCATACATTTGAGTGAATAACAGAATGATAGTTCGGTATAATACTTACTTGTTGCTTAAACCATATTGGAAAATCTGCATGAGTACGAGCAGATGCATCTCGGTTGCTTATGTTTTGAGATGACAAGAATGCACTGAACATATATGGATATAAGTTATGACAATTAACATATGCTATCGAAGGAATAAAAATTATAAACATATATGTACTCATGATATGGTTTAACCTCGGCACAATTTATTAATACATGAACATGAGCCGAGTTCCACTCTTCCTTCGTTAAATAATGTGTCAGCTCCTTTCTAGAATGACGACCGGGAAGGCAAAAAACTGATAAGGTTCCGGGTAGTCTTCCACTTTCGTTTTCCATTTCATTCCTTCTAATTGTTGGCGACAAAACCATGTGTTTGAAATAATGAGAGCAGAAATGAGTTGTCTCACGATGCAAGTAAGACGCACAGATCGAACCTTCAACCCTAGCCTTTTTTTTCACCGAGTGTTTTGACTCGCCCATGAATCTATTGAAAAAATGATGATGTTATTATTAATTAACTAACATGCATGGAAAAGGCTAAATAGTATAGATATTTATATTACCTTTCAAATGGATACATCCACCTATATTGAACTGGACCACCAAGTCTGGCTTCATATGCAAGATGAATTGGAAGATGCTCCATTGAATCAAAGAAGCCAGGGGGGAATATTCTCTCCAACTTGCACAGTATGAGTGGAATGTTTTGTTCCATCCTGATCAGATCGTCTTCCTTCAAAGTTGTAGAACACAAGTCCTTGAAGAATTGGCTTATTTCAGTGAGAGCATTGATTACATGGGGTGGAAGCGAACTGAAGGCGATGGGAAGTAAGCATTCCATAAACACATGACAATCATGACTTTTCATCCCATGCAATTTGCATCTTATAACATCAGCACATCTTGCCAAGTTGGAAGAATAACCATCAGGCATCCTGAGCTCCTTTATCCATTGACAAACTAACCTTGCTTCCTAGATAGTCAAAGTATAATTGGCCTTTGGCTTGTACATCTTCCCATTAGCCTAATGTCTTAGCTCCAAATCCGGTCACCTGCAGTACAACTTTAAGTCCATTCTAGCCTTATCGTTGTCTTTGGTCTTACCACGCACGTTCATCACAGTGTTGAAAATGTTGTCAAAGAAGTTTTTTTCAATGTGCATTACATCAAGATTGTGCCTCAATAAATTATCTTTCCAATATGGAAGATCCCAAAAAATACTTCTCTTTGTCCAATTATGCCACTGCCCGTAATCATCTAATCGGGAAACCCCGGCTTCAGTGACTTTTGGCAAGTCCCTGACTCTACTCCAAATCTGTTCTGGTGTCAACCTCGGAGGCGGTCCATCTGTTTCAACAACCCCTTTCCTGAAGGCGTTCTTATTCCTTCGAAATTGATGGTCGTTCGGTAAGAACCTCCGATGAGAGTCAAACCAAGACGACTTCCCCCCGTACTTTAAGGTAAATGCCTTTGTATGCTCCATACAATGCGGGCATGCAAACTTCCCATGCGTCCCCCAGCCAGACAACATGTCATACGCAGGGAAGTCATTAATTGTCCACATCAACGCTGCCCTCATTATAAAATTTTGTTTCCGAGAAATGTCGTACGTCAAAACACCATTCCACAACCTCTTCAGATCATCAATCAAAGGCTGTAAGTATACATCAATGCCGGCCTTTGGATTAGATGGACCCGGAATCAGACAAGTCAAGAACATATATGGCTTTGACATACACATTTCAGGAGGAAGATTGTAAGGGGTAACAATAACGGGCCAACATGAATAAGACGAGGCTGAGGCTTGGATATATGGGGTAAAGCCATCCGAGCATAACCCCAGTCGTACACTGCGAGGATCCCCTGCAAAATCCGGATGCACCCGATCAAAGTGCTTCCAAGCTTCACCATCAGAAGGATGGCGTAACACTCCGGCTTTCCTCCTATTCTCATGGTGCCAAGTCATTTTTCCAGCAGTCTGCATCGATGCAAACATCCTCTGTAATCTAGGAATGATTGACAAGTAGAACATAGACTTTACCGGAACTGGTTTCAGATTACTTCTACTTCCGGTGCGCTGACGATACCTTGGCGCATGACAAAATCTGCACGATACCAATGCGCCACATTTCTATCGAAATCATTATCGTAAAAGATCATGCATCCATTCTCACAACAGTCAATCCTCTTGGACTCCAATCCCAACTTGGACACCAACCTCTTCGCATCATAATAATTGTTTGGTAATCCTCCTTTGAAAGGCATCCCGGCCAAAACCATTTTGGCAATGAAATCCAAGCCCAACTCGGGTATGTTCCAATTGGACTTGGCAGACAACAGTTGAACACACATCGATAACCTCGAGTCGGGGGACCCTTCCCACAAAGGCTTATTTGTCTCTGTTAGGAGATTATAAAATTTTTGGGCTTCAGGATTAGGGGGCTCTTCTGTATTATTTGACTCAAACGACCCGGGCATCATGAGAGCGTCACACACCATCTCCTGCATGGAAACAAAATGATCTTCATATCCAACTTCTGCACCACTACCTGAACCACCAGTGCAATTCTCGTCAATGCCAAAATTAAATTGCGGCATTTCTTCTCCATGGTTTGTCCAAATCCAGTAATTAGACCTGAACCCAACTTTATACAGGTGGAGCCTCACATCGTCTAAACTCTTAATCCGTGTACAGTCACACTTCACACAAGGACATCTAATCACCCCCCCCATTGTTATAGGTATCTTGCTGACTTGCCTTGGTAATAAATTCCTCAACACCATCTAAAAAAGATTGTTTCAACCCCCCTCTACGTGGATAAACCCTATCATACATCCAAGTACGATTTGAAGGAACAAATTCCATCCTCTGCATTTGACCCAAAAAAAGATAACTATATTGAAAAACATATATCCGAGATAAAAATAACTTATTATAGTGCGGATAATTACTTAGCTTTCATTTTATTACTTATTGTCACAACCCAAAAAAAGGATCCGTGACCATATTTCAATGTATACCAAAGAAATAATGCAAGGATGATCATATTTATCAAGAATTGCTCATTTAGAATCATAACTTGTTTTACAATCCTTTCAACTTATGTCATATTCTCAATTTCATTTCAACAATGTTCTCATCCACATCTATACATGATTCAGTTTAGCACCCTGGCCTACTTAATAAAGCTAATCACAACAGAGCTATTGCATGTAACATCATGCCACACTCCAGACATACTCATCTAAATACAATTCTGCCACTTAATTTCATAATACCAAAGGGATGTTAATGAGTTTGAACACGTTGTCACCAATATTTGATTCTTCTATATACATTTGAACACTAACAGAACTAACTACAAATGACATACGAAACAACAATTTACACAATAAACAAAAAAGCTTAATATAACAATATGCATTGTTTATTAAATTGTTTTTTTTTTTTACTGAATTTATTAAATTGTTTATTAATATAACAATTTACCCTCTTTTATGAATTGTTTATTAAATTATTTACTTGGATTAAATTACTAATTTAAATGGGCATTGATAATTTACTGACATTTTTATTTATAATTTGAAATCATTCATATATTTGACTATGAGTTTTTTTTTCCTTAAACTTTATAATAGTTTGTATAAAACTGTTTATGTTTAGAAGTTATTTTAAAGTTTGATTTTTATTAATAACGTAATTCTTTACATTGTGTGTCACAATTGGATCCTTTATAGTTCACTCTAATAATGAATTAAAAGGTGCAGTCAAAATGCTAATTAAAAACACAAATTAGTGCCAATTATCAAAAATCATTTATGAATTTTAATAAACGCCAATAATGATCCAAACTTCAAAACCAAATAAGAATTAAGGCAATAAAAAATTGTTACCAAAACATACCTCAATTGTTGATTTGTATGCTATAACCTCTTTGATATTTTAATAGGCAGTGCAGAAGGTTCATTAGTAAACACCACTATTTTTTTTTTCCTTTTCCATTCTTTAAAGCTTTTAAAAATATATTCATAATATGGGTAAAAATCTGCATAATTAATAAATTAAGTCCCGGCTCAATGCTTATTTTTGTCGTTTATCTAACCATATAAACTCTGCTTGAATTTAGCAATTTACTGAGAAGAGATAAAGCCAGAGAATGGCAATAGCTGCAACACTTAATTGAGTTTAGAAACAAAACATAGTACATATAACACATAATTTCCATGGCTAATAATGTTGAATAGAAAATTTCTACCAAATAAATGAATTTTTTCCCTCAATATATTCAAGGGGAAATGGATGTCTTGGACTAAAAGAACCATAGTCAGCTTATCCCGGTGTGGATATTGTGAAGAGCGTTTTGAACAACATAACAAAACTTATTCATTTGCTTGACATTATACATATTTTTTAATCCCTATGATGAAGGAACGAAAATGAAAGTAAAAAAATATGTGATATATACCAAATCAGTGTTTATTTCAAAAGAAAGAACCCTGTATCACACAAGTTTCACACTCATTTTCATCACTATTTACAACAACTTTGACATACATGCATGGCATCTCCAAACAACATATAAATAGCAATTTCAACACAAATTCAATTAAGATAAAATAAAGACAACAAATTGAAACAAACCTGGGAGCAAAAAGGAACTGGGACGTGGTGGTGTGTGGTGGTCCTGTGGTGGTGCGAGGTTGCTGAAATTTTTTTAAAACAAGTAAAACGAATGAAAGTGAGAAACATAAGGATAAAGAAAGTGAGTATAAAAAAGAGGGACTTACATTTGCCGGAAATGTGGTGGTTTGTAGCCGGAATGGTCGCCGGAACTGGGAGAAGCTGGGTTGCTCACAAGGAAAGGGGGGAGGAGCTAGGCGCTGCTCACAAGCTGGGCTGAAATGGTGCAAATGGTGAAGTGGGGGAAGGGGAGAGGGAGGGTTCGATTATTCAGAATGAAGGGCATTTTGCGACGGCCCACCGACGGCCCAAGCCGTCGCTAATCTGCCCTCTCCCTTAGTGACGGCCTTAGCTGTCGCAAATGGTATGGACGGCTTTGGCCGTTGCAAATGTTTTAATTAATGACGGCCTCGACCGTCGCAAATTTTACTGACGGTCTTGGCCGTCGCAAATTGGGCGCCATTTTTTAAACCAATTTTGCGCGATTATTAGCGACGGTAATTTGCGAGGGTGTCCCAGAAAGCCGTCGCAAAACATTAAAATGCAACCAGCTCCGTTTGCGCCTGCTAAAGCCGTCACAAAATTCCGTTTTTAGCGACGGCAACAGAGCCGACGCAAATAATCCGCGGCAAAATTCAACTTTTCTTGTAGTGACTAGAAAATCTTTCAACGGGATTTTCCGACTCAATGATTAGGGTCATTGATTTGAGTAAAATAGTGGGAGCATATTTAACAAAAGACCTTATTAAATATGTTTTATCCTGATACTTATATTCTGGATGTTTCTGTAATTAGAATTATCATTAAATAAAACACTATAATTTATCACTGTGATTTGTCGTTGAGAAGGACAAGATATCCGAAATTAAATTTCTGGATTGGTACAAGAATTTGACTATTGTCCTCAAGTACGAGAAAGAGTTTTATGTTCTTGAGTAAATGATTCCTGAGCAACCAGTTCTAGGATCGAAAAGATGCTTACGAGAAGCATCAAGTCGATGTCGTGAGTGTAGGATTCCTCATGCTTGCAATCATGAAGGCGTATGATATGATCATGCACCTCAAGATGTTCTATTGAGAGCAGGCAATGTATAAGAACCACAAGTCTTTCCGACCCTTTTTCAGTTTCGAACTGGCAGAAGGAAATCCAGACAGTTACCATGTGCTTCATGCTATCGAGTACATTGAGAACCTGGTAAGCTGGGATTTCCTTTAGGCCAAATGTTGGCCAGTAATATGATCTTGCAATTGTTGCTGGATAGTTATAATCAATTCGTTATGAACAATTCTGACAGACCTCTACCAGAGATTGAAAAGGAAGTTAAGAACTACCGAGCAGAGTCTTACAGTAGAAAAGGATAGACTATTGTGATAGTCTTGAAAGGGAAAAGTCTTAAGCCTGGTAAACAAGGAGAAGAACATGGGCAAGGACAAGTTCAGGTCTAGTACTTCTGTCTTGAAGCTAATAGGCAAGGTTGCAAAGGAAGGTAGTAACTTTCATTTCGGTTTGACCGGACATTGGAAGGGCTGCCAAAAGATACAATAAAGAGTATAAGAAGGGGGAAGGAAGTATGACTTCCTCTTTAAGCATTGTGTTGTAGAAGTTAACCTACTTCAAAAATCGTGGGTATTTGATACCGCATGTGGATCTCACATTAATGTGAAGGATCAAAGGGAGTAGGATGTTGACTAAAGGCGAAGTCAACATGTGAATAGGAAATGGAGCAAAAGTTGTTGCATTAACTATAGAAGTTTTGACTTTGCCTTCAGGGCTTGTTTTGGAACTAAATAAATGTTATTATGTTCTAGCTATTGGTAGAAACATCAGTCACATGATATTTTCTATGCTAGCACGTTTTTGGATAATGGACTTTGTGTCCTTATTCCTCATATACCCATCTATAATATAAATGCGAAAATGGTCAAACCAAGTGATTTGAACCCTACATGCCTTTGGCATTGTCGTTTAGGCCATATAGGTGAGAAACACATCTCCAAGCTCTATAAGGATGGACTCTTGGACTCATTCGATTATGATTCATTTGATGTATGCGAATCTTTCTTGTTGGGGAAGATAACTAAGACCTCATTCACCAGGCAAGGTGAAAGGGCCAGTGATCTTTTGGGCTTGATACATAGTGTAAGACTCAATGAATTAGAGATTATGATGTATGACAAAGATATCATTTAATGTGTGTGCAAGTGTTTTTAGTATCCAATTGCAAAGACAAGTATCAAGCTAAGAATATCAAGTTCAATGAGCAATTCAAAGAGGAATTTCCAAAGAAGGACTTGAAGATATCAAAAGAGCAACAAGCAAGGCAAGGATCAAAGGAATCATCAAGACAATGCTCAAAGGAAGATTAGATTTAAGTCTTAGATGATCTGTAAGAGAAGACCTCTCTTAATCACAAATAGCTCTTTAAAAGACGCATGAAGAAAATCATTTTCATAATCTGCATTAAAAAGGAATAAGTTTTAAAGAAAATGATTTTTGGAATTTATCAAAATTATTTGTCAGTACAGCCATGTATTCAATGGGTGTATACCTTATTCTGGAACTGACAAATGAATAAAAGGTTTTTGATATTCAGTACATAGATGTACTACACCTCTGTATGTCATGAAATCAGATCAATTATAAATAGTTAACTGAATACAGCCCTGTACATAAGCTATGTACACGTGTATTCAAGTTTCTGAAAAATCTGATGTTCATTAATGCATAGATGTACTGATTGGGTGTACTGGTTGATTAACCAAGATCGGTTTTTAAAAAGGCACGTATAGCCATGTACTGCACATGTGTACAATCACTATCAGTATGAATCTTGGCTAATACATCCCTGTAGTCAACCCATGTACAAGAAACCTGAAACAGTTTAACTGAATCTGTTATGATTCCAAATCTGTTTCTAATCAATCCAAAACGGTTACAATTTATTTTCTATATATACTGGGATTGAAAAAACACTCAAAACATAACATAATAACACGAAATTAAATTGAGAGATCAACTGTGAAAATTATTCATCATCTTTCTTGAGCTTTATTGTGAAAAAGAGTGTTCCTTCTTATTAGTGCTTCAATTTGTGTATTCAACTTCTGAGAGTTTAGATCAAATCTTTTTCTTTCTACTGAATTGTAAGAGAGTGGGAATCTCTGTGTGATTAGGGTGAGGCATCCCTAAGGTTAAAGGAACATTGAGGCTTTTCACAAGGGTGTGGTATCCCAAGGTGGAAAAGTGCTCTGTGGTGTTAAAGGTTTTTCAAGCACCTGGGTAAAGCTTGTTTGATTAGTGGTATCTCTGAACTCAATCTCTTTTAATTTCTGTTTTATGCACATATACATACATAAACTGAATTCTTGATGTTTAAAGTTCAATGTTGATTTTAGTCTTTGATCTGTAATATCTGAATTGAATCTTGTGATCAAAACTGAGTTTATTAAATCTGACCTTGAACATTGAAACTGAACTTATACAATCTGGTCTTAACTGATTTATGCTTAGAACTGAATCTTGCATTACAAGTGATCAAATCTGAATTAATTAGTTTCTGTTCTTAAACACTGAACTGAACTAATTTCACTTGTTCTTGATTGTTGATGTTAAGTTTGAATTATGGACAACCTGTTCTTGAAACTTAAAGACTGAGTGCATTCTGTGAAACCTGAATGTTAAAGTTTAGAACTTGATTTCTATTTTATCAATTCTGTAATCTGCATTTTCTTATCCTCATTGTTCAATTCAAGAATTTGTAAAAAGCCCTTCACTGTTTTTATTAAAGATCATGAGGCAACAAACTTGTTTTGAAAAGATTTTTAAGAGGGAAAGTTTTAGAAAACTCAATTCAGCCCCTCCCCCCCTCTTGAGTGTTTGAAGCCAGACCAACACATAGCGATGTATGTGGGCTCCTAAACAAGCCTGCTAGAGGTGGTTATACGTACTTCACATTTACTGGTGATTTCTGTAGATATGGATTTGTGTATCTTATGAAACACAAGTCTAAAACCTTTGAAAAGTTCAAAGAGTTCAAGAATGAAGTGGAGAACCAACATGACAAGAGTACTAAGGTCATACGATCAAATCGTGGTGGAAAATACTTAAGCCAAGATTTTGGTGACTATCTGAAAGAGTGTGGGATGGTGTCCCAACTCACACCTCTTGGAATGCCACAATGGAATAGCATGTCCGAAAGGAGGAACCGCACCTTGTTAGACATGGTACGATCATGATGAGTCATTCAGACCTTTCTGACTCTTTCTGGGGTTTTGCTATACTTACAACTGCATTCACTCTTAACCATGTTCCACCTAAGGCTGCTGAAAAAGATCCCATATGAGATATGGATGGGTCGAAGGCCCAGTTTGTCATTTATGAGGATTTGGGGATGTCTGATTTATGTGAAATGTCTTATGATGGATAAACTTAGGCCAAAATCAGATAAGTGTATATTTGTGGGATATCCTAAGGAAACCAAATGATATTATTTCTATAACCCCTTCGAGGACAAAGTGTTTGTCGCTAAGACTGGAGTGTTCCTTGAGAAGGAATACATCTCCAAAGGAAACAGTAGGAGAAATGTAACCAAGTACCACAAAATACTGACCCGCTTACAATGGAAAAAAAACTGGTTCCACAAGATGTTGTGGTTGAACAGCTGGTTCAAGTAACACAAGACTTGCATAGGTCTAACAGGCCACGTCATCAACCTGAGAGATATGGACTTCTCCTTACTCAAGAAGTTGATGTGTTGCTCATAGATCAAGATGAGCCTATAACCTAACAAGAGGCCGTAATTGGCCTAGAATCTGAGAAGTGGCTTGAGGTCATGGGATCCGAGATGGAATCCATGTTCACAAACCGGGTATAGACCTTGGTTGGGCCACCCGAAGGGGTAAAACACAAAGGGTGCAAGTGGGTCTTCAAGAAGAAGACTGACATGGATGGTAAAGTGAGTACCTTAAGGCGTGACTGGTTGTGAAAGATTTCAACCAAATTCATGGTGTAGACCATGATGAAACTTTCTCCCCAGTAGCGATGCTTAAATCTATTCGGATTCTGCTTGCTATTGTTGCATACTATGACTATGAAATCTGGCAGATGGATGTCAAGACTGTATTCCTTAACGGGAATCTTCTCGAGGATGTGTACATGACAAAACCCAAGGGTTTTGTCCATCCAAATAATGCTGGAAAGATATGTAAGTTGTAGAGATCCATTTATGGATTAAACCAAGCTTTCCAGAAGCTGGAATCTTCATTTTGGTGAAGCTGTGAGACAGTTTGGATTCATCAAGAATGAAGATGAACCTTGTGTGTACAAGAAGGTTAGTGAGAATGAGATTGTTTTTCTCGTTTTGTATGTGGATGACATTCTACTTATCGAAAACGATATCCCTACACTGCAAAATGTGAAAGCATGGTTTGGGAATTTTTTCCCGATGAAGGACTTGGGCGAAGCTTCCAACGTGTTAGGACTCAGGATCTATAGAGATAGATCGTTGAAATTACTAGGCCTTAGTCAGAGTACATTATGTACTACACCAGTTATCTTGTATGCTTTGAGCATGACAAGAAGGTACCAATTAATATAAGTGAAGGTCACTGATCTGTAGTTAAGAACATCCTTAAGTATCTGAGAAGAACTAAGGATACATTCTTAACAAATGAAGGTGAGGAAGAAGTCGTTGTAGGGTGTTACATCGACATTGTTTCCAAATCGATAAAGATTATTCCAGATCGTAGCCTGGATTTATGTTTTGTCTTAATGGTGGCATTGTATGCTTGGAAAAGTTCTAAGCGTGAGACAGTTGCAGATTTTATTATAGAGGCCAAGTATATAGTTGTCTTAAATACATAATTAATGGTCGTTTGGATCGAGAAGTTCATTTATGAACTAGGAATAACTCTTAATTTTGCAAACTCCGTTGATCTCATTGTGATGATGATAGAGTAATCACATAAGCTAAGGAAACTTGATCTCACCAGCGATCCGAACATATACTTAGGTGCTTCCATCTCATTCGATAGATGATCGATAGAGGAGAGATGTGAAGATGGGAAGAATGACAACACTAAATAATATGCTAATAGAGTTTCTTGCTCAGTGGTAGCATGACACTCACACTAGATCAATGGGTGTTAGATTGATGCCGGATTGACTCTAGTGCTAGTGGGAGATTGTTGGTGTAAGCCCTAGAGGCCAATCTTTTTTGAATAGATTATTATTTGTATCATGAATTTAATCATATATTTGGTATATAAGTAAAGCATTCATTTATTATGTTATTAGTTTATAGCATAATAAAGTCCTTAGAATAAGCATTCAATGAGATATTAAGTACGTGACTTAATCGTGAGACCTCATTAAATAATAGAACACTGTTCTTAAATATTCGTAGTCGGGTATTATTGTTAATTAGGGCGACAATAATACATAGAGACTATTGGGTGAGTAAACTGATGACCACATCTCACGGGTCATGGATATGTGATATCAAGTCGGCACACATTTATAAATATTAGGAGTAATATTTATACCAGATAACATACTATGAGAATACTTCATAATAGTTATGTAAGTGTCAAAAGTATTCTCATGGCGACCATAGTGAAGTAGTCCTTTGACTTGAAGTAACTACGCTGCCTGCATGAGGAGTTGTATACTTTAATGCTATCAAATATCACACGTAACAAGGTGATCATAAAGGTAGTTATTGGGCCTGCAATAAATCATGTTGAGGAGTGTGAGTGGTGTAGATAGGACTCGTCCCTCCTACATAACAGGGGTAATGTCTTGGGTCCCTCGATAGAGCGAGCCGTAAAATAACTGTGGCCACGCGGAAGTGGGTCAGTATATGATATTGGTCCCGTTTGTGATTATACGTCTACTCGGGGATCAAGGAATAAATAATTGAACGTAACAAGGATGACACTCTTATGCCTTGTGTTCAATTAAGACATATGGACGAATGGACATTTACTACACAGTAAATTTTGGTCACGGTAAGGCTAAAATCAGATCACCGATACTCTCATCTGATTGGGTAGTAATGATACATTGCTAGATGCAACTCATTATTTATAATATTTAATATTATAATTAATATTTAATATTATTATAGTATTTAATATTATTGCTACCTTAGTGGGAGCCTATAGGGTCACACGCATAGAGCAAATGCGTAGCATTTATATTGATTAAATATAATTTAATTAACATAAGGACAGTTGTGCTTGTACTGTACAAAGCCCAATAGCGTAAGCAGTTAGGTCAAAGGGAGTTGCTAGCTTATAAATAGGCTACTGCACTCTCCTATAACATAGTCTTGCTAACCGTGCCTCCTCGTAACCGTCGGCTAGCACAAGACGCATAGCTTTGATGCCCATTTGCTCGCGTGGATTGAGTAGAGGTGTCGGCCCTTCATGGTCGTGGCATTAGTGATCCAAACGAAAGCATACTTTGAGAGGTAAACACAATAGCCCTTATATGATTCATGTTTGTAATGCACGATCCATATGATTAGTTTTCTTCCGCACTGAGATTTGATTTTAAAAGAGGATAATCTCATGAAAACTCAACATGACATACATCTGAGGTATATTTGTTTGGTCTTGCAAAATGATATCCTTTATGAATCTAATGATGTTGTAGCCACATTTGAAATTGTATGGTTGACTGGGGCACTATAAAACCAAAAAACAAAATTAAATTAATGTTGGAGAGATAGGGGAGAGCAAGGGAGGTTGGAGGGATCCATTTGGTTGGGAAATATAACCAAAATTTCACCCCTTCTATTTGTTTGGAGAGATCCATTTGGTTGGGAAGATCCATTTGGTTGCCATCTCTTCTAGTTTCTCATTTGATATGAGGATGGAGCACAAACCCACATTCTGGATTTTGTTAGCATTCACATCCTTTATTCTAGACTTTATTAGCATTCACAATTTGGATTTTTTGTTGAGTCGGATTTCTTCCATATTTCCCAAACTAGAAAGGGAACTCCATAAATGAACAACATGACAAATTCAAAATGAGTTGATAAAATTTTGAGTATGAAGGATAGGAATAAAAGGGAGGAATTATTTATACGAGAAAATTGATGAATTAAGAAAATCGTGTGTTGAATATCCCATTTTCTTTGCATATATTATTATTATTCATTTAACTTCATATCTTGTTGTTCATGGACTGTTTCAACTTATGTGCAGGGAGTTGATCACCTACATGTATGACTTTGTTTTAATACGGAGGAAAGATAATGTATCCTCAAACAAGTGTTATAAGAGTTATTCCTTTAATAGCATTGGCTTGATAAAGCGTTATTATAGGTATATCTTTTAATATCGCTTCTTTGAGGAAGCGTTGTTAATATTTGAGAGCATTTTAAAATAATAATAATAAGGTATTAGGTAAACATAGTGTTTCCTTGGGGAAACGCAATTAAATGAGTATAGTTCAATAGTGTTTTCTTCGGGAAGTGCTATAAAAACCTCCGAAATCGCTACTAGGGGGCTGTTCATAGGGGGCCTACGGC
Source organism: Echinosophora koreensis (assembly GCA_035048595.1). Classification (NCBI taxonomy): domain Eukaryota; kingdom Viridiplantae; phylum Streptophyta; class Magnoliopsida; order Fabales; family Fabaceae; genus Echinosophora; species Echinosophora koreensis. The sequence goes on along the minus strand of JAPCYP010000013.1, from coordinate 5,475,526 downwards.
CTAGCCAATTAAGGTCTAGCTCGGTCTAGCCTATTTAGTAAAAATGTCAGATCAAGGCTTTTTAAAAAGCCTATATAACTAAAGAGGCTAGGCCTAAGGCTTAAAAAAAAAAGCCTATTTGGCCTATTTAACACACACACACACACATGTATATATATATATATTAATACTATAATATATTATTTACATTATAATATTTGAATGTAAATGCCTATTGGCCATGTAGTGACCTGCTTGCCTATTTATTTTTGAACGTTTGGTGACATATTTATTAGTATAGGTCTACCAACTTCTTTATCATTAGAGGCCTACGAGCCTATTTACAAGTGAAAGCATATGACCTATTTATAGGTAGAGACATATTTAAAGGTCTTGTTGATATGTAGGCTTTTAAGTAGGCTTTTCAAGCCAACCCAGGCTTTAAAGCAGGCCAGACTCAGGCCTTAAAATTTGGCTTATATCAGGCCATAGGCCAGGCTCAGGCCTCGAGATTGGAACGCAGGCCAGGCCTAGGCTTACCAGGGCCTAGCTCGACCTAGCTTATTCCCACCCCCTAATCGCTACTATAGGTCGAATCTGACATAGTGAAACATGATCCCGGGATGAGAAATGTGTTTTTATTGGCTAGGCACCTAATCCAAGTGGATATAAATGTCATACTTCTGCTACTGTCACAACCATCCTGTCTTAGAGCCGCGAAAAGAAGAAAAACAGAGGAGTCGCCACCAATATTTTATTTAGGAAAAACATTGGAAAAACCATTTATTTTAAGGAAACTGGTCGGAAAAAAAAGATAGAGATTTGAGTCCCGGAGTCGGTTACGAGTAGGGAAGGTGTTAGCACCCTACATCGCCCGTTTAAAAACGGTACCTCAAGTTAATTGTGCAAAATAATTTTAATAAACTTTGAAAATATTTATTTTAACCCACTTTTTTAAATAATAGAAAAAATATAAACACAACAAAAGGGAAAGTTAAATTTTGGCTTGACAGAATGATTGATTCTGCTTCTACGTATTCCCGGGTGCGATGGGAAACTTAAAGCCACGTAGTTCTTACAGAAAATGTTTGATTGGTTGGTTGATTTTAATTTTTTTGGAAAAAAGAAATGATTTTTTTTTATAATTTTGAAAAAGGGATTTTATTTTAAAAATAAATTCACTCTTGCACAGGGTCCAAGATAGCAATGATATACGATAAACCCTTATAATCCATATGACACTTGAGGATGAAAATTCATACATCAATATCGTAGATTGTTGCGTGAATTCAAAATATATATATATTTTTTATAAACTTATATTAGAAGAGTAGATTGAAAATATTTATTCGAAAAAGAAAATCACTCTTGCACAGGGTTAAAGATAGCGAAGCTATACAATGAACCCTTACAATTCATACGACACTTGAGGATGAATATCATACATCAACGTCGTAGATTGTTGCGTGAACTCAAAAGATTCCTTTTTTGTTTTTATTACTTTTTGTTTTAAAACGAAATAATTATTCTTTTTTTTTTACTAAAACCTTTTTCCTAAAGGGGGAAGAATCTGACCCAAATTTGAAAGGGTCCGTATCAGTAAAAAATTTGGAAAAACATTTGTTTTTTGTTGGAACTTTATGCATTGGCCCAAACTTTATAAGAAAACAAAAAAAAAAAAAACAAAAAAAAAGGCCTAGTAGTTAGCCTATAGCTTATATTTCTTTCTGATGGGTCTTACTACATCCTTGGCCAAGTAACAAAACTTTTAAACAAAAGAAATAAATAAAATAAGAAGATAGAAAAAAACAAAAAAAAAACTCGGGCTTAAGAGGGATAGCCCAAAATTATTCTACTTTTGCTTTTTAAAGACAATGATTTTTTCGGCCCAATGAAAAAAAAAACCAAAAGAAAAGGAAAAAAAATCAATAATCAAACAGACCCCCCAAAAAAATAAAAATAAACTCTCAATACAAAAAAAAGTGAAACATACCCATTATTTCTAATGCCCAAATAACCAAACCCAAAACAAATCAATAATAATAAAAAGTAACATAAAAATTAAGAGAAACAAAGTCTGAAACTTTTGTTCCTCTCCCACATTACCAAGCGAAGGAGGCAAAGAGAGCTATGATGGCACGATGATGGTCGTGGCGGAATTGAACGGCGGTGCTCGTGGGTCTGGTGCGGGTTATGGCAGCGACGATGACGATCCAAGGCAAAGCTCACGACAGGGATGAATGCAGTGCGGGACTATGGTGGTTTCCGTTGTTGCCGGTGGCGGTGGTGAAGGACTGAGGCAAAGCTGGGGCGGTTCTTCTTCCTCAGAACTGTATTGTCATTCTCTGTTGCCTTTTTTGTTTTGTTTTTTTTTTTTGTGTTTTTTGAAAGAGGAAACAAAATGAGAAAAACGGAGTTTGATGAAGGTGAAGTGAGACACTCAAAAAAAAAAGGAGAAGAATAGAGGAAAGAGCTCTAAGTGTATTTTTTCCATAGTTTTTTTACTCTGCTGATGAGATAAAAAACGTCTCCTCCCCTTCTCTACAAGGTGCTTATGTTTATATAATAACAATAGGGGAAGATAGTCCCAAAATTTGTTATTAGCGTGCTGTGAGGTGTAGACAAAAAAATATGCAGAGGGTGGTACATTTTGTGGGGAGCATATCAACCTTTGCTCCACCACCTTACTTGGTTGTTGCAGATGCAGGGTTGGTGCCTCCTTGTTTTGGAAAAAAGCATAAGAAAACAAAAGGAGAGGAAAAAATAAAGCTGGCTCATACCTAAAATGAAAGGAGCCAGATCAGAGGGCAAAAACAAATGCCCTTCTTCTTTTTTATCTTGATCATTTTCTTTTTTTTTTTAAAAAATTATTACTGTTTATTATTTATTTATTTTTCTTGCATTTGGGTTTGGATGATTTGGATCCTGGGCTCAACAAAACACTTAATGGGCCCATTAAGACACTTATAACAATAAAAAGAAAATGGGATAATCTAAATCTATAATGGGTCAAGAACAAAAAGATATTAAATTTCTTCTCTCTCTCTCTCTCTGTTTTTTTAAAAAAAAAACTTTTGTGCTTATTACTTTTCCAAAACATTAATTAAAAAAAGGGGACAAAATTAGGTGTTCACAGCTGCCCCTCTTTACTTGTTTCTTATTAGTCATTATAAGAAATAAGTAAAGACATAAACTCCAATTTTGTCCGGGGTACACTAACAAGCAAAGGATCTATGACTTCAAAGCGATTTCTTATAAAGAGCTTACGTGGTGGATAGCCCGTCAGAAACTCGAACAGAAAGATAAAATGAGCTTACGGGGTGGATTGCCCGTCAGAAGCTCGGACAGAAAGATAAAAAAGAGCTTATGGGGTGGATTGCCCGTCAGAAGCTCGAACTGAAAGGTAAAAGGAGCTTACAGGGGGGGATTGCCAGTCAGAAACTTGGACAGAAAGATAAAAAAAAGAGCTTACGGGGTGGATTGCCCGTCAGAAGCTCGAACTGAAAGATAAAAAGAGTTTATGGGGTGGATTGCCCGTTAGAAGCTCAAACTGAAAGATAAAGAGCTTACGTGGTGGATTGCCCGTCAGAAGCTCGAACAGAAAGATAAAATGAGCTTACGGGGTGGGTGGATTGCCCGTCAGAAGCTCGAACCGAAAGATAAAATGAGCTTACGAGGTGGATTGCCCATCAGAAGCTCAAACAGAAAGTTAAAAGGAGCTTACGGGGTGGATTGCCCGTTAGAAGCACAAATTGAAAGATAAAGAGCCTATGGGATGGATAGCCCGTCAGAAGCTCGAACAGAAAGATAAAATGAGCTTATGGGGTGGATTGCCCGTCAGAAGCTCAAACTGAAAGATAAAGAGCTTACGAGGTGGTTTGGCCGTTAAAATGCTCGAACAGAAAGATAAAATGAGCTTACGGGGTGGATTGCCGTTCAGAAGCTCAAACTGGAAGATAAAGAGCTTAAGGGGTGGATTGCCCATCAGAAGCTCGAACAGAAAGATAAAGTGAGCTTACGGGGTGGATTGCCCGTCAGAAGCTCAGAAAGGAGCTTAAGGGGTGGATTGCCCGTCAGAAGCTCAAACTGAAAGATAAAGAGCTTACAGGGTGGAAAGATAAAATGAGCTTACGGGGTGGATTACCCGTCATAAGCTCAAACGGAAAGGTTTATGAAGCCGTATAGACAAATGTAATGCACAAATGTTGGTTTTACTCATTGATGGAATGACAATGCATGATGCATGAAATGTCTTTCATGATTGATGAAAACTCAAATAACTATCTTCTAATTCAACACATAATGGATGTTGATGATGAAAACCCTATAAAAAAAACTTGGCATGATGCCAAAAAACCGTTGGTGAATTTTTAATTTTTTAATTTTTAATTTTGTTGGATTCTTGACCCTCAAAGCTCTGATCACAGTCAAGCATGTAGATGAACTAAAACCAAAACCTATCTTCTTGGAGAAAGATGTCTTGTACTTTTATGATGATAGACTTCCTTGATGACAATTATCTCAAAGGTTGATTCTTATTGTTCTTTCCTTTCTGCAGTGCCCTTCATCGGGGAACCATCGCACCCCCCTGACCTTTTGAGGCTTTCCAAGGAATTCTAACTGCTTTAAGAAACATCATTACTTGTTTCACATTTCAGTATATACTTATCATGATGAATGCACGCAGTTAGCTAAAAAAAAGGTAAAATAGAAGGACAAGGGTAAATAACAAAATTGGAAGTCAATGTCATTATATTTAGACTGAAAAGGTGTACAAATCAGACATCACAATAGAATATGGAATTGCAAAAATGTTGTGGAATGGAAATACATCTCTTCAAATGACATCTCTTTCAATGACTAGTATTAGTATCCTTCATACAATATCGACTACTCATCAATCGGCTTTCGAGAATGTTTTTGCCCCAGTCTTCATGTATCTTTGACACTTATTGCCCCAGTTTATCAGCTTAACGACACTTCCATTGTTATGTTTTTCTTTTTAACCCTAACTTTTGCCTAGATCGCCTTTTTAGGTTTTCAGCTTATCAGGTTGCTCTAACTTTTACCTAGACCGTCTTTTAAGATTCTCAGTCTAGCGAGCCTTTTCTTTTCTTTTTATTTTTTTCTTCTTTTTTTTTTCTAGGAAGTGCGTTCAAGCATAGTACTTTTTGACTGCATCTGAGTTTACAGGGAGTGGTAAATCTTCCCCATCCATCCTGGTGAAAATTAAAGCTCCTCAGAGAAGGCCTTTTTCACAACGTAAGGTCCTTCGTAGTTCGGAGTCCACTTCCCTCGGTGATCCTTTTGGATTGGTAGAATCTTTTTAAGCACTAGGTCACCCTCCCGAAACTGTCACGGGCGTACCTTCTTCTCATAAGCTCTCATCAACCTTTTCTGGTACAATTGACCGTGACACAATGCCGCTAATCTCTTCTCTTCTATGAGGTTCAATTGCTCTAGTCGATCTTGGACCCACTCAGCTTCTTCCAATTCTGCTTCTCTCAGTGCCCTTAATGAGGGGATCTCTACTTCAATCGGGAGCATTGCCTCCATCCCATAAACTAAAGAATATGGCATTGCCCCTGTCGAGGTGCGAATAGAGGTACGATAGCCGTGCAAAGCAAAAGGTAACATCTCGTGCCAATCCTTATACGTCACCACCATCTTTTGAACAATCTTCTTGATATTCTTATTAGCGACCTTGACTGCTCCGTTCATCTTTGGGCGGTACTGGGAGGAATTGTGATGCTTTATCTTGAACTTTTCGCACGTCTCCTTCATCATCTTGTTGTTCAAGTTGGTTGCATTATCAGTGATAATCTCACCCGGGTACCCATAACGACAAATTAACTCTCTTTTGACAAATTTGATAATGACATTCCTGGTCACATTGGCATATGATACAGCCTCAACCCACTTTGTGAAATAATCAATGCCAACAAGAATGAAGCGATGCCCATTTGAGGCCTTTGGTTCAATCGATCACATCCATTGCCCACATTGAGAACGGCCAGGGTGCCGACATGACATTCAGGAGAGCTGGCGGCGCATGAACCTTATCAGCATATATCTGACACTTATGGCACTTCTTCGCATAATTAAAGCAATCAGCCTCCATTGTCAACCAGTATTGGCCAGCCCTCAAGATTTTTCTTGCCATTGCATGACCGCTCGCGTGAGTCCCAAAAGATCCTTCATGTACATCCTCAATTATCTGTTTAGCTTCTTTTGCATCAACGCATCTCAACAACACCATGTCATGATTTCTTTTGTAGAGAGTACCCCTATCTAAATAGAAACCCATTGCAAGTCTTCTTAGAGTTCTATTGTCATTTTTTGAAGCGCCCGGAGGGTATTCCCTTCTTTGGATAAAGCATTTGGTGTCATGGTACCACGGTTTTTAATCAGGATCTTCCTCTATCACTTGAAAATATGCAGGATGATCACGACTTTCCATTTTGATGAGTGGTAGGTAGGGGTGGGAATAGGCCAGGCCGCTCGTCGGGGGCCTAGCTCGGCCTAGCATATTTAAGGCCTAGCTCGGCCTAGCCTATTTAGTAAAAAGGCTAGGTCAAGGCTTTATAAAAAGCCTATTAGGCCTATCAGACCGACCTATTTAACACATACACACACATAAATATATTTGTATAATATTACATTATTGATAATATTTAAAGGTAAAGACCTATTGGCCATGTAGTGGCCTACTTGTCTATTTATTTGTGAATGCCTAGTGCCCTATTTATTAGTATATGTCTACCAACTTCTTTGTCATTAGAGAGCTACGAGCCTATTTACAAATGAAGGACTGTGACCTATTTATAGGCAGAAACATATTTAAAGGTATTGTTGATAAGTAGGCTTTTAAGTAGGCTTTCAGGCCAGGCCAGGCCATGCTCAGGCCTTAGAAATTGGCCTATATCAGGCTATAGGCCAAGCTCAGGCCTCGTGATTGGAACACAGGCCAGGCCCAGGCTTACTAAGGCCTAGCTCGGCCCAGCCTATTCTCACCCCTAGTGGTAGGTTCCTCTCACCACTTACTTTGAACATTGAGGCCAAGGTAGACAGCGCATCAGCTAATTGGTTATATTCTCGAGGAATATGATGAAATGTGACTTCATCAAACTGCTCGATCAAACCTTTCATGTAATCATGATACGGGATTAACTTGGCATCTCGGGTTTCCCATTCCCCTTTTAGCTGGTGGATGACTAATGTAGAGTCTCCATATACCTCCAGTACTCTTGCTTTTGATTTTATTGCTGCCAGGATCCCTAGATCGCAAGCTTCATATTCGGCTATATTGTTTGTACAATCGAAGCAAACTCTCGCAGTGACAGGGAAATAATCATTTTCCGGTGAGATTAATATTTCCCCGATTCTTGTCCCAATACATTAGAAGCTCCATCAAATAAAAAAGTCCACTTTTTTTTTTCCTGGTGATCACTAGCAATCGAACAAAGCCATTATATCTTCATCTGGGAAATCACATTGCATTGATCCATAATCTTCTATTGGCTGATTGGCTAGATATTATGAAAGAGCGCTACCTTTTACAGCTTTTTGGGTGACATGGACAATGTCATATTCTGATAACAGGACTTGCCAGCGAGCAATTCTTCCAGTCAGAGCAGCCTTATCAAAGATATACTTGATTGGATCCATCTTGGACACAAACTAGGTAGTGTAACACAACATGTAATGCCTCAAACGGCGAGCCGCCCATGCCAAAGCACAGCAAGTGCGTTCTAGCAATGAGTAGTTGCCTTCACAACTGGTGAACTTTTTACTTAGATAATAGATGGCATGTTCCTTTCTTCCCGACTCATCGTGCTGCCCAAGTACACAACCCATAGATTCGTCTAACACGGTCAAATACATGATGAAAGTTCTTCCCGGCACTGGGGAAACCAAGACTGGAGACTCTTGTAGGTATTGTTTGATCTTCTCAAAGGCTTTTTGACAATCTTCTTTCCATGTTACAGCTTGATTTTGGCTAAGCAATTTAAAGATTGGTTCACATGTCGCGATTAGTTGGGAGATGAACCTGGCAATGTAGTTCAATCTTCCTAAAAACCCATGAACTTCTTTCTCTGTTCAAGATGTTGGCATATCGATGATTGCTCAAACTTTTTCTAGATCAACCTATATTCCTCTTTGACTAACAATGAACCCTAGAAGCTTTCCTGATTTCATTCCAAAAATGCATTTGGCTGGATTCAGTTGGAGCTTAAACTTTCTTAACCGCTCAAAAAGTTTCTGCAGATTATCAACATGGTCGTCTTCAGATCTGGACTTGGCGATCATATCATCTACATAAACGTCTATCTCCTTATGCATCATGTCATGGAACAAAGCCACCATAGCCCACTGATATGTTGCCCCAGCATTTTTCAAGGCAAAGGGCATAACCTTGTAGAAAAAGGTTCCCCATAAAGTGATAAACGTGGTCTTCTCCAAATCTTCGGGTGCCATCTTGATCTGATTATATCCCGAGAATCCATCCATGAAAGAGAATAATGTATGTTGAGCAGTATTATCTATAAGAACATCAATGTGAGGCAGAGGAAAGTCATCTTTTGGGCTGGCTCTGTTCAGATCTCGATAGTCAACACACATTCAAACCTTTCCATCTTTCTTGGGAACATGAACGATGTTAGCAACCCAATGAGGGTACTTTACAACTTCTAGGAAACATGCATCTAGTTGCTTCTTGACCTCTTCTTTGATCTTTAAGGACATTTCCGCTTTCATCCTTCGTAGCTTCTGCTTCACTAGAGGACACTCCGGCTTCAATGGCAGTTTGTGTTCTGCTACTCTAGGGTCTAACCCTGGCATGTCTTGGTATGACCATGCGAAAACATCTTTATAATCAAACAACAACTTGATTAACCTGCTTCGCTCATTTTCTTTCAAGGAAAGGCCGATCTTGACCTCATTTTTATCATCTTCGGTTCCCAAGTTGATTAGTTCATTCGCCTCCTCATGGGGTCTAATTTCTCTGGCTTCTTGTTCTACCAATCTCAATATTTCAGGGGGAACTTCCCCGTCATCATCAACAACCTTATCAGCATGATCAATGGGATAATCAGAATTGTATGGTGAGTTACTAACACTGTCATTTTCAAGAGAGTCAATTTTTGATCTGTATTTTTGGTGATTATCAGGGAAAGACAAATGAATAAATGCTAAAGCAAAAATAATGCAAAAACTGCATTTATTGGTGAGGAACGATGAATAAAAGCAAAAGTAAAAATAAGAGAGATAAGAACACAAAGATACCGAATGCATGCATTTATTGATAAGTCATACTGAAACAGAAACAAGTAAGCCCATTTCAACAAAATTCCTAAAGGCTTGGGTAGAGCTAAAGGATAAGCATTACAAAATTACTTTGACAAGGACTCTATGGTCCTGGGGAACTCAATGATATCCCAATTGTTGAGCTCTGTATCTGGAGAGCATGGATGCACCAGATTGACACCATGATCAGCAGGATAATCATCTTCAACTGCTGCTGCTTGGTCTGGGAACGCAAACCCTACGCTTCGGAAGCTCTGTCGAATGTCATAGATGGGAACCCTTTCAGCCTCGTATTCACGATTGTCCAGCCAATCCAACCTCTTTCTTTTCTTCTCTTCTCTTCTATAACCCTTATCTAGTCGGCCTTGGTGGGTTTGTATCCTAACCCAAACCTGTATTTGTTCTTGGTGAGCATGAGGATGTCAGCGACACCTTGGTTATTCTTCCCCAAACCGCTTCCAGGTTGGTATCCCACTTCGAGCATAACCTTCGCCATCATAATGGATGCTTAGATGGTTGAGGCTTCAAGAATGGACCACAATCCCCAACATAAGTAGCATTGGTAATCTCAAGCGATTGGAAGGCGGTCTCAAGAGCTTCTTTTGCAGCTTCAATGTAAGAGGTTGTCGACGACTTACTCACTAACATATCCTCCTCTCCGGAAACAATTTTCAACTTACTATCAACAATAAACTTTACTTTCTGGTGCAATGTGGAGGGTACAGCTCCGGAAGAATGGATCCATGGTCATCCCAGGAGACAACTGTAAGTTGGTGTGATGTCCATTACTTGGAAGAGTACCTCGAAGGTGCAAGGACCAACCTGAATGGGCAATTCGATTTCTCCCATGACTTCCCTTCGTGTACCATCAAAAGCCCTTACAATCATTGTGCTTGGCTTCATATGAGTTCCATCGAAAGGCAACTTTGCCAGTGTTGACTTTGGCATTACATTCAAAGAAGAGCCATTATCAATGAGAACCCTAGCCATGACATGTTCTCGACACTTCACAGAAATGTGCAACGCCTTGTTGTGCCCTATACCTTCAGCTGGTATTTCATCGTCAGTGAAAGTGACATAATTATCAGCGACTATGTTACCCACAATGTTATCAAGCTTATCAACTGTGATGTCATGAGAGACATGAGCTTGACAACACCTTCATCGGTACTCTCCTATGTGGCTCAGAGTTCATCAACAGGGACCCCTCAGAGTTCATCTCGTGGATTTGTGGGCCGGGGGCCGTTGGTGGCACAAATCCAAGAGGCAAGCCATAAGGGGGATTGTTCGGGTCAAATGAAAGATGAGTTTGGTTGCTTGGATAAATAGTGAGAGGCATCATGGCCCCTGGTTGGTTGAAGCCTTGAATAGGAATCTGAGCAAAACCAGGTGGGATAGGAGGTGTGGCCGGATGTCCTTCGTTTGAGGCTCAAGGGTTCTCCTCTGTGTTCTTTTCCTTCTGCATTGCTTGCAGGATCTCCATCATCTTAGTCATCTGATCCTTGATTTGACTGACTTCATCCCAGATCTCTTGGACTTCTTTTAGTTCATCCGCCATGGCTCTTGTCTGTGATCGAGTGCGATAAGGGTGTCTTGGAGCAATTGTCCAAAGAATCCACACTGTTTTAATCAAAACAATAAAGTAAGAACATAAATGATAGAAAATGCAAAAAGCTTTTGTGAAAACGACCTTTGGAGTCATTTATTTATTTGAGTTAACACCTTGTAACTGACAAGAGATGGTCCCTCCATCCCACACAGAGAGCATTGTGCTCATAAGATGAAATGGAGTTGACAACAAATCTAAGGGAGAAACATCTCTCCACAATAGATGTTGTCTCAAACACACTAGTAATGCGAATTCTGAATTGAGACAGCCCGACCTACCCTTTGCGAAAAAGGAAGAATCCTATAAGGCAAAGATGTAGTTGACAACATACTAAAAGGAGACCATCCTCCACGATAGGTGTCGTCGCAAGTCAAATGTAAGAGTTGGAGTGCGAAGAAATCATAGAGGCAAGAACAGATTTCATTAAAACTCCTCAAAGTAATACATAGATTGGGATTGCATCATTGTGACAACATTTTCATCCTAAAGTCAACAGCTTAGGTCTCTTTCTTTTTTAGCCCTCGAGCAAAACCCTCCACACATTTGCATAAAATCATGTAGCTCAGACGGGAGACAAAACATAGGGTCCGCACGAATTTGTTTCTCTGCTTTCTCAAAGCGTCGGACAAAATTCGGAATGCAATGGCTTAGCTCCACATTCATGCTCATATATCTCCTTTTCCATATGTCAATATCTATCCCTCGCAGTCGCGCCTCTTCTCTCCACCACTTCACAGCTTTCATTGCTTGAACCACTTGATCATGATAGTGTTTTGCTGAGGTCCACCCTTAATCGCATTGCTTCTTGATTTCGACTAGCAGGATATTCAGCTCTTCGACCTTTTGTAATAATTCATCAATCATCCTACCTTGCGCACACATTTTCTTCTGTAAGTTGCCATTGACTCCCATTTGTCGATTAACTTCTGCCTCCAATGACTTTCTCATACCTCCTTGCTAGATGACTTCTTCTTCCAACTGATGCTTTTCTTTTCTTAGTTGATGCCTCTCCGCTGTCAAGGACAATAATTTACTTTCAAGATCTTGGATCCTGGTCATGACGCTCGATGATACCTTGTCTGTATTCTTCTAGACTCTTAAGGTTGTGGAGATATCTGCACACAAATCTTTTAAGTATTCTTTTTCCTTTGTTAACTTCTCACAACGCTTTTGACCAGTGACTATTTTCAACTCGACATCTTGCTTTTGTTATTCCATTTCCTTCATTTGTGCTTCCATAACTTTCAGTTGTTTTGCCATTTGAGTTACCAAAGGGGAGTAATCTTCATCTTTCGAACCCTCTGCAGGAATGTTGACGGGAACCCTCCTTGATTTTCTCCATGCTTCGTATTCTGAGACAATGATTAGGATTGGTCGGCCCAATTGTGCTCTCCCTGCCATCCTTATATTTTTCCATGCATTTCTAACTTCTTTTGCCAACAACTTGGTATTTTCCCCATCCTCGTGCCGAGAACAGCAACCGCCAAGTTGTTCATCTGGTGGCACAGTTTGCATCCAACAAAGTTGTCGTAAGGCTATGGCGGGTGTGTAGGATATGCACCCTCTTGGGCCCATCAAAGGCACATTAGGGTAGTCACCGCAACTATAAATGATATCTTGCCCTTGCTGACCTTCGTACCATGGGCATACCCACTTAAAAGAATCCCTTTCCACCTTGTCAAATTCGCTCTTCCATTCTTGCTCATTTTGCTGCCTTATAGGGATGTTATAGAAGTTTCTTAGAGGATCTGAATGGTGGTTGATATGGCCTTTTGGATACATGTGAGTCAGGACCCATACATAGAGCAACTGTGCACAACACCGGAGCTTCCCCTTTGGATGCCGCTGGCAAAATTCTAGAGTTAGAAACATTTCCGCTAATATTGCTGGCACTGGGTTTTTCTTTCTTTCTACTGTGAGGAATACGTCCATTGCTGCTTGATCTATTATGTCTAGCACTGATGGAAATAGAACAAACCCATAGATTGCTAGTGCCAATATCCTCTCAAAGGTTTCCTAATCTTATCGATCCATTAATTTCTTCAAATGATTTTTGAGAAAAGTTCGGGTCAACCCTCGCGAGTTTGAGTGCCCGGTCAAGTTCACATCATTTTCAGGAAGCCCTAGTAACCCTGCTATGCTTGCAGTGGTCAAGTATTACCCCAGGTGAAAATACACGACGGGATTTATCTGCATTGGCAACCTTAACAAGCAAGCATATTCTTCAATGGTGGGTGTAATGTCCATGTTTGGCAACTCGAAACATTTGAGATGCGGGTTCCAATACTGACTTAGAGCACTCAAAGCAGCAGTTTCAACCGGTATGAAAATTAGAACCAAGATCCCTCCATACTTCTTGACGAAGCTTCTTCGATGCTCTTGAGGCAAAGATTGGCTCAACTCTTTCAGATTCTCTAATGAGTTCAATATCACCTTGGAACTCTTGGTGGTGGGAGCACTGCTAATATGCCTGACTTTTTCAATCTCTTATTATCATGGGTGTTAACTCTCACCGAATTATTTGTGCAAGGGAAATTTTATTAGCAACACTAGAAGCAAATTCACTTTAATTTTATGCATGAGAGTGATGGTACCCATGAAGGGTTGTGAACCCTGAGGGTGCATCCCAGATTACTAGCACATGATCATAGCAAAAATGATTGCGACGAGGACAACATGGATCCTCTGTAACCTAAATTCGGGTGCAACAATGCATGACCTAAAATACTACATGCATGGGCATACAATGAATAATAATGAGTGTAACAGGATGCATGAATGAATGACACATTAATAAGTATGTGGGTTGCATGCAAAAAATCATTAGGATGCATGAGATATAAATGTGACTATTCATGTTGCAGAAAAAGGCGGAATGTGCTCCCTTTTGTCCTACATAGGTCATATTCTAAAGTTTGGATTTATGAGGTCAAGACCCTAGATTGGTAGGCTGTTAATGGCATTTTATGTGCATGACTTTCGGGACAGATCTAGATCCCTAAATATATGGCCCCCGGATAATCCTCATCTAAAAAGATAAGGACCCGAATCCATGAACCTCACCACAGGGACAAATAAGTCACAATATGTTAGTCCATGTACCGGTAGCAATCCGAGTGAGAGAATCAGTGACTGTGAGGGATGCAAAAGCATCACAATAACATCACTGAAGCCCTTCTAATCTTATGGCATTCCAAGACTCGGGTATAGAGCCCAAAAGTGTGTGAAATATGTGATGGTGATGTGTGTGCTGGGAGCAAACAAACCTGAACAAAACCTATTATAAAAAACTATCCCCAAACCTGCAAAAGAACAGCCAACAACAAAGTTCTCTACCATAGGGTTGCAAGGATATCCAAAGGCATTTATGAGAGCATATAAAACTCTTTACAAAACAAATAAAACAAAGAAGGGTAAAACTAATATTTTCAAAGCTAAAAAAAACAGTTGCACAACCAACTATGATAGGCCTGATTCTCAAACTCCCCAGTGGAGTCGCCAGTTGTCGCGACCGTCCTGTCCGGGAGCCGCGAAAAGAAGAAAAACAGAGGAGTCGCCACCAATATTTTATTTAGGAAAAACATTGGAAAAACCATTTATTTTAAGGAAACTGGTCTAAAAAAATATAGAGATTAGAGTCCGGGAGTCGGTTACGAGTAGGGAAGGTGTTAGCACCCTACATCGCCCGTTTAAAAATTACCTCAAGTTAATTGTGAAAAATAATTTTAATAAACTTTGAAAATATTTATTTTACCCCATTTTTTAAATAATAGAAAAATATAAACACAACAAAAGGGAAAATTAAATTTTGGCTTGACAGAATGATTGATTCTGCTCCTACATATTCCCGAGTGTGATGGGAAACTCAAAGCCACGTAATTCTTACAGAAAATGTTTGATTGGTTGGTTGATTTTAATTTTTTTGGAAAAAAGAAATGATTTTTTTTATAATTTTGAAAAAGGGAGCCAAGGCCGAGCCTCTCGGCACTAGCAAGAATCAGAAGCCCCAGGCCAACAGACTGAAGACCACTGGAAGAGTCTTTACTCTTAGTGGAGCCGAAGCCTTCGAGTCTGATGACTTGATCCAAGGTACATGTTTTATTGATGGAACTCAATTGACTATATTGTATGATTCGGGTGTTACTCACTCGTTTATATCACATGATAGGGTCAAGAATCTTCAATTGCCTGTTACTTTTCTTGAGTTTGATTTGCTGGTGTCTACACCCACAAATAAGCCTATTTCCACTTCTTATGCATACAAGAACTTTCATATAGTCATAAATGATAAGACCTTTGTTGCCGATCTTGTATGCTTGCCTCTAAAGGACCTTGATATTATTCTTGGCATGGACTGGTTATCTTCCAACCATGTCCTTTTGAATTGTTTCGATAAAACCCTGATTTTTGGAACTCCAACAGAGTCTAAGAATCTGGACCTTATCTCTGCCAGCTAAGTTCAAGCTTCAATGAAAGATGAAGCCCAAGTATACATGATGTTAGCTTCCCTGGAAGTAGAGAGCAGCCCTCCTGATGTCGCCAGCTTGCCTGTGGTGCGGGAATTTCCTCAGGTGTTTCCGGGGGAATTTTATAACTTACCCCCAGAGAGAGATGTTGAGTTTAGTATAGACTTAGTGCCTGGCACCGGGCCGATCTCCATAGCACCCTATAGAATGTCTCCTCTAGAGCTAGCTAAGCTGAAGGAACAGTTGGAGGACCTGATGAAGAAGCAGTTCATTAGGCCGAGTGTGTCTCCGTGGGGAGCACCTGTGTTGTTGGTGAAGAAGAAAGATGGTAGTATGAGGTTATGTGTCGACTATCGGCAGCTCAACAAGGTGACCATAAAGAATCGGTATCCCCTCCCTAGGATTGATAATCTTATGGATCAGTTGATGGGCGCTTGCTTCTTTTGTAAGATAGATTTGAGGGCAGGGTACCATCAGATTCGAGTTAAGTCTGAGGACATCCCGAAGACAGCGTTCAGGACGCGACATGGTCACTACGAGTACTTGGTTATGCCCTTTGGCGTGACCAATGCTCCTGCGGTCTTCATGGACTACATGAACAAGACCTTTCACCCTTACTTGGATAAGTTTGTGGTGGTGTTTATAGATGACATCTTAGTGTACTCCAAGAGCAAGGAAGAACATGAGGAACACCTGAGGGTTGTCTTGCAGACCCTTATGGAAAAGCAGTTGTACGCTAAGTTGTCTAAGTGTGAGTTTTGGTTAGAGGATGTAAGCTTCTTAGGATAAGTCATCTCTAAGGGTGGCATAGCAGTGGACCCAGCTAAGGTAGAGACAGCGCTCCAATGGGAAGCACCGAAGTCGGTAACCGAGATTAGGAGTTTCTTGGGGTTAGCCGGGTATTATAGGCGGTTCATAGAAAGCTTCTCTAAGATAGCTTTACCCTTAACCCGTGTCACCAAGAAAGGACAGTTGTTTGTGTGAGACTCTAAGTGTGAAGAGAGTTTCCAAACCCTTAAGAATAGGTTGACATCAGCACTAGTGTTAGTTTTGCCAGATCCTGGTGAGCCCTTCGTAGTTTACTGCGATGCATCGAAGCAAAGGTTAGGTGGTGTGTTGATGCAGAATGGTAAGGTAGTTGCTTACGCTTCTAGGCAATTGAAAACCCATGAGAAGAACTACCCTACCCATGACCTAGAACTAGGAGCTGTGGTATTTGCCCTAAAGATCTGGAGGCATTACCTGTATGGATCGAGGTTTGAGGTTTTTAGTGATCATAAGAGTTTGAGGTACCTCTTTGATCAAAAGGAGTTGAACATGAGGCAGCGTAGGTGGATGGAGTTCTTAAAGGATTATGACTTCGAGCTAACCTATCACCCAGGAAAGGCCACTGTAGTGGCTGTTGCCTTAAGCAGGAAAACTCTGCATGTCTCCGCTTTGATGGTTAGGGAGATGGATCTGATTAAGGAGTTTAGAGACCTTAGTCTAGCTTGTGAGTTTACCCCTAAGAGTATTAGGCTTGGAACCTTGAAGATTACCAATAGCTTGATGGACCAGATTAGAGAGGGTCATAAGTTAGATAAGTTTCTCTTAGACCAGCGAGAGTTGCTTGCTCAGGGTAGAGATCTTAGCTTTAAAGATAGAAGTGATGGGATCTTGAGGTTTAAGGATAGAGTGTGCGTACCAGATGTTCCTGAGCTTAGGAAGTTGATCCTTGAAGAAGGACATAGGAGTGGACTGAGTGTGCACCCAGGTGCCACTAAGATATATCAGGACCTTAAGAGGGTGTTTTGGTGGCCTAGGATGAAAAAGGATGTGGCTGAATTTGATGCGTGCCTAGTTTGTCAGAAGGCCAAGATAGAACACCAAAGGCCTTCAAGTAAGTTGCAACCTTTGAGTATCTCAGAATGGAAATAGGATAACATCTCCATGGATTTGTGTCTGGACTCCCTAGGACTCCAGCTGGTTTTGAGGCTATATGGGTTGTTGTGGATAGACTGACTAAGTCTGCCAATTTCATCCCAATGAACATGGAGTATCCTTTAGATAAGTTAGTCAAGCTCTACATCAGAGAGATAGTTAGGCTTCATGGTGTACCCTCTAGCATAGTGTCGGATAGAGACCCGAGGTTTACCTCTAGGTTTTTTAATAGTTTACAAGAGGCTCTAGGGACAAAGCTTAGGCTTAGTTCAGCTTACCACCCACAAACTGATGGGCAGTCTGAGAGGACCATCCAGTCCTTAGAGGACTTGTTGAGGGCTTGTGTGTTAGAACAGTCTGGTAGTTGGGACAAGTTTTTGCCCCTGATAGAGTTAACCTACAACAACAGTTTCCATTCCATCATTGGGATGGCACCTTATGAGGCTCTGTATGGGAAAAGATGTAGGACACCTTTGTGTTGGAGTGAACCTAGTGACAGTGTGGTGCTAGGACCAGAAATAGTCCAGGAAACAATATAAAAGATCAGGTTGGTTCAGGAAAAGATGAGAGTTGCACAGAGTAGGCAAAAGAGTTATCATGATAAAAGGAGGAAGGTGATCATGTATTCTTGAGAGTTACTCCGACGACTGGGGTTGGTATAGTAATGAAGGCGAGGAAACTTACTCCGAAGTTCATTGGTCCTTACCAAATCCTCAAAAGAGTCGGCGAAGTCGCCTACCAAATAGCCTTGCCACCGTTCTTGTCAAATCTCCACAATGTTTTTCATGTGTCCTAACTCAGTACATTCATGACCCTAGTCACGTGATAGTTCCCGACACTATACAGTTGAAAGAGAACTTGACATTTGAGGTATTACCCCTTCGGGTCGAGGATAGGAGGGTGAAGCAACTAAGAGGTAAAGAGATTCGTTTGGTCAGAGTGGTTTGGAGTGGGGCAACTGAGGAAGGTGCTACCTGAGTGCTCGAGATCAAGATGATGGAGGTGTACCCGCACCTTTTCGTTTGAGGTACGTAGAAATTTCGAGGACGAAATTTTTTATAAGGGGGGTGGAATTGTTACACCCCGCTTTTTGTTTAGTGCTTTCCTTAAGCCTGTTCTGTTAAGTTGGAATTTTTGGTTAAGGGTGAAGTGGGATTTTTGGCTTAAAAGTCCCTTTCTGGCACATGAGCACGCCCGTGCTCATTAGCCAGCACGCCCGTGCTTAAAGTCAGAAGCGTGTTTTTGATTTTAAGTTGAGCATGCCCGTGCTCAACAGTGAGCACGCCAGTGCTCAAGGTGCTGACTACGCCTCGTTGATGCTGAGTCGAGCACGACCGTGCTCAAGGGTGAGCACGACCGTGCTCAGGTTCAGGTTATATAAAGTTGGCACAAAACTCGAGGGTTATGAGTTAACCCTACTTTTGTGAGTGCAGTAGCCATTGTTGCGGCCAGAACATATTCTTTCCCTATTTCCTCTTCTCCCAGTGCTATAGTGGAGTTTTGGAAGCCGGTTGAGAAGCTAGTTGGTCTGTGGCAGTGGTAATGGTTTCTTCTTCCCTATTGGTTTCCTTTTCATTTTTGTGATTTGGAAACTAATAAAGTTTGTGTTTCCATTGTCTAAGGCTTGTTTGAGGTTGAGCCGCTCTAAGAGGAGGAACCAGTTTGCTGTTTGGTTGTTTTGGGAGAGCTACCTTCAATCCAGGCATGGGGAGAAGAGTAGTGTACTCATAGGCTTGGGGTTAAAGTAAAGTAAAGGGGTTCCCATAGCCCCGGTTGTTTGTATGAGTATATGATTTATATATTAATTGTTGGTTATTGTGATAACATGATAGTGGTTGTTTACATGCTGTTTATATGCCTATGTTCATAATAAATGATCTGTGTTTATGTTGTTATTGTTGTTATGAACATGATGATGAGTATGATTGTTGGATGATGTTGTTAATCATGTTGATTGATTGGTTGATACCATGACTGCGATAATAATGTTGAGTTGATGATGATGAGTTTTAATCCTTAAAACGTGTTAATAATTGACTTAGGATGATTAACGGATTAATCCCCAAAATTGGCTAAAAACTTGGTTACTGTTTCTGCCCAGAACAGTGCAGTCGTGCGATGAGCACGACCGTGCTCCCAGTTGAATTCTGGAAAACGGCCGCGCAATTAGAATGGCCGTGTTGGACAAAGAGCACGACCATGCTGATGAGCACTACCGTGCCCAATAGGATGCACGACCGTGCTTCACTTATGTGATAGCACGACCGTGTAGGGGATGAGCACGACCGTGCTCCCCTAACAGACAGAGATGTAATTAAAGGACTTAAAGGGGTTCTAACCCCACCTTTCCCCAAAGTTGATGAGTTGACATAGCTAATCAAAGATAATTAAGATGATGAGATGGTGAGGTGTTGAGTTTGATAAGTTGGTACCCATTGGATTACCGCAAGCTGATGAGTTGTGCCTTGGTGCCTCTGGCCAAGGAAGCCTTAGCCCTGTGGTTTGGGTCTAAGGTGTTTTTGATGTTGCACCTTGGTAGCCGAGAGTTTGCTCCAAGGGGGATTTGACCCAGTTGGGTTTAAGGTGTTGCGGTAGATTCCGCTGCGGTCGATTCCGCTGGTTAAAGGTTTTGCGGTTGATTCTGCTGATGTCTTCGGTTGATTCCATTGAGGTGAAGGAGGTGGCGTTGGCCATTGTTATTGTTTGCCCATGCATCATTGGGGATGTTGCTGTTGAGGGATGTTCGACATAGGGGAGGTCGTCCTAGAGTACGGCGACCTGGCCATCCACGATTGGAGTAGATTCTCCTTGCGCCCCCGTGACGAGGCATTCGTTGGTTTGATGCATTGGCTATCCAAGGAGTAGATTCTCTGGCGTTGAGTCGATTCTCAATGTGGATATTTAACTCCGAAGTCGTCCATCCCGAGTTAGTTGGATCCACATGCATTGTTGGTTTAGCGGAGTAGGACTGCATTACACCACATAGCATGCATGATGTTGATGATGTTGATGTATGTTTATACATGTTGTTGATGTATGCTTACGTTGGTGCCATGCTTGTATGATTTACTTTACTTCCTACCTCCTTGCTATTATGTTTACATGATTCTTACTCCCTATGTTTGTTCGTTTGTTTGTTGTTGGCCTGATTGGCACTTTGCAGAGGATGACGAGCAGCCCGGAGAGGAGTGACTCTGAGGAGCCGCCACTCATAGTTAGGGCTTGTTCTTATGTTTAGTTAGTTTGTTTCTATTGTATTCCGAGGACATGTTTTTCGGAACGGTTATACCAGCTCTGAGTTGTGACATCGGGGCTGGGTAGTTTATTTGTTACGATTTATTGTTTTAAACTGGTTTGTATTTTTCTGCGTTTTGTGAACTGGTTCATGTGGGACTTTTCTACCCATGGACAATTATTTTAATTATTCATTAAAATGCATGTTTTTATTTAACTGCTTTTATATTAAATGCCTTATAACATGCGGGGTAGAAGGGTGTCACAGAGTCTGTGCTGATCCATGGCATAAGGAATTTGTGAAGTTTTGTGGATTGACATAATATGTAAGGAACTAAAAATATAAAGCCCTAAGCCAATAAAATATTATGACAATAACTCTGCAATTCCTATTGTTCACAATCCAGTTCCACATGAAAGAACCAAGCATGTGGATGTTGACAAACACTTCATTAAGGAGAAGATAGAGAAAGGAAGATTTGTGTTCCTTAGATCCTAACTAAAGACAAACAACAAGCATTTTGACAAAAGGTTCGCTAAAGAAGGATTTCGATAAGGGCTTGCTCCTGAACCCTTGTAAAAGAGAGGGTTTCAATACCCTTAACTCATAGACTACTGAGTAAGTGACAAGTTGTTTATAAAGTCAAATCATCTTATTGCATTTTATTTCCTACCAAATAAATTTTTTAATTCCTCTTAATTTAAATAGGATTTATTTAATTTCTTAGCAGAACTCATTCCCAAACCCAGAAAAACAATTTTCTTCGCTCTGCTTCAAAGAGCAAAATAACATCCAAAAACTAGGCTAACTAAACTAACACCTGCACTATGTAGATAAAAGGACATGTTATGGCTAATGAGGTGGAGGATGGCGCCAGGTACCGTGATGAAAACTTCTTCCATGGCTTCTAGGGTTATTGATTTCTGGGAGCTCGCTGATAATACCATTTTGGGACTCAATGAATATCTAATAGGATCACCTCGCCTCTGCTTTCCTCAAACAACTGACGATTACTTTTAACTTATCTTACACTTACAATATATGTGATGCTTTTCCAAAATTTTTGAGACATTTGTATTGATTATAAGGCCCTCTATAATCGCATGACTTGGTACACTTACCATTTGAAGAGAAGTAGGCCAGTATTGCCCAATGCTCTGTCCATTCACCCAAGCCTCACCTTTCTCCATTCCCATGAAGTCAATTGCAACTGGATTATTACCGAAAAGAGCAATAAAGTTCATCTAATCCATCATGTATTACTATTCATTAGTGACTATTCTAGGGGGCAATAACGTTTTCGATGAGTTCAGCAACGTTGATTGAGCGATAGAGATTCAAGAAGGAGGTGTGGTTGTGGTTTGGGTTGGAGAGGAATGGTGAGGAAGAGTCTGGGTTGGTTGGAGATGGATTCAAATAAAAATAATTTTAAGTTAATATGAACTATTTTACAAAAATAAAACTTGAGTACCTCAATAATAAATGACATAATATAACATCATTAAATTATAGATAATGTACTATTGGTCCACATGCGAAGGATACCAAAACCCTTTATTTTACACGGGTTGTAGAGAAATTCTCTTTCTGATGATATTGTTAGCAAGCTATTCATGGAAGATATTTTTAAACTAGCTTGAGGAGGAGCATTGATCATGGAGTCCAAATATCTTTCAGTTATTTGAGAGAGTATATTCCTGTTGCAACCAGTGCGGTGGGAAGGAAAAAGATTTTTCTTTTTGAGATGGAGTCGCCACCAAATTTTTGATTATTATTGGGAAACATTGGAAAAACCCTTCTTGAAAAAGCATCTGGTCCTTATTTTGAAATAGAGATGAATAGGGTTCGAAAGTCGATTATGTTACAGGAAGGCATGAGTGATTACCCCACGACACCCTAGAGCATCCATCATGACAACGGTTACCCTTAGATTGTGCAAATAAAAATTACCCCCTTTTATCTCTTCAACATATCTCACTCTTTCTAATTGAGTAGAGAACTTACTTGATAAATTGAGATTGCTAAATGGAAATTTTAGAAAAGCTGCTACTAAAACTCATCACATGATCTTAACATGTTTCAATTTTACAATACTTTTCATTTATAATGAGTACAAACTATAGTCCATCCTTTCATCCGATACTAATATTAATGGTTAGAGAAAACTTTAGTAATTAACACTATCATTCTAACTTCTAACTGAGTGCTAGAACATCAATTTTCAACAACACTCAAAATTAATATGATTGGAACTTGAAATTATAAAGCATTTTTGTATGAGACTAATTCCTTCACTTGGAGATAGACGTCTGCAAGTACAAAACTCAAGAAAAATGGATAGAAGTGGGATTGTAAAATGCACGAAAATCCTCAACTTGTCTCACACCTATTAAAAATGTCCTCTTCTTTTCCCGATCACCCCTTATATCCTACCCAATGTCCTTTATTTTCTTTTTTTCCTTCCCACCCACCTATCATATGTGTAGGCTAGTTACAAACCTAAAATCCCATAATTGCCCTTACATCGTCATCACCCTTGTGTACTTGGGTCATTCCCTATTTTGTAATTAATAGGCTTGGTTATTACTTTCCTAAGGTAGGAAAAGCATTTTTTTTTAATTATCTGAATACATTTCTTTATTAGCAGCTAATTTCAAGTGATTTGCCTCCCTATTAGTTCTTCAACGTCTTTTTTTTAGAGACAATATGTAGTTTTTAAAATGTGAAAAATATATACACCTTTCTTTCCAAGCCTTCTTATTTATAGTAGACTAAAAGAGATTAAAATTGCAAATTTAAAAAAAAAAAATCAACAGAAAATATGAATTTAGATTCATAAGCCCTATGAGATTTATAACTATAGAAGCATTCTTGCCTAACTTCCAATTGAGGCCATTTGAAGTTGGAGAATGCTACTAAACTATTGAGTACTTATAAACGCTTAACTAGTGTAGTCTTCATATTTAAAATTGTTTTAGAGATCTTTAGTTAACAAACAAATTAACAAAGATAACAGTGCATGGAACTTGATTGTTGATAGCTTTCCACAACACATCACGTTTAAGTTTAGTACTCATTACATCTATTCAATGGGAGTATTTATGAAATCTTGACGAGTATGATACTCAAGAAGAGTTCTGAAGCATTTATTAAAACACTAATTTCTTAAATGTCACGTTAGGTTGGTTCAAGCTTAACTCAGTGTCTTGTGATTTAAAGAAAAATTGAGACATCAAACCCAATTACACCCACTAGGAGTAGTCAGCCAATCTTACCCAAAGAAAATGCCATTTTTTTTTTTAGAGAAATTGCCATTTTATCTATATGAAGAAAATTTTATAATTATTCTTATGCAACTGTAAGTCCTCATATGAGTTCAATTATAAGTAACTAAATGAAAGAAAGAAAAAGAAATAAAATGTCTGTTGAGCTAAAGGTCACCAAAGCTCACACAACCACTTGCAACTTTCCCACATGAGGCTCATATGCTTCTTTTGCCCTCCAAAACTTGATCCCCTCGAGTCAATCAAAACATTAGAATAAGTAGTTGAAGTAGTCTTTAGCTACTGTTAAAGCTGGTAGAGGTACAAGGGGAGGTGAACTTGAGGGTTTGCAAAGTTGAATCCATAAAAGAAAACTTGACATGTTTGAGAACATTTTGGAAAAGCTTGTATTTTGTTGATAATTTGGTCCTTTGCCTCTACACTGGAGTTTGTTATTGTAATTGTCATATCCTCCAAGACATTTGCATTTTTTAAGATATATCCTGCAAACTCTAATTCACAATCTTGACCATTAAATTGCTCAAAGCATACTGTTTTAAGGCTGAATGATAGGCATGTAGGAAAAAGTTGTGGGTACGTCCAACTTAGCTCGCCATCAATAAGGGGAGTATATTCCTGGTATATTCAAGAAGAAATAATTTGTAAAAATAAAGTAAGAATTGCTAAAAAGAATACCTAACGAAGATGAGACTAACGCATAAAACATGATAGCTACCAATATTAATGGCACATATTAACCACATATGGACTTAACCATTCTTTATTCCCTGATTCCCTCTAGGCTATATCTTAAGTAAGAAATCTTTTATAGTAATTTTCCTATAATAAAACCCGGTGAAGAGAAGATAGGCATAATCCTGCTTAACAAACCTTATCGATGACAAGAACTTCAAGCTGGGGCGACATGTAAAGAATGTATGTGAACAGATTCCATCCACAATCTCCTTTAATGCCAACTTGCAAGTTAGTTAAATTGCTGAACATTGGTGTATGGTTGTTAATGTGAGCATAACTTAGATACTGCATGAAGAAGCCAAATAGTAATAAATAAAATATTCTAAAGAAAAACAAACATGTTAAAAAATGATACTCTTATTGAAAATAAAAGTGGCAGACAAAACAAGGGGAATTTGTTATATTCAAAAGTTTAGTGATTAAATATCTGATGGTGAACTGAACGATAAACTTAGCTTCTTCATATTTTTTATTTATTTAAATTGTCATTCCCACTATGCCTAGATGGAAATGGAAACATAAACAATACTTAGGAGAATAAAATTTCTTGCTTTCCTTAAAAATTTCTCCACGCACCTGATCAAAACACCAAACTAGAGACAATGTTTGTAAATGAGGAACATATTCTGCAAGTTCATCCAACAGTTGACTCAAGCCTCTTTCATTATTTCCATAAATAGATAAAGCAACCATTTTCAACTGATGAAGCCCTGAAAAGGTGAAATCTTGAACCCAACCTTTAAATTCAAACATTTCGAGATTAGGGACTCTAAGCTCAATTTTTGCCACAATAGTGAAGGATTTCACAATAAGACACTTCAACCCGAGGTCTTGATTACAAATACGCAGAGCTGACAATACTTCACAGTCTATAAGTTGCAAGATTTCAAGCTTCAAACAACCACATAGAATATTCTCCAAGTCACTTGCTTCCACAAGTACCTTATCCAAAGTAAGAGATTTCAACGAATCCAATCTATTTGCTACTCCGAGAGGAGGATGAAATATGCATTCATAAAGGGATAAACATTCCAATTGGGACTTTTCACCCGAGAGCAAAAGATGGCATGGAAAATTGTAGGGGCCAGAATTATTTTCATAATCAGTGTTGATTCCTTGGTGAAAATCAAGTTCAAGTTGCACACATGCATTTCTAGTAGCAAAACTGATCCAATCATCAATGTGAGATGCAAATTCTTGTCCAAGGGGGAAACATACCTTCAATGTTAGTGGCTTTTGAACTGTGATCATGTTCAAAAATTGATCAACTTGTTCCACAAATTTATGCTTGAAAGGCAACAGTTTACTAGGATCATAGAATTGCTCATCATCTAAGCCATTGATGAATGTAGAATCAAATACAAGATTTGACATATGCACACAGAGGTATCTCCATCTATGGGACAACAATCTTGTCCTGAAGGCCTCTTTCACATTTAAGAATGTGAAGATGTGAGAGAGTATGGCATCAGGCAATTGACTTATATGGTCAATATTTTTCCCTTGCTTCATTTATATATATATGCACAAGAAAACAAAAGCATTGTCAATAATACAAGAAAGCTTATGAAGAAATTCTTTCCTACTAACTATTTCATATCGTGCCATAATATTTCTCCAAACTGTTTTTTAGAAAAATGTTACATGAAAAACTAAGGGCAGAAGAATATTGTGGACTATAGATAACTCTATCGAGATGATAAATGTGTTGGACAACAATTATTAGTAATATTTTTTGGACATTCATATATTATCTAAAGTACGATAAGACCAACTATAATGCACACAGAAATAAAAGAATACAGATTAAAGAATCTCGAAAATAGAAAGAGAAAACTCACATGAGCAGCAAAATTGTAGTTAGAACGTTGCTCCATTGCTCAAGCTGAAATGCAAAATAAAGCTATTAGTTGAACTTTGAAAGAGCAAACGGATGATTTGCCTTAACAAAAGATGGCGGTAACATTGTTCATCCATCAAATTTGCAAACTACTTCATAATAGAAAATATGAAAAATAAGGAAATAAAAGTTCATGCAAAGCTGCAGATCACTTTTCTAATAATTATGATCTCTCATGTTTTATTGTTCTTCACTATGATGGTTGTTAAAAATTACAAGTTATTTTGTCATTTAATCTCTATCTCTTCAACATATCACACTCTTTCTAATTGAGTAGAAAACTTACTTAATAAATTGAAATTGCTAATTGAAAATTTTAGAAAAACTGATACTAAAACTCATCACATGACCTTAACATGTTTCAATTTTAAAAAAATTTCATTTATAATGAGTACAAACTATAGTCCATCCTTTCATCCAATACTAATAATAATGGTCAGACCAAACTTTAATAATTAATACTTATCATTCTAACTTCTAATTGAGTGCTAGAACATCAATCTTCAACCACACTAAAACTATTATGATTGGAACTTAAAATTATAAAGCATTTTTGTATGAGACTAGTGTCTTCACTTGTAGTCGGACATCTGCAAGTAAAAAACTCAAAAAAATGGATAGAAGTGAGATCGTAAAATGCACGAAAATCCTCAACTTGTCCCACACCTTTTAAAAATGTCCAACTCCTTTTCCCTTTCACCCCTAATATTCCACCCAATTCCCTTTATTTTCTTTTTTGCCTTCCCACCCACCTACCATATGTGTAGCGTTGTTACAAGCCTAAAATCCCATCTTGCCCTTTTCATCACCCATGTTTCCCTGGGTCACAAATTCCCTATTGTCTTTTCTATCTCTCTTAGAGTCTTAGTATGCACTGTAGTAATTGTATGGGATGATGTTTAACAAGATGAGTCTTAATTAACTTCTATTTCTTGAGAAAATGACAGAAAACTGTTTAATATGAAACTATGCCCACAAGTCACTAATGCTACAATAACCAAATTGTTATTGACTAGGTAATAGACAACTAACCAGGTAACCATTGGACCATAAGCTTGACATACCACAAATCACTAACGCAGCTCGCAGAACACAGAATTCAAAGACTTAATTACATGAAATGTAAATCGTCAATCCATATAGACAATCGAGAACCTATAGTCTCAAACAGGGTTTTGAAATTAGGTCTGAAACAACAATTGAGCCCTCAACATTGTGACTTTGATAGTTTCCACAATTGTTTGCAGCCGCATGGGTCATATCTATATGCAAATGTCTGCAATAGTGGTAAATGAAATATAACGACAACCGAAACCACAATCTAAAACCTTGGTATCAATTTAAGCATTTAAAAAAAAGGATTAGAATGGTTTTTGATTTACATCTCTATCCTGTATTTTATATATGATTTCTTCCAATAAAATTATGCTTAGGGTTTTAGCATAAGACATCCAAAAGTAATCATTTATATAATTGAAGTAACAATAGTAATTGCTAGAAAATCAAATATTTTAAATTGTGAATCTAACTATACAATTCAAAGAATGATATGAAACCCTTAATTCTTCAAATGTTAGGGTTTGGAATCATACCATACAATAGTGAAAGGAAATAAAGTAATCAAATTTGAAAGAACCTTATAATCTGTTAGGTTCTCGGATCGCCAAGACCTCCACCCGATAACAAACGAAGGATTGTTGAATTTTAAAGCCTAAAGCAAACTCATAAGCAGTTCAGAAAAGAAATGCGGCTAGAGATATTCTTGTAAAGGTGAGAGGAATAAGCCCTCAATGGTTTATATGGAAGGACAATAAGTAAAAGAAAGAGGGGGACAAGGTGATTATTTCAACGACGTCGTTTTCGGTATACATGGGATTTAGATGCATATGCTTGATTCAACGATCGATAAAGAATTTGAAGATTATGGATGAAGACCTGAAACCGAAGGCATCGGTTAAGAAGTAAAAGTGGCTTTTGCTTTTAGCTCTCATGCTTCTCTGACACTTCCAATTTGTTAGTCACGTGCGTGAGTAAAGTGGTGTCGTAATTCAAGTGGAATAGGGTTTTGCGATTTTTTTTCGAAGAAATCAATTTTGGTTTGAAGTGAAAGTGAATTGGTGGTCGAAATCAGTAACCTCCCGATTTCTTACCTAAACCTTAATATGTAAGTGAAAAACGTTGGCAACATTGTTTCCATAAGCACGATGATTCATGTGTGTCGACCCCATATGGTGACCGTTTTAGAGCGAAGAAGAAAAAGTTGGGGACCAAGTAAAGATGTTAGAAGCATCAGACAATCGCTACCCCAGTAGAAGGCTTTTCGCAACAATGTTTTCTTTGTTCATATAGTTACCAAAAATTAATCAAAGTATTAATTCCCCACAGATTCATGTGTATATATAGGCCTTCCATTTTATGGTTGTTAGCTAAAAGAGACTTATGGATTTTGGATGGATTACACTCTTACAGTTACAGCAATGATACACTTCGTTATAAATGATTAAAAAAAATGTGAGTGTAAATCTATCTATTTATAATATATAAAATTTGAAGGGCAAGACATAGCGTTGCTTCTTTGATCTTCTTTCCTTAAGCCATGCCAGCAAAATTTTTACTTTCCTGCTTTCTGCTTAAGGCTGCGTTTGGTATAGCAAAACACGGAGGGAAATAAAACCAGAGGAAGGAAAAGTGAAGGAAAACTTTGTTTTCCACCGTTTGTTCAGGGAAGAAAAGTGATGGAAAAAAAAAATTGGTGGGCCCCACCCCAAAATGTTTTCCACGCGGATTGGGAGAAAAGAGGAGGGAGAGCTGCTTTTCATGTAAATTTACATTAATAACCTTGATTCTGCTTGTGTTGTCTTTTTCTTCTCTTTTCTCATTTTCAGATTTCAAATGCACTTTGGACTGTATGCTCTACAGCACACACAGATCTGAAGGTAACCTCTGAACTTCATCTCCTCTTCTCCCCCCTTCACGCCTCAGTCACCCCTTCACAGTCCGCCACCGTCTCTTGCTCATTCTCCACCGTGCCTCAGGCCATCAGCCGCGAGCTCTGTGTCATCCAGACCATCATCGTGCATCGACTCCTGTCGCTGCACGATCAAATCCATGCCCTAGCCCCCACCAGTCGTTTCGTCTCGCTGTGAACGCTGCGAGCCATCAACTTTTGGTTTCCTATCGGCACGATGCTGCCGCCACCGCACGCTTTGCCCTGAGGCTCCTCCTTCTCCTCCTCTTCTTCTTGTTGTTTTCTTCCTCACATTAGTTTACTATTTTACCAGATTCAATGAAATGTTGAATCTGGTAATTCCAATTTACTATCTTGCTGGGGTAATCAGTAATTTTGTTTTAGGAACTGGGATTCTTTTATGGGTTATTAATATGTAAGTGGGATCTCAAGGTGTTGGTTCAATCTTTTGGTGGGACTGATTATTTTAGATCCCGCTAGCTTTCTATTTTGCTGGGTCTTGGGGTAGCTTTTTTTATTAAAAAAAACATTTTTTAATCTTTTTGTCACTTTGGACCTTTTTGTAAGTGATCAGCACCCCCGGTGCTTATAGTTACATAAATATACTTAATTTGATGAATTGCATTTTGTTACAAAACTTATTATTATCAATTAGTTTGCAATCAAAATTTTATTAGGCTTTTTCAAAATTTAAATAAATTAAGCTGCAATCAATATTTTTATAAGTGACGTGATTTTTAGTTTTCTATTGAAGATGTGCAAATAAGAGTCTCACCAAATTAAAATTATTTCTTCATTAATTTGTTTTTTTAGCAAATAATCTAATTTTTAAAATTTATGGTGCTTTTTTATTTTTATTTTAAGAACTAAATAAGGTTTAATTTTTTTTTAAAATTTATGTTGGATTTTCAGGTTTTTTTTTTTTTTTTGCATTAATGAGAGTGTGCTTTACATTCATTTAAAATGTATTATAACTTGTTTCCCTAAAGACTATTTTGGTCCTTTTACACATATTTTTTATTTCCTCTCACTTTCTCTTCAACCAAACAAGAGGAAAGAAAAGTTTTGATTTTCTTTCCTTTCATTTTTTCTTCAACCAAACAAGTAAACAATCCTCTCATTTTCCACTCTTTTTCTTTCCTTCTTCTTTCTTTCCTCTCATTTTCTCTATTACATCCAAACAAAGGGTAAGGGTATGTTTGGGAGGATGGAGTGAGATGATTAGTAATAGAGTGGAATGATAAAGATATCTTCACCAATTGTTTGGGAGTTTTTTAAACAATAGAGTGAAATGGTTGGGAATAGGAAGCCAAACCACTCAAAACCATCCAAAACTTCTATTTTTTATACCTTTCAATTTGAGGGGTTTGGGATGGAACACTTCCCTCTTTTTTATTATTAAATACAAATTTACAATTTTAACCATTCTAAATAAAACATTGTTATGAACAATGAAACTTAAAAAGAGTAGGATTGGAAATAAAATTTGTAATTCACCCAACTCCATTACTTACCATTGTAACTTCCAAACAATGGTATGAGATGTCCCCCATTTCTTCATTAAAACTCCAAAATAATGGAGTGATATATTTTTACCACTCCACTCTACTCCATACCAAATCACTTTATTACTAACCATTTCACCGCATTCTCTCCAAAACTCCCAAACACCCTTTTTGATTTCTTCACTCTTCTCAAGAACCTCAACTTTCTTCGGGCTTTGTTTTCCTCTATCTGACCATCCTCTTCTTCACGACATCTTCCTATTTTTGATTCATTTGAAAAGCCTTTTTCATCTCACTCTGGGGTAGTCCAATACTTTTGGAGGCTTAAAGCGAAATATAAAGTGAGGCTTTTTAAAACAAATAATAAAATTGTATTAAAACTATTATATTTTTATCCAAAGTTTATTTTTGTGTTTTTTGGGATGTAAAATCATTTATTAAATTATTGAATTAATGAGTCATTATGTGGGTGAGATAGAAATATGTGAGATGAGCCATGATTGAGGAAAATGAAGAGTCTTTTATGCAGCTGCTCACTCAATCTTTTGTACAACTGACTCTTAACAATTTTTTTTGAAAAAATATTATTAAAATAGGTAGTAAAAATATTTTTTTTGGGAGGCCTAAAGCCCTAGCTTTACCAGCTTTCCCCTTGGGCCGGCCTTGATCTCTCTTTTGCTCAACCCTTCTCCCTCCTTCGATTTCTCCGGCCACCGTTTCCTCTCCGCAGCGTGTCGCCATCCGCCGTCGTCGAAGAAGAACGTGATTTTTTGGGTTTAATTTTATGTCATTTTATTTTATGTCTATTTAAAATTAAGTTTGATTAGTTCTTTTCCATGCTGTAATTGTGAACAATTGGGCCCTATTACGTCTCTGAGTAACAAAAGAGATGATTGCATGTAATGAGATGAAAAATGCTTAGAAGTGCTTACATGAGTTGTAGATTCATTTATATTTCAATTATTATTTTTTAGTGTGGATGTCATGTCAGCATGAAGAAATTCTGTTTGTCACTGATGAGTACATGTGAATTTTGCTGAGAATAACAATGTGTTGACTGTAATTAGCTTGTGCTCTCCTGTTGTGGCTGTGAGTATTCTTTTATTTAGCTTTTAGCTTTCTTCTCATTGAAATAAATACCCTGTTGCTTGATCATGCTAATAGATCATGGGATTTGTTTATGATAGATACTGGTATTAACTATGAAAAATGATAGGAAATTTCTGTGTGTCTGCTCTGATTACAAGGAAAATTGCAGAGAAATCTAGATGCAGATGTAGATGGAAAGAAAGAAAACTATGAGGGAACTATGTTTGCTCCTTGGCATCAGCCACTCCAAAACTAACCAATTGATGACACGACCATCACATCAGTCTCCATTCTCTTCATATTCACATTCACTTATTTTAGTTTACCCTTTTCTCGAACTATTTTTGATTCTTCAAACAAGTCAAGGTTATGGCACCTATATGTTAACGCAACAGTAGCTTGGAGCAGCAAAAATGTATAAGTTATGTCCAAAAGTAATATTATGGAAGTAAGCTTTATCTAAGACTAGTTACAATAACAAAATGACTAAGGAACTAAGTGGACTTCCTACTTTGTTCACGAAATGATAGACCAAATGTTCATTCAAGCAAGAACACCATTCTAAATGGATTTTTTTTAAAAATCCAAATACACAAAAGATGGTCATGAAACTAGTTCAACTCAATTTTAAAGCAAATTAGCAATACTTCTGAACCAAGAAAAAATGAATATTGCTGTGTTAAAATTGAAAATCAGTTGCAAATAAAACAGCATATTGCATCTACCACAAAACTCTTATAAAAGCAAGAGTAATGCATAATAGCAACTGAGATCAATTACATAAGTCAAACATGACCTTCATTCTTCATTTGATATAATTTAGGATACATTCAATCACATCATGCTAAACTCATTCTACCAGAACAACAATATTTCATACACAGATGCAAAAATTAAAGCACAAAAATTCTTAGACAGAAGAAAAGCAAATTGATTTGATTGAATAAGGAAAAAAAGCAAGCAAACACCACTACACTACAAAGCAGTTCACCGTTCAATCATATGAAAAGCTAGCAAAATTCGTAATTGTTACATTGTAGTCTTAGTGCAGAAAATAAACAGATTGTTGGCAATAAGAATTACCCAGATATGATTCCTTCCAATACAAATGAGAAATATCAGTCAGTGTTCTAACCTCTTTGTGCTTACAAACCAGAATTACCCAAAATGCAAAGAGAAAAAATCTCTCAAACTCCAGAATGCAAAACACAAAATTGAAACAAAGAATTTCTCAAGCCCTTTTCTCAATGATTTTTTGGACCCTAATGCTTTGTTTGGTTGTGAGAAGATAAGGAGGAAAGAGAAAGAGGCGAGAAAGAGTATGAGAAGAGAGAAAAGAGTGAGAAATAGAGTAGATTTGTGTGTTGTTTGGTATAAAAAAAATAAGAGAGAAATTGAGGATAAAGAAGTGTGTTTACTCTCTTCCCTTTGTTTGGTTGGATAGAATAAGAGAAGAGAGAAAATATATTATTTTGCATTAGGACAAAAATGCCCCCTAAATATCTTTAATTTTTTAAAAATAAATGTATATTTAATAATTATTTTTCTCATTTTTAACTCGTTATACATAATATTTATTGAAAATCCACGTTCATATTATTATAAATATAAATATTTAAAATTACAATAGTAATTCACGTAAATTAAAAGACTATTAAGAAGCAAGGCAGGGAGCAATAGAGGGAGCCGATATGCAAGTAAAAAATGGAAGTGAATTTAGTCTCCCTTTCTTCCCACTTGAGCGAAGAATTGAAAAGGTTCGATGGAGCGCGGATCGTGTGAATGAGAGGGAATGGAACAGGTCACAACCGGGTCGGTCGGGTGTGACCCGGTTTGATTTCATGGGTCTGATCTCTCTGTTTCTTTTTGGCTGGTTTGTGCTGTTCTGGTGGATTAGGTATCCTTTTCTTTTTTCCCTCCTTCTGGTGGTGTTTGGGTGGAATTGAGCCCAATACTCTTCTATTTTTTTTTTCTTCTTTTCTTTTCTCCACTTTGCCTTATTATTTACCTGAAAAATAAAAGTAAAATAGATTAGAATAAAATATAAATAAAAAAGGGACAAAATTTGGTGTTCACAATTCCTATACAGTTATTGTAAATATTTTGTAATTAATAGGCTTGGTTTTACTTTCTTAAGGTAGGAAAAGCATGTTTTTTATTATCTAAATACGTTTCTTTATTAGCAGCTAATTTCAAGGGATTTGTCTCCCTACTAGTTCTTCAACGTCTCTTTTTTTAGAGACAATATGTAGTTTTCAAAGTGTGAAAAATGCATACACCTAATTTCTTTCCAAGCCTTCTTAATTATAGTAGACTAAAAGAGATTGAAAATTGCAAATAAAAAAAGATAATCAAAATCAACAGAAAATATGAATTTAGATTCATAAGTCCTATGAGATTTATAACTATAGAAGCATTCTTGCTTAAGTTCCAATTGAGGCCATTTGAAGTTGGAGAATTCTACTGAAATTGAGTACTTATAAACGCTTAACTGGTATAGTCTTCATATTTAAAATTGTTTTAGAAATCTTAAGTTAACAAACAAATTAACAAAGATAATAGTGCATGGAACTTGGCTATTGATAGCTTTCCACAACACATCTCGTTTAAGTTTTGTACTCATTACATCCATCCAATGGGAGTATTTATGAAATCTTGACGAGTATGGGACTCAAAAAGAGTTCTAAAGCATTTATTAAAACACTAATTTCTTAATAAATATTTAAATCTCTTTGAAAATAATCAGTGGCCAAAATTGAATGTATGTGTATAGGTACCAAAGCATGCCTAATCCAACCCAAAAAACGTCACGTTAGGTTGGTTCAAGCTTAACTCATGTCTTGTGATTTAAAGCAAAATAGAGACATCAAACCCAATTACACCCAGTAGGAGTAATCAGGCAATCTAACCCAAAGAAACTGCCATTTTATTTATATCAAGAAAAGTTATATAATTATTCTTATGCAACTATAAGTCCCCATATGAGTTCAATTATAAGTAACTAAATGAAAGAAAGAAAAGAAATAAAATGTCCGTTGAGCTAAAGGTCACCAAAGCTCACACAACCACTTGCAACTTTCCCACATGAGGCTCATATGCTTCCTTTGCCCTCCAAAACTTGATCCCCTCGAGTCACTCAAAACATTAGAATAAGTAGTTGAAGTAGTCTTTAGCTACTGTTGAATGTGGTAGAGGTACAAGGGGAGGTGAACTGCTTGAGGGTTTGCAAAGTTGAATCCATAAAAGAAAACCTGACATGTTTGAGAACTTTTTGGAAAAGCTTGTATTTTGTTGATAATTTGGTCCTTCGCCTCTACACTGGAGTTTGTTATTGTAATTGTCATATCCTCCAAGATACTTGCATTTTTTAAGATATATCCTGCAAACTCTAACTCACAATCCTGACCATTAAATTGTTCAAAGCATACCGTTTTAAGGTTGAATGATAGGCATGTAGGAACAAGTTGTGGGTACGTCCAACTTAGCTCACCATCAATAAGGGGAGTATATTCCTGGTATATTCAAGGAGAAATAACTTGTAAAAATAAAGTAAGAATTACTTAAAAATAATACCTAACAAAGATCATGCACTTGAGACTAATGCATAAAACATGATAGCTACCAATATTAATGGCACATATTAACCACATATGGACTTAACCATTCTTTATTCCCTGATTCCCTCTAGGCTACATCTTAATTAAGAAATCTTTTACAGTAATTTTCCTATAATAAAACCCAGTGAAGAGAAGATAGGCATAATCACGCTTAACAAACCTTATTGATGACAAGAACTTCAAGCTGGGGCGACTTGTAAAGAATGTATGTGAACAGATTCCATCCACAATCTCCTTTAATGCCAACTTGCAAGTTAGTTAAATTGTTGAACATTGGTGTATGGTTGTTAATGTGAGCATAACTTAGATACTGCATGAAGATGCCAAATAGTAATAAATAAAATATTCAATAGAAAAACAAACATGTTAAAAAATGATACTCTTATATAAAATAAAAAGTGGCAGACAAAAAAAGGGTATTTGTCATATTCAAAAGTTTAGTGATTAAATGTATGATGGTGAACTGCACAATAAACTTAGCTTCATCATATTCTTGATTTATTTAAATTTTATCCCCATTATGCCCAGATGGAAATGGAAACATAAACATTACTTAGGAGAATAAAATTTCTTGCTTTCCTTAAAAATTTGTCCACACACCTGATCAAAACACCAAACTAGAGACAATGTTTGTAAAAGAGGAACATTTTCTGCAAGTTGATCCAATAGTTGACTCAAGCCTCTTTCATAATTTCCATAAATAGATAAAGCAACCATTTTCAACCGATGAAGCCTTGACAAGGTGAAATCTTGAACCCAGCCTTTAAATTCAAACATTTCGAGATTAGGGACTCTAAGCTCAATTTTTGCCACAATAGTGAAGGATTTCACAATTAGACACTTCAACCCGAGGTCTTGACTACAAATGCGCAGAGCTGACAATACTTCACAGTCTATAAGTTGCAAGATTTCAAGCTTCAAACAACCACATAGAATATTCTCCAAGTCACTTGCTTCCACAAGTACCTTATCCAAAGTAAGAGATTTCAACGAATCCAGTCTATTTGCTACTTCAAGAGGAGGATGAAATATGCACTCATAAAGGGACAAATATTCCAATTGGGACTTTTCACTCGAGAGCAAAAGATGGCATGGAAAATGGTAGGGGCCAGAATTATTTTCATAATCAGTGTTGATTCCTTGGTGAAAATCAAGTTCAAGTTGCACACATTCCATTCTAGTTGCAAAACTGATCCAATCATCAATGTGAGATGCAAATTCTTGTCCAAGAGGGAAACATACCTTCAATGTTAGTGGCTTTTGAACTGTGATCATGTTCAAAAATTGATCAACTTGTTCCACAAATTTATGCTTGAAAGGCAACAGTTTACTAGGATCAAAGAATTGCTCATCATCTAAACCATTGATGAATGTAGAATCAAATACAAGATTTGACATATGCACACAGAGGTATCTCCATCTATGGGACAACAATCTTGTCCGGAAGGCCTCTTTCACATTTAAGAATGTGAAGATGTGAGAGAGTATGGCATTAGGCAATTGACTTATATGGTCAATATTTTTCTCCTGCTTCATTTATATATATATGCACAAGAAAACACAAGCATTGTCAATAATACAAGAAAGCTTATGAAGAAATTCTTTCCTACTAACTATTTCATATCCTGCCATAATATTTTGCCAAACTGTTTTTTAGAAAAATGTTAAATGAAAAACTAAGGGCGGAAGAATATTGTGGACTATAGATAACTCTATGGAGATGATAAATGTGTTAGACAAAAATTATTAGTAATATTTTTTGGACATTCATATATTATCGAAAGTACGCTAAGTCCAACTATAGTGCACACAGAAATAAAAGAATACCGATTAAAGAATCTCGAAAATAGAAAGAGAAAACTCACATGAGCAGCAAAATTGTAGTTAGAACGTTGCTCCATTGCTCAAGCTGAAATGCAAAATAAAGCTATTAGTTGAACTTTGAAAGAGCAAATGGATGATTTGCCTTAGCAAAAGATGGCGGTAACATTATTCATCCATCAGATTTGCAAACTACTTCATAATAGAAAATATGAAAAATAAGGAAATAAAAGTTCATGCAAAGCTGCAGATCACTTTTCTAATAATTATGATCTCTCATGTTTTATTGTTCTTCACTATGATGGTTGTTAAAAATTACAAGTTATTTTGTCATGTAATCTCTATCTCTTCAACATATCACACTCTTTCTAATTGAGTAAAGAACTTACTTGATAAATTGAAATTGCTAATTGAAAATTTTAGAAAAACTGGTACTAAAACTCATCACATGACCTCAACATGTTTCAATTTTACAAATTTATAATTAATCTAAACTATAGTCCATCCGTTCATCCAATACTAATAATAATGGTCAAACCAAACTTTAATAATTAATACTTATCATTCTAACTTCTAATTGAGTGCTAGAACATCAATCTTCAACCACACTAAAAACTATTATGATTGGAACTTAAAATTATAAAGCATTTTTGTATGAGACTAGTTCCTTCACTTGGAGTCAGACATCTGCAAGTACAAAACTCAAAAAAATGGATAGAATGAGATCGTAAAATGCATGAAAATCCTCAACTTGTCCCACACCTTTTAAAAATGTCCTACACTTTTTCCCGGTCACCACTAATATTCTACCCAATTCCCTTTATTTTCTTTTTTACCTTCCCACCCACCTACCATATATGTAGCGTTGTTACAAGCCTGAAATCCCATCTTGGCCCTTGCATCACCCTTGTTTCCTTGGGTCTTAAATTCTGTATTGTCTTTTCTATCTCTCTTAGAGTCTTAGTATGTACGGTAGTGATTGTATGAGATGATGACTAACATGATGAGTCTTAATTAACTTCTATTTCTTGGGAAAATGACATAAAACTGTTTAATATGAAACTATGCCCACAAGTCACTAATGCTACAATAACCAATGTGTTATTGACTAGGTAGTAGACAACTAACCAGGTAACCATTGGACCATAAGCTAGATATACCAAAAACCACTAAAGCAGCTCACAGAACACAGAATCCAAAGACTTAATTACATGAAATGTAAATCGTAAATCCAAATAGACAATCGAGAACCTATAGTCTCAATCAGGGTTTTGAAATTCAGGGTTGTGACTTTGATAGTTTTCACAATTGTTTGCGGCCGCATGGGTCACATCTTTATGCAAATGTCTGCAATAACGATAAATGCAATATAACCACAACCAAAACCACAATCTAAAACCTTGGTCTCGTTTTAAGCATATTAGAAAAAGGATTAGAATGGTTTTTGATTTACATCTCTATCCTATATTTTATATATGATTTCTTCCAATAAAATTCTGCTTAGGGTTTTAGCTTAAGACATCCAAAAGTAATCAATTATAGAATTGAAGTAACAATAGTAATTGCCAGAAAATTAATTTTTTTAAATTGTGAATCTAACTATACAATTCAAAGAATGATATGAAACCCTTAATTCTTCAAGTGTTGGGGTTTGGAAACATACCATACAATAGTGAAAGGAAATAAAGTAATCAAATTTGAAAGAACCTTATAATCTGTTAGGTTCTCAGATCGCCAAGACCTCCACCAGATAACAAACGAAGGATTGCTGAATTTTAAAGCCTAAAGCAAACTCATAAGCAATTCAGAAAAGAAATGCGGCTAGAGATATTCTTGTAAAGATGAGAGGAATAAGCCCTCGATGGTTTTTATGGAAGGACAATAAGTAAAAGAAAGAGGGGGGGAAAGGTGATTATTTCAACGACGTCGTTTTAGGTATACATGGGATTTAGATGCGTATGCTTGATTCAACGATCGATAAAGAATTTGAAGATTATGGATGAAGACTTGAAACCGAAGGCATCGGTTAAGAAGTAAAAGTGGCTTTTTCTTTTAGCTCTCATGCTTCTCTGACGCTTCCAATTTGTTGGTCACGTGCGTGAGTAAAGTGGTGTCATAATTCAAGTGGAATAGGGTTTTGCGATTTTTTTCTCGAAGAAATCAACTTTGGTTTGAAGTGAAAGTGAATTAGTGGTTGAAATCAGTAGCCTCCCAATTTCTTGCCTAAACCTTAATCTGTAAGTGAAAAACATATGGCAACATTATTTCCATAAGCACGATGATCCGTGTGTGTCGACCCCATGTGCTGACTGTTTTAGAGCGAAGAAGAAAAAGTTGGGGACCAAGTAAAGATGTTAGAGGCGCCAGACAATCGCTACCCCAGTAGAAGGCTTTTCGCAACAATGTTTTCTTTGTTGCCCCATGGATTCATGTGTGTATATAGGCCTTCCATTTTATGGTTGTTAGCTAAAAGAGACCTATGGATTTTGGTAATGCCAGCTGCACATGCCAGTGTCAAGTTCTGAGCTGCCTCTTCTTGGTCACCATTTCACCAATATCTCCATCCAATTTTGATCTTGGTTGCACAATATCCTTAGATTTAACACATGGAGGACTTATAAATAAATATAGATAAAATTTGTCCTTAGTTACAATAATGTCATAATTGGTTGCTCCAAGACAATTTAGATGTGTGATGTGCACTAAATCCCCTTGCATATCATAAACGACGCCCCGTTTCAATCAATTAAGACAAATAGAGGATGATATTTTCAAGGTAAGTCTTCCTGTTATTTTTTTTTTTTATAGAATAACGGTTGTTGATATTTTATTTCAAATTAATTTGTTTTGAAATTTATATTAAAAAATTTTAAATTCTCTAATTAATACTCTTAATTTCTTTCAATATTTTATTAATGTTTGTTTTTACTTTATTGTCTTTTATTACTTTTAATTGATTTTTATTACATTATTTAATATCAATTTTCTATAATGTATCAATTCTATCTTTATGGTTTTTGATATGTTTTGAACGTCGATAGATGCTTTTGCTATCGTGAGCAACTTAAATAAGTCTCTCGCAGTGAGAGACCTACTTTAACTGACTATAGTAGGTAACAGTGGGTAAAAGGTAACGTTAAATAATTTTGTCCTTGTCAGTTGTCGGTTGGGAGGGGATGCCATAGGTAGCTCAATCCATCTTCAATCGTTTAACAGGTCGAGTGATGTGTGATAGGATTATTGGTGGCCACGCAGCTTAAAGGTTTAGTTGCATGAGATTAGGGGTATAGGAAAGATATTGTGATTTGAGGATGATTAATAATGACGAGTACTGTTTGTCTGTGACCGCTATTATATTATATGCTATGAGTCTTTTCCGCTTTTGATGATAGAACTGTTTCTTATCTCCCTATTTCTGTATTTTCGTGTATGTACACTTTATTCCGTTAGAAGACTCGGTGGATGAATACATTGCTGAGGAGTTGGATGGAACTCCGTTTCAAACAGATGTTGAAGAACGAGTTACGGATGTTAACGATATAGTGTAGTGAGTTTAGGGCCAGCAAGTCTTAGAAGACGTTTTATGTTTCCGCTAGTTATAAACAGTTTGTATAATTAAGTACCTGTGAGGGATCCTACTGATAGGATACCCTAAACAGTGTTTTGTTATTGTAATGAATTAAACATGTGGGTATTTATATATTATAATGTTGGTGTGTTTTAATTTAAAGTGTTTTAATTTGCAGAAGTTATATGATTATGAACTAAGTTTTTAATTCCTTCGTATTTTTGGATTAGGATTAACGTTAAGTAAGCGCTTAAGTTTAATAAATACTTAATGGCACAATGGGGCACAACGGGGTGTCTCACATACACGGATCTAGCCCAAACCCATTCTCTTCCTCATCAGAGACACTCTTTCCCTCATCAGAGACACTCTCCAAGAACCCTAGCCATTTTTGAATCTGATTTCATTACACAAATCCCGTGATTCTCGCTGGGGAGTCTCAGTTCTTTCCATTTTTGTTTCAAATCAAAGCTCTGATTTTGATCCTCGCAGATTTTCAGATAGAGAAAGGAAACAAATTTTCAGTATATAAACCACAAGGGAGGGGACTCTGGGAACAACAATAAGAGAGAGGGAGTGAAAATTTCAAAATGCCGCCTCTTTGCGTCGCCACCTCGAGCAGAGTCGCCGCCCTCTCCACGAGCCATCGCACCAACAGCCTCAGTCCCATCCCGCTGCCCATATCTCCTCTCCGCCGGCATCTCCTCCGCTACAGCTAGATCCGAACCTGCCATCTCAACCTCCGCTCTTTTCTTTCGTTCACGTGCACAAGTGAATGGCAAAAGGGGATTTTGGTTTGTTTCATTCTTGATATTGGTTCTGTAACATTCCCCTTTTGTTTGAGGGAAATTCTAAGGTTATGTCGCGCATCGTGGGCAAGGGTCATTTTGAAAAAAAACAAGTATTAATTTTTGGTCCTTCTTCTTTTTGCTATGCTTTTTGGGTCCTTCTCCTTCAACCTCCCACCATCTCTCCCTCAACCTCCTTCACTCCATCTTCGACACCCTTCCTGCCTCCCTCCATGCTCCGACAATGTCTTTACTCCTCGATGGCGTGGGGGCTGATTGGATCTCGCTGCGGATATTACTTTATTTTAATAGTAACACGTGTAACGATATCGTGGATTTGAAGTCCTCTGAACCGGGGTCACGACCGGCAGTGCCATTGATAGCTTGGGTGTAAGTGATTTTGAGAATTGAGAATCGAAAACAATTGAATTTGAGAAAAGTTTGAAATTATTTTAATTTGTCTGGGTTGGTTTGTCGGTAGGTGGTGGGATGCATTGATTGGAATGGTAGGTGAATGGACCACAACTTCCATATTGTCAACGAGGACCTAGCTCCTGAGTTTCTCATGTGCTCTTTGTCTTCAACCGTGTTAAAACTGGTGTTGCTATTAAAAAAAGTAATATTTGTCGGTGAAGCTAACAGCGGTTCACTAGAAGGAAAGGCTGGACGACAGGCTCGTGCTCCGGCCAGTTCCGCTGATGTCCACCATTGCTAATCGTGTGCGGCTCCTCCAAATACCCTGATCTCGCTCTCTGATTGTGGCAGCAACATTGTCCATATCAACTCCAGAGCCATGGCGGCACCGGCACGGAGCAGTCGTGTGGTGGGAAAGGAGAATGGTGGGGCTAGTAGCAGTGCAGTGGGGAAAGGAGAGGGGCAGGGGTGGGGTGGGGTGACAAAAAGGAAAATAAACAAAGGACCAAAACAATAAAAGTTCTTGCAAAAATGCCCTTGCTCATGGTGGGAGACATGTGTAAGTCTCCCACCCTAGCCTTCGCCTTTGTTTGATCACCTGATACTTTGTATTGTGTTTAGTAGGTTATTTTTTTATTTGTTTTACTTTTATTATTCTATTTATTTTCTTTATTTATGCATAGTTAATTTAGGCTAGTTGTTGGACTTATGGGTGAATGAGTAGGCCCAAACTAAGTGGGTTTAACACAATTTAAAAAGAACTAGGTTGATAAAAAAAAACATTTGTGAAATTGGATCCGATTTTCTTTTGTGTTTTTCTTATGAAATATTTATGTTAAAATAAATAAATAGAATGATGTAAAAAGGAAATACTTGAAAATAATTATTTTGGGATTGCTGTGTGAGAGGGATCACTCAATTTCTTAGGTTTGGGATGCTTTGTGGACATATGTATCATGTTCTATCTCACTTAGGAGTCTTCAATAATTAAAATTAGGTGAAAATAAAAAATATAAATAAAATCCTTTTTTAAATAAAAAATATGTTCGCAACCTCGAATATCATAATTAATCAAATATAACATATTAAATCAACAGCAAACAACAAGCAACTCGATGGGTAAAATCATGCAACCTCGAATATCACAAATTTAGCCTAACGGCGATAAACCTACAATCTCCATATCATCATTGGTACTACCAAGTAGTCGCCAATGTGATATTGACATTGTCGATTACTCGCTCACTAGTAGGGTTTAGGTCATCCTACACCATTATTGTAAAATATAATACTTAGCCAATTCTGACGATAGGTGGCTTCTTTCTCCCACCTGAGGTACTTGTAGCTAGCTCTGGAGCAACGAAACGAACACTTCCCGCACCTCCTCGAATCTGCCACGCACGGTTATAGGTCCTCCAGGCCTCCGATAATTCACCCGAATACATTATTACGAAGCACACGTCACAAGTAACCCTAATCTGAAAAACGGAACTTGAAATTGATAACTGAATAAAGAGAAATCCTCAATACCATCACCGACGGTATGTCGGCATAAAAAGAGCAAAGGCTTACCTTAGCCTAAGCAAGAAAAGAGATATAGGGTTAGGAAGCAGACATTGCCACGAATACAGTTATGTATTCGGTTTCTCAATTGGACTAACGGATTGCTTGGGAATCGCTCCGGAATTTCGTTCTCTCCTCTGAACTCTCTCTTTCCCTCTCTGTATATTTCTTTCTTTCTTTTCACGAATGGTAACATAAGTTACCATTCTAATACTTATTATTATTTTTTTGCAAGATTTTACGCCAACGCTCGAGCGTGGCTTTCTCAACGTCTGAGCGTTCTGGCACTCAAGTGCCATTAGCCCAACGCTCAACCGTTGACTCCCAAGTCTACCGCTTCCAGGTGAAGCAAACTTGACATGCATGCGCTCCTATGCTCTGGTGATGACACGTGTTACCACGTGACTGAGAGGCTTGGGTGCTCAAGCGTGGATCATCTGGCGCTCTAGCACTCCATGCTGTCCCAAAAACCCTAGTTTTTGTGCTCGCTCGATTTGAAGCCGATCGCTCGCGTACTTTTCAAACAAGGTTCCATACACTTAAACACACATCTTAAGCATATAAACAAGGTCTTAAAAACATGGACGTTACATTACTGCCCCATTAAAAGAAATTCCGTCCTCAGAATTTATGAACCTCAGAAAAGATGTGGATACTGCTACTGTATATCCACCTCACGCTCCCAAGTAGCATCCCCTGTAATCTCATCCCAAATGACATTGACCAAAGGAATCTGTCTACCGCGAAGCTCCTTAATCCTTCTATCTGCGATCTTAACATGTAAAGTCTCATACTCTAGATTCTCTATCTGTAATCTTAATAG
The DNA here is from genome assembly GCA_035048595.1 of Echinosophora koreensis. Lineage (NCBI taxonomy): Eukaryota > Viridiplantae > Streptophyta > Magnoliopsida > Fabales > Fabaceae > Echinosophora > Echinosophora koreensis. Next base: position 5,430,936 of record JAPCYP010000013.1, on the reverse strand, counting down.
GTAAAGTCCCATACTCTGGATTCTCTTAGAGTTGTATCAACATAGGCTCAAGTACATGTGAAGGGTCGGGATAATACCTTCGCAACTGAGAGGTGTGGAAGACGTCATGAAGATAAGAAAGGTTAGGTGGTAAGGAAATATGGTAGGCTACTGGACCAACCCGTCGAAGAATCTGAAAAGGCCCAACAAATATGGAAGTAAACTTTTTAGACTTGATAGCTCTGCCAATTCCAGTTTCGGAGTGACTCTAAAAAACACATGATTACTTTCCTGGAATTCTAAGGGTCTCCTCCTCTTGTTACTGTAGCTTCTCTGCCTATCATGTGCTTCCTTCATCTTTCCCTTATCTTTCGAACATGTTCCGTCGTCTGCTGCACCAAATCAGGACCCAATACTTGGCTCTCACCAGTCTCATACCAACACAACGGGGTCTACATTTCCTGCCATACAAAGCCTCATACGGTGGCATCCCGATACTATGATGGAAACTCTTGTTATATGTAAACTCAATCAAAGGTAAGAACTCATCCCAACTGCCAGTGTGCTCTAACACACAGGCTCTCAAGAGATCCTCCAATGACTGAATCGTCCTCTCTGACAGACCATCGATCTGAGGATGATAAGCAAAACTCATCCTCAACTTCGTCCCCAAGGCACTATGTAACTGTCTCCAAAATCTAGATGTAAATCTAGGATCTCGATCGGAGACAATGCTCGACGACCCACCATGCAACTTGACAACTTCCTTTATATAGATATGGGTAAACCTCTCTAAACTATAACTCTCACCAATAGGTAAGAAGTGAGCACACTTCGTCAACCTATCGGATAACCCAAATCGCATCATGCCTCTTCGGAGTTTGTGGTAACCGAACCACAAAATCCATCGCTATGTTATCCCACATCCACTCTAGGATATCCAAGGACTGCAACAAACCAGTAGGCTTCTAATGCTTTATCTTAGCTTTCTGACCACCAAGCAATATATAACATACTCTGCTACCTCTTTCTTCATTCTCGGCCACCAAAACATCTTCTTCAAATCCTGATACATCTTCGTAGCTCAGGGTTGAAAACTCAACTTACTCTTATGTTCCTCCTCCAAGATCATCTTCCTAAGCTCTATATCCTCTAGCACACATATTGGGTCTCTAAACCTCAACACACCATCTGAAGCTCTACGGAACTCTAAGACCATACCCTCCTTTATACCTCTACTCACCTCTTGCAGATATTGATCCTGAACCTGTTTATCCTTAAGCTCTCTCAGAAACTCACTATTAATAGTGACAATACCTAAGTAAATCTTATCCTCAACCAACTCCATACCTAGGTTCAGATTCCTGAACTGCTCGATCAACTCCATTTCCTTTACCATCATTGCGAACACATGTAAAGATTTTCTACATAATGCATCCGCTACAACATTTGCCTTCCCTGGATGGTACTGTAGCTCAAACTCATAGTCCTTTATAAACTCCATCCATCTTCACTGCCTCATATTCAGTTCCTTCTGATCAAATAGGTACTTCAAGCTCTTGTGATCACTATATACATTAAACTTAGCTCCATATAAATAGTGTCATCATATTTTCAATGCGAACACTATGGCTGCCAACTCCAGATCGTAGGTCGGATAATTTCTCTCATGAACTCTCAACTGTCGGGAAGCATAAGCCACCACTCTTCCCTCTTGCATCAGAACACAACGCATACCTTGATATGATGCATCACAGTATACGCCAAACTGTCCTAAAGGATCTGGTAAAGTCAGCACTGGTGATGTGGTCAACCTGTTCTTCAACTCTTGAAAACTATTCTCACACTAATCCGTCCAAACAAAAGTCATACCCTTTCTCGTCAACTGCGTCATAGGCAACGCAATCTTTGAGACATTCTCTATAAACCTCAAATAATATCTAGCTAGCCCAAGAAAACTTCTCACCTCCCTCACTGACTTAGGTCTTTCCCACTTAATAACTGCCTCAATTTTAGCTGGATCTACTGTTATCCCTTCCTTATTGATCACATGTCCGAAGAACTGGACTTCCTCCATCCAAAACTCACACTTCGATAACTTCACATACAACTGACGATCCTTCAACACCTACAACACTATCCTCAGATGTCCCTCATGCACTTCCAATGAACGGGAATAGATAAGGATATCATCTATAAACACAACAACAAATTTATCAAGGAACAGTCTAAAGATCCTGTTCATGTAATCCATAAACACTGTTGGAGCATTAGTCACACCAAAAGGCATAACTAAATACTCGTAATGTCAGTACCTCGTCCTGAAAGCTGTATTGGGTACATCCTCCTTCTTCACTCTAATTTGATGGTATCCTAACCTCATATCGATATTAGAAAACACTGAAACTCTCTTCAACTGATCCATCAAATCATCTATCCTAGGCAACAGATACTTATTCATTAAAGTCACCTCGTTCAGCTGCCTATAATCCGTACACAGCCTAACGCTCCCATCTTTATTCTTCACAAACAACACTGGCACTCCCCACGATGAAACGCTAGGTCTGATAAACTCTTTCTCCAACATATCATCTAACTGTTTCTTTAACTTGACCAACTCTACGGGTGACATCCGATAAGGTGCTATCAAGATAGGTCTTGTCCCCAATATGAGATCGATGGTAAACTCTATTTCCCTCTCTGGTGGCAAACTCGAAACATCAGGAGGGAAAACCTCAGGAAACTCTCTCACGATATGCATAAAATCTGTACTCGGAGTCACCTTAGCTTCCACCGAGAAAAGCATCATATACTGTCGAGAATCATCACTCCTCATAGATACTCCTTCATTGGCAGATACTACGCTAGAAAGCTCAAGAAAAGATAAGGTCTTTCTAGAACAGTCCAACACTACATGGTTAGCCGAAAGCTAATCCATGCCGAGAATCACATCTATCTACTGCATCGGTAAACAGACAAGGTCTACAAGAAATGTCCTATTCTCAACAACTATTGGACACTGTAAAAGGACAGACATGGTAGTCAAGGAATCACTGGTAGGGGTAGACACAGTAAGGGTGTATGGTAACATGGATTTAGGTAACTGTAAATGATCCACACAGTCATGCGAGATAAATGAATGTGTAGCACCTGAGTCAAACAACAATGACGAGAGTCTGCCAGATATCAAACACATACCTTGTATAAGATCCGCATATTGAGAGGATTCGACTCCCCTCACGGTAAAAACTCTCCCAACGGCCTGAGGTCTGGTCATCCGTTGTCCTGCTGCTTGGACTCCTCTCCCAGCTCCACCCAGGGCGGTTGACTTGGGACTTTTACAAGATTTAAAGCTGGTGAGGAGGAAACTAACTCTCTATTACGATATGCGGATGATACTTTTAAGGAAGGAAAGGCAAAATCGGTGAACTTATGGGTGTTTAAAACTGTTTTGAGAAGTTCTGAACTAGTTTCTGGCAGTGTAGTAAGTATCGTATGATACGTACGATACGTATCGCTATTCGATACGAATTTCAGACTCTTCGATACATATCGCTACTGTCAATCGAAACTGGCCTTGAATCGCGGTTGAATCGCTCGTATCGTTTCTGTATCGCTTGAATCGCGATTCCGACCTGTATCGCACGATTCTGCACGCAGCGGCTGGAACTTAGAAACCCGGTTCGGGTCGCATGACCCGAGTACAATTAGGTTGAAAAAAGCCCTAAAATTTTAGAAAGGGGGTGAGGGTAAGCGCCGAAAAACACAAAATACTCACTTTGATTGACTTTCTTTTACATTTCCATTCTTCTCTTCTCCAACGTGAGTGCTAGATTGGTCCCCCCCTTCTTCTTCGGTCTTCTTTGTTCCCACGTGAGATGAGAAAAAAGAGAACAGTAATGGTCAATGAAGCACTCACGTGGGATGAGAAAAAAGAGAACAGTAATGGTCAATGGAAGGGACAAAAGTTAATGGGATGTGGACAAAAATAAAAAAAGAACAAATACTGAATGATAATAAAGAAGACAGATGGGGACCAACCTACCCCATGACAAGAGATTGAGAAGATATTTGCAACTGTGCGCTGTAACGAGGAGAGGAAAGTGACTTATGCTGCCTTCATGCTAACTGAAGGAGTAGAGTTCTGGTGGAAGGGAAAGAAACGACTATTGGAGGCTGAGGGCAGAACGATTAACTGGAAGTTATTCACCGACTGCTTCTTCGAAAAATATTTTCCGCGTCTAGTTCGACGCTAGAAGGAAAAAGAATTCACAAACCTTAAACAAGGAAACATGTCTGTAGGTGATTACACATCACGTTTTGAGGCGCTAATCAAGTTTTCAGAGTACTATCAGAGGTTTCCGAATGAAGACTGGCAATGTAGGAGATTTGAGGAAGGACTTAAAATGAGCTGCAGAGGGCTGTGGTGTCTCTCGACATTCAGTATTTCCCAGAATTAGTGGAAAGATGCAGTGCTATTGAAAGTATAGATTTGAGGATGGCTGGCGAGCAGAAGCAATAAAGAATTGGAGGTCTTATTCGATCAGATGTGCAGAGGAGAGTAGATAGTGGTTCTCAGTGGAGACGAGAACCATATAACAGATCAATGCAGACAGTTGCACCAGCACCAATTCCTACAATCCCGGTGGGTGGAGCAGGTCAGCAGTAGCAGAGAGGTTTAGGTTGTTACTTATGTGGAGGACCGCATTATCTGCGGGATTGCAAGGAGAGACCTGGTTGTCTCCATTGCGGTAAACCAGGTCATTTTGCTCGTGAGTGTAGATAGAGAAATAGGCAGCAGACTGTAGCTACCGGTAGAGGAGTTGGAAATTATGAAGGTGATGCTGGGAGAAGAGATCCAGGAATAGGTCAACAGATGGCTAGACCCTCAACCACTGGGAGAGTGTTTACCGTGAGGGGAATTGACTCCTCTCACCCTGCAAATCTCATAGAAGGTATGTGTCATATTGTTATAATCAGAATAGTGGAATACGCTCCAAGGATCTAAAGAATTGTGATGTGATACTTTGAGTAGGAAGTTAAGGTAGTATTGATCTTGGTGCTAAATAAAAGAAGTAGACATTGGAAAGAATGATTTCTGGGGTATTAGTAGAAAAAGAATTAAGTTTTGATTATGTCCTTCAAGGATGATAGACTAAGTTGAAAAGTTAAGGACAATGAACAGAAAGTAGTGATGGATAAGATCGAGGATAAATAGAATAACATAAGAATGAATTCTGTTATGAAGTTACCGCTGTCACTTAAGGGGAAGACAACGATGAAAAATATAATATGGGATCTTTAGACTAAGATACGATTACAAAATGTTGTCTAGTTTTAAGTTACGAAATTCCGAGGACGGAATTTTCTTCTAAGAGGGGTAGTAATGTAACAGCCTATTTTTAATTACACTGTTTTAACAGTAAAAATATATTTATTTATATTTTTATTTGAGACTTAGGAAATGATTTTGGAGAAAACAAAATCATATCTAGAACTTACTCTATGGTAGGAAGCTCTGGTTAAAATTTGGGTTTAAAACTCAGATGGAAACCGATCTGTGTTTTTTAGCTGACAGTATTATTTTATACTGCCAGAAAACCCTAATTTGACCCAAAAACTGAAATTTGTAAATTTTTTATATTATGTCCGTGAGGAATCCTACTTTTCAAATTTCTGATCAGAAATAAAATATTATGTTAAACAGTCGGTGTTTTCACTGACATATGATTTTAATGATCAGAAAATCTAATTTTGACTCGTGAATGAAATGGATTATGTTTAAATCATATTTTCAACGATTTTGGTTAGTTCGAAAATTTTCAACTAAAAACGAAATATTACGCTATATTTCGGGCGTAAAACCCTAATCGGGAAACCGACGGAATCGGCAACGGAACTACAAAGCTAGAATGGGACACCAGAGGAGATGAGCTATGGGATGACTCATCAAGAATTTATGATGCAATTAATGTTAGAAATTATGAGTTTTTAAGTGAAATGACCAAAATGCCCTTAATCTTAACCTAACCGAAGTTTAGTTAATTTCTAACCATGGTTAAGTAACCATGGCTAATTCTTGTAGCCAAGAACCAGCCACACCCTTCCTAAAATGTGAGCCACATGTTTATTAACCATAGTTAGTAAAGTAACCCTAGTTAAGTTAATTATTAACCATCGTTAACTATTAATATTATTTAATATTCACAAAACCAATTAATTGAACTTTAAGGAACCAAACAAAGCCTAAGACTTCCCCTATAAATACTCCCCAAGGCCGCAGCCCCCTCCCCACATTTCTCACTTCATCTCTTCCATTTTCTTCATCTTTTTCATTCTTCTTCTTCTTCTTCTTCTTCTTCTTCTTTATTTTCTTCACAAACTCCATATTCATCTTCAAAAGCTTCAAGTGTTTCCATTGAAGAAACTTGCCAAGATCATAAATCTCCTTCTTCTACTTTCCTAGCTTGAGGTAACAAGATCATCTCTTCCATTCTTAAGCTTTTGTTCTTCATATTTCATGAGCTTCCATTTCTAGATCTAGAACTTTAAATAATTCTAGAAAATTGTAGAAAAATCATAAAAATGTGAAACCAATTTCTACGATCTAGTTATGATCCCTACTTTCATTATCCAAGAGTATGTAATCAAAAACATTTTCCTTCCCTATTTTCTTGTTGAGGCCGAAACTAGGTATTTTTGGATAAAGGAAGTTTTGTTCAATTAAGTCATGATTTATATCAACTATCTAAAGTATGTAGGTTTTAAATTCAAGAGCTTGAATTAAAAGAAGTTCTCTAACCTATTTTTATATTTGAGGCCGAAACCCTACCCTAAGTGGTTGGATGATTTTGATTCCATATTTTCAACTTATAGCAATTTATCTATGATAGCTAATACCTTAGGATCTAGCATACAAAAGATTAGGATGAGAAAATGATCCTAGCCCTAATTTGAATTGAATGGCCGAACCTAGCTATTCTAGGATTAAGGGTGATTTTGTTTGATTAATTATAGTTATATTGTTTGGTTCAAGGTGAAACTATTAAGCTGTGGTGTGTTAGCGAGGAACGTCGAGTTCGGGATTTCGGTGCTAACTCAGGTGGGGGAAAGAACCAATCTACCGTCGGAAATGATAAGTAGTATATTCTATAATAATTGTGTAGGGCGACCTAAACCCTACTAGTAGTTGAGTAATCGACAAGACCAAAATCACGTTGGAATCCTTTTCTGTAAAACCAATGGTGATTTGGGGATTGTAGGTTTATCGACGTTAGGATGATTTTATCTTATCTGATGTTGAATTGAATTTATTATTATTATTGAATTGCTTATGTGATATTTTGTGGTATTTGAATATTTATGATTGTCTGTGTTATTCATGATCTGCTTGGTTTTTATTACTATGCTTAGTTGATTTTAAGTGAAGATATATGTTGTTCGGGAGATATTTGTTTGAGTGAGAGAATGAATTGAATGTGTCTTAGAGGTGCCTAGCTCAATTAAATTATTTAATGGATTAGGTGTGATCTAGAATGCGAGTTGAGGCTATGATGGGAGCTTGAGGTACTAGGTTGTTATTGATGCGAGATAGTGAGATTCATATAGAGGCTTTGATGCATATACTTTTCCAGTCTATGACGCGTTGATCTGATTTACCCTATCAAAAGATAGAAGAGCACTAAACCGAACCCTATCTTATCAAAAGATAGAAGAGCACTATACCGGATCCTATCTTATCGAAAGATAGAAGTGCACTATGCCAAGTCTTATCCTATCAAAAGATAGAAGTGTACTATACTGATTTCTTTGCATCAGACTGCCATGGACTATTGACGAAGGTGAAAGGAATAGAGACAGTTATGTTATCATAAAGGTTTAGTTGCATGAGGTTGAGGGTAGAGGATGATATCTTAATTTCGAGGATGATTTGCTAGTTATATATGTTGATTGTCTGTGACTTTTATTATGTTATATACTATGACTCTTTTCCGCTTTTAAGATGATAGATATGTTTCTTATCCCCTATATCTTTGTGTGTTGTATTCTGTCTTTTTATGGGATCGTACAAGAAGACCCTGTAGCTGAGCTGAATGAGGAGGAGTTGGATGGAACTCCTTACGAACCAGAGGCCGGAGGACGAGCTGTGATCCATGGCGATTAGGGTCTAGTTAGACATTATGGCTAGTGTGTCTAAGGAGTCTATTTTATATGTTTCCGCTTAGTATAACTCTTGTTTAAGTATATACTTGTGAGGGATCCTATGGTAAGGATACCCTCAACAGTGTTTTGTAATATGTATAAGACATATGGCTCTTTTCATAATATCCTTATGGTATGAAGTTTTAAGTAATTGAAGTTTGTATGCTCCTTAACTTAAGTTTTTAATTTTTTACATCTTTTCACGTTAAGCGAGCGATTAAGGAATTAATTAAGAAGGCTTTAAAACTAATAAAACACCGGGGGCACAACGGGGTGTCTCATATTGGACTCTATGGTAGAAGAAATTGGGGAGGCAAATGTAGTGCAAGTTGTGACAGATGGTGCTTCTAATCTTGTGGCTGCTGGAAGATTGTTAGAGGAGAAGAGGACAAAATTATTTCGGTCTCCATGTGCAGCCCATTGCTTTGATTTGATCCTCGAAGACATTGGGGAGCTTCCTTTTTTTTTAATACCATTGCAAATGCAAAAAAGGTCACAATTTACATTTATAGGCACACATGGGTCTTAAACTTATATAGGAAGCATTCTAAGGGAAGAGAATTAGCTAGACCGGCAGTCACAAGGTTTGCAACTGCCTTTCTCACTCTACAGTGTATTATGCAGCAAAAGAATGCTCTGCGGTCTTTGTTTGCTTCGGAGGAATGGGCTACTAGTTCTTATGCTAACAAGAAAGAGGGTAAACAAGTGATGGACATTGTTTTATGTGATCCTAGATTTTGGAGATCCATTCAGTATTGCTTGAAGTGTGTGACTCCACTTGTAAAGGTTTTAAGGCTTGTGGATGGAGATTCAAAACCTGCCATACCATATATCTATGAAGCTATGGATAGAGCCAAAGAGCAAATAACTACAAACTTGAAGAATATAGAGTCAAGATACAAAAAAGTGTGGAAGATAATTGATACTCATTGGAATTTGCAACTACATAGGCCTCTCCATGCCGCCGCTTACTATCTTAATCCCAAGTAAGTAATTTCATTGATTCTTTATGTTTTATGGACTGCAATTATTTATTATGGACTATAATTGCATTCCTTATTTTATTAGGTTCCATTATGACCCAAATTTCAATCCGGATGAGGAAGTTTTATTTAGTTTACATGAGACCATTGAGAAAATGATCCCGGATAGAAGGACCAGATTTACAATTGATCAACAATTGGATAGATTCAAGACATCTAAGGGACTTTTTGGAAGGAGCATGGCAATAGACACTAGGGAAACAAAGCAACCTGGTGAGCTTTATTGCTTTACAGTTTGCATTAATGTTCAACTTTAGGAAAGATATGGTATTGATATTGAATGTTATGTTTTGTTATGGCAGCTCTTTGGTGGGAAAGTTATGGTGGCGAGGGCAAAGACTTGCAAAAGCTGGCAATGAGAATTTTGAGTCTCACTTGTAGTGCTACTGGGTGTGAAAGAAACTGGAGCATATTTGATCAAGTTCACACTAAGAGAATAAACCGCTTAGAGCAACAGAGATTAAATGCTCTTGTCTTTGTTAAATATAATCTTCAACTTGAGATGAGGCAGAAGTCAAGGGAGGAGAATGGAGAGACTTATGATCCTATATGTTTATCCGATATTGAATCTGATGATGAGTGGATCATTGAAAAAGAAGATCCTTGCTTCCCAGTTGATGCTTCATGGATGGACATACATGAGTCCTTTACTCTTGAAGAAGGAGCTCCATCCAAGAAAAGGAAGAGAGGTATTTATTTAAACTTTAAAACATAGAAGTTCGAAGTAACATTTAACTATAGTGTCATACTCAACAAGATCTTTTTCTTATAGGTCCAAGAAATTTGAATGCTAAGGCGGATAAGAAGGGAAAAGCTGTCATGATAGGAGATGAGAGTGAAATTGAAGAGATAGTTGGAGATGCAGAGGAAGAGGAATTGCATGAAATACCCGAGGATGAGGATGAACTGAGTGATATTGATCTTGGGGTTGATGATGAATGAGACTAGTCTAAAGTGTAGTTAGTTAGATTATGTTTTTTGAGGGCTGAAATTGAATAGTTGTTGGTTTTTTTGTTTATGACTTGAATCTTGAACTATTTTGAAGTTCATATATGACATATCAACACATATTTTTTGCTTATATTACCTTATATTACTTGTTTATATCATATATTTTTTTTATCATGTATCTTACGATACATAATAAAATACGATTCACGATTCGGAAAATAGGTCTTTCCGATACACGATACGTATCTTAATTTGATAACCATGGTTTCTGGACTAAAGGTTAATTTTCATAAGAGCATTCTATTTGGCATTAATGTGGATGGCAATTTCATGATAACAGCTACTAATTTCCTTCGTTGTGCCTTTCAAATTTTTGGGTTACCGATTGGTGCAAATCCAAGGAGAATGGTCACTTGGCAACTAGTAATTGATTCTATGAAGAAAAGATTGGCTTCATGGAGGGGTAAGCATTTTTCTTTGGATGGAAGACTAGTGTTGATTGATTCTGTCTTGTCCAGCTTGCTTTTGTACTTTGTCGTTCTTTAAGTTGCCAAAGAAGGTGTTGAATATTTTGGTGGGAATTCAACGAGCATTTCTGTGGTCCGGTGGGGAGGATTCGAGAACAATTACTTGGGTCAGTTGGGGTAAAGTATGTCAGCCAAAAACCTGTGGGGTGCTTGGAGTTAAAAGCTTGGAAATCTTCAATCTAAGCTTACTTGCTAAGCGGAGATGGTGGTTCTTAGTGGATATTGATGTTGTTTGGTACAAATTACTATGGCACAAATATGGTGATCTAGAATCAGTAAATCTGATTGCAGGGAGGAATGGAAATTCGGACTCAATCTGGTGGGGGGGACATTTGCTCTATTGATGGTGCGGGTAGTGCATGTCCTCTTTGTTTCTCTTCTGTAGTGGCTCATAAGGTGCATTCAGGTAATCGGGTGAGGTTTTGGAAGGATTTGTGATTAAGAGATTCCTGCTTAAAGGGCTCCTTTCAGAGACTTTTCCAAGTTTCTTCTAATCAGGAGGCTTTAATAGCTGATATGGGAGGTTGGTACGACGGAATTTGGAGATGGAACTGGTATTGGAGAAGGGTCTTGTTTGTTAAGTTCAGTGACACTTTGTAGACAGGAGAATAACAAGTGGTTTTGGAAGGCGGATTCATACAGAAAATTCACCGTAAAATCAACATATCTGCACTTATCTTCACATCCACAGTAGGTGAGCTCAAACAGTTTGTTGCTGGATCTGGAATTTTCAAGAGTTTTTAGAAGAGTTTCACTCCACATAAGGTCTTGGCCTTTTCCTGGCGCCTGGAGTAATGTCTACTCTCTGCATGGTTAGGACTTTCAGCTGTTTTGCCTAACAATGGACAAGCACATTACTTGCAGTTTGGTAATATGATAATAGATAAGAAGGCAAGAAAATTTCGCCACATTATTTGGCATGCCGTTACTTGGTCCTTATGGTTAATGCGCAACGGAATTTTGTTCCAAGAAGGCTCCTTTGGTTTTATTTATCTGATGGATTTAATCAAGTCTCGGTCATGGTCATCTTGGTATGTGGCATTTGCTGATGGTGTTTCCATATCATTTTCAGAATGGTGCTTGACAGCTTGAGCCCTATAGCCTGGATAACACATGGCAGCTAACTCTGTGTGCAGATATATCTTTGCGCGCCTGTGGTCTGGTTACAGGTTTTTAAAGGAGTCCTGAGTTGGTTAATTTTGCTCCAATCTGGTTCAGTGTTAGGTTGAGCTCTCTGCTGGTTTTGCTGTTATACTTCTGTTGCTCATTGTATTAAAATCTCGGGTCTGCATGAAATATTTGGGGTAATAAAATCTGCATGTAAGGATAGCTCATTGTAATAAAATCTCTCAGCGAAAATATTTATACTTATGACCAAATTCCCTTTTTATTGGGAAAAAAAAAAAAGTTTAGTGGAAACAAATTTAGACCATTTTATTGCTTTGTCATCCTTCTCTCCTTACTGTGGTCAAGTAATTTTATTCATTCAAATTTTAATTCATACGCTGCTTAGTTGGAGGACAGTACATGGAAAATGGGGAAGTGACAAATATTTCAAACCATTAAAACCAATAAATATATAACAAATGAATCTCAACCAAATGTTTCAATCATATACATTAGTGTTATCCTTTTAACATTTTCTGATGTCGAACAGGATCTTCATCTTTTGATTACAGATGTTTTATAATACTGCTTGTTACTATCGTGCATACTATGGTCACAAGACCGTGAATCTGTGCTACTGATATCATAACCCTTGACACAACTATATTGCCAAAAAGGTTTGCACTTGGTATTTGTTTGAAGACTAAAATACCATTTTTGTCCATTAACTTATTTTTTAGATTCAGTTTGGTCCCTTAAATTTTAAAATGTTAACTTATTTATTAGATTCAGTTTGGTCCCTTAACTTTTAAAAGGTTCAATTTGGTCCCTTAATTTATGTCTGTTGACCTAAATTAGTCCTCTTCGTCAATGAGTCAATAACGGTGTTAACTTTTTGATGATCGGGTTGAAACTCGCTAACAATTTAAAGGAACAGTTTGAATCTCATTAACAATTAAAAGAACCAATTTGAAACAAATTAACAATTTAAAGGATTAATTTGAAACTCATTTAAAACATAAGGGACCAAATTGAAACTCATTTAATACTGTTACTGACTTTATTGACAGAGATGGGTCAATAAAGACAAATTAAGGGAGCAAATTGAACCTTTTAAAAGTTAAGGGACCAAACTGAATTTGAAAAATAAGTTAAGGGATCAAAATGGTATTTTAGCCTTGTTTGAATTATGCTCTGATATCATTTAGAGCCCATCTTCTTGTTTGATTTGTTATGAACTCTTGGATTTTGGGCATAACTTAACCCCACAAAACCGGCTTGTAAGGTGAGGATTGTCCAGGCTTTATAAGCATTACTTAGGCCATATCTCTAGGCGATGTGGGACTAACACACCCTCACAACCAGCACAATGAAGGTACTGGAGGCTGCAATGAAGGCAACTCAAAGTTGCCACAATTAAGGCGGCTAGTGGGGACCGCAATGAAGGCGGCTTTTCAACACCCCCTCACGCCCAGGTTTATACACCTGGAGCGTGGGCAACATGGGCGGCACAACGGATCTAGGATATGCTTTGATACCATCTTAGATTTTGGGCCTAACTCAATCCCAAAAGCTAGCTCATGAGATGAGGATTGCCCACTACTTATAAGCTCTTATTAGATACTATCTCTAGTCAATGTGGGACTTGGGTTTTTCCTAATACACCCCCTCACGCCCATCACTATTGGGCTTGGTGCGTGGATAACATGGTGGGTGGCCCAACAATAGATCTAGGATAGCTTTGATAGATACTATCTCTAGTCAATGTGGGACTTGGGTTTTTCCCTATACACCCCCTCATGCCCAGCACTATTGGGCTTGGTGCGTAGATTACATGGTGGGTGGCCCAACAATGGATCTAAGATAGGGTCTGATACCATCTTATAATTTGGGCTTTAGACCTAACTCAACCCCACAAAACCGACTTGTAAGGTGAGGATTGCCCAGGCTTTATAAGCACTACTTAGGTCATATCTCTAGGAGATGTGGGACTAACACACCCTCACAACCAGCACAATGAAGGCGCTGGAGGCTACAATGAAGGCAGCTCAAATTTGCCGTAATTAAAGCAGCTAGGGGGGATCGCGATTAAGGCAGCTTTTCAGCATGAACCATTTCAGATGGGTTCATGGGCTTAGAACCAAATTGTCTGTTTGTGGACCATGTACTTGTCTTCATTTGAATTATAATGTTTGCAACTACAAATTAATAATGTGACTTGTACTTGATAATGATATGATTTATTGATTCATCATATCATATCTGTCATTGTCACCTGAAGAAAGTTGGCTACTCTTGTTGCTAGCATTCTGCTCTGCATCGTTCACATTCATTCAGGTACAAGCTTATAGATTTCCATGCCGTGTCCATTTACAAGTCTTGGTGTTAGCTCTTATTAACTAGAGGTTTGCTTGAACTTGGGTCTGGACTAAGCAAAGTAAAAAAATTGTGGTTTACTAGTCTTTTTTGTGGCTTGCTTGATTAGGCTGTGGCTTGTGTTTCAAAGTATGAGTGAAATAGCAGTTGACATGATATAATGTGAGTTTTAGGAACCTATTTTGTTTTTGCATAAGTTGTTGTTCTGATGCTAATTGTTTTATTGGACTGAGATTTTATCTTTTTCCTTTTCAGATACCACATTGGACTGAGATTAGCAAATTGGGCTATTACTACCAGGTATTTGTCTTTTCAGTTCTGGTTTATATTTATTCTTAAATGTGACAATTCAAATGTATTCCAATTCTAACTTGACTTAATTTTGATGTCGCGGTACTTCCCTAACTGCAACTGTTTCACATACTTCGATGATCAACTAATTGAAGTCAAGGAAGAGCGATCTCCATATATTGTTGAGAATTTTATTTAATTACACTTGTATTATATTTACTGAACTCAAGTCTGAAGTACGTATTGAGTTTTATATTATGAAACTTGTGATTTACTGTATGTATGTATATATATATATATATATATATATATATATATATATATATATATATATATATATATATATATATATATATATATATATATAATCATTCGTCTTTCCTTTCTTGTCACCTATGCTTTTGAATATATACATGCTGGTTTTTACTTAATGCATCGAGAGGGAATGTGGAGAAAAAAAAAATAAAGAAAAAATGAGGAATAGATAATGCTTCTTCAAAGAAGCGTTATGGACTTAAAGTGCTTCTTCAAACAAGTGTTATCTTAGGGTGGCCTTAAGATAGCGCCTCTTTGAAGAAACACTATCTTAGGTCGAAAGAAGCGATATCTTAGTATCCATTTATTCATCAAAAAGGGCACATTCTTTGATGGATTTTCCATTATATCTAACCTAATGAAAGAAAGTATTTGTGAAGAATGATAAGGTAGATGAAAAATCCTTAGCATAGACTTCGACAAAATCTTCTATTTTTGTATAGACAAAAAATATTTGTCCAAGTCACTTTGTTTCTTTTTGTCCAAGTTACTTCTTTTTTTTGTCATAGTTTTACAACACAGTGATAGGTGGAACTGCCATTAAACGATTTGTTAGCAGATTAATAGACCACTTCGGAATGACATATACATCAATCAAGAAAGATTAAGCCATTAAATGATTGTTGTTTAAAGAAACATTTCCAATAAGATTTTACTATGACTGTAAAAATGTGTTTTTGACTTAAAATGATATGTCTTATATATATATATATATGAGACAGGATCCGTTGATACCAGGTGTCAAACTTTTCTCTTACACCAATTATCAACCATTGATTTTGATTTGATCTAACGGCTTAAAATTGTTAATTTTATTGATGAGGGAGAATAATTAAGAGTAGCGTTAATGGGAAGAGAAAAAAATAGAATATATTTAATGAGGAAAGATTTTAAGTATCCTGAATTTAGTCAAAATTTAAATATTTATTTATTAAATATTGTAGGTTTTAATTAATAGATAATTATTATTTTTACTAACTAAAAATCGATAGAAGAATAGGTTTAAAAAATGAACATAATTTTTTGTAAGTACAAGATTGTTTTGATTAAAATTACAATATCTGGAATTTTTATTAAAATACAGTATTTATATCCTAAATTTTCGTAAAACTATAGTATTTTTTATGCTCTTCTTTTCTTTTTTATGGTGTAAATTGTAATATTTATATTTTAATTTCTATATATTATATATCATTAATTACGTATTTTTTACAATCCATTAAATATATTAAATATTTTAAATATATTATTATTAAATTTTTTAGATTATCTTTATCATTAAAATTGTTTTTAGTTATTTTTTATTTGTGTTATATCTACAGATAAAACTAAAGTTGAATTTTTTTTTTTATAAGTTCTAAAAGATAATTCATAAAAAATAAAAAATTATCAACTTATTGTTAAATTTTAAATGCGGAAAAATAATAAAAAGAGACAGGATATGCATTTTTTTAAATAATTATTCTATCCATTTTTAGTTAATAAAAATAATATTATCTATAAATTAAAACCTGATATTTTTTTGTAAAAAAAAATAATATATTTGATAAATAAATATCATAATTTTAATTATGTTCAAGATACTTAAAATCTCCCCCCATTAAATATATTCTATTTTTTTCTCTTCACATTAATGCTATTATTAATTATTCTTTCACTTCAATAAAGTTGATTACGTTTAAGCCGTTAGATCAAATCAAAATCAATGGCTGAAAATTGGTGTAAGAGAAAAGTTTGAGACCTGGTGTCAACGAATCCTCTCTCTCTCTCTATATATATATATATATATATGAGGCAGGATTTGTTGACATTATGTGTAAATCTTTTGAGTTATACCAAATCTGGATTATCGACATCAATTCATCTGACGGCTTAATATAATCCAGTCAAATTTTTTAAATAAATAAAAAATGTGCATGTGATTGTTGTTCATGGGAGACACATCACCCTCTCCCCTTTCCTTGCCACAACACAAACCTATAAAAGATAATGCAAATGAAAGAGACGGAAATAAGGAAAAAATATTATTAAACTTTATTTAAAATCTAAAGTTTAATTTTGATACACTGTTTGAGATATTTGATAAAGGGATTCTTTTTAGTTTCCCATAAGTCCTAACTTGGAAATCCTAGATTCCCATTTTGGTATGTTTTTATAAAGAAATAAAAATCATATTCCCAGGAAAAATATTCCCAAGAATGTTTCTTAGCTATGTTTCCACCAAAAACATTTTCATGGGAGGGGTTTGGAATCATATTTTCCAGTAGATATGGAAAAAAAATTATTATTTGAAAAGAGTATTATATCCAACTTTATTAGAGACAATATTGAATTTATTACTTATTATATATAAATATTTAAATATTTTTATTATAATATAACTATTGTTTCAGAAAATATTTTTTCTTCTTAATTATTGAATTATGATTATTATTTTAGGAAAAAAATACTTTCTAAAACAATAATTACATTATAATAAAAACAAAATATTTTAATAATTATATATATTAAATATCAATAATTATTATAAAATTATAAAAAATAATTAATATTAGTAAATGCCACATGGTGTAAAAAAATATTATTTTTGTCCATGTGGTAGTGCTGGGGAATTCTGTTAACAACATCAGTACTTAACAGGAGGAAACTAACAAATAACGATAGAGATCTCATCAAAATTTTTGAACTTTCAACCATCGAATTCTAAGGAAAAGTTTTGTATGGGCCAAAATCAAATACTCTCTATTTATTGGGACTAAAAGTTCATTAAACATTTCTTAATTTTTTATTTCATTTTTAAAATAATTATAATATTTTTCAGTTTTTATTTTTTATTTTCAATTAATCTATATTTAAGGGTATTTTTTAAAATAATATCAACATTCTCAAGGAAAGATGTCCTTCAACCAAATAAGGGAGTCAAGATTCTCAATTAATATTCTCATGAATACTTAAGACTTAACAAACACCAATTTTAAGGCCTGCCCTGAGACACTCTAGGGATCGACTCGGTTTGCTCCGGGGTTCGATTCTTGGCGGTATTAAAATAATGCTTGGCTAACGGAAGTCACGCTCCGCGAGCAATGATTAGTCCTTCGTTGCCAGTGTTGGAATACGCGGAGTTTAGACAAAAATAAAAAAACATCCTTTTTAACATTTGCAAGAATCACTGTTCCCGGAATCGGGAAAAGAAATTGCCTGCCAAATGCTCCTAATTAGCATGAATTTTTTATTTTTTTTCAATCAATCATAAATTATTTTATGCGTGATTTAAATATTTTTAATGATATGACGTTTTATGATTGATTGATAATATAAAAAAATATTTACAATCCCTAAATTTATAACTATAATTTTTATGTTTATCACTTGTATGAAATATGAAAATCTCAGGGATCCCATTCTCGAAGGATAGGGCTTAGAGAAGTTCAATTTCAAAACAAACGTGTCACGCTATAAAGTAGGAAACGTTGATACTCTTTTGCTCATTTATTTCTTCAACATACGGTGGATTCGTAATGAATCATTGAGCATGCAAAGATGGGATGCCAAATTCAAACCAGCAGTAGTAGTAAAACACAAGAATGGATAGTAGTCGACCATACGGTGGATTCAGTACATATAGCTGTGCAACTTTTACATTTCTGATTTGTTGCCATCTACTCCTACTTGTGAACAATCAGATTACTTTTGTAACCTCAAATGGTATGGTTCTGTATTTCGGTATGCACCATAACCATTTATTCTTTTTTGTTTCTTTTTCTATAAGTTCTGCCAAAAATGTGCAAGTATGAAGAGACGTATTAACTTTCCTCTTTGGCGGTTCAGACATTTTGCTGATTTGCTCCACAAATCAAAGTCAACCTTGTTTTTGATTATATATTTCATAATCTTAAGTCCAAGGCCATTTTTTTTTTTTTGACTCAAGTCCAAGGCCAAAATGGAAAGGAAATTAACGTCATGCTGAGTTTGATAATTATAGGGTAGGACTGACTAAGATTTTGTTTTTTTAAGTAGTTAGTAGTTCGTGTATTGTTTATGCTTTTTTACTTTGATATTTATTAATTTTATTTTATTAACTTTATATTCTATTATGTTATAGAATATAATTTAATATGATATATATTGTTGTGTTGGGCTTGAATTTGTTAATGGGTCATCCCGAACTACAACCTGACCCGGTATTTTTCGGAACTGGAAAATAAGGAGAAAATGGGAGGTCTGTGTGGGAAGCGGAGGGAGACGGTCAATAGGCTCGAGCCCGGACTACCAGAAAATAGGGTGTGCTTAGGGTTGAGTGTGAGTGAATGCTCATTTGTATTGTTGATGATTGTAACCTCTCTGTTGAATAAAGAATTTCTCTAACTGTATATGGATGTAGGTCACATTGGCTGAACCAATTTAAATCTTTGCGTTTTGATTCTCCTTCTCTTGTTCTATTTCTGCTCTGTTTTGTTATTATTCTATTTGTTGTCATAACAATTGGCATCAGAGCTATAGGTTTTCCAAGGGCCAATTCCACTGTTCAGGATGCCACCGTACAAGTTCGATATTGAGAAATTCAATTGATCAAATGATTTTACTTTGTGTAAATTGAAGATGAAGGCGATTCTGGATCATCAGGGATGTGCTGCGACGTTAGACGGAGAAGAAAAATTGCTTGAGTCGTTGAAGGCAAAGGAGAAGAAGGAGATTCTGGATAAGGCGCATAATTTGATCTTGTTGAGTCTGATTGATGAGGTACTGCGTTAGGTTGTTGATGAAATGACTTGAGAGCAAATACTGGAAGAAATCCCTAACCAATAGGTTGTATCAGAAGTAGTGATTGTACACTTTTCAGATGACTAGAAATACGAGGGTAAGAGATCATCTGGATAATTTTAACCGAATCATTTTAGACCTTCAAGGTGTTGGAGTTAAAATTGATGACGAAGATCAAGCTATTATTTTGTTAAGCTCCTTGCCAAAATTGTATGAGATTTTTGTTGATACTATTTTGAATGGAAGAGATAGTATCACTGTTGGCAATGTAAAGGATGCTCTACAGTCTAAAGAATTGAAGAGGATGGTCTCTGGTTCCGATGATGATGGTGCAGATGCAGGTTTGGTTGTTAGCAGGGGAGGAGCATAAAAAGACATAGTAACAGCAAGGGTAATTCACACCCTAATTCGCGTTCGAATTCTAGATCAAAAACTTCTGGATTGCGGTGTTTTTACTGTAAAGGAAAAGGGCATTTTAAGAAAAACTGTCCACAACGAAGAAAGGAAAATGAGAATAAGGAATCATGTAGCAAAGGCAGTGCAGCTGTTGTGCAGAGTAGTGTTGCTGTATCCGCTAATAGTTGCGATGAAGGAGATGGTTGTGATTTATACCTGGGTTGTGGACATTGGTTCTTCTGATACCTGGGTTATGGACACTGATGCTTGGTATGTTCCTGGTCTACGGAAGAATCTGATTTCTGTTGGTAGTCTAGATAAACAGGGGTACAGTTTCTTTGGACAAGGTGGACAGGTTAAAGTTTCTAGAGGTGCTCTAGTATTGATGAAGGCAAAACTGCAGCATGGTATTTACATTATGTTGGGCAGTTCAGTTGGAGGAACGATGTTTATATCTCATTCCTTAAAGCATCATAATGATAGTAGAGAATTATGGCATCGCAGATTGGGTCATATGAGGGAGAAGGGACTTGCAGTGTTGAGCAAACAAGGATTTGTAGGCGAAGCAATGACTAGAAAATTGAATTTTTGTGAGTCTTGTGTTTTGGGCAAGCGACGGAGATACAATACATAACAATAAATTAATACAAATAAAGTCCAAAGTCTTTAAAGTCATGTGAACAATAAAATTGCTCAAACTGTGAAAATACCAACCATATGCTGAGACTTATTACAGTCAGCATGTGCAGATTA
This sequence comes from Echinosophora koreensis, assembly GCA_035048595.1. NCBI lineage: Eukaryota > Viridiplantae > Streptophyta > Magnoliopsida > Fabales > Fabaceae > Echinosophora > Echinosophora koreensis. The sequence continues at coordinate 5,410,235 of JAPCYP010000013.1, read as the reverse complement.
CTCATTATAATTATAACACTACAATTACACTGTGCATGACTACAGATACAATAACCTAAAAACATCACAAACATAAAAAAAAAAAAAAAAAAAAGGAACTATCCAATTATTGTAATTATAACTATCTAACATGATTTTTTGTTTTATATGAAAACTATCACCCAAAGATACAAACAAAGAATTGATGAAAAGGTGAAACTTACCATACTTCTTCTCATGTTCAATCCTACCTTTCTTATCATCCAAAACTAAAATCACACCTTAAGAAGATGAAGCAATGAATAGAAAATTGAATTTTTGTGAGTCTTGGGTTTTGGGCAAGCAACGGAGATACAATAAATAACAATAAACTAATACAAATAAAGTCCAAAGTCTTTAAAGTCCAGTGAACAATAAAATTGCTGAAACTGTGAAACTACCAACCATATGCTAAGACTTATTACAGTCAGCATGTTCAGATTACTCATTATAATTATAACACTACAATTACACTGTGCATGACTACAGATACACTAACCTACAAATATCACGAACATAAAAAAGAAGAAGAAGGAACTATCCAATTATTGTAATTATAACTATCTAACATGATTTTTTTGTTTTATATGAAAATTACCGCCCAAAGATACAAACAAAGAATTGATGAAAAGGTGAAACTTACCATACTTCTTCTCATGTTCAATCCTACCTTTCTTTTCATCCAAAACTAAAAACACACCTTAAGAAGATGATCTAGCAAAAATAGAAAAAAAAAATCAAATTACGATTCTCCATATCTTATTTTCCAAAAAGATAAACCAACTCACCAAGTTAAGTTCAACACTTGGAATCAGTTAAGAAGCCACAAGACTAAATATTGCTTCAGATATGGTTTTTCCCCTTTTGTAGATATGAAACTATGTAGCAGAGTACAAAACCAATTGTAATCAGGCACGTGCAGAATATATAACCAAAAGACACAAAGAATATAAAAGAAAGAGGGAACTGCTCATTCAAAGTTGTAGAATCCCCAAAAAAAAGCATAACCTCGGTCCATATTCAACACCTAGACGGAGAAGACACTTTTGTGCTGAGATGGTTCTGATCTGTCTCTAGGTGGCGAGATCAATGTTGACGACGAAGAAGAAGGACGAAGACGACTAGTCAGTGGTCACGATAGGGATGAAGACAATAGGTCACGACTTTAAAGAGACGGAGAAGATGCCTGCCATGATGGAAAAGATGCCTAGAGCCTTCGTCGTTTTGCCGACTAAAGGATGAAGGCTACTGTTTAGTTTGAATACCTAAGGTTCAAGTTCATAGGATGGAGGTCGACGAATTCACACGTTTTGTTTTGGACTTGGTGTTTTGGAAATGTTTTGGGATCACTCAGAGTCAAGAATGAGCAGTCGGGGTGTTAGGCCATGTGTGTGTGTTTTTTTTTTAAAAAGAAATATATGGTGCAACCTGTGAGCCAAACCCACTCAACCTGGGTTGAATCCGCCCAACTCATGAGTTAGGTGAGTCAGGTAAAAATGACATGGGGTAAAAATGAGCTAGGTTTTCTCCAACTCAACACACTGATTAGCCGAGTTACCTCACGGGTTCTAACCCATATTGATAGCTCTATTTGATAGGAAATGACCCATGAAAGCAACATGATATTAGTGAGTAGGGAATGCTTATACCTAATAAAGCAATAGAAAATGACTTCAACTGAAACTTGAAAACCCATGCAGGTGGCTTTGGTCCAAATTGGATGACTTTTAAATTTTGTTTCTTATTCAATCCAATAAAAAGGTTCATTTTATGTGAAAAGGATATATAGATATATCTACTTTATTTGTAATTAAAATGTTAAAATAATATCAATGTTATAAGAACCGAACTAGACATCGAACCGGCGAAGCCTTTGGGTCATGGTTCAATTGGTGCAACCGGTTCAACCAATGGTTGAAGTCAATTTTTTTACATTACATTCGTAGTACATTGACCCAAAATAGTCTTGCAAGCTGTGACACACTGATCGATAAATGACCATCCATTGCAATAGTCTTTTCATTCCTTTCATCAATTATATTTTATTTCGTTTGTGTTATCTTTAGTTATCCACATTCATTCACCCTGTTCCTTTTTATTTTCTTCTGCGGCAACACAACCTCTGGGATGTTGTTTTTCATTTTCGTTCACTTTCCTCCTGGTTACCATTCAGTTTTGAAATTGCTACGTTTATTGTGAGTCTTTGTCTTCTTGAATATCGCACACCACAACAGTCGTAGTCTTCCCCTTACATTTCTCACTGTCTAGTCTCTATGCACAGAACCGCACCGATTCCGACCATCCTATAGTTGTTCGACTGCCAGACTACTACAGCACCACCGTACCACTTCCAGCCGCTGTGGTGAACGAAGAGTCACTGCCTGGGTTCCTTATCGTCGACTCATTGTAGTAACCAGTCGGTTCTTGGAAACTGTTTTCGGTTCATCCGGTTTAACTCTGGTTTCAACGGTTCAAAGCGGTTCTATTTCGGTTCTTTGAGACTGTTGATTTTTTTTTGAGTGAACCGAAACATAGACACAGCTGGTTCCCGGTTGAACCGGTCGGTCTGGTTCGTTTTTTAAAACATTGAATAATACGCAATGGACCCCGTGGACAGTGGCCTAATTCACATAATAAACAAATCATGATGTAACTACTCCAGATTTTATGTAAAATCTAACATATACCAATACGTAAGTCACATAAAAGAATTTCCCTAACATGTAAAGATAATTTTCATTCAATATCTGACTCAGTTGATTGGTTTCAGTTATGCTCTTAACCGAAGCATTCCCTATAAATTTGTCTTCAAATGAAACTTGAGAGAATGAAGTCAGGTGAGTAATTCTCTGATTATATGATTTATCAACATAAACTGTGTGCGAACTGCAATCATTCACACAATGTAATTCATGTGCTACAACATTGTAATGAAATAACTTCACTTCTTTGTCATGATTGAAAACATATATACATGTCCTTAAACTGTTGAATCTATATCGCATGTTCATTGATCAAAAGCTTTGAACCATAATCGAGTGTTGCATGGTTGTTGGATATTTATCTAATAAGCTATTCAAATTTAAGAAAATAAGCATAGAAGAAAATCTATTTACACAACATATGACTAATACAAAAAAAAAAAGGCACAATGCTTTATTAACCTTTTAATTCATTTTTCTTTGCCAGTGTTAGCAATACAACAATTGCACCAAACTCATATCTGCGTAGAAAACATAACAATATATTGTGTAGCACATTCCTCCCATAGGGTATGACTAAGTGTATCGTCATTAACATATTCAAATTTGTCTAATATTTTTCGAAATAAAAATAAAATAGGTAACAAGAGAATGGTAATTAGTATGAGTTGTTTTTAATTAATTTACCTTTCGTCCTTCAAAGTGAACACGACCTTCTTGATCTTGCTATCTGGTTGGTATTTAGTCATATTAACAAACTACCCAATAACAACCGTTAAAGTAAGAGATGTCGGAACACTTACCATAAAGATTAAAATATACATCACATTCGATCTGAATTTTGAATTTACCAACTAACACCTCAGCACATGCAACTCCACTCAACATATCTTCAAACTCATGGAAATTATATAGATACTGAGGGATTTTTGGAAGATCCACATTTTTTAAAATTGTTCCTCTAAAAAAAATAGCTTGTAAGGAATCTTGGAGATCTTATATTGACCACCATTTTTCTCAGACTTCAAAATTTTGAGCAATATATGTGTGCCCTTGACGGGTGCTGAACCCACCAAAATTACAAACCGAGCTAAAGACCCCACTCGTAACAAGGGTGTCAACCCGAATCGTCTCCCAATTGACCAACTCAAAAATTCAAACAAATTAAGCAAGCATATTAAAAGGTTGGGGCAGTTTGCAAGTTGATAATGAAGATAATACAAATAGAAACAAATATAACTGAAAACAGTGGTTTTAAAAACAATCAATCCAAGAGATTCGACAAATATCGGGTTTGATTAATCCTTAACCACAAATGAACATTATGTTAACTCCATTCTTGATTTTGAATTACAGCAAGAAGCCTCACCATAATTCATAATTTCACTACTAGAAACGCTTCTGGAATGAAGATCGATTAAGGAAAATGAGTTAAGCAACCATCAAACCAAGATGGATGCGGGAGACTGAGAAGATCTTTCGGGCCATGGGATGTAACGACGTTCAGAAAGTCATCTTTGGGACTTTCATGCTGTTAGAAGAAGCGGAGCATTGGTGGGAGAATTGTCACCAGCGTATGGAAGCTTAAGGTACAGTGATTACTTGGGATGTCTTCCAGGGCAGATTCTTGGAGAAGTACTTTCCAGCTGACATCCGCGACAAGAAGGAGATGGAGTTCTTGGCTCTGAAGCAAGGGAATATGTCCGTGGGAGAGTACGCTGCGAGGTTCGAGGAGCTTGCTCGATATCACACACTGTAACAATATGTAACTGACGACTGCTCTAAGTGTGTGAAGTTCGAGGACTGTCTGCGTCCAGAGATCAAGCAAGCAATCAGTTATCAGGAGATCCGGGTCTTTTCCATCTTGGTGAACAATTGCAGGATCTTCGAAGATGCCTACAAGTCCAGGGTGGCAAGCCGCAAGAGTTCAGATGTTCAGAGCAGTAAGAAGAATGATCAGAAGGACGAGGTGAGGCAGCATCTAGCGACCAGGACTTCAAGCAGAGTGGCAAAGAGTCACAGTTTTCAGCAGGCAAGCCCAAGGACTGGGATTCTTCTGTTCCTAGGCCTATCAGATATGGCAAGTGTGGAAAGGATCACTATACCAGGCAGTGCAAGGAGACGGATGTCATCTGCTTCAAGTGTGGCAAGTCTGGCCACATCAGCCGGGAGTGTGGAGGAGCTAAGTCAGAACCACAGAGTGCTAACAAGAATCAGAAACCACAAGTCAATTGACTAAAGACCACAGGGAGAGTCTATTCTCTTAGTGGAGTTGGAGCCTCCGAGTCCAGGGACTTAATCTAAGATATGTGCCTAATTGGTGAAAGCATAACCAACCAAGGTGGTAGAAATTTCGAAGACGAAATTTTTATAAGGGAGTGGAATTGTAACACCCCATTTTTCGTGTTAAGCCTTTAAGTACTTATGTGTGTGCTTTATGTGCTAGGTTTGACCTTAGGAGTGATCTAAGATATGTGCCTAATTGGTGAAAGCATAACCAACCAAGGTGGTAGAAATTTCGAAGACGAAATTTTTATAAAGGGGTGGAATTGTAACACCCCATTTTTTGTGTTAAGCCTTTAAGTACTTATGTGTGTGCTTTATGTGCTAGGTTTGACCTTAGGAGTGTTATAAAGGGCTAAGTGGGATTTTTAGGCTTAAAATCCCTTTCTGGTACATGAGCACGACCGTGCTCATGTCCAGCTTGCCCGTGCTCATGGCCAGCACGCCCGTGGTTGTCAAGCTTGTTCAGTAGCAGATAGAGCCTTGAGCACGATCGTGCTTAAAGGGAGCATGACCGTGTCGAAAACGCTCGTATGACGTTCCTTTTGTCTCCGTGCTTAACGAGCACGACCCCGTGCTGGAAGTTAAGCACGGCCGTGCTTAGTGGGAAGCACGACCGTACTCGAGTCTGAGTCTATATAAACAGATTAGTTTTGCGAGGGTTACGAGTGTAAACCCTCAAATTGGCACATTGGGCAATCCTAGTGTGACAGAAATCTCTTCCCTTTCCCTTCCATTGAACCCTTCGAAGTTCTTGGTGCTCTAAAGTCCATTTGGGAGAGAAGTCACGGGCTAGTGCCAATTAAAAGGTAACAATTTCTCCCTCTTTAATCTCTTTTCCTATTTCTTGGATTTGAGACTAATTGGTTAATCCTTTTGTGTTTGGCCAAGGCTTGGGAAACTCATCGAGCCGCTCGAGCGAACGCTTTTAGTTTGCCCGCGTCATCTTGTTGGGAATCTTCATACCAGGTATAAGGAGAAGAGCTAGTATAAATATGTAGGCTATGGGGTAGCGTAAGATAAAAAGGGTTAACCCATGACCCTGTTGCTTGCTAATTGCTATATGTTATATATGTTTAATTGTAATTGGTATACTTAAATGAGTTGTTATTAATACTGATGATGTTTATGTTGTAAATCACTGTTTGATTTGATATGTTGTTTATACCATGAATGACTTGGTTGATTATGTTGTTTATGCTGTGAATGGTTTGGTTGGTTATCATGAATGTTGAGATGAACGATGATGTTATAAGACGTTAAAAGGCGATAAAAGATGTTGGATGAAATTAAGGGATAAAGTCTCAATTGTTCATAAGACTCGAACCATAGTAAATAGTGAGATTATTGTTCAAAGGCTTAGTTAAGACCCTATGAGTGATTCTTGAGTTTTTAGGGACATTAATAATGAGACATGAATTAAAGGATTAATTCCCCTTAGTTATAAGACATGGAGATTAATTGAGAATAATGAAACTGATGTAAATGATTAGTAAAAGCTAATAGTGCTGAAAAATGTAATTAGGTCCAATTTAGACCCAAAGTCATGAAATGCACCCAAAGGTCATTAATTGAGCTCAAATGATGTTTAAAACAACAAATACGAGAGTTAATTATTATGTTAAATCTATATTCACCAGCCCTCTCCATGTATTAATAATTAATAATCTAATAATATCATAACATGCAAGCAAGGAGGTATGGTACGACAACAAAATCTATGAAAATAACTAAAAGACAATTTTTTTGTCAAAATAAAAGCAAAATTATGTTCAAACAAATAATGAAAAGTTGAGTATTTTTCATTATTTAGAATTTAAAAATTGAGACTTAGATTGAAATTAATTGAAATATTTGAAAGAAAATATTATTCATCATCGAAGGAATATATCATGAAGATATTATGTACATAAATTTGTGATTAATAATACTAATTACATAAAAAGAATAAACAAGAATATATCATGAAGATATTATGTTTATAAATATGTGATTTGTAATAATAATTGTATAGAAAATAAGATAAATATTGATTCACTTAATAATTAATAATTATTATAATTATATAAATAATAAATATTAAATATATAATCAATTAATATTAATCAAATAATATCATAGCATGCAAGCAAGAATGTATGGTACAACATCAGAGTCTCTGAAAATAAAAGACAATCTTTTTCACAAAATAAAATCAAAATCACGGTCAAACAAATAATTAAACTTTGAGTTTTTTCATTATTTAGAATTTAATAGTTGAGACTTAGATTGAAATTAATTCAAATATTAAAAAAAAATATATATTATTCATTATGACTGAATATATCATAAAGATATTACGTTTATAAATCTGTGATTTATAATATTATCCGCTTTAAAAAATAAGAAAGAATATATTATAAATCATAAATATATTACATTTATAAATATATGATTTATAAAATTAATTACATGAAAAAGAAAAAGAATAAGAGTGAATTCACTTAATAAATATGACACATTACCAAAATTGAAACCAAAATAGTTGGGAGGTTTTTTTTTTTTTTTTTGTGAACAAAATAATTGGGAGGTGACACTTAATTAAGATATACTAATTGAAAATAAATTAAATATAAATAAAAAAAATAATATAGTTATAATTTAAAAAGTAAATGATAAAATATTAATCAAGAAAATAATTACTGAGAATCATTGAAAATAATATGCAACTATCCTATAATATTCTTTTAGAAACCTTTAACTGAAAATTAGAAAATGATTATAAAAAAAAAATTTAATAACTACTATTTACATGAAAATAAGAAAATAGTATATAATATTTTTCATATTATAATGAAAATAATATATTATTCACTTATATATTATAATAAATATATCATTGTACAATAGAAGAATAACTTATAGTTATATGCACATAAAAAAATATATTCTTGATTATTTTTATATTATTATTATGATTTTAATATTATTAAAATATTTTAATTAAAATTAATTATTTTAATAGCTATTATATATTATAACAGGTAACTAAACATAAATAGTATTTGAACGATATTAGAAAACTGTCAATTTGAATAATATATGACTTTTATTCACAATTTTATTGTGACAGATAAATAAGTCTAATCCACATTTCAATTAATTTGTAATATTTTTAGAATTTTTATTAAATTTGTAAATAAACATAATTAATATTGAAAATAATTTAAAATAAGTCAAATCTAAATAAGTATATAACATTACATTGATCTGAGTGGAATTGGGCTCAGATCCCTTAAGCAAAGTCTCGAGTTCGAGTCTTGTGGATATAATTAACGTGATTGGGAGGGGAAACCCCATTAAAGGTGGCAAGCTAGGTTCACTTGCAGAGATTAGTTATCGGCGAAACCGATGAATATTTTGCACTTATAACATGATAACTAAAAAAAAAAATTCTAAATAAGTATATGATCAGTAGCAACTAATAGTAATACGTAGGTTGTAATTTGTAAAGTCCTTTCATTTATAATTCCTATTTGTAATAATTTTAAATAATAATATTTATTATTTTTTTGGTTTATTAGATTATCAAAAAATATTTAGTATTTCAACTAATTTTAAAAGGGTAATATTTTGAATAAATGTGATAGTAAATAATTAAAATGTTTGTTCTAAAAAAATAAATGAAAATAAGTAAATGATTAGCAAATTCGGTAGTTATAATAATTAATAGCAAATTTAAAATATAATTAAAAAATAAAAATTAAAAAAATGTTTGATGATGAGGTGATGTTACACCACATATTAATATGTAATATTTCGTTATTCGCACATTCTTAAATGTAATTTTATTTAGTATTTAGTATGTGTCAATATTTCTTCATTGAATCCATCAATTTCGAGATTTTTTTTTTTGTTTCGAAACTCATCCTAATTAATCCTTTGGATCGAATGGATATACTAGAGTATTTCACGGCTTAGATCGAATGGATATACTATGGATCTATTTACATTTGGAGAATTCTAACTTTTTTTGAAGATGTAGGCAACAATTGTCTCACAGAAAAATAAAAATATAGCAGAGTTTGGGGTATAAGTTTCAAACTATGTCCTTCAAAAAAAAATAAAAGTTTCAAACTATGTTACATTATTATTTCAAATTATTAATCATTTTAAATTATTAAGCCAGTTATACAACTATATTTTGATATTTGATCGGGTGCACTCATAAACAAAATTGTGGGATAAAATAGTTTTTAAAATGATAATTCCACAATTCAAACCTTAAATATAAATATATTTAAATTTTAATATTTAAATGCATGCTCAGATATCCTAAGGATGGAGTAAGGATTTTTATATTGAGTTATTAATTGTATTTTGACGGGACGAAATATAAATTAAAATGACAATTATTTTTTGAAAAATTATAAAAATTTTGAAGGCTAAGAGCTCTAGTCTATTATTGCATAACTTAATCTGAAAATATTCGTATCTTAAATTGTATCTTAGTTTTATAAAAGAAAATTGATCAAAATAAATACATGATTTAACTGTAGAATTCACTGCCTTTTGTTTCTGCCGGAGTTTTGAACTTTATCAACGGAATTAAAATTAACTAATTGACAAACCAATAAGAAAGGAAAGATCCAGTCAAAAAAATAATAATAATAAGAAAGGAAAGAATAAATTAATCAATTAAAGTTGAAAATTATAAAAAAGACTGCAATTAAGTTGCACTCATCCATAATATAATTGTATATATCTTCATTATTGGTATACCAATTTATATTTATAAATTTATAATTTATAAATCTTATACATGTCAACAACCCAATCCACTCGTCAAACTGCAATTACAAACATTAAAAAAAAGTCATACAAAATATAAAAAAAAAACCATTAATGATTATATATATATTTTTTTTGTTTGAATTAATGATTTTGTTTTTTTAACAACACAAAATACATTCCTCTTCATAATCGGTGGAGAAAAAAAACCCATAAAAAAAATAAAAAGAAATAAAAATGAAAAATACATTTGCATGGTGCATATAAAAAACACAAAAAAAAAAAAAAGAGTTTTTGTTTTTGAATTATTCTCTCTATCTATTTCACACACACATTGGTATAGAGACTAGAGAGAAAGCAACATACACAATAGAAACCCACAACACAAACAAACAAACACAACAACATTCAGGCAAAAAGAGAAAAATAAATAAAAAATAAAAAATAAAAAATAAAGAGAAGAGAAGCTATAATAACAACAACAAAAACCAAGAGAGGGTAACACCATTATCTTCCTTGCACATTTTCACCTAATATATACTTGAAACCTCTCTTCATCTTCTTCTTCTTCGTTTTCTTTTTATCTCGAACCCTAACGATGATTTTGATGCCTTCGTCGTAGCTTCTTCATCTTCACTCTCTCAAAGCTTCCACCTTTTCCTTTTTCGGTCATTCTGCATTTCTCGCTTTTTCTCTCACTCTTTCCCTCAACGATCCAACTTCGATCGCTCTTTTTCTCCTTTTGTTCCTCAATCGCTTCCCGATCCTTCTCTTTTCGCACTTCACCGGATCGATCTGTGAGTTTTTTTTTTTATTTTTTTGCGGTTGGATTATCCTTTTTTTTAAAATTTTTTTGTTAATCATTTGTTGTTTTCACTGCTCAGCACGCTTGATGGTTGATCTGGTGAGGTTTTTTAAAATTTTGTTTGGTAAAATTTGAATTTGTATATAGTTTTTGATGATCGGTTGATGATTGTTTTCTTCATCGAATGTTGAGTTTTGTTTTGAAAAAAAAAAAGATTTTTTTTCGTTTTGTTTTGTTTCAGTTGAAGCAATCAGTGAAATTTGTAGGTTTGAATTAGATGAATCTGTTTTGATGATGAAGGATGTCTAAGAACTTGCCCGTTTTTGTGTTTATTTATTTATTTTTGTTTTCATGAAAAATTGTTTAAACTATTTACCGACAAAGGATGATATAGGAAGTGTTTGTTAAATTTGGAATGCAGAAAGTGAAGGATTTCATTCTATGCTTTTAGGGACATTCCTTTTATTGTTAGGTTGTGGAGTATATTTTGCTCAAAGTAGAATCTTTTTCATGGTATCTACTGCTTTTTCAGTAGGATATTTTCTTTATGTTGTTGTCTGAGGGCAAACTGAGCCTAACCCCACAGATGTTTTGTCCTACTATATAGTATGATATTTAGGTATAGAATATAGATTGATTGATATTTGTTAGTTCTATTTGGAGGGTCTGTTGTTATTGCTGAAAAGTTTTGTTAGTGAATGCTTTGAACTCATTTGCCTATTTGCTTTGAATTTTCTATTGCAGAGGTTTTTGCTGTTTCTTGGGTGACTAATGTGGGCTATGATTTGAATGGGGAGAGGATGCCAGAATTGAGAAGTGGAGCTAGAAGGTCGAAAAGGCTTGGTGATCTTCAGCCTGGTCCACTACCCGTTGATCAAGGAGAGAATTGGGCGCAACCTGCTCCGAACAGAACTAGGAGGAGAGTTGGAGGTGGAAGAGGAAGAGGTGGTAATGCCACAGCTGTAGGCAAAGGGCCTTCACCAGCTGTTCCCACAAGGCGAACTGCAGCTGGTAGAGGCCGCGGAGCAAGAGTGATTGATCTGGACCCTGAACCTTGTGAGGTCCTTCCAGAACCTGTTGCTTTAGGGGCTCCAGAACCCGTTTACAATCAAGTCGACGTAGTGGCCAATAATAATATTGTGATGGAGGGTGGAAGTGCAGACAAGGTGGTGGCAGCTGAAGAGGAAGCAGGCACAACCCCTGTCCCTGAGAGGGTATTCCTATATTGCGTGTTACTTCTATTGAATTGCATTATTTCCTTTCCAAAATATTGCTAAAATTTAGTTTTAATGACGTGAAGGTGCTGGTGCTACTTTTGGTAACTATATTCATGACTACTAGTATCTTCTTTAGTTTTTAGATATGCTGGGTATGATAGTCATATTTAAAGCATTTCTTCCCGTCTTCGCTGTTTCTGTTTAATGTGTTGAACTGATTGAGTTGGTTTTGGATATTTTGGTTTTCCATAATAAACATAATATTTATTGTCTTGGTTAACTAGTCCACATTCTAACCTATTTTAGATTGCAGTGCAGTTGGCGTTCATTGCATCCAATTAACATAAACTTTGCCTTTTTTGATGTCGTTACTCTCTCGTTGATGCAGGTGCAAGTTGGTAGCTCTCCTGTATATAAGATTGATAGGAAATTGGGTAAGGGTGGCTTTGGCCAAGTTTATGTTGGCAGAAGGGTAAGCGGTGGCTCTGATCGAACAGGCCCTGATGCGGTTGAGGTATTACTCAGGAGTTCAATCTCCCTTTAAGGATTCAATGAACTATTAATGATGCTATATAGGATGATACATTGACACTTTCGTATTTCAACTTTGTTTATAGGTTGCACTAAAGTTTGAGCACAGAAACAGTAAAGGTTGCAATTATGGACCTCCTTATGAGTGGCAAGTCTACAAGTACTAATCTGTCCTTTGTGTCTAATCACGCTTATCAATAATAGATTTTTCAAGCTTTATGTGTTCTAATTTTATTATCTTATTCTCACTTTTGTTTTTAACTTCTTGGCATTGATAGTACTCTCAATGGTTGCTATGGAATTCCTTGGGTTCATTACAAGGGTCGACAAGGAGATTTCTACATTCTGGTGAGATTAGTTTGAAGTTCCACATATCAGCATATGTTGGCTTTCTCTTTGTTGTCTAAAGTTAAATAAAACATTTCAGGTCATGGACATGCTTGGGCCCAGTCTTTGGGATGTATGGAATTCTCTTGGCCAATCGTAAGATTTGGATCGACTCTCCCTTTTGTTACCTTATAGGTTTACTTTGAATAATTGCATTTTCTTTAAATTCTTCCCATTTTGTCTCCATTAACTTTGAGTATCTTAACAGGATGTCTCCAAATATGGTTGCTTGCATTGCAGTGGAGGCAATATCAATCCTTGAGAAGCTCCATTTGAAAGGGTAAATCCTATTGATATTTTGTTCCGTCCTTTCAACTTTAATATTACCATTTATTGTTCCTAGTAGTATTTTTGTAAATGATTCTCATATCATTGGATATTAGGTTTGTGCATGGAGATGTAAAACCAGAAAACTTCTTGCTTGGTCAACCTGGAACAGCTGATGATAAGAAGTTATATCTTATTGATCTTGGTTTGGGTATGAAGTCTTCTTTCAAACCACCTGCCTCTGCTTTTGCTTTGTGTTTAATTTTCTGTCTCACCACTAGTTTTTAGTTATTTGGCATTATAAGATATTTTCATAACACATATTAAAGGCCTTACCTTGTATCTGTCTTCAGCATCTAGATGGAAGGATGCATCATCTGGTCAACATGTTGATTATGATCAGAGACCTGATATATTCAGGTTTGTCAATATTATGACTTTAACTTGACTATCTTTTGTTTTTACATGTTGATAATGTTCCTTTTTCTGCAGGGGAACAATAAGGTATGCCAGTGTACATGCACATTTAGGTAGGACTGGAAGCCGAAGGGACGATCTTGAGTCACTGGCTTACACTTTGATATTTCTAATAAAAGGGAGATTACCGTGGCAGGGTTATCAAGTGTGTTTTCTAGTATCACTTTATATATTGATTTTACTTCTTAGAGGTTTCATTTTATATGATATAATTTCGTTTTTCTTCCCAAATCTACAGGGCGACAATAAAAGTTTTCTTGTTTGTAAGAAAAAGATGTCCACTTCTCCAGAGTTGATGTGCTGCTTTTGTCCCAATCCATTTAAGCAGTTCCTTGAAGCTGTTACCAACATGAAATTTGATGAGGAGCCAAATTATTCCAAGCTTATATCACTTTTTGAAAGTTTGATTGAACCATGCACTCCATTGAGGCCTATCAGAATCGATGGAGCTTTAAAGGTTGTCTTAATTGCTTTGATTGTTTTAATGTTTTTATTTAGGGTGTTAGATTGTTACTAAGTTTTAATGGTTGAGTTGTATATCTGAATGCTATACCCTTTGTATTAATAGGTTGGTCAAAAGCGAGGAAGGATGCTTATAAATCTGGAAGAAGATGAGCAGCCTAAGAAGAAAGTGCGATTAGGGAGTCCTGCTACTCAGTGGATATCAGTGTACAATGCACGCCGTCCCATGAAGCAGAGGTAATTAATACATCCTCCTCAATGTAGCATGTTCTTAGTAATAATGTTTCACATTATGTGTTAAACCTGTAATGTGTTTGCTCTAATGGTGGATCAGTTGAGTTTACTTGATTGAGTTTTTTTTTTTTTTTTTAAATTGAAAGAGTAGAAATCCCTAATAACTGGTACAGGCCACTCCCAAATGCTGAGATATAGGCTTAATATTTGAAGCCATAGGAAGTCAGCCATATATCGATGCATGTTGCAGCTTCAAATTTGGTTCAGTCTCATTAGCCATCATGCTTACCTGATAATGGAAGGAAGTGGTATTGCTTAGTTGGTCAATGTCACTTCTCCAAAAACAAAAGGCAAATAAAAAGGAGAGGCAAAAAAAAAGGACACATTGAGATATTATTTGCCATGACAACACATAAGTCTGACCTCACATTGTTTTTAGAAAGTTTTATAAATTTTTGGTCAAAGAATAGTATGGAAGGAATTTTTGTAAATGATAGCATCAAAATGTTTCTCCCGATAATTTCATATTCATTAGTAAATATGATTCTATTATCTGTACATATTAAATTTTTATGTTACTTAAAATGAGTTGTACTTATTTTCAAACTTGTTAAGTTGATGTACGTGATTATGGATTTATAGATTCCGATCTATCTATCTCGAATGCTTTTGTAATGTTGTACTTGTTGCTTCATAAAGCTCATTTAAAAATAGTTTTTAACAAAGCAGTTTTGTAGTGTATGATGCAATGTAAATATATATTGCCCAGTATATGCATTAGCTTCATCTAGAAGCAAGTGTTTATTTTGCTTGGTCTTAAATAACTTGTACTTTTGTTGCAGATATCATTACAATGTAGCGGACAATAGGCTCCGACAGCATGTAGACAAGGGTATTGAGGATGGGTTGTATATAAGCTGTGTGGCCTCTTCAATTAATCTGTGGGCCCTAATCATGGATGCAGGAACGGGTTTTTCTTCCCAGGTTTATGAGTTGTCACCAGCCTTCCTGCATAAGGTAGTTTTTCTCTTTTCCCTGATTTATATATTTCATCTCCTGTTGAGCAAATATGTATGAGTGCAATAATTGATGTCTGGGTTCTGGTATTTTGATGTTCTCGCAGGATTGGATTATGGAGCAATGGGAGAAAAATTACTATATCAGTTCAATAGCTGGTGCACATAATGGGAGTTCCTTGGTTGTCATGTCGAAAGGTTTAACCATTACACTCTTTAATAACATTTAATGTTTAGTAGTATGACCTAACTCCATCCTTTTCAAATTTTCTACTCCACTTTTATATACTGTTTCTAAATTTATTTATAAAGGGCTTTACAAAATCATAGGACCTTGCCGTTTTACTTATCATTTTTACCATGGCCTTCGGCACTCTTTCTTGATTTACATAAATTTTTTGTGTTTTAACAAAAAAAAAAATTCCAGTTTTGTGGTTTGTTGAGATTGAGTTTTGTTAGCATTATAATTGCCATGCTATTAAATTTGTGTCTAAGAAAGCACTTCAGAGTTCAAACCTGTTCACAGTTTGTGTACACTGCAAGTCTTGGTTATTTTGATACCAATTTGAACATCAGCTTGTATATGGAATTCTAAGCATTGTAAAAGACTTGAATTGATTCCCAATATAATCCTATTGCTACCTTATAAGGAGTCACTCTTGACATCAACCTATGAGATGGAACTTCCTTCCAAACAACTTATTTAGTTACAGAAGCTGACAAAAGAAAATTCTAAAATTATTTTATCAGCAAGAGTTGCTGTTCTTTTACCATGTCTGACAATTTAGCTTCTGGGATGGGAGACACATCAACTGTTGTTCTTCAAAATAGATGACTTGCTGTTTATCTCATGGTAGAAACCTTGCTTTGTAGGAACTCCTTACACACAGCAATCCTACAAAGTGAGTGAATCATTTCCTTTCAAATGGATAAACAAGAAGTGGAAAGAAGGATTCCATGTTACCTCCATGACTACTGCTGGCACTCGCTGGGGTGTTGTTATGTCCAGAAATGCTGGTTATTCTGATCAGGTATCTACATATTTGTTATTCTGATTTTTGGTTATGTATGTATTTTTTGACTATACATATTGATTGTACTTGCTTTTCTTTTTGATGATGCAAGGTTGTAGAGCTTGACTTTTTGTATCCAAGTGAAGGAATCCATCGACGATGGGAGAGTGGTTATCGGATTACATCCATGGCTGCTACTACTGACCAGGCAGCCTTCATACTGAGCATACCAAAACGCAAATTAATCGATGAAACTCAAGAGACTCTGCGTACATCTGCCTTCCCTAGCACCCATGTGAAGGTATTTGCATTTCTTCTGTCTCATTACATGTTTAGGTTGGCATTCATACAGTTTTAGCATGCCTGTTTAGTTAATGAATCCCTTTTTATTTTGGTTATTTGTTAATTTTATAGGAGAATCTTAATGGATGATTAAGTGAGTACTTGTAGCTTGTGGTTGAGAAAAGGAAATCTGAAAAAAATCCAAACTTACTATAATTTCAAAGCTGTCTTTATGGACAAAAGGAAAAACAAAATCCCAACAGTCATCTGTGTGGTTTTCAAAGTTTTATTTTTTTGTTGATATTCTCACCAGAAAATCTATTTGTATGTTGAAGTAAATTTATAGATTTAGATTTTTAAATATAAGACTTTGATTTATTTTTTTTTTATAAATATTTTCTAGCCCACTCTCAAAAGCCAGCCTGTTTTTCCTCACGAGGTATTAATATCTGACATGATGGTTTTGCAGGAAAAATGGTCCAAGAATCTCTATATTGCTTCAATATGTTATGGGAGAACTGTTTGCTAGCTTCTGGAGTAAACATTTGCCATATCTTTGAATTACGCAAAATTAAAATGATGAGAGGGTTTCCATGATTATTAAGTTGGAATGGGTAGGTTTGTTTTTGCCCCCAGACCCAGTTACTTGAGAGAAAAATCCCTCCCATATAAAAATTTCGTTGTAATTAAAAAAATGGTAAAGGAGAAACAGAAGCGAGCTATGCTGGAAGCAACGATTTGTTGAAGAGTATTAACATGTAATGGAAGGGCTGGCTATTTTGGCAATGTTTCATGGAATCATGGTTGTGCTTTAAACAATTTGCGATTTTGTATGTAATGATATAAATTTTTACCAGCATCAACATAAACGTAAACCATGAATTCTAAGACATAATGATTTCTATATTTGATGACCAATTCTTAGCAGTCCTGAACTAGTGGTGGTCTGGTCTATGCATTATGCACGACATTATAATCAATTTGGGGTCGCCTAGTGCTAGGAAGTTTTGTTTCAGGGTTCAGTATGTGCTGTCGTTGTGATTATGTCAACAGTTTATGCCAGAAAGATTGGTTG
The DNA here is from genome assembly GCA_035048595.1 of Echinosophora koreensis. Classification (NCBI taxonomy): domain Eukaryota; kingdom Viridiplantae; phylum Streptophyta; class Magnoliopsida; order Fabales; family Fabaceae; genus Echinosophora; species Echinosophora koreensis. The sequence goes on along the minus strand of JAPCYP010000013.1, from coordinate 5,392,696 downwards.
ACTCCACCTCTTTTGACGTGTCAAGGTACTAGTAGTGATGCATGGTGGTTGGGGGAGCCACGGCTTGGAAGTGTAGTTTGAATAATTTTAGAATTAGAATTAGAATTAGAATTATGATTGGTAAAATTTTAAAAAACAATTCATTTTTTCCCACCTAAAATTACCGCTGCTATCTTCATAGAAGAGAGTGATTGAGTATGAGGCTGTGTTTGGGTAAACAATTTAATTAAGAGCTTATCACATAAGATCTTATTGTATGAGAGTTTATGTCATGAGAGCTTATGAAGAAAGGGGCAAGAGAGCATTCGAAGGGGGAAAACACAGAGGGGTCATAAGTACTTGTTAAAATTCCATAAGCTTGTTCCAGTGACTTATGAAAATAAGTCAAAAAATCCTTATGGGATGGCATAAGTTACTTTTATAAGTTCTGTCAAACATACTACATAAGAGTTTATGTCATCAGATAAGTCAAAAAGAGCTTAAATAAGCTTTTCCAAACGCCACCTAAATCCTATATAGAGCTTATTATACTTGATCTGTTGGACTAAATATTCGTTCAAAGAGAATGTAGTATCAACCTACAATATTAGACACAACTAATTGATATCTAGGATTTCTTTTATTATATTATTGAACACAAGTATAAAACTTAGGTTTGGCAATGAGGTGGAGGCTTTTTGATGGGTGAGCAAGATGGACATGTCTCTCACAGTGAGGGATCATGAGCTACCGGCAATAGCAGTTACCTTTACATTCACCTTTCTCTCTCCTCCAAAGTCATTCCCCCCATTTTTTCTCCTCCAAGCTCGCCCTCCCTTTTGCTTTCTCTGTCTCCCTCGATCCTTCGCCCTCTTCCTCTTTCTAGTCTTAGTCTCCCTCGATGCTAAGGTCATATTGTCCTCGTCGTTGACATTAGTAACCTCAATTTCTTCTTATCGAGCAACCTTCCAACAACGAACAACCAGACAACAAAGCAACAAATGTATACCCATCAGGTTGAATACAAAACCCTCTCATCTCACCAAAAAACTGCAGTGAACAAAAAGTACAACTAACTTGCACAAACCCATTAATCAAAGTGTTATATGAAACCAAATCTCTAAGGGGACTTTGATCAAAAACATTGCATACCTAACTCTCCTGCATCCTTCCTCTCACCATCAGCAAGCAATGTTGCATGTTCACCCCTCTCTTGCTCCTCCACCCCCTAATTCGGATCACCATTGGCCACAATAACAAGCCCACCATCTTCATCCTCGTCATCATTGTCCACCATTCCACCTATTTACATTGCAGCCAAATGGTTGTTGTCATTCAACACTATTTGCAAATCATCACCACTGTCACTATCACAATCATCACACTCACCTCCATCGCCACTGCCATCGCCTTCATCAGCCCTATGTGAATCCTGGCCGCCACCATTATCACTGCTACCTTGGAGGAGATGTCACGGTTGGTGACAAGGCAATGGGGCTTAGCGAGGAGGAGCCTAGGGTGTTTTGAGTCTTGAGTTTGCCTTTTGAGAGGTTAGGGGATTGGCAGTGTCTGATGATGGAAACAATGTCGTTGAGGGTGTGGGAGATGGAGTGAAGGAGGTTGAGGGAGAGAGGGTGGGAGGTAGCAACACGGCTGGGGAACTTGGAGGAGAAATCGGGGTGAGAACTCGACGGAGAAATTGGTGAGAGGGGAGTGAGAGAGAAGGAGACAATTGATTGCCTCGGTTGCCTTGTGTTCATCTTGACCGCTCGATTTTTTTTACAAAATCTGATGGTTATTCATTGTGATTCATCTTGAGCGACTTCCTTAGGTTGCTTACGGTAGAAGCCGCCATGAGGTGGATAGAAGTGAGTTTCTGCTCAATCTGATCCCATTATGTCAACCATTTATCAATATTTTTAAATAATTTTTTAAATTAATTATCTCAATTTTGATTTAATATCAAAAAATATTTAAAATAAACATCAAACTAGCAACAATCATGGTTAGTAAATGCCTCAAAAAAAAAAAAATCATGGTTAGTAAATGAAATACACATAATATGTGATAGAAAATGTTGACCTGAAATCACACTCGTCCAGCTTTGCTTTGACACGGGTTTTAAAACCCGTTCCACGAGAGGTTGGTTGAGCAAGATAAATACTGACACGTCAATATCAATTTGTCATCCCTAATTTAGTACTCATCATGCATGTGAACACCCTATTTTGACCGGGTCTTTTAGTTTTCAATATCGTTGAGGGTGTGGGAGATGGAGTGAAGGAGGTTGAGGGAGAGAGGGTGGGAGGTAGCAACACGGCTGGGGAACTTGGAGGAGAAATCGGGGTGAGAACTCGACGGAGAAATTGGTGAGAGGGGAGTGAGAGAGAAGGAGACAATTGATTGCCTCGGTTGCCTTGTGTTCATCTTGACCGCTCGATTTTTTTTACAAAATCTGATGGTTATTCATTGTGATTCATCTTGAGCGACTTCCTTAGGTTGCTTACGGTAGAAGCCGCCATGAGGTGGATAGAAGTGAGTTTCTGCTCAATCTGATCCCATTATGTCAACCATTTATCAATATTTTTAAATAATTTTTTAAATTAATTATCTCAATTTTGATTTAATATTAAAAAAATATTTAAAATAAACATCAAACTAGCAACAATCATGGTTAGTAAATGCCTCAAAAAAAAAATCATGGTTAGTAAATGAAATACACATAATATGTGATAGAAAATGTTGACCTTAAATCACACTCGTCCAGCTTTGCTTTGACACGGGTTTTAAACCCGTTCCACGAGAGGTTGGTTGAGCAAGACAAATACTGACACGTCAATATCAATTTGTCATCCCTAATTTAGTACTCATCATGCATGTGAACACCCTATTTTGACCGGGTCTTTTAGTTTTCACTAAAAATTTCAAAATAAGTAAAAAATGCAAAGAAAATAAAAATAAAAATAAAAAAATAAAAAATAAATATATTTTGCCATTACTCAAACCCATTTCATCATCCTCCAACAAACCCTAGCAGCCACCTTTATTTTTTCCAGCCAACATTATTTTGATTCAAATTAAAGATAGAAATCCCTTGATTTTTGATTTTACTCAAATCCCTTGATTTTTGCAGATGAGGCTCATAAATTTTGATTTTATTTCAAATTAGAGATAGAAATTGTAATCCTGGCAAATTTTTAGGATCAAAATCAGAGTGAGTTTGACATTATAAAATCATAACAGAGGCTACAGAAGAGGGAACCAATTAGAGAAAAAATAACAGACAACACGGAGAGGAGAGAAATAAATAAACGCTGAGAGGGAGGCGTCTCTGCCTGTACCTCTTCGTGACCGCCGCGACCGTCGTTGAGCCACCACCGAACCTCCCTCACGCGGCTCTGTCTTGCTCGTAATCGTACCACCGTAGCGCAGCCGCCTGCCAGCTACCGCGGCTTGGCCATCGCACGGAACTACCGTGCAGATCGGGCCTCGAACCGCACCACCGTTCTGATCCGGAACCGCCACGCCACTAACCGTAAGCCGCCACCGTCATTCTGAGTCAGGCCACCGTGTCACGAACCGAGATCGCCGTTGCTTCCCTTCATTCTCGCGTACACAGGTGAAGATGAAAGACCCCTGGTTCTATTTGGGAATTGCAACGTTCCTACTTCCCTTTTTGTTGTCACTCTGATACATTGTAAGGTGTTGTGTTTTTAGTAGCCTTTTTTTATTTTTGTTTTATTGTTTTATTATCATTTGTATAAATTTAGATTGAATGGGTTATTGGATCAATGAGTTAAATAATTGACCCAAAGAAGATATTTTTCTAAAATGGACCAGACTAAGAACCAAACTTGAAGCAGACCCTTCTTTTGGCCACGTCCCATTCTTTTCTTTTTATTTTTTGTTACTTTTCTTTTATACTATATTTTTCATCTTATAAGTTAAAATAAATAAAATAATTGGGAAATTTATTTGGAAAATAATTATGGGATTGCTTTGTGAGAGGTATCACACTCAATCCTTAGATTTGGGATAGCTCTGTGGACGTATCTGCTATGTTCTATCTTGCTTAGGAGTTTTCGATATAAAAATAATAAAAAATAAATAAAAAATGAAAATAAAAAATATTTTCATAAAAATTAAAACAAACCAACAAACAATTATTTTCTACAAGAACTACGTAGCTTTGAGTTTCCCATTGCAGTAGGGAATACGTAGAAGCGGGATTAATTATCCCGTCAAGCCAAAATTAATTTTTCCTTTGTTTTTGTGTTCTTTTTTTAATTTTTTTTAATTGTTTAATAATTTATCTAATGTATTTTTTTGTTGCTCTATGACAAGTGTCATGTTTAATCCCTTAGCTCTGAGGTTGCCCTGTGGACTTACGTGCCACGTTCAACCTTATTTAGGATTTCATCAATAATATTTTTTTTAGAAATTAAAATAATAATAATAAAGAAATAAAAAATATTAAATAAAAAATATATTAATAAATAATTTCTTCCTTATAAATATTTTTAAGAAAATAATTTAATTTCACGCAATTTATTTAAGGTATCATTCTTAGAATGAGCGATGTAGGGTGCTTAACACCTTCCCTACTCGTAACTGACTTCCGAACTCATTTTGGTTCCAAAGACCATTTGTTAGTTTTTCCAATTTTTATCCTAAATAAATAAAATTGGTGGCGACTCTACCTTTTTTACTTCTTTAATATTTTATCGCCGTCCTCGTCGCGATTTTTGGTTGCGACAATGCACATCAAATGTAGGCTTGGAAGACAATGTCATTCGATTGGAACTTCAAAAAGGTTACGGAAATGATTTTTTAATGCCTCCCCTTAGACACCGTATGCTGTATGCACACCGTAGGGGAGTGTGTGTTTTGAGCTTTAAAATACTTTAGAAGAAACAATAAAATAATATATAAGTGTAAAAAAAAGTATAAATATATGGTGTTGTGTGTTGATTTTAGGTGTACAAATATCATAATGTTAACACGCTTTGATGTCATGCTATTCTAAGTCTATATCATTAATATCTTTAATTTCCTAAAATTGTATACAAGCTAAGATTTTCCGTAATGTATATGTATATGTATATTAAATGATGGTTACGTTCACCTATATGAATTGCATTCATGGTTTAATTTTGATGCACTGTTAACGTAAAGTTTTTTTTCTTACCAATTAATCATACTTTATGATTGTGTAAAAAAAAATATATATATATATATATATATATCATACTTTATGATTGATTGTACCAAAAAAAAATTCATACATCATCTACCATATATGTTACTTTAAAGGTAGATACTCTAATAGTAAATATTTTTAATGATGTAAAATGATTAATTGATATATTTTTTTTTTACACAGACAATATATCACACTTAAATCCTTGCATTTATTAGTATTGTAACTATTCATTGATAAAGTTTACGACAAAAAAAAAACCGTATAGTATTTTTGGGTTATCATGTCGTTAGTATGAAGTATCCACATTCGTAAATAGTTACGATTCTCTGTTGGGGGACTTGAACGACATTTAAGGATTGTCTCGTCCCAATCATGATTTCTGCAAAAAAAAAAAAAAAAAAAACACTCATATAGTATGATATAATGCTTTTTTTTTTTTTTTGTTGAGAAAAATGATATAATGCTTATTACTTGAAGAAGTAGAAATTTAGGGTAAATTCTATTTTACGTTTAATGTATTGGTTTAGTTACAATTTTACTCCTAATTTTTCAGATGAAGCATTAGCGAAGTAGCAATGTCTTTCTTGGAAGCAAAATAACTAGAACAGACATTGTTCCTTATTCATTAATGAGATATTTATTATGTAGAAACTTACCTTGTCCCTTAGCATGAAAAGAATCAAGGCAAGATATAATAACCTCCGGGCTGTTCCAGAGATGGCTTAGCAAAAAAATTAGTGATCATCTGCGCAAGCAAATATAGTAAACTTGTGGATTGAGAAAAGGGAAACCCTAGAGAGAGAGGGGGTCTGCCTTCTCTCTTCTCTTTCCCCTATGGGCCACCGCCTATTAGGGTTTTTTCCTCCACTGGTTTGGAGTCACCTTCCCTCCCTCATGGAGGCTTCTTCTCCCCATCGATTGGGGTTCATCCATAGTTGTTCTTCCTTCCTCCATCGCCTCCACTGCAGGAAGACCGCCATCGCCCCTCCATTTTCATCGCCCACCCTTTCACCACCTTCTCTTCCCGCCCCTTTGCCACCAGCGTCCGGTGTCCTACTCCACCCCCATCACCGGAGTGCAGATATCCTACCAAGGTTCCACCTTTTTCACCCCAAGCCAAACACCCAGCAACTGACCCCCACACCACCCCCACCTTCTTACCACCTCTGTCTCAACCACCCAGGGAGGATCAGCACCCTAACCGGAGATTCGCCAAACCCGCCACCCTATCGCTGCCTCCTCCTCACAGCCTCCAAACCATCGCTCCACCCCCAACTGCCCTCACCCACAGCTGCCTCAGTTTCTGCCTCGATGGAGCGTCCCCCACCTGAGCCACCGCCTCATGACAAGATGTAGCTGTCTTGTCTGAAGCACTCTGCATTTGCTCCTCCGCCATCATATCGAGGTCCCACATGCCTTCCACGAAAGCCGCCGGATGCAGGTGAAAAATCTTCTCTTGGTAGAGTGGCTATCAATGGTGCCCCTTTTCGCCCCTTTTGGTTCAGGATGAGTTTTCAGTAGGGGAAAGGTTGCTCTCTTGGTATTTGATGGAAAGACCCAATAGAGAAGGGCTTTTTGGAAGAACTTTATATGTGTAGGACCATGTGTTGCTGACAATAATGTCTGCTTCCTCTCCAGTTGTCAATTGTCTTCCGAGCAAAAGTTCAATATGAACAATCTTGAGACCACTTGTAGTCGAAATATGCCTGCAGAAGCTAAAAATTTGATCCGTAACTGGATAGAAAAAAAGACTTTGGTTTCTCACTTCTCCCTCATCTTTGACCGGGGGCGGAAGATGTTGTTTGACTGGCAGCTAGGATCTAAATGTTGGTTTGGTCATGCTCCTTTGGTTCCTCAACAACCTTTATGTAGTGATGCTTATGTCTCTGTTGGTTTAAATCTTAGATTTTACTCTAATATGTGGATGGGGAATGCCCCAACACATTTGTTTCAATCAATTTGTAATGTTCTTTTTTCTATTGAATGAACTTAGTTTACTGTCAAAAAAAAAAATTAGTAAACTTGTGGACCATTCTTAGAAAGTACAGGTGATTCTACAATGCACCATCTAAGTTATGGTGTATCATTCACCTTGAGGATTAACAAGTAAAAAACAATCAATCTCAGCCATCCATCAAATTTGCATACAAATCAACGGTTCAACCTTTATAAGGAGCATGTACACTAGATTTTAAAGGGTGCATTATAGAAGCACCCTAGAAACTACATCATGTTTCAAAAGGTTTCTCTCTTAATTGAGATGAGAGAGTCTCTCAATGAAAATGGCAAAAAAGTACTAGGAGAAGGGTCACCCTATTATATACCTCTACTAGGAATGAACTCACTATAATTTTGCAATGTAGAAGAGGATACAAAATTTAGTACCTTTTTATTTTAGATTTCTAAAATTATGTTAGTCAAAAGTTCCTCTCACGTAACTTTTGAAAAATGTATCTTAAAATGTGTTTTTCTGTTCATTACCTTATTGAAATCAAAATTCTCGCCATATATGAGTTACTCACGGCCATCACACGCATTTAGAGTTTTGATGAAGCGAGAGCCTGAGCATAATTTGCAACAGTGTAACGCAAGGGAGAGAAAATGTGAAGTGATGGTGCTGCTATGGCGAATGATAGGGTGGTGATGGGTGACCGAAACGTGCGGCGAACGACGATTTTATGCAATGCTACATGGTTCCGACAATCAATTGGTGTTTAACCGATGCTACGTGGTTCTGACAATCAATTGGTGTTTCTTGACTGATTGCAGGGGGTGAAAGGGTGGTAGGGGAGGGTGGAGAGGGTGTTAGAGATCACGTGACCTTTAATGTTACTATATAATTTGATTGACTAAATTTTTTTAATTGTGATCCAATGACTCTTATTGATAGTTCTTATTTCTCACAATAAGGAGTAGTTCTCACAATAGGAAATGTAAGGCCCTCTTTGGTTTATGAAAACATTTCATATTTTTTCATATTTTCATTTCTTAAAATGCATTTTTATTTCCTTATTTCTATTTTTAATAAAAACATGAAAATATGTTTGGTTATATATTCAAACTAGTTTTCTATTTTCTATATAATATTTACTCTGTTGCTCAGAGAATGAGACTCTGAAAGATATGTTTCTATATCTCCACTGCCGGCAACTCCTCCACATGTCCCCTCCCCACCACCCGCATCACCTTACCCCACCACTACCGCCACCACCCCGAAATCCTACACCATCACGCCCCAATCAAACCATGGCTCCAACGCCTCAACCCTAATCGCCTCACATCCCTCATTTTGTGCCAACACAACCCTGCTTTCAGAGGAGAAGACATCGACAACACAACAGTAGTGATGCAGTGGCGACTCATGGTGGTCTGATGCGTTCGAGGCAGTGACGACTCGAGGCGATATGATGTGTTCACGGCGGTGGCGGGTCGTGGTGGTCTAATGCATTCGCGGAGTGGCGACTCGTGCTGGTCAGATGCGTTCGCAGTGGTGGCGACTCATGGTTGAGATCTGGTGGTTCGCGATGCCAGAGCAGCGGCGGAGACGGTGCGGTGGCGGTTGGGATCTGAAGTGGTTGAGATCTGAATTTTGAAAACACTGGAAATGTCTTTTATCATTTTCAGATTTTAGAAAATATTATGAGTGTCTTCAATGAAGTCATTTCCTGTTTATTGGAGCAAACACTTTTCAGATGGGCTGTTTTGTTTGCACTGAAAATGAAAATATGAAATGACCGGAAATGGCCAGACGAAGGGCACTTTATTTTAAGAATAATTATACCACAGTTTATAAAATAGTTATATTATTTTTATTTTATTTCTTGTTTCCAAAGATTTGTATATGAAATATTGAAAATAATTTTTTATTCATTTTCACTGTTTTCTGTTAAATCTTTGAAAACAAAAAATAAAATAAAAATAAAATGATGATTTTATAATCATTTGTATTATAATTATTCTTAAAAATAGAAAATGAAAACACAAAATATCAAACAAACCAAACCGACCGCATATTGCACTTTTTTTCAACATCTCAGCTACAATAAACTAATGTTACCCTGCTATTCTACCCACTCCCTTCTTTAGCAAATATCACGATGGTGATTAAATTCTAGTTAACACATGCAAGTAGCCAAGTATTAACCTTTTCAACTGATTTCCTATCAAACTTTAACCGAAATTATTAGGTTGAAATCATGTGACCATTTTTGTATCAAATTTTTTACGAGAACAGTTTAATCCCCGTTCGACTTAACATCATGTGCACTTTGAGCATAAAAATGTATTAATGTCAACATTTTCTAATGTATGGTAAGTACTAAAAATAAAGTATTTCATTGTTTAAGTTTATTATCCGATGTTATTACTTCATTGAATTATCTTATTATAAATTTTTCTTGATGATTTTTCAGTCAATTAGTATTACCTCTGTACTTAATTATAAGCAAAAAAATATTTATATTTTTTGGACTTAAATATAAGCAAAATCCTGCCAACTTAATTTTATTTAATGTAAGTATTCCAAAAATCAAGAAAATTAACCAATCAAACCAATTATCCCTTTACTTTTTCAAGAGCATTGAATTTTCTCGAGACAATTAAATGGTAGTTTCAGGGCTGTCCCTAAGATTTTGGGTGTCCTGTGCGAACTGAGAAATTGGTATCCTTTTTTTATAAGCTGAATATATATATGAAGTGTATCATGTGAGAACTATTATCTATTATGAGAAATGAGAACTATAAACAATGGCCATTGGATCATAATTAAAACAAATTGATGGATAAGATTAAAACATGTATTAAAAAGTCATGTGACCCGCTCACCTCTTCGTTCCCGCAAAAACGCAACAGCCCATCACGTATTGGGGAATCTGGGTTGTCAATTGAAAATCTAGTCTTGAAGGAATGTCCTGCGATTCTTGGGTACAGAGGATTAGAGCGGGTAAAGGTTCTTCAATGAAAGTCACCAAAAATAAAAAAAAGTTTCTACAATCAGATGTTCTGCCATTTTGTTACTTTTATTGTACAATATAAAATCTGGACAACCCAGCTGCCCATCACGTATTGCGGCTCTCCTCTTCATTCCCACAGCCGCCATCATGTATCCTCCTCTTCACGTATCAACACAGGGGGCTGCTTCTTGTTGTCCACCCCTCTGTGCACGTAACCCCTGTGGCACATATGAAAACATGTGCTGCCTCTTCATTCACGCATCAACCAGGTGTTGCCTCGTCTTGTCCCCCTATTTGTGAACGCAAGGAAGAGAAAGGGGAAGGTGATGGTGCTACTACAGCGCGGCAGGTGACAGGGTGGTGGATGACCAAAATGCGTGATGGACGGTGCTGTGCGGTTCCGGAAAGCAGGTGCAGCGGTAGAAGCCTGGGTCACGTGATTTTTTAATACATGTTTTAATCTGATCCATCGATTTGTTTTAATTATGATCCAATGATCATTGTTGATAGTTCTCATTTCTCATAATAAATAATAGTTCTCACATGATACGTTTCCTATATATATATATATATATATATATATATATTAGGTATGTGCGTGCTTGCGTAAACAAAATATTACCGAAGAAAAAGAAAAGATTATACTAGCAAATTATAATAGAATTATAGCAAAAATAGTAACGATTACAATTATTAAAACCTCCATTTGCTAAGTAGTTTGTTATGTGACTTGTACCAGATAACTTATAGCAAAAACAAAAAACTCCATCTAATTTTTTTGAATAAACAAGCCAACTCCTATCTTGCTCTTCTCTATTAGAATAATAATGAATTTAATATGATGACGAGAAGTGCCTACCAAGATACCTAGTCAGTCGGTCATGCAGAGGGAGAGACAAAACAACAGGTTTCTACTTTCTAATTTGAGCGGAAGAAGGGATAATGGGAGTAGTCACACGTACATATAGTTTCAATTTTTTTAGAATTTAGTAATAATATATTAATTTTTTTATATTGTATATTATACATTTAATTAAAGTGTAATATTAATTGTAAACAGATCGGCCTATTCCCTCTCCTACTTACTAGGCTTGTCAAGTTTTGGGCCTGAATTTTAAAAAACAATTGGGAAGTAAAAAAGTTAACTATATAAAGTTTTTATTTTAATATATACATTAGTATAGATACTGTTGTCTTCGTGCGAGAATTTTTTGTGCTCAGTCGTTTGAACGACTAATTCACACATTTGACAACGATTCTCATTTTGTGTTCAGACGATTACGCTGAGAAAGGGACTCTGTTTCTCAACTATGGGTTTCTAGACTACTAAAGAAAGTGTCTACTGTAGAAGATGAAATAGGAAGCTATCTAGAGTTGCATGAAAGCAAGAAAAAGCGATAGAAGAAAGTAATAAAGGAAAGTAAAGTAAATATAAGTTGTGTATTTGATTGGATGTGTCTAAAACTGTTATGTACAACTTGTATTTATAGGCAAAATTGTAAGCTATGCTAAAGCCACTTCTATTAGTCACTAACTCATATTTTCTAGCAACAATACACGTCATGGCTGACAAAAACGACTAAGCAATGCATAATGTCCTCTAAAACCACTATTTTTAAGGGAATAGGTTCTCCATCACGTTCTTGAGTTGCACGACTAATATAATTCACATATCTGCTCAAACGACTAAGTTATGGGCCAAACGACTCACTGTCCATCGGCTGAGCATGTTCTCCATATCCCTATTTTTAAGGGAGTGGGTGTTCATGTACATTTTTGACTTGGTCAACTCATAAACTGCTATTGATTACAACTGATCAACCTTTTATCTTCATTTTCGCTCTCCAAAACCACCCCTAACTTCATCCCAAAAATGTAAGAAAGTGTTTATTTTTTATTTCTTCCTTTTTTGAATATTATTAAAGTCTTGGACTCAAGGTAGTCAAAACCGGACCGGACCGGCCGGTCTGACCGGTTCAACCGGGACCCGGGACCAAGGATGGTTCGGTTGGCCCTCAGAACCAGCATTGCTTGGGACCGGTGCCTGAACCGTTGAACCGGTTCAAAACCGGTAAAACCGGTCATAACCGGTTGTGGTCCGGCCAGGACCGGTTTCCTTCAAAAAAAAAGACAAGGAAAAAGACTGAAACACAAGGGTTCCTTGCCCATAGTCGCTGCTGGCCGCTACAGAACGGGAAGAAGAAGAGCTAGAGCCGTGAAGACTGAAGAATGAAAACATATGAAGAAGAAGAAGAACCATAAAGAAAAAGTGTGAACTAGAACCGTGAAGAACGAAAAGTCGAAAATGCAGAGTAGCAGAAATGTCTTTATTAGAGAAAGAAGATGAATACAGAATAGAAATGGGGTTGGGGCGGTGGGTGGCTGCTGCCTGCTATAATAGAAGGAGATTTAGGGTTCTTTGTTTTTTAGTATAAAAAGGATTTGGGCCCATCCTATCCTAAACCCAATCCTTTTGTTTTCCAACACAGTTGGGCTGGTTGTAGACTTTGGGTTGGCCTTCTCTACGAAGGATGATTTTAACATATGTATCTTTACATTTATTTGGCTTAATTTCAAAATAAAAAAATTGGGCTTAATAATTTTAATTGTTATGTTGTTTTTTTTTGTTTAATATTGTTACAAATATTATATAAAAAATTTTAAAAATATTATTTAATTAATATCGGTTCAACCACGGTTCAACTACGGTTGGACCATTAAACCTTGAACCAGTGCCTTCACCGGTTCAATGACCGGTCCGATTTTATAAACCTTGCTTGGACTCATTTAATCAACATCTACACGAGCCCATTAAGACTCAATAACAGTCTCTAAGCCCATTTACGTTCAGCTGATTTTGCAACGACTAATTCTGAAACGACTGGTTCTGAAATGACTGATTCTGCACCGGCTAAATTTCCTCAGCTAAACCTAACGTAGCTACTGGTCATCGGCTACTAATCTCAGCTCCGCAGTCGCATTCAGCTTATCCTGATTCAATCGACCTTGGTTCAACCGTTCTTCTTAGCTAAATAAGCAACTTGGCTAATTACCGTAATCGGCTATCAGCTAAATTATTTTTTTGGTGATAATAGATACTAAGTTAAAAAAAAAAAAATTGGTGCCCCTAAAAAATGGGACCTTGTACGGTCGCACCACCAAATCATGCTCAGGGCCATGTACCACTGGGTAGTTTAGTAATTATAACTAATTTTTTAAAATAAATCAAGATAATTAAATTAAATTAACTAACTTCCTTAATAAGTGTGAAATTAGTTATTTTTTCTTATAATTGAATCCGGAGGTAGTATTTTTTTTTTCTTTTACATTTATTAACTACTAAATTAAACATAAAATTGTCAGAAAATTTAATGATGCCATTAACTACTAATTTCACATACATATATAATTTTTTAAGAGAAATTTATGAAGATCAAAATATAATTGTTATCAAGTTAAAAAAACAATAACAAGACATTATAAGTTTTGTTTATGCTTCTGAATAAATGAACATATTCGTTTCTCCCCACAACGCGCAGATCTGAACGTCGTTTATTGTTACTTCTAAAACTTTAATGTGGTAATAACAAAGTAACAAATTTTGTCCCAAAAAAAAAACAAGTAACAATTTCTACTGTAGCAAAAAAAAAGTAACAATTTCTACATCATAATAACTATAATTTTCTTTTTGTTGTAACTACAAGTTTATAATTATAAATTTTAATTTTCTATACAAACGTAAAAAAATGGAGAACGCAAGAACACGTTATATATAGTGTAAATGAAAATATTGGCAAATACTAACGTATAAAGACTTTTTTTGGTCCGGGATGAAACCCAGGGTATCCCACGGTTGATAGCCGTGAACTAACCCCCAAGGATGTAGAGTACCAATTAAGGGGCAACTCATGTATCCACTGATACAGCTCCATTCCCATCACCAGGATTTGAACCCTGTAAATATGGTTATAGAGCCCAAGCTACTATCGTATTAAGACTAATTAATTAATTTTGTTTGTTTCATTAGAGTTAAACAAAAATTCGTTAATGAAAACGTTAAGACTCAAATTTAACTATAAATATAAGTATGGTCTTACAATTTACAGCTACTATCTTTCAATACCCAAAAATTAGATTTCATAACAAAAAATCATGGCAACATTCAACAACTTATATCTCATGGTTATCTTTATGGCAAGTGTTGCTTTGCTGAACAATACAGGAGTTTCATCCGATGTTTTTGAACCATTCGTGGTTATTTGTGGACCAAGGCCATCACCATCATGTATAAAATATGTGAATGATTGTTCAATTAAGTTACATGAATATTGTGATAGTGACATCTTCGGTAAGGTATTTTATGACGCTGGAACAATTAGTACAAATTGTTGCCACGACCTTGTGCACGTGGGAAAATCTTGCCATGATAACATGACAAAATATAGGCTAATCACAAGATCATCAGAGTTTAAACAACATGAGACTCAAATCTTGCAAAGGAGTGTTCAAGTTTGGAAAGAGTGTAAGCATCGTATCATCCCACCCTTCTGAAGTTGAAAGTCTAATGTACTTTTTGGGTTTCAACATTCGATTTATCGATTTATATAATATGCTTTATTCCAAGATTTGGTTACGGTGTACGAGCAATTTGAATAAAAGAATCTATATAGGAACTAGTTCACACACAAATATGTACATACTTATCCAAACAAAAGACAACCCCCTCAATCATCTTGGAGACTACTACGGGATAATTGAGATGTTAAATCGAATGATAAGAAATGATCTAGACTTCGTATAAATAAAATGTTTACGAGGCAAGCAATGTCATCAGGTTAAAGCATGAGTTTTATTAAATTAATGACTCGATATATTGTGGGGCTATATAAAAGTTGATACTACGTTGTCAAAAAATGAGAAATAGAAAATTGCATTAAATGAAGAGATTCAATCAATTGGGAAGAATAAAACACAATAGCCTTCTACTCTTCATATTGGGTAAAAGGGCATTAGTGGCAAAACATTATAGTCTAAACAAATGCTAAAGGAAATGATGGAAGTATTCTACTTGTCTGCTTACATGTTGATGAATTATATATGCTAAACCAACAATAATCCAAAGATTTTTGAAGAATTCAAGAAAGTAATGGCACAAGATGGTGAGATGATCAACATTGAACTTGTGGCCTATTACATTGTTATTGAAGTAAAGCAAGATGAAGGTGAAAAATTTATTTCTCTAGAAGTTTATGCAAAGAAAGTACTGGAGAAGTTCAAAATGAGAAATTGCAAACCTGTTGACAAACTCATTGCTAGTGGAACAAAGTTATCCCAGTATGAAGAAGCAAAGATTGTGGATCATACAACTTTATTTTCTCTCTTTGCTGACATCAAGTTACTAGATCTTGGGGAAGTGTTTTTTTCCCCAAAAATCAATTGGAGTCATAAAAAAGGATCAAGTTTAAGAGAGATTGTTGGGTATTTAAACTGGATAATGCAATTGTATAACTAATTAGTATTCATGTATTAGCATGTTCACTCACTGTTAAGTTGATAGCATGTTCACATATATATTGAGTTTCAATTAATTCGAGTTGAGCTGGGATTAAGGGGATAAAAACTCTCTAAATGGTTGTTCTTTTCTACTCATAGAGACAGAACCCACGACCTTATTTAAGAAGAAGAGAGAAGAGACTCTTATCACTTGGATCAAAAAGCGCTAGTCATATTTTTTTTTTGGAAAATGCTTAACTATATTCGAAATTGAGTACGAAAACTTTTAGCCGTAGATCTTGCTTTACAATTATGAATTCATCACTTTTAAAATGTATCTTGACCATTAAATCTGTGTTCGTCGAATTTTCGAACTTAGATTTTTCGTACCAATTAGTAGCTCTATTTTTTTTTTAACTTTAATTTACCTCAAGGATCTGAGTTTTTACATTAAGGATGTGCGTTTTATAATACATTTATTTTATGTATTATTATATAACGTGTTCTTCATGTTCTATATTTTTTAGTTAACGTAATATTTTGATCTCTATACTTGAAAAACTATTAAAATGATCCTTATACATACAAAAAGTACTCATTTGGTCCCTGTCGTACAATGTTAAGAACTTATTTTATAATTTTTTTGCTTTGTATGGAGACCAAACGGGTAATGTATAGGGACCAAACGGATATTTTTTATACGTATAGGGACTATTTTAATATTTTTTATATTTAGGAAACAAATCAAGAATTTGTTTCAAGCATAGGAACCAAAATATGAAAATATTACTTAACCATATTTTTTTAAAATGTGACATATCATCGTGTTTTGAAGAAAGGGGAAGACCTACAAATTGAGAAGGGGCCCATTTTTGAACTGGGCTGTAGGTCCAATTGTATGAACTGTTTGGTCCTTTAAAACCCAAGCACGGGCCCAAACAGTAAATTAATCATTATACACATCAAAAACCCTAAACCCCAAACGCTCCCTTCGCCAGCAGCCATTGTTGGAGCATCGCGACCCACAACCCACACTCTCTTACTGCTAAAACAATGAGACCCCCAAGAGGCGGCGGCCGAGGCGGCGGTTTCAGAGGTGGAAGGGATGGTGGTGGCCGTTTCGGAGGAGGCCGCGGTGGTCGTTTCGGTGGAGGCCGTGGTGGCGGCGGCTTTCGCGATGAAGGGCCACCTTCTGAAGTCGTAGGTATGTTGTCAGAAACAGTTAAAGTTCTATGCTTTCACTTTTGGGTATTTCACAATAGTGTCTGAAGATGAAAAAGTTTCGTGCTTTGTGTTTCTGGTGTTAATGTTTGTTGTTAATTTCGTTTCTGGGTTTTGAGGAATTGTAATAAAAGATTAAAACTTTATCTACAACTTAGTTCTCAGTTAAAGAAAAGCGGATTTTTTGTTTTGGGTTTGTTATTTTCTTATTTGTTCTTTTAGGGAAAGCAAGTAATAGTGTGTGTTTTTTATGGGGTTTTTTGTTTTTGGGTTTTGAAGGTTTGTGATGAAAGATTTAAACTTCATCTAAAGCACAGTTAAGAAAAAAGTTTTTTTTTTTGGTTTGTTATTTTCTAATTTGTTCTTTTAGGGAAAGCAAGTGACTTATGTGTTTTTTATGGCTTTTTTTTTATCTGATGTATGCAGAGGTGTCAACGTTTATGCATGCATGTGAGGGAGATGCAGTGACAAAGCTTACGAATGAGAAAATTCCCTTTTTCAATGCTCCTATATATCTGAAAAACATGACTCAGATTGGGAAAGTTGATGAAATATTTGGCCCCATCAATGAATCTGTGAGTTTCTCTTATTGTGTATTTTAACATGTTTGTTGTTTCATTTTTTTGTGCCTGTCTTAGAAATTCTGTTGTGATGTGATTTTCTGCTTCATTTGTGAAATTGCAGTATTTTTCAGTTAAAATGATGGAAGGTATTGTTGCTAACTCGTATTCAGCTGGTGACAAGTTCTATATTGACCCGAGGAAACTGTTGCCTCTTGCGAGATTTCTTCCACAGCCGAAGTATGTTCTCTTGCACCTCTTGCCTAAAAATTAACCTGTCAATATATTGTACAGTTAGTTTGATATGCAGTTGTTCATAGAAACACACTCACATGAATGTGCACTGGAAAGTAGATTAAGATAGAGAAGGGCTAATCAGTGCCCAACTTATATCATTTGTTTCTTTTTGGTCCTGTAGTTTCGCTCCGTTTTTAAATTGGTCTCTTTTTACTTAATTTTTTTTTTAAACGAGTCCGTGTAAATAGTTTAAAACCAGCCTTTGCTATTAGATGAAAGTTACAACACCTTTAAGGTTAACAACTAATTTAAAAACATTTACAATTAGGAGGGCTTATTTAACAAGTTTTTAATTATAGGGGTCTTGCCATGGTTGTGTATTATCAAAATGTATAGATGATTAGGCATCTCTGCCAACAATTTATTGATTTTTGGTGGCTTTGAAGGGTAATTAAAATTATTGGAAGTCATTCGAGTTAAACAATTTATTGAATTTTGGTGGCTTTGAAGGGTAATTAAAATTATTGGTAGTCATTCGAGTTAACATGATTTGCTGATTATTGTTGCAGGGGACAAGCACAAGCAGGTAGAGGTGGAGGCGGAGGAGGTCGTGGTGGATTTAGAGGAGGCCGTGGAGGTGGCGGATTTCGTGGAAGGGGTGGTCCAAGGGGTGGGAGAGGTGGTCCTCCTAGAGGTGGTGGACGGGGTGGCGGTTTCAGGGGAAGGGGGAGATTTTAGGGGAATTTTATGTAATGTTTTTTCATGGGTGCTTCAATCATTTTGCTTTTAAGATAACATAGGGTGGCCGATTGAAGATTTGATGCTACATTGACTTTATTGTTCCAAATGTTTTGAGTTGTTCCATTGCATGCTGCTTTATTATAACCATATCTTGGTTGCATGGTGGGTTGAGTTGCATAGTTTCCATCCAAATTGGTGCTTCGATTATATTGAATTTTAAAACCCTGCATGTGGAGATGCTATCACGAATTAGTTGTTCGTTACATGTTATGATTATTTTCTTACAAAGTGGTAACTGAGTATATTCATATGTTCAAGGCATTTTCCATTTGGATTGGCTAACTTTTTAGCCTTGGACATTCCTGTTGATAGTTGAGCATTGTGCATTCATTGATTCACATCACAAATATTCAGATTTACGTGCACTTGCATTAAAACGCTGCACTTGCATTAAAACGCTTCCTATAAAACTGGTGGCGTCAATTGCAAATAATATATGTTGCACTTTTTAATAAGTTGCTTTTATTTCCAAAGTTTGCATTCTTTAGGATTAGATTTGATACACGAATCAAAAGTTGATGAAATGTAGTAGTATTTACTAAAGTTTTATAGAATGCTACACTTCCAATTGGAACATAAATCAATTTATATTAGATTAAATTCATAAAGCTAAAAAGAAGTGCCATGTATGTTGGAGGCGTATATGCTCTTTACTACTTTGAAACAAATACTTGTCAACTTACATGATAACTTGAGTTCATGAATTTTAAGAAACAAAACCTTGATTGAGGTTTATAAAGTATGTGAAATTGAATGACATTGCATTTTGAAAAGCTGTTAACAATTCAATTTTTTATTTTTTATTCTTGCTTCAAAAAAAAAAAATCACTTTATTCTTTGTATTTTTAGGCTGTTAGTGTATTAACATTATTTATACACTAACAGCAAAAGGAATATCAATCCAAGCATAGTAGAAAGAGCCCTCCTCTTTGATAAATCACATATATAGATTCTTCAAAGGAAACTTGGGGGTGAAAATTATAATTCACTCAACACATAAAGCAACAGAATATTTTGTGGTAGCAAGAATTGTGAAGTGTTGCTGAAGATTGGAACTCTTAATCATAGCTGCAGCAATATGATCTCAAGCTTCCCAACCCCTAAGGACAGTAGCACGTGCTACACGGTTAACTCCCAAGGTAAAGGCACCCATACGAAGGTCACATTCGTGGGTTTTGCACATGTCCTTCACATCTTTGAAACCTTTGGTCATGTAGGTCTTTAGCTCATTGTTCACTTTCTCTTCATCCCACATAAACCCTTGGATGTTCTGTGTATCACAAAATCAACATATGAGGCCTACATAGAGCATCTCTGTGAAATTGTACCATTCATTATGGTAGTGTTTGGAATCAATTAAAATTGGAAATGATTTGATTTGATTTAAAATCACGTTCGTTAAAATTTGAATTGATTTAAAAAAGGGTTTCATTTTAATACATTGTCAGTGTAAGATGACACGATTGGTTGATAGTGTAAAATATCTTTGTATTGGATATCAATCAAATCTTTTATATTATAAAATAGTTACCTGAACCCACTCAAAGTAGCTAACCGTGACGCCTCCTGAATTTGCATATATGTCTGGGAGGATCACAACACCTTTCTCCTTTAGAATCTGAAAATTAGGATGGTAGTAAATAATGGTGCAAATCTTCTTCTTCTTCTTTTCTTTATTTTTTTTTTTTATGAAAAATGGAAGGAAAGAGAAAATATAAACTAACTTCATCAGCTTCTGGGTCAGTTGGGTGATTTGCTGCTTCAATAATAAATTTGGCTTTGATTTCATTTGCATTTTCCCTTCAACCATACCAAAAGTAGAAGATAAAAAGGAATTAGCTTTAGACCAACCCTTCTTTATAATTCAACTTTAGAACATTTCTTTATGCAAAAAAAGCAATTGGCTAGCATATGTCAGAAAGGTAATACTTGATGTTTGTTTTCAAGGTAAGTTATGATGATGACATAGTACTATGCAATTTGTTAAAATAATCAATAGTATTTTGAGGTGCCTCTTGTTAGCACTAGTTTACAACCAATGACTTTTGTAGTTAAGTTAGGAAAATTACCTATTGATGACACCCCCAAGAGCTGCTGGGATTAGAACATCACAGTCTTCAACCAATATTGACTTGGGATCAATTGGATCACCACCATGAAATCCTTTTACTCCCCTGTGCTCTCTGGAATGCTTGAGTAGGCTTGGGATGTCAATACCTTTGCTGTTCTTTATGGCTCCGGTTATGTCACTCACAGCAACAACCTTTCCACCATTCTCATTAATTAATTGGGCAGCCCAAGACCCCACATTTCCAAAACCCTGAACAATTACACAATATGATAGCATGGTATTATTTCATATTCATCAGAAAAATTACTAAATTCATGAACTTTTTGGAGCAGTTTCACCCTTTACTAACTATAAAGCTAATGCCACCTTCTTTTCCTAAAGGCTCTAGGCAACAACCCTAACAGAAAAGTGTATAAGGAACCCAATTACAAATTTTCTGTGTGTTCAATTACCACGGTTACTTTTGCATTATACATTACTTTGAGCATCATTTTCAACCTATTGTTTTCTTGGGGGGCCTCAGTCCAGACATACTAACATGGAATGCTTGCAACTTTCACAAGCATAGAGATCAAATGGAGCAAAATACAAGGCACAACACAACAAGTACCTGTATGACAAATCGTTGGCCAGAAACACTCTTCCCATATTCATTAAGCAAAGCTTCTGTAGCAAAGACGACTCCTCGTCCTGTAGCTGCATCTCTGCCTAAAGATCCACCAAGATCCTAATTTGAAATAAATAAAAAAAACGAAAACAAAGGAAAAAGGAATGGTTTATTAGGCATGGATTGGTGTCAGTTTCAATGACCACTGAAATGAACTCAAACAATTACTTACTATAGGTTTTCCAGTCACTACTGCAGGTGAGTAGCCATGAAATTTGGAATACTCATCTAGTATCCATGCCATAGTCTGCATGCATAACCATGCAGTTGATGAATATTAAGTTCCAAAATCATGTTAGTGCATATTTAAGTCCAATATAAAATATAAAAATAACAATAACATAACCATATCATGAGCAAAAGTATAATCTTAAACAACCATAAGCAGATTCCACAGCCAAATCTTTGTACTGACCTGTGGTCCTGTTCCCATATCAGGTGCAGGCACATCTGTGTGAGTTCCTATTAGATCATGAATTTTCTGTGTAAAGACTCTGGTAAGTCTTTCTAACTCGGACATAGTTAAATCTGATGGGTTACACCCTATTCCTCCTTTGGCACCACCATATGGTACATTTGCTACAGCTGTTTTCCATGTCATTAGTTGTGCTAAAGCATTCACTTCATCTGGATCAACCTAATAATTCAATAATTCATTCAGAGTTAGAACTGATAAATAAACGATTTCTAAAGAGACATTTAGCATAATCTTACTAAAACATTCTAGGGGCTAGTTCATACAGCATTTTTAAATTTTCAATCATGTAGCTGTTTTTATTAAAAGTATGGTTATTAAGTGGATTTATCCCTTCAACTTGGTGATATTTCAGTCCAAGTAAATTAAGGGGAAGAAACCAAAATGTAATCATTGACAAAATCTGATAGCAAGTCAGTGTTGTGAACCTGACTTTTTGTTCAATCAAAAGAATGCCTATCTGTACCACAACCATAAACCCTTAAGGGTGCATTTGGATAAGGTTATAGAGAGTTTATTTGAGCTTATGAAAATAATCTTATGCAAATAGTTTATGATCATCATATAAGCTCATTTTAGCTCATTGCAATAAACTTGTCAGAGAAGTTTATGAAAAAAAGTTATTTTTAGCTTATTTGAAAAAAAAAGTTTATCAAATAAGCGTTTAATTAAGTTGTTTGGCCATATGCACCCTAAGTAGTTAGTTATTAAGGTTTTTGAGTGTTAGAATATGAATAACCTCGGGATGGTATCTGATTCCTCCTTTCATAGGGCCTCTAGCATTATCATGTTGGATCCTAAACCCAATATAAGATGCCAATGTGCCATCATCTTTAGGTATGGTACATTCGACCTGCATATTCATGGAACATTATTTAGAATTAGAGTTGATGAACTATATGAACATTATTTAGAACAGGAAAAATTAGAGTAAACTAATTTGCCATAACAAAGACATGAGAAACATAAGATATTAAGATACAATTTAACTTGCCTTGATTTCCCTGAATGGAATCAGTAAACTTTTCTCAAGCTTGGAATCCAATCCTAGAAGCTTAGTGGCCAACTTAAAGTTCCTGTTGGTGGCTGCTAGAGCATTCATTGTTCCCTTTGACAACTGGAAGGACTGACACAATATTCAATCTTTTAGTCAGAGATCTACAAAATGCTGTAAACAAATCTTGCAGTATTACTATTATTGGAACTACAGAGATCATATGGAACATGAAAACATATTCTTCTGTACTTATATTTATAGCAAGAGAAACACAAGAGCCACCTCAAGTCAGTGTCAATAATATAAAATAGTAAAAGTTAGGTGATGACCATATGGGACAAACAAAATGGATAAGTGCCAGCAATGTGCCATGCCATGAAAGAGTATGATGACAGGAGAAAACAAAAATGATATCTACTCTCTTATAAAGGTTAAATATAATTAGTTGTATTAATATATATAAGGCATGGTTTTGGTGGCATTTATTATAGGCATAATTTCCTAGCTACTTTCACATCTCCACGAAGGAAAATTGTTAGAGACCTATTATGCACCTTGGGATTAGAATACAGATTGATTTTCCTCAAATTCTGGAAAACTTAAATACAATTTTCTTAAACAGCTTATGGACTAATTGTATAGTCAGTGCCCTTTTTATGTACACGTTATGGGATAATTTAAGTGTTTGCTAAAGGTTTTAAGAAGAATCTTAGGGAAATCACCTTTCTACAACATCAAGAAGGGCCAACAATTTTGGAATCTATGGAAAGAAAATTTAAGAAACACTTCCAGTGGCTCCAAAATTATCTGAGGAGGCACGGTCCAGGTGAAGCAGGAAGGTGGATACTCTAACAAAAGAGACAAAGTTCAACCCTTCAAGCAAAGAGTTTTATGTGATTTGTCGTCCGATATTTAATTATGTTTCATACATTTGTGGGCTAAAATTACTTTCATTGGTTCCACGGCTTCATAATTGTCAATTAGAGGTCACGTATATTCAGGAACATAAATAATGCATTTAGACAAATACATATCTTGTGGCTTGTGTTGCGGATCATCAGATCATGGCTTCTTGTCACATAATATATTATTTTTTTTGGGTACATTTTAATTTACAAAAAGAGGTGCAACACAAACAACCCATCTAATACTACTCTCGCTCAAACATACTTGACTGTAGAGTTCTAATGGAATTCGGTGTATTAGTGCTAATATGATCGCACCTCATGTAATATTATATTTTATTACAAGTTCATCTGCCAATTACAGAATGAGGGGATACCAAAGTTTGCTAAATAATTTTCCATGTACTTGCCTTCCACGATGCACCATAAAGTTGTATTCATGTATTGGTCTGACGACCCTCTATCTATGGCTGTCCTTAGATATATTGACGTGTTTGAAAATGTGATTTTAACAATTAATTTCAATAGTTTTTTAGCAAAGTATTTGTGTACAGAACTATTCGATGTCCTGATAATTTCTCAGGACAGAGATACAGTTTTTGAGCGAAGCACGTGTCTTTGTATATAAAACTATAATGTGTCGTGAAAATTTATCAAAATTAATTGTTCAAATAATACTGCTCTTACACATAAAAGTTAGGAGTCTTTCCTATTTTAATTATATATTTATGTGTGTGTAGACCTCTCCCAATTGGCAAGTCGTTCTGCTATTATATTCAAGTGGCATGCACTGAATCTAATCTAATAACTTCAAGACTTTTGTCTCAGCAATCATCTTTAAAACATTTAAAAAGAAAAACAATAACAAATTGTTTGAGCAACACTTGGAGTGTATGAAAGAGAACATGCTAAAACAGCATATCATTCACTGCTCCAGCTACTCAAACTGGCACCAGATCTAATGCAATGAACAAAAAAAAACCTAATAATTCACTAGACTTATTAGAAGGTATAGTAGCACACGGTTGTGACTAAATCTAAAGCACGGACTTTCACCTCGATTAACAGAAGATACATGCATTTTTCAGAAGGTAGTTCAAACTCTGCATCACCGATGTGGTAACCAATATGTATTAAAAAAATTGGACAATGTACAAAAAAAAAAAAATTGGAATACCACATGGCGTATGTAGAATGTAGCTATCCTAAACTGTGAGGTCTAAGCCCCACATTAGCAGAAGACTATTATTTATAATTTATAAATGCAATAAATTGAATAACATAACGGAAATTGGAAACCATCATGTCCTCTTTCTAAAGTGGCTTCCTAGAAAACTCTGGTTAATTCAAAGTCTATATGATTATTCAAAGCAGGAGGATCAGCATAAAAATCTTTGGCCCCCACTTCCAAGTTTATGATTTTTATGTAGTCTTTGCACATATCTAGTCCAGTTCAAGCACACGTCACTTCTTTTTTACATTAGATAATGGATTTGGGAAAATCTATAGATTTTAACAGTAAATAAAGTCACACCCCTCTACTTTATACATGTGACGCAAATTAGTGAAGATGGAATTGATTCTAACACCTCACAATTAACTGCAGAAACCTTTATCAACACTTTCTTAACCACACTTTAGTTCTTATCATTTGATCTATGAATCTTACTAAAATAAACGGCCTAAATTCTATACTATCCACTTAAATGGTTAGGATGAATAAAAAATTTCATAAAAAATAATTACACATTGAAGTTAAAGTAACTCATTTTCACAGGTCTAAGCTCTTAACTAAACTGACTTTGAAAGAGTCAAGACTCAAGATCAGATCGTCTAGGAACATTCCTATATATTCGCATCTTACAATAAAATTTACACAGAAACAAGTAATGGTGTGATGAAGATGCAAGTCATGTGAGATTCATCATTATCTCATCATTATCATTCTAATTGAATAATACTAGTTAGGAGCTGGTAAAGTGATAATCTTTATCAGCACTACTGGGTGCTGAGTACTTGCCACAAAAGACAAAGCACCATGATCCAAATTTTTTCACTCTCCAAGTAATAAACATAATACTAAAGAGCAACTTGTTCTCTAGTTGAAGACATTGAGCTTCTTATTAGCATTGAATTACTTGTTTCCAACCTCAGAAAACAAGAGAGAAAGAACTAAAGCAACCAGATTTGTTCATCACTATTGGTAACATAACAAATGCAAGATAGTTGAGACATACCAAGAAATGGAGAGGGATATGCAGAACCAGACTTTCAGAAACAGAAGCAGTATGAAGCTGTGGTTGGACAACAACAACTCAAATATAAATAGTGAGAGGAGAAAGAAACAACCCAAACATACTTATCGAGTTCTCCCATTAACCCTACGTACGTGTACCAAATATCGTAAATTACAAATCGAGTTCACTTTAAAAAAAGAATTATAATAATAAGATAAAAAGTGACGAAGTGCGTACCAAATAACTCGCGTACCTGGTAAGTATGATGTAACTATGATTCCAAAAACTGAGGTAGAGTCAGAATTGAATTCCCAGTGGAATCTGATTCAATTCAAAAAGCAAACTCCTTGTTGTTATTGCAGACACCCCAAATGGCCAAATATGCCAGAAACAACACAAGTCAATCAAATCAAAGTGTGCAGCAACATCAACATGTGTGTCTGGTCTACTTTCGTCAGAATTAAAATTCTGCACTTTTAACAGAATATGATGCGTATGTGAACAAAAGAAGGGTAATTTGAGGTCATTGCATAAAACCCACTAGGCACTAGAATTCTGAAAACTCACCCTCTACCATTAGTCACTGCACTGCACCCCAACAGACACACTTTAGTTTAGCATCACTTCATTACTATTATGTATTATGTAGTATTATGTATTATATCACAAAGAGGAAGAAAACAAACGTGGGTTGCACTGCCACACTGCCAAGTAGCTACAAAATAGTCTATGGTTTCAAGAGCTATGTGAATCCAACGCGGTTTCCATATAGTCCAAACCAACCAACCATCATCAAAATATGATTATTATTTTTTTTGCAAATTTTTTTTTTTTTTTCAAAAAGGGTATTTGCATATGGTAATGGCATTGCTACAGATGTCTTGTTACTTTAAATTCCTCATCTACTCTGTCTCTTCTACCTGACACAAAGAAAGAAGAAAAAAAAAAAAGCAAAAACCATTGAATTTGGTTGAGTTAATTTGGTCTTTCCAAGTTGCGTTATCTTGTCTTGGAAATATGCCAAGTGAAGCCAAGCTGAGATCTTAAGAATCCAGCTCGGCTAGAACCCAGCTCGGCTACAAGTTAACATGAAGGCGGTTACTGATTATCCCATTTGAGGAAATGATCATGTGCAACTTGAGATAAATAGGTAAAGGGTTTTCATATACTGTACAACCTTGTACGGGTTAACAACCCAAAAACCTAAAAACAACGACTATTTATTAAAAAATTAAGTATTTTATTTTGGATAATGCTAACAAATATCCTTAGAATACTGTTTAAGAAATCAAGAAAGCAAAATTTGTATGAGATATAGTGTATTGTATTTAACATTTTGAAGAGTGTTGAATTTGATCAAAAATGTTTCTCATATGAATTTACTTTTTTGAGTTATTTAACCTGTGAAAGATTGCACGGGATAGAAAAAACCGATATATATATATAACTTTTGTTGAATCATAACATGATTTATCCAAAAACAAACATTTTTAAATCTTAATAATTTTTTAGTAACATATTTGCAAAGTGAATTTGCAACTTAATCTTTGAAGTTAGAGTGTGTTTGAGAAAACTGGAAAAAATAGATTTTGCTGATAATCGATTATCCTGAAAATAGATTATAATCAGAAACTGTTTTTGTTTGGGTATGTTTGACGAAAAACGATTTTAAGAAAATATATTTCCTTGTAAAAAAAAATAATCTATTTTGTTTGGGTGATATAAAAAAATTAATTTTACATAACAAATTATAAAAAGAGTATAAAGTTATTTGTTTTATAATATTTCGTGGAATGGGAATAGGGTATATGGGTCATGAGTCTTCAGATTAGAAAATAAACTACTCTAAAGCAATCCACCAATCCTATCTCAAAGATGTTTTCAAAACAGCCTTTAATAACAAAAAAACAAAAGCTTTTTAAAAAATAAGCTAGATACCCAAATATAATAAAACGAGTAAATACCTAATTTGGTCTCTGAAATTGTGAAGTAGTATCAACTTGGTCCTTGAAATTATTGAAATTCCAAAAGCATCCCTGAACGATAAGTTAGTATCAATTTGGTCCCTCATTTTGCTCACTTAATATCAATTAAATCCCTAACACTACTAATTTAAAATCAACTTAGTCCATACGATTTTCAACGGAGGGACTAAGTTGATTACCGTTTTACAATTTCAGGGACTAATATGGAATTTCGATAATTTCAGGGACCAGGTTGATTCTACTTCACAATTTCAGGGACCAAATTGGGTGTTTACAAAACAACTTTTTATAAAATAAAATAGCTGAAACATATATAATCTAGCTTTCCCAAACATACTCTTATTATCAAATTGTGATTTAATTTCTAAATCAATTCTTATATATTAAATTTGAGTTATAACTCTTGAACGCGAGGGTTGAGACACTTTCCTATTTAGAGAGCCACTTGGCTCCATGTATATCAAGCGCCTGTATGTTTTAAATAATTTTGAACGGAACACGACGTTCAAGAGAGCGTTTGAACAAAGCTCCAAAATTGAGCTTCCTAGAAAAGTGCATTGGAACGTCCAATTTCCCCATTTGCGTTCAAAATAATTTAAACCAAACAAGCTGCAAGTATACATTTTTATATATTTTATGCTTCAATTATAATTATTGTATTATTCATTTTACATTTTTAATTATTTTTCTTATTTATTTTTTATATAATTTCAAATTAACATGTTCCACACTTTAATTAATTATATTATTTATTATTTATATAACTTCAATTTAGTATATTCGGCAATCAGATATGCCCTTTGTATATTCAAAACAATCACATATTCTCCTTTTCTCTAAATAAAAATTATTTTTTGTATGTTTAATATATTAATTATTTTAATAAAGACTAACACGTATACATAAATAAGTTCAAAAACTAAATCATGAATAATTCTAAACACTACATTATTAATTTAATCTTAATTTATTTATTTTAAATTTAATTATATTTTTATTTGGTAAATATGTATGCATATGATGTTATTAATTGATTTGACTCATGAGCTTAGCTTATCAAGCCACTTCAAAATTTGAGTGTCGAATTCTATTGTGAACCCTAACGTCATCCAAAATGGATGAGACCACAAAGTATGGAGGCTTAAAAGTGCAACAATGACTTTTAGATTCAACCATAAAACTAATTTGTATTAAATGAAGTTGTGCATTAAACATATAATACGTATTTAGGATTTGAGGTAGATGATGTAGAACTTCAAAAACTCTCCACAAATGTTTAGCATAACAAACAATACACGATGGAAGATATGTCACAACATGTGATAAAAAATTGATATTATATTAGTTTTCATCCTAAAATTATTAGATGCTAAATGAAGTTGCCGAATAAATTTATAAACCACACCTCAAAATTTGAGACACCAAATGTGTACTTCCTAAATCACCAACCGATAACCCCATAGGAGGACCACCACAATTTAATACTCCAAATATGTTGTTGAATTGGATTTGTCATATAGCCAATTGCTCTTCCTCTTTCCCCACCCTTAGAAATTCTATTCCGTTCCCTACTTTTCCTCTGACAAAAGAAGATAACAAAAGGGCAAAAACGAGAGGCCATAAATAATTGAAGCGAGAATAGATGGTATTGTTATAATGCTAAAGATAAAAAAAAACTTAATAATTTCAAGCATAATTTTAAATAGTTTTAAATACTTGATGATAAAAAAAAAAAAAATAGTTGCAGCCATAATTTTAAAATTGAGTCTATTTTAGTGCTTTAAAGTAAAATGATTTTTCATAAAAAAAATTACTTTTAGAAACATCATGGGTTTCATTTTCTTTATAAGGTCTAGAATCATTTTGTAGGTTGAGCTTACGGATCCTCTGGTGAGACTCCTAAATATTTATTGATGGGATTTGTGTGAGGGACGAGGACAGAAGGGGGAAAATAGCATAGAGAGCATTTGCTGGAATCAAACTCTTCTACTCATATTGTGTATATTTGGATAAGAGTTTGATATATGTAATTTTGAATAAAATTAATTTAATTACAATTGAGTTTGAAGTGAAGTGATTTGTATTTGTATGTTTTTATTTTGAAAGCAAGTCTTTTTTTTGTTTGTTTGTGAACTAAGGGTATCTTCCAGTCGATAGTTAGAGACTACTCCCATTGGAGGCGTAGGAATCACCGATGTGAGTTTTGAAAGCAAGTTTGATTTAAAAAAAAAATAGTATAAAATTTTCAACCCAACACAAAAACTACATTCTGTAACGCCTGACAGTAACCAAATACCTTATTTTTATTAAAATTACGTTTGAATGAGGGCAAAATCAGTTCTATAGCTTTTTACCGTGGAACCAAACACACAGGTTTATCTCTCACTCATGATCAATTGAGCCACTAATGAGGGGTTGTGTTTCACTTATATAAATACCGAGAAATAATTATGTTAGCCAATTATTAGAGATAATAATGTGAGGATAATTTCTATTATGGAATGCCATTAATTGATGTTGTGGGTTTTATAAAAACATGCATGTTAATAGTTGATCCATTTGGGAGAAGGAAATGTTGATCTATTTATTTTAATTAGGCTTATTACACTTTATTGAGATGATGTTTCCAATGGGTATTAGTGCACCCCAAGAATGCTTGAATTATATGGCACGAGTCTCTTCTGGCATAACCAGAGGTCTCGAGTTTGAATCTGATCTCTGAGACTATAATAATGTTAAAACTCTTGAGGGAGAGCTTTGTCGTCCTTGTGATCCATGATATCTTTCACGTCTCCCAACTCATAAAATATCATCTCGATCCATCGCACATCTTAGAGCCCGAATCAATCTAGATAAGAGAAAATCTTGAGTATGAGGTTTTACCTATACGGATAGAGGACCGAAGGATAAAAGAACTTCGCAGAATGCAGATTCCATTGGTCAATGTCATATAGAATGCAGTAACCGGAGATGAAACTTGGGAAAGAGAGGCGTACATGCTATAGCAATATCCTCATCTTTTCGCTAAGATACTTAATTTAAATTTTGAGGACGAAAATTATTTTAAGAGGGGTAGTAATTTAACGCCTCGTTTTCTTGATTAGTGTGTGGGACAAGGATTAAGCATGTTTGAAGGCTTAATCATTTTGCTTGTATGTTAATGAGCTTGTGTTTCAAATTTGAGTTCAATCGGACTTGAAACGAGCTCAGAACGCATAGAAACGCGTGAAACTCGGATACCGATATCAGACTCCACGCTTGAGCGTGGAGCAGTCCAACATTTGAGCATGCCAACCCTCAAGCATGGATAGGTGCACGTTAGGACATTCAGTGGTCCATGACACGTAGTGGACACGTGGCGATACAGAGCTGACGCGTGGCAAGGACGTGGTGATGTAGAGGCCATGCTCTAGCGTGGGAACGCTATAGCGTTGGGTGTTGGAACACTCAAGCGTGCACAACAGAACCAAATTTCCTAAGTTTCTTTCTTTCTTAACATCTTCTTTGTTGCGAACTACGATGAGATACAGAGAGAACATAGAGTTTAGTGAGAAAGTGAAGATTGAGTGCTTTTCGGCCATCCGATCGCAATTCCGACTACGTTTCTATGATTAGGGAAACACATATGTCCTATATCTGCAATCGATTCTTCAATCCACTGAGGTAATGCTCGGATCCCTAACACGTCTCCATCGACATTGTCGACATTATGTGTTCTTTGTCATTTCCCCTAATTTCTCTATCGTTTCTTGCTTCGATTACGCTCTTCAAGTAAGATTAGGGTTTATGACGATGTTTGGATGCAGTCTTTGTGTTAGGGCAAATTTTAGAGCATCGAGGAGCTTCAGAGAGAACATGGTAGCAACTGTAGGTGAGAGAGAAGTGTGGTTTTCGAGCCGTTGTGCAAGCGAGCACGACTGTACAAGGTGGGGAGAGAGTATCTAACATCATTGGGGAGGCAAGAATAATACAATATGTGTTCTGTGTGTGTAGGGTGCCCCAGACCCTACTAGTTGTCGAGTAATTGACAATGGCTAAACCCTCGTGAAATTGATTTTGGAACACTGGTTAGGGTTTAGTGATTGTAGGCTTATCGACATTAAGGCAAAACCCTAGGTTAGGCAAAACCTTGATGGGTGGCATGTCGACCATTCGCAGTTCTTCATGATCTATATCGGTCCAGTTAGTTTGTACATCACACTTAGAGGAGGTCCGTTCTCGCAGTTAGTTTTTTTTATAGGCAAATGTTAGTACTTTATTTGTTAGTTTTTTTCTCCTTTGCCAGGATTTGAACCTTGGAACTCCAACTCCTTTAACACCTTAAACTCTTAGCTCAAACCAGTTGGGCTACCCCACCTCCCACTAATTAGCCATGTAAAAATCTTTATAATGACAGTATATATCAATATTTCTAAAAGAATTAAACGAGTGGAGATAATTTATAGTCTAATAAAAAAATTTACCCTAATATTGTATAAAACTAAATCTTAATTTATATTATATCTATAATAATGACTTACAATTAATGTAAATAATTTATGAGGATTGCTAGCAACACACTCTCTAACACACTCTTTCTAACACATTCCCTTCTATTGATTAAAATTCATGTGGGTCCCACTATTTTGGAAATGGGTCTCATTAATTCATGTGGGTCCCACTTGAATTTTATAGGATTCACACGAATTTCAACCAATAGGAGAGAGTGTATTAGAGAATGTATTGCTAGCGTTTCTCATAATTTATATAACTTTGGTTAATTGGTCCCCTCTTTTTGTGAAAGGATTTTGCTTCATAGAAAAGCTCCCGAGCACTATATTACTTTTGCTTTTAAATTTTGAGACGGATTCCACTTATATTTGAAAAGATGAATTCATATTACGTTATAGAAGATTATATCCTCAGCTTAGTGTTTGAACACTACACTTTAGCATTATGTAGCAATGTAGCATTATGGTGAAAGATACAATGATGTTAGTACATGCATCGCAATTATATACTTCACACTATCATTTAAGAAAAAAAGAACGAAAATGTTTATTTATTTTTTGACAGCTACGCTTGAACATCATAAGGGATGGTGTCCCCATCTTTAATTTATATCTTGAAATTGGTAGGAGGGCTGACAACTACACTTGGACTTTGCATATGACAAAGCAAACACTTGCTCTAATAATATGTTTTCCCCCTTGGCTGCTATGAGGTCACAACAAGGCACATCCACTTAGGTGACGTTTGGTTCATGAAATCTTTTATCAGGTAAATTATATTTTCGGGAATCTTATTCTTAGGAATATTTCTTTCTCACATCCATATACAGGAATATAGTTTTTCACTTTTATTAACTAATTTTATTCTCGGACATCTTTTATGTCTGATAATAATTTTTTAAAACCTATATAAAACACGAAAAGTTTTTATTTCCATATCCATATTATCAAGAATATTAAAATAAAACTTGTATAAAACACTATCTTAGTAAAAATATCTCCCGCTTTCATAGTTTCATTTGAAGCATTCACCACATTTTCTTGTTTCATTTTTTTAATTCCCTCATAAAGCATTTCAAGCATATTAATTAGGAGTAATGATATTCTAACACCTGATTTGGACACCTCCAACGATACCTTGGTTAATCACATACAAATTTTTGGTTAATTCAGTTCATTATATGGTTAATGGGTCATCTGAAGCTTATTTTCCATAACCATGTAAATATTTGGTTAATTACATGCAAATATCTGGTTAATTCAGTTCTTTATATGATTAATGGGTCATCATGAATTAATCAAATATTTGCACGTGATTAACCATATAATAAACTGAATTAACCAAATATTTGCATCGATTAACCAATGTGTCAAAAGTTGGTGTCAACTTTTGGTGTTAGAATATCATTACTCTATTAATTAGAAAGCCATCCTACATATGGCAAAAAGTCCCTTTTACTTCACCCTCACCATCTCGGCTAAGCCTACCCCAATTTGAATTTATTGACTAATTTGTACCCGTTGAATCCTGATTTGGAACTCACGCCCAAAACAATCCTACAATGTGATTAATAATTAAGAAAGAAAAAAAAGATTAAAGAATCCTTGCTAGATCAATACCCCCTATGAGCTATACTTCTCTATCTGGAGAACCTTCTTGTTGAAGTGCATTGTATCTTGTAGGCTGTAGCACACTTCACTACAACATCAGCATATATCGTGAGCATGAGGATTCCACTAACACTAAAATCAATAGAGTGATTGTTGTCGTGTTTAGGAACAAGGCAGGCAGCTTATGATAATAATCAACATCCAACCTTGCCTTTCTAGGCCAGTGAAAAGCTGACCATTTTGAATTTAGTAGTTTCACTTTTTAAATTTTTTTTTTCTGACAACATCTTTTCTTGTCACTCTAATATATTTAGGAGTTCTGTTATCTGAACATCAAAATTTTGGACACCGAATATAATATCGTATGTGTTTATTTTTATCTCTCACTTATTTTTTATCTTCTTTGTATATATGCATTTAAAAAATACATAAAAAAAACAATGAATATTGTATGTTATCCCAATTTAGATGTTCAAAAATCATTTCTCTATATTTGGCCTTGTCAAATTGGAGAGCAGACAAGAAATGAAAGGAAAAATTGTTGGTTTCATTAAGAAAGAATGAAAATAGACCTGACTTGAGAACTTGGCTTCTCCATTAGAATGTCTCTCTTTTTTCTTTTAATCTCTTTTTCTTTTCCATATATATAATACAAAATAAACTCCAAATATATAAAAGAATTTAGGGAAACAAAGTGGAAATTCTCCATAAGAAAGAATCATAATGCTAAAAGAAATTAAATTGCTGTTAAAGTACTGAAAGAATCATATAAGAAGATCCAGATTGATGGGGAATCTTTGCATGGATGGAATTCCATCTCAGAATCTACTACATTCTCAATTAGGGGAACATGATAGATTCCCTTTTTCTTTGACAAGCAATTAGATAATTCAGCAAATCCTTATCGTGTTCTTTGAGACTTGAGAGACCAGTTTTCAACTATTTGGCCTCTAAATCTTTGCAATTATATACTCGATATTCCAACTTTATTTATATCCTGAGATATCTAAAATATGAGTCTATTGGTTCTTGCGTTGCGTTATAGAATAATCATTAAGGACCAGAGATTTGATATTCCTACCTCCCATTTTGATATTCCCACCTCTTAATTACCAATTATTTTAATACTTTACCCATTTTACCCCTATCCACTTATTACCGTAAACCCCATTTCATCAGTCAATCCAAATCAGCATTTCATTAGTCATTCCAAATCCTCAGCTCTTCTTCATCGTGATGCATCAATAAGCTATACCTATTTATGTCTACTTCGTTTAGTTTACCCTAAACCTTGCAGATAACAAAACAAGAGTTGTTTGTGTTAATTAATAGGAACAAAGAAAGCAGAGAGGAGTAGCATAGTATCTTCCACCATAACACTTGCAGAAACGGTTGTTTTCGTAAGTATAAAAGATTTTACTTATGAAAACTAATTTCTGTAAGTATAAAATTTATAAACACTTACGGAAAAGTGTTTATAAATTTTATACTTACAGAAATTAGTTTCCGTAACTAAAATAATTTTTTTTAAAGAAAACGTATATCAAACCAAAAATTAAACGGATGCTGACTGCATGCAAGGATATAGTTGAACCTTGAAGTGTGGAGTGTTGCGTATGGTGGGAGGGCTGGATCGAAGCATATTTGAATTTGAAAATCTTAACAATTAATATTTGATTACTCATTAAGCGCAATTAATTGTCAGATATAAAACATGTTTAAAATGTTTTTGGCACATGTAAAAAGTGTATGTGTGAGACCAATATTGAATTGAGAACTCTACTTACCATTTACACACTTTTTCTAAAACATCCAATACAAATACTGAAATTCCCATTTTGCCCCTTGTGCTTGCTTTCTTTATAGCTTTCCGCTTTTTGCAATTTAGTCCTTCTGGACCTTTCCCTTTTGTCATTCATCAAAACTTAAAGTACCTGTCAAGGCATATATTCACATTCTCCCCCTTTTTGATGATGACAAACATCTCATGAGGGATTTGCTAGAAAGATAGGGTTAGAGCAGCTCAAGCAAATATATCAGAGTTCTAAGTTCTAAGCGCAGTTTGCTCTACTCCCCCTCACTCTATGGTGGGAGGAGAATGAGTGAGAATAGAAGGTTAAAAAACGGAGAATGAAGTGTGTAAGATGGGCAAGGGAAATAAATGATTTGGGTTAAGAAGGGTATTTAGGGAATATATGAAAGTTTAGAGGGATAAGGAGGTGGGAATAATAATTTATGGGGTGATAAAATTAAATCCCTAAGAATCGAAGTATAATTGAAAATGAGTCCAAAACTCTGAATGGCCCAAATGGCACTGGTGCTGCTTGGGTTTTGAAAATCGTGAAACATTGAAATATGCAAGGCTATTGGTCTTGACTCTTAACCTATGCTCCTACATTCATTCAAACAGGCCCACCTAATTTTATTGATTTCTATTTTTGACATGGCCTACTTGAATTATCTATCCTTACTCTAGCCCTAAGGTGGCGTTTGGTTTATGGAAAGTTTTATTCCCAGGTAAATTATATTCCTGGGAATGAGATTCCCAGGAATATCATTCCCGGGAATATTAGCAAAACATGTTTGGTTGACAATTCACTTTCCCAGGAATAGTATATTGCATTCCCATTCTTATGTTTGGTTCATGTGTAATATTCCCGGGAATATAATCAACTTTTCCAAAAATACCCTTATAAAAGAAACACTTTCAAAATAAAGAAATGATGATACATGGTAGCAAACGACATTTATATATTCACAAAAAAAAATTTGTCTTTTTTTATGTTTATAATTTAAAATTCAAATTAATTAATAAAACAACAAATTCAAATATTTTGTGAGTATTTAAATGTGTTACCATCGAAATCCAAATTAGCAATCCTGAATACATTTTTTCTCCCTTACCCAAACAAAAGAGCAGATGACGTGGGGTACACATAAAATACTAATCATTGGAATGTCTAGAATCATCAGTAAGGCATTTTATCAAACACCTCACAATCAAAATCAAAAGCACATGATTCACAAAATCCCCTTATAAATTAGGTCCCATAAACAAAAAAATACAGAGAGGTGTTGACAATAAAGCAAATAACAAGCTTGGGTACATCCAATAATCAAAGAAAAAGTGAAAAATTAAAGCATAGAAAACATGGGAGGAGAATAAAAGAGAAAGAGAAAGGGAAGAGAGAACCCTAGCTTCTGTTAATTCTTGGAAGGAAAAGGAAGGATAAAGGAAGGTTTTGCAACCACCTACCTTCAGGCGACGACGAGGTGGCCAGTGGTGGTGCTCCGACGATCACAATGACGCGTGCAGGAGGAGAGGTGAGGTGATGAAGATTTCTGATGATGAACAGTCGAAGGTCATGGTCTCCAAGGGTGGGTGAGGATAATTTAGTAATTTAAAATTATAAAAGTTTTCCATTCCCTCCGGAATACTCTTTTCCCATCCTCAAACATGGGAATAAAACTTTCCCATCTCCTTCACAATTTCTATTCCCAGGCATCTTTTATTCCAGGGAATAATTTTTATCTCTTATACCAAACGTGGGAAAGTTTTATTCCCACCTCACATTCCCGGGAATACAAAAATATCTCCCATACCAAACACCACCTAAGAGAATTAGCGTTGTCATAATAATATAGTTGATGATGACATAAGAGGCATTAAGAGATACCCAATACTGGTTGATTACAATGGAAGTGGATTGTACGTCCTGATGAATTTTACCTGTAAGGTTAGAGGTTCGAATCCTAAAGCCGTCACTTTGAGGTGGACTTTACCTAATCACCACCCCGGCCCAATGGTTAGTCTCACGGCTATACATGTGGGAAGACCCGATGAAAGACAAAAAACAAAAGGGTATTGAGATATGAAACTAACATTTGCACCTAGTTATTCGTAATCAAACTTGAATTTCAAAATCGTAATTTAAGGTTAAGCAACATTTTTATTTTTATTTTTATTTTTATTTTTATTTTTCCATTCATTCAAATTCAGTTTAACAGGCTAAAATCAAACACGACATATGAAGAAACTTTGTTATATTAAAAAAAAAATTATTAGCAATCTTTAAATCATACCAAATAATATTAAGAAGGAAAAGGTCTATACAGACCCCTTCAACTTTAGCTTATTTTCAAATAGGTTCCTTCAATTATTATTTTACTTCCTAATTAGTCCTAAACTCTTACTATCAGTAAAATTAAGTCTTCAACTATTTTTTTTTTATCCCAATTAGTCCTTAAATTTCTACAATTAGTAAAATAAATCATTTTGTTAACTCCCACTTAGATCATAAATAGTGAATAAATTTAATCTTTCATTTCACTTAAATTCAAATTGTTGATTGCATTTTTTTTATTTTTTACTTTTAATAACAGAAATTAAGAACAAAGTCTTGAGACTTGTCCGATTCTATTCTCCCATTCTCCCTCTTCGTTCTTTCTCGTTGCTTCTCTCAATTGCTTCTTCTATTCTCCTCTTCCGAGAGGCATTTGACTAGTGGTGTGCGTGTCTGATGGTGGCCCTGATGGTGACCTGTGCAATTTACGATCTGCAAGTGGTGGTCAACTCTAGAAGGGTGACAACAAGATGGTGCAGGTTGGAACAACAACGAGATTGGGCGTGAATATTTTGGACTTGACTTGGTGGTGTTGGATGCATTTGGTAGACTAGGAGCGAAATGAAAAGGGAGAAGAAAATAATAGAAACATACAAACATTGAAGCTTTGTTCTTATTTATTTAAAAAAAATGCAATTAACAATTTGGATTAAGCGAAATAAATGGTTGAATTTATTCATGTTAGTGATTTAACAGGGAGTTAATAAAATGATTGATTTTATTAATAACATGAGTTTAAAGACTAATTGAAAAAAAATTAGTTAATGTTTACAAATAGAGCTAAAATTTACACTTTTTCCAATTAAGAATAATAATCTTGCAATATTCCGTAAGAGTGAGAAGCAGAGTGGAGTGGAGGACTGTGAGCATTGGTCAACCTGGAGGCTCTAGAAGATTATCCAGAACTGGTTGGGGCCAGCTCAACATACAACGTAATACATCATTATTGTATATTTTTCTTACCAAACTCCACCGACAATGGACAAGGTCTAATATATGCAAAAGAAAAGTATTACCTTTGACATTGTAAACATCTCTGGTTCTTATGGTGTCATAATAATGATTCCAAAGAAAATCATCCCAAGGAAAAGTCAACAAAGACGCATACAATACAAGCAACGAGCCTTTCCTTATTTTACTTATTCCTTAATACAATACAAGCAAGGCTCGTTCTATCGTCCACTCTAAAACGAATGGTGGACGGATCCTTAAAGGATATTATAGGTTTAAAAAAAAAAAAAAAAGATTTCTGGCATTTAAATGTCGGATTCATAAACTATGAAAGTGTGAAAAAATATGTTTCCGGCAATTAGATACCGGAAGCATATTTTTTGAATCCGGCATTTAATTGCCGGAAAGTGTGAAAAAATGTGTTTCCGGCAATTAGATGCCGGAAGCATATTTTTTGAATCCGACATTTAAATGTCGGAAGTATAATATTTTTATGCCATTTTTACCCATTTAATCTAAATCATTTATTTATTTTAATATTAAATGAATGGTTCTGATTTAGTGTGGTTTGGTCCTCCCATATTTTTAGGGAGGACCATAGAATTGGCCTACAAGCAATGCGCCTTTCCTTATTTTACTTATTCCTTAATACAATACAATACAATTGCAGCACTTGTCATCATATAAATACAACTCAACCTCTACAAAATTTCATACACATCATACAATTCTTGACTTGCTACTTGGGTTTCTTTCTCACTCTCTATTACTGCAGAACCAATTCTTTGTTTCCTTGCCAGATATGTGTCCTCTAAGGTTCATCTTGGTCTTCTTCTCCGCTGCGTTGGCTGCTTATTTTGCCTGGACCACCGTGCGATCCTCCCCGGAGATTGACTTCACAGGGCAAGACCGTAAGAACAAGGATCATTTCAGTTTCAAAAAGGTGCCCTGAATTCCATTTTCTTCATACAATTCACCATCATTCATGATCTTATTTTTGCTTCCCTCTTGTTGTTCTTACTAGAATTGTTGCTTTGGTTTCAGATAATTCAGAATGGATTCTGGGTATTCGTTGACATGGCCAGCGGGAGGTATCTCTGGAGGAATTTGAGGTCCAACAATGATGATGTCCAAGTAAAGAGCTCTTAGGAGTTAGGACTTGAGACTCCCTAAACCCCTGTCTTCTATGTTTTCTTTGTTGCAGAAATTTATAATTCTTTCAATCTTAATTTTCCTCCCCAATGGCTGTGCTACAGAAACTTGTAAATTCTAGTATTTCCACTTTATTATTCCTTCAATGTCAACAACTGCACACAATCTGTCTAAACTGAGAAAAATATAGGACAAGATTGAAAATAACATATTCCAACTCTCATCATTAATCAACCATTTTGCACTTAATTTGTCTTCAGCAAACAGCTTATAGCATTTATTTACATTTAGTGGAATATATGTACAACCACCTTAACAAAGAACATAATCAGATATACAAATTCAGAAGAAATGATGTTTATAATTGGTCAGATTGTAGCTTAATGGACATGTAAAGAAGTGTTAACACAGCACCTTGAGGAAGTGGTGCAAACCTTGAAAGGTAGGTGCCAACCCACATGGCTACCATCACTAGTGCAACTGCACTACTACTGGTTTTCCCACAAACCCAACTTGCAAATGACAAGCATAATGTAA
This sequence comes from Echinosophora koreensis, assembly GCA_035048595.1. Lineage (NCBI taxonomy): Eukaryota > Viridiplantae > Streptophyta > Magnoliopsida > Fabales > Fabaceae > Echinosophora > Echinosophora koreensis. Next base: position 5,352,048 of record JAPCYP010000013.1, on the reverse strand, counting down.
GCAATATACCACCCCTCCCGCCTAAAATCCATGCTATTACATAACCAATTTTATAGCCAGAGTCTAACTTCTTATCAAACAATGCCATCAGACTGCTAAATGTAAGGGACAGTCGCGATCCAAATGTCTGGAGCAAAAATAGTGACATGAATGCTGATCTAAGCACTTCAATAAAAGAACCCCTCTCTTCATCCAAATTCCCTTCATCTTCCTCCTCATCTGTTTCATCGCTGCAGTAGCTCTCATTGTCTTTGTAATGCTCCCAGTACCTTTCACTATGCATTTTCTTCCTGAGGTTGGCCCACCTATACATTCTTACTTGATCTTCAAATTCAGTGCTGTAACTCCATTTTTCCTGGTAAGGCTTGCGACCAAATTGAAGTTCCTCATCATACTGAGTTCTCGTGGTTTCATTGGACAGTACCTGTTTAAGGATATAAAAAGTAGATATCATCAATGGATCTCCAAAAGCACAAGGTAAATAAAAACCTTATATTGCAGAAGAAAACCTGTGAGCTTCATAAAATGCTTCAAAAGTAATTTATTATAATAGCAAACTTGTTGGAGGAAAAAGTTCTTTGTTCTTTGTTCTTTGTTCTTTGTAGTAGCTTTATTTTGAAAATGAAAATTGAAGCGAAGAGCATGAGAACATTAGTTTGTTTTCTGTAAAATGTAATTACATTCTTTGTATTTTTTTTCTACAAGAACCATATCAAATACCATTTACTAAATGTCCATAATAGTTACATTCTTTTTTATTCAGCCTCTACCAAGCAACATTCTTGTGGAATCAGTAGAACTTATCTCTTACCCCAGAAAAATGAAAATTAGTCCCTGGTAAGAGGCAATTATTTCTATATAGCAAGAAAAGTTGAATAATGGTTGCTCACTTCATATGCATGACGGATGGTCTTGAACAATTCAGCAGCTTGTGAATCCTTGCTGACATCAGGATGATACTGCACTCACATCAAAACAATAGATGAGGTGAGTTGTTTGTGTTGAATTGGAAGGTTTTTAGGTAGGGAAAGAGGAAAAGAAAGAAACAAACTAAGAAATAATAAGACTCATATTGAATTGATGTAGTGACGATGTGATTACAAAAGACAACCCAATAGTCCTATTTATACTAAAAGTAGAATCCTAATCTTGATCAAATAGAGAATCAAAACATAAAATATAAATAAGAAATAAATCCTAAGAGATTACCTAGGATACTCTAAGATATGCTAAGATATGAAAAGATATTATCAGATATTTCTCTGATTTTCTAACAGTTTGCTCAGGGCTAAATTAGAGAGTTGGTATATGTGGCAGGGATAACTAATTTTAAAGATACTTCTTTCTGAAAGATTTACTCATAAAATAGAAAAAGGAGAGTTTTAAAATTAAGCCTGAAAAACCAGATGTTCACGTTGTAAGCAATCCTAGATGTGATGTAGCATAGGAGAAAGTAAGCACAATGAATTTGAAGTTAAAACCAGAACCACATTCAAGATCTTAGCTTAAACCAGCTAACAAATTGAGCAGTATGTATAGCAATGTATTCCTCCCTTCAACTTTTATCCTTTAGCATATAGCAGAAGAGTTAATTATGCCCATACTAAAAGTTTGGAGAAAGCTTTTCTAAAGTGAGAAAGTAAGGGTATTTCTACCCTTAGATCATTTAGTAGGTTAGATTATGATGCACTTTACCAAATTAAGCATGACGTACACCAGAGGCAAACTCACTTTAAAGGAGCCCTATTGTTAAACATTAGGTGGGTGAATTATCAGAACTGAATCAAAGAGTCAGAGTTGAAGGGGATAGTAAATAAAGAGCAAGGCAACTACAATGTAATGAGATCAGAATTTAAGAGATGCCTTTCTGAAGTCATGAATATTGTGTCAGATCACATGCTAACATCTTCCGCACGAGTGCCAATTTAAATCTGCCAAAAGAAATAAGTGGCTATACTATACTATCATCAGATTTCTGAAAGTGTTAAATAAAACTCCAACCAAGGTTTAAGGAATACGCGGTTTGCTAAGTGACAAAAAACATTGGTATGTATACCCTGGAAAAAAAAAATCCCATTTCTAGCATTTTGGTCCATTTCTTCCTATTTATAATTCAATCAGGCAGATAAAATAGAGAAAAGGTAGAAATTTTCAAACAAGGCATTGTCAAGTATCAACAGCACAAAAATAAGAAGAGAGGAAACCATCATTTTAGTCCCTGAAATTATAAACACCATTTACATTAATAAATCATTTTAAAATTATAAACATCAACCATATTAGTCCCTAAAATTATAAACATCAACCATATTAGTCCCGGAATCATAGTTATCGGGTTCTCTCATTAATCTTATGCACCGCATACCGAATTCGTTGTAGCGCGTATTGCATATCGGGTTCACTTTAAAAAAGTCTTCACTTTACAAAAAGTCTTATAATAATATAATAATAATATAAAAAATGACAATCGCATACCAAATGATATGCATACAGCATACCCTGTACTGCACACCCGGTAACTAAGCCTAGAATTGTAATCCATAAGTCAAATAGATCCTTAGAATATGTTTTAAGGGACTAATATTACTGAGGCTTACAATTTTAAGGGCTAAATTGATAATTTTCTAATACGATACGATGAGCGTTTATAATTTTGGGAACTGAACTCTATTATACCAAATGACAAATAAACATTGGTATGTATCCCCAGAAAAAAAAAATCTCATTTGTGCTAGCATTTGGGACCATTTCTTCCTAATCATAAATCCATGAGGCAGATAAAATAGAGAAAAACTATAAATTTTCAAACCAGACATTGTCAAGTATTAACAGCAGAAAATAAAGAAAAGAGGAACCATCATTTTAGTCCCGAAATTATAAACATAAGTTACATTGATATATCATTTAGTCCCTAAAATTATAAACATCAACAATATTTGTCCTGGAAATTGTAATCCATTAGTCAAATAGATCCTTAGAATATGTTTTAAGGGACTAATATTTCTGATGCTTACAATTTTAAGGGCTAAATTCATAATTTTCTAATACGATGAGTGTTTATAATTTCGGGAACTGAACTCTATTATGCCAAAGAAAATAATCAAAAGACACATAATTTACCCTTTTTTCCCTAATTCTTAATACTTCACGAGAGTTTCATCAAATATTCAAATCATTCAAAATGTGAAATAAAAGGAATACCTTTCGTGCGAGGAGGCGATAAGCCCTTTTGATTTCGGCGGAGGTGGCGGTGTAAGCGACGCCGAGGACGGCGTAGTGGTTCTGTCCGCCGTTGATCGCGGCAGCGGAGGCGACGACGAGTCGGCGGCAGCGGGAACGGCGGCTACGGTGGTGGGTCGAGAAAGGAGGAGCGGCGGAGAGGAAGGGATTGGAATCGAGGAGGGAGGGTAAAACGGCGGCGTAAGAGGGAGGGACGGAAATGGGTCCCACAAGAAGTTGCGCTTGCATTGTAGTTCATGAATGAAATGAGTGAATTAGAAGCTCACACTTTAAAACCAGTGAGTAACCCCCCATCGACTTGTTGCAGTGACCAGTGAGTAACGCTTCATTTTATTACTCTTATTACAACTAGTGTATGGACCCGTGTCATGCACGGGGAATATACAGTTTTTTATTATTTTATTTTAAATGTTTAATTCTTGATTTTATGTTCTTAAGGTAAATAAATTTTGCGTTTAATTAGTATACACTATCAGTGTAAAGATTTTTTACACTGTCAACCAATAAGAAATTGTCACATCACTGAAATTCTTTGATTCTTATCTAAACCTCTTTAAAAGTCATTCAAACCTTTATTTGTGATTGGTTGATAGTGTAAAAAAATTTATACTAACAGTACATACCAATTAAACTCATAAATTCTTGTGGGGAATTATATACTAAAATTTGTTAAATAATTATTTTGTCTGAACAGTCAATCACAAAATGTAACAAATATTAACCCTAATAATTATTATTGATACTATAATACATATAATGACTCTTAAATGTATAGTAAGTACATACGATCTACAACACAGTTTTATTATTAAAAATATAACTTAAAAAATAAGACATATATAAAAAGAATATATGAAAAAGCATAATATTTGAAAATAGATATTAAAGTTTTATTGTGAATTTGTTTTTTTTTAAACAAAATTATAAAATAACACTAACCCTTTCTTCTCCTACTACATTAATATCGTATTTTTGTGAATATTTAATAGTAAATATATATCTTCAAAGAAACAACTGCATTTCGAGTTGATAAATCATTTCTCAATATAATTTATTTAAACATTGATATTAAATACGTCCCAGTGATCTCCCCCATGATATGAATTTATAGAAAAAAATTATATGTATCTATCATATTATTAGTTTTCTTCTATCTAAAAAAAAATCTATTTAATTTAGTTGTTCCCTTTTCCTGTGCAAGCCAATCCTTTTTCTAAAATATATTTATCTATCATATTAATTTATCTATCTTAAAAATCTATTTGATTTATTTTTCCACTTTTCCTCAAGCAAATTAAACATTTCTAGAAAATATATCTATCTATCATATTAATTTTCTTCTTCTCTCTTGAAAATTATATTTGATTTACTTATTCTCTTTGCATCTGCAAGTTGAAAACTTTTAGAAAATATATTTATCTATCAAATTATTTGTTTCTTCTCTCTTAAAAAATTGTTTATTTATTTCTCATTCTTTTCCATGCAAGTTAACTATTTTTAGAAAATATACTTATCTTTAACTATCATATTATTTTTATTCTTCTCTATTAAAAATCTATTTTTTTTATTTCTTCTATTTTCCCGGTGCAAGTTAAGAATTTTTAGAATTTTTTATTCTCTCTTAAAAAACTATTTTGAGTTAATTTTCCTCTTTCCCTGGTGCAAGTGGACCATTTTTCGAAAATATATTTATCTAACATATTATTATTATTTTTCACTCTTAAAAATCTATTTGATTTATTTCTACTCCCCTCCCGTGCAAGTTAACTTTTTTTAGAAAATATATTTATCTGTCATGCTATTTTTATCTTCTCTTTTGAAAATCTATTTGAATTATTTATCCCTTTTTTTGTGAAAGTTAACCATTTTTAGAAAATATATTTATCTATATCATATTATATTTTTTTTTCTTTATTGAAAATCTATTTGAGTTAATTCAACTCTTTTCTCCGTGCAAGGAATCATTTTTAGAAAATATTATATTATTATTTTTATTCTTATTCTCCCTTAAAATCTATTTGATTTATTTTTTTCTTATTTTTTATGCAAGTTAAACATTTTTAGAAAATATATTCATCTACGATGTTATTTTTCTCTACTCTTTTTCCTTATAATACAGGAAGCCTATTTTATTGTGTCTTGCATCGAATGTTATGCATATTTGTTTAATAGTATAATTTTTTATATTTTAAAAGTAGAAAATATTGATTTGTTTTCGCTATTATTATTGGATGTAATCTTTTCTATATAAAATATCAAATATTATTAAATTTAATTAACTAATTATTAAATTAAAAGAAAAAATATTTTTTATGTCTTGGAACCATATTATATTATTATGTAGAATAGATCAATCTTTTTCTGGATGATAAAACAAAATTTCTAAATATGTTTTATTACATCAATTACATCTAAGTGTAAATTAATTCAATTTTTCTATCATGGAATTAATTATACATTAATTAGGTAAAATAAATTTCAAAGTTTCTTGATAAAATAAAATCTTCAATAAATTAATTAATTGAGAACATAGTAATAAATAATAATTAAATCAATAATTAAATTATTAAAATAATGAATTACAAAAGGCAATGAAATGAAATTATAATACAATGTAATTTTTCTTAGTAATTCATATGTAAATATGCTTACACGTAAAAAATAATAATTTTATGCTTATACCTAATTCATATCTATTGCTTTGCTGCACTATATGCTGGATTGTGGTGGCTAGGCGTCTCTTACATAGTGTTTGGTTGGAGGGGTTTGGAGGGGAGGGGAGGGGAGGGATTTTTTTTTAAATTTGTGTGTTTGGTTCACTTTTAAGAGGGGAGCGGAGGGGAGCGGAGCAAAATCCCTCCTTAAGTGAGTTTTGCCTCCCCTCCAATAATGGGGGGATTTGGAGGGGAGGGGAGGGATTTTAAAATATAACCTATGTATTGACTAAAATATCCCTATTTATGTATTTTAAAATAAATAATTATAAGGGTTTAAGAGTAAATTTGTTTTAAAATCCCTCCCCTCCCCTCCCCTCCTGAACCAAACATGAAAGTGTTGCCTCCCCTCCCCTCCCCTCCCCTCCTCCCAACCAAACACAATAGCTAGTTAAAACCCCTCCCCTCCCCTCCCCTCCATTAAAATCCCTCCCCTCCCCTCCCCTCCTTTGAACCAAACACACCCTTAGTTGGCCTAAAATTGGTTCTGTTGTTTCCCTTGTTTAATAGCAACTTTGGTGCTCTTGTTATTTCTCTTTTTCTTTCTTTTATTTACTAATTTACTTGGTTGGGACTTTGTAATATCAATGTTTTTTTGACAAATTGTAATATCAATGTTGGTAAGGTGTTTTCTAGCATTCTAATTACATTTGTCCTTTCTTCCTTATTCTCTTTTGGTACCCCTTGTACCCTTAATCAATATACTTTTGACTTATCAAAAAAAAAAAAAATGAAATTTCTCTATATGCTTTCACGTAGAATAGAAAGAATTAGTGCTTATAAAAAATATGAATGTCACAAAATAAAATTATGAAAATTTACCGCATGTGATAAATAGAAAGTTTTAAATCAAGTAAAAATGAAAAAAATAATTATAAATACATTACAAAGATTGATATTCAAATGAAAAAAAAACTATTTATTACTAATTGATCAACATGGTTATGATTGATCATGTCCAAAAAAAAAAAAAAACATTAATATGATTGAAAATAATGAATGATATATTAATGATATTTATTGACATGCTTTGATATTGAGTGTCTTTAAATAATAAAATTTTACGATAATTAACTTTAGGTGAGAAATAAAATGTACCTGATTTTTTATACGAAAAAAGTGTACCTGATTTCGACACATGTTATTATCCAACATGTTAAAACCTTATTATTATTTATTAATAAATAACAAATAGTAGATCATAGATAGATAATAAATTTTATTGACTTCCATATTATCATATTTATCAAAATAATATTAATCAAATCAAATTATAAACATTGATACAAAAAGGTGATAAAGGAATTATATCCTTCAAAAAGTACCAAATTGATTATGTCCATTCATCAATGGTAAATCTTATCATATCTGGGTGTGAGGCCTCCCACCCTTGCGCAAGTCTGGTTAATAATATCCAGAACTTCTCCAAGCTAGGAGGCTTTTACTCCTGGACCCACGTGTTTCGTGAAGCTAACCAAGTGGCTGATGTGCTGGCTAAGCATGGTTTATCCCTTGAAGGGCAGAGGAAGATTTTCGACAGCATTCCGGCTTTTTTGTTTTTGTTTGTTTTAGGGGACGCTGCTTCTAGCTCCTATCCCCATGGCCTTTAATTTCTTTGTTGCTTGGGCTTAGTCCCATTATCTCCACCAAAAAAAAAAAAATTCATCAATGGTAAATACAACTAAAAACTGAAAGAAGAAAAATATATTTTTTTGACAGAATGAAAAGTAATTCTCTAATAACATTAACATGATTAGTTAATCCAAATTTTCGGATAATAAAGATTTAATTACAAAATATCATAAAAGTTTTTTTTCGTAACAATTTTAAAAAAAATATGAAAAACATTTAGGTTCCATATATGTTGTATTGATCTCCATTATTATTTAATATTTCCTTCGTTAATTATTTGAAAAATCTGTTAAGAAAATTTACCAAAATTCTATAAAAATACTCAAACATAAGAATAATAATAAAAAAAAGAAAAATAAAATTAGTATGGTTACGTGAAAAATGCTTAGACTATTAATGTTTACCTCCAATCCCTTAGTGATCATAAACAGACGTCTTCTTCTTGATGGTTTCCTTTAATGCTATTTTGTATCTCTTCCATTTTTCTATGTGTACCTTTGGCTTTGACTGTTGGTTTCTTGTTCTATGTGCTACATGATTTGTTATTTTTTTCATGATATTTGAGAGGCAACAATATCACCCTTAAATGGCGCAGTTATGGATTATTACAAATTTGAATCTTTTATGGACTTTTAATATTGCATTTTGAATGCAAATCGCATGTAATTAAGGAAATTGTATCAATTGTATTAATCCTTACCGAATCTTTCAATTCAGAAAATTTAATCACAAATCAATTGTATTAATTAATTTTGCATCATTTAAATTTATTAGATAGTATCCATTTTCAAATTACAAAATAAACGCTGATTTATTTATTGAATCAATACATTATTGTTTGATTGAGTGTTCATAATAATTAATGAGTAATTGTGCTGAATTCTTGCAGTGAATAATTAATGAGTATCCATTTTCGAATTACAAAATAAATGCTGATTTATTTATTGAATTAATGATAGATGTCTTGTAATTATTATTAGTAATATCTTTAATAATAATATGAATAACAGAACATATCGTATCAAAATGTGATTAATAATTTTTGTCATTTTATTATTGATATTTAAAAATATTTTTTAAATAATGTCCATATAGTATCATTCTAACTTTTTTTTATTTTAAAAATTAATATCACTCTATCATTTTACATTATTTTTTGTCTTTTTTTTTTTAATATTATTGCTTGGTTGATTTTGTATATCAAATCTTGAGCAAATTAGATTGATTTTTAAAAAAATATTAAAATAATGTTGGATGAGTATCCGAAATTACCTGCATTCTGTATTAATAGTTATGCACTAACGTTTAATACGTCATTCATTGCCATTTAGTGGAGACATATTTGAAAATCTAATCCCAAGCCTAATTCCTAGCCTAGCATCCAAAGCATAATAAAGAGACATATGTAAATCCGAAGCTAACTTGCATTGTAGGAGTGACATGTGTAATTCCGAAGCTGAAAATAGTGACATGTGTAATTCCGTATTTGGGAACTGTGACAGATTTGTATATTATATAGATATAGATTACAATAGCACAATATACAACCTTTTTTTTAATAAAAAAAAGGGGTATTTTTATTTTATTTTATTTTATTTTATTTTGCAAACAAACTCAAAGTGAAAACCTCCACATGTCAATCTCTGGAGCCTTCACTCATCATACGTGGCAACACCAGAAGCTTTCCCTCCATTTTTTTGCTTATGTGTCGTGTTGTGGTTGATTTGAAGTAATTATAGTAATGGTAATAATTTGATCAGATTTGCAGTTGGATCAATTTATTGATAATTGATATAATTTGTAATGAAATTATTGATAATAATGATTATAATATACCATTTAATTAATACAATTATAACCTTCCAAAAAAAATTTACAAACTATAATCATACATAAAAATATATGTAATTATGATTATTGATTGAGATAATATCAATTTGATACCAATGAGTTGAAATTCAAATCTGTTTCATAACCTTCCAATAATGTTTTCAAAATATAACCTTCCAAATTTCGCTGATTTGTCGCGCTCATATTGATTTGAAGAAAAAAAATATAATGATGGTCAAAATGTCATTAACGAAAGCAATAATGAAATCAATTTGAATTTTGAAATTTCATGAATGAAACAAATTGATACTGATTATGTCATTTTAGTATGAAAATAATTTAATGCTTAAACAAATAATACGAAAAATGCTAGAAATTAAGAGTGCATTAATTAGAATTGATTATATGGACAATACATTGATTATAAAATATTGTAATCTAACACAAAAATAATTCAAATTTAAAGAATATTTGAAATTCAAAAGTTAGAATTCATATTGAAATTACTTCAAATTCTAAAATGGAAATAGATGAATTTAATTATAATTTCATCAATGTTATTAATGAATGTAGATATATATGGTGAAAATTTTATTAATAATATCATATAGATATTATTAGTAATACATTTATGATTTATAATATTAAGTTTACTATGAGCAATTGTGTAACACCCCGAATTTTCACTACTTTCTAATTTCAGAAATTATATAAATATGTTTATATTTTTATTCGAAATTTAGAAAATGATTTTGGGAAAACAAAAGTCATATTCATATTATACTTATTTTTATAAGTATACGGTGAAATTTTGGGTTTAAAACTCAGACGGAAACTGGTCTGCGTTTTACCGACAGTATAATTTTATACCGGCAGAAAACCCTAATTTGATCCAAAACTGAATTTTTAGATTTTTTATATTTTGTCCGTGAGGAATTCTACTTTCCAAATATCTGATCAGAAATGAAATATTATGTTCAGTCGGATGAATTTTGGTAAAAGTTCAGACAGAAAACAGTCGGTAATTTCACTGACAGTAAGATTTTAATGATCAGAAAACCTAATTTTGACTCGTGAACGAAATGGATTATGTTTAAAACATATTTCCAACGAGTTTGGTTAATTTGAGAATTTTCAATCGAAAATCAGACGGAAACCCTAATCGGGTAATCGATGGAGCCGAGAACGGACGTGCAGAGACAAAACCCGACATCGGATGCTGAGATAACTTGCCACCTAGGGTGGTGAGTCATATGGATGACTCACTCATGTCATGATTGCTTTTAGATAAAAATCTAGATATTTCTTTAAAATAGTATAAAGACTATTTTACCCTTGGACGATTTTACCCTTGAACTTTCATCGAAATGACAAGTTTGACCCACAATTTGTGGACATAAATCAGCCACATCCTCACTCATTTCTCACCACATGTTGATCATGATTACTTTAGGCAAAATTACCATTTTGTCCTTAAGTTGCCATTTAATCACAAAATTGCCTTAAGTGAAATTGCACCTTTGTCCTTAAATTTTTATGCCATGGACCCTTTTTCCCCTAAGAGGCCACGACCCTAGGCAGCCAAGAGGCCCATTTTCACTTCTATTTAAGGCAATGTTCATCTTCTCCATCAAGCTTTGCCATTTTTGCCATTAAAGCTCTAAGTACCATAGCTTGATTTTGTGAAGGAAGTAGGTGATTCCTTGCCCATTTTTCATTTCCAAGAGGTATAACATGCTTCTCTCACTCAATCATCATCATGTTCTTCATTCATTTTTATGTTTTAAAGCCTTGATCATATTTTTCAATTCTTAGATCTAGAAACTTTGAAATTCTCTAGAAAATCATAGAAAAATCCTAAAAATGTGAAACCAATTTCTATACTCCTATTATCACCTCTATATTCTAGATCTAGAAGCTTGCATCAAACAAAAATTTTGAGCCCTTTAAACCCCATGAGGCCGAACCTAGGATTTAGTGGGGGGGAAGATTTTGTTCATTGTCTTTGCATGATTCAATCTTATAAATGATATATGTATTGAATCTATGTTGTTTGAATGAAATCAAGGTCTCTAAACCACTGTTTTACTCATGGCCGAAATTCATTTTTGAAGGGTTGGAATATTTGATTTCAATCTTTGTATGTTAACCTTTGTTTTAGGGTTTCAAGTGATTAAGAATCACTAATCCAAAAGTTTAGGAATTTTAGGAAATTTTTAGTCACAAAACCCTAGTGAGGCCGTGACCTATCTTTAGTGTCTAGGTGATTGTATTTGTTTGATTTTGATTGGTTGAGTTGTGAATGTTGAAGGATAAAGACGTGTGCCTTGTACGTGTGTCGCCGTTTCTGGATTCGTGTCAACGTTTTAATCGAAAGCTTGAGTCTTCAAGAGGTAAGAGGGGATTGCCTGAGGGATTTATCCGATGGCTATGTGCTATCTGTGGTTGGTCTATATATTTATCTGGGGTTGTGGTGTTTTGATTGACTGGTTTTAAGTTGTGATAGGTATAGCCGTGTTTATTTATTTGAGGATTAAGTGTTTAATTGCAGTTATATAATGATGTTGTGATGCATGATCTGCCTGGGAATATTGTTATGAAATGTTTGTTTGAGATTTGAGAAGCCTGACATTGGTCAGTGCACAATCAATTAACCAGATAAAAGCTTTAAGAAGCTTTAAAATTTATATTAAATGTTTAATGGAAAATATTGATGTTTAGAAAAATGTTTCTTAAAAACAGCAGTAATCATTCACACATGGATCTTTCTAAAAGAGTAGAGTTCTAGGAAAAAGATTTTCAGAAGGAAATGAGTTTCAAGTGATTTGTTGATTTTGTAAAACGAATTTCCAACGTAAACGTATTTTCTGTAAACTAGTTTTATATACCGGGTTATTTCCGACAACTTGGATAAGTTTCGGAGGTTTTGTTTTGATTTTGTGTTTCACCGAACGAAAACAGTGTTAACGTAAACCTAGTATCTGAGACGTCGTGATACTGGTGTTCTTAATTATAAGCACGAAGATCTTTGATCCGTGTTACGTAGTTGCACGTTGTACCGTTGTTGCACGTTGTGATGAACGTTGTTAATAGAGAATATTGTTTTTATTACCACGAACCCATGACTGATTGCAAGGTCTAAGGTTTTGTGATTGAGCACTCGGACTTCGTGTCCTGTGTTAACGTTAAAAAGTCTAACACGTTGAGATTTACAAATAGTCGTAAGCCATTTTGAGCTTCGGCAAAAAAAGAATGAACACAGAGAAAATAACGAGAACAAAATGTTTTATCTGCATGCATTGGCAGACGTGCCCACGTCCTATGTCTGATACCTTGATGATAGGGTATTCGGGCTACGTTGTTGTCCTATGTCTGGTACCTTAATGGTAGGGTATTCGGGCTACGTTGTTGTTACGTCCTATGTCTGATACCTTAATGATAGGGTATTCGGGCTACGTTGTTGGTCTATGTCTGATACCTTAATGATAGTGTATTCGGGCTACGTTGTTGTTTTATGTCTGATACCTTGATGATAGGGTATTCGGGCTACGTTGTTGTCCTATGTCTGATACCTTAATAGGGTATTCGGGCTACGTTGTGCCTAGCATACCTGGCAATTGAGCGTGATCAACTCATTTAGTTGGTGTTGGGATCTCCGGAGATTAAGTGAAAAGTTAGACGTTGAAAATTGAAGTGTTCATGCATTTGTTTTCAAAAGACGGTGATCGGGTATGAAACCCAGTGATAGAGTACTTGTTTACTTGTGGAAATGCATGAATGTATATGTGTCTGTTGTGTCGTGCATGTAGTTGTCGTGTTAAATCCAGTTATTGGAATCTCACTCTTGCATGTTTTATTGTTGTTTTCTCTACTTGTGTTATATCTGAGTCCAGATGAACCACTCAAGGGATGTGATGACTATCCGAAGAAGTTTGCTTAGCTCGGAGTATGCCGACGTTTACTTACTACCGTTATGTCTGTAGTTAGGTGTGACCAGCTTAGGTTTTGTTTCTAGTATGTTGTTGATTTTCAATAAGGGGACCTATACTTATAAAGGTCTAGGTGTGAAAACAGTATGACGCAATATAGTTGTAAGATGTTATATACATATTTACTCCTATACGGTTATAGTTACGTTATTGTTGTGGTTGTCGAAAAAGAAAAATGAGAAAAAATTTTATCACCATTTTGAAACAGGATTACAACTTAAGAAAATATTATTTTCCGAAAGCAACTAGCGAATTAATGTTTTGATTTATCCGTACGTGTTACAAGTAATGCCCAAGGGGGGTGTTACAAATTGAATTAACACGTGTACATTTAATATTAGGATCACTACACAATAAGTAATGAAAAATATGATTCGGAAAAATAAAATAATTTTATGATAAATTTCCTATTATTTGAAATTCGGAAATCAGTATTTAGATAATTAGTTCAAATATTGAAAATAAAAAAAATTATAATTATAACATCACTAGTGTTCAGAATGACGTGATATATCATCAAAACATTATTGAAGATAAATTTATTATTTTTAATATTAATATTAATTATATGGAAGATAGTCAAATAAATATGAATATAATAATTATGAAACTTTGGGGCCAACTAATAATGAATAATGAATCAAATACATATGTTTTATTACAAGTGTCTCCATATTTTTATTTTTTTTGACCATTTTATCCAACACACAATCAAGGGCAACCTTTAGGGCTTAAATTTCTTCATCGTTATTGTCAAATTTCTTCATCGTTATTGTTATAAATATATTATCTCAGTCATAATTTACTTGATCAAATGCGTATTCAACAACTGGTTCCATAACTGACCTACAAGCCACAATCAGTTAAACCAAAACCAGAAACTGAAACGTAAACTTAGGTAATACAGCACATTACTTCTAAGAAGTAATTCAAACAAGTCTTACGTCAGAGAAAACACAACGTCTACACAATAGACCTATTTCCCAACATTCCCGAAAGACTCGACCAGCTCTGATACCACAAATGCGACACCCTTTCTGGGGTCATCACATAGTTACCCAAATACGCAAAATTAAATTATTAATCGCCGGTTACTTTCGGAAAATAAACTGTTTAGTAAACGTTTTATCGTGAAAATGGTGATAAATTTTTTTTTTAAAACATCCATGACATAAACAAATATATCTATACGTATATGCATCAAGAGTTACATACATACAACATCACTAGTAGGAGATTACAAAAGAGCCCTCATCAGTATAGGCTATTCTCCATCAAACTAAGTAAAGAAAGTAAAGACATATACACAACAGTAACGAGCAGTCCAGAACCATACCAAAAACTCATGGCTCTCAGTAGCCAGATCAAAAACTGACAAGACTCGCTACCCCAAAACTATACCTATAGCTGGTCAAGCTAATGAAAACCATTAGGGAGATCATGATGATCACCCCCACCCCCAGCAGGTGTATCCGGTGAAGATACCTCTGCTCCCTCTCCATCGTCAGAAGAGTCATCATCATCAACTGCAGGAGGGTGAAACTCCAGATCATCCTCAAAGTACTCACAAGGATCCTCCTCCATCTCAATCTCCTCCGCCACCTCAACAGGAGGTACTGCCGGTGCTACCATCTGAAGAGGCTGAGGCTGAATGGGCTGAGGCGGAACGATGAGTAATCCATGCTCGGTCAGGAACTGTAGGTAGAGCTATATCGGAGGTAGAGATACCTCAACAGTCTCCACAACGTGCATCCTCTGCTGCGGTCCTGCCTCTACGGTGCCAACAATCTCTCTAGTAGGGCCATAATAGGTGGCGCTGAGTGCCCCAGGGTTTATCTCCCAGGCACCACCGTAATGTGCTCGATCAAACCTGATCGAACGGAGTCTCGAATGTGCCAGTGGCATATCCGGGTCCATCTGATCTCAGACGAATTCGTATATGCACAAGTAGAGGAACCAAAAATAAAACATGCAAGAGTGAGAAAACCAATCATCTGGATTTAACTCGACAACTCCATGCTTGACACCACAGATAACACATACACATATACATGTTATAAGCATTCATATCAAGCTAATAGTTTATCACTGGGTTTCATACCCCACACATCATCAATTGAAAAACTATGCATGAACACTTCAATACATCGTCTAACTTTGCACCTAATCTCATGAGATATCCCAACCGTAGTGAGTTGATCAAGCTCAATTGCCACACTAGGCAAACTGGCACGTAGCCATTGGCACGCAGTCAAAACCCATTGCACACTGTCCAAACTCGAGGCACAGTGATAACCACGTAAATGGGGTTTCATTGTCCAACCCTGGCACAATGAAGAAAATCGTAGTATGAGACCTGACGCCGCAAGGTACTCACACATAAATCGGGCACGTCTGCCAAATGCATGCAACAAAACACTTTGTTCTTGACACTTTTCTTTGTGTTCAATCTCCTTTTGCCGAAGCTCAAAATGGCTTACGACTAACCATAGTTTTAAACATCTTTAAAACTTTATTAATAACACAGGACCTCAAAGTCCGAGTGCTCAATCACGACACCCCTAGACCGATGCACCAGTCATGGGTTCGTGGTAATAGAAAACATCTTAAATGTTTTTAACTCAGTAGACACCAAGTCTACAGTAGACACCAAGTCTACAGGACCTCAAAGTCCAAAGGACCCCAAGTCCATAACACAACAAGAACCTTAGTACCCCGACGTCTCGGTTACTAAGTTCAACACCTCTTTAACACAGTTGGGTTCAACTTGTTTTTCGGAAAATCATTTCAAATGGGAAATAAAACCGTAAGTTAAATTTTTTTTTTATAAAAGATGGTCACTTGAGGCTCAAAGTTGTTTCAACTACGTACTGCCGCTTTAGGATTTCTTGCCGTCGGTATTTTTCCAAGTTGCCGTCAAATTAGCCATTTAAGCCAAATTTTAGCTTATTTCACTTAAATATTTTTCTAAAATCATTATTAAGTTATTTTTGAAAATTAATTCCATAAAATAACTTTTTATAATATTCCAGAATTTATTACGTAAAAATCAGCAGTACAAAAATATTTTCATGGTTTCGTCCTCACTGTGACTCATTAATCACTCTTACAGCGATAAATCATTAAAATAATGATATTTTACAAAACTCTTTATTTTTCCCAAATAAATATTTTCCATTAATATTATATTCCAATATTTTACCGTTAAAACATTGAATATAATTTACGAAGCTTTTCAAAGCTTTTATCTGATTAGTTAATTGGGCGCTGACCACTGTCAGGCTTCTCAAACAACATTCACCACAATATCACAATAATATTTTCAGATAGATCATGCATCACAGCATTAAATAAATAATTGCAAATAAACAATTATAAACAGATAACCAACACAGATAAAAATAAATGACTGAGACACGTAAACAACCACCAACAATTAATTACAGACAACACAAATTGGCATGTAGTCATCGAATAAACCCCTTAGGTAATCCCCTCTTACCTCTCGAAGATTTCTCGGTTAGTCGAATCACGTTGTCGGAAGTCAAAAACTCACGTACACCTCGGCTTAAGCTTAACCTTCAACAATGTAATCAAACAATTACTACTCAAACAATTAAAATCCTCCTAATCCTTTATAATAGGTCACGGCCTCTCTTAGGTTTAGTGGCTAAAAATTTCTAGAATTGCCTAAGTCATTGGATTAATGATCCTAATCACTTAAGACAATGGATTAATGACTAATCAACAAAATTAAGAATCAAATCTTCCTAATCACTCCTAGTTGGTCACGGCCTAGACTAGGTTTAGTGATAAAAAAATATAACTTTGCTTAAGTCTTGGATTAATGATCCAAAATCCTTAAGTCTTTGTAATACTTGTTTAACAACAAAGATTAGAACATAAACTTTTAATTTCACAAAACCCTAATTTCGGCCAAGACATTAGATTAGGGCTAGGAATGTTAGTTTGACATAAGAACCTAGATTCATCATTAATACATGTTCAATAGATGATTAACATGATTACTTTCATCAAAAGAAATTAAGTTCCTACACCTATTTTCTTGCATGGTTCGGCCTAGGCTAGAAACTAGGGAAGGAAAAATTTGTGTGAAACAATCTCTTAGATCATGATAGTAGAGAGAATAATAAGAACATAGAAAGTGGTTTCACATTTTTAGGATTTTTCTATGATTTACTATGATTTTTCAAAGTTATGAACAACAAAGAGGAATCATAGGTAAAAGTTTCTAAAACAAGAAATGAAATGAATGAATAAGAGTTTAGAGAGGATGAGGAACATGAATCACCTCTTGGAATATGAAAATGGGCAAGGAATCACCAAGCTCCTTCACAAATCTAGCTTATGGAGTTTGAGAGAAAAGAGAGAAAGGTAGAAGATGAGTGAATAGTATAGAAGAGTGTGGAATGAACTAGAATTCTCATGTTGCCTCTAGAAATTTGTAGAGCAAGCCTCCCAAATCATGGGCCTTGCGCCACTTTTGGGCCCAAAAAGCCCAAGCCCAAATTATTTTTCACTTATTTCAACTTATGGCAAAATGAAGACATAGGAAATTCAAGACTAGAATTCCTTCATGGAAATGAATTCTTGGACATGAAATTGAGACTTTTGTGGGCAGCCCTTAATGGGTTTGAATGGCAAGAATTTGGCCCACTTCACTTAGTGTATCAAAGAAATTAGTTTAGGGACCAAAATGCAAATAATAGAAAGTTTAGGGATAAAAATGCAATTGTTAAAAATTGCTAACATAAACCTAAGCCACATTAAACCTCTCACATGGATGACCTATTCCTAAGGGCATATAGGTTTTGTCCACTTATTGAGTCTCAAAACTCCCGTAATCGGCTCCGTCGTTTACCCGATTGAACATAACGTCCGTAAAACGTATATTATTTCACGTTTTGTGAAATAATTCTAAACTTGCACAATCGTAGGAAATAAAATAAAAACCCTAATTGTTTCGTTCACGAATTAAAATTAGGTCTTCTGATCAGTATAAATATACTGTCAGTGAAATTCGCAGGCCGGGATTCGCCTGACTTTTCAACCTAAATTTTAATCATAGCTTCCTACGATCAAGTAGAATAGAGTGATGAACTCCGTTTATTTAAAATAATTTTCTAAAACGTAATTAAACATATAAACATATTCATATGTATTTCTGTTATTTAAAACAGTAAAAAGCAGTGTGTTACAATGTTCTTCTTAAATTTAATTCAATATTTAATTTTATGCTTATTGAGCGGGATCTTATCCCTTTGCTCTATACAAATAGCTATCATATAATTCACACCGCAATGCCTCTTGCAAATGGTCCTCATTATTTCAATCAGCCTGCCATCATATCGAGGTGGGTTGTGATTGTGGAAGGGTTTCTAGCAAACTGCTCACAGGTACACTCTCTTCTTCTCTTTCTTTTCTTTCCAGTTTTCTTTTCTCTATACTCCTCGACGTTTTCTTTTTTCCCTTTGTCCTTATCAGTATCACGATCTTCTCTGCCAATATCTCTCTATCTCTCTCTCTGAGGTAACTCTTGCACAACACCAATAATTATTGCAAGCACAATCATAAATCCATCATATAATTGTTGTTTCTTTTTGGTCTTTGGCTTTTTTGGCACGGTTTTATTATCTGGTTTCTACACTTTGCTCTATTCTATTGGTGAGATTTTGGGTGCTACTTAATAATGAAATGTAGAACCAGATGCGTTGTCTATGGTGAGCAAATTTTTTTTTATATATATATTTATCTTCTATCAAATTTATTATAATTTATTTTCATTTGTTTCATTTATTATATTTGACTACTCTTTGGTTGTCATTGATATTAGTTTTTGCGTATTTGTTGAGACAAATCCTTTTTATTTCATTCTATTATTTGAAACTTGATTTTCTATTCATTTTATTCAGGTTAATGACACTATTGGAACATTAGCTCTTGGACATTATCACCATGGAGAGGGAGGGATGAACAATTGTTGATGATGATCAAAGATTGTAAGGGACTTTTGATGGGGATAACTCTGATGCTACAAATGAGTTGTCTTCAGAGTTTGGGTCGAGTTTGAATTGTTTGTTGTTGTCCCTCACACTGGTCAGCTGGATGCTAGCCATTATGTCACTTATGATATGAAGTAGTCGAAGAAAGAGAAAGTTCCTTTTTATTAATCAAAATCTTTTTTGATTTTGTTTATAATACACCATCTTTTTGGATTAGCATTATTTTTTTTCTTCAAATAAATATCTTTTTAAAATAATAATAATATTTATTTATTTTTTTATGCACATATTACATAAATATTTTGATATTCCATGTGTGTCGCATCGATAACATGCTATAATGCATATTTACAAGACAATATGTACTTACTATTATGAGTCATTATCTTTATCATATCAATTATAGTTATTAAGTTAATATCCGTTACACTTTGCGATTGACGGTTAAGATAAAACGATTTGTAAATAATTTTTGGTATATAATTTCTCGACAAAAAAAAAAAACATGGAATCATCAATTATATATATTTTGGTGAAAATCTAAAAGAAAATAGCATATCCCCTGTACATGGCATGAGTCCATAAAATAGTTTAATATAAAGTCAAGAATAAAACTCAAGAGCAAAAATAAATTTAAAATATAATTTAATGTTCCAAATTTTTTTAATGAAAAAATAATCAATAAATTTTGAAATTTGAATAACAAGTGGCATTTCAAATGATAGAAAATAAAAGCAATTAAATCAAATTAGTAACAAAAGGAAATAATTGAAATGCATTAAACGTAAGTAACATATATAACATTAAATGTCCAAAGAATAAGTATAATATTAATATAGTGGAAGAATAAATGATTAATTAGTGCTTATTAATAAATATATTGGGTAAATATAAATTTTTTAAATAATATGATGGATAAATATATTTTCAGGAGAAAAGAGGAGAAGATAAATTAATATGATAGATAAAAATATTTTCTTAGAATGGTTATCCTGCACAGAAAAAGGAAAAATAAATCAAATAAAATTTAAAACGAGAATGAAAAATAATATGATAGGTAAATATATTTTATAAAAATAGTTAACTTATAGGAGAAAATATAAGAAATAAATCAAATAGATTCTCAAGGGAGAAGAAAAAATAATATGATAGATAAATATATTTTCTTAATATGGTTATATTTCACAATAAAAAGGAGAAATAAATCAAATATATTTTCAAGAGATAATAATAATAATAATAATAATAATAATAATAATAATAATAACAACAACAATAATAATAATAATAATAATATGATACATAAATGTATTTTCTAAAAATTTTAATTTCAAGAGGAAAACGAGGAGAAATAAATCAAATAAAATTTCAAGAAATAATAAAAAATTAATAATAATATGATATATAAATATATTTTCTAAAAAGATTAGCTTACACATTGAAAAGATGATAAATAAATCAAATAGATTTAAAAGAGAAAATAAAATAATACTTTGTGTTTAGTATTATTAGTGTTTAAATAAATAATATCGAGAAATGATTAATAAGCTTAAAATGCAATTGTTGCTTTGGAAATATATATTTGCTATTAAATATTTAGAAAATTTTCATTTATTATGGTAATAGAAGAAAGAGACAACATATTTTTTTACTAATCACATTTTTTTAATATAAATCATCTTTTTATATTATCATTAAACTTTATTTTCAAAAAAATATCTTTTTTTTAACATAATAATATTGTTACTTTATTTTAATTTTTTTTCTCCACATGCAAACAATTTTTTATATCTATCTTTTTATATTATATAAATATTGTGATATTCCACACGTGTCACACGGTAACATGCTAGAGTGCATATTTACAAGACAACATGTTCTTGCAATTTACAATTAAGAGTCATTATCTTTATTATAATATCAATAATAGTTATTAAGTTAATATCTATTATACTTTGTGATCGACGGTTAAGATAAAATAATTTTTGGTATATAATTTCTCAAAAAACCAAAAAAACAAAAACGTGAAAACATTATTGTCACTTACATATTTTTTTATGAAATCTTAAATAAAGAAAAGATATATTCCCCGTGCATGGCACGGGTCCGTACTCTAGTGAAGATACAACTTTGTTAAAACTTATACCAAACGCTATTTAATAAAGGCTTAGCAACCCAGCACCACTCTTTTTTACAAATCTAGATTACAATAGCACAATATACAACCTTTTTTTTAAAAAAATGGTATTTTTATTTTATTTTGCTTTGATGAATAAAGATACAACTTTTTAAAACATGTACCAAACGCTACCTAATAGAGGCTTAGCAAGGTAGCACCACACTTTTTATGAATCTAGATTACAATACCACAATATACAACCTTTTTTTTTTTAAAAAAAAAACCTATGGTATTTTTATTTTTATTTTATTTTATTTTGCTTTGATGAATAAAGATATAATTTTGTTAAAACTTGTACCAAATGCCACTTAATAGAGGCTTAGCAACCCAACACCACTCTCTTTTACGAATCCAGATTCTCTCCTGCTAGCTATCTCTATCCCCTCTTCTGTAGTTTAATATAGATCGTCCGTCCAGATCAAAACAACCAGCATATATGATACAGTTGACGGAAATGACTAGTTTGAGTTAAGTTAGAAAGACAAATGATCAAAATTAATCTTTTAAATGATAAAGGGTCAGAATGAATTTTGACCAAAAGATATTGGATGAAAAAAAAATATTTTAGCCTTTTCTTTATGATTAAGTTATGGAAAGATATATTGATTTATATAGGATTGACCAACTGAGATTGATGTGAGTGGTTAAAGGCCTCTCGCCCCTTAACCAAGGTCTAGGGTTCGAGCATTGGGTATGGAAAAAACCTCAGCTGGGAGGGATGCCACCCATCAAGGTGCCAAACAAACTCCCATGAGAGATTAGTCCCGATCTCAGGTTGGCGGTGGGATACTCCTCGAAGTAGATCGAAAATTTATATAGGATTGTTCATTTACTAGAGTAAATGACCCGTGCCATGCACGGGGAATATGTTATTTTTTTAGGATTTTATCGAAAAATATATGATTGTTGATTTCACATTTTTTGTTTAAAATTTTGTTGGGGAATTATACACCTCAAATTATTGATTTATGAGGTTAATTATGTAGAAATATTAGAAAAAAATATGTTATGTAAAATATAAAAGATAAATCCTCATATAAGTTTAATTATAAGATATTTTTAAATCTATTTGATTTATAAACATTCTCTCTTAAATTTTTTTTTTTTTTATTCTTTTCCCTACAAGTTAACCATTATTAGAGATTATATTTATCTATCATATTTTATCTTTTCTCTTCAAAATATATTTGATTTATTTATCCTCTTATCCCCATACAGGTAAACTATTTCTAGAAAATATACTTATATATCATATTATTAATTTATTTTCTTTTAAAAATCTATTTAATTTATTTATCTTTTTTTCCAAGCAAGTTAACCATTTATAGAACATTTATATATTTGTCATTTTTTCTTCTCTATTTAAAATCTATTTGATTTATTTCTTCTCTTTTCTCGTGGAAGTTAACCAATTTTAGAAAATATTTTTATCTATCATAATATATTTCTTCATCTCACTTAAAAATCTATTTGATTTATTTCTCTCCTTTGCCCGGTGCAAATTTACCATTTTTAAAAAATATATTCTATTGTATCATTTTTTTATTCTCGCTTGAAAATATTTTTGATTTATTTCTACTCTTTTTCCTATAAATTAAACCATTTTTAGAAAATGTATTTTTCTATCATATTATTTTTTTCTACTCTCTTAAATATATATTTGATTTATTTCTCCCTTTGCCTTGTGCAAGTTAACCATTATTTATAAAATATATTTTTGTATTATATTATTTTTATTCTCTCTTGCAAATCTATTTTATTTATTTATTCTATTTTCCCGTGCAAGTTAGCAAATTTTAGAGATATATTTATCTATCGTACTTTTTATTTTCTCTTGAAAATCTATTTGATTTATTTTTCTTCTTTCCCTATGCAAATTAATCATTTTTGTAAAAATATATTTATCTATCATATTATTATATGTATTATTTTTCGAAAATCTATTTGATTTATTTCTCATATTCTCCCGTGCATGTTAACCATTTTATAAAATATATTTATATATCATATTATTAATTTTATTTTCTATTTAAATTTTATTTGATTTATTTCTTATCTTTCCAATGTAAGTTAACCATTTTTAGAAAATATATTTATCTATAATATTATTTTAAAAAATAATATTAATTGATTTAAATAATATTATTAATTAATTTGTGCCTTTGGGTTTTATTATTGGATTTGCATTAAATGATGTTTTTCTAAGAGGATGACAAATAGCATAGAATTCAATGAGGTTATTCCTAAATGTATATACTATAGATGGATTTTATGAAATATATTTATACATCATATTATTAATTTTATTTTCTATTGAAAATTTATTTGATTTATTCGTTCTCTTTCCGATGTAAGTTAACCATTTTTAGAAAATATATTTATCTATAATATTATTTTTAAAAATATTATTAATTGATTTAAACAATATTATTAATTGATTTCTGCCCTTGAGTTTTATTATTGGATTTACAATTAAATGATGTTTTTCTAAGAGGATGACACATAACATAGAATTCAATGAGGTTATTCCTAAATGTATATAGTATAGTTTATTTTTATTCTCTCTTGCAAATCTATTTGATTTATTTATTCTATTTTCCGGTGCAAGTTAGCAGATTTTAGAAAATATATTTATCTATTGTACTGTTCATTTTCTCTTGAAAATCTATTTGATTTATTTCTTCTCTTTCCCGATGCAAATTAATCATTTTTGTAAAAATATATTTATCTATCATATTATTATATGTATTATTTCTCGAAAATCTATTTGATTTATTTCTCTTATTCTCCCGTGCATGTTAACCATTTTATAAAATATATTTATATATCATATTATAAATTTTATTTTCTATTGAAAATTTATTTGATTTATATCTTATCTTTCCAATGTAAGTTAACTATTTTTAGAAAATATATTTATCTATAATATTATTTAAAAAAATATTATTAATTGATTTAAATAATATTATTAATTGATTTGTGCCCTTGAGTTTTATTATTGGATTTGCATTAAATGGTGTTTTTCTAAGAAGATGACAAATAGCTTAGAATTCAATGAGGTTATTCCTAAATGTATATACTATAGATAGATTTTATAAAATATATTTATACATCATATTATTAATTTTATTTTCTATTGAAAATTTATTTGATTTATTCGTTCTCTTTCCGATGTAAGTTAACCATTTTTAGCAAATTTATTTATCTATAATATTATTTTTTAAAATATTATTAATTGATTTAAATAATATTATTAATTGATTTGTGTCCTTGAGTTTTATTATTGAATTTGCATTAGATAATTTTTTTTAAGATGATGACACATGGCATAGAATTTAATGAGGTTATTCCTAAATGTATATAGATATAGATATAGATATAGATAGATATAGATAGATAGATATAGAATATAGAATATAGATATAGATATAGATATAGATTTATTCCATCTCTTTCCGATGTAAGTTAACCATTTTTAGAAAATATATTTATCTATAATATTATTTTTAAAATATTATTAATTGATTTAAATAATATTATTAATTGATTTGTGCCCTTGAGTTTTATTATTGGATTGCATTAAATGATGTTTTTCTAAGATGATGACACATGACATATAATTTAATGAGGTTATTCCTAAATGTATATAGTATAGATAGATAGATTATTATCTATCATATTTTTTACCTCATGAAAATATTTTTGACTTACTTATCCTCTTTTCGGTGCAAGTTAATTTTTTTTGAAAATATATTCAGCTATCATATTATTTTTAATGTTTTCAACTTACTTTAATTAATCAAACGTGAACACTCTCTTATTCCTTACATTACAATTTTTCTGATCCAAATTCCAATACCAATTGTAATGTAAGTCAAAAATATGTCTCATAAATACGATTTGTTTGCACCTAAATAAGGAAAGGGAACAAAAAACTGCTCTTGTGAAATGAATTTATTTAATCCAAATAAAATTAATTGAAAGACAAAAATTATAAATTTAATTGCTACTATTAAATAGATAATAGACTTATTTTAAGGACTCTAAATACTAATACTAATAATATATAAAAAGCAACTGAAATAATCTTATTTAAAATTTAAAATTGACTAACCAAACATTTAAATTTAATCGATCTCTTTATAAATATGATTAAATAATTGATGTTTGGCAGAAGAACATGGTCTCATAATTTAAAAAGGTAATAGTGAACTCTAATTAAAGAAAAGATATACCAAGGCTCTCATTCTCCAATTTAGTAATTACAATTCAACAATTGATATTTAAAGGAAGAAAGACCTAAATCTCTTCACAAATTGATATAAAAACTGGATATATCTTTTTAATTCATATAAATGTTAATCAATTCGTAACCTTTCATTCCAATTTTCATTCCAAATTATTTAAATTTAAATCTGGAATGATAATCATTTACTTACTGTCGATGATTGGGAAGATCAACTTTAAAGAAAAAAATTGGGAAGATCAAATTTATTAAAATAGAAACTTTGAAAATGATACTTTTTATTTTGGAATTGTAATTCTAGTCTAAGCATCACAAATAGTACATTATTATACATATAACACGAAATATGAAGTTTTTTATTGAAAGTTAAAGAAATATTTCTTTGAATTTGTTTAGAATGTCAAATAACATTCTTTTTTATTTCACATTTCACCTAAACATATCACTGTATATCGTACCTACCAACTACCCTGAACAAATACATGTAGAAGGCTCCAGTGCACTAAAATAATTGCTCTGCTTGGAAAACGTTGGTTGGACCGTTGAACTTGAGAACTACGATTCTTTCTAAGCAAGCCTAGCAAAAAGAAGGTTTTCATGCACTATAAGACTTTATTCTAAAGGAAGTTGAGCTGCAAGTTTATAGTATCACATAAGCCGATAAGAAATAAATCGTCACTCATTAGGGAAAAAAAAAGATTACATAGAAAAAGATAAGTCCAAAAAGAAAATATCATCTCATAAACTGAGGACTTGTATAGGGAGCATAGTTTTTTAATGAAAGTTAAAGAAATATTTCTTTGAATTTGTTTAGAATGTCAAATAACATTCTTTTTTCTTTCACATTTCACCTAAACATATCACTGTATATCCTACCTACCAACTACCCTGAACAAATACATGTAGAAGGCTCCAGTGCACTAAAATAATTGCTCTGCTTGGAAAACGTTGGTTGGACCATTGAACTTGAGAACTACGATTCTTTCCAAGCAAGCCTAGCAAAAAGAAGGTTTTCATGCACTATAGGACTTTATTCTAAAGGAAGTTGAGCTGCAAGTTTATAGTATCACATAAGCCGGTGAGAAAAAAATCGTCACTCATTAGGAAAAAAAAAAGATTACATAGAAAAAGATAAGTCCAAAAGGAAAATATCATCTCATAAACTAAGGACTTGTGTAGGGAGCATAGTCCGCAACTTCTCTTGAGTCTATATTTCTCAAGGCTACTTCTTTTGTAATCATGATATGAATCTCATCATTGTTATCCATCAAAAGATTATTTGAATGAAAAACTTGTGAAATCACCTTAAAAAATAGTAAATTATAATGATTTCGAGAATTATATAAAAATCAAAGATGAAGAAAAATAAAAATACGGTCGGAATTACAGCAACAAAAGAGAATGATTTCATCTTCTTCTTTGTGTTCTTCGAAAAAAATGAAAAGAGAAGGGACCCATACTTTTTGAAGATTTGAGACGGTGCTATGGAAAAAAGAAAAAAGAAAAAAAAGAAAGAGAATTAGATGTATTAATTTTCAAAACCTTGCAGTAATATTCAAAGAGATGATAGTCATTACCTGATATGAGAGATAACCAAATGAGCAAGGAGCAGAGATGGTCTTCAAAGAACCTGATAGGAAAAGAAATTAAGAGAATAAGCAAAAACATAGCAAATACATTTAAGAAAGAGAGATTGCAACCATATCATGAGTAAATGCCATTTAGAAGAATTTGTAGCAAATGATCGAATAAGGAACCAAATTATAAATTCTGTAGCGTGTGAATTGTTTTGTAACATGGTAGTTTGATATATATCATGCAAATGCATAGTTAATGTCCTGCCAATCTTGATGCAATATTATGATTGATTGTCCAAGATATGAAACCGTAAAAGAAGGATATAAAAACATAAGGCTTGAATAGCCTTTTAATTACAATTAGCCAAATAATTTGGTATTAAACCAAATTTATATTTCGAATAAAGAAATAAAAGCACATGTTGAAAAAGAAAAAGCCAAGTGAATGGCATAATCTACCTTAATTGAAGAAATTTAATTTACCTTAATTGTTGTTAGGAAATGTAAATTGGAACTAAATAATTTTAAAATGTTAAAATATAAAACAAAACGATGAAAATGGAGAGCTACTATGAGAATATATGTTGGTTCGTTGTACTTGCTGATGAGTGATAAATATCATTAATATTCTCATTCAAAAGCAACCAAAATGATTATATATCATTATCATTCCAAATATAAAAGGGTAACACCTAATAAATGACCAATAATCAAATGAGTATGTTTCATATCAAATTGAGATATCAAGTGGTTTAAAATAAAACGTTGATTTTTTTTTGACGCATAAAATAAAACGTTGATTGATAACCACAAACTTGGATATTGCTACAATTTCATATTTTGGTTTAAACTAAAATATTCAAATTCAGATATTTTTCTTTATGATTATAGTTTGAAAATTTTATTGGAAGGCTAGGAAGCAGATTTGAATTTGAGCTCATTCAAATTGAATTATTGCGAAATCAATAATCATAAAGTGGGATATTTTTCTGCCTGATTATAGTTTGAAAATTTAATTGGAAGGTTATAAAACAGATTTGATTTTGAACTCATATTTATTGGACATAGCTCATTCAAATCAAATCGAATTATTCCGAAATCAATAATCATAATTTCGGATTTTTTTGGCTAATTATAGGTTGAAAATTTTATTGGAAGGTTATGATTGTATTAATTGTTTAGATTTTATAATTTATAATTTATTATTTATTATTTATTAATAATTTTTTAATTAATACATAAAAGTCTAGTCACCTCCATTACTTGTATTAGATTGAAGGAGAGCACAATACCTAAGCGAAATTTGGAGGGAATGCTTGTGGTTATGCCACATGTGAAAAGTGGAGGCTCCTATGAATGACACATGGAGGTTGCCAATTTAAGAAAGTTCACAAATGTATTATACTAGAGTTTGAACCCGTGCCCGCACGGGATAAACTATTGATGATTGTTAAATTATTTGATTAATAATTTTAGTATTATAATTTTTTTAAAAAAGTTAATTATTAATATATTTTTTATTTTATTTAAAAAAAATAGTATTATAAGATAACTTTTGAATTTTGACCTATCAATTATATAAAGTTTTTGACAAAATATTCACATATTATATAAAATATATAATGCATGTGAATATCATAATTAATTAGGTTTAAATGACCTATTTAATAAATTGAGAAAATAAAATATTGATTAAAAAATTGATACATTGCTAGGATCAAGTTTATTATATTGTGAGACAATGACAGAGTATTGTATATTTGATTTTGAATTATTTTTTATAAGCATAAAACCTTTTAATGAAGTGATATTTTAGTATTAATCGACAATTTAAGAACTCTTTATTCTAATAATAGATACAAAATAAATTTTTGAATCATATAAGTCAAGATAATTTAGGCATTATTATTGACAATAAGATTAAAATATAAGTATATTATTTATATTTCTTAAATAAAACTGTTGTTTTGGAATAAGTATTAGAGAGTTTATTGAATATTTTTTTTTTTATGTATTTTGAGTTTTGGATCTATAGTTTATTGACCTAAAACAAATAGTTCAATAAATACATTCACATAAAAAATAAAGTAAAAAAACAAAGTAAATATACGCGAGTCTAAATATTTAGGAATTTATTTCTTATAACATCTATAGTTAGCTGATATATTAGTAAAAGAATGAGATGATGGTTCAACACCATCATTTTTCTCACCATTTGAATTAGGAGTTGGTAATGGAGACAATGGTTCTCTATTCCCATAGACATTGCTCCCAAAATTCCTCTTGTTTACTCTTCCAACACCAATATTTTCCTTACTATTTGCCTCTATAAGAAATATAAGCAACAATTAGCATGAATGATGACAAATAACATGTTAAATGTGGATACAAATCCAATGATAAATTGTAAAAAAAAGAAAAAAAACAATATTTCTTTTAATTTATAATTAAAAGAATGTGTAAATATAATTAATCAACCTTACAACATTGTTGCATTATAAATTCAATAATAAATCAAAAAATTTATAGTGCTGACACTTGTCATCCATACAACATTGTTGCATTTCATGCATAGGGAAGATGACACATGACAAAACCATATTGCATAGGGGATAGATAGATATAAATCTTGTAAACAAAATATATAAAACTGACATAAATTAATTAATTAGATAAGATTAGCAAAATTTAGAATTTTAATTTGTATTTCAATTTGAATTACCGAAATTTCAATTTCAATTTACGATTAGTTAATTTTAGAATTTAAATTTGTAGTTTCAAGTTTGAAATTTTAAAAAAAAAATCTTAAGATTTGTTTATAGATAAGAGATTTACGTATATTTGAAATTTGATTTATTAATTGATTTATATTTAGTTAATTTTGGCTTTTATTTTTATTGTGTTATTTTTTGTTAGGATTATAAATTCAATAATAAATCAAAAAATTTGTAGTGTTGACGCTTGTCATCCATACAACATTATTGCATTTCATGCATAGGGAAGATGACACATGTCAAAACCACATTGCATAGGGGATAGAATTGTATTATTAATAGATATAGATATAGATATAGATTACTATCTATCACCATTAGTTTTGAATTCAAATATGATTTAAATTAATATATGATTTAAATTAATATTATATATCTAATTATATTTTTAATTATTAAAATCATGTTAGAATTAATTAATATTAAAATAAATTACATTTCAAGCATTGATTATATTTTGAATTGATTGATTTGATTTAAAAATGAATTGATTTATAAGTTTAGAATACATAGGGATGACAATTTTCACATGTACATGGGATTCCCACGGGGACTGTCCCATTTGGGGCCCCGTGGTAGGGATTTTTTCCTCACTAGGATGGGGAGAAAATCCCCTAAAGGTAATATGGGGATGGGGAGGGGGATCATATCCCCGCCCCGTGAGATCACTGTCCTCGAGAATCATATAAAAATATTATTATTATTATTATTATTATTATTATTATTATTATTATTATTATTATATATATATATTCATATCTAAACCTATTTTTGTAATTTCATATAAAAGTGGGCTGAGGGTTCTGGAATCCAAAAGCAAGTGTAGAAAGAGGAATAGAATGTTATCCACGACTTTGACAACAATAAGGTAGGGTTGACTGGATTTAATCCAGTTTAAAGGGAGATTGCAGTGAAGGAAATATAGATGTTAACAACGAGGAACTGGTGGATTGTATTTGGACCATTTACATTTTTGAGGTCCCCGTGGGGATTGTTGGTTTGGTGGGGATGTGGGGGTGGGGGGAAGTACTAATCGTGGTGGGGATCGATGATGGGGATGGAGACGGGGAGCGGGAGGATAATACCCACCCCGCCCCATTGATATCCCTAAGAATACACATCAAACATTATTTATTATATTTTTTTGAAATTTTTTAATATTCATAAAAAATCAAATCAAATCATATTTGAATATATTTCTTAGCACATAATTAAAACCGTTAAGACTTTATAACGAAACTAATTCTGATCTTATTTTTAAAATTGTAATGAAACTATATTATTGTCTGATATTAATTCCCGAGGATTCATGGTTGATATTTTTCTTGCAATTTTAAAAAGGCATTACTTACCCAGCGTGTTGGTGTGGTTGTTTGGTGCCTCGTCGAATAACCAAATGATCATGTGTTCGATCCTTGGGAACGAAACGGCAACACGAGGTAGCATTTTGCCCTTAAATGGCCGAGGCACGAATTATAGATAAATAAAATAGTATATTAATCATTATTCATGAATTACGTATGTATCTCCGATAATAACCATTTAAAGGACAATACTATATATTGATATATTCAACTGATGTGGTTGTCGCTAAAAAAGTTATAATTTGCTTAGATGATCATTTGATTATGATCATGTGTGGGTATATTCCTGGAAGATTTTTATTTATTGATAACTATTAAAACAAAGTGAAATTGAAAAATTCAAGAATCAATGATATTTATCGAGGCAATAATTGTATTAATTGACGGATTTTTGCAATTTTTAATTGTATTAATTGTATTTTAAATATGCATCTTTTTCATGTTTATAGAGGCCTTTCACTAGCTGACCATTTTTTCACGGATTAATTGGCAATCCTAATCGAATATAGTAATATTAATTGACATTTTGAAATGTTGTGCGAGATCTATTCAAATATGGAAACATAAAATTGCATTTGTCGTCTTTTATTTCAAAACCGACAGTCTTAATAGGCATTTGTGGGTAATTGAATCCTTTAATTAAGGGATGGATCTTTATATAGGATAGTAAGTATTTTTTATTGATTCTCTAAAAAGAAAAGAAAAGTATTTTTTATTGATTTATTATAATTCATGGTAAGATTCTCGATTAGTGCATAAGTGATTTTCTTTATAATTAAGTTATAGATCTTTATATATTGATTTATATAGGATTGTTCATTTATTACTATGTATCACTATTAGTTTTGAAATAAAATATGATTTAAATTAATATCTGATTTCACTTAATATTACATATCTAACTATATTTTTAAATAATAGCATCATGTTAGAATTAATTAATATTAATATAAATTACATGTCAAATATTAGTTATATTTTGAATTGATTTATTTGATTTAGAAATTAATTTATTTATATGTTTAGAATACATATCAAACATTATTAATTGTATTTTTTAAACAATTTTAATATTCATAAAAAATTAAAATAAATCCAAAAAAATCAAATCAAATCAGATTTGAACATTTTTTTTTGACAAAATATTTGAACATATTTCTAACGTACATTGATTTTCTTTATAATTAAGTTATGGATATTTATATATTGATTTGTATAGGATTATTAATTATTAATTTATTACTATGTATTGCTATGTATCACTATTAGTTTTGAATTCAAATATGATTTAAGTCCCCGTAAAAAAAAAAATGATTTAAGTTAATATTACATATCTAATTATATTTTTAAATAATAGAATCATGTTAGAATTAATTAATATTAATATAAATTACAATCAAACATTAATTATATTTGAATTGATTTATTTGCTTTAGAAATTAATTGACTTATATGTTTAGAATACATATCAAATATTATTTATTGTATTTTTAAAACAATTTTAATATTCATAAAAAAATCAAATCAAATCATTTTTTTTGACGCAAGTTGTTCTTAGATGTTGATAATTTCATTTATCAAATACTTTTATTGTTATATGACCAATTTTTGTGTAACCAATTTGTTTCCGGCCTTTCTAATTATTTGACATGTATTCTGATAACTATTTCATTTAATACTTATATTTCCATTTTTATAATGAAAGAAATTTTATTTATTTTTTTTAATAAAAAACAATCATTTCAAAGAATTTTTAAAATAAAAATGTTTAATTTTTTAAATATAATTTAAAATAGAAATTTCAACCAATAGAATCCTTATTTATAATCCGTGCATCGCATGGGTCAAAATATTAGTGTGTAATAATTATCTTGTTCAATTGTATATTACT
The DNA here is from genome assembly GCA_035048595.1 of Echinosophora koreensis. NCBI lineage: Eukaryota > Viridiplantae > Streptophyta > Magnoliopsida > Fabales > Fabaceae > Echinosophora > Echinosophora koreensis. Next base: position 5,318,589 of record JAPCYP010000013.1, on the reverse strand, counting down.
CAACAATAAGGTCGTGTTAAATGCTAAATTGATGTAAAATAAATTTTAGATTATGTATTATAAAGTGTGATATGAGAAAACATGCTCATTTAATTATAAAGGGAACAAATAAATAGTGAGAGCACGAATCATGAGATACGATTTGAATATCTCATATCGAAGCTAATATTGAATCTTTAGATCACGTACGAGTGCCTCAGTTTTAATGTAGATGAGAAGCCTATATTTGTTATATATTTAACGCTCTCTCTACCATGTAAAACTATATATATTCGACAAACAACATCACACCAAATTCACAAGCAGTAATACAACATAAAAGTCATCTTGTGAAGAGAAGATAACGATGTCAAGCATATTTTGCTGTTTCGGGAAGCGACGGGTTTGTTCTTATTTCGTTATTCGTTTATAATTGTGTGTTTTTCCCCTATAATGATATGATGATACTTGACTCTTATTTATCCTTTCAAGAATTTGGTACGTAACGTAAAACAAAGCAAAGCAAAGATCTATAGTGAGACAAAATTTATTTAACTTCAAAGTGATTTTTTTCCCAATGCTTTTATGTTAAGAGTAAAGATATTTGGACAGACAATTTAGACACCTTATATAGATACTACCGTAGAGCTTATGAGTGTCTTGGTAGCGATGAAATACATGATGAGAGATAGAAGAAAATAAACCCCACCCCACCCCACCCCACCGCACAGCTTTACTTCACCGGTATTTGAATTTACCAGAAGATATATAATTGCATATATATTGCATATATATTTCATACATTCCTTATTTCCCCTTCTGATCATAAAAATAAAATAAAATTACATTCCTTATTTGCATAGATTTATATATGTTCTCTTGAGTAACGACGAAATCTTCCACGTCAAAAATAGCAGAAGAATAAATCTTAAAATATAAATACATGAAAGAAAAATAACAAATTAAGTTCAATAACCTTTTTTTTTTTTCAAACCCATACTAATTAGCCCTTTGGGTTAAATGGCCGGGTCCACTGGAGTATTTCACAGCTTAAGCCATTCGAGCCCGTTATAAAACTAATATCTAGTTCGATTGATTGAATATGGATTCTTCAGGTCCATCTCCTTATGAGAGCAAATTACTTTCATTCGACCAACACCCCATTAGTAAAGTTCAGTAACTTTTATTTGTGTATTTGTCGTGAATTCAAAGTGCTACATCCTAAAATATTGTTCATTTGCTTTAGTTTGTCTAAATGGAGCTAGATCTCAATGGCCGGGACATGGAAAATGAAGTCATTCCTTTTCTTGAAAATGAAGTGGGAGGTGAGAAGAATAAATTTTGAGTATATATATCTTGTATAAATGATTAATAACATTTAAATAAATTTTTTTTTTTCATTTCTGAAAAAGAACGTCGGTATGATTAGGTTTGCTTATTCCAAAGTGTAAAAACTATTTTTCGTTTTCTAAATTATATTACAAGAATGCAGCAAAAGTCACTTTTCAAACACCTCAGCATGTTAGGGCCTCCAATCAGGGTTCAAAATTAGGGATGATGATCGGTATTTTACCTAATGGATACCCAAAAAATTATCCATGATGAATAGGGTAATTACCAGCTTTATGGGCATCAAGGCTGACCCAACACATATTTAAGCCTGAAGCAAATTTTAGGATGAGGCCTTTTTAAAGTTAATAATAATATTTTATTAAAATTATTATGTTTTTATTTAAAGTTTATATTTTAGGTTTTTTAGGGTGCAAAATCATTTTTTTTAATTATTATACAGTAACCGTTAACTAGTAAGTAAAATCTTCTTTTTCAAAAGTTTTTTTTGCCTAATTATATAGTATTTTTTTTGACGGTCAACTATATAGTAACTATACTTTTTTTGAGGTCTAAAGCCCTTGATTTGCCAGCTTTGTCCTTGAGCTGACTGTGATGGGCATGAGTACAAGGGGCCATTAATTATCCACAAAATTTAATGGGTATAGGTGTGGGTACAGATACTCTGGTACCCACCCCTCTCCATACCCGCATTAGGTTATTACTTTCTTGATCTTCTTGTCTCGTTCACACACACCTATAATATATTTTCTCCATTCAACTTTCAATTTTGGTATGTTCGTTTAAGGGGAATTTGGCTTTAAAGTTTAAACTATAGTTTGAATGGAAGTGAAACATCGTTACGTCAACAGTGAACTGATATTTTATTTTTTTTAAACGTATATTCAAAATATTTTAAAAAGAACATTCGACTAAAAAGTTCATTTTAGTGCAAAATAAAATAATTTGAGCATGTTTATCCAAATAAAAAATAAAAAAATTTGAGCATGCTTTTATTCTTATAATAACGTATAATTGAGAAACCCGTATTCACAATTTGATAATTACATCACAGAATAATGTTTTATATATTTTTATGATAATATTTGCATGCACAATTTAAATTAATATACGCAATTTATAATTACCCATATATATAAGTTGTGTAAATATAATTAAAAAGTTATTTTTAAATTACTTTGAGATGTTGAGTATTTTTTATGGCACCTAAAGTTAATTTTGCAAATTATAGTTCAAAAACCCAGTTAAAGTTTAAACTTTCTTCTAAATTCCATACCTACTTATTTATATATTTACTCATTTATCATGTCTCAGGAAAATTCGAGTTTGTTGTCGACGGTCAGAAAGTAAAAGTGAAGGGCGAAAGCGATGAAGACTTATTGTTTGTGTATGAAAAATTTATAGAGAGATTCGGTTCAGTGCCTGCTTTGTTTCAAGTTAGGAAGTAAAACCTGATTTTAATAAAAATAAGATGTTTGATTTGTTGGATATTTTGATATATTTCAAGTCCGATATATATAACATGTGGCTTGACCTTTTGTGGAAGTGGCCATATTTATATTTGTTGGTCTTGCACTTTTTTTTTGACAAAATACTTGGTGTTGCACTTATTTTCGGAACTGTTACATACACATACTTGATCTTTCATGGTTTGTTAGTTACAATGGTTTATTTAATCAGTTTCAACCTTATCCTTTTATATCATATATCATATTAAACCACCTTCAACAGCAATATTTTGAATACTTTAAATACTGACAGATTTTAATGCACTTTCTTGCTTTCTTTCTTCTTCTATATTTTGGGTTAATATCTCTTGTGAGATTGTTGTTATAGCTGTGACTCCAATCAAGAAGAGTCTGTTGGTATCGGGGGGGATTTTAGACTACATCGAAATAATCCTCGAGGACAATGCTTTGCATGCCTCAAGCTAAGTTACTATAATTTACAGCTGTTTCGGGCCAATTTCTACAACATGATTATTGTTAGCCATAATTGATTCTGTCTTTAGGAGCCATTTTGACTAGAAGCTACAAAAAGTAGGTTATGAGTTGAGTTGAAAATTTTATATTAAGTTTTGCATTAAACTTGCTTTCAAAATAAAAACATCTAAACATAAATCACTTCACTTCAAACTCAATATACAAAATCAATTAAACGAACGCTTAAAACACACACTCAGATTTTATCAAGAAATTACAATGGAAAGGGACGAAGAGGATTAGGTTCTTCATTTACCATGACTCATCAAATGATTAATTTTAGAGATAATAAGGTCAACAATCTTTAATTTACTATAATATTTCATAAATAAACATAAGACATGATCTTCGTTCAGTATTGATATTTGGTGTTTACTAAAACAAATTGATATTTCGTGACTAAATTTTCTTTTTTAAGTGTTTGATCAAAATATTTTTTAAATTAGTCTTAGTTTTTTTTTAATTTATATCCAAAACATTACTGAATCATTTGAATATCATCCTCTTTATTTATATAAAAAAAATGAATATCATCCTCAAATTTTTTTTTTGATACATATCCTCTTTCTTTAACATCATGCAACACATAAAAATTGAATTATTTGTGCCACCAAATTAACCTTGTAACACCCCGATTTTTAATGCTTTCTTAATTTCGGTGATTTATTTTAAATATGGAGATTTTTATCCGAAATCTAGAAAATGATTTTGGCTGTAACAAAATCATTTTCTGAATTCTATCCAATAGAATGAAGTTCCAGTTAAATTTTAGATTTGAAAATTAGACAAAACCCGGTCTGTGTTATCGCTGTTAGTAAGAATTTACTAATCAGAGAACCTAATTTTGATTCGTAAACGAAAAATCAATGACTTTTACTCTAATCTCAAGTGATAGGAGTTATTTCGAAATTTTTCGAAATAATTAATAAAAGTGCGCAGAGGAAATTTGAGACGGGTAAATAACAGAACGAGATGTAGTACATAAATAATGTGGAGTTGAGATGATAAAAGTTATGGATGGGACTTATATAAATTTGTCACATCCTAACTTTTACTCATATTTACACTCTACTATATATTATTATATAGTGTAAAAACCTATTAATCTTTTTAAGTTAACCAAACACTCACCTAAAATATCACAATTCTCACACTCTCCTTTATCATCTTCTATCTTACAAAAACTTGCAAGCTAAGTTTAAGAGTTCATCAAGGATCATCAAGTACTACCATTATCTTTAACCTTCTCTTCACTAAGGTAACATCATCATCTCAATATTCTCTTCCTTCTTTCAATGATCATACCCATTTTATGTTCTAAGAGTCGGAAAAACCCATTTTTTTAGTTCATGAACTTGTTTATGGTTGATTACAATGATTTAACTTAGGAAGTAAAACTCACCTCATTTTCTTCATGATGTGGTTGTTGCTAGTATAGTAGATAAAAACAAAAATGAAGAAAAAACTCAAACCCTCACCCCCAAGACTGGCCGAAACTGAGAGTGAGGGAGAGTTATGGATTTTGTTTTCTTTTTACAAATTTAACACTTGATTTAAGCTCCCTAGGACCTATATGATCAAGCTCTAAGAGTTTAAGTTAAACTAAAATTCCTAGCCAATTTTCCTAGTTATAGCCGAAAATCACTCCTATGTGAGCTAGAAGGAATTTTTCAAAAATTGACATGTATGATGATGATTTGTGAAGGAAACGTGGTATAAGTGTATTGCCTGGACTCGTTGGAGGAAGCTGAGGGCTACACCATTCATTTCAAGTCAAGAAAACTAAGTTTCTGAGGTAAAGGGAGTCAGCCTGAGGAGTTCCTAGTAGTTATATACTTAATGTTATGAACTGCTTGTGATGATATATAATGTGTTGTTTGACTGTGAATATTTATATGTTGTATGATGCTGAGATATTGGAATTGCGTATTTCTGATAAATATGGGTATATGTTGTCATTAGTGTTGTTAAACTGTTGAGACTAGTTGAGTTATGACATTCGTCATAGCTTATGTTTTGGAAAGTGAATGGAAACAGAGAGGAATGGGCTAGATTTCCGTGTTGAGGTTTCAGACTGGATTCTAATTATGGTGAAGCCGGACTAGCATTTCCACTGTTAAGAACCTAGAGTTCCGAGACGTCGGACTAGCGTTTGTTAAGAAGAGATTTTTGAAAATTTCTTAAAGATGTTTTAAAATTCAAACTGATATCAAAAGACTAATTAATATCATAAAAGATTTTTTGGCAGACGTGCCGTTGCGAATCGAGCTATAGTTTCACACGGGGTGAACTAACAAATTTGATAGTTACAGACCAAAAGCATATTCTTGGGCTTTTGGGTCTTTAGGGACATTCAGGCTCGAACTCCACATAATGCTTGGAGCTTTGCAATCTCTTGTCGTGGAACTCGGTTACCCTGCACGAAAGTGCTCAATCAGGAACTATCGAAATATTATATAGGAGAGATACGATACCCTAGAACAATTGGGGCAACAGACCCATTCGAGAGGCCACCCACGCGAAACAATTGTGTTATGGGTATTATCGTGACCTATCATGCTCGAAGAAGGGAAGTTAGGATCTCCAGAGATTGTGTTTAGAAATGTGGATATCAAAGTGTTAAGAATAACTTACGAAAGATTTTTATCTTTAATAACTGTGGAGATATCCTTAAATGTTATATTATGCAACTATTATTATTACATTGATTGGATTAAATATATGACTGCTATGGTTTGTGCTCATAAATTGGTAACTCACCTTTCCACAGTTTTTTTTTCTCTCTATTGTGGAAACTTTATATTATATGTTTAGATGGATCCCATTCAGCACATGATACTGACATGCTTCCTGGCCCATACGTTTGAGTTCCATGATGATGTTGGCACGTGGGCCATCCACCCTGGGGCCCGCAGCGCTTCGTACACGGGGCCAGTGCAGTCGACAAAGGGGACAGAGGAGGGTGTCACCTCGATCACTCAGCAAGTGAAAACCGTGGAGGTTCCGCTACCTCCCATCTGGACATTGCTTCGACACTTGGTAGAGTCTGGGAATACCTACCATCAGCCACCACCACTACCATCCATTTTTGTAGGAGTCCCCGAGTCACCGCCACCTGCTCCCCATCGTCATTTATGGCGGAGAGGAGGAGGATGATGACATCCTGGTTGCCAAGGCATTTCCTGAGGAGGAACCTATGGAGGAGGAGCCGGAGGGCGAGGTACCGGAGTACGATCCTCTCGACTAGGAAATGGAGCCTGTGGAGGCTAATGATGAGGGAGGATTTTCGCCAGACCCGACGGATCCCTGGGATGATCATGGAGGTCTCCCCAATGGACATATCTAGTGGACCATGGGGTGTTGATAGCTTAGTTTTTTGGGTTGTGCTAACTCCATGGGGTCAGCCCAATTTTTGTTTGGTGGTATTCTCTGATGGATCCCTATTTGTTTTGTGTATCTATGTCTGTATATATTTTCTAACTCACGATATGACCTCGTTATGATGACCCCTGATTATACGGGTCTTGGTATAGATGATGCATAGTTATATATATACATAGAATGTTTATGGCTCGGAGAGCCTCTTTTTTTAAATGAAGTTATAAGTTTTTCTTTAGCATGTGTTTTGTTTAAAATATTGAAATTACAGAGGGGACTCTGTCGATTTTTTTTATTTTATATATACACAAGACTGTAAATGATTTCCGAAAGTAACCAGCGTTAAGTATATACTTTCTAATTTATTTCATTTTGATAAAATGGAAAGTCATTGAAAACCAAGGGTGGTGTTACATTAGTGGTATCAGAGCCAGGTTGAGTCTTTCGGGGAATCCTTGGGAATAGGTCTGTTATGTCTAAGTTGTGTGATCTCTAACTAAGACCTGTTTGAATTTTTTTATGGGTGCTGTTAAGAGAGAGCATATCTCAATATTGGGTTGAGATTTAACTGATTCAATCTTGTAGGTCAGTTACGGAAATCGAAGGTGGACATGGACGTGGACGAGGACGTGGTCGCGGTCGTGGAAGAGGCCGTAGAGGTGGCCGAACAGCTGGACAAGGTGATTTTGAGGAACACTATGAAGATGTCGATGTACCTTGTTATGCAGCTCAAGCGATGGCAGGTATTGCTGCTGCTATTGCACTTCAAACTGCTGCAATGAACGCACAAACTCAAGCTGCTGTTGAGGGAAAGGGATTAATAACATTCAGACGTCAAAATCCACCACAATTTTATGGAGAGATTGATCCTGGCAAGGCGGATCTATGGATATAGGAATTAAAGAAAATTTTTGAATTAATTAATACTCAAGAAAATGTCAAGGTTCCGTATGCTACTTTCTTGCAGTTAGGAGATGCTGAATACTGGTGGAAAAGAACCAAACAGCTGCTGCTTGCTAACCAGCAGGATATTACTTGGGATGTCTTTCGCGAGGCCTTTCTGGAAAAATATTTTCCTCAAAGTGATAGAATTGAGAAGGAACAAGAATTCTTAGGCCTGAAACAGATGTCTCGGTCTGTTGGGGAGTATGCTGCGAGGTTTGAGTCACTCGCCAAATACTTCCGTTTCTTTCAAGCACAACCCAATGAAAGCTGTAAATGCAAGAGATTTGAAGCTGGCTTGAGGTTGGAAATCAAAGAATCTGTTTTGCCATTGCAGATAAGAAATTTCCAAGCTATAGTGGAAATGAGTCGGAAAATTGAACAGATGAGGAAGGAGAAGGATAGTCAAGGGAATGTCGGAGGACTAGCTAGATCTAAGAATCAATTCCAAGATCAACTTGGGAAGCAAACTTAGAGGAAGCCATATTACAGACCACCTGGAAACAACCAGAATCAACAGTCGTACCATCCAGTTACTTCTGCATCTGGTAGTGGGAACCAGAGGAATCAAAGCCAAGGAAATTTTCAGAAATTTTACAGATGTGGGAGTAAAAATCATGTTACCTATGAGTGTTTGTTGAAAGGAGTCAAATGCTTCAATTGTGGATAGATAGGGCATATGGCCAGGGACTGCAATGCTCAGAAGTCTGCACCAGTTTCCAACAACTCTCAGACCAACATACCACAGGTTAAGGGAAGAGTTTATACCATGAGTGGAGCTGAGGCTTCACAGTCTGATGATTTGATACAATGTAATTGTGCCATAGCTGAAAATCTTTTAACTATACTTTTTGATTCGAGTGCAACACACTCTTTTATTTCGATGGATAGTGTAAGACATTTAGAATTACTTGTTTGTTCCATGTCCTATGATTTAAATGTTTCAACCCTTACTGCAGAACCTGTTATTGTGAACTCAATCTATCTAAATTGTCCAATTATCATTCAGGATAGACATTTTCTTGTGAATCTGATATGCTTGCCTTTAATACAGTTAGATGTAATTTTAGGCATGGATTGGTTATCTTCCAACCATATCCTTTTAGACGTTAGTTTTTCCTGATCCTGAGATTTCTGGATTTTTATCTACCAATCAAGTAAGAACTTCTTCGAAAGAAGAAGATCGGGGATGTTTGTTTTTATCTAGCTTAGAAGTCGAGGGGGAACTTGATTTGAGTGCAATGCCTGTAGTAAGGGAGTTGCCAGATGTTTTTCCGAACGATGTTCCGGGTTTGCCACTGATTCGAGATATCGAATTCTCCATCGATCTAGTTCCAGGAACTGGTCCGATTTCTATCGCTCCATACCGAATGTCGCCCAAAGAACTAGTAGAATTGAAAGCTCAACTGGAAGATCTTTTGGCAAAGCAATTCATACGGTCGAATGTATCCCCGTGGGGAGCACCAGTGTTGCTTGTGAGAAAGAACGACGAAGGTTCGAGACTCTGCGTCGACTTCCAACAACTCAACAAGGTGACGATCAAGAACAAATACCCTTTGCCACGCATTGACGATCTGATGGATCAATTGAGAGGAGTTGTGGTATTCTCAAAGATTGATCTAAGGACAGGTTATCATCAGATAAGGGTGAAGACAGAAGATATACCCAATACTGCGTTCAGAACTCGTTATGGTCATTATGAGTATCTCGTAATGCCTTTTGGAGTGACAAATGCACCTGCTGTCTTCATGGACTACATGAATCGGACTTTTCGTCTGTTTCTTGATAGGTTCGTCATAGTGTTCATTGATGATATTTCATTTACTCGAAAAGTCATGAGGAACATGAAGAACATTTGTGACAAGTTCTACAAATCTTACATGAGAAGGTTTTGTACACAAAACTCTCTAAATGTGAGTTTTGGCTCGATGATGTAAAATTCTTAGGTCACTTTTGATTACTAAAGAAGGAATTGCAGTAGATCCTGCAAAAGTGGAAGCTGTACTTTCTTGGGAAAGACCAAAGACGGTGACGGAAATTCGAAGCTTTGTTGGATTAGCGGGCTATTATCGGAGGTTTATTGAAGGATTTTCAAAGATAGTAGCACCTTTGACTCAACTTACAAAGAAAGAACAACCTTTTGTATGGACTGAGAAGTGCGAAGAAAGCTTCCAAAAGATAAAAGAATGACTTACAACTTTATTGGTATTAATACTTCCTGAACCAAATGAACCTTATGAAGTATATTGCGATGCTTCACATCAAGGCTTAGGTTGTGTGTTGATGCAACATCGGAAGGTTGTAGCCTATGGGTTACGTCACCTGAAGACTTATGAGAGAAATTACCCGACGCATGACCTAGAGTTAGCTGCTGTAGTTTTAGACTGAAAATGTGGAGACACCATCTCTATGGAGCAAAGTTCGATGTTTTCAATGACCACAAGAGTTTAAAGTACCTGCTTGACCAAAAAGAGCTCAACATGAGACAGAGACGGTGGATGGAATTCCTAAAAGATTATGACTTCACGTTGCAGTATCATCCAGGCAAAGCAAACATGGTGCCAGATGCACTGAGTCGAAAAGCCATTCATATTTCAACTATGATGGTGAAAGAACTTGAGTTAATTGAGAAATTCCAAGATCTCAATTTGATTGTGGAAGTAAGTCGAGATAAAATTAGTATAGGAATGATCAAAATTTCAAGTGGATTGATAGAATAAATACGAGAACAACAAGCTGTGGATGCGTTTATCTAGGAGAAGAAAGACTTGACGGAAAAAGGAAAAGTTAACGAGTTCAGCTTAGGATCAAATCAAATTTTAAGATGCAAAGGAAGAATTTGTGTACCAGATAATCCGAAGATGAGGAAAATGATTCTGGAGGAATCACACAGGAGAAAACTGAGTATTCACCCCGGATCAACCAGGATGTATCAAGACTTGAAACAAAGGTTTTGGTGGCCATGCATGAAAAAGCAAGTTGCAGAATATGTGGCATCATGTCTGACTTGTCAAAAGGCAAAGATAGAACATCAAAGACCTGGAGGAATGGTTACATCATTGGATGTACCAGAATGGAAGTGGGATAGCATATAAATGGATTTTGCCGTAAGTTTACCCAGAACTTCCAAAGGTTTTGACTCAATTTGGGTACTCGTAGATAGGTTAACGAAATCAGCCCATTTCTTACCTGTTAAGACAAACTACACTGTGGAGAAGCTGACTAATATTTATACCAAGGAAATAATCAGATTTCATGGAGTGCCTTCGAGTATCGTTTCAGATCGAGATCCGAAGTTCACTTCACGTTTCTGGGGAAGTTTGCACCAAGCTTTAGGAACCAAATTGCGTTTAAGCTCAGCATATCATCCTCAAACAGGATGGTCAGACCAAGAGAACAATTCATTCACTAGAAGACCTGTTGCGGGCATGTGTCCTAGATCATCGGGGCGGTTGGGATGATCTCTTGCCAATGATTGAATTTACGTATAACAACAGTTTTCATGCAAGTATAGGGATGGCTCCCTATGAGGCTTTATATGGCGAAAGTACCAGACACCATTGTGTTGGTACCAAGATGGAGAAAGCATGATTCTTGGTCCCAAAATCGTGCAACAAATGACGAAGAAAATTAAACAAATCCGTGAACGGATGAAAGCAACTCAAACCAGGCAGAAGAGTTACTCAGATCGGAGAAGGCGACCTCTCGAATTTCAAGAAGGTGAACACGTATTTCTGAGAGTCACACCCACGACTGGGGTAGGTAGAGTCCTAAAGTCCAGAAAACTCACTCCTAAATTCATTGGACCTTACCGAATTCTTCACCGTATTGGTCCAGTAGCGTATCAAATTGCTTTACCACCTTTTCTTTCAAAATTCATGATATATTCCATGTCTCACAACTTAGGAGGTATATTCCTGATCCATCGCATATAATCAAGCCCGACGAAGTGTTGTTTTGGCTTCAAAGACTCAAGAGGGGGGGGGGGGGTGAATTGAGTTTTCAAAACTTTCCTTCTTTTTAAAAAAATTCTTTTCAAAACTTTAGTTTCAGATTTTTGTTTTGCCTCAGGATCTTTAACAAAAACAGTGAAGGGCTTTTTATAAAATCTTGAATTTGATTGATGAGGATAAGAAGGTAATTCAGAAAGATATATTCAGATCAGGTTAAAAACACATTAATAGCAGTATGCAGCAATTGATTAAGCCTTTAAAGATTGAAAACAGATTATGCAAGTTTCAGATACAAGCACTCACAATCAAGAACAAGTAGTATTAATTCAGTTCAGTGTTTAAGTATACAAGAACAGTTTGCACAATGTCGAATTCAGTTTTCACAGATCAAGAACAGAAATTATCTGAGTATTCAATATCAATTGAAACTTAGAACATCAATATCACAGATTCTTGAACATGAATCAGAAAGTATATGAACAAGAACACAGTTATTGGCGCATGAACATAATTTAAAGGAGTTTGAGTTTAAGAGTACCACACAACCAGATTTATCCTGGTTCAGTCACCACCAGTGTGACCTACATCTAGTCCCCACTCCACATATGGGTTTTCACACACTATCACAGCAAGCTTTAGCCAGGTAGCTTGAAAAACCTTTACACCACAGAGCACTCCTTCACCTTGAGATACCACACTCTTGTGAAGAGCCTCAATCAATGTTCTTCCTTAGGATTCCTCACCCTAATCACACAGAGAGACTCCCTCTCTCTTACAATCAAATAGAACAGAAAAATTAATTCCTAAACTCTCACAAGTTCAGATACACAAATTGAAGCACTAACGAGAATGAACACTCTTTTTCACAATAAACTCAAGAAAGATGATGAATGAATTTCACAATTGATCTCTCAAATTGATTTCGTGTAATTCTGATGTGTTACGAGTGTTCCTTTGATCCCACTTTATATAGAAAACAAGTTATAGCCGTTTGGGATCAATCAAAACATATTTGGGTTTGATAGCAGAATCAGTTGAACTGATTCAAGTCTTAGACAGGGGTTGAGTACAGGGATGTATTAACCATTTTACATACTGATAGTTTCTGTACACCTGTGTAGTACATGGCTGTACGAGTTCTTTAAAAACTTGATCTTGGTTAATCCACCAGTACACCCATTCAGTATATCTATGTATTAATGAACATCAGATTTTTCAGAAACTTGAATATACGCATACATAGCATATGTACAGGGCTGTATTCAGTTAACCATTTATAACTAATCTGATTTTATGTTATTCATAGGTGTATTACATCTATGAACTGAATATCAAGAACTTTATATTCATTTGTCAGTTACCGAAAAGGATATACATCCATTGAATACATTGCTGTACTGATAAAGAATTTTCTTAATTTCCAAAAATCATTTTCATTAAAACTTATTCCTTTTTAATGCAGGTTATGAAAAATGATTTTCTTCATGCATCTTTTCAATTGAGCTATTTGTGAATAAGAGATTTCTTCTCCTATAAATCATCTAAGACTTAAATCTAATTTTTATTTAAGCTCTTGTCTTGGTGACCCCTTGTCTTTGTCCTTGCTTGTTGCTCCTTGAGTTCTCCAAGTTACTCTTTTGATTTCTTCAAGTTCTTCCTTGAATATTCTCCTTTAATTACTTACAGAACTTGTTACTCACAGCTTGATACATGTCTTTGCAATTTGATACTAAAAACACTTGCACACACATTAAATTGTATATTTGTCATATATCAAAATCTCTGTCATTGAGTCTTACAAACTCCCCCTTTTTTTATTATGACAAACCTTTTTAACAAATTATAGAATCAGAGTGTAAGTGTAGCAGAAGCTAAGTGTTTTTATCAATTCATAATTCATGATATCAGAATATAAAAGTACATGGTATTAGAGCATTTATAAACAGACAAGTGAAAACAAGTGATAAGTCCCCCTGAATCATGTAAGCTCCCCCTCAATATATGCATATTTATATTTAATTTGTTTCCTTTCTCTATATTTTTATCCCCCTTTTGGCATTATAAAAAAGGTAAAGAAATAACCATTCAAAGCAGTAGAGAAGATATTCAAACATAGCATAGCATATTAAAAAAAATGTTCATAACAGAGGGATAGTGCAGGAGAATTAAAACAGAATCCATTAAGCAGTTACAGACCAAGGCTTTTAGCCTTTCAAAACAAATCAAAATAAGTTCTAAGTCCTAAGAACTCCTAGAACTAATTGTCTCCTTGGCCTTGAGATGATGGTTCAACAGGGGTGTCCTCAGTTTGTTGCTCAGCTTCCTCCACAGCAGCTCTTGCAATGTCAGCAATATTAATATTTTCTGGTTCAGGTGCAGAAGGTGCAGGGTTAGGAGAGTCAATTCCTAATGCTTCTTTAATCTGAGCAATACTCTTTTCCAGTTTATTCATCCTCAAGTTCAGACTTGTCATTGCATTCAGTTGTACTAGATGTCTCTTGGTTTGTCTGCCATCCATGTTTCTTAGCATAACTAATATCTGTTGAGCAAAGTCAGATGTAACATTTCCTTGTGCATCAGATGGTTCAGCTATAGTTGTTCCCTTGTTTCCAGCTTTCCTTATCCATCTTCCATCTTCCCTCTTCAGTCTCATTTTACTCACAATTTCTTCACCAAACCTATGAGTTCCTTTTCTTCCAAGTTTCTTTTCTTCTCCATCAAAAGGAACATTAAAGTGAGCCAGGATTTTGCAGATCAGTGCAGGGTAGGCAAGCATCATCTTGCTTTTCCTGCATTTTAACATGTGTTAAGCAACACAGTACCCCCAATTGATTGGCTTTTCATTCAGCATTGCCCACATAAGCATTAAATCATAATTCTGTAGGATGGAGTGCTTTCCTCCCCTTGGAATCAAGATTCTGTATACAACATAATGCAGAAGCCTATCCTCTACACTCATTACACTTGTGTAGGTAACTCTACCTTCAGGTTCATCAGAAAGAACTAGGTCTAATCTAGCCATTTCCCTATCATATTCATTATACCATTCAGCTTGGGGACCATTTCCAGCAATGCTAGGTCCATAAAAAGGTAAATTAGTAAGATTACTAAATTCCTCTAATGACATTTTGATCCTAATGCCTTTAACTTCAGAGCTAATTCCAGTAGCATTCATCTCAAAATTTGAGTAAAAGATCTTGATCAGAAATGGGTAGTAATCAACCTGGGTTTCCAGAAATTCCTTGACCTTTTGACAGATTAAAATCTCAGTAAAATTGAATGCATTATCATCAAAATACTTAAAATCCATTATCCAAGGTTCTAGGATTCCTCTATCTTTGAAATTTTGTCTAAAGAACTCCTTTCGATTACTGGTAAAGGAATACCTTTGGATAAAAACATCATTGTCCATGTAAGATGTTGGGGCAGTATTTTCTGTAGCTTCTTTCTCTATGGGAGATTCAACTTCCTTTCCTTTATTCTTCTTAGCAGCTTTGGAAGTCCCTACTTCCTTTTTCTTCTTTTCAACTTTCTTTAGGGTTTCCATTCCTTTTCTCTTCTTCTCAGGGGACTTAGAGGTTTCTACTCCTTTTCTCTTCTCAGCTGATTTGGAAATCTCCATCTCTTTTCTCTTCTTTTCAACAGCTTTTGAGGGTGAAGGGCCAGTGGTTTTGGTTCTTGCCATGCTAGGGTTTAGAAAGGGGAAAAGAAATGTCTGAGGTTTTGCTCTGCTAGGGTTACGAATTAGATGAAGAAAGAGTGGGTTTGAGAGGATTTGAAATTTTGAAATAAGAAATGAATTCAAACATCAGGCTTTATAATATTCGCATACAGGGGTGTGATACACCCAAGTATTAAAGATTGTGCATTCTGAGTTTCTCAGATTTAACATACATGCCTGTAGTACACCCAAGTATACTTATGACATTGAGGAATTGTGTTTCAGTGTTTTAATACATCTATGTATCACAGGGATATATCAGACCAAAAACACAGGGGATTTATTCCTGATCCTCTATACAGCTATTGATCATACCCATGTATGAACAAATTTTCAGTTTTAATACGTGTACATGGGTTAAGTACATAGATGTACCTGATCAGTCTATCTTTAACTGAAACTCTCTTCTAACCACACATAGATAGATCATTCCAGAGACAAATCATACAATAACAAGGCAGATTTACATAGAGATTTAAACATACAAGCACTTTCAACAGAGATCAGAAATAGGATTAGTCAATTATGCCTAATTCTCTTATAATGAAAAAGAAGCTTTCCTTGTTCAAAGGCTTAGTAAAAATATCAGCAAGCTGCTTTGTTGTATCGACATATACATGATCTCTAATGAAATGATGTCTGATTTCTATGTGTTTGGTTCTAGAGTGCATTATGGGATTCTTAGTTAGGTTAATTGCACTTGTGTTATCACATTTAATGGGAACTAGGTCTAGTTGTGTAACACCCCGACTTTTCACTACTTTCTAATTTCGGAAATTATATAAATACGTTTATATTTTTATCTGAAACTTAGAAAATGATTTTGGGAAAACCAAAGTCATTTTCATGTCATACTTATTTTTATAAGTATACGGTGAAATTTTGGGTTTAAAACTCAGACGGAAACCGGTCTGCGTTTTTACTGACAATATAATTTTATACCGGCAGAAAACCCTAATTTGATCCAAAACTGAATTTTTAGATTTTTTATATTTTGTCCGTGAGGAATTCTACTTTCCAAATATCTGATCAGAAATTAAATATTATGTTCAGTCGGATGAATTTTGGTAAAAGTTCAGACAGAAAACAGTCGGTAATTTCACTGACAGTAAGATTTTAATGATCAGAAAACCTAATTTTGACTCGTGAACGAAATGGATTATGTTTAAAACATATTTCCAACGAGTTTGGTTAATTTGAGAATTTTCGATCGAAAATCAGACGGAAACCCTAATCGGGTAATCGACGGAGCCGAAAACGGACGTGCAGAGACAAAAATCCGACATTCAATGGATGGAGACAAGTGATGACTCACAAGGGGTGAGTCATATGGGTGACTCACCTTAGTAATGATGGCTTTTGAGGGGAATTTACCATTTTGTCCTTAAGTTGCCATTTAATCACAAAATTGCCTTAAGTGAAATTACACCTTTGTCCTTAAATTTTTATGCCATGGACCCTTTTTCCCCTAAGAGGCCACGACCCTAGGCAGCCAAGAGGCCCATTTTCACTTCTATTTAAGGCATTCATCATCTTCATCATGAAGCTTTCCTCCATTTTTACAAAAAACTCTAAGTTTCCATAAGCTTATTTTGTGAAACAACTTGGTGATTCCTTGCTCCTTTTTCATTTCCAAGAGGTATACCATGCTCTCCTCACTTAATTATCATCATGTTCTTCAATTGTTTTCATGTTTTAAAGCCTTGTTCATGATTTTCAATTTCTAGATCTAGAAACTTTGAAAATTCATAGTAAATCATAGAAAAATCCTAAAAATGTGAAACCAATTTCTATGTTCCTATTATCATCTCTACTATCATAATCCAAGAGTTTGTTGCAAACAAAGCTTTCCTCCCCATTTAATTTGTCAAAACCGAATTCTATGAAAAGTGGGTGGAGGAACTTTTGTTCAATTTTTAGAAAGTGACCATATATCTCATCTTTCTAATATGTATTGATGTTGAATCCAAGTTCTTGTATCAAACCAAAATTTCTTGCTCTATTTTCATGCTTTGGCCGAAGTCATCCTTTGAGGAACTTGGAAGATTTTAATTCATTCTTTGTTGATTAACAACTAATCTATTGTCTTGAGTATTTAAGGATCATTAATCCAAAGGCTTAAACAATTTTAGGAAATTTTTAGTCACAAAACCTACACAAGGCCGTGACCTATCCTTAGGGTTTAGGTGATTGTATTTGTTTGATTTTGATTGGTTGAGTTGTGAATGTTGAAGGATAAAGACATGTGCCTTGTACGTGTGTCGCCGTTTCCGGATTCGTGTCAAAGTTTAATCGAAAGCTTGAATCTTCAAGAGGTAAGAGGGGATTGCCTGAGGGATTTATCCGATGGCTATGTGCTATCTGTGGTTGGTCTATATATTTATCTGTGGTTGTGGTGTTTTGATTGACTGGTTTTAAGTTGTGATATTTATATCCATGTTTATTTATTTGAGGATTAAGTGTTTAATTGCAGTTATATAATAATGTTGTGATGCATGATCTGCCTGGGAATATTGTTATGAAATGTTTGTTTGAGATTTGAGAAGCCTGACATTGGTCAGTGCACAATCAATTAACCAGATAAAAGCTTTAAGAAGCTTAAATTTATATTAAATGTTTAATGGAAAATATTGATGTTTAGAAAACGTTTCTTAAAAACAGCAGTAATCATTCACACATGGGTCTTTCTAAAAGAGTAGAGTGTCTAGGAAAAAGATTTTCAGAAGAAAATGAGTTTAAAGTGATTTTGATGATTTTGTAAAATGAATTTCCAACTTAAACGTATTTTCTGTAAACTAGTTTTATACAACGGGTCATTTCTGATAACTTGGATAAGTTTCGGAAGTTTTGTTTTGATTTTGTGTTTCACCGAACGAAAACAGTGTTAACGTAAACCTAGTATCTGAGACGTCGTGATACTGGTGTTCTTAATTATAAGCACGAAGATCTTTGATCCGTGTTACGTAGTTGCACGTTGTACCGTTGTTGCACGTTGTGACGAACGTTGTTAATGGAGAATATTGTTTTTATTACCACGAACCCATGACTGATTGCAAGGTCTAAGGTTTTGTGATTGAGCACTCGGACTTCGTGTCCTGTGTTAACGATAAAAAGTCTAAAACGTTGAAATTTATGAATGGTCGTAAGCCATTTTGAGCTTCGGCAAAAGAAGAATGAACACAAAGAAAAGAATGAGAACAAAATGTTTTATCTGCATGCATTGGCAGACGTGCCCACGTCCTATGTCTAATACCTTAATGATAGGGTATTCGGGCTACGTTGTTGTTCTATGTCTGATACCTTGATGATAGGGTATACGGGCTACGTTGTTGTTCTATGTCTGGTACCTTAATGGTAGGGTATTCGGGCTACGTTGTTGTTACGTCCTATGTCTGATACATTCGGGCTACGTTGTGCCTAATATACCTGGCAATTGAGTGTGATCAACTCATTTAGTTGGTGTTGGGATCTCCGGAGACTAAGTGAAAAGTTAGACGTTGAAAGTTGAAGTGTTCATGCATTGTTTTCCAACAGACTGTGATCGGGTATGAAACCCAGTGATAGTGTACTTGTTTACTTATGGAACTGCATGAATGTATATGTGTCTGTTGTGTCATGCATGTAGTTGTCGTGTTAAATCCAGTTATTGGAATCTCACTCTTGCATGTTTTATTGTTGTTTTCTCTACTTGTGTTATATCTGAGTCCAGATGAACCACTCAAGGGATGTGAAGACTATCCGAAGAAATTTGCTTAGCTCGGAGTATGCCGACGTTTACTTACTACCGTTATGTCTGTAGTTAGGTGTGACCAGCTTAGGTTTTGTTTCTAGTATGTTGTTGATTTTCAATAAGGGGACCTATACTTATAAAGGTCTAGGTGTGAAAACAGTATGACGCAATATAGTTGTAAGATGTTATATACATATTTACTCCTATACGGTTATATTTACGTTGTTGATGTGGTTGTCGAAAAAGAAAAGATAAGGAAAAATTTGTATCACCATTTTGCAACAAGATTATAACTTAAGAAAATATTATTTTCCGAAAGCAACCAGCGAATTAATGTTTTGATTTATCCGCACGTGTTACAAAGTAATGCCCAAGGGGGGTGTTACATTAGTGGTATCAGAGCTGGTCGAGTCTTTCGGGAATGTTGGGGAATAGGTCTATTGTGTTGATGTTGTGTGTTCTCTGATAAGGACTTGTTTGAATTACTTCTTAGAAGTAATGTATGTTAACACATAATTACGCGTTTCATTTTCTGGTTGTGGTCTAACTGATTTTGTCTGGACAGGTCATTTATGGAACCAGTACCAGAAGGTGGACGTGGACGAGGACGTGGACGCGGCCGTGGAAGAGGCTGTAGAGGAGGTCGTGTTGGCGGTCGTGGTGACATGAATGAGAATTATGAGGAAGGAGTGGACTATGCAGCACAGGCTATGGAACACGTGGCAGCTGCTATCGCACATCAGACTGCTACAATGGCTGCCCAGAACCAACAGGAGCAGGCTCGAGCTGAACAGGCAGCTGAAGGCAAAAATCTAACTGCTTTTAGACGTCAGGAGCCATCACAATTCCATGGAGACGTAGATCCTGTCAAAGCTGATTTATGGATTCAAGAGCTAGAGAAGATCTTCGCACTCATACACAGTCCAGAGGGAGTGAAGGTATCTTTTGCTACATTTCTGTTGGTTGGTGATGCTGAGTATTGGTGGAAAGGCACCCAACAGCTACTGGAAGCAGAGAATCAGGTGATTACTTGGGAAGTATTCCGAAGCAGGTTCTTGAACAAGTATTTTCCACAAAGTGCGCGAGCTGAGAAGGAGAAAGAATTTTTGCGACTTCAGCAGAGAGATTTAACTGTGGGAGAATACGCGGCAAGGTTTGAATCGCTTGCCAAGTATTTTCGCTTTTTCCAGAATAATCTAGACGAGGATTGGAAGTGCGAGCGTTTCGAGGGGGGACTGCGTTTCGAGATTAAAGAATCGGTGCTACCATTAGAAATCCGGAATTTCCAAGCCTTGGTCGAGAAGTGTAGAAAAATAGAGCTGATGAGGAAAGAAAGAGACAACAGAGGAACTGTAGGAGGACCGACTAGGTCGAAGGGTCAATTCCAGAACCAAAAAGAAAAACAAATGCAGAATGAACCTTATTTCCGACCACCAGGAAATAACCAGAATCAGCAACAGCATCGTCCCAATAATTCTGAGTCAGGAAGTGGAGGTCAACAGAGCCAAAACCGAGGTCAAGTTAGGAGGTGTTACAAATGCGGAGACCAAAATCATATGGCTGATAAATGCCCAGTGAAGGGAATGAAGTGCTTTAATTGTGATCAAGTTGGACATCTAGCGAGGGATTGCAATGCTCCAAGGCGTGGACCTCCTGCTAATAACACCAGCATTAATAAACCGACGACTACGGGTAGAATTTATAATGTGTGGGGAACTGAGACTGCAAACTACGACGGTAATCTTTTAACTATACTTTTACTTCGGATTCAACGCATTCTATTGTGTGAAATCTTTGAGTTAGTCTATGTCTTCGTGTCACGGAATTTCGAGGACGAAATTTTTTTAAGAGGGGTAGTCTGTAACACCCCGACTTTTCACTACTTTCTAATTTCGGAAATTATATAAATACGTTTATATTTTTATCTGAAACTTAGAAAATGATTTTGGGAAAACCAAAGTCATTTTCATGTCATACTTATTTTTATAAGTATACGGTGAAATTTTGGGTTTAAAACTCAGACGGAAACCGGTCTGCGTTTTTACTGACAGTATAATTTTTATACCGGCAGAAAACCCTAATTTGATCCAAAACTGAATTTTTAGATTTTTTATATTTTGTCCGTGAGGAATTCTACTTTCCAAATATCTGATCAGAAATTAAATATTATGTTCAGTCGGATGAATTTTGGTAAAAGTTCAGAAGGGTCGTGGCCTCTTAGGGGAAAAAGGGTCCATGGCATAAAAATTTAAGGACAAAGGTGTAATTTCACTTAAGGCAATTTTGTGATTAAATGGCAACTTAAGGACAAAATGGTAAATTCCCCTCAAAAGCCATCATTACTAAGGTGAGTCACCCATATGACTCACCCCTTGTGAGTCATCACTTGTCTCCATCCATTGAATGTCGGATTTTTGTCTCTGCACGTCCGTTTTCGGCTCCGTCGATTACCCGATTAGGGTTTCCGTCTGATTTTCGATCGAAAATTCTCAAATTAACCAAACTCGTTGGAAATATGTTTTAAACATAATCCATTTCGTTCACGAGTCAAAATTAGGTTTTCTGATCATTAAAATCTTACTGTCAGTGAAATTACCGACTGTTTTCTGTCTGAACTTTTACCAAAATTCATCCGACTGAACATAATATTTAATTTCTGATCAGATATTTGGAAAGTAGAATTCCTCACGGACAAAATATAAAAAATCTAAAAATTCAGTTTTGGATCAAATTAGGGTTTTCTGCCGGTATAAAATTATACTGTCAGTAAAAACGCAGACCGGTTTCCGTCTGAGTTTTAAACCCAAAATTTCACCGTATACTTATAAAAATAAGTATGACATGAAAATGACTTTGGTTTTCCCAAAATCATTTTCTAAGTTTCAGATAAAAATATAAACGTATTTATATAATTTCCGAAATTAGAAAGTAGTGAAAAGTCGGGGTGTTACAGACTACCCCTCTTAAAAAAATTTCGTCCTCGAAATTCCGTGACACGAAGACATAGACTAACTCAAAGATTTCACACAATAGAATGCGTTGAATCCGAAGTAAAAGTATAGTTAAAAGATTACCGTCGTAGTTTGCAGTCTCAGTTCCCCACACATTATAAATTCTACCCGTAGTCGTCGGTTTATTAATGCTGGTGTTATTGGCAGGAGGTCCACGCCTTGGAGCATTGCAATCCCTCGCTAGATGTCCAACTTGATCACAATTAAAGCACTTCATTCCCTTCACTGGGCATTTATCAGCCATATGATTTTGGTCTCCGCATTTGTAACACCTCCTAACTTGACCTCGGTTTTGGCTCTGTTGACCTCCACTTCCTGACTCAGAATTATTGGGACGATGCTGTTGCTGATTCTGGTTATTTCCTGGTGGTCGGAAATAAGGTTCATTCTGCATTTGTTTTTCTTTTTGGTTCTGGAATTGACCCTTCGACCTAGTCGGTCCTCCTACAGTTCCTCTGTTGTCTCTTTCTTTCCTCATCAGCTCTATTTTTCTACACTTCTCGACCAAGGCTTGGAAATTCCGGATTTCTAATGGTAGCACCGATTCTTTAATCTCGAAACGCAGTCCCCCCTCGAAACGCTCGCACTTCCAATCCTCGTCTAGATTATTCTGGAAAAAGCGAAAATACTTGGCAAGCGATTCAAACCTTGCCGCGTATTCTCCCACAGTTAAATCTCTCTGCTGAAGTCGCAAAAATTCTTTCTCCTTCTCAGCTCGCGCACTTTGTGGAAAATACTTGTTCAAGAACCTGCTTCGGAATACTTCCCAAGTAATCACCTGATTCTCTGCTTCCAGTAGCTGTTGGGTGCCTTTCCACCAATACTCAGCATCACCAACCAACAGAAATGTAGCAAAAGATACCTTCACTCCCTCTGGACTGTGTATGAGTGCGAAGATCTTCTCTAGCTCTTGAATCCATAAATCAGCTTTGACAGGATCTACGTCTCCATGGAATTGTGATGGCTCCTGACGTCTAAAAGCAGTTAGATTTTTGCCTTCAGCTGCCTGTTCAGCTCGAGCCTGCTCCTGTTGGTTCTGGGCAGCCATTGTAGCAGTCTGATGTGCGATAGCAGCTGCCACGTGTTCCATAGCCTGTGCTGCATAGTCCACTCCTTCCTCATAATTCTCATTCATGTCACCACGACCGCCAACACGACCTCCTCTACAGCCTCTTCCACGGCCGCGTCCACGTCCTCGTCCACGTCCACCTTCTGGTACTGGTTCTATAAATGACCTGTCCAGACAAAATCAGTTAGACCACAACCAGAAAATGAAACGCGTAATTATGTGTTAACATACATTACTTCTAAGAAGTAATTCAAACAAGTCCTTATCAGAGAACACACAACATCAACACAATAGACCTATTCCCCAACATTCCCGAAAGACTCGACCAGCTCTGATACCACTAATGTAACACCCCCCTTGGGCATTACTTTGTAACACGTGCGGATAAATCAAAACATTAATTCGCTGGTTGCTTTCGGAAAATAATATTTTCTTAAGTTATAATCTTGTTGCAAAATGGTGATACAAATTTTTCCTTATCTTTTCTTTTTCGACAACCACATCAACAACGTAAATATAACCGTATAGGAGTAAATATGTATATAACATCTTACAACTATATTGCGTCATACTGTTTTCACACCTAGACCTTTATAAGTATAGGTCCCCTTATTGAAAATCAACAACATACTAGAAACAAAACCTAAGCTGGTCACACCTAACTACAGACATAACGGTAGTAAGTAAACGTCGGCATACTCCGAGCTAAGCAAATTTCTTCGGATAGTCTTCACATCCCTTGAGTGGTTCATCTGGACTCAGATATAACACAAGTAGAGAAAACAACAATAAAACATGCAAGAGTGAGATTCCAATAACTGGATTTAACACGACAACTACATGCATGACACAACAGACACATATACATTCATGCAGTTCCATAAGTAAACAAGTACACTATCACTGGGTTTCATACCCGATCACAGTCTGTTGGAAAACAATGCATGAACACTTCAACTTTCAACGTCTAACTTTTCACTTAGTCTCCGGAGATCCCAACACCAACTAAATGAGTTGATCACACTCAATTGCCAGGTATATTAGGCACAACGTAGCCCGAATGTATCAGACATAGGACGTAACAACAACGTAGCCCGAATACCCTACCATTAAGGTACCAGACATAGAACAACAACGTAGCCCGTATACCCTATCATCAAGGTATCAGACATAGAACAACAACGTAGCCCGAATACCCTATCATTAAGGTATTAGACATAGGACGTGGGCACGTCTGCCAATGCATGCAGATAAAACATTTTGTTCTCATTCTTTTCTTTGTGTTCATTCTTCTTTTGCCGAAGCTCAAAATGGCTTACGACCATTCATAAATTTCAACGTTTTAGACTTTTTATCGTTAACACAGGACACGAAGTCCGAGTGCTCAATCACAAAACCTTAGACCTTGCAATCAGTCATGGGTTCGTGGTAATAAAAACAATATTCTCCATTAACAACGTTCGTCACAACGTGCAACAACGGTACAACGTGCAACTACGTAACACGGATCAAAGATCTTCGTGCTTATAATTAAGAACACCAGTATCACGACGTCTCAGATACTAGGTTTACGTTAACACTGTTTTCGTTCGGTGAAACACAAAATCAAAACAAAACTTCCGAAACTTATCCAAGTTATCAGAAATGACCCGTTGTATAAAACTAGTTTACAGAAAATACGTTTAAGTTGGAAATTCATTTTACAAAATCATCAAAATCACTTTAAACTCATTTTCTTCTGAAAATCTTTTTCCTAGACACTCTACTCTTTTAGAAAGACCCATGTGTGAATGATTACTGCTGTTTTTAAGAAACGTTTTCTAAACATCAATATTTTCCATTAAACATTTAATATAAATTTAAGCTTCTTAAAGCTTTTATCTGGTTAATTGATTGTGCACTGACCAATGTCAGGCTTCTCAAATCTCAAACAAACATTTCATAACAATATTCCCAGGCAGATCATGCATCACAACATTATTATATAACTGCAATTAAACACTTAATCCTCAAATAAATAAACATGGATATAAATATCACAACTTAAAACCAGTCAATCAAAACACCACAACCACAGATAAATATATAGACCAACCACAGATAGCACATAGCCATCGGATAAATCCCTCAGGCAATCCCCTCTTACCTCTTGAAGATTCAAGCTTTCGATTAAACTTTGACACGAATCCGGAAACGGCGACACACGTACAAGGCACATGTCTTTATCCTTCAACATTCACAACTCAACCAATCAAAATCAAACAAATACAATCACCTAAACCCTAAGGATAGGTCACGGCCTTGTGTAGGTTTTGTGACTAAAAATTTCCTAAAATTGTTTAAGCCTTTGGATTAATGATCCTTAAATACTCAAGACAATAGATTAGTTGTTAATCAACAAAGAATGAATTAAAATCTTCCAAGTTCCTCAAAGGATGACTTCGGCCAAAGCATGAAAATAGAGCAAGAAATTTTGGTTTGATACAAGAACTTGGATTCAACATCAATACATATTAGAAAGATGAGATATATGGTCACTTTCTAAAAATTGAACAAAAGTTCCTCCACCCACTTTTCATAGAATTCGGTTTTGACAAATTAAATGGGGAGGAAAGCTTTGTTTGCAACAAACTCTTGGATTATGATAGTAGAGATGATAATAGGAACATAGAAATTGGTTTCACATTTTTAGGATTTTTCTATGATTTACTATGAATTTTCAAAGTTTCTAGATCTAGAAATTGAAAATCATGAACAAGGCTTTAAAACATGAAAACAATTGAAGAACATGATGATAATTAAGTGAGGAGAGCATGGTATACCTCTTGGAAATGAAAAAGGAGCAAGGAATCACCAAGTTGTTTCACAAAATAAGCTTATGGAAACTTAGAGTTTTTTGTAAAAATGGAGGAAAGCTTCATGATGAAGATGATGAATGCCTTAAATAGAAGTGAAAATGGGCCTCTTGGCTGCTGGTCCCAGAAAAATTTTAGGGATCTATTTTTAGTCTCTGAAAAATATAAATTAATTATTTAGTCCCTCAAATTTTTAAAGTAAAACATATGAGTCCCTTAAATTTTTCAAGTGGGACACATTAGTCCCTAATTTATTTTTTGACAAAATGTATTTTTATTTTTTAAAGAGTCGGAATCTATTTCCCTTAAATATATCACGATCATGTATAAGTTCTCCTTTCTCTACTTTTGAGATTTTTCATGTTAGAAGAGATGCTAACCATATGGCTCATCTCCTAACAAAATTTGCTTTACATAACCCTGACACTATTTGGGTAGAGGACATCCCTCCTTGTATTGCCTTTTTTGTTAACTCTGATTTTAGAGTGTTTCGAATGAAATTTGTTCTAATAAAAAAAAAACATTTGTTTTTTTGGGTGATGTTATTTTGTATAAACAGTAATTCGTGAATAAAAAATGGTAATTTGTAAATGAGTCTTGCTAACCAGTGTACAGGCATTAGTTAAAGAAACCCAAAGTTGGAAAATTTGTGGGTGAATTCGGGAACCTCCCGTGATTTTAGTGTAAATTTTTCACTGCCTAGGTGGTCCAACGAGAAGGTGTCACCTCAATTAAATGGTCCAAGTCATATCCACATTAGATAGGCTTTCATTTTTATGTGAAAACCCCTTTCAACTTTTATTTTTATTTTTTGACACAAAAGGACCTTGTTGCAACGTTTATTTTTATTTTTAGATTCTAATTTTGAAAGAAGAAAAAAAAACTAATTAAAATTCACACAAGAAGACTCGTCATCTCCTCATCCACCATGATCATCTCATCTGCAAAAATGAAAGAACATCAATCCTTCTTCATCTCTGTCGATATTTTCGAGCACTTATGCAAAGTTCTACCAACCCATTACCTTCTTCGTTTCCTTTCTCATCCTCTTGTCTTCCTCTTCCTTATTGGACTCTGTGTCATACAATTCTACAACATCCCTATCGTTGATGTCATCATCCATCATCGTTGATTATAAATCATCAGCCGTGGTTTGCAATGGGGACGGCAGTGGGTGTTAAGAAAGGGGAAGAATTCCTGATTCTAGGTCAGGCACCTCCTAAGAACAATAGAGGAGAAAGGAACTATTTCATTCACTGACTTTTGAATACTCATTACAATTCCTTATATAATACTCTCACATTCATATTGCAACGCTCCCTACAATTATGCATCATGTTATTATCAACAATTGTAACAAACCACTAAGCTAACATATGGATTATGTTATGACGCCGAGTGCACATACTCATCCCAACTCACTGGCCTTCTTGTTTCACGTTTACTTCTAGAAGGTGTGGCATCAGACTTGGGTTGTGCAGTATCTTCCACATCCAAGCTCTTGGTCCTTTCATTTTCAGCTTGCTTATCCTTGGGCCCAATAATTGTAATAGTGGGATCGTTGTAACATCACATTTTTCGTGTTAAGCCTTTAAGTGCTTGTGTGTGTGCTTTATGTGTTAGGTTTGACCTTAGGAGTGTTATAAAGGGCTGAGTGGGACTTTTCAAGTGAGAAATCCCTCCCTGATACATGAGCACAGTCATGCTCATTTATCAGCACGATCGTGCTCAAGGCACGTGCTTTGTGGCTGTCTGAGCCACAAGCACGGCCATGCTAGTGGGAGCACGGTCGTGCTCAACACACTCGTTGACGTTGTTTTTGCCTGACCGTGCTTAACGAGCACGACTCCGTGCTTGAGTTAAGCACGGTCGTGCTTAGTGGGGAGCACGGCCGTGCTCGAGTCTGAGTCTATATAAACAAATCAATCTGCTAGGGTTACGAGTGTATACCCTGAAATTGGCACATTGTGCAATCCTGGTGTGGCAGAAGCCTCTTCCATTTCCCTTCCCTTTTCGAAGTTATTGGTGCTCTAGAGTCCGTTTGGGAGAGAAGTCACGCGCTAGTGCCAATTAAAAGGTAACGGTTTGTCCCTCTTTAATTTCTTTTCCTATTTCTTGGATTTGAGACTACTTGGTTAATCCTTTTGTGTTTGGCCAAGACTTGAGAAACTCATCGAGTCGCTCGAGGGAATGCGTTTAGTTTGCCGTATTATCTTTTTGGGAATCTTCATACCAGGTATGAGGAGAAGGGTTAGTATAAACATGTAGGCTATGAGGTAGCGTAAGATGAAGGGTTAACCCACGACCTTGTTGGTTGCTAATTGCTATATGTTATATATGTTTAATAGTAATTGTTATGCTTAAATGAGATGTTATTAATATTGATGATTATGTCATGAATCATTGTTTGATTTGATATGTTGTTTATACCATGAATGGCTTAGTTGATTATGTTGTTTATGCTGTGAATGGTTTGGTTGGTTGTCATGAATGTTGAGATGAACAATGATGTTATAAGACGTTAAAAGATGATAAAAGATGTTGGATGAAATTGAAGGATAAAGTCCCAATTGGTCATAAGACTCGAACCGTAGTAAAGAGTGAGATTATTGTTCAAAGGCTTAGTTAAGACCCTAGGAGTGATTATTGAGAGTTTAGGGACATTAATACTGAGACAAGAATTAAAGGATTAATTCCCCTTAGTTATAAGAAATGGAGATTAATTGAGAATAATGAAACTGATGTGAATGATTAGTAAAAGCCAATAGGAATGGCCTTTGGATGCCCTAGCAAGCTTAGCAAGGGTTCTTCAACCCTTCTGCCCATAAACAATGCGGCCACACTCCAGTGAGCACGGTCGTGCTCAACAATCAGGACGACCTTGCTTCCCTATTCAGATCAGAACGTAGAAAACAGAACAGGAGAATTTCATCCCAGTAGGTCGGGCGGGTTCGGGCTCAAAAACCCCAATCTGGCCCAAACTGATGTGTGCATTATCTTGCCCAATTCCGTCCGCCGAACATGTCGGTTTAGTCGGGTTATGGGTTAATTCGGTTTGGGCCATAATTGGGTCCAATGACATTTAAAAAAAAAACAAAAAACAACAACCTTTTCAGACCCTTTTTTTAAGAGACTTTATTCATTTTTTTTTTATAATTTAATTGAATTAGCCTAAATAACATGTATATACTAAATGGTCTAGTTAAATTTCAATTGTAATGGCCAATGCATGTTAAAAATTCAATCCATTTCTGAAAGAGTAAAGACTGCGATAAAATGGGCCATCAAGATTATTGAAAGCCTATGTTAAAATTTCAGTTTTAGCCCAATACAATAATATCAAATGGTGTTTTCATACAGTCAATTTATAAAATTACAGAGATTACTTCTACTTCATTTTGATGATGGCCAACTTAAAAATGAAATTAGTGATAAAAAAACAGAAAAGGAAATGGGCATATCAATTTGATAGTTTTTGTGCCTTTGTGGTTGTGTGTGGTTATGGGTACTGGGTGGTAGTGCACTAATGCTCAATCTAATTTACAAAAACTTATGATGAGTCTAATTAGCAATCTTCAGAAGTCAATGTTTTTAATGAGGTTCCTTGGACAGTCTTCAACTTCAAGCCACGAGTAACTCAACAATACACCTGCTCTGTGAGTGAGCAAAACACCTCCCTCCTTGGCCAAAAATCCTCAGGAGCTGCAATCAGAATCAACAGAAAACAAAATTTAGAGTCATTACAACTATGAAACAATACAAATTAGCAATGACCTGCTGCAAACTTGGCCCTATGTCTACTATCTTTACCTCAATGTTGAATGCAGGTTTATAATGTCAGAAGTCAATGTAATCTATAGTGTACTGTATATGCATCAAGTAGACATGTTAAGCAATCATTAAAGAAACGCATAAAATAAGCATTGATGTTCACCTCAAGCTCTACAGTTTTAACATTAACACTAGCAGGTCAAATTTGCATGACTACAGTCCTATTTACGGTGATTACTGTTTATAGTTCAGTCACAATAAATACAAGCAACCATACATTTTAGTAAATTGCAGATTCAAGCATGCAAATTGCATATTCAAGCATGACTATTTAAGCATACAAATGTAACAAATCAATACATTTAAGGAGACAAATCATGAATACGCAGAGACTATGTATGCATACAAATTCAGCACAAAGCAGATAGTTGAAAGCCATACCTTTGCTTGCTAAACTGATTTCCACTTTCTTACTCCAAGGAAAAATAAAAGCACAAAGCACTGAGGAAGGACAGTGAAATTAAACTACAATAACAATATATTTTTATCAGTCACTACCCACAAAATCTGGACACAACAAAATGATAATCTCTTCTCCATCCTAAATGGTTAGAACTTAGAATAGAAGTATGCACAAGGTAGGCCAAAACTGGGACCAAGCAATCGAGCATTTACCAAGCATGCATAAAGTAACAAATTACTGTTTAACATTTATGCATATAATAAAAAAAAGGCATGCATTTTATTTATTTTTCTTTTCTTGACATGAACATGCATTTTCAGTAAATGCATTACTGTAATTTATTTAATCTTTTGGTAGACTACTATAAATTTTCATCATTCAAAGTTGAAATAGTAAAATAAAAGATCATTAAAAAATAATAAAATAAAATGATTGTTCATAATGTTAGGGTTTTCAAATTTTAGGGTTTGAATCATATGAAACCAGAACAAAAAATCTAAACACAAACGTGACAACAATCAAAGCACAAAGCCACAAATCTGTAAACCCTTACCTCGGTGATGAACGTTTTAGAGACGCTCGCAAAGTGGAAGTCGCTGTGAGCAGGGGTAGATCGAAGACGAGCGAGAGAGACGCAAAGTGTGTGAGTCTGTGTCTCTTTGAGAGTGGAGAAAGGAGAAAGGGAGATTCGAGAATGGTGGCATCGAAACTCGAAAGAGGGAGAGAGGGGGGGAGGCGCTAATGCTATGCTAGGGTTTCTAAAGCACTGAATGAACTAATGCCTAATGGAATCAGGGTTCTTCGCCTCTTTATGTATTGTGAGAGACGAAATGGGTTGGGCCGACTGACTAACAAAATTCCGGGCCTCCAAGTAATAATGGTATACAAAAGTAGATATATTTAAAACTACTAATATGGTCGGGCCTGGGTACCGATGGGTCTAATTTTTCACACCTGGACCCGACCGATGGAAACCATATAAAACTGAAAATTCCACCCGCTGGACCCGTTGGATCGACGAACCCGACTGTTTCTCATTTTTTTGATCGGATTGCTCGATTTTAGGTCGGGTCGGCCCAATCCGTCCACCCCTGTATCCCAGTTGTTCAAATGTCATACAAGAGAGCAAGAGAGCAAGATTTTCATCTCTAACGATTTGTCTAAGACACTGTTTGTGAATTGGACATTTTCATAAAACTAAGATCTTATTAGTTGTCTTTATTTATTTATTTTTATTTATTTGTTATGTTTTTGTTTCGTCGAACTTTTCATCTTCTTCATCCGGCAAAACACACCTTGAACACCTATTCGACAGTGCCACATAACAAAATCCAGCAAACTGAGATTTTTTGCATAAAAGTTTGTTGATGTTGTAAGCTAAATTTTGAAAATGTTTCCTAACAAGAATGATTAATTTTCTTAACCATCTTTATAATAACACAAATATTAATTTTCTTAACCATCTTTACAATAACACAAATATTAACTACTCAGTAGTTTAAATCATATTATTATTATTTTTTAATTATAAAAGTTTATTGTCTTTTTAGTTAATAAAACCAGGGTGTTCAGATCCAAACTGATAAAAAAAAAAACCGCAAAACCGATCCAAAATAACCGAAAACCGATGGGAACCGAATTCAATTGGATTTTTTTGGATTTTTTTAGAGAACCGATCTGTTCGGTTCGGTTTGATCATCAGGAACCGAACCGATGGCTTATGTTGTTCTGCGTTTTGTTACTATGCCTCTGCGTTTTGTTACATCGTAGAAGACATGTTTATGACTCACTCTCATTTGTTCATTTCTTGGGTCCCTTCCAGCCCTAACCCTAACGACTCTCCTTCCCCTCTGACCGTCAGTGTCTCCCTGCTTGCCGCCTTGCGTCTCCCAGCACGGCGCCAACTCGTGTCTCCCTTTTCGGCACCGCCTCGTGTGTTCGTCTCTGGTTTATCACCGCCTAGCGTCTCTCTGTTCATCCCTCCCTGCTTTTGAGTTCTGAGCGTTATCGTCGCCGCCTCGAGCTCCGTCTGTGGTCATTGCCGCCTCACACTCCATCCCTGGTCGCTGCTCACTCCCCCTGTGTCTCCATCTCGCTGCCATTGAAACCTCAAGTCAGACGCTGCCCACTCTTCCCCTCACGTCTGATTTTCGCCACGTCTCGCCGTCTCCCACGTCTCCATCTCGAATCTTGTCTCCCACTGCATCTCACGCCAACCTCTGGTCCTCTCTGCTCCTCTAGTGAGTGTTTATTTTTTTCCACCTTGCATCAATCTTCAATCTTCACTTTGTTGTTGTGGTTCATTCACTGATTTGTGTGGGTAATGGGTAATCATTTTGCTATTGTGATTCACTGATTTGGGTGGGTATTCCATATTCAATCTTCATTTTCGTTCAATCTTCACTGGTTTGTTGTTGCTGTTGTTATTCAATTTGTTGTTTATTCACTAATTTTTGTTCAATCTTCATTGATTTAGGTGGTTATTCCATATTCAATCTTCTCTGATTTGTTGTCGTTGTTGTTATTCGCTGATTTGCATATGGTTTTTGGGGGTGAAGGAGGTTCAAGGGTTTCCAGTTTTGTGGTTGAAGGAGAATATGCTACATTTATTGTTCATTTCACATTTGCATTTATTAGGATACTCAGGCTTTTGAACTTTTACTATGCTAATTGTTAAGTGCCTGACTGTCTGTATGGTAAATCAGCAGCATGATGGTTGTTTTAAATCTGGCTATTTGCATAGTAAATTCAGCATGTCTGGAACTTTTACATTTTAATTTATCAGGATATGCTTGTCTTGCATAGTAAATAATGTTCTACATAGTAAATTCAGCCGCATCATACTATGTTAAATCAGGTTCTATCTTGCTTCACCCAAAACCGAATAAACTGAACTGATCAAAACCGTATTTAATCGGATCAGATCGGATTTTTTTATGGAAGCCATCCAAATCGAACCGAACCGCATGCACTTTTTATCTTTGGATCAGATGGTTTTTTGCCCCAAAATCGATCCAAACCGAACCGCGAACACCCCTACAATGCGCCCGTTTGGTTTGCGTTGCAAACTGGAGTTTGGCACCCATACCCCAGTTGATATAATAACCGGAGTGTTTAGGTGTAAAATTCAGTCCAAAAAATTTGATTCTTGGGTGGGTAGAATTGATTTTAGTGGAAACAAGAATTTCTAACTTTTCCGTTGAGAATAATTGATTCTAGATGTAGGACCCATAAGATTCTACATATTAATATCTCAAAAGTGAATTTATTTTATAATCTAAATAAAATCAATTTTTATAAACTCATTTTTAAAATATTATTTCTAAATACAAATTAATTTTTAATCTTAATTTTTTTAAAATCAATTTTATCAAAATCTAAAACAAAATGACACGTATGATTAGACTCCAACTTCCCAAACATTATTTTCATTTCATCGTCAAGTGATGAGAAGCAACTAGAGTCCCGCCATTTTAAATCCCTCTCGCAACAAAAACAATCCAACCCCTTTCGATTTTCGAGTCTTCCCTCCCTCTTCTCTCTGCCGCCAACTCAAAAAAGCGAAAAACTACAACCGCACCCACCAATAACCAAAAACCCTAAACCCCTATCTCAATCCACCACCACCACCACCCTCATGGCCACCGACGGGACGCAGCAACAACAACTCGCCCTTATCCTAGGACCCGACCCGACCCACATAGAATCCCTAATCTCAAACCTCATGTCCTCCACCAACGACCAACGCGCCTACGCCGAGTTCCTCTTCAACCTCTGCAAGCAAACCCACCCCGACTCTCTCTGTCTCAACCTCGCCAACCTCCTCCACTCTTCCCCTAACCCCGAAACCCGAACCATCTCCGCCATCCTCCTTCGCCGTCACCTCACGCGCCACCACGGCGACTCTTCCTCATCCTCCTCCTTCATCTGGCCTCACCTCTCCCTCTCCACGTGCTCTTCCCTCAAATCACTCCTCCTCTCTTCCCTCCACAACGAACCCGTAAAATCCATCACGAAAAAACTCTGCGACACGGTTTCGGAACTTGCCGCTTCTATCCTCTCCGATAACGACTGGCCCGAACTCCTCCCTCTCTTGTTCCAATGGGTAACCTCCGAAGATCACCGTCTTCAGGAAAATTCTCTTTTAATTTTGGCTCAGCTCTCGACTGTCTTATGCGAAACCCTAATTCCTCACCTCGCGACTCTCCACTCTGTTTTTCTACGATGCCTCGGTGGTGCAAGCTCAGACGTGAGGATCGCGGCGCTGGCGGCGAGCGTCAATTTCATCCAGTGCCTGTCGAGTTCCTCCGATAGGGATATGTTTCAGGATCTGTTGCCGCTGATGATGCAGACGCTGACGGAGGCGCTGAATTCCGGCCTGGAAGCCACCGCGCAGGAGGCGCTCGAGCTTCTTATCGAGCTCGCTGGGACCGAGCCGAGGTTCCTGCGGAGGCAAATTGTGGAGGTTGTTGGTTCGATGCTGCAGGTCGCGGAGGCGGAGTCGTTGGAGGAAGGGACGAGGCACCTGGCGATCGAGTTCGTGGTGACCCTCGCGGAGGCGAGGGAGCGTGCCCCTGGGATGATGAGGAAGTTGCCGCAGTTTGTTAAGAGGCTGTTTGGTGTGTTGATGAATTTGCTGCTTGATGTTGAGGATGATCCTGCGTGGCATAGCGCGGAGGCGAAGGACGAGGATGCTGGTGAGAGTGGGAACTATGTTTTCGGAGAGGAGTGTTTGGATAGGCTTTCGATTTCTTTAGGAGGGAACACAATTGTGCCGGTTGCTTCGGAGTTGTTGCCAAGTTACTTGGCTGCTCCTGAGTGGCAAAAGCACCATGCTGCACTCATTGCACTTGCACAAATTGCAGAGGGTAGTTCAAAGGTATGTTTTGGACTTGTAATTATGTTTAGCATTTTTTGTGTCATGATTGTTTTGTTTTTAGTTTCTGTTTTATTTCATCTTTTAAAAAACAATTTTTTATTGTTTTCACTTAGAAATCTTTGTAAATACGAAACAGAATCCAGGTGACATTTTTTGTAATTATTTCTCAAAACAATAAATAAAACAGGTAACTAAAAATCTGCATTGTGTGTGAATGTTAGTAGTTAACAGGAAAAAAAATTCAGTTAGCTTGGTAGCTTCTCTGTGTTTGTGTGACATTATAACTTTGATGGTGCAGGTGATGATAAAGAATTTGGAGCAGGTATTGTCAATGGTTTTAAATTCATTTCGTGATACCCATCCTCGTGTGCGATGGGCTGCTATAAATGCAATTGGGCAACTGTCCACAGATTTGGGGCCAGACTTGCAGGTTAAGTATCACCACTTAGTGCTGCCGGCATTAGCTGGTGCCATCGATGATTTTCAAAATCCCCGTGTACAGGTTTGCACTCTTACCTAGACTAGATACATTGTCTCCAGTGATAATTCTAGTTAAGCTTCTTCCTTTAGGTAGTGTTTGAATGTAGCATTTCAATATTTAAAAGAAATTAAAATACAAGAAACCTAAATTGCATCAATTTAATTATCTTCATTTTTTAAATTCTTTTGTTTGGATATGTAAAATTAAAATGAAATCAATCAGCCTTTATATACCCTCAATCAAAACTGGAAACATTTCAGCACACATGATAGTATGCTTCACCGTTCACCCATCTTAGCATCAAATGTCAATATCTTCACCTCCTTCTAGCCACTTTGTTCCAATGTATTGATTGAGTTAAATTGTGATCAAAGTAGTCTCATGCGTTTCTGATATTCTTCTTAAATTCTATGTTACCTCATGGATTGTTTATAGGTTCTAGTGTTTGTTCACACTTAACATATAGGTGCCAAACAAGTGATTACTGTTGTAACCATCCTCTATTCTCCGTAGTCTTTGTGCAGAGGTTTTTATGAATTTCTGAATCTTATTAAACATTTATACCTAAGAAAATTAAAGTGTCAGGGCAAAATTTCTGGTTGTGCCTCTTCTTGGTTATTTTGTTATTATCCCCTTTCAGAGTTTGAATATGGCTTATATGATTAGATTCTTTTGAAAATTAGAATTCTTCTTTCCTAAAAGTATGTGTTCATAATTGGTGGATCTCTAGTTTAGTGCCACTATTTATTGTCTTGTGTGTAAATATGTGTCTTGAGTGTATTGATCTTTGGTAATTCATTTGTATTCAGAAAGTCATTAATCTCGTTTAACACTTGTTACTTGTACATTGCAGGCTCATGCTGCTTCTGCGATGCTAAATTTCACTGAGAATTGTACCCCAGATGTCCTAACACCTTACTTAGATGGTCTTGTGAGCAAACTTCTTGTACTCCTACAGGTATTTGAGTGTTGCTGACATCTAGCTGGCACAAAAATCTTACAATACTGATAATATCTGTGAAGATTATATGGTATTTTCCTTTATTAGACATCCTGATTTGGGTTGAAAGAAATATCACTTTGTGGTTTCTCCTTAATTTCTTTATTAATTTTTTCTTTCATGATCACATATGCATACATAGACATAGACATATTAAGGGTTATGAATTGAGCTTTTTCGCAGTGCTATAGTGCTGTGCTGGTGCAGTGTCGAGTGGCTTCTGGCTTCTATGGAAGTTTAGTTGCATAGCATTTCTGAGTTGCGGTCAAGATAGTGGCTTCTTGCGGCCTATTTTGCATCTGTTGAGTCCGCTATAGCTGTCAAGAACCATCTAAAGCATTTCTTTCTGCCCATTCTATTTCCAGCCATCCCACCACATTTTCTGGCGAACTTACTTCATTTCTGTCCAGCTCACCCCTTTTCCTGACACATCTCCAGCCCTTTTCCGGCAACCCACCCTCCTTCGCACTTCTCTATTTTGATGTTTTGGGCATTCACTTTCTTCAAACCACTGTCTTTTTTTATTCTAATTTTTTATTATATTTTTGATTCTACCTCTTTATCTTCCACAAGCATAGGACTTGCATGACAGTGATTTACAGCTTACTCCATATTTCATCTCATTTTGAGTCAACTTTGGCTGATCTCCCAAAACTTAGTTATTTAGATATGAAACTCATTTCCAATTACATCTCATGTAACTCTTGGATCAGTGGGGTGAATAACTCTTATTCTAATTCATCTCAAGAATTAAAGCCCAACTCAACGCCTCTAAGCCTTTCAATCTTATTGAATTTGGCTTAGTTGCTCGAAGAGGAAGTCATACTTCCTTTCTTCTTCTCATACTCTTTCTAGTATCTCTGGCAGTTTTTCAAATGTCTGGTCAAACCGCAATGAAATCATCTGCCTTCCTTTGCAACCCTGCCTATTAGCTTCAAGACAGAAGTACTGGGCTTGAACTTGTTCTTTCCCTTGTTCTTCTCCTTGTTTAGCAGACTTAAGGCTTTCCCTTTCAAAACTATCACAATAGTCTACCCTTTTCTACTATAGAGACTCTATTCGACAGTTCTCAACTTCCTTGCAATCTCTAGTAGAGGTTTGTCAGAATTGTTCACAACGATTTGACTATAACTATCCAACAACAATTGCAAGATCATATCACTGGCCAACATTTGGCCTAAAGGAAGGCCCAGTTTTACAAGGTTCTCAATGTACTCAATAGTATGAAGCACATGATAACTATCTGGATTTCTTTCTACCAGTTGTAGAAGTCAATCTACTTCAAAATCATGGGTATTTGATACCGCATGCGGATCTCACATTAATGTGAAGTTCGTAACTGAAAAAGGGTCGAGAAGACTTGTGGTTCTTATGCATTTCCTGCTCTCAATAGAGCATCATGAGGTGCATGATCATACCACACACCTTCATGGTTGCAAGCATGAGGAATCCTACACTCAGGACATCGACTTGATGCTTCTGGTAAGCATTTTTTCGATCCTAAAGTTGGTTGCTCAGGAATCATTTGCTCAAGAACATACAGCTCTTTCTCGTACTTGAGGACAATCCTCAAATTCTTGTACCAATCTAGAAATTTAATTTCGGATATCTTGTCCTTCTCAAGGACAAATTGCACTAATAAATTATAGTGTTTTATTTCATGGTAATTCTAATTACAGAAACATGCAGAATATCTTGATTATGAGTTATGTCAGTAGCTATTATATTTTTCATGTTGGACATATACAGTTGGCTATGACATTAATTAGTAGTTATTATATATATATTTTTTTCATGTTCTTTTATGTTTTTTCAAACACTTATCCATCAGTATTATGTGATTATTTCAGACAATGTATTTATCATATTATTAATTAATAATAATAATAATAATAATGATATACAATTATAAATTTATTATTATGTGTAATGTGTAATTATTATATACATGTATATGTTTATTAATTATATAATTATATTATATATATAAATATATCACTTTGATCCATTGTTGACTAAGTGCTTTATAGTCAGTAAATGTTTTGTTATGCGTGTTTCATGTTTATGCATGTCGGTTGATGTGTTTAGAATTATATGGTGTTTCTTTCTTGCATATGTTGTAGAATGGGAAGCAAATGGTTCAAGAAGCAGCTTTGACAGCTTTAGCATCAATTGCTGATTCTTCACAGGTGCTTTATCTAGCCAATTTTCTCCGTTGTAATTAGAATGTTTTTATGTGTTATACTTAATAAATAAAAAAATCGTGTTAGCAGGAGCAATTTCAGAAGTATTATGATGCTGTGATTCCTTTCTTGAAAGCTATTTTGATGAACGCAAATGATAAATCTAATCGTATGCTTCGTGCCAAAGCAATGGAGTGCATTAGTTTGGTAGGAATGGCTGTTGGAAAGGAGAAGTTCAGGGATGATGCCAAACAGGTGTGTTGTAATTTTGTTCAGTGTGTTCTTTCTTGTTTTCCTTTTTTTTATTCACATATGTACAACTAGAAGTAGTAATTTTTGCTTCCTTTCTTATAAGCATTGTTCACTTTTGGTATGATAATGTATGGTTTTCACTTTCCTTTACCAGGTCATGGACGTCTTGATGTCACTGCACCAATCTCAATTGGAGACTGATGATCCTACTGCAAGTTACATGTTACAAGTATAGCCCTTTTACTAGTTTTAGGCATAAATTTGAGAATATATGCATTTTTGTCATTCTAATTTAAAAGTCACTTGGCTTTTATGCTGTCAGGCATGGGCACGGCTTTGCAAGTGCCTTGGGCAGGATTTTCTCCCATATATGGGTTTTGTCATGCCTCGTTTGCTCCAGTCTGCACAACTTAAGCCTGATGTGACCATTACATCTGCTGATTCTGATGTTGAATTTGATGAAGACGACGATGACAGGTGTCCTTTCAATTCTAGTTACAGGATTTAGTGTTGTAAGCAATTGATGTACATGTTATCACATGATATGATATGTTTCTGGGTCCATTTTATTTTTCTTTTCACTTCCAGGTGTTCTGGTGTAGTCACTGCCCATGTTTGGGCTTCTACATCTGCGGTACTTTAAAAATGTTTTAGGTCCATTTTAGGAAATGTGAGCTATATATTACTTATGTTAGTTATGTTTGTATGATGACATAGTTCTCAAGGCATCTATATATTAGATCCTATATGATTGTCCATACGCCTGCATTTTTGTGAAAGCAGCTTGTCAGGGTCCAAGGAGTTGTTTTCAGCCTTGGTTTGTAGAAAATGTGGAGGGCTTAGGGCAGTTTAGGTTCAGAATTTTGTGCAATATATGGCCTCTGATATGTAAATAAAACATGAATAAGCACAGAAAAAAATTAATTATAATTTTTACTTTTGAAAATAAAGAAGAGAGATGGATTTATTGATGGTTATATTGATTTGCTTCGAATACTTGGTTTTTTGCTGTTCTTGTTGTAGCATCGAAACAATCACTCTTGGGGATAAAAGGATAGGCATTAAGACCAGTATCCTGGAGGAGAAGGCTACGGCTTGTAACATGCTATGTTGCTATGCTGATGAGTTGAAGGAAGGATTTCTTCCTTGGATTGACCAGGTTGACTTTGTTGTTTTATATTTTATATATTTTATTTGCATTTTCCAGACCAGTGTATTTTATTGGCTAATTTTGCTGAAACATCTAGGTTGCTTTCACATTGGTTCCTCTTCTCAAATTCTACTTCCATGAAGAAGTTAGGAAGGCAGCAGTTTCAGGTATTTTCTTGACTCTTGGATCCAAATCTTCTTCTAGATTGTCTATTTCCACTAGCCGTAATTGATTTTTTTAATGTCACCTATCTGCTTTGTTCATAGCTATGCCGGAACTGTTGGCCTCAGCAAAATCAGCTGTAGAGAAGGGAAAGTCACAAGGACGTGATGAGAGTTACATAAAACAGTTGTCTGATTATATAATACCAAATTTGGTGGAGGCTTTACACAAGGTTAATGTCCTGCCAATTCCTCTGTCTTTTGATGTCCAATCTGTAGTGTTTCTGTGCCTGAGTGCATGTATTTTAGCTGTCTTCCAGGAGCCAGAGGTAGAAATTTGTGCAAGCATGTTGGACGCATTGAATGAATGCATACAGGTTTGTGACATTCATCTATCAGGGTGGTAGATTTGTAACAGTTTTTTTTTTGAAGCAAATTACAATATATTCAATTTTTGCACCTTCTGTCAAATAACTGAGCAAAGGTTGATGACGCATGTTCCTAATTGTTGATTTTTATTTCTCCTTTATTTTTGATTGTTTTGTTTTTAGTTTTTGAGGATTTATTTTCCTCTTGCACGTGTACTATTCTCCTCTCAATAAATCCTTCTCTTATAAAAAAAGAAAGAAGTCCTAATAGCATATTCTCTATCCTGATATTCCTATCGAACTTCCCAACAATCCAGGTATCCGCATACTTGAGGTTTGAGAAAAAAGAATTGGTAATGATCCCCAAATAGCATAACCAAGTAAAATATGGTGATCTTAGCTTTATTTACTTGATTTTGTTTTTCAATTTTTTGTCTGATTATTTAATACTTGTTTGTCCTTGTTTGTTATGTTGGTAATGTCGAAATGGAATTGATTGTTATAGGCAAGTGCAGTCAAGTTATTATGGGTTTTCCATATTGCCATATAAACTTGCATCTGTATAAGATTAGGAACATAATCTCGATCCCAGTCTCTGCCCATATCTGTTCTATCTATTTCATGGTTGGACATGTATGCTATATTGTGTTGTTTTTAAATCTCTTAGCTGTTGTTTATGCCTGATCTAGGATTTGTTTCTCAGGCCTCTGGACCACTTCTTGATGAAAAGCAAGTACGCAGCATTGTTGATGAGATTAAACAAGTCATTACAGCCAGTTCATCTAGAAAACATGATAGAGCAGAGAGGGCCAAGGAAGAGGACTTTGATGCTGAAGAAAGAGAACTACTTAAGGAAGAAAATGAACAAGAAGAAGAACTTTTCGATCAAGTATGTTCAATAATTTGTTTTTGTTATCTGACCGATTTGATTAAATACATTTTCTACCCATGCTGACCCGGCTCTTATTTTGAATCTTGTTCTAGGTTGGTGATTGCTTGGGGACTCTGATAAAAACATTCAGGGCATCTTTCTTGCCTTTCTTTGATGAGCTTTCCTCATACATAACACCTATGTTTGTAAGTTCCTTTCCCTTCCCTCACATTGTATCTTCCCCAGCTGCTGGAATGAGTCTTAGCATGTGTTTAGATTAGCTGTGAAAAATTGATTATTAAGCAATTTTAAGATAATCTACTTCGTTTAGGTTGTGTAAAATAAATCACTGTTATATAGTAACCTACAAAAATGTGTATGAGGTTTTTTTGTATAGTTTAATAATATTTCTTTGGTAGTTAGTTTTGCAGGGCTGAAACAGGAAGAATGTTATTGGTTTCAAAATAATCTAGCAAATTTTTAAATAAGCTTCAAATTTCTAGCATCTCTAAAAATTGCTTATTTTCTTCATAAAGAATATTTTTTTTTGGTTATTTAATCAGGTTTGCCAAACACATCAGATTAAATCCAAAACTGCCTTTTCCCCCCTTCAAAATAACAGCTGTTTCCTTGGATGATAATCATTTCCAAACATGCCCTCAAATATTTTGGTGTTCTTTCTTAGAAGTTCTCTTGTTTTTTCTTCCCCTCTTGGCAATTTCTTCTTTCACCTTTTGTCAAATATTTTTCTTTATCACATTTAATATTGGAGGGAAAATTTTCTTGTCTAGCGATCATATTTTTTGTTTCTATTTAAGGCATCGGTTCTCTTGTTCAGTATTCCCTTTTTTATGTTAAAAATAGTTAAAGAAAAATGAAAAATACTGTGTTGCCCTATTATTACACTACATCCTCCAGGAAATGCTGTTGGATGGGTTTATGTGCCTGTTTACTTGAATATATGTTGGTATTTGGATTCTGTTTTGACTGTTAGTTATTTAGTTAATCCATCTATAGTAGTTTTGCAACTATTCTTTTCTTCGCTTAGATTATTAGCTGCTGGTTAAATAGTGTGGCTTTCAGCAACAGCCTGATGAAATGTTGGTTCAGCTGCCTAAAAGCTTTTGTTTTTTAAGAATGTAAAGCAATCAGCAACTTTACTTATATACTGCCTATAATTTATGCGCGATGTGCTGGATAATTGTAGCTTCTTTAGACACACTTGTCATTCTGTTTTATTTAATTTTTTTATATTGATAATCAATAATCAGGGTAAAGATAAAACCTCAGAGGAAAGGAGAATTGCCATTTGTATATTTGATGATGTTGCTGAGCACTGTCGTGAAGCAGCTCTAAAGTAAGAATCTCCCCCACCGTTCTTTTAATGCTTATGTGAATTGTCTGTAATTTCATGCACAATTATTTATTAATTTATTCCCTTTATTTTGAATGTTATTGTTCTATTTTAAATGCTTTATGTTGTTGCTACAGATATTATGATTCCTACCTTCCATTCCTACTTGAAGCTTGCAATGATGAATATCCTGATGTTCGGCAGGTTTTCCTTTTTTAAAATCAGACTTTATATTAATGTTGTCTATCTACTTCTGACATAATTTAAGTCTCGTTTAACAAAATTAAATGTCATTTCAGGCAGCTGTTTATGGGGTTGGTGTTTGTGCAGAGTTTGGTGGATCTGTTTTCAAACCCCTTGTTGGAGGTTAATTGCTCAATACCATTTGCTAATTTTGTGTGTGCCTTATTATATTGTTCTGCTTAATTCCTCTGATCTATTGCAGAGGCACTTTCAAGGTTAGATGCTGTAATAAGGCATCCAAATGCACTTCATTCTGATAATGTAATGGCATATGACAATGCTGTTTCAGCTCTAGGAAAAATTTGCCAGTTCCATCGTGATAGCATAAATGCAACACAGGTACTTTGCATTTTGGCACTCCAGCTCTTCACTGTCTTTTGAAGTTCTTCTCTTGTTCATTTATCTTGCATGTGATAGGTTGTTATTCATCATTGTCATCATGAGGCGAAAAGTAGGTTGATATGGCCAGCCCAAAAATTGCATCACTTTTATGTGGTGAGGTGGTGCTGCCGCATCATTGAAGTGATGTGGATAGTTGAAAAAATACTGAAATTATGCATCTAATATCAAATCATCACCAAAATAGAACATACGTCAAATACATTAAAATCATAAAGCAATCCACAGGGGGTCCTTTGAATGTCTACTCAACCATATCCTTCTCACTGGAAGCTGAGAATTCTTTTCGGATAGCCATTTAAACACTGAAAATAGGGAGATAACTCAGATAAGAGAAATGAAGGGAAGGGAAATAGGGATAGGAGAGGAGCGGGCAGGTGCTGGCATCCGGTGGGTCATGTGGGCTTCTAGGTGGTCAAGCACAGAAGTTTCTAGGCATGGGTTAGCAGCTTCAGGTGCCTTCAGTGGAGCTTCTGCATTCAGCCTCTTGACCCTGGATTTCTCATGTGCCTTCATTAAGACAATGACAATCAGAATAGCTATGTTGAGAGATTTGTGGATTCTGGACACGCGGGGTATAGGAGAAGCCCCAGTATTATGCTTGTAGCTTCATTCAGATCGATTCTAGTCTCTGCTACACCACATCAATCTG
The DNA here is from genome assembly GCA_035048595.1 of Echinosophora koreensis. NCBI lineage: Eukaryota > Viridiplantae > Streptophyta > Magnoliopsida > Fabales > Fabaceae > Echinosophora > Echinosophora koreensis. The sequence continues at coordinate 5,274,392 of JAPCYP010000013.1, read as the reverse complement.
TTATGGCTTGACCCTCACTTGTATATTTTGTAGACCACTATATGTTTGTGCCACTAGTAGACCTGATAGGCTGATATTAGCACCATTCCGCATATGCCCATAATTGATAAATTTTTTTTTTGAGGACAGGGATGGGATGATATTAATGAGTTGAATTTTCAAGTCATAATTCATTATTACCAATCACTTGTGGTTAGCGCTCTGAAATTTATAGGCTGCAAAAACTGGTTTTTGGACAACATGGGTTGAGTTCCGACACTCATTCTTAAATCCTTGTTGAGAATTTTAGAGCAAAAATCCTCTGCTTGTACCTTTGATTTCTAACATTCATCGTTATTGTTTGGTTAGCAGGTTGTTCCTGCCTGGCTTGGTTGCTTGCCTATAAAAGGTGATTTAATAGAGGCTAAGGTTGTGCATGACCAACTTTGTTCAATGTTTGAAAGGTAGAATTCTGATCCAGAACATGTTAAGCGCTATTTGGCTAATATGCTACCTCTTGTTCCTGTTGCCTATCCATTTGAATTTTAATTATATGCATTTAGACGCACTTGCATTCGATTTCAGGTCAGATAGAGAACTTATAGGTCCCAACAACCAATATCTTCCCAAAATAGTTGCAGTTTTTGCTGAGGTAAAGTCATCATTCTTTTAATGCCAATTCTCTGTTACTGCTGTTAGATGTTGGTTCTTCTTTTTCCCTTCTGCCCTTCTAAAATGTATGTAGTTTGCATCAATTATGGTGTAGATTTTATGTTCGGGTAATGATCTTGCAACTGAACAAACTGCTAGTCGGATGATTAACCTACTGAGGCAGCTTCAGCAGACTTTGCCGCCTTCTACCCTGGCTTCAACCTGGTCATCCTTGCAGCCACAACAGCAGCTTGCACTTCAGTCCATCCTATCATCCTAGTTATTTTGGATTTATTACCCGTTTGTAGTCATGGGATGTCATGGTTGCCCTTTTGGGAAGCATTTGGAGTGTCTTTTTTGACCAGCAGCTGCGTCTGGTTCGTGTGTCTTGATTGCTGAATCCATATTTGGTGATGTAACTTGGCACTTCTGAGGCATGGCTTGTCCCAGAGCGTCGAGTTGTTTGGATGAGAAGCAGAGTTTTGGTATGATTGTGTGTATCGAAGTGTTGGTCAGAAGGAATTCTTTGTGTAGAAGGTATGAACAGTGCGACTCGATCCTGTCTGTGGATGATGGGACAAGGAGCCATATGCTTTACTCTAGGGAAATCGTATAGCATTCTTTTGTTTTGTTTTTCATTTTTCTTTTTGGGTTTTTTGGGAGAAATATAATATATCAGTTTTGGTCGGTCATCCTTGGATGTTGGAAGCAGTGTCAGTTTGAAATGAGGACTTATTGGAAGAAATGAAGTTCAGGAGGAAAAGAAGAAAACGAATAACTTTGGTGGCCGTATAATATACGGTGTTTATGTATAAAATGGGTCGTTAAAGTTATGGGGCTGTTTGATTAATTTGCGCATCCACTCTCTTTTCTTTGAGTTTTGATATTTGAATATCAAAATATAGACACCGTATGTGATACTATATATATTTATTTATATCTCACTTATTTTTTATTATTTTTGTATATATGAATCTTGAAAATATATCAAATAACATTCTTGCTTTTCTTTCCCTTCCAATTCACTGTTGGTAAACCAACTTCCCCGATCCTTAAATTTATTTTTGGAGATTTCAAATAAGAAATAAGGAAAACATGTATATGCATATATCGACTCAAAATAATGATCTTATACACGGTTGAAATTCTGAGTTCCTGCTTTAGATTTATCATTTATTTTCCATGTAACGATAATAATTTCTACATTTATGTATGCAGTCTATCCTTTTGAGGTCAATTATTCAATGCATCAAGATATGTTACGGTGTCTAGTGATTCTATCCAATATCCATCGGCTAACTGTTATTCAGTCAGACAATAAAAGAAGGAAAAAACTGTCATTCATACAGTTTCTCCCCTACACTAAAAGAGGTCAGATAATTTTCTATTGCTTTTATAAAAATTATGAGGGCATTGCTATGGCACCTGCAATAATCAGAGGGGTTTAAAACCTTGGCTCCTAAAACAGTGCTGACATAGACAAATACTCATTAATGATCCAGGTGCTTTTATTTTAATTCTTTGCTGTTTAGTCCTTATCACTTAAAAATAATTTAATTTTAAAAACTTTGCCTAAACCTAACCCCTCTCTCAAATAGCTAGACTCTCCCCTCTCTCAACTCCTCCCTCATCTCACATTCCTTGCTGCCGCCGCCCTTTCCTTCGTCGCCGATGCCGCCTCCGCCGTCATTTCCTCTGTCACACTGATGCTCTCAACCTTAGGTAATTGCTTCTATCATACGAAATAATATGTGGCTAGCCTAAAACTTTAAAGTCATTTATTCTATTTTAGTAAAATATCTTGATATCTTGACATGGAGAAAGTGATCTAGGAATTGAGGGTTTGGTGTGTGAATAACTCTTGTGCAGGATATTCGTTGGGACGTGGAATGTTGGAGGGAAGTCACCGAACGAAGGTTTGAACTTGAGGGATTGGTTGAAGTCTCCTTCACCAGCTGATATCTATGTTATTGGGTTTGTGGTTTCCTATTTTAAAATAATTTGGTTTGTGGTTTCCTCCTCATGGCCACTAAGTCAGGGACATTTCGGTGTGGTGGGCTTACAGTGTATTTCTCCAGAAATTGATCTAATTGCTCTACTTGGTCACCACTGCATATTTGAAGTACATAGAACCAAGTTTATATAGAGATATCTGCAATGAAAGAGAGCGTGCAACTGAACATGTCTTGGGTTTCACTGAGAATAAATTTGAAAGGAGTAAACTGCAATATAAAAAGGTAAAGGGACAAATGAACAATGAAAATGATGGCTGAAATACTTTAATGACATGACAAGCTTATCAGAGTGGCATGAATGTATTGGTCCACGATAGTATGGTTTTAAAACCATATATTTTAACCCTGTTCGCTAGAAATTCTCAAATTATAAAACTTAAGTTCACAGCATAGGAGCTTTAATAAACTAATTAACTAGATAAAAATGATTGAAATGAATGTAATTTTTTTTCCAGCCAAGAAAGTGTAGTTTTAAGAGTTGAAAAATGTGCTTGTCAAAAAAAAAAATAAAGAGTTGAAAAATGTGAGTCCAAATTTAAAGCTTAAACTTGATCTATAGTTAGTAAAATTTTGCACTATCAATAAATTAGAGTTTTTCATATTATTTCAGTAAATAAGTTTTTTAATTAAAAGAACTTTTTGAACAGTTTTGACATGTGTGGCACCATATAAATTGTTGGTAATAGAACATTCAATGTAACATTTTAATTATAGCATTGTCAATGGATTATAGTTCATCAGTATACTCTTATATGTTGACAAATTATAACGATGGTAAAAAAATCTGACTCTTATCATATTAGAGGGGCTCATTAATTTATTAGCGTTTCCACTGTCTGCACTATTAACTGTTTTGGGTATCTACTCATTTCAATTTTTATGAACTAAGACGAACTAGAATAGTTGTAGTAGTAGGTACCGGCAGTATATGTAGGTGGCGAATATTAAAAGCAACCCAAATGCATCATTGACTTATAAGTATGGGCTTGCATTTCAATACAATTTGGTCCTTTTAAAAAATCAAATGACATTAGAATTATATTATTTTTAAATTTCACTATCAACTTTAAAAGGCAGCTAAAGGCTACAATTGATATAAGCAACCAAGGAAACTAAAGGATAAATGATACATAGAAAATTAGAATGGAAGCAGAGTCACTGTTTTTAAAGGGGAGAAAGATTCTCAATGAATCAGAAAAGGCCCCCATTACCTCATTAGTAGTTGAAGCATCATCTCTCAATATCGAACTTCTTCAATGTTATCTTCAATATTCAGTATTGAAAATAAATATTGTTCATATTAAGTGGAATTACGATTCCACAAAAATCCTTAGGCAGTTGCATTTTTCTTGTTGGTAGGTCAGTAATATTTTTCTAGTATCATGGCAATTTCAATTTTCTACTATTTGATCTTAGGTTAAATTAATGTAGATCCCCAAACTATTTGAGATTTTTTAAATTAGTTCCTATATTTCAAAAATTTGTAATTGAATTCTTAAACACATAAAAAATTTGTAGTTGAGTCCCTCGTATACTTTTCCATTAAGGTTTCTTAAGTATCTATTAGGGTTCCATCAAATGATACGTCCACTCGTCATTTGTGAGTCCCTAAAATTTTTGGAAAAATTTAAATAGGTCTTTATACTTTCTAGAAAAATTCAAATATGTCTTTTTACTTTTTGGAACACTACCAAAAAAGTATGCGAGACTCGATTACAATTTTTCGGTGTTCAGAAACCTAACTATAAACTTTTATAGTTAGGTACCTATTTGAAACTCACAAATAGTTATGTGATTTATAGATTAACTAAACAGCTTGATCTTACTAATTAGTTAAATTATATATCTTTTTTGTTTGTCAGATTGTTTAACCTATTTAGAATTATCCATATTATGTACTATTCAATTTTTGGTGAAGCTTAACCTGTTTACGTACCTTTTGCCTTTTTGTTGGTAATATACCTTTTGCTTTATAATAACAAACTTAAAATTCCAAGATTAAACCTCGCAAATTGTTAACATAATTAGTGTATTATTATGCTCTGCTTGTGCTAATATAAACTTAAATATTGGAAAAGATTTTGCAAGATAACATTACCATGCTGAATTGCTAATCTATTTAATATAATAAACTTGTGTCTTTTTCCCGATATCTTTATTCTTGTCCAACGTGAGATACATTGTGAACGTTAGACGCATATAATACTTGTTTTTGTTGTTGAAGGAAACGCATATAATACTTAATTATTAAATTTTTCCTTAATTTCATGATAGAAGAATAAACAAGAAAAGAAAAGCTTCCATCATTAACTTAATTTGATTGCATATAAATTTTTTATTTATTTTTTACGTTAGATAATTGTCTCTCTCAATCAATTAACAAAGAAGACAACGACAATGTCATATGATCATAACCTTTTGGGGATTGGTTGAAGATGGTGAAGAAGAATCAATGAATATCATAAAGGGGAACAAAGGGTTTCTTTGTGACGTGAGGATGGGGTTAGAACTTACAACAAACGCAGCACGCACGATAAGAGATATGTGTGAATTTTTATATTATAATGTGTTCTAGTGTCTAGTAGCCATTTAGGTGAGGGGACAATTGACTTGGTCTACTTTAGTGCCAAGCATGGTTTTAGTCTTTTAGTTTATGGGTGCATCTGAAGGATCATTTTGGAGCCTCCATGTGGCAGCAATTCATGCCTTCAACACCATTCTTTCAACTGTTTGACTTAGAAAAAAGAAGGGAAGAGTGAGGACAAGGACTGGGTACCCCCAACTTTCTTTAACCCTAGCTACCTTCTTGCTTTCTTTTTCCACTTTTGGGGCTTTATTTAGTTGATTAGGTGATTCCATGTTCTTTGCCGTGGCCTTAGGATCGTCAAGTGGGGTTGATTTTTAGTTACATATTCAACCTTTAAGCTATTCTGATTCTCTTAGTGTAAGGTTTCGGTTGAATAGTTAGCTTGCTTTCAATTTTTAGGTTTGTTTACACTAATACTTGTATATGAGTTGAGTACCTCTTATATTCTTAATATATATACACTTTTGCTTATAAAAAAAAAAAAAAAAGAGAAGTCGCTCGTATTAGTTTCTCCCAAAAACACTTCTATCCTTTCAACCTCATGTTTCCAAATACACACTATGACCATTTCTAGATATAGGGTTGATGGGTCAAGTCATATACTACCAGTACTTTCTATGACTCTCTTTGGAGGCTGCAGCAACAGTTACACCATGAACACTGTCTTTGTAAGTCTTAGGAATGACATTTGTGATCTTTATTGGGAGTTTAATGTTTAATGTTTGATGATTACGTTAAAAGTGTTGACGATGGGCTAACATCCTTCTTTGACAAGGCTTAGATGAGTCGGAGTCAGAACGAAATATGGCGTTGACCGCAGTTTAGCTTTAAGGAAATAAAGTTACATAATTAATCACTAACAACTATATTTTTGGCCTAACAATTAAATTTTTGGCCTGATGATAAATACTTTGATTCTACAAAAAAGAATCATATATTTAGCAGGTGTAACTGCTACTATAAAAATTGAAAAAAAATTAAAAATACTCTTTTATCATAATTTAAGAGAATTATATGTTACAAAATGAAATTCAATTATGAAAAGTGAGACAAAGGACAAAATTTTACCCTAATTTTATTTCGTATTTGTTTAAAATCATATTGCTTTTGAGAGAAAAGATTACAAGTATGACTAAAACTACAGTAAATTGATTCTCTTTTGGAGCATGAATCCAAAGCTTGACTCTTTCAGTAATGCAATGCATACAAACGACAACTATAGGAGCGGTCATTCTGTTCAAAGTTAGGGAGCATTTGAATTTGATGGGTAACTTGTCTCCATCATGCAAAATTTAAATATTCTTTTTAAAAACTAAACAATTAAACACTCCCAAGAAGATGTGCATGTAATATATTAACCCCACTTGCTTGTTGAAAAGCTTAGCAACTTTTTCATACATATATATAATCTCACACCTTGCAAACAACAACATCAACATTTAAGGAATAATAGCCTTCCACTTTCATAGTGAGCTGAAGAAGTTCCTAATCCTCTTTGTCCCTTTTTGATATTACCCTCATAATTTCTATTACTCAAATACCATTAATTTCTTGAACAACTTGTGATATGGAAATTCAATTCCAACAGCCAAACTTGCAGCATAAAAAAGCTAGCATTTCAGTCACCAACAAAGGAGGTAAATTCAAAGGGAGAAACAGAAACAACAACACAAACAAATTTGTTGGGGTGAGACAAAGGCCTTCAGGAAGATGGGTAGCTGAGATCAAAGACACAACTCAGAAGATAAGAATGTGGCTTGGCACATTTGAGACAGCTGAGGAAGCAGCCAGAGCTTATGATGAAGCCGCGTGCCTTCTTCGCGGATCGAACACTCGCACCAACTTCATCACTCATGTCTCCTTGGATTCTCCTCTTGCTTCTAGGATTAGAAATTTGCTTAAAAACAGAAAGGGTGCCAAACAACAACATGAAGAAGAGGTTGATGCATCATCTGAGGCCCCAAGAGCCAACACCACAAGCAGTGCTAGTGCTAGCACTAGTACTAGTACTAGTACTAATTCAAGCAATAATAATAATGACAACAATGATAACTCTCTTTCTAGTGTGACAATTCCAAACAAACAGGTGTTTGATGATCCTTATAAACCTGATTTGAGCAGCTGCAGGGTGGAATCTGATGAGTCAGGTCAACAACAATCCAATCATTCATGGGATTTTGGACAATTCTTCGATCGTTTTCCTTTTGCTCAAATGTTGGATATACCAAAGACTGATGATGGCCTGATTGATAACCCTAGCTTGGAGCTTTTAGAATTTGAAAGGATGAGAGTTGAAAGACAAATATCAGCTTCACTCTATGCAATTAATGGAGTGCATGAGTACATGGAAACTGTTCAGAACTATAATGAAGCTCTATGGGATCTTCCACCCTTGTGCTCATTGTTCTGTTAAACTTGAAGGTCTACATAATATCCTGCAAATATTTCTTCCCAAGGTCTTTACAGTGTTTTTTTTTTCTTATAATGGAAACATGAGGGGGGAGTGTATGATCTAGTATAGATTGAAATATTACTATAACATAGCTTTTGTTGTGAGATATAATTATGTTTTTCTATCTGCCTTCTAAATGTCAGCAGGAATATCCATGAGTTGCATTATCTTCTTGTTTGAGGGAGCCCTTTTTCAATCACTATTATGTAAAAAAGCCTAAGCATTAATTTCCTCTTGTGCACACCCCTTTTATCTAATATAAGGCTTGAAGTTTTATTTCTATCTTATCTTTCTAGGAATATGCCAGTGTGAAAATCTAGAATTTGGATTTGGTGGCTAAGTAAAGCAAATTGGAATCTTGGATCGTACTGCCAAAATCAAAATGACTATTCACGTTGCTTAACATGGATTAACAGTAGAATTACACACCCTTGAAATTTCATTCATACAATAAAGAGGCGAGTACTATGCTTACTATATTAATAAATTAATAAATAAATAAAAAGAGGCATCCGTATCTTCTCAGATTTTGGTCCAATGATTGTGCATAATTCATGCCTTTTGATCATCTGCATTGGCCATGATTATTTATCTCAATCATGGCTACATAAACTATCACAGGAATGAATCTTTAATTTATTTTGACATTAAGGGATATGATAGAGATTATATCACTCACCACTTCCAACGATATGGTAACATCTTGCTCACAGTTCAAAGACATCATTTTCATTTGGCCTACCTAGTGGACCCAAAAGGTTTTTTTTTTATATTCTTCTTTCTTAATCCTTATCCTTCCTTCTCTTCCATTTGGCTCATGAAGACTGCATTGAGACATAGCTATCAAGAAGGGTCCTCTAAAACAACCAACTTAATATTACCAATGGCTAAACTCTGAAGTAAGGACTAAAAATAGTTCTTGGTCTTTGTATCTAAGAATGTCTCTTGTTCTCTGAGTTGCAAGAAGTGACAAATCCCATGGGAATGGGAAGAATAATAAGTTCTGTCAAAATCTCAAAAGAAAAGAAACTAGCTCCTAGTTAGTACCCAAAAAATGAGGGAAAAGTCAAGTTGAACATGTCAAATCCGATAGATACTTGACACAACTGAACATTAGTGCCTGGTCCCAGGTATGGTCTTGGATTAACCAAAAAACTAAAATGAATATATTACTTGAGAAAGAACTTGCAATGACAGAGGAGTCAAGAAATTTTGACCAAACATGAAGTTATTCAATAACCAAAAGAGGCTTGCTTCATGCTATGTAACACCACTATTATATTATTCATGCCATGGCAGACTTCCAAGATGTTCAATACAAATGGTAGGAGTAGGACTTATTCTTACTTCCATTCTCCTTTTCCCTTGCTCACATGGGGTGGATCACATGGTGTATTTTCCACTCATGATAACAACATCATGTAAGCAATCTATAATCCCACTATAAATACTTGCTGAGATTATTTGTCCTAGCTAGCTTTGAACAAGGCAAACCTCCCTCATCACAACAATCACCAATCCCCTGTTTTTACCTGCTTATTACTTCCCTCCACAAATAATACAAAAGAGTGTAACAATGAATCAGCATAGTGGAAAACGTCCCCCAATCAAAGGAAAAAATGGGACCAAAATGAAGCAATAAAAGGACAACGTAAGGTTGGAGTGAATAGTAAGGTAGAAAATGATCATGTATCAGTATTAAACATATTGCGCTCAAATACATCACCATCTTCCACCTGATTGGAATCAAGTGAGTTCCAAGTGGATATGTGGGTTAAAGAAGCCACAAATTTTGCCTCACATTTTTCACAAAGGGATAAAGTGAGAACTTTATAAATGACTAGACCACAAACTTATTGTTTTAAGGTTTTGTGTTGCCTATTTCCACTGTTTTTGTTTCTTTTTAAGTCCATTGTTTCAGTTCTCCCCCATATTTTGCCATAAAATTACTGATGTCCAACCAATTTTCATTTTTTCACTCAGATCACAGAAGAAAAGTTACAAAATAATTATGTTGAAAGTTCCTTCTATGGTTTTGCTGCACAAGAGCTATGGTTTCTATATTGCAAATACAGTGAAATAACAAAGTGGCTAGTTTTATGATAAATCTGCAACATATGCAGATTCATAGAGAAAATAGAAGTAAAAATGTATATAATCTTAGGAAGTAAGAGAAAATGGATAGGAAAAATATACAAATTCTTCTTAACTGAGTTTGACCATTAGATTTCAACTTTTGGAGGAAAATACACTTAAAAACTGGTTGGAAATATGCAGGAAAGGAGGAATCTCAGTCCTAGCACCCAGCTCTCAATGAAGCGCCCGGCTGGGACAGAATGCAACAAAACCAGCGCCCAGCGCCAGGATATAGCTCCCAGCGCTAGCGAGTAGACAGAAGACAAAGGTTTCAGTTTTCAGGCCAGCGCCCAGCACTGGTGGTGGCGCCCAGCGCTGGGTCCGTTTTTCTGAGACTATAAATTCGTGCTGTGACAGTTATTTGGGGACTTTTGGGATCATTTTTGAGTGCGAGGCAGTTACATTTCAGAGTGTTTCGAGATTCCTTGGTTGTTCAAGAGCTTTTGGAAAGGAATTGAAGAATCCATGGCTTCTCCACCTCAAATCTCATCTATTCCATCTAGCTTTCAATTTCTAGCTATGAGTTTCTAAATCTCTTAGGTTAGGATAGGATGAACTCAATTGGATCTTGATGTAAGTTCGTTGTACCTATGATTTCAATTCAATTTCGTTCAAATAGAGCAATCTCTTCTATGCTTAATGCATTTCTTTGACTGGCCATCTTTGAAATTGATTGAATGTGTGAATGCATAATTGGAAAATTAGTGTTCATGCTAGATTTGCAGTAGATTGCTATTGTAATGTCAATTCTAGGAATAGAATTTCATTGCAATACATTCCTATGAGTCTCTTACTTAATGTTTGTGCTAATCTTGCATCACCTAAAGAATTAGGGTTCTTGATTGGTAACAAAAGGGGATCACCTAAGGAATTAGGGACAAACCTAAATTAGTGACTCGAATGTCAATTGAATTGAATTGAATTGAAGTTAGGGTTTAACAAGGTTACATTAGGTGAAAATTGAGGGATTCCGATTCCTAACTGTCTTAAATTCCTTGATCTCATTCTAATTGTTCATTTTTCCATTTACTTGATTGTGTGGTAAAGAAGAAAATCCATTTCATTCATTGTGACAGCATTTAGGATAAAAATCCAATTACTCTTTTGGAGCTATGAGTTGTAAGGGTTCAAATATCGATTGCTTAGTTTACGTTGTTACTTGATCACAATCCTCGTTGGGACGATACTCTACTTTCACTTTATTACTTGTGACGACTTGGTGCACTTGCCAAATCATCAACATTTTACACAATAACCAAGTTATCCCTGAAGTTCTTTTGTTATCTTTTAGACATATTACCACTGCAAAAGATAAAATAAATATGTAATTTCTTCAAGTAATGGCAATTTGCAGCATTCCTACCATGCCATTTATTTTCCTTTGCACACAAACAATCAAGTGATTCAATATTACAAGTAAACTACCATTGTAGATAAGGAAAGCAAGTGTCTCAACACTTCTTCATCTTGATACAATCATAAGAACAAATCTAGCATACAACAGAAAGATGCTTAAACTCAAGGGACAAGGACAGACATTACACAGCCAGATATACAAAACAAAGAAAGGAAGGGAGATGTAAGTAGTTGGTGATGAAGGATTTATTACTTTAGGATTCAGTAACCGTCTTCGCCTTCTTCTTCTTGATCTTCTGCCCCAACTTCTTCATAGTCCTTTTCAAGAGCAGCAAGATCCTCCCTGGCTTCTGAGAATTCACCTTCTTCCATTCCTTCACCCACATACCAGTGGACAAATGCCCTCTTGGCATACATGAGATCAAACTTGTAGTCAATGCGAGAGAAAACCTCAGCGACAGCTGTGTTGTTGCTTATCATACAAACTGCACGTTGCACCTTCGCAAGATCACCTCCTGGTACCACTGCTGGAGGCTGGTAATTGATACCACACTTGAAACCAGTAGGGCACCTGAAATTAGTCATCAAATTCACTCAATCAGATTTTGTGAATATGGAAAATTCCAAAGAATGTGTAGCAGTCAGTTCAGATCTTTCCATCTCATTTTTACCTCTTCATATTAGACAAGGTCTTAAGAAGTAACTTGTTTTGCTCCACTAGTTTATAGTCTATCCATTCTTTCAACAATTAAAACTTTTTTTCTTTTTATTTTAGAGGGAAATATTCAAACCAAAGACCTAATGAGCCCCATACCAACATGCACCAAGCTCACTGTTGAACCTGATGCTTCTGAGAAAAAAGACACCCATAATTAGGACATTTCTTCCTAAATTCAGTTTAGAATCTTTAGATGTTTCAGTCAATTATCTAAATTGGCAAATAAAATGCTGGTTTTAATTTTGCAAATTGAAAATAAGAGCAGTTATAAGAATTCACACATCATTAAAGCATGTCTAAATAATAATTAAACAACTACCTTTAGTTACTACATAATAGTATCATAAACAAGCATAACCTCAGCATTTAAATTGTTTAAAGCTTAATTTCAATGTATTCTAGCTAAGATCATCTGAAAACACGTATCTCTGCTCAATCAATCAAAAGAAATACCAATATATAAGGAACTATTAACTGATAATAAACTGATAGTAGAAAGTATCAGTTAGCTAGAATTGCAACATAATGAACAAAACCATTAGATAAGGAACATAAACTAAATTAACACACATAATATATGAAATTCCAAGGAAGTCTACTTACCAGTCAACAAATTGAATTGTTCGCTTTGTCTTGATATTTGAGACAGCTGCATTTACATCTTTCGGCACTACATCTCCACGATACATCAGGCAGCATGCCATGTACTTCCCATGTCTTGGATCACACTTAGCCATCATACTTGATGGCTCAAAAACAGCACTGGTGATCTCAGGAACTGATAGCTGCTCATGGTAGGCCTTAGCAGAAGATATTACAGGAGCATAAGACGAAAGCATAAAATGGATACGAGGATATGGCACAAGGTTAGTCTGAAACTCAGTAATGTCCACATTAATTGCACCATCAAATCTCAATGATGTGGTCAAGGAAGAGATAACTTGAGAAATCAGACGATTTAAGTTGGTGTAAGTTGGCCGTTCTATATCAATTGATTTTTTGCAGATATCATATATTGCTTCATTGTCCAAAAGCACAACCACATCAGTGTGCTCAAGAAGAGAATGAGTGGAAAGAACACTGTTATAAGGTTCAACAACTGCAGTAGATACCTGCATGTTAAACAATACCATCATCATAAGGGCATTCCATATGGATACTCGTGAATAGTTTAGACATATAAACGATAAGCAAAGCATAAAACATGAATTAAGTAAACCAAGAAGCAGGTATACCCAGATGAATGTAAATCAACAAATGAGAAAGTATCTCTAGTACTATTAGCCAACAAGGTATACCTTTGTGGCAATGTTACATCATATCTTCGAATGTACAAAAGAAACACAAATTGGGACATCCTATACTATATATGACTGAATTTGTTTTGAGTATTGACTAGGCAGAAATATATTTCTTACAGGAATATTATCCTGGATAAATAGCATACAAGTCAGAAGATGGTATAAAGTTAACAAATGTTTGATCCAAAGAAACATAATTCGCTCAGTTACCTTGCGAATGGCAAATTGGTACTTGCATACCAATTCGCGGTACTTTGATGCTCCAAGAACATTTTACTTTCATTATTATTTTATAATAATTGAAAATACCTGAGGAGAAGGATAGATGGTGAAGCCAAGTTTAGACTTCTTCCCATAATCTACAGACAATCGTTCCAAAAGTAATGATCCCAAACCAGAACCAGTGCCACCACCAACAGCATTGAAAACCAAGAATCCTTGCAAGCCAGTACAGTTGTCTGCTAATTTTCTGATGCGATCAAGGCATAGTTCAACAATTTCTCTTCCAACTGCAGCATAGATAGATACACAATAAGTGGCACTATCCAGCTAAACAGTGAAGAAAAATAGCCGAGGTTGACCTGCATTAGAAACTGACTTACCAGTGTAATGTCCCCTTGCAAAATTATTAGCAGCATCTTCCTTGCCAGAAATTAATTGCTCAGGGTGAAAGAGTTGTCTGTAAGGACCAGTCCTTATTTCATCAATAACACTAGGTTCTAGATCAACAAATATAGCCCTTGGTACATGCTTTCCAGATCCAGTCTCACTGAAGAAGGTGTTAAAAGCATCATGTGCAACGCCAAACGAGGTATCACTGCAAGCAGAAATAAAACAGCATTAGTTATGAAAAAAGAAAACGGAGAAACAATTAGATAGGATATGTTAAAAATCGGGTTCTAGTTTCAGGGTAATGAGAAATTAGAAGGTTAAAAAGTTTTGAAATCTAATTATGAATTTGGGCTCCAAATTGTTTTATATATTCTAAGACCCCACTCAAACTCCACAACAAATCAACCACATGATTTAACAAGTATACAAAATATGAACTATGAAGAAAAGTAGTATAGAAATTCTACTTTTGAAGTTTCAAAGGTGGCCAATTAAAAGTTAATAATAGAAATGGGAGCAGGGGATGGAGTAGCAATCATCTAATAGGATAAGGAAACTCAAATAGAAATAAAAACAAACAAATTAAATTATACTAGAAGAATCCACCATAAGGTTCAAAAATTAAGTTTACACATACATCATACATGCTTCAGAAATATAACTACACCATATTTAGCAAGATTTTGATCCAAAATGAAGAGATATTCCTAGATTTCCAATTTGGCAGCTTAGGTTTAAGGCTTTTAGAAGAGTGCTAACCACTCATTACAAGCAATAGCCTAGGACAATGGAATATGCTGGCCTATTTAACATACAGCCATCTCAACAAAGTTCACTCAGCAATTGATGGACCTTTTATATGCAAAAATGTGAAATAAGGGATTCTTATATGCAGATATAGCCTTACTACATGATTATTCCATCACCTTTTTAAGGATCTAGAGGATATTATCCCACCTATGTGCAGATGATAATAGAAAAGTTTAAATTGAAGAAAGCTAATTATGGGATATAATTAAAACGAGAAGAAAACTATTTATTGAGAGATGAAATCTCTTTTCATGTCCACATAAAGTTTCTGGTAGTGAGGTACAAAATATATGGTAAATCTTTGATTCTCTTTTTTTTTTTAAGATAAGCCAAAGGTATATAAGATAGAGTACAAGGGGTACTCAACCCATATACAAAGAAAGAGCCAATTACAAGCCATTCGGCCCAATCCTGAGAACAGAAAAACAGAGAAAAAAACAGTAGCCAAAACTGTCTAACAAGAACAGGAAAACAGAGTTTTTATAGGATATGACTTTGATTCTCTTAGCAGCCAAATCTTTGATTCTCTTAACTTGATCAAATACCAAGCCTATCTTGCTAACTTTTTCCCCTTCTGTTGCTTCTTTTCTTTTACTCATAAAAGAGGGAGCTAATGAAATCCCTTACTTGTAATGGAACCATAGCATCATTCAGATATGTCAACTACATGACTAAACATTACAAAGATTCCAAATCCATTTATTTTATCTTTTCATGAGGGATGCTAGTTGCTATAGCCTAATATGATTTTTTTAAGCATGTTAGTATATAACTCAACAAAATGACCATAGCAATTATTGGAGAATATGTACATAAACATGACATGTTCAAGGTTATTATTTTTATTTAAACCCCAGCTTACAAACGACCCCCCATTATGAAAAAACAACAATAATAACGACAATAATGATGATGAAAACCCTTAAAGGCACATTTTGAAAGATATTAAGCTTAAGGATTGCATCGTCCCCTTGAGTCAGCTCGGTTGGCTAAGCTGCAGGACATGAACTATAAGTGTGTGGGTTTAAAGTTTAAACACTGTATATGAGCTCTGCTCCCTTTCCCATTCCCTCCCCCCTCCTCCTATGAGCCTCCCCTTGGGCAAAAAAAAGTCCAAGGATTGCATCTAACTGAGCAAGTAATTGCAATCAAGGAAACAAATTGAAAAAAGGCAGAATACCTAAAAAAATAAAAACAATTCTATAATGATATAGAACCCAATGCAGCATTCATGTAAACAAAACATAAAGCAACATTGATCATATAAAACATTACCTGGGATTCAAGCCATCAGGTTGAATTCCATGCTCAAGGCAATACAGCTCCCAACATGAATTCCCCACCTGAATTCCAGCCTGTCCAATATGAATACTCACTATCTCTCTCATCTTCTGTCTCTAAGTTTCTTTTCTGCAATCCTATGCTTCTCTATGTGTTGCAATAAAAATCACAAGGAAGAGGAAAGTGCAAAGGAGAGAAAACAATGAAGAATCTCTTATACTTTATTTTAATATTCTAATTTGACAGAAACACAATGAGTTAAAAGGAAGGTCAGAGAGTCAAATGGTAGATTTAACAGTTGATAGAAGTATTATTAAAATTTTGGGCCACGTGTTGTTAAATATTTAATGCAGACCCATTATTTGGCGCCATCAACTGCTCAGTAGTGGGGTTGAAGGGTCCATGCTCATGGTCGGTTTTCTAACATAACTGTGGGACCACATGTCCTTATCTTCTTTGCTGTTCTTTCATGTCTTAGCACATAACATGCACATGCAGAAAGATATAGATGTTCTTCTTCTTTCCTGAAATATCTTTGTCTATTATTGTGCACAAACACTATCTTTCACTCATGACTCATCTTTCTCCTTTGAGAGTCTGCACTATTACAGCTGTTGACGTTGCTTTCTTCCCTTCCACATTTTTCTCAATAATTATGACTGTTAAGTCAGATATTTTTATATAAGCACTTGAGCAGTAACAGATTTTTTTATTACATCTTGGATAGGATAATACTGAGACAATAATTGATAGTCTCACGAAAAAGACCCGACATAATTGATAGATAATTGAGTTTTGATCCTTGTAATTTTACAAATGGATAAATTTGGTCCATAAAATTCCAATTGTTTAAATCAACTCATTATAATTTTACAAATAAGTGATTTTGGTCCCAATAGTTTCACAAATGTGCTCTCAACGTGACACATAGGGCTCTCGAGGACGGGGAGTGATCACCGGTGCAAGAAGGCACGGATAATGAGCGGCTCCTGGCAGGCTTCTAGGCGGAGGGGCACATGCATGAATGAACCGATTACACATCGGAATGAGAGGGATAGACTGTATAGGTATGAGACTATACAGTTGAGGATGGCTTATATGAATTGATTAATACTACCTATACTAACAAGATGCATCTTCTTTTTGGGAGTCCATCACTTAAGAACTACATAGTTACCTGTGAAATTTTCCCAGGAAGCGTGTGAGTGAGGATAAGACCACATTCCGTGATCCTTAAACTCACTGCAATTCTTTTTTTTTTTGGTTTAGCGCTCTTTAGTTTTTAGTTTTACGGTTCTTTTTCGACTAATTAAATAAAATTAATTCTATACTAATTTCACGTTACAAAGGGTTAATCAGGTTAACAATCCTCATTTAAGTATTGGATCATAGATTGACGGCAAGATTTCATTTGTTTGATTTTGAAATTAAAGGGATTTGATTTGAACATTAAAACTAGATGGACCAAAATTATTTATTTGGAAAACTATAGATCGATTGAAAGTATAATTAAGGCTAAATTAAAATAAACAAAAATATTGAGTTAAAAATAAATATTTGTGGACTAGACTTTAATTGATGGGTGGTATGGATGCTTATGTTTGTAATGATTGAATTGATTGAATTAATGTGCAAAATGCTTACGTTTGTACTCGTCGTTTTATTGCTGCACTTATTTTGTGTGCTTACTAATAATTAGTGATAAAAAAACTTTCTTTTCCCCTGTTTAATTTTGGTTTCTCATTAAAAGGAAAGAGCCTTTTCTAACCAAATAGCAGAAAAACAATCATAACAAAATATATTACTATCTGGTCCTGAGGATTTCAGAGGAAATATTCGGGAATCAGAAAGTTCTTGTCCATGCAGTTATGTACTCGTATAGACCGATTTCACTGTCTACTGCATCATTTGTGGGAACTTAATTGAGTAAATGATATATGGAAGTAATCTTTGATAGAGTTGCTTATGTCTTATTATGTTACCAGATTACTTTTTATTTTATTCTACTTTAACCAGCTACCCAGTCCAATGATGTCTAAAAATTTCACTATAAATGAGTTTCTCTTACTGAATCTTTATTTATATTTATATTTGTTTTCAATCTCCTAATAAAGATAACTAGATGCAATTCTTTTTCACTTTTCTCGATCTTTTTTTTTATTGAAGGTTCTTATATAAAAATTGATTGCAATTGTCCTTATACGTGGATGTCACATCATCCTACTCCATTGGTGCAATCTAGCAAGAACATACTCTTATTTTTAAGAATTAACTAAGAAACTACCATTGAAATTACTCTAAAAGCATTTTTAAAATTCACTATTTTGTTATTTTTATATTCAATTCCTATGCTAACCTTTTTGGGAAAAGAGAGAGAAGCTCATTTTCCCATGGAATAAGCTCTTCTAAAATAACTCGTTTTTTAAGTGAACAAACAATGGTATATCTCTTATTAGATCATATAGTGAGTTTAGATGTCAATATACTTTATCAAATTAATGATAGATACATTTTTACTTACTCATTTTAAAGACTTTAGAAGGGTCTTATCCTCTTCCTATAACTACTTTCTCCCTTAGTTTTTTTCCCCCTCAAAAGTGTTCAAATTTTTGGTCCCAAACCTTAGCATCAAGAAGTCATTTTGAACCCCGATTATTCAAGTCAACCAGGAGGACTCATTTTATAGGATAGCTCTCTCAACGCCTAATTTTTTCCACTCACATGAGCTTGAGATCTTACTTCAGGGAAATCGATCAAGCTCCTTGCCTCTCAGACAACCAAGCATTGATTATGTAGGTGTACAACTTGAGTATAAAAAATAGGTGTAAAAATAAGAAAACTCGTGATTTTGGTTAAAAAAGTGACACTTATGGATCCCTGATCATATAATTGGGCCCTTTTGGTAGGACACCATTAATACAACCATGAAGTTGTATTATATATTCCTTGTGCCCTCGATGGTGGATGCTCGTACCATTCTTCTATGTCATGTCACTCTCCATGTAAGAGTCCACTTCACTCTCCCTTTGTCCACAATTCTCACAAGTCTCAAAATCCCAAATCGTTCCTTCTTAGTGGTGCCTTTCGCTGTGCATTCACCTTGATCAACCCACCAATGCTAGTCCCTTGTCAATGAGAGACTACTTTCCCTATTCATTCATGTTTGCATGTTCTCTCCTTCACTGAGGTATAGACACACAATGTGCTCCGAAATCACTCCCTAATTGTATTCTGATTACCTTCTTGTTGTTATAGGGTTTGTTTGGGGATTGTTTATTAGGTTATTATCATTTTGGGTTTAGGATTTAGTTTATCATTTCGTTGTTGTTTATCATGCAGAAATGGTTGATCCAAATTTGAAATAGAACTGCATCATAATGGTCAATTTTTGAAAGGCAGATTTGATAGTGGATACATAGGTGGTAGGACCACGAAAGGCCTTGAGTTTGACTTGGACCACTCGTCACTCCAAGAAATTACTATTATACATGAAGGAGCTGGGGTCTGGTTCTGACTGCATGACAATGCCTGAGTTTGTGTTGAGTACAATTATTACAAACACGGATATGGGATTGAGCTCATTTATAATTAATGATCCAGATTATGTACCTACTGAAGATGACATTGAATATGAAATAGGTTTTGATGATAGCAGTGATGATAGTATCGTGGAGGTTAGATTTGATGACAACGCTAATGATGGTGACCATGAAGATTATTTTGAAGCTGATAATCATGTCAAAGAACCAAGTCAAACTGAAGAACATCAAGCAGAGCCCCAATTTTTAGCAACAAATTCAAATACCAATCAAGCTAAGACTTTAATCCCCACTGTTGTAAACAATGACAATGCTGAAATTCCAAATGGATTTGAATCTGAAACTCTACATAACATGGATAGATCTTCAGATGATGAGCAAAGCAACATTAGGTTCATATATATAATCCTGCAGGGATGTGCACGAATTACAAGTGGAAAGTGAGGCTTGCATTTACATATCATTGAATCAATTCGAAAGAGGCAATGAAGGAATGGATTTTATTGAATCAGAGGGATATAAGGTATGTGAAGAATGATAAGATAAGATGTAAAATGAAGTGCATAGGGGAATCTTGTAAGTGGGTTGCCGATGTCGGCAAATTGGATAATTCATTAACTTATAGGCTTTAGACCTATAAAGGAATTCACACATGCAACAAAACCTTTAAAGGTTATTTAGAATCTTCAAATTGGTTTGCAAATTGTCCAACACGATGAGGCTGGATGACAGGAAGAAACCCTCTCATGTTATCTACAATTTGATGGAAAACTAAGTATTTCAGTTTCGAAGGCGTATTGGGCAAGGAGAAAGGCAATTATAAGATTAGAAGGAGAAGTTGTTGACCATTATAATAGTATATGGGAATATTGTGAGGAGGTTAAAACTAAAAATACAAGATGTACTCTAAAAGTGATAGTGGATAGACTTTCTCTAACACATGAGCCACGTTTTCAAAGGGAAGATATTGCCGAAGCCTAAGAAGAGGTTGGATGGAAAGGTGATTCAGTCAAGAAACTAGACAACTAAGTGGGTTGGACAATTCAAATTTAAGGTGGCACATGCCTACAAGACTATCTCTAAGAAGTTTTTTGTTGACTTGCAAAGTAGAAGTTGTAGCGGCAAGTTATGGGAGCTAACTGGCTTGCCTTATAGGCATGCTTGTAGTGTCATTTTTTTTTCAAAGGTGATAAAATTTGGAGGACTATATCAGTAACTTCTACGTACCCTTGCTGCTTACATAGCCTGCTACAATCCGGTGGTGAACCCAATAAATGGGGAGAATCTATGGCCAACCATGAACATTACCAAGATTCTCCCCCGACACACAGAGTCACGCCTGGCTAGCCTACAAAACTGAGAAGAAGGGAGCCTAATGAGAATGCAAGTCAGTCAAAGCTTAGGAAATTTGGCACTATAATAAAGTGTTCAAGATGCAAGTAGGTTGGCCGCAACAAGACCACCTACAAACAACTACCTTCTATTGTAGCTTTTAGGTCTGCTAGTGATATTGGAATGTGCACATGCTTCTGGTCCATAGTGATATTGATGGTGCTTTTGCAACTAGATCTACTGGCACAAATATGATTGGATTTGTTGTTGGTCCAACTGTAATTGGATCTGATGGTGCAAATATACCTGCATATGCTGCTGCAAATGAAATTGGATCTGCTATTGTTTCAAATGTTGGTCATGGTTCTGGATCTATACATCCAAGTGTAGCAAGAGGTAGGGGAGGAAGATGGAGAGGCAGATAGATTTTCACAGCCCTGATCTACAGTTCCTACCATCATAGCTTCGGGTTTAAGAAGACCAAATCTAGCAACTAAGAAACAAAATATTGCTTCACTTGAGACAACCAAGGCATCTCAACCATCACCAAACAATCAATGAATATAGCTATGTAGGAGACCTTCTCTTTATAAAGATTCCGTCAAGATAACATTTTAGATAGAATATGTAAAGTGACCATAATGTCTGGGACCAATCGTTTTGGAAGTTTAGCTTTTTGGTTATGCTAATGGATATAAAACAAATTTATTATATATCAGACCTAAGTTTTTAGGATTATAGTATGGGACCACTGCTAGCTTTTGGTTACATTTGCTTTGTTGGTTCATCGTATATAAGTTACAACAATTGTCCATTTTGTAACTTCAATTTAGGGACACTAATGTGTGGCTAAAAATATAACAAATAATACTTAAAAAGACCAAACCATTTAACTAACTAATAATAGAAATCCATTACATGATAGGAGGATAAAATCACATCACATACATAGCCTCTACACCTTTATTTACTAATAGAAAACCCCTAACTTAACAACATAAACTATGCCTGAAATGAAGACAACCTTAGAACACCTTCACACTTAACATAAGGAGAAAACTTAGTTACAATTCCATAGGTATATTAGGTGTTGTTTTCCAATAGGATTAAAACATGTATAACAGCTCACACACATGTTATGTTTTCATTGATAAGCTATTAAACACGTCATAATCCTATTGGGAAACAACGGATTTGGATTTGGTGCAGTGGGAAAAATCCCGCATTCACGCAGTTGAGGAAATCCAAGGGTTAGGACATGATGTTTAAGCTTTTTAATTAATATTTTTATATATTATAACAAAATTTGAAGGGTTGAGATTTAGTGCAGTCACTTGTGACTGCACCAAATCCGGATCCGGGAAACAACACCTAATGTAACTATGGAATTGCACCTAAGTTTTGTCCTGACATAATTGATAATTTTAAATAGAAAAGTCATTGCACTAAATACACAAAAATACCAAAACAACATCTTGTATTTTTCCAGCTTCCCATTTCAGCTTGTAATGTCTTTATTCTTTGTTTTTGTAGCATCCACATTATCCTGCTTCTCTGACCAAGTGGATCTTCAATCCAATAAAAAAAAAAAATCCACAATTACTTATCTACATCTTTACAAAATAAAATCAATAAAAATGAAGAAAATACCAAAAATTTGTATCATTACAGGAAAAACACATCACTAACGGTAGACAAACCTTCTAATTTAAGCATCTAGTATATTTTCTTATGGGGTTCTTGTCTATCTTAGAGGTTAATAGAAGCACTGGATTACCACAATGGGTGGAACATGACCTCCGAGACATTGTGACAGTAAGAGTAACATCGACAACAAGAAAAAAGGACGAAAATGCACCGTGAAGCAACCAAAATAGGAAGCAGCGAAAGAAAAAGGATATGCAATTGATAGATGGGAAGAAAATGGATATAGCATCCCAGGCTTCCTTCTGGATTGACGACAGTCCCCAAAAATCAACTGGGTCTTCTCGGCTTGCTTTGTCCTCACTCACACACTTTCTAGGGAAACTTCTCAGGAGGTCACCCATTCCAGAATTGCTCCAAGTCAAGCACACTTAACTTTAGAGTTCTTAAGTAATGGGCACCCGAAAAGAAGATGCATCTTGTTGTTATGGGTAGTACCAATCAATTTTTTTTTAAGTTTCTCTCAACTACACAGTCCTATACCAGCACAGCCTCAGGATCCCATCAACTCTACAGTCCCATATTTGCACCGTCTCGGGTTCCCTCTCATTCTTATGTGGAACCGGTTCACTCATGTGTCCCTCCGTTTAGAAGCCTGCCAGGAGCCTCTCCTTGTTCGTGCTTCCTCTCGCACCAACGATCACTCCCCGCCCTCTTTATTCCCGGGTGTCACATGCCCACCAATTTCTGCTTGGTTCGTCCCCTAACCACATCGTACTGGGAGAGGTCCTACTTTGATACCACCTGTAACATCCTGGTTACTTTCCGGATTGATGACTGTCCCAACAAACCAACACGTGTCTTTTCAGTGTGCTTTGTCCTCACTCACACACTTCCTAGGAAAACTTTCTGAGAGGTCACCCATCCCATAATTGCTCCAAGTCAAACACGCCTAACTTTGTAGTTCTTAAGTGATGAGCTCTCGAAAAGAAGATGCATCTTATTGTTATGGGTAGTACTAGTCAATTCTTTTTAAGCTTGCCTCAATTGCACAATCTCATACCAGCACAACCTTAGGATCCCTTCAACTGTACAATCTCATACCTGCACAGTCTTAGGTTCCCTCTCATTGTGATGCGGAACCGATTCATTCATGTGTCCCTCTGTCTAGAAGCCTGTCAGGTGCCGCTCCTTGTCCGTGCTTCCTCTCGCACCGGCGACCACTCCTTTCCCTAGTTATCATCATATTGCTTGAAAATGGGTATCGTTGCTTGGAAAAAGTAGGTTCATCGGACCCATTCTAATAGTGTTGTAATCAGCTAACCAAATACCAAACCAAACCAGCCAACCATTTTCCTCACCGAATCCACAAATCACAACCTCCTCCTAACCTTAGACTTAACCTAACCCCTTCGATGTAACACCACCAACATTACCAGACACTTTTCAGTTTTGTTTTGGGAATAAAAGAGTAAGAAACACAGCAACTTAGCCCAACACAAAACACAACACCATTTAATTTTATTTTATATAATCTATAATCTATTTCTTTCTAACCCTTATGTTTGGCTAAATTACACTTTTGGTCCCCAAATTGTTATTAAATATTCAATTTGGTCCCCAAGTTTTTAAAATGTTCATTTTGGTCCCCTAATTCCTTAAACTTGTTCAAATAGGTCCTTCCGTCAAGTTGACTAAGGGACGACAATGAACATTTTAAAAACTTGAGGACCAAATTGAACATTTTAAAATAATTTGGGGACCAAAATGAACATCTTAGAACAATTTGGGGGACCAAAATGAATATTTTAAAATAATTTGGAGACCAAAATAAATATTAAAATATTAAACTTAATGCCACGTGTCATTAGGTTTGACGTCGCGGTTAGTCAACTTGACGGAAGGACCTATTTGAACAAGTTTAACGAATTAGGGAACCAAAATGAACATTTTAAAAACTTGGGGATCAAATTAAACATTTAATAACAATTTGGGGACCAAAAATGTAATTTAGCCCTTATGTTTTAACTGTAATATTATTGTATTCGTTTTCACCCTGCACATAATATTATACTTTTTTTTTTTTTTTTAATCTTCAATGGCTTCTTCATCATCTATGGCCACCTCGCTTTTTCTCCTATTCATCACTTCTGTCTCCTTCCTTCAATCCTCTTCTGCTTCTCCTCTTCTTTCTCCTTCCTTTCTCTATGCTCTACGATCTCAATGCTCACCTGCCATCTCGCCAAACCCACCTCTTCAGGTGCCTCTCTATCCCTTCAAAGCTTCCTTTTTTAACTTTTTTTTTTGGTTTTTTTATGTGATTTTGCATATGGGAAATTATGGGAATTTATTGGTTTTACTAATTAATGATGTTTTGATTAATGGGATGTGTCCAACTTTGAATTTGAAGGATTAGGTTTTGGTTTCATGATGTGAAAAATGGGGAATCAGTATATTAGGTGCTGGCAATCATCTAGGAAATTCGTGATTATGGAAGAAAGATAAGAATATAATATTGAAGGACAATATACTGGAATGGTTTCCCATTATATTTGGTTGATATGTTTAATAGAACTGCTTCTATAATTCAAATCAATTCATTCTGATGTCATGATCCTAGGAAGATTTTTATTACCACTATAGAGAAGGAAAACCATGAATATGCTTGGATACAATTAAATCTTGTACTGTTTGTGCTGTTGGCTAAATTGGAATAACTATTAGGGTTAGTTTTGTCAGAGCACCTGGCATCAAACCAGACATCAGCTGGTTCAAAACATAATTAGAGAAGTAATTGATGTGAGTTTAAGATTGGGGGTCTATTTGGTGCCTTTCTAGGAACTGTTTTGTGGTCCTGTCTTAGGCTTCTAGATAAATAAACGGTTTATATTGTTTGTAGCCGATTGAAAAGTGAGATTGTTAGGATCCAATTGCAAGGTATGAGACTTGTGTCCCACATCGAAAGTATGAGAATCCGGTGTGGGGTTTATATGGCTTTGGGCTCTCCAACCACAACGACTAGCTTTTATGTTGTGGTTTTCCCAAGGTTCGTATCGATTGGTATTAGAGCTTTCCACCATGTATCTCGACGGCAAACTAGCGGCGTGGGTGGTGATATCAGCATTGTGATGTTCGCCGTGGACTAGTCAAAGGGCTAGTGTACAGCCAACCCATATGGGCGCCGGGGCAGCGGACCGTTGTAGGATGTTAGGATCAATTGGAAGGTATGGGACTTGAATCCCATATTGGAAGTATGGGATTCCAGTGTGGGGTTTATATGGCTTTGGGCTCTCCAACCACAACGACTAGCTTTTGTGGTGTGGTTCTCCCAAGGTTCGTATAAGAGATTTAGTTATTTGTTTTTGCTTCTACTGGGAAGAATGTTATTGCTAGAAGAATAAATTATCTCCATAACCATCTTGGGAGTGATCTGATTCTTTCTATCTATGTAAATAGTTTACTTGTGATAAATACTCTACAAAATATAGTATCAATAAGGAGATTGCATAAAATTCCCAGTTTTAACATGACAGTGTTTTATAGATGATATGCCATGTAATGTGTCGTGTTAGTTGTCAAATATTGCATCGTTAAGTTCTATTATGAGACGCCTATCGTAATAATCTCTTCTAGGAAAAATAAAAATTCCTGTGAAATCTTTTGAATGACAAAACTTTCCTCAAGAAAATAGATAGCATTTTGATGATGTCAATCAAGTCATTTACACTGCAAGTGTAGGCATGCCCAAATATTGTCTCATATTTAGTTCTCCTTGTTGAAACATTTAGCATAAATTCATCAACCAAAAAAATGCTGCTTACAGTTTAGAACACAGATGGTATTTAAAATAGTGTCCTCATTATATTTTTTTGACCAAAAAAGAAACATAGACCATGTCTATTAAGTTAGATGCTCCAAAAGCTCTAACTTAAATTTTGTCTCGGATCAGTATACTTTTCATTTTTTAGGGCCCTTGCATAAGGCGTATGTCATATGCTGGGAAACATGATAACTGACAAGCATGTAGTTACACTAAGATCTAGGGCACAGTCCGTTTGTTGGTAACCTATAACTTGTTTGTTGTTCAATTGTAGTTACGTTTACCAGGTGAGTATACCAAAATAATTGTTGTAAATCTTCATATTCCCCAGGTGACTCTGTTTTCTTATGAAAGGTTTGCTTCAGCTAAGACTCTTAAACACTATGGACTTTGAATTCTCATTATTTCCCATTTAACTTGTTTATAGCTCATTGGTTGGTTATAGTTTCCAATTTGTCTTTGTCCTTGAAGTCTTGAATGTGAGATCCTCACTGCGTGAAACTGAATATTTTGCTCTTAAGTTATGAAAGGAATGCTATTAATTATGCAACTAAATGCTATTGGCTTTTGGGAAATTTGTGATTTGGATTGCATACTGACTAGCTGGAATTGATTAGGGTTACAAGTATTGATATTTAGTTTTAATAGATAAAACCTAATGGAGTAGCCTGGATATAAAATCTGATAGATAAAAGTTAGTTCCATGTCGTCCAATTATATGCTGTCGAGTTCTTTCTTTTGTCATTGTTATTTATCTCATTCAACCCCTACAAGGGCCCCATTGAAGAAAATTGATGGCAACCTAAAGAAACTGCAGTTTTTATTTTTTTTCTCTTCCTTTTCCCCCTTAATTTCTCTGTTCGTCTCATCCACATTATGCTCTCATCACCTTCTTGTTATCCCACTGGCGAGTCGGCGACTGACTTGTTGGTACTGCAAAACTAGTTGCTGACCAACAGAGCTCCCACCTAAAGTGTAGAACTGGCTATGAAACCAGTTTATAATGGTCCATATAGGTTGCTTCTTCTATTACAATTCTAAAAGTATTGCAGTTGATTTTAGTAGTAGTTGATGCATTAAAAGTAATAAGAAGCACAAGTTTATAGCTGCAGCAGCAGGAGACCATTTGAAGGGGTGGTTGAACCTAGTTTGCCCCATTAACACAGAGAAAGGGACAGATTTGTCTGGGTCAATGATGGTTTTTGCTTTAGATTCTAATTTTGTTTCATAACCACTCTTCGAACATCATTAACCAGTTGAGTGTTTAATTGGTCCTAGACTAGTAATATTTTTCCATCATTTTGATTCTTGTCATTCCCCTTTTACTTTTTTTTTCGGTAGAAATCAAAGCTGACTAGCTGAGCAGTTTCTTGTCATTCAGTACTCTAGGGTTTGGCTTTTCTCCCACATTCCATGACTTCTCAAGCCTTATTGCATTTCTTTCTAACTTTAGTCCAAATATGCCATGACATCGTTACATCTATACAAGATAATATGCCGTTATCCATTTTTTTCCATAGATGTTGAGGAATTGATCTCTTTCCCCTGTTGCTTTGTTGTGATCTAGAGTTTCATGAACATGCTTATTCATCTTTGAACCATATTATTGGAACTGATAGTTACATAGATATGGATATTTAGTTTTATTTTGCTGATTTCACTGGTTATGTGTTTAGTTAATTTATACCAATTTGCATATTCTGGTGTCATGTATTTGATTTTTTCATTTTAATTTGTTCAGGTGGACGGGAATTTCATTGAAGGGGTTTTGTCTGGCAGAAAAGGGTTGGATATGTTTCTATACTCTTCTTTGCCTCCTCGTGTCCTTTTTCACACAGAATGCTTCCTGAATTTGAAATTCTTAGTTCCATGTTTCCTCAAGTAGAACATTTTGCACTTGAGCAATCATTAACCTTTCCAAGGTTTTGAAGCTATCCCTGCTTCTGTTCTGAAGTTTCTGGCTAAATATGAAATTTCTTTCTTTTGCTATATATGATACACGCATAGTTGAATTGAATGATTTTAGGTAGAGGAGGCAAATGGATAAATAAACCTAACAAATAATGAGATTAATATTGATTTGATATGATGATAATGTGATACAAAAGACAAACACAATTGTCCTGTTTATACTAATAGTAGACTCTTAATTAAATAAGAAACAAATTGGAGCATGGACAAATGTGGGTGGAATAACAGAGATCTTGACCCAATAACATATTTGTCACAATATCCCTGTTATTTCACTCGTATTTGTTCACACTCCAGATGTCCAGTCCTGGGTGTGAAGGGGTGTGTTGAGATCCCTGTTATTTCACCTACATTAGTCCATGATTCAGATGTCCAGTCCTGAGCTTGAGGGTTTTTTTTGAAAGTCCCACATCGACTAGAAATATGATCTAAGTAGTTCTTATAAGGCTTGGGTAATCCCCACCTCACAAGCCGTTTTTGTGGGGTTGAGTTAGGCTTAAAGCCCAATTTCTAAGACAAATCGTGCAATATAAATAGGAAATAAATCCTAAGAGATCATCTAAGATACTCTAAAATATTCTGTCACATAGTTGGGATTGGTATACAAGTTGCAATATTTAGGTCCATTCTTTGTTCGGTGGTGCCTCAGCTTCCTTTTGGCTAGTTTAATGGCATGAAATAGTGTTAAAATGGATTCTTTTTTGTTTTACTTTGTATTTTGTACATGGAATTTGAAGTTCAGCAAAGCATTTGGCATACACAATTGGTAGATTTTATAAATGTCTTTTGATGTGTATGTTCATGTGGTTTTCCCTGCAGCTTATATTCAAAATATGGAATCCGTAGCTTGCCTGCTATCGTTCTGGTGAACCAGACATCAAGGGTGAGATATCGTGGTCCAAACAATCTTAACTCCCTTGTAGAATTTTATGAGATAAACACAGGTGAGCATATCCCAAAGCTTGTTTATAAATTTGTAAATTTCTGGTGGAATTTCTAAAACTGCCATTTTTTTTACCTGATTATGATTAGTGTACATGATCCTTGGAATCCTTCTTCTTTTTAATCTCAAATTTTACATAGAAAAATAATGTGTTGAAGATAACAACTTTTGACAGAGTTTAACAAAATTCAATAACTGATAATGACATTACCATGTAACGTAAGCTTATACCTCATTTGACCTCTGTCTCAGGGTTTGAAGCAAGTGATAATATTGTTGTTGGTCAACTAAGTAGCTTGTTGAGTGATGAACATTCAACTATGAAATCGTTGATGGGCTTGTCTCTCAAAGAAATATCAAATAGGGAACCCTACTTATTGTTTCTATGTTTGAGGATAATTCTATTTGTATTTCCCGAGATCATGCTGCATCTTCGAGCATTCTGGGATTCCTATGTTCCTCATCTGAACCTGCAAATATTTGGCGAGACGAGCCAAGTGATGGGTCGAGTTCTTAATGTAATTGATGTTAGATGGATTTGGACCACGGAGTGCTCGGGTTTGGGCTTCGTCTCTGGCTTCTGTTTCTCTTGGCGAGTCATCATCAGCTAGGTGATAATATCAAATCTCAATGTTTGAACTAACAATCTTATTCTAGATATTTCAAGGATAGTAGAGAGTTTTTTTTATCAGATAATATCCTCAAGCTGCAGTGAAGCTTGGAACACATGCTTTTGTTTTGGGGGGCACCACTCTCTTGCTAATTTTGTAATCAGCTAAAATGTTAGTGTTTAAGTTGGGTTTTGGGGGAAAGCAAACAGGCATGTAAATTTGAGAACAGCTTTCCTTTTTTGTAAATTTAGTTGTGTCTGAATGAAAACACACACATTAAAGGATAGTTTTATTATTAGTTTATTACTATTATTATTATTTTGGGGTCTATTGAAACTTTTTCAGGTATTGTCCTATTCTGTCTACTAAACTAAAATTTGGCTGAAGTGAGGTAGCAAGAAAGACACATTTCATTCACAGGTTTGTCTCCTGTTACACTCTTTTTGCTACCAAAACTGGAGTAGTATGTCTTGTAAGGGAAGTGGATCATATGCAGTTCTAAAAAGAATATCTAAATTCTAATGGTTAAAATTCAATGCATTTTTATTTATTTAATAGTTTATCATAGAAAAATTTTAGTGGCTGCAATATCTGCAGTTTTACATATCCTAATCCGTCTTGTAAGACATCTGAAACGATTCAACCTATTTATTTTTTGTTGTGTTTTCGGGTCCATCCCTTTGGTTGTAGAAGAATTAATGTTGACAAAAGTTATATTAAAATTTTGAATTTGTTTTGATATAATAAACTATATTTTATTTTTCCAGTATAATTGTATGGATATTTTTGAAAAACTACTGGGTCCTATTCGTTGAAAATAATTTTGTAGTATTGTTGGTAGGTGAGTATGTGAAAACTTATTGGTCTGACTTTAAAATCAATTTTGTTAATTGTAAAAGATACTGGTTAACTTGAGTCACTTCTATTAGAATTTAGAAATTTAGAATTGTTTTTTCCTGAAAGAATCAATTTAGTGTGGTTTAGCCGGTGCAATAACCATACAAGAACAGTTGCAGTGTTTGGTTGGAGTGGAGGGGAATAAAATCCCTCCTTAAGTCAATTTTGGCTCCTTTCCAATATTGGAGGATTTGGAAGAGGGGGAGGGGGGGTTTTAAAACATTTCACATGCAATGACTAAAAATATCCCCACTTGTCTATTTTGAAATAAATAATTATAAGGGTTTAAAAGTAAATTTGTTTTAAAATCTCTCCCCTCCCCTCTTGAACCAAATATTAAAGTGCTATTTTCCCTCCCCTCCTGGCAACCAAATATAATATCTAATTAAAATCCCTCTCCTCACTTCTCCTCTTTTCCTTTGAACCAAGCACGTCCTTGAGCCCACATTATGAAACTTGTGCTTCGTGGTGTGGCTTGTTATTGCAGAATCCACATAGCCTGAACAACCATTTTGCCCCACATCCCTCAAATTATTCTAACTAGAAAATTCAAGAACCAATATGATGCAAATCCACGGCCAAATTTCCATATATTCAAACATAGCCACTGCCAAATATGGATGAAGCCTTGAACAAAACCATGCTCGCGAAGATAAAGATGGAACAAAGCCTAAAGATCGCTCATGTAAAGAGGTTACCAAGGACTAGTGCCTGAAATACACCATACCTCGCCAGTGAGCCAAGACATCAGAAGTAAGGTGCGCCTGTGATGGCCATGGCTGGGTCCCTTGAAGAACTAGAGCTGAAGATGAGAACCATATTCAGCAAGGAATTGCACACAAAGAGAACATTGACCATTTGCAAAGAACTCTGATGTCGAAAAACAAGATTTCATCAAGCAAGAATTAAGTGTTATCAATTGTGGAACAGCAAGAAAGGCTATGATTAAGGGTGTGTTTGGATTCCCGTTGAGAAAGTCCCAAGCGGGAGTAGTGTTTACGTAATGCTCGTTTGGACCTTCTCAACAGAAATCCAAACACGCTAAAGCTCGCATCAAGACAACACGAAAAACAGTGAGCTGTCATCGACTTGGCTGGGAGGCCGGTGATTTGGCCGGTTGAGCACAATGGAGGAGGGATGAGGATGGGTGGCAGGGCTTGTATAGTGGAGGACCTTTATTGCAAATTCAAACTTTTCATGTGTTAATTTGTAGTAATAGAATAGAAGTTTAAAAGACTTCACAGTAAAGTGATGCATCAACCAATTTATCTGCTATAACCGGTTAGATCAGTGGAAAAAGCAACCAATGTCTTCTCATAAGTCTTGACATTGGACTCATGGGAAACATGTGATATGCTACCTTCAGGCTTCAAGTAAGGGAATAACTTGGGACTTCTCTGCCTCCTCAAAAGTTTGCATTTAGGTGTGAATTCATTCAACACCTTACAAAAGTGGTATTTGAGAGTTACACAACATCTTCCAGGTGCAATTGTGCAAGTGAACTTTCAAGAGGAAGGCTAGAATGTTATTTACCTGGGTATAGAGAAAAGATGTTACATTAGTGCCTAGTCAACCCACACAAATACCATAAATGCAGAATCTCCGAACTCCACATCTAATAAATATCAAATACTGGCTGTGAGCTAGTAATTGGGATGTCTTTAGCAAATTCTTTCTTCTTTTGTTTCTTGGGTCAACCCCAATTAAAACTTGAATAGAAGTTTCTAATGTGGGGAAAAAAAAAAGTTTAATTTGTATGTACTGTCAGTGTAAAGATTTTTACAAGATTTTTACACTGACAACCAATTAGAAATTATGAAATTGATGACTTTTAAGGTAATTAGGATAATAATCCAAAATGGTATATCAATTAAATCCAAAAAAAGTATGTAAAAAAGAAAAACAATGATTCAATCCCATTTCTTTTTATGTCGTTGTAAGTAGTTCTTGGATTTCGTCAATTATTTTTGTCTTCTTAAGTAGGATTTTTTTATGTTAAACCTAACTAGTTTATGAGAACTTTACTTCATCTATACACAATTTTATATCATACATAAATAAATCATAGGAAGGGAAGATGGTCTTTTCAGTTTTAACCGATGCGTATTTAATATTCCTCTTATGATAAAGGAAACCCTGAAGTCATTTTCATATGAACAGGAGAGCCAAATGAGCCATGCTATGCAGGTATATTCTGGAATGTGAAAATTTTTTTGTTCAGTTTTTAAAAAGTTAATTTCAGCAGTCCCTTTTGACATGATTTTCACGTTTATAACTGCTTGACAACTGGCAATGGAGACAAGCGACCCAAATAATTTCAATTCAAAACTCTAGGCCCTTGTTTTCGCCTTATTGATGAGGGAAGAAAATGACCTATAAACGTCTTCTTCAAATGTTTTAAAAGAGTAGGTTGCAAGAAGAATGCGTATATCAGCACCACACTCAACTAATTGATCTTAACATTCACGCTGAAGCTACAAAATCACTGCCAATTAATCAATCTAGCTGATACTTACTTAGTTACATCTAATAATGTGGTTAAAAAAAAAATTAGCTGCCATTTAACATGTTACACCTGGCAGGTATTGTGATAGAAAATTGACAGAAGCATCGAAAGACAAATTTTAGATTCTAATTGCTGTCTTATATTCAACCTTTTTAAG
Source organism: Echinosophora koreensis (assembly GCA_035048595.1). Taxonomy (NCBI): domain Eukaryota; kingdom Viridiplantae; phylum Streptophyta; class Magnoliopsida; order Fabales; family Fabaceae; genus Echinosophora; species Echinosophora koreensis. The sequence continues at coordinate 5,241,074 of JAPCYP010000013.1, read as the reverse complement.
TAATGTTCATTTTTTCTTCTTCTTTAGATTTCAGCACAATTATGTTGTATAAATGTATATTTATATCAATGTTGTTAAAATTGCATCAAATCGAACGGTTCGACCAGTCTTGTCATGATCAAATGAGCTAAACGGTTATAATTAGTTTCATAATTGAATTGACGGTAAACCAATTAATTAATTTTTATTTTTTTAAAATTTAGTTTTCACATTTCATAACTTGTTAGTGTACAAAGAAAAGTTTAGTAGATACAAAATAAACTAATAAAATTCATATACGATTATGTATTATAGAATCAACTAATAAATTCATGTATAGAAAGAAAAAAAAAATTAAACTTTAGGAGTAATTTATAAAAAAAAAAAAATGGTCCCATACATAAAGTGGTGTGAATTTTCTTTTAAAATGATTAAATTATGAGATAAATATCGAACCAAAATTATTAAAAGAAGATACTCTAACTTAATAAAAACTATCAGTGAAAAAAAAAAAACTTAATAAAAGCTAAGAATAAATCGGTAATTTTTTTCCTGCCGGATGGGTCTTTTTCGTTGAACAGTTACTTGGTATGATTTTGGAATATGACTGGCCGTAAGAAAGGATTAAAAACCATGTCCATATCCATGTCCATGTTACCAAAAGCCTCGCAATAGTTTAATTTAGTAATCAAACTTTGAACGATATGAACTATGAAGATAAGTAATATGTCCTCAACCAGGGTTATAAAAGTAAATCCGTTCCATGAATTAGGAGAGCAGGACGACAGGGCTTTTTGACCAAAATGAGATTTTTTTAGAAACTATTTATCAGTTTAGGGTTATTCTGAAACTGTTTATTAATGAGGGTCCTTTTGGACACGTGGTATTTTTTATTTTTTGTTGTCTCTGATGGGTCAAAGGCGTCAGTTAGAGTGGCGCTTACCATTATAAAAAAAAACAACAACAAAAGCTGCTACCTCTGCCCAAAGGCGCCATCCGCAGCAGCACCTCTCCTGCATTGCGCCACGTGGCGCACGCAGACCCCTCCCTCCCTCCCCATCAGATACCCCAACGCTCCCCCATTTTAACCCCCCATCCTCTTCTATAAATATCATCTTCATTCTTAAAATTTAACCCACCAATCTCTTAATCTTCATATAATTTCTACTACACATTTTTTTATAATTTGCGGTAATAATGTTCTTATATTATTTTTCTTCATTAAGTTTATTTTTTTATTATAATATAATAGTAATATTATTATGATTAGTATTAGTAATAGGTAATTATTTTTAATTTTTAATATTATTATAATTAGAAATTGTAAATTTATGAGTTTAGGGTTATTATTTTAACTTTGCGATAATAATGTTGTAATGTTACTTTTTTATTAAGTTTACATATTTAATATAAAATATCATGTTAATATTATTAATATCATTATTTGTATTTGTTGTTGTGAATTTTTTTTTATTTTGTAAGTATCATTATTAGTATTAGTTTGTGTTAATCATTTTTAATATTGTTATTATTAGAAATTGTAAATTCATGGGTTATTGTTATTTATTTGATACTATTGTAGGGCGTACGTTATGAGCCAAGTTGCAGTATTTGTGTACTCGAATGAGAGAGTTTTTGATGGACCAGAAGGAATTACATTTGAAGGGGTACAACTGCGACAATAGGTATAGTTATGCGATCCGCCTCCTCCGATGCTGCCAGCATGGCCTCGAGCTCTTGATGCATTTCAGCAAACGTGAACTCTAGTTGACCCTCAGGAGTACTTAAGTAGTATAACCGCTCCATCCCATCAAGCTACAACAAGGTGAATAACTATTAACAATAATTTCTTTAAATATAATTCAATCAAAAAACAATATGCTGGGAAACTTAAACGTTACCGAATATCCTCGGAGTGCACATTCCCTGCCAACCCATCGACGTGTCCGACGCAAGTACCATTGCATATACTGTGATTGTTTATTTAGGAGACCAGTCTGTGGTTCATTATGACAAATCACCTTTATGTGTCTATCATTCCAGAACCTAATGTCATCATCCAAAATGACTTCCCAATTCTCAGATTGTTTGCCCCTTAGTGACAGATCATGGCGATGTTCTGGTTGGAAAGGCGCCTCGGGTATATGTTGATGCATGCCGAATTGACGCATCACACGATCTGGTTGATGCCACTCGATAATGTTGAAGCTTATCAAAGGAAGAACAACCCTCCATAAGTACATGGCTTCTAGACAGACCATGGGTAGTGTTGCCATCATCATGTCGTCGTACGGATACCAAATAATCTACAAACATTGAACAAAATAATGCAATTACATTCCTAAGATGGAGACAATATAAATAATACAATACATTCCTAATTTTAACTAAATTGAAAAATTATACTTACATCACCACGCTTCATTTTGTCAAATCGGTCACGATAATACGTTAGGGGGTGCATCTGCCTGTTATAAGTAACCCCTGAACACCACCTGTCAATGTTTAAAAAAGGAATATCAGATCAAGTATAAGCTACAAACAATCATGATTACGAATTTTACATGCTACTTACCATGTACCGTATGGGGTACCAAAATCTCGTTGGTCAAGCACGATCTGCGGAGCAATGGAAGGCATCTTTTCCCATGCCCATATTTGAACCAATGGCATGAACATGAAAATCTCCTTCTTTTCATAATTTGTAGACTTGCACAACTCTCGGTACAAGTAACCCAATATAGCCGAAACCCAGCTATACTGCCCTGTTACTTCAAAATTCTCTAATAGTGGAAGATATCTCAGTGACACGTATGCACCAGAGTAATCCGGGAGTAATATGTTTCCTATCAACCTGAGTATATATGCTCGTGTATATACAACCGTCCACTAATGATTATCCTCCCATTGAGAGAAGTGCCCAAAATGTTCTTCCAGCAACTTCAACTTTATTCTTGAACCTTTCATGTTAGAATCGTTAGGAACCCTGCCTAGCATTTCACCGACATATTGCTTCCGATTTTTATGAGTTGCACCAATAACAGCGGGACCGTTAATGCGCAAGCCATAGAGAATTAGCAACATCCTGCAGTGTGATGATGCATTCTCCCCGCGGCATGTGAAAGGTATGTGTCTCGGGTCTCCATCGCTCAATGAGTGCAGTAATCAAATTGTGATCAAGCTGGGTGATATTTACTTGGGCGACCCCTAAGAAACCGGCTATTTGAAGATTAGCTCTGACAGACTCTGGGAGATCCATAACAGCAGTATTAAATCCCAGTCCACGTCGAGGTCTAAGAACTCGATCGGGTGATCCATTCCATACAAACCGGGAAACATGCGTTTCTTGCAGCTTCAATAATGAATTATCCACCGGGCCAGGGTTTACCAATTGTGGCCCTGATTGTGAGCTAGATGATGCCATATTTTTCACCTGACATTAAAAAATATTAGAATTATATAGATTATATAATAAAATCTATTTAATCTAAAATAACAAACTATTATCATTATTGTTACTACTATTATTTTATAGTATATTATTAGAATTGTCGACAGCGTAATGGCATATTAAAATTGATATAAATAAAAATATCAAGTAGCAATTAAAATACAAGGAGCAATAAAAACATTAACATGTTAATTAACTAACTTAAACTAACTATTTAAAAACATTAAAACTATTCTTGTTTAATTAAGGAATATTATAGTATCAATTTATCCCAATAAATACTGACATTAATGGTGAATTTAATAAATGTATTTATTTAAAATAACAAGCAACAAAAAAATACCCTAATAACAAGTAGCAAATAATATAACAAGAAACATTAAAAAAATAAAATATTAGCAATAACACTTTACACCAATAAATAATCTTTAATTATTAAAGTAGTAAAAAAAAAAAAAACACCTTGTAAAAATTAGATGAAGTTACCAGCAATTTGAAAGGAATACTGCTACAAAAAATTAAACTATAAGTATGAGGAGTAACAATGACATTAATGATAAAATTAATTAATGTAATAATGGATCGGTTGGGGGAGGGTGGGTAATAATGGAGAACGCAAGGAGGCGCTACTGTGCCTAGCGCACGTCTCTCCTGCATTGCGCCACGTGGCGCTGCATGGGTTTTGTTTTTTGTTTTTATATAATGGTAGGCGCCACTCTAACTAGCGCCTTTGACCCGTTAGAGACAAAAAAAAATAAAAAAAAATGCCATGTGTCCAAAAGGACCCCTCCATTGGTAAATAGTTTCAGAACAACCCTAAACTAGTAAATAGTTTCTAAAAGGACCCCATTTTGGTCAAAAAGCCAGGGCGGGGGAACTTCATAAAAATACCCGTTGGTGAGGGCATTTGGTATTTACAAGATTCTACCGTAAATCCACAAATGATAAATGTTAGCAACACACTCTCTAACATCTCTTTCCAACACACTTTTTTATTGGTTAAAATTCATATGGATCCCACTACTTTGAAAATAGGTCTCACTAATGTGGGTCCCACTTGAATTTTATAGTACTCTCATGAATTTCATCTAATAGGAAGGAGTGTATTGATAGTGGGATCTATATGAATTCCAACCAATAGGAAAGTATGTATTGGGAAGAAAGTGTTAGAGATTATGTTTATAGCACTCCCCATCGACAAATATATTTCAAGTTATTGTGGGATTTGTGGAATTATGTAGTCAATGGGGGGAATGGCTGTTGGGTTCGGTGGTGACAAACGTTGCTAATCGTCTTCAACCCCATCACCGGCTTCAACAACTTCATGAACAATATCACTGCCACCACCACCTCAAGGATGGAGGGGAGATGAGGAGAGAAAGAGGAGGGGAATAGAAAAGTGACCGGTTGACTAAAATTCCATCAAAAAATCTTAACCGTCTAAATTAATATTTTTAAACCAATGGTCTAAGATTATAAAGGATCGGTCCTCCAAAATTTTCATGGAGGACCAAAGATGTTTCTCATAGGGGTGAGCGTGGGATGGGTTGGAACGAGTTATGTTTGTTCCTTAACCGACCCTAAACATTGATATGACCAACTCTTTGAACCCGAACTCGTCCATAGATCTGAAGGAACCGACCATATGCGGGTTAGTTTAAGACTAAGTCTAAATGGGACGGGACCGGATTGACCTGAAATTAAATAGATTTTGTAAACTAAATTTCTATGAGTGAGAAAAAATATTATTTTTTGTATAAGCCAAAATATCAACAAAAGATGCTACCTAATGCTTTGTTTGGTTGTGAGAAGAAAAGGAGAAGCGAGAAAGAGGTGACAAAGAGTATGAGAAGAAAGAAAATGATGAGAAATAGAGTAGATTTGATGTGTTGTTTGGTATAAGAGAAATAGAAGAGAAACAGAGAAAAAAGAAGTGTGTTCTCTCTCCCCGCTCTCAGTGGGGGATCTTGAGCAAAAAGTCGGGGGAGCCACAAGATACAAGTCAAAATAATATATTTAAAATTTATAATAATTCATGCATAATTTTATCACTCAAAAACATAAAGTAAATATCCAATTTGTGAAATCCTAGTTAGTGTTTACTCATTTTGGAATGGTGCGATGCACACAAAGGAGAATAGGAACCTTGAAGCATATGGACACTGGGGAGAAGAAACATAGTTATAGTGTGCCCTAATGATGTTGAATTGGAAATAATAGTCGTTTTGATGAAATTGTTTAGCTATTTAAATATTTTTAAAATAATAGAGTCGAATAATAATGTTCCACAAAATATATATATGATAATTTGTGGGCTTTGCATATTATATAATATTATACAAATTATTTTACAGCTATCATGCATAATTTTTGTTTAACTATTTGAATATTTTTAAATCAATAGGTCTAATAATAATGTTTCGCAAAAATAAAATATGAGTTTAATTTATATACGTTGTCAGTGTGAATGAATTTTACCCTGACATTCAATAATATTTTGACAACTCAGCATTATTGTTATTTCTTTCTTGGTTATTAAAATAAAAACATACATGTCAAAGTGTTAATGAATATCAGTATAAAACATTTTACACTAACAATGTATATGACTTCAATTCATAAAATATATGATATTTTGTAAATTTTACATGTTATAATGTTGCACAATTTATTTTTAGGGTGCCATATACATAATTTTCTATATAAGAAAATAAAAGAAAAAAAAATAGGGGGAGCCGTGGCTCTCCCCCACCCTTTCTAAGGTCCGCCGGTGCTCCCTTTGTTTGGTTGGATAGAAAGTGAGAAGAGACAAATGTAATTGTTTTTTTTTAAAAAAAAAACCTTAACTAAAAAATTAAAATACAAATATTTTGATTTTATTAAGAGTTTAATAAATATTTACTGACAGTGTAAAATTTTTTTACATAGACGTCCAATTATATTTCACCATTATACTACTTTGTTATATTAGTTCATAAAACATCTCCATAAATATCTATGTGGTGAGATATGATTTAATGACTGTGTACAACTTTTTTACACTGTCAATACATATACATTAAATCCTTTTATTAATTAAGTTAATTTAAATAATCAAATGATTTAAATTAATTTAATTGATTTAAGTTATTTTAACTAATAAAATTTATTAGTTTAATATAATTATTTTATTGACTTAAATTAAATTAACTTAAATAAATGATTAATTTTATTCAACTTATTTAAATTTATTAAATAATTGAATGAGAACCCAAAAAGAATGGTACAAAAGTCATTTTACAAGAAACACTCTCTTCCTCTTCCATTTTATTCTCACTTGAGGAAAGAAAAAATTTTGAGGTGGGTCCCACTAATTTTATTCTCTCTTCCCTATTTCTCTCCTCCACCAAACAAGAGAAAAATACATTTTTTTCATCCTTTTCTCTCCTCATTTTTTACTCTAACAAACAAATTATAAAAGTCACTAATTGATCTCGTGTCACCAAATAGATTCAAAATTGGATGTTACAAAATAAAAGGATCATTTTGCTAAATGCTTCCTTGATGCTCGTGTTACCAGAGCCACATTGTTAAAAATATGATATTTTCATCAAACAAGATTCTTTCAATGTTACAAAAGCCACAAAATACTTCATAAAAGCCACAAATTGGGTCAGTGTGAGACTGTGACATGAGAGTAATAGTTTAGTAATTTACTTTAGACTTCTTTCTTAGTGACCGTGTGTGAAACATAAGTTAGAGATGGATAAAAGTAAAAATAGAGTTTTATTATATGGGACGGGTCAGGTAACCCGATGGTCACTCTGGACCCGTCCCTGACCCAGCACCGGGTAATTAAATGGAATATGGGTTCGTCCTTTATTTTCTATGGGTTTCAGACCCGACCCGAGAGTTTTGAACACCCATTCCACCGCTTCTGCCCTAAACACCATGAATTTAATGGAAAATTTTAAACTTCTAGAACTAGGAAATCATGAAATTATCTAATAAGTATCCATTTCTTTTGTTTTTTGAGTATTATAATGGTTTGGAAGTCCTTTAGAAAAGCACACTCCAACAAACCGACAATCCCTCTCTCTTTCTCATAATCGGATAGAGTGATATATCGAAAATAGTAAGAGAATCTTTTCTTTTCTTTTGCATGATAGAGTAGAAAACCTCTTGTTGTTACAAAATCACAATACCAAGTTTACCCAGAAAAAGAGCAAAAGAAAAAAGAAAAAATATCACACCAATATGAAAACAAAAAGGAGAATCTTTTGTTAGCTTGGCCATTACTTTACTTGCTAAAAGCCACTTGCTACTCACCCTGGGTTTGCACAAATACAGATTCAAAACTCACCTTTATCCAAAGCTAAGTCATAATTAATTAACTTTAGAGTTTAATAATCCAATTTCCAATAGAAAAGTAGAGAATTAGAACAAACCTGAAATAATAATATTATATTAGTAAGAAACAAGTAGTATTAAAAAACTTTAGGGTGTGTTTGAGTAATATTTACTAAACATGATTTTGAATGAATTTAATTTTAAATTAATTCGGTTAAAATTGAGTTTTTTTTTTGGATAAATGATTAAAATTAAGTTTGAAGTAAAATAATTTATGTTTGTATATTTTCACTTTAATAACAAGTATAATATAAAATTTAATGTCATTTTTTTCAACCTAATACAATAGATATTTTTAGAGTTATGATATTTGAACACCAAATTTTAGACATCATATATAATATCGTATATATTTATTTCTATTTCTCACTTACTTTTTATTAGTTTTATATATATGTATTTCGAAAATATACCAAAAAACAAAGGAGACATCATATGGTGCCCCCAATTTGATGTTCAAAAAACAATGTTGTATTTTTATTACTTCTAACCAAATCAAAATATCTTGTTAAAAAAATAACCAAATCAAAATATGGAAGCAAAATTGATTTTATGGGAGGATAATCAAACATCTATTGTTTTACTAAAATCACGTATGAAAAAAATAAAATAAAATAATTCCGATATTTTAATCTATGAAGGATACAGAAATCCTAGCGTAGAGGCTATTCTGTTTGGTTGGTCCAGCTGGACCATTGCCATATTTGTCATCTTTAATAGGGATAAGAACTCACTCAAACCATGTGTCAAGGCATATGAATTCAGTCCTCACCATACAAGAGCAACAGGACACACCAAAGATGGCTCTTCCTCTTTGCTAGTATTGGTGAAATTCCACGCAAAACTCCACCAAAAAAAGCCACCTTCTCACTAATAAATCAGCACCTAATATTCAAAAAAGCCATTTTTTTCTCTCTTTTTTTCCCCCCTTCTTCTTTCTATATAATAAAGTTCCAAACCAACCTTTCCTTCTGATCATTCTGAAGAACTAATCCTAGTAGAGATGGAAATTGATGAGTGGGAATTCCTCTCTGATGATGGCTTCATTGATTTCAATGAATTAGGTGATGGTGAGAATAAAAAGAACACAGAGTCAAAAAGTGTTTTTGATGACAACTACTTTTGCACCTCACCAAAATCAAGGAATCATCAAAGGGTAGTGCCAAATCAACTTGTCCATGTTCCAATTCAATTGGAACCCATAATCGGGAATGCCCCAGATGATGTTTTAGTGGAAGAAACCACTAAGGACCATGTTGGAGCTATGATCACTATGGTCCCACCAACCACTGATGAGAAAATCAAAGTTTCCAATGTTGTGGAAGGTGATCAAGACACTGTGTCACAGGTTTTCTTCAAGATCAAGGAAAATGAATTTGTTGACATGAAAATGGATTCTCCAAAATCCCCTAGTAGAGGGTTGTTTCCTCCAATTGATGCAGGTGGCTTGAGATTTGAGGAGAAAGGTGAGGCCATGGAGATCATGAACTCTCCTAGAATGAAGGTTGAAAAAGAAATGCTTATGATGGAGTGTGACAAAGAAGAAGAAGAGGATTCCTCTGATGGTTTCAACTTATGGAAGTGGGGCTTGACAGGGATTGGAGCTATATGTTCTTTTGGTGTTGCTGCTGCTACAATTTGTGTTTTGTTCTATGGTAGCCAGCATAGGAACAAACTCCAGCAGCATCATAAGATTCGGTTCCAGATCTACACTGATGATGATAAGGTCAGCAAATGTCTCCCAATTCTTAATTCTTGTTTGGTTTTGTTATACATTAAAAAAATGTTTTTACGCTAAAGTAATGTTAGATCTTAACTTTGTCCCATGAGTTTAATCCGTAATGTCGATCAATAAAAAATCATGTTATAAATAACTTTTATAATAATTAAGATAAGAGTTTAGACATTTTTAATAATGTATCAATTCCTAATTGATTAGTACATACCAATTAAATTCTAATCATGTTATGACATTGTATAATTATTAATTATTTATTATTTATTCATTTTTATTTATCTAGAAAACCGTATGTAAAATAAATGTGAGAATACTTTATATATATATATATATATATATATATATATATATATACTTGCATCCTGATTCTTCCACACGTCAAGAAGATGGTGCACTCATATATATGACATGCAACCGACTAATTCATTCATTTTAATGAGATTGTGATGGAAGAGGAAACCGTGTCATTTGATGAAATAATGTCATAGATAAAAGATGGGTTGGTTGGGTGGGGAAGAAAAGGTCTTTGATTATTTTGCATCAAGTATACAATTCTACAATTCTTGAAAGTTCATATGATTTGATTCAAAATTCAATGGATCAATCATGTGGATACTTGGATATTGAATTATTGAAATGACCCTTGATTGTGTGTGATTGCAGAGGATTAACCAAGTGGTACAACATGCAACCAAATTGAATGAAGCAATTTCTGCAGCAAGGGGTATTCCTCTGAGTCGAGCTCACATAACTTATGGTGGTTACTATGATGGTATTTGAGACATGGATTAATAATTGCCTTCTCTAGAACTTTTGGATTCTACAATGGGTCAACGCTGCGGGAAAATCTATTATTATGGCCTTATCATATAGTTTTTGTAAATAAAATAATACTTTTGTTTGTTTTGTTGTTCCTCTACGGTCTTGTAAATTAAGTTATAATAGATCAGGGGCTCTTTTATTATTATTTTATTATTATTATTATAAAAGGTTTGTTTGATAGTTGCCTGTGGAGCAAAAATATTTTTAAATCTGAATGGAGAATGGAAGGTTGTCAAAAAGATTTGACTGGGGGTAATGGTGTAGAAACTTGAAAATGTTAGGCATGATCCACCAAATGCCGGCATAAGTAGGCAGAATTACATTAGTGTGACATCAATTATCTTTATGTATCTGAGTCAGATAAATAAAGTTATGAAGAAGAGTGTACGAAATTGATGCTCTATAAAAAGATAATAGTTAATTAATGCTTATACCCTTTATAAGGATTAGACCCCAAAAGTTTAGCATGTATTTGAGCCCAGCCCTAATTCCTAGCCCAAACACTTGAGGAACTGAGGCATATTTGACCGAATGAGGTAGTTCCTATGTGGTAGTTCCCTGTGGGGCAAAAAAAAAAATCTCCGATTGTGGGTCTCGAATGAGATAGTTCTATAAGGATCTCATATACACAAGTAGAAATTGTCATCCCTAATTAAGTAATAAATCGAGTTATTTGTTTTTGTTATTGACTTCAACTTACCTTTGCTTAGATATCATGATTTGTATAATGAAAAATGTTTTGTTTACACTTCAAAAATAACATTTGTGTGAGACATTATGTTTAACGTGACCAAAATTAAATATTGTTATATAACATATGCAAAATTAAAATAGATATATTTAAATTTAAATGTGAGTGAGGAAATATCATATTCTTAATGTTTAAGTAACAAAACTTTTTATGTAAACAAATTTCTTTCCCTTTTCATTTACTCTTTTATTAGTTTTTTTTTTTTTAACAACGGGCTTAAATTCAAAAAAAGAAAATTACATCGAAATCAAATGGTGAGTAGAAACTCCCATAGTATTAGAAAACAACACCTGCGAAACTAACACAGGCAGGTACTCAAAAATTATCGGCTCACTACCCTGGTCAAACCTCATATTAACTAGCACATCTATACTCTTACTAACTTCCCGATAGACGTCTATCACCTTCATCACCCAATTGTTACTTTAACTATTTTTTACATTGTGAGTCGATAATAAATCATGTGTAACTTTTAAGATAGTTATGACAAGAGTTAGGTAGTGTTTGGCCCAGCTTGTTTTTGACTTCTCATCTCCTTAAAAGTAGAAGCTGAGCCAAACACTTTTTGTGAGAAGCTCTTAAAAAAATAAGTAGCTTATTTTAAAAGAACAAAATTTAAAGATAATGAGCTTCTAAAAAAGCTAATAGTTGGAGCTTTTATTTTAGCTTTTGGCTTTTTATCCTGTCACTCAACCCTCTTCATCTTCATCATCATCTTCCCCAACCCTTCTTCTTCTTTGATGCCCAGCCCAGGCCTCCCCCGCGTGCCCAGCCTCGCCTTTGTCAATGCATCCTACCTCGCCCTCCACCGCGCGCCAAGCCCCGCCTCTGTCATTGCATCCTGCCTTGCCCTCCAACGCCCGTCATGCTCCTCTCTCAGTCGCGGGCCCCTTGCCGTCGTGCAAACATTTTTGCATCTGCACCTCCGTTGTTTGTTTTTGTTTGGATTTTTTTATTCAAAAACATTCCTGATGTATTTTTGAATTTTTGTTTCAAAGGAATTTCTAATAGCATATTGGTGGTTTTGTTTCAAAACCATTTTTGCTTCTGCACCTCCAATTTGTGTTTTTCTTCTCAGAGACAGAAAGTAATGTTCCTCACCCTTTGCAATTAGATATTTTATAATTTAATCTTAAATAAAACCAAATTATAAAAGGAGTATAGAATAAATAGATGCCAAACGGCTTTTAGCTTAAAAGTAACTTTTATGTTTTTAAAAAATGAAATTACTAAACAACTTTTACTTGTATTTTTAAAGATCTTATTTCTAACTTCTCCTTTAAAGTAGCTTTTAAGCTAAGAAAAAGCTGGGTCAAACGTAACCTTACACTTTTTAATTATATGAAAATTTATGAGTTGTTAATGGTGTTAAAAAAATTTACATTGAGAGTGAATATTAATTAAATCCTATTTCTAATACTTCTAATTTTATATAATTTTATTGTATAATTTATTTAATAAATATACTTCAATTATAAATATATTAATTATCATTAAATAATTCTTAGTGCAAAACCTAATTATTTCATTAATGGGTTGCACTAGTTCATCATATCAATTAATTGCAGTCCCCTTCTCACTAAACTTCAGAAGGATTTTAAGTAATAAATACATTCAGTGGGTACTTCAATATTCTCCTGTATTTCCATTTATGTTTTGCTTTCCCTTTCTCTTCTCAGATCCATCTAATAGCCAAGGGTCTTTCTTATAAGGGGGCTGTTAATGTCAAGTAGTTTCACTCTTATCCTTTGAGCTTTCGTCTCGGTGTTAAAGTCTTAAAGCCAAATGGATCGAGTTCAAATAGATGAGATTTAATTTCTTCACATAATTAAAAAATTTGTGATATGAATCAGGTCATCAAATTGTGAAGAGGAGAGAAAATGATTGATTGAATTAGGACCTTATCTAGACGAAAAATGAGATGAGAAGTGTTAACAATACATTTTCTTATTATTATTATTATTATTGCTAGAATAACAATACATTTTCTAATACACTTCTTTTAACACATTTTCTATTATTCAATGAATTTTATATGAGACCTACTAAATCATATAAGATCATTCTCTACTCAGTAGATACTACATAAAATTTATCTAATAACAAAGAATATAGTGAAGAATTTGCGATAAAGATTGTGTTGCACTGTTGCTAACTTTCTCAAATAAGATTAATTGAGACATGACCCTCTACTAGATGAGCACAAATGGGACACGGTGTTCATGGGTTGCAGTGTCAAAATTGTGACATGGTGTGGTGTGGTTCACATGAACCATAGAAATTGGATGATGTGATGGCCCCCATCGGAATTTAGTGTTGAATACCATGTACTTGGAAGGAAGCAACCACCGCAACTGATTCAACTTAGTAGGGTTGTTTGTCATGTTTGTAGGGTAGCCATGGATTCCAATAATTCAAGATTCAAAACATGGATAAAAAATGTTGGGATTGATATCATGAGGGAATCTTTGTTACATTTGCTCTGCTTGCAAATATCTGCATACTGAGTACTATTAGACAATAGTCTACAGGAAAGCAATGATATAATTCGATTCATTTGGATTCTTAACTGATTTTATTAGCATACTGATGTTATTTTTATTTTATATATATATATATAACAAAGCTCTAACTCATGAAGCAAAGGAAAGCACTGCAAAATGATAGAGAATGAGTGAGCAGATTATGAAGGGAAACCTGTATGTCTTAGGGTTTTGTCTCTTATAATATGAACCGGAAGAATTTTTAATGATATTGTGAGAAATCCTTTCCTTTAATTCACAAAAAAAAAAAAAAAGAAAGAAAGAAAGAAACCCTTTCCTTTAATTAGATTTTAAGGTGAAGTTAGGTCTAATTATCCTAGTATCACTTGCATATATTGATTTTATAAACTTTACACTTTAGATATCTAATTCTAAGCATAAGAGAGTGTATTAAGAATTAGGTTAATTAAACAAAGAGCATCTCCATCATAAGTTTCTTATGAGTTGCTTAAACATAAGTATAGGTTGCTTAATTTTTTTTCAGTATTGGAGTTGACTTACGTGGCATCAAGGGTTGCTTAGACTTAAGCAATGTTGCTTGTATAAGCAACTCTAGGAATGGTTGCTTATCTATTAAACAACAATTTATCTTGTTTGGTGAAGCTAGTATTAACTGATTGAAGAGAGAATAGAGGGAAAATAACTATTTTGTCTCCAACAAATATTCAAAACAGTACACCATCAAAAACAAATTTTTAAAAAAATTACAAAACCCAATCAAGAAAACCCCAAATCAGAAAATTCCAAATCACAAAATCCCCAAATCAGAAAACCCTAATCAGAAAACCCCCGATCATAAAAAAAACCACTTCAACGGAAAACCCAATATTCATGGTCGCACCTCCACTGGGTTCTGGAATAAGCTCACCTCGCCATGAGCAAGCATGGCCACACCTTCGTCGGCATTCCCATGGCCTTTCTCTATCTCGCATGACCGCACATCTCGTGGATCTTACATGGCCTCTAATTGATCTGGCACGGCCGCACCAGGGGAAGCCGATTTGGGGTTTGCGATGGAGACCAGAATGGAGAAAGGGAAATGCGAGCAGAAGGAGCTTTTTTGAGAGGGAGACCGAGATGGAGAGACGAGGGACAAGGGAGATAGACAGATGAGGGTGCAGCGAACATAGAAAGAAAGCGTGGAACTGGGGAGATTGAAGATGCAGAGAGCAAGACAAGGACATGGAGTGACCGAGACTGAAGTTGAAGGTTCAAAGAGCAAGAGACTAAGGTTGAAGATGCGAAAAAACCGAAGCTGAGTGTTTGAAGTAGGTGCCTTCTACTGTGCACCAATGATAAAATTGACCAATCAATATGGACCAATACAATTTCCAGCTAGAATGGCCATTTATTTTTGTTTTATTACTTGGTTAGTGTTGTATTCATTTTAGTATTTCCAACATTTAGTCCATATTTCTCAAAGTTGTATTCATTTTTGTATTTCCATCCTTTATCCGTATTTCAACAATGTTCATTCCACAATCATCCCAAATCCCTAATCCCCAAATCCAACCCCCCGATCTCCAACTTTCTATTACATCTGAGCTCGTCAACCAGAGAACCAGAAAACCACCGCACATGGCGGTGAAGAACCTTGTTGACACTCCATAACTCAAATTTCCATGGAGTCACTCCAAATCCTACCTTCGCCCTCTCATCTCTCAGCTTCCATGCTCTCCTTCCTCGATAGCAAGTTCCATACAAAATACACTCTCGTCGAACCTCCAAGTTTCATTGTCAAGCTCCAAACTCAGTGTAGAAAGTTGGATCAGGTTTTGTCCGAGTCGATTAAGAGCGGGTCTTGCGGCTTCCTTCTCGTTCTCAGGCGAAGGAGATGAGCAATTCAGAGGAGGAGGAACAGGCTGCGAAGGAGGTTTCCGGCTTCGACAACGACGAGCATGAAGTAAGGGAACATGAACATGAACAAAAACAATAAAAAAATACTGCCAGAATACAACAATTTTTTTGCCTATAATACAAATATCCTGCTCAAAAAATACATTTGACCCACAATATACTATTTGACCGGGTCAAAGACTACCTTTGCTTATGTGTCAAAATGAATGTAATGTATTGGTCATTCAAACAAGAGCACAGTTGCACCAGTTTTTTTTGCTGGTGCAACTTAGACAAAAGCTTTGATGTAAATGGATGAAGCTTCCAGAGAAAAGGTGTAAAAATATGATCGAAAATGAAGCAAATTGATAATATAAAATGGTCTAATAAATTGTGTAATAAAATGGTGTAATGACAATCAAAGGTAATATTTTAAAATGGTCTAATAAATGAATAATATTTTAAATAAAAATAAAATTAAATGCAAATAAAAAAGTATAAAAAGTGGGTTGATTAAAAGTTGCCCATTGTATGCACCATTGGAGTAAAAAATGGATGGGTTGCTTAAATGTGATGTGGCATAATGGGGACCACGGCTGGGTCCACTTAAGCAGCCAAAGTGAGTTACTTTTGCCTTTAGCATTGGAGATGCTCTAAGGAGTTGGTTCTTATATATGATGTTAATTTTAATTTTAGCCCATCTTACATGTAAAATTTGGAAATCATTAGACTTTACATGTGTCAGCATTATCAAATATGTCTTTATCGTTATGTAAGGATGCAACATCGTTAGTATGTGGACAAATAACCTCCTTGTTGGCATCTACAACTGTTTGTTCCAATGATGCAATTCAATCACAATTTGTTCTTAATTTTAAGAATATGTTAAACAACTCTAAAATTAGAGTTGCTTTTTAAATGTGTCGTGGAATCTCATTCTCTCCTTATTTTTCATTCCCCACAGATTCTATGCCCTTCACCAGCATGACTGCACTAATATTGACCAGCTGCAGCAGCTTCACGGCTCAGATTCAAATATTATGTTTCATTGGGCGAGGTAGTTGGAATCTATGTTAGAACTTAGAACCCAAAAAAACACTCCCATGGGAAGTGAGAATCTACCTTGTGGTTCTATGGTGTAATATTTTATTTTGATGAAATCTTCAAGTATGTTGTCTGTTATTGGATAAGATGTTTATATTGCTGCTCTCATTACTCTATTCATTGGTTCAAGTTTGTTGTGGAAGTAATGAACGTGAATGGAGTTTACTAATGTCTTGTATTTTGACGAGTTTTGTTTGTTTTTTGGTTGTACATTTAAAGTTTAAATTAGGAAAGACATCAACTTTAACACATTTATAGAGAAATTTACATATCATTTATCAACAAAGAAATTCCGATAATCGAACAGAGTCGCTGCGAGTTTAATTACTCATGTTAGATTTACGATGCTTTACTCATCTTTTTATTAGCATTTCTCCAAATAACATATTATAACTTACTACATACAAGCTATGCATTACCTGAAGAATTCAAGATTATGAACATCTCAACCAATTTTGTTTATCTGTTATTCTGTTTAGCTTAGAAAGTTTGTATAGTTAAAGTAGTTAAGTTTGTTGTGACTAATAACGAACTAATAGCCTAAGTCTAAAGCCATCTATTATGTATAAATAGATTGCTCTTGTACACAAAATAAATCAATGAATGAAATTAATGCAAAGCATATTCAGTAAAAGAGAGATTATGAGTTTTACATGGTATCCATAGCTAAAATTCTGGTAGCATCGTGATATTGTTTAAAAATGGTGGAAGGAGATCTCAAGTCATGTACTTCAAGAAATGATGAAACCATATCCCCAAAATCTCCCACAAAGGTTAAAGGTGAAGAAGATGTTAAAGGCAATGATGCTCAGATTGACATAATTCACCTTTCTAATCATCCATGCCAAATATTTGTTAGTGAGCTATTACATGATGACAACTATGGAGAATGGGTAGTTGATATTAGCAATGCTCTCTGTGCCAAGAATAAATGTTGATGGATCAATCCACATGCCCAATGTCAATTCCTCCAACCTAGCACATTGGATTGTCATGGTGAAAGAGTGGCTCAAGAGTGGCATGGACAAAGAAACTCGAACTAGTGTGAGATATGCCAACACTGCTCACAAAATATTGGCAGAACTTAGGCTGCCATAGCTCTTCTTAAACAAGAAAAGCTATCTGTACTTGCATACTACACCAAATTGAAGGAGCTATGGGATCAAGTCCAATTAATTTAGCCCTGGCTTAAGTGCACTTTTTTTTTTGTGGGGAGGGGGGGTGGGGGGTGTAAATGTGATGCTCAAAAGAGTCTCTCTCAAATGCAAGAAAGAGAGCAACTCTATGATTTTCTTATGGGGCTTAATGATGTTTTCAACACTGTTAAAACACAAATCCTCAGTATGGCTCCAACTTTCACTCTTGGTCTTGCATATCACTTAGTTGCAGAGGGTGAACAACAAAGGCTCAGTTCAGCAATGCACAAACGAGTGATGGAGACAACAGTATTCCAAACTCAAAGTGCTAAATATGCTGGAGAGGATCGCAAAGGTAACAAGGAAGAGAGGCCTCAGTGTGATCATTGTCAGAAGATAGGGCACACATAAGAGGAGTGTTGGGAATTTGTTGGATATCCACAAGATTGGAGAAAACCAAATCGTGACAAGAAAGAAAGAGCCAGTTCTTGGAACAACAAGAAATCAGGGTACAAGGCAGCTCAAGTAACTGCTAAAAATAGTCCCATACCAAAACTAACCATGCAGCAGTATGACCGGTTGATGTAGCAATTAAAAGTTAACCATGAAGCTGGACCAAGAACACATCAAAGCAAACCTACTGTTAATATGCAGGTAACTTTGATTTTGATAAACCATGGGCAATAGACTTTGGAGCAACAGGGCATATTACTTGTGATGCAAGATTGCTCAAAGAGATTTCCACATCTCATCAACAGTCTGTACACATTCCTAATGGTACAGATGTACCAGTAAAAGGCTTAGGAAAAATAAATCTGCCAAATGGAATGCATCTTGATAAAGTCTTGCACATTCCTGATTTTAAATGCAATTTGATTTTTGTTAGTATACTAACAAGAAAGCACAACTGTGCTATAACCTTCATTGTCGATTCTTGTTTCATACATGACTTGCATTCGGAGACCCTGATTAGGAAGGGTAGGCATCAAGGTGGATTATACCTACTTGAAGCTATTCAAGATAAGACAACTGCAATGAAAGTAGGCAAAAATGATAGTCATTTATGGTATGTTCGACTTGGAATTGCTTTAGAGGCTAAAATCACACACATAGAACTAGATGTAGTAAATAAGACTAATATGTCACATTATGATTCTTGTATTAGGGCAAAGAAAACAAGATTGCCTTTTCCTTCAAGTTCAATAAAATCCGATTCTTGTTTTGATCTTATACATTGTAATATATAGGGTCCCTATAAAACTGTTTCTTTGAAAGGAACACATTATTTTTGTCTATTTTTGATGATTATAGTAGAGGGATATGGGTATACCTAATGAAACATAAATCTGAAGTTGAGTATATTTTACCTATGTTCATTTGCATGATAGAAACTAAATTTGGGAATCAAATTAAAAGAGTGAGATCTGACAATGGATTGGATTTTACATCTAGACATATGCAGGATTTTTATGCAGACAAAGGGGTCATAATGGATCTAAGTTGCACCTACACCCCTCAGTAAAATGGTGTAGCGGAAATAAAAAGGGCATATCCTAGACTGCCTGATTTAAGGTTTCATGCTGGTCTACCTATCAAATTTTGGGGAGAGTGTGTACTCATTTCAGTACATATTATTAGTAGGTTGTCTTCAAAGGTAATTAATGGTAAAACTCCGTATGAAATTCTATATGATAGGAAACCAGATTTTACACACTTAAGGGTGTTTGGATGTTTAGTATATGCTTTAAAACATAAGAGAGAAGGGAAGTTTGATGAGAAGGGGAGTGCTTGTGTTTTCATAGGATATCCTTTAGGATAAAAGGGATATAAAGTCTATGACACTAAAACTAAGGAATCCTTTGTATCCAGGGATGTTGTATTTCTTGAAGAAGAATTCCCATATAAGAAAGGTGAAATAGTGACATCTCAGCAGTCACAACTTGCATGGTGGAATGATACTTCACATGAAATGCAACAAGACTCCTTAACTAATCATATGGATACAGTAGAGAGTCAAAGAAAAAAACATGAGGAAATATAGATTGATACTGACATATAATGATTAAAAAATAGGGATCATATAGAACAAAGAAACACTGAAGTGAGAATTAGACAAATGCCAAGTCATTTGAAAGACTATGAAGTTGATCTTCCGTCTCTATATCTATTCCTTCTTCAGATAATCTTGTTCCTTATCCTTTATCAAATTATGTGTCTTATAACAAGTTTTCATCTGCTCACATTGCTTATTTAGTTGTCACCTCTTCACAAGATGAGCCAAGAAATTTTTCACGGGCTGTAAAATACAAACACTTGAGGGAAGCTACGCAAAAAGAGATTATGTAACACCCCGATTTTCCGCTTTCTAAGATCGATATAAATATACATAAACGTTTATATTTTTATCTGAAACTTAGAAAATGATTTTGGGAAAACCAAAGTTATATTCATACTATACTTATTTTTATAAGTATACGGTTAAATTTTCGGTTGAAAATTCAGACGGAACCCGGTCTGCGTTTTTGCTGACAGTAAGATTTTACTGATCAGAAAACCTAATTTTGACTCGAGAACGAAATGAATAGATTTTATATCTCATTTCTAACGATATAGGTTATTTTGAAAATTTTCAAAATAAATAAGTTATTTCGGGCGTAAAACCCTAAATCGGGTAATTGACGGAGTCGAGAACAGACGTGTAGAGACAAAATTCGACACCGGATGTATGAAGACAATGAGTCATAAGAGGTGACTCACCAATGTCATGATTACCTTTAAACAAAATATCTAGATATTTTTTCAAAATAGTGTAAAGACTATTTTACCCTTGGACTGTTTTACCCTTGAACTTTCATTGAAATGACAAATTTTCCCCACAATTTGTGGACACAAATCAGCCACCTCTCCTTCAACCTCAACCACATAATTTTCATGATTACTTTAGGCAAAATTACCATTTTGTTCTTAAGGTTGTTTTATATCATAAAAATGCCATTTTGTAAGATTATTCTTTTACCCTTAAATTTTTATGACTTGGACCCAAATACCCCCAAAAGACCACGACCCAAACACCCTTGGAGAGCCCATTTCACTTCTATTTAAGCTTGTCATCATCTTCTTCATTAGCTTTCCTCCATTTTTCTTAAAAAGCTTAAGTTTCCATAGCCTTGTTTTGTGAAGCAACTAGTAGATTCCTTGCTCATTTTTCAATTCCAAGAGGTATACCATGCTTCTCTCACTCAATCATCATCATGTTCTTCATTTAGTTTTATGTTTTAAAGCCTTGATCATATTTTTCAATTCTTAGATCTAGAAACTTTGAAAATTCATAGTAAATCATAGAAAAATTCAATGAGCATGAAACCAATTTCTATGATCTTAATATCCTCTCTATATTTAAGATCCAAGAAGATGCATCAAACTAAAATTTCGTGCCTATTGTTCTTGTTGAGGCCGAACCCTAACTCAAGTGGGGGGGAGGAACTTTGTTCATTTTTTTGACATGTCTTGCTTGATTCAATCCTTATAGCTCATATAGGTATTGAATCCATGCTTGTTTAATGAAAATAAAATCTCTAAGCTATATTTTTACTCATGGCCGAAATTAGTGTTCTTGAAGGATTGGAGTATTTTATTTCAGTCTTTGTGTTTTGATCCTTAATTATATATTCCAAGTAAGGATCAAATCCTTAATTCTATATATGGCCGAAAATCTTAACTTTGTGGTTAAGATGGTTTGATTCAATTTTTATTAAGTAAGCTTTGATTATGTCTTAATATTGCTTAAGGATCATTGATCCAAGAGTTAGAAAATTTTTAACATCTTTAGCCTAATTAAAATGAGTAGGCCGAACCTAGCTCTATGTGGAGTTAGAGGATTTTGTTTTAACTTTTATAATATAATCATTGATTGTGTGTCTCCAATGCTTAAGGATCCTTAATCCAAAAGCTTGTAAAATTTTATCATGTCTAGCCGACTTAAAAACCTTAGGGCCGAACCCATCATATAGGAGCATAGGTGTTTTTAATTGTTTGTTTGTTAATTTGTTGTTGTGATTTGTTGAAGGATAAATTGTTGTGTGAATCGTGTACGCGTTTTGTGGAAACCAGACGCTTGACGGAACTTTAGTTGGCAAGAAAAATCTTCAAGAGGTAAGGGAAGTACCTGAGGGATTTTTCCGGTAGCTGTATGTAATTTGTTTGTGGTCTATATTCTTTATTTAGTGTATGTATTGTTTTACGTGGTTAGAAATAACTGCTTTTAAATTATCTGTTTTAATTATTTAATTATCTGCATTTAATTGTGATTATATGTTGTTGCATGCTCGTAATTGCTATTTGCTATATTATTGGCATGAAATGATTTTTGATGTTGATTATGGATTGGAAAGCCTGACAGTGGTCAGTGCTCAATTAATTACGAGGTTAAAAGCATTTAAAAGATTTTGATGAACTAATGAGATTAATTTAGTGGGAATAGTAATATAATATTACTTAATTAATTATTTGGTGAAAATGGATAATAGTGGAAAATAATATTATTTTAATGATTTAACGGTGTAAGAGTGTTTTAAGAGTCATAGTGAGGACGTAACCGTGAAAATATTTTAGCATTGTTAATTTTCACATAAGGAATTTCTAAATATTAGAAAATGTTATTTTTAGAAAATAAGTTTCAAAAGTAATTTTATTATGGTGTTAGAAAAATTATTTTACTAGAAAAGTCATATTTGGATTTAAAACGTCAAACGTCGGACAATTCCGACAATACTTACAATATGATTATTGAAAACGGGAATATTAGTTAAAACAAAGAATTTGTCTCAAAGCAATAATTTCAGGTTCAAAATATTGACTTTAGAAAGAAAATGAATTTTAAGTGATTTTGATGATTTTGTAAAATAAATTTCCAACGTAAAAGGATTTTCGGTAAAGTGGATTTATACAACGGGTTGCTTCCGACAACTTGGATAAGTTGAGGAAACTTTGTTTTTGGATTTGTGTTTCACAGAGCGAAAATGTTGTTTAAAGTTGAAAACGAACCTAGCTACGGAGATGTCGGTGTCTAGTGTTTTATGATATGGGCCCGGGGTCCGAAAGGTGAAGTTGTGGACTAGATGTCCTATAAAAATCTATATTGATTTTTGTGCGCCAAAATCTACGAATCTAAATCTGGTGCATGGGTCTAGATTTCGTGATTTGCACATTTTTTTACTTGGAGTCTGTTTGAATGGTTTGGCTTTGGAGTTCTTTTTATTGGAATGGCTGTTTAACTTAAATGTTGAAACCTTGGGTTGGTCGTGAGCCTTTGAGCCTCGACAAGAAAAGAATGAACACAAAGAAAATGGCGTGAACAAAACATTTTACATGCATTTTTGGGCAGACATGCCTTTGCATAGGACTTGAATGCTTGATGGCAAGTATTCATGCAGTTTGCATCACTGTGCCTTGATGGATATATGACCAAGAAAACCATGTGCTATATGTAGTCACCACTTTGCCTCGTTTTGGACTGTGGAATGGTTATTTGAACTTTGCCATATCTGGCATTGGTTCTGCCTTATTTGGCAATTGGAGCCTGATCAGCTCATTTACTTGTTGGTTGGAGCTCCAGAGATTAAGTACAAAAGTAGTTGATGAATATTGAAGTGTCATGGTTTTTAAAACAACGTAGATTGTCGGGTATGAAACCCTTTGATAAATAGATTGTTTATTATTGATTATACTTGTTAAATGTTAATTGTGTGTCTTCATATGGTTATCGTTTTAAAATTCATATATTGGAACTTACCCTTGTATATACATGTTCTCCTGCTTTGCTGTTGTACCTTGGTACACGAAGGCAGATGTTGCAGAAGAGTTCCTTAAGTCATTTGGAGACTTAAGTTTGGATTGTAGAAAGAAATGGGTGATCATAGAGATGATCACGAGGTCCTATCAGTGAGTGTCCTGTAGAGCGACCAGCTTAGGATTTTCTTTGAATAGTATGTTTTGAGAAAGTCTGTGTAGGTATTTTAAAACCTTTATATGGTTTGACGTTTTGTTGTGAGTAATATTATTTTTACTATTGTGATGTGCACGTTATGTTTGTAGTATTTAGAAGAAAAATTTTATACCCAGATTTTCCGACCTCAAAATAGATCAATTTCCGAAAGCAACCAGGAAAATCCTTTTTAATTTATTTCCGCAAGTGTTATATAGTAATGCCCAAGGGGGGGTGTTACAGACTCAAGCTTTGGATAACAATGAGACTTGGACTTTAACAGATCTTCCATAAGGAAAACATGCAGTAGACTCTAAGTAGATTTATATGATCAAATATCAACCAAATGGAAAAGTGGTACGATACAAGGCCAGGCTAGTAGCTCCAGGTTTCACTCAAATAGAAGGAGAAGACTTCCATTAAACATTTGCACCAGTGGAAAAATTGGTAACTATTAGGAGCCTACTCACTATAGCAGCTGCAAGAGGGTGGATTGTTCATCAACTTGATGTGAACAATGTATTCCTTCATGGAGATTTGACAGAGGAAATTTATATGAAAATACCTCAAGGATTTGAAAAGAAAGGAGATCTTTGTAAACTCAAGAAATCACTTTATGGATTGAAACAAGCATCAAGAAATTGGTACAAGAAATTCACTAAAGCATTGGAAAAGATAGGATTTAGACAATCTCGAGCTGACCATTCTCTCTTCACCTATAATGAAAAGGGATTATTTCTCACTGCTCTTATATTTGTGGATGATGTGATTTTAGTCGGGAATAACTCAAACTTTATGCAACAAGTGAAGAAACATCTGGATGAAGAATTTAGCATAAAGGAATTGGGACCTTTGAAGTACTTCCTAGGAATTAAAGTAGCACGTTCGGCAAAAGGAGTCATGCTCAACCAAAGGAAATATTTAATTGACATTCTCAAGGAAACCAAAATGCAAAATTGCAGACCAAGTACATTTCCAATGGAACAAAATTGTAAACTGAGGCCAAACAATGATGATCCTGATGTTGGTGCAGCACAATATAGAAGAATTCTGGGTCGCCTACTATATCTCCCAATGACTAGGCCAGATGTCACCTTCTCGGTTAATACTCTTTGTCAACTCATGACAGCTCCAAAACAAATTCACATGGATGCAATGGATAGAGTGTTAAGAAATATAAAAGCAACTCTAGGCCAAGGCATTCTTCTCCCAAGCAATAACAATCTACAACTCCAAGCATATTGTGATGTTGATTGGGGTGGATGCCCACTCACTAGAAGGTCATGCACCGGATACTTAATACTATTGGAGGAGCTCCTATTTTGTGGAAAACAAAGAGGCAAACAATATTGGCTAAATCCTCAACAGAATCAGAATACAGATCAATGGCAACTACTGTTAGTGAAATGATTTGGCTTAGATGGCTCTTGAAGGAATTAACAGTATCACAAGAAGGATCTACACGAATGTTTTGTGACAATCAAGCAGCTTTGCACATAGCTACAAATCCGATTTTCCATGAAAGAACAAAGAATGTGGAAATGGGTTGTTATTTTGTTCACGAAAGGGTTCAAACTAGAGAGAATGATCATCTTAAGATTGGCACCAAAGACCAGATTGCAGACATGCTAACTAAACCCTTAGGCAAATATAGATTGGAACTCCTATTTAGCAAGTTGGCATTGTGAACCTTCATACACCAACTTGAGGGGAGTGAAGAATTCAAGATTATGAACATCTCAACCAATTCTATTTATATGTTATTCTGTTTAGCTTGGCAAGTTTGTATAGTTAAAGTAGTTAAGTTTGTTATGACTAATAACAAACTAATAGCTTAAGTCTAAAGCAATCTATGATGTATAAATGGATTGCTCTTGTACACAAAATAAATCAATGAATGAAATTAATGCAAAGCATATTCAGTAAAAGAGAGATTATGAGTTTTATATTACCCGTAGCAACTGGCTGGATGAGATTCATCAACAATTTCTTTTTTTCTTTTTTTGGTGACAAGTCAGCAACTTTATCATTAGCAAAATAACCATTATAGTACATTAGCTCGCTCTAAGCAAACATTTACTCTAGCATTCACTCAATCATTTTTGTTGTAAAATTGAAAGAAAAAAATTTAAATACTCTTTTTTTTCCAGTGTATCCATGGACTTCTCCCAACCAGGTTTTCTAAAAGTCAGGAGTCGAACCCCGACCACTTTTTCAAGTGGCCCGAGCCCGTTACCACACAGACCAACCACATATTGGTAAATACTCGAATGCTGATACAATCATATGTGTTACATGCTAAAAGAAATAGAATAGGAACCAATATTTGAGAATAAGCTTGCATATTCAGATAAAATTGAGAGAGAGAGAGAGAGTACATTTAAAATAAAAATAAATAATTCATCAAAAATAAAATAATAATAAATAAGTCGAGCACATAGAAAACATACTTTAGTAGTTGAAAAAAAAAAACATTTGTTAGTATTCCTCTCCTAAAAAATAAAACATAATAGCCACGTTTTTTTTCCTTGTGAAAATTAGGGGTGTTTGCAGATCAGTTTCAATCGATTTTGAGTTAAAAGGCACCAATCAAAAAATAAAAGCAAGTTGCGGATCGATTTGGATTGGATTGATTTCTATATCAAAACTGAACCAATTAAATCTAATTAAAAGCAGTTTGGATTGGATTGGATGATTTGATCTTTATCGACACAGCAACAAAAAAGTTTGCTTAAATGGTATCAACATATAACATACAGCATACTAAAAATTAAACATTATGAACTAACACTAACAAATATCAATTTTATATTTGTAACATTGAAAATAAATAAAAAAATTACATTACATCATACCTGTAAGTGTTATTAGAAAAATAACAAATAACAAATAAAAAATAAAAGGACATTGATTTAAAAAGTAGAATAAATAAGTATTAAATTTTATATATGTAATTTGGTTTGGTTCGGTCCTATTTCAAAAATTGAATTCAAAAAATGGTCCTGGTTGACTTTCATAAAACAAGATTTAAAAAATCTAATATAAATCGGTTTTGTTCAATTTTTTACTTGATTTTTTGAATTGGTTGATCTGAACGTCCCAAGTGATGACAATTACCACCTCCAACCTATTTTCATGGCTCCATCTCCAAATCTAAAGGCTGTAAATAAGCCCGGTGAAGTGCACCACTAAGCCCAAAAGTCATGGGACTTGGTATTAATTATCAGACTTAAGCTGAACCCAGGTACTAAGGCCCAATAAAATTTTGAAGAAATGTTAGACAAAGTTGGTAACCAAGTAACATTGTCATTCGTTATGCTTTTTGTAACCGGAAGAATTGAGATTTGAATCTACAACCCCATATAAATTTCATCCCTTACCACTAATCTAATCTTGTTGTTGTCGTACCATTTTTTTGGTCAAAGAGAGTTAATTACTAGAATGAAAAGGAAACTTAAATTCCAAGTATCAAGAAAGAGCCATATATCGAAAATGTCTGTGTGTGAACAGTGAAGCTCTTTTTTTTTGTGATTTGTGAAGCACATTTTTTTCATTTCAAAGGGTGTTATGCTCCATGCATGTACTAGCTCGTGCAAATATTGAGATTGTGAATGAAAGGATATGATGATGGCCCTTTTTTTTCCCCTATATGACACATGGGTAGCAGGTAACCGCTCAGTGATGATGGATGCGCATTCAATTATAACCATGATATAATGATTAATGTTTTTTTTACCATGTTACATGTGTGAAGTATCCACAAACTTCACCGATGAATATCCACCGTGGAATCTGGCTGGCCACAGTCTCCCTTTGCAACCACATTTTTTTTTAGTCACAAAACTCGAACGCGAGACTTTGCTCCAAGCCCGGTTTCAATTAGACCAACGTAATGTTGGTAACCATTATATAACGATTAATGTGTGTGTGTGTTTTTTTTTTAACCTTTTCTAAAATTTGTTAATGTTCTCTTACATAGTTTTTTTAGGTAGGTTTAAGTTGTAACATGTTTTTGGGGTAGAGTTTATTTTTTTAAATAATTTAACAAAAAACAATTTTTAATTCGTTCAAAAGGGAATAAAATAGATATTATAAAAATTCATAATAAATTTGGATAACCCCTCTTTTACGGGTTTATTAGGGATGTTACGGGATTAACTTTTCACCATTTTCTATGTATAATTGACTCTCAAATTTGATATAGTTTCAAAGACTATTTAAGGGTTTTCGATTCATATAAAATGATTTTTCTATCATGTGTAAATTTGCACATGTTAAGAAACTCAAAAAAAATAATTATTTATTGGAAAACTAAGTATTTCAGTTTTGAAAGTATAAAATACATAAGTTTCTATATAAATTTACTATTTTAAGATCCTTAACATGTGCAAGATTACACAGGTTAGAAAAACTCATATAAAATTTGTGAATAACTCCAGGTTTATTTTTCTTAAATCTTTTTTTGTCATTCCCGTCGTGATTATGGTCACCACAATGAGCAAACTCATTGTAGTACGAGTGCAATTTGTGAAATTGAGGCAAACACCAACTCTTACTTGAGTGGTAAGTTATCTTGTGTGAGGCGCCAAAAATTCGGGTTTTTACTTTCATAATTAAGTTGTCATTCTCTTTAATCCCCATAATGTTACTTAATAAAGTGTGTGCTAATGTTACTATCTTCATTTATGAATGTTCTAGGGTTGTCTTGAAACGATTGATATTTCGTAATTGGATTTTTCTAACCTGTGCAACTTTATACATATTAAGGAAGCATAAAATAAAAATATTGTATTGGAAAGAATGACTTTT
The DNA here is from genome assembly GCA_035048595.1 of Echinosophora koreensis. NCBI lineage: Eukaryota > Viridiplantae > Streptophyta > Magnoliopsida > Fabales > Fabaceae > Echinosophora > Echinosophora koreensis. Next base: position 5,212,533 of record JAPCYP010000013.1, on the reverse strand, counting down.
TAATTTTCAAGGAATTGAATACACAACTTCCAATACAATATTTCTATTTTCTGTTTCTTAACATATGTAAAGTTGCACATGCTAAAAAAATGGTTCATCATTCATACAAGTTTTAGTTTGGTATTACTCCTACTTGGGTACTATTGACTAGCGGTATTCACATTTGGTTGTTTCTATTTCTTAATTACGTCATTGATATGTTTCTTTGTGCTTGTTTAATAACTTTGTTTTTCCATTATCTCAGCCACAATCAAAATTTAAATTTATATGAATCTTAAATCTACACGAATATTTAAATAGTCTTATATTTATTTTATTTTATTTTTATAAAATTCAAACTCTTTGGATTAATCTTATCATTAAATTGGTTTAGGACGTTTGGATAAAATAGCTTAATCAAATGTTCATTGGATAAGTTTTTTTCAAATAAGCTAAAAACAACTTATTTTTATAAGTTTCTCTTACAAGCTTATTGCAATAAGTTAAAATGAGTATATATAAATATCATAAACTATTTTCATAAATTATTGGTATAAATTTATTTTCATAAGTTGTTTTCTTAAGTTTAGATATTTTTTCAATAAGCTCTTCCAAACGCATCCTTAGTGTGCCTTCTTTTAGAGTATTATTATACTTGATATTTGGAGTTGACTTTATCTTTACTTTAAAAAGAGTACTATATCCAAAATACTACAATTTAATAAATAAGCATATGCGTTGTAGCAAATAAGAAAATTAGACTATGATAAATTTGTTATTTCCTTTCTTTAATGTGGTAGGGTACTAAAAAGTCCAACAAAATCCACCTTAGAAAATAATTCATCGAAATTAGAAAGTTTCTTATTATCACAAGACTTTTTGTTACTTGTAAAAAGTCTTGATTGAATCCCACTAGATTTAGACATATTCGTCAAAAAATCTTGATTGTCCTAATTGAATACGACAAGACTTTCACTACAAAGAATAATGGTGATTAGTGACGGATTATTTGCGACGGCCTCGATGCATCGGTAAAATTGTCATTTGTGACGGCAAAACAGAAATGGTTGAATTTTCAAGATTTGTGACGGCCTTGGGAGATTTGCGACGGCCTATGTCGTCGCTGTGGTTGCACGCATTTCCACGAAATTTTGGCGCTAGTTTTGGTGGACAAAAATGGAATTTTGTGACGACCGAGCCGTCGCTAATGTGACTGACATTTTGCGACGGCCTTAGGCCGTTAGTAATTGATCACTTTTGCGACGACTGCGGGAATATGTAATTAATTTTTGTGACGGTCGAGCTGTCGCTAACAAGTAGAGTTTCTGACGGCTTGGGCCATCGCAAATTTGTGATATAAACCCCAACTCACCCACTTTCCTCTTTCACCCTCTTCATTCCTCTCCTCTGCGTACGTATAGAGACGACTCCCTCCCCCAACTTGCCCACAATTGTTCGCCTGCTGCCACTGCCGTCCGCTGCCCCCTTGCGTCGGACTATCTGCGTCGGTAATCATTTTTATTAACCCCAACTCGCCCACTTCCTCCTCCCCATTCCTCCTCCTTCCTCCCCCTTCCCTTCTTTCCTTTTCCCATTTTCCCCCTCCATCTTTGATTCATGTCTTAATAATTTTTTTTTTTAAATCTTTCAGTTCAGACCCATAATGTCAATATCATGGTTTGCCTCTTCATTCTTGAAACTCTGCTTCGAAGATGTCAATATCATGGTTTGCTTCTTCTACTTTTGATTCTGGTTTATACTTAATAATGATTTTGATTTGGGTTTTGTTCTTTCAAGATTTTGAGGTTCGGTTTGATGAAGAATCTGTTATATATCTCTATTTTAATCATATTGTTTTTGGGGAGTACTGATTCTAATTCCCAGTCAACCAAATCTGTATCAAGTTTTCATTTTTATGCAATTTTATTAGTTTCTGAGAGAATGATATTTATTTTAGTTATGTGGATTTTGCAGTAACCACAACTAATCAAGCAAAAACGGCATTGACTGGGAATCAGCGATGCGTAGATGGATGGATTTAAGCTACTTGAACATGTTGGTATTGAGATGGACCTGGTAATCAGCGATGTGCACATGCTTCATGGATTTAAGCTACTTGAACATATGGATTTAATTCATATTTTAAATAATTAAAAAATTAAAAAATTAAATTAAATTATTTATTTTGAAAATATATATATTGCAGTTTGCGATGGATAAGCCGTCACTACAGTCTCATCATTTGCGATGGCAAGCCGTCGCTACTGTCCTGCGATTTGCGACGGCCAGGCCGTCAATAACATAAATTTTGCGACGGAAAAGATCGTCGCAAATTTACGATGGCCACTTAAAATAGCAGTCAGAAACGGTTTGCGACAGCCCTATATGCGACGGATCTGAAGCCGTCGCAAATCCTTCAGAAACCCCTATTTTGTGACGACTTTGTGCTATTTGCGACGGCCTTTGGCCTTCGCTAATCCAATTTTTCTTGTAATGTTTTTTTTTTTTTTTTTATCACAAGTAAGTCTTTTTGAAGTATTCTAAAATCCCCATCCAATACATGCTTTAAAACCATGAAACTATTTGAAAATATCTTTTTCTTTATTTTGATATTGTAATCTCTTTTGTTGTTCTGGTGAAATACTTTAGAATTTGGGCACTCCAATTGGAAAGGTTAGGATGGGCATGACAAAGTATACCTGATAGATTATATGAATGACAAAATGAGAGTCCTTTTTCTTGACTCTCCTCCCTCTTTCATTTATAGTAGGTGAGTGTGGCCAATTTCAATCATTAAGCTAATATGATCCATGTAGTATGTAGATTAACTTTGGGCCTTAGCTATTGAGCAAACCTGCGAAGGCTGTTGATTTTCCACCCCTTAATGTTATTCTCACCTTTCCCCGAATTTATTTAATTTCTTTACCATAATATCATTTCCCTTCTGCCTCTCCACGCCCATTCCTCCCTCTCTTCTTCTCCCACCTCCCACCATACCCCACCTCCAACGATAGCCAACCCCATTGTCACCTCCAACGAGGCGCGGCGATGAGGTATAGCAACAACAAGATAAGTAAATGGTCCCTTTTTTTTTTCCTGATTTAAGGCTGGTAAAACAATTTTGTAATGTATTTAAATATTTAATATATTACGAAAATTTAGTATTCGTAACATATTAAATCTTAGAAAAATTAAAAACAAAACCATATAGCGTCGTCGTAAGCTCTTTCCGTCATGTGCATCGTCACCCTGTTGTGCCTCCATGGAGAAGAAGACGAAATGAAGCGGTGGACCGTGGTTGGGGTGGGGTTTCTGGGAGGTAGGAGAAGAAGAAGAAAGTGCGGGAAGAAGTGAGCAGTCCTTGGGTGGGGATAAAAATCTATGGAGAGGGCATTTTTGTAAAAAAAAAATTAAAAAAAAAATTGGGGGAGTGGGGGTGTGGAGAGCAAAGTGAAGGGCAGAAGGGGAGCTCAGATTTACTATTCGGGTGTGAGGCGAGTTGCAGTGGGAGTGCTTCAAGCATAGGAACTAGAATCTATAGTAGGTATTGCTGGTTCAAGGTGTAAATATGGAGGTGATTAGGGGATTTTACTGCCATATTCCTACTAACCCCTAACAAAATTATCAATGACCGAATTTAGTATCTGAAAATATTAGCCTTGATCTATTTTTGTCCCTTGGTTATATAACCCACCTCAAAATTTGGGTATGCACTTGTCGATGCACTTCCACTTCCAGATACAGCTACACTTGGTCCAGGATGTTACAAACAAGTTTAAAAACCAAAATCAGAAAATTACTAAGAAACAACTATCTAGCTAAACCCAACCAATTTAGTATACACAAGATTGTGACTTAACCAACAAACAAAGTCAAACCAAACCCGAAAAATAGCAAACTAATTCAAACCTTAAACAATTAAACCAAACTATACCAAGCATGTGACTTCATCAACCAACAAATTCAACCAAACCATCTGTAGTGACTTAAACCCTTTGATTTCACCAGTACTATGTGTCGTAACTTTTTAGTGGATATTGGGAAACAAGAATATTTTTTTTTTTGGGAAAAAAATGGTTCCGAAAGCTTTATGTGATGGTTTTGTGTGATGGTTTTGTGTAACCATCTTTACTACCCAAGGAACATGTATCGTAGTTTGAGATACTTTAACTTTAAACCAATATTTGACAATATATAAATGCGTATTAATTTCCTCCTTCCTTCTTCCCCTCCAAATCTACCTACAACACATTCAAGACAACAAATCCCCAAACAAAAACCTAAACCCAAAATTAGTTTTGACAGTGGAGGAATAGGAAAGTGGGGTTTGATTTACAACTAGGGCAGCAGAGAGGGACTGGAGGGTATGCAACGGGTGGCGGGTATTATAACACCCCAAAAGTCACCCTTATGGTATAATATGTTAATCATGGCATATATATCTATATATGATTTGGATTTTTTCTAAATGCCTATGTGCATATGAGGAGTGGTTTAGCCTTTAGAGAAAAAAAAAAGCAATATATTTAAAAATATGACTGATAGAATTCACCCGACCAATAGGAATTCGCCAAGTGAGTCAGAGAGTGAAAAATTACATAACATAGTGTGCTGCAGAATTCACCCCGCGGATTGATGTCTGAAAGCATTGTGTTTTGAGCTGCTCTCGGGTTCGCCCTGTGAATCGAGCAGTATCATAATTTCATTTTAGGCATATGTTTTAGCCTAGTCGCGGCCTAATACATTTTAAACTCCTAAACCATGATCTAAACTCTATTTCCCATTATCTCAAGCTCATAAAAACTATATTTTTTCATTCCTTGAGAGCCCTCATTGATCTCTCTCAAAAAACAACCCTAAAACAATCCTTGTTTCATTGTTCTTCGTCAAGAACGTGCTCTTACATACGACGTATCCTTTTCTCGCAGAATAGTGTCAACCTTTTGAGATGTAATCAACGTAAGTTAGTCAACCCTATATTCAGTCCCTTTCTCTTTTAAGTTTCTTGGATTAAGGATTGAATACCAACCTTTTCTTTATGTGTTTCTTGATCAAGCATTAGACCCGTAAGGAAGAACCAAGAACGGATCTTCGTTCCTTTTACCCTAGACCGTGCGATCTTCATAGCAGGTATGGAAGGAGAAATATGATCATATCATATGGGAATGTTGGAATTGGATTGAGGTGTTTGGGGTTCCCATGATCCCTTAGTTCCTTGAGTGATGAGTGTATGTATGTTATTTGTGAATATTATTATGATGATGTTTTGATGAGTTTTAATGATGAATAATATGTTATGTGATGAGTTAGTTGTTAAGTTGATTATGTGTGAACAATGAGCTGTAATTGTATGTGTTTGGGACCCACCTCTGTAAGTTCTGATTATGGACCCGCCATGGATGACCTGTTTATGGGATCCAGTCGCTAACAGACTGTTTATTTTATAGAACCCAACCCCTACAGAGCATGTTGTGTATACTCAACTATGCGTGTCATTAGAGTCCATGGGGATATTTTTCTGTCAGTGATGGTTTTGCAACTAGTATGTAAAATATGGTACGATGATGTATAGTATGTTAGATTGTTATGAGATGATATGACTTGAATTGAGATGCTGATTGTATTATGTATGTGGATGTGTGGTACGTACATGTATATGTATATATATGTATGCACTTGCCTTAATTTCCATTCTACTTCCGTAACATATGTATATGAGTATGACTTCTCTCCTCTTTGGATTTGTATCTCTTCTTGTGTAATGTATGAATGGTACAGATGATTCTCAAGTGATTGAGGAGTAACACATCGAAGCTTATGTTGAGTAGTGGATGCATTAGAATGTTAGGAGTTGATTTCTTTCCAATTTGTTTATTTATTTATGAGATTTGCTTAGCTCTGGTCCATGTGACATCAGGCTAGGGGATTATCTTGTTTTAACTATTTATTCCTTATGCGAAACTTGTAAATGTTTTACGACACTTATGTTTAATTTTATTCGATTTGAGACTTTGAGTTGATGAATGATGATGCTCTTAACTATTGCGAGAAGGTTTATCTTTGCAAAACTTGTATCTCTTTTTCGCAAAGAAACTTTTGACAAATTTAAATCTATATAATAAATGCATGTTGGGGTTAAGGGTATCACATTTAGTTGATGTGACACTATTGGCTGACGAGGGCGGGGAGTGGTCGCCGGTGCAAAAGGAAGCACTGTCAAGGAACGACTTCTGGTAGGCTTCTAAGAGGAAGGGCATATGATTGAATCAATTACACACCGGAAGACTGTGTAGGTATAGGAATATACAGTTAATGATAAGTTAAGGATAGTTTAAATGAATTTATTGGCACTATCTATAACAACAAAGATGTATCTTCTTTTCGAGAGCCCATCGGCCAAAAAAAAAAAATCTCCAAAGTTAAGCGTGCTTGACTTGGAGAAATTATGGGATAGGTGGCCTCCTGGGAAGTTTTCCTAGGAAGCGTATGAGTGGGGATAAAGCATATTGAAAAGACTTATGTTGGCTTGTGGGGACAGTCCTCAATCCGTAAAGCAACTCGAAATGTTACATGTATGACGGCAAGTTTGCATTGGTTCTTCTATATGGAGCACAAGGAGGTCAGGTTGATGGTGGGAATAGGAGCAACATTCATGTTCAGGCTGGGCTATGTGACCAATGCGGTGGAGGCAGAGGTGGAGTGCCGTCACAGGTTTGGGGAAGATCGCAAGTCTGGTCACGTTCTTTTTGCGTGTGGGATGTGAATGGCGATAACGGTACATATATGGAGAAAGGTAGTGGGCAAAGAAGATCGTACGACGGAGGGGACGATAGCAACGTGATGCTGCTACTATGATGGTTCTGATGGTTGCGGGTGCTTCTTTTCTCTTTTCTCTTTTTGGTGTTGCAGTGATGATAGTGGGCGGATTCATGCTTTCTTTACTGAATAACAAAACAAAAGGTTGGAACTTTGAAGTTTTCTCTCTCTAAACTTGTAATTTTCCCTCTAAAAGTCAAATTTTGGTGAGAGAACCCAGATTTCTTCGAGAAATCTATCATTGTTAGAGTTAATATGATGGAAATGACCAAAATGATATAATGTTGCCATGATCAAGGACCAAATAAGGACGAAAAATAAAAAAATGGACCAAGTTGAAATCTAAAAATTGAATATATGTTAATTAATATTGAACTTGGTAAGAAAAGGGAGTTTAATAACTGAAAATAAGATTATTAAAGAATATTCTTGAAATGCTACAATTATGTATTGAACTTGCATTCTTATCTGCATAATTAAAAAGTGTTTGTGACTCTTGTCGAAGAAATGAAGTAAAATATTAGACGAATTCTCCCTAAATACATCTAGTCCCTTTTTTGACCTATTCTGAGTATATGAGTCCATGCTAAAGATTTAAACTTCATTTTTTATCTTTATTTTTTAAAATAAAGATGAAGTGATTTGATAGTTCAGATATTGTTATTCATGATATTGATCTGATTTGATATCATCGAGATATGATTTATACCATTGATGCAACAATCATTTTTGTTTATCATAAGTGAGGACACCATCACTGATATAATAACTTCTATATCAAATACTGACATGAATAGAAAAGGAAGGATTCAAGGGACCGAAAATATAATTAGTGAAAAATCATTAATGAACAACGAGGGACAACAAAACTAGATGTGGATTGATATATCAAACTGGACATAATCCAACAAAAATTTGACTAGATTTGGCATACAAATCAAAGTACCAAACTAGTTAATTCAAACGGACCAAAGATGATGAAAGGATTAATGTGACCAATCATCGTAATTTTGATAGACTATCTAGTTAGTTTGTTAGAAATCAAAATTATCTCCATATTCTTTTTTAGGAAACAAAATAAACCTTTATTCTATTTACTTTTAAATTAGGTCAAACTTTTAAAGAACCCAAATTAGGTCTTATGTAACGTCCTGCCAGATAGTATAGCAACCAATGTTATTAAAACCGAACTGGTGATTGACTCGGTCATGGCACTGAGTTAATGGGTCACTGGTTCAACCGGGTTCAACCGGGTGTCACTGGTTGACTCGGTTTGAACCAATATATATTAAATATATTAATTTTATACTTAAACTATGTATATATATAATATTTTGTGTTTGCTTAACAATTAGAAACGTTGGTCCAGTGGTTGAGGGCCTCATTATAAATCTGCTCCACCCAAGTTCGAGTCTTCCTCATGACATTTTGGCGAATTTTGCTTGGAAATAAATGCCTTCCACGTGGTGACGTCAGCAAAGGCCTAGTGGTGATGTCAGCATCCCCGCAAGTAAAGGTTCAGAGCCAAGTTGATGATGGGGGACCGGCAATTGGTCCGGTTTCTGGTCCAACCGGTTGGACCGTCCGATTTTAATAACACTGATAACAACAACTCAACCTCCATCTCTACACTCCAAAGATAATAGTTACATGCAGAGGCGGACCCACATGGAGGTGAGGGTGTGCAAATGCACCCTCTCAATTTAAAAAAAAAAAATCATAACTAACTTATATAAAAAAAATTTGCTTCTATAGTTGAGAAATTTGCACCCATGCCACTGATCACACGCACATCTCCTCTCCTCACACGACCCAGATTGTGTCACTGACACTGCCCCCGCCTCAAATGTGATGCATCTCAAGTCGGTGCTCATTTTCTTTGATACAAGGGTGCTTATTATCTACATTATATATATATATTTTTTTTGAAAAGTTAAAACATAGCTAAATACTCAACTTATGTTAAAAAAAATTAAAATATAACTTCTTTAAAATTATTTTTCAAATAATTACATTTTAAAATATAATAAATACAATAGAAAGTACATTAATTATTGTAATAAGGATTAAAGAATGTAAATAATAATAATAATAATAATAATAATAATAATAATAATAATTATTATTATTATCATTATTATTAGGAAATATAAAGAGATTGATTTCAGACTTTAAGACAAGAGTATGGGTAACGTAAATCCATCTCCAAATGTTGGTTGAAACTAGAAGATATATGTTTATCCATTAGTTTATCTTTTTTTGAAGTTAATAATGATTTTTCCCATTGCCACAACAACCGTAGAAAGAACCTTTTCTGCTATGAAGATTATAAAAAAATAGGTTGCATAATCGAATGTGAGATGCATGGATAAATGATTGTCTAGTAACTTAATTATATTAAGAGAGGTGTGTTTAATAACATTGACAATGAATTGATCATTTAACGATTTCAAAACATGAAATCACGTAGAGGGCAATTATGATGTATATAATTTATTTGATTAGATATATTATATTTTATATTTTAATATTCATGTCTTTATCTTCATATATATGTGATGGTAAGTATTATTAATTATTTTGAACATATATTGCCCCCATTGGCTCAGGATCCCAGATCCGCCACTAGTCATATGTGACATTTCATCTCAATAAACTTCTAACTCGAGCCTTTTAACACCACCTAAATTTATTTCTAAAAACTTAATTATACTAAGTCACAAACAATGTATCAATAACTAACAAGGTCCAATACAATTAGTAGATAATTGAATTCTTTTTATGCATAGTGTCAAGTGTTCTATTCCTTTTGTATGTATGGGAAAAAAAACTTTGTTAGGAGAGGCAAAATTCACTTTAGAGGTCTCTTATCTCAAGGAATTAATCTTTAATTATCGACTCCAAGATTCCTTTAGGAGTTTTCTTGTTGCTATGCAATAATTTATATCAACTTCATGGACCATGTTTTTTTTTAAGGAAAGTTATTAAATAAAAAAGAAGCAAAAGAAGCAAAATACCAACTTAGGTTGATCCAAGTGGTAAGGGTTAGGGCCCCTTAAACAAGTATTAGGGGTTCGAATCTTGGCTCTTGTGAATCGAAAAAACTTGGTTGGGAGGGGACTACCCACCTTGTGTGCCTTCAGGTTCCCCAACGAAGATTAGTCACTATTAACGACAGTGGATACTTCACACTATGACATGAGTACCAAAAAGAAAAAAGAAAAAAGAAAATAAACAAAGTGGAGCGAAACTTGGTTCGTGTTCGAGGTTCCTCTCATAGACTTGCCGATGTCGTCATGCTATTCAAACAAAGTCAGTCTCCACTTTGCATCCACCCTTTGAGATATCAAATTATGTTTGGGGTTTTGAACAAGATGGATTGTTGTGGTTAGTAATATAATCACTTCATTGTTTAGAAGTTTTATTAATGAGGAAATAAGCAGAGATCCAAACCTCTCATTTGAAGAGTATGAAAATTAAAGGATTTGATGAAATGGAGTATTTTGGATTACTATATTAACTACTCCATTCCATTACTCAAAAAACTCCTAAATAATGGATTACTATCTTTTTACCTCATCACTCTATTATTAATCACTCAACTCCACATATAGCCTCTTGTTCAGCCAAAGAAACTTTGAAGTCAATCTTTTTTCATCAATTCAAGAAAATATATGGGAAAATTTGGGTGACAAACTGCCAGTAATCAAAACCACGAGCTTTTGTTTTTAGCTACAACAACAGACCACGAGTTTTCAACTCATTAGTAAAAAGAGGATTATTTTTTTTGGAATAACAAATTTGCTTATGATCCATAAGACCATAAATAAATGCCAATTCAATAATAAAAAAAAATCTTGCATCCTTGATTACTCATAAAGTTATATCCTTACAGCCGGGGATGTTAATAGCATGATATTTTTAACATCATTTTTATATTATTTTTATTTTTAAATAATAAAATAAAATAAACTTGCCTTTTAGAATATGTTCTCTCTTTTAGTTTTTATAATAAAAGAACATGCTAACAGACGCTCAAGCATTTTAATCTCTGGGGTCTTTATTTCTTTGTTGTATTTTTTTTTTTTTAATTTGTTGATGAAAAAAAAATCACCACTTCAAGAATTTGAGATAATCCAATGAACACAACCTCGATTATTTTTTATAATAAAAACAAAAACAAAGCTTATATAAAAAATTTATTTTTAAAATAGACAAGTAAATATATTTATATCGTTAATTTAATTTAACATTAATTAAAATCTTAATCGACAGAAATTTAATAATAAATATATTTCTCATTTATTTATTTTAGACACAAGTAAGATTATAAAAATAAACAACGTACCAGAATCATTTTCCCAATGTTGTTAAAGGAAGGTTGAACATAAATGGGAAAAAAGGGAGCCACAGTGCTTAATGAGTGAAACCAAACAAATCATAATAATATTACATTTTCACAACCCATAAAAAATACAATGAGCAACGAATGTGTTACAATATGAATATATATATGAATGATAATAACATAGAAAAACACAAGCAAAAGTGCCTATATATTGTGTCCTCAATCTCTCTTCCTCCTCACTCACTCCAATGAATCCTCAAAACCCCATTATAGTTACCATTGAGTAGTGACCAAACCACCACCACTCACCTAGATGACATGAAGAAAGAGAATGAGACAAAACACAACAACCTCTGCACAAATCGAACTCCCATAATACAATTAGAAAAACCAAAGCATGTTGAGAACTCAGAAGAGAAGCCCAAATGCAAGAGCAACTAGAGAAGCAAAAGCAGTTGGAACAAAAAGTGTGGTAGCATCAGATGCAGGGCTTGGAGCTGGGGCCTCAGCAGCTGACACACTTGTTGATGCCATCACCAACATGGCTACCATCAAAGCCAAGAAAAAATTCATCTTCAATGCCTCCATTGCTCAAAGATCAAAATTTTCTCTCAAGCTTAGAACTTTCTAGGAAAATTTTTGTGAGAAGAGAAAATTTTGAGACAATGGTTGGTGGTAGTGGGTGGAAAACATAGTGCGGTTATGGGTAGTTTTATATAGTTGGTGGAAGAGAGAGAAAACGGGCAGGCTGCCCGAGCTTTCTTGTTTTCGGGAGTTTCGAGGTGTGCGGCCAGCCCCACCTGCCCGTTTTGTTGGACAGCATGTTTCTATTAGCACTCTAGTGTTATACAGCTGGAGCCAACGGTTTGTGGGCTCATCTTTTTTTCTTTTTATATTTTAAAAAAGTTGCTTTTTCTGAAATTTTAATTAAAAAATAAAAAATTTGTAGCTTTTCTTCGATAGCTTTGTCTTTACCGAGGTTGGTGTGAGTGGTTAAAAGCTTCTCGCCCCTTAACCAAGGTTTTGGGTTCTAGTCTTGAGTATGAAAAAAATCTCAATTGAGAGAGATGCCACTCATCAAGGTATCGAACAAACTCTCGCAAAAGATTAGTTCTCGTCTTAAGTTGGTGATGAAATACTTCTTAAAGTAGATAGGAAAAAAAAAAAAGCTTTGCCTTTGTTTGAAGGGAAATAATTGCTGGGATGCTTTGTGCCTTTGTGTGGTCGGTAATGGACAACCCATATGTGCCTTTTCTATTATTTAATATTTATTCATGATAATAATTTGGGTATTACAATTTAGGAAATTTTTTTTTTTAATCATGACATAGGTACAAAGTATTCATTATTGTTAGTAGTGACTAATCTCCGTCAGGAACCTATTATGCACATAAGGTGAGTTCTCCCCTTCCAACTAGATTTTCTCCATATACAAGAGTCAGTATTAAAATCTCTGATCATTTGTTTAAAGTATTTAAGTCTCTTGCCACCTGAAACAATATAATTTCGGGATTTATGTTGCATATTTAATTGTAGGGTTGGTGAGTACAATTGAGCTGGTCTGCTACTGCGGCTACCTGGATATTCATTGATTCTTTCAATTGTATGTGTACACAATAATTTGGACACATATAATTTTCATGTCAACCAACTAACCTTGTTAACTTATTCTCTCTTGTTTCATTTACTTCGTGATTAATAATTATTTCTTCTCCTTGTCAAAAAAAAAAAAAACAAGTATTTCTTATGTAAAAAAAAAAAGGTATTTCTTAATTTTTTAAGGATTTAATTATAATTTATTATCTATATAATTTTTTTTATACTTTCAATCAATTATATATTATCAAATATTATAAATATTTGACTTTTGTAATTACTATCTTAAAAATGATACATAGAATGATATACGATTAATCGACAGTATAAAAAGTTTTATCCGATAATGTATGAAAATTAATTTTATTTTAAACAAAGCAATTTAACTTATTGACTAAATTGTACATTTTTTTATTGACTAAAATATTGACTTTTAATAAGTTTTTTCCCCATATACATACAAGAGGTTAAATTTACACTACTCTTCATAATTTGCTAAGCTTAGACTTTAGAGAATCAAACTACTGAGTTTTACGTTATAGAAAGTTTGTTTAATTGGCAAGTTGAAAGAGGTTGTGCGCATTTTAAGCATTTTTTTTAAAAGATTTTCATTCACGAAACTCTACTTTGAGAATAATATTTAATAAAATAACTAATAATACAATTACATAATTACTAATTTTTAATTAGAATGATGTATAAAGATGGAGAATACTAGCAACTTATTTTTTAATACACTTGTTCGATGATTGATACTTTATATTGGTTTACATCATACACTCTTTAAATTATAATTAATTAAAAATAAAAGAGAATATGAGATGTCTCCCAATAAAAAATATACTCCATATGTTTAAACTTTAAAATATGTGTTATAGGCTATAGCGCACTTCATAAAAGATATTCTTTATACTTGAAGGGCTTTCCTTTTTACGCCTGTAACTGAGAACGTTGCATGGAACCTCACATTCATAAAGCAAGATGACAATTGAGTTCACGAGCTACAAATCAGATATAGATATCAACAATGTACGAATGAATATCCATCATAATCCTGTGAGTGAACCACGTCAAATGCTGCAATCCTTTCAGTTTTGTGTGGCTTTCACTAGTACTGTATACTTGCTCTGCACACATGGACCGATAATAACTTCTCATAACTACATTTTCACATTAATATATGTCATATGAAATTAACACAGCATAATCAATCTTCCCCTTCCTTTCCGATCCAAACAAACAAGACTTTAATAATGATGATGAAGATAACGTAAACTTTACTCCTTGAGTTTCATGGGTTGCGCTTACCATTTTTTTTTTAAACAAGCTTACTTTTGAGGTTAAGTCTATGGTGCACCACCCACCTAAATGGTGCAGTGGTGCACCGCTCACATGGCATGCCTTATGTCCAATCAATATGCCATGTGTGCCAGTCAAAATTTCAACCCATTTAAGTGTAGTCAAACCTGTATAACATACTGTCATGTATTTTCGTATTTATGATTTTCAAAATACGCTTCCTGAATTAATGACTTGTTATAATTAAAATACAAATACAACTTGTCAAATACAATGATTAAAGACCCTTCTTCCTTTTCCACAATGTTTTCCATTCACACACGACATCTTCTTCTCCCATAGCTTCGCCGAAACCAGGTCGTGCTGCTCGTCCAGCTCGTATTGTTTCTCAAGCTCGTGTTGCTCCTCCTGGTCTTGTTCCAATCTTCAGCTCGCGTTTGTCTTCAACATTTAGCTGGCCGTGGTGGTATTGCTGCATACCCAGGTGGTCAGAAATCGAGATCTGTGTTTAGCATCAGGTCCTCGCCTTCCTCATCTGCCTTCATCTCCGGTAGTTGGAAGGCGTCGTGTTCGTTGGTAAGTGCATCTCATTTCCTTTCCCTAGATTTCACCTTTGAAGGAACCCTAAATCCCCAAATATACCCTACCCGACCCACCTTCCTTCTTCCCTGCCCAGATCATCTGGTACGCCAACAATGAACCATGTGAATGACCAGCGATGAACAAGGGCAACGCTCCAACAACGACCAGATCGCATCATTCGTATCCGACCGGGGCCAACAACAACGAACCCCCCAACCACCGACGCCTTGCCACCGATCCTCAACTCCTTTACAGAGAACACCTGCTACATCGCCGCGGAGAGAATATACCCACATCAAATTGGTTCCACCAAGTGACTCCGATCGCCGGCCGTTGCCGGCAGTGGCGGCCACCACCATCTACCATTTTTAATGAACCAACGAAAAAACAAATTATTATCACCATGGTAAAATGATTATCGATATTTCACAGCTTAAACAATAGTTAATAAAGCCTAATTTATATTAAACTCATTTATGAAAATACGAATATAATTATTTTTTATTATATTTATTTTTAGTATTTCTGTAAAAAAATACTTTTAATATGCAAGTATTTTATGCCATAATACAACTATAATACTACTTTGACTACTTTGAAGTTGGAAAAGTCAACCTGACACAACTAAATACACATGGCAGTTTTATTGGAGGACAAAGGAACAAGTGGGTGGTGCACCACTGCTCCACTTTGGAGGGTGGTGCACCGAAGATGCTTCCTACTTTTGATAATAGTGGTCTAGTAATCAGATCAAATAATTGATGCCGGTAAAGTTGCTGAAATATATAGCCTTCTGTCACTTTTTTGGTCTTGATTCCTAACGGTTTCTTAATTTAGTTTGAATAATTCTAAATCAAGATATTCATTTTTTATTAATTCTCCTCCATGGAAATATTTTTTAAAAATATTTTTAAGACATTAAATACATTATTTTGTATTTAACAGTCAAAAAATTTGTAGGAAAAATATAGTCATCAAATTTGGACCTTTTCTTTGTTTTATTTCATTTTTTCCTTCATGTTATAAGCGAGAGACAAAAGCAAATTTATTTTTGACAATATGGTCTATTCAAATTTCTTCTAGTATCTTTCTCTCTCACGATAAGAGGAAAATATGAGAAAAAGGAGAGTCTGTTAATCACATAATCATCCTTGTTACCCACAAGGTGTGGTCCAAGTGATTAGTAGCTTGGACCATTTAACCATATGTCCAAGGTTCGAATTCTGATGATGGGATAGAGCTGCATTAGTGAGCAGAGGAGTTGCCCTTAACTGATACTCTACATCCTCGAGAGGATTAGTCCTACGGTTACCG
The DNA here is from genome assembly GCA_035048595.1 of Echinosophora koreensis. Lineage (NCBI taxonomy): Eukaryota > Viridiplantae > Streptophyta > Magnoliopsida > Fabales > Fabaceae > Echinosophora > Echinosophora koreensis. The sequence continues at coordinate 5,196,599 of JAPCYP010000013.1, read as the reverse complement.
GCTGTGGGATATCCTGAATTCCATACCGGACCTAAAAAATATAATCATCCCCATTAATTAATTTAGTACTAAAGTTATGCATAAATGTAAGCTGCTCATCATACCAAATTCAAATTCTGCTCCTCCTTTTTCTTAGACACGCCTACTTTTGTTTGTCAAAAAAGGAGTGTTCATTCATAACGGTATAGCTAGGTTTGCATTTCAGAACACGAGAATGAAGAGGTTTTGATTTTTGAGTTGGTGACCAAATATGGGACCCCGTCCCCCAACCCTTATTCACTGAAATTGTGGCAAGTTATGTTCTATTCAAAAATGGGACAAATCTTTTTGGCTTTAATTCCGGGTAGTGACCATGTTCAATGGGACAATAATAACTACAAAAAAACAAATAACTGAATAGAACTATAGCTTCATACATATTATTTTTCTGGGTGCCAGGCAGGGAAAGGAAACTTATAACGGATGGTCCCCTAGCTTGCTTCCATACTTAGCAATATTCCAACTTCGGTCTTTATCAACTTGTCATGCAATTCAAATGTTAAATCATATAAGTGGCCTACTGGCCTATGTCTACCATTAGTATATCTCTCAAATATCTAGATACCTTCTTGTATCTTGTATGTGAATAGGCTTTCTAACACTCCGTTTAGGATTAGTGACAACAGAAAGAAAAATGGTTGAATTAATAGGGGTCCGTTTGCTTTGTTTCCAGTTTTCTGTTTTCATTTCCTGTTTTCAGAAATAATTACAAAACTGCCACCTTGTTTTTATTTTGTTTCCTGTTTTCAGAAATTTGTCCAGGAAACACTGAAAACAACTTTTTCCTGTACAAATTTCTGAAAACAGGAAACAAAATAAAAACAAGGTGACAGTTTTGTAATTATTTCTGAAAACAAGAAATAAAAACAGAAAACTGGAAACAAAACAAACAAGCCCTAGATTTCTCCTTGCTTGTTAAGGAGAGAAAAGTGACGGGAAAAAAAAACAACAACAACAACAATTTGGGGCTCATACAAAGTCGATGAGGAGAAGACACAAAGAATGAGGTCCTCTTGTTGTTCTTGATTTTTTCGAGATTTTTTGGTTTAAAAGACCAAAAGCCCTAGTTTTGTCAATTCTTTGTGTTCCTACATGGATCGGACCTCGGTCCAAGAACAAGTCAAAGCCTGATGGACCAGGATCATTCCAAGTTAGTCGACAAGACAACGGAAATCAAGGTCGGTTATCTTGCAACGGTTTTGTAACCACCCACATTGATGACGCCAATAATCACCCATAATGGCTCTTAACCACACTGGCTCTATATAAACTAGACCTAGCTTTCACAGATAGGATCATCTTCCTGATACACCAAAAGTCGAGTAACGACATGGTGCTTTTGCCATATTTAGAACTACGTTTGCTCTGATTTTCACTTGGGATAGAATACACCATTCTGTCAAGCTATAATCATATACTCACATCTTCCACTCTCGAGACCTACTCAAGCATCTCAGAATTTCTAATTCTTATTAAAACAATTGGCGCCCACCGTGGGGCCTGGGTAAAACTTTCCCTGGCCACACATTCAACATCATCCGAGGAATCCACCAACAGATCAATCATAATACACAGGAATGAACACATCTAGAATTTGGTATTCTCGTAATCATGCAATTAAGGGAAGAATTTTTTTATTTCTTTGTACTTTCTTCATTACCAAAATAATTCTGTGCAAATATTACGATATTCTACATAGTCCAGTAACATGAATATTGTTGTTTTCATTTACTCATGGCTTGATCCCTGGTAACTGCGAGGACCTCGAACTTGATATGTTTTTCACTGCATCCATTTGAGAGTGCCAAGTTTCAATGCTATCAGTGAGGAGAAGTGGAGAACATACTGGTAAATGGAGCATTAGTCTACACTGTTAGTGGATTTCATCATCTTAAACATTATCACAAAATGTTTGACAAAATTACCAGGTGACATTGTTCTTTCATTTTCGGACTCACATGATTTTGTATGTGTTTCTCGCTGAAAATCTTTCCTCTTATTATCACTACATGCTTTCAACCATTGTCCTTTGGTTTGAATAAAAATTATAAATAATTAACAAAGTTAAACATGAAAGCTAAACCGAATAGTATATTGGAAAAGCATTACACCTTGCCAAGTCTTGGAAGGAGGGGGGCAAGCTTACTGCCCAGAAGAAGACAAAAGGGCTTAACGCCCAATTTTCAAAAAAAAAAAAAAAGAAAAGAAAAGAAGAAGAGGTGCATGACACTTCTCAAAAATAATAGGACATCAATGTTGGAAGATGATTAGCCGGGGAAGAAAAATCAATATTTTGCTCCAAACCATAATGAGGAAAATAACTTCCCTTTTTCTCTTTTGAAATTTTAATTCAGTAATATTCCTACATTTTGTCAAAAAAAAAAAAGTAATATTCCTACATGCTTTAATTATATGCATATATTAGGGAATGCAATAATATATTTGACATTCGTACATACTCTAATTGTTGCTGACATGAATTGTCATAAATATTTAATAAATATTATGATTAACAAAGGAGAAAATATTTTCTACTGACAAAGTCATTCAAAAATTATTTGAAAATTCGGAGCTCTTGTAGTCAAGTGTTTAAGTGGCCACAATTCAATTTGTGAACAATGCACTCCATGTTTTAAAATGTCTTGGAATAGATTTAGTTTAGTTTAGACTTTAAACCAAAATAACCTTTCATGGCAGTGCCAATGAATTTTAATAGCTTAATGGGCATGAATTTAGCTCTTTAAAATTCCTGTAATTTTGTTTCGTGAATTGCAATGGCCGGTTAAGAAACTGGTGTAATTAAGTTTTGTAACATTTTCTTTTAATTCAGATATTAAGTTGGTAAATAATTCCCATTAATACATTTATTAATACATTTATGGGATTTGAATAATACTCCCTCTGGTCCTATATATAAGAGACAAAACCTTAAAACACATAGACCAAGGAAATGCATTGAAATAAGCTATTTGTAATTAATATTTATATAAATTTACAAATTTAACCCTTCAATAATTAATGAACAAACCTACTTGTATTGAAAATTGTATTGTCTCGTAAATATAAACCCTATTATAAATAAGGGTAAAATTGGCAATGGGCATTTAATATTTGTCAAAATACATGCATGTCTCTTATATTTTGGACAAAAAAAAAATAGCCATTTGCCTCTTATAATAAGGACCGGAGGGAGTAGCATATAATATCAATGATATTAGTGCATGGCAATAAATTATTTCCTACGCCTAATTTCACCTATTATCATTTGGGCAGTTGCTACAACTTTTTACACAAAAATTTAATTGACACTTAATAGATATTATTTCTCATGATGAGGTGTTTTTTTGCCTACTATAAATGCCTATTTTTATTATTATATCCATGATTATGGCATAACCTTTTAAATATTAAATGCCAACATTCTTCTCATTAGGAAAGGAAAACGTATCTACTGTTATATTTTTAGGCTAATATATGCCATTACCATGGCACTAAGAATGAGCATCGAAACAACAGGTGCTAAGAAGGAATATGACAGGGAATGTTTTTCCGAAAATATAATCACGAAGCATTGTTTCTAGTTTTTAATTTTAGACCGGGTAATATTTCAATATGCTTTAATTATTATTGCACACTATATGCATCAATCAGTGACATTTTTGTTGTTCACAAGAAATATCATAAATATTTAGTAAATATTATGCGTCTTACTCCCATGAATTACCATAAATAGGTAATAAATATTGAGATTACTACTCATGAATTTCCATAAATATCTTTATGTCAATGACTCAAATATTGAAACGCCAACTTTTGAATTTCAAGATTAATGATCGGTTTTTTTTTGTGTCTAGTGTAATTTGATTGCAAAATATATGTATGGTATACATTTAAAAAAAATTCCCAAAATAGAGTAAGTCGTATATAAGAGATACGACTTATCTGAGCAAGTCGTACGCAAAGGACACGACTCATTTTTATATTTGATGGCCAAAAAAAAAATCTCAAATAATTGAAAGTCGTATGCAAGGTTCACGATTTGAACTTTTTTTTTAATTTTTTTTTTATACTTTTTGATAAGTCATGGCTATGAAGTACGACTTTTATATTTTTTATTTTAGCTTTTTAATAACTTTTTGCTAATTTTTTTTCTAAGTATTGCATGAGATATACTTTTTGATTTTTATTTTTTTCGTTTTCCACTTAAAAATAAGTTTAATTAATAAATAAATTAATTAATTAATTTTGAGTCAAATTTTTATTTATCTTTGTGCTGGTGGAAACGTTGGCTCACGGTTACACCGTGATGCAATAAACAACATGCGATACAATACCATGATTAAAACAGTAAGTACGCATCCACCCATGTCGCTATTTGTTCACATGCTGCTCGTGACTTCATGACATATGTGTTAGATGTGTACAAGTTGCAGAATGTATTCAACGTTTACATGAAACAATTCGGCGTCGTGGCCAACGAAACATATTGGCCACAATATAATGGAGAAACGGTGTGCCACGATCCAGAAATGGGTGGAGAGATCCACAGGGTCGTCCAAAATCTACACGCATTTGTACTGAGATAGACCTCAAGGAAAAGGGTCACCCAAAAATATATGGATTGTGCCTAGAAATTTTAATTTAGTATACTTTTGTTATAATTTGTAGTAAATTGCTAATAAATTTTAATTAATTTTTTTTGTATTATTAATTTTTTTATCTATTAATTAACATAACAATTAACTTAATTAAAATAATTAACTATAATATTAATGAATTAATTAAACCATTTTTAATTAAAAAATAAAGAAACAAATAAAAAAGCAAAAAGTATATCACATACGTGGCTAAGCAAAAAGTTATAAAAACAATTGAAATTCTTTATAAAAGTCGTATATCATGGTAACGACTTATCAAAATTTTAAAAAAAAAAAAAAAGTAATGCCGTAGATAGGGGTGTAACGGGTTGGTTTGGTTCGGTTTTAAGCGGAAAAAAAAATCCGAACCAACCAAAATTGATCGGTTCGGTTTGGTTCGGTTTTCATTATTTTTTACTACAAAACCCGAACCAAACCAAACCGATGAAGTTCGGTTTGGTTCGGATCGGGTGTTCGGGTCCCCTATTACAATTTAAAAATGAAAGAAATATAAGAATAAAAACAAAAAAGTGTTCTTCAAAAAAATAATAGTTAAAATGAGCAATAAAGGCCCTAAGGATGGATTTTATCGTCATCTTCATTTGACACAGAGGGACCACCGAACGAGGACCTTGGATTGTAGAGTTTGTTGAACTTGGAGATGATGAAGGCGATTTCAGAACGATCCTAACCACACAGCCGCCACCGTACACAGCCACGACCTTCGTCCCACCGCACACAGCCGCCACCACACACATCTCAGCTCAGTCCTGGTCCAAGCGTCGTCCTTCGTCGTCCTGGACCAGATCTTGTCGCACCTCCGTAGCGGCGTCGAAGCGCCATCCTTTGCCGTTAGCGTTTTCAGTGCTTCATGAACAGATCTCGTCGCACCTCCATCCTGGTCCAAGCGTCGTCCTCCGCCATTAGCGCCCTCTGCTTCGTGGCCAGATCTCGTCGAAGAAGAACAGAGGAACAGAGATGGGGAAAGAAATAGCTTTGATGAAGATGAAGATCTCCGTCCTCAACAATCTCTGCAAGGTCAGTTGCATCCCTCAACAATCAGAGATGAGATTTGTGCGATAGTGAGAAGAGAGTCTGAGAGTTGTGAAATATGAAAGTTGCTAAGGTAGGTCAGGAAATTAGGGGAAAATTCTTGAATTGTAACTTGATCGGTTCGGGTCATCGGGTAGTCGGTTTTGGGAAATAAAAACCACTACCCGAACCAAAGCTCTTAGGTTCTCATTGGTTCGGTTCGGTTTTTTACCCGAACCAATCATTTTCGGGTTTTTATGGTTTGGTTCGGTTCGGGTTGGTCGGGTTTACCCGGTCCACTTACACCCCTAGTCGTAGACCTTGTATACGACTTTCAATGATCTGAATATTTGTTTTTATCATCAATTATAAAAATGAGTCGTGACTGAGGCATACGACTTCCTCAAATAAGTCGTATATTTCATACATGACTTACTCTATTTTCGTAAATTTTTTTCAAACGTGTACCATACCTGTAATTTTACAATCAAATTACACCAGACACGTAAAAAAGCCTTAATGATCCTTTAATAGTCATTACTTTGACTGATTGTCTTTGGAAATGAATGACCATTCATGTGCTTTAATGATAGCTAATTGCTTATGTGCCACAATGTGGTAATAACTTTTCCATTTAAAGTTTCATTCTATTCAAAAAAAAAAAAAAAAAACCTAAACTAAAACTAAAACTAAAACTAAAACTAAAACAGCTTGTAGGTTGGGGAACTTCTGTTGCTACACTGAGTGGACCTCGGCCTGGGCTCACTTCATTTTTAAGCCCCCTCACTGCAAAACAGCTCCGAGCTTGGGGACTTCCCATTCCGAATCCGAGATAACATCGGAAGACACAAAGAGGCTCTACACAAGAAAAAATCCGAGATGTCCTCGGTCAAATAAGTCGGAATCCCAAGTAAGACTTGGCTCCGCACAAACAGAAGATCCTAGATATCCTCGGCCAAATAAGCAGGAATCCCAAGTAAGACTTGACTCCGCACAAGATCAGATATGTCCTCAGCCAAATAAGTCGGAATCCCAAGTAAAACTTGGCTCCGCACAAACAGAAAATCCGAGATGTCCTCGGTCAAGTAAGTCGGAATCCCAAGTAATACTTGGCTCCGCACAAATTAAGCCGGAATCCCAAGCAATACTTGGCTCCTCACAAACAAAATATCTGAGATGTCCTCAGCCCAACTAAGCCGGAATCCCAAGTAAGACTTGGTTCCACACAAAAAGTTCGAGCAGTGCTCAGCAAAATAAGCTGGAATCCCAAGTAAGACTTGGCTCCACACAAAAAGTCCGAGCAGTGCTCGGCAAAATCAGCTGGAATCCCAAGTAAGACTTGATTCCGCGGAAACAAAATAATCTGAGCAAATCCCAAGTAATACTTGGCTCCGCACAAATTAAGCCGGAATCCCAAGCAATACTTGGCTCCTCACAAACAAAATATCTGAGATGTCCTCAGCCCAACTAAGCCGGAATCCCAAGTAAGACTTGGTTCCACACAAAAAGTTCGAGCAGTGCTCAGCAAAATAAGCTGGAATCCCAAGTAAGACTTGGCTCCACACAAAAAGTCCGAGCAGTGCTCGGCAAAATCAGCTGGAATCCCAAGTAAGACTTGATTCCGCGGAAACAAAATAATCTGAGCAATGCTCAGCCCAAGAAGCCAGAAACCTAAGTAAAACTTTGCTATGCAAAAACAAATTTATCAGAGCAGTGCTCAACCAAATACACCGAAAACCTAAGTAAGACTTGGTTCCGCAAAAAAAAACAAATTTTCTGAGCAATGCTCACACGACTCACAATCCGAGAAGTCCTCGGCACAAAAAGCCAAACGCCCAAATAATCTTTGACTCCACAAATTTAAAGTATTTCGAGCAAAAAAGGTTGACACTAAGAGATGTTAGGCGCAAAGAGCTCATTCGCTTGAGTATGCTCAAAATCAGATACAAAATGCTTAAATGCCAATAATACATAGTCCTTCAAAAATTAAGAGTACAAGCTATGCCAACATCATTTTGAAAACAAGACTAATGTCGTTATAAGATAACCTTCAAAGGAACGAGAACAACCCGGTCAAAAAACTTTGGTCCTATCACCACATCTTGGGTCGACTAATGCTCAGTCCACCTATTCTTAAATCTACATTCCGAGTTAAACACCGAGATAACTTCTTTAAAGCTTCCTCATTGAACCTCATCTCAAAGCTTGAGGGGCTTAATGTTCCTACATGGATCGGACCTCGGCCCAAGAACAAGTCGAAGCCTGATGGACCAGGATCATTCTAGGTTAGTCGACAAGACAACGAAAATCAAGGTCGGTTATCTTGCAACAGTTTTGTAACCACTCACATTGATGATGCCAATAATCACCCATAATGGCTCATAACCACACTGACTCTATATAAACTAAGCCTAGCTTTCAGATAGGATCATCTTCCTGATACACCAAAAGTCCAGTAATAACTCGACATGGTTCTTCGGTATACTTAGAACTACGTTTGCTCTGATTCCCACTTGGGATACGTAGGAGCAGAATATACCATTCTGTCAAGCTATCATCATATACTCACATCTTCTGCTCTCGAGACCTACTCAAGCATCTTAGAATTTCTAGTTCTTGTTAGAACACTTTGAATTGTTATATTTAGGTATTTATGTCATTTTATAAATTTGTTTTTTACTTTCACTTTCACTTTCTGCTAGATTAGACAAAAGAAAAAGAAAAGTATTAACTTTCTTTCCTTTCATTTTCTATCCTATCTAACAACTAAGTAATCATATCATTATCTACCTTTTTTTTTTTTCTCTCCTTTCATTTTTTTCCTTTCAAGTGCTTTCCTGTAAGCAAACATAGTATTGCCCTTCATCACAAGGAAGATATAAAAAAAAAAAAAATCAAATTATATATATACTTATAAAAATAATGTCAAGTAACGTACAATAAATTATTATTTGATTTTTTAAAATTATAATTGTTGGAGTCCCATAGTGATATTGTCTGAATAGTAGTTATAAGTTTGGGGGGGGGGGGGGGGGGGGGGGGCAACCCTCACCCCATGAGCTACCTTTTGGGGTTGAGTTAAACCCAAACCCAGATTCTAAAATGGTATCAGAGCCAATCCTAAATCCGTTGGGCCTCCCGCAAGTGTCCAATCCTGCAAATTTCACGCTTTATATGTCTAGTCCTGGGCGTGAGGGGGGTGCGTCGGAGTCCCACATTGGATAGTGATATTTTATGAGCTATTTTTTGCTATTGAGTTAGGCCCAAACCCAATAGTTTTATTTATATTAAATTTAGAATCCTAGTCCTGATCAAATAGAGAAACAAAGAATAAAATATAAATAAGAAATAAATCCTCAAAGATCATTTAGGATACTCTAAAATAGTTTAAGATATAAAAAAAGATATTATCATATATTTCTCAAATTTTGTAACACTCCCCCTCAAGGTAAAGCTTACTAAACTTTAAGCTTGTTACACAAAAACAATGAATTCCCCCTCAAAATAAAATTTAAAATACAAAAAACATAAACTGAGCTCCACGAAAAATAATGGTTGGAAGGTAACTCTAGGATGTTGGAGAGCCCGGAGAAAGTTGCTTAAAAAATAACTTAGCAAGATAGCTGGAATGATCATCAGCCTGACAGAAATTTCTTGCAAGTAATCTAGCAAAGCAAAGTTCGGGCTTATGAAAATTGCATTTGTAAGCTTCAACAACATTATCGGAGATCCAAGTTATTTAAAATTGAAATTAAAGCAGACAACTACTTCCAGGACGAAGACGAGGCCAATGCTTCTGGGACAAGGGGCCAAAGCTAGTGCATCTGGGAGAAACACGGGCCAAAGCATCTAGGAATAAGAGTGGAGCCAAAGCATATGGGACAACAAGTTGGGCTAGTGTGAGTCCTAACCAACGTAAGTCTACCGTCAATGGAAAATAGAAGTAACCACTAATATAATTCATCCATGGGTAAGGGAAGCCACCAGAATGATTGACCGTGTGAAGAGAAGCCACTGGTATGATCCATTAGTGAATAAGAATTGCATAACTAGCATTGGAGAAGCAGACAGTAGAACAAAGCTAAATATTTAAGCTTTCGAACACAACAAAACATTACCCCGAGAGCCAAACAACCACATTGAGGTGGTTGCTGTAAAGTGGTCTGTTGAGGAAGGTGAGGATAGATCCAGAAATAGGGCTAGTAGGCGGTTACAGTGAAGGAAACGATGACCAGTGAAATGTTTGGACATGCCAGCATGTGCTGCAGATAGAGGAGACTAAAGGGAGTTCATAATTCTTTTTTTACTTTTTATTGGGAACTCAACAGCAAAGTAGTGACGGGATAGGTCACGGAGGATGGTATCGCTCTTAAATTTGTGCTTTTGGCCTAACTCAATCTCACAAAACCGGCTTGTAAGGTGAGGATTACTCAAGCCTCATAAAGACTATTTTGGTCATATCTCTAGTCGATGTGGGACTCTCAACACACCCTCTCACACTCAGGACTGGACCTCTGAAGCATGGACTGATGTGAGTGGAATAACAGGGATCTCAAAACACCTCTTCACCCCCAGGACTGGACATCTGGAGCGTGGACAAATATGGGTGGAATAATAGAGATCTAGGCCAAATAACAAATATAGGATAGGCTCTGATACCATCTTAAATTTGGGCTGATTTGTTGGCGAAAATGGGTATTTCTCAATAGGAGACGATGAAGATTTATAAGTTTCCCCCTCATGGGCTGAGTAACTTTCTGTTAGCTGATGCTTCTGGGGTTGCATTCTTAAGGCTGTAATTTCTCTTTCTTTTCGTCCATCTACCAAAAAAGAAGAAAAAATATTTGAAAAGTTTTTCTTTCCTTAATTGATTTTTCGTCATTCATTTACTTTATAATTTTATCTTGTTTTTTTCAATGATTTAGCCGGGATGAATAATAACCTTTATATCTGATTTTCACTTTTGTAATAATTACCCTTGATTAAATCTGTGCCAATATTCTGGTATCCACTTATAGAGGTGAAAATTGGCTAGGATAGGTTAAGTTTTGCATAAATAAGTTTAGGTTTGTTTTCTAAGTGTTATTCTAAATCTGACTTGTTACTTGTTGTATCTATTTTTAGGGTTTGGCCTAAACAGTTCATGAAAATATAAGGGCCTGTTTGCTTTGTTTTTAGTTTCCTGTGTTTTATTTTGTTTTTAGAAATAATTACAAAACTAGCACCTTGTTTTTATTCTGTTTTCTGTTTTCAAATATTTGTATAGAAACAATGAAAATAAGAAAAGTTGTTTTCAGTGTTTCCTATACAAATTTTTAAAAACAGGAAACAAAATAAAAAGAAGGTGATAGTTTTGTAATTATTTCTGAAAACGGGAAATGAAAACTGAAAACAAAGCAAACAGACCCTAAATTTCTGGTTCGACCTGAATGTATATTTAAATACATATATATTATGAAAACCGGAGCTTGAGGAGTTTCGAGTTTTCACACAATTCATCTTAACCGGCCATGAAAACGTGTGTGTGTGTGTGTGTGTGTGTGTGATTTAGGCGTGATGTTAATATTGAATATTGAAGGTTCGACTACAATTCCTTCTTTGAACCAACTGATGCTTACACATCCTGGTGATGGCTAGCATGAGTTAGTCCAATAGGTGCCTCATCCATGAGTCACCAAATAATCATGTAAAAAGATATTTTTACCCTTCACTATCAAGGCCAGTTCAAACCTTTCAACTTCAACTTGATTACCACCCCACCCACCGACCACCACCAGCACCACCCCCCCACCGACCACCAGATCCCACCTGACTACCACGCTACCACCCAACGCAGAGAGCCCCACTAAGACCCTACCTCTCAATCTGACCACCACCACAACCCCAACCCATTGTGTCTCCCCCACCATGACTTAGAAAACCATGGATCTGAACATTGGTTTTTTATTACCTAGAAAACCAGAAAAGAAAGCCAGAAAACCAGATGGTGGGAAGCGTGTTATTGTCTCTTCCCACAATCATTTTGCTCGATCGCGGAAGTAAGATTCATCTTCTTGTTGGTTTTGAGGTTCGATTGGTTTTGATTTTGAGGTTCAGTTGGTTTTGAGGTTCATCTGCTGTTTCGTCTTCCACTAATTTCATGTTTGATTTTTAGATTTCAGGTTAAGTTGGTTTTGTGTTTATTGAGGTCGTGGTTGAGTGGTCGGTGGGGTGGTGGTGGTCGGTGGGGCGATGGGGTGGGGTAGAGGGATAGAGATGGGGTGGTGGTGGCTGATTGAGAGGGTCAAGGGTAAACTATATGTAAGGTGGGTTGCCATAGTCCAAGCTCAATAGCTAGTTGAATGGGCTATGTGGCCTTTATGGTTACTAATGAAGACATGCACCAATGCAAGAATCCCAATTTCTGGAGCTGTGCACGCAAAATTAAAAGTTAAATATTCAATTTTTGTGTAATTCATTTTCAGTGTATTTGGGAAAGCCGTTAAAAAGAAATTTATGCTGATAATAGATTTTTGTATAATTGATTATTGTGATAATCGATTATAATTAGAATCTCTTTTATTTCGTTCTATTTGCTGAAAAACGATTTAAAGATAATCTATTTTGTTTGGGTGGTGGAAAAAAATATTTTATATAGTAAATTATGTAACACCCTCTATCCCGCATACATATATAAAACATTTGAAAGATAAGATAATTATAGAAACATGCCTCATTTATTTAATAATAAAAAACAACGGGTAGAGAATACCACATCGTATCAATTTCAACGCGGAAAAATAAAATAAAACATAACATAAGTTCCAAAGGAAAACATAAGATGAAAAACAACCCAACCCTCGATGTCACACACAGAGCTGATATAACAAAATTCGGAACAATATCCTCGCATACATACTGAACAAACTAAACTAACAAAATTGGAAATCCTATCTACGAGTCGCGGCTCCTCAGAGTCACTCCTCAACTGGCTGCTCACCGTCCTCTGCATAAAAGATACATGCCACAAACCACGAAACATAGCAATGGGGAATAAGAAACATGAATATGAATATAATGGCAAGGAAACAGTTAGCAAGACGAGCATGCATCACAATAATCATGTTGCCACAACAACAACATTTAACATAAACACTTAATAACATCATACATTAACGTATGCTATACGATGCAATGCTACTCCACTACTCCCTTATGCACTTGGATCCATTCTACCTCAGAATGTCAACTTCGGAGTTACATATCCACATTGACCAATAAGCATCAACGCCGGGGCAATCCACCTTACCTTGGGTGGACCCCTAGGATAGCCGACGCACCGTACTCTCGAATGTGCCACCGCGGGGGCGTACGATTCACCTAACTCTCGGATGAATCACCGCGAAAGGCCAGATCGCCTTACTCTCGGACGACCTCCCCCATGTTGAACATCCCCCACTAACATCTCTGATGCGTGAATGCATGAACAAACAACACACAAACACAACCACCACCTCCGCTTGGGCCACAAGGCTACCCAAGTTTTTATCATCATCAACACCTCGACAGCTTGGCTATCGAGGATTATCATTATCGTTTCATCATTTTAATCTTTTAAACACTCTGACCGTTCTGCACCAGAGATTACCACATCGACCACTCGGCTATCGTGGCCCCCTTGGCCACTAGGCTACCAAAGTACATCATCATATTTAATTAACACTCTAGCCATTAAGCACTAGAGGTGTCTTTTTAGATTGTTTTGAACCTTAGGGGTGAAACACCCCTAATTCAGTGTTCTGGGTTCTGTTCTGGTCAGATGAGCACAGGCGTGCTCACCCTCAGCACGAGCGTGCTGGACTTTCTGTCAAGCACGGCCGTGCTGCCTATCAAGCACGGGATTGCTTGAGCAGCGCGCCCTGTTTGGAATTTGAACTGGAGTACGGGCGTGCTCCTTATTAAGCAAGGCCCTGCTATCTGGAGTAGGGCCGTACTGAGCTGGGCAGAAAGGGTCAACATTGAAATAGACAACTATAAACATGAGAAGAGGGGTTGAATTCTGTTTATCGAAAATTAAAATAAAGTTGAAAACTTTTCGTACATAGAAGCTAGGCTCAGACAAGTGTAAAACAACTTACACAGACAGGTGACCTGTCTGGTGTATTTTGACTGAAAAGCACACAATCATACAAATGGAAAACAAGCTCGATATTCACACTTTTAACCCCTTAGTTAGAAAGCAGATAATATAATCAAAATAACTAAAGAGTTTAAGGGAAGATAGATTAACACAGCTGTTTATCCTGGTTCACTCTTTAACACAAAGAGCTACGTCCAGTCCTTGGCAGCACCAAGTTTTATCCACTATAACTGATCAGGTTACATACTCCAAGTATTGTTTGCACACCTAGCCTCTTCAGGCTTCAAGAGAAGTATTCTTTGCTCACTTAGCCTCTTCAGGCTCACACATGTTTGTTTTGAGAAGTATGTTTGTAATAAATACAATTAGACAAACAGTTCTTTCACTAACACTCAGAGAGTGGATTAAATGTAGACTTATGAAGGACTGCGTAATAACTTCAAATGATTGAAGAATACAGATTGAAAGAATGAAGAATTAAATGAACAGAGTAATGGCTCTTTAATGCTTTGTAATCTCTCTGATATCTTCATCTCCAATGACTTTTGTATTTATAGCCTTCAACAATTTAAGATCCGTTAGAGACATTCCTTCCAACGATGGCTTCAAGCAGAGCTTCATTAAATTCAATAGAGTCGTTCTGGGCAGCCATTAATGCAATAGGGACGTTGGTTGTACTCTAACATGAAGGATCATGGCTTTATGCATCGTGCAGTAGCCAAATCAGAGTTGTGCAGAACGCTTTTGTACTTTGCAGAGTATATTTCCCTTTTCGTGTAATAAACAAGAGTATTAGGGAATAAAGCATGTTGGAAACATTCTTTAACTGGATGTTATCTCCGACTTCCTAGGTTGCTTGTAAGAATGACCTTCTGAATTTCTTGATAAGTGTGAGAGAGAGTTTCAGAGTCTTCTGTATGAGGGGACAACTTCCAAAAGCTTTTGTACTCGAGTTCCCATTGATGAACCTTGGACGAGTATGAGAACATAGCAGAGACAGGTCGAAACTGAATTGTAGAAAGTCAACAATCCTAGTCAGCAGACAGGTTGACTTTTGCTTATCCAGACAAGTTGTCATACATGTGGCCAGACAGGTGAGTTTTACTATTAGGATCTGCGAACTAAGTAGACATGTTAGCAACCACAATGTTAATTAATTCATTATCCAATGTTTAGTTTTCATCAAAACTTAGGGAAATGCACATAGACATTTTAGAGACTTAACAAGGATCCCTTTGCCAAATCCCTTGGGGTAATTTAGGGATTAAACCTATTGGCTTTTACTAAGTCTTTGAACATTAATTTGTTATTTTCAGTTAAATCTTCATGTCTTATTGTAAAAGGGGAATTAGTCCTTGAATCTCGATTTCCTTTTAATTGTCTCTAAACACTCATAGATCAATCCCTAAGGTCTTTAACTAAACTTTTGAGGAATAATCCTTACCCTCATTACTGTCATTCAATTTTTATTAGCGAACTGGAAAACATCCCTTAACATTGTTACATTTTACTGTTTATCATCATGGCATTCATAACATCAACCAACAGCCAATAACATCATAACCTCATAAACATGATAAATCACTCATTCATGGCATCATCACATCATTATGTCATAACAGACAACATTTATCAATAAGAACAAACATGCCAACATCAACATCATAAACAGTTAAACATCAAGACAACAATTAGGCATTTAAACATGTTATCAAGGAATAGGGTCATGGGTAACTCTTTGTTTTACGCTATCCCCAAGCCTACATTCTCATACTATCCCTTCTCCCCATACCTGATATGAAGATTTCCTGTTAAACTGACGAAGACCCTAAACCGGCTCCCTCGAAAGTCCCAAGCCTTGGCCAACACAAAAGAGGTTAACCAATTAATTCTTAATTCGTGAAAAGAAAAGGAAACAGAAGATGGAAGAACTATTACCTTTAGATTGGCACTTAACGCATGATCTTACTCTCCCAAACACGAACGGAACACCAAGAAATGATTGGGTTCAAAGGGGAAGGAAGGGAGAGGCTGCCGTCACACTTAGGATTGCCTAAAATTGCCAAAAAGAGGGTTTAACTTGTAACCCTCGCAGTTGGCTCTATATTTATAGATTCTGAACCGAGCACGGCCATGCACCCCACTAAGTATGGTCGTGCTTACATCAGCGTTAACGAAACGCGGTTTCCTTTGAGCGCGGTCGTGCTTCCTATTGAGCACGGCCATGCTTGTGGCTCAGGCAGTCACAAGACACGTGCCTCAAGCACGGGCGTGCTGGACATGAGCATGGCCGTGCTCATGTACCAGAAATGGATTTTAAGCCTAGAAATCCCACCTAGCCCTTCAACCACAACTCTAAACTAAGTCCTAAAGACTTATCAAACAAACAAGCGTTTAACGAAAAACGGGGTGTTACAAATTACGAAAAAGGGTATGAAGTTATTTGTATAATTTAATAATATTTGTTTAGAAGTTAGTTTTGTACGGGTAAACATAGAAGAAAGTTTTGAGAATGAAAAATAATCAAATTGCAACAATCTTAAGCTAAAACAAACTAGATGGCATAAAACGGTTTTTATTTTCTCCAAAAAAAACTTTTTAAAAATAAGCTCCTTTCCCAAACATAACAAATTATTTCCAAAACAACTTATTACACCAAAAACAGCTGAAAGGGAAAAAATCTTTCCCGAACAAGTTTTTAATTCGAAAAACTACAAATCCGAATAAATCTTTCCCAAACAAGTTGTGGCATGTGGAACACATTATGAAGTTTGGACAAGAATGGTGGCAAGGCTATTTGGTAAGCAACTTCACCGACTCTTTTTAAGAATTTGGTAAGGGCCAATGAATTTAGGAGTCAGTTTCTTCGATTTCATCAGTCTGTCGATCCCAGTTGTTCGGGTAACTCTCAAGAATACATGATCGCCTTCCTGGAATTCGAGTGCATTCCTCCTTTTGTCATGGTAGCTCTTTTACCTACTATGTGCCACTTTCATCTTTTCCTAAATCACCCTCACCTTTTCTGTGGTTTCTTGCACTATCTCAGGTCCTAGCACCACATTGTCACCAGGTTCATTTCAACACAAGGGTGTCCTACATCTCCTCCCAAAAAGAGCTTCATAAGGTGCCATCCCAATACTGGAATGGATGCTATTGTTATAGGTGAACTCTATGAGGGGCAAAAACTTGTCCCAACTATCAGACTGTTCTAGCACACACGCTCTCAACAAGTCCTCTAAGGATTGATAGCCTCTCAGACTGTCCATCAGTCTGTGGGTGATAACCTGAACTTAGCCTAAGCTTGGTCCCTAAAGCTTCGTGCAAACTATTCCAGAACCTAAAGGTAAATCTAGGGTCTCTATCTGACACTATGCTAGAGGGCACACCATGAAGCCTAACTATCTCTTTGAAGTACAACCTGGTCAACTTTTTCAAAGGGTATTCCATGTTCATAGGGATGAAATGGGCAGACTTAGTCAGTCTATCCACAATAACCCAGATCTCTTCATAACCAGCTGGAGTCCTAGGGAGTCCAGACACAAAATCCATGGAGATACTATCCCATTTCTATTCTGGGATACTTAAAGGTTGCAACATTCCTGAAGGCCTTTGGTGTTCTATTTTAGCCTTTTGGCACACTAAGCAAGCATACACAAACTCGGCTACATCATTTTTCATCCTAGGTCACCAAAACATGCGCTTAAGGTCCTGATACATCTTAGTGGCACCTAGATGCACACTCAGTCCACTCTAGATGCACACTCAGTCCACTCCTATGTCCTTCTTTGAGGATCAACTTCCTAAGCTCAGGAACATCTGGTATACAAACTCTATCTTTGAACCTCAAAACTCCATCAATTCCTTCCTTAAAACTAAGGTCTCTACCTTGAGCAAGCAACTCCCTCTGGTCTAAGAGAAACTTATCTATCTTTTGGCCTTATCTAACTTGATCCATCAAACTGTTGGTGACCTTCAAGGTTCCAAGCCTAATACTCTTAGGGGTGATTTCCCAAGCTAAACTCAGATCCCTAAATCCCTCTATCAGATCCATCTCCCTAACCATCAAAGCGGAGACGTGCAAGGTTTTTCTACTTAAGGCATCGGCCACTACATTGGCTTTTCCTGAGTGGTAGGTTAGATCAAACTCATAGTCCTTAAGAAATTCCATGAACCTACGTTGCCTCATATTGAGCTCTTTCTGGGCAAACAAGTATTTCAAACTCTCATGATCACTAAAGACCTAAAACTTAGCTCCATAAAGGTAATGCCTCCAAATCTTTAAAGCAAACATCACAGCCCCTAACTCTAGGTCATGGGTAGGGTAGTTCTTCTCATGGTTTTCAACTGCCTAGAAGCATAAGCCACTACCTTATCATCCTGCATCAACATTCCACCTAAACCTTTCTTCGATGCATCATAGTACACTACGAAAGGTCTATTAGGATCGGATAAAACTAAAATTAGTGCTGATGTCAACCTATCATTCAAGGTTAGGAAACTCTCCTCATACTTAGAGTCCCACACAAAGTGTTGTCCTTTCTTGGTGCGATGGGTCAAGGGTAAGGCTATCTTCAAAAAACCCTCTACGAACC
The DNA here is from genome assembly GCA_035048595.1 of Echinosophora koreensis. Taxonomy (NCBI): domain Eukaryota; kingdom Viridiplantae; phylum Streptophyta; class Magnoliopsida; order Fabales; family Fabaceae; genus Echinosophora; species Echinosophora koreensis. The sequence goes on along the minus strand of JAPCYP010000013.1, from coordinate 5,178,180 downwards.
TCTTATAGTACCCTGCTAAACCCAAGAAACTCCTAATCCCGGTCACTAACTTTGGCGCTTCCCAGTGGAGCATCGTCTCTACCTTAGTCAGATCCACGGCTATCCCACCTTTAGAGATGACGTCACCTAAGAAACTCACCTCTTCTAACCAAAACTCACACTTGGACAACTTAGCATACAACTGTTTCTCCTTAAGAGTCTGCAAGACAACCGTTAAGTGTTCCTCATGTTCCTCCTTGGTCTTGGAGTACACTAAGATGTCATCTATGAAAACCACCACAAACTTATCCAAGGGTGAAAGGTCTTGTTCATGTAGTCCATGAATACGGCAGGAGCATTGGTCACACCAAAGGGCATAACCAAGTACTCATAGTGACCATAACGTGTCCTAAATGCTGTCTTCGGGATGTCCTCAGACTTAACCCGAATCTGATGGTACCCTGACCTCAAATCTATCTTCGAGAAGACACAAGCTCCTATCAACTGGTCCATAAGGTCATCAATCCTAGGGAGGGGATATCGATTCTTAACGGTCACTTTGTTGAGTTTCCGATAATCGACACACAACCTCATACTGCCATCTTTCTTCTTCACCAACAACACTGGCGCTCCCCATGGGGATACGTTAGGCCTACTGAACTACTTTTGCATCAGATCCTCTATCTGTTTCTCCAACTCAGTTAGCTCTAGAGGAGACATCCTATAAGGTGCCATGGATATAGGCCCGGTGCCAGGCAATAAGTCTATGGTAAACTCCACATCTCGCTCTGGGGGTAGTTCATAAACATCCCTCGGACACACTTCAGGAAATTCTCGCACAACAGGCACGTTTTCAACATCAGGAGGGCATTCTACATCCAAGGAAGATAGCATCATGTACACTTGGGATTCTTCTTTCATCGAAGCCTTAACTTGGTTGGCAGAGAGAAACCTAGGATCCTTAGACTCCACAGGAGTTCCAAAAACTATGGTTTTATCGAATAATTCAAAAGGACGTGGTTGGAAGATAACCAGTTCATGCCAAGAATAACGTCAAGGTCCTTTAGAGGTAAGCATACAAGATCAACAATAAAATTTCTGCCATCTATGGTAATAAGAGTATTCTTGCATGCATGAGCATTAAGAACAGGTTTATTCGTGGGTGTGGTATCAAATTACACTCAAGAAGTGTCACATGTAATTTAATATGCGTAACACATTCATATGATACGAACGAGTGAGTCACACTCGAATCAAACAATACAGCTAAACGAATACCATTAATGAGGCACATACGTTGGATCAAACCTTCAGATTCGGAGGCCTCTGCTCCACTGAGAGTAAAGACTCTTCTTGTGGTCTTTAGTCAGTTGGCTTGAGGATTCTGACCCTTGCTAGCACTCTGTGGATCTGACTTTCCTCCTTTGTAGTCCCGACTGATGTGGCCATACTTGCCACCCTTGAAGCAGATGATATCTGTCTCCTTGCACAGAGTAGTAAAGTGGTCTCGTCCACACTTGCCGCACTGAAGAGGTCTAGAATCAGGGGAATCCCATCTTCTGGACCTGTCTGAAGAAAACTGAGGCTTCTTGCCATCCCGCTTGAAGTCCCGGCCAGCTGGAGCGAGATGTGGTTTCCACTTGTTCTCTTGATCACTCCTCTTGTTGCCCTGGCTGTCTGATCCCTTGGAGGCTGAACCTCCAGACTTTGAGACATCTTCAAAGATCCTACACTTGTTTACTAAGACTGGGAAGACTCTAATCTCCTGATAGCTGGTAGCCTGCTTAATCTCTGGACGCAAACCATCCTTGAACTTTACGCACTTGGAGTGGTAGTCCGTTACATATTGATACAACTTATAGTAACGGGCGAGCTCTTCAAACCTAGCCGCATGCTCTCCCACTGACATGTTACCTTGCTTCGGTGCCAAGAATTTCATCTCTTTTTTGTCTCGGATATCTGCTGGAAAGTACTTTTCTAGAAATCTATCCTTGAAGACATTCCAAGTAACCACAGTACCATCAGCCTGCATGCACTGACGATAGTTCTCCCACCAGTGCTCAGCCTCCTCTGTCAGCATGAAGGTCCCAAAGATGACCGTATTGCATCCCTTAGCTTAGAAGATCTTCTCAGTCTCCCTTATCCACAACAGGGGACCCTCAAGGTCATAAGCTTCCTTGAACACAATTGGTCCCCCGTTGTTGTTGGCGTTCTGGTTCTGGCTTATCGTGTTGGCAAGGAGTGCTAAAGCTTCCACGATACCCTGGTCATTTCTGCCTCTTCCTGCCATAAGTTCCTGTAAATGCCAAGACAACTTATTAAGTACAGAGAACTTACAACATAAAAAGCTAATGTTTACTAACACTAAGCATCATCATCTATAATAAATATAGATAATTCAAACAAGAGCACACAAAAGACTCGCAACAGACTCATACCACGGCCTGATAGGACAGACCTGCTCTAATACCACTAAATGTGACACCCTCTACCCTGCATACATATATAAAGTATTTAAAAGATAAGATAATTATAGAAACATGCTCATTTATTTAATAATAAAAAACAACGGGTAGAGAATACCACATTGTATCAATTTCAATGCGGAAAAATAAAATAAAACATAACATAGGTTCCAAAGGAAAACATAAGATGAAAAACAACCCAACCCTCGATGTCACACATAGAGCTGGTATAACCAAATTCGGAACAATATCCTCGGATACAAACTGAAAAAACTAAACTAAAAAAACTGGAAATCCTATCTACGAGTCGCGGCTCCTCAGAGTCACTCCTCAACTGGCTGCTCACCGTCCTCTGCATAAAGGATACATGCCACAAAACATGAAATATAGCAATGGGGAGTAAGAAACATGAATATGAATATAATGGCAAGGAAGCAGTTAGCAAGACGAGCATGCATCACAACAATCATGTTGTCACAGCAACAACATATAACATAAACACTTAATAACATCATACATTAACGTATTCTATGCGATGCAATGCTACTCCACTACTCCCTTATGCACTTGGATCCATTATACCTCAGAATGTCAACTTCGGAGTTACATATCCACATTGGCCAATAAGCACCAATGTCGGGGCAATCCACCTTACCTTGGGTGGACCCCTAGGATAGCCGACACACCTTACTCTCGAATGCGCCACTGCGGGGGTGCACGATTCACCTAACTCTAGGATGAATCACCGCGGACGGCCAGATCGTCTTACTCTCAGACGACCTCCCCCATGTTGAACATTCCCCACTAACATCTCCGATGGGTGAATGCATGATCAAACAACACACAAAAATAACCACCACCTCCGCTTGGGCCACTGGGCTACCCAAGTTTTTATCACCATCAACACCTCGACCACTTGGCTATCGAGGATTATCGTTATCGTTTCATCATTTTAATCTTTTAAACACTCTGGCCGTTCTGCACCAGAGATTACCACCTCGATCACTCGACTATCGTGGTCCCCTTGGCCACTAGGCTACCAAGGTACATCATCATCTTTAATTAACACTCTAGACATTAAGCACTATAGATTACCCCTTTGACTATCATGCATCAAGGCCCCCTTGGCCACTTGGCTACCAAGGTACAACATCTTATCACTTGTCTTTTGTCTTCATGTTCGTTTGGTATCTTATTAGATTGTTTTGAACCTTTAGGGGTAAAACACCCCTAAGTCAGCATTTTGGGTTCTGTTCTGATCAGATGAGCACGGGCGTACTCACCCTCAGCATGTTACTTTCTGTCAAGCACAACCATGCTACCTACCGAGCACGGGCATGCTTGAGCAGCATGCCCTATTTGGAATTTGAACTGGAGCACGGGCATGCTCCTTATTAAGCACGACCCTGCTAGCTAGAGTAAGGCCGTACAGATCTGGGCAGAAAGGGTCAGCAACCCTTTGCCAAATACCTTGGGGTAATTCATGGATTAAACCTATTGGCATTTACTAAGTCTTTGAACATTAATTCGTTATTTTCATTTTAATCTTCATGTCTTATTGTCATAGGGGAATTAGTCCTTTAGTCTCGGTTTCCTTTTAATTGTCCCTAAACACTCATAGATCAATCCCTAAGGTCTTTAACTAAATCTTTTAAGCATAATCCTTACCCTTATGACTATCATTCAATTTTTATTAGCGAACTGGGACACATCCCTTAACATTGTTGTGTTTTACTGTTTATCATCATGGCGTTCACAACATCAACCAACAGCCAATAACATCATAATCTCATAAACATGATAAATCACTCATTCATGGCATCATCACATCATTATGTCATAACAGACAACATTTATCAATAAGAACAAACATGCCAACATCAACATCATAAACAGTTAAACATCAAGACAACAATTAGGCATTTAAACATGTTATCAAGGAATAGGGTCATGGGAACCCTTCGTCTTACGCTACCCCCAAGCCTACATACTCATACTATCCCTTCTCCCCATACCTGATATGAAAATTTCCTGTTAAACTGACGAAGACCCTAAACCGGCTCCCTCGAAAGTCCCAAGCCTTGGCCAACACAAAAGAGGTTAACCAATTAGTTCCCAATTCATGAAAAGAAAAAGAAACAGAAGAGGGAAGAACTATTACCTTTAGATTGGCACTTAACGCATGATCCTACTTTCCCAAACACGAACTGAACACCAAGAAATGATTGGGTTCAAAGCGGAAGGAAGGGAGAGGCTGCCGTCACACTTAGGATTGCCTAAAATTGCCAAAAATAGGGTTTAACTTGTAACCCTCGCAATTTGCTCTATATTTTATAGATTCTGAACCGAGCACGGTCGTGCTTACATCAGCGTTAACGAAACGTGGTTTCCTTTGAGCGCGGTCGTGCTTCCTATTGAGCACGGCCGTGCTTGTGGCTCAGGCAGCCACAAGACACGTGCCTTAAGCATGGGCGTGCTGGACATGAGAATGGCCATGCTCATGTACCAGAAAGGGATTTTAAGCCTAGAAATCCCACTTAGCCCTTCAACCACAAATCTAAACTAAGTCCTAAAGACTTATCAAACAAACAAGCATAGTAACGTTTAACGAAAAACGAGGTGTTACAAATTACGAAAAGGGGTATGAAGTTATTTATATAATTTAATAATATTTGTTTAGAACTTAGTTTTGTAGGGGAGCTAATTGCCTCTGTCAAAATTTGGGTTATAAGGAACTTCTATATAAAATTACTTAAGTTATTCTTTTAAATGCTACGGTTCCACTAAATTTTCAAATAAATCCTTATAATTAAAAAGTTTTTAATGAAATCCTTATATTTTTAAAATATTTTAAATATATCCTTTTATTTAAATTGAGTTTTTTTATATCTTCACTAATTGTAAAAAAATATACTAAATCTTTTGAAACGTATAATAGACATCCAGTCTGTGGTCATCGTATAAAGACTTATTTAAAAAAATTAAAAGCATGTGAACTACATTAAAAAATTTTAAATTATGAAGACTTGTTGAAATATTCGATGAAACTAGAAAGGCACCCGTGCGTAGCACGGGTCCTTGTTTTCTAACTTCGCTTTAATTAACTCAGGTAAAAATAAATATAATTATATATTAAGTTAATATGTATACATATATGTTTATTCTAATATTTGGATTAAGATAGTATGTATTGTTAATGTAAAAAATTTGACACTGATATCCACTATCATTTTGTCGTATATATTTTTATTTTAATAATTAAAAGAGAGAAATAAAAATGCTAATTTGTCAATATATTATTGAATGTTAATGTAAAAGTCATTTATACTGACAGTGCATAAAAATTAAACTCTTAGTATTTTTTTATGCATACTAATTAGTCATATAAAAACAAAAAATCAATCATCTTTTATTATGACTGAAATCTACAATTGAAATATATATTTATTATAACCAATTATTAAAAAATAAATAATAACTTATAATTTTATTAAATGTGTTATTAGTTTGTTAATTTATTGATAGTAGCATGAAGGTCTTCTTGGCAAAAAAAATAAAAATGAAGGTCTTGGTTTGGGGGAAATAACAACATAGGAAAATAGGAAAAGATAATGTGTTGGAGCTTTTTTTTTTTTTTTGATGCAATTTAATAGAGATAAAACAGAAAGAAGAAAAAAGGAGAAAGAGGCGGGAACACCATAACCTATGTCAAATATTATATTATAATAATAAGTATAAATTATATCAAGTAATGACATGTGGATCTGTAGATGAAAAAATATTAAGTTTTTTATATATTATAGATAGATAACTTTGTTGCTAAGTTATATTTTTATTTATTTTATTGTTTTTTAAATATTGTATTTTTTACTAAATTTAATCTATTTTTATAATATTACAATATAAACTATTTAAAATAATGACTTTCTCTAGTATGTTTCATCTTATACTATATTATTTTATTTTGAACAAATTTTTTTTCCCAATTTCATCCTTTATTATTTTGAAATGTAAACTGTCCTATTCAATTTTTTTTTCATTTTCTTAATATTTCAAACATTAAATTTTATTTCTCAGCGTTGTCTTTTTGTTTTATCATTATTTAAATAATTTAGTTTATTATTATTTGATATAGTTTCTCGTTAGTTATAATATTTATTATTTAGTTTTGTTATAAATAATAGATTTTTATATTTTTGTTTCCTCTAATTGCACTTTTGATATCTTATTATTTAAATTTGCAAATTTGGTAATTTCATCTAATGTTTGTCAATTTCTGTCACTAAACAACATAGGGAAACTCCTCCTCTAAGCTCACAAACCATCTGGTTGAAGTTCTCCCTCATATACGTCTCCGATTCAACATGATTTAGTGGTTCAACTATGTTATGTACAGATTTTTTTCCTCCTTTCAGGGATCTTCTTTTGATTCCACCACAAATCCTTCATCACAGAAATTCAACCAGAAGTTCTATGGACTTAGAGTAGTGGTTACTCTCTATAAATTATTTAAAAATTGACAAATATTGAATCGAATGACTGAATTTGCAAATTGAAATAACAGGGAACCAATTGTGCACAACATAAACTTCAGGTATCATACTATCTTTTTTTTTTAAAAAAAATAAAATAAAATACAATGTATTATAATGATTTAGTGGGACATGTTTTCTTTTAAAAAATTCATCATAAACAATATTCCCACAATATATGTGTAGATGAAGAAAAGAATTACTTCTGTTTGTGGAAGAATCCAGAAGTTTCTTTCTTTTTTTCGTGGGAAAAAAATATTTTCAAGGGTTAAGTATAAGAATGTTGACACATGGCAATGAATAGTAGAAGTTATTGAGTTTTATATATACTATAGATTACATGAATCAAAATAGTAATTGGATCTTATGAAATTCTTGAAAATACTCCCTTTAATTAATATTAAATAATATATGTTATCTTGAATTTCTTTAACAGTAGATTTTGTTTTGAACATTAGAGTCAACACACTTAAACTAAAATAGACAAAGGTGTGAAACAAATCCAAGACTTAAGCTTTAAGCAATTCTGGAAATATCAGACATGGTCACCCCCAATTTCCCAAACAAAGTGACGATCTAAACATTTAAAGCGTAACACAGATTCTGGCTTAGAGAGTGTAACAGATTCCTTGGCAGTGTCATGCAACTGTAGCGTCGTCTTCTGCCTTAGAGTCATGTCGTTGCTTCTGTTTTGGGTCCCATAAGGATTTGCTTTTGCTACATTTTTCTGTTTTTGTGTGAAAAGCAAAAAAATGTTTAGGATTTTTCATGTTAAATCTTTTAAACAAAATGAATTATTTAATTATTTTTTAAATATGCGATAGCATATCATGTGGGTTAAATTCAGTTGGTGCCTATGGGCACCCCCAAGCCAAAATAAGGAGTCAGGCCTAAGAGAAAATGATTTGGGCATATGCAACCCAACAATGAATACATGATGAGTGATCCAATATGAGTAAATAGTCAATATGGTCCCTGAAATTGTGAGGTAGTGTCAACTGGATCTTTGAATTGAACAAAATAGCAAAAACGTCCCTGAAATTGCAAAACGTTATTCAATTCAGTCCTTCTGTCAAGCCCAGTCAAGTAATGTCGTCAGTGTGTCTGATGTGGCATGTTAAGTGCCCGAGTGGCACCCATGTAAGAGTCCATGTGTCCTCCATGTCACGGAATGCAATTTCAAGGACTAAATTGATAATTTCAGGGACCAAATCGATACTACTTCCTCTCTTTTCCCTCTTACCCCTATTCTCCTCCCTCTTCCCTATCAAGGACCAAATGTGAACCATGAACACTGATGTGGATCTGGGTTAGTTTCTGAGTTTATGCAGTATGATGAAACCATGTAATATTTTGTACACAACTTCAGTCATCAACACAACAATAAATGAGAAACACTACCCACCACCATCCCCACCCTTCTCCTTCACCACCACCACCCCCCAAAACCCCAGAAACCACCCCCAAAAGAATGATGATCACATATGTCGAGACTACACCCAATGTCTGCACTACCATTGCTTCCTTTTCTCTCTTCTTGGCAAAGTATGAAAGTAGTGACAGATTGCCAAGCAAACTAGTAAGCATTCCCTGCATTGACATCCTTGTCATTAGCCACCTTAAGTTATAAGAGCAATGCCCCGTTGAGGTAATTAAATAAAGTACGGGAACAAAGAATAATTGAATTGATAAATTTTAAACGTAACTATTCTACAGCATAATTTTGAAGAAATGTTCAAACCTCATTCAATTAGTGAAGTGAATTTGCACAAGCTTTTGGAATAGCAATTCTGATTCAAATAAATTAAAAATATAATGACATAATCACATTCATATCTAAACGAGTTCAGAAATTTACCCAGAAGTTTAAAGGGAAAAAAACAGAAAAAGATATTAAAAAAAAGCACAAAAAATTGAAGACCCGATGAAGGACAGAAAGTGTTCTCAAATTTTATAACTTTCAGCAATGCCTTACTAGCCATGGGACAACCAAGAGAATATTTTTATTTCCTGCCATGAGATTTCAAGCATTAAGTATAATCTGTGGCATTTGCAGTAACAGAAATGGAATATTGGCAGCTCCAGTAAACTTTGCTGTAAGTGAATCCCATTGCTAGTAGCTTTCATTTCTCCCAACATTAACTGATCCCTTCAAAATCACATAAACAAATCTCTGAAATTTCTAGGATGGGAGGAGATGGGGGCCAAGAAGAGGGAGGAAAGGAAGGAGAAGAGGGAGAAGAGGGGTAAGAGGGAGAAGAGAGGATGAAGTATCGATTTGGTCCCTGAAATTATCAATTTAGTCCCCGAAATTACATTCAGGGACATGGAGGCCACGTGGACGCTTACATGGGTGCCACCCATGCACTTAACGTGCCACATCAGCCACACTAACGGTGTTAATTGACTGAGTTGACGAAAGGACTGAATTGAATAACGTTTTACAATTTCAGGGATGTTTTTGCTATTTCGTTCAATTCAGGGATCAAGTTGATACTACCTCGCAATTTCAGGGACCAAGTTGACTATTTACTCGATCCAATATAGTTAGAGCATCTTTTATCCCAACACCTCATTCTTAAATGGATCCTACCATTACATATCACTCATTTTTACTTTTTATAACTTAAGCATTACATCTCTCCAACCCAGCAACTTCTAAAAAATTCTTAAATGGACTCCACTAGTGACCACACATACTTACATTTTATCAATAATTTATTTGTCACATCATGTTTTCATAAATAAAAATAAGCAAAAGTCCATCGAAAATGCACAAGCGCTGAGTGCTTGTGCAAGCACTCTTCAATTTTGAGGTATTTAACAAGCACCTGGTACATCGGTGAAAAAACTTTAGCACTGATGCTTAAGAGTTTAAGCACCCATCAATTGGCACCCATGCAGCTGCTCTTAAAGGTGATAAAATGTTGTGTTTGGCAAGAAAGCTAAAGGAGATAATGAGTGATGAACCCATGATCAAGACTCAAGAGCCTTGCAAGGTGCTTATGGTGATTTTTGGTTCAATGCCCAAAATCCACAACAAATGAATTTTTATCAAACTAATGTGGGACCCTTGAGTTATGTGATAATCTCGTTGTAAGTTCAAGAAAAGCGATTTTGATGCAAGTTTAATGATCAAAATCAAGTTGATGCAAGAATGCAAAAACAAGGTATATAAAGTAGATAAAAATAAATGAAAGCATGTAAATGACAGAAATTTAAAGGTAAGCAAGTAAATGAGCAATAAGTAAATTGACAGGAATGTAAATGACTTAAAAAGTAAAAGAACAGAAATTTAAAGACTGTAAATGTAAATGGCAGAAAGTAAAATGAACAAGAAAGTAAAAGACTGAAAAGTAAATGGATGCATACTCGACGTCAATCCCGGAATCTGCTTGATGTGAGATGTAAAAGATTTTATTGAAGTATCCAACCCTTACAACGGCTTAGACAAGACTTATTTATAGACAACAACATGAAAAACTACCTATCCTATCACTTGCCACGTGTATATAGCAGTTTTAACTTTCCCTAAGACTTAATAACATAAACACTTATTACAGACATACTAGCACACATCAGTACTTATATTTACAATACTTTCAACAATGTTCTCAAACCTACTATACTCGACCATGCTGTTGAGCCTTCAATCTTCATCTTCTTTCGACTGTTTCATAACTTGATGCAATTTTTATCATCCACTGCTCCCTCGATGGTCGAAGGTCTTCGTGCGTCTTTCCATCAAATCTTCTCATTTTCCTTCATTGATCCAATCTTCATTGCCGAGTGAAATACTTCTTTTCCTCCTCACTGGATCATTTTTCCATCCTTTTCTCAAACTTCCAAAATCATAATTTTGGCCCCAACACAAGGTTGAGAACCCGTTCTTAAAAGTTAAGAACTCATTCCTTAACTTGGAAGAAGACTTGGAAGCTCCTCTAAAGCATTTCATGTATGAGGAATGATTGCTTGAAATTAAAGTAATAATAATTTGCTAGCAGATAAATGCAATATAATATAGAGGGAAATAACATATAAGAAAAAAAGGAACCACTATCAGAAACTGAAACACAAAATCAACACAAATCAAAACCCAGAATTTGAAACATCTCAACAAGTAAATTCAGAAATTGGAAATAAAATTGAAAAAAAAAATAAAGAACCCTTAATCGAACCTAGACAGCAACCACCAACCTGTGAGGGTAACTCAGATCTGCGCCTTCAAAACCAAACCCGCGCCACCTAGAACAGAGTTCCACCTCGTACCAGAATTGCAGCCGCGAACCACCGAATTAGGTGCCAAGGTTCGCTGTTGGCATTAGCATCGCCCTTGACGTCGTCGCCATTTCACTGGAACCATCATGTTGTACCGCTTCAAATCTCCATAACCTAGAACCCAGAAACCCAACTTGATGGGCGGCTGTGACAGATAAGAGGGTAAGTTTTGTGCTAAAGTGAAAAGTTGTTGAACATTTAGGTAAAGATGAACAAACCTACTGGTCAACTCCTTGGACTATTTATGTCTTGGGTAAATTAAAGTTAGAGAATCTGGGTTGCCACTTTTGTTAGATAATGGTTGAATCTATTAAATGGCTAGCATAGTTACATTCGATAAGGAATCTTTGCTAGATCATTCAAGTATGTATATGAGGTTATCGGTCTTGGAGTCAATTGAGTAATCTCGTACAATCACCAACTATGTTGGATAGCTGCCACGACTGTTAAATAGTCGATAACAAAACAGTCCAAAAATGAATCTTTTTAGGCACTTTTAAGTATGTATATGGGCTATTTAGTCTTGGAGTCAATCGAGTTCCTCCTGTCACGGCGCGTTCAATATTTAAATTATATATCATATTCACATACATCTTGTATTTTGAATTTTCAACTAAAACCAGGGGTGACAAAACAATTCATTTAACCATGACCCAACCGATTCATCCACATATAAATCCAACTTGATTCATCCATTTATTAAGAGTTTTTTTTTAAATAACCCTATTTAAAAAATTAATTTCCAATATACCCCCCCTTCCCAATTATGTACCAAAATACCTCACTTTTAATTTTAGGTGAGAAGTCGCATTTTGAAACAACGACTTCTCACCATTGTTTTTTTTCCCCTTCTTTGAGAAGTCGCTATTTGGAATTGCGACTTCTCTTCTTCTGTTTTTTTTTCGTTTTAAATTTTTTATTCATAAAAAAAGTTTTGTTAAATTTTTAGTTTAATTAATTAAGTTAGTTTAGTTAAGTATTGTGTTAATTAGGACATTAAGAAGTTAATTTTACTACTAAAGAATTTAATTATGGATAAAAAACATTAATTTAAAAAATTAAACATTAATTAAGTAGTTAGTTATAATTTTTTTAAGTTAAGTTAATTAATTAGGTTAGTGTAGTTAATTAGTGTTAATTAGGGAATTATTAAGGCAAATTTAATAATTACAAACTTTAAATGAAAACACAATCGGCCATACATAAATAAAAGTTACATGAAATTTCTATTGTTGAGAAGAACTTCTGGCACGACTGGGGCAATTGTTCTTGTTATGACCCGGCATTCGGCAGATTCACATCTTTTTGGTTGGCCTGCTTCCCTCATGTCCATTTCAGTACGAATCCGAGCGGATTGTGGATGGCCCTTAGGATCTCTCCGTATCTGGACGTTGTGGATCACTGTGGGTCCGTGATATTGTGGCCAGTATCCCTCGTTGCCGATGGTGCCAAATTTTTTCTGGTAAACGTTGAACGCATATGTCAACTTGTACACATCTGCTACTTGTTTGTAACAGTCGAGACTCGCGAGTGCACAAGCATCAAGGACATGCGAATAGGGGAGGTGTAGTGCCTGAAATTTTCCACAGTCGCACCACTTTTCATTCAAGTTCACCCTGAAGTTGCCCGCAATCCGCCCCTCTATTGGGTTTGCCAACTCTTCCACCAAGAATTCACTCCTTTCCCGATTGAATGAACGCACATAGTGTGAGTTGGCAACTTCTTGATCCTCCTCGATGGACTTGTTAAGAGCCTCGGTATATGTGTGGCCAGCTCGGATCATTGCGTCGACCTTATGTCCCTTCTCGACAAAAGTTTTAACCAATCTGTAATAGGTGGTCTTAACCAACGCAGTGATTGGAAGATTTCTGGTTCCCTTCAGTACACCGTTGATGCATTCTGCAAGATTGGTTGTCATGTGTCCCCAACGACGCCCTCCATCCCAAGCCTGAGTCCATTACCCTTGGGGATACGATTTAGCCACCAAGCGCCCTCTATGTTGTCCGCTTCCAGATTATTATAGTACCAATTAAAGGTCGGCTGAGTCAAGGTGTATCCTGCATCGTTGGAATAATATATTGTCAAGTTTCGTAAAAAAAAAAAAAGACATATATAAATCACAAGCTAAATGAATTCGGTACTTACCCATATTAACCACTTGCCTTCGCTGGTCCTTATTCTTGAAGCGCATGTTCCAGTTCTGTGCGATGTGACGGATGCAGTACACATGCACCGAGGGAGGGTCTGACCATCCATTACCGCGTCGTCTGTAAACACTTTTGATTGATTCGGCCCTATCCGAAATCAAGCATAGGTCAGCTTGAGGGGTAACGTGCCTTTGCAAATTACACAGAAAGAAAAACCAAGCATCCGCCATCTCCCCCTCGATGATGGCAAATGCAAAGGGGAATATGTTGTTGTTCCCATCTTGAGCAATTGCCATCAAGAGGGTCCCCTTGTACTTTCCATACATCCAAGTGCCATCAATCTGGATGATGGGTTTGCAAAATGGAAACCCTTTGATGCAAGCGTCAAAGGTCCAGAATAGATGACCGAATATGACCCTGTCTCGCACTAATTGTTGGTTAGGGGTGTAGGTCGGCATCGTCTCCAAATCAACGATCGTGCCTGGGACAAACTCTTACATGGCTAGGAGCCATCTAGGTAGGTCATTGTAAAGATTGTTCCCAGTTGCCGTAGACCCTCTCGATAGCCTTCTGCTTGGCTATCCATGCCTTCCTGTAGCTGGTGGTGTACCCGTATTGTGTCCTAATGTGCGCAATCAAAACTGACATTGTAATCGAGGGATCCTCCTTAAAGTCCTTTGATGCTTTCACAGATCATGTTCGAGTCAAGCTTCCGATGATCTTGTGATAGTGCTGCTGCTGCACACGTATGGTCTGCTTTCAGTTTTTGGATCTCCCAAATGTCCTTCGTGCGGATAGCTCTACACCTCCACATGCATCCAGAATGCTAACACTCGGCAACAAATCTTGTCGGATCAGGCTGCACCACCTTGAAGTCTAGAGAATTGGTGATATGGTACTGCTTGATTACTGACAGGCAATCTTCTTTTGTGTGGAACTTCATGCCAACGCGAAGTCCTCCCCTGACATCATATGTCTGTAGAGAGGGCATGGTCAGAGCGTGACCGTATCCCCCCTGACCCACAGCCTGGTCGAAGTTCACATTATACATGTGTGGGGGCACGTCATATGGAGGAGCAGTGGATAAGGGGACTGCCTCAGGTTCGGCGTCGAGGGCATCGTCGTTGTCTGATTGAAGAAGATCATCGTCCTCATTGTCACTGAAAGGACCTACTTCTTCGTTGTGAAGTCCAGCTACATGACTTACTGGGGGTGCCGGTGTTGGTTGGAGTGGCAGTGGTCTGTAAGACGGGGTTGCTTAGTAAAATGAATGGTATGTTTGTGGGGGGTCAAATGAAGGGTATGTTTGTGCGTGGTCAAACACTGGGGGGTGACTATAAGATGCCATTGCCCCCCAGTCGTAGTGTGAGGCAGAAGGAATGGTTGGATGGTAGGGTTCTGGTTTGGAAACATTTGTGTAGAAGTCTTGTGTGGGGGCATTAAGATCAATGGCTTGAAATGGACGAACCAACTTGGGGGTCAACATTGTAAGCATCCTCCATGTTAGCGTATACCTCGATGGTAGTTACGCCGAGGTTCCTACAATTTTCGAGAAACATGTCGAACATCATTGCCACTTCATCATCGGAGGCAAGATAGAGCTGGTGATATCGGACATATCCAGGTGCAATGGTTGTGGGATAACGATACACAAGATCGACAACCCTCTTGCTGTTGTCTGATGAAATCTTGCTCTAGATAACAGATTTCAACTGATTCAATTTGATGTTGGTCCTCACCTTCATCAATTTTGGATGGTCGTACTGAAACATGACTCCTTTTTGGTAGTCGGTTACAATTTGTCCATTGTAATAGACAGAGAGAAAGACACCTGAGGAACTCATGTTATGAACTGTTTAGGAAGGTAGGTGAATAAAGAACAAGAAGAATTATAACACAGGGAAAAGTTGAGAGACGGTGGTAGGTTGTGAGATTGAGAGGTTGAGGGGGGGTTCTATTTATAGGCGCCGGGGATTTGATGATGCCGTCTAGTAAGGCCCACCTCGAGTCACGCGTGCTGGCGCATAGCCCGTGACAACGACGGGACGATGACACGCGGGGCCCACCTCGTGTCACACGTGATGGCATGTAGCGGTGACGATGACGGGACATTGACATACGGGGCCCACCTCGTGTCACAAGTGCTGGCATGTAGCGGTGACGACGATGAGACATTGACATGTGGGGCCCACCTGGCTGCAGGATCTGGGCCATTGAAACTGTCAGCAAGATCTGAGCCATTGAAAACTGTCGGCAAGATCTGAGCCATCGAAAATTATCGGCAAGATCTGGACCGTCGATCATAGCTAACCGCTCGTCTATAAATATGAATATGCCCCTCCACATTTCAACAACTGAAACTCTTTCTTCTTCGTTCTCATCCTATTCTTACCCAAGTAACACTTTGCCTCTCAATCATGGAGCTTGATCTTGAGCCATTCAATCCTACACAACATGCGAAAATTGAACCGAGTCTTGATAGCGATCTTGAATATGTTTACTTCAATGGCCGAATTACAAGCGATCCTGAGGGCGTCAAGTTCCACTGCCATTACCCAAGGCGCATCCGTATCAACGGGGACATATCTCTGACGGAATTGAAACAGATGGTGCATGCCAAGCTCCAAGCTGGTAGCAAAATTATTGCTGATCTTTACTACCGCTGCCCTGAGAAAACACCGGAGGGTGGTTTTCACTTCAGTCAAATAACACTAGCAAGGGATGCTGACATACGCCGCATGTTTGCTGTGTTTAATTAACACAGGAGGGCGGGCCCTATTGAGTTGTACGCTATGTTGGGCCGATCAACTAACGAGATACTGGCCTTGCTTAGGGGGCCATCTGGATCTGTTGGGTCTGATTGACTCAATAGACACCTTGTTCCTATAGGAGTTATCTAGTTTTTTGTTGGTGTGTGTTTCAGTTTTGTAACTCCAACTACTCCTTAATCAATAAAAGTTTTTGTTGGTGTGTGTTGCTGTTTGTTTTTTTTAAAAAAAAATTAAAGTACTCAACCAAAATAAGTTAATATCATGGATGTATGACTCTAATTTGTCAACAGAGAATTATGGCATAATGCACAACGACACTGACTCGATGGTGACATGTGGGGCCCACCTCGTTTAACGTGCGTTGGCACGTAGAGGTGACAACGACGGGACACTGACATATGGGGCCCACCTCGTGTCATGTGTGCTAGCGCGTAGCCCGTGACAACGACGCGACGATGACATGCGGGGCCCTACCTCGTGTCACGCGTAGCGGTGATGATGATGTTTTGTCGTCTTCTGTCGACAAAAAAGAACGACTGAGATTGAACCACCAAAATCAGCGGCCTATGATCACTCCCGTCTCTTCTATAAATCCGCGAGGCCTCAGATTCCAAATTCAAACCATTCGGCTAGGAGAAATCCATCTTCATAGCAATTCCAAACTTCTTCTTCCTCCTCTTAACCCAAAGTCATCTCAATGGAGCCTCAACCGTTGCTCAGGCTACAACATGTTCATCGATCGGGCACCATCAATGATGCCCTTATCCGATCCCACCACCATACCATGTCTCCTCCGAACCATCAAATCGAACCGTTGTTGCAGGAAGCTGGGTTGTTAATGGCTACGAAAGTCGGTCACTACAGGATTGAACATGCCTTGATAACTCCAATGGTTGAAAGGTGGAGGCCTGAAACACACACGTTTCATCTTCTTGTGGGTGAATGCACAATAACCATGGAGGATGCTGCGCATCAATTGGGCCTCAGTGTGAGGGGCCAAGCTGTTACTGGCCCCAGCTACTTTGACTGGGAAGAAGTCTGCGCTGAGCTGTTGGGTGTGGTGCCTCCAAAAGATCAAATGAAGGGGTCTACCGTAAAGGTTAAATGGTTGGAAGAAACCTTTTCAAATCTTCCAGATGGAGCATCACCTTTTGATATTGCAGCACATTGTAGAGCGTACATCTTGCGCTTGATCGGGGGGGTGTTGATCCCTGAAAAATCAACCAACAGAGTCGACCTTATGTACCTGCCTCTGCTGCGAGATTTTCAGCAAGCTGGCCGCTACAGTTGGGGATCGGCATGTTTGGCATGCCTTTACAGAGAAATGTGCCGCGCAGCCTTACCTGGTGCCATTTCTATGGGTGGTTGTGCTATACTGCTACAGTTATGGGCATGGTATCGCATTCCCTTCATTGCATCATGGTGCCCCCGTGATGCGACATGGCCGCTAGCACAACGGTTAGTGAACAAATATCCTACGTTAAATTTACTTTATTTCATAAATAGCAGACTGATTTAATTTTTTTTTTTTTTAATAGTTGGTCCGGGAGGGGGCTACAGTTTACCGTACCTCCTAACAGCTCAGTTTCCAGTTACAGAACAACTATTGATCACATGAGACCTGATTAGGTCGAAAATATTACTGTGAAAAATATTCACTTGTACTTGTTGCCATCATGCTTAATTTTACTGATCATGCTTAATCTTTCAGTTTTTGTGGAGGCCATATGCAAGTTATGAGAACGTCCTGCCAGCCAGAGCATTCCAAGATCGAGGATCATGGAGTGCCTACACGGTGTTGATTTGTTTCTCTATGATTGAATGGCACCAAACGGATAGGGTAAAGCTCCAGTTTGGCATACAACAGGACATACCCGGACCCCCTGCAGATTTGGATCATGAACACAACCTTGACATGAGGGGACAACATTACACAAACTGGCAAGAAAGGCACGAAGGGTTTCTGCCATACTGGAGGGATCGTAGAGAGCACCTGGTGCAAGGGCAACCTATTCAGGGTCCACTGACGCATATAGCAGAGTATATGACGTGGTTTAGGCAAAATTCCATGCCTTCCTTGTCAGCTCACCAACAGCTTCGAGACCCACGGCGAGGTGAACGGGGTAGACGTCGCACTGACGTTAGTGAAACTTCAGCTGGAGTCCACCAACGGCCTACACAACGGCGTGCAAGGCAAACAATATCACGGCAACCAAGTCCCCCCGGATGCTAACACAGTGCAGTTTGAAGCTTAGCAACCTCCAACTGAAGCTTTTGCTAACACTATCCCAGACCAAGAACCTCCTCCCCAATGGTCCGACAATCGTCGACTCTCCTATGCCTCTAGTGACGACGAATTTGTCAACAATTTGTTCGGTGCAGACCTCAGTACACCAATGTCGGGACAAAGATACATAGACAGCATGTACTCCTTTGGCGAGCCAGCATTCCCCCACATGAGTGGGTTTGGAAGTTCTTCGATGCCGTATACCGGCAAACAATTTTATAACTCGTCGCTCTGCCAGCATCAAACTTAAATCAAAATGACCCTTTGAAGCAAGACGAGCCAACCACCGGTGACGATGATCACCAAGATGTCCCGCAACGCAGACAACTTCCACCACGTATCAGACGCCGACCACGTTGTGGAACTGGACACCACCTTGGGGGGTAGTTTTCTGTATTTATGGCGTTATGGTTAATTTATGGTTCTGAATAATGTATTTAATTTCCGTTCTATGTTTTTAATAATAATGATTAATGTGTTTAATTTTTAGTATTATGTTTTTCATCATATATTTTATTCCTAAACCTCATAATTAACACACTAATTAACTACACTAACATAATTAATTAACTTAATTTAAAAAATTATAACTAACTAACTAATTATTGTTTAATTTTTTTAATTAATGTTTTTTATCCATAAGTAAATTCTTTAGTAGTAAAATTAACTTCTTAATGTCCTAATTAACACAATACTTAACTAAACTAACATAATTAATTAACACTACAAAAAAAAACCTGTTTAGCGACCGAATAATTCGGTCGCTAAACATGCTAATTCGGTCGCTATCCTGTTTAGCGACCGAATTAGCAACCGAATAAAGGGGGTAGCAGAAACCCTGGTCGCTAAATGTTTAGCGATCGAATTTGTATTTCGGTCGGAAAATTACGACCGATATTTTGGTCACTAAATTATATATTTCGGTCACCGTATAGCTGGTCACATGCTTAGATAACCGAATTCAGTCACTGATTTTCAGTCGCTATTCATGAAAATAATTTTTTTTTAATTTTCCTACAACTTAATCCTACCGACCGAATTTTGTTTTTCAAAAAATATCACCATTGATTTTTAATTTCTGATATAAGCAAAGAACATCATTATTTTTTTTTTGGATAAATAGAAAACATAAATATAAAGAATTGACGATCCAAAACACCAAAGTCAATATGACCAAGAAAACACATACATTAATTAACGCAAGTTTAGTAATTGTTTATCAAAACAAAAAAAAAGTTTAATAATGTACTAATTAACAATCAAAACATAAAAACACACCACAGTCAATAAGTATTAATCAGAACTCATCAATCTTCCAAAGGGATGAACATAAAGAAGTGAGAACCCCCAAGGTACTTAAACTTTGCCAATGCACCAGTGGACAACAAATACAACTCTCTGATACCCCTTGTGTTCGTTGCAAAATATGGGCGATCCTCATGGATTACTATATTCCCATTGAACAGATTTCCGCATTTGTCTTCAATAGTCACAACATGCGGTATTCCTTGTCCCCCACGACGGTAGAATGACCGCGAAATAGAAATCAAATCCTGCAAATACACACGAACAATTTAGTAATGATTAGTTTATGCCTTAATCATCTTAATTTTTTCTTCGATCATTATTTTTCACTTGATGAGATACTGTACCTGGTCTAAATGGATGGCTGTCTCAAAACATTTAGTCGGATCCATTTTCTGATAAAACGATAAGGAAAACAAACAAACACGATTAGGAAAGATGGAAAGATCCATATAGCAGACTAGCATGCAACTTCACATGCAACTTCACGGCAAGAAAACTAATACCTTTAATCTATCCACACACACATGCATTTCGTGTATTTAATTTAATGTCGGGACTTGTTTTTACAGATTAGCAGACATAATAGTTTTAAGGAAAACAGATGCTTTTACTTGGTTTTGAAGGATGGTCATAGCTAGAGAGGTCTTTTCCTACCGGAAGTGCCTCGATAACCTATTAACCTATTAATGGAGAAGTATCCAGACATCGCTGAATCGTTCATCAACAAGTATTTCATTACAAGTGACACACTCCAACTCCATTGCCTAGTGAAACAAATGAGTAGAAAACCAGAGCTGCTTTCATAATATAATGTTGGGACTTGTTTTTACAGATTAGCAGACATAATAGTTTTCAGGGAAACAGATGCTTTACGTGGTTTTGAAGGATGGTTATAGCTAGAGAGGACTTTTCCTACCGGAAGTGCCTCGATAACCTATTAACCTATTAGTGGAGAAGTATCCAGACATCGCTGAATCGTTCATCAACAAGTATTTCATTACAAGTGACACACTCCAACTCCATTGCCTAGTGAAACAAATGAGTAGAAAACCAGAGCTGCTTTCATAATATTGTGTACAGAGCTGCTTTCTAATGTGAATGAAGATAGCAAACTTGTGCATAATGCATAAATTGTATAACAGATACGGCCCTACCCAGACATGCACCAATGGTTATAACTTACAATTATAAATCCAATAGCCACAAATATCAAATTAACAAGCAAGACTTCAAAGCCAGAACTTTCACATTGAGGATTTGAAAATCGTCAATATTATCAGGCATATTAGTAGAAAAGTTATAATTACACCATATTACACCATCAACTCAGCAAGGGCATGAACTAAAAGATTAACATAAGAGGCCAAAAATTTGCTAATATAGAACAAGATTACATAATTCGATTAGGATATGCAAAAGCACGGGCTCAAATAAAACATAAACAAACTTCCTATATGCAAATTTTATTCATTTACTAAATGAAAATATATAGAGAATTTGTGAATGAAGGTATAGGCAAAGTTGACTTGTTAATGCAGTGGAATTAATCTCTAACTTATGTAAACAATGTCATGAAGTAAATTCTCCATTGTCTAATATGACAACCTTGCTTTTGCAAGCCACTGTCACTTCTTTCTGTTTCAATCTTGTACAAAAGGTCCATCCCGTAAAGTACCTTGCCAAGAGTCAATCCAGGCTTCCAAGAAACAAATGGAGGCATGTGAGCTAAGGAAAAAGTCTCAATAGTAATGATGAGTGATGACAAATTGACAACTTGAAAAATTCAGCTTTTCTTCTTAGACATAACTTGTTTGGAAAACATTTCTATCTAAGAGTAAAAGCCTTATAAGAAAAGTAATTCAAGCTAAGAATCATTTTGTCTTAAACTTAGTAAGAGAAATACATTTCTTTCCAACCATGATTTAAAGCTCCACCCAATTTTTCTCTTAACTACAATATAAGTTTTTCCTCAGATCAAGTATTGAAACAACAGACCCCATAAAAATCCATGTTTTGGATAAACAATTAGCAAGCCTCAACTCAGGGTTAGCTAAGAGTATGAATGATTCACATGCATTACTACACCAGCATGACCAGAAATCATGCCCTCATGACATGCATTCCAATGTCAGCAAAAGTCAAAGATAGTGTTTTTGAATTAGGAAAATGATAACATGTCTTTACAACAAAGAAAGAAAAAGAAAAGAAAGAGAGAATGATAGCAGGAAGTTAGTGCTCAAACACAGAAGATGTAGCAATTGCAAAGACCAAGACCTCATTAAGGCTTTAACTTACATACCTACATAACAAACATGGGCATTGTTCTAATACCAAATGGCAGGGTCATGATCCCACACCAAATGCCTATTTTAGTTTTCTAAAAAAAATGTACACTTAAAAAATTCATATGGTACTTATCAGATTTGTCAAATCTACCGGCCTTTTTTTGGGTTTGTTTATATAAGTAAAAAAAACCTCATGTTCATTAGTCTCTGTTTTAAGGGAACTCTTGACAGATTTTTGTTTCACAAGATTTCCCATAATAAGACAAAGATAAACAATAATAGAAGAATCAATATATAATGCTAGCAGTACATGAGAGTTCCATTTTGTTAATGAGTCATTAAATCAAAGTTTGCAAGTGAAACTGAATAAAACAAATCTAGCAGAAACATTGATTCAGGCATTTTCAAGGCAATGGTGCATATACATTAAATCCTCAAAGTCCAGGCAGCCCAACATCAATCAAAATGATTAACACATACTCAAATCACTAATACACTGAATCAACCAACACTATAGAAAGTGAAAAAGGAACCTTACGATGAAATGTTTTTTAATAGTAGTACTAGTGGGTGTGTGTAGAAAGCCCTATTCTTGTAAAAGACCAAAAGAATAATTTAACTAAACAGACCAAGTTTAATTAACTTAACTAGGTGTTTTTACGTATATTGGATATCAACAAACAGAAAAACCAAACCCTAACCTGAGACAGAATTGAGAGGAGACTGTGGGGGGTGGTGGCCGCGCGGACAGAGGGACCTTGAGCGGTGGTGGTGGTCGGAGGAGGAAGAGACAACACCTGAGAGAGACATAGAGAGAAACTGAGACAGAGAGAGAACCGGGCAAGAGAGAGAGAGAGAGAGAGAGAGGAGAGGAAGAGTGAAAGAGAGAAGAGTTCGAGAGAAAACGGAGAAGAAAGGGGGATCTGCTAATTTAGGGATTTAATCTTTAGCGACCGAACAATTCGACAGCTATTCGGTCGCTAATTGGGTGATTTTGAAATTTTTATTCTCCAATTTAGCGACCGAATTAAAATCGGTCGCAAAAACGCTCCACCTTAAAAGTTTTTATGCACGATTTAGCGACCAAATTAAGATCGGTCACAAAAATAAATAAAATTTTACCGTTGCATTAAAATCGATCTCCATTTCAGTCGCTAAAGAGTCAACAACTTCTGAATTTGTGTTTTCTTAAGTTAGCGACCGAAATAGCGACTGCTGGCTCTACTACAATACTTTTTGGTCGCTATTGCGGTCACAGGATAAATTATAATCAGTGTTGTTGTAGATCCTAAAATCGATCGCAATTTCGGTCGCTAATAGCAGCTAGTAAATTCGGTCGCTATTTTCGGTCACTAAATGATCTTTTTTTTTGTAGAGTAAACTAAAAATTTAACAAAACTTTTTTTTATGAATAAAAAATTTAAAACGAAAAAAAAAATATAGAAGAAGAGAAGTCGCAATTCCAAATAGCGACTTCTCAAAGAAGGGGGAAAAAAAACAATGGTGAGAAGTCGTTGTTTCAAAATGCGACTTCTCACCTAAAATTAAAAGTGGGGTATTTTGGTACATAATTGGGAAAGGGGGGTATATTGGAATATACTTTTTTAAATAGGGGTATTTAAAACAAAAACTCATTTATTAAAGTTTAAATCAAATAAATTGGGTTGGGTTATTTTTACTAATAGATGGTTAATGATCCATCCAATTTTATTTTAACTCATTGGATCAATCAACTTAAAAACATATAATTTTAGATCCATTTAATATTTTTCTAACCCATTGGACCAATCGATCCTCGTCGAGCCTCTCACCGCTCTCGACGGCCACCAACCGATAACCACCAAATTATGAAAGATAGAAAAAGTTAAAATAAATTTTGCAATATCATATATTTTTAAATGGATGGGTTGAATGTCCATCCATAAAAAAATAATTAACGGGTGGATTCGATCATTTTTATTAAATAGGTCATGGACGAATTTGATTTTTCAATATATACTTAATGGATTACTAATTTATTTTTAACTCATCTATTATAATTCAACTCAAAATCCATTCGAACCATCTATTTTACACCCTTAGCTAAAATACATAATTTTTTCGACATTTTAAATAATTAAAACAATCTTTGGGAATATGAATTAAGATGCATTAAACATTTAAACTCTATATTCCAAACACTAAGAAGTTAGAACCTAAAAAAAAATAAAAAATACCATTGCATAAATCTTCTTATATTCCACAACCTACTATAAAATCATTTGTAAAAATCACAACTATCAACAAAAAATTTCATGTTAATTGGGGAAAAGTAAAGTAAAAAATTGTAATATAACATTTTCATGCAGCTTTCTGATGGAAAGAAGCAAAACATTAGTTGTTTTGGTGCATTCACTTTGTGGAATCTTAATACCCATTCCCTTGCATATAAATTGCATTTATGTAGTTACCAAAATAAATTGAAAAAACATAATTAGGTGGCATTTGGTTTATGGAATGTTTTATTCCTAGGTAAACTATATTCCTGGGAATGAGATTCTGGGAATAAGATTCCTACTTTCCCATGTTTGGTTCATATAAAATATTCCAGGAATGTAATTTACTTTTTCAGAAATGCCCTTATAAAAAAATTTTAAAATAAAAGAAATGATCATTTTTTATCAAAAAGAAATGATCATCTTTACAAAAGTAAAAAAAAAAAATTAACTAAAATATAAAAAATACATCTTGTTAAAGTGGGCAGTGTTGAAAAATGAATGAAGATGGAGAAGGGAACAACGTTGAAAAATGAATGAAGAGGGAGAAGGGAAATAGATTGAGTTTCACTCTAACACAGGGAGAACATAAATGAGGAAGAATGTAGAGGAAGGGGAAGAACCTGATGCACAATGCAAGTTTTAAATAACTAGGGGATAATTGAGTAATTTAATTCCTCAAACTTTCTCATTCTCATGGGAATATTTTTTCCCACCCTCGTACATGAGAATATAATTTTCTCATCTCATTCACAATTTTTATTCCTGGGAATGTTTTATACCTGGGAATATTTTTTATCTCTTATACCAAATGTAGGAAAGTTTTATTCCCACCTTACATTCCTGGGAATACAAAAACATCTCTTGTACCAAACGTTACCTTAGGGTTATTAATAAGAATCGCTACTTTGTTGGATCAAATTAAAAAAGGAAAAGAAAAAAACTTTGAACAAATCAGAAATGTTGAGGGAGTAAGCTTGACAACTATAAAAACAAATTCATAATCCAGACAACATAAATCCATGACATAAAACTCTTCAGATAAATTTCATAAGAAAAAAGACGTTAAATAATAACCCAAAAAGTAAAGGGAGTCATCCGAGACTGATTATTTGCAAGAGGCCAAATGATATTAAAAAAAATATATCAATAACACCATTATAACCTTGAGAATCGAATACCTAAGGGTAGAAAGAAAATCAAAATCAATGATTTAATTCGAATTCCAAAAGAAATAAAAAATATAGCTCATTATTTAAGCTGAAAGAAAAAAAACGTAAGTTGAAGAAACAAAGAAACAAAAGGAGATAAAAACAATAGTTAAAAAATAGCAAATAAATAAAGGAGTTATGCTCAAACAAAACCCACCACCTCAATTACTTACAGCTAGATCATACTTGAACCTTACCACCACCGCTAACCGACAACAATCGCGAGCTTGCAAGACCGCACCCCCACCGAAACTGAAAAGAACAACCCTAAATTTGGACTAGCATCGTAAGTAAAGAAAAAAGAATAAGAAGAAAGATTTGGAAGAAATATTTGAAATGAAATTAGAATATGAGATAAGGAATGATCATAAAAAAAGATGAGAAAAAAATGAGTCTCTTGAATGGCATTTGACTCAAAGCTTCTATGAGAGGAATTCGATGCTAACGCTACAATTAAGCCATAAAATAAAGACATATTAGATATACTCTCTGAGAAGTTGTCTCTTGAATGACAATTGATTGAAGAGCAACTCCAATGGGAGTCACTTAAATTGTTTTTAAAAATAAGAATCGGTTCTTATTAAGTTACACTATTGAAATAGGATGATGTGACTAATGATTTTTACTGTTAAACCGATTATTACTGTTAAACATTTGATAATGATTGAATAAACGTTTGCGAATATTCAATTAAGAGTTAAAAAAACGTTTGTAAATCTCTTACTGTTACCAAGTATGTTGGATATTGAATCTATTAAATGGCTAGCAACCAAACGGTCTAACAATGAATCTTTGTCAGAGCATATAAGCGTGTGTATGAGGTTATTGAGTCTTGGAGTCAATCAGCTTGTCTCATACAATCACCATGCTGAATAACAGTCACACCTATTAAATACACTTGGCAAAAAAAAAATCCAACAATGGATCTTTGGAGGCACATCTAAGTAGATAAGGAATGCCCATTACTAAAGTTTTGGAATAATAAATATACGAAGGATTTACACAGATATGTATAATACACATTTATTTTTTTAAAACTTTGGAAATTGATAGAAATTGAGAGATAAAAAATGAAGATGATCTTTTCCCATTTTAAGTATGCTTATGGGGCTTTCGAATGTCGAAATCAATCAATTTGTTTGGGTGAGTTTCCTTCACTGTGAAGCCTAGTGCCCAATTTTATTTTATTTTTTATCAAAGGGAAAAGCTTAGTGCCCAGTATAAAACTTCACACACCAATGTATCATAGTAATCGGTTTTAGGTTAAAACAAAAAGAGGCCAATATTTCCATAAGGGCCATGACAGGAGCCTTAAGACAATTCGTTTTGTATATGAATTGTCTTTTGTAAAAGTCAGGCCTTGAAAGAAGCCCAAGACCAAGCCCAAGCCCAAGCCCGTTTGATTGGATCAGGTGAGCCCTGATAACAACTCTCTATCTCCTACTCCAATATCCATTCTACAAAAACAAAACAATACAAAATCACAATACTATTGTCAATTATTGAGAAAAAAGTGTAAAAAAAGGGGATGAAGATTGAAGAAGTAGATGTGTGCGCAAGAGTCTTGAGGATGGTGTGGACCCAAAAACTTTGATCAATCACCAAACCCCTTTTCACATTGATAATCCAACGGCTCTGATTCTTTCTAGTTTTCTCATCACTACACAACAAAGGATAAATAAATACATAAACGCATAGAGGTTAAAGGCTAGAGAAGAGAAAAGAAGAGTGGAGCAATATCCCTCAGGCTCGAAGGCTCAAAATCCGTTTCAGTTTGAGAGAGGAGAAAAGAGAGATAGTGCGGTATAACAGAAGACACGCACATCATTATGTAGAGAGATAGAGATATATAGAGTGTGTGTTTGTGTTTTTGACATAAGATAGAAAGTTCACAAATTTAACAACATAGAAGAAGATCTGGGATTGAACACACATACCCTTCTTCTCTAAATCAGAATTTGTATCATTGTAAGCTGTCTTCTTCTCCTCATTTGAGGGTCTCTTATAAAGGGATTTCTTTTCTTCATCTGTTCCTTGTTCTGATTTTTCATCAATCCTTAAAACTTGTTTTGTGTTGAGAATTTTCTGTTTCTGTTTCTGGGTTTTTGATTTCATTGTGGACTGAAATGAAAAATTGAAGCTTTTTGTGATGTTTGTGTAGAAGAAGATAACTATGGAGACAGAGGAGAGGAACAATCAGAGAGGTTTCAAAGCATCAGAGCCAGAGTTTTTCTTGCAGTGGGGGAACAAGAAGAGACTGAGATGTGTGAGGGTTAAGGACCCTCGGATTTCATCAAGGATCAACGGTGGGATCAGAAGGAAGATTTCTGGTTCTGCAACAGTGGATAATAATCATCGTTCATCTGGGGTCACTGTTTTGGAGAAAGAAGGTTCTCATCTTCAGCAGCAACAACCACCTAATCGCCTCACAAGGTTGTGATAAGAATCAAAGGATCTTCTCATTCCATCTGTTTGGTTAATGGGAAAAAAATTCTTTTTTATTGGACCCCTTTTTTTCCTTTCATCCTGCTTGGTTTCCTATAAAATCTGGGGATTTTGGGTTGATGTAATGATGTTTTTTCTCATTCCATCTGTTTGGTTAATGGGGAAAAAAATCCGTTGTATTTAACCCTTTTTCCCTTCTTCCTGCTTTGTTTTCTTATGGTTTGTTGCTGTGAAGCTGTGACTGGAATAGAAGCAGCAAAGGGAAAGAGTTTTTTTTTTCCTCCCTTTTTTTCCATTTCCCTCTGCTAATTTTCCCTGAAAATACTGAACTTTTGTTTCCTTCTATTTGATTGTTGAAAATTTTTGCTCCTTTCCTTAAAAAAACTGGGATTTTGTTTGATGTAATGTAATGATGTTTACCTCTATTTGGTTGCTGGGAAACTCTCTGAGGAAGAAAAGTAGCAAGACAGAAATTTTCTCCCATTTTTCATTCCTTGTTTGGTTTCTCAATAAAAAAATAAAATTGGGTGATGTTATGATGTCAAAATTGAATTTTTTTCCATACCCAGATGCGATAAGCATCTATTTTTCATCCAGGTGGAAATTATTTGTTTTTTTTTAGCTAAAAACATTGGATCTGTATTTTCTGTGAAATGTATGAAAAATTTTCTTTTTTAAATGATTCTGATGGAGATTTTTTGGTGCAGGAATTCCGACGGGGCTATTCTCCGATCAGCGGCCGGAGAAAATCGGAAATTGGCGTCGCCGGAGAAGGAAGACCGGTACTACACGACAAGGGGATCGGCGGTGGCGGCCGACGAGAACAACGGCAAAGTTCCCGGCGACGGTAACAACGGAGAGGAAAGAGCCGTTGTGTGGCCAAAGCTTTACATCACCCTCTCAAGCAAGGAGAAAGAGGAAGACTTTCTTGCAATGAAGGGTTGCAAGCTTCCTCAGAGACCCAAGAAGAGGGCCAAGATCATTCAAAGAAGCTTACTTGTGAGTTTTTATTTTTTATTTTCCTAAAAAAAAATGTTATTTTGTTTGGTGGGTAAAAGTGGAATTTTGATGTTTTGGTGGGTTTTTTTTTTTTTGGGTTTTGGATCTCGATTCTCACTACCTTATCTTTTGTTTGGTGTGTGTGTTATACAGTTGGTAAGCCCTGGAGCGTGGTTGACTGATATGTGCCAAGAAAGATATGAAGTTAGGGAGAAGAAAAGTAGCAAGAAGGTACGTGGGTTGGTTTGGGTGTAGGTGTGTTTTTTTTTTTTTCACTTTTTGTAGCTGGATCTAAAACTAGATCTTTCTTTAATTGGAAATGTGTGTTTTTTTTTTTATTTTATATATTTTTGATTTTGATTCTCTTTGCATGATGATGTTATAAATAGATTGCTAATGGGTTTTTTATTTTTTGGGTTTTGGTTATTGGATGCAGAGACCAAGAGGGTTGAAGGCTATGGGGAGCATGGAAAGTGATTCTGAATGATAGTGATGATAAGATAATAATACATGAGCGGATCCACAACAACACAAGGGGGGAAGCTCTTTTTCTGCTGAAACCTGGAATATCTTGGAGATTATGATGGTGATATTTGAGTTTTATGATTCAAGTTTCATTAAATTTATGTTCAATTCAGGAGGTAAGGCATATATGTATGCCCCTCATGTTTTTGTAAAACGATTAAGATCCAATCCATTCCAATTAATGAAAATTATTTACTTTCTTAATTTATTTTTATCATGAAGTCATGAATATTTATCCTTCTCCCTTCAGTTATATTTTGTTTCTTTTGGCGTTTTCAGCTACCCTCTTCTCCTTTTATTTTCTTTTATTTATTTATTTTTTTATTTATTTTTTTGGGGTAGAGGAGAACCTAGATGGAAATGGTGTTGTGGATATTGGATTTGTCCATGCTATTCCCACATTTTCAGTTTGCCGACAATTCATTTCCATATATGTACCTTTGTATGTTTGTATAAATCAAATAGTTTTTGACCGTCACAAGAACCTTGAAAACAATTAAATGATGTAGGGTAACCTTTGAGGAAAGAAATTTTTCAAGGTTTGAAACTTGGAATTGAAAGCCTATATCCATCACTCAGGAAGGTAGCATGTGGTCAAATAAAGCATAATCTACTTGTACTTGGCATTGTATCTCACTGATTTTCTCATGTATGTCTAAGCCCTGGTGTGGAAAAGAAATAAATTGTGATAATACTCTTATAAAATCTCATCTACCAAATGCTATTTTTAAGCTTGAGGTTGAAAGTTAAACAAAGCAGAGCATTTTATAACTTTTTCTCAAGGGTGATACAGTTCACTTCTATGAACTTTTATTTATTTATCATGTAAATTTTTGGAATTTTGTTTTTGGGTCGAGACTTTTGATATCCTGAAATGACATTGCATTCCAATTAGTTTTGAGTCGAACTAGGAAGACTTATTTAAAAGAGTAAAAATTTTCTAACACTTATTTTTTTTATCTATAAAACTCGAATATGAGATTTTGTCAATTTCTTGCCACTAGTATTAACTGACTTTTTTAAATGTTTTGTTTCCGAATCTTCTTAAATTTAATTTTTTGGTTTAAAATAAAAACGTTTTATTCTGTTAATTGTAAAGCTCTAAAGCCTAAAAAATTAAATTTGAAGTCAGTATTAAATTAAATTATAAATTATATTTATCATTTTTCTTGAAATTCTACCATTGATTCGATCAATGCTAAAAGTCTGACTAGAGTGTAATACTAAATAAATTTAGTTATTTAGAGAATTTGCAGGATAAGTAATAAAAATTAGAAGGATAAATTTTAATTTCTCTTATTTTTAAAATGGTATATAAGCAAATAAAAATAAGATTTGCCATGATTACTATTACGTCCTCGTCTATAAAAAGTTGTGTCAGTGAGTAAATACTCAATTTGATCCTTGAAATTGTGAAGTGGTATTAACCTGGTCCCTGAAATTATCGAAATTCCAAATTAGTCCTTGAAATTGTAAAACAGTGATCAATTAGTCCCTCGGTTAAAAATCATATGGACTAAGTTGATATTAAGTTTGCATTTTAAGGACTTAAATGATATTAAATTGATATTAAGTGAATAAAATGAGGGACTAAATTGATACTAACTTATCATCCAGGGACGCTTTTGGAATTTTGATAATTTCAAGGATTAAGTTGATACTACTTCACAATTTCAGGGATCCAATTGGGTATTTACTAAATGCAGACGATTTGCATTCCATTTTTGCAAAGCAATCTAAGGCCTGCTTAGGTAGGGTCCTCTCACATTATTCACCAAAATTAACAGAGTACTAATCTGCTTTTGACCTAGGAACATAAGTTTATTGAAAATTATAAATGAATTTGGTTGTATTTAAATTTTGATTTTACATCTATTTTTTATTATCATTATAGCCCAATTATATTTTGAGTAGACCCAATTAGAAGAAAAGCTAAGTGATTGGGTAACCCCACTGTTAACCTTTTCTTTTTCTCTTCTTTTCAAACAACTAAATTAAATTTCAAAATTGCAATTAAACTCAACCCAAACTATTATGATGGTGTAATTTCAATTAACTAATACTACTTAGATTTTAATTATACAAAAAACATTCAACCATGTATTAGACTGAAAAAAGCGAGAAAAACAAAAGAGAACAAAACTAGAGAAATAATGACATCAGTCAAAAGAATAAATGAAATAATGGATGTAGGAGACCATAGTTCAAAAAAGCATGGGATTACAGCAATGAGACATTGCGCATTTGTGCTAAGGGGTCTAGTTGATATGTGTGAAAAGATAAACTCATAAGAGTATAACACTGGATACTTGTGCAGAGAAATCGTGCACACAAGAGGCAGAGAATGAGAGTATGAATTGAGAGAATTTCTCATTGATTGTAGTTAGTTATACAAGAGGTTTATATAAAACTTTTAACTTATAAGAGAAGCTACAAGCTGTGAAGAATAACTAACTAACTGTTATCTGTTAGAGATCTAACAAACTGTTTCAACTGTTTAACTATTTTAACACCCCATCGCAAGCTGGAAGGTGGATATCCAACATTCCAAGCTTGGAAAGAAGAATATTGAAGGGGCCTAATGCAAGTGGTTTAATGAGGATATCTGCAAGATGTGCATGAGTAGAAACAAGCATGAGATGCAGAATACCAGACTGAACCTTTTCCCTAACAATGTGGCAATCAATTTCGATGTGTTTGGTTCTTTAATGGAACACGGGATTGGCTGCTATATGCAGGGCAGATTGTTTATCATTGTATATGATGGCTTGCTGAGTAGGGGCACAAAGATCATGAAGTAGATATAAAAGCCATTGAGCCTTACAAGTTTCTTGGGATAATGCTCTATATTCAGCTTCTGAGGAGGATCTAGAAATAGTGGTCTGCTTCTTGCTCTTCCATGAGACTAGAGATGAACTTCAGAAGAAGAAAAAGCCAGTGTCTAATTTGCTAGTGTCCTGGCAAGTAGCCCAATCTGAGTCACTGAATCCCTTTAGTTGAGAAGTTGATTCTACATGAAAGAAGAGTCCTTTCCCAGGTGCTCCCTTGATGTATCTTAGGATCTTCAATGCTGCCTAATGATAAGCTGTGGTAGGAGATTGTAGAAATTGACTTAGATGACTCACAACAAATGCTACATCTGGTCTAGAGTGTGTAAGGTACAATAGTCTTCCCACAAGCATGCGATAGTTGCTAGGATAAGTGAGAGGATCACCAGAGCTGCAATGCAATGCTGCCTTGCAGTCCATGGGCGTAGAACTGGGCTTTGCTTTTAAAAGCCCTGCATCTTGAAGAAGATCAAGTGCATACTTTCGTTGATATAGACTTATCCCTTTTTGTGAACGAGTTATTTCAAAACCAAGGAAGAATTTTGAATTGCCAAGATCCTTGATGCTAAACCTGTCATCAAGCAGTTTCTTCTCAGTGCTGATTTTTTTCAAGTCATTTCCTGCTAAGACTAGGTCATCAACATATACAAGGATAGCAGTAAAAGAAGGACCAGGAACTTTGACATATAAAGAATAGTCAGCCATAGATTGTGAGTAACCAGATTCAAGCAGCACTTAGGAGAGTTTAGCATTCCACTGCCTGTTGGCCTGCTTTTGTCCATAGAAAGACTTTTACAGTTTGCAGACCAAAGATGGATCAGTGATGTGCAAGCCTGGAGGAGGGACCATATATACATCTTCATGGAGATCTCCATGAAGGAAAACTGTATTGACATCTAGCTGATGCAAATGTCAGTTGTGAGAGGATGCAAGTGATAAAAGGGCTTTGACTGTGGTCATCTTCACAACAGGACTAAATGTTTCTAGATAGCTAATGCCAAAGGTCTGTGCGTAGCCTTTGGCAACCAGTCGTGCCCTGTGCCTCTCTATTGTCCCATCTGCTTTGTGCTTTAGTTTGAAGACCCATTTGTAGTCGATGGTTTGCTTTCCAGGATGTAGAGAAGTGAGGGTCCAAGTATGGTTCTTTTCCAAAGCTAACAGTTCAGCTTTGACAGTATTGTTCCAATTCTCATCAGTCACAGCTTCTGCATGACTATTAGGCTCGGGACAAGATGAAATGGCTAAAGAAAAGTGTTTGTGTGTTGGAAAGGTTGTGATAAGGAAAGTGGAAAGATAATACCTGACCTGTGATACTGCTGATGAGGATGTAGCTGCTATGTTCAATAAAGAGCAATGATAATCATGCAAATATGTAGGTTGTCTTCTCACTCTAGTAGAATGTCTAGGAGGTGGGATAGCAGGGGCATGATTTGGGTTAGGAGTAGGAAATGAGTCAGAATCATTCACAGTATGGTGCACATCATGTGGTAGGTGTGTATCTAAGTGTGAAGTGTCAAGGAAAGGGTCATGTGATAAAAATGGATTAGTAATCAGTGAATTGTTTTGTGATTCTGCATGATTAGTGGCAATATAAGGAAACTTATCTTCATAAAAGTGTACATCTCTAGGTAGAAAAGTTTCCCTATTTTTAAGATCAAACAAAAGAAATCCTTTTGTTCCAGGTTTGTAACCAAGGAACAAGTATTTTTGAGCCCTCGGATCAAACTTTTTCCTATGAGCTGGGAGTGTGCTTGCATAGCATAAGTGGCATGTGCTATAGAAAAACTCCAAAAGAATTTAGGTAGCTTGGCTTGGAACATGATGGCTCGAGTGATACTGAGAAGGTGTTGATGATGAGCCATTTTCCGTATTCCTAGTGGATCTGCATTCACCTAAGCTCGCCTGCTGGCAGTCGCGAGTCTCTACACAAGATGTTTGGTGGAGAATGCCTTTTTGTTTGATAAAGGTCAGTGAGAGCAAATTCTTTCCCATTATTAGACCTTATGCACTTCAATTTGCTGTCAAATTGAGTTTCTATCAGTTGGAGAATTTTTTTAATTAGGCTAGAAACTATTTTTGTTTCATTAGAACAGCCAAGTGAACCTGATCTTATCATCAACTATAGTCAGAAAATACCTATGACCAAACATAGAAGGTACAGATAAAGGACCCCAAATATCAACATGTATTATTTCAAAAGGAAAGAGAGTTTGACTAGAACTATTACAGAAAGGTAACCTTTTCTGTTTATCTAAATGAAAAACATCACATGGAGCTCAGTCTTTATTACATTCAATGAAAGAATAGGATTTTGCATAAAAGCAAGTTTGTCAAAAGAAAGGTGTCCTAGTCTCCTATGCCAAAGATTACAATTGGTAGCATCAAGTACATCAACAGAATTAGTCTTAAAAACCAACATACTTGGAGTGTGTTTGGGAAAGCTAGAAAAAATGGATTGTGTTGATAATCGATTATATGTATAATCGATTATTGTGATAATCGATTATAATCAAATATGTTTTTGTTTGGGTATGTTTGCTAAAAAGTTATTTTAAGATAATCTGTTTCGTTTGGGTGGTGCAGAAAAAATCACTTTTATATAGTAAATGATAAAAATGGGTATGAAGTTATTTGTATAATATCCCTTTTTTTAAAGGATGAATAATATCCTTATGAATAATGTTTTTTTTCAAAAAAATAATAATAATACTATTTCTTGCTAATATATTTTTTACTCATTTTAATCACTTAATTTTTTTACTATCAACCATAAACTTTCTAGCATAATTTATATTTTAATATTATTATTAGTATGTCAATCATTAATTTTTTGGGCAAATTTCAATTTTTTTTATTCAAGCCATAGATCTACCAAATTGGTCCAGTATTAGTTTGTACCATTTTATGCTAATCAACAGTATTATTTAAATGTCTTTAGAGTGTCAGTGATGTGCAGCGATTATATTTTATAATCCAAAGAAAACAATCTACAATTGGGTCTCCTAGCTGAAGCAAAATAGCTGAAATGGAAGGAAAAAAAGCTTTTTTAGAAAATAATCTGTTTACCCAAACATCACAAATTTTTCACAAAACAGCTTAAACCCCAAAAAAACAGCTTATTGCATATAGTCCTGATGTCAGCTTAGCTACACCAATCATCTTCAAAGTACTCAGGTCCTGTATGTCACATTGTGAAGCATAAAAAACTAGTTTACAATTAAGTGTGGAGCTTGGACACAAATATGAGATTAAAACTTAAATCAGGTATATGAAGCACATTGGTAAGGTAAAGATTGTCTGAGAAAAGAATTGTCTCTGAAATGTTTGCAACTACATGGCTACCATTAGGTAATTTGATTGGGATTGGAATGATCTTCCTGAAACTATGAAAATGATCCAAAGAATAACAAACATTATATGTGGCCCAATGTCCAAGATCCAATACTTTGGCTTAGAATAGGTAGACAAACTACAAACAATACATGAGGTTTTTGGTACAGGTGGTAAGGAACTGATTTGGTTAGTATTGTGATCTTGAGAAACTTGTAACAATGCTAATAAAGCTTTGTGTTGCTCAGGTGTAAAACCAAGACTGTAACCATCAAAACTCTCCTAATGAGAAGCAATACTTCGATCATCGACGAATTATAGTCATCCAGGGCTGTGCAGTTATTGATGGAACTGTTCCTCTTATAATTGGGACGAAAGCCATGTTTCTTGTAACATGTATCAACAGTGTGGCCACTACAATTACAGTAAGTGTTGAGCCTGAAATTTTTAGGCTCTTGCCATAAACCCTTGAGATGAGTGAAATAAGCAAAAATGGAAAGATCACCTTGCTTGTATATCTTTTCTTGCAAATCTGAGATACGAAACACATCTCCTCGATAGTACCTTGTCTTTAAGTCATTACAGACTTCAAATGTTGTATCTAAACCAGAGATGCTTTGAAAAACTTCAGGATCCAAAGCTTGTTGAGTCCAAGAAAGCACATAGGTGTTACATGGGTCCCATGCTTTAAACTCGGGACTATCTTCATCTGGCCTTGGAAGAGAATCATTGATAAAATGCAATTTTTCCTTTGCCTTCAAAGCTAAGGTCATGGTACTTGACCATGAATGATAGTTCTTTCCAACAAGGGGAGCAGAAACCAAGATTGCAGTAGGATTCTCATTAGGGTAAAGATAGAAAGGATCGAAAGGATCTGACACAACATTGTTGTTTGCCATTATCACAAGAACCAATAGAAAAACAAAGAAGAAGAAAGATCAAATGAACAAGTTCACAAAGATGATCGCGCGAAAGCAGAGATCAAGAATGATACCATGTGAAAAGATAAACTCGGAGGAGTATAACACTCGAACACTCAATACTTGTGCAGAGAAATCGTGCACATAAGAGGCAAAGAATGAGAGTATGAATTGAGAGAATTTCTTATTGATTGTAGTTATCTATACAAGAGGTTTATATAGAACCTTTTGTTGGTGTAAGCTCTAGAGGCCAATCTATTTTGAATAGATCATCATTTGTATCATGAATTTAATCATATATTTGATATATGAATAAGGCATTCATTTATTATGTTATTATTTTATAGCATAATAAAGTCCTTAGAATAGGCAGTTCATTCAATGAGATATTAAGTACGTGACTTAATCGTGAGACCTCATTGAATAATAGAACGCTATTCTTAAATATCCGTAGTCGAGTATTTTGTTAATTAGGACGACAGTTATACATAGAGACTATTGTGTGAGTAGACTGATGACCACATCTCATGGGTCATGGATATGTGATATCAAGTCGGCACACGGGTATAAATATTAGGAGTAATATTCATACCGGATGACCCACTATGAGAATACTTCATAATAGTTATGTATGTGTCATAAGTATTCTCATGGCGACCATTATGAAGTCGCCCTTCGACTTGAAGTCACTACGATTCCTACATGAGGAATTGTAGGCTTTAATGCTATTAAACGTCACGCGTAACAGGGTGATCATAAAGGTAGTTATTGGGCCTGCAATAAATCATGTTGAGGAGTGTGAGTGATGTAGACAGGATTCGTCCCTCCTACATAACATGGGTAATGTCTTGGGCCCCTTGATAGAGTGAGACGTGAAATATGCGTGGTCACGTGGAAGTGGGCCAATATGTGATATTTGGCCTATTTGTGATTACACGTCTACTCGGGAATTGAGAAATAAATAATTGAACATAACAAGGATGACACTCTTATGCCTTGTGTTCAATTAAGACATATGGACGAAGGGACATTTATTGCACGGTAAATTTTGGTCGCGGTAAGGCTAAAATCTGATCACCGATACTCTCGCTAATTGGGTAGTAATGATGCATTGCTAGATGCCGCTCATTATTTATAATATTTAATATTGTAATTAATATTTGATATTATTATAATATTTAATATTATTGCCAACTTAGTGGGAGCCTATAGGGTCACACGCATAGAGCAAATACGGAGCAGTTAAATTAATTAAATATGATTTAATTGATTTAAAGGACAATTGGGCTTATAGTATACGAAGCCCAATAGGGTAAGCAATTAGGTTAAAGGGAGCTGTCAGCTTATAAATAGGTTAGTGCTCTCCCCTCTAACCAAGTCTTGCTAACCGTGCCTCCCTTTAGCCGTCAGCTAGCACAAGATGCATAGCTCCGACACCCATTTGCTCGTGTGGACTAAGTAGAGGTGCTACCCCTTTGTGGCACTAGTGATCAAGAAAGTAAAAGCACGCTTCAAGAGGTAAACGCTGAAGCCCTATGTGATTCATGTTTGTAATGCGCGATCCATGGATAAGGTTTTCTTCTGCCTTGAGATTTGATTTTAGAAGAGGATAGTCTCATGAAAACCCAACACCTTTAACTTACAAGAGAAGCTACAAGCTATGAAGAATAACTAACTAAATGTCACTTAACTAACTAACTGTTATCTGTTAGAGAACTAACTAACTGTACAACTATTTAACTATTTTAACAATTTGAGGAGAAGGAATGGGATTTGGTTATATGATAGCCTTAGTGGCGGCTTCATGTTTGTTAGGGAAGTTATGTATGGGTGCATAGGGATGCCAATTTTTTCACAAGGTCGGAATCTCCCTAAGGACTATCCCATTTGAAGCCTTAGGTTTGAGGATTTTTTTCTTGTGGGTAGCGGGATGGGGATTAAAATCCTCGTGAAGCAGATATAGGGATAAGGACGGAGATCATCCTCCCAGTCCCTTGGGGACCTCAAATTTATGAAATTACACTTTTGCCCTTGATAAAAAAATATACATACAAATACATTTAAATTTTTTTTGCAACTTTGTTATTAATTAATTAATTTTAAAACTTTCCATAATTCATTACCCTAATTCTTGAATTCAAATTTGACTTTCATCTTCCAATCTAATCTCCTTACCATAATGCACACTTTTGTTGCCGTGAACAGCGCCAAATGTGGCTTCACCACTATGTTATGCCGCCACAAGCTCCTCTATAGTCGACGTCATGTCTGAAAGCCAACAATGTTTCCATTAATCGCACAACTCCTTTGTCCCTTTGTCTCAGTCACACTTTTATCAAACCACCACCACGGTATTGTCCTTTTTATACCACTCGTGCCTCTGTCCCACCACGATGCTAATGCACCTTCACCACATTACAATGTCGTCCTCTTTGTAGCCTCTTGGTATTCTGTACAATCTTGTTCTTTTTCACTATTTTGCACCTTTGTCCCACTTTGACGCCAATGTACCTTCACCACTCCACAATGCCATCCTCTTTGTAGCCTTTAGGTATTTTGTATAATCTCGGTTTCGTTCAATATGTTGCTCCTTTACCGCTTCTTTTGCTATTGTTTTATGAATATTTGGGGTCTTCATGAGGATCCGCAAGGCCTTGGGGAATGGAGATGAAAAAAAAAATACTCATGATAGAAATTGGAGGTACAGACGAGAGAAAAATTGGGGGAGGGAAAGGGAGGGGAATGGTACTCGCATAGCTGCCCAACTCCCTAAGGTTGTAAGAGGTGTGAATCCGCTGTCCCACAAATCATTTTACTTATATGACTTAGATGTCTCGTATTTGGTAAACTCCAGTGAAGGTAGGAGGGTTAGTTCAAAATGTAAATATACAATAAATAGAATCAAAATGTAAAATTAAACAAATGCCAAAATTAAAGGATAACCAAGTTCTAGATGATGGATTTCTTGGCTGATGAGTTTTTCATTAGAACAAAATTAGTATTGTTCTTTAAGTGCTTATAGTGCTATTTTCTAATGAGGAGAATACACATATAATAGATGTCACACAATTTATATTTTTTTTGATGAACTATTACCCACATATTTTCTTCATTGAGAAACACCACCACAAGCATCCTTGCACCTATATTTTGTCCTTTTTTTTTTAACTATGTTATTGGTACGAAGTATTCATCATTGTAAACAGTGACTAATCTCCGTTAAGGGGCCTGGATGACATTTAAGAATTGCCCCCTCCCAATCAAGTTTTCTTCATATCTAAGAGTCAGAATCGAACCCCTGACTACTTTTGTAAGGGATCCGAGTCCATTATCACTAGGGCCAACAATTGGTAGATTTTGTCCCTTCTTATTAACTAATGACTATAGATACGATGAATATCAATACTCGTTTATAAAACGACCCATTGAGGTTGAAGGTCCCTGATTAATTATTAATTTTTTCAAGTGATCATTGCTTAAATCTCTCAAGCCTCGTCAGCTTGTGTGCTCACATCTCCACTGGCAGTTGATTAAAACAAGCCCATGCCACCGAAATTTCAATAATCCCTAAAAACCTCATGAATATTGCAGGAATCTTTCAGCAAAAATAGTTGAGTTGTGACACGTGAAACGTGATTAAAGTACAAGTATCTGATTTGGTAGCATGGATATGCAAGATTTTAATTTAAATTTTCCTATTTGTTTGAGCATTGGAAAAATGAATAAAAAAGAAACAGTTGGGGTATATTCAATCATCCAAATGAAGGATCCAGGGATCACCAGCGCTAGATAGTAATCACCCTTTTGAGCAGAGGGAAAACCTAAGCTTCTCTTTATAGAATCACCTAAAATTATAAATAAACTGATCTGATTTGGAAATTAAATTTAGTATTTAGAACTTATTATAAAAATAGGCATTTCAATTTATTTGAAAAGTATTTTTTATGTTTAGAATTCATAAAAACAAGATTTGATTTCATTTGGTTTAATTTTTTTTATATAATTTTACCTGATGGGGTGTAAGAGAAGTAGTAAGGGTAAAATATTCCATTTGTTTTAAATTAGATCAAATTCTAATGAATTGAACTTCCAAATCAAAAGCGACAAAATCCATAAAATTTGAAATAAAATCATTTCCTAATTTCCTAATTATCAACATTCCAAATTTCCCCATCAAATCAATTTCCATTATTTTGCATCCCAAATACACTCAAAGGTAGGCAATATTTCCTTTTTTGGTTTTGGTTGGCCTGTTTTCATTTTTCAATTACATATGTGGGTGTTTGGGTACGTACGATTATTTTCATGCGGAAAAGTTGTATTTAGTGGTAAAAAATGTTTTGGAGTGTTGCTAGCTTATTTGGGAAATTAGATTAAGGGTCTATTTGCTTAAGCTTCAAATAATGTGACTCTCCAAAAACGTTTTTAGCAAAAGTGATTTATGTAAAATTATAAGCTATTTTGTATTTGGCCACAAGTGTGAACAGTGACTTCACTTAGAAAAGTGGCTTTAAGTTGTTTGTATAATATTGGAAAACTTATTTTGTTTTATATGAAATTAAATTAAAGAACATAAAAAAAAAAAAAAAACTCTCCAATAAACATGTTTGGATAAAAAAGTATTTTTTAAGACATGTTAAAAATTAATTTTGGATTCATTTTCTATTGATCAGTAGAGAACTGGTTTTGGTATCTGTCTTCGTAATGCTTCTAGAGCATTCGTTTCTGCTTATGCATCTTGGCTTTCTCCATGTTTGCCCGTGCCTGAAGCTGAAGTAGCTTGCCTTCTCCAAGCTATTGAGTGGTGCATTTGCTCTGAATGGATGATTATTTTTGAAACTGATTGTAAAATTATGGTTGATCATCTTAGTTCTTTTTGGGATAGTATTACGGAATTAGGCTCTATTATTTCGAAATGTCATTCCTTTCTTTCTTGATTTCCTCTCTTTAAGATAGAGTTTGTAAGGCAACAAGGTAATAAGGTTGCTCATTCGTTAACAAAGGCAGCCTTATTTGTGTCTAGTCTCCACATTTATCATCATGCTCCTCATTGTATTTCCTCTTTAATTCTTAATGAAATGCCATAAGTATTATTCAGTCAAAAAAATAATATAATTTACAAATACTATATTCATAATATTTACTTTAAAACCATTTAATTTAATAATTTAAAGTGATAATTTTCTTAATTGCGAGGATAGTTTTGTCAAAATTTAGAAAGTGATTCTCCCTCCTCTTTGGAAACAGTGTTTTTCCCATAAACTAGAAAATGTAAGGTTTAATGAACATTTTGGTTCTTAAAAATATGATTATTTTTTGTTTTAGTCCCTGTATTTTTTTTTTCTTTGCATTCGGTCCTTTTAACATTTTAAATTTTTTAATTGGTCCGCACCCAAGTTTTTTATAACTAAAGTAATTTTAAAATAACACAAAATATTAATCTTTTTCAAAACTTTTATGAAAAGCAGAAGTTATTTTATTATTAGATATAACTACAAAACAGTAGTTTTTACCTTCTCTTTCTTCAATTGCATCCATGTTAAAAATGATTGTTTAGAAGCTCCTTTTAACTTCTGATTAAAAGCAGGAAACTACTATTTTTTAAAAAGCTACTAATTTCAACTTCTGTTAAAAACTAATTTTCTAGTTTTTTTTTTCCTTCCAAAAATCTTATCTAAATAAATACTCATGTGTTAGATTTTGTTTTTTCAATAAAAATTAATACTTTACTTTTAAATTAAGTACAAACAAACGCACTCTATAGTTTCTCCCTTGTCATTGGACACAAGAATTGACCTTTTGTTAATGAAAAATTAAAAACACACAACATGGTGGTTATGTAATACAGGAACAAACCACTGATCATAAAATGATACAGTAAACAGTTTCACCCATATAAAAAAATGCAACTTGTTGACTGCTTAAGACAGCTATACAAAGATGCTATACAGATGCGTATGCTTGCAGATTAGGATCCTTTGCAGCTTTGAAACTGCAAAACTGATCTCAACGTTTAAGAGTAGTTTTTTTTTTTATGATAATATATTATAAGAATATTAATTCAATAAATATGAACCCTTATTAGATTACAAACTACACCTCCTGCAGTTCATTTTCAGTCTGCATAGGAACCGAAGTTGGTATATTGCTACCTTGAAGGTGCCATTTTCCATGTTTGGATTAAAATTGGCTGTACAGCCACAGCCGTGTGATAAACTCTTAGGGTGTGTTTGGATAGGGTATTTTCAAAATTCCAAGGAATTTGAAATACAAGGTAATTCAATTACTTCAATTGAATTACTTTCATTTCGAAAATATTTTGTTTGGATAGGGTAATTCAAATACCTTGTATTTTAAATTCTTTGTTTGGATAAAGCATTTAAATTACCTTCAATTACATTTTTTTTAAATATTTCTTTAAAAAATACTTTGTCCGGGGCCGATGCCCCCCACCGGTGTCCGGGGTCGGCGCCCCCACGTGTCCAGGGCCCCTCCCCCCCCAACCGGGTGTTCGGGGGCCGGCGCCCCCCACCGGTTTGATAGGGGCCAACGCCCCCCCACCGGTTTGGTAGGGGTCGGCGCCCCCACCGGGTGTCCGGGGGCCGGCGCCCCCCCACCAATTTGATAGGGGCCGGCGCCCCCCACTGGTTTGATAGGGGCCGGCGCACCCCCACCGGTTTGATACGGTCCCCCCCCCCCCCCCCCCCCCCCCAAAAACCGGTTTGATAGGGGTCAACGCCCCCACCGGTTGTCCCCCACTGGTTTGATAGGGGCCGGCGCACCCCCACCGGTTTGATACGGTCCCCCCCCCCCCCCCCCCCCCCAAAAACCGGTTTGATAGGGGTCAACGCCCCCACCGGTTGTCCGGGGGCCGATGCCCCCCCACCTGAGTAAGGAGAGGGAATTTCAAAATACCACCTCTTTAGGAGGTATTTCAAATTCCTCAAATTTACCTTATACAAAATACCCCCATAAAATCCCTTGATTTCTAAAATCCTTTATATTTAATACCCAAACAAAATATTTTGGAGTGAAGTATTTTAATTACCCTCTTAAAATACTTCACCCTCTACAAATACCCCATCCAAACATATCCTTAGTTATTTCCGGTAATACAACAAATTTTGATCTATATTTTATTAAAATATTTTGAACTATAGGTTACACTCTCGGCATGTTATTTTTTAATATATTGAGTAATACTCCAAAAGCACGTAAGAATTTTTCCAACATGTATGTCTATTTTAAGATTTTGAAATTTTATATTATCCTAAGTTTAACAATATAATTAATAATGAGTGCCCATTTGATGTCAAGTTTGGAATTCAGCCTTGGAATTCTAATTTTTCATATTTGAAAGCACTTTTAGAATTAGAATTAGAATCATAATTTCAAGTACTAATTCCATGAAATTGAACCACTCCTATCACTACTACAACTTCTTCCCCCATTACCACTACCCTCATCATGGCTGCCACCTTTGCCGCCAAATTTAAAATTATAATTCTATGTCTAATTTTCTCACAATTCAAAGATAGAATTATCATTTTGAAGAGAATTATAATTCTAAATTCCTACCAACCTTTTCTACTCAACCATGATAACAATCTCTAGAGTTGGAGTGTAGCCATGATAACTCTACTGCTTTTTCAAGTAACATAAACGTCCAAAAGGAGAGGGTACGGTGCATGGGGAGCAAACTCGGTTGACATGACATTCTCAGCAATAGCCTTTTACTTGGCATAATGTCTCAAGTACCAGGCAACTATAGTTTCTAACTGTTCGTTTTCTTTGAATTTGTTGGTCAAATACAACACTTAACCTGAATAATATTAAAAAAAAAAGATGGAGTTTCACCAATCAAAGGATTATTCATACAGTCTCTACAAGAGTTTACCAGGATCAAGATCTCATGATAATTTATGTACAAAGGGTTTGTGTTCATGAGAAACTATAACACAACTTCTATGCAAGAATGTTCAAGTGTTGTTTTCCCCCAAATAAAATCCCAAATAGCTTATAAGAAGAAGAAAAAAGTAAACAAAGTCATCCATTTGCTTTGTCGCCTTATCTCTAGAAAATATAAGTACATTTACTTGTATGCTTTTTCAAGGTACTCATTTTGTCCTCTCCCGGAGAAGAATGACTGGTGTGTGCTGCAGCATTTCATAAAGAAAGGGGTTAGAATAGATAAGAACTTTTACAATCCCATCTTTTTAAGTCTCTGCTTTTTTGACATTTTGCAA
Organism: Echinosophora koreensis; assembly: GCA_035048595.1. Classification (NCBI taxonomy): domain Eukaryota; kingdom Viridiplantae; phylum Streptophyta; class Magnoliopsida; order Fabales; family Fabaceae; genus Echinosophora; species Echinosophora koreensis. The sequence goes on along the minus strand of JAPCYP010000013.1, from coordinate 5,133,369 downwards.
GCTTTATTACAATCCAAGACTTTAGTTGGTTCTTTTCACTATCAAACCAGGCAACTCAAGACCCAATTTCCAAGTTGGTCTAAAAGCAGCAGACAACAAAAATTTAGCTAAACTTATGAAAGTAGTAGGCATAACAATATGTAGTATATTCAGCTGGCATGGCTATATAAATATTCAACTTATTTCTGAATGAAGAAAAATGACAAATCTTGGAAACAAAAGCACATGAATTGAAGTATTGGATGAATTTTGGATGAGCACCTGTTCATCTTTGATCTGTGGAGTAATCAATTAACTTGAGGCCTAGCAGCTTGAAGCATCTCAACGATTAGAGTCTTAACATCCCTAAAAGAAAAAAGAAAGGAAAAAAAAATTACTTTTCTGCAGGAAATAAACCCAACAGGCTACGTGAATGGTATTCTATAATAATGATATTTTTTTGAGTAATGACTTTTGTACATAAAAAGTGAGTAAGAGATAGAGATAAATATATACGGTGTCACATACGATGTCAAAAATATGTGTTCAAATATCACAACTCTATTTTTTTACTACTTAAAAAGAAACCCATAAGTGATTAGCCCGTGGCAATAGGGGAAGTTCATGGCCTAGTTAATCAGCAAAGAGTCCTTGGCTTGGACATGATTAATCCAATTCCAAAAGTAAGACAAAAGAAAGGAAAGGAATAATAGATAAGGTTTCTTATCTGCATTTTAACTTAATCAAATTTAATCAACTGAACCGTAAAATCATAGACTCATACAGTAATACTACCATTTTTGACAAAGTTCTCACCAAAGCATAAATTTGTGTAGGTAAACTGGAACACAGAAGAGCACATTTAAATTAGGGTCTTGCTAACGAGTGTCCTAAGGGCATTGGTTAAGGAACTTACAAAATGAAAGTTTGCATTGGAAAACTAAGTGTAACACTATTCAAAATATTAAATACACCATTTCCCATACAATTTTTCCTTTCTTGGTTCCTTAAATAATGTCCTAAGGGCACTTGTTAGCATTCTCCTTAAACTAATGAACATAAATGTGACCTTTTTTGTGGAGAAGAGTTTTTAAATCAAATTTGATGTCTTTTTTTTTTGATAAGCCAAATCAAATTTGATGTCTTACTTTCTATCTGCTGCACGTCGAGGGAAAGGTACTCGAAGCTTGAAAGTATTACCCTGATAACCAGCCTACCAAAAACAAGAAAGATTTAAGACTTCCAATAAAGGTAGAGATTTCAAAAAAAAAATAAAAATTAGACACTCAAAATAAACTGCAAATGAGGATAGAAAACTCTTGAAAGGACCAAATTTATCACTAATTATTAAAAAGATTTCATTTGTTAAATTTATAGGTGAGTTTTTAAAAATTTAAAAAAAGAAAAAAGAAAATAGGGCTCAAAGGAATGCGAAATAAATTAAAAACATAAAAAATAAGAGTAGCAATACCTTGACATTGAAACCAAGACTATCCAAATCTAGTATGTCTGCAAAGTCCACCTGCAGATGATCAATTTATTAAACATTAAAGCTGACCATCACTACCCCACTCTCATCAGAAAAGAAAACGCAAGCAAGAATTTTCATAGGCCTTCTCATTCGGCATCCACTGAATATTACTCTCATTAGTCTCATACACCATGGTATCATATTGCATACTAGTTAAACAAAGGAATTTTACATGATAAAAACAGGTGAACTAAGGAGCTTCCTTTCTTGTTGATACTGTATAGTGTAGTGTTCAAGATGACATACCGGAACCGAGGTCCAGTGCTGCACAATCACTTTTGTATCTTCACCATGATCTTTGTTCATGTGAGACTGTCAATTAACATTATTTATATTAGAATAAAAAAGCTGACTTGCAAAAGAAATTGTAAACATGCAACATATGATCAGTTAAATATCACTACCGCCACTGGCTTGGAAAACTGAGCTATGGGATCAACTTTTGCTGCTTTATACTCGTCTCCACTAAACTCTGAAGTCAAAGTGGGAAAAAATCATAATAAAATGGTGTAATAGATAATATGGTGATAGGAACCAGATATTAGAAACAGGAAATAATGGAGCTATGCTCCTTACAGTAATGAGAAATGCAGAATAGAAAGTAGTACCCCACCAACTGAAATCAGAGATGGAATTCTCTGTTACAGTCACCGAATACCATCCAATTACCAAAATTATCCAATACCCCTCCCCCATCCCTCATTCCCTTCATATACAGACCCTTTTTCTCACTCCAGTACCCTCTCTCCAATCTTCTGCCGCCACGTGTCCTGTTTGTTAGCATCCAGCATAACAAAATTCTTCCCACTGGTAACAAACTTCCCTCCACCATTACACTCTCATGGGAGGCCCATCATATGGGAAGTACCAAAAAATGCACTTGTGAGCCAGAGATGATACTTGCTCATTCCTCTGAAGGCATGACATTATGATGGGCACCAACTAAATATTTTAGAGGCAAGATATAATTTTCACCTCAGAAATGCAAGGACTCGTTACATATTCTGTGATGCATGCTGATGCTATCCTAAAACCAAAAAGTACAGTTTTTCACCAAAGCCACCAATATGAAAGACAGTTCTAAATTCTAATAATATCCTATGATGCAGAACGTACTAGCATCAAGAAATCCTCAGCTTTAAAATAAAATGATCTCAGTATTTTGGCTTAGTTTTGATTTTGTAGCTGATTTATTCTTCCATATTCTTTATTTTAGGATGTTTTGATTTCATTTCAGGAGTATTCTTACTTTGATAAGTGTTTCTTAATTAGTTCAGAAGCTTGCAGGTACGCTTTACAGCATCCGAACAGCCACAAATCTAACCCTAAAACCCATCCTATTCCCTGAAAATCATCCTTTCCTTCAAGGCTTCAACTCTGATGAATAATCCTTCAACCCACCTGTTTTCTACCTTAGGTTCACATTAGAAAACTTTGATCCAGACACATTAAAGTTGTACGCCTTTTGCTGTTGTACATCACCCTAACTACTGGAAGTGAAGAACATTATCATACCCACATGATTGCAACCTACATAAGTTGATGTAACAATTCAATGGAAAATGCAAGCACATTTAAAATATTAAAGATGCCCCCATCCATCCATCCATCCATCCATCTCACTTATAGAGAGTCAAAAGGAATCTTGCACAATAGCATTAACAGCAAAGTAAACCAACAAGAGTGGCATGGTAACAGACCTCCTGATCCTAACAAAGCTGTGGCAACTCCTGACACAAATCGTACAACTTTTGGTTCAATGCGCAGAAAATGGAAGTCACCAAAGTCAACCTTCAATATGTGAAGTGTATTATAATTTTTATTGAATACATACCACAATAAACAGAAGGAAAAACTGCAGGAATGATGGGGAAGAAGGACGAACAAAATTACCCAAAATGCATTCGGATGTCTTGCCAAATATGCAGCCCGAGTGGCTTCTTTATCCTTTTCAGGTACCTGAATAAAAGTTCAAGAAAACATTTAAATTCTATATAATAACTATGCAGTTGAATAAACAATAGTAAAAGGAAATGAAAATAGTAGATCATAACTTACAGAGATAGCATCACCATGTAAGGTGATCACTAAATCAGTCCTATCTTCAGGATCTCTAGCCACAAGCAATGAACATTTAGGATTAGCAGTTAAGTCCTGTTAAATATAGAAAACAAGATTCTTTAGCAATAGAAGCAAGCTTTTCACTATGTAGGTGTTGGTCACAAAAGATTCATATGAATTACAATTGTTAACAAAGGAGATGACCTATAGGATATGAATTTGAATTTGTGGTCTTGTAAAAGCCAAATTTGGCATAAAGTGCGGGATGACTATATATATAACCATCAAATCCTATTTTTCATTAAGTCAGTTAACAATCAGACATAAATATAATCCTTAAATTATTCCATAGTTATCAATTTCCAACAGCAATAAAACTTTGGGGGAAGGAAAAATAAAAGAAAGGAACCTTTGAATGAACAGCCAAGTCGCTCACTGCTAATATAGGATATCCATTTGCATCACATGCAAAGTCAACCATAGACCCTGACGGATAACCCTCGAGTGCCTGCATTTCAAAATCAAAAGAAGGCCACATAAGAAGAGGTGAAGGGGATATTTAAGTTGCCGGCTAATAAAAATACTAAGAAAAAATTTCATGCCAAATATATGACCACAAAAGGTAGTCAGATTTCAATTTCATTGCTCTGCCAAACTTGGATTTTATTATTATTATTTTGTTGTTGTTATTTGGGTGGGAAGGGGGTCGCAATTCCTTCCAGCTTATAGTATCAGAAGAACCTGAAGATTGGGACATGAACAAAAGACCACAGCTGAACTTCTTGAGAGACAAAAATTCTCTCTTTCCATGTCTCTCTTATTTGATTGAGCTCGGTATTCATATGCTTTTAGCATATTGTCCAGTTAAAGCTATCCCTTTTTTAAATTACGATTCTTCATTCGTTTTTCTAACACAACTATATGTTTAACTTCCATAGACCAGGAAAGTTAACAGGTATATGCTACAGCAACATTAAAAAATAAGAAGAAAAAAAAAGGTGATTGCAGTTCAATCAGATATCAGAGAAGATAGCTAAAATTAAGCGTCTGCTTCTCATGAATTACAATTTACAAGTTTACATTCAGCTATAATCTTTAAACTTCTTACCACATAGGAAAAAAAACAATCAGCTCTACAGGTCAATGGTAAGGAAAGTAAAGAAACCTTGGAGAATGTAGAGAGCATCCCACGTACGCTACGATCAAGGACAGTTCGAATTTCTTCAACTGGTGGAAGTCTAGTAGCTTTTTCCTATCATAATTCACAACAACCTCATAACCAATCTGCCTGAACTTATATACATATAAATTTCAACTGATCCAATTGATATAGTTCTATACTAATACAAAGATATATGATTATCACTACTTTGAGCTTCATTAGTATCAGTTTGAATTCATAAAAATACCTGATGAGCTTGAATTAATTGAAAAGCATCATCTTTGTTGATGTTAACATCACCAGGAGACACAGTCTGGAATCAGAAATCAGCATCAGTATAATAATAAATCATGAGCTAAGATCATTATAAAACACAACTTTCAAATATTAAGCAATTCAGAATTTCGATCCCCCAATAAAACAAACAAGCAAAAAATCAATTTTTAAAAGAAAAAAAAAATCTGATACTGGGGTTAAAAAAATTTCCAATTAATGTAAGCAAAGTTCGGATTTTGAAGCGTCCAAGCAAAATATTGTTCAATTGGGGGGAAGAAAATATGGGAAAGAAAGGGAATAGAGAAGAAAGTGAGATACCGGAGCAGTGGATTGAGATGAAGCAGCCATGGAAAGAGGGTGAGTGAGAGTGAAGTTTGGTAGGGAAGAGTGGCAGTTGAGAAAGGTGAGAGGGAAAAGAGGGGTTTTATGGCCATTTGGGCAACAAAATAGGGAGACACTCGTCAATGGTGACACCAAACTCTTCATTTCTCTCTATATTCCAACTACCACTGCACCACCAAACTTCTTTTCTGATTTTGGGGTTGTGTTAATTAATAATTTTTGCATTTTATCTCTTGTTGCGCAGTTGATGTACTTTTGGTTTTGATTATTTGGAACACTCTACCATGCACCTAAAAAAGTTTGGTCCATTCATGGTTTACACAATATCACTCATGATTGGTGGATTCTAGCAAGAAGATGGTCATTTATGGGTACCCATATAGACCAATGTACCACTAAAGACTAAGTTACACTTTTGGTCCCTAAATTATTTTTCAATGTTCAACTTGGTCCTCAAGTTTTTAAAATGTTTATTTTGGTCCCTAAGTTCCTAAAACTTATTCAAACTAGTTATTCCGTCAAGTTGACTAACGGATATGGACGTTGACCCCGTCTAGTCCGTCGGAATTGGGTGCTGCGTGCGGTAGTTTAATGGTGGGATGCCGAAACCCTAAAATTGATGTGGGTTATGATGTTCCAGGGTACCCTCGCCACAAAAGGAGCTGCCGGCCACGCTCGTGACGGAACCAAAGCAGACAGAGACGCATGTGATGGCGGCGCACTTGTCGGAGGCGTGGTGGACGGAAACGGAGAGGACGAGTCCGGAATTGAAACGTGACGGCTTGACGGCGACCTCCGATATGGAAGAAGGTGGCGGACGAGTGTGATCGAAAGCATCGAACTGGAATCGCACGATGGCATCGTTTTCGGAGCATCCTTAACTGGACGACCATGCGAACATCACGAGCAAGCGCGATAGGAACTCCAGCGAGCTGCGATTCTTCCAAATCCCTAACGTCGCCATGACTCGCGGCGGTTTCCTGCTGCTGAAGTGGAGGTTTTGAATCTCATTCAAACCCTAATTTCTGGTCTCTGGTGATGCACGCAATGAGTGGACAATGGCAGCGGTGAAGGAATGAGGGGAAGTTTGAGGTTGGAGAGGGAGGAAGATGGTGGTGGTCAACATCCACGTCGCCATTAGTCAACTGATGGAAAGGACATTTTTGAATATTTTTAAGGAACTTAGGGACCAAAATGAACATTTTAAAAACTTGGGAACCAAATTGAACATTGAAAAACAATTTGGGGATCAAAAGTGTAATTTAGCCCACCACTAAATAATCATGTAAAAATACATTTCTACCCTTGCCAGTTCAAACTTTTCAATAGCAACCCCACTAACCACCGACAACAACCACCACCCCACCTCACCGACCACCACCACCCCACCCCACCCCACCTCACCTAACTACCACCCCACCGCCAAATGCAGAGAACCCCACCTCTCAATCTGACCACCACTACAACCCCAACTAACCCACTGTGTTTTCTCCCCACCGTGCAGTTTATTCTCATCTCAAGCGTACTCCACCTTCTAACCTCTATTCTTTTTCTTATTACCTTCCATTCTTTTCCAATTTCCACCGGTTATCAATCTTCATTTCTTTTTGATATATAACTGCCTCCAAGTTCCCTTTTCTCATCTGGGTTTTTCATTTGTTTCCATCAGCTTGCTAAAGTATCAACCTTTTCCTTCAGCTTCTCTCCAACTCTACTTATGTTCCTCGGTAAATTTGGTAACTTGATGATTAGAAAATGAAGTGTTTATTCTTCAAACATAAATCCGTAACCGAACCAGAATCAAAGAACCCAAGCGTACCCCACCGTGAAGTACGATTGAGATGATAACCACTGTGTTTTCTCCCCATTGTGGAATGATAACCGAGCGGCGGGCGGCGTCAGTGGATGTGTAGAACAGGGTTGCACGGTAGAGTAAACTTCACTTTTCTGTTTGTTGATTATGGATTACTTTAAATGGCATGACTGTACTTCATTGTTGTTTCTGGTACTTCACTGTGTATAGCATATAAATGAAGTCATTTTGCTACACTTTATTTCTGGTTACTTTATTGATGGACTTTTCTGAACTTTTCTGCACTTTGTTGCATATGGTTTGGTTTTGGAAAATACACAGGGACTAATATGTCCCTCGATAGTAATTGTCAGGGACTAATATTGTCCCCCTATATTAATTGTCTGGGACTATTTTGTGCCAATTTAATTAATTGTTGTCTGAAATCTGCCACTGTATGCAGGGACTGCTACTTGCATCGAAAGAAGTGGAAGCGCAACTCATATCTTGATTCTGAGAAAGAAGTGAAAAGAGACAAAATCAAGGTTGGTGATATTATTATGGGTTATTGTGCAGATTCATGGGGGAAATAATATGGTTGTTACGCATGAGATTGGGGTGAAATCGCAGGTTAGAAAATTAGGGTTCTTGTTTGGGTCTCAGCTGCTAAGGCAAGGAGGAGGAAGAAGAAGAAGAAGAAGCTGATTTCTCCCTTCATTATGACCAAATGACACGTTTCTGTTAAATATGGAGGAAAAAAATTAAATCCACCTAGGCAAAGATAACGGACAGTTGGGACAAGTTAACGACCATGTCATCAAAGTAACAGAGGCTGGGTAACGAAAGTCAAAATAGAGACTAACTTGTCCAACATTAGTAAGTGTCAGGGACTAACGGACTAGTTTTTTTTTTTTTTTGGTCAGGGACTAAAATGGGCACTGTATCTTTTGTCAGGGACCAAAATGGGCCTTTACCCTTATGATTTTGATGTATTTTTTAGTGAGGGATGAGATGTGAGACAACGTCTTCAGAGTTGTCATGGTGGGACCTTCTATGTATCTTTTTCATCTTCCAACTATGTATAATGTTGTGTGACCGTCATCTTCTGACGAGACTTTATATATGTATATATATGAATGTTTTTGTTACGTGTGAGTTTATGTTTTAAAAGTTTTAAATATTTCTGTATCTTATCGAGCGTGCTAACGTTAATATGACGATTAAGGTTTAGTTAATTATGTTTTTCTTTAATGAGACATCGAGGTGTCTCATCAACTATTTAAGCTAAAGCTGGATTACGATGGAGAGATCAATCATGATATTCAAAAAGAGACTATTGGATGTAGGGATGGAAGTAGATTAGGCTGCTCGTTAAGAGCCTTACCTGACCTATCTTATTTAATAAAAATGTCAGGGTTAGGCTTTTCAAAAAGTCATTTTAGTTTTTTTAAAAAAAGACTAGACTTGTGCTTTGAAAAGCCTTTTAAGCCTTATAGGTAGGCCCGTTTATAAATAATGTTATTTTTAATATAACATATAATATTAATTTTTAATAATAATATATAATATTATTTACAAGTAGATCTGTCGACCTATTTAAATATCTTACCCTTAGCATATTTAAATGTCTTATCTATTAGCTTATTAACTTAAGATTATAGCTGTTTAACATTAGGCTAAAAGTTATAGCTGATTAGCTATTAGTTAAGGGACAATTTTATTTCCTTAAACCTAGTAGTAGCCAATGCCATGCTTCGATCTGACTACGGCCTCACCTGGCCTCGCCACACCTGACTATGGCTCCACCTGGGCCTCGCCAAGGCAGGATGCTCACCCACTATCAACGGGCTATGTTTTGGGAGGATGTAGTGGGGTGTTTAGTAGTGGAATGGAGTGTGGGAAAGACATTAACCCTTGTTTGTGAGTTCATACATTAATAGAGTGAGATGATTGAGGATATGGTAACCCAAACCACTCCATTCCACCCAAAACATCTCATTTTTATACCCTCCGAATTTGGGGTTTTGGGTTTTCCTCCATTCCCTTATTAAATTTCCAAACAATTGAGTGATATGCTTTTACCTATCTACTCCACTCCATTACTAACCACTCCATTATTAACCACTACATTCCATCTCCTTCAAAACACCCAAACATAACCTTCGAAATAGGCCTATTAGCCTATTTAAAAGGTCTTAATGTGAAATAAACATTTAAATAGGCTTTCAAGTCAGGTAAGGCTTTTAAAAAGATCATGTCAGACCTTGAAAAATGACCTATATTAGGAACAGACCTGACTTAGGTTATGTACTTTTTAAATAAGTTAGGTTTATTTAACTCACAACCTGGTCTGATCTGACTTATTTCCATCTCTAGTTTGAGAAAAAAAAAAATTAGAAAATGAAAAAAGGAATAAAGGGAAATAGTTATTTGGTGTTGCTATCCACTGCTCTAATACTATAAGGGTGTGTTTGATTTGCAAAAATTCATGGGACTGGACAGCACAAAAAATTTTGTCCCCTGTTTGATTTGAAAAGTGGTCAGGGGACATGACAAAAAAAGGGGTGATGGACAGGACAAAAACCCAAAATCTTGTCCCTCACCAAACCATGGGACAAAAAGTTTTCCCATGAACAGACTAACAGAAAACAAAATTATCCTTACATATCTCTCTCTCCTCCCTCTCTCTCCTCTCTCTCCTCTCTATCTCTTTCTCTCTTCTCTCTCTCTATACATAATTATACAAAATTATATATCGTATATTTATATATTAAATAATATATATAATATAAAGGGTATTCAGGTAAATTTAATATTATTTCAAACAATGTACAAGACAAAGAATTGTCCTGTGACTCAAGGATTTGTCCTGTGCCGTCCTGTGCTGTCCTGGTACCTTTTGCAAATCAAACGCACCCTAAGAAAATTCATGATTACTGATGATTTTTGTCATTGATAACACATATAAGTCATTGGTATTGATAAGTGATTATCGATGGCTACGAAGACATGATTAATCACCTCATTGATAAGTTATTGTAGGGTCGACCCAACATCTATTTAGGCCTAAAGCGAACTCTGGGTTGAGGCATTTTTAAAACTAATAACAATATTTTATCAAAATTATTATATTTTTATTTAAAGTTTATCTTTTGGGTTTTTTGGAATGCAAAATCATTTATGAAATTATTATATAGTAACTATTAACTAATAAGTAATTTAAAAAATATATATAATCCACCTAACCATATAGTAATTATTAACTAGTAAATAAATTTTTTTATACCTAAAGCCCTTGCTATGGTAGCTTGGCCCTTCGGTCGACACTGATTTATTGATGGCCTTTGGGATGCTTTTGAGTATAAATCTCCTTGCTTTCTGGTGAAGAAATATCTCCGAATCATTCTTGGCAAGATTCTTTCTCAATTAAACTCTCAGAGAAGAAATTATGGAAATTACATATTCCTCTAGAATGAAACTATTCATATCGCGCGGGATATATTCCCACCTGCAGCAAGCTGTGGCAGAAAGAATGGAGTTCTAACTGACAATTAGTGCTATCTCTTTAATGCCCCTCCAGAAATAGTGTGGCACATCTTTGACGAATGTCGTTATGTCCTAGAGACTATCCATGAATGCAACTTAAAGTTGAAGCTAAATGGGAATGCTAATATAATAACTAGGTTGGGAAAAAATGTGGTTATTTGTTCAGGATGAAGCTGCGTCACAGCATATTAGAATTACAAGTAACATTGTGGGCAAATGATTGGAAAATGAGGATAAATACATGGCAAGGGAAATTGATTAGCTCACCCACCACACTTTTGTTCCGCCCAATACATGAAATAGTCGGATCAGGACGGAATGTGACCTTTTCTGATTAATAACTACTATCAATTATTGTTCTATCTCCGACAAATGTTCAATGAATTGAAGGTGTCTTTTCTTCTAGCTCGTCATTCTATTTAGAGTGAATACCCCTCTTTGGTCCGTAAAAATTTTGGCGAATCCCATTTTAGTCTCTGAAAAGTAAAAACTCTTTAGTTAGTCCCCTAAATTTCATTTCTTGAGACCTTTTAGTCCCTCCATCAGTCAAAGCGTGTTGACCACCGTTAAGTGTGTGATGTATCACGTTAATTGCCAATGTGTACTGTTAGCATTTTCCAACTTAGAATTGTTTTTAAAAAAACCAAAATTAGAGGGCCATTTTGGTCCTCAATAAATTATAAGTGAGCCATTTTAGTCCCTGACATTTTTGTCATGACCCATTTTGGTCCCTCACTGACACATGTCAACACAGATATACGGACATCCATCTTGGTAGTTGAGGCATGACATCCATCTTGGTAGTTGATCCCGGATTGGTTGTCAACAGCTCGTTCATGTAGTCTCATAACCTACCATATTGATCCTTCTCTGAACCCTCCACAGCCAATCATGCCTATTTCAATGCCTTTGATAGTTTCTTGTCGTTTAAATGAATCATGAAGTCCTCCTTCATGATCTCAAAGGCTTGCCTCCTTCATGATCTCAAAGGCTTGCCTCCTTCTAAGGTCAGGTTGGGTAATTAGCTTTTGTTCCAATTTCTTCGCCACCCAACCCTAGCTAGCTTTTGTGACATGTGTTACTAGTATGATTCATATAGTTCATATCAGTGTATCAGTGTATCTGTTTTTTAGCTGTGTAGCTGTGTATCTATGTTGACATGTGTCGGTGAGGGACCAGAATGAGCCACAACAAAAATGTCAGGGGCTAAAATGACTCACTTAAAATTTATTGAGGACCAAATGACCCTCTAATTTCGTCTTTTTTAAAACAATTTCAAGTTGGAAAATGCTAACAGTACACCTTGGCAATTAACGTGACACGTCACACACTTAACGGTGGTCAACGCACTTTGACTGACGGAGGGACTAAAAGGTCTCACGAAATGAAATTTGACGGACTAACTGAAGAGTTTTTATTTTTCAAGGACTAAAATGGGATCAGCCAAAATTTTTAGAGACCAAAAAGGGTATTTACTCTTCTATTTATAATAATATAGATGATAAGGATATAATAATCGTCTTAAGATTAGGATATAATAATCGTTTCATCAGATCATGGGTAAGCAGTTGCTTAGGATCCCTTATATCATGGTGGGAACTGAGAAATTAACGGGGTAGTGGTTAGCCTAAAGGTTACATGTTTGACTAAAGTCCAAAGTGCTCCGATATTGTAGGCTATTAAGTAATTGTTTACTGTACTCGATCGTGCTGAGGTCATATTCTTGGATAGTATAGTTGTTATATCAAAAATACAACTTAGTACTTTCAAATCAGCTAAGAATTACGAGAAGCATTTTCTGAAGAGCGATCATTATCAGTTAGCATTGGTGAAGCATGTTGTAGATTTTAACAAAATTAATGTTGATGTAGTAGTATTTGTCGGTCAAATGAAAATTGTGTCGGTTAAAGCAAAAAAAAAAAAAAAAACTATAAATCAGGTTTCGTAAAAGCTTTTTTTTTTTTTTTTTTTTTTGAAATTCTTCAATGTGAAACATGACTAGGTGAATAAGGATTGACACATCTAATCAAATCTTCTCCTCCTGTGCACACTTATTATATGGTGGGTTCGATTCACAAATTTTCTCTGTTAATACCCCTAATCTAAACTTTTGAGCACCAAAAGAAAAAAGAAATTGGACCTAATTTTTATTTGGAAGCTTGAATTCATAAACAACTGCCTAAAAGCCTAAAAGGATTTTTTTTTTTTTTGAAGCAAACAACTTACTGCATATCATTAAAAATCAAAGAAGCAATACAAAGTGGAGCATGATAGAAAACTGTGGGACTAGCCATGAACATCGTCGCCTTAGCTAAGCTATGAGCTACGTTATTCGCTTGCCTCCTAACGAAACTTACACGAAAGTTTGGAAACAAAGAAAGAAAATCAACACAATATCTTGTAATGGCACCTAGTTCTGATAGATCTTCCGAGGGCTGATTGACCTTGTCGGCTACCACCTTACAATCTACTTCAAAAATAACATGCGTTAAGTTCAAGCTACTAACCCATTGGAGAGCCTTCAAAAGAGCTGTTGCTTCTCCCTCAAGAATTGGGAGACAAGAAGGGAACCAATCAGACTTAGCAAGAACAAAGTTTCCATGATCATCCTTAATGCACATACCAAAAGTAGTCCTGTCATTCACCTCAGAGAAACCAGCATCAACATTACATTTTAAGTAACCTGGACTAGGGGGAATCCACGAGACCTGCTGCACCTCCAAAGGCTGCACAACTGCTTGAGCCACCAAAGAATTAGCATGCAACCAATCACCTAAAAAAGAAGTTGCACGTTGACAGACCTGGCTAGGAACAAAGGCAACATTCTCCCACAACAATTCATTGCGGCCACGCCAAATGCTCCACAAGGTGATTGCAAAAACAGATTTCCTCTCCAAGCTTAAGGAAGCTAGCGCCGAAAAAATCAACTCTTGGACCGACTCAGTTGAATCCAATAAAGGAAGGATGTGCTGCCACAAGTCATGAAAAATCCAGCAATCAATACTTTGCTTACAATTAAACAGTAGATGCCAAAGATTTTCTAAGTCAGATTCACACACAACACACAATCTAGAGCATAAAATTCCTTTTTGCTGTAGCTTAACCCGAGTAGGAAGACAACCCCTACAAGCACGCCAAATGAAAATCTTAACTCGTTGAGGAACTTTTAGCTTCCAAATGAGAAGCCAATCACCTGCTTCTTGGAGATGAGAAGTATCAATAAAATTAGTCATGGCTAAATGATAAGCAGACCTCACCGTAAATAAACCATTGGGGCTATCCTTCCAAATAATTCCATCTTCCAAAACCAAACTATTAAGAGGAGTTTTGATGATATTATTTGCAACATTAGAAGAGAAAGTAGCTTCCACCAAAGGCACATTCCAAGCTTTCATACTAGGAATCCAAAGATCTTTAATACAAGAGCCAAGAAAATTTGGATTAACAAGATCTTGATGTGATAATGTATTGCCGTTACGTAACCAAGGACTATCAAAAATAGGAATAACATCCCCTCCTCCAATGCGCCATCTTGTGCCCATCTTAATCAAATTCCTAGTCATCCAAATACTCCTCCAAGCATAAGATGGATTATGGCCAATAGTAGCATCCAAAAAATTCCCTTGTGAAAATTATTTAGCTTTGAAAATTCTTGTAACAAGAGCATTTGGTTGCATAATAAATTTCCATGCTTGCTTGGCCAACATAGCTAAATTAAAAACATGCATATTACGAAAACCCAAACCACCATGCTTTTTTGACATAGACAACTTATCCCAAGAGAGCCATCTTATGCCTTTAGCTCCACTATTACTAGAACCCCACCAAAAAGAGTTAAGCATATTCTGGATCTCATCGGCTAAGGAAAGAGGAATAAGATACATACCCATACAATAAGAAGGAATGGCTTGAGCAACTGATTTGATGAGGACTTCCTTGCCCGCCATAGATAGGATCTTTCCTTTCCAAGAACTAATCTTCTTCCAAATTCGATCTTTAATATAATGGAAAACATCCCGTTTATTCCTACCGATCATGGAAGGGAGACCAAGGTATTTACCAACACCTGCCCTTTCCTGCACCCCCATAATATTTGTTAGAGTTAACCGGAGATTGGAAGGAACATTACTACTAAACATGAATTCAGACTTGCTCAGATTAATTGCCTGCCCGGATGCTAATTCATAGGAATTCAAAATAGATTTGATATGGGTTACCTCATTCTCGTTAGCCCTCAAGAAAAGAAAACTGTCATCTGCAAAAAGAAGATGAGTGATGATAGGAGCCCCTCTATAAATTTTAACTCCATGGATATGCCCACTCCGCTCAGCATAATTAATCAAAGAAGATAGGCCCTCGGTACAAATAATATAAAGATAAGGTGAAAGTGGGTCACCTTGTCGGAGACCACGCCCAGGAATAACCTCACCTGCCTTATCATAGTTTAACATAACTGAGTAATGCACCGAAGAGACACACATCAACATCCATCTAACCCACTGATCATCAAAGCCTAGCTTCAGCATAACATCCCTGAGATAGGCCCAACTCACTCTATCATAAGCCTTGCTAATGTCCAGTTTCAAAGCTGCATCCCCTTTCAAGCCTTTCTTCTTACATTTCAGAAAATGAAGAAGTTCAGTAGCAATGAGTGCATTATCTACTATAGACCGACCAGTAACAAAGGCCGATTGCTCGTCAGACACACACTTGCCAATAACCATGGCCAATCTATTCGCAAGAGTCTTGGATAGGATTTTGTAGATAACATTACACAAAGAGATGGGTCAAAGATCCTTCATAGTAGCTGGTTGGTTTCATTTAGGAATAAGGGCTATATTTGTATCATTAATATGCTCCGGGAAACACCCTTCACTAAGCCACTTCTTGCAAGCTAGAATCACATCACTACCACATAAATTCCAAAAACGCTGATAAAAAGCCGCATTAAGACCATCTGGCCCTGGAGCTTTATCTGGGTGCATATCTAAAGTAGCCCTCCTGAATTCCTCATCACTAAAATCTGCCAACAAAAGTGCATTATCATCTACATTTAGACGCACCTGCACATGATCCACCACTTGGATCGTCTCTTGGCTGGATTGGGCCGTAAACAAGTTGGAAAAATAATCTCTAGCAAGCTTACAAAGACCACCTTGAGAGCTAAAGATCAAACCATCTTCATTGGCAAGAGACTCTATAGCATTGACCTTTTTCCTAGAGGAAGCCGAAGCATGGAAATATTTAGTATTAGCATCCCCTCCTTTTAGCCAGTGGGTCTTTGCTCTCTGTTTCCAGTAAACCTCCTCCTGCACAAGTAACTTTGCCAACCGTCTCCTCAAAGCACTAAACTGATTCAATCCCGCCCTATCCCTTTTATGTCTAGCCAACTCCATCTTCCGTTTACACTCAGCTATATCTTTGCGAAAATTAGGACCAATAGATTTGCCCCAATTCTCCAAATCTCTAGCACACCTTTTCAGCTTTCCTGTAACCTCATCATCTGGGAAAGAACTCCAACTATCAGACACAATCTCCTCTAAGCCTTCTTCCAATAACCAATGATTTTCAAATTTAAATTTCTTTTTCTGAAAAACACGGGTACCAGTGGCTAGTGTAGACAACAAAATAGGACTATGATCCGATATTGGAGCCAACAGGTTCTGAAGTGTTGCTTCTGGGAACAAGTTCCACCAAGCAGGAGTCACCATAGCCCTATCCAACCTCTCCTCCACAGCAGCATCAGTATCCAACCTACGAGACCAAGTAAATTGGTATCCATCAAGAGAAATGTCTGAAAGCTCACAATCTAGCACGGCATTACGAAAACCATCAATAAGCCAACGGGGCCTCTCCACCCTACCAATCTTCTCCTCCCAATCCAGAATATCATTGAAATCACCAATGATGCACCAAGGAAGATCAGACAGACCTGCCAACGAACGTAGAAGGTCCCAAGATGCTTGCCTTCTAAAGGTTTCTGGATATCCGTAAAAACCCGTAAGTCTCCACTTACCAACACCCTCCTCATTCACCTCCAGGTTAATGAAGTTTCTAGCATAACTTATAACCTGAACATCCAGCGCTTCTTTCCACAACATAGCTAAACCGCCACTCATACCTTCTCTGTCCACACACAAACAGCTACCATAACCCAGCTTCACCTTTAGATCTTGAATTTTCCTCTCATGAACCAGAGTCTCGCAAAGAAAAATAATATCTGGATTATGAGCTCGGGTAATATCCTTCATTGCGGAAACTGCCTGTAGATTACCCAGCCCACGGCAGTTCCAACTTAACACTACCATTGCAGTCGGCTGGCCTGGAAACCAGGCCCAGCCGTTAAAAAATTCTCAGTGTTACTGTTGTCAATAAAAGACCCAGGTTGGCCATCATTTGATAGGGCTGCATGTTCATGCAATTCACGTCCTGCACGTCGTCGTTTCTTCTCCCCTTGGTCATCAACACTAGCTAAACACGATACCATGCCTGCATGGCCATCCACATGAAGATGACGCTGAGTAGCATTTATTCGTAATGGATTTGCACATGGTATTCCCATCACCGAATTGCCAATTCCATTCCCACCAAAACTGTCCATATTAACTGCACCCATATTTAACGCATGTGTGCTATTAGTGGCTATCATATCTGAATTATTTTGTGGGCCCCCTTGCATCCCATTATTTCCGGAATAAGCATTATGGTGATTACCACAACCGTTACTTCCCTGATTATTAGGGATATTGGTATCTCCACCATAACTGCCCGGATTTCCAGCCGTCGTCCTCCTTGCACCACCTTCCTCCTCCCTAAGCCAGCGGAGATATCAAACTAGGTTCCATTCAAATGTTTTGTATTAAAAAATCAAGGATATCAAACATGTTTTTTACTCTATATGTGGAAACATGAAAATATTTCTTTTATTTGCACTATTACAAGGAATATTCATATAATTACGAATCATTTTAAATTTAGGTTTGCTCATGGGTCATATAATATGATGGTTGATTATCTTGCTCACAACATTATCTACGCTCATGAACAAAGTTTTAAATTGCAATCGCGGTCGCGTTACATTTTTTATTATTGTGGATAATTATGGGAAAATGTAATGTGCAATTTTGAAGACTATCAAAACCGTAAGTCCATAACGTCATGATCTCAATTGCGACTCTCGTAGCTAAAATAACTCAAAAAAAAATAAAATTCATGATGTCAACAGGCCACTGCAGCTTAATTGATTTTTTTCCTTAAAAAAGATATTTATATTTTATAAAATTTTGTTTTTGACCTTTTTAAGATATTTTTTATAAAAAAAATTGTTAGAAACTTTGACCAAAACTGCCTATCCAAAGCATTCAGCCTTAGTAAGCTAAATCCAAACACAAAACATCAGCCAAAAATGGGGGGAAAAAGATGAAGAAAAACAAACGAACATAATAGGAGTTATGATATTTTGACACCAAAATTTGACACCATGGGGATACTCTAGTTTTAAATAGGTTGTTTATCATTTTACTCTTTCTCTCTCTTTATTTCATTGGTTCACAATCTACAAAAAATTAGGGCATCCCCATGGTATTAAATTTTGGTGTATAACTCACACGATAGATCAATCACAAGCTTCTGCAGAAGCTTTTGCTCATGACTATTCTTAATTCTTAATACAAAACATTTGAATGGAACCTCTCTATCAGCTATAAAAATTGATTCTCTAGTATCTACATCCGCTACCTGCTGAAGAAATTTGATGCAGTCTTTAACCACTGGTATGTTTTTTCGAACTCTATCTATTTCCAATTTACCAAATTAATCCCAGTTACAACAGAATTTCCAGATCTGGAACAGTGTCAAATGTTGATTGTTATAAAAAACATCAATTTAAATACTTAGGAAAAGACATCAACACACACAAAACAAACATGAAACATCCTTTGACAAACAAACAAAAATAACACCAATCTATTAATCTAAGTCTAAGATGCATATTACATTAAACATAGTAAAATTATCAATACACAACAACAATTTATTCACCGTGCATATACGTACATAGATACATAAGGATACGATAATTGATACTGTACGATCAATCGGAGTGTGGACGATGATTATGATAGCCAAGGTAGGACCATAGGGAAAGGGCCAAACGGTGTAGGGGTTGGAGAGGGAGACAGAAGAGGAGTTGCAAAACGGCGTCGCTGCTGAGCCTCTGCGGATTGCACGCTATGTACTGACAAAGGTTTGCAGATGCGTGCGCTACCCTCATCGCCACGCTGCTATTCAACACCATCTTCGGATCTTCGATCGAACTACGTCGTTTTCTGCTTCTTGATTTGGTTTTTCTGAATCACTCCTTGTCCTTCATGTGTTCACCTCTTTCTTAGATGATGATGCGTGTTTGGTTATCAAACTTGGGCGACTGAAAAATTCAGTTTATATTCATCCTCTGGAAAAACAATTTAATTGATGAATTACAATTTAAGGGATTAATTTAATATGTTAATTTTTTAAATTCAAAATTAATATGATTAATATTTAGGTTTAATTATTGAATTGGTCCTGAACTATTTGAGAATTTTCAATTAGGTCTCTGAACTAAAAAAATTTCTAATTATATCTAAGAACTTATATAAAATTTTCAATTGGGTCCCTAAATTAAAAAGTTTTAAATTAGGTCCCCGAAATTATATAAAATTTACAATTGGGTTCCTAAAGTAAAAATGTGACTATATAAAATAAAAAGTAATAAAATGGTATATGATGAAATTTAGGAAAAAAATAAATATTGTTTGACATAATAATAAAATGATAAAAGATGAATATGAGAGGAAAAAAAACTCACTATTTAAAATAATAATATTAATAACAAAATGAAAAGTAAAACTTAGTGGGAAAATTTATTGTTTAGTATAATAATTAAATAAAAATAGTAAATTTGAGAGACAAAATTTAGTTCTTGAAGTGATAATAATAAAATAATGAAATATGAAATTGTGCTAGAAAATCCATGTTTTATAACAAAATATTAAGAGATTAAACTGATAAACCTTAATTAAAAATAAATAAATAAAATAAAATAAACCTCAATTAAAAACAAAGTTATTGTTTGAAATAAACAAATAAAATAAAGAATCAAGTTGAGTAAATATCACATCTTAGTCTGCTTGTCAATTTTTTTTTGGGTCATTTAATTTATTTTATTA
This sequence comes from Echinosophora koreensis, assembly GCA_035048595.1. Classification (NCBI taxonomy): domain Eukaryota; kingdom Viridiplantae; phylum Streptophyta; class Magnoliopsida; order Fabales; family Fabaceae; genus Echinosophora; species Echinosophora koreensis. The sequence continues at coordinate 5,113,471 of JAPCYP010000013.1, read as the reverse complement.
TTTGTTATGTTATTAAATAATACTTTTGTTTGCTATGTCTATTTTTATTATTTTAATGTTATTTTAAATATTAAACATTTGACTCAGTTTAATATCTTAATATTTTGTTATAAAACATAAATTTTCTAGCACAATTTCATATTTCATTATTTTTTTATTATCATTTCAAGAAATAAATTTTGTCTCTCAAATTTATTTATTTTTATTTAATTATTATGCTAAACAATAGTTTTTTCACTAAGTTTTACTTTTTATTATTATCATTTTAAATAGTGAGTTTTTTCTCTCATATTCATCTTTTGTCATTTTATTATCATATCAAAAAATATTTTTTTTTTTAAATTTCATCATCTATCATTTTATTATTTTTTATATTCACCTTTTTATTTTAGGGACCAAATTGAAAATTTTATATTAGTTCAGGGACCCAATTAGAAAATTTTTAGTTCAGGGACCAAATTGAAAATTTTATATAAGTTCAAGGACCTAATTGAAAAAAATTAGTTTAGGGACCTAATTAAAAATTCTCAAATAATTTAGGGACTAACTCAATAATTAAACCTAATCTATATCTATATCTATATTATTCAATATATCTAACCCCATTTGCAGGAAAGTTTGCCAAGTGTCACCTCTACAGAGATTGCTTCTACAAGAAGCTTTTTAAAAACTTTCTATAATGGGAAACTTTTTGTTTTTAAAAAAATATTAAATTTCGAAAAAAAAAAGAAAAAGAATAAAAGAGATTCAGAGAATTTATTGCTAGCTACAACTTTCAAAAAATTGGTTGACTGCACCTCTTCATTCTATTGGTTATTTAAATCTTCAAAAAACAATTAATATTATGGAAAAGAGGAATAAAAGAAATTGGTTGACAGCATCTTTTCTATTGGTTGGCAGTATCTTTTTTATTGATTGGTATTTTATTGCTACGAGTTTCAAGATAAAAATATTTTCAAAAATAGTGACAATCACTCAATAATCAAAGCTTAGTATTCAAATTTCAAATTTAAAATTTATTGTTGCATAATTCCAACATATAATAATTATCCATCAACCACTTTAGCATCTTTTTATTTATTCATCTGATTCACTACTTTATTGTTACTCTACCTTCTCTCTTTGTCTTTCCCTCTCTCTGAATATATATATTTTTCGTTTATCTCTCTATCCAAAAGGCCCCTGTCGTGAGGAGATTGCCGCTGCTACTATGCCGCGGCTGCTATGAGGAGACAGTCGCCGCCGCCGCTACTATGAGCAGGCCACCGTCGACCCTCATTTGCATCTCCTAAATCTATCTCTGTTAAATATCAGGTAAATTTTATTTTCTCTTAAAACAATAGTTTGTCAATTTCGTTTCTGACTTTTCCTTCTCTGGTATTTCTATTCTCTTATTCTTAGACTGTTTGTTAGTTTTGTTTTCTTATTTGCTTCCTAACTTTGGTTTACGGTTGTTTCTGAAGATTGCAGTGGATTTCATTTGCTGCTATTTCAATTCACGACTTTGGGGTAATAACAAACTCTATTTCCTTCTTCCTAAACGGTTTGTCACTTTCGTTTGTCACTGATGTCTCTATTCATGTTTTTCTTTTTCTTTTATGGTTGTTTTTGAAGGTTGCAGATCTTCTAACGGTACCAGCAATCTATATCTTCAGGTTTTAACACTCTTCAGGTTTTAAACACTCTTCATGTACCAACAATCTATATCTTCAGGTTTTAACACTCTTCATGTACCAACAATCTATATCTTCAGGTTTTAACACTCTTCCTTCATTTAAATTTTTTTTCGGTTATGAAAAAACACATCCAAAAGTTGTTTTCTTTTGGTTTTGCTTCTCTCTTTGTTTTGAAATCAAAGATTAAATTACAATATTTAACACCATATTTAACACCAACAATTAGATTTACTTATTTACAATTAAAAAAAAAAATTCGAAAAAAATAATATATTAAAAGAAAAAAATATATGCAGACAATTTATTGCTACGGGTTCCAATGCATTGGTTGGCTGATGAACCTCTATTCTATTGTTATTATAAATACATATACCTTCCCAATGCTCTCATTTAACTAAATATATATGAAATCAGTAATTGTTTTAATTTTTATCAACTTATTTTACATTATTACCGAGATCATTAAATGCTGCATTTCAACACAATTTTTTTTAAAAAAAGTTCATTCACGGTTTCTAATGCAACTTCAACATAGTATTTTAAGGTCATCTAACTAGCCTATCACCAATATATAATAATAATAATAATAATAATAATAATAATAATAATATTTTTGACAGAATAATGATTTTCAAAAAGGAAATAGTTTTATCTATATATTTAATTTAATTTAAATGTTCAAACTCAAATAGTTTTATTGTTCCAATACATTGTGACTATCAAAACAGGCAATGTATTGATTTTCTGAATTTATTTTTTTAAATTATTTTAATTGATTTATTTCAACTAACAAGAGACCATTAAACTAATTTAATTGCAACCACCCATGACATCCAATCAAATAATTTATGTTTTCTTATATTCTTTTTTCTTTCTTTTCTATACCAATACCCCATTAATTAATACTTAATTTCTTCCATAAGCATATCCCTAAGAAAAAAATATATTTTAATTTCATATAAAAAAACGAGAATAAAAAAATGAGAATAAGAAATAATAATACATTTTATTGTTATCTGTTAAAAATAGATGATGTGTGTATCTTTCCAATACTTATTCAATCTTTTCAAAGCCCAACAATTAAAGAGACGTTAAAAACCCAATAAATGATGTGTGTTTACTTCAATCTCTTCTTCATTGTTTACATATTAGTTTTGATAAATTATGAGTTGTTAGATTTATATTTGAACATGAAATCTTGATGCCATTTTTTTTTTTTTTTATCTCTATACAACCTTTATTTGCTTCAGGTTTATAGGAGCGTGATGAAGAAAAGCCTAAGGATGGTCCAAAACATTGTAGCAGCCTAAGCCATATTTTTTATCACAACTGTATAGATTATTATGAAAGTTGTATTCAAACTTTTATTATTCAAAGGATGCAAGTAACATTTGTGTATGATATTATAATAAATTAAATAATCCATTGTTTGACTGTCAAAAATTTAAAATAAAATTATTAACAATTATTATCTAACCATAACCGTCCAAAATTCAAAATAAACGAATAATTATTAAAATTACATTAAAATTGCTTTAAAACAAAGTAACAATTAACATTAATTCCAATAATATGTTTTAGATATGAAATTACTATATAACCATAATGGTCTAGAGTTCAAAATTACCTTATAATTAGATATCATCATACCTTAATAGAAATTAAGTAGAAATTGTCTGTATTCTCCATAATCTTGCAGCATTCTCGATAAAATGGGAACTTTTTGAATTAAAAAAATAATTAAATTTCGTAAAAAAATATTAAAAAAAAATATATAGACAATTTATTGTTACGGGTTCCAATAATACATTGGTTGGCTGGTGAATCTCTTTTCTATTTTTATCATCATGAATGCATATAGCTTCCCAATGCTCTAATTTAACTAACTAATATATTAAATCAGATTTATAAATAATAAAATAGAATATTTGAATTGATTTTAAATGATTTGTCTTCTCTAGACAATTAATATTTAAAGCCATTTGCTTCAACCAATCTTGACAAAAATCTTTTCAAAATCTGATTCAAATTTAAAATTTAAAATTTATTGTTACATATTCTCTTTATCATATATATGTCAGCATTTGTAAACCTTTTTTTTTTTTTTTGTAATTGAACCTTTTGAATCAATAGGATACAAATTCTACTAATTTTCAATCTTTTTATATATAAAAGGTTTAGTTTGGGGTAATTTTTCCCACTGACTATGACGTCAAAATTATCATTTAACGGATTTATTTAGTAAACAAAATGCACTTTAGATAGTTTACTTATAGTTTTCAGAATTTTAAAAGCATAATGTTCTACCAATTCCACCTTAATGCCAACTTCACGTTAGTTGTGTTTAATATTATGATACTGCAATTACCATATTTGTTTTTATAAGAATAAGAATTTTATAAAATACAGATCCATGTACACCAATTTATTTTATACAAAATATTGATCCATGTATAAAAATGACTCATATTTGGAAGAAATGACTCATGTTTTTAAAAATTATACGCTAGATAAGGGAGGACCTATCGAAGAAAATATGATAGATAAAAGGGCTGGAAGGAACCAAATGTTTTTAAAAATTTGAAGAAAAAATGTTGTGTACAGTTACTATGATCATTGAGAAATGTCTAACATTAAAAGGGTGGAAACTTGGGTGGTGCTAATGCCACACTATGCACCTTTAGAAATTAAACATATTTTAAATAAATAAAAAAGATTGGTAGTAATAGAATTTTTATAAGAAGTATGATGATAATAAAGTTAATGAATACTTTCTGATATCAATGAGATAGTCTTAAGTTTTGGAGATTGAATATTTGTAAATTATTATGAACAAGGATTTTGGTAAGTCATTTTTTATATTTATCAGTTTATCACTTTTGGAAGAAATGACATGTTTTTAAAAAATATATAATGGATGAAGGGGGAAACAATGAAGAAAATATGATAGATAAAGGGTGGTGGAGGGAACCAATGTTTATAAAAATATGAGGAAAATATGTTGTGTATGATTACTAAGACCATGGACAAATTTCTATTATTAAATGGGTGAAAACTTGGGTGGTGCTACTATATGCAGCTTTAGAAATGAGACGTCTTTTAAATAAATAAAAAAGAAATGACATGTTTTCAAAAAATATATGATAGATGATAGGGGGAACCAATGAAGAAAATATGTTAGATAAAGGGTGGTAGGAGGAACCAAATGTTTATAAAAATATGAATAAATTATGTTGTGTATGTGGGTGATCCATTAGGGAAGAGAAAATTCTGTATGATTTATTTTTTGAGAGAATTGTATGATTCTAATTTCTCCTGCCTTCAGTTGTAGATTTAGATTTTGAGCTGCAAATTGAAATGATAACGAACTCTTCATTTGTTATTTTGTCGTCAATATACCCATTAAGAAAAGGCAAAGCAAATTCTCTTTATCATATATTTGTCAGCATTTGTAAACCTTTTTTTTTTGTAACTGAAATCAATAGGATACAAATTCTACTAATTTTCAATCTTTATATATATATATAAAAGGTTAGTTTTGGGTTATTTTTCCCACTGACTATGACGTCAAAGTTATCATTTAAAGGACTTATTTAGTAAACAAAATACATTTTAGATAGTTTACTTATAGTTTTCGGAATTTTAAAAGCATAATGGTCTACCAATTCCAACTTAATGCCAACTTCACGTTAGTTGTGTTTAATATTATGATACTGCAATTACCATATTTTTTTTTATAAGAATAAGAATTTTATAAAATATAGATCCATGTATAGAAATTTATTTTATAAAAAAATATTGATCCATGTATAAAAATGACTCATGTTTGGAAGAAATGACTCATGTTTTTAAAAATTATATGCTAGATAAGGGAGGAATCATCGAAGAAAATATGATAGATAAAGGGACAGGGAGGAACCAAATGTTTTTAAAAATTTGAAGAAAAAATGTTGTGTACAGTTTCTATGATCATTGAGAAATGTCTAACATTAAAAGGGTAGAAACTTGGATGGTGCTAATGCCACTCTATGCACCTTTAAAAATTAAACATATTTTAAATAAATAAAAATATTGGTAGTAATAGAATTTTTATAAGAAGTATGATGATTATAAAGTTAATGAATACTTTCTGATATCAATGAGATAGTCTTAAGTTTTGGAGGTTGAATATTTGTAAATGATTATCAACTAGGATTTTTGTAAGCCATTTTTTATATTTATCAATTTATCACTTTTGGAAGAAATGACACGTTTTGAAAAAATATATGGTAGATGAAGGGGGAAACAATGAAGAAAACATGTTAGATAAAGGGTGGTGGGAGGAACCAAATGTTTATAAAAATATGAAGAAATTATGTTGTGTATGATTACAAGGATCATTGACAAATTTCTATTATTAAAATGGGTGAAAATTTGGGTGGTGCTACTATGTGCACCTTTAGAAATGAGACATATTTTAAATAAATAAAAAAAGAAATGACATGTTTTAAAAAAATATATGATATATGAAGGGGGAACCAATTAAGAAAATATGATAGATAAAGGGTGGGGGAAACAAATGTTTATAAAATTATGAAGAAAATATATTGTGTATGATTACTAAGATCATTGACAAATTTCTATTATTAAAGGGGGTGGAAACTTGGGTGGTGCTACTGTGTGCAGCTTTAGAAATGAGACACGTTTTAAATAAACAAAAAAGAAATGACGTGTTTTCAAAAAATATATGATAGATGAATGGGAGAACCAATGAAGAAGATATGTTAGATAAAGAGTGGTGGGAGAAACCAAATGTTTATAGGGTGGTGGGAGGAACCAAATGTTCATAAAAATATGAAGAAAATATGATGTACATGATTATTAAGTTCATTGACAGATTTCTATTATTAAAAGTGTGGAAACTTGAGTGTTGCTACCGTGTGTAACTTTACAAATGAGACATATTTAAGTATAAAAGGTTGATAGTAAATATAATTTTTGTACGAAGTAAGATGATTATAAAATTAATGAAAACTTTGTGATATCGACGATGTAGTCTTAAGTTTTTTAAATTAAATATTTGTAAATGATTATGAACAATATTTTTTATTAGTAATTATTTATATTCATCAATTTATCATTTTTTATTTTTAAAATACAAATTAAATAAACTTTATACCCGTGCCGGACACAGGTGAAAATTCTAGTATTTATTTATAATTTTACTTTATCCCAAACCTTGAAAGTCACACTCAATTTTCTGAATAGGCCGCGTTTATGGCAAGTTTAGAAGGATGTAATTGACAATGATGTCCATTTTGATTGGTTTGGAGTTGGACAATATGCTTGTATCGGATTCGGATGCACCTTTACTCACCATGAGAACCATAAAGATAGATTAACTTTTAGCAAGGCTTGAATATTTTGTGGTCGATTCTTGAGCAAAGAATTTAACAAATACTTCTTTTAGGAATTAATTAGAGTGTATTGTCAATATAAAGACTTTTTATACTGCCAACCAATTAGAAACTATCACATTATAAGAAATATCTTGACTCTTATTCTAACTAGTAACTATCTTAAAAGTCATTATATCATAATTTGTGATTGGTTGAAAGTATAAAAAATATTTATATTATACATACCAATTAAACTCTCTCTCTCTCTTTTTCTTTTTTTAAAAAAAGACTCTTTTATTTATACTTTTATTTACAAGTCTTCATTATTTATATAATTTAATGAGAAGGAGAAGGATGCAAGGAATTAACTGCATTATTTTTCCTTTACTTTTTTGGTCTCGATAGGGAGCCTTCCAATTTATCTGCAGCGGGAATGAAAGAAATTTTGATATAGCCCCTAAAAGGTGTACAAAATCAACATAGACTATACCCAGTTTAACACTAAACTGAAATTGCTTAATACTTTTTTTTTTTCATATACATCAAAACAAGATTCAATGATCAATATTTATTATTCTCGTATTCTTTATGACCGATATATTCCCCATGTTGACACGACTATTAGGATTTAGACACGAGAACATAAATTATTTGATCTCAAAAAAAAAAAAAAAAAACATAAATTATTCATTCCGAGTGTCAGAATCAAGGGCTCTAATGGTTGGAAGTGTATAATGCTCAGGAGATTATGAGACTTAATCTTGAGGTGCACATAAATTTCACAATCATATGATAGGGAGCTAAGGAGCAAGAATACGTCACAACCTTTGTAATTTTATTAGGGACCATAAAGATCAACAATGCCAAGAAAACAATCATATCATACCTTGCAAAATACCCTGAACTTATCATTGATCAATCTATAGAATGAATTGTGAAAGAAAAAAAATTATCCAATTAAAAGTTATTTATAGTTGATGAGTTTTACTGAGTCCACTTCCTAGGATTTTAACTTGAATTAGAAGCAGCATTCTAATTAGAGAATACTGAAACTGATATTACAGACAACAATCAATGGATACAACTGTATCCTATCCCTAACATTCAAGAAATCCTTTCTCCTCCAAGTATAAAACTACTTTTCCAGCCATCACAGTGGGTGTTGGACAATCTCCATTCTCCTGCTTTACTTCTATCTGTTAACATGTTAAAATACATAGTTACATACATGTAACACATTAGGCACAGCAAAAAGGTATATGTAAACAATTTTATTAGCTCCATGAACACATACCTCACAATTTATGGGTGGTTCATAAGGGTCATCAATGCCAGTAAAACCTATGCAATTTAACAATTAGTTCATAAAGGCCACATCGAAGAATTCAAAAGAGGAAAATAGTTGCAGAAGTTAGGATTTGAAAAGTGATTCTAAGATGTGTTTTACAAATGCAAAATTGTCAAACAGGCAGCATGAAGAGTTGAAGACTAATCAAGAAAGAATTCTTCACTATTCAAGCTAAGATGCATTGCAAACCCTGAACTCTGAACAATATTTATTAGGAACTTGAAATTTTTTATCACGATAGTGGTTTAAAATAATTCAGCAGTTGATTGTGAACCTCATTCTATATCAGATGTAGTTAATGAAAGCCAGCCTTTTGCCATCTAGGGTTAAACCCAGGGATTACATATCAATTAAGACTCAACAGATCAAGGAGTTGCTGTTTTTCCACTTTCTATTAGTAATTAAATAATCATAGGTAAACTGTACACGAATCACAGCAACGGTCACGTTAATAATCATCACTGACACAGACACCATCTGTTAATTTGTTGCCAGTATTTGTGACTCCATGAAAGTCCACATAATCATATGGAACAAGACCAAGTTGCCACAACAATGATCAATGTGACTAGCAGCCTTATTATTAACATAGCACTATCATTTTTTGGACTTCAGCCATTTGCCAACTGCCATAGCCACTGATAGAAGACCACCTAGTATGACCAATGACTAGTATTGGGGTTGTCATATATATAAGCTTACCACCAGAGTTCCTAAAGTCACCCCATCACAACCAATAAACTACTGTCTCATTTATAATTGAAAGTTTTTGCTTGAAATTGTTTTAATTTTCCACACTAAGAAAAATAGCTTCATTGTATCAAGAAATTTCCAAGTTCAGATAAACGCACTCTAGTGCTCACCTCTACCTAGTGATTGACTCATGTCCTTATCAGAATAATTAAATATGAAATTCTGTTTAGAATCAGCCTGATTATAGCTAAATCTTCAGAAGTTTTTTTTTTTAAAAAATAAAATAAAATAAGCAGGAAATCATAAAAGCTGCAAAGCCAAGCTAGCCTTGCTGAATTATCTTTAGCCAGCATTTAAACATGCTCAAACCTTAAAGATTCAACCACAAAGATCTACGGACCAAACTAATTTTCAAGTTGTAATGTCCAAAATCATGTACAAGTATGCAACAAAAGCATTGGCTTAAATGATTCAGAGAACATAATCACACAAATCATAAATATAAAGCTAATACATGAGAACAAAAACTAATCTTTTCCCTTTGGATAAATTATTGTATTGCAGTCAGTCCTAGTGAACAATGTCAAACAAACTTCATTTTGGGCTTTCAATTTTTCTTTCTTTCTTACTATGTGTCAATTCTGGTTTCCGTATTTTAGAGGGGTGGGGAGAAGCTCTTGCAGGTAAAACACATTAAAAAGCACACCTTTGATCTTTCCAGCACGAGCAAGCTTATAGAGGCCCTTTGGATCTCGTGCCTCACACAATTCTAGAGGCATGTTCATGAAGACCTGTAATTATAATTCCACTATCAAATACCATCAAACAACTTATAAAAATTATTAGAATAATTGAACTTAACTCCACACCAAAAGCTAGCTCAAGGGAGGGTTGCCCCTCACACCCAAAACTGAACATCTAGAACGTGAAATTTGCAAGGCTAAACATTTGCGGGTAGCCCTACATTTGGATTGGGTGAGGCTCTAATACCATGATGTCATGACTCATCTCTCTCAAAAGCTTAAGCTGTTAGGTAAATGCACATGAATCGATATATCTAACACAAATGACGAGAAAAGCCTTACGAAGCCTTGCCTCGATAAAATTTTCTTCAGGCAACATGGCACGACAAGTTTCTCGATCCCTCCTATAAGGAGATATCAGACTAGCAACGCATATTAGACCAGCATCAGCAAAGAGTTTTGCCACTTCTCCTGAATTAAATAATTTTCAAATCAGTAATACCAAGTTGGAAAACATTTATGCCACTGGATTCTTGAATATACACCAGATAGCCTTATTAATGCAACAACTATAAGTACTGTTGACCTGGCAAGCAAATGCATTTAGATATCTATTTCAATCATATATGCAGATCAGATGTATGTAGCATGTAACCTTCACAGTTTTACACAAATGCCAGTTTTGGACTCGGCTACAATGCTTCTACTTTAATGTCTTAGAACTCAGGCTTTAGGCCTAACTCAACCCTAAAAGCTAACTTATGGGGTGAGGGTTGCCCTCCACCTATAATCACTATTCCGGCCATATCACTATCCAATGTAGGACTCCAACTATATGAATAATGGTCTGTGCTTCCTTTGGCAAAAACACCTATATTACTAAAATATCTAGTTAAATCTGACCCTATAGATATTTCTCGCCATGTTTTAACTTCTGAAAAACAGTGGACCAAGAAAGCCATGATAAAATAGTACTTCAAATAAGATGCACTATCTTTTGAATCTTTGATTCAACTATACAGTTTTTGATAGAAAAAAATACATGGATAACTATTAATGGGTCTGTTCTAAGGACTAGGAAGAGGAAGAAATTTGATATGAATCATGCCAGTCTAGACTACTGATATAGTGATATCACTCTTACCCTTTGCACAGAAGCAAATAATTAACATGTTAATACTGACTACCAAGTTCTTGTTATGCTATTTCCTTGAAGAATTTGTTTACTTGAACAAGCTTACCAGTTCTGCGAATGTTTTCGGTACGGTCTTCAGGTTTAAAACCAAGATCCTTGTTTAGTCCATGCCGAAGGTTATCTCCATCAAGGACGTAAGATAACTTTCCCCTTGAGTGCAATTCTCTGCTCAGTGAACATGCCAATGTGCTTTTTCCTGAAACATGTTTGAGAAAACAATTAATGCGGCATGTTGCAACCACATTAAGATATACTCACACATGGGCATTTTGAAGACTCTGCATTATTTACTGGTATCCTGCATTCCTATAGTTCATGAGTGACTAACAAAAGAAAAACATAGAATGCAGTATGTCTTAATTGTGATGTGAAAGGTATAATTGCAAAATCTTAGGAAGAGTTTGGACCCTATGGCCACCCTCTTTATAACAATTAAGGACAAGTTAATTGGACACAGAAAATGAATGGACAATAAAGACATACATAGGCAGTGCGCCATCTGCGCATTGTAGTCATTTCAATCAGTACAAAGGATGATTGCAAGAATCAAAGTAGTGAAAAATGCTTGTATTTCAGGTTTCCTTAAATCTTTCTTGTTTCTCAAAATTTTCCTCATCATGTATAAGTGCCTACTCTGCTTCTTCCAGATGTTTTCAGAAAATATACAAGCACAAGTGAAAACCTAATTTAACCCATTTACATCTATAGCATAGATAACATTAAAACTTGTCAAATGATGTATAGTCACAATATCCCATCAATCATAACAGGGATAAATTTTCCACCAATGTTGTTTGTACTTATAGTTTATGACAGAGCACAATGGAATTTTTTGATCCATGTGGCTAACCCCACCTAGTGGAAAAACCTTTGTCATCGTTGTTGTTTGTACTTATAAGTCCCATGTAACATAATACTAAGATTGGATTGGATCAGCCCTTCTGTTTGAACTAATAAACAAGCGACTAGAGCAAGGAGCCTTTTTCTTGTGAAGAATGGCAGAGTTTATTTAAATAGGCAATAGTTATGAAAACTATTATAATCTGCTTGAGTGGAAGTGTAGAACAGATGCAGGAGTTAAGTGTATTTTTGGTTTTTCATTTCATGTTTTCATTAACAATAAAAATAGAAAACAGACCTCAAAACATGCTTGGTAAATTACCATGACATTTGACAGACACTAGTTACCTGCTGATCAAGTCAAGTTAAAGGGGGATCTTAAATTCAGGGAACAACTAAAGCATCACAAACAGCAAGAACATAATATTTCCCATGCCAAAAATGAAAATAATATCTGGATCCACTGTCAAAATAATTTAAGCAACAAGCCAGTCAGGCTAACAATATGAACCTGATCCACTGAGTCCTGTAATCCAAACAACACACCCTTTTTGGTTAAGTAGCTTCTCCCTGTCAGGCTTTCCTACTTGACATTCTTGCCAAAATATATTTGTTGAATTGCTCAGAGTTGACATTGCAAACAGTTCCACTTGTCTTCTCTATGTATAAATATTAAGCTATCAATTGCATTTCATGAAGTACTGCAGAATCAAAACATAAGAGAAGATCTTAGAACAGAATAGCATGATTGTAATACAACAATGCAAGACACTTGGAAAGTGCTTCAGAGTTGAAAGCGAGATTAAGTACACCAATTTCAAATAGTGGACTTGTTATCTCATTATCACATCCACTTGTCTTTGTCAATAAAGAAATATGAAAAGTTTGACATAAACAGCGTCTAGATACATTGTACTTGATAAAGCTTTCCCTAAAGATTAGGATGAGCTCTTATTGAGGTAAAGGGTTAGAAAAGAATATTTGACTGAATATATGTAGCAAAATCCTATTGAGGTAAAAAGCTAGAAAATAGAAATATTGATCTGATAATTTATAGCAAAATCCACACTCAAGCTTCAAAAAGCCTCTTCATGAACAAGATTCATAGAATCATAGCAATAACTTGATGGGTCCCTTTTAATTTCTTACACACACACACACACACACAAAATTCATGTTGTGCAAGCAACAAACTTGATAATCAATTTGATTATAACAACAATGATGAATGAGGCCCAACAACACTCAGTAGTGCACTCAATGGTGAAATCAATTCCATTTTTATGTCTTAAAAGTACAATATCTCAAAAGACACATTTTCAATTTAGTGCTCCTCTACCTTTTCCTTTTCCTCTGAAATCTGATGAGTCAAATCATCTGATCACAATATTCTCTAGTGAAAAGAATAAGCATAATACAAATGGCATACATATAAGCACAACCCATTAAGCAAAAAAGAAACTTTTAAAGGAAAACATTAATAGAAAATGAAAGAAAAAAGGAAGAGAATGAGGGTAGTACCAGTAAGAAAGAGAGACGTTTGAAGAAAGGGTAGTGGTTTGGTATGGTTTATGTGATGTAATGGGAATGGCCCAAAAAGGAACAAGAGACAGAGAGCGAAGGCGAAGGCATAGGATGGATCATGAGATTGAGAGGCTCTCTCTGATTTTTATTATTATTTGCTGATTTTAGAGTTAGAGGGTGTCGTTGTAAGTTGTTCCTGTCGGTTATGGTTCGAGGAAATCAATGCATGAATTTAATAATGAATGAATCTGGACACTGGCGCCCTTTCTATTCTGATACACATTCCTTATTTTTCTTCGTTCTTCTCTCCCTCCCTCTCTTTCCCTTCTCTCTTTCTACACTGCTGACTACTCTCTTGCTCCCCATATTCCAAATGGGACCTACACTTTCACTTTCTTAATCAAATATAAAAATATTAAAGGAAGAAAATAATACTATATTATTGGCTAAATTAGATTATTATTTTTTGCTTTACCTTATATCTTTTAGAAACAATTTGGTCTTTTAATTTTTTTTTCTTCATTATTTATACTTTTGGTCCCCTTGTTATTGATCATGTGCAATTTTGGTTTCTAAAGTTTTTTTTGGTGCATATTTGATTCATATTTTTTTTTTCAATGTTACAAATTTGGTCCTTCCGTTTAATGACTGTCAATTTTTTAATGATCAACATAGATGAATCACTCCTCTAAGCACACAAAACCCCTAGTTAAGGTTCTCCTTCCTCTGCGTCTCTAATTCAACATGATTCAATAGTTCATCTTTGCTATTTATTGGTTTTGTCTCTCCTTTGGAGACCTTTTTTTGTTCCACCACAGGATCCTTTATCACAAAAGTTCAACCAGAGGTTCTATGCGCTTAGAATAGTGGTTACTCTCTGTTAATCATTGAACATTTGATGGACATCGGACGGAAGGACCAAATTTATAACATTGATAAATAGGGGGACTAAATATGCACACACAAAAATTTTAGGGACCAAAATCCCACATGATTAGTAGGAGGAGGACCAAAAGTATTGTTAAGCCTTATTTTTTTAAAAAAAAATCTGTTTTAGTTTCTTAAGTTTCAAATGTTAATCAAATTTACTTTTTTCATCACCTCTATTAGCTAGTGAGATCGTTAATTTTAGCATACGTGGTAGTTAAGTGTTGATCTAAGAAGCTGAGTTGGTATGTCCTTTATGTAATAGTATATGCTGGAGTCACGTGGATGACCAAATTCAATTCAAATAAAAAGATAAAAGTTCAAATCGAATTTTTAGTCCTTCTTCCTCCATGTGTCTTCTTGCTCCATGGTTTTTCTTCCACAAGGGTCGTAGCCATCATGGATGACCCTTTTTCAACCCAATACAAAGTTGCAGCATAAAAATCACATGAAAAAAAAAAAAAATTCTGAAATTCATTTTTCCATCTACCAACAACTAAAACTCACCCAAAGATTACCATGGAGCCCTTTCTTGTTGAATTTCTAGGTAGAGAATAAAGGAATAGCTTTCCTTAACAGAAATCATCCTTTCCTTTCCATGTCCATTTGTCCTCACTGGATATCTTCTATTCCTTCTTCCAATTTTCTCCCATTCATGTTTCAAATCCATTTTGTCCAAAGTCACCATCCTCCACCTCATTTCATGCCAGTTAACTATATATGCTGATCGCTGGGTTGGAGAAGGGTCAACATGATTGCCTACAACCCTTAGGAAAAAAGACACATTGAGGAAGAAAGGTTATAAATTCAAATTATTCCTTTATCTTTTTATTTGGATTCAATTTGGGCATCCCACGTGGCTAGATTGCCACTTAACTGGCACGTACGCTAAGATTAACGACGTTACTAACAGAGCTGAAAGAAATTGTAACTTTGGCTAACGTTTCATATATAAAGGACTAAAATGAATCTTCTTAAATATAGTGAACCAAGATGAATCTAAAAACATAAGATAAAGGACTAAAAATCTAATTTAGCCTATTATATTCTGCCAAAAAAATAAAATAATATTATATGGATTTAATTGGTAAGCAGTATCAGTGTAAATATTTTTTACACTTTCAACTAATCATAAATTATTAATTGCCTGTTTGGTTCAGATTTTTATTGACGCAAATGGAAGTATTTAGCATCTCGAGGCAATTATTTTCACATCTCAACATTAGAGCTTTCAGTGAATGCAACTTTCAACGGAAGTTTGCGTTGAAAATAATTTAATGCAAACAGGCATTAAATCATTAAAAATGATTGACTTTGATCTTAACCACCTTAAAAGTCACTCATACCATGAATTCTAATTGGTTAACAGTTGTGAACACCTAATTTTGTCCGGACACCTTTTCTTTTTATTTTATTAAAAAAATATAAAAATACCAAAAAATACATATTGTTAGAAATCCTTTTTCTTAGCCCATTACATCTTTAGCCCAATGTCAAAAAAAAAAGAAAAAAGAATCAGAAGTTTGACTCTTTTAAAAAATAATAATAGTAAAAATAAAAAAGAGTGCTACATTACAGGCATACATCCATGAAGAAAAAGCCAAAACTCTTAATGCATTTCAGAACAAGGAAGGAACCTAGTGTAAAAAGAAGAAAGTTGCAAAGAGTTGGAAGGCAACACAGTTGAAGCATAACAAGAATGGAAAATAGAAAGGGACGATGCTATGCAATGTAAAGATTTTTGTTTTGCTTCTTACAAAGAATTTAATTGGTATGCGTTGTCAACGTAAAGATTTTTTACAATGTCAATCAATCATAAATTACCATATCATTAAAGATGTTTGGCTTTTATCCTAACTACCTTAAAAGTCGAGTCTTCTTCTCATAGAGCTTCAAGTTGTGTAATCTAACTTTGAGAGTTTTATTTCAAATTTGTAATTCAATCTTTTTGTAGAGAGAGTGGGGAATCTCTCTATTGGTGTGTAAGGGTGAGGCACCCCTTATTGTTTGAGAAGATTGTATTGAGGCTTGTTCACAAGGGTGAGGTATCCTAAAGGTGAAAAGTGCTCTGTTTTGTAACTTTCTTGGTGAAGAAACATAGAGGAGAGGGAAAATAGAAATAGTGATTTGAGGGAGAATAAACTCTGAGGGAGTGTGTTCTTGCTGTTGCTCAGAATCATTGTTTTAGCTCAATGTCGAAATTCCTTTAGGGTTTAAGGCCCTTGCACAAGGATTCAGGTGGAATCACGTGAAGAGCATTCTGTTGTGCAATGATCTGCATGCAGGCACCTGGTCTAAAGCTTGGATTTAGTGGACAAATCTCATAGAGGCGTGAGAACTGGAGGTAGGTCACAGTGGTGGTTACTAAACTAGGATAAATTGGTTTGTATGTTCTCTCTCTCTCACGCACACACAAGATTTTGTAATACTTGTTTTGATAATTGTTTTGTATGCCTATGTGTTGAACTTTAAGCATAAACATTGTTTTGAAATCTTTTCTTACTTTTATGAAGTTTGTTTAAAAAGATTTCTGTTTTAAAACGACCTTGGAGAAAAGTTTCAACGGTTTTTGAAGACTCAATTCACCCTTTGAGCATATCCAATTATTATGTAACTCATTGGTTGCTTAACTCTTTTTATGGGTCCTACCATGTTATCTCACCATTTTTTAATTTATATTACTTTAAGCATTTCTACACTTTAATGATACAACTCTTGAAAGTTTTCAAAATTGGAACCAAAAGTTGCCTCATCTTTATTGGTATTTATTTTTGTTTTAATTTATTTTCATTTGATATTAATATTTATTTAACACTATTATTTCCCTCTCTCTTATTTTTATTGATGATTCTTATATAAGAATCAATTGCTTCCATAAGCAACTGTCCTTACATGCGGTATCTGCATCACTTGCTCCAATGATACAATCTACAAGAACATGTGTCCTTAATTTTAATAACTTGTTAAATAACTCCCATTAGAGTTGTATTTAGGAATAAAAGAAGTCATCAATAGGATAAGTGACCGAGATTGAGGTTTTCGAAATCTTGGCATGTACATGAAATTTTCCATATAATAAATTTCAATGAAGTCAGACGTTAAAACTAAATTTCAAATGACCAAGTATTTTCCTTTACTGGCAAATGACTAAGAGCAACTCCATCCACGGTTCCTTAGCTGGTTCCTTAAGCTAAGGAACCGTGTCTAAAAAAAATTGCCATTGGAGGAGGCTGAGTTGGCACTGTTGGTTCCTTATTTTTAAGGACCGTTCCTTATCTAAGGAACGGTTCCATAGCTTTTTTATATTGCACAAATATTAACAACTGCAACCAAAATAGGGAGGGAAACAAAACTGAATTGATGAAAATCAGAAGAAGAAGATGAACATTAAATAACCAAACATGATCTCAGCAAAAAAAAAATTGAAGCAACATTGAATGAAGAAATTTTGACACCCAGAAAAATAATATCAGTATAATATAAAAAACATAATAAATAATTTTTGAACTTGAAGCTCGCTGATCTGCCTTGCCCAGTCGCCGGAGAGGACGACCGTCGTCGCCCCGTCGGAAGCCGGCTTCTCCCTTGCCCAGTCACCGTCCTGCACCACCGGAAGTATGGTGGTTAGTGAGGGGAAGTCGTGATCTGGAACTTGTAAACCCAGATCTAAACCCCAAGACCATAGATCTGCCATACCCGATCGCCGATCGTCCATCGCCGTCAAGGCCGTCGTCCTGCCGCCGTCTGCAAGCTTCTCCCTTGCCCAGATTGCGATGAGAAGATTTGAGGGTTCGGTGGTGATGAGAAGAAGAAATGAAGACAGAGGAAGATTTGTGGCCTTGGGGGTGATGAGAAGAAGAGGACGATGGGAAGAAGAGGCTGATTGATTGGTGAGAGAGGGGTCGGTTTGTGGCAGAAAAATGAAGGGAGAGCAGAGGAGAAGAAGAGGGGTCGGTTTGTGGCCGTCAAGGCAGAAAGATTTTTGGCCTTGGTGAGAAGTAGATGCCGATGGATTGGTGAGAGAGGGGTTGGTTTGTCAGAAAAATGAAGGGAGCGTATGGCATGTTGGGTCTTTTGGTTGGGCCAACAATTTTTTTTTGAAAAAAAGGACAAGAAAGAGCTGTTGGAGCATATTTCAGATCCGTTGAAGGAATTCCAACAGCTAACTTAATCTTTTGCTTATAAATATTGCTTCATTTTACATCATTTTGCACACAATTTGTCAACCCACATATCTATTATTTTTTTGTTATCAAGTCATTTTTTTTTTTACCAAATGGATCCCAACCAGTATCATTTGCAAGCTTACATGAATTTTTTGCAAAACCAACCACTCCCTACCGGTGACAATTATCAAAATTCTCAGTATTTTATGTATCCACCACCACCAACCAATCCCAACATGTGGAATAGGCCTCCGATGGGTACCCACAACGGTGTGGAGTCTGTTAATGACGAACCGGTAACACCACTCGGGTCCATGTCTGAGGCACAAGTGCCACAATTCTCCACTCAATTCGGTCTAGAAAATATTACGCTCGATGAAGGAGGGGGACAACCTACTCAGAAAAAATCTCGTGTCAGGTTCTCAGTGGAAGAGGATGCGCTTCTTATTCAATCATGGCTCAACATTTCAAAGGATGCAATTGTGGGAGTCGACCAAAAAGCCGATGGTTTTTGGTTAAGAATCAGAGACAACTATAACGAGAACCGGGGGACGTTTCCAGAGAGGGAAGCAGCTCAACTAAAATCAAAATGGCATCGGTTGAATAGTGTGGTGCAGAAGTTTGTCGGGTGCCACAAACAAGCTGTTCGTCAACAGAAAAGTGGCAGCTCAGAGAAGGACATCATGGCCGATGCTTATACATTTTTTTCTCAAGATGAAGGTGAAAAATTCAAATTTGAACATGCATGGAGGTTGTTGAGAGATGAACCAAAATGGAAGGGAGAATCAATGGATAACTCTTCAAAAATAAATGAATAAATATTTATTATTGTTACCATTGGAGCAAAATAAGAGTGGGTTGCTTAAATATGATGTGTCATTGTGGAGACCACTTTTTAATGTTTAATAATAGGTAAGGAACCCAAAATGGTTTCCTTAGAAAAACACCAATGGAGATGCTCTAAGTTAAACCTATATAAGGTTATCTATGTAATTATCTCATTGGTTGTTCTCCCTTGTGAAAGAAATCAGGATGTGTTGTTGTGAAGAAGGAGCATACATACATATTTATGGTGTTACCAAAAAAACCTGCGTGTGTTACCAAAAAAAAAAAAACATACATATTTATGGAAATTGCTTGTTAGTACGAAACGAAATTCATACATGTACTTTGTATCCAATATTACATTTTAAATTTATCCACTGATTTGATAATTACCTTAATTGATTGAAATAAATAGTTGTTATGTTAGTTTGTAAAATTTTGTACCAAGACTATTCGAAATATATTCAGGTATTTTATTGCGTTTCTAGAATATGACGTCGGATTATGACATTTCTAACATTATTTATTATTATTTGTTGTAAAAAAATGTATATTTTTTATAAACACTGTAAAGACGGATATAAAAACAATTTAGAGTTCTATTTCATCTCATTCCACATAATTAAGAGTCGTTTGTTTTATAATTTTTTATTTTCTACATTCAGAAATAATTACAAAATTACTATATTATTTGTTTTAAAAATTTTGTACTAAAAACAATTTTTTCTTATTTTTATTATTTCTTGTACAAAATTTTGAAAATATAAAATAAAATGAAAACAATGTAGCAATTGTATCATTATTTTTTAAAACAGCAAATGAAAATCAGGAAACTAAAAAAAAGCAAACAAATCTTAATCTTTTGGATGCATTAATCCTAACCTTGGTGCTGTATATACCAGCCTCAAGTACATCTTTGGAAATATGAGCAATTCTAGGGTTAAGGTTGGTTAATTTGGTGGCACAAATTCAATTTTTATGTGTTGCATGGTGTTAAAGGAAGATGATGATATTGAAATGATTTAGTAATGTTTTGGATATCGAAGAGGATGATTTTTTTTTTTTTACAGTTATATAAATATTTTTTAAAAAAAAACTGAGAATATCTCTCAAAAAAAAAAAAAAAACTAAGAGACTAAATTAAAATATATTTTGTTCAAACACTTAAGAAAAATTAAGTCACGAAATATCAATAAGTTTCAATAAACACCAAATATCAGTAATGAACAAAGATCATATCTTTATTTATGAAATATTATAGTAAATTAAAGATCTATATGAGCTTATTATCTCTAAAATTAATCACTTGATGGATCATGGTAAATGTAGAATCTAAATCCGCTTCTACTATTCCGTTGCATTGAATTCCCCGATAAAATCTGAACTGAATCTGCCTGCAATTTTTTCAAACAGTTGATCTTCATTACTTTCGCCCTTCACTTTTACTCGCTGACCATCGACAACAAACTCGAATTGTCCTAAGACATGATAAATAAGTAAATATATAAATAACTGGGTATGGAATTTAGAAGAACAAAGTTTAAACTTTAAGTGGGGTTTTAAACTATTATTTGCAAAATTAACTTTACGTGCCATAAAAAATACTCAACATCTCAAAGTAA
This sequence comes from Echinosophora koreensis, assembly GCA_035048595.1. Lineage (NCBI taxonomy): Eukaryota > Viridiplantae > Streptophyta > Magnoliopsida > Fabales > Fabaceae > Echinosophora > Echinosophora koreensis. The sequence continues at coordinate 5,092,534 of JAPCYP010000013.1, read as the reverse complement.
TTTAAAAATAACTTTTTAAATGTTACATTATCAATTTTTTTTTTGAGGGGGTTACATTATCATTTTTAAAGTCATAGAACTCTATTATTTTAATATTTATTATTTATACAAGATATATATACTCAAAATTTATTCTTCTTACCCAATTTTTCAAAAAAAGGCTTGACTTCATTTTCCATGTCCTGGCCACTGAGTTCTAGCTCCATAGTGACAGACCGAAGCTGTGAAGCAAATGAACAATATTTTAGGATGTAGCACTTTGAATTCACGACAAATACACAAATAAAAGTTATTGAACATTAATTTGTTATTTTTATTTCACTTATTTATATTTTAAGATTTTTTCATCTGGTTTTTTTTTTTTTGACGTGGAAGATTTCCTCGTTACTTAAGAGTACATATATAAATCTATGCAAATAAGGAAAGGAATATATGAAATATATATATATATATATATGCAATTATATATCTTCTAGTAAATTCAATACTAGGTGACGTAAAACTGTGGGGCAGGGCAAGGTGTGTGGTTGTATCTAGAAAAGAAAAAACCTTTATTGTAAAAGCACAGGAAAAAAAAAATTACTTTGAAGTTCAATAAATTTTGTCTACCTATTATTGATCTTTGCTTTGTTCTTAAGAAGTCTTATACCTAACTCTCGAAAGGACTAATAAGGGTTAAGTATCATCATATCATTATAGGGGAAAAACACTGAATTATATCTTATAATGTGTTTGGATGAGAGAATTTAAGAGGATAATGCATTTTTAGAAGGTAATTAGAATTCATCAATGTAAAAATATAATACATTTTACATTGATAAATTCTAATTACTCTCTAAAAATATATTACCCCTTAAATTCTCTCATCCAAACACATCGTTAGCGAATAATGAAATAACAAACCCGGTTTGGTTCCCATGATGGCTTCCCAGGCTTCCCTCCGAAACAGCAAAATATGCTTGACATCGTTAGTCTTCAGTTCCTTCTTTTCTTCACAAGATGATTTTTATGTGAATTTGGTGTGAAATTTGTCGAATATATATAGTTTTACATGGTAGAGAGAGCGTTAAATATATAACAAATATAGGCTTCTCATCTACATTAAAACTGAGGCACTCGTTCGTGATCTAAAGATTAAATATTAGCTTCGATATGAGATATTCAAATCGTATCTCATGATTCGTGCTCTCACTATTTATTTGTTCCCTTTATAATTAAATGAGCATGTTTTCTCATATCACACTTTATAATACATAATCTGAAATTTATTTTACATCAATTTAGCATTTAACACGACCTTATTGTTGAGTTGGTTGAAAATTTCTATTTTAAATTATATTTCTATTTTACATAAGCTAACTATTACACACTAATATTTTGACCCGGGTTATAAATAATGATTGTGTTGGTTGAAATTTCTATTTTAAATTATATTTTAAAAAATAAAAGTTTTTTTATTTTTAAAATTCTTTAGTGAAATGATTTTTTTTATTAAAAATAAATAAAATTTCATTCATTACAAAAAATTGAAATATAAGTATTAAACGAAATAGTTATCGAAATACATGTCAAATAATCATAAAGGCTAGAAATTAATTGATTACACAAAACACTTAAATTGGTCATATAATCATAAAAGTATTTGATAGATGAAATTATCAAAACATCTGGGAACAACTTAATCATGTCCAGAGGTCGACCTTCGTGGTGGCTGAAGGTAGCCATGGATCCCCTCAAAAAAAAAATATTTAATCAATTTTTTTTAACGTAAAATTATTATTATAGTACCCTCAAAAATATCATTACATATAAAATTTAAGAGCATCTTCAACCATAGAACCCAATTTGGGTTCTTAACTCTCTTTTAGTGGGCCCTACAATGCCACAAAGGGTTTAGGAACACTCATTAGTTTTCACTCCAATGGTAGAACTCAACTTGAGTTCCTAACATACTTTTAGTGGGTCCATTTTCTCCTATTTTCTTTCCCCCTCTTTCTTTTTTCCCTTTTTTAATTATTTTTTAATGGCTAAGAACCAGTTCTTCTACAAGAACCGTTCTCCACCCTGGCTGCCAAATCAGCCAACTTCAATGACAGAAAATTTAAGAACCAGTTCTTAGCCATAAGAACCTCATGAAGAACCATCCTTGAAGATGGTCAAGTATTTAATTTGTATGTACTAATGGTGTAAAAAACTTATACTATTAATCAATCATAAATTGACACATCATTAAAAATATTTGATTTTTAATTACCATAACTGACTTAAAAGTCACACATAAAATGATTTGTGATTGACTGACAATATAGTTTTTTTACACTGATAGTGTATCAAAATTAAACTCTTAATTTAATTTCAAGTATTTTAAAGAACTGTACATTTATTTCAAAAAGACATGATGATTAAGCATAAAAAATTGATGCATTTTTCAAGAATGAAACTTTCATAAAGATGAAAATATTATACTTACAATATATTCACTTCAAAAGCATTAATTATGTATTATAGTTTGAAATTTTGATAAGATTATATATGATTATATATACATTTTGAATAAATTATTTTAGCTAGTGTTAGTGGCTCCCCCGAAATCTTTAGTCAAGATCCGCCACTGATCATGTCCCAACAATTGCTCAAAGTAGGTATTGAAATTCAATCATTTTTAAAGAAACAACAGCAAAAAAAATACAATAGCAGAACAATTAAATAACAGAATACTTACTATTTAGTACAATTAAACAATTTAATTTGTTGTTAAGGAATACAAATACTTTGAATGATATCATTTGATTTTCAAAATTCAAAGTGAGAATAAAACCAAGGTGCTCAAAATTTTGATCAACATATGTGATATTTAATAATTTAAAAGCCTCATTAAAATTTCCTTATTTAGAATTTCTAATTTGTTGAATGTCTTAGCGGTTTAATTATGTGCGTTAGACATATGTTCAAATATGATTTGATTTGATTTTTTTTTATTTGATTTTATTTTTTATGAATATTAAAATTATTTTAAAATTAAATAAATAATATTTGATATGTATTAAAATTTGTTGAAAGTCTTAGCGGTTTGAATTATGTGCGTTAGACATATGTTCAAATATGATTTGATTTGACTTTTTTAATTTGATTTTATTTTTTATGAATATTAAAATTGTTTTAAAAATTCAATAAATAATATTTGATATGTATTCTAAACATATAAGTCAATTAATTTCTAAATCAAATCAATCAATTCAAAATATAATAATGTTTGATATGAAATTTATAATTAATATTAATTAATTCTAACATGATGCTATTATTTAAAAATATAATTAGATTTATAACAGTAATATTAATTTAAATCAGATACTAATTTAAATTATATTTGAATTCAAAACTAATAGTGATACATAATAATAAATTAATAATCTTATATAAATCAATGTATAAAGATCCATAACTTATTTATTTGCTCCTTTATATATTATGAGCATGGTTTCTCATAATGGACTTTATAATACATAATCTAAAATTTATATTTTACATCAATTTAGCATTTAACACGACCTTATTGTTTGTTTGTTTGTTTTTTTTGACAAAACACGACCTTATTGTTGAGTAATATACAATTGAACAAGTTAATTACACATACGTAAGCATGATGTACATAAATTTTTTCATCTAATAAATTTTAATGAAATCAAACGTCAAAACTAAGTTTCAAATGACTAAATTAAACTTTCATCTGAAGACAATTCCTTTTATAACTACCAAAAAAAATAAATAATTCCTTTTATATAGATCATTTTCATTTGTTAGAAATAATATTTATGGATGTAATATTGTCATTTTAAATTGTTTTATAATTTTTTATTAATTGATTATAATTTTATTTTTATTTTATAAAGTTATAAAGTTTAACTATATTTTTGGTCCTTCAAAATATAATATATAGTATATTTTTTATTCAAGTTCTTATTAACAATGTTAATAAGTAAACCTTGTTAGGTGCTTGTAAGGCAACTTGTCACTCAAATGTGACATTACTGAGTTCTTAGAAAAAGCTTAATAATAGTAAGGAATAAAATCGAAGTATTTGAAAAACCTTGGATAAAAATAAAAAAAGTAACAACTTTAAATTAAAAAATTATATACATTTGAAACCAAAAATATATTCAATTCAATTATAAGGATGCGTTTTGTTTTGCATTAGTTTGATTTCTAAAAATGGCATTTTCAAAAATACTATTATTAGAACGGTTTTTCTAACTTATACAATATTGCATAAGATAAGACTCATTAATTGCGGATAATCAACCCATTGTTAATTAATTATAACAGGTTCATTAATTATGATTTTTTTTTAAAAACTAATTATCTTTATCCTATTTATTTGTTTGGATTCACCTCCTATATCAATATCTCTTCCCACCAAAAATTAATAACCATTTTTTGATTTTGATTGAAAATCATTTTTATTTATTTTATAACTACAAATTTTTTTTATTTTATAATTGTGCTTCTTTTCTATTGTTTTTCAAATTTGGTATTTTTTTTTTTTGGCTTTTGATTGAAAATCATTTTCTTTTAATTGGTATACACTGACAGTGTAAAGTTTTTTTTCCAATCAGAAATGGACATATCATAAAAAAGTTTGATTCTTATCCTAGCCACTTTAAAAGTCATTAATTCTATGATTTCTAATTGATTGTCAGTGTAAAAATCTTTACACTAACAGTGCATACAAATTAAACTCATAAAAAATTTTCTTGAATAGTTCTTTGGATTCTGAATATGATTGTATCATATTCCACTTCGTTCTTTTGTATTATAGCTATGGTAAAAAAAGTGCAGGTTTATTATACCAACAAAAAAGTGTAGGTTTATTAAAAAAAATGTACAAAATCTGTAGTTATAAAATAAATAAAAATATTTTCAATCGAAATCCAGAAATGATTATTAATTTTTGGTGGGAAGAGATATTGATATAGGAAGGTGAATCCAATAAATAATTAGGAGAGAGATAATTTATTAATTTTTTAAAATAATAATTAATGAGCTTGTCATATAATTAATTAACAATGGGTTGATTGTGCAACATTAACGAGTCTTATCCTATACAACATTGCATAGGTTAGAAAAACCGTTATTAAAAATATAATTATTTTAAAAAAAAATGTTTACTTAACATTTAAAATTCATGAGAATCTTTTTCTTTTAAAAAAATACTAGAGATAAAACTAAAGATTTTTTTTTTTGACAAACTTTTTTTGGTTAATGATATATAATCCTAATAATATATGTCGTAATTTTTAAAATACCCATGATATATAAAATGTTATTTAAATATAAAATTTTAACGTAATAGATAAAAATGAAATGAAAAATATAAAAATCAAGGTGACCGTCATAATTACATTATAAATAATTATTTTTATATTTTTTATGATTTGCATTTAAATACCTTTTATAATTGATATGCCATAGTAACGATAATATACTTTAGGGTTAAATATGATTTTGGTTCCCGCAAAATCATCGAATTTTGGTTTTGGTCTCTATAAAAATATTTCTTTGATATTGGTCCCTGTAAAATCTGAAATAACTATTTTTGGTCCCTACAGTCATGTAATATTAAGTACTTATGTGTCTAACAAAAGGTCATATGATCATCCAAAGTGACACACTATAACTTCTGTGGTGCCATATTAGTGATTCCCCTAAAATTTTCGTTGAATCCTAAAATGAATTATATGTATATTTCCTAAAATGGATGGTAGGGACTAAAAACAGTGATATCAAATTATAGAGGGATTAAAACCAAAGAAAAGCAATTTATAGGGATCAAAACCAAAATTTACTCATTTTATAGGACCAAAAATATGTAATTTCATATTTTAGAAGGATGAAAACCAAAGAAAAAATTTTGTATGGACCAAAACCAAAATCCACTGATTTTCTAGGGACTAAAAACACATTTAACCCTATACTTTACAAAATTGGTACATATTCATTTTAAATTAAAAAAATTTAAATTAATAGCTTTCCAACGTACGACAGAAAGATCAATAGTTCATTCATGTTATAATTCTTATGTCTTCAATATACTAATTCATGGTTATTAAAAAGGCAAAAAATAAATTAAATGAACAAATGAAAACATTAAAACTGAACCTAACAAAGTAGCGACCGATCCAACGAGGTCTCTAAAAGCCTAGTTGCTAAGTAGTTAGCGACCAAATTTTTCCATCGGTTGCTATTAGCGGCCAAATATCCGGCCACTAATTACTAAATCTGTGGTGGCTAACTTGTTGGTCGCATGTTCTTGGTGACCAATTTACCGACTGATTGATCCGTCACAAGTTCGGTTGCTATTTGCCATATGTTATAGGCATGTATGGTGACCGATACAATGTGGCTATTTCGGTCGCTAATTATTTTATTTTATTTTCTTTTGCTAAACTTTTTTAATTTTAAATAAATTATTACACTTTATTTATTAATTATAAGATTTAATACTGTATTAATTATTATTAAAATTATTTTATGAATATTACTTTATTAATATTATAATATTCTAATTATTCTAATAATATTATAATATTATTTTAACAATAATCAATATTGCATTTAAATAAAATTATAACCCAAATAAATATAAACAAGTTACTGTATTAATAAAATAAAAATTCATGACATAAATAAAAATCCATAACATAATATCAAAGATGGAAATGTAAAAGTACATAGAAAATAAATCATGACGGAGGTGGGTTGTCCTGCTGGGTCTCAGTGTCGATGTCCTCATCGTCGTCCTCTCCAGTAGTCGATGTTGGACCTGATTGTGCAATATGAGGCTCAAGATGCAGGTGCTACAAGATGTATCGTGTCGAGCCTCTCAGCCCATCAATCGTCGCCTCCAAGGTCTTATGTCTGGTATCCTTCTCGGTGAGCTCCTCAGTCAGTCGTGTGATAGTCTTTTGCATCTGTCCTACGACATCTGAAAGAACGCAAGTCACGACGATGTCTCTAGCCGGACAGGACGACGAGGCCACAAAATGATCACCCAACTGCCCAAGCCCGTACATGTGTCCCTTATTATTTTTACCTCCAACAACCTCCAAAAATATGGCGTTATCATCGATGGAGGCCGGAGCGTGCTGCTCCTAGCTAGAAGAAGCACCCTATTGTGAGGCACGTGTATAAGCCACCGCTAAGGCATGATCATATCTGTCCCACAAAATAAAATTGAATATCATATTATTAACAATTATTAACAATTAATAAGCTACGAATTAATTAAAGTAATTAATATTGTAAGTTTGGTTTCCTTTTTACACTCAAAAAATATGACGGGGCTTATCATTCACCCATTCTCCCGACTTCAGTTTTTTGGTTTTTCCTAGGACCTCGAAAGCAGTCAGGGGTCGATTAATCTCCTGATCCTGCAAATATTAATTAAAATAATCATTAAGTAATAACAAGTAATTAGCACAAGTTGATTCAAAATAAAATAATTAAATAGAAAATAAATTACAATGAACTACATTACCATCCTATCATAATGTTGTCTAGCTGAGACCGACCCTACGGTGTAGACTGGTGCTCCACCTTCTGCTGCTCGATTCCATTGGGCGATGACACTTCTCTTCAGGAAATCGTCACTAGCCAAATGTCGTCGTAGTCCCTCTAGGACATGAGGTTCCATCCACTTCCTCTTACCCTTCCCATTCCTCAACTTGTTCATTGCGTTTTTTACAATGCAACCACCCATGTGATCAAAACCCTCTTGATCTCCACCTCATGACGAGGGTCCCAAGTAAACGCTTTTTGCATGGAATACATATTAGACAACTTACATATATAATACAAACAAATTATAAATTGAAATTACTTGATAGAATTTAATTACAAAGTCTAGACTAAATGTGGGCAAGAAACTAAATTTTATTTTACCTTAAACTCTTTGTACCACATATTCTTCACATCATCATCAAAAACTCAGTCATCTCCCTCTTCAACATCTCAATATAATTTATGTCTCAACACAGAACAGAATCGAGTCCCTCTTCCTCTACAAAAAGGAAACTTGTCACCGAAGTTCCACTGAAGTATTTCCACTATTTTTCATATTTTGTCTATACAAAGAAGCTAGAACATAGATATAACATTTAATTCCTTGATGTAACACAATGGTCTTAAACACAAATTATCCTTTTCACTATCATTTAACATGTATAAAAGTGAAGACTTGAAACTACAACACATTCCTCTCCCTCTTCTTGGTTCAATTCAATTCACAAACATGAACAGATTAGACTTAGGGCAAAAAACTTAGGGCAAACTAGAAATGTGAAAACACAATTTTATAGTGGTGGTGGTCTGAAATTTTGGTTCTCGGGAAAATTGGTATCTGAAAAAACCAAAACCCAACAACATGAGATATATCAATCTTTGTTGTTTTTGAAATTTTGAGAAAAAAGGGGGGAAAAACAATGACAACATTAATTAGACAGGGAAGAAAAAGAAAATAAAGAAAAGAGGAGGTAAAACTTACGGTGGTGGTGGATTCATGGTGGTGGTGGCCTTGGGGTGGTGGTGGCGTCTTGGTGGTGGTTGTTTCATAGATACAGGAGGACGAGGACGACATATGAGGAGTGCAAATGCGGTGGAGGAGGAAGGGAGTGAGAGAGCTCTGAGAGAATGAAAGTAAAAAACTCGTGATTTAGGGTTTTTTAATATTAGCAACCGAAATAGTCGGTTGCTAACATGGTCACAACAACTAAAAATTAAACCTCGGTCCCTGTTTAGTCCATTGTGAATTTTCAAAATCACGATTTAGCAACCGAATCACCGTTGGTCGCTAAGTCGCTCTAATAGAGCAGTTGCACCTATTCGGTCACAATGGCGGTCGCTAAAAGTTCAACTAAGTTTAATTTTAAAATTTTCACTTTAGCGACCAAAATAGCGATCGATGTCTTTGCGAGCACAATATTTGGTCACTATTTCGGTTGCTAAATACACCCAAAAAACGTTTTCATAATACTAACCCTTAGGCTGCTAAATCAGTCGCTAATGGCAACCACAACGGTTTGGTCACTATTTTTCGGTCGCTAAACAAGTCTTTTTTTAGTGGAAGTGGAGAGTTGTTGGTGGTACATATGTATTTTAGTAGTTTTTGTGATGATTATTATGATCATGTTACAAGAGTAAAACTTTCTCAAATACTCTCATTGAAATAAATAGTTACTAAAAGGAGGATTGTTTGGTGAAATATTAGTTCTTGAGAACACTTTTTTAACTTGAAATATACATGAGAATAATATCGTTGGAACCAAAGTGGTGATGGTTTCCAATCCCTTAAGTTTTGATGTAAACGAAGTTGTTAAATTGAAGTCGAAAATTGTCTAAGCAGTTTTAGAGTTCAATAAGAACGTCCACTAGACTCTAGATAAGTCCGTCAGGAAGGTTCAAAGACCATTGTGTTTGTCTTTATTCGAATTGGACTTAGACATTTTAATAAGTTTAAAACCTAGTGTGCGTCCAATCAACCTTTATGTTTCCGGATATAATTGGACTAACTAAAGTCTTTTAAGTTTATTATATCGAGCTTCCAACAGTTCTTAAAGTCTATCATTCATGTGTCTGGACTCAAGTTATTGTTTAAAGTACGTGTCCAATGATGAAGCTTGTTTTGAATATTTGTCTAGAACGTCCACTTATGTTATTTATGCAGTTTGTCTTTTAAAAGTAATTGTCCAAGTTTATTTGAATGTTTGTGTATAGTATGTAACCTTTATGAGATAGAGACAAACAAGTACAATGAAGTACACTTCGAGCCAAAGGAAACATAGTCTAGTATCTAACATTCTCTTACCTCTATTTCTCTACCTACCTAAGAAGTGTAAAGAAGAAAGGAAGGATCATACTTAGCAGTGAAAAAGTAAACATGCTTATTGCCAAGTTGATAACCGAGACAACCTTTAGAGAAAAGTAACAAGCTATCATACTCAAATGGCTCAAACGACTTGATGACATTTAATGCTATCTCTAAACGGACATATTTAATGTTGTTGAAGAATAAATGCTTGAAGAACTCCTCAAGTCTATAAATACTAGAAGCACTTCATGAAGAAGACAAGAAAAACCCTCTAATATTCAAGTGGATCAAAATGCTGCCAAGCTTTCATATTGTTTCTTTGTAAAGATTTATACTTTTTGAGCTCATACTTGTAAAACCCTCACACATAGTGAATTAATCTAAGCTTTAACAATCTTTTACTCTTTGTTAAAGTGAGCCTAAAGAGGTTTCATTGCAAAATACTACTCGTATAACCTGAAGAGATGTTGAATACTTAGTTAGTAAGCCTAAAGAGGCAAGGCAAAGAATACTTGTAACATTCTAAGGAAGTTAGTGGACATAGCTCTTGTTTGGAAGAGTGAACCAAGATAACATCGCTATATGGTCGTCTCTATCCCTTCTTTGTTTAAGTGTTCTTTAACTAACTTTTAGGGTCTGCATTTGAGGTTCTTAAGATTCTTCTTTGAAAACTTGTTTTCCTACGTGCTTATTCTTTGTGTGTGTAAAACTGTTTTTCGAAAAGAATTTTCAAAAGGTTAAGAAACACAATTCAACATCTCTTCTTGTGTTCCCATGTGTCACTTTCAAATACTGTGATCTTACTTTAACATTCCCAATGATAACCTAGCATGACTTAAAATAGACGCCTCCTAATTGTTAAAAAGGGTTGCATATAGACCCTTTAGGAGTACCAATAGCCTTAACGTTGTTGGAGCAAGAAGAGTTTCTTATTCTTAATTATTGAAAATGTGACACATCAACTATAATACTAAATATATAGTTAAAATGAGAGGAAATCCATCAACATGTGGTTGGTCCAAGTGGTAAGGGACTTAGACACCTTAAATAAGTAGTCAGGGGTTTGAATCATGGCTCTTTGTATGAAGAAAACCTACTTGGGAGGGGAGAAGCCACCTTGTGTTCCCAACAGGTTCCCCGATGGAGATTAATCACTACTAATGGCAGTGGTTACTTCGTACCTATAACATGGTCACGCACACAAAAAAAAAAAAGAAGAGGAAATCCTTAGGCAAACCCAGAGTAAGAGATTTAAAAGAGTAACAAATTAACAATGAGACTAAAAAATATAGTTGAAGAGAGAAACAATAATAGTCTTCAATGATAATGTTGAAGGGTGTTTATATCCAATCCAATACAACAAAAATTGTCAGTCGATCCAAAAAATATATATATATATATCAAAAGCAACTTTTGTTTTATTAGTTTTATAAAGAACCGAATTTGGCTTGATTTTCGATGTCATTTTATAAATTGAACTGAACCAAACCAAACCACACATGTTATACTTATATATTCATTATACTCTAAAATTACCCATTTACTTAAGTGACAATTTTTGCTATACATTTTTTTGTATTTATTTCATTTTGACAAATTATCTCCAAATTGAATAATTTTCATGTTGCTTTGGTTTCTTTGTTTGAAAGCTCAAAATAATAATAAAAATGAAACTTAAGGGTTCCATGTGAAAATAAAAGGACATTAGGAATGATTTTATGGTCGTATAAATGATTTGAAGACTTACCTTCGAATGCCATTTTGGTTGTTGTTATCTGCCATTACTTTTTTGTTAGTTTGTTGGTCTTAGAAACTAGATCACCTGATCTAACCCAAACTAATGGGATTTGATTTTGACTTGGAATCGTTCCATTCTAAAGCAACCGTTATATAGTTATTATGTGTGGATCGGATTATTTTTTGTCTTCAAACCTACCAAATCCAATCACGAACACACCCCAGTTGTCAGGAGCATTTTAAGTTCCTGGAATGCTTGCTCACACTCAGTTGTCCATTTAAAATCTGCTGGTTTCTTCAATAACTAGAAAAATGGTAGTGCTCGACAAGCTAACTTTGGCAAGAAATGTTGCAACGCCGCCATCCTACCCGTTAACCTTTGGATTTATTTGATATTGGAAGGACTCTTCATCTCCATTATCAAAATATTTGAAAAAAAAATAACGACCATGAATAAAAAAGTGCTATACTTTTGAAATAAATAAATATGTTATAGAAAAAAATGTGAAATCTTTTATCCAAGTTATCTGAATTTCTCAACAAGATCCTCTTGTGTAAGAGAGTTATTGTAATCCCACTTTCAATAATGGAGATATATATTTGTTAGACTAGGTATTGTGATTTTTTTTTCCTTTCAAATTAAGGAGGTTTTTCAAATTAAAATTCTTGATGTCATTCTTCTCTCATTGTCTATCTTTATTTTTCTTATCTATATTAATTGCATAGAGAGGGAAACTATTTCTAAAGACTTATAATGTCTGTAATATTATAGAAAGCAGATTGATCATACTTGCTCCACAACAAAAGTGAAAACTGTAAAATAAAACTTGATTTGTACAACCCCCCCCCCACCCCCCCCCCCCCCCCCCCCCCCCCCTCCCCACCCCCCCCCCCCCCCCCCCCCCACCACCCCCCCCCCCCCCCCCCCCCCCCCCCCCCCCCCCCCCCCCCCCCAAAAAAAAAAGATGTTGAGAAAAAAATGTGAAATCTTTTATAACTATATAGGTTCTCTATGTAATTATATCATTGGTTGTTCTCACTTGTGAACAAAAACTAGTTGTGTTGTTGTGAAGAAGGAGCATACATATTTATGGAAATTCCTTGTTAGTACGAAACGAAGATTGTACATGTACTTTGTATCCAATATTACATTATGAATCTATCCACTGATTTGATAGTTGCCTTAACTGATTGAAATAAATAGTTACCAAGACTATTCCAACAATATAGCAATGTATTTATTGTGTTTCTAGATATGACGCCGAACATTATTATTATTATTATTTTGGTAACCATGACATAGGTACGAAGTATTCACCACCGTTAGCAGTGACTAATCTCCGTCGGGGAACCTGTTGGACACACAAGGTTGGTTCTTCCATCTCAACCAGGTTTTCTCCATATATACAAGAGCCAGGATTCAAACCCCTGACCACTTGTTTAAGGTGCCCAAGTCCCTTACCACTTGAATCAACCACATGTTGGTACATTATTATTTATTATTTGCGTTAAAGAAGTGTATATTTTTTTATAAGCACTAACGTACGTATAAAAAAAACAGTTCAAAGTTCTATTTCATCTCATTCCACATATTTAAGGACCATTAATTTATTTAGTTTTCAAATTCTTGTTTTCATTTTCTATTTTCATAAATAATTACAAAATTTCCATATTATTTTCATTATGTTTCCTGTTTTAAAAAATTTGTTCTAAAATAATTTTTTTCTTTTTTTTACTGTTTTCTGTATAAATATTTGGAAACAAGAAACAAAATGAAAATAATGTGGTAATTTTATAATTATTTTTAAAACAATCAATGAAAATTAGGAAACTAGAAACAAAGAAAACAAACCATAATCATTGGATGTGTTAATCCTAACTTTGGTGCTGTATATACTGGCCTTAAAGTACACCTTTGGAAAAGAAAAAAAAAGAGTACACCTTTGGAAATATGAGCAATTCTTGCAAATACTAGGGATAAGGTTTGTAACACCTCCCTTGGTATTACATGACTTTCCATTTTATCAAAATGAAATAAAATAAAAAGTATATACTTAATGCTGGTTACTTTCGGAAATTATTTACAATCTTGTGTATATAAAAAAAAAATAGACAGAGTCCCCTCTGTAATTTGAACATTTTAAACAAAACACCTACTAAAGAAAAACTTATAACTTCGTTTAAAAACAGAGGCTCTCCGAGCCATAAACATTCTATGTATATATATAACTATGCATCATCTATATCAAGACCCGTATAATCAGGGGTCATCATAACGAGGTCATATCGTGAGTTAGAAAATATATACAGACGTAGGTACACAAAACAAATAGGGGTCCATCAGAGAATACCACCAAACAAAAATTGGGCTCTCATCAGCCAAATATACAAGACCCCATGGAGTTGGCACTACCCAAAAGAACTAAACTATCAACACCCTATGGTCCTCTAGATATGTCCATTGGGGAGACCTCCATGATCATCCCCGGGATCCTCCGGGTCTAGCGAAAATCCTGATCCCTCTGCATTAGCCTCCACAGGCTCCATTTCCTCGTCGAGAGGATCGTACTCCGGTACCTCGCCCTCCGGCTCCTCCTCCATAGGCTCCTCCTCAGGAAGTGCCTCGGTGACTAGGATGTCATCATCCTCCTCCTCTCCGCCATAAATGACGATGGGAGAAGGTGGCGGCGACTCGGGTACTCCTACAGGAACGGCTGGCAGTGGTGGCGGCTGATGGTAGGTATTCCCGGACTCTACCAAGTGTCGAAGCAATGTCCAGATGGGAGGTAGCGGAACCTCCACGGTCATCACCTACTGAGTGATCGAGGTGACACCCTCCTCTGTCCCCTTCGTCGACTGCGCTGGCCCCGCGTACGAAGCACTGCGGGCCCCAAGGTGGATGACCCACGTGCCAGCGTCATCACGAAACTCAAACGTATGGGCCAGGAAGCCCGTCGGTATCATGTGCTGAATAGGATCCATCTAAACATATAATATAAAGTTTCCACAATAGAGAAAAAAACAATGTAAAGGTGAGTTACCAATTTATGAGCATAAACCGTAGCAGTCATATATTTAATCCAATCAATGTAATAATAATAGTTGCATAATATAACATTTAAGGATATCTCCACAGTTATTAAAGATAAAAAATCTTTCGCAAGTTATTCTTAACACTTCAATATTCACATTTCTAAACACAATCTCCAGAGATCCTAACTTCCTTTCTTCAGGCATGATAGGTCACGATAATCCTCATAACACAATTGTTTCGCGTGGGTGGCCTCTCGAATGGGTCCGTTGCCCCAATGGTTCTAGGGTATATCTCTCCTATATAATATTTGGATAGTTCCTGATTGAGCACATTCGTGCAGGGTAACCGAGTTCCACGACAAGAGGTTGCAAAGCCCCAAGCATTACGTGGAGTTCGAGCCCGAATGTCCCTAAAGACCCAAAAGCCCAAGAATATGCCTTTGGTCCATAACTATCAAATTTGTCAATTCACCCCATGTGAAACTATAGCTCGATTCGCAACGGCACGTCTGCCAAAAACTCTTTTATGATATTAATTAGTCTTTTGATATCAGTTTGAATTTTAAAACATCTTTAAGAAATTTTCAAAAATCTCTTCTCAACAAATGCTAGTCCGACGTCTCGGAAAGCTAGGTTCTTAACAGTGGAAATGCTAGTCTGGTTTCACCGTAATCAGAATCCAGTCTGAAACCTCAGCACGGAAATCGAGTCCATTCCTCTCTGTTTCCATTCACTTTCCAAAACATAAGCTATGACGAATGTCATAACTCAACTAGTCTCAACAGCTCAACAACACCAATGACAACATATACCCATATTTATCAGACATACGTAATTCCAATATCTCAGCATCATATAACATATAAATATTCATAGTCAAACAACACATTATATATCATCACAAGCAGTTCATAACATTAAGTATATAACCACTAGGAACTCCTCAGGCTGACTCCCTTTACCTCAGAAACTTAGTTTTCTTGGCTTGAAATGAATCGTGTAGCCCTCAGCTTCCTCCAACGAGTCCAGGCAATACACTTATACCACGTTTCCTTCACAAATCATCATCATACACGCCAATTTTTGAAAAATTCCTTCTAGCTCACATAGGAGTGGTTTTCGGCTATAACTAGGAAAATTGGCTAGGAATTTTAGTTTAACTTAAACTCTTAGAGCTTGATCATATAGGTCCTAGGGAGCTTAAATCAAGTGTTAAATTTGTAAAAAGAAAACAAAATCCATAACTCTCCCTCACTCTTAGTTTCGGCCAGTCATGGGGGTGAGGGTTTGAGTTTTTTCTTCATTTTTGTTTTTAACAACTATATTAGCAACAACCACATCATGAAGAAAATGAGGTGAGTTTTACTCCCTAAGTTAAAATCATTGAAACCAACCATAAACAAGTTCATGAACTAAAAAAATGGGTTTTTCCAACTCTTAGAACATGAAATGGGTATGATCATTGAAAAAAGGAAGAGAATATTGAGATGATGATGTTACCTTAGTGAAGAGAAGGTTAAAGATAATGGTAATACTTGATGAACTCTTAAACTTAGCTTGCAAGTTTTTGTAAGATAGAAGATGATAAAGGAGAGTGTGAGGGAGGGGGGGGGGGGGGGGGGGGGTGATTTGTGATATTTTAAGTGAGTGTTTGGTTAACTTAAAAAGATTAATAGGTTTTTACACTATATAATAATATACAGTAGAGTGTAAATATGAGTAAAGGTTAGGATGTGACAAATTTATATAAGTCCCATCAATAACTTTTATCATCTCAGCTCCACATTATTTCTGCTCTACATCTCGTTCTGTTATTTACCCGTCTCAAATTTCCTCTACGAGCTTTTATTAATTATTTCGAAAATTTTTGAAATAACTCCTATCACTTGATATCAGAGGAAAAGTCATTGATTTTTCGTTCACGAATCAAAATTAGGTTCTCTGATCAGTAAATTCTTACTGACAGTGATAACACAAACCGGGTTTTGTCTGAGTTTCAAACCTAAAATTTAACTGGAACTTCATTCTATTGGATAGAATTCATAAATGATTTTGTTACAGCCAAATTTTTTTTCTAGATTTCGGATAAAAATCTACATATTTAAAATAAATCACCGAAATTAAGAAAGCATTAAAAATCGAGGTGTGACATTACTACCTCACTAAAAAGAAATTTCGTCCTCGAAATTACGTACGTGGGAAAAGTTCAGGATATTGCAATCTTGTCTTCAGTCTCCTAAGTTGCTTCTCCAGTCTTATCATTCCAAATAACCTTGACTAAGGAAATTTGCTTTTCTTGAGTTGCTTAATTATCTTATCCTCGATTCGTACAGGTTGAAATAACCAAAGTTAACACAAGAAGGGGGGTTGAATTGTGTTTACCAACTTTTTTGGTTACTTAAAAAGATTTTCGCAGGCACAACAAGTACGACTTAGATATAAGAATATTAGACGAGTGAAACGTCTAATATAAAGACAGAACAACACAAGCAATCAAATAAGGGTAAAATAGAGTTTGATAATCACAATATTAACTCCCCAAGTTAAAAGCTTAAACAGAAACAATACTTAAGAAAATTAAAAAGTTAAAGGGAAGAGAAATATCACTCAAGAGATTTATACTGGTTCACCCCAAAATCCACAGGGCTACATCTAGTTTCTTGGCAGCACCAAGTTTCCACTATAACTGAGTAAATTACAGTACAAGTATTCTTTGCACACCTAGCCTCTTCAGGCTCAACACTCAAACAAGTATGCTTTTCTCACCTAGCCTTTTCAGGCTCAAAACAGTAAGGAATGAAAAGGTTTTTGTGTAATTAATACAACTTGCAAATCTTTCAGAACACACTCAAGGAGTGGAATAAATATGAAGTATGAAAGACTGCGAATTTATATCAAATGATTGAAGGTGTATTCAATGAAAGAATGAAGAAGTTAATGAAGAGAGTAAATGTTTCTGCGCAGTGTTCTTTTTATGATATTCAACTTCTTGTATTCATCTTCATTGTTTGATTTATTTAAAGACTTCAATCAAAAGATCCGTTAGGTCACAGCTTCAGTAAATGTGTTCTTCTGACTTGAGCTTTCTGAGACACCATTAATGCCAAAGAGTCGTTCCGTAAAAACATTAAATGTTTGGGAACATTGAGCTTTGACAAAGATGTCCAAGAGTACACTTTAAACTGAGCAGCTGTTGTATCAGAGTATGCAACAGCAGGCTTCTTGTACTTGTAGCAGAGAGCTTTCATCTTTCAGTGCAACATCAGTTCACTTTCCAGAAAGCACTTTTTACTTTGTACTAAAACAGCTACAAAGTTACTGCTGTGGTACAGAGATTGCGTTTTTATTTCTTAAAACGTTGAAACAACGTTCTTTATTCTTTGTCCTTTGAGCTATTGTCCAGAGGTCTTCGAGATCCTTAAGGAAGGCATCTAATTTGAATAAGGTGACTTGGACTTTATTTCTGACACACTGACTTGGTATCAGTAATGAAATTTTAGACGGGTGAAAGTCATCCAAAAATTAGACGAGTGATATGCAGTACAAAATTTAGACGAGCGCTAGCGCATTCCAAAACTAGACGGGTGATCCACTGAGTCATTTCTAGACACATGCTTCTTGCCACATCATCAAGTAACCTTAGTCTTGACTGAGTGTTGACTTGATCTTTGACTAACTTTTAGACGAGTGATTTTTAGACAAGTCTAAAACTGAGCTTATACTAAAAAGTAGACGGGTCAGAAAATAGACGAGTGACCTTAAGTCTATTTTCCTGCACACTTATCAAATATGTCAGTAATTTCATATGGTTCAATATTACCATACTTAAGCTATTTGGAATTATCAAAACATAGAGAATCTACACATTGAATGTGTTTTAGACTTATGAGGTCTCAACACAGGTGATGTCTCATAAGACAAGTTTTCTTTTAATTGTACTTCATGTAAGACTCAATGACATAGAGATTTTGATATATGACAAATATACAATTTAATGTGTGTAGATCATTTGAAAAGATGCATGAAGAAAATCATTTTTCATAACCTGCATTAAAAAGGAATAAATTTTAATGAAAATGTTTTTTGGAAATTAAGAAAATTCTTTGTCAGTACAGTCATGTATTCAATAGATGTATATCCTTTTCTGTAACTGAAAAATAAATATAAAGTTCTTGATATTCAGTACATAGATGTACTACACCTATGAATAACATGAAATCAGATTAGTTATAAATGGTTAACTGAATACAGCCCTATACATATGCTATGTACGCGTATATTCAAGTTTCTGAAAAATCTGATGTTCATTAATACATAGATGTACTGAATGGATGTACTGGTGGATTAACCAAGATCAAGTTTTTAAAGAACTCGTACAGCCATGTACTACACAGGTGTACAGAAACTATCAGTATGTAAAATGGTTAATACATCCTTGTACTCAACCCCTGTCCAAGAACTTGAATCAGTTCAACTGATTCTGCTATCAAACCCAAATCTGTTTTGATTGATCCCAAACGGCTATAACTTGTTTTCTATATAAAGTGGGATCAAAGGAACACTCGTAACACATCAGAATTACACGAAATCAATTTGAGAGATCAATTGTGAAATTCATTCATCATCTTTCTTGAGTTTATTGTGAAAAAGAGTGTTCATTCTCATTAGTGCTTCAATTTGTGTATCTGAACTTTTGAGAGTTTAGGAATTAATTTTTCTGTTCTATTTGATTGTAAGAGAGAGGGAGTCTCTCTGTGTGATTAGGGTGAGGAATCCTAAGGAAGAACATTGATTGAGGCTCTTCACAAGAGTGTGGTATCTCAAGGTGAAGGAGTGCTCTGTGGTGTAAAGGTTTTTCAAGCTACCTGACTAAAGCTGGCTGTGATATTGTGTGAAAACCCACATGTGGAGTGGGGACTGGATGTAGGTCACAGTGGTGGTGACTGAACCAGGATAAATCTGGTTGTGTGGTACTCTTAAACTCAAACTCCTTTAAATTCTGTTCATGCGCCCATAACTGTGTTCTTATTCATATACTTTCTGATTCATGTTCAAGAATCTGTGATATTGATGTTCTAAGTTTCAATTGATATTGAATACTCGGATAATTTCTGTTCTTGATCTGTGAAAATTGAATTCAACTTTGTGCAAACTATTCTTGTATACTTAAACACTGAACTGAATTAATACTACTTGTTCTTGATTGTGAATGCTTGTATCTGAAACTTGCATAATCTGTTTTCAATCTTTAAAGGCTTAATCAATTGCTGCATACTGCTATTAATGTGTTTTTAACCTGATCTGAATATATCTTTCTGAATTACCTTCTTATCCTCATCAATCAAATTCAAGATTTTATAAAAAGCCCTTCACTATTTTTGTTAAAGATCCTGAGGCAAAACAAAAATCTGAAACTAAAGTTTTGTGAAACAAAAGTTTTGAAAAGAATTTTTTTAAAAAGAAGGAAATTTTGAAAACTCAATTCACCCCCCTCTTGAGTCTTTGAAGCCAAAACAACAATTGGCATCAGAGCTAAACTCTTAAGTTTGGCTTAACAGCTATAAGAGTATGGCTTCCCATGACTGTTTAAATGAAGGGGCTTCCCTTGCACCCCCTCCTGCCTTCAATGGATCTGAGTATATCTATTGGAAGGAAAGAATGGTAATCTTTCTTGAGGCAGCAGGTGTTGACATATGGGATGCAGTAGAAAATGGACCATTTGATCCATCTACTGTAGATGCTAATAGTGCTCCAAGAAATAAGCCTAAAACTGAATGGAACGAGGATGATAAGAAGAGAGTTCAATATAATGCATGTGCTAAGAATATTATAACATCTGCTTTGAGCCGTGATGAGTTTTTCAGGGTTTCAAATTGCAAGACAGCAAAGGGAGATGTGGGATACATTGCAAGTAACACATGAAGGAACCACAGATGTAAAAAAGGCAAGAATGAACACCCTCACTCATGAGTATGAGTTATTCAGAATGAAGCAAGGAGAACCAATGAGTGAAATGCAAAAGAGGTTCACACATATTGTTAACCAACTTGCTGGACTTGGAAAAGCTATATCAAATGAGGATCAAATCAACAAAGTGATGAGATGCCTAAGTAGAGAGTGGCAGCCTAAAGTCACTGCAATCTTAGAATCTAGAGATCTGTCTTCAGTGACAATTGCAACATTGTTTGGCAATCTGCAAGAGCATGAACTAGAGCTGAACAGATTGAATGAAAGTGAAGAAACTAATAAAAGGAAGAAGGAATTGGCTCTGAAATCACAAGCGAAAGAGATAGAGGACAGTGATGATGAGCAATCTGAACATGATGCAGAATCTGAAGAAGAGATGGGAATGTTAGTCAGAAAATTCAAGAAGTTCCTAAAGAAGAAAGGTAACTTCAAAAGAAAGCCATCCACCTTTCCCAAAAGAAACTTCAGCAAAGGTGACAGCTCTTCCCTATGAATGTGGAAAGATTGGCCACATCAAGCTTGATTGTCCAAAACTGCAAAAGAAGGATAAAACTGAAAAGTTTGATTCAAAGGACAAGAAGTGGAGAAAGCCAAGAATGGCCTACATTGCTTGGGATGATAATGATGTAGATTCCACTGAAGAATCTGAATCTGATGAGGCAAACTTGTGCTTGATGGCCAGCAATAACAGTGATTCAGAGAGTGAGGTAAATTCTGATTCACAACTTACTTTTGAGGAATTACAAGATGCATTTGATGAGCTGCATACTGGATATCTTAAGATTGCTAAACAACTTGTCTATCTAGAAAAATAATTGCTAAACAGTGTGATGAATATGCATGCTTGAAAATGAAAGAAAGAGAACTAGATGCTAGGAATAAAATCTTGATTGGATCTAGCTCTAACTGCTCTAAGTGCTGCACATTGTCTAAAGAGGTTGAAAAACTAAAAAATGACTTAGCAAGATTCACAAATGGTAGAGAAAACTTAGATGCATTGTTAGGACAGCAAAAGTGTGTTTATGACAAGGCTGAAATAGGCTATGAACCTGAGATACATGAGAAATCCTTTAAAAAGTTTTTTGCTGCTCCTAAGACATCAAAAACACCATTTGTTAGATGCTATTTTTGTGCTAGGAAAGGTCATACAGCTTCAACATGCCATTACAGAATTTCTGCATATAACAAGTCTAAGTATGTGTGGGTTCCTAAAGGAACTTTTGAAGGAACTAACCCAAAAGGACCCAAACAGCTTTGGGTACCTAAAACACAAACATGAATTCTGTGTTGTAGGTGCGTTGGAAGGCCAAGAATGTTAAATGGTACCTTGATAGTGGCTGTTCCAAGCACATGACTGGAGACAAAACCAAGTTCATTTCCTTTACTCCTAAATCTAGTGGAAGTGTTACATATAGAGACAACAACAAAGGAAGAATTCTTGGCATTGGCAACATTGGAAGTAACTCAACAACAATAATTGAGGATGTACTATATGTTGAGGGACTGAAACACAATCTTCTAAGTATCAGTCAACTATGTGACACGGGTTCCAAGGTAAAATTCAATTCAAATAGTTGCTTGATAGAAAATCAGATTGATGCACATCTGAAACATATTGGACATAGGATTGACAACATCTACATTCTTGATCTAGATAATATCTCTTCAAACACTGCATGCTGTCTTATTTCAAAAGAAGAAGAGAATTGGCTTTGGCATAGAAGAATTGCACACATTCACATGAACCACTTGAATAAACTGATTTCCAAAGATCTTGTAGTTGGTTTGCCTAAACTGAAATTTGTGAAAGATGGATTATGTGATGCATGTAAAAAAGGAAAGCAAGTTAAGGTCTCTTTTAAACCTAAAAACATTGTCTCAACAACTAGACCCTTGCAACTTTTGCACATGGATTTATTTGGTCCATCTAGAACCAAAAGCTTTGGTGGAAACTTGTATGCCTTAGTAATAGTAGATGATTACTCTAGATACACATGGACATACTTTCTATCTCATAAGAGTAATGCATTTGCTGCATTCAAGAGAATGGCTAAAATTGTGCAAAATGAAAAGGACATGAAAATTGTTTCTATAAGAAGTGATCATAGGGGGGGATTTCAAAATGAAGTGTTTGAAAACTTTTGTGATGAGCATGGCATTCAACATAATTTTTCTGCTCCTAGAACTCCACAACAAAATGGAGTAGTGGAAAGAAAGAATAGATCATTGGAGGAGATTGCTAGAACTATGTTGAATGACTCTAGCTTGCCAAAACATTTTTGGGCAGATGCTGTCAACACAGCCTGCTATGTGCTTAACCGAGTCTTGATAAGACCTATTTTAAAGAAAACCCCTTATGAACTTTATAGAGGAAGAAAACCAAACATTGCACATCTTCATGTTTTTGGTTGTAAGTGCTTTGTACTTAACAATGGAAAGGATAACCTTGGAAAATTTGATGCAAAGGCTGATGAAGGGATTTTCCTAGGTTACTCTCTAACTAGTAAAGCATTTAGAATCTATAATAAGAGAACACAAACTATTGAGGAATCTGTTCATGTTACATTTGATGAGTCTAACCCCAAAAGGTTGGGAAAGGATGTTGTTATTGATAATCTTGCAGATTCCATTGAGAAAACTGTCTTAGAAGAGCAACAAGACAATGAAGGAAATGAAAGTTCAAAAGAAGAGATGCTGCAACAGGAGCGAACAGAACAGCAATCTGACTTACCAAAGGAATGGAGGACTGTCATAAATCATCCAATTGATAACATCATTGGTGAAATTACAAAGGGGGTAACTACTAGACAATCTCTTAGAAATGCATGTAATCATATGGCATTTGTGTCTCAAATAGAACCTAAGAATATAGATGATGCTATAATTGATGAACATTGGATGATGGCTATGCAATATGAATTAAACCAGTTTGAGAGAAATCAAGTATGGAATCTAGTGCCTAAACCCAAGAATAGTCAAGTAATAGGTACAAAATGGGTTTTTAGGAATAAATTGGATCAAAATGGCATAATTGTGAGAAACAAGGCTAGATTAGTAGCCAAAGGGTATAATCAAGAGGAAGGCATAGATTATGATGAAACATATGCACCAGTAGCAACATTAGAAGCTATAAGAATGCTACTTGCTTATGCTTGCAAAATGGGATTTAAATTGTATCAAATGGATGTTAAGAGTGCTTTCTTAAATGGATTCATACAAGAAGAGGTATATGTTAGTCAACCACCTGGTTTTGAGAATAATGAATTGCCTAACCATGTTTATAAATTGTCTAAAGCTTTGTATGGCTTAAAACAAGCTCCTAGAGCTTGGTATGAAAGGTTAAGTAATTTTCTCATTGAAAAAAGCTTTAAAAGAGGTAAAGTTGACACAAATTTGTTCACTAAGAAAAAGGCACACAACATTTTACTTGTCCAAATTTATGTGGATGATATCATTTTTGGTGCTACTAATGAGCATTTGTGCAATGAGTTTGCAAGTCTTATGCAGAGTGAGTTTGAGATGTCAATGATGGGTGAACTGAACTTTTTCCTTGAACTACAAATAAAGCAAACAGAAAATGGAATCTTCAGTAGCCAAACCAAATATTGCAAAGAGTTGATCAAGAAGTTTGACATGGAAAATGCTAAGGAGATGGCAACTCCAATGAGTACCTCCTGTTATCTGGACAAGGATGAGCAAGGTAAACCTGTTGATGTTTCAAAATTCAGAGGTATGATAGGCTCATTACTTTATCTTACTGCAAGTAGGCCAGATATCATGTTTAGTGTATGCATGTGTGCTAGGTGTCAAGCAAATCCTAAAGAATCACACCTAACAGTAGTTAAAAGGATAATTAAATATCTGTTAGGAACAAAAACCATGGGATTATGGTATCATAAGGGAGCTACATGTACTTTAATTGGTTACTCAGACTCTGACTTTGCTGGTTGTAAACTAGATAGAAAGAGTACAAGTGGAACATTACATTTACTAGGGAATTCATTAGTATCATGGTTCAGTAAAAAGCAATCTAGTGTGGCTCTATCCACTGTTGAGGCTGAATATGTAGCAGCTGGTAGCTGTTGTGCACAGGTTTTATGGATGAAACAACAATTAGTTGATTATGGTGTGCAACTTGTAACACCCCCCTTGGGCATTACTTTGTAACACGTGCGGATAAATCAAAACATTAATTCGCTGGTTGCTTTCGGAAAATAATATTTTCTTAAGTTATAATCTTGTTGCAAAATGGTGATACAAATTTTTCCTTATCTTTTCTTTTTCGACAACCACATCAACAACGTAAATATAACCGTATAGGAGTAAATATGTATATAACATCTTACAACTATATTGCGTCATACTGTTTTCACACCTAGACCTTTATAAGTATAGGTCCCCTTATTGAAAATCAACAACATACTAGAAACAAAACCTAAGCTGGTCACACCTAACTACAGACATAACGGTAGTAAGTAAACGTCGGCATACTCCGAGCTAAGCAAATTTCTTCGGATAGTCTTCACATCCCTTGAGTGGTTCATCTGGACTCAGATATAACACAAGTAGAGAAAACAACAATAAAACATGCAAGAGTGAGATTCCAATAACTGGATTTAACACGACAACTACATGCATGACACAACAGACACATATACATTCATGCAGTTCCATAAGTAAACAAGTACACTATCACTGGGTTTCATACCCGATCACAGTCTGTTGGAAAACAATGCATGAACACTTCAACTTTCAACGTCTAACTTTTCACTTAGTCTCCGGAGATCCCAACACCAACTAAATGAGTTGATCACACTCAATTGCCAGGTATATTAGGCACAACGTAGCCCGAATGTATCAGACATAGGACGTAACAACAACGTAGCCCGAATACCCTACCATTAAGGTACCAGACATAGAACAACAACGTAGCCCGTATACCCTATCATCAAGGTATCAGACATAGAACAACAACGTAGCCCGAATACCCTATCATTAAGGTATTAGACATAGGACGTGGGCACGTCTGCCAATGCATGCAGATAAAACATTTTGTTCTCATTCTTTTCTTTGTGTTCATTCTTCTTTTGCCGAAGCTCAAAATGGCTTACGACCATTCATAAATTTCAACGTTTTAGACTTTTTATCGTTAACACAGGACACGAAGTCCGAGTGCTCAATCACAAAACCTTAGACCTTGCAATCAGTCATGGGTTCGTGGTAATAAAAACAATATTCTCCATTAACAACGTTCGTCACAACGTGCAACAACGGTACAACGTGCAACTACGTAACACGGATCAAAGATCTTCGTGCTTATAATTAAGAACACCAGTATCACGACGTCTCAGATACTAGGTTTACGTTAACACTGTTTTCGTTCGGTGAAACACAAAATCAAAACAAAACTTCCGAAACTTATCCAAGTTATCAGAAATGACCCGTTGTATAAAACTAGTTTACAGAAAATACGTTTAAGTTGGAAATTCATTTTACAAAATCATCAAAATCACTTTAAACTCATTTTCTTCTGAAAATCTTTTTCCTAGACACTCTACTCTTTTAGAAAGACCCATGTGTGAATGATTACTGCTGTTTTTAAGAAACGTTTTCTAAACATCAATATTTTCCATTAAACATTTAATATAAATTTAAGCTTCTTAAAGCTTTTATCTGGTTAATTGATTGTGCACTGACCAATGTCAGGCTTCTCAAATCTCAAACAAACATTTCATAACAATATTCCCAGGCAGATCATGCATCACAACATTATTATATAACTGCAATTAAACACTTAATCCTCAAATAAATAAACATGGATATAAATATCACAACTTAAAACCAGTCAATCAAAACACCACAACCACAGATAAATATATAGACCAACCACAGATAGCACATAGCCATCGGATAAATCCCTCAGGCAATCCCCTCTTACCTCTTGAAGATTCAAGCTTTCGATTAAACTTTGACACGAATCCGGAAACGGCGACACACGTACAAGGCACATGTCTTTATCCTTCAACATTCACAACTCAACCAATCAAAATCAAACAAATACAATCACCTAAACCCTAAGGATAGGTCACGGCCTTGTGTAGGTTTTGTGACTAAAAATTTCCTAAAATTGTTTAAGCCTTTGGATTAATGATCCTTAAATACTTAAGACAATAGATTAGTTGTTAATCAACAAAGAATGAATTAAAATCTTCCAAGTTCCTCAAAGGATGACTTCGGCCAAAGCATGAAAATAGAGCAAGAAATTTTGGTTTGATACAAGAACTTGGATTCAACATCAATACATATTAGAAAGATGAGATATATGGTCACTTTCTAAAAATTGAACAAAAGTTCCTCCACCCACTTTTCATAGAATTCGGTTTTGACAAATTAAATGGGGAGGAAAGCTTTGTTTGCAACAAACTCTTGGATTATGATAGTAGAGATGATAATAGGAACATAGAAATTGGTTTCACATTTTTAGGATTTTTCTATGATTTACTATGAATTTTCAAAGTTTCTAGATCTAGAAATTGAAAATCATGAACAAGGCTTTAAAACATGAAAACAATTGAAGAACATGATGATAATTAAGTGAGGAGAGCATGGTATACCTCTTGGAAATGAAAAAGGAGCAAGGAATCACCAAGTTGTTTCACAAAATAAGCTTATGGAAACTTAGAGTTTTTTGTAAAAATGGAGGAAAGCTTCATGATGAAGATGATGAATGCCTTAAATAGAAGTGAAAATGGGCCTCTTGGCTGCCTAGGGTCGTGGCCTCTTAGGGGAAAAAGGGTCCATGGCATAAAAATTTAAGGACAAAGGTGTAATTTCACTTAAGGCAATTTTGTGATTAAATGGCAACTTAAGGACAAAATGGTAAATTCCCCTCAAAAGCCATCATTACTAAGGTGAGTCACCCATATGACTCACCCCTTGTGAGTCATCACTTGTCTCCATCCATTGAATGTCGGATTTTTGTCTCTGCACGTCCGTTTTCGGCTCCGTCGATTACCCGATTAGGGTTTCCGTCTGATTTTCGATCGAAAATTCTCAAATTAACCAAACTCGTTGGAAATATGTTTTAAACATAATCCATTTCGTTCACGAGTCAAATTAGGTTTTCTGATCATTAAAATCTTACTGTCAGTGAAATTACCGACTGTTTTCTGTCTGAACTTTTACCAAAATTCATCCGACTGAACATAATATTTAATTTCTGATCAGATATTTGGAAAGTAGAATTCCTCACGGACAAAATATAAAAAATCTAAAAATTCAGTTTTGGATCAAATTAGGGTTTTCTGCCGGTATAAAATTATACTGTCAGTAAAAACGCAGACCGGTTTCCGTCTGAGTTTTAAACCCAAAATTTCACCGTATACTTATAAAAATAAGTATGACATGAAAATGACTTTGGTTTTCCCAAAATCATTTTCTAAGTTTCAGATAAAAATATAAACGTATTTATATAATTTCCGAAATTAGAAAGTAGTGAAAAGTCGGGGTGTTACAGACTACCCCTCTTAAAAAAATTTCGTCCTCGAAATTCCGTGACACGAAGACATAGACTAACTCAAAGATTTCACACAATAGAATGCGTTGAATCCGAAGTAAAAGTATAGTTAAAAGATTACCGTCGTAGTTTGCAGTCTCAGTTCCCCACACATTATAAATTCTACCCGTAGTCGTCGGTTTATTAATGCTGGTGTTATTGGCAGGAGGTCCACGCCTTGGAGCATTGCAATCCCTCGCTAGATGTCCAACTTGATCACAATTAAAGCACTTCATTCCCTTCACTGGGCATTTATCAGCCATATGATTTTGGTCTCCGCATTTGTAACACCTCCTAACTTGACCTCGGTTTTGGCTCTGTTGACCTCCACTTCCTGACTCAGAATTATTGGGACGATGCTGTTGCTGATTCTGGTTATTTCCTGGTGGTCGGAAATAAGGTTCATTCTGCATTTGTTTTTCTTTTTGGTTCTGGAATTGACCCTTCGACCTAGTCGGTCCTCCTACAGTTCCTCTGTTGTCTCTTTCTTTCCTCATCAGCTCTATTTTTCTACACTTCTCGACCAAGGCTTGGAAATTCCGGATTTCTAATGGTAGCACCGATTCTTTAATCTCGAAACGCAGTCCCCCCTCGAAACGCTCGCACTTCCAATCCTCGTCTAGATTATTCTGGAAAAAGCGAAAATACTTGGCAAGCGATTCAAACCTTGCCGCGTATTCTCCCACAGTTAAATCTCTCTGCTGAAGTCGCAAAAATTCTTTCTCCTTCTCAGCTCGCGCACTTTGTGGAAAATACTTGTTCAAGAACCTGCTTCGGAATACTTCCCAAGTAATCACCTGATTCTCTGCTTCCAGTAGCTGTTGGGTGCCTTTCCACCAATACTCAGCATCACCAACCAACAGAAATGTAGCAAAAGATACCTTCACTCCCTCTGGACTGTGTATGAGTGCGAAGATCTTCTCTAGCTCTTGAATCCATAAATCAGCTTTGACAGGATCTACGTCTCCATGGAATTGTGATGGCTCCTGACGTCTAAAAGCAGTTAGATTTTTGCCTTCAGCTGCCTGTTCAGCTCGAGCCTGCTCCTGTTGGTTCTGGGCAGCCATTGTAGCAGTCTGATGTGCGATAGCAGCTGCCACGTGTTCCATAGCCTGTGCTGCATAGTCCACTCCTTCCTCATAATTCTCATTCATGTCACCACGACCGCCAACACGACCTCCTCTACAGCCTCTTCCACGGCCGCGTCCACGTCCTCGTCCACGTCCACCTTCTGGTACTGGTTCCATAAATGACCTGTCCAGACAAAATCAGTTAGACCACAACCAGAAAATGAAACGCGTAATTATGTGTTAACATACATTACTTCTAAGAAGTAATTCAAACAAGTCCTTATCAGAGAACACACAACATCAACACAATAGACCTATTCCCCAACATTCCCGAAAGACTCGACCAGCTCTGATACCACTAATGTAACACCCCCCTTGGGCATTACTTTGTAACACGTGCGGATAAATCAAAACATTAATTCGCTGGTTGCTTTCGGAAAATAATATTTTCTTAAGTTATAATCTTGTTGCAAAATGGTGATACAAATTTTTCCTTATCTTTTCTTTTTCGACAACCACATCAACAACGTAAATATAACCGTATAGGAGTAAATATGTATATAACATCTTACAACTATATTGCGTCATACTGTTTTCACACCTAGACCTTTATAAGTATAGGTCCCCTTATTGAAAATCAACAACATACTAGAAACAAAACCTAAGCTGGTCACACCTAACTACAGACATAACGGTAGTAAGTAAACGTCGGCATACTCCGAGCTAAGCAAATTTCTTCGGATAGTCTTCACATCCCTTGAGTGGTTCATCTGGACTCAGATATAACACAAGTAGAGAAAACAACAATAAAACATGCAAGAGTGAGATTCCAATAACTGGATTTAACACGACAACTACATGCATGACACAACAGACACATATACATTCATGCAGTTCCATAAGTAAACAAGTACACTATCACTGGGTTTCATACCCGATCACAGTCTGTTGGAAAACAATGCATGAACACTTCAACTTTCAACGTCTAACTTTTCACTTAGTCTCCGGAGATCCCAACACCAACTAAATGAGTTGATCACACTCAATTGCCAGGTATATTAGGCACAACGTAGCCCGAATGTATCAGACATAGGACGTAACAACAACGTAGCCCGAATACCCTACCATTAAGGTACCAGACATAGAACAACAACGTAGCCCGTATACCCTATCATCAAGGTATCAGACATAGAACAACAACGTAGCCCGAATACCCTATCATTAAGGTATTAGACATAGGACGTGGGCACGTCTGCCAATGCATGCAGATAAAACATTTTGTTCTCATTCTTTTCTTTGTGTTCATTCTTCTTTTGCCGAAGCTCAAAATGGCTTACGACCATTCATAAATTTCAACGTTTTAGACTTTTTATCGTTAACACAGGACACGAAGTCCGAGTGCTCAATCACAAAACCTTAGACCTTGCAATCAGTCATGGGTTCGTGGTAATAAAAACAATATTCTCCATTAACAACGTTCGTCACAACGTGCAACAACGGTACAACGTGCAACTACGTAACACGGATCAAAGATCTTCGTGCTTATAATTAAGAACACCAGTATCACGACGTCTCAGATACTAGGTTTACGTTAACACTGTTTTCGTTCGGTGAAACACAAAATCAAAACAAAACTTCCGAAACTTATCCAAGTTATCAGAAATGACCCGTTGTATAAAACTAGTTTACAGAAAATACGTTTAAGTTGGAAATTCATTTTACAAAATCATCAAAATCACTTTAAACTCATTTTCTTCTGAAAATCTTTTTCCTAGACACTCTACTCTTTTAGAAAGACCCATGTGTGAATGATTACTGCTGTTTTTAAGAAACGTTTTCTAAACATCAATATTTTCCATTAAACATTTAATATAAATTTAAGCTTCTTAAAGCTTTTATCTGGTTAATTGATTGTGCACTGACCAATGTCAGGCTTCTCAAATCTCAAACAAACATTTCATAACAATATTCCCAGGCAGATCATGCATCACAACATTATTATATAACTGCAATTAAACACTTAATCCTCAAATAAATAAACATGGATATAAATATCACAACTTAAAACCAGTCAATCAAAACACCACAACCACAGATAAATATATAGACCAACCACAGATAGCACATAGCCATCGGATAAATCCCTCAGGCAATCCCCTCTTACCTCTTGAAGATTCAAGCTTTCGATTAAACTTTGACACGAATCCGGAAACGGCGACACACGTACAAGGCACATGTCTTTATCCTTCAACATTCACAACTCAACCAATCAAAATCAAACAAATACAATCACCTAAACCCTAAGGATAGGTCACGGCCTTGTGTAGGTTTTGTGACTAAAAATTTCCTAAAATTGTTTAAGCCTTTGGATTAATGATCCTTAAATACTTAAGACAATAGATTAGTTGTTAATCAACAAAGAATGAATTAAAATCTTCCAAGTTCCTCAAAGGATGACTTCGGCCAAAGCATGAAAATAGAGCAAGAAATTTTGGTTTGATACAAGAACTTGGATTCAACATCAATACATATTAGAAAGATGAGATATATGGTCACTTTCTAAAAATTGAACAAAAGTTCCTCCACCCACTTTTCATAGAATTCGGTTTTGACAAATTAAATGGGGAGGAAAGCTTTGTTTGCAACAAACTCTTGGATTATGATAGTAGAGATGATAATAGGAACATAGAAATTGGTTTCACATTTTTAGGATTTTTCTATGATTTACTATGAATTTTCAAAGTTTCTAGATCTAGAAATTGAAAATCATGAACAAGGCTTTAAAACATGAAAACAATTGAAGAACATGATGATAATTAAGTGAGGAGAGCATGGTATACCTCTTGGAAATGAAAAAGGAGCAAGGAATCACCAAGTTGTTTCACAAAATAAGCTTATGGAAACTTAGAGTTTTTTGTAAAAATGGAGGAAAGCTTCATGATGAAGATGATGAATGCCTTAAATAGAAGTGAAAATGGGCCTCTTGGCTGCCTAGGGTCGTGGCCTCTTAGGGGAAAAAGGGTCCATGGCATAAAAATTTAAGGACAAAGGTGTAATTTCACTTAAGGCAATTTTGTGATTAAATGGCAACTTAAGGACAAAATGGTAAATTCCCCTCAAAAGCCATCATTACTAAGGTGAGTCACCCATATGACTCACCCCTTGTGAGTCATCACTTGTCTCCATCCATTGAATGTCGGATTTTTGTCTCTGCACGTCCGTTTTCGGCTCCGTCGATTACCCGATTAGGGTTTCCGTCTGATTTTCGATCGAAAATTCTCAAATTAACCAAACTTGTTGGAAATATGTTTTAAACATAATCCATTTCGTTCACGAGTCAAAATTAGGTTTTCTGATCATTAAAATCTTACTGTCAGTGAAATTACCGACTGTTTTCTGTCTGAACTTTTACCAAAATTCATCCGACTGAACATAATATTTAATTTCTGATAAGATATTTGGAAAGTAGAATTCCTCACGGACAAAATATAAAAAATCTAAAAATTCAGTTTTGGATCAAATTAGGGTTTTCTGCCGGTATAAAATTATACTGTCAGTAAAAACGCAGACCGGTTTCCGTCTGAGTTTTAAACCCAAAATTTCACCGTTATACTTATAAAAATAAGTATGACATGAAAATGACTTTGGTTTTCCCAAAATCATTTTCTAAGTTTCAGATAAAAATATAAACGTATTTATATAATTTCCGAAATTAGAAAGTAGTGAAAAGTCGGGGTGTTACAGACTACCCCTCTTAAAAAAATTTCGTCCTCGAAATTCCGTGACACGAAGACATAGACTAACTCAAAGATTTCACACAATAGAATGCGTTGAATCCGAAGTAAAAGTATAGTTAAAAGATTACCGTCGTAGTTTGCAGTCTCAGTTCCCCACACATTATAAATTCTACCCGTAGTCGTCGGTTTATTAATGCTGGTGTTATTGGCAGGAGGTCCACGCCTTGGAGCATTGCAATCCCTCGCTAGATGTCCAACTTGATCACAATTAAAGCACTTCATTCCCTTCACT
Source organism: Echinosophora koreensis (assembly GCA_035048595.1). Lineage (NCBI taxonomy): Eukaryota > Viridiplantae > Streptophyta > Magnoliopsida > Fabales > Fabaceae > Echinosophora > Echinosophora koreensis. The sequence continues at coordinate 5,059,278 of JAPCYP010000013.1, read as the reverse complement.
GGGCATTTATCAGCCATATGATTTTGGTCTCCGCATTTGTAACACCTCCTAACTTGACCTCGGTTTTGGCTCTGTTGACCTCCACTTCCTGACTCAGAATTATTGGGACGATGCTGTTGCTGATTCTGGTTATTTCCTGGTGGTCGGAAATAAGGTTCATTCTGCATTTGTTTTTCTTTTTGGTTCTGGAATTGACCCTTCGACCTAGTCGGTCCTCCTACAGTTCCTCTGTTGTCTCTTTCTTTCCTCATCAGCTCTATTTTTCTACACTTCTCGACCAAGGCTTGGAAATTCCGGATTTCTAATGGTAGCACCGATTCTTTAATCTCGAAACGCAGTCCCCCCTCGAAACGCTCGCACTTCCAATCCTCGTCTAGATTATTCTGGAAAAAGCGAAAATACTTGGCAAGCGATTCAAACCTTGCCGCGTATTCTCCCACAGTTAAATCTCTCTGCTGAAGTCGCAAAAATTCTTTCTCCTTCTCAGCTCGCGCACTTTGTGGAAAATACTTGTTCAAGAACCTGCTTCGGAATACTTCCCAAGTAATCACCTGATTCTCTGCTTCCAGTAGCTGTTGGGTGCCTTTCCACCAATACTCAGCATCACCAACCAACAGAAATGTAGCAAAAGATACCTTCACTCCCTCTGGACTGTGTATGAGTGCGAAGATCTTCTCTAGCTCTTGAATCCATAAATCAGCTTTGACAGGATCTACGTCTCCATGGAATTGTGATGGCTCCTGACGTCTAAAAGCAGTTAGATTTTTGCCTTCAGCTGCCTGTTCAGCTCGAGCCTGCTCCTGTTGGTTCTGGGCAGCCATTGTAGCAGTCTGATGTGCGATAGCAGCTGCCACGTGTTCCATAGCCTGTGCTGCATAGTCCACTCCTTCCTCATAATTCTCATTCATGTCACCACGACCGCCAACACGACCTCCTCTACAGCCTCTTCCACGGCCGCGTCCACGTCCTCGTCCACGTCCACCTTCTGGTACTGGTTCCATAAATGACCTGTCCAGACAAAATCAGTTAGACCACAACCAGAAAATGAAACGCGTAATTATGTGTTAACATACATTACTTCTAAGAAGTAATTCAAACAAGTCCTTATCAGAGAACACACAACATCAACACAATAGACCTATTCCCCAACATTCCCGAAAGACTCGACCAGCTCTGATACCACTAATGTAACACCCCCCTTGGGCATTACTTTGTAACACGTGCGGATAAATCAAAACATTAATTCGCTGGTTGCTTTCGGAAAATAATATTTTCTTAAGTTATAATCTTGTTGCAAAATGGTGATACAAATTTTTCCTTATCTTTTCTTTTTCGACAACCACATCAACAACGTAAATATAACCGTATAGGAGTAAATATGTATATAACATCTTACAACTATATTGCGTCATACTGTTTTCACACCTAGACCTTTATAAGTATAGGTCCCCTTATTGAAAATCAACAACATACTAGAAACAAAACCTAAGCTGGTCACACCTAACTACAGACATAACGGTAGTAAGTAAACGTCGGCATACTCCGAGCTAAGCAAATTTCTTCGGATAGTCTTCACATCCCTTGAGTGGTTCATCTGGACTCAGATATAACACAAGTAGAGAAAACAACAATAAAACATGCAAGAGTGAGATTCCAATAACTGGATTTAACACGACAACTACATGCATGACACAACAGACACATATACATTCATGCAGTTCCATAAGTAAACAAGTACACTATCACTGGGTTTCATACCCGATCACAGTCTGTTGGAAAACAATGCATGAACACTTCAACTTTCAACGTCTAACTTTTCACTTAGTCTCCGGAGATCCCAACACCAACTAAATGAGTTGATCACACTCAATTGCCAGGTATATTAGGCACAACGTAGCCCGAATGTATCAGACATAGGACGTAACAACAACGTAGCCCGAATACCCTACCATTAAGGTACCAGACATAGAACAACAACGTAGCCCGTATACCCTATCATCAAGGTATCAGACATAGAACAACAACGTAGCCCGAATACCCTATCATTAAGGTATTAGACATAGGACGTGGGCACGTCTGCCAATGCATGCAGATAAAACATTTTGTTCTCATTCTTTTCTTTGTGTTCATTCTTCTTTTGCCGAAGCTCAAAATGGCTTACGACCATTCATAAATTTCAACGTTTTAGACTTTTTATCGTTAACACAGGACACGAAGTCCGAGTGCTCAATCACAAAACCTTAGACCTTGCAATCAGTCATGGGTTCGTGGTAATAAAAACAATATTCTCCATTAACAACGTTCGTCACAACGTGCAACAACGGTACAACGTGCAACTACGTAACACGGATCAAAGATCTTCGTGCTTATAATTAAGAACACCAGTATCACGACGTCTCAGATACTAGGTTTACGTTAACACTGTTTTCGTTCGGTGAAACACAAAATCAAAACAAAACTTCCGAAACTTATCCAAGTTATCAGAAATGACCCGTTGTATAAAACTAGTTTACAGAAAATACGTTTAAGTTGGAAATTCATTTTACAAAATCATCAAAATCACTTTAAACTCATTTTCTTCTGAAAATCTTTTTCCTAGACACTCTACTCTTTTAGAAAGACCCATGTGTGAATGATTACTGCTGTTTTTAAGAAACGTTTTCTAAACATCAATATTTTCCATTAAACATTTAATATAAATTTAAGCTTCTTAAAGCTTTTATCTGGTTAATTGATTGTGCACTGACCAATGTCAGGCTTCTCAAATCTCAAACAAACATTTCATAACAATATTCCCAGGCAGATCATGCATCACAACATTATTATATAACTGCAATTAAACACTTAATCCTCAAATAAATAAACATGGATATAAATATCACAACTTAAAACCAGTCAATCAAAACACCACAACCACAGATAAATATATAGACCAACCACAGATAGCACATAGCCATCGGATAAATCCCTCAGGCAATCCCCTCTTACCTCTTGAAGATTCAAGCTTTCGATTAAACTTTGACACGAATCCGGAAACGGCGACACACGTACAAGGCACATGTCTTTATCCTTCAACATTCACAACTCAACCAATCAAAATCAAACAAATACAATCACCTAAACCCTAAGGATAGGTCACGGCCTTGTGTAGGTTTTGTGACTAAAAATTTCCTAAAATTGTTTAAGCCTTTGGATTAATGATCCTTAAATACTTAAGACAATAGATTAGTTGTTAATCAACAAAGAATGAATTAAAATCTTCCAAGTTCCTCAAAGGATGACTTCGGCCAAAGCATGAAAATAGAGCAAGAAATTTTGGTTTGATACAAGAACTTGGATTCAACATCAATACATATTAGAAAGATGAGATATATGGTCACTTTCTAAAAATTGAACAAAAGTTCCTCCACCCACTTTTCATAGAATTCGGTTTTGACAAATTAAATGGGGAGGAAAGCTTTGTTTGCAACAAACTCTTGGATTATGATAGTAGAGATGATAATAGGAACATAGAAATTGGTTTCACATTTTTAGGATTTTTCTATGATTTACTATGAATTTTCAAAGTTTCTAGATCTAGAAATTGAAAATCATGAACAAGGCTTTAAAACATGAAAACAATTGAAGAACATGATGATAATTAAGTGAGGAGAGCATGGTATACCTCTTGGAAATGAAAAAGGAGCAAGGAATCACCAAGTTGTTTCACAAAATAAGCTTATGGAAACTTAGAGTTTTTTGTAAAAATGGAGGAAAGCTTCATGATGAAGATGATGAATGCCTTAAATAGAAGTGAAAATGGGCCTCTTGGCTGCCTAGGGTCGTGGCCTCTTAGGGGAAAAAGGGTCCATGGCATAAAAATTTAAGGACAAAGGTGTAATTTCACTTAAGGCAATTTTGTGATTAAATGGCAACTTAAGGACAAAATGGTAAATTCCCCTCAAAAGCCATCATTACTAAGGTGAGTCACCCATATGACTCACCCCTTGTGAGTCATCACTTGTCTCCATCCATTGAATGTCGGATTTTTGTCTCTGCACGTCCGTTTTCGGCTCCGTCGATTACCCGATTAGGGTTTCCGTCTGATTTTCGATCGAAAATTCTCAAATTAACCAAACTCGTTGGAAATATGTTTTAAACATAATCCATTTCGTTCACGAGTCAAAATTAGGTTTTCTGATCATTAAAATCTTACTGTCAGTGAAATTACCGACTGTTTTCTGTCTGAACTTTTACCAAAATTCATCCGACTGAACATAATATTTAATTTCTGATCAGATATTTGGAAAGTAGAATTCCTCACGGACAAAATATAAAAAATCTAAAAATTCAGTTTTGGATCAAATTAGGGTTTTCTGCCGGTATAAAATTATACTGTCAGTAAAAACGCAGACCGGTTTCCGTCTGAGTTTTAAACCCAAAATTTCACCGTATACTTATAAAAATAAGTATGACATGAAAATGACTTTGGTTTTCCCAAAATCATTTTCTAAGTTTCAGATAAAAATATAAACGTATTTATATAATTTCCGAAATTAGAAAGTAGTGAAAAGTCGGGGTGTTACAGACTACCCCTCTTAAAAAAATTTCGTCCTCGAAATTCCGTGACACGAAGACATAGACTAACTCAAAGATTTCACACAATAGAATGCGTTGAATCCGAAGTAAAAGTATAGTTAAAAGATTACCGTCGTAGTTTGCAGTCTCAGTTCCCCACACATTATAAATTCTACCCGTAGTCGTCGGTTTATTAATGCTGGTGTTATTGGCAGGAGGTCCACGCCTTGGAGCATTGCAATCCCTCGCTAGATGTCCAACTTGATCACAATTAAAGCACTTCATTCCCTTCACTGGGCATTTATCAGCCATATGATTTTGGTCTCCGCATTTGTAACACCTCCTAACTTGACCTCGGTTTTGGCTCTGTTGACCTCCACTTCCTGACTCAGAATTATTGGGACGATGCTGTTGCTGATTCTGGTTATTTCCTGGTGGTCGGAAATAAGGTTCATTCTGCATTTGTTTTTCTTTTTGGTTCTGGAATTGACCCTTCGACCTAGTCGGTCCTCCTACAGTTCCTCTGTTGTCTCTTTCTTTCCTCATCAGCTCTATTTTTCTACACTTCTCGACCAAGGCTTGGAAATTCCGGATTTCTAATGGTAGCACCGATTCTTTAATCTCGAAACGCAGTCCCCCCTCGAAACGCTCGCACTTCCAATCCTCGTCTAGATTATTCTGGAAAAAGCGAAAATACTTGGCAAGCGATTCAAACCTTGCCGCGTATTCTCCCACAGTTAAATCTCTCTGCTGAAGTCGCAAAAATTCTTTCTCCTTCTCAGCTCGCGCACTTTGTGGAAAATACTTGTTCAAGAACCTGCTTCGGAATACTTCCCAAGTAATCACCTGATTCTCTGCTTCCAGTAGCTGTTGGGTGCCTTTCCACCAATACTCAGCATCACCAACCAACAGAAATGTAGCAAAAGATACCTTCACTCCCTCTGGACTGTGTATGAGTGCGAAGATCTTCTCTAGCTCTTGAATCCATAAATCAGCTTTGACAGGATCTACGTCTCCATGGAATTGTGATGGCTCCTGACGTCTAAAAGCAGTTAGATTTTTGCCTTCAGCTGCCTGTTCAGCTCGAGCCTGCTCCTGTTGGTTCTGGGCAGCCATTGTAGCAGTCTGATGTGCGATAGCAGCTGCCACGTGTTCCATAGCCTGTGCTGCATAGTCCACTCCTTCCTCATAATTCTCATTCATGTCACCACGACCGCCAACACGACCTCCTCTACAGCCTCTTCCACGGCCGCGTCCACGTCCTCGTCCACGTCCACCTTCTGGTACTGGTTCCATAAATGACCTGTCCAGACAAAATCAGTTAGACCACAACCAGAAAATGAAACGCGTAATTATGTGTTAACATACATTACTTCTAAGAAGTAATTCAAACAAGTCCTTATCAGAGAACACACAACATCAACACAATAGACCTATTCCCCAACATTCCCGAAAGACTCGACCAGCTCTGATACCACTAATGTAACACCCCCCTTGGGCATTACTTTGTAACACGTGCGGATAAATCAAAACATTAATTCGCTGGTTGCTTTCGGAAAATAATATTTTCTTAAGTTATAATCTTGTTGCAAAATGGTGATACAAATTTTTCCTTATCTTTTCTTTTTCGACAACCACATCAACAACGTAAATATAACCGTATAGGAGTAAATATGTATATAACATCTTACAACTATATTGCGTCATACTGTTTTCACACCTAGACCTTTATAAGTATAGGTCCCCTTATTGAAAATCAACAACATACTAGAAACAAAACCTAAGCTGGTCACACCTAACTACAGACATAACGGTAGTAAGTAAACGTCGGCATACTCCGAGCTAAGCAAATTTCTTCGGATAGTCTTCACATCCCTTGAGTGGTTCATCTGGACTCAGATATAACACAAGTAGAGAAAACAACAATAAAACATGCAAGAGTGAGATTCCAATAACTGGATTTAACACGACAACTACATGCATGACACAACAGACACATATACATTCATGCAGTTCCATAAGTAAACAAGTACACTATCACTGGGTTTCATACCCGATCACAGTCTGTTGGAAAACAATGCATGAACACTTCAACTTTCAACGTCTAACTTTTCACTTAGTCTCCGGAGATCCCAACACCAACTAAATGAGTTGATCACACTCAATTGCCAGGTATATTAGGCACAACGTAGCCCGAATGTATCAGACATAGGACGTAACAACAACGTAGCCCGAATACCCTACCATTAAGGTACCAGACATAGAACAACAACGTAGCCCGTATACCCTATCATCAAGGTATCAGACATAGAACAACAACGTAGCCCGAATACCCTATCATTAAGGTATTAGACATAGGACGTGGGCACGTCTGCCAATGCATGCAGATAAAACATTTTGTTCTCATTCTTTTCTTTGTGTTCATTCTTCTTTTGCCGAAGCTCAAAATGGCTTACGACCATTCATAAATTTCAACGTTTTAGACTTTTTATCGTTAACACAGGACACGAAGTCCGAGTGCTCAATCACAAAACCTTAGACCTTGCAATCAGTCATGGGTTCGTGGTAATAAAAACAATATTCTCCATTAACAACGTTCGTCACAACGTGCAACAACGGTACAACGTGCAACTACGTAACACGGATCAAAGATCTTCGTGCTTATAATTAAGAACACCAGTATCACGACGTCTCAGATACTAGGTTTACGTTAACACTGTTTTCGTTCGGTGAAACACAAAATCAAAACAAAACTTCCGAAACTTATCCAAGTTATCAGAAATGACCCGTTGTATAAAACTAGTTTACAGAAAATACGTTTAAGTTGGAAATTCATTTTACAAAATCATCAAAATCACTTTAAACTCATTTTCTTCTGAAAATCTTTTTCCTAGACACTCTACTCTTTTAGAAAGACCCATGTGTGAATGATTACTGCTGTTTTTAAGAAACGTTTTCTAAACATCAATATTTTCCATTAAACATTTAATATAAATTTAAGCTTCTTAAAGCTTTTATCTGGTTAATTGATTGTGCACTGACCAATGTCAGGCTTCTCAAATCTCAAACAAACATTTCATAACAATATTCCCAGGCAGATCATGCATCACAACATTATTATATAACTGCAATTAAACACTTAATCCTCAAATAAATAAACATGGATATAAATATCACAACTTAAAACCAGTCAATCAAAACACCACAACCACAGATAAATATATAGACCAACCACAGATAGCACATAGCCATCGGATAAATCCCTCAGGCAATCCCCTCTTACCTCTTGAAGATTCAAGCTTTCGATTAAACTTTGACACGAATCCGGAAACGGCGACACACGTACAAGGCACATGTCTTTATCCTTCAACATTCACAACTCAACCAATCAAAATCAAACAAATACAATCACCTAAACCCTAAGGATAGGTCACGGCCTTGTGTAGGTTTTGTGACTAAAAATTTCCTAAAATTGTTTAAGCCTTTGGATTAATGATCCTTAAATACTTAAGACAATAGATTAGTTGTTAATCAACAAAGAATGAATTAAAATCTTCCAAGTTCCTCAAAGGATGACTTCGGCCAAAGCATGAAAATAGAGCAAGAAATTTTGGTTTGATACAAGAACTTGGATTCAACATCAATACATATTAGAAAGATGAGATATATGGTCACTTTCTAAAAATTGAACAAAAGTTCCTCCACCCACTTTTCATAGAATTCGGTTTTGACAAATTAAATGGGGAGGAAAGCTTTGTTTGCAACAAACTCTTGGATTATGATAGTAGAGATGATAATAGGAACATAGAAATTGGTTTCACATTTTTAGGATTTTTCTATGATTTACTATGAATTTTCAAAGTTTCTAGATCTAGAAATTGAAAATCATGAACAAGGCTTTAAAACATGAAAACAATTGAAGAACATGATGATAATTAAGTGAGGAGAGCATGGTATACCTCTTGGAAATGAAAAAGGAGCAAGGAATCACCAAGTTGTTTCACAAAATAAGCTTATGGAAACTTAGAGTTTTTTGTAAAAATGGAGGAAAGCTTCATGATGAAGATGATGAATGCCTTAAATAGAAGTGAAAATGGGCCTCTTGGCTGCCTAGGGTCGTGGCCTCTTAGGGGAAAAAGGGTCCATGGCATAAAAATTTAAGGACAAAGGTGTAATTTCACTTAAGGCAATTTTGTGATTAAATGGCAACTTAAGGACAAAATGGTAAATTCCCCTCAAAAGCCATCATTACTAAGGTGAGTCACCCATATGACTCACCCCTTGTGAGTCATCACTTGTCTCCATCCATTGAATGTCGGATTTTTGTCTCTGCACGTCCGTTTTCGGCTCCGTCGATTACCCGATTAGGGTTTCCGTCTGATTTTCGATCGAAAATTCTCAAATTAACCAAACTCGTTGGAAATATGTTTTAAACATAATCCATTTCGTTCACGAGTCAAAATTAGGTTTTCTGATCATTAAAATCTTACTGTCAGTGAAATTACCGACTGTTTAGATCTTTACTCGAAAAGAAATCGTCAAAAATCAAAATCCTCCCTACAGAACCTTATCCCCAGCGGCAAATTCGTAATTCAAAAACCTTTCCCAAAATCCCCAATTTAACCCCATCTTCTCAATCTTCTCCCACAAGCTGATGAAAAAACCCACCAAAATTTTCAAATCACCCGCCCCCATTTTCATCCATTTCAAAAAACCTTCATTTCTCTACCCTCTTTATTTAAACCCTTCAACCTTCTCCCTCCCTCCATCAAATCAAAACAATCACCCCCAACACCATCGTTATCATCCTCTTCCTCAATCAAAACCAAAATTTCCCTTCTAAACAAAAATGCCTTCAATCCCAGAAGAGCCACTTCTAGCTCCAAACCCAGATCGTTTCTGCATGTTCCCAATCCAATACCCACAGATCTGGGAAATGTACAAGAAAGCCGAAGCCTCTTTCTGGACGGCGGAGGAAGTCGACCTGTCTCAGGACCTCCGCCACTGGGACTCCCTCACCGACGGCGAACGCCACTTCGTCACTCACGTCCTCGCCTTCTTCGCCGCCTCCGACGGCATCGTTTTGGAAAACCTCGCCGGGAGGTTCATGAAGGAAATCCAAGTCGCCGAGGCGCGCGCCTTCTACGGCTTCCAGATCGCCATCGAGAACATCCACTCCGAGATGTACAGCCTCCTCCTCGAAACCTACATCAAAGACCCCGCCGACAAGAATCGCTTGTTCCACGCCATCGACACCGTTCCCTGCGTTAAGAAAAAAGCCGAGTGGGCCCTACGTTGGATCGACGGTTCCGAAACCTTCGCTGAGCGACTCCTCGCCTTCGCTTGCGTCGAAGGGATTTTCTTCTCTGGAAGCTTCTGCGCGATATTTTGGCTTAAGAAGCGCGGGTTGATGCCCGGGCTTACCTTCTCCAACGAGTTGATCTCGCGAGATGAAGGGTTGCACTGCGATTTCGCGTGCTTGTTGTATTCCCTGTTGAGGAAGAAGCTCCCCGAGGAGCGCGTGAAGGGGATCGTCCGTGACGCGGTGGAGATCGAGAGGGAGTTTGTGTGCGACGCGCTTCCCTGTGCGCTGGTGGGGATGAATGGGGATCTGATGAGTCAGTATATCGAGTTTGTGGCGGATAGGTTGTTGGGTGCGCTTGGGTGTGGGAAGGTGTATGATGTGCGGAACCCGTTTGATTGGATGGAGCTGATTTCGCTTCAGGGGAAAACCAACTTCTTCGAGAAGCGCGTTGGGGAGTATCAGAAGGCTTCTGTTATGAATAGCTTGAACGGCGATGGTGGTGCTCACGTGTTCAAGATGGATGAAGACTTTTAGTTTATACCTTTTATTTTATGACCCTGCCTGTACTTTTTTATTGTCTATTTTTTTTTTTCCTGTTACAAAAGTTAGGCTCATGTGTTTCTTTATCTGTTGGTTTATGTACTCTCTGTTTTTATTTCTCGTTGAGAAATAATATAAAGTATAAATTAATCTCATCATGAATATTTCAAGGCCTATATACCTTTTGCAGTTTCAACCAACTTCTTGTAATCCCCAATTCAATTTGCTTCAATAAGCACTACTCAATCTTGATTTGAACTCACCGTTTGAAAGAATTGAATTGACATATTTTACTTTTATGTTATTTGCACATACACAGAGCCACTGGAAATCAACTGGTTCACTCAACTTTTTCTGAACAATTGAGCTTGTGAACACACCCTCACACACTTGAAATTGTCATAATTCTTTGTTGTTTTGAAATTTCATTGTTTACTTGTGATAACTGCACTTGATGTTTCAGATTTGTTTCATTTTTAAATTAATAGAAACAGTATCTTTTGTTTGTTACTTGATGCAGACAGAAGTATGAATAATTTTTGGTACAAGCACAACTGTTTATTTGTAAATAAGCCAATCTTGTACTTGATTTTTTTTTTTTTTTTTTTATAACAGAGGGCCAAGCTCTAGCTATTTGGTGTTAACAGAAATAATTAACCCTTCATATCCTTTTATGCTTTGAACATGCAAGTTCTATTCTGCTGGATTTTGTAGGAGCTTAAAGGGGCAAAAAATTAAAATTTACATAAAAATTAACTCTAAGAGACATGCAACAACATATACTTTAAACTGTGCCTTCAGATCTTCTAGAGTTCTAGTTTCATATTATCTTTCTTACATCAAGAAACACTCTTTGTTGTTTGATGGAGAAATGCCAATGCCATCTGCCCTTTCTTGTCAATAAAATTGCTGACTGTTGTCTGTGCTTGAAAATTTGTTGAGTCAGTCTGGCTGATGAAAGAAGCTTTAGGATGTTACACTCTGCATTTTAGCATAGTATGCCTTGTAAATTGATCAGTTTTCAGGCTTGAGTGTTTCATATAAATTAGGCTCAATATTAGCTTGACTTGATCTTTTGGCCCACCTAACAAGTGAGAATGAACTGCACAAAGCATTTTATTCCTCATTTTGCCACCTACGGTCAAGACTTCTATAGAGCATTTTTTTCCTATCCACTTTGCATCTTACCATGCTTCTTTCTTGAACTTTGCAGCTTACTATTACTCTTAGAAAAGAGGACAATGATCCAGAAAAGATTCAACATAATGAGTATTTCTATGCTGGGGGATTGGTTGAATATGTGAAATGGCTTAACACGGATAAGGTCTTCTTTTACTTTTACCTTTGTGCTTGTAGTGCACGCATGGTTAATGTCATCCATTTTAAGTTGTTTTCTTTTCTTTCTTCCATTGTTGTTTTGGATATCTTATCCTTCTTCATTCTACTTTATTCAATTAAGAAAGAAATATCTGTTGTATATATTTGGATGTGATGTCTTCATTAGCTTGCGAAGCGATTATTGATTAAGGACTTTCTGTTACAGAAAGCTCTTCATGATGTTCTGAGTTTAAGAAAAGAAATAGATGGAATCACAATTGATATAGCTTTTCAATGGTAAGCCACCCCTAGTTGTCCTCACTCCTGCATTTCTTTCATGCTCTGTTAGCTGGATACATTTCATCAAGTGTCCCAATTTGATTGTCTAATTTGTCTTTTATGGGTATGAGCAAGGATTAAGTTGTGAAGTTATTTATATATTATAAATATTAAAGTCCCAAATGGACTTTTTTTATTGAAAAGAAGTTTGCTCCTAATGGGCAATTTGATCATATAATTTCTGTAACATGGTCGACAACTATTCATGTTTTACTTTGATTTTCTTGAGGAATCTTGTTCTTTTCATGATATAGGATTAGGATCCTGGAATTTATGTCATGATGCTAGGTTTAAATGGTTTGACATGTTTGATGAAAAATTGAAAACCAAACTTATGGAAGCACAAGGGCTTATAAGCATATCCACCTTTTGCTATATCTTCTGAAGGGACATAATTTGTGCCTTTGGAATTCAATGTTCTTCCCTTTTTCTTCTTTCCAGCTGTCTTTCCACTATCAATTTTAATCTCTACCTTATCCATGATAAATATATATAAATTATTTTCAACCAGTTGTGATATAGGGTCAATCTTAGGTTTCAAGATGGACGGTCAGTCAGCTTCAATACCTTGTTGAAAAACAAGAATTGTTGGAAGAGAAAGGGAATACAGAGAATATGCAAGACATGGAAAACACAATACTTCACTAGTTACTCAGAATGGTTCAATACATAAGTTGACCTTATGACTATTTATACTAATCCTGCTATTATATAATGACCTTTATACCCTTTACTTTGGGTGCACCACAATTGACTAATTACTTAAAACACCAAACCACTTATTAGTTATTACTTGTCTGCATTCTTAACACAACCCAAACTTCTGTGCATGTTCTGTTAAATGTGGTAATTCGAAAAATAGTGAAAGCCTCCCTTGTCTGAAATAATTGTTGCAAAGTATCTTCTGTTCTTTGCAGGATAAGGATATTACTTTAAGTGGTGAGCATGTGAGAGAGGGTCTAACATGTGTCGTCACAGTCAAGGTCCCAAATCCAGAGTTTGAAGGACAAACAAAGGTACTTCCTACTTTTTCTTGGTAAAATGTACTTCCTACTTCATATTAGTTTAATGGAGTGCTTATATTCTTACAACTTAGATTACTCCAGAATAATGAATTTCACAGTCCATTTTCTTCCCCTGGATTTCAGGGCACTCCTTTAAGTTTTTTCTTACTGTTCTTTTTGTTGCTAAAAGACAAGGTTGGGAAATCCAGAGGTGCGGAAAGTGGTTGATCAATCTACTCAAGAGTATCTTACTGAGTATTTGGAGCTGCATCCAGATGTTCCTCATTTAGTACTTTCTAAAGCTCTTAATGCTTTCAAGGTAGTCATCTCTTTTTCAAATTTAATCAAGTCTGTTATCCAGACCCAATTGCTCATGGTAGGAATATTATTAGGCTTTTTTTAGTTTTATTTTCTTGTACATTTTAACTGGAAAACTTCCCTCTTCTGAATTTATTGTCTAATTAGGCAGCACTAGCAGCAAAAAATTATGAAAACTTATGAAATAATACACCAAAAATAGTAGAGCTTAATTAGGCTACTATCTCCTTTAATCTTTATTACAGCGTTCTAGTTATGAAAACTTATGATACAAAAAATTACTAGTTATACAGGATTATCATATGACTAACTTGTGTCGAATGGTGCAGTTTTCGTACATTTTTTTATCTTTATTTTCAAGTGCAATTGTTGAGCTAAAAATTTGAGGTTTGATATGAGAATAAAACTACAGTGAATGTATCTCGGGTCCCAGTTATCGAACCCTTTTATGATTTTGAAGTTAACTATGGAAATCAAAATAACGAGTAAATACGAAATTGTAAAATAGTATCAACTTGATACTTAAAATTATTGAAATTTTAAAAACGTCCCTGAATGATAAATTAATATCAATTTAGTCCATTCTTTTACTCACTTAATATCAATTAAGTCTCTGATACTACAAATTTAATATCAACTTAGTCCATATGATTTTTAACGGAAGGATTAAGTTGATCACCATTTTATAATTTTAGGGACTAATTTGGAATTTCGATCGTTTTAGGGATCAGGTTGATACCACTTCACACTTTTAGGGACCAAATTGGGTGTTTACGCTCAAAATTTGGTTGGTCTCACAATTTTACCAGTGGGATATCCGGTGAAAGACAATTTTTTTTTCTTCTAAATATTTTGTTTACAAAAATAAATTCTGGTATTTATTTAGTCTATATTTTATAATTTTTATTTGTTTTTGAGAGGGCAAATGGTAAATTAGTAATCTTAAATCAGTTGAAAGTGGGAACAATAACATAAAGCAGAGTGAGAGTGATTAAGCAGCGTGAAACCAAGCCAAAGTAAACCCTAGAGAGAGAGAGAGAAGCATGAGAGGAACATTGCTGAGGAATGCGTCACTCTACACTCGGAACCTTCTCCTTCGCTCTCATTCAACCCCACTCGCCGCTTCAACTCGATCCTCACTCACCTTCTTCTCCTCCTCCTCCTCAGGGAACAACAACCAACCCAATCCCAATCCTGTTCCCGACACCACCAACTTGCCGCAACCCGTGAACAAGGATGTCGCTCTCGATGTCGAGGATGTCGACAACAAAGGTAATCCCTACTCAATTCTTCATTTTTCTTTTATTTATATTATTAGGTGAGACGGAATTTGGATCTTAGGGAGGAAAATCCGAAAGATCCAATACTCACAAGCAGAGAAATCAATGAGTTGAATGATTTCTGATGCAAAATGAGTAAATAAATGCTGAGATAATATTCTGAGTTTTAGAGAGAAGAAGTGTTTGTTTGAAATGATGATTGCTTCTTTCATTCAAGCTGCAGCATGCTAAATAGCAGCTGATCGTTACACACACTCAAGAGAGAGGAAATCATAACAAACTTCCCCAATACAAGGACACTTCAGCAGTACATTTGCTGACTCAAATACTTCTAGAACATTCCTAACAGAAGATAAAAAACAAGCACATGGCAAGGAAAATAAACATATAATAGAAATGAAACATAGGATAAACTTGGAATTAATATTACAGCATAATAATGCTGTAACATTAGGTTTTTGGGTCTCAAATTTTAGCTTCATGATGAATTAATCTATGTTGGGTGAGAAAAGTCAACAAGTTAATAAACTCAATGTTCTAGAAATGAGTATGTTGCATTGGATGAGTGGACATGTTAGTATTAGGAATGAATGCGTTAGAGAAAATGTTGAGGTAACACCTATGGTAGAAAAGATGGTACAATCTCACCTTAGTCCGGTAACCAGAGGTAGAAGAAAACCAAGAAAAATTATAGGCAGAACTATTAAGAAGGTTTTAGATGTGAATGGTTTATCTATAGACCTGATTTATGATTGGACATTATAGAGTGTGTTATTTGTTCCATGTAGTTGGCCTCACCTAGTGGAAAATGACTTGGTTGTTGGTGCTGCTTTGTTGTTGATGAATTGATCTATGAAAATGAATTTGTTTATATTGTGCAATGTATGTGCAAGCCCATGTTTTACCAATAAGGGAGGGGTGCGGTGGTAAGCAAGCTTCATTCCCTGAGAGAAGACTAAAGTTCAAACCTTGGAGAAGACAATTGTTATGAGGGCCTCTTAGCTAGTCTCATAGCAATGCCTGATACTCCTAGACTCCTCGTAAAGACCAAAAAATAGTTCCATTTTTTTTAAATTTTTTTTTTGAACTGCTTACATTTGAAACTGTGTGAAATGTTTATGCTTTTCGTTCAATCTGTTCATGATTTTTTTATTGTTGCTTTTCTAGAGTTGAAAAGGCGGATCGATAGTTACTTCAAGGGTGACGAGCAAGCACTTCCCTCCATCCTCGAGGCGATTTTGCAGAGGCAGTTAACTGGGAAGCATGAGGAAACGGATGATGAGTTAATGGATGACCTCCGCATGGAGCCGATTGATGATGTGGATGACAGGGAGTTCGAATCAGATTTCGAGGAGTTACATGATACTGACGAAGAGATTGATGATTTGTATAATGCTCGGGAAGTGGTCATGAAGAGAATGGCCCAGGATGAGTACTTCAACATGGATGAAAAGAAGTGGGATGAAATTGTACAGGATGGAGTTAATCATGGTTTTCTTAAGGATACAAAGGAGTGTGAGGAGATTCTCGAGGATATGCTCAGATGGGACAAACTCCTCCCAGGTACAACATTTTTCGTTGTACAATTACTATTTGAAATTGGTTCCGGTAATTGTGAAAACTAAAGTACTAAGGAACATCATGTTTCCTTGGTTTGGCATCCATCTCTAGTTGACATGTTAAAATTTTGTGATGTCACTATTATTTGATTATCATTGATTATTGATATCCTGTAATGTTGTAAATAGGAATTATAGTGTTACAGGAGAATATAAGGGAGTGTATTGTGTACATGTAATCCAGGGTTGTTGTAAATGGACATTCTTTAAAGAAATTTCACATCTATAACTTGACTATTACTCTGTTTAATCTGATTGTAGATGCTAAATCTTATTCTGGCTTGTGCTTGACATTTATTGCATGTTCTTGTAGAAACTTGCAAACCATGAATTTTGTCTGCCTTTGATATGATTGTCTGTGCATGCTTAAATTGAAATATAGTCATCAATTTCAACTTAGTATTTTGAGTAATTTTGTGTAATTCTTCTGATTTTCTTTGGTGCAATATCTTACCTAGATGAGATAAAAAAGAAGGTGGAAATTAAATTTAATGAGCTAGAGGACATGTGCGAAAGAGGGGAGCTTGAACCTGAAGAAGCTTATGAACAGTTTAAGAAGTTTGAGGACGAGATGGTCATGGAATACATGAAGATAATGGAAACAGAGGAGGTCCCAAAGTTTGATGATGCTGCTGTATCAGACAAGAAAAAGGATATAGATGACCCACCTGGTGAAGGTCCAATTCTCCGGTGGCAAACTCGGATAGTCTTTGCTCCTGGTGGTGATGCTTGGCATCCGAAAAACCGGAAAGTGAAACTATCTGTTACTGTGAAGGAGCTTGGACTTTCAAAATACCAATTTCGCCGGCTCAGAGAATTGGTCGGAAAACGGTATCATCCTGGGAGAGATGAGCTTACAATAACTAGTGAGAGGTAAAGTGCTACAAGTATAAATACTATTCAATTTCATCACGTTTGGGTCTCTAGGCCTTACCGAAAAACCTGGAAGCGACCACTTTTTTTTTTTTTTTTTGTTTAAAATGTTTTCCATATTTTGAAGGTTTGAACATCGAGAAGAAAATAGAAAGGACTCCTTAAGGACTCTTCTATCTCTCATTGAGGAGGCTGGAAAAGCTAACAAATTGGTAGATGATGCCCGGGCTTCATATGTGAAGGAGAGGCTCCGAGCTAATCCAGTTTTCATGGAGAGGCTGCATGCCAAGTCCAAGAGATTGCGGGAACTTAATCAGGTGCCTGCTTGAGGTTTCCAGATCTGATGTATGAATTTCGGAACATTCACCTGCCTTAATATGTTATTGCTCCCATATTTTTGGAACATATCTTTCATATCAAGTGATAGGCATCCCGGATAATTTTTACCTTTTGCAGATGTTGCTACTTAACTTTTTTATATGCTTCAAATAGGTTATTAATTTTTCACCAATAATATCATTTAATGTATATAACTGATGGTCACTGGTTACTGAAGATTAAAGGATTAGTAATCCTTGAGCACTTGCTTGGTTGATCAGTTTTTATCTTCCGTCTTGGTCTTGTTCGGTGAAGCATGTTTATAGGGAAGTTAACAGGGCAGCTGATGCTTTAGCCAACCTTGGTCATGGGGGGCCTTTTTCTTGTTCTTTTCTTGGTAGTATCCAGGATGTTCCTATGGATATTAGGCGTATCTTATGATGATAATAAATTCATCAGCAAATTAAAATCAACATGATAAACAGAAAAACATCTCTACAGAAATAACTGTGTCAATATCAGTTTGACAGATAAAAACATAGTGAATTTGTTATATCAGAGCTACAAATCTATATTATATACAATGAACAGTAACACTTGGAGTAAGTTTGTGTACGTGTCAATCTCTTACAAATCTCTACAAATTAACAGATTCAAAAATGAGCCATTAATAGCAATCTACCACAAATGACTGAGACAATTGTATTGGTGGCATTGTTGTAAATTATTAACTCACACAAGCCCTTTTTATTTCGGGTACATTATGGACGGCAGCTTCAAACCCTTTTCAAATTTCAAATTTCAAATCTCAGTTTCCATCTTCTTTTCCCTTTCTCTTTCTCCTTCTCAATTGTATTTTCTCATTGTCATTCATTTTTCATTCCGTCACGATCGCAAATGTCCTCCTTCTCCAACGCTCTTACGCTCACATACACAGAGATGAGAACTTGAAGAGCGAGAGAGACGATGAAGATGACTCTGTCTTCAGAGACCATGAACATCGTCGATTTGAAAATCGATTTTCATCTCTTCACCGGCGAGAATGGAAAGAGGAAGCTGAAGATCGACGCCTGGTTCGGTTACCCGCTGCCATCCGCACCACACTTAGCCACATCGAGGATCTCATAACGATCCATCAGGTTTCTGCCTCTGGTGGCTTCTCTGGTGCTTCGTGGTGGTGACGTTCTATTTTCACATTTGTTTTCATCTCCTTCAAGGCGAAGGTATGTCTGATTCACATTTATTTTCAAATCCTTCAAGGCAATGGCAAATATATTATCACTTTCTCTCTCTCCCGTCGTTCCCCATTTCTCTACCATCGCCTTCGATATCGGTATTCTCTCTATCTCACTCCCACTCATTTCTTTTTTGTTTTGTTGTTTCAGTTTCAAACTACAGCACCACCGTTTTGTCATATAGAGGGTTGCAAGGTTATTTCTTCTAGCACATCACATATTTGATGAAAGTCCTTACTGGTTTCAACCACTGAAAGTCATTAGTGGTTTGAACCCCTTGAAGGTCCTTAGTGGCACATCACATATTTTTTCTTTGGTAATGACCCGTGCAAGGAATAAATTTATATTCATCAATCATCACCTGTGTCAAGCATATGTGGTTTTTATTCCATTATTGCTTTGTGAATAATTTTTTCTTTATGATTGTTATCGTTTTTTTACTTTATTTATGATACAAAGTTCATTTTAAATTTCATTTAGCTGTGCAAAGATGTGTTTTGACAGAGGAAAATTTGATGACTCTATTTCCCATGGTAACTGAGTTTTCAATCACTTTTGTTCTTGAATAAATATATTCTTCATGGTTGTAGTTAGCTTTTATATATCCAAACTATTCCCCTTACGCTTTGTGTTTCACTATGTGCTATCAAGATGAGGGTTGTGAGTTTTCTTCTCTGTGTGGATATCAAAAGGGTGAGACTGAAGCATTCAAATCTAGCATCTCATGTAATTAAGCAACTACCATTTTTGTGTATATTATAGTTCATTTTGTAATTATTGTCACAAGCTGCCTGGATTAGTGTCACATTTTTCTGATATTGTAATTAGTGTCACATATATGATCAGTTGTCATATTGTAATTAGTGTCACATTTTTCCCTGATCAGTTGTCATGTTTATAGGAAAAGAAGAGAGCATTTGAAGAGCAAATCAATGCCATAAATGCTGAGATACAAGTGAAGAGCCACCATGCACTGGGTATATGTTACTTTCTCTACACAGTGCTCACTTTTATTTGCAGTGTTGGTACGACAATAAATATGAATTTGGATTATGGATTCTGCATAAAATTTGGTCATTCCATTTCCTGGGCGATGCAAACATAGTTGTGTGTGTGTGGTGTCTTCCATGTCTTGAGGTTGAGGCGTTCCATGTAGAAGCTTCAGTTACCTGTTTGCTTCACTTTTCTGCTTTCCTGTTTACCACTTTGCATGCAATCGTTGATCTTGATTAAACATAGCGTACATGCATCTATCTATATCTATATATGTTGATATTTGATTACCACTTTGTTTGGTGTCTTTCATGCCTCCATCTATATATTTTTTATAAGCAGTCCATCCTATATTTTGATTAAACGTAGCATGTTCTTATAGTGAAAATGCTTATTTCCAAGTTCCAACAGAGAGATGCCTTCAGAAAATGCAAGTGAGGTTTTAAAATCATTGGGAAGTATTTGATATCTAACTCCACATCCCTTTTAATTGCTTATAGTTCTGAATCTGCTATTTAAAGTTTCTAATTTTTGTTTTTTACCTTGAGTAGGAGAAAGGAGCAGTTGAGGGTGAAGCAAAAGATGTTGGATGAGAAGCATAGAGAAGCATTGAGTAAGATATTGGACATCAAATGTATCAAGCATATTGACTAAAAATAAAAAAGCTTTAATTTATTTATGTTTTTGTACAATGAAATTTTACATTTTGATATGCAGGAAGCTTTTGAGTATTTTGTAGAATTCGTGTTATTTTGTAGAATTCGTATTTTGCTATGTTGATTTTCTAGGCTGATATGCGATTGTAAGTGTTTTTTTTTTTTAATGCAGGTCTAATTTGTTAAACCAAGATCAGTGCAAATATTCACATGAAACTGTTACATGAATTTCTTTATATGGTAAATTTAGTGTTGTATGATATTCATGGAATAAAGGTTTTTGATAGTGAAACTTTTCTGTGAATGGCAATGATCTTTGTCTGTTAGGTTTGTTAGGAGAGTTACAATAAAGAGAGATCTTTCAAATGGTTATGACCATTTGGTTATGCTGGTCAGATGGCCAATACTTGTGGCTAACAAAGGTTAAGGATTCTTTGTGAAGAGGTTGTCTTCTCTGTTAAAATTCTGATGATATGAAAATGTTCTGGATTTAGAATTTGGTTTAATTTGGACGGTGATAATATGGACTGAAGGTGGATTTGCAGAAGGCTTTGAATTACCTTCTTTTTTGATTAGTGAAACCGGTGTACATTTGAGAAGGAACTGCCAAAGTTGTGATTCTAACGGATAAACAACAGTAGATTCTTTTGTGGAAGTAGTGTTAATGACTAATTAGCAACATTTAGTTACGATGGGTGTCAATTGGGAAGCTTATTTCTTATCACAGTGAAAGTAAATTAAAGCAAATAAAGGGCACATTGTGGTGGTTGGCATGAACGTGATTTAAGGGACAACATGCTGCAGTTTTTGTGGTTAATTGGTCTTGGAGGCTTTGATAAGTGGCAGCTGCAAAATAGGTTTTTGTTTGAGTTGGGGGTTGGTTATTCTTTTTGGATGGGTTTATGATGTAGTGAAAAAGGTTGTTGGGAGTTCTTTTGAACTGTGTTTTGGTTGTCTTGAGATAATGACTTGTGTAAACATAATACTTCCCTCCTTTTAGAGCAGTATTTCATTTACATTTGTTTTTTATCTTGGATTTTTTGTGTTTGGGTTTGAGTATATATTAAGGCTTATAAAAAAGAAAAAAATAACTTGGATGTTGATGTAGTCTTCACATTTGTGGTTGACTCCCATTTCAAGATATGTACCATGGATTGCCTGGTGGGAGAGGAAAAACGTCATGGCACCATTTATGGGTGTTTTGGTATTTCGTGCTGTGAGGGGTATTGTGCAAGTTGTTAAATGATTTGTGAAATTTGGTACCTTTGTTCTTTTTTGGGTAAAGATTTTCTTTATTGCTTTATTTTAAGAGGTTTGAATTTTTTTTATTGTAAATGAGGATAAGAACGTATATCATCCAACTACAAATGGTCAACTGCCAAAAGTAATAAGATTTCCGTCCCAATTAAATATTAACACATCATTAATAATTTGAGTGGAAAGTTATTTAATCATGATAATGACACATCATGATTTTTTATTGGTTGATAGTGTAAAAAAAACTTTATATTGATATTATATACCAAATAAACTCAAATTAATATATTTTTCGACATTAATATATTTTATAAAACAAAATTTAAAATTTTATAATGACTCTAGAGATGACACGTGACAAAATTTTTTTGTCCATGGTAGAATTAGAATTTGATATTGAAGATCTATCAGTGATTTATGAAAAAAAAATCTAACTGGAATAATAATTATTTTATAACATATTATATATTAGATAATAATAATAATATTAGTAAAAAATAATAACATAATATATAACCCAAAATACCAAATTATTTTTTATATAAAACATAACCCCGTGCATTGCACGGGTGTTGATACTAGTAATAAACAGATCAAAGAAAAGCATAGAAGAAACTCCACAGCAAAAGGCAGATCATATAGCATCAAAATTCAAAATCTAGATGGCTGAACCCTACGGAACAATTTTAGCACAAACAGGCATCTATACCTTGAAGTGCGCACTAACTTCTTCCATGGCAAAGGAAAATAAGATTTTTGTAGGTATACAATTTTATGAACTCCAATCCATTAAAACAACACTACAACAATATACAGAAAGTACAAAAATACATTATAAAGTATTAAAGTTGCTTCAAGCTTCACCATCGAGTACAAGTTCATGAGCATTGAGCAACACAGAGCATAGCATGCAAACAAAATGCAAATGAAAAAAATCAAGTTCACTAAAATCTACAATACCGGGCAATACACCAGGCCTCCATGAAGTATAAGAGCTTGTATTCAACTCAAAGCACGATGTAGAGATATAGATAATACCCCACTACAGTTTGTGCAAAGAAACGTCCAGAAATTTATACACACATATTATGGTCCCTTCCAAAAGAGAAAATAAAATAAGTAATATAATAGACATGTTACAATGTCAAATGCAATAATTTCCTTGCTAGCTTCAGAAGAATGCATCATAATGCTCTAAAAGCTGGTTAGAGACTAACAACCCTTAATTTGAAGTCTACAAATGGAAACATCGTTCAGGCTGCCAAGGATAAAATTAAATCTATCTACCTCGGGCCATGGGTGATGCAGAATGTGGTTATTGAGCAAATTTACACTGTCAAACATGTTAAATATCCTATATTAGAAATCTATCAAGTCCTTACTATGCATTCATATCACTCCAAAATCAAAGGATCAAGCAACTTAAACACATCCTTAACTAATCTTATTATTTTTACATTTTTTGTCACGGAAATAAATTTTCAACTTTTTAAAAACAAGTTTAATTATAACAAAAAATGGTTAGTGGTATTGGAAATTGATGGTACCCACAGGCGAATTTTACTATAAGGTCAGGTGTTCTAATCCTGGATTCATCACTTTGGAGATAGCTTTACCTAACGATCAT
Organism: Echinosophora koreensis; assembly: GCA_035048595.1. NCBI lineage: Eukaryota > Viridiplantae > Streptophyta > Magnoliopsida > Fabales > Fabaceae > Echinosophora > Echinosophora koreensis. The sequence continues at coordinate 5,036,040 of JAPCYP010000013.1, read as the reverse complement.
CCTGATTCATCCGAGGGTTGGTCTCACAATTTTACCCGTGGGATATCCGGTGAAAGACAAATTTTTTTTTTCTTCTAAATATTTTGGTTACAAAAATAAATTCTGGTATTTATTTAGTCTATATTTTATAATTTTTATTTGTTTTTGAGAGGGCAAATGGTAAATTAGTAATCTTAAATCAATTGAAAGTGGGAACAATAACATAAAGCAGAGTGAGAGTGATTAAGGAGCGTGAAACCAAGCCAAAGTAAACCCTAGAGAGAGAGAGAGAGAGAGAGAGAGAGAGAGAGAGAGAGAGAGAGAGAGAGAGAGAGGCATGAGAGGAACATTGCTGAGGAATGCGTCACTCTACACTCGGAACCTTCTCCTTCGCTCTCATTCAACCCCACTCGTCGCTTCAACTCGCTCCTCACTCACCTTCTTCTGCTCCTCCACCTCCTCCTTCTCCTCCTCCTCCTCCTCCTCCTCCTCCCTCCTCCTCAGGGAACAACAACCAACCCAATCCCAATCCTGTTCCCGACACCACCAACTTGCCGCAACCCGTGAACAAGGATGTCGCTCTCGATGTCGAGGATGTCGACAACAAAGGTAATCCCTACTCAATTCTTCATTTTTCTTTTATTTATAGTATTAGGCTTTTGGGTCTCAAATTTTAACTTCATGATGAATTAATCTATGTTGGGTGAGAAAAGTCAAAAAGTTAATAAACTCAATGTTCTAGAAATGAGTATGTTGCATTGGATGAGTGGACATGCTAGTATTAGGAATGAATGAGTTAGAGAAAATGTTGAGGTAACACCTATGGTAGAAAAGATGGTACAATCTCACCTTAGTCCGGTAACTAGAGGTAGAAGAAAACCAAGAAAAATTATAGGCAGAACTATTAAGAAGGTTTTAGATGTGAATGGTTTATCTATAGACCTGATTTATGATTGGACATTATAGAGTGTGTTATTTGTTCCATGTAGTTGGCCTCACCTAGTGGAAAATGACTTGGTTGTTGGTGCTGCTTTGTTGTTGATGAATTGATCTATGAAAATGAATTTGTTTATATTGTGCAATGTATGTGCAAGCCCATGTTTTACCAATAAGGGAGGGGTGCGGTGGTAAGCAAGCTTCATTCCCTGAGAGAAGACTAAAGTTCAAACCTTGGAGAATACAATTGTTATGAGGGCCTCTTAGCTAGTCTCATAGCAATGCCTGATACTCCTAGACTCCTAGTAAAGACCAAAAAATAGTTCCATTTTTTTAATTTTTTTTTTGAACTGCTTACATTTGAAACCGTGTGAAATGTTTATGCTTTTCGTTCAATCTGTTCATGATTTTTTATTGTTGCTTTTCCAGAGTTGAAAAGGCGGATCGATAGTTACTTCAAGGGTGACGAGCAAGCACTTCCCTCCATCCTCGAGGCGATTTTGCAGAGGCAGTTAACTGGGAAGCATGAGGAAACGGATGATGAGTTAATGGATGACCTCCGCATGGAGCCGATTGATGATGTGGATGACAGGGAGTTCGAATCAGATTTCGAGGAGTTACATGATACTGACGAAGAGATTGATGATTTCTATAATGCTCGGAAAGTGGTCATGAAGAGAATGGCCCAGGATGAGTACTTCAACATGGATGAAAAGAAGTGGGATGAAATTGTACAGGATGGAGTTAATCATGGTTTTCTTAAGAGTAAATAGCCAATTTGGTCCCTGAAACTGTAAGGTCGTATCAATTTGGTCCTTGAAATTAACGAAATTCCAAAAACGTCCTTGAAACTGCAAAACGTTAATCAAGTTAGTCCCTCTATTAACTCCAGTTGACTGACACCGTTAACGGTGCTGAGGTGGCACGTTAAGTGTCCAGGTGGCTGCCATGTCAGATTAAACACTAATTTCAGGGACTAGTTTGACACAGGGACCAAATTGATACTGATATAAACAACTATATCTTCTTCCTCACTCTATGCTTCTGCAACCCTAACCTTCAATGAAAAAACCAGGAGACATTATTGAAAGAAAATCAAAGAAAAATCAAAGTGGAAAGTGAAACCAGAATAAGGGAAAGGAGAAACCATACCTTTGTTCTTCATAAGTCATCAAGATGGAGTTCTTGTTTTGAAGGAGAGAAGAAAATAGATCTCGTAGCTTGTATTATTGTTGTTGATTTCATACCAATATTTTCTGATTGATCATGTAACGTGATTTCATGGCAACGCACTTAGCTTAGTTTGGTTTTAACCTTAGACTAATCTTATGCACCTGAATAATAAGAATGGTTCAACATTAACTCCAGCCCCTCCATCTCCATTCACCCATTTTCCCCCTTTCCCCTCCCCTTTCCAATTTGATTTTTCTTGAATTTTTCTTTGATTTTTTTTTTTAAATAATGTCCCCTAATGTTTCTTTGAAGACTAGGGTTGCAGAAAGAGAGAGGGGAAGCAAAAAGAGAGAGAAACGAAGCTAGCAAAGAGTAGGGAAGAAGAGATAGTTTTTTAAATTGGTATCAATTTGGTCCCTGTGTCAAACTAGTCCCTGAAATTTGGTCCCTGTGAGTCATCTGACATGTAACGTGTGACTTGGCAGCCACCTAGGCACTTAACGTGCCACCCAGGCACTTAACGTGCCACCTCAGCACCGTTGACGGTGTCAATCAACTGGAGTTAACGGAGGGACTAATTTGATTAATGTTTTGCAGTTTCAGGGACGTTTCTGGAATTTCGTTAATTTCAGGGACCAAGTTGATACGACCTTACAGTTTCAGGGACCAAATTGGCTATTTACTCTTTTCTTAAGGATACAAAGGAGTGTGAGGAGATTCTCGAGGATATGCTCAGATGGGACAAACTCCTCCCAGGTACAACATTTTTCGTTGTACAATTACTATTTGAAATTGGTTCCGGTAATTGTGAAAATTAAAGTACTAAGGAACATCATGTTTCCTTGGTTTGACATCCATCTCTAGTTGACATGTTAAAATTTTGTGATGTCACTATTATTTGATTATCATTGATTATTGATATCCTGTAATGTTGTAAATAGGAATTAGAGTGTTACAGGAGAATATAAGGGAGTGTACTGTGTACATGTAATCCAGGGTTGTTGTAAATGGACATTCTTTAAAGAAATTTCACATCTATAACTTGACTATTACTCTGTTTAATCTGATTGTAGATGCTAAATCTTATTCTGGCTTGTGCTTGACATTTATTGCATGTTCTTGTAGAAACTTGCAGACCATGAATTTTGTCTGCCTTTGATATGATTGTCTGTGCATGCTTAAATTGAAATATAGTCATCAATTTCAACTTAGTATTTTGAGTAATTTTGTCTAATTCTTCTGATTTTCTTTGGTGCAATATCTTATCTAGATGAGATAAAAAAGAAGGTGGAAATTAAATTTAATGAGCTAGGGGACATGTGCGAAAGAGGGGAGCTTGAACCTGAAGAAGCTTATGAACAGTTTAAGAAGTTTGAGGACGAGATGGTCATGGAATACATGAAGATAATGGAAATAGAGGAGGTGCCAAAGTTTGATGATGCTGCTGTATCAGACAAGAAAAAGGATATAGATAACCCACCTGGTGAAGGTCCAATTCTCCGGTGGCAAACTCGGATAGTCTTTGCTCCTGGTGGTGATGCTTGGCATCCGAAAAATCGGAAAGTGAAACTATCTGTTACTGTGAAGGAGCTTGGACTTTCAAAATACCAATTTCGCCGGCTCAGAGAATTGGTCGGAAAACGGTATCATCCTGGGAGAGATGAGCTTACAATAACTAGTGAGAGGTAAAGTGCTACAAGTATAAATACTATTCAGTTTCATCACGTTTGGGTCTCTAGGCCTTACTGAAAAACCTGGAAGCGACACTTTTTTTTTTTTGTTTTGTTTTGTTTAAAATGTTTTCCATATTTTGAAGGTTTGAACATCGAGAAGAAAATAGAAAGGATTGCTTAAGGACTCTTCTATCTCTCATTGAGGAGGCTGGAAAAGCTAACAAATTGGTAGATGATGCCCGGGCTTCATATGTGAAGGAGAGGCTCCGAGTTAATCCAGCTTTCATGGAGAGGCTGCATGCCAAGTCCAAGAGATTACGGGAACTTAATCAGGTGCCTGCTTGAGGTTTCCAGATCTGATGTATGAATTTTGGAACATCCACCTGCCTTAATGTTATTGCTCCCATATTTTTGGAACATATCTTTCATATTAAGTGCTAGGCATCCCGGATAATTTTTACCTTTTGCAGATGTTGCTGCTAAACTTTTTTATATGCTTCAAATAGGTTATTAATTTTCACCAATAATATCATTTAATGTATATAACTGATTGTTACTGGGACACTGGTTACTGAAGATTAAAAGATTAGTAATCCTTGAGCACTTGCTTGGTTGATCAGTTTTTGAATTGCACAATGAATACGATGCTATGTGTAGCGTGAAAAGAGGGGAAACTGGTAAGAGGAACCAATAGCAGCTTTGTTTTGTTAAATAGGAGATTAATTGTTTGTAATAAATAATTTGTAATACCTATTGGACTTCTTGCGTTAAGAATCTCTAACTAACATATATGGTGAGCTGAAGTCAATATTTTGGCACATGATTACTGGAAGAACTATTTTATTTGTTAATTCTTTATGCTATTTTCAGATGTTATATACTATTACTTGCTCTTTGTTCGCATGGTTTTAGTGTCATTGTGAAATCATTGAGACTGGAGAGATATCCAAAGCATATCGACAATTTTGCCAAGCTAAAAGCCATAGTTTTGAAAACCGGACCAGACCGACCGGTTCGACCACGAACTGGTCTGATGTCCATTTCTTTCAACCCAAAAAATCGATTGGTTTTAGAATAGGTGAGAACCGGTCAATAACGGTCAAACTACTCTAGAACCGGTGAAAACTGGTGGTGAGAACATGTTTGAATTAGTCATTTTGTTTATTTTTCAATTTTTTTTTTAGATTTATACTTTTAGATTATAATTTTTTTTAGTCAAATAAAGGTCCAATGACAACTTATAAAAATATATATACATGTGTTTTTATTATTTATCCTTATTTTTGTTGATTTTTTATCTTATGAAATATATAATATGCTTATTTTATGTTAATTTAAAATTTGATTTGTCTTAATTTTATGATTTAATATAATATATAATATCAAAAATGCATATTTAAGTATTATTGGTTTGACCATCATTCAATTATGGTTGAACATTGAATAAGTGTCTTTATCGGTTAATAATAGGTAAACTTTTTAAACAATGCTAAAAATTGAGCTAGATCTACTTCAACTATTTCACACTCCAGGGCCCAAATTTGGAGTGTGATAGTGTTGGGTATATATGTAGGACTTAGAAACCTACTACCATTTTTTGTTGGATCTCTGGTGCTGCAATTGTGGTTATTTATGTTTGTTGTTACCATCACATAGGTCTTAGTTTGTTTGGCATTTTCATTTTGAGAATAAATGACTGACACATTCTCCAAACTGTGTATCACATTTTAACTCTCTTGCCTCTTGCTGAACCCAAGGTCAAGGAAGCACTCTACTTTTCCCTGATACTATTTGGTGAGGGTTTACCTTGCTTGTGAAATCAAAGAAATCGTTTATTTACAAATTCTCGTAGTTTGCTAAGTGAAGCATTGTTATACTTATACCTCCTTTTCACACTGACTATCATCATCATCCAACCTTTAACTGGTAATTTTTTCTGAACCATCGGAGAAGAATACTACTTTATTACCCCTCTCGAGTGTGCATCTTGTCTTTCCCACTGTTCCCCTATTGTCTTGCGTCCATACTCTATTTCCCACAGCTTGATAGATGTTCTTGAAGTCTCCGTTTCAATTCAATTGCTAAAGCATATCAAGTAAAGGAGATACCTTTCTATTTCTTAAGTCCAGAACTAGAGGATACATATATATATATATATATGGGTGCGGGGTGGGTACTAGATTATCTGTACCTGCACCCATATCCTAAATTTTTTACAGGTAATTACCCATACCGATAAAGCGGGTAATTACCCTACCCATTATGAGTATTTTTTACGGGTATCTATAGGGTAGAGTCCAGATTGCCATCTCTATTTTCATGCAACATGCTCTAGATGAGTTTTGCCAAGTAGAGCTACAGTGGTTAATCTAGTATCTCGAACACCTAAGCCACCAAAGTCTCTAGGAGAAGTCAACACCTCCCACTTTACCAGATTCCAACTCCTCGAAGGTCTTTTAAATTAGTACAAACCTATAATTAACCATTCAAAATTATTAAATTAAGCGACAGCTTTTTTGTTTTTTTGTTACAAGGGATAATTTTCTACCACACCAATAATATCACTAAAAGTATGTTTGGACGAGGAAATTTAAGAGGGTAATATATTTTTAGAGGGTAATTAGAATTCATCAATGTAAAATGTATTGTATTTTTACATTGATGAATTCTAATCACCTTTTAAAATAAAAGTTACCCCCTTAAATTCCTTCATCCAAATACACCATAAAAGTTAAAAACACTGAATCCCCCACTTGCATCATCACCACTACCGCCACCACCTCTTCCACCATCACCATCACCATCACCATCACCATCACATCCCAAACCTACGTGCACTACCATTGCCACCGCTATCACCATCAGCATTGCCACCAGTATGCATCAAAGGCTCCCGGAATCTACAAAGAATTTCATATCTTAACTTTAATTTTATTATTATTTATTTATTTTTACAATTTTTGTCACAAAAATAGATTTTCAACTTTTTAAAACAATTTTAAATATAGCTAAAAATGGTTAGTCCTATTGGAATTTGATTCTACTCAATAGTAAACTTTACCTACAAGATCAGGGATTCAAATCCTGAACTTGTCACTTTGTGGACAGTTTTACTTAACCATTATCCCAATTGATCCGAGGGCTGGTCTCACAATTTTTCACAATTTTATGTGAGAGAGAAGTATGAGAGGAACATTGCTAAGGAATGCCACACTCTACACTCGGAACCTTCTCCTTCGCTCTCAGTCAACTCGCTCCTCACTCAGCTTCTTCTGTTCCTCCTCCTCAGGGAACAACAACCAAGACAATCCCAATCCCAATCCTGTTCTCGACACTACCAACTTGCCGAAACCTGTGAACAAGGATGTCGCTCTCGATGATGTCGAGGATGTCGACAACAAAGGTAATCCCTACACAATTCTTCCTTTTTCTTTTTAGTTATAGTATTAGGTTTTTGGGTCTCAAATTTTAGCTTCATGATGAATTAATCTATGTTGGGTGAGAAAAGTCAACAAGTTAATAAACTCAATGTGCTAGAAATGAGTATGTTGCATTGGATGAGCGGACATGTTAGTATTAGGAATGAATGCGTTAGAGAAAATGTTGAGGTAACACCTATGGTTGAAAAGATGGTACAATCTCACCTTAGTCCGGTATGATTGGACATTATAGAGTGTGTCATTTGTTCCATGTAGTTGGCCTCACCTAGTGGGAAAAGACTTGTTGTTGGTGCTGTTTTGTTGTTGATGAATTAATCTATGAAAATGAATTTGTTTATATTGTGTAATGTATGTGCAAGCCCATGTTTTACCAATAAGGGAGGGGTGCGGTGGTAAGCAAGCAGCATTCCCTTAGAGAAGACTAAAGTTCAAACCTTGGAGAAGACAATTGTTGTGAGGGCCTTAGCTAGTCTCATCTCATAGCAATGCCTGATACTCCTAGACACCTAGTAAAGACCAAAAAACAGTTCCATTTTTTCAAAATATCTTGAACTGCTTACATTTGAAACTGTGTGAAGTGTTTATGCTTTTCGTTCAATCTGTTCATCATGGATTTTTATTGTTGCTTTTCCATAGCTGAAAAGGTGGATTAAGAGTTACTTCAAGGGTGACGAGCAAGCACTTCCCTCCATCCTCGAGGCGATTTTGCAGAGGCAGTTAACCGAGAAGCATGAGGAAACTGATGATGAGTTAATGGATGACCTCCGCATGGAGCCGATTGATGATGTGGATGACAGGGAGTTCGAATCAGATTTCGAGGAGTTACATGATACTGACGAAGAGATTGATGATTTCTATAATGCTCGGAAAGTGGTCATGAAGAGAATGGCCCAGGATGAGTACTTCAACATGGATGAAAAGAAGTGGGATGAAATTGTATAGGATAGGGTTAATCGTGGTTTTCTTAAGGATACAAAGGGGTGTGAGGAGATTCTCGATGATATGCTCCGCTGGGACAAACTCCTCCCAGGTACAACATTTTTCGTTGTGCAATTACTATTTGAAATTGGTTCGGGTAATTGTGAAAACTAAAGTACTAAGGAACATCATGTTTCCTTGGTTTGGCATCCACCTCTAGTTGACATGTTAAAATTTTTTGATGTCACTATTAATTGATTATCATTGATTATTGATATCCTGTAATGTTGTATATAGGAATTCGAGTGTTACAGGAGAATATAAGGGAGTGTACTGTGCACATTTAATCCAGGGTTGTTGTAAATGGTCATTCTTTAAAGAAATTTCACATCTATAGCTTGACTATTACTCTGTTTAATCTGATTGTAGATGATAAATCTTATTCTAGCTTGTGCTTGACATTTGTTGCATGTTCTTGTAGAAACTTGCAGACCATGAATTTTGTCTGCCTTTGATATGATTGTCTGTGCATGCTTAAATTGAAATATAGTCATCAATTTCAACTTAGTATTTTGAGTAATTTTGTGTAATTCTTCTGATTTTCTTTGGTGCAATATCTGATCTAGATGAGATAAAAAAGAAGGTGGAAATTAAATTTAATGAGCTAAATGACATGTACGAAAGAGGGGAGCTTGAACCTGATGAAGCTTATGAACAGTTTAATAAGTTTGAGGGCGAGATGGTCATGGAATTAATGGAAATAGAGGAGGTGCCAAAGTTTGATGATGCTGCTGTATCAGACAAGAAAAAGGATATAGATGACCCACCTGGTGAAGGTCCAATTCTCCGGTGGCAAACTCGGATAGTCTTTGCTCCTGGTGGTGATGCTTGGCATCCGAACAACCGGAAAGTGAAACTATCTGTTACTGTGAAGGAGCTTGGACTTTCAAAATACCAATTTCGTCGGCTCAGAGAATTGGTCGGAAAACGGTATCATCCTGGGAGAGATGAGCTTACAATAACTAGTGAGAGGTAAAGTGCTACAAGTATAAATACTATTCAATTTCATCACGTTTGGGTCTCTAGGCCTTACCGAAAAACCTGGAAGCGACCACTTTTTTTTTTTTTTTTTGTTTAAAATGTTTTCCATATTTTGAAGGTTTGAACATCGAGAAGAAAATAGAAAGGACTGCTTAAGGACTCTTCTATCTCTCATTGAGGAGGCTGGAAAAGCTAACAAATTGGTAGATGATGCCCGGGCTTCATATGTGAAGGAGAGGCTCCGAGTTAATCCAGCTTTCATGGAGAGGCTGCATGCCAAGTCCAAGAGATTGCGGGAACTTAATCAGGTGCCTGCTTGAGGTTTCCAGATCTGATGTATGAATTTTGGAACATCCACCTGCCTTAATGTTATTGCTCCCATATTTTTGGAACATACCTTTCATATTAAGTGCTAGGCATCCCGGATAATTTTTACCTTTTGCAGATGTTGCTGCTAAACTTTTTTATATGCTTCAAATAGGTTATTAATTTTCACCAATAATATCATTTAATGTATATAACTGATTGTTACTGGGACACTGGTTACTGAAGATTAAAGGATTAGTAATCCTTGAGCACTTGCTTGGTTGATCAGTTTTTGAATTGCACAATGAATACGATGCTATGTGTAGCGTGAAAGGAGGGGAAACTGGTAAGAGGAACCAATAGCAGCTTTGTTTTGTTAAATAGGAGATTAATTGTTTGTAATAAATAATTTGTAATACCTATTGGACTTCTTGCGTTAAGAATCTCTAACTAACATATATGGTGAGCTGAAGTCAATATTTTGGCATATGCTTACTGTAAGAACTATTTTATTTGTTTCTTTATGCTATTTTCAGATGTTATATACTATTACTTGCTCTTTGTTCGCATGGTTTTAGTGTCATAGTGAAATCATTGAGACTGGAGCGATATCCAAAGCATATCAACAATTTTGCCAAGCTAAAAGCCGTAGTGGAAATAATTACATAATCAATTTAACAATATAATTTACGAAATCGCTAGAATAAAATCTAATGCAGTTTACATTATACCCTAAATTATTAAAAATTTAATATACGTATTATTTTAGTGTTCATAATAAACAAATAATTAGTGTTAAAAATTAGTATTCATTATTGATTATTATGTATACTAACATTGCTATTAGTTATGTATACATAATTTTTGGAACCCTAATGTTATAACTTATTATGCATTTATGTTAATTTATTTAAAAATAATACCGATATTATTTTGTTAAAATTAATCTGTTAGTTAATAACCGATTATATCCTAAAAGGGTTTAACATTATCAACTATTATTGACAGATATTACAAATATTAACCCATTAAAATTAGGGTTTTTGGTTAGAATTAGGGTTAAAGTGAAAAATGTCTAATTTTAGATACTATGCCTAACTTAAAAAATTTAAAGGGTTTAGCCATATGTTAGGGTTTAGGGTTTATATATTAAGTCAATGATAACTTTAAGTTATTAAATCAATTAGGGAAATTATCTACTTATAATTTCCCTAACTGATTTTATGTCAGAAAATTGGATAAAACAATGAATAACAAAAATAATTAAATAATTTAATAACATGTATACCTATTACTTGATTATATTTATACGAATAAATAGTTAATCTAAGATATTATATGGTATAATTAATGATATAATATCTTAGCCGAAAACATAAATACCCTAGATTTCATAATCTGAATATGGTGATGAATTATATAATGTTTGTAAGTTATATTTTGAAAACAGATTAATTTTTAGATATAACTAAATTAATCTAAATAAAGGCAAATTTTGCTACACATAACTTAATTTTTAAAAACCTAATGTTTGTAAACAATTATGGGCAAATATCACTAAATTATCTAAATCAACCCTATAATCAACGTTTAATTTGTTATCCTAAAATCTGATATGCAGTTATCCGTGTTTAAAATTTTAGTTTAAATCAATATAAATTTTAAACATTCCTAACAAATCAACCCGTTTTGGATCTGGACGGTCGGCGACTTCTGATGCATTTTCCGACGACGGTGGATAGTGGGTGGCCGGCGATAGTGAGTTTTGAACTTGGACAGTGGCTGTTTGGGTCAAAACAGAGGACATAAGTTGAACAATAGAAGATAACAATATTAACCATGGTTAACATAATCTTATGTTAATCAAAAACAAAGACATCACTATTTAACTATTTAAAATATAATAGTGATGTCTTTGTATAACGATTGTTAACATAATTAAAAATTTAATATAATAGGGTACTCACTATTATATAAGACAGTACTTTAGCCAATTCTATGGGATTAAGGGTTTGACTTAATGATATTAAACCCTAACACTAATACTTAAATATGGTTACGTATACTATCTTAAAGTTATCTGGTGGGTTAGAATTAGGGTTAAATTAGGAATTACTTAGTTTAGTCAAATAGTTATTATCATATATGACATTAAAGTTAACTTAAACATTAAAATAATAGGGTTAACCATTCTATTAAAATCAGACAGTTAACCCTAATACTTAAATATGGTTTAAAATTAATTTAGATATAAGGTTAACCCTATATCTAAATTTAACATGCATACCACTACGATTATTTACGCCCAAATATCATTATTGAGTTAAATAACGATACCATTAAGTTAGAAAAGATTAAGTTTGCAGATAACTTAAACCCTAATAGAATTGGCTAAAGTACTGTCTTATGGTTTTATAGAACACATAAGAATGTTTAGGTTTTGTCAACTGCCCTAATCATAGGCAGTTGAATTAACATAATATCATCAATAGATATTATTGTTTAAATATCTACCTATTATTTTGTAAAACCTATTTTATATGTTTAACAATTTAGAATTATATGTATAAATTATATAATAAACATTTAACTCAGATTTTGATTATGTGTACAAAATTATTAAGATATGTTATTTAGGGTTTGATACGTATTAAATCAAAAGATGGTTATTTAAATATGGTAGCCCATTTAATTTAAACTAATTGGTTTCATTTTAAATTTAAGATATAAGCTAACTTAAAGTTAGCTTATCTTAAATTGAAAATTATCATATAACTCAAAACCCTAATTTTTATTTACCACGATAATCCTTTTGGATGGGCAACATCTTCTTAAGCACTAGTTCTCCTGCTTGGAATTCTCGAGGACGAACCTTTTTCTCGTAAGCTTTCTTCAATCTCTTTTGATACAGTTGACCGTGGCACAAAGCAATCAATCTCTTTTCTTCAATCAAGTTTAATTGATCAAACCGAGCTTGAACCCATTCAGCTTCTTCTAATTTTGCCTCCATTAGTACTCTCAGCGAAGGGATCTCCACTTCAATGGGTAGCACCGCTTCCATTCCATTTACCAGGGAAAATGGGGTTGCCCCTGTTGAAGTACGAACAGAAGTACGGTAACCATGCAAGGCGAAAGGTAGCATTTCATGCCAATCTCTATATGTCACCACCATCTTTTGGACAATCTTCTTAATATTCTTATTTGCTACTTCAACCGCTCCATTCATCTTTGGACGATATGGTGATGAATTATGGTGCTGAATTTTGAAGCTATCACACAGCTCTTTCATCATCTTATTATTCAAATTAGTTGCATTGTTTGTGATGATCTTGCTCGGCAAACCATAACTACAGATTAGTTCCCTTTTGATGAACTTGACTACTACATTCCTAGTCACATGGGCATATGATGCAGCTTCAACCCACTGTTGATGATATTAATTCATAGTTAATTATTTTGTAATGATATCTGAAAAATATTATTGAAAATAACCATTGATGGGTTATTCATCATTCAATCACAAAATGTATTTATAACAAATATTTTTCATAACATCCTAATTTCTAATAAAATATCTGATTTAATAGTAAATTAATTTATATGTTAAATAATTATAAATTTTGTAATTTAATAAATATAATATAAAAGTTTATTATATTAATTTATTGACTGGATTATTCAACTTGCATTCCCTAACACTATCATGTTATACGTATATGCCAAATAAAATTATTGATTATAACAGCCGTTATAATATTTTAAACCCTAATAACTATACTATAAATGGTTAAATTAATTTTAATAATCAAATAAAATTATTGATTATAACAGCCGTTATAATATTTTAAACCCTAATTTTATTTAACTTAAACCCTAATATTTAATTATAATGCCCAATGTTTGAGGTTAGGGAATGCAAGTTGAATAATCTAGTCTTGCATTCCAGAGCTAAGCACAAGAGATAAAACATCATTTCATTAGAGATTATGTGCAAAAATGTGTTTTTAATATACAATTTGTAGATAGTGACCATCAATGGGCAGATATCTTTACTAAACCTCTAGCCGAGGACAAATTTATTTTCATTCGCAAGCATCTTAACATGAAAAAATATTTTTAGATGAATTGATTGCAGCAATGTTATCACATATAAGTGGAATACTTACAAACATATTGTAATCCTCTAATTGATGTTTGATCCAAAGAAGTTGTGAGAAACAACTAGCAGCATATATGTAAAATAAAATAAATGGCCCCAAATCAGTTCATTATCTGATTAATAACATGAAGTGGAAAAAATCACAAAATCTTTACCATGATTTTTTCTAAACCTGGTGCACCATGATAACTTGAACCGTGATCAAAATCATTTTAAGACAGAATGAAAATTAGGGTTAAAGATGTAATTATATCGAGTATAATTTTAAATGTTATTAGGGTTATAATATTAATCTTGCTAGATTTTGGTTATACCTAAATTATCACGTGTTTAATAATTTGGTATACATGTTGATAATTTTTTAAATCAACATGTATACCTATCAACATGTTGATTTAAAAAATTATCAACATGTTTAACCCCAGAATCATCTATATCAATTGTAAGTGATATTTGATATTGATTTTTAGGTTAATTATAATAATTGATATATTATGGTTAATAATTACTTAGTTTAGTCAAATAATAGAATTAAATTGATAAATAATCAATGATTTGTTCATTAGTATATTATGTTTGGGTTTTAAGTTAACCCTAATTATTTTTAAAAATTAGGGTTAACCCTAACTTAAGCCCAAATTCTAGCCTGAAACGCTAACTTAGGGATGAAGTTAGGGTTTTAGGCTACCATAGGGATTAAGTTATGGTATTGGGATAAAATAAGGGTTTTAGGTTAGAATTTGGGTTTAAGTTAGGGATTTGGGCTAAAATTAGGGTTACAGGTTGAGTAGCATACAAATAGGTATCCAGTATCAACCTTTTAATTAGCAATTTACCGTGATAATCTGTTACTATTTGTATATGGGCTACCTTTAGGGTCATTATAGAATTGAAGTATCACAATGATTTTAATGTTTAATAATTGATTAAAATTATACCTTATTTAACCCATAATTAGATATAGTGGGTTAATTAGATATAGTTAATCTAACAATATAATACATAGTTATGTTTAGAAATTATCATAACTAATAATAATTACGTGCCTAAACTATTGATTATAGTTATTTTTGTTAAATTATCAACTATAAAATAAATATTTAATCCCACTTTTGATGATATTAATTCCCTAATGGTATAATCGATTATGGTAATTTAGATTAATATTCTTTCATAACTGATAATTTATATTTAACCACAATATTTAACTAAGTTATATAATTAGTTAATTATTTTATACCAATTAATTTAACCTTTTAATTATAATTACAATTTTTTGCCCTTATAGATGATATATCAAATAAGGTATAAACTCTACGCCAAGAATGTTGTTTATAATGACAATATACTTTAACCCAAATAATATAATAGACAATCATTTCGTATTGATTTTTAGGTTAGGTTTAATTTTTAATCTATTCACTGCATCAATGTTAATAGATTAAAAATTTTAATATCATAATTTAGTGTTATATATAACATTATAGGGTTTTAAGCTTAGGGTATAACTTGAAAATGGATTATATTAACCTTATATAAACAAATTAGTTAATACATATGAATACTTATAAGTTTAATCAATCATCAAAATAAGGGTTCTACAATCTGTCATAACTAATTGGTCAATATTTTATTAAATAGTGTCTGTTAGGGTTAAACCCTAAATAAACTATTAGTATGTTTAGTCAACATTAACCTAAATAAACATTATATCTAAACCTTTAAATTAAATTATTTCTTAAATATTAATAACAACTAATATTAATTTTAACCCTCATAACATTTAAAATTATACTCGATATAATTACATCTTTAACCCTAATTTTCATTCTGTCTTAAAATGATTTTGATCACGGTTCAAGTTATCATGGTGCACCAGGTTTAGAAAAAATCATGGTAAAGATTTTGTGATTTTTTCCACTTCATGTTATTAATCAGATAATGAACTGATTTGGGGCCATTTATTTTATTTTACATATATGCTGCTAGTTGTTTCTCACAACTTCTTTGGATCAAACATCAATTAGAGGATTACAATGTGTTTGTAAGTATTCCACTTATATGTGATAACATTGCTGCAATCAATTCATCTAAAAATATTTTTTCATGTTAAGATGCTTGCGAATGAAAATAAATTTGTCCTCGGCTAGAGGTTTAGTAAAGATATCTGCCCATTGATGGTCACTATCTAAAAAACACATTTTTGCACATAATCTCTAATGAAATGATGTTAACCCTAATTAAAAGGTATACATAGAGTTTACAAATGACAGGGTAAATATGAGGGTAATTAGTCATATGAACTAAGGATATATATCTAAGCTTTAACATATGGTTATAATCCTAATTGTTTGCCCTAAACCCTCATATACTCTAACCTAAGTAAGTTTTCCAAGATATTTGCCCTTGTTAACAATTAGGGTTATATTACAGTGGGTTTAGGGTTTAGGGTTTAGGTTAATACATTATTGTTAACGTGTATGCTTATAATCTTCTAAATAATTATAAGATTTATTTGACAAATTTATACTATAAAAATATGTATTTGTTACAAAATATTGGTATAACAAAACTCTATGTAAAATATGCATTAATCCATTATGACTGATTATTAATTTTAACGTTTATACGTTTCCACACCTTATATAAACGTATATGAATTAACATTTTCTTAATGTAAAACATTTGTATAATTTATAAACCCTAAAATGATCTAAAATTGATTAAATGTTAATAGATATAAGGTTAATCCAGATGAAAATTATCATATAACCCAAAACCCTAAGTTTTATTTATCATCTATATTATATTTGGTAATAGTTATTTATAATGGTAATACTAAAACATCAATTACACTAATTAATTTGGTAGATAACTAAATTACGTTGAGTGGATTAGTTAAATAATATCCCTAAACCATTTAGTATATTAATGTTTAACCCTATTAGGTAAAATTAGGGTTAGTTAATATACCTCATTAGGGTATAATCAATTAACTTTGGGATAATTATTAATTTAAACCCTTAACAATACCTTTTCATTAAGTTATAATATGAATGTTAGGGTTTGTTAGTTAAAACCATACTTAAATAGTTAAACATTTAACTAATTTTATACATACTAACTGATATTATTTATAAAATTAGTTAAATGTTTTAACTAATTTGGTTAAATATATAACTTAAATTTAGGGTAGGTTAAATATTGACTTATGTAACTTAGGGTAAATAACAGATTAGGGTTTTGGGCTAACTTAGGGATTAAGGTAGGATTTTAATCAAACTATATATTACCCAAAATATAATTAATTCAATATTACAAATAGAATTAGTTTAGGGTTATAAGCAGAAAACGGTGGTAGATAGTCCGTTTATGTTAATTTTGGATCTTACTATACGATTTGGCCTGGTATAAACCCTAAACCCAAAACCCAAAACCCAAACTCATTAAGTATAAACTAGTAACTGAGGCATTCCAGGCCAAGGGTGCAGGACCTTTGAGCCTGAAGCCACTTTTTAGAAGGGTTAAGGGCAAAAGAGTGACTGCATTATATGCAAAAGAAGATGGTGGCATCTCCAGTTTCATCCAGTCAATCATTCACGACAAACCAGAGATGGATTCACCGTTTTTGGTGCTTGATTTGGGGGTCGTCATGGACCTCATGGACAATTGGACCAACAACCTGCCCACAGTTCAACCATTCTATGCAGTTAAGTGCAACCCTCACTACTAGAAAAAAGGCTTTTAGCGACCGAATTTAGCGACCGATTTAAATCCGTCACAATTAGCGACCGAAATTGCGACCGATTTGTTTTTTTATAGAATTGGTCACAGTTTCATCCTCAGCGACCGATTTAGCGACCGAAATATTCAGTCCCAAAAATTTCGTCGCTAAATCGGTCGCTATATCAAAAGTTAAAAATTCAAAACAATTTTCATATTCAGCGACCGATTTAGCGACCGATTTGGTGTAAAAATTTGCGACCGATTTAAATTCGGTCGCAGAATAATATTTAATGATCTGCGACAGAATTAGCGACCGAAAGTTTGTAAAATTTTGTGACCGATTTGAATTCGGTCGCAGAATAATATTTATGATCTGTGACCGAATTAGAGACCAAAATTTTCTGTCGCTAATTAACAACCCTAAATTAGCTACCCGAACCCCTTTCCCCCCCAGATTTCATTTTTCCCCCTACCCTCAGCTAACAGCGACGCACAGCGAGACGCGATCACCACCGAGCCTTCACGGGTTTGGTTCCCTCTCCCCACCACCACTCATCTCTCTCCCCCTCTCTGGTCATCTCTCTCTCCCTCTTCGGTCTCTCTCCCTATCCCTCTCACTCCACTTCGAACGGTGGCCACCCTTGGAATGCCACCACCGAGGCGCACCACCATGGAGCTGCACCACCACCGAACCGCACCCTAACCTCTACGACAACAGTCCTTCAGGTACCCCAATCTCTTCCTTCGTTTTATTCCTCAAAGTCATGAGCATTTCTTCCTTAACTTCTCCCCAATAGTGTAGTTTATATTTTGTCTCTAATAGCTTTAAAGCTTGTCTTCAAAATGTTTGATAAAATGTCTCTTATAGTGTTTGTTAACTTTGTTAGATTTTTTCGTTTTAACTAAGATTAGGACTAATCAATTTAGAGACAGTACCTCTGTCTGTTGTCACAGAGAGAGAGAGAGAGAGAAAGTGAGAGTAAAGGGGACCATATGATTGAAGAGGACCTGCATTGCTGAGCCTTGATGGATACTAAGATTGATTCGCTGAAAGAAACAATAAGAAGGATTTGAAATTTAACCTTAACTAATGATAGAATTTAGGTTTTATATTCCAAAGTTAATTTTGATGCAAATAAAAATTGAGTGCAATGGTTTGGCTGCTGCACTGTAGCAAGTAGACATACCAGAAAACTGAATATGGTAGATTGGTTTAATGGCTAAAGCTATGACTTTGTATAGAACTACATTTGGAGTATGTCATTCGTAATGGAGTTTAGTAGCTTAAGTGCATTCTTGTTAGCTTGAATAGACATATGAACCTTCACAGGTTTGTTATTTCTGCTCCTTTAAATTTTGTTGCATAACATTTTATTCATTCATCAACTTATCCATTGCGAATGGACCAACAGTTTCAGAAATCAAGACAATAAAGTGCTTAAAGAATTTGATATATCATTTTACCACCATTGATGTGTGTGTGCATCAGTGTTCAAGACATTAATTCCAAAGCCAAGCATAAGAACTCCTAAAAAATTGAAAGACAAAATCACAAAATCAAACCAAACCAAAAAATTCAATGTACTCAGGGCCATTGGAACTGATCACATAGTCACAACTCTCACAATTCAAAAATTCTGTGAGCACCATGAGGTTAGTTTTAGAGAAATTCAATTTATACCAAGTTATGAATGCTTTGTTCAAAAATACTGGGACATTAATGCATTAACTTGAATTTCAATTGCATGCTATGCCATTTTGGGAAACTTAAAATCCAAACAGAGCATGCAAGCTGAATATAGAAACTTGTCTAAACTACTTGTTCAACATGTTCTATTTTTCAAGATTTTCATCCACTTCCCTCTACAGAAGGTCCAATCCTGCATTAGTAGCAGGCCATATATAGTTCTCTATTTGTCTGCTATAGCAATCTAATATAGGGACATAAAAAATGACAGAAAATATCAACCAAAATCATAGTTGCTAGACTATTGAATTGGTGGAAGAATCAATATAAAACATAATAGTAATTGACTCCAGAATTCTGTTAAGATTGCTCTACAATAGAAAACTTGGGATATGGTTGCTGTAACTGTTGTCGCATTAAGCCTGAAATACTGGTTTTCATTTTCGACTCACCTGATCTGCATAATTGCACTGCATTTGGCCTCATAACACAGTCCCAATATTTTTTCGCATTTGGAAGTGGCTGCTCTACTTCCTGGAATTGTTTTCCTGCTGCTCAGAAAGGATTTGGCACCTGAAATATAAACTCAGTTAATAGCAGTTTGCATGTTTATGAAGTCTTATTTTAGGTGAGGATAAGCTTAAAACAAAAATTACTAACCACAAATTTATTTTCTCAATCGCCATTTAATATTGATAGAAGTGACAAAACATGCAGAACTAAAAAAAAAATGCAAAACATTGATGCACAATATACGTGATAAGAACTACCACAACTTGACAAAATACAATACATGCTGAAGTGCCTGCTTTTATAAAACTATAAGCAATCAAAGAATAAATAACAGAGACACAGTTGCACTTAAAAGTACATAATATACTAACATATCATCAAAAAGCCAATTACAACAAAATTCCATCTTATTGTAGACATTCTAATTTTAAAAGAAGCACATTGTGAAAATGCCAACACAACACAATCTGGCCGAGTACATTCTTTGAGAAGAACAAAAGTTATATCTGAAATGAGATCAGTTACAATATTTGGCCAAAACTACTATTGAATTGTTAATGTAATTCGAAACAGTAGTAACTAAATGAGAAGCAGGGGAATTTCTGACATATTTTGTAAAGTGGAACCTAAACATGATAGTGCCAGAACTGAACTCAACTGATCTGATAAAGTTAAAAAAGTTTATCTAGAAAATGCTTTAACTGGAAACCTATAATAGCCTTTCTAAAAAAACATTCATTAAATGAACAAAAATCTAAAATACTAATAGCATAAAAAGTGTATGCTGTACCAAAAACTAAAGGATCCCACAAATAGCACCTTTAACTTCAGTAATAAACCAGATAAAAGACTCACACAGTAGCTTTGAAAATACAATGGCACTGCTTGAGCAGCTTTGTACAGAGCTGCATCTTAATCATATTCCCTTTTTTTTTAACAGATTAAAGAGGAACTCATTAAAAAGGTTAAAAAGTACAAAGACATCACAGATAAGAAATAGTCTCGGAAGAAGCCAACAAACAACAGATAAAAACAGCTAAAAACAACAAAACAAAACATCACTTCATAAGCAAAAGATCAATTCAATAGAGCTATGAAAAATAGGACTTTTATTGAATGTCACTCTTCTCCTCAAAATGGTTGTCAAGATGATTGCAGAATCAAGAGTGTATATGATCTGTTAAGTTAACAAAATGCACAATCTTCATTCCCGTAGAAGAATTGACTCGTGTGTTTGTTTTGTATTTTGATGCTCTTTATTCCATTGCATTGATGATTATTCTTGTGATGTGTATGTTTCAGGTTTCTGTATTCTGTCCCACACTTCGAAGTTCGTATTCCCCTTCTTAGCCTTAACTCTCGGTGAGGTAAGTCAATAGTCCCCTTCTTGTTTGTTAGTGGAGAGCAAAGCTCAATAAGTGGTTGGACGTGTGCTGATAAATTTAGTCAATTGCTTGCTATTTGTCTCATTTATGTTTTCTTTGTTAGTGGAGAGCGGAGCTCAATAGGTTTGTTGTTTGTTTGTAGAGAGCGGAGCTCAATAGGTTGTTTGAGATGCATGACTGGTTGTGTGCTGATAATTTAGAAAAGTTTCATGTGTTTGTCTATTTGATTTGTTGTTTGTTAGTAGAGAGCGGAGCTCAATAGGTTGTTTGTCAATTATTTAATGTTAATTGTACAGGTCCACTACAATTTTATCTGCCCTGTTAACTTGATTTGTTGTTTGTTAGTAGAGGAGGATAAGGCTAAAGGTTTATTATTTTTAATGTTAATAATTTAGAAAAGCCTTAGTTTCCCGTTTAAGATACAATATCAATGAGCACGTGTACCTTTTCAAGGTACACATGCTCATTGTATTGGATCTTGAATTGTCCAAGTTGGACAGTTTGAGAAAAACATTTTCTTCGTAAAGTTAACAGTTATTCTTTGCATTCTCGTATCTTATACTAGATTGAATTTTGGTCTGTTACATATCCTATTGTTCTCCGGGTGCATATTTGATCGTGGTGGATGTCATCGCGTTCAATTCGTGTATATCGGAGACCAATGGGAAATGCTGCCAAAATTTCGTCAGGTATGAGGCATGAGAATTAAGGAATAACTGTTAACGGAGTGTTGAAAATGTTTGTTCTCGAATGGGATAGGGCCATACCTTGTGAAAAGAAGAAGACGAGAATTACTCGACTAAGTATTGTTGTTTTAGTTACCAGTCATGGAAGCTCCTGAGCATCGGAGGTGGATGGATAGAAGGAAGGGACAAGGTGGAGTGACAGATGAGTTCATTGAGGGTGTGAATGAATTCATGGAGTTTGCTCGCAACTCTGAGGAATATCTTAGACAAGAAAAACCAACGATGAGGTGTCCTTGTAAGAGATGTAAGTGCAAACGGTATCATTATGGGGACGACGTGATGGCACATCTCTATGAGAAGGGGTTCATGCCTAATTACTACTACTGGACCAGCCACGGTGAGAGATTGCCCCCGTTTCCGCCGGTTGTGGTGGACGATGCATACTATGGGGCTGGTGAGCATAGAGAAGACTACAATCCGTTCGAGCAGATGATTATGGATCATGCTGGCCCCGAAGTTGGTAGGGGCATTCAACTGGACGGTGTGATGGGGTCTCAACACATAGAGGAGGATCCTAACCCAGAGTCACAAATATTTTTTGACATGTTGAGAGCCGCCCAAGCGCCTTTGTGGGATGGTTGTCAGGATTACTCCGAACTATCGGCTTCGTTGGTTGCTCTTAGCCTCAAGTCCGAAGGTAATATGACTGAACATGATTTCGATCGGTGGGTTCAATTTATGGGTGGGGCAATGCCGAGCGACAATCGAATGCCTAGAAATTTCTATCAAGCTAAGAAATCAGTGGCAAACTTAGGTCTGGGTGTTGAGAAGATTGAGTGTTGCCCGAATGGTTGCATGTTGTATCGTAATGAATATTCGGATGAGAGAGTTGATACTTGTAGATTTTGCGGTGCTGATCGTTACAAGATAAGAACTGATAGAAAGGGAGTTATTAAAAAAACCCCCCTAAAAAAATGTGGTACTTCCCGATTACTCCTAGACTCCAAAGAATGTATTCTTCGATGGCCACTGCAGCTCACATGCGATGGCATGATAACAATCAGAGGGATTCTAGTGTGTTGTGTCATCCATCAGATGGAGAAGCATGGAAACATTTTGATAGGATGTATCCGGAGTTTTCCATAGATTCTCGGAATGTCAGATTGGGGTTATGTACAGATGGATTTAATCTGTTCTGTCAATATGGTAAAGCTTACTCATGTTGGCCAGTTATTCTAACTCCATATAACCTTCCGCCTGGGATGTGCATGAAGAGGGAATTTATGTTGCTTACAATAATAATTCCAGGACCTTCGAATCCGAAAAGTAAGGTTGATGTGTACATGCAACCTCTCATAGAGGAGTTGACCCATTTGTGGAATGTTGGAGTCTTAACATATGATGTGTCATTGAGGCAGAATTTTATACTGAAGGCAGCTTTGATGTGGACAATCAATGACTTTCCGGCGTATGGGATGTTGTCGGGTTGGATGACAGCAGGTAGGATTGGTTGTCCTTGTTGTATGGGGCAGTCGAAGGCATTCACTCTTACCCACAGTCGCAAGACTTCTTATTTTGATTGTCATCGTCAATTCCTTCCCCAAGACCATCCTTACAGGAAGAATAGAAATGCATTCAAAAAGGGTGGTGTTGAGAAAACTCCTCCACCCCAACATTTAACTGGAGAAGAGATTTGGCAGATGATTAGGACGTTCCCATTCATTCATGAATCTGGAGGAGTACAAATACCTGGTTATAGCACAGAACATAATTGGACAAAAAAAAGTATTTTTTGGAGCTTGCCCTATTGGAAAACACATCTCATCCGGCATAACATCGATGTGATGCACACTGTGCGAAATGTATTTATGAATGTTTTTGACACGGTGATGGATGTCAATGGTAAGGCAAAGGATACATATAAGGCTCGATTAGATATAGCGGACATATGTAAAAGAAAAGAGCTTGAGTTGATGGACATTGGTGGTGGTAAGATGCGAAAACTGAAGGCAAAATATGTGTTGAGTAAACCCCGAAGGGTAGCTGTTTGTGAATGGGTTAAACAACTGAAGTTACCAGACGGGTATGCTTCGAACTTATCAAGATGTGTCAACTCTAAGGAAGGAAAGTTGCATGGAATGAAAAGTCATGACTGTCACGTATTCATGCAACGATTGCTTCCGATTGCATTCTCATCTTTGCCGAATGATATTTGGAAGCCGCTTGTTGAGCTCAGTCAGTTTTTCAGAGTCTTGACATCCACAACATTAAAGGTTGATCAACTAAAGGCTATGGAACGCGATATTCCTGTTTTATTATGTAAATTGGAACAAATATTTCCTCCGAGCTTCTTTGATACGATGGAACATCTTCCCATCCATTTACCATACGAGGCAAAAGTAGGTGGCCCGGTTCAATATCGTTGGATGTATCCATTTGAGAGGTATATATATATATTTTTAAACTATAATCATAATGTTATTTAAATATTTATATATAATCATAAAATCTTGTAACATATCCTAGGTTCTTACGTTCGTTGAAAGAAAAGGTAAAAAGCAAGGCTCGGATAGAAGGTTCTATTTGTGAAGCGTATTTAGTTGAGGAGGCCTCCACGTTTGCTTCTTTTTATTATCCATCTGACATAGAAATAAGGAGGACTAGAATCCCGCGTAATGTCGACGGTGGTGAAGGTTGTTCATATAGTCCTCAGCTATCAATCTTTAATTATCCTGGTCGTGCGTGTGGTGCATACAAAACATGTTGGTTGGATGAACGTGATGAAAAAGTTGCTGAGTTGTACGTGCTTCAGAATTGCGAAGAGGTCGAGCCATATATAGAGTAAGTTATTTATATATTGCATGACCATATTTTTTATTAATATGTATCCTAGTACGTAATCTGATGACATACTTTCTTAACCCCATGAATGCAGAATATATAGCAATTTGCTAAGAGAGCTCAATGCCGACATTTCAGAGTTGCAAATTCATCAGGAGATTGCCAACCATTTTCCAAAGTGGTTCAAAAAATACGTATATTAATTACTAACTTATCAACATTCTAATTTAACTGCATAACATGTTTTTTATATCTGCAACTCTATGTGTTATTCATCATGTAGGTTCTAGATCAAGCTAACCAAATTAATGACCCCCTCTTGATAGCTTTGGCATGGGGTCCAAAAAGAAGGGTTCGAACATGCGAAATCTATATTATAAACGGGTATAAGTTCCACACAAGGTCATGGGGTCAAGGGATGAAATCTTCTAACTCTGGTGTTTGTGTGCGTGCGATCAATGGTGGATTAGAGGATGACTTTTATGGAATATTGACTGGCATTATTGAATTAGAGTATTATGGTCATCCTCACAAAACGTTAGTGTTGTTCAAATGTGAATGGTTCGATAATACTCCCGATAGGGGTACAAAAGTAGACAACAAATATGGAATTGTTGAGGTCAGGCAGTCACGAAGATATCAAGTGTATGACCCGTTCATCTTTGCACAGTAAGCGGAGCAAGTTTATTACACATCGTATCCCGAGGGACATCAAGATTGGTTGGGTGTTATTAAGATAAAGGCAAGAAGTGCAATCACAGATAATGTAGTTAGTCAGGGAGAGATAGAGACTCCGTATCAAGATGTTCATGAAATTAATGGAATTCAGATAAACTTGCAGTTTGAGCCGGAAGATTTTAATGATCTTGCTGATCATGGGGGTGTTGATGAGGTAGTTGACACTGTATTACTGGATCAATATGAATTGAATGAATCTAGCGAGGATATTGAATATATATCATCTGATGATGAGGAGAGTGAAAGTGAATTTAGTGACCGAGACTCTAGCTAGGTAAGTTGTATATAAAAATAACATATTTGTGTTATTTGTTATTTGTTGTATAATGTACCATTTAATTAATTGTTATTATTCTTGTTGTTATTGTAAACAGATGACGAACGACACGGGTCGGGGACGTGGCTGTCGTGGTTCTGGCACCTCTCGCGGTGGTCGTGTGAGGGGTCGTGGTGGGAGAGGTGCTTCCACCCGCCCATCAACTTCGGATCAGGCACCGACGAGTATTGTTGGCTCTCATGGGTCACATGCTGATGATATTCCGCCTCCAGCAGCAGCAGCCGCCTCACCAGCTACAAAGCCCTCACCCACGAGCCACCCTACATCATCCACACAACCTACACCATCCTCACGAGCCACAGCATCCACGCCCGCCACACCGGCCACACCAGCCACACAGGGGTCTGCTGCCGAGTTCGGGATTCACAGTTGGGCCGGGACAAGAGATCCCACGGATGGGAGGATATGGCTTCGTCCTGCTGCGAAGTTAGAGTAAGTTATTTATTAATTGTTGTTGTTTTCTTTCATTATAATTATACTTGTACATATTTATTAAATACGTTTATTGATAAAATTTATACATTATTTGTTGTTAATAGCTTTTACCCTGCATACGGGCCTCAGAAGCAGATCTCTCAGTGTATCAAGGGAAAGTATAGTGAGGCCTGGCCATCGTGGAAGAAGATTGATAAGGATGTGCGTGATATGTGGTTTAGGGATGACTTCGGGGTAACGAATAAATTTATTATTGTGTTAAGTATATGTCTACAATATTATTATTTATTAATTTTGTTTCTTGATATTTTACTCTTTCTTGTTAGGCACACTATAAGTGGTTGCCAGCGGATGCAGATCAGATACGTAAGGCCTTTGAGTCTAGAGGCGCAAAGCTGGTAAAGTGGGCAATGGGTAGGATTAGGGATGGTTCAGATGATGGGAGTTGGCTTCGACCTGATGTGCTGGAACGCCTCCGTCAATATTGGGCTAGTGATGAGAAGTTCCTGATAAAGAGCGAGATCGGAAAGAAGAATCGGGCTTCTGACACTGGCGCTCCACTATACACCGGTGGCTCAATAACCATTCATGAGCATTTTGATAGGATGGTAATAAGTCAACATGAATTTTATTGTTTTTTTAATTTAGTGCTTTATATATGTCCTTATTAATAAAAATTGTCTTTTTTTGCTTTTATATATGTAGTCGAAAGAGCAGCAGAGAAAACCTACTGCAATTGAGATCGTGCATAAGACCAAGAAGACCAAGCGTGGGGAGTGGGTTAGCCCGAAGGTTCAGGACCTTGTTGTAAGTACTCTTAACTCACCATTCATTTTCAATATATTAATTACTTTCATTCTTCTTAATATATAATTACAAATGATAATGTCTGACATATTTTGCAGGACGAATTCCATCGCCTCAAAGACGATGCCAGTAGTCAGGGGCAGGAGCCGTCTCCCGAGTCTGACAATGCCCTTTACTTAAAGGTGGTTGGCGGGAAAAAACAAGAAGGGCCATGTATTTGGCCTCGGTCAGCTTGGGAATCAGTTCGTGGCCATATCAGCGCCATGCGAACATTCTGGCACTGATTCCAACCCAGATGTCAGAGAGGCCATCATGAACATGAATGCTGAACTTGCGGCGAAGGATAACGAGATACATGAGTTGCGGGAGCACGCACGACAGCAAGACAGTCGCATACGAGAGCAGGACAATCGCATGGAGGAGCTGTTTAGGTACTTGGGATTCCGACCTGGCAGTTCCGGATCTGGCGGTGCCCACATCGAGGCTACTACTGCGGATGTCGCTGCTGTTGATGCCACCGCTGTTACTAATGCTGCTGCTATTGATGACGCTACTGCTGCTATCACTGCCTCGGATCACTCTGACATCAGCCCCCTCCCTTCACCCCCTCGTCACATAGATTAGTTTTCCCATCTTTGTATGACACATATTGACTATTACATTTGTATTTCTCTTGGTCTTTTTATATATTTTGCGTGAATATTTATCGAATTATCTGCTTTAATATGGTTGATATTTAATTTTATTTGCTTTAAGTTTATGTTTGCTAATTTTAATTTAATTAAATCTTATTTTAATATTTTGTAGCATAAAATAATAATAATAATAATAAATCAGCGACCGAATTTTTTTGGTCGCTATTTTAAATTTAATGTTGATTTTAGCGACCGAATTAGCGACCGATGTTAAATCGCGACCGAGTTAGCGACCGATTTTTCGGACGCCATATTTAAATATAAATTTTAGCGACTGAATTAGCGACCGATTTTCTTAAATTAGCGACCGATTTTTCGGACGCCATATTTTAATATAACCGTTGATTAGCGACTGATAATTCGGTCGCAAAATTTAAAAAATCGGTCGCTAAAATCGGTCATTTTAAATTGTAAACGACCAATCTAAACGACCAAATGATGGTTATTTTGCGACCGAAAATTCGGTCGCTAATCAGCGACCGAAAAAAATTCGGTCGCTAAATAATTAGCGACCAAGGTTTTGGCAACCGTTTGTAATCGGTCGCTAATTCGGTCGCTGACTGAATTAGCGACCGAAAATCATTAAATAGCGACCGAATAATTCGGTCGCTAAAAGCCTTTTTTTTTGTAGTGCCTAACCCATGCTTGCTGGGAGCACTGGCAGCACTCGGTTCCAGCTTCGACTGTGCCAGTCGAGCTGAGATCGAATCCGTTTTGTCAAGGATCCCATGGTTAACTCAAGACCCACTTGTAAGGATCCCATGGTTAACCCATGACCCACTAGCAAGGATCCCATGGGTTAAGGATCCCATGGTTAACCCAAGACCCACTTGCAAGGATCCCATGGTTAACCCATGACCCACTTGCAAGGATCCCCCTAGAAAGGATCACATGGTTAACCCAATGACATACACCGAAGTTGGGGACAACGAGTCATACATGATTAATTTTATCAAATAATGAGTTATGATAACCTCAAACCCTAAATTATTCTGAAGCGCGCAGGGGATGATATCAGAATAATTTATTAAAATCTAATGATAAATAGTTAACATAAATCTTATAATGTGGTGGATGTCCAATTACCCTAACATAATAAACTGAATGTCCAATTAGAATTTTAGATTTTGGGGTTTAGGGTAAACTACTGCAGATTTATGTACGGATACTTGTATAACGTTAATGTATACATTTAACCCAATAAAACCTAGTGATTAATTTAAATAACTAACCTAAAACCCTGACTTATTGTTGTATATATTTTTATAAGAGAATGTTAAATGTATACGTTTAAGAACCTAGTAATATATGTATACCCTAATTAATTATCATTATCAATAGTCATAATGAATTTAATAAGCTGTTCATACTGAATGCATTAATCCTATACAATATACATTGATAATGTTACAAAACCCAATAAGATTATTAATTAACCCAAAGCCCTTAATTTTTAATCAACATGCATCACTTAAAATAATCTAATATACCTATAAAATAAATTATTTAATCCCACTTTTAAATTATAGGTATATTAATCTATTTATAAAATTTTATATAATTAAATGGTATAGAAACTACGGATATCAAATAATTTATTTTATAGGTATATTAGATTATTTAAAACCATACAAACTCTATTGTATACCATTAAATGTTATAAAATTCAATTCTTTAGCTAAATTTAACATTTAATCAAAATACCCATAAGCTTAAAAAATTATTGATTATAGTTATCTACCAAATAATAGGGTTAACCATTCTATTAACCCACCAAAACATTTACTTAAATAGTTAGGGATATATATGAATGTTTAGATATTAATAACTAATTTAGGGTTATTAAGATATATCAATTTAAATTCAACTTTAATGTTATAAGATATAATTGATTAATATGTTATAATCAGTTAGGGAAATTATCTACTTATAATTTCCCTAACTGATTGGACAACTAGGGGTGGCTTACCATTGAAAAGCTATATCAATTGCCATCTATTTCTTTTCTAACACTCAGAACATCATGAAGAGCTTTCTGTAACAGAAAGTCCTTAATCCTATAATGTTAAGAAAAAGAAATAGATGGCAATTGATATAGCTTTTCAATGGTAAGCCACCCCTAGTTGTCCTCACTCCTGCATTTCTAAGATTATGGTACATATTAGAATGTGCTAAATAATATAGTTAGATCGTTATTTAACTCAATAACTTAATCCCTAAGTTATTGGGTCAAATTATATTATAGCTATAAATACTTGACTTTCCACTTAGAGTATGTTTGGGAAAGCTGAAAAAAAAAATTATGCTGATAATCTGTTTTCAAATAATCGATTATTATGATAATAGGGTATAGCTAACTTTGTATTATAATTATTGATAACATAATTAGGATTAAAATTTATATAATTTATTTTTTGAAGGGGTATAAAATTTTTAATTTAGGGTTTAAGTTAAATAAAATTAGGGGATAAAATTGATTATACCCTATTATCAATCATATATTAACTAACATAATAGTATTTAATAAATTATATATCATGTTTCAAAGTCTTGGTTATACATATTTAAAGTTATTAAATTTATTTTTGCACCTAATTGGTTATTATATTTTTAACTCCTATACTCCGTTTACCATATTTAACTAAACATTAAGACATACCCTAACTAATTTGGTATAAAAAGATTTAGGTATAATTTTAAATTGATATAACTTAATTTAATTTTTTCATCTACCCTAAACCCTAACTGTAACCCTAATTTTAACAAAATAAGAACAATGTTGTAACTTACAAAGTAAGTACGTTCGGAATAAGAAATGAGAAATAAGAGCAACAACCAAAAGGCATTAGAAGAGTAGCTTCACCTTACCATTTTAGTTATTTAGGCTTCCAAATTTAGGTCTCTGATTTTTTTTTTTCCGAGGAAAAACTTTCCCCGGTTCCATAAGATTTAATGGTGACTACACGGAACGGACCGAAGGGAGGGGCCCACAGTGCAAATCATGTCGAGGAATCAAACTCCAATCATAACAACCCCCCACCTCCTCCCTTCGATGAAGGTAATCCGCAACTAGGAGAGATCATGGCACAATTGAGACAGTTGCGTCAGGAGAACGAGGAGATTCGTATGGAGTACCAAAGGCTGTTGAGAACTCGGAAAAGGGGAAGATCGGCAACAAATACCGAGGAAGAACATTCCTCACCCGAGGACAGCCAAAGAGACCCCACTTATGTACCTTCTCGTGATGACAGAAGCCGACCTTCCAGAACCAGGCTCGGGCCCGAGGCCTCAAGGGTCAGATCTCGTCCTGAGGAGACCACTCAGAGAGAGAGAGCACGGGACAGACGACCGAGATTACCTTTCACTGATGCCATTGACGAGGTGATCATACCTCGGCATTTCAAGTCTGTTAATATTGATAAGTATAATGGCACTACTGATCCAACATAACATGTAGAATCTTTCATTTCATCTGTTTACTTGGTG
The DNA here is from genome assembly GCA_035048595.1 of Echinosophora koreensis. Lineage (NCBI taxonomy): Eukaryota > Viridiplantae > Streptophyta > Magnoliopsida > Fabales > Fabaceae > Echinosophora > Echinosophora koreensis. Next base: position 5,005,079 of record JAPCYP010000013.1, on the reverse strand, counting down.
ACCGATTCGGAAGCCATCATGTGCAAGATCTTTCCAACCACTTTGCAGGGACCTGCCTTGACTTGGCTCACGAATCTTCCACCTCGGTCAGTGGATTCTTTTGATATGTTGGTTACAAAGTTCACTGCACAATTCGCAGCAAGGCGAAGGCATAAAAAGCACTCGGTCTCCATTAAAGGGCATTGTAAATGTTGGAATTAACACTTGATGGCGAAGAAGTTATATCTTTAATTGTAAGGGTTTACCCAAAACCAAAATGACCTTAACTGGATAAATAGTTGATAGTTAAAAATCCTTTACCACCTATTTTTAGCTCAATATCCTAATTCAAACCATAAACCCTAAATTTGACCCAAAACCCTAATTTTGACCCGAAACCCAAAATTTGACCCGAAACCCTAATTCTAACCCAAATTTTATTTTGGTTACCAAAGGTGAACTAAGCATGGTAAATGTTGGAATTAACACTTGATGGCGAAGAAGTTATATCTTTAATTGTAAGGGTTTTGGGTTGGAATTAGGGTTACAGTTAGGGCATTTTAATTAACATAAACCCTAACTTTTTTTTTTTTGGGTAATCAAAGGGGCAAAAACCCAAACAAAACACGAAACTAAACAACAGAAATTTCACGGGGTATGGAAACCCCAGAAAAATCAACAAAGGCTAAATACGAAAGCTCCTCAGGAGGCTCCCTCAAAACCAATCGGCTGAAGCATACTCTAGTCAGTCAGCACATCTGATGCCCTCTCTATAAGTATGGCAAAAGAGAGTTGCCAATCTTTTTTTTAAGATTGTTCAAATAGCTATCATTGCGCCATCCTTTTCTTTATTTCACTTATTTGATGTCAGATTTTGTATTTTCACATTCACATCCATGTAGTTCTCCATCAAAGTTAAAAACATCAAAACCTTCCAGGAGAAAGAAAAAAACCGAACTTAAAAATAAAGGGGCCCAAAAGGAAAATAAATGTTTCTCTTAAGAAAAACAAATATCAACTCATAGTAATGAAAAGTTGAAAACAAAAGATCTTGCTGAGATCACTTTACAAATTTTATGTTTCTTGCAGGATTAATCCTGAGTGAAAGTAGATGATTATTGAATGAACAAGTCATTAAGATAATAGTCCTAGGATGCAAAAGCATAGAACTATAGCAAGCAGATATGACACGATTAATATGAATTAGTGGGAGTGTCAAGACATGTATTTCAGACAAAAAAATATCTCGGGATAAACATCCCACTAGCTTTCATGTTTTCAGCCCTCAAAATCCTATTAGCCATTAATAGTGCATCAATCAATCCAGGGATTAGGGTATCACTTGTCCTCAAAGTTTAAGGGCTTGATCTTATTCCTTAGGTGTTGATGAGCTTACGTTTCAAATTTGAGGTCAATCGGACTTCAAACGAGCTTAGAACGCGATTTCAAGAACACATACAGCCTAATCCCTTCCTTAAACAAGAATCGAGAAACTGGGGTGTTACAATACTACCCTAATTTTGAACCAATTAGATGTGGGAGTATCATAGATTGCACATATTTTTCCAACCATTTTTTGTGCTAAAGTACTGTCTTATTTTTAATTTATCTAAAAAGATAGCCTATCATGCTGAAAATAATGTTTTAACTGATGACATAATATACCCTAACTTTTTCCTATATCCACTAACTCCCAAATAGCAGACATCCTCACCAAACCATTAGCTCGAGGACCCTTTCAATTGTTACATGCCAAGCTTGGAATAATTGACATACATATTCCAGCTTGCAAGGGGGTGTCGCAGATGAAAAACCAAAAGGAAGCACCAAGCTAGTTTTCATCTGCTTCAGTTATTAGTTATTACTGTTAATTAACTAACATTATGCAGTTAGTTGGTTTGAGTAGAGTTAGTTAGATTTCCCGCCTTATTCTTCATGTATATATAGAATAGCCATTAGACTTTGTAATCAGCAATTAATTTTGATAATTGAATGATGAGAATGACTCTCACTTTCAGCCAAATCTTTCTCTCTTTCTTTGTTTACATTTTCCACAATTCCCAAAATATACAATTACAGGTTCATGAGTATTTAAATCTAACTCGTTTATTACATATTTTCTGGTAGTGTCATTGATTTTAAAAATTAAATCTGTTTTCTTTCAACAAACAACTCGTGAGTATTTAAACCTAGATTGTACGTTTTGTACCGTATAGTAAATTAGGTACTTTCTTTGTATTTCTAGTCAAATTAAACCTAACTTAAATAATAGGGCAACATTTAAGTCCAAATAATGTTATAACATTTAATTTTGGAGTGATCATGTATATTAAGACATATAAATACCACGTAAACGGACTGATGGAGTTAGTAAATTATACATTTCTAACCATAAACCCTAACTACAAACCCTAATCTTTAGTTTATAATATAAGAAAACAATAATTTAGAATTATCACGGTTTTAACTTGCTACCAATAAGATTATATTATAACATTTAAGTTTTTAAACGATATTTTAAGCAAAATGTTTTAAAATGTAATTATTGTTATCTACCAGTATAATTATATTAAAATTTATATTTATCGTTTATGATCAATTATGACTTAAATATGGCAATACCTAATTTTAATTTTAAGATTATTAACTTAATCAGTTCAAGTGATTTTACTATTTTAGCTATTATAACTTAATATGACATCAAACATTTAACCAGTTAGGAGAAACTTGAGCTATATAAATACCACAACTTAACACCTCCTCATTCATTGAGTTTAATGATAGCCCAAAGTTCACTCTCAAAACCCAACTAAACATACTATATACCTTTATACCCTTTACTAAGTTAGGGATTTGGGCAAAAATTAGGGTTACAGGTTGAGTTTTGGGCTAACTTTGGGATGAAGTTAGGGTTTTGGGCTACCTTAGGGATTAAGTTATGGTATTGGGATAAAATTAGGGTTTTAGGTTTGAATTTGGGTTAACGTTAGGGATTTGGGCTAAAATTAGGGTTATAGGTTGAGTTTTCGGCTAACTTAGGGATTAAGTTAGGGTTTTGGGCTACCTTAGGGATTAAGTTAGGGTAATGGGTCAAAATTAGGGTTTTGGTTAGAACTAGGGTTTAAGTTTGGGTTTGGGGTTAAATTTAGGGTTTTGGGTTAGAATTAGGGTTACAGTTATAGTTTTGGGCTAACTTAGGAATGAAGTTAGGGTTTTGGGCTACCTTAGGGATTAAGTTATGGTATTGGGATAAAATTAGGGTTTTAGGTTAGAATTTGGGTTTAAGTTAGGGATTTGGGCTAAAATTAGGGTTACAGGTTGAGTTTTGGGCTAACTTAGTGATTAAGTTAGGGTTTTGGGCTACCTTAGGGATTAAGTTATGGAATTGGGATAAAATTAGGGTTTTAGGTTAGAATATGGGTTGGGAAAGAGAAGCTGACATGGGAACTTAATTTAAATTTCGACGACGAAATTTATTTTGAGGGGGGTAGTATTGTAACACCCCAGTTTCTCGATTCTTGTTTAAGGAAGGGATTAGGCTGTATGTGTTCTTGAAATCGCGTTCTAAGCTCGTTTGAAGTCTGATTGACCGCAAATTTGAAACGTAAGCTCATCAACACCTAAGGGGCCACGAACGCTGTGACACCCTTCTACCCCGCATGTTAAAAGCCAATTAATTTAAAAACAATTAAAGGAAAACATGCAATTATTGAATAAAATAAACAATTGTCCATGGGTAGAAAAGTCCCACATGAACCGTTTACAACGCGGAAATGAAATAAGTTTTAAATAACGAAAACATAACAAACCAATAAAAATAACCCAACCCCGATGTCACATACAGAGCTGGTATAACCGTTCCGGAATAAAATCCACGGAATTACAACTGAACTAACAACTACGAAAACATAAACTAGCCCTACGATGAGTGGCGGCTCCTCAGAGTCACTCCTCTCCGGGCTGCTCGTCATCCTCTGCAATGTGCCAATCAGGCCAAACACAAACAACAAACATATATAGGGAGTAAGAATCATATAAACATATTAGCATGGGAATAAGCAGTAAAGTAAACAGCAAGCATAGCAGCATCACATCAAACCTCAACATTATCATTATGCTATGCAGTGCAATGCAGTCCTACTCCGCTAAACCATCAATGCATGTGGATCCACTAAACTCGGGATGAACGACTTCGGAGTTACATATCCACATTCAGAATCTACTCAACGCCGGAGAATCTACTCCTTGGATAGCCAACGCATCAAACCAACGAATGCCTCGTCACGGGGGCGCTAGGAGAATCTACTCCAACCGTGGATGGCCGGATCGCCGTACTCTAGGACGATCTCCCCTGTGTCGAACATCCCTAAACAACATCTCCGATGCAATGCGTATGCAACACAACAACAACGGCAACACCACCTCCATAACTCCATCGGAATCGACCGAAGGTAACAGCGGGATCAACCGCGCCAACTTGCCTCGCGGAATCTACCTGAGGACTTAAGCGGAATCAACCGCAGTACCTGGGGCAAACTCTCGGCCACCAAGGTACGTAACAACAACACCTTAGACCCAAACCGTGGGGTCAAGGCCTCCTTGGCCAAAAAGCACCAAGGCACAACTCATCAGCTTGCGGCACTCCAAAGGGTATCGACTTAACATCTCACCACCTCATCATCTTTATTTATCTTTATTAACATTTACCAAGTTGTCTAATCAGTTATCATCATGGGGAAGTGGGGTTTAAAAACCCCTTAAGTCCTTTAATTGTATTCTGTCTCAGTGGGTTGAGCACGGTCGTGCTCGTAACCCAGCACGGTCGTGCTCGTAACCCAGCACGGTCGTGCTTAAGCACGTGAGGGGCGTGCTCCCCTGTAAGTGAAGCACGGTCGTGCTTCTTAATGAGCACGGTCGTGCTCGGCAGCACGATCGTGCTCTTTGTCCTGTATGGCCGTGCTCAACAGCGCGGCCATCTTCCTAGAATTCAACTGGGACCACGGTCGTGCTCCCTGTTCAGCACGGTCGTGCTCAACGCGTGACAGTGCTGTTCTGGGCAGGAACAGAGGCTGATACTTAACCAAATTTCATAATTTAATCCATTAAACGTCCTAAACCAGTTATCAGACTTTTTAGGCATTAAACTCATCAATATAACAACAACCAATTCAACAGTGGCATCAACCAACAACGATAACATCATGTTCATACCAATTGCAACAACGTAACTCAACCAACAGTTTATAAACATAAACATAGCATATTCACAATCACTAACATGTTATCATAATAACCAACCAATCATACATACATAACATGCAACAACCGGGGTTATGGGAACCCCTTTACTTTACCCTAAACCCAAACCTATGTAGATACTACCCTTCTCCCCATACCTGGATTGAAGGTAGCTCTCTAGGATTTCCCAACAGCAACTGGTTCCTCTCCTTTAGGCGGCTCACGCACGGACGAGCCTTAAACAAACAAGTTGAAACGGTGTTAGTTTCCCAACCAAAAACGAAAGGAAACTAAAGAAAAGGAACGAAACCTTACCTATACACGAAGTGCAGATGAGACCACGTTTCCCTAGTGTCTCCAATACTCAAAACCACACTGAGTATGAAGGAAAAAGGGAAGAAGGGAGGTTGCAGTCGTACTAGGGTTTTTAGTAGCAAGATAGAGTGTACGGCGCAACCCTGAGTCTGCTCAACGTATATAGGCCCGGACTTGAGCACGGTCGTGCTCATCCTTGAGCAAGGTCGTGCTCAACTTAACGTTATGAGACGCGGTCAACACGTTGAGCACGGGCGTGCTACCTGTTGAGCACGGTCGTGCTCAACTTAAAATCAGAAACACGCTTCTGACTTTAAGCACGGGCTTGCTGGCTAATGAGCACGGGTGTGCTCATGTACCAGAAAGGGACTTTTAACCAAAAATCCCACTAAGCCCTTGAAGCATAAATTCAACTTAATACAACCAGCTTAATCAAAATTAATTCTGAAAAACAGGGTGTTACAAACGCCGTTCGTGGTGGCAAACCAGAGAACCCGCGACTCCGACATAGGAGACCCTAACCCCGACACAGATAACCCAGACGATGCCGCAGATCGAACCAAGATCCCGCCTGATGCAGCCCGTCGACACCCCGCCCAAGAAGAACGTCGACCCTCCCGGATCTGGTACGATCTTTAGTTTTTACCTTTTTAAGTGTTTTTTCTGTAAAAAAAAATATATGCTACTATGAATTCTATTTTGTCTGGCTATGGGTGATTTGAATTTCATTTTTTGTGTTTATTGACGTCGACGCCAAGGAAGTGAATGACGAAGAAGAAAAGAAGATGATGAATATGACTACTTGGATGACCGAGGTGGAAGGAGGTGTTTCAACTTCAAATTTCTACGACGAAAAAACTGATTCCAATGGGGACAAGAAAGAGGAAGAAAGTGAAGATGGTGCGTTTTCCGCTCTGTTTTTCTTCTTTTTGATTCTTTAATTTTTTTGTTGTGATTCAATTTGAGTAAAATTGATCTCATTAGATGTGAAAAATGAATGAAATTAGGGTTGTAACTGAAAATTAATGGTTTCTCTTTCTTGAATTAAGTAGTTGATTTGAACCTATAGTTAGAATGTGGCTTTGTGACCCACAATCCCTTTTGGAAGCACATGCTTATTGTTTGTCTTATTTTGTTATATTCTGTTATGGTTTTTTATGTCTTTTAGTCACTCTTCGGAATGAAATCACCTTTGCATAATTCCTAGCATCTGTAATTTCTTTCTCTTGGGAATGAGACAATTAGCCTTCATGATATCTAGGAACGAATTGTCTTGGGTACCAACTTGCAGGCTACGGGTTCTCTATTTATATGGTTCTAGATCTCCTTTGTTTCATTGTTTGTGCTTAAAACAAGAAAAGGGGATCTGATTCACATCACCAGCAAGTCCAACATCACCAAACATGGCCGTTGTACAATTAGTCCCTTGGTGGGTGCATAATTTGTCTTTAATAAATCCTTTATTTATTCTGTAAATTTTTTTTTCTTTAACAGATGGAAGCCAATTTTGCTTCAAATGGTTAGAACTCAGAAGTACAATCAGTTTTTCCTGCTGATTGAACCAAAAACTGTGTCTTCTATTTTCAATTTATATTGTTGTAAATAAATTTATATTCATATGCATCGTACTATGTTAGTATTTAGTTATTTTTAATACAACAGTTTTAAAGTTGAATTCATACCTGTTAACTGATTATTGAGTTAACTGATTCATACCTGTTAACCACAAATTTAATCATGGTATGAGTAGTGTGTAATCTTAGGCGTAAGAGTTACATAACTGTATTTTATGTTAGTCTATTGTTCAGAATCTTATTTTGCTTTTCAAATGGTGGTCTTTATTTGACATGTAAGCTTTTTTTGCTTATATTTCTGAGGATAAAGGAAAAGAAAAGAAAAGAAAAACTGCAAGAAGTAGAAATGAATACCCAGAGTCAGTGCCTGTGTGTGTGTTTGGTATAGTTAGTGTAACATCCCGATTTTTCGGCTTTCTAATATCGGTAATAATTATATAAATGATTATATTCTTATCCGAGATTTAGAAAATGACTTTGGATAAACTAAGGTCATTTCCTTGTCATACTTATTTTTATAAGGTTACGGGGAAGTTTTGGGATGAAAATTCAGACGGAAACCGGTCTGCGTTTTCTGCATTTTCACTGACAGTAAGTTTTTACTGATCAGAAACCCAAATTTTAATTCGTGAGCGAAACACTTAAGGTTTTTATTTTATTTCCTACGATTGTGCATTTTTAGAATTATTTCACAAAACGTGAAATAATATACGTTTTACGGACGTTACGTTCAATCGGGTAAACGACGGAGCCGATTACGGGAGTTTTGAGACTCGATAAGTGGACAAAACCTATATTCTCTTAGGAATAGGTCATCCATGTGAGAGGTTTAATGTGGCTTAGGGTTATGTTAGCAATTTTTAATAATTGCATTTTTATCCCTAAACTTTCCATTATTTGCATTTTGGTCCCTAAACCAATTTCTTTGATACACTAAGTGAAGTGGGCCAAATTCTTGCCATTCAAACCCATTAAGGGCTGCCCACAAAAGTCTTAATTTCATGTCCAAGAATTCATTTCCATGAAGGAATTCTAGTCTTGAATTTCATATGTCTTCATTTTGCCATAAGTTGGTTTAAGTGAAAAATAATTTGGGCTTGGGCTTTTTGGGCCCAAAAGTGGCGCAAGGCCCATGGAGAGGAAGGCTTGCTCTACAAATTCTAGAGGCAACTTGAGCATTCTAGCTTATTCTACAATCTTCCTAACTATTCATCATCTTCTATCTTTCTCTCTTTTCTCTCAAACTCCATAAGCTAGATTTGTGAAGGAGCTTGGTGATTCTTTGCCCATTTTCATATTCCAAGAGGTGATTCATGTTCCTCATCCTCTCTAAACTCTTATTCCTTCATTTCATTTCTTGTTTTACCTACTTTTTCATATGATTCCTCTTTGTTATTCTTAACTTTGAAAAATCATAGTAAATCATAGAAAAATCCTAAAAATGTGAAACCACTTTCTATGTTCTTATTATTCTCTCTACTATCATGATCTAAGAGATTGTTTCAAACAAAATTTTCCTTCCCTAGTTTCTAGCCTAGGCCGAATCATGCAAGAAAATAGGTGTAAGAACTTAATTTCTTTTGATGAAAGTAATCATGTTAATCATCTATTGAACATGTATTAATGATGAATCTAGGTTCTTATGTCAAACTAACATTCCTAGCCCTAATCTAATGTCTTGGCCGAAATTAGGGTTTTGTGAAATTAAAAGATTATGTTCTAATCTTTGTTGTTAAACAAGTATTACAAAGACTTAAGGATTTTGGATCATTAATCCAAGACTTGAGCAAAGTTACATTTTTTTTTGGTCACTAAACCTAGTCTAGGCCGTGACCAACTAGGAGTGATTAAGAAAATTTGATTCTTAATTTTTGTTGATTAGTCATTAATCCATTGTCTTAAGTGATTAGGATCATTAATCCAATGACTTAGGCAATTCTAGAAATTTTAGCCACTAAACCTAAGAGAGGCCGTGACCAATTATAAGGGATTAGGAGGATTTTAATTGTTTGAGTAGTAATTGTTTGATTACATTGTTGAAGGTTAAGCTTAAGCCGAGGTGTACGTGAGTTTTTGACTTCCGACGACGTAATTCGACTAACCGAGAAATCTTCGAGAGGTAAGGGGAGCTTACCTGAGGGATTTTTCCCAATACCTATGTGTGTGACTAATGTGTGGTCTGTAATTATTTATTTGTTGGTGGTTGTTTAAGTGTTCAAGTTGTGTTATTTTATCCGTGTTGTTTATCTGCTCATAATTGGTTATCTGCAGTTATTTATTATAATGCTGTGATGCATGATCTGTCTGGCAATATTATTGTGATCATCTTGTGGATGTTGTGTGAGAAGCCTGACAGTGGTCAGTGCCCAATCAATTAATCAGATAAAAGCTTTGAAAAGCTTCGTAAATTATATTCAATGTTTTAACGGTAAAATATTGGAATATAATATTAATGGAAAATATTTATTTGGGAAAAATAAAGAGTTTTGAAAAATATCATTATTTTAATGATTTATCAGTGTAAGAGTGATTTATGAGTCACAGTGAGGACGAAACCGTGAAAATATTTTCGTACTGCTGATTTTTACGTAATAAATTCCGGAATATTGTAAAAAGTTATTTTATGAAATTAATTTTCAAAAATAACTTAATAATGATTTTAGAAAAATATTTAAGTGAAATAAGCTAAAATTTGGCTCAAATGGCTAATTTGACGGCAACTTGGAAAAATACCGACGGCAAGAAATCCTAAAGCGGCAGTACGTAGTTTAAACAACTTTGAGCATCAAGTGACCATATTTTATAAAAAGTTAAACGTTTAACTTACAATTTATTTCCCATTTGAAATGATTTTCCGAAAACCAGTTGAACTCAACTGTGTTAAAAGTGGTTTTGAACTTAGTAACCGAGACGTCGGGGTACTAAGGTTCATGTTGTGTTATGGACTTGGTGTCCTTTGGACTTTGAGGTCCTGTAGACTTGGTGTCTACTGAGTTAAAAACATTTAAGATGTTTTCTATTACCACGAACCTATGGCTGGTGCATCGGTCTAGGGGTGTCGTGAATGAGCACTCGGACTTTGAGGTCCTGTGTTATTAATAAAGTTTTAAAGATGTTTAAAACTATGGTTAGTCGAAAGCCATTGTGAGCTTCGGCAAAAGGAGATTGAACACAAAGAAAAGTGTCAAGAACAAAGTGTTTTGTTGCATGCATTTGGCAGACGTGCCCCGGTTTATGTGTGAGTACCTTGCCGCGTCAGGTGTCTCATGCTACGATTTTCTTCATTGTGCCGGGGTTGGACAATGAAACCCCATTTACGTGGTTATCACTGTGCCTCGAGTTTGGACAGTGTGCAATGGGTTTGGCTGCGTGCCAATGGCTGCGTGCCAGTGTGCCTAGTGTGGCAATTGAGCTTGATCAACTCACTACGGTTGGGATATCTCATGAGATTAAGTGTGAAGTTAGACGATGTATTGGAAGTGTTCATGCATAAGTTTTCAAACGATGATGTTTGGGGTGTGAAACCCATTGATTAACTACTGTATTGTTATGGACGCTTCTATTTTTTTTTATGAAAATGTATATGTGTATGTGTTGTTGTGTTATGTCTCACATGTAGCTATTGTGTTAAATCCATATATTGGCGTCTCACCCTTACAAACATATCAGGTTTTCTGGTTTGGCTTTTGTGTCTTGGTACACGAAAGTAGATGGTGCAGAAAAGTCCTTAGTTTCACTCGGGAACTTTGGTCCTGAAGGTTGAAGAGATGTTAGAGTGTGGGAATGACCACGGGGTCTTTCCAGTAGATGTCTTGTAAGATGACCAGCTTAGGATTTTCTTTGGGTTGGGTATTTTGGGAAAGTTGTTATAAATGGTTTGAAACACCTTGTAAGGTGTATGAAAAACAATTTCAGAAAAGCTTATATGTTGCAATGTTTTGGTTTAAGAATAAATGTAAGTTTAAAGTAATGCTACTATTGTGATGTTTATATATCTTTGTTTTAAGTATTTCGCAGAAAGAACAAAAAAATTTATCACCATATTTTGAAAGGATAAGCGTTGAGAAATTAATATTTTCCGAAAGCAACCAGCGAAATTATAATTTTATTTTTCGCATTTGGGTAACTATGTGATGACCCCAAGTTAGGGTGTCACAGTTAGAATGAGATTGGGATCAACAAAAAGGTGGTGTGATTACTATGAGAACCATTGGAATAACACCGTTTCCGGATGAGAAGGCCTAACGAGAGACAGATAGAGAGTGAGAGAGAGCTGTGATTTGAGGTGCTTGTATGAGTTTGTTAATATTTTGAACGCTTCCAAGTTGAAAGAGTAAGAGAGCGTTTGTAACAATTTGATGTGATATTTTTTTTTTCAGGCTTGCGGTGTTAACGTTGCTGTTTAATCTCTACGATGCTCCTTGAAGATCTATTTTTTGAGTTAGCATAACCTTCAAATAAAAACAAGGGAATAAGAAATCTGATGAGAAGGTACAAAGATAGTCCACGGATAACGTTGCTGTTTTCAGAAGTGATGGCATCAGTTGATGTAGCACCTGCTTCGGGATTAACAAATATGAATGCAAGTTCAGTTGGTGTTGAAAGGTTGCGTGAAATGGCATGAAAATAAGTGATGAGAAGGTACAAAGATAATCCTTCAACTATCTTTTTTATTTGATTTAATTACTGTGTAAGTCCCTATACTTTTTGGGAATTTTCAAATAGGTCCCTATACTTTTAAAATTTGTAATTAGGTCCCTGAACTATTATTTCATTTGTAATTAGGTCCCTATACTAAAAAATTTTGTAATTAGGTCCTCAAACTTTTATAAAGTTTTCAATTGGGTCCCTGATCTAAAAAAGTTTTTAATTGGGTCCCTGAACTTATATAAAATTTTCAATGGGGTCCCTAAATTACAAAATTCGTTAGTGATATGTTGAATTGGACGGAATATAACTGATGTCATCCAAGCTGGCTATGTAAGAGTAGTTTGGGTGGAAGATGAATCTTGAGATATTGTCACAATAAAATATAGCAAGATGTAACAAGATGAAGTGAGATGTAGTAAGTTGCAAGTGAAGAAAATATTTTGGACGAAATTATTTCAAGGAAGGGATATACAAGCGTAAAACATAAATCGGGGAAGGAATGAACTATTTGTTCAGTTGGAGGAAAAGCAATCACAGGTCAAGTTTTGGTTTCCTGACTCAACATTTTGGTTTCCTGCAACCCTAAATACAAATTTGGGGGAATTCCAGGTCACGTTTAACATCAGCAGACTTAAAGACCTCTTCACGGAACCCTACCCCAGGGACTCCATTGAAAATTTTATATAAGTTCAGGGACCCAATTAAAAACTTTTTTAGTTCAGGGACCCAATTGAAAACTTTATAAAAGTTCGAGGACCCAATTACAAATTTTTTTAGTATAGGGACCTAATTACAAATGAAATAATAGTTTAGGGACCTAATTACAAATTTTAAAAGTATAGGGATCTATTTAAAAATTCCCAAAAAGTATAGGGACCTGCAGAGTAATTAAACCTTTTTATTTTAACCCGCCACTTCAATTTTTTTTTAAAAGAAGCACATGGTATAATATTGACTCTTTTAATGTCAACACTTGGTGAATTAAATACAGGACATATAATTGTTACTAACATTGGTGGTAAAAATGTATGACCCAAGCAGGTGTGTGTCTGATTTATTATCTTTGATAATCATACGAATAATATTATCCGTGGACTTACATGACTATTTTCGTGATTGTAGACAGTTAAGGCTGAGTGTGTTGTTGGACATGGCTCCTTTGGTATAGTGTTCCAGGTTAGTTCTTTGTATTATTCCTTAGTTACTACCTTTTGATTGGATATGTTTGAAGCTTTGTTGATATAGTGATGTTCATTTGTTGTTATGGTTTTCATGTGCAGGTGAAGTGCTTGGAGACATGTGAAACAGTGGCTACAAAAGAAGGTTCTTCAAGATTAAGAAGAATATGGTTTTTCAAGCACGTTGCTGGTGACACAGCCATCATGTAGCTTTTCTTTATTTGTTTATATGCATATTTGCATGGCCAGAGTGCTTTATTTTAGGGTAGATTCTAGCATGAAGTATGTATTTTAGTGGTATACCCGTGTAGCCCTATTGTCACCTCCAGCAGCCTGTGGACACGGGATTTTCCGGTAAATTAAGTTTTGGCATTTGCGTTAATGGGTCTGTCCAAATTAAATGGGTTTTTAGTTGAAAAGAACAAGATTTGGTTTCCTTCATCTCTTCCTCAGACTGAATCTCGGTGGAGGGAAAAAGCCGCCTGAACCACAACGACATCGTGTCGAAACGTCGCCCTCTCAGACCGCCGTCTGGATCCGCCGCGTGTTGCTCGTCCGACCTCTTACCAGTCACCGCCGTTCGCCGCCTTCCAACCACCTCGAACGGAATCTCTGTCAAGAGCCCGATAAGATTCGTTTCCTCTACAAAGAATGCACTCTTGTGGGCTTTGCCTCTTGGTATGAAGAAGGTCCTCTACTCTGCAAGAATGTTCTGTGATGTTCAATTTGATGCTTTCTGCTCATCTGGGTTTTGGATTTCTTCAATTTGATAGTTTCCACAACAATGTATTCGCAATTTCTCATCAATTCCGTTTTTTATTTTTATTTTTAATTCCACTCAAATCAACAATGTTTATCGCATCTACTGTTGAACAATGGGCTCGAGTAGAGAATATAACTATCCTTGGAGGAGTTGTTCATCCATGTGATGAAATTTACAACAATGGTGGTGGGGTTTTTGCCTCACAAGGAGATCAAGTCAAGTATTGGGAAGATGATGATAAAGAAACGATTTTTCAGTTGAAAAGAGGAGAACTTTGAAATGGGGTTGTGAAGACTTGATCTTTGTTTTTCACTTCAGCATCAACTGCAGTGACCAGCGAAGAAGAATAATTCAGAAGCTTCCCAGATTAATGCCTTCTTTTTTCTTTTTTTTTTCTTCAAGTGTTTTTAATATAACTCCCTTATTGGATAAGGATTGTAGCTTTGGCCATTTGAAAGGGTCGGGGAGTATTCGTTCGCATCAGCCCACAAACAAGGACTAAATAATAATTTCAGAGTAAACTGCCAATTCCTTTAACCGGTTACAGTTTTTTTATTGTACAAGAGGATCTCAACTGTTGATTAAATAATTGATAAATCGGATGGCTGGCATTACTTGTTTTTGTGTAAAAATTGGACTATACGGATATACCACTAAAGCACATACTTCATGTTAGAATTCACCGTTAAATTAGGTTGTTTATGTTTCTAGAGAATTATATATTTTACCATTCTTTTTATCTCTCTCTCTCTCTCTCTCTCTCTCACTCTCACTCTGTCCACTTTTTGCCTATATAGACTCTACATTTTCACATCTCTACCAATATTCAGATTTTGTCTGAGTTGTCTAATGCATGCATGTATCCTCAATATAGATGTATCTATGCCTTTCCACGTTTTCCTAATGTAGATCAAGATGATTCCACACTAATTTAATTGGTCCTGTTCATATGTTTGATGTCTTGCAGGGAGCATTAGCTACAATGTTTACAGTTTAAGGCCAAAGAAGGTACAAAGAAAGCCAAAGAGTATGCATAGTCCACAAAAGAAAAGTCTAAGGGTGCTACAAGAACAGTGGCTGATACAGCCAAAAAAGGTGCAAACAAAGCAAAGGAGTATACGTATGAGACAAAGGAAAAGGCGAACGAAGGTGCATATGGGACGACATGGTTGAACCAAGATTACCATAAAATTCCCAAACAAAAACAAAATACTTCTGGTGTAAAGAAAATTTTCTTTAGAAATTATTATTTGGTTATTTAATACAAAATGTTATGGGCCGATTAATAAGTTTATATTTTTAATACTTTTGAGTTTTGATGGGGTTGAAAAAATTAAATGGGTTAATATGCTGGAAAAATTTCTATAATTTATTTTTTGAAGGGGTATAAAATTTTTAATTTAGGGATTATAATTGATTAAAATATAATTAACCCAAACATGATAATGATATTATAATATCTAAACATTCATATATATCCCTAACTATTTAACTATGGTTAACCCTATAACTTACGTAACTATAAATTATATTATATTAGGGGTTAACTTTAATGTCATATATAACTATTTGTCTATTATAATTAACCCAAACATAGAATAGTCAAATATTTTAACTATTCTATGTTATGTAATAAAATACTAATATCATCAATACTTAATAGTTGAACAAATATTAACTCAACTCATTAGGGTTAACTGTTATAGAAATTATTGTTAATCCATAATAATTAACCCAAACATAGAATAGTTAAAATATTTGACTATTATATGTTTGGGTTAATTATGTAATAAAATACTAATGATTAATGGGACAGTGTGTTATTAAACCCATGATATTATATTATATTTTATAACATGTTATATTTAGTCACTTTTAATATAACATTATTTATTAATGTTATAACAATAATATACTCATCATTCAATCACAAAATGTAATTATAACAAATATTTTTCAATACCTTACGTAACCTGATAAGCTTAATAATATGATGAAAGATGTAACACCCCGATTTTCACTGTTTCAAAATAATCGAAATGCGGACGATTAGGTTTATATTTTTATATGAGTGTTAGAAAATTATTTTAAAAAAACGGAGTTCATCACTCAATCGTACTTGAACGTAGGAAGCTACGATTAAAATTTAGGTTTGAAAGTCAGGCGAATCCCGGCCCGCGAATTTCACTGACAGTATATTTATACTGATCAGGAGACCTAATTTTAATTCGTGAACGAAAAACTTAAGGTTTTTATTTTATTTCCTATGATTGTGTGTTTTTAGAATTATTTCATTTACAGTGAAATAATTTAAGTTTTACGGGCGTAATACTCAATCGGGCGAACGACGGAGCTAACAACGGGATATTCGGGACTCGATAAGTGGATAAATCCTAAATTCTCTTAGGACTAAGTCTTCCATTTGAGTGGTTTGATGTGGCTTAGGGTTGTGTTAGCAATTTTTAATAATTGCATTTTTGGTCCTTAAACTTATTCTTAATTGCACTTTGGTCCCTAAACTAGTTTCTATGATACACTAAGTGAAGTGGATCAATTTTTCACTCATCCAAATCATGTTGGGCTGCAGTTTTGAGGCCCAAATTTCGTGGCCAAGAGTTATTCCATGAAAACCAATTTCCTACTCTTAATTTCCTAGGTTTTTGATTGAAGTCTTAAGCATTTTTGATGTTGCAAAATTTGGTAATAGACTTGGGCTTTTGCCAAGCCCAATTTCTCATGGCCCAAGCCTCCTTGTGGCTGCCATAAGCTCTTGAAGAAGCTAGGAGCTTCTCCATTCTTCCACACTCTTCTTCATCCTCTCCAAACTCTCAAAAACTCCATTTTTTCTTACTCCAAAAGCTTGAGTTTTCAAAGGAAGTTGGTGATTCCTTCACTTGTTTTCATTTCTAAGAGGTGATTCTTACTCCTTATCATCATTTAATAGTATGTTCTTCATAAAGATTTTCATTTCAAAGCTTTGATAATCTAGTTCATGCATGATTCAAGTCTTAGGTCTAGAACTTTGAAAAACCACCATAAATCATAGAAAACTCCTAAAATAGTGAAACCAATTTCTATGTGCTTATAATAATTCTTGCTACCATAATCCAAGATATTGTTTCATACCTAGGCCGAACCTATGTTCATGTGGGGGATGAACTTTTGTTCATTTTTCATGAAAATGATTATGGATGTCCTAAACTGACCGAACTTGCACCGAAATTATGACCATCTTCCTTTCTGAAACTCGAAAAACTCTAAACATGAAAGGTGTTCCTATTTCTCTCTTCTTTCCAACGAGCTAAAGATCATCAAAAACGGATGAGTATATTGAGAGTTATGACCAAAATACAGAAACTGCCCAGAATCCTCAGATCCATGCGAGACAGCAGAAAGAAGGCCCTTTTCACCCCTGTTATGATCCGAACCAAATGAAACCTTCAACACCAAAGTTGTTCCTTTTCTTCTTATCTTTCCAATAAGACAAAGTTTATAATTTTTGGATGAGTATATCATGAGATATACTCACAAAACCAACACACCCTCAAACTGTCCAGATTTTATATAAGTGTTGGTTGATCATTTTTTTCATTTCTTCAAGAGGTAAAAGCTCAACTCCTTGATCATCTAAGCTTTCATATTCAATTTTTTCTCATGTTTATGCCATGAATCATATTTTCCCATTTCTAGAACTAGAAGTTTGAAAATCCATAGAAAATCATAGCAAAATCCTATGAGTATGAAATTAATTCCTATGTTCTTATAGTCCTGTATATTGTCTAGATCTAAGAGCATGTGATGATCAAAAATTTTCTTCCCTTGAAACCCATCTTGGCCGAATCTACCATTTAGAGGGTTAGGATGGTTTTGATTCTTAACTTTGTTGTTTAGCCCTAATCCATTTCCTTAAGTATATTAGAATCATTAATCCATGACTTAAGCAAGTTTAGTGATTTTGAGCCACAAAACCCTAAGGAGGCTGTGACCTATTAAAGAGGATTAGGTGTTTGTTTTGCTTGTTTTGATTGGTTGTTTGGATGTGTTGTTGAAGGTTAATGTTTCGTGACACGTACGTGTGTCACCGATTATTCGGAGCCGTGTCAAAGTTATTCGGAGCCGTGTCAACTTTCTTAATCGGAGGCTAAGTTCTTCAAGAGGTAAGGGGAGCTTACCTGAGGGATTTTTCCCAATAACTATTAGCTTTAGTATGTTCTGTATACTTGATATGTGGCTGTGGTGCTTTGATTATGCTGTTTACGTTGTGTTGTTTATCTGTGTTAGATGATTTATCTGCTTTTAATTTATTTAATTATCTGCAGTTGTTTATTATATTGCTATGATGCATGATCTGCCTGGTGATATAATTCTGATGATGTTGTTGAGTGTTGTTTGTGAAGCCTAACAGTGGTCAGTGCACAACCGATTTAATCAGATAAAAGCTTTAATAAGCTATATACATTATATTCAATGTTTTATGGGAAATGTTGGAATATAATAGTAGTGAAAAATATTATTTGGGAAAAATAATGAGTATTGAGAAATATTATTATTTTAATGATTTATTCATAAAAAGTCAACTATGAGTCATAGTGAGGACGTAACCGTGAAAATATTTTAGTACTGCTAATTTTTACGTGAGAAATTCCGTAATATTATAAAAAGTTATTTTATGAAATTAATCTTCAAAAATAACTTAAGTATGATTTTAGAAAATTGTTTAAGTAGAAAAAAGCTAAGTTTTGGCTTAATTGGCTTAAAAGATGTAGTTTGACGGCAAATTGGAAAAGTGTCGACGACAAGTATTTTTAAAGCGGCAGTACGTGTTTTAGATAAACTTGAGCCTCACATGATTCTCTTTTTGGAACATAAACGTTATAGAAAAGAATTTCAAGTAATCGATGATTTTATAAAGGAGTTTTTGTAAAGGAGTTCTAACCGTGTTATTTTCCGTCAACTTGGATAAGTTGCGGAGACTTTGTTTTGGATTTGTTTTTCACAGAACGAAAATGGTGTTTACGTTGAAACGTGAGCCTAGTATCAAGGACGTCGCGATACTAGTGTTCTTTAATTTAAGCACGAAGATCTTTGATCCGTGTTACGTTGAGTATCCATGTTATGAGCTACGTTGTTATGGACTTTGTGTCCTTTTCACGTTGTATATCCACGTGGTGGGTTACGTTGTAAAAGGTAAATGTTGTTTTCTACGACCACAAACCCCAAGGCTGATTGCAAGGTCTAAGGTTTTGTGATTGAGCACTCGGACTTCGTGCCCTGTGTTGACGTTGAAAGATCTAAACACGTTGTTAAGTTAATAAAATCACGAGTAGTCGTAAGCCATTTTGAGCTTCGGCAAATAAAGACTGAACACAAAGAAAAATGATGAGAACAAACGTTTTTGTAATACCCCAAAGTACATTAGGATACTACTAGATACAAAACATAAGATACACTGAAATTAGCTTTTCGCTAAAGATCTCATATATAATATATAAAAATATCTCATATATTTTCAAATTATACTTAGAAAGTAAACAATGACGTTATGACTCTTAACTCCGATCCGGTGACATCTTCCATAAAAGAGACATCTTACATTGGAACAACTGCCAAGTATTTCCGGGGATACTTCACAGTTCTCCAACATAGAAGGGATTAACCTGAAAAAAAAGGGTGAGGGGGTGAGATATGAAATCTCAGTGAATTCCCTGCAAACAGAGTACTCAGTCCCACACATATACATATATTAGTAAACTTATACATATCATTAGGTATAAACATCATTGCTGCCCCCCATGCACCAAGGTACTTAAGAGGGACTAGCTTTGGGTTTAATCCTGGTATCATCATGTCATTCATAATATTTATGAACCACTCATTTGGACATTCCTTTTTAATTTTGTCAGTGAAAAACATTGTTGTTCCCCGCGCACCGAAGTACTTAAGAGGAACTAACACTTCGCTGCTCCCCGCGCACTGAGGTACTTAAGAGGAACCAGCTCTATACTGTAAGGCAGGACATACGTCTATGACCACAAGCAGCGTCCCACTTGCTTTGCACTTACTTACTTGCCTTCCAAAATGAAAGGACTTCTGTGATTGCCTTCCAAACGGGAGGGACTTTATACTTGCCTTCAAACTGAAAGGACTTCTGTACTTGACATCTGTAATGTCATTGATAACCATTCTAATTCGATTCATGAGTAGAATTAGCATGGTTACTACCTTTGAATGCCAAATGGTGTTTCCCATTCATTTCATCATACCATTGAATAACTTAACTCATATATCAATCTATAGCTTAATAACTAATGACCTAAAACAAACATATAAACCATTCGCATGAACATTATATAATCTCTCAATTAGAATACAATACTACTATTAATAGGAAATTCCCAATTGAAAACACAGCATTACAACAACATTGATTAGCAACATATGCAGAATTTCTGCAGTTTTCAGTCGGATTCTGTGATTTTATTAAAATACCAAACAAAGTTGGATTTAGGCAAAAGACCCTTATATGGAAAGCTAAATAAGTCTAGTTTATAATTATAATTTTATTTTTGGGAAAAAGCATTCCAAAAAGTACAATTTTAATCAACATTCTACTGCATTCGAAAAACAGGACAGCAACTGTCCTCTAACTTCTAACAGGTTTTTCTTCATCAATACTCGGTGAAAAACAGTAAACTTAGTGCCTAAACTGTAGCAAATCGAGTCTAGTTTCTAACAAAACAAGAATCATAAACAAAGGAGTTCTGAAGAAATAGTTATAAGAAAACACTGAACATATATCCATACGAGTTTTCAGGACAGCAACATCATCTAGGACATTTCACAAACATTTCACATGCATGCAAATAAAACAGATTATAACATCAATATGCAACTCATTCCAATGTTCAATCTTCTCATAGTCAACATACAAATAGAAAATCAACCAATTAAAACATTTATCAACAACTCCTAAGCTTGGATTTATGGTTACCAAGCACTAAAACTAAGGGAACTCACTTGATTGAAGCTAGAAAATGAAGAATTGGTGATTTCCTCTATCACTCTTGATCTTAGATAAATTCTCCCAATTATCAATCTATCAATTTCTTCCTTTGCTTCCTAGCCCTTGGAATGGTGAGAATAGTAGCTTCTTATCTCCTTGATTAGCTCACTTTTGTAGCTAGAAAAAGAAGAACTTTCATCTAAACCTAAATCCTTCCATGACCAATTTTAAAGGTGAAGAAGGGATGTTTGCATGCTTAGATTTTGGATTGGTTTAAGAGGAGTGTGGTGGTATTTTTGCTAGAAAGTGAAATGAAGAGGAGAATGATGTAGATTGGTGGTGGTTTGTGGTGGTTTTGGTGGAATGGAGGTGATGGTGGTGGTGAGGCTTCTTTGAGAGAATAAGAAGAGTGTTCAGATTCTTCAAAACTGAATAAGTGAGTATGGGGGAGGGGAAATTCGTGGGTTATGTCAAAAGAGAGGGGGTGTATGCAGTAAAATACGGGGTGCGACTAGAAATTTAAGAAAATCAGCTTTTAATGAAATATGTGTTATATTAAAATCAGGTTGTTTCATAAATAAATTTTTACCCTTTATAAACCCCCAAAATAATTATATTTTCTCACTAGAATATTTCTTAGCCAAAGATAAATATTATTTGATACTAAATTATAAAATACCATTTTACAATTATAAATCAAATAAGATATTCATCGGCTCAGCCTAAAAATAATAAAGAGAGGTTCAACAATTCATAATTCTTATATTTGCATACTCATGAGATGAAAGGAATTAAAGCACACTAGTGATCACAATCATAATGAAATGACTAAAATATCCTTGGGACAAGATATTACAGTTTTACATGCATTCATTGGCAGACGTGCCCACGTTGTGAAGTGTGGTACCTTAATGAGTAAGGTATTCCATGCCACGTTGTTTTGTGTGAATGCCTTGAGGTGTGAGGTATTTCATGCTACGTTGATTCATTGTGCCTTGATGGACAATGAAAAACCATATACGTTGATCACTGTGCCTTGTGTTGGACAGTGTGCTATGGTAAACACGTTGTGCCTAATATACCTGGCAATACCATATACGTTGATCACTGTGCCTTATGTGGACAGTGTGCTATGGTAAATACGTTGTGCCTAATTTACCTGGCTACGTTGTGCCTAATATACCTGGCAATCGAGACTGATCAGCTCATTTACACGTTGTTGGGGATCTCCGGAGATTTAGCGAAATGTAGAGAACATTTATTGAAGTGTTCATGCATAGTTTTCAAACGTTGATGTTTGGGGTATGAAACCCATTGATAAAGTACTTGTTTACTTATGAGAATGTATTATGCTATAGTTGTATATGTGTATATGCTGTTTTGTGAGTCGCGCTTTTAGTTATTGTGTTAAATCCATATATTGGCGTCTCACCCTTACAAATATACAACAGGTTTACTCTAGTCTACCGTATCCCTTTGGTATACTAGTATGGACGAAGCGGAGGGGTTCACTAAGTCGCTTGAGGACTTAACTCCTAGATGCTTGGAGAAGTATCTGTTAGTGGGAATGACCATAAGGGTATATTCTCAATAACTGTCTGTTAGTTACGACTAGCTTAGGTTCTTTTTATGTGATGTCATGTGTTGAAATAAACGAAATTGATAAAGATCTAAGTGTGAAACTTACGAGGTAGTATAGTTGTATGACTTTTGTATATGCTTATATATCTACGTATGGTTATGATTATGTCGTTGTTAGGGAGTTAAAAGGAAAAATTTTTATCACCATATTTTGAAGAGATTCACGTTGAGAAATTAATATTTTCCGAAAGCAACCAACAAATAAAATCTTATTTTTCCGCAAACGGGTAACCATGTGATGACCCGGGAGTAGAGTGTCACAAAAGAGCTGTGTGATAGCTTCAAAATTCAGCACCATAATTCATCACCATATCGTCCAAAGATGAATGGAGCGGTTGAAGTAGCAAATAAGAATATTAAGAAGATTGTCCAAAAGATGGTGGTGACATATAGAGATTGGCATGAAATGCTACCTTTCGCCTTGCATGGTTACCGTACTTCTGTTCGTACTTCAACAGGGGCAACCCCATTTTCCCTGGTAATATTAATAACACATATTAATAAATAACATTAAGAAACATAAAACGAATTAGTAATTAATAATAAATTAATATAATAAACTTTTATATTATATTTATTAAATTACAAATTACCCCATTAACTTACGTAGATATTAGATACTAATGATATTAAAATTTTAAGCTTAGGGGTTAATTATGTAATAAAATACTAATCATTACCCCTACATAATGCTGTTATATATAACACTAATCAACATGGATAACTGGGTTTAACCCTAAGCTTAAAACCCTATAATGTTAGCCCAATATGCATATTTTAATGTCTAATATCATTATCATTCACAATACGACTAGGTTTAAATTATTATGTTTGAAATAATTTAATAAATTACCAAAACCCTAAATTTGATTATGATTTAGGGTATTATACCCTAAATATGAAATAATTGATATTTTACCTAAATTATTTAAATTAGGTAAAATATTGAAAATTAAAGATTATTATTTAGAACATTTAGTTAATATTTGTTCAACATTATAAACATTTGATTTAATAGTCTGTTTATATTTAACACTATATTAATTTATATGTTAACACTATATCTAAATAATTAACTATCATTTCATTTGGTTATGTTATATTTTAAACAGTTCGAGTTATACCGTAATTAATTTAACAAAACTTAAACCCAAACTTAATCCCAAAGTTAGCCCAAAACCCAAACTTAATCCCTAAGTTATCTTAAAACTCTGACTGTAACCCTAATTCTAACCCAAAACCCTAACTTAAACCCTAATTAGCCCAAAACTCTAACTGTACTCCTAATTCTAAACCAACACCCTAACTTAAACCCTAATTCTAACCCAAAACCCTAAGTTTATTTGACTAAACTAAGTAATTATTAACCATAATACAAAAGAATGGTGTTAGAGTTTTAATAACAATTAGGGGTTAACCTTATATTACCAAAACTCTAACTGTAACCCTAATTCTAAACCCTAAGCTTAAAAAATCAACCATTAATTCTCGGTTTAATTAGGGTTTAGGGTATAACTTGAAAATGGATTATATTAACCTTATATAAACATACGTTATATAAAATTAAATTGATGCAGTGATATTTGATATTTTGGGATGATGCATGTTGGGGAGTGTATGATATATGATTTTAGGGTTAAACATTATAATATACTAATAACATAGTTAACATTTAATTATTATGTTTTAACTAATACTCCGGTCCTTATTATAAGAGGCAAATGACTACTTTTTTTTGTCCAAAATATAAGAGACATGCATGTATTTTGATAAATATTAAATGCTCATTTCCAATTTTACCCTTATTTATAATAGGGTTTATATTTACGAGACAGTGCAACTTTCAATACAAGTAGGTTTGTTCATTAATTATTGAAGGGTTAAATTTGTAAATTTATATGAATATTAATTACAAATAGCTTATTTCAATGCATTTCCTTGGTATGTGTGTTTTAGGGTTTTGTGTAATATCCCTCCCCAAGGGTACTCTAGCCTTTTCATTATAAATTATCTTGGGTGTGATTGAATCCTTTTAGATTTCATAAATGTGCAATTGTATGATTGATTGAATTATGAAGAAATTATTTGTGAATTAAAAGGGAATATAATTTATATATATATATATATATATATATATATAATTGTGTTAGATTAACTATTATTAATCTATAATTTTTTTTAATTGCACCCACCCTCATTTAATTTGATTACAATTAATTGATCAATCACCTCTCTCCTCCCAAAATGAAAGCTACGGCCAAGTCTTTTAGGGGGAGTGTTGGACTATTTCCATCATATCTTCATTTTCTGAAACCAAGCAAACCTTTCCCCTTCCTCTCTTCTCCTCCATTTCTACACTACATCAACCATCACCACCTCCATTTTCTTTTCTCCATTCCTTCTAAACTTTTTACTTCACACTTTCAACTACTCATAGAAAACCTAAAT
Source organism: Echinosophora koreensis (assembly GCA_035048595.1). Classification (NCBI taxonomy): domain Eukaryota; kingdom Viridiplantae; phylum Streptophyta; class Magnoliopsida; order Fabales; family Fabaceae; genus Echinosophora; species Echinosophora koreensis. The sequence goes on along the minus strand of JAPCYP010000013.1, from coordinate 4,980,290 downwards.
CAAGCAAGAAGGACAACATGCAACACCTCTAGTTCCCTCAAGAATTTCGAAATAGGAGAACCAAGTCAGCTTAGGGAGAGGCCAAGGGGGGATCAACACTAACCACCTTCAATCCACTACTTGGTCATGTGAGTTCTTGTTGTTTGTAACATTGGGTAACCATAAATCCCAAATACTTGTTAAATGTTTAAATTACTTCTGTGGAATGTTTGTTTTGAGCTGATATATGATTTTTAACAACTAGGTTTTGATTACATGTTGATTAGAGGATGATTTTGATGAAAAATTGACAAGGGGCTGTAAAAATCTTTCAAACCCGTATGCACCCCTGTTAGTATTTCATCCATAACTTCCTTTACAGGGCTTGTTTCGTAGTTATTTTTGTACCATTGGAAACTAGACTCATTTTCCTTCGAAATGGGCTTTGGAATCGTTCAATTTCATTAAGTATCGAAGGATAAAAATGACATGCAAGTTGCTGTTCGTACTAGAAACTCTGGACTGATACTGTTATAGTATTTAAATTGTAGTAATTTGTACAAATATTGGATTGAGTTAACTCCTGTTTTAATAGAAAATAGACTTATTTTGTTACAGTTTAGGCTCTGGATGTTCTAATTTTGATGAAGTTTTTGTGGAGAAAACCCAGTTCCAAATTGCTGCAAATTCTGTTTACATAACTGTGAGCATATGGGTACTTGAATTGTGTGGAATAGATTCCTATGTGTTTTAATTCTATCCAACCATGAATAATATGTATATGTGCAATTGGTATGGTGCTCTTTGTGGCTGAATGATCTAACTTAGCTGTTGTTGCATAGTGATTTGGTTGGTATGAATTGCAATATGAAGGTGTGACATTTCCATTTGTGCTATGTCTTCACTCTTTGCATTTTTGTGCATGTTTAATGAAGTTATCATCTTGGTATGGTTGATGAATATTTAATGCATTTGACTTCCATTAGAGAAGAGTATGAGAAAATGAATCATAGCATGGCATTAAAAACTTAAAATGGTCTATGTTTAGTGAAACTTAAGGTTTCAAAACTATTCTAGCCATTATTTAAGGCCACAATATTCTTGTGGGTGAGATGTTTTTGTAAGTCCTTCATTTTTTTGGAGGCTAGGATATGGTACTAGCAATTAAGGGACGCCTAATTGTTGTCATAGAGCTCTGACTGCCATATCAACCAGTTTAAACTACGCGTGCCTTATTTCCGCTCACACTTGAGGTACCTAGTAAAGGTTTTTATACTTAAAATGCCTATGCTTAGATTCATATTCAGTAAATAACTCAATCCAAGTAAGGACCCAGTAGAAAGAGCTGGTGATGAAAGGGTGAGTTATATGAGAATAATTCCGTAGTGGTATAAAGTTTGGGTAGTCGTACTTTAGCCTACTTTAGTCCACAGAGTGCACACCTAGCAAAATAGTGAGGCAAGTAGGCTATGAGAAACTTTACCACTATACGAGGTTAATTCTGATATGTGTGCATATGAGTAAGTATGTGTAATTCAACGAGGACGATCAAACAGAATATATTGTTTACTCATATGCTTTGCTTGAAGCAGGAACTCATTGAGATTTATGTCTCACTAGGCTCCTCTTTGTTTCAGATAACAGGTACATAATGGAAACTGATAAGCAAGTTCCGGATATTGCTTGACAGTCACCTAATAGTGTCCCAAGATACGTTAGTTTTCACAGCCGGATCAAAGTTGAAGTCTTACTAGGAGTCAATGTTTATATGAGATTGAATTGTTGATTAGGGGCAAAATACTTATTTGTATTAAATTAATTTCAATTATATGTTCAATTCTACAAAAATGTCTTATAAAAATGTTTCTCTTAGTTTTAAAAATTTCTATGACCAACTATTATCTTCATGCTTTAATGAAGTTTATATATATTTGTACTTAGTAGTATCGTGTGGGAAACATGGATATTACATTTTGCCTCTTATATATAGGACCAGAGGGAGTAATATATAACTAGATTATTAACATATAATGCATACTAGGTATTTAACCCTAAATAAACTATTAGTATGATTAAGTTATAATCATATATTTAAATTTATATGTTATCAATAATTTTAAAATATACTCATTATTTTAAACCCTAATTTTATTTAACTAATTATTTATGACATAATAACATAATTAAAATATATTATCATTTTAAATTCAACTTTATAGTTATATTTAACTATTAACTAAGTAATTATCTACCAACTATTATTTTAACCCTAATTAGTGTTTATAACATGATAGTATGTTCGTCCATTTAGTTAAAATCCTGTAGTTAAACATACTATCATGTTATAAACACTAATTAGTGTTCATCACCAACCATAATGTTAACTATGTTATTCGTACAGTTAGGTTATTACATTGGAATCAGTTTTTTCGTCGTAGAAATTTGAAGTTGAAACACCTCCTTCCACCTCAGTCATCCAAGTAGTCATATTCATCATCTTCTTTTCTTCTTCGTCGTTCACTTCCTTGGCGTCGACGTCAATAAACACAAAAAATGAAATTCAAATCACCCATAGCCAGACAAAATAGAATTCATAGTAGCATATATTTTTTTTACAGAAAAAACACTTAAAAAGGTAAAAATATAGATCGTACCAGATCCGGGAGGGTCGACGTTCTTCTTGGGCGGGGTGTTGACGGGCTGCATCAGGCGGGGTCTTGGTTCGATCTGCGGCGTCATCTGGGTTATCTGTGTCGGGGTTAGGGTCTCCTATGTCGGAGTCGCGGGTTCTCTGGTTTGCCACCACAAATGGCGTTCGTGGCCCCTTAGGTGTTGATGAGCTTACGTTTCAAATTTGAGGTCAATCGGACTTCAAACGAGCTTAGAACGCGATTTCAAGAACACATACAGCCTAATCCCTTCCTTAAATAAGAATCGAGAAACTGGGGTGTTACAATACTACCCCCGTTAAAATAAATTTCGTCGTCGAAATTTAAATTAAGTTCCCATGTCAGCTTCTCTTTCCCAACCCATATTCTAACCTAAAACCCTAATTTTATCCCAATTCCATAACTTAATCCCTAAGGTAGCCCAAAACCCTAACTTAATCACTAAGTTAGCCCAAAACTCAACCTGTAACCCTAATTTTAGCCCAAATCCCTAACATATTAAACTGATCTACCTATTCATAATTATTGTTATTTTCTCCGCAAGCTTCTTTTTATCTTTATATTATATTATTAAGTTAATCATGCAAAATTTAATTTAAATCATTTAGAAAGGTAGTCCAAAACCCTAACATTTATTCCTATGACCCTAATTAAGTTTCTCTCTCTAAATCTATTCGTCCTGGTAATTATGATGCGGGGAAAATACTTCGAAAATAGGAAAAGTGGCCGAGACAACCCCGTTTGGCCAGAATCGGGTGGTGCCCATGGGTCCAAAGGACCGATGGGCCTCGTTCCTTGGATTTTTTCCTACCACCCTGCCAAAATTCAGGTCATTCGGAGCACGTGAAAAAAATCTAGTAATTACCGCTATGTCCCTGGTGTCTCGGAAGCCCCATCCGGAAGCGGAGCTTGACCGGAACCCGAGGGGTGTCGGAAGCTCGACACGTCGCGATAAGTAAGCATATAAAGGATTTGATCGCGCATAGACTAACAGGTGCGATAATACCAGCACTAATGCACCGGATCCCATCAGATGGTTAGATTATGTTAACCAACTTAATTTAGGATTTAATGACCTCGTTCTGTACAGTTAATTTAAACAAAAACACACAAAGATTTAACGTAATTGTTAACATAATTAGTTATTGATATTATGTATACATAACTTATTACGGTTAATTTTTGTATTATAATAGTTGCTCCAAAAACTCAACCTACTAGGGTCATTATAGAAAAAAATTATATTATTAATTAGTTAAATATAATTATATTTATAATTATTATAAGAGTGGTGTGATAATATGTAACATCCCAAATTTCCTAGCTTGCAAAATAGTATTACCCAATAAATAGAAGGAGCCTATCTTTAAGGGAGAAGTGTTTTAAGGATAGTTAATAATAAATGTTTTAGATTTGTTAAGAAAGAAATGTTTAGAATTAAGATAGGGGTGTATTTAGTAGTTGAAGAGGTGTAGATAGTAAGCTGGGTTTTAACTTTTACTAAAGAAAAAAAAATAAAAAAGAAAGAAGAGAAGGGGATAAAAGAAGGGGGAACGTGAGAGATGGGGGATGGATGAAATCAAAATAGTAGAGAAAGAAAAAGAAAGGAAAAGAGAAAGAAAGAGAAGGGAGAGGAAGAAGAAAGAAGAATGGAGAAGAGAGATCAAGGGATATAGCCATGAGAAGGAGATTGTAACATCCGTTATTTTATGTGTGGTTATGTATGATGTTTAGATTTAAGGTTTGGATTGTATAACTGAGAGGTGATTTGAAGTATAGAGACCAGCTAGGGTTTCTGGTTAGTGTCTTTTAGATAATTGAGGGTGGAACAAAATTTTGGAGTTAAAAGAGAAGATTAGGCATTTTTGATGGTTAGAAATTGTTCATTAGGTCCTAAGGAGCCTATATCTCAAATTTGGGGTCAATCAGACATCGAACGGACCCTGAACGTAAAGAGTTGACTTTATAGTCAAAAGTCAACGCTCAAGCATGGCAAACATCACGCTCGAGCGTCCACAATACGCTCAAGCGTGGGTGTGTCCACGCTCAAGCGCCCAAGTCAACCAGACAAGGGCCATGCTTTGACTTGCTACGTGTCAACGGGCGCTGACGTGGCAGCCTCTGAGTGGTTGCATGGCTGCGGTGGTTTTCACGCTCAAGCGTGAAATGGTCCACGCTCAAGCGTGACCACGCTCAAGCGTGAAAAATTCCACGCTCGAGCATGGCAGCGTGAATCAGAAAAATAAAAAGGGCTTAAGTGACACAAAGTCACTTAAACCATATGAATGAAACGAAGGCAGAGAGCAGAATTATGAGAAAACTGAGAGGAGCTTATAGAGAGAGAAAGAGAGAGAGTTTAGTGAGAGAGAGGAGTTCTTGAGTGAGTGTGGCTTGCCCGATCGTCCTTTCGCAAAACGGAGTACGTGGTTGCGATCGTAGTGACGATACCTTCATTCTCCTCTTCCCCGTTTCTTCAATAGTCGAAGGTAAATTGTTCCCGTTTATATCGAAAGTCGTTTCGTTACGTTTATCCTTGTATCTTTCGTTTCGTTTGTCGGAATTCGATTCCGTCTTCGAGGATGAACTCGTGGTAACGTGTGCTTCGTAATGTGATGCTTAGGTGAATTTTTGGAAGCTCCGAGGCCCTAGAACCGTGCTGGACAGAATTGAGCCCGTGGAGGAAACGGTCGTTTCGTCTCGTTTCGTTCATCGTACGACTCTCCAGGTGGGGGAAAGAAACCATTTAACGTCGGAAACGGCGCAGTTACATTTAGTTCGATAATGGCGTAGGGCGACCTAAACCCTACTCGAGAGCGAGCAACGGACAATGTCCATGTCACATTGGGGACTACTTAGTGGTACCAATGATGATATTGAAATTGTGCGTTTATCGTCGTTACGATAAAAATGTATTATTTTATTATTTTATGACTGGCTGTTGTGACTGCTTGAATTAGTTGCGGTAATATGATGATTGATGACTGATACTGAGTGTTGATATATCTTATGAAAATTATTATTATTATATTGGAGTTGATGCCATGATTGATATGATGACATGATGCCATGATTAATATGATGAATTGATGGAAATATGTTATGATGCCATGAGTGTAATGATTATGAGTAGAGTTTGAGTAAGTGATGAGATATGTTGAGCATTGATGATGTATTGGGGAAATCATACTTTATGTGTTAGTAGTGCCTAACCGAGATGATTGATTTTATACGATGATGAGATTTTATTGAGGTTATTTATGAGGTGATGATGAGCGGTTATGGCACTAGGGGGTGACCTGAAACATGGTCTGTGATATGTGGACCTGAAACATGGTCGTTTGTGGACCTGAAACATGGTCGTTTGGGGTCTATTCCTCGGAGGGAGAATTCCCGGGGTCTAGGCTAACGGCGGACCGTCCCAGACATGATTTCATTTTAGTTGCAGCTATAGTTCATGCGTTGCATGAGCACCCTGGCCGTGGTCCAGAGGTGTGCACCGGTTGTGTAGCTATAGTGCCATTGCTTTGCATGGGCACCCTCCAGCCGCGGACGAGGGTGTGCGCCGGGGCCTCTGGGACGTGTCGATTGTTGTGATATCCGGATATGGCCGACTACCTGAGGAGATTCATACACATTTGCATTGCATCATGATGGGGGTAGAGGAAAAGACCCTAGATGTGAATTGAGGATGCTTGTGTTATATATATAAACTATATTTTGGGAGATGGATGTTTATCGTGGCTGTTATAGAATTAAATGTCGCTAAACCCTTTCCACGTTTGATGTTATATGGCTTCTTATCCCCTTTTCTTTTGTTGTATGCTTGTACATGTATATTTTGCATAACAGATCCAGATCGTGTTGATGGCGCACTGGGATCACCCATGGATGACTCAGGACCCGGGGTTCCCCCTCTCGAGGACCTTTGAGGTTGAGTGCTTAGATCCGAACGGGTGGCTCGTGGACCCAGTCACTCGCTTCGTTGTGTATACGGGTCCTACGTCCATCACCTCCGGGTTCGGACAGGGAGCGCCGATAGGATTCGTCGGCACATTTCGTGTTGGCACTACCCTTCCTTTCCAGGTAGGACAGCCAGATGGACACATACCTCCGATGCCGCCGATGCCAGGCATGGCCCCAGATCCCTTCATGGTACCCTTTGAGGTACTAGTTCCAGGACTCGCACCGGCACCAGCACCAGGACCCGAGTTGGCACCTATCCAGGAGGAGGAACCGGTTGCCCCCGCCCAAGACCTGGCACCCCTTCCAGAGGTACCCGCGCCTCCAGAGGTCCGGGCTATGGTTTCAGAGTCTTCTCGAGTGTCTACCAGACAGTTTCATCCCCGTGATAGTAGACTTTACCGACAGAGGTTTCAGAGGCAGTCAGACAGGAGCTCGTCCAGTGAGAGCGGAGGAGTGTCCGGACCTGCCGGACCACGGGATGCAGACGAGGGTGGTAGTATTTGATGGCTCGGGCCAGTGCCATCTGCATAGGTGTGAGTGAGGTTTTGTTGTATTTTGAGAGGGGACAGGGTGTGGAGAGAATCGGCGAGACATCTTCCCTTTTTATCTTGATGTATTTTTCTTTATGTTACGTACCACCGTTTTGTACATATTTCGGGATCCTACTGATGGGAATCCCTTGACAGTTATGTATTAGGAAATGATGTACATAGTTATATATATATATATATATATATATATATATATATATATGTGTGTGTGTGTGTGTGTGTGATGTATGTTGATGTATCTGCATATTATCTAGTTACCTTTTAAGTTTTAAATTTTCTGCTATTTTGAATATGCACGCTTAACGATAATAACGAAATTAGGCTTTAATATTTTGGGTTTTCTTTAATGGGACGTTGGGGCGTCTCAGAGATGAGGGTTGGAGATCCTAGATCAAGTTTGCAGAACCAAGAGAAAGAAATGGAAGAGAAGAAAAATGAGAGAAAACTAGGGTTCAACCAAAAAGGGAGATCCACACAGACAACCTTCAATCCACTACATAGTCATGTGAGTTCTTATTGTTTGTAACATTGGGTGACCATAAATCCCAACTATTTGCTAAGCGCTTTATTACTTACATGCTTATTTTGGTGTTGGATGATGTGTGGAATCACTGATTTTGATTGCATGCAAGGTTAGGGGTTGATTTGGGTGACATTGATAAAGGGGGAAGAATTACTCTCCAAACCCGTATTGACACCCTGTCAGTATTTCATCAATAACTTCCTCCACAAATATTTTTTCGAAGTGATATTTGTACCATTGGAAAATAGACTCATTTTCCTTCGAAATAGGCTTTGGAATGGTTCAATTTCATTAAGTATCGATGGATAAAAATGACATGAAATTTGCTGTTTGTACTTGAAACTCTGAACTGATACTGTTTTAGTATTTAAATTTTAGTAAATTGTACAAATATTGGATTGAGTTGATTCTTGTGCCATTAGAAAATAGAATTGTTTGGCTACAATTTAAGCTTTGGAAGATCTAATTTTTATAAAGTTTTAGTGGAAAAAACCCAGTTCCAAGTTGCTGCAAATTCTGATTTGATAACTGTAAGTATAATGGCACTTGATTTGTGTAGAATAAATTCCTATGTGTTCCAATTTTGTCCAAACATGAATAATACTTACAATTGTAATTAATATGATGTTCTTTGTGACTGTATGTTCTGTTTTTATTGGTTGTTGGATGTTAAGTTTGGTTTGTACATGTTATAAAACAATGGTGTGACATTTGATTTGTGTTATATCTTTATTATTGGTACTTTTGTGGATGTTTAATGAAACTATCATTTTGGTATAGTTAATGAATGCTTGATAAATTACCTTCCATTAGAGAAGATGTATAAGAACATGAATCGTAGCATGGCATTAAAAACTTAAAATGGTCTATGTTTAGTGAAACTTAAGGTTTCAAAACTATTCTAGCCATTATTTAAGGCCACAATATTCTTGTGGGTGAGATGTTTTTGTAAGTCCTTCATTTTTTGGAGGCTAGGATATGGTACTAGCAATTAAGGGACGCCTAATTGTTGTCATAGAGCTCTGACTGCCATATCAACTAGTTTAAACTACGCGTGCCTTATTTCCGCTCACACTTGAGGTACCTAGTAAAGGTTTTTATACTTAAAATGCCTATGCTTAGATTCATTTTCATCAAATAACTCAATCCAAGTAAGGACCCGATAAGAAGAGCTGTTGATGAAAGGGTGATTAGTTATAAGAGGGCTATGAAAGACTATACCACCATGTGAGGTTATTTATGATATGTGTGCATATAAGTAAATATATGTATTTTAATGAGGATGATCAAACAGAATATGTTGATTTCTCATATGCTTTGGTTGTAGCAGGAACTCATTGAGATTTATTTCTCACTAGGCTCCTCTTTGTTTCAGATAACAGGTACATATTGGAAACTGATAAGCAAGCTCCGGAGATTGCTTGACAGTCACCCAATAGTGTCCCAGGTTAACATAGTGTTTCACAGCCGGGTCAAAGTTGGAGTCTTACTATGAGTCAATGTTTATTTGAGATATAATTGTAAATTAGGGGTGAAATGCTTATTTGTATTAAATTGACCCAATACTATGTTCCATTTCTACAAGAATCTCTTGTAAAAAAAAAAAAAATGTTTCACTTAGTTTTCAAAATTTTCTATGTTCAACTATTATTCAGTATGCTATAGTCAGGTTTATATATATATTTACTTAGTAGTATCATGTGGAAAGCATGGATATTACATTATGGTATCAGAGCAGTTTGATCCCATCGGACTGTGAGTTAAGTCTAGAGTGATCCGGCTTAGGGTGTCAGTCTAAGTGTTATGTTATGTTGTTAGTCTTCTAAATTCCTGTTACGAATTAATGGGGTAGGCCACCTCAGGTATTTGTTTGAGGAATGATGAAGGATGACAACTCACATAAGTATTTTCAAAAGAACGATTTTCAAACAAGATTTGCTCTAAGCCAAATGTTTTGGACGGATTTTGATTCTGCAAGAATAATTATGTTTGTAAAGGCAAATGATATACTATTACTTCCTTAGACAAATATTCCAAAGGGACTAGTAGAGGTAATTGAATTTGTTGAGATGTGTATGGTATGATTCTAATTTAATGTACTGCTAGTTTAATGCTTTTGATTACTATGTACCAACTGGTCAATGTGTTTGAAATTGCTTAGTACGTTTGGTGCTCAAAATCATGCATTGTCTTGATTATTTTGTGTGTGATAAATTTTATGCATGTGTTTGATTAGTGTTTGATTGTGTGATTATGTTCATATGGTGATTAATAAGAGGAAAGTTACCTTGCCTATTGGAATAATTAAGTTTGAGATGCTTGAAATGAGTGTAATAAGTATGCATGTTGATTATGTGAAGTATTGAATGTGTACTTGAGGAAACTTGTGGGAAAAAAAAATTGAACTCAGTTAATGATTTCTTTAATTTATTACTTGTTGGTTGTAATTTAAGTATGATCTTATGTGTCTTAGTGCTGGATAATTGTTTGGTTTATTAGACTTATGAATATAGTGTTGAAATAGAAGAAGATAAGGGGTTGTCCTCAAGACCTGTATAGACATAGGTCCAGTATTTTGCTCATGACTCTTTCCATAGAGCTCTTTTTTTTAAATGATTCTTGTTTTATTGAGATCTAGACTCATTGTCCTTCAGTTTTGTGCTCAAATTTCATGGAATTTGACTTGGTATTGATAATTTGAAAGGTGTCACAAGTTGGAAGATAGTTTGTTGTCCTGTTTTGACCTTCGTGTCTTCTTTCAACCAAAAACTTACGTACAAAATCGATTTCAAAAAAAAATCTGGCCATTGTTCTCAAAAAGAAAATTTCGAGGCTTCAATTTGGACATCTGATTTGCATGATTTGGTTGAGTTATGAGTTATGACCCACTAAATTAATTTCCGAAGTTACATTTTTTTTATATATATATAGTCAAAAACAAGTTTTCAGCCTAATCTTTGCCTTATTTTGGTTATAACCTTTTGTACAAGTTATATTCTAGAAAACTGGGCATATATTTGAAAACTAGACTCGATTTGATTTAACTAGAACATAAATTTGATTGGATTTCACTGAGTATTGACATTTTAAAATGTGTTCTTTAGATGAGGGACAATACCTGTCCTGTTTACGAACATCAGTGTCTTCATTTGTTGAACTATACTAATTGAAGGACTATTTCATAAAATGAAAATTTTATTCATAAACTAGACAACCTACTACTTCCAAATATTGGTCATTTACTCAAATCTAACTTTGTTTGGTATTTTATTAAGAGCACCAAAGTGAATGTATGTATGCTATAGATGTTATGGGTGTTGAAAGATTCTGCACATGTTGTATGATTATGTATGGAGGAATTTTTTTTTTCAAGTTGACTGTTATTGTTATTACACATATATGTATTTCTTAGTGAAGATGATATAAAAATATATTACTTATTATATTGTATCCTGTGAGTTTATATTATTGGTATTGACGTTCTTGCATGTGCATATGTATGTGTAGTCATTTTTACCGCATATACCTATTATTAGTATTCTTTTATGTATGGATACTTTAAAAGTGCTATACCATGTACTTGTAATTTCATCCATAGACGTTACTTTCTAAAACCTTGAGTTTCTTTTAGGATGAGACTAGAATAAACTGTTTCCTAAAAGTTTGTAGAGTGTGTTATGGTCACTTGGAATCCTGGTGAACCCTCTTGATAGTACCAGCATGATGTTGTTATGGAATATTTAAGTTTTGATATTATGTGCTTTTTGTAATCGTAACTTGTTATATTTTAGGACTGCTTGAGAAAATGTTTTGTTTTGTAAACAAAAGAACTTTTGCAAACTCACAAATTCTTTTGTAGCCTATTTTGAAACATCATTGCTTTAACGAGTATAAATCTCAACTTTCCTTTCAAAACCGAATAACTTCTGGTAAAGATTTTCTTATAACAAAGTTTTAGAGAATATTTTCAAGACAAAGTTAGATTCACTGAAAAATGTATTTGAAGAATTTAAAGCGATACTTTTGCTATATCTCGGGTATTATAGGATACTCGAGGTTAGACTTGTGCTTAGAACATGTCAATAATTTTATATGCTATCACAGCATTGTGTATGTCATTTCTTGATCGTGTTCAATATGGGTGATTGATAAGAATCATTGGCATGAATTAATTATTAGATTGAGCACATGAACATGTATTAATCAGTTACTTCCCTATGTGTTACATCTTTATGTACATGATCATATATGTGCTTGGTGTTTTTTTTTAAAAAAAAAATGATGATATCTAAGATGGTTGGTATAATAAGTACCACTACTATTTGAATAAGATTGTATGCTATAGTTGTATTATTATTATTGTCATAAAGTTTCTGTCCGCTTGCTATTGATTGGGATATATGGCATGCATGATAATTGGACCCTAGCGAACCTAATATCAGTGATAACCAAATAGTTAAGGATCATGACTTGTCATCGAAACCTCTTAGACCTGTGTTGATCAGAGTTCGCAGCGGAAGTAGGATGGTGATCTTGCATTATAAGCAGGATGATTAAGCGTTAAGGAGTAGAGCAATTTTGAGGGCAAAATTATTTAAAAGGAGGGGAGTAATGTAACATCCCAAATTTCCTAGCTTGCAAAATAGTATTACCCAATAAATAGAAGGAGCCTATCTTTAAGGGAGAAGTGTTTTAAGGATAGTTAATAATAAATGTTTTAGATTTGTTAAGAAAGAAATGTTTAGAATTAAGATAGGGGTGTATTTAGTAGTTGAAGAGGTGTAGATAGTAAGCTGGGTTTTAACTTTTACTAAAGAAAAATAAAATAAAAAAGAAAGAAGAGAAGGGGATAAAAGAAGGGGGAAACATGAGAGATGGGGGATGGATGAAATCAGAATAGTAGAGAAAGAAAAAGAAAGGAAAAGAGAAAGAAAGAGAAGGGAGAGGAAGAAGAAAGAAGAATGGAGAAGAGAGATCAAGGGATATAGCCATGAGAAGGAGATGAGGGTTGGAGATCGTAGATCAAGTTTGCAGAACCAAGAGAAAGAAATGGAAGAGAAGAAAAATGAGAGAAAACTAGGGTTCAACCAAAAAGGGAGATCCACACAGACAACCTTCAATCCACTACATAGTCATGTGAGTTCTTGTTGTTTGTAACATTGGGTGACCATAAATCCCAACTATTTGCTAAGCGCTTTATTACTTACATGCTTATTTTGGTGTTGGATGATGTGTGGAATCACTGATTTTGATTGCATGCAAGGTTAGGGGTTGATTTGGGTGACATTGATAAAGGGGGAGGAATTACTCTCCAAACCCGTATTGACACCCTGTCAGTATTTCATCAATAACTTCCTCCACAAATATTGTTTCGAAGTGATATTTGTACCATTGGAAAATAGACTCATTTTCCTTCGAAATAGGCTTTGGAATGGTTCAATTTCATTAAGTATCGATGGATAAAAATGACATGCAATTTGCTGTTTGTACTTGAAACTCTGAACTGATACTGTTTTAGTATTTAAATTTTAGTAAATTGTACAAATATTGGATTGAGTTGATTCTTGTGCCATTAGAAAATAGAATTGTTTGGCTACAATTTAAGCTTTGGAAGATCTAATTTTTATAAAGTTTTAGTGGAAAAAAACCCAGTTCCAAGTTGCTGCAAATTCTGATTTGATAACTGTAAGTATAATGGCACTTGATTTGTGTAGAATAAATTCCTATGTGTTCCAATTTTGTCCAAACATGAATAATACTTACAATTGTAATTAATATGATGTTCTTTGTGACTGTATGTTCTGTTTTTATTGGTTGTTGGATGTTAAGTTTGGTTTGTACATGTTATAAAACAATGGTGTGACATTTGATTTGTGTTATATCTTTATTATTGGTACTTTTGTGGATGTTTAATGAAACTATCATTTTGGTATAGTTAATGAATGCTTGATAAATTACCTTCCATTAGAGAAGATGTATAAGAACATGAATCGTAGCATGGCATTAAAAACTTAAAATGGTCTATGTTTAGTGAAACTTAAGGTTTCAAAACTATTCTAGCCATTATTTAAGGCCACAATATTCTTGTGGGTGAGATGTTTTTGTAAGTCCTTCATTTTTTGGAGGCTAGGATATGGTACTAGCAATTAAGGGACGCCTAATTGTTGTCATAGAGCTCTGACTGCCATATCAACTAGTTTAAACTACGCGTGCCTTATTTCCGCTCACACTTGAGGTACCTAGTAAAGGTTTTTATACTTAAAATGCCTATGCTTAGATTCATTTTCATCAAATAACTCAATCCAAGTAAGGACCCGATAAGAAGAGCTGTTGATGAAAGGGTGATTAGTTATAAGAGGGCTATGAAAGACTATACCACCATGTGAGGTTATTTATGATATGTGTGCATATAAGTAAATATATGTATTTTAATGAGGATGATCAAACAGAATATGTTGATTTCTTATATGCTTTGGTTGTAGCAGGAACTCATTGAGATTTATTTCTCACTAGGCTCCTCTTTGTTTCAGATAACAGGTACATATTGGAAACTGATAAGCAAGCTCCGGAGATTGCTTGACAGTCACCCAATAGTGTCCCAGGTTAACATAGTGTTTCACAGCCAGGTCAAAGTTGGAGTCTTACTATGAGTCAATGTTTATTTGAGATATAATTGTAAATTAGGGGTGAAATGCTTATTTGTATTAAATTGACCCAATACTATGTTCAATTTCTACAAGAATCTCTTGTAAAAAAAAAAAAAAATGTTTCACTTAGTTTTCAAAATTTTCTATGTTCAACTATTATTCAGTATGCTATAGTCAGGTTTATATATATATTTACTTAGTAGTATCATGTGGAAAGCATGGATATTACATAATATGTAATTGATTTAATAATATGAAAAAATTACCACGAAAATGTATTTTTAACATTACATTAATTTATGGCATATACGTATTAGGGAAATAAATAAATAGTTAAATATAATCACAAAATGATTTTTAAGTTTATACCTAACATTATGTTATACATAATGTTAAATTACATTATAAATATTTGACATTAAAATATTTTGTTACCGTTAATATACCTTAATAGTTAAAATAGTTATATATGACATTAAAGTTAACCCTAATTCTTTGGTATATCTACCAAATTAATAAACACTCAAACTTAATGGGTTAATCCATAAGGTATTGTTATAACATGATATATAATTTATTAAATTTATATGTTAAATAATTATAAATTTTGTAATTTAATATTTAAAATGTAATTATATTTTGTTACATGCTAATTTATTGTTAACCCTAACCTTATATTAGCCAATTTTATCATAAGAATGTTTAATAAAATTATTGTTTTTAATCAAATTGACTAATTCATCCTATGTTAGCAAATAAATAGTTAAATAAGATTATCTTATTTTGATGAACCCTAAATAAGATATAAGTAACCAAAGATAAGAATGTTTAATAAAATTATTGTTTTTAATCAAATAATTGGCTGATATACACTATGATTAGGGTTTTGGGTTAGAATGATTTTGCTAGCATTTCTCAATAAACTTTTCAAAAAATCGTTCTACAAAATACATATTTCGGTTAAAGTTAAGGTTTTGGGTTAGAATTAGGGTTAAAATTAGGGTTTTGGTTTAAAGTTAGGGTTTTGCGTTAGAATTAGGGTTACAGTTAAAGTTTTGGGCTAACTTAGGGATTAAGTTAGGGTATTGGGTTAAAATTAGGGTTTTGCCTCAGAATTAGGGTTTAAGTTAGGGTTTTTGGTTAAAGTTAGGGTTTTGGGTCAGAATTAGGGTTTAAGTTAGGTTTTGGGTTTAAAGTTAGGGTTTTGGGTTAGAATTAGGGTTACAGTTAGAGTTTTGGGCTAACTTCGGGATTAAGTTAGGGTTTTGGGCTAACTTAGGGATTAAGTTAGGGTTTTGGGCTAACTTAGCGATTAAGTTAGGGTATTGGGTTAAAATTAGGGTTTTGGGTTAGAATTAGGGTTTAAGTTAGGGTTTTGGGTTAGAATTAGGAGTACGGTTAGAGTTTTGGGCTAACTTATGGATTAAGTTAGGGTTTTGGGCTAACTTAGGGATTAAGTAAGGGTATATGGTTAAAATTAGGGTTTTGGTAAACAGAGAGTATCTCACTTCACAACTTGTGAACTTCTTGCTTAGATAATAGATGGCATGTTCCTTCATACCAGACTCATCATGTTGCCCCAGGGTTAACCCAATGTTTAAATAATTACTAAAAGATTACATTAAACTTAAGGTTAATGTATTACCAAAAATAACCATGTGTTTATGGGAAAGTATTTATTAAAATCTAATAACCACTGGATAATTTTGGCAATTCTAATCCTCAATATGTTAATTGCATTTAAAACATATTCTAACCTAAAGTCTGAGTTAAAATTAGGGTATAGATGAAAGTAGGGTGTTTATTTAATTTACGTTATTGGGTCAAAGTGTTACCTTTATTTGACTAAATAGTGTTTATTAGTATATAAATACTAATAATATTTTAACTGATAATTTTGCGATTAAAGATTGTTGAAGATAATAATGTGAGATCTGACTGTGTGATCAACTTGTCCATTTATGCTTTTCCAGATTCATGAGTTCGCAAAAATATTTCTAATGTCTGCAGATAATTTAATGAAGATGGCATTAATGAAGGTAGCATACATATAAGTCATGATATGTTAAATAACATAAGATAGATTATGATTCCACCCTTGACGCTCAAAAGAACAAATAATTTCATGAGAGGGAACAACCGAACAAGACACTAGACAAACATTTAATTTTGATTCAAAGGGATGAAGGTCATTCTTAACAGATACCGTAAATGTCCAAAATTTCAATTTCTCCATTCTGGCCAAATGGGGATTGAGTTTTAGGCTAACAAATCTTTACCCTAAAGGTTATTAAACTTAATCATTATTATGTCTGCATCAGAACGAACTCCAGTTCCAAAATGTAAATGGAGGATATTATTATAATATTTGCATAATGAAAATTATATCATTATTTTGGGTTTGACTTAATGATATTAATATTTTGGTAACCAATATCAATTAGGGATTATTCTAACTTAATGATATCGTTATTTAACTCAATAATGTAATATCTTACCTTTTATTTGACTAAACATTATGTTTCAAATATAACATAATCTTGCATACAAAATAAGTTGCACAACGTGAATTTTCACTAAACTGCATAGAAATTAGTTTAAACATATTCTAACTGACTTAAATTTATCTTAACTACAAGTATTGTTTGCACACATTATGAAAAATTTCGTGTCTGTCCTATAAGTGACCAAGATTGGATGCATGCTGCAACAGTTGTTGCTATTTTCTTTTTATTCCATATATCTTGTGATAAAGGACAGGTTTAAACTTCTCTTTCTTGGAAATTTCTTACTCCAGTTAATTAATCGTCTTTTTCTTCGCCGCAAGCTTTTCAGAGTTTGTACAAAAAATTACTAGTTATACAGGATTATCATATGACTAACTTGCGTCAAATGGTGCAGCTTTCGTACATTTTTTCTTATTTTTTTATTATTTTCAAGTGCAATTGTTGGGCTAAAATTTTTTTTTTTTTTTGATAAATAGTTGGGCTAAAAATTTGAGGTATGATATGAGAATAAAACTGTAATATCCCTCCCCAAGGGTACTCTAGCCTTTTCATTATAATTTATCTTGGGTGTGATTGAATCCTTTTAGATTTCATAAATGTGCAATTGTACGATTGATTGAATTATGAAGAAATTATTTGTGAATTAAAAGGGAATATAATTTATATATATATATATATATATATAATTGTGTTAGATTAACTATTATTAATCTATAATTTTTTTTAATTGCACCCACCCTCATTTAATTTGATTACAATTAATTGATCAATCACCTCTCTCCTCTCAAAATGAAAGCTACGGCCAAGTCTTTTAGGGGGAGTGTTGGACTGTTTCCATCATATCTTCATTTTCTGAAACCAAGCAAACCTTTCCCCTTCCTCTCTTCTCCTCCATTTCTACACTACATCAACCATCACCACCTCCATTTTCTTTTCTCCATTCCTTCTAAACTTTTTACTTCACACTTTCAACTACTCATAGAAAACCTAAATCAAGCAAGAAGGACAACATGCAACACCTCTAGTTTCCTCAAGAATTTCGAAATAGGAGAACCAAGTCAGCTTAGGGAGAGGCCAAGGGGGGATCAACACTAACCACCTTCAATCCACTACTTGGTCATGTGAGTTCTTGTTGTTTGTAACATTGGGTAACCATAAATCCCAAATACTTGTTAAATGTTTAAATTACTTCTGTGGAATGTTTGTTTTGAGCTGATATATGATTTTTAACAACTGGGTTTTGATTACATGTTGAATAGAGGATGATTTTGATGAAAATTTGACAAGGGGCTCTAAAAATCTTTCAAACCCGTATGCACCCCTGTTAGTATTTCCTCCATAACTTCCTCTACAAGGCTTGTTTCGTAGTTATTTTTGTACCATTGGAAACTAGACTCATTTTCCTTCGAAATAGGCTTTTGAATCGTTCAATTTCATTAAGTATCGAAGGATAAAAATGACATGCAAGTTGCTGTTCGTACTAGAAACTCTGGACTGATACTGTTATAGTATTTAAATTGTAGTAATTTGTACATATATTGGATTGAGTTAACTCCTGTTTTAATAGAAAATAGACTTATTTTGTTACAGTTTAGGCTCTTGATGTTCTAATTTTGATGAAGTTTTTGTGGAGAAAACCCAGTTCCAAATTGCTGCAAATTCTGTTTACATAACTGTGAGCATATGGGTACTTGAATTGTGTGGAATAGATTCCTATGTGTTTTAATTCTATCCAACCATGAATAATATGTATATGTGCAATTGGTATGGTGCTCTTTGTGGCTGAATGATCTAACTTAGCTGTTGTTGCATAGTGATTTGGTTGGTATGAATTGCAATATGAAGGTGTGACATTTCCATTTGTGCTATGTCTTCACTCTTTGCATTTTTGTGCATGTTTAATGAAGTTATCATCTTGGTATGGTTGATGAATATTTAATGCATTTGACTTCCATTAGAGAAGAGTATGAGAAAATGAATCATAGCATGGCATTAAAAACTTAAAATGGTCTATGTTTAGTGAAACTTAAGGTTTCAAAACTATTCTAGCCATTATTTAAGGCCACAATATTCTTGTGGGTGAGATGTTTTTGTAAGTCCTTCATTTTTTTGGAGGCTAGGATATGGTACTAGCAATTAAGGGACGCCTAATTGTTGTCATAGAGCTCTGACTGCCATATCAACCAGTTTAAACTACGCGTGCCTTATTTCCGCTCACACTTGAGGTACCTAGTAAAGGTTTTTATACTTAAAATGCCTATGCTTAGATTCATATTCAGTAAATAACTCAATCCAAGTAAGGACCCAGTAGAAAGAGCTGGTGATGAAAGGGTGAGTTATATGAGAATAATTCCGTAGTGGTATAAAGTTTGGGTAGTCCTACTTTAGCCTACTTTAGTCCACGGAGTGCACACCTAGCAAAATAGTGAGGCAAGTAGGCTATGAGAAACTTTACCACTATACGAGGTTAATTCTGATATGTGTGCATATGAGTAAGTATGTGTAATTCAACGAGGACGATCAAACAGAATATATTGTTTACTCATATGCTTTGCTTGAAGCAGGAACTCATTGAGATTTATGTCTCACTAGGCTCCTCTTTGTTTCAGATAACAGGTACATAATGGAAACTGATAAGCAAGTTCCGGATATTGCTTGACAGTCACCTAATAGTGTCCCAAGATACGTTAGTTTTCACAGCCGGATCAAAGTTGAAGTCTTACTAGGAGTCAATGTTTATATGAGATTGAATTGTTGATTATGGGCAAAATACTTATTTGTATTAAATTAATTTCAATTATATGTTCAATTCTACAAAAATGTCTTATAAAAATGTTTCTCTTAGTTTTAAAAATTTCTATGACCAACTATTATCTTCATGCTTTAATGAAGTTTATGTATATTTGTACTTAGTAGTATCGTGTGGGAAACATGGATATTACATTATGGTATCAGAGCAGTTCGATCCCATCGGACTGTGAGTTAAGTCTAGAGTGATTCAGCTTAGGGTGTCAGTCTAAGTGTTCTGTAATGTTGTTAGTCTTCTAATTTCCTGATACGAATTAATGAGGTAGGCCACCTCAGGTATTTGTTTGAGGAATGATGAAGGATGACAACTTACAAAAGTGTTTCCAAAAGAACGATTTTCAAACAAGATTTCTTCAAAGCCAAATGTTTTGGACGGATTTTGCTTGTTGGATGTGAAGTGATATAAGAAAAATGGATGCATGTGTTCTTGTTATGCTATTATAGAAACTTTTTACTAAATTCTTGATCCTATGATTCTAAAGCTTGTATTTGTTTTTCTAAACCCTTTATGAGCATAATAATGGATCTGGCCTTGTGAATTTGGTGCTGGAATTTCGAATTAAATGGAACAAAGGCATGATTGATGAATGAATGAGTATGGCAAGGATCTTGGTTGCATGTAACTCCTTTGATAACGCATGAATTGAATGATTATTAATGTGATGTGTAGTGTGACAAATGATATTAGAAAGGCAAGTTTTAAACCATGAGTATGATGAAGTTTTCTACCATGGATAGTTTTGTTCTGTGATTGATGATAGACAAAAGGAACTACTATTGCTAATAATATAGATTAAAACTTTGATACTATAATATGTAAAGGTGCCATGAGCATTATGTTATAATGCAGCTTAGATGCAAAATTTTCTCTAGTAAATGTTATGTTTTATGGTTTAAAAATGATGTTTAGACACTTGCGAAATGGCCTTTCAAAAATTGTTGAAACTTGGGTATATTTGGTCATTTTAGATTTATGAACACTCGATGTGTGCTTGTAGAAAGATGAGATCTGTCTTCATGGTTTGTGCGACTGTTTTGTATGATTTGTGGCTTAGAATGCTCTAAGTTTATAGTTCAAAATGACAAATGAATATGTACTAAATGACATTTAGGTTGAGTTAAAGATTTGAATAAGTTTAGTTGCTTGAAAATATGATTTTGCAGGCTATTGGAACCAAAAACTTTGATCCTTGATGAAAATGTTTAACGCTTAGGGACTACCTTGTGTTGCAGCAGATTTTCCTGCTTCTGAATCTTGTGACAAAAACAGTTTTTGAACATGAAAAGTGTTCTGGTAAATGATTGGAACGATAGGAGAACAATTTAAAATAAACCACCTTGATTTGGTTAAAATATGATTTAACTTGGTCTTAACAAAAGTTGTTGGACATGCTAGTCAGAAAATCATGATTTCTAAATTGTGAGAATCATTCTTAATATGTTGTTAAAATTTGGAAAATTATTTCATAAGAGTTTAGTGGCTTTGTTACAAGAATTCAATGAGCTAGTGTATGTAAGTTAGGACTATATTCCTACATGGACATACAACTACACTAAAGATCAATGGTACCTCAAATTTTCTTACATTATAATTATCCATCTTAAGTGTGTAGACATAGTTTCAAGTTTAAGAATCTATATGAACATGGGTTATCTCTAAACTTGTTATACCCGATTTCTTTTCTTGAATCTGTGGCAGCATACTATCTTTGGATTGTGGAAATTTAATATATGTTATTAGCTATCCACCATATAGACTTGATATGTTAGCTATTTAAATTTATGGGTTGAGTGTTCACTTTTTATTGTGAGATCTAGCTACGGCTAGAGCTTGCTAAGGACAAGTAGTCCACATATGTCAATTTTCAATTTCCATTGATCATGATAAGGATATTTGGCTACTAGCTTTTGTAGTTTGTATTCTTGTAACAGCAGGTTGTGACATTTTCTTATATTAGCTTCACTTTATGTTGTAATTCTCTACCATCGCCTCTTGAAATGTTGCCAATTACAATCTGTTGGAGCTCATTTAGTTAGATTGTCATGTTGTTACTATTATGTCATCATGTTGTCATTTTCGGCATTTTATGTAGATGTAGCAGCTACTATTTTGGGCATGTGTTATCTTGTTTCTAGTTGTTGCAGGGAGTTAGCACTAGTTTTTGGAACTGAATCTTGAGCCACGATCTAATTATTTTACTCCGAAGTAGAATTTTGTATTACTGGCCTCTTCTTTAGATATACATAATATAAGTAGTGTCCTCAAGTTTCTTCAATTGGAAATTTTCGTAATTTCATGAATCAAGTGAGTTGAGGACAATTCACTTTGCTGCTGGCTTCACTGCAATAGGTTAAGAATCTCTATAGGTATTAAAGGTAATTTTCATGTGCCGAATTGTCATTTGGTGAAGTCAAACCAAGTTACTAATTTTATTTTATTTCCAAATTCGCGCTATCTTTATGATTCTTAATCTGATTTAGTTTTATGAAATAAGCATCTTCATCTTTTAAGTTTCATATTTTACTAATCTAATATCATGTGTTAAATTAAGTAAGCTCTATACAATTAATTTTGTTGTCATGGATAGTGATTAGTTACCTTTCTACAAGGTATCCACTGTCGTTGCTCTGACTAGTTTCATAATGATTTCCCCTACTGATAAAGTTTGCTCAAATTATGATATATCATCCATCAGTTTTCCTCTCAATTACAACTTTTTGAGATATTTTTTATGTATAAGTAAGGTACATTATGCATTGTTTTGTTGTATGCAACCATTGATTGTTTTGCATCAATATTCATCTGTGTCATTTTAATAGTTAAAGAGAGTAAATTAAGTTGCATCTTTATATTCATTTAGGGAAAGTAACATCCCACCTCAATTTTTCACTTGACTCCTAAAATTACTTAAGAAAATTTTAGGTACCATCGCTGATTTCTTAGATGATCACAATGATCATTAGGAAAATAATATTTGCTTCCTTGGAAACAAAATAGACATTGGATGAATAATGTAGGGAGGGTTTGTGAAAAACTATGGATCATTAATTGTGTCCTGCAAACCAATAATATTAGAACTTGAATACAGTTGCTCTTGTTCCAATACTGATATGATAAATACATTTACTACAGAAGTTGAGCTTGTTTGTTTTTTTTTTTTTGTTTTTTTTGTTTTTAAAGTGCACTCAATTTTGAGGACAAAATTTCTTTAAGGGGGAGAGAAATGTAATATCCCTCCCCAAGGGTACTCTAGCCTTTTCATTATAATTTATCTTGGATGTGATTGAATCCTTTTAGATTTCATAAATGTGCAATTGTACGATTGATTGAATTATGAAGAAATTATTTGTGAATTAAAAGGGAATATAATTTATATATATATATATATATATATATATATATATATAATTGTGTTAGATTAACTATTATTAATCTATAATTTTTTTTAATTGCACCCACCCTCATTTAATTTGATTACAATTAATTGATCAATCACCTCTTTCCTCTCAAAATGAAAGCTACGGCCAAGTCTTTTAGGGGGAGTGTTGGACTGTTTCCATCATATCTTCATTTTCTGAAACCAAGCAAACCTTTCCCCTTCCTCTCTTCTCCTCCATTTCTACACTACATCAACCATCACCACCTCCATTTTCTTTTCTCCATTCCTTCTAAACTTTTTACTTCACACTTTCAACTACTCATAGAAAACCTAAATCAAGCAAGAAGGACAACATGCAACACCTCTAGTTCCCTCAAGAATTTCGAAATAGGAGAACCAAGTCAGCTTAGGGAGAGGCCAAGGGGGGATCAACACTAACCACCTTCAATCCACTACTTGGTCAAGTGAATTCTTGTTGTTTGTAACATTGGGTAACCATAAATACCAAATACGTGTTAAATGTTTAAATTACTTCTGTGGAATGTTTGTTTTGAGCTGATATATGATTTTTAACAACTGGGTTTTGATTACATGTTGATTAGAGGATGATTTTGATGAAAAATTGACAAGGGGCTGTAAAAATCTTTCAAACCCGTATGCACCCCTGTTAGTATTTCATCCATAACTTCCTCTACAGGGCTTGTTTCGTAGTTATTTTTGTACCATTGGAAACCAGACTCATTTTCCTTCGAAATGGGCTTTGGAATCGTTCAATTTCATTAAGTATCAAATGATAAAAATGACATGCAAGTTGCTGTTCGTACTAGAAACTCTGGACTGATACTGTTATAGTATTTAAATTGTAGTAATTTGTACAAATATTGGATTGAGTTAACTCCTGTTTTAATAGAAAATAGCCTTATTTTGTTACAGTTTAGGCTCTGGATGTTCTAATTTTGATGAAGTTTTTGTGGAGAAAACCCAGTTCCAAATTGCTGCAAATTCTGTTTACATAACTGTGAGCATATGGGTACTTGAATTGTGTGGAATAGATTCCTATGTGTTTTAATTCTATCCAACCATGAATAATATGTATATGTGCAATTGGTATGGTGCGCTTTGTGGCTGAATGATCTAACTTAGCAGTTGTTGCATAGTGATTTGGTTGGTATGAATTGCAATATGAAGGTGTGACATTTCCATTTGTGCTATGTCTTCACTCTTTGTATTTTTGTGCATGTTTAATGAAGTTATCATCTTGGTATGGTTGATGAATATTTAATGCATTTGACTTCCATTAGAGAAGAGTATGAGAAAATGAATCATAGCATGGCATTAAAAACTTAAAATGGTCTATGTTTAGTGAAACTTAAGGTTTCAAAACTATTCTAGCCATTATTTAAGGCCACAATATTCTTGTGGGTGAGATGTTTTTGTAAGTCCTTCATTTTTTTGGAGGCTAGGATATGGTACTAGCAATTAAGGGACGCCTAATTGTTGTCATAGAGCTCTGACTGCCATATCAACCAGTTTAAACTACGCGTGCCTTATTTCCGCTCACACTTGAGGTACCTAGTAAAGGTTTTTATACTTAAAATGCCTATGCTTAGATTCATATTCAGTAAATAACTCAATCCAAGTAAGGACCCAGTAGAAAGAGCTGGTGATGAAAGGGTGAGTTATATGAGAATAATTCCGTAGTGGTATAAAGTTTGGGTAGTCCTACTTTAGCCTACTTTAGTCCACGGAGTGCACACCTAGCAAAATAGTGAGGCAAGTAGGCTATGAGAAACTTTACCACTATACGAGGTTAATTCTGATATGTGTGCATATGAGTAAGTATGTGTAATTCAACGAGGACGATCAAACATAATATATTGTTTACTCATATGCTTTGCTTGAAGCAGGAACTCATTGAGATTTATGTCTCACTAGGCTCCTCTTTGTTTCAGATAACATGTACATAATGGAAACTGATAAGCAAGTTCCGGATATTGCTTGACAGTCACCTAATAGTGTCCCAAGATATGTTAGTTTTCACAGCCGGATCAAAGTTGAAGTCTTACTAGGAGTCAATGTTTATATGAGATTGAATTGTTGATTAGGGGCAAAATACTTATTTGTATTAAATTAATTTCAATTATATGTTCAATTCTACAAAAATGTCTTATAAAAATGTTTCTCTTAGTTTTAAAAATTTCTATGACCAACTATTATCTTCATGCTTTAATGAAGTTTATGTATATTTGTACTTAGTAGTATCGTGTGGCAAACATGGATATTACAAAAACTACATTGAATATTCCATATATATCTCGAGTCCCAATTATCCAACCCTTTATGATTTTGACGTTAACTATTGAAATCAAAATATCAATATACATTTAAAAGAGTTTGAGATAAGAACCAACTTGAATAGTTGTTCATGCATAAGAAAAATTATCAATTATCGATAAACAAAATCTATATAACTAGTTACCAAAAACAAAAAAACTCAACTACTTTTTATGGGGAACTGATGAATCATTTATAGCTAATAAATTAATAATAGATCAATATACAAAAGAAGAGTTTCTTTTTTTTAGGAAAATACATGAAGAAAACTAGTCCGAAACTGTCCACTGTGAGACAAATCAATTTTGGTTGCTCGGTTGTCATGTTCTGGAAGGAAGACAAAGTAAGACACAGGACTTCACTCAGTTTGATCTTCAGGTTCTCTCACACACTTGTATGCAACTTCTTGCTCAACCACTTGGAGCTTAATAACTTAACTCTGAACTCCCTACTGCAAGTGTGGTTGCCAACTACCTTCCTTAGCTGCCAATTCTCTTCATTGGGTAACTTTGGCATAGTAAGTAACCCAGCTACATCCTCCGTTGCAAATAACTCTCATACTCTTCTTGTCATTCTTCTTAATCTTCAGATTCCTACCCGAGTGTACAACATATGTTGTAATGGCCTCTCTAAACGACTCTTTGGACACAAAATAGGTACCAACTTCCCAATTGTAGTCAGTCATTTTGTGTGGCATCTTGAAAGTAGGAAATTTGCTCCTAGGCCACTCCTCATCATCATCAGTCTCACCACCACTTTCTAACTCTTTAGAGGTGTACTCACTATCATTAAGCCTTTTGTCCCTCACTTACAATTACAATGAATTTCCTTCCTCCGAATCAGACACATAGTCATGTTCTACTACTCGTGGAAGAGCCTTCTGTGGTCTGCCCCTCTTCTTTTTGACTTTGCTATTGGCTCCTTTACTTGTTGTTTTGCCTTGAGCCTTGTTGGCTGCTCCTAACACTGCCTACCTGGCCTGTGGCTCATTAGCATTGACTGGTTGTTGTTCAAAATGGTCATTACCATCTGATTCTTCCTCCGAATCAGAAAA
This sequence comes from Echinosophora koreensis, assembly GCA_035048595.1. Taxonomy (NCBI): domain Eukaryota; kingdom Viridiplantae; phylum Streptophyta; class Magnoliopsida; order Fabales; family Fabaceae; genus Echinosophora; species Echinosophora koreensis. The sequence continues at coordinate 4,953,875 of JAPCYP010000013.1, read as the reverse complement.
GTGAACATCCATTGCACTATCCTCATTTACATGATCGTGTAGTGTTGCTTCCACCTCCCAGCATGTTCTTCATGATCCTCATGTCCTACTACACTATCAACAGCTTCAAGAACCTCTTCTACTGCACGAGCATAATTAGCCTTGGTTTTACCTTTCTTTGCTCTCCTTGCCCTTGAGTCACTGCCCTTTGGATCACCAGCCCCTTTATCCTCAGCAACCCTTGCAGTTTGATTCTCCAATGCCTCACCAGCCCCCAATTCCTCAATAGGCCTTAAAAGCTCAGCTCGAACCAACCCATTCACAGCAGACTCAACAACAGTCTCTGCCCCCCAAGTCACATCACAAGGCTCATTGGGCTGAGTGGACCTATTATCATCCACAGACTCCTTTCTATCAGCATGTGGCCCATAGTCATATGAGGCCCATCCCTTCCAGTGTCATTATGAGACATAGGCTGCAAAACATACAGGTGCACCTCCCTATGGACCATAGCTAACTCATGCATCTTCATTGCACCCTTGTCATCATTCAATAACCTCAACCCTTCTCCCAATTCCTCTGTTGGGTCATTGTACCACATGCTCACAATAATTGGGTAGCTTTTCTCACGCAAAATGCCCAAAACCTCCCAGTAAGACCACCTATCTAGGTCACAACTCCATATGTCACTCCAGCCCCAGGTACTCTAATGCATCCCTATTGACAAAGTACCCCCCATAGTGCACTACAACGTTAAAATAACCGTCCATCACACACAGTAAACCTATTAATTAAAATGCACAAACAAACAAAAACATTAGAAAACACACAATTGCAGAAAATGACAATCAAAACATTCAAAAATGGGACCACAGTGCCAGAGGGACCACCAAAGAGCAGGACCACAAGGTATAAATACCAACGTCACTAACATGCAAAAGGAACGAAAAACATAGCACCCCTAGGGCAAAAAAACACATACTACTTTGAAGGAAATGGCATAATCAGAAAAATGAAACATTTATCATAAAACAGAGTAAGCAGAGGAATCCACACCCAAATGAACAAAATGCAATGACAAAAAGAATGGAAGGAAAAGGAAGCGACGAACCTTCGAAATGAGGAAGATGACGTTAATAGCAAACCCTTGCTAAGCTTCAGATGTTCTTCCTTCAAACCCTAACCCTTGCGTTTGCTCTCTCAGACTCTGAAACGTAACTTATGTTTTCCCTCCAAACGAAGCACTCCAAATGAAGCAACAAGAAGAGACTCTTCATTTTTTGCTTTTTGGTTTATGATAATCAACCATCAAAACGATGTCGTATTATGCTTTCCTAAAATGACGTCATTTTGTTCCTTGTATCCACGTAGACCACTCGCACGTCGTTATGTGCACATCGGAGTCACGTATGCTAGTTTCGTTAAGTCACAGATGGAGTTGACGGTAAGGACTAAAACATGGTAACGTCCAAAAGACAGGGGACCAAAATGGAACAAAAAATAAATGAGGGACCAAAATGAAACCTAAATAAAGATAAGGGACCAAAACACTAATTTAGCCAAAATTTAATTTTTATAAAAGTTTGGTTACTTTGTAAATATATTAGCCTCCACACGTGATTTTCATTTGGCAGAGGGCACCAACCAAACATTCCAAGACGACGTTGTTGGTCCTCTTGGTGGATCTACGTTTCATTTTCTACTATTTTTATACTAGACTAGACTGGCAGTCTAATAATATAAAAGAAATACATATACTTTGTTTTCAACATGACATAATCTCAACTCAATACTAAAAATGAAAATATTTCTCATAATAGTCCCAAGAAAAACAAAAGCATTTATCATGTCTTTTTCTGACATTTTTTTTACAATAACCCAAAAAAAAATATTTAAATGGCACAATAACCCTGTTCCCAAAATACCCTCATTTTCTGCCTCCATTGGGAAGTTGCATGTGCCCAAGCTGACTTCTCTTACAATTTTTTTATTTATTTTAGTTTTAGGTGGGAAGTCGACGTTGTTTCTTTAATTTTTGTTTAAACATGAATACTGACTTGGTTTGGAACCTTTCCCAATGTTCTGTTTCCTCTGGTATGTTACTATTCTTCTTCTTGCAACGTGGGGTATTTGGAGTTTTCATTTACAAATCTGTCTTGGTGGCTAGGCGCTTATTATGAGACGCGGTTGCTGCTATCTGTTCTTTTGATTGTTGCTACTCGGGTGATTTGGGCTTTGTTGAATAGCACAAAGCTTGGTGATAGATATTGCCCTGTTTTAGCTCAAACTCTTGTCTGTGATAGTTTGCTTTTTGTTTTATCATTCTTTGGTATTCGCGTTAAAAAAATTTCCTTCCCAAACAAAAGAGAATACGCTCGTTGCTATTATGGAATTTGTGTTATCCAGTATTAACAAAGAATGATGATAATTGCTACAATGGAATTTACGTTAAAAATATTCTTTCAGTGATGCAGTGATGGTCAACTCCAACCCTATAACAGAGACACACTTTCAGCCATTAGTTCACAACCCATGGACCCCCCCAAGTGAGATCATGGAGAATTAACTAAAATGTAAACAAAAATCTAAAAAATACAAATGTAAGAGAGAAGTCGGCCTTTGCACAGCCGACTTCCCAATGGGGGAAAAACGAGGGTATTTTGGTGCTTAATTTGGAAACAGGGGTATTGTGATATTTAATTTTAATTTTTTTTGGGTTATTGTAAAAATATTCCTTCTTTTTCTCTATTGCTTTTAGGCTAAAAATATTCATGAGTTAGTACATTCTCTCTCTTTAATGAACATTAGTTACACATTGCTTTTAGGCAAATTCTAGGGTGAGCAACTTTAACCTGTTGCTCACCGTGAGAGAGCATCTAAAGATCTTTATTTGCAAAAAAAAATTTATTTTTCACCCCTCCCTTTCTTTCTCTTTCACCCTCTCCCCCTCTCCAACCTAGACCGCGTTGGCCTCCTCTCCTCCAAAAGCTCCCAAAAACCACTCTCCAGCTTTTGGAGAACAAAGACGAGCTGAACGTAAAGAGTCCCATTTTTGTGTAAATCTCAAGGATTAGATGGATAAGTTTGCGTAGAGTAAAGGAAATAAGCCGAAAAGGGAAATTGAAAGAAGACCCAACCCATTCAACTTTTGTTTAATTGCTTGAAGAAAACACATTCAACAACGTTTTAGATCCAGAAAAAAAAAGAACCAATATAAAATGGAAGGAAAAGCATAATAAGTAATTGCCCCTCTCCCCCATCTGTAAAATGAGAATTGATAATTGCAGGATCTCACCTCACATGCTAAGATCCTAGAGAACGAAAAGCAATTGGATGGTGAGAAATCTATTTAGAGGAGGAGGGGGAGTAGCAAGGGAGGGAACAAACCAATGTCTTCGGAATATCGATTGGAGTGAGAATATAAGGGAGGAGTGAATGGGCACCCACAACGGGGTGGGGTGGTGCAGAGGGGTGGGAGCGGAGGTTGTGGTTGTGGTGGTGGTGGTGGGAGCGGATAAGAGAGAGGTGAAAGAAGAAGAAGAGGAAGGAGAAGCGACGGAGCTAGGGGTGGTGGCGGCAAAGGCGTAGGAAGAGGAGAAGTGGGACGAAGATCAGAAAACAAAACTGGTGGAAGGGGAGGAAAACCAGAATGGGGAAGGAAAGGAGGAAGTCAGAGTCGACCTTGGGGGCGAGGTGGAAGGAGGTGGAGATGCCATCGTGGATGGCAAAGTCGACATTGCCGCCGTAGAAGAATTTGAGGAAAACGAAGTTGTGGGACTGAAAATTACACAAGGACCAGAAAATAAATTTTTATTTCAAAAAGGGATTCTCTCACGATGAGCGACTTGTCAACATCGCTTATCTTAGAAGCCGCCTTCCTGGCAATATATTCTTTTTTACTAGACAGTTTTACTTTAATCTTTATTTCTAAATTCTAAAACTTTTCACCAAAGATTAATAAAATATTAGTCTTTCCAAAATAATTTTCAACTTGAAAACATTTTTCTTTTAATCAGATATATGTTTTATTGAGGCTTTTATCTTTACTTTAAGGGTTGGGCTCTAACCAGTGGTTAGGTTACCATGCAACATTCAACACACATTCAATAACTCACAACATAACAACATAATATATTCAAGTATACATTTTAATCCAACATATTATAAATCAAAGTAACAACTTTCACACAGCGTTGTAAAATTAAACACATAAACACATAACAATTTATCCTTTCTACACATCAACAACAAAATCAAACAATCCAAACACACAAGCATATAGTCACCACAATTATATCCTCCATCAAGCTATCTCCCCTTACCTCAAAGCGAGTAGTAACGAGACTGTAGTCTTTTCGTGTTCAAGGAAAATCGAACTTGATTTCGAAGTCGCGAGCTCGGATCTAAGCAAGATTAAGTTTATAATACAAGTTAAAATTTGATAAAATTACTTCAAAACTCTTATGCATGTTTTCGGTTGTAACATGCTAGCAAATGTAAAAATTCTAGATTTTCACAAGCTTTTTGGATTTAAAATCCTTAAACATCATAGAGATAAAATTAAGGTTTAAAACTTAGAATTTTTTTTTTTATTCTCCTAACCTCATGTAAAAGTGATCTTTGGCCTACACATAAAAGTGTGTAAAAATAATGAGTTAAGGAATTAAAAAATAATAAGTTTTATTATAAAATTAAAGAGATTAATTTTAATAAATTGTCAAATGTAAAGTACATATCAATTATACATTTATTATACTCATAAACGAATGTGCTTTTTTTAAAAAAAAAAAAAAAAAAAACTAATGTGCTTTTAGTTTTTTTTTTTTTTAAAAGGCTCGACCCTATACATTTTCTGTCCATGTCATGGTGCCTGGGTAATCGGCATTCTATGCTTCTGCAGTTCTGTTCTGTCTCTCTCTGAATCATTCATTGCCATAGCAATGGTTCGTTCTTCGTTGGTGTACTGCTACACTCAGCGCCGTGTTGCATTCAGGCGCTTATTCTTCATTCCCACAACCTTAGCTCTCTTAACCTCTTTCTTCATTCTTCTCTACATTTACTCAACCTCCAACCTCTTCACTCACCACCACAACTACCATCAATCAACTCCTATCTTCAGATCACTATTACCCTTTTCTCCCACCACTCATTTCAACCCTCTTTTACACAACAACAATGCTTCACACCCCACAAAGTCACATACTTTTCAATTGGGTCCTGGCCAAGGATCACAAAGTCAACGGGGTCTTACTCCTCCCCATTTCAACCTCCAACCTCTTCACCCACCACCACCACCGCACAACAATGCTTCCGATCCTACAAAGTCCCATACTTTTCAATCGGGTCATGGCCAAGGATCACAAAGTCAACGGGGTCTTCCTCCACAATCCAGCTCAGAGGGTACGCTAAAGTTACAATCTTTTTTCTTAATTTCCTTCTGGGTAGGATTTTTTTTATGTGGTTTTGATATTGTTAGAGAAATAGTATCAGTCATTCTTTCTGGTAATTTTTGGATGATCTTTGTGGAAAGAGGTAGAAACTTGTTTTATATTGGTTTAGCTATTGTTTTGGTTCCTATATATAACACTGATGATGAATTTAGTCCTCCTCATATGTAAAAGAAAAAAAAAAAATCTGGAAATCGATTCCTGCATGTGTTACCTTACCAAATTCGTAAATCTGCAAATAGGTCCATATATGTGATGCAATCGAACAAATTGGTTCTTAGGTATAGGGACCAAAGCAAAATTGTACGTCACATATAAGGACCAATTTGTTAATGTTTACACATGTAGGGACCGATTTCCAAATTTTGTACGTATGAAGACTAAATTCAAAATTGGTTCTTAGGTATAGGGACCAAAGCAAAATGTACGTCTTGTATAAGGATCAATTTGCTAACAATAGAGATGAATTTGCTAATGTTTGCACATGTATGGACCGATTTCCAAAATTTTGTATGTATGAAAACTAAATTCAAAATCTGCATTGCATATAGGGACCAAAAAATTAGTTAAACATTTTATGTTTGAAGTCTAATTATCTCACACTTAGCTGTTGACTCCTAGTTTATAAGACCAGCAGAGAGTTGTGCTATGCTATAGTTGGAACGTGAATGTGTTTGAATTCTGCAAAATATTGCGGTGATTTGGTGAAGATGCCGCTGGTTACATTATTGATAATCCTATTTCTTATTCAATAAGAAAAGAGAAACTTTTGTGGATTTCATATGCTACCTGCCAGCTGGCATATGAACATGTCGATCTTCAACTTACATGATATTTGTAATTTAGTTAATTAGTTGTACACATATAAATGCAATTTATATGAAGCATGTCAAAAAGTTTGAAATCGGCAGTGTTATAAGATTCATACTAGTTAACAATTATAGTATAGAAAATTTAAAAATTATATTACCTGTGTGTAAAAGGTAACAGAATCTGGAATTTCAGTAAAAAGAATATTATGTACATCAAGGAAATTAAATATCAAACATTCTTAGTGTAGGAAATGGCTCATATTAATGAACCCTATGAAGAATGATTGGCAAATATTGCTCTTTTTGACTCAAATAAAACTCGTAAGATAGTATCAACTTCTTGTAGATCCTGTTTTGCACTATCGTTAGGTTTTAAATTTTTGTAGTCATGAACTTGTTCAAATGTTTTAAACAATATGGCCAGTTATGGTAGTTGAAGGTCTCACTTCTCAGTCTTAAGTTGAATTTAGATAGTAATAATATAAAAAGACAGTCTTAAATTGTTAGACATTTGGGTGATGTCACTTGACTCACTTCTAAAAATTAATGAGTAGTAGCTTTCCATAACTTTTCCATTATTTTTCAAATAATGATGCTATTTACCGTAGCTGCATTAAGAGATTTAAGCATGACAATTTGAACTTTGAAGGGCTAAAGTTGCACCCTCTCTTTTACCTTTAAGGGGCTGCCACATTGATTAACTTTAGGTGCTTCATCATGAACATACTTCGGTGTTAGTGGGTTCAGTAGGTGGGCTGATGAAGCTACAAGTAATGTGTATAAACTTTAATTTCTTGACTCCAGTGTCTGTAAAATGTTTTTGTATGGTTCAGGAAAATTTGAGAATAACGACGTATTCCATGATAGAGATATCTTTCTGGAAGACTATAAGGAAATGAATAGGAGCTTAAAGATATATGTTTATCCTCACAGGGAAGATGATCCTTTTGCAAATGTGCTTTTGCCTGTGAAATCTGAACCTGGGGGAAATTATGCCAGTGAAAGTTACTTCAAAAAGGTACTTATGAAGAGTCATCTCATCACAAATGACCCAAAGAAGGCAGATCTCTTCTTTATGCCTTTTTCCATAGCACGATTGCGGCATGATCGTAGAGTTGGTGTGAGAGGTATCCAAGACTTCATTAGAGACTACATTCACAATGTCACTCACAAGTATCCATATTGGAACCGCACAGGTGGTGCTGATCACTTTTATGTTGCTTGTCATTCAATTGGAAAGTCTTCCATGGAGAAAGCACTTGATGTGACATTCAACGCCATTCAAGTTGTATGCTCAGCAAATTATTTCCTAGCTGGGTATATTGCTCATAAGGATGCATGCCTGCCGCAAATTTGGCCAAGAAAAGGAAATCCCCCCAACCTTGCTTCATCAAAGAGGTAGCACTTCTTCCTCTTGCTAGTTGGCATTTGACAGAACTGGACTAGAAATAGCTGAATAATACTGTATTATTACTGAAATTCTGCTACTGATATTTGTGTGATACCAGTAACAGTGGATGGCTTGAACAAGACAGTAGAAACTCTCTTCCTCCCTCTCCCTTTCTACTGAAAGTATAGAATATCCCCGGTAATTTGAGAGGCCTGGTTCTCTGCCACCCTGTCCCAACTCCCAATCTCTTCTTTCTCTTTTCTCTTTTATCCTTCCTTTAACTAACCAAATCCTTTTCTGCCATCCCACATTCTCTGCCAGGTGAACATGAGGTTATTTCCCCTTCCACCACCAGCTGAATCCTTTCCTGCCCTCCCACAATCTCATCATGACTTCCATTGGTATGATTCTTCACATTCCTCTCTTTCCTCCTCAGGAACACCTTAGTAATTGTGGGCCTTGCCAGGGAGGACCCACATTGAGCAATGTGGGGGCACATGGCCCCACTCGATTTCAATTTTTCAATTTCCGTAGTGTTAGTGTGGCATTCTAATCTCATTGTCTTTGAAACTTTGTCTTCATTATGTTAATGAATTAATAAATTTCATCACAATATTTTTTCTCATGTGAAGTAAGAGATATTACCCTTGAACTTGCCCTCCCTCACTACACAAAATTTCTCATACATAGAATCCATGTTCTAAACTTATTACATCCTTTACTTTGTTAACAAGTAGATAGGTTGTAGACTGATTGTATCATAGCCAATTAAGCAGTGCATTCTTTGGAAATGTGGGCTTAGCTACATTATCAACGTGATCATTAAATTAAAATTTACTAATTGGCTTCATTTAGCGAATGACCTGCAAGCCTATGGTTCTAAGTTCTAACACAGGAATGAACAGTCAATTAGTCTTGCTTACCATTGTATTCTGAAAGTAGAATCTAGAAGAATATATCCTTTTTTCTTCAATCTAATATCAGTTAATGTAACTGAAACCAATAAGAGGACAGTTTCTCAAACATTTAATTATATGTTTTTGAATCAAGGGCATGCAGTAGCATGGAGAGGAAAAAGGAAGAGAAAGTCTTATCTGTTGAGGGCTCTGATTTCATATGCCAAAATAGATTAAATATTTTCTCATTTTGCTGCTTTTTTTAATTAAGTTCTTTTAATCACAGGAAAAAGCTAGCTTTCTTCGCCGGAGCAGTTAATTCCCCAGTACGCGTAAAGCTTCTTGAGACATGGAAAAATGATTCAGAAATCTTTGTTCACCGTGGACGACTCAAAACGCCTTACGCGGATGCGTTGTTAGGAAGCAAGTTCTGCCTTCATGTCAAAGGCTTTGAAGTGAACACAGCTCGCATTGGAGATTCTTTATATTATGGTTGTGTTCCAGTGATCGTTGCCAACTACTATGACCTTCCATTTGCAGATGTGTTAAACTGGAAGAGCTTTTCAGTTGTTGTCAATACATTGGATATACCTTTGCTGAAAAAGATCCTGAAAGGTATAAATGCTAATGAATATTTGATGTTACAAAGCAATGTTTTGAAGGTGAGGAATCACTTTCAATGGCATTCATCCCCGCTAGACTATGATGCTTTTTACATGGTTATGTATGAATTATGGCTGAGACGAAGTTCTATAAAAGTTTTGTTGGGAGATCCTATGAAACCCCAATAGATTTATGTGAGTTATTATAGTGGTAACTATGTGAATAATAGTGTCATTTAAGAACCACGTGATGATGTTACATCATTTGTAATTTTTTTTTTGGATAGATATATCATTTGTAATTATAATAGCCAAAGTGGTTCACAAGAGCTATAATATAAAGTATCAATAAAGTATCAATTTGTTGGGTACCAAAAAACAGTATCAATTTGTTTGGTTTGTTATGAAAACTTGTACCATAAAATGACCGAATTATGGAAGACATTATAATCAACTAATGTTATGTCCTCCTTTACTTGGTAAAGAGGATAATTACATACCGAATTCTTGAAGGATTTTCTAAGGGAGAAAACTTAGGTACAAATTTGTAGGTTTTTAATAGGATTAAGACATGTGTAATGGTTTATACATATATTATGTTTTTATTAATAAATTGTTATACATGTCATAATCCTATTGGAAAATAGTATCTAATTTACTTAAAATTTATCCTTTTTTAAGACTTGTGCAGTTTGAATATAGTGCTTGAACTTGTCTGCAACAGCACAACCTTATATCATTAAATATTCAATTATTAATAATAAAAAATAATATTTGTGGACCAATCAAAATTTATAACAAATAACATAAAACAACAGATATTACGTAAGGCCATCTCCAACGAACGGTGCTTTTTTTGTTTTTTGGGATCTTCCTTAACAAGGATTGGTGCTTAATAGCACCTCTTATTAGAGAGGATTTCTCAAGGGATGCTTAACAAGAGAGTTTCTTTTACAAGAACCTGGTCCTTAATATATGAGTGGGCCAACTTTCAACTTTGTAAACATAATAAAACAGATATGAAGATGAAATGTAAGAATATGAGATTATTGGTGGGGTCTATTTAGAAACTTTTTTAAAGTTGTAGGATTGGAAAAATGAGATGCTTAAGTTATAAAAATAAAAAATAAGTGATATATGAAGGTGGGACGTAAAAATATGGGTTGGTGGGAGATGGTCTAAATCCCACGCATACAACACGGGAAGAAAAAACGCACCGTCAAAGTGGCTGCACGATCCCTCGCTTGAGACACTTTGACACAAACTTTTGGAGGAGAAATCAAAACAACTGCTTCAAAGTTTCTTCCCCTACACGTAACCGTGGCCGACACATCAAAAACATGTTACACTCATAAACTTTATAAATACCAGAAACAATATTACATAGACACCAACGACTCCTTTCCACAGCTTCACTTCTGGTTTTCAGTTTCTCCAAACCGAAGCATTCACGACAGGTACTTTTACTGTCTTTTTTGTTAAATTGTTCATTTAATTGCTTAGACTTTATGAACTGATTTATTTTCATTGATATCATCCGTGCCTGGAAATTTAATTACCTGTAGCTAGCTGAAGTTAAATTCATGATGCTTAATTCGAATCATATATCGATCAATCTTTTTTTTTTTTTATGGTTACATTTTAATATTTATTTAGTTTGGTGAAGAGAAAATTTTTTGTTTGAAGGGATTCCATCTCTTGAGATATAGAAGTGATCGTAAGGCAGAGGCCATTCATTTGAGATTTTGGCTCATGTATATTGATAAGACAAGGATTGGTTTTATCAAAGAGTTTAATTTTGATACATTCTCAGCATAAAGTTTTTTATATTATTAACCAATCATAATTCATCATATGTGTGGTTATGATATGAGTCTAATATTTGTAATGATTAATTTATGATTGATTGATAGTGTAATTTTTTTTTTTTTTTTTTTACACCGTGTATATCAATTAAATCTTTTAGGAAATCTAAAATAAGGATAGACTTTGGATAAGATTTGAGAAATCATAGGATGTGGGAAACTTGAAAACTAAGGAGCCTGGATACCATGGAGGTTTGCTTGGAGAACAAGGAGTCCTTGCTATAAGTAGCTATGGTGAAACAGAGAGAGGTAAAAAATGATAGGGGTTCTTTGGGTTATGAAAGAGGATGTACAAAAGGTTTTGGTTTAGATATGGTTAAGATTTTAACTCCATGATATTCTTGTATGATATGGGGTGGATGTAGGCATGTGACTTGTGGAACCATGTTAAATTGTTATGTCTCCGTGCTCTTATTGTCATTTTGTTTATTGACTCCTGATTGTGGCCTCAACAACTCAGCTACTAAGGAGGAATGAATTCAGATTTAGATGCTTATGCTTGTGTATAAAACCTTGGACTTTTTGTATATCTGCTATGATAAAGGTTTTGAAGAATATAGCTAACACATATAATATAAATGCCTGGTACACATGATCTGTTTTTCCATGTTTAAGCAAATTATGACATTGATGAAGTTTCTCCGCTTTTATTTAGATATCTAAATTCAAGAGAAACAAAATACATAGGCAAACTGATTGAGAATTGTTTTGTCAAATACTGTAGTTTTAAACAATTTAGTTCAACTTGATTTCTAGCATTGCTTAGTTTTATGTGTTATCTAGTACCATGTCTAAGAATATCGAACTGTGTATATATATTCTGTTCATGTTTTTATATATCAACAAGTGACTTTGTTCTGTACGCCTTGTCGAGTGTTCTTTAAGAATTTGGTTTGATTTTTCATTTATTAAACTCTAGATTAAATCAACATCTTGGTGTTTAGCAAATGTCTTCCTTGTAATCATATCAAGCAAGTTATTGAAATTATTGGCTTGACTTTACTTTCACATTTTTTTATTTTAGGGACCTGTCAGATTTAGTTAAGGTTTTTGCATCATCAGTTCATCACTGTGCAAAGATAACATAGATATGGAAGATTCCCTTAAAATCAATACTGAGGATAAAGGACAAGGTGATGTGAAGGAAGAAAAGACTGGGATAGAACTGGATCTGAAGAATAAATCAGTAGAGAAAGTGGATAAAAATTGTAAGGAAGAGAAGACACATAAAGATAAAGAGAAATCAAAGAAAAAGGAGAAAGAGAAAGAGAAGGAGCTGGTGGAAGATGGAGAGGGAGAAATGAAAGAAAATGATTTAGAAGATAGAGGTGGGGAGAATAAAAAGAAGGAAAAGGAGATCGACAAGGAGAAGGAGAAGAAGAAAAAGGAAAAGAAGGGCAAGGGAAAAGAAGATGGAGGTAAGGATGGTGAAGAGAAGAAGAAAAAGGAGAAGGATAAGAAAAAGGAAAAGAAGGACAAGGATGAAGAAATGGACACATTAAAGGAAAAGGGAAAAGATGATGAAGCTGAGGATGGTGAAGAGAATAAGAAAAAGAAGACAAAGGATAAGAAGGAGAAGGAGAAGAAAAAGGAAAAGAAGGACAAGGATGAAACAGTGGAACAAGGGAAGGATAAAGGAAAAACCAATGATGGAGGAGATGGAGAAAAGGAGGAGGAAAATATGGGAAAGAAACTAAAGGATATCAAGGGTGAAGTTGCTTCAAGGGAAATTGATATAGAAGAAACTGAGAAGCAATATGAGGAAGACAATGAAGCAAAGGGTGATGGGAAGGAAGTCAAAGAGAAGAAGAAAAAGGAAGACAATGACAACAAGGGGAAGAAGAAAAAACTTACTGGAAAGGACAAAACCAATGATCTTAGCAAGCTGAAGCAAAAGCTGGAAAAAGTTAATGTAAAATTAGCAGCACTCCTTCAGAAGAAGACAGATATAGAAACGCAGATAAAAGAAGTCGAAGATGGGGGTCAGTTACTGAAGGAGAAGGACAAAGATGTGGTATAGTAACTATACATGCTATTCAAACTATGTTTGAACTTGATGAGTGGTTTGGTTCAATAAAGTTGTATTTGATTTGATTGAGAAGTAATATATAAGAACACAATTTTAACCAAAGCTGTCTTTCTCAGTGAAGGTGTGTGCTCCTTTCAGTGTTATACCATGTCAACTCCCATTTTGTGGAGGCACAACAAATGCACAAACCATTTCTTCGATCCAAGATTGTACTAATAACCGAGATGTTATGTGTAAGGTCAAGAAACTCAGAGCATGGAATGATCAATAAGGATGAATTAATAACCCAAGTAGGTATATAAAGTTACGTTGGTTTCAATCTAGAGCTCTTTTGCTTTGTAGAAAAATAATCTCAACAAAATCAATCAGGTCTATTCTTAAAATGTGCTTTTACTCTGCATTTAGGTTCTCAATGTAAGAAATTTAGTACTAGCTAACGAAAAATTGGTATGTGTTATTTTCATAATTTTGATTTCAAAACTCAACTCAAACTGTTAGTTGGTACCTTTATTCACTGAAGATAAAACAACTTACAAATATAATTCTAAGGTTATTTGCAATCTAGTTTCCCTGATAAATGCCGTACAAATCCTAGTTATGAATTATGTATAATCTCGCAAGACAAATTTTTAAAAAAGGTATAGATGCTATTAGTTTTACATGTACCACTTACAGGGTTGCGGTTAGAGAAAGGAAGCAAAAGTTCTCCATAACTTACCGGCATACCGCAACCGGATCCTCTCCTGCCCCTCTCCATCAGAAATCCCATTCGTTAGATTAATTTAACGACTGGGATATTAAAAGAAAAAAGAAAAAAGAAAAAAGAAAAACAAGAGAAACTGCCCACAAAGGGTGGTTCCAAAAGATACTTCATCTATTAACATCTTCAGAAGGTGAAGCTTTGGGAACATGAGGAGCATTTATGTTTACTGTATCAAACTTGCTATCATCAAGGTAGTGCTGATATACATATGATACAAAGCCCCAAATAGCTAGCACCATACAAATGGCCTTAATCCCATGCATTCTTTCATTAAACAATATCACACCTGAAATTGGAGCCAAAGGCACAACCAAAACACTTATAACATTAGAGAATAGGGAAGATGCCTCAAAAATCAATCCCACACTACCAATATTAAACAGTTGCCAAAACATGGTTGTGAAAGTCAGATTCAAAACATAGGATGCCTTTCCCATCTCATACTCCTCAAATTCTTTTTTCAATCCACTCCACTCTCCACTTGCAAAAAGTCCTACCAAAGTAGCAAAGGTAGCTACAAGGGACTGATATATTATCATATCCATAACCACTTTAAATGTTTCTCCTTTTAGAACCTTCCTAAAAGCCAACTGTGTAAGGGAAAGCATTAGTCCATACCCAGCAGAAGCAGCAACTGTGCATGTGAATCCTATCACATACTTTTTCTTGGAGACATGTGTGGAATCTTGTGATTCATTTTGAAACAAAAGGAGGGTGGAGGAAATGATTAGAAGGAATAGGGAGTTTATTATATAAGGTGTGAACTTGAGTGAATTGAGGAAGTATGAGAAGAAAGCATTGAAAACCAATTGGGATGTGCTAATGAGTGAGTAAGTTGAGACTGGGAGGTACCAAAGGCCAATTGAATATAAATAACAATCTAATGCCAAAATTAGGCCAAGTGTGACAAAGACAAATGCTAGCATTGAAGCAGATGGTTGAGTTGAAGAGATTCTATTTGTGGTGATATTTTTGGTTGATAAGATGCAATAATAAGGTAGCAAAATAGGGAAACCAGCAAGTTGAACAAGTGATCCCATCCATTTACTCTTCCCACCTTTTTCATAGTACAATCTTCCCAAGAGTGTTGCAATTGATTGGCCCAACAATAAAAATACAACATAGAGGGCTATTCTTAACCAACGGTATAGTCTTGTTTTCTTATTGATTATTGATTGATTTACTTGACCTGGAAAACTATTACCCTCCAATGAATTGGTTTCTTTGGCTCCATCAGCTGCTACAAAAACATACTAAATGATAAATACATCAACCTAGATAATATTCAATGATTGGAAGAACTATTATATATGCTTACTGATTTGTTTCAAAAGAACTCATTTACTATCATGTATTAAAAAATCAGCTTACTTTTCCTTTTCCTTTTTTTTTTTTAAATATACTTACAAAACACTTATACATGTTTTGCATTACATATGGAAAGATTTCTAGACTTCAATCACAGCTTAATATAAATAGCTGAGATGTATATGATTACTAAAGATGATATCATATAACATTAGGAAACTATAGACATATATGATCTGATTTTAAAGATAGAAAATGAAAATCTGACTTACCCTTTATGCGAAGTTGTGCTGAGTTCCCCCATGTGGAAGGTGAGAGAAGTTTCAGAGGAGTGGAGTGGAAAAAGAGGGAATAGGACAGAGAAAAAAGCAAATAGGAGAGGTTGAGTAGAATATGCAATTGAGGCACGCATAAATTTTGTACATTGTAAAAACCAAAGTTATCTAAAATAATGAAGAATAAATATTCACATAATATTTTTAAATAAATAAAATGGAGGCAAAAACTATGAATGCACATAGGTGCCAACGTAATTGGGATTGGTGGATCGTTTTGGTGTGACGGTAGAATGTGTGACGTGGAATGCTTTTTAGTTACTTTTAGTTGAATTGAATGGCCAAATTTATAATGTTAATCAATTAACTTTGAAGGTAATTCCCCCTGTTCCTCTCTTCAACTTTGAAGGTAATTCACATAAACGTGATAATATATGATTAATTTATGTGTACATTTTTTTATACTGTGCATTATAATTAAATTTTACTTTTGATTGGATTGCATCTCATACATCCTTTAAAATATGATTAGAAAATAAGAGAAAATATAAAATATAACCCAATAAAATAAAATGTATTAATTACAATGTTACTATCACTCCTCAATATCCCTATGTATATGTGTTCAACTTTTGTCAAAAAAAAAAAACTTTTGGTTTTTTAGTTTTAAATATTGTTATTAATTATGTGACACCCTTCTACCCAGCATGTTAAAAGGCAATTAATATAAATAACTTAATAATAAAAACATGCACTCATTTAATAAGTTTAAAACAATTGTCCATGGGTAGAAAAGTCCCACATGAACCAGTTACAACGCGGAAATAAACCAAGTTAAAAATCAATAAAACATGAAGAAATAACTACCCAACCCCGATGTCACACTCAGAGCTGGTATAACCGTTCCGGAAAATAACATCCTCGGAATACAAAGGAAAAACAACTAAACATAAATAAGCCCTAACTATGAGTGGCGGCTCCTCAGAGTCACTCCTCTCCGGGCTGCTCATCGTCCTCTGCAAATGCCAATCAGGCCAAACACAAACAATACAGGGAGTAAGAGTCATGTAAACATATAAATAGCAGGGGAATAGTACGCAAGGTAAACATGCACATAAGCATACATCAACATCCAACAGTATCATAACAACCAAGTATGCTATGCTATGCAATGCATCAACTACTCCGCTACTCCAACTATGCATGTGGATCCAAACTAACTCAGGATGAATGACTTTGGAGTTACATATCCGTATTGGCCACAAAAGCACCAACACCGGCAGTTCACCAAACCTTGGGTGAACCCCATGGATAGCCAACGCATCAAACCGTGGATGCCTCATCACGGGGGGCCTCGGTCACCAAACCTTGGGTGACCTATCGTGGATGGCCAGATCACCGTACTCTCGGGCGATCTCCCCTTTGTCGAACCTCCCCCATCAACTACTCCAATGCTTTATGCAAATGGCACAACAACAAACAATCTCAACCACCTCCTTGCTTGGGCCATGAAGCTCCCAAGACTTTCAACATCAAACTCAACGTAACCTTAGACCCAAACCGTGGGGTCAAGGCTCCCTTGGCCAATAAGCACCAAGGTTCAACTCAACGTGCTTGGGTTTATAAGCACCCAAGACTTCAACTTATCAACGTGCGGTAACCCAACGGATACCGACTTAACATTTGATTATCTAATTAACTTATATAATTAATAACCAGGTTGTCTAATCTTTATCTTTGATTAGTTATCTTAACTTATCATCATAGGGGAATGGGGTTAAAAACCCCTTAAGTCCTTTAATTGCATTACTGTCCAGGGGGGTCAGCATGGTCGTGCTTAGACCCTAGCACGGTCGTGCTTGGACACGTGAGGGCGTGCTGCCCTTTTAAGTGAAGCACGGTCGTGCTTCACACTCAGCACGGTCGTGCTCAGCAGCACGATCGTGCTATTTAACCTGCTTGGCCGTGCTGAGCAGCGCGGCCATTTTCCAGAATTTAAATGGGAGCACGGTCGTGCTCCCTATTCAGCACGGTCGTGCTCAATGCACGACTGCACTGTTCTGGGCAGGAACAGAAACCAAGTTCGTAGCCAAAAACCTAAATTCTTAATTAATTATTCCTAGTTAGTTGACAACGTGTTTTTAGGACCAAAACTCATCATTACAACAAACATAAACAGTCATCAACCATTCAACCAACATATGTCAATAACAATTATTTTCATAGCATCATAAACATGGCACAATCCTCATGAACATAAAATACACATTTATGGACATATAAATCAGAAACAGCCATATACCAATTTAAAACATCATAATCATATGCATACAACGACACCGGGGTCACGGGAAACCCCGTTACCTTACACTACCCACTGCCTAATGAATACAATTCCCTTCTCCCATACCTGGATTGAAGGTTGCTCTACTGACGGTTCCCAACGACGAAATGGTCCCGAATCCTCAAGTGGCTCACTCCGGTACTAAGCCTTGTTTGATCAGAAACACAATTAATCAGTATCTCTCATTAAAATGAAAGGAAACTGACAAAGGAAGAGGGACCATTACCTTAACACCAACCCAACGCACTAAGCTTCCCAACTAGCTTCCACAACTCCACTATGGCAAT
Organism: Echinosophora koreensis; assembly: GCA_035048595.1. Taxonomy (NCBI): domain Eukaryota; kingdom Viridiplantae; phylum Streptophyta; class Magnoliopsida; order Fabales; family Fabaceae; genus Echinosophora; species Echinosophora koreensis. Next base: position 4,935,878 of record JAPCYP010000013.1, on the reverse strand, counting down.
GGACGAAGAGGAAATAGGGAAAAAGATCACTCTGGCCGAAACTAGTGACGGCTGCCAAAACAGAAATAGGGTCTTTACGTCACCCTCGAGTTCTGCTCACGATTATAAAGCTCGGACTTGAGCACGGTCGTGCTTCTCCTTAAGCACGGTCGTGCTCCACTTAGCGTCAGCGAGACACGGTCCACTCATTGAGCACGGGCGTGCTCACTATTGAGCACGGTCGTGCTCAACTTAAAATCAGAAACACGCTTCTGACTTTAAGCACGGGCTTGCTGGCTGATGAGCACGAGCGTGCTCATGTACCAGAAAGGGACTTTTAGGCTAAAATCCCATTTAGCCCTCAACCAACATTTTAAAATAAATAAGACTAGCTTTATAAAAACATTTTATGAAAAACAGGGTGTTACAAATTACTTGTTTGATATTTTAGTCCCTAATATTTTTTTGCAATGGTTTGGTGGGTGGCCATGGGTCTGGGTAGATTCGCGAACCTGACCAACCCGACCCAACTCAACTCATATTTTATGGGTTGGTTCGAGTGATTGGGCCGGGTTGGATAAAAACACATAGAACCCATAGAGTATGAGTTGGATATTGGGTTTTAGATTTCCAAACCCACTACAATAAACTTAAACTAGATTATTTTTCTATGCTCTAATCCCTAACCAATGGATATTGGGTTCCATACCAAGGCCAGCTTATCCAAGAACCACTAACTTGTTATCCAAGATTCTTGTGATAAGACAAGTATGCTTGCGTATAATCTCATAGGTCATATATTGGAGGATTTTGCCATAATTGAAGGCCTAGATTTAAACTTGAGGAGATTATATCTAACCGGTGATAATCAAGTTGAAGATGTGGAAGGTATTGAAAGTTTCCGCTATTTAAACTTTTATGATTATATTATATATATATATATATATATATATACACACACACACACACCTAATTAATGTGAGAGATGAGAGCTTCTAATAATCACCCTTGGATCAAATTTAACGGATGAGATTAAGTGTTCTTGAAAATAATTATGTCACCCTTCTGACCCCAAATTATTTCCAACCACACGCACCTTCTCTATCATTAATCATTATGAAAGTCTTCTTCCAACCATTTCTGGTGCCTATTCATCTTCCACCTGCTCGTAGGGCTTGGCTGTGATTTCACGAACAACTCCACTCCTCCCTGTCATTGAAGAGTGTTACTGAACCAGTGCGACACCAGACATGTATTTGCCTTTGCTGATGGTTGTGGGTGGGTAAAGGGCAAGGTCTAAAGGTGATTGTCCAATGAGTTCAAGTGGTGCAGCTAATTGATTTTATTGATGGGGTTTTCCTATTCTACAAATGGTAGAATTTAGTGGCCAACGTTGATGGAGGCTACACAAACTACTTGGCTGGTTGTTGATTCTATTTGATTGAATTTTCCAATGGAATTTAGCTTGAAATTCCCAAATCAGAATGAAACGAAGTTCACATGTATTTCTTGATTCTTCTTATAGTAAGTAAAAAAATAAAATAAAAAGAGTGACCGCAGTATAACACGAAATCATCAAAAGGAAAGCAACTTAGTAACCATCTAAGATCTGATTACAAACATTCAGAACTCAAAAGTTATATCTTAATTAGCAAAATATGCAAACGCTATTAACTAAAGTGTTACAACTTACAACCGGAGTACATCCTCTACTATAAAGTACAGGGACATGCCATATAGTGATCAAAACCAAATCTTTTACATCAATCTAAGATAAAATACATAAAAACATAAGAACTTCAGCAACACTATCACAGTAGCTTCTTTTAGGTGGTATTGACGCACTGAATCAACCTTTGACCCCTGAAGTTTACTGCATTATTCAAAGTAGGTAAGTGGAAGAGGTTGCAGGAAGCCCACCCCAAGACGATGATGAGTGTGCAGGGACAAGTGGTGTGGCGGAAGAAACAGCCACGAGAGACTTCGCCCGAGGCGTTACGGGCTCGCAACCAAGCCTCACCATCATGGGTCGACCAAGTCAGCAATCTAAGGGTGGCTATGCTTATGGAAATTGAATGATAGACTCTCCAACTGGATCGTAGTTGCTTTTGTTCCTTTATTCGTTTTTGCATCAGGTGAGAGCAGTACCTGGCCATAATATTTTTTCTAAAAAAAAATAAAAAAAATCAATGCATTGCTATCTTTTTTTCAGAGGAGAGTCGTGGGTGAATAAAAAAAAGAGAGATCAGGAAGAAGGAAAAAAAAGCAGAGTGGGTGGTCCCAATTTTGCGGTGGCTGAAAAAAAAAATTCAGGAACAAGAAACCCCAGAGAGGAAGTAATAAATCTGGGAGAACAAGTAGTACGCGCGCGTGAAGCTGGTGGCAATGGAAAAGAGGGCATTTGCATCTTTAATTTGGATTTTTGATCTGAGTCGTTTAATTGGATTCGATGGTTATTAATTAATGCTCTCATCTCTCACCATAGCACACTCCTCTCACTTGATATGCCCCCTATATATATATATATTCTACTATTTCTACCTATTTATCCAAAACATGCTGCATGACCATATTGTTGCTATGCAAGGTTTTAAATTGTGGTCGCGGTTGCTGTTGCGGTTGCATTGCGTTTTCAATTATTGCAGACAATTACGGGAAAATACGGTTGATACGGCTGCAATAATGATCGCGATGCGATTTGGACGACTGCCAAAACCAACACGTCGTGGCCCAAATTTCGGTTTCGGACCCAGATTTAAAACCTTGCTTCTACGTATTGAGTTAACTTAAATTTTCATCTATGACATTATTTTTGGTTTTATGCCCCTTCAGCTTCAGCTAAGAAAAATTGTCAGCATACCTGTTCTGATTTTTATTGCATGGTTTGAGCTTTGTCCCTCCAATGGTAATTATGTCAGAATCCCTGTTCTGATTGTTATTGTGGCACCCTAAACTGGGACGCCACATTTCGTTACCCGTTGCGGAAAGTAAAATAAAAGAATTAAATTGCTGGTTGCTTCCGGTAAAAAGATATTTTCTTAATAAGTAAGTAGTCTCAAAATGGTGGTATTTTTTTTTCTTTAAAAGACAAAGGAAAACAAAGGTAATTGATGAACACTCAGAACATGAAATGTAAACATTATATATATACAAACTATCCCAATGGGATTCAGAGTCTAGTACCGAAAATAGGGCCTGATCAGGATGGCTATTAATAACAAAGTTACAGATCATAAGTTTAACTGCTGTAAATGAAGTAAAGCAAAATAAGGGGAGGGTCCGGAACCACACATCAAAAGGGTGGCTCTAAGAAGCCAAATACAGTCGTACCGAGAAAGACTACTCACAAAACAAACACCCCTAAGCTGGTCACTACTTACAACTAGAAGGAAGACTCGTCACGAATACTCTCACAAGAAAAAACCCCAGGTGATAGGTCCACGACATCTCAGCCGTCATCAGGAGAGTCGGAATCATCAAAATCTGGATCGTCATCAAGTACGTACTCCGGTAACTCATCAAGATCGTCGTCGTGATCCAAAACATGGTATACGGGCTCCTCCTCGAAGTACTCCTCCGGGTCCTCCTCAATCGGTGAAGCCGGTTCGACTCCAGGTAAAGGTACCCCTAGAGGTGGGTGCATCTGCAACTGTCCATTCATCTGTAGCACGTGTAAGTAGTACCAAGGTGGTGGGAGAGCAATCCTCCTCGTCTCAACTGTCTGAACTCTGCGGTATGGTTCGCCCTCGGCATTCTTCTCCAGTGTGGTTATCGGTCCATGATAAGTAGCCGATGTAGATCCGAGGTGAATCTGCCAGGCCCCCGCATTCCCCGCATCATCGAAGATCTCAGTCTTCGATTCCGACGGTACCAGTGGGATGTTCGGATCCATCTAAATCATGGATATATAGCGATGCCGAAAAACAAAGAGAAGTAACAAGAAGATATGCAAGAGTGAGATACCAATATATGGATAGATCACAATAACCACATGCATGATACATACATCACGTCAACATGTTAACATTTTCCAAATATTAATAGTAACATCAAATATTATATCAATGGGTGTCATACTCGTACAATCAGTTTCTATAAAGATTATGCATGACACTTCAATATTCCGGCTCTATAAACTTAATCTCATGAGATCCCTTCATCTTTCTAAGAGTTGATCAAAACTTAAAGCCCCCACTTGGGCATCACCGTCGTGACCAAAGTCCCTGTTTGAACATCACCGAAGTGACTAAAAAGTCCCTACTTGGACATCACCGAAGTGACCAATAGCCCCTGCTTGGGCATCACCGAAGTGGCTAGACTATGAGGCACGTCTGCCTAAATGCATGAATAAAACATTCGTTCAGGAGGTTTTCTTTGTGTGGGTGGAGCCGGAGGTGATGACGCGGCTTCCAGGCGCATTTACTTGGCGGCTGGGCTTCTGGTCTCAGGCGGAGCACGCGTGGCGGAACTGGGATCGATGGTGGCTTGCCGTGGAACTTGCAGTGGCTCACGGTTGCGACGACGGGGAAGGGTGCGACTGGGCCTGTAGCGGAACAACGTCGTGGGTGGATCTGTACCCAATACCTCACTGTTCATCCTTTTGTTCCCCTTTGCCCCAACTTCAAATTCTCATCGACATTGAACCTTCCCAGCTCCAAAGACTCCATCTTTTTCCTTTCCAGATCTAGTCTATCTCCTTGAAAATGGATCATAACCTGCCTCCCCCACTTTCAAAGTTGTATTTACTTGCTTTACTTGCTTTAATTCAAAAGCATTTATTAAGTTCTCAAATTTGTTCTTTCTGGTCATTTCAGCAAGCTTCAAAGCTTTGGCATCCTTCTCCTCAGCTTGATGGGATGTGTAATAGCCGGTTTTTAATTACGCTGTTATAACAGTAAAAATATATTTAATCATATTTTTATCTGAGACCGAGAAAATGATTTTGGATAAAACAAAATCATATTCATACTTTATCTTATGATAAAAGGTTACAGTGAAATTTTGGGTTTAAAACTCTAATTTTACCCGAAACGAATTTTGGTAAAAGTTCGGACGGAAAACAGTCGGTGTTTTTACTGACAGTAAGATTTTAATGATCAGAAAACCTAATTTTGACTCGTGAACGAAATGGTTTATGATTAAATCATATTTCCAATGAGTTTGGTTAGTGTGAAAATTTTCAATCGAAAACGAAATATTTTGTTTTTATATGGGCGTAAAACCCTAATCAGGGAACTAACGGAATTGGAAACGGAACCACCGAGATAGAACCAGACAACGGAGGAGCTGAGCTATGGGATGACTCATCAGGAATTTATGAAGCAATTAATGTTAGGAATTATGAGTTTTTAGGTGAAATGACCAAAATGCCCTTAAGCTTAACCTAACCTATTTTAGTTAAATTTTAACCACAGTTAAGGAACCAAAGTTATTTTTTGTGGACAAGAGGCAGCCACACCCTCCATTTAATATAAGCCACATAAATGTTAACCATGGTTAGCAAAAAAATCCTAGTTAAGTTAACTTTAACCGTTGTTAACTATTATATTAATTAAATAATCACAAAACTCATTAAGTTAAAACATAAGAACCAAACATGGCCTAAATTCTAGCCTATAAATACACTTAAGGCCGCAGTCTCCCCCCCCCCCCCCCCCCCCCCCCACCCCACCCCTTGCTCTCTTCATCTCTTCCATTTTTTTCTTCATAAAAACACAAGACTCCATTTTCTCTCCAAGAGCTCCATTGAAGGACTTGCCAAGATCATCATCTTTTCTTCATCTTCTTTATACACTTGAGGTAATAGGATCATCCATGATCATCTCATCTCATCTCAAGATCATTTCTCTCCTATTTCATGATTTTTATATTCTTAGATCTAGAACTTTAAATATTTCTAGAAAATTATAGAAAAATCATTTTAATGTGAAACCAATTTCTATGATCTAGTTATGATCTCTACTTTCATTATCCAAGAGCATGTAATCAAAAACATTTTCCTTCCCAAATAACTATTTTTGGCCGAAACCCTCTAGGAGGAAGGATTTGATGTTTTGTTTCATTTTTGAAATATAGTACTTGATTTAAGTTCTCAAATACTTCTATGATCTAAACCCAAGAGCTTAAGTTCAACAAAAATCCCTAGCTTAATTTTCTAATGTGGGCCGAAACCCTAACATAAAAAGATTGAGAAGTTTTTGTTTGATTTGTATAATCTATTGCTTGATTTATACTCCCTAATGTTTTAGTGGCATCAATCCAAAAGATCGAGAAGTTTAAAAATTCCTAGCCTATGTTTCCACTTAAGGCCGAAACTCAACTAAAAAGGGATTGAAATATTTTGTTCATATTTTCAAATTATGACAATTTATCTAAGCTATTTAAGACTATAGGAACTAGTATCCAAAAGCTTGGAATGAGAAAAGAACCCTAACCCTATTTTGAATTAGGATGCCGAACCTTAGCTATTTAGGTTAAGGGTGAGTTTGTTGATTAATTTGTGATTATGTTGTCTGGTTGAAGGTGAAATTGGTAACGTGTGATGTGATAAAGAGGAACATCAAATTCGGGATTCCGATGAAAACTCAGGTGGGAGAAAGAACCATTCCATTGTCGGAACTGATAAGTAGTATATAATTTTTAATAATGGTGTAGGGCGACCTAAACCCTACTAGGGGTCGAGTAATCGACAATACCAAAATCACATTGGAAACTTTTTCGCAATACAGATGATGATTTGGGAATTGTAGGTTTATCGTCTTTGGTTAATTTTTATCATATTTGAGGATGTCTGAATTATTTATTATTGACTGTTGTGATACGCTGGTTGAGGTATTCTACTGTATGTGACATTTATTTTGACGTTTGAATATTTTATCGATTACTATGTTATGCATGATCTACCTGGTTTGATAAATTGCTTAGTTGATTTTTATGTAAAGATATATGTTGCTCGGAAGTATTTTGTTTGGGTGAGAGCTTGAATATGAATTAGAGATGCCTAGCCATTATGTTATAGAAGTGATGTGACATAGAATGTAAGTGGAGGCTATTAGGAAAAGCTTAAGGCACTAGGGTGTTATTAATACGGGTCAGTGAGGTTCATATTTGTTGTTATTCACAACCGAGTATTGGGAACACACGAGGTCTGAAGTTCTTGCGGGGCTGTCCCAATTTAGTTTTAGATTGGGCAGTTATAGTGTCATTGCTTTGCATAAGCACCTTTGAGAGAATCGGGGTGTGCACCGACTGTATTTTGCAGCTATAGTGTCATTGCTTTGCATGAGCATTCTCACCATGGAAGAGTATGTGCACCGGTTTTAATGGGGATGCAACGCTTGGACGATTGACTAAATCCCTCGGCGGGCAAGGGATGTGTGATGGAATTGGTGGTGGCCACGTCAACATAAAATTTTAATTGTATGAGATTGAGGGTGGGAGAAAGTATTGTGAGTTTAAGATGATTGTTAATGATGAGTGTTGTTTGTTTGTAACCGCTATTATATTATATGCTATAAGTCTTTTCCGCTTATGATGATAAAACTGTTTCTTATCTCCTTATTTCTGTATTTTTGTGTATATCTACCTTATTACGTTAGAAGACCCGATGGAGGAATACATTACTGAGGAGTTGGATGGAACACTGCATGAAACGGATGTTACTGAGGAATTGGACGAAACTCCGTATGAAGCGGATGCTGGAGGACAAGCTACAGATCCTAATAATATAGTGTAGTAAGCCTAGGGCCAGTGAGTCATATAAGACATTTTATTTCTGCTAGTTATAAGAAGTTTGTTTAAATAAGTACCTGTGAGGGTTCCTACTGATAGGATACCCTAAACAGTGTTTTGGTAATGTAATGGATAAACATCTGTGTATCTATATATTATATCGATGATGTGTTTAATTTTGCCGAAGTTATATAATTATTAATTAAGTTTTAATTTTTACGTATTTTTCAACGATAAGCACGTGATTAAGTAATTAATTAATAAAGTTTTAATCTACTAATACAATGGGGCACAACGGGGTGCCTCATTTGGTGGTATCAGAGCAGTTCGATTCTAATCGGACTGTGAGGTCTAGAATGTTGTTACTGGCCATGTCTAGTTGAATCCACATCGGATTTTAACCATGCTTAGTAGTGGGTAGTGTGTCCGAACTTGACACGATAATTAACTTTAGTATGGCATATAGTATTTGTATACTTGTCTAAGAAGTATTATATGTCATACTGATGAGAGTAGATGATTTCTTTTACAGAATCATGGCTCGTGGAAGAGGACGTACGATCGATAGTGGTGACAGAACTCTAGAAAGAATTGTCGAAGCTGGCAATATTGAGAATAATCATACTGGAAGTGGAGGAGAGTCATCTAAGACTCAAGATACAATGAAAAATATAGCTGCTGCCTTATTACTACAAACACAGCAGAATGCTGAAATGCTGCAGATGAACAAAGAGCAGTAGGAACTACATAATCAAAGGAAAGCTTCAGCAGCTGAAGATGCCGGAATGACTACTTTTATGAAAGGGAAGCCACCCCAATTCCGAGGAGATTATGACCTAGAGAAGGCAGAATGGTGGTTACAAGATATAGAGAAGATATTCGATACTATGCGCTGCAGAGAGGATATGAAAGTGACGTATGCTGCCTTCATGTTAACTGGAGGAGAAGAATCATGGTGGAGAGGCAAGCAAAGATTGCTGGAGGCCGAGGGCAGAATTAGCAACTGGCAGCTGTTTAGTGACTGCTTCTTTGAGAAGTATTTTCCCCATCTAGTTCGATGCGAGAAGGAAAGGGAATTCATGAGTCTCAAACAAGGCAACATGACTGTGGGTGATTATGCATCAAGATTTGAGGCTCTGATTAAGTACTCAGAATTCTATCAGAGGTTCCCAGATGAGGATTGACAATGTAGAAGGTTCGAGGAAGGACTCCGACCTGAACTCCCAGAAGGCTATAATATCTCTTGACATTCAGAGTTTTCCGGAACTCGTTGAGAGATGTAGTGCTATAGAAAGTATAGATCAGAGGCTGGCTAATGAGCAGAAACAACTGAGGAATGGAGGTCCTGCTCGATCGGGTTTTCAGAGGCGAGGAGGTGGTAACTCTCAATGGAGACAGAGACCATATGCCCGACCAGTGCAGACACCTGCACCAACACCAGTGGTTAGAGTGGGTCAGCAACAGGAAGGTTATGCTTGTTTCAGATGCAGAGGACCGCATCATATTAGAGATTACAGGGAGAGACCCAGTTGTTACAACTGTGGGAAACCAGGTCACATGGCTCGAGACTGTGCAGCAACTGGTAGCAGCGGGTAGGGGAGATGGAAGAGGAGCCCCAACCGCTGGACAACAAGTGGCTAGACCTCAAGCCACTGGAAGAGTGTTTACCGTGAGGGGAGCTGAATCCTCTCAATCTGCTGATCTTATACAAGGTATGTGGTTGATAGCTGGTAGACTCTTGCATGTATTGTTTGACTTAGGCGCTGCACATTCATTTATTTCACATGAGTGTGTCGATCATTTAAAATTAACTGTTTCTCAATTACCTTTTACCCTTACAGTATCTACTCCAACTAGTAATCCTTTGACTACTATGTCTGTTTGTTTACAGTGTCCTATAGTTGTTGAGAATAGGACATTTATTGTAGACCTTGTCTGTTTGCCTATACAACAGATATATGTTATCCTTGGCATAGATTGGTTTTCGGCTAATCATGTAATACTAGATTGTTCTAGTAAGACCTTATCATTTCTTGAGTCTTCTAGTATAGTCTCTACCAATGAAGGAGTATCCATGAGGAGTGATGATTCTCGGTAGTACGTGATGTTGTTCGCAGTGGAAACTAATGAGACTCCTAGTATAGATTCTTTGCCTGTTGTGAGAGACTTTCCTGAAGTTTTCCCTCCCGACATTCCAGGTTTGCCACCTGAGAGAGAGGTGGAATTCACCATAGATCTTATACCGGGGACATGACCTATATCTATAGCGCCTTATTGGATGTCACCCGCAGAATTGGCGGAGTTAAAGAAACAGTTGGATGACATGTTGGGGAAAAAGTTCATAAGACTGAGTGTTTCATCGTGGGGAGCTCCAGTGTTATTTGTGAAGAAAAAGGATGGAAGTGCTAGGTTGTGCACGGATTACAGTCAATTGAACAAAGTAACAATTAAGAACAAGTATCCGTTGCCTAGGATAGATGATCTGATAGATCAATTGAAAGGAGCAGCAGTGTTTCCTAAGATTGATTTGAGGTCTGGATACCATCAGATTAGAGTAAGGAAAGAAGATATACTTTAAACAGCTTTTAGGATGAGGTATGGGCATTACGAGTATTTAGTTATGCCTTTTGGTGTGACTCATGCTCCAGCAGTGTTCATGGATTACATGACCAGAATCTTTAGACCTTTCCTTGATAAGTTTGTTGTTGTGTTCATCGACGACATCCTTATCTATTCTCGTACATGGGAAGATCATGAGGAACATTTGAGAGTGATGCTGCAAGTTTTGAAGGATAGGCAGCTTTATGCTAAACTTTCCAAATGTGAATTTTGGATGGAAGAAGTCCAGTTTCTTGGACATGTGATTAACCAGTAAGGTATAGCAGTAGATCCAGCTAAGGTTAAGGCGGTTCTTAAGTGGGAACGACCTAAGTCAGTAAGTGAAGTACGAAGTTTTCTAGGGTTAGCTGGATATTATCAGAGGTTTATAGAGGGTTTCTCGAAGATTACGTTGCCTGTGATGCAGTTGACGAGGAAAAATACAACTTTTGTATGGATAGACAAGTGTGAGCAGAGTTTCCAAAAGCTGAAGGACAGGTTGACTACATCACCTGTGTTGACTTTACCCAATCCGTTAGGACAGTTTTACGTATACTGTGATGCATCATACTAGGGTTTAGGTTGTGTTCTGATGCAAGAGGGAAGAGTTGTGGCTTACATCCCTACAATTGAGAATTCATGAGAGGAACTATCCGACTCATGATTTGGAGTTAGCAGCTATAGTGTTCGCATTAAAGATATGACGACACTTTCTGTATAGAGTAAAGTTTAATGTTTACAGTGACCATAAAAGTCTGAAGTATCTGTTAGACTAAAAAGAGTTGAATATGAGACAACGGAGATGGATGGAGTTTATCAAAGACTAGGATTTTGTTTTACTGTACCATCCTGGGAAGGCGAATGTTGTAACGAATGCCTTGAGTAGGAAATCATTGCATGTATCCGCAATGATGGTCAAGGAGTTGGAGTTACTGGAACAGTTCAGAGATTTGAACTTAGGAATGGAGTTGGTTGATGATAAAATTTGTTTAGGTATGATCACTATTAGTAGTGATTTCGTGAGGGATCTTAAGGATAAACAAGTTCAGGATCAATATCTATAGGAGATAAGTAGAGGTATAGATGAGGGTAAGATTTCTGAGTTTAGTAGAGGAACAAATGGTGTGCTGAGGTTTAGGGATAGAATATGTGTGCCAAAGGATTTAGAACTTAGGAAAATGATTTTAGAAGAAGCACATAAGAGTAAGTTAAGTTTTCATCCTAGATCCACTAAGATGTATCAGGATTTGAAAAAAATGTTTTGGTGGACAAGGATGAAAAAAGAGGTAGCAGAGTATGTTTTATCTTGCCTAGTGTGTCAGAAGGCTAAGATTGAACATACAAAGCTGGCAGGTTTATTACAATCATTAGATATCCCAGAGTGGAAATTGGATAGCATAGCTATGGATTTTGTGGTTGGATTACCACAAGCTCCGAAGAAGCATGATGCGATTTGGGTGATCATTGATAGGTTGATGAAGTGTGCTCACTTCTTATCTATTAGTGAGAGTTATAGTTTGGAGAAGTTGACCCAGATTTATATCAAATAAGTTGTTAGGTTGCATGGTGTGCCATCAAGCATTGTCTCAGACCGAGATCCTAGATTCACATCTAGATTTTGGAGGCAACTGCATAGTGCTTTGGGGACAAGGTTGAGGATGAGTTCTGCTTATCATCCCGAGACAGATGGACAGCCAGAGAGGACAATTCAGTCATTGGAAGATCTCTTGAGAGCCTGTGTGTTAGAGCATACTGGCAGTTGGGATGAGTTCTTGCCATTGATTGAATTCACTTATAACAATAGTTTTCACAGTAGTATTGGAATGGCACCATACGAGGCTTTGTATGGCCAGAAATGTAGGACCCCGTTATGTTGGTATGAGATTGGTGAAAACAAAGTCTTGGGTCCAGATGTGGTGCAACAGACTACGGAACAAGTCAGGAAGATAAGGGAAAAGATGAAGGAAGCACATGATAGGCAAATGAGCTATAGTAACAAGAGGAGGAGACCTTTAGAATTCCAGGAAGGTGATCACGTGTTTTTGAGAGTCACTTCGAAGATCGGAATTGGCAGGGCTATCAAATCTAGAAAACTTACTCCTAGATTCATCGGACCTTTCCAGATTCTTCGAAGGATTGGTCCAGTAGCTTACCATATTGCCTTACCACCTAACCTTGCTAACCTTCATGACGTCTTTCACATTTCTCAGTTGAGAAAATATTATCTTGATCCTTCACATATTATTGAGTCTGAGTCTATACAACTGCGAGAGAATCTAGAGTATGAGGCTTTACCTGTTAAGATAGCAGATAGAAGGATTAAGGAGCTTCGCGGTAGACAAATTCCTTTGGTCAAGGTTATATGGGATGCTATTACTGGAGATGCTACTTGGGAACGTGAAGCAGATATGCAACAACAATATCCACATCTTTTCTGAGGTACGTAAATTCCGAGGACGGAATTTTTGTCTAAGAGGGGTAGTATTGTAATAGCCTGTTTTTAATTACGCTGTTATAACAGTAAAAATATATTTAATCATATTTTTATCTGAGACTGAGAAAATGATTTTGGATAAAACAAAATCATATTCATACTCTATCTTATGGTAGAAGGTCACGGTGAAATTTTGGGTTTAAAACTCAGACGTAAACCGATCTGTGTTTTCAACTGACAGTATAATTTTATACCGGCAGAAAACCTATTGTGACCCGAAACTGAAATTGTAGATTTTTTATATTATGTTCGTGAGGAATTCTACTTTCCAAATTTATGATCAGAAATAAAATATTATGTTTATTCAGACGAATTTTAGTAAAAGTTCGGACAAAAAACAGTCGGTATTTTCACTGACAGTAAGATTTTAATGATAAGAAAACCTAATTGTGACTCGTGAACAAAACGGTTTATGATTAAATCATATTTCCAACGACTTTGGTTAGTTTGAAAATTTTCAATCGATAACAAAATATTTTGTTTTTATACGGGCGTAAAACCCTAATCGGGGAACCAACGGGATTGGAAACGAAACCACCGAGATAGAACCACACACCGGAGGAGCTGAGCTATGGGATAACTCATCAGGAATTTATGAAGCAATTAATGTTAGGAATTATGAGTTTTTAGGTGAACTGACCAAAATGCCCTTAAGCTTAACCTAACCTATTTTAGTTAAATTTTAACCATGGTTAAGGAACCAAGGTTAGTTTGTGTGGACAAGAAGCAGCCACACCCTCCATTTAATATAAGCCACATAAATGTTAACCATAGTTAACAAAGAAATCCTAGTTAAGTTAACTTTAACCATTGTTAACTATTATATTAATTAAATAATCATAAAACTCATTAAGTTAAAACATAAGAACCAAACATGGCCTAAAATGTAGCCTATAAATACCCTTAAGGCCATAGCTTCCCCCCCCCCCCCCCCCCCCCTCTCTTCATCTCTTCCATTTTTTTCTTCATAAAAACACAAGACTCCATTTTCTCTACAAGAGCTCTATTGAAGAACTTGCCAAGATCATCATCTTTTCTTCATCTTCTTCATACACTTGAGGTAATAGGATCATCCATGATCATCTCATCTCAAGATCATTTCTCTCCTATTTCATGATTTTTATATTCTTAGATCTAGAACTTTAAATATTTCTAGAAAATTGTAGAAAAATCATTTTAATGTGAAACTAATTTCTATAATCTAGTTATGATCTCTACTTTCATTATCCAAGAGCATGTAATCAAAAACATTTTCCTTCCTTAATAACTATTTTTGGTCGAAACCCTCTAGGAGGAAGGATTTGATGTTTTGTTTCATTTTTGAAATATAGTACTTGATTTAAGTTCTCTAATACTTCTATGATCTAAACCCAAGAGCTTAAGTTCAACAAAAATCCCTAGCTTAATTTTCTAATTTGGGCCGAAACCCTAACATAAAAAGATTGAGAAGTTTTTGTTTGATTTGTAAAATTTATTGCTTGATTTATACTCACTAATGTTTTAGTGGCATAAATCCAAAATATTGAGAAGTTTAAAAATTCCTAGCCTATGTTTCCACTTAAGGCCGAAACTCAACTAAAAAGGGATTGAAATATTTTGTTCATATTTTCAAATTATGACAATTTATCTAAGCTATTTAAGACTATCGGAACTAGTATCCAAAAGCTTGGAATGAGAATAGAACCGTAACCCTATTTTGAATTAGGAGGCCGAAACCTAGCTATTTAGGTTAAGGGTGAGTTTGTTGATTAATTTGTGATTATGTTGTTTGGTTGAAGGTGAAATTGGTAACATGTGGTGTGATAAAGAGGAATGTCGAATTCGGGATTCCGGTGATAACTCAGGTGGGAGAAAGAACCATTCCATCGTCGGAACTGATAAGTAGTATATAATTTATAATAATGGTGTAGGGCAACCTAAACCCTACTAGGGGTCGAGTAATCGACAATACCAAAATCACATTGGAAACTTTTCTGCAATACCGATGAAGATTTGGGAATTGTAGGTTTATCGCCTTAGGTTAATTTTTATCATATTTGAGGATGTCCGAATTATTTATTATTGACTATTGTGATAAGCTGGTTGAGGTATTCTACTGCATGTGACGTTTATTTTGATGTTTGAATATTTTATTGAATACTGTTTTATGCATTATCTACCTGGTTTGATAAATTGCTTAGTTGATTTTTAAGTAAAGTATATGTTGCTCGGATGTATTTTGTTTGGGTGAGAGCTTGAATATGAGTTAGAGGTGCCTAGCCATTATGTTATAGAAGTGATGTGATATAGAATGTAAGTGGAGGCTATTAGGAAAAGCTTAAGGCACTAGGGTGTTATTGATACGGGTCAGTGAGGTTCATATGTGTTGTTATTCACAACCGTGTATTGAGAACACACGAGGTTCGAAGTTCTTGCGGGGCTGTCCCAATTTAGTTTTAGATTGTGCAGTTATAGTGTCATTGCTTTGCATGAGCACCCTTGAGAGAGAATCAGGGTGTGCACCGACTGTATTGTGCAACTATAGTGTGATTGCTTTGCATGAGCATTCTCACCATGGAAGAGTATGTGCACCGGTTTTAATGGGGATGCAACGCATGGACGACTGACTAGCATCCCTCGGCGGGCAATGGATGCGTGATAGAATTGGTGGTGGCCACGTCTGCATAAAAGTGTAGTTGCATGAGATTGAGGGTGGGAGAAAGTATTGTGAGTTTAAGATGACTGTTAATGATGAGTGTTGTTTGTCTGTAACCGCTATTATGAGCCCGTTTGTTTAAGATTAAAAAATAAATGATTTTGATTCAAAATAATTTAGTGATTATTTTTAGAGATTTTAAAGAAAAGTAGAAGCAGATTTGTGTTTGTTTACAATAAAAAAAATCATTTTTTTAAACAGTAGTTAGTTATAAAAACCGAAATTTTTTTTTCCCAAAAGCTAATGAAAGTTGCTTTTCATTTTAACCCTGAAAATGATTTTTTTTTTACTTTTTATTATTTTCAAAAGCAAAGACAAACACACTAAAAGTTTAAAAAAATGATTATTGAGTTAGAAAAATGATTTTTTTTTAGCAAAATAAGCAATAACAAACGCACTCTATATTATATGCTATAAGTCTTTTCCGCTTATGATGATAGAACTGTTTCTTATCTCCCTATTTCTATATTTTGTTGTATGTATACCTTATTACGTTAGAAGACCCGATGGAGGAATACATTGCTGAGGAGTTGGATGGAACACTGCTTGAAATGGATGTTTCTAAGGAATTGGACGAAACTCCATATGAAGCGGACGTTGGAGGACAAGCTACAGATCCTAATAATATAGTGTAGTAAGCCTAGGGCCAGTGAGTCATATAAGACATTTTATTTCCGCTAGCTATAAGCAGTTTGTTTAAATAAGTGCCTGTGAGGGATCCTACTGATAGGATACCCTAAACAGTGTTTTGGTAATGTAATAGATAAACATGTGTGTATCTCTATATATTATATCGATGATGTATTTAATTTTACCGAAGTTATATAATTATTAATTAAGTTTTAATTTTTACGTATTTTTCAACGATAAGTACGTGATTAAGTAATTAATTAATAAGGTTGGGCACAACGGGGTGCCTCAGGATGCCTCTAATTCCTGCAATCTTGTTTTGATATTTGATCCTCTCCTCTTCGGTGGCCTATTGGCAGATTTGGCTCTGATGAACGAACATGGAATGATGGAGTTTGTTTTCTTGGTGGACTTGTCTTAATCAAAAAAGAAAAATTAAGAAATGATTAAAATAATAAAATTTAAGCCTAAATTTTTTTATTTTTTAAAAAAATCCACATGGATTAAAAAAATAATTTACTTACCTACGTTACGATGACTTGGTGCATGTGTGGCAAAGCTGACGTGGCCTTCGTTTGCCACGTCAGCAGATAACGGAGGCCAACTGACGGCAGTGACTATTTCCTTAATTTTGAAAAATATAGGAATGCAAACCTTTAAAAAAATAGTACGAGGACTAAAACCAAATTTCGGTAATTTTACAGGGACCAAAAACTTATTTAAGCCTTTATTTTATCTCAAAATTCTACATGCTTTGATGTGTACCCATACTTATATCAGTTTAAAGTTTTTATACAAGTGTCTTAAACTCAAACAAAGTTTTCCTAATTCCGTTTTTCTTTGATATGCAGACTGACCAGAGACTTCTACCTTTTTTTCCCCAGCTGTGTTATTTAGACAACCAGCATGGGACAACTACGGGACAACTCGTACTGTAGCGCTACTGTAGTGCTACAGTAATGTAGTTTTTTTTTTTATATTACAAATTTTGACTTTTTTTATTAAAAAAAATATATTTTTAAAAAAACCCATTAACTAGATAATGAACTGAATTAACCAGATATTTGTACCTGATTAACCAGATATTTGCACATACTTAACCAAAATTTTATTTCTCAAAAAAACCCATTACCCAGATAATGAACTGAATTAACCAGATATTTGTACCCAATTAACCAGATATTTGCACATACTTAACCAAAAAATTTATTTCTCAAAAAACCTAGTAACCAGATAATGAACTGAATTCACCAGATATTTGTACCTGATTAACCAGATATTTGCACATACTTAACCATAAATTTTATTTCTCAAAAAAACCCATTAACCAGATAATGAACTGAATTCACCAGATATTTGTACCTGATTAACCAGATATTTGCACATACTTAACAATAAATTTTATTTCTCGAAAAAACTCATTAACCAGATAATGAACCGAATTCACCAGATATTTGTACCTGATTAACCAGATATTTGCACAAACTTAACCAAAATTTTATTTCTCAACAAAACCCATTAACCAGATAATGAACCGAATTCACCAGATATTTGTACCTGATTAATCAGATATTTGCACATACTTAGCCACAAATTTTATTTCTCAAAAAAACCCATTAACCAGATAATGAACCGAATTCACCAGATATTTGTACCTGAGACGCCCCGACGTCCCATTAAAGAAAAACCCAAAATTCTTAAAGCTTAATCGTGTTATTAACGATAAGCGGTTATACTTAAAACAGCGGAAAATTAAAACTTAAGATGTAAATAGTTAACATGCAGATACGACAACATACATCACATATATATATAAATATATACATCCTCTCCTGTCATAGTACTGTCAAGGGAATCCCATCCGTAGGACCCCAATAAGTACAAACTAAGAACATAATCAAAATACATCAAATGGCAACAGGAAGATGTCTCACATACTCTCCACACCCAGTCCCCTCTCAAAAGTACATGAAAATCCTCACTCACACCTAGACTGATGGCACTGGCCTGAGCCATCATGTACTACCACCCTCGCCAGCATCCCGTGGTCCGGATGGCCCAGACACTCCTCTGCTCCCACTGGAAGGGCTCCTGCCCGACTATCTCTGGAAAGATATATCCTGCTATCTCTAGGAGGTAACCGTCTGGAAGAAACACGAGAAGACTCTGAAGCAGTGACTCGGACCTCTGGAGGTACGGGTACCTCGGGAATGGGTATCTGGTCCCAAACAGGTGCCATTGGATCATCCTCGTGTACTGAAGCCCACACTAGCTCTGGTGCTGGTGCAGGTGCGGGCTCGAACCCTGGTACAAGTGCCTGAAAGGGGGCACCATGAAAGGGATGGGGGCCATGCCAGGCATCGACGGTAACTGGTCCTCCTGGCTGCCCCATCGGTAAGGGAAGAGTCACGCCAGCACAGAAAGTGCCTACAACACCCATAGGGGCTCCCTGCTCAAATCTGGAAGTAATGGACGTAGGACCCGTATATACAGCAAAATGAGTGGCCGGGTCCACTGGCCACCCGTTAGGGTCCATGAACTCAAACTCAAATTTCCCCGTGAGGGGAAACCCCGCGTCTTGGGTCATCCAAGGATGATCCCAATGCGCCATCTACTAGGTCTGGATCTGAGATACAAAACATACATATACCAACACCACAAAGGAAAAAGGGGATAAGAATCCATATAACATCAAACGTGGAAAGGGTTTAGCGACATTTAATTCTATAATAGCACGATAAACATCCATCTCCCAAAATATCGTTTATATATATATAACACAAGCATCCTCAATTCACATCTAGGGTCTTTTCCTCTACCCCCATCATGATGCAATGCAAATGTGTATGAATCTTCTCAGGTAGTCGGCCATATCCGGATATCACAACAATCGACACGTCCCAGAGGCCCCGGCGCACACCCTCGTCCGCGGCTGGAGGGTGCCCATGCAAAGCAATGGCACTATAGCTACACAACCGGTGCACACCTCTGGACCACGGCCAGGGTGCTCATGCAACGCATGAACTATAGCTGCAACTAAAATGAAATCAGGTCTGGGACGGTCCGCCGTTAGCCTAGACCCCGGGAATTCTCCCTCCGAGGAATAGACCCCAACGACCATGTTTCAGGTCCACAAACGACCATGTTTCAGGTCCACATATCACAGACCATGTTTCAGGTCATCCCCTAGTGCCCTAACCGCTCATCATCACCTCATAAATAACCTCAATAAAACCTCATCATCATATAACATCAATCATCTCGGTTAGGCACTACTAACACATAAAGTATGATTTCCCCAATACATCATCAATGCTCATCATATCTCATCACTTACTCAAACTCTACTCATAATCATTACAATCATGGCATCATAACATTATTCCATCAAATCATCATATTAATCATGACATCATGTCATCATATCAATCATGGCATCAATTCCAATATAATAATAATAATAACAATAATAATTTTAATAATAATAATAATGATAATAATAATTTTAATAAGAGATACCAACACTCATTATCAGTCATCAATCATCATAATAACGCAATCAATCCAAGCAGTCACAACAGCCAGTCATAAAATAACAAAACAATATATTTTTATCGTAACGACGATAAACGCACAATTTCAATATCATCATTGGTACCACTAAGTAGTTCCCAATGTGACATGGACATTGTCCGTTACTCGGTCTCGAGTAGGGTTTAGGTCGCCCCACGCCATTATCGAACTAAATGTAACTGCGCCGTTTCCGACGTTAAATGGTTTCTTTCCCCCACCTGAGAGTCGCGTGTGCTAAACGGAACAAGACAACACGAACTAAAATGAAACGTCCTCGAACTCCTCGTTTCTGCCTCAACTAGAAACAGAGCCTCTGAGCCTCCGAAAAATCACCTAAGCATCACATTACGAAAGGCACAATGTAAGTAACTCAAAAACTGCAGTATCAATGGTGAACCCGCCACTGTTCGGGCTCAATATCTCAACATATAGACCTCTGTTTAACAATTTGACCGTTGAGTTTAAAGAACTACCTTTCCTTTACCTTCTCCAAAAATTTCAGCCCGATCCAACGGTGAACGAGTCTGGATCAAACCTCCCAAGGGGACTGGTCAGGAGCTACACGAGTTGAGTTGCTCTCCTTCTTCTAAGTTACATAACTCACACTCGGAGGATTATACAGAAATTCCAACCGTTGGATATGAAGAACTACGAGTCCAGAACCTCCATATCAAATTTGAACACAATGCAACGGTGGACGAATGTGAGGTGATGATTTTACAGAAGCTATTCCAGCTTCAAAACTCCCAACAATGGTGGTTTAGGGTTCTCTCCTCTCCCACTCTCTCTCTCTCTCTCTCTCTCTCTCTCTCTCTCTATTCTTCCCCTCTCTCTCTAGAACTCTCCTTTCTGTTCTCTGAACTCACCTCAGCCCTCTGCCTCGTTTTTTCTCTCAACTGACTTAAGTGACTTCAGTCACTTAAGTCATTTTATTTTTGCTGAAACACGTCCCCACGCTCGAGCGTGAGAATTTCCACGCTGAGCGTGGCCACGCTTGAGCGTGAAACAATCCACGCTTGAGCGTGGAAAGCCACCGTGCCATGCAACCATTCCTGAAGTGCCACGTCAGCCCTGGTGACACGTGGCAGGTCAACGCATGGCCCTGTCTGTTGACTCGGGCGCTTGAGCGTGGATACACCCACGCTTGAGCGTTAACTTTTTGACCAGAAAGTCAACTCTCTACGTTCAAGGTCCGTTCGACGTCCGATTGACCTCAAATTTGAGATATAGGCTCATTAGGACCTAATAAACACCTCCAACCCTCAAAAATGCCTAATCTTATCTCTAACTCCAAAATTCTTATTTCACACTCAGATGTCTCAAAGACGCTAACCGGGAAACCCTAACTTTGTTCCTACGTTCAAACTCACTCGAAAAGGCTGCGTACTTGCCATGCAAATGTCTCTATGCATCAAACAACATCTCAACTATGTAATCCAAGTCTTAAACATGTTCCTCTTCCATAAAACAAAACCCTAAAACCCGGGATGTTACAGTACCTGATTACCCAGATATTTACACATACTTAACAAAAAATGTTAGTACTTAAAAAAAATGTTAGTAAAAAAAAATGCAAATTATTAATTTTTTTTTTAATTTTGAAATTTGAAAAAAAAAAAGTGAACAGTGTAGCGCTACAGTGCCGCACAGTGCAGTACAGTAGTGCTATACTGTGCAACTATACGGGTTGTCCCGTATAGTTGTCAAACCCGGTTGTCTAAAAAACTTTTCTGTTTTTTCCCACATAAATACCACATCATTGAAATGGAAATATTACAATTCTACTTTACAAGCTAAAGCTTTCTTAGTATATATAGTTAAAAGTAGGTTTAATTATTGAGTTGGTCCTTGAACTATTTGAGAATTTTCAATTATGTCACTGAACTAAATTTTTTTTCTAATTAGGTCCCTGAACTTATATAAAATTTTCAATTAGGTCCCTAAACTAAAAAGTTTCTAATCGGATCCCTGAACTTATATAAAATTTTCAATTAGGTCTTTAAAGTAAAAAAGGTGACTATATAAAATAAAAAGTAATAAAATGATAGATAATCAAATTTAGGAAAAAAATATTATTTGACATAATAATAAAATGACAAAATATGAATATGAGAGAAAAAACTCATTATTTATAATAATAATAATAATAACAATAATAATAATAATAATAATAATAATAATAATAAAATGCAAAATAAAACTTAGTGAGAAAAATTATTGTTTAGCATAATAATTAAATAAAAATAGATAAATTTGAGAAACAAAATTTAGTTCTTGAAATGATAATAACAAAATAATGAAATATGAAATTGTGCTAGAAAATCCATGTTTTATAACAAAATATTAAGAGATTAAACTGATAAACATCAATTAAAAAAATGAATAAAATAAAATAAACCTCAATTAACAACAAATTTATTGTTTGAAATAATAAATAAAATAAAGAATCTAGTTACGTAAATATCTCATCTTAGTTTGATTGTCAATTTTATTTTGAGTTATTTATTTTCTTTTATTATTTATTATGTTATTTATATTTTAATTGAGGTTTTTCTTAAATTATTTAAATATTTCTTAAATAATATTTTTGCTTGCTGTAACACCCCGCTTTTTGTTAAGTGCTTTCCTTAAGTTTGTTTTGTTAAGTTGGAATTGTTGGCTAAGGGCTTAGTGGGATTTTTGGCTTAAAAGTCCCTTTCTGGTACATGAGCAAGCCCGTGCTCATTAGCCAGCACGTCCGTGCTTAAAGTCTGAAGCGCGTTGCCAAGTTTAAGTTGAGCACGCCCGTGCTCAATATGCGGACCGCGTCTCGTTGAAGCTAAGTGGAGCACGGCCGTGCTCAAGGGTTAGCACGACCGTGCTCAGGTTCAGGTTATATATATGTGAACAGAAATCGAGGGTTGTGTTTTTAACCCTATTTCTGGTGGCTGCTAACCCTGTTGCGACTGACACTGTGCTTTTTCCTTTTTCCCTCATATTCAGAGCAATTCTTGAGTATTGGAGACCTTGGGAAGTGTAGTTTCATCTGCGCTCATATAGAGGTAACGTTCCTTTCCCCTTGTGGTTTCCTTTTCATGTTGTTGAATTGGAAACTGATGGTTTGTGTTTGTTTGTTCCTAGGCTTGGATTCGTTTTGAGCCGCTCGAAGGGAAGGAACCAGTTTGCTGTTAGGACATTGTTAGAGTTACCTTCAATCCAGGTATGGGGAGAAGGATAGTATACTCATAGGCTTGGGGTTAGAGTAAAGTAAAAGGGTTCCCATAACCCCGGTTGAATGTTTGTTTATTATATGATTAAGTGTCTTTGTTGATAGTATATTTTTGGTAAGTTATGTGTTCATGTTTGGTTAATTGTAATTGATGAATATGATGTTATACTGTTGGTTGTGAATATAAATGTATGATGTGATTGGTTGATGCCAATGTTGAGTTGGATAGATGTTGAGAGCGAGTTTGACCATGAAAATACACTGTTAATCGACCTTAGGATTAATGGGTTAAAAACCTTGGAGATTGGTTAAGGTTTCAGTTTCGGTTTCTGCCCAGAACAGTGCAGTCGTGCATTGAGCACGACCGTGCTGAACAGGGTGCTCCCAGTTTGAATTATGGATAATAGCCGCGCGTTAAGCACGGCCGTACAGTAGAAGAGCACGACCGTGCAGCTGAGCACGACTGTGCTGAATAGGAAGCACGACCGTGCTTCACTTAAGCAGCGGCACGCCCTTCACATGTTAAGCATGCCCGTGCTGGGGTTTAAGCACGACCGTGCTCACCCCTCCTGAACAGAAACATAATTAAAGGACTTTGAAGGGGTTTCTAAACCCAATTTCCCCAACGATGATGAGATAACTCAATCAAGTAATGTGATGGATTAGATAACCCGATTAATGTTTAACAAAGGTAATTAAGATGATGAGATGGTGAGGTGTTGAGTCTGATAAGCCGGTAACCGTCGGGTTACCATATGTTGATGAGTTACGCCTTGGTGATTTTGACCAAGGGGTTTGGGTCTAAGGTGTTGTTGATGTGGTACCTTGGTAGCCGTGAGTTTGCACCAAGGGGGCCCTTGACCCGGTTGGGTTTAAGGTGTTGCGGTAGATTCCGCTGGTTAAAGGTTTTGCGGTTGATTCCGCTGATGTCTTTGGTTGATTCCTTTGGAGTATGGAGGTGGCGTTTGCCGTTGTTGTTGTGTTGCATACGCATTGCATCAGAGTTGTTGTTGAGGGATGTTCGATGTAGGGGAGTTCGTCCTAGAGTACGGCGATCTGGCCATCCACGGTTGGAGTAGATTCTCCTTGTGCCTCCGTGATGAGGCATTCGTTGGTTTGATGCGTTGGCTATCCAAGGAGTAGATTCTCCGGTGTTGAGTCGATTCTCAATGTGGATATTTAACTCCGAAGTCGTCTATCCCGAGTTTAGTGGATCCACATGCATTGTTGGTTTAGCGGAGTAGGACTGCATTGCACTACATAGAATGCTTGATGTTGATGATGTGAATGTATGTTTATACATGTTGTTGATGTATGCTTATGTTGGTGCTATGCTTGTATGTTTTACTTTACTTCCTACCTCCTTGCTATTGTGTTTACATTATTTTTACTCCCTATGGTTGTTGTTTATTTGTTGTTGGCTTGATCGGCACCTTGCAGAGGATGACGAGCAGCCCGGAGAGGAGTGACTCTGAGGAGCCGCCACTCATAGTTAGGGTTGTTATTATGTTTAGTTAGTTTGTTAGTTTCCAGTTGTAATTCCATGGATTTTATTCCGGAACGGTTATACCAGTTCTGTATGTGACATCGAGGTTGGGTTATGTTCTTATTTTGATTGTTTTATTCGTTTATCAGTTTTAAACTTGATTTATTTTCTGCGTTTGTGAACTGGTTCATGTGGGATTTTTCTACCCATGGACAATTAATTTCTATCTGAATCCAGTAAATGCATGTTCTCATTTAATTGCTTTTATATTAAATGTCTTATAACATGCGGGGTTGAAGGGTGTCACATTTTGTGGTATCAGAGCAGTTCGGTCCTGTCCAGACGGATGAGTCTGTTGTGAGTCTGTTGTGTGCTCTAGTTTGAATTGTCTATAATTGTTATAGACAATGATGCTTTAAGATAGTTGCCTGTAGCTTTTACCCGCTTAAGTTTATGTATTAAGAGTTGCTTTGGGTATGTACAGGAACTAATGGCCGGTAGAGGACGCAACGATCAGGTGATTGCGGATGGATTGGCATTTCTAGCCAATGCTACTAGATAGGTCAACCATAACAACAATGGTGGGCCAGCTGAATTCCAGGGACTGGATAAGTTCCAGAGGAACAAACCTCCGTCGTTCAAAGGAGCTTATGATCCAGATGGAGCACTGTTATGCTGAGGGAGATAGAGAAGATCTTCCGTGCAATGGATTGCAACGATCAGCAGAAGCTCATCTTTGCTACTTTCATGTTGACTGAGGAGGCTGAGCATTGGTGGGTCAACTGCAGGCAGCGGATGCAGGCTGAGGGCACAGAAGTTACATGGGCTGTGTTCAGGCAGAGATTTCTTGAGAAGTATTTCCCGGCGGATATCAGGGACAGGAAAGAGATGGAGTTCTTGTCTTTGAACTATGCGGCCAAGTTTGAGAAGCTGGTTAGGTATTACACTCCGTATCAGCATAAGACCGATGACCGTTCCAAGTGTGTCAAGTTTGATGCTGGACTCCGACCTGAGATTAAGCAGGCCATCAGCTATCAGGAGATCAGGATCTTTCCAATTCTGGTCAACAAGTGCAGAATCTATGAAGATGCCAGTCAGTTCAGAGTTGCTAGTTCCAAGGGATCGGATAGTCAGAGTGGCAAGAAGACTGATCAGAGAGACATCGGTAAGCAGCGGTATGCTCCGACCGGCAAGGACTTCAAGCATAGTGGCCAGAAGCCACAATTTTAGCAGGATAGATTCAGAGGTGGGTTCTCTACTGCTCCTAGGGCTATGAGGTGTGGTAAGTACGGAGCACGGGACCATTACTCATCCCAGTGCAAGGAACCAGCTGTGATTTGCTTCAGGTGTGGCAAGTCGGGTCACATCAGCCGTGAGTGTGAAGGAGCCAAGGCCGAGCCTCCTAGCGCTAGCAAGAATCAGAAGTCCCAGGCCAACAGACTGAAGACCACTGGAAGAGTCTTTACTCTTAGTGGAGCCGAAGCCTCCGAGTCTGATGACTTGATCCAAGGTACATGTTTTATTGATGGAACTCAATTGACTGTATTGTATTATTCGGGTGCTACTCACTCGTTTATATCGCATGATAGGGTCTAGAGTCAGTTGTCTGTTTCTTGAGTTTGATTTGCTTGTGTCTACACCCACAAATAAACCTGTTTCCACTTCTTATGCATACAAGAACTGTCATATAGTTATGAATGATAAAACCTTTATTGCTGATCTTGTATGCTTACCCCTAAAAGACCTTGATATTATTCTTGGCATGGACTGGTTATCTGCCAACCATGTCCTTTTGAATTGTTTCGATAAAACCCTGATTTTTGGAACTCCAACGGAGTCTAAGAATCCAGACCTTCTCTCTGCTAGCCAAGTTCAAGCTTCGATGAAATACGAAGCCCAAGTGTACATGATGATAGCTTCCCTGGAAGTAGAGAGCAGCCCTCCTGATGTCACCAGCTTGCCTGTTGTGCGGGAATTTCCTGAGGTGTTTCCGGGGGATGTTTATAACTTACCCCTAGAGAGAGATGTTGAGTTTACCATAGACTTAGTGCCTGGCACCGGGCCAATCTCCATAGCACCCTATAGAATGTCTCCTCTAGAGCTAGCTAAGTTGAAGGAACAGTTGGAGGACCTGATGAAGAAGCAGTTCATTAGGCCTAGTGTGTCACCGTGGGGAGCACCTGTGTTGTTGGTGAAGAAGAAAGATGGTAGTATGAGGTTGTGTGTCGACTATTGGCAGCTCAACAAAGTGACCATAAAGAACCGGTATCCCCTCCCTAGGATTGATGATCTTATGGATCAGTTGATGCGCGCTTGCGTCTTTTCAAAGATAGATTTGAGGTTAGGGTACCATCAGATTCGGGTTAAGTCTGAGGACATCCCGAAGACAGCGTTTAGGACGCGATACGGTCACTATGAGTACTTAGTTATGCCCTTTGGTGTGATCAATGCTCCTGCGGTGTTCATGGATTACATGAACAAGACCTTTCACCCTTACTTGGATAAGTTTGTGGTGGTGTTCATAAATGACATCTTAGTGTACTCCAAAAGTAAGGAAGAACATGAGGAACACCTGAGGGTTGTCTTGCAGACCCTTAAGGAAAAGCAGTTGTACGCTAAGTTGTCTAAGTGTGAGTTCTGGTTAGAGGAAGTAAGCTTCTTAGGACATGTCATCTCTAAGGGTGGCATAACAGTGGACCCAGCTAAGGTAGAGACGGTGCTCCAGTGGGAAGCGCCAAAATCTGTAACCTAGATTAGGAGTTTCTTGGGATTAGCCGGGTACTATAGATGGTTCATAGAAGGTTTCTCTAAGATAGCTTTACCCTTAACCCGTCTCACTAAGAAGGGACAGTTGTTTGTGTGGGACTCCAAGTGTGAAGAGAGTTTCCAAACCCTTAAGGATAGATTGACATCAGCACTAGTGTTAGTCTTGCCAGATCCTATTGAACCCTTCGTAGTTTACTGCGATGCTTCTAAGCAAGGGTTAGGTGGTGTGTTGATGTAGAATGGTAAGGTAGTTGCTTACGCTTCTAGGCAGCTGAAAACCCATGAGAAGAACTACCCTACCCATGACCTAGAGCTAGGAGCTGTGGTATTTGCCTTAAAAATCTGGAGGCACTACCTGTATGGAGCGAGATTTGAGGTTTTTAGTGATCATAAGAGTTTGAAGTATCTCTTTGATCAAAAGGAGTTGAACATGAGGCAGCGTAGGTGGATGTAATTCTTAAAGGATTATGACTTCGAGCTGACCTATCACCCAGGAAAGGCCAATGTAGTGGCCGGTGCCTTAAGTAGGAAGACCCTGCATGTCTCCGCTTTGATGGTTAGGGAGATGGATTTGATTGAGGAGTTTAAAGACCTTAGTCTTGTGAGTTTACCCCAAAGAGTATTAGGCTTGGAACCTTGAAGGTTACGAATAGCTTGATGGATCAGATTAGAGAGGGTCAGAAGTTAGACAAGTTTCTCTTGGACCAGCGAGAGTTGCTCGCTCAGGGTAGAAACCTTAGCTTTAAGGATGGAAGTGATGGTTGTAACATCCCTATTTTTGCATATACGTTTAATTATTTTATTAAAGTGATTAATTATATGGATGTTCATTTTTATTTACTTTTATGTTGTTTGGTTTGAGTAATTTTATTTACTCATTTAAAATATTTTATTGAGTGCGTTAACACTGCTTGTTACAGTGTATGCACGTTTGCAAGACAATAGCATTACGCTATTATTCTTTGTTTAGAAAAATACTATCTAAAATTATTTTGGTTGAAGAAAAGTTATTTTCATAGTCTCTAAAAGATTTTTTTTATCATCAGAAATAATAAAAGAGAGCAAATTTTACTCTTTTTTTCTCTGGTCCTAAGCACCCCACGACACCTTCTTTCCTTTCTCTCCTCCTTTCCCCTTTTTCTTTCTTCTTTCTCGATGCTTTCCTCCCCTCCATCAGACTATCTCTTCTTCTTCTCTTCCCTTCAAACTTCATCTTCTCCTTTCTTCCTCTCTTGCCCAGCAGACCCGCATGCCGCCACCACCCTAGGGAGCTCGCCGTCCGCCACTCGACGCTATCCTCCACCGCTCGGCCACCGCTAGCTAGCGCAAGGGAGAAGGTCGCGAGAGACGCCATCCTCCACCGCGCAAACGCCATCTCCACCACGGTAAGCTCGGTTCGCCGCCATTTATGGTGGTTTTTGAACCTTACCTTGTTAGTTTAAGCCTCTCTTTCTTCTCCTTGAGCTTACTCTCTATTTTGGCTCATGGTTGCTTAGAAACGTGGTCGCCGCCGCTGCCACCGCTGTTGCCGTCGTCCACCGCCACTGTCAGCACCACCACGAGTTCCTCCTTCCTTGTGGGTGAGTGTTTCTCTCACTTTCCTTGGCTATTTTCAAGAATCCCAATTTTTCACCAATCTCAAACCCTAGCAATTTGATTTCAAATTTTGATTTTGGAATTAATTGGTGCTTTATGTAATTAGGGTCATGACTAAGTGTTTCCCTAAAACTGATTTTGTCAAACTCTCGTTGATTTGAATTTTCCCCAAATTTTCTTCATGAACCTAAAAACCCCTAAATCTGTTTTGATTTAAATCAATGAGGTTTTTGAGAAATTAAGTATGTTAGTGAGCTATATTTATAGTGTTGATGTTGAGTAATTAATTTGGTGATTTGTCTGGTTGTTTCTATGCTTGGATCGTCTTCCTGGGATGTTTTGCATGTTCGTGCTTGCTCTGGGGAAGCAGGAATTGCTTTCTGGGAACTGACAGGAGTTGAGTGCAAGCCTTCAGGGTGTCAGAGATCTTCAAACATCAATGCCAGGTGGGGGAAGATAATTCCTTAGGTGTAGTGTGGGTTTAATTCGGGTTGTCGTTGATGTGTTTAGAAAATTGCATGAAATAAAGTGTATGAACTGCCTAATTAGAGTATTATGATTTTATCTGTATGGATTGTGTGATTAGGACCTTTATGTCGTTATGTGAGGCATTGTATGTTTTCTTCTGGATGACTTTCGTGATATGATATAAATATGTAGATGGGTGTTTGGTTGAAAAGTGGGATTGATGATTGTGGTTTTATTTGGATAATTCCTTGAAATTTTGTCACATTTGTTTATCTTTGATTTATCTTGGTTGTTAAAATGAAAGAATGTTGGACGATATTTGTGGATAGTAGAGATTAAAACAGAGACAAGGAATAGGTTTCCATCATGCCTTTGGCATGCACTAGTAGTTATTATAGACTTTGGGCAAAGGAATTGCTTTAAGGCATGGTGTCCTTCTTGCTACTGTGCGGATTTGAATTATAGATACAAGTTATTCTTGTTAGCAAGTATTCCATTTAAAGTATAGAACGAGAGATATTGAGAACTTCTTGAATGCTTGTTTATTTACCTGCATGCCCATATCCAGTGGCGGATCTTGAGAAAAAATTTGGGGGAGCCACCAGAATCATTCAAAATAATATACTTAAAATTTTACCACTCAAATATGTAAACTGCAAAGTGAATAAATATTTAATATATGAAATATTTTAGAACTAGTGTTTGCTCGTTTTGCAATGGTGTAAATGCATATAGGAGAGATTGAGAAATTTGAAGTAGATGTGTGGAGGAGGAAAAACATATTTATAGTAAGCCTTAATGATATTGAACTTGAAATAATATTTATTTTGATGGAATTGTTCAACTGTTTGAATATTTTTTAAATGAATATGGTCTAATAATAGTGTTTCATAATAAAATATATGATAGTTTGTAAACTCTACATGTAATATATATTGCATAAATTATTTAGGTTATTATACATAATTTTTGCATATAAAAAAATTAAGAAAATAAATACTGAGGGGAGCCGTGGCTCCCCCCAGTCTCCAAGAAGGTCCGCCAGTGCCCATATCTACATTACTAACCTATTATAGAATCTTACCTCCTCTGTTTGTATTTCTTTTCTTCTTTGTTCCTTGTTGGCAACGATAGTGTCATCCGAGAAGTGTAAATGAGACAACGAATGATTGAAAGATGCTGAGAAGGTGACAAAAGAGAATTATGAATATTCGGAGCTTTATGTCGTGTGTAGCATATGTTGTTGTCATATTTTAGAGTTGTTTATGTTTAAATTATTTATTGAAAATGTTGTTATATTTTATTTTGGCAATCGTGAGAAAATTTATAAGCTTTCTTAGTTTTCGAAAACTCATTGTATGTAATTATTTCATGTACTTTTAAAAATTCATTTGGGACTGTTGTATTTATCTATTTTAAGTTTCTAGTGTATAAATGGAATTTTATTCCTTTTTTATCCTGGCAATTGATGTAAGACCAGTGATCAGATTTTTATTTGAGAAAGTTTTAAATTTATCAAATGTTTATCAGGTTTTGTTTTGATGTAAAGCAAAGTTCCAATTTTTAAAGAGGTTATTTCGAAAATAATTCTAAAAATCCTCATTTTATAGAGTTAATTCGTTTTAAATAAAACATGGTGTTATAATGGCGTCTTGAGGTTTAAGGATAGAGTATGCATACCAGATGTTCCGGAGCTTAGAAAGTTGTTCCTTGAAGAAGGGCATAGGAGTGGACTGAGTGTGCACCTTGGTGCCACTAAGATGTATCAGGACCTTAAGAGGATGTTTTGGTGGCCTAGGATGAAAAAGGATGTAGCTAAGTTTATGCATGCATGCCTAGTTTGTCAGAAGGCCAAGATAGAACACCAGAGACCTTCCGGTAAGTTGCAACCTTTAAGTATCCCAGAATGGAAATGGGATAGCATCTCCATGGATTTTGTGTCTGGACTCCCTAGGACTCCAGCTGGTTTTGAGGCTATATGGGTTGTTGTGGATAGGCTGACTAAGTCTTCCCATTTCATCCCAATGAATATGGAATATCCATTGGAGAAGTTGTCTAACCTGTACATCAGAGAAATAGTTAGGCTTCATGGTGTACCCTCTAGCATAGTTTCAGATAGAGACCCGAGGTTTACCTCCAGGTTTTGGAATAGTTTGCAAGAGGCTTTAGGGACAAAGCTTAGGCTTAGTTCAGCTTACCACCCACAGACTGATGGGCAGTCTGAGAGGACCATCCAGTCCTTAGAGGACTTGTTGAGGGCTTGTGTGTTAGAACAGTCTGGTAATTGGGACAAGTTTTTTGCCCCTGATAGAGTTCACCTACAACAACAGTTTCCATTCCAGCATTGGGATGGCACCTTATGAGGCTCTGTATGGGAGGAGATGTAGGACACCTTTGTGTTGGAGTGAAACTAGTGACAGTGTGGTGCTAGGGCCAGAGATAGTCCAGGAAACAACAGAAAAGATCAGGTTGGTTTAGGAAAAGATGAGAGTTGCACAGAGTAGGCAAAAGAGCTATCATGATAAAAGGAGGAAGGCGCTTGAATTCCAGGCAGGGGATCATGTGTTCTTGAGAGTTATTCCAACGACTGGGGTTGGTAGAGTGATGAAGGCGAGGAAACTTACTCCGAGGTTCATTGGTCCTTACCAAATCCTTAAAAGAGTCGGCGAAGTCACCTACCAAATCGCTTTGCCACCGTTTTTGTCAAACCTCCACAATGTTTTCCATGTGTCTCAACTCAGAAAGTACATCCACGACCCTAGTCACGTGATAGTTCCCGACGCTATACAGTTGAAAGAGAACTTGACGTTTGAGGTGTTACCCCTTCCAGTTGAGGATAGGAGGGTGAAGCAGCTAAGAGGCAAGGAGATTCCTTTGATCAGAGTAGTTTGGAATGGGGCAACTGAGGAAAGTGCTACCTGGGAGCTCGAGAGCAAAATGATGGAGGCGTACCCGCATCTTTTCGTTTGAGGTACGTAGAAATTTCGAGGACGAAATTTTTATAAGGAGGTGGAATTGTAACACCCCATTTTTTGTTAAGTGCTTTCCTTAAATTTGTTTTGTTAAGTTGGAATTGTTGGTTAAGGGCTTAGTGAGATTTTTGGCTTAAAAGTCCCTTTCTGGTACATGAGCACGCCCGTGCTCATTAGCCAGCACGCTCGTGCTTAAAGTCTGAAGCGCGTTGCCAAGTTTAAGTTGAGCACGCCCGTGCTCAACAGTGAGCACTCCCGGGCTTAATATGCGGACCGCGTCTCGCTGACCCTATGTGGAGCACGACCATGCTCAAGGGTGAGCACGACCATGCTTAGGTTCAGGTTATATATATGCACAGAAATCGAGGGTTGCGTTTTTAACCCTATTTCTGGTGGCTGCTAACCCTGTTATGGCTGACATTGTGCTTTTTCCTTTTTCTCTCATATTCAGAGAAATTATTGAGTATTGGATGCCTTAGGATGTGTGGTTTCATCTGTGCTCATATAGAGGTAACGTTCCTTTCCCCTTGTGGTTTCCTTTTCATGTTGTTGAATTGGAAAATGATGGTTTGTGTTTGTTTGTTCCAAGGCTTGGATTCGTTTTGAGCCGCTCGAAGAGAAGGAACCAGTTTGCTGCTAACCCCGGTTGAATGTATGTTTATTATATAATTAAGTGTCTTTGTTGATAGTATATTTTTGGTAAGTTATGTGTTCATGTTTGGTTAATTGTAATTGATGAATTTGATGTTATACTATTGGTTGTTAATATAAATGTATGATGTGATTGGTTGATGCCAATGTTGAATTGGATAGATGTTGAGAGCGAGTTTGACCTTGAAAATACACTGATAATTGACCTTAGGATTAATGGGTTAAAAACCCTGTAAATTCGTTAAGGTTTCAGTTTCGGTTTCTGCCCAGAACAGTGCAGTCGTGCATTGAGCACGACCATGCTGAACAGGGAGCACGACCGTGCTCCCAGTTTGAATTCTGGATAATAGCTGCGCGCGTTAAGCACGACCGTACAACAGAAGAGCACGACCATGCAGCTGAGCACGGCCGTGCTGAATAGGAAGCACGGCCGTGCTTCACTTAAGCGGCAGCACGCCCTTCACGTGTTAAGCACGCCCGTGCTGGGGTTTAAGCAGGACTGTGCTCACCCCTCCTAGATAGAAACAGAATTAAAGGACTTTGAAGGGGTTTCTAACCCTAATTTCCCCAACGATGATGAGATAATGAAATCAAGTAATGTGATGGATTAGATAACCCGATTAATGTGTAACAAAGGTAATTAAAATGATGAGATGGTGAGGTGTTGAGTCTGATAAGCAGGTAATTGTTGGGTTACCGCACGTTGATGAGTTACGCCTTAGTGCTTTTGACCAAGGGAGCCTTGACCCCGTGGTTTGGGTCTAAGGTGTTGTTGATGTGGTACCTTGGCAGCCGCGAGTTTGCTCCAAGGGGGGCCTTGACCCGGTTGGGTTTAAGGTGTTGCGGTAGATTCCACTGCGGTCGATTCCGCTGGTTAAAGGTTTTGCTGTTGATTCCACTGATGTCCTCGGTTGATTCCGTTGGAGTATGGAGGTGGCATTTGCCGTTGTTGTTGTGTTGCATATGCATTGCATCGGAGTTGTTGTTGAGGGATGTTCGACGTAGGGGAAGTCGTCCTAGAGTACGGCGATCTGGCCATCCACGGTTGGAGTAGATTCTCCTTGCGCCCCCGTGATGATGCATTCGTTGGTTTGATGCGTTGGCTATCCAAGGAGTAGATTCTCCGACGTTGAGTCGATTCTCAATGTGGATATTTAACTCCGAAGTCGTCTATCCCGAGTTTAGCGGATCCACATGCATTGTTAGTTTAGCGGAGTAGGACTGCATTGCACTACATAGCGTGCTTGATGTTGATGGTTTGAATGTATGTTTATACATGTTGTTGATGTATGCTTACGTTAGTTCTATGCTTGTATGTCTTACTTTACTTCCTACCTCCTTGCTATTGTGTTTACATGATTCTTACTCCCTATGGTTGTTGTTTGTTTATTGGTAGCCTGATCGACTTGCAGAGGATGACGAGCAGCCCGGAGAGGAGTGACTCTGAGGAGCTGCCACTCATAGTTAGGGCTTGTTATTATGTTTAGTTAGTTTGTTAGTTTCCAGTTGTAATTCCATGGATTTTATTCCGGAACGGTTATACCAGCTTTGTATGTGACATTGGGGTTGGGTTATGTTCTTATTTTGATTGTTTTATTCGTTTATCAGTTTTAAACTTGATTTATTTTCCCCGTTTGTGAACTGGTTTATGTGGGACTTTTCTACCCATGGACAATTAATTTCTATCTGAATCCAGTAAATGTTTGTTCTCATTTAATTGCTTTTATATTAAATGTCTTATAACATGCGGGGTAGAAGGGTGTCACACTTGCTATGTCTATTGTTATTATTTTAAGAGCATCTTTATTTCAGCACCTCATATTGGAGTTCTTAAATGGGTCCCACCATTACACATCACCCATTTTTATTTTTTATAACATAAGCACTTTATCTCTCCAACTCAGCAACTTCTAAAAGATTCTTAAATGGACCCCACCAACGACCCCACATCCTTATATTTCCCACAATGCAATTCAATATTTTTTTAATAAAAAAACAAAAAAAAGTCAAAAGAAAAATCATAAGCACCGAGTGCTCATCAATTTTGAGGTGCTTAAATAGCCCCTGCTCCATTGGTAGAAAAAAAATAAGCACCGCTTCATAAGAGTTTAAGCACTCTGCTTTTGGCACTGATGCAGGTGCTCTAATGTTATTTCAAATATTAAATATTTGACTCAATTTAATAACTTAATATTTTTTAATAAAACATGAATTTTTTAGTACAATTTCATATTCTATTATTTTGTTATTCAAGAACTAAATTTTGTCTCTCAAACTTATTTATTTTTATTTAATTATCATGCTAAACAATAGTTTTTCTGACTAAGTTTTATTTATTATTATTATTATTATTATTATTATTTATAGTGAGTTTTTTCTCTCATATTTATTTTTTGTCATTTTATTATTATGTCAAACAATAATATTTTTTTAAATTTCATCATTTATCATTTTATTATTTTTTACTTTATATATTCACCTTTTAACTTTAGGGGCCTAATTGAAAATTTTATATAAGATCAGGGACCCAATTGAAAATTTTATATAAGTTCAGGGACCTAATTAGAATATATATATTTTTTACTTTAGGGACCAAATTGAAAATTCCCAAATAATTCAGGGACCAATTCAATAATTAAACCTTAAAAGTATATCGGCAAGCAATAGATTTTATTATACCTTAATTTTGTTAATTTTGTGAAGAATTACATACAGCTTAGAAATAAGAAACTTAAACTGTGACTAAGTACCTGAGCTGAGATTAGTCTCATAGCGGTTCAAATGATCTAAACTTGTGGGATACTCCATGCAGATATTGGGAAGCCAAAGACCTTAATATTAAGATGAGTTCCAGGCTTTGGCTACGGTGCACACCAGCCATATCGCGCACGATGCATGACTAACTTTAACTGTTGGATACTTTAACCGTTGGATAGTGATGTCCTATGGGTGCCTATCATACATTATTAACACCCTATCTCTCTGCCTCGTCCTCCGTCATCAGTTCTTCTCCTCCATCAGCGCCTTGCTCTCCCTGTCACACACTCCCTCTACTCTATTTTTCCAGTTCTCACCCTATAATCAACCAACAGTATTGATGTGTGAAACCCAAAAATAAAGAACATAAAAAATATAAAACTTAAAAAAATCAACTGAGAACAAACATCATGAAAAAAAAAGTTAACTGATACAAAGAACATCAACATCAGAGACTGTAAACAGAATCAACCCAGAAACAATTATCCCAAAACCTCAAAAAATAACCTAAAATCAACCCAGATCTTGACTAAAATAAACCATGCCGACAAATATTCCCATTCCCCTTCGAGATCTGCTTTGGTTGAACCATCGTGTCGGGTTCAAAAGATCTGGACATGGATTCGTTGACAAGCCTGAGATCGGGATTGAAGAGGCAGAATGGGTTCCATGTGGAAATTCAGAAGGTGAAGATGAAGATGGAGTGGTTAAAGAGCAAGAAGGTTGGATTAGAGTCACGTGTGAAGGTATCAGAGGGACAGTGCCAACTGGTAAGTCTCCTTCGGTGGCTTCGGTTTTCAACTCTGAGTGTAAGGTCGATCTTCGAATCAAAATCTTGAAAAACAAAAAATCAGATTCAACTTTGAGGAGGAAAAATAGAAACCATTTGCCTTCCATCTTTGCTTGAACCACCACCTTTGGTTTGGGGGGAGAGAGAGAATAAGAGAGATAAGCCAGACGGAGGAAGAGGGTGAGAGAGAGGGAGAGAGGATAGTGAAAATGATAAGGTGTGGATAGTGTATCCATTGTACCGTGTACCTTAGCCATCAGATGGTTATGATTTATCTGCTTAAGTCACGCACAGAGATATGTGCCGGTCTCGCATGTTAGCATCCGCCCGAGTTCCAAACCAAAAGAGAACTTCAGCCTAAGATTAGGCACCTATCATAGGCTAATTCTAGGGTGAGAGACCCACCCAAGTCTCTCACCAGGTTCATTCTATAGTGCACCACCCAAAATTTATACCACCCATTGCACCACCCATGTGGCAAGTGCTGAACCATTCATTTTGACACCTGGACATTTGACTTTTCAACTAGTCAAGGTTTGAAAATTTGATCCACCCATGTGGCTATTTGATTGTCCCACAATTTGGCACATGGGTGGTGCAATGGGTGGTGTAAATTTTAGGCAGTGCAACTTAGCCGAAGCCCTCTCACCATGAGAGACCAATATCAACCATTGATTTTATTTAGCCTCATGATTATATCCTGTACTCTTTCTCACAAGATAATCCCTCCCCATCTCCTCTCCACCCCCACCATCTGAAGGCATGGTTGGCCCCCGCCCGCAAGACCGCCACCCTTTCTCCGCCTTAGGCCACCGCGAACCGTCGCCAGAACATCCATTCAATTGACACTGGCCACCATTCCAAGCCTTGTCCCATCGCATGTAGCAACCCTTTCTCCGCCTTGGGCCACCGCGAACCATCGCAGTCCGGCATCTACACCGTTCTGCCATAGGGGCATATCTGGTTGAGATCTGGTGTTTTTTTGCTAGGGATGGTCGAGATGCAGGCAGACAGAGGTGGCGCGAGATGTCTACTTCACGGCAGAATCTGGTTGCGGTGGTGGCGGTTGTTGGTATGGTGGTGGATCTGAGACGAGATGTTCAGTGAACGTGTACAAGGAAGATCAACAGAATTTAGCAAACCTCTCCTCTTCTATCCATTCTTATTTCAGTTAGCTTCATCAACATAAAGAACATAACATTTATTCTACTGTAAATGATTCATGTTTGCTAAACAATCTGAAAAGATTATCATATTTCAAGCTCAACGATGGAGCATTCTGGGTTTGCTTTGTTAATGTCATTTTGTTGTTTGATATGGTGTTATAATTTTCTTAGCACATGATTCCTCTTCATTTTAGTTCTTGTTACAAATATAATTAATTTGTTTTCTACTTCAAGATTCCTGATGAAGAAAAAAATCTTGGCCGTGGTGGAGGGTTGAGGGGGAGGGGAGGATGAAGGGGTAGAGCGGTGGAGGTGGCTCACTGGCAATGGTGGAAGGAGGAAGCAGCATTGGGACTAGGAGAAGGAGAGAGAAGGGAAAAAAAAAATCAGAAGTTGGGGAGGAATAATTTAGTGTGGAAGATGCATGATATATCATAAGGATCAAATGAATCAATGATAAATATTGCTCTATCATGGTGAGAGACTTGTGTAGGTCTCCCACCCTAGAACTCATCACCTAACATATAGGTATTAGTCTAGTCGGTGACATCGGTAAGAAGAGTTTTAAATTTCAGCATTTTGTTTCTTGCTACTCGTGTCTTGTCTGGACTCTATTGGCACCTTAGTTTTAAATTATTCAGCAATTTATATCCTAGTTATTGACCATCGAAATTGGAACCAGAGTTTTCCACCGTATATACATACAAGACACTTGGATATTCATGTTTTGCATACATAGAAGTATTTTTTAGCCTTTAATCATAGCTTAACATATATATAGTTGTGGCGAATAGAACATATAACATTAGGAAACCAGACAATAGAGATTAGAGCTGGGTATATGGACTGAGGTCCGCGGACAGTCCATTTAACCTGTAGTCCGCATGGACTTGGACACCCAAAAATACGAGTCCATTTAAATGCGGGCTTTTTGGATCCGGTCCGTTTAGTCAGCAGGTTTAACGGACTCGGTCCACGAACAGTTGCAGTTTTTTTTTTAAAATTTTTAGATACGTTGGGATTTGCAAACTTTTTGTTGGCTGCTCACCTCATATTACTTGCTTCATTTGTGCATTATTGATGGTGCAAGTAGGTATAAAAGTTTTATTTTATCTTCACTTTTTTAAGTTTCACCATAAATGGGTTGCGGAATATTCGAAGTTATTCTTGTCAAGTTGTAAATTGATCAGTTTTTTTATCTTCTGTTTTGATGCAATAAATAGTGTGAACATGACCAATGTTTTAATATTGGCGCCATGTATCCGCCTCCAGAAAATTTCTATCATAGTTGGGACTTGGGATACGTAGGATTATAGTGTACATTGGATTGAAATATTGATGCAGATGGATTATGAGTTACTTATTTAGTTGCTCATAGACTTCAATTAAGGGTATAAATATTGATGCACTTGGATGCTCATAAATAGAGCTTGTTTTTTATGCTTGATATTAAATAAATAAATAAATAAAAAAGTGTAGAGTCCGCGGACAGTCCGTTTAGTCCGCGGATTATGCGGATCGGATGCGAACTCTCTGTTTTCCAAAATCCATTTATTATGCGGACTATTAGGTCCGGTCCGTTTAAGTGCGGACTTATGCTGACCGGATCGATCCGCATACCCAGCTGTAATAATAGAGACATTTTACTTTTGTTCGTAATAGTGGTGATCTTCGGGTCTCTAAATATAGAGGATGAAAATATGACTTACTCATTACTTGAAGTTGCACTTCTTGGTCAGGTTTTCCCATGTTAAAGGTGAAAGAAGTACTTTCAGAATATAGTGAACAAGGGAAGACGATAATGATAGACAGAGTGTGAATTCTTCAACCCGTGCTAGAAGGTGGGAAGATGAATCATTTTGATGTTGAGGTTAGAGTTTTTTTTAATACATATTTTAATTATCGAAAAAAAGAAAGAAGAGAATGCGGTTTTAAATTTAATAACACTCAAGTTATAGAGGTAGGTAGGGAATTAAGTCCAAGGGGCTCCCTAAACAGACAAACAAATAATGCTTAAATGCTTAATCTATACACTTACCCATATTATTTTGTATTTATATATTTTTTATCATTTAATTAATTTTTTGGATTTAATTGGTATACACTGACAGTGTCAGGCTTTTTTTACACTGTCAACCAATAAGAAATTGACACACCATTAAAAATGTTTGACTCTCTATCTAACTACCTTAAAAGTCATCAAACCCATGATTTTTGATTGGTTGTCAGTATAAAAATCTTTACACTTACAGTATATAAAAGTTAAACTCTAATTTTTTTCATAACAATACTTTTATTCTATCACTTCACTCGTACGTAAAAAAATAAGGAAAAAAAAATCTTTTTGGGCTAAGAAACATCTGCATGGTTTTGTTTCAAACATCTGCAAGTATCATCCTCTTACTACACTGTGCAAGAGGATTGTCAACAACCCCACTAGGATAGTATAATTGAAGCTCATATTAAGCAACCATTAACCACCTAATTAAGTATGTGGTCGCCCATGCTCTTGCTCTTTATAGCACAAATGACCCTCAATCTAAATCATGCCCCTGTTCATGATTGTCCAGTTAAACCCACTTTTATGAATGAAGACGTTCCATAAATAGAATAAAACAGACAGTTGCTGGCTGCTCTCTTGATATAGTAATTATTATGGGAGTTGAGTGCATTTACTACAAGTTAATGCTCATGTGATTTTATAGGTGTCGCAGATTTTATTTCATTTTTTATCTTTGACTATTTTTTTCATCATTCCATGTACTCTTATTTATCTACTGTTTAGTTCATTGTATTTGTTGTTCTATTGAAACTTTTAATTTTATTTTATTTGGTCTTTTAAAAACTAAAAAATAGTATATTATACTGTAAAGATTGCAAAGTCTCTCTTAAACAAATTGGAGAATAAATGCTTTATTGAATAGAAGTCAAGCCATTATATAGGCATTGATCAGCAACAATAGCAGAAAGATAAGATAAGTCTAACTAAAAGATAACTAAAGCTAATTAAAGATAAACTAACTAAAGATATTAACTTATCAGAATGCAATCTGATTTAGCTAACAGAAAAACTAAAGCTAAGATAAATAACAAACTCAACAAACCCTCCCTTAAACTAATTGCAGCCATGCAATTTGTTTAATTCTGGAATCTCACACACTCCTAGCTGCATTCGAAGTTTCTGGAAAGAATCCAACTTTAGAGGCTTGGTCATCACATCAACAACTTGATCTTGTGTTCCACAATGAACTAGTTCAATTACTCCATCTTTAGTGAGGTCTCTCAAAAAATGAAACCTCACATCTATGTGCTTGCTCCTTCTATGCATAACAGGATTTTTGGATAACTTAATAGTAGAACAGTTATCACACATTATCATTGTGCTTCCTTCTTGCTCATAGCCCAACTCCTTCAAGACCCTTC
Source organism: Echinosophora koreensis (assembly GCA_035048595.1). Classification (NCBI taxonomy): domain Eukaryota; kingdom Viridiplantae; phylum Streptophyta; class Magnoliopsida; order Fabales; family Fabaceae; genus Echinosophora; species Echinosophora koreensis. Next base: position 4,894,895 of record JAPCYP010000013.1, on the reverse strand, counting down.
TTATCCAGATTGCTTGGCAAGCACATCCAGCTGCTGCAATGAACTCAGCTTCTGTTGTGGAGAGGGTAACAATTGGTTGCTTTCGAGAAGACCAAGCAACTGAGCCTCCACTCATTAGAAATTCATATCCTGATGTACTTTTCCTAACTTCCAAGTCTTCAGCATAATCACTATCAGTAAAGGCCAGCAACTTCTCAGCTCCTCCTCTTTTATACAGAATTCCATAATTCTCAGTACATTTCAAATATCTGAGAATCCTCTTAGCCACTTTAGCATGCATTTCTGTTGGTTGTGACATATACCTGCTGATTAAGCTAACTACAAACATCAAGTCTGGCCGTGTAGTTGTGATGTACATTAGGCTGCCTACCATCTGCTTGAACTGAGTTTCATTCACCTTGACTCCTCCTTCATCTCTGCATAATTTGTAACAGGGCACAATAGGATTGCATACTGGATTGCTTTCCTCAATGCCAAATCGCCTTAGAATTTCTAGAGCATATTTCTTTTGGCATATGTAAATCCCCTTTGAGCATTGCATCACTTCAATTCCTAGAAAGAACCTCATCTTCCCTAAGTCTGTCATGTCAAACTCCTTTTGCATAGATTTCTTAAAATCATTCTCACAAGTTCATCATTTCCAGTGTATATGAGATCATCCACATACACACTGATAATGAGAATTTTACCTTCCTTACTCCATTTGATGAAGAGTGTCTGCTCATTCTGACTTTTGTGGAATCCTTCACTGATAAAGTAAGACTCAATGCGGCTAAACCAAGCTCGTGGTGCTTGTTTTAGCCCATACAAAGCCTTGTGCAGTTTATAAACCATATGCTCACTTCCTTTCTTCACATATCCTTTTGGTTGTTCAACATACACATCCTCACTCAATGTTCCATGAAGAAAGGCCAACTTCACATCAAGTTGATAGATCTTCCAGCCTCTTTGTGCAGCAAGTGCTAATACCATTCTGACAGTATCGATCCTAGCAACAGGTGCAAACACCTCATTGTAGTCAATTCCATATTCTTGTGAATACCCCTTTTCCACTAGTCGTGCCTTGAATTTGTCCACTACACCATATTCATTTAACTTGGTTTTGTATATCCATTTGACCCCTATCTTCTTTGCACCCTCTGGTAATTCAACTAATTTCCAGGTTTGATTCTTCTCTATAGCTGTGATCTCAGCTTCCATTGCTTGCCTCGACTTAGCATATTTTACTGCCTCCTCAAAGCATATTGGATCTGCAGATTCTGTCAAGGCCATGTTGATCACATCTTCTCCTTCTGATAGTCCTTCTCCTATCACATACTCTTCCATCCATGCTGGAGCATGTCTTATTCTGCCCTCTGCAACATTCTGATTTGGCATTTGTTGAGCTTCGGGGTGATCGGTTTCACCTTGTTCTACCCGCTCATTTGCGGTTGCATTAGCCTGTTCATCATCAAACTCACTATCTCCCCATTCTAAATTTTCTTGCAATCCCTCCTTGTTGCTTTGATCCCAGCTCCACTATTTTTCTTCTTCAAAGATCACATCTCAGCTTATCAAAACTTTCTTTGAGACAGGATCATACAGCTTGTATCCCTTGGATTCATCACTAACACCAAGAAGAACACATTTAACACTCTTGTTCTCTAGCTTTGTCCTTCTAGCATTTGGAATGTGTGCATGCCCCACACATCCAAATACTCTAAAATGCTCAACTGAAGGCTTCTAACCACTCCAAGCTTCCTCTGGTGTCATCCCTTTAACAGCCAATGTGGGAGATCGATTTAGAACACACACTGTCCACTTCACTGCTTCAGGCCAGAAAGTCTTTGGAACCTTTTTCTCAGATAACATTGATCTGACCAGGTTCATCACAGTCCTGTTTTTGCGCTCAACTACTCCATTTTGTTGTGGTGTATAGGCTGTACCTCTTTATCCCATTCAGCTTGTAAAATTCATTAAACTCCAATGAATTAAATTCTCCTCCCCTATCTGTACGAAGACATTTAACAGGCAATCCACTTTCTTTCTCACAAAGTACTTTGAAGCACTTGAAGTGATAGAAAGCTTCTGACTTTTCCAACAGAAAATATACCCATGTTTTTCTAGAATAATCATTTATGAAGCATAAGATGTACCTCTTTTGGCTGTTAGATGGTGGAGTGATTGGACCACAGGTGTCTGCATGGACCAGCTGCAACTTCTGGCTTGCTCTCCACTGACTTTTCTTTGCCATTGGTTCACGATGTTGCTTTCCTTTAACACAATCAGAGCACACAGTTGTAGAGGCAGACCACGAACCATATTCCATGTTTGCAGCAATTGCAACCCTTTATGACCGAAATGAGCATATCTGCAGTGCCACAAGTGAGGAAGATCCTATGTTGTGGTGCTGAAACATGCTTCCTTCTTCTCTGTATTTCTAGCAGACAATATGAATATTCTGTTTGAAGTCATATTGACCTGTAGAATCAACCCTTTGTGAGGATGATAGATGCTGCACGTTCCTGACTTGATCATGATTGTTAGCCCATTCTCTTGTAATTGTCCTATACTCAAGAGGTTATTCTTGAGTTCAGGCACATGAAAGACATCTTGTATCACATAGGTGACACCACTGATACTCAGTTTCACACTTCCTTTTCCAAGAGCATTCATCTTTATGTTGTTTCCAAGCTTTACTGAATGCTTGAAAACTTCATCCATCTCATAGAACTTTGATTTGTCCCCACACATGTGATTCGAGCATCCCGAATCTAGAAACCAGATTTCATCATCCTTATCATCCTTTGCATGTTGTTGAGGCATCTCAACATAGGACATAAGCAATATTTCTTCTCCTTCATCAAACTCTGTATAGTTCACCTCCTCCTTGTCCCATAATGGACATTCATACTTATAGTGGCCCAACTTGTGATATTTGAAGCATTCAATTGTGGCTCGATTAATGCTTTGTCTTCCTCTCCCTCTTCCTCATCCTCTGCCTCTTCCCCTTGTGCCATAGGAGTTATCATTACTCACAGATAGTGCATGCTCTTCTGCACTTGGTCTGATAAACTTCTGTTCATGAACAACTAGGGAACTTTGTAATTCATCAACAGTGAGTCTATCAATGTCCTTAGATTCTTCAATTGAGACAACAACATAGTTGAACTTCTCAGTCAAAGTTCTAAGGACTTTCTCCACGATGGTAACTTCCTTCATGTCCTCTCCATTGCTCCTCATCTTGTTGGCTAAGCCTCGAGCAAAGTACTCAGTTATGGGCTCACCAACTTTCATCTCAAGAAATTAGAAATCCCTCCTTAGTGCCTGCAAAGTTGAACGCTTCACTCTTGCATTCCCCTCAAACTTCTTCTTCATTGAGTCCCATATCTGTTTCGATGTGCCTTTCTCCAGAATTTGGTCAAGAATTGTTCTGTCAATGGCTTGAAACAGATAATTCTTAACCTTGAGGTCCTTCAACATCAGATCCTCCAACTCCTTCTGCTGCACCTCGGTTGACTCCACTTCTTTAGCTGGTTCTGCATAACCAGTCTCCACCAAACTCCAATACCCCTTTGATCTCAAAAGATTTTCCAAAAGCAAAATCCAATGGTCATAGTGACCATCGAAACGTGGTATGGCGGGTTGCATGAAGTTCTTCTCCTCACTCATTTTGAATCACTCAAAGTCTACTGCTTTTGTTATATCAGGCCCCAGGATGGAGCTCTGATACCAATTTGTAAAGATTGCAAAGTCTCTCTTAAACAAATTGGAGAATGAATGCTTTATTGAATAGAAGTCAAGCCATTATATAGGCATTGATCAGCAACAATAACAGAAAGATAAGTCTAACTAAAAGATAACTAAAGCTAACTAAAGATAAACTAACTAAAGATAATTAACTTATCAGAATGCAATCTGATTTAGCTAACAGAAAAACTAAAGATATGATAAATAGCAAACTCAACATACACATACACACTTTATATATATATATATATATATATATATATATATATAGAGAGAGAGAGAGAGAGAGAGAGAGACACACACACACACATATACATACAGTGGTGGATTGTTATGAACAGTACTTGAGGCCCAAGTGGAAGGAATGATGAGAGTGAGCCCATAACACAAATCCCTCAAACTCCGGCCAAAAGGGATCACATTAAGCCCAAGTGGCGAAAGGATTATGAGGTACCATGAAGAAACTGCCTTGAGGGGACACATCAGGGCATCTAGAAGTTTAGGAGCAGATTTCCTTTTCACTAATGAATTTGTCTAGTACATTCTGTTATTGCTTTTGCTTTTCCTCTCCGCATTTGTAGGAACGTACAACTGGCTGCTATGCCTATTGCTAGCTATTTAGGAAAGAATGTAATCAGAGAACTTTATCCAATGAATGAAAGAAGTATTTTCTTACAATAGAATTAGTTGTTAGAGTAGTAATAGCCTAGAGAAAATAGTGTTCTTCCCCCTAGAACATAACCACTAGTGCTTTCATTGATCCCAATGACCACCCCTCTAACCAAACTCGCCTGGAAGCCACCATCGCCCAGCTGGTTGAATCACAACAATCCTTCCAAAATGACATCACCTCTAAGCTTGCCCATCTTGAAACCAAAATGGCCAATATTTCCCTTGAATCTTCCTTTGCCTCCACTGCTTCCCTTTTCGCACCATCAACCTTCAAGCTTGATGTTCCACGATTTGATGGCACAGACCCCTTGGGTTGGATATTCAAAAGAAACCAGTTCTTTGAGTTCCACCAAACTCCAGAAGACCATCGCCTCAAAGCCGCCTCATTCTTTATGGATGGTGAAGCGTTGAGCTGGTTCCAATGGATGTTTGCAAATGGGCAGCTCCTCAACTGGCCTATGTTCCTTCATGCTCTTGAGCTCCGATTTGCCCCGTCCCATTTCGAGGATCCACAAGGTGCCCTTTTCAAGTTGTGTCAAACCTCATCTGTGCGTGAATACCAACAGCAGTTTGAAACCCTTTCCAACCGAGTTATTGGCCTACCACCACATTTTTACTTGAGTTGTTTCGTATTTGGCTTGAAACCCGTCATCCGCTGCGAGGTCCAAGCACTCTAACCCATGTCCCTCCCTCACGCCATCAGTATTGCTAAATTGCATGAAGATAAACTAAACGACCTACCCTACAACCACCCGCCGCCCCACAAAACCTTTCAGCCGTCCCAACCCAATTACCAAGAAGCCTTCTCCAAACCCACATCTGTCACGGTCGCACCATCCTCCCCACACCGCCCAGCCATAAAAAACCTCTCCCTAGCAGAACCATAACACCATCACGACCAGGGCCTGTGTTACTACTGCGATGACATGTGGAAAACCAGCCACCGCTGCAAGAGGCAATTCTTCCTCCTCGTTACCGATCCTGATTCAGCAGAAAACCCTGACCTATCATCTCTTTTCTTCTCAACCGAGTCACCCAAACATGACCCACCCCAACCCGAAATAACCAGCCCACCGAAGCCCAAATCAGTTTGCATGCCCTATTGGGCCATTCCATCCCCCAAACCTTGCGGGTCAATGGCCATATTGGAAAGTCAGCAATTACTATCCTGATAGATAGTGGGAGCACACATAACTTTATTCAGGATAGGGTTACAACTTTTTTTGGCCTATCTATCCAACCAGCCCAAAACTTCCAAGTAATAGTGGGTAATGGTGAAGAGATTTCTTGCTCTTCCATTTGTTCTGATGTATCTCTCAAAGTAGGATCCCACGATTTTAAAGTGGACCTCTTTGTCCTTCCCTTGAGTGGCACGGACCTGGTATTAGGAGTCCAGTGGTTAAAAACTCTTGGGCCTGTGCTGGCTGATTATAAGACCCTCACAATGAAATTTAAAAAAAATGGAAAAATGGTCCAACTAGATGGACAGACCCGGCCCATTACTGAGGAAGCCTCCTTCAGCCAGCTGCGCTGCATGGTCTCCACAGACTCCATCTCTAGTTTTTTTCCACCTTCAAATTATCTTATCTCCAACACTTCCCTCTCACCCAAACCCACAACCCTCTCCCACCAAACACCCGACAGAGATCGACCCCTCCTCCACCAGTATTCTTCATTGTTCTCCCCACCCACAAACCTTCCCCCACCTCGCGCCACTGATCACAAAATCACCTTGACCGAGGGCTCCAACCCAGTAAACGTATGCCTTTATTGATACCCCCATTTCCAAAAATTGGAGATTGAAAAGCTTGTGAAAGAAATGCTCACCACTGGCCTCGTCCAGAGAAGCACTAGTGACTTATCTTCCCCGGTCCTCCTCGTGAAAAAGAAAGACGGGACGTGGCGGTTCTGCGTCGATTACAGGGCACTGAACTCCCTCACCTGTAAGTAGGGGTGTTCGCGGATTGGATTGGATCGATTTTGAGCTAAAAAGTCGTCCTATCCAATAATGAAAATAACGTGCGGTTTGGATTGGATCGGTTTGCTTCCTTAAAAAAATTGATCCAATCCAATCCAATCAAATGCGGTTTGGATTGGATTGGATAATTCGGTTTTTATCATACTTTATTTTTTTTCTTATGTCAATTGTCTTTTCTACTTATTTAATAGTGGACAAAAGATAATCTTCATTTAAGTGAGTTAATTTAGGGTGCCTAATACTTATTTTAACCTCTCTTTATATTAGAACATTAGAACCTTTATGAAAGGTAGCAACTATTTGTTTCATATAGTAACCATTATTTGATTTGATGACGAGTGAGGAAAATTTTAGTTCTTGACAAACTTTTAATTTGGGAGTTTGAGAAAAAATGATTATTGATATTTTTTAACATGTTATTTTATGTAAAATATTCTTTTATGTTAATTCTCTATATTTATTCTCACTTATCCTATTTTTTTCCTCGAATCGGCTACAAATAAATTGTAGCTAATTTATTTTTCAAATTTATATAATTGATTTCTTATTTTTCATGTTTACTAAATCAAGTATATATATGTTATGCATCAAAACTTTTATCAAAATATAACTTCAAGACATTAGTATTTATTCTAAATAGTCTCATATATGTCATTCAATCAAAAATATTGAAGAGAATGAGGGACATAAAAGTATGAAAAACAATACTTAAGTATGAGTAATACTATTATTTAAAAAATTATAGTGTATGTATATAGTAGATCGGTTTGGATTGGATTTCAGTAGGGAATCCAAAATCCAATCCAATCCAATCCAATAAAAAAATGCGATTTTTCGGTTTTCGGTTTGGTTTTTGCGGTTTGAATCGGTTTGGATTGGTTGATGAACACCCCTACCTGTAAGGACCATTTTCCAATTCCGACAATCGACGAATTAATTGATGAGCTTCATGGCACCCACTGGTTTTCAAAACTGGATCTTCGCTTTGGATTCCACCAGATCCGAATGCATCCGGCCGACGCCCACAAGACGACTTTCCGCACCCATGAGGGTCATTACGAGTTCTTGGTGATGCCATTCGGGCTATGCAATGCCCCCGTCACGTTTCAGTCCACCATGAACATCCTCTTCCAACTGCACCTCCGAAAATTCGTCATCATCTTCTTTGACGATATATTAGTTTACAGTAAGTCCCTGACAGATCATCTTAACCATTTGGAGTTGGTTTTTGATTGTCAGTTGTCCAACCAATTCTACCTCAAACAATCCAAGTGCTGCTTCGGGTAAAATACCATTGAGTACCTCGGGCACATTATTACTAAGGAGGGCGTTGGACCAGATCCTGAGAAGATTAAGGCCATGATTTCGTGGCCAGCTCCCACTAATCTTAAACAGCTACATTGATTTCTTGGTTTGACTGGTTTTTACTTGAAATTCGTAAAAAGTTATGCAATCGTGGCGGCCCCATTAACACAGCTACTCAAAAAGGGTTTTTTTTGCTGGACACCGATTGTAGAGCAAGCCTTCAATGACCTCAAGAAAACAATGACTGAGTCTCCTGTGTTAGCACTTCCTAACTTCAATGACACATTTGTTTTGGAGACAGATGCCTCAGGACTAGGAATGGGCGCAGTTCTAATGCAGCAGGGTCATCCCCTATACTACTTCAGTAAGAAATTATGTCTAAGCTCCTTACTTCTTCTACATATGTAAGGGAGCTTCACGCCATCATTGCAGCAGACAAGAAATGGCGCACATACTTATTGGGACGGAAGTTTATAATACACACTGATAAGAGAAGTCTAAAGGAGTGATAAACCTTTGGTTCATCTAGTTTTATGACCGGAAAGACCTCAATTTTGATACCAATTGTGCGAGTTCATTCTTGTTTTAGCCCAAATTTGACTTTAATTGTTCACAAGCAACACTTTTGAGTCTTAGGAATAATTTTTAGTAATTTCTACTATTTTTGTATCAAAATAAAGCACTTAATGCTACCTTTAATTTCAGGTTAAAAGTGAAGCTCTGGGAAACTTGGATTGAATGAAGAAAACAAGCAAAAAGAAATTTCAAGGTCTCGCCCCGAGAGACAGTGCTCGCTCCACGAGCCAGAACTGATGCTGAGCAGGAAGTTGGCGTCTTTCAGTCTCGCCCCGCGAGACAGGGCTCGCCCCGCGAGACAGGGCTCGCCCCGCGAGACAGGGCTCGCCCCGCATGACAGACACAGGATTCTGAAGGCCTTTCGGTCTCGCCCCGTGAGCACCTGCTCGCCCTGCGAGCGAGCGCAGACCCAGCCCTTTATAAATAGCTTGTTTTGGACCAGTTTTAGATCCAATCCTAGTTTTATGTGAGCTGCATCTCGTTTAGGTTTACAAATAGTTTTTTTTTTTACTTTTATTCATGTTTTCTATTGAATTGTTGATGATGTTGAAGCACGCTATGAGGAACTAATCCTCTTTTCTAAGGAAGCGATGAAGCCACTCATGACGGCTTAGTGATTTTGTGATGTTTCCTACTCCCTAATTCTCAATTTTTTTTCCTTATTCTGTTTTGTATGTGTTGATCATATGAGCTCGTAATTAACTAGTCAGCGTGGTGAGTCCGACCGGAGATTCAAGCTTAGGATTTGAATTAGGATCACAAATTGAATATTGCTAAAATTAGAATAGGAGATTTGTGCAATCGTTATAGGGAACCAAGAACTTAATGAATCTTGCATGTTTTTCACCATAGAGATATTGTTGATTTGCATGTTTAGGTATTTTCTCTTGTGCTCAACTGAGCCATTAGGATAATTTCGGGTTTCTGATTGGCATATAATTGAACCTAGGGATAGGAAGTAATCACAATTGATCTATGTTTAATTAGGTTGGTGGAATCATAACCTTAGATCTCCCCCATTCATAACTCACTAAATCTTGATAATTGCTCTTGCTTTGATTTGTTTTCTAGCATAATTCTTGATTATTGGTTACTACTTGAATTCACAACAACTCTCTTTATCTCTCCCTCTTGACTTGGTCAATCCTAACTAATTCTCTTAAATATTGAATATAAATAGCCACCCAATCCTTGTGTTCGATACTCGGTATTTACTTACCGTTTTAATTATTACTTGCTTCGATCCGGTACACTTGCTGGAGCCCATCAAGTTTTTGGCTCCTTTATTTAAGGAAAATAGAACATTTGAACAAGCCAATTTTTCCTTTAATTTTCTTGTTATTTTTTTTATTATATCTCTTTGAATTTCTTCGATTTCACTTGGTCTTGCCTTGTTTTTGTTGTATGGGAGGTGCCCTTCCTTAGGAGAACTTGCTGTTGAGACCTCAAAAGTCTAAAACACATTCAATGTGTAAATCCTCTAAGTTTTGATGATTCCAAATAGTTCAAGTATGATAATGTTGAACCAAATGAAATTACTGATACATTTGTTAAGTGTGCAGGAAGATAGACTTGAGGTCACTCGTCTAATTTTTGACCCGTCTACTTTTTAGTAGAAGCTCAGTACTGACTCGTCTAAGTTTCCACTAGTCTAAAAGTTAGTCAAAGATAGTCAACGCTCAAGAAAGACTAAGTTCACTTGATGACGTGGCAAGAAGCATGTGTCTAAGTTTGGCTCAGTTAATCACCCGTCTAACTTTGGAACACGCCAGCACCCGTCTAATGTTTGAATGATCATCACCCGTCTAATTTTTGGATGACTTTCACCCGTCTAAAATTCTCATTACTGATACCAAGTCAGTATGTCAGAAATCAAGTCCAAGTCACGTTATTCAAATTATATGCCATCCTTGAGGATCTCGAAGACCTCTGGACAATAGCTCAAAGGACAAAGAATAAAGAACGTTGTTTCAAGGTTTTAAGGAATAAAACACGCAATCTCTGCACCACTGCAATAACCTTTTGCCTATTTTAGTACAAAGTAAAAGTACATTATGGAAAGTGAACTGATGTTGCACTGAAAGAGGAAAGCTCTCTGCAACAAGTACAAGAAGCCTGCTGCCATATACTCTGAAAGAACAGCTGCTCAGTCTAAAGTGTACTCTTGGACACTCTTGTCAAAGCTCAACGTTTTCAAGCATTTAATGAATATTCAGAACGACTCTTTGGCATTAAATGGTGTCTCAGAAAGCTCAAGTCAGAAGCAAACACTCTCTGAAGCTGTGTCAAAACGGATCTCTTGATTGAAGCCTTTAAATAGATCAAACAATGAAGATGAAGAAAAGAAGTTGAATATAAAAAGAACTCTGCACAGAAGCATTTACTCTCTTCATTAACTTCTTCATTCCTTCATTGAATACACATTCAATCATTTGATATAAATTCGCAGTCTTTCATACTTCATATTTATTCCACTCTCTAAGTGTGATCTGAAAGATTTGCAAGTTGTATTAACTACACAAAACCTTTTATCCTTTACTGTTTTGAGCCTGAAGAGGCTAGGTGAGAAAAGAATACTTGTTTGAGTGTTGAGCCTGAAGAGGCTAGGTGTGCAAAGAATACTTGTACTGTAATTTACTCAGTTATAGTGGGAACTTGGTGCTGCCAAGAAACTGGACGTAGCCCTGTGGACTTTGGGGTGAACCAGTATAAATCTCTTGAGTGATATCTCTACTCCCTTTATCTTTTAATTTACTTAAAGTATTATTTCTGTTCTAGCTTTTAACTTGGAGAGTTAACACTGTGATTATCAAACTCTTTTTTAAACCTTCTCTGTTTGTGTGTGCCATTCTGTTTCAAATATTAGACGTGTCACTCGTCTAACTTTCTGTTATCTAAACTCTCCTTACTGTGCCTGCGAAAATCTTTCTAAAGTAACCCAAAAAGTTGGTAAACACAATTCAACCCCCCTTCTTGTGTTCACTTTGGTTATTTCAGTTGGTATCAGAGCTCAGCCTCTGGGTTGAGCACTTAACAGTGTAGAGGAAAAGATCTTGGAAATAGCAGCAGAAACCAGTGGAAGCAAGAACCATGCTGGAGAAGGATCCTCAATGTCGAGACCTCCTTTCTTCAATAGAGAGGACTACATCTACTGGAAAGAAAAGATGAAGTGGTTTTTACAATCCACTAATTCTGATCTTTGGGACATCATTGATGAAGGTCCCTTTGTTCCTGAAGATGACAAAGGAGATGAAATTCCTAAAGCAAACATGACCACTGATCAAAGAACAAAGTGGCAGCTGAATGCCAAAGCTAGATATGCTATCATGTGTGCTTTGAGCAGAGAAGAATTTGAAAAAGTCTGTGCTTATGAGTCTGCAAAAGAAATGTGGGACTCACTAGCTATTGCTCATGAAGGAACTAGCAAAGTCAAAGAAACCAAAGTCAGCATGCTTGTCAGAAAGTATGAGTTGTTTAAAATGGAGGAAGGTGAAACTATTGGCCAAATGTATGGAAGGTTTCAAACCATAACCAATGGATTGAAATCTCTTGCAAAAATTTACAAGACTGAGGAACACATTCAAAAGATTCTCAGAAGTCTTCCAAAACAATGGAGACCACTTGTAACTGCTGTGTCTCAGGCCAAGGATTTAACAACAATGAAGCTTGATGAGCTTCTTGGCACTCTTCAGATTCATGAACAAGAACTGATTGAAGAGAATAATGGAGAAAAAAAAAAAATCCATTGCACTCAAAGCTGACAAGAAGTCATCTAAGGGAGCAAGTTCAAAAGCTCTCAAAGTAGATGAATCCTCAGAAGAATCTGGAGAATAAAATGAGGATGACTCAGAGGATGAAGATGATGAACTGTCTCTCTTCACCAGAAAAATGAAGAAGCTGTGGAAGAAAAGAAACTTCAGAAAAGACAAACCCTTCAGGCGCTTCAACAAAGACAAGCACAACAAGGATGGTGGATCTAATGACAGAAATGTCATTGTATGTTATGAATGCAAAAAGCCTGGTCACATCAAGGCAGAATGCCCTCAACTCAAAAAGCAATCTTCCAAGAAATTCTTCAACAAAAAGAAGAAAGGAATGATGGCTACTTGGGAAGATCTTGATGAAAGCTCCACTGAAAGTGAAGGAGAGGAGCTTGAAGCAAACCTCTGTCTTATGGCTGATACAGATTCAGAATCAGAAACTGAGGTACATTCTGAACTTGAAAAATTGAATGATGCCTATGATGAACTATTGGAAAAATCCAACTATATATCTAAAGCTTTCAGATCCCTCAAGAGACAGTATGTTAAACTCTCAAATGAGTATACACAGAAATCTCTAGAGTGTGAGAAGTTAGCTGAAGAGAATAGTAAACTTAAGATTGAAAAGTCTGAAGTTGAGATCTTAGTTGAAACTCTACCATCTGAAGAAGTAACTAAACTTCAACAGAAAGTAGAAGAGCTCACCTCAAATCTTGCCAAGTTTGTTAATGGTAGAGATAATCTGACTAAACTCTTAGGAAGTCAGAGGCACTCCCTTAACAAAGAAGGTATAGGATTTTCCAATCAAGAACATCATAAAGGATCAACAAAGTTTTCAAATGTAGCTGTTAAATCTATATTAGATAGCTCAAATAGATCTATATGTTCCTACTATGGAAAAGCTGGACATATCATGTCCAAATGTATTCACAAAAAGAGAAGGAAGTCTTCACAGACTTCTCACACTAACAAAAAAGGACCCAAGAAAATATGGGTACCTAAGGTCATGATCATTCCTGTTGCAGACATTCTCAACAGAACAAAGCAAACACCTGTCATGGTATCTGGACAGTGGATGCTCGTGACACATGACAGGCGAAAGGTCTATGTTCCTAGACCTCCAACCTAAGAAAGGTGGACATGTAACTTTTTGTGGCAACCAGAAAGGAAAAGTTGTTGGTTTAGGTAAAATTGGTGGTAAACCTCCCTTACCTATTATTCATGATGTCTTATTTGTGATAGGATTAAAACATAATCTGCTTAGCATAAGTCAATTATGTGACAGTGGATTTTCTGTATCTTTTCTAAGGATGCATGCATAGTCAATGACTGTAGTGGAAAAACCTTCTTTTCTGCCAAAAGGCAAAACAATCTGTATAAGATTGACATGACTGAACTTTCAGATCAAAGTGTAACATGCTTTATGTCTAAGGAGGATGAAAAGTGTCTGTGGCATAAGAAATTAGGACATGTTAGTATGAAACAAATTTCTAAATTGAAAAAGCATAACCTTGTGAGAGGATTGCCTGACATTTTTTTTTAAGAAAGATATTTTGTGTGATGCAAGTCAGAGAGGTAAACAAGTAAAATCAAGTTTCAAATCCAAGAAAGAAGTCACATCCTCTAGACCTTTGCAACTGTTACACATGGATCTGTTTGGACCAGTCAGTGTGGCTAGCCTAGGTGGAAAGAAATATGGTTTTGTCATAGTTGATGACTATTCTAGATTTACATGGGTACTCTTCTTAACCCACAAGGATGAATCTTATAAGGCATTTTCAGTATTCAGTAAAAGAGTACAAAATGAGCAAGGTTTTTGTATCTCTGCTATAAGAAGTGACCATGGAGGAGAATTTAAAAATGAGAAGTTCAAACTGTTCTGTGAGGAAAATGGTATTTCTCACAATTTCTCTGCACCTAGAACTCCACAGCAAAATGGAGTAGTTGAGAGAAAGAACAGATCTCTTCAAGAGATGGGAAGAACTATGCTTAATGAAAATAATCTTCCTAAGTACTTCTGGGTAGAAGCCATTAACACTGCTTGTTATGTACAAAACAGAATACTGATTAGGCCTATTCTAAATAAGACTCCTTATGAACTGTGGAAAGACAGAAAACCCAACATATCATATTTTCATGCATTTGGTTGTGAATGTTATATTCTCAACACAAAAGATCATCTTGGTAAATTTGATTCTAAAGTAGATAAAGGAATATTCATTGGTTATTCTGAAATGTCTAAAGCTTTTAGAATTTTTAATTCTAGAACCTTTGTTGTAGAAGAATCAATTCATGTAAAGTTTAATGATGGTTTAAAGACTGATAGGGAACTATCAGATCTAGAGGATGATGTTGCAGGTATTGAACTCAATCCTGCAGTAGAAAAATCTTCAGACAAGTCAAAAGTAGATGTGTCTGAAATACAGACTAATGTTGATAAGTCTGAAACTCAGACTCTGAAGAAAGATTGAAAATTCAAGACCTATCATCCAGTAGATCTCATCATTGGAAGTCCATCTCAAGGAGTTAGAACCAGATCTGCTTTCAATGAAAATAACAACATGGCCTTCATATCAGACTTAGAACCTAAAAAGATTGAAGAAGCTCTGCAAGATGAAAGCTGGATTCTAGCCATGCAAGAAGAGCTAAATCAGTTCAAAAGGAATGATGTCTGGACACTAGTTTCTAAACCCAAAGAGAAAACCATTATTGGAACCAGATGGGTGTTTAGAAATAAACTAGATGAAGATGGAAAAGTGGTAAGGAACAAGGCAAGACTAGTTGCTCAAGGCTACAATCAACAGGAAGGTATTGATTTCACTGAAACTTTTGCTCCTGTAGCTAGACTAGAAGCAATTAGGATTCTCATGTCATATGCTGCACAACATGATATAACTCTTTATCAAATGGATGTCAAAAGTACATTTCTAAATGGAATAATTGAGGAGGAAATTTATGTCAAGCAACCTCCTGGATTTGAGGACTCTGAAAATCCTCACCATGTCTATAAGCTTAAGAAAGCTTTGTATGGACTTAAACAAGCTCCTAGAGCTTGGTATGATAGATTAAGCACATATCTAATGGAAAATAACTTCATTAGAGGAAAAGTAGACACTACACTTTTCAAGAAATGCTCAAGAAAAGACTTCATAGTAGTACAGATCTATGTTGATGATATTATATCTGGTGCTACTAATGAAAAGCTCTGCAAAGAGTTCTCTGAGTTGATGCAGAATGAATTTGAGATGAGCATGATGGGAGAATTGAAGTTCTTCCTTGGTATTAAAATAAAACAGTCAAATGATGGAATATATATCCATCAACAGAAGTACACCAAGGAGCTTCTGAAAAAGTATAAAATGGAAAATTCAAAGCCTATGAGTACTCCTATGCATCCAACAGTTGTTCTAAACAAGGATGAGGTAGGTAAAAAGGTAGATCAAACTGTCTACCAAGGTATGATTGGATCTCTGCTATATTTAAATGCTAGCAGACCTGATATTCAATTCAGTGTCTGTCTTTGTGCTAGATTTCAATCAGATCCTAAGGAATCTCATTATAAGGCTGTCAAAAGAATTTTCAGATATTTAATTGGCACCACTAACCTTGGTCTATTATATAAGAAATCTAAAGATTTCAGGTTAGCTGGATTTTGTGATGCTGATTTTGCTGGAGACAAAATTGATAGAAAAAGCACCAGTGGAGGATACCACTTCATTGGAGCAAATATGATCTCTTGGTCAAGCAAAAGGCAAAGCACCATTGCTCTATCAACTGCTGAAGCTGAATATATATCTGCAGCTAGTTGTTGTTCACAACTACTTTGGGTAAAATATCAACTTGAAGATTATTCAATGATTGAGCATAATATACCTGTTTGGTGTGATAATACTAGTGCTATTAATCTGTCTAAAAATCCAATACAGCATTCTAGAGCAAAGCATATAGAGATAAAGCATCATTTCATTAGAGACTATGTTCAAAAAGGTGTTTTTGAAATTAAGTTTGTAAACACTGATTATCAGTGGGCAGACATTTTTACTAAACCTTTAAGTGAAGATAGATTTGTTTTTATTAGAAGAAATCTTAACATGCATAATGTATCTGAATAAATGTTTTGCTGATATGTCTGAAAAATTACTTGTCTATTTTTCTATATTCTATGATTACTTGACTCGTCTAATTTAGCCAAGCGTCTAATGACGTGGCTAAAAGCACTCAGTACTAAATTCTGACTGAGACACATGTACATTGCATTTTCCCTCCTTTTCTTAAATATTTTATTATCTTTTGTTTGAAATTGATTGATTGTCATTTATGGCAACACTCTCTTTCCTTATTCCCAATGTAAAAAGCACTCAAGCGTTTTTAACAAAAACCCGTGTCTTTTCAAAATCTACCCACTCAAAATTTCTTGCTCACAAACTCTTTCTCTAAGCTCTCTTCGTCTTCACCTTCTCGAGACCTTCTCTGTTAAACCCTAATCCTCTTCTCTCAAAATCAAATGGCACCCAAAAGCCTTCTTGAGTCGCTATCTGAGAAGACTAAGGTATCTATTGCTGAGTTGAAGAAGGTGCTCCCTGGAAGAGTTCCAAACTTTGATGAACTCAGAACCAAGGGTTTGGACGTGCTTCCAGAGCTTAACCATGCCGGATGGTTACCGTTCTTTCAACTGCAAGAATGTGTTTTCCCTGCTCTAGTTAGGGATTTCTAGACCACAGCAAAAATCACCAAGGATACTACTACCCACATGATTTCTGGGGATGTTGGTGAGGATCACATTTTCATCACTCACGAGTTACTCGCTAAAGTAACAAAATGCCCTAGGGAAGGAGCTGGGCATTATAAAGACTGGATGAAGGATCAAGGGGAAGCCAATGTGAATCTGGTGCTCTATGGGACTGCAAACCCTGGCAACATAGACTCCAAATATCTGATTCCTAAGGCAAGATTTTTGCATGTTTTAATTATAAACTGTGTAATGCCTAGGACTGGGTCTAGAAACCATGTCAACCTGCTAGAAAAGTTTGCCCTGTTTCATCTTGTCCAAAGAATCAAGATAGACATAACTGATCTGATTTTCATTCATATGGAAAAAGCTGTAAAGGGAAAAGATAAGGACTACCCCTTTGGAATGGTTATGACTAGAATCTTTAGGGCATGCAAACTGGATTTAAGAAGGGCTGTATCTGCTGATCTCTGTACTGAGATTACAACAAAGATCCTAGCTTTAATGAAGATGAACTTGACCCTTACTCTTGGTCACAATGCTGAAGCCTTTGCTCAGATGGAAGCAACTGTTTCAATTCCTGCTGTCAAAGCTGAAGTTGTTGAGGAACCAGCTGAGGAAATTAGTGATTAACTTCAGAGGAAGAAGAGGAAAGTCACAAAAACAACTGCTGAAACTTCTGTGACTGAAGAGACTACTCAGGTTGTTGAACCTGCTACTGCTTCTGTCTTTGAGGAAGCTGCTACCTCTGCACCTAAGATTACTAAGGTCTTCAAGAGAAAGAGGATAGTACAAGCTGATGGGGAGTCTCAATCAGAAGAGACTGTGATCCCTAAAAAGAAGAGGACAACAGTCACAAAGAGGAAACTTGTCTTACCTCCCTCTTCATCACCATCACCATCACCTTCACCTCAGAAGGATTCATCCCCTCCACCTCAGGAAACAGAACCTACTACCACAACAGCTCCAACTCTACAACCTTCACCTCAAAGAACACCTACACCACCATAAAGATCACCATCCCCTCAACCATCACCAAAAATTCCAACACCACCTACATCACCAAAAATTCCCACTCCACCTACTTCACCAAAAATCCAAACTTCACCACATACATCACCTAACCATTACTCTTCTAACCCTACTACATCAGAACCTCACATGTCTGATACTCACTCACCTGTACCAACCTCACCACAAATATCTCACCATTCTGATATTCCTCAAACTGAGGATATCAATGACTTTGAGTATTTTGACAATCTTACTCCACCTCCCTCACCAAAATCACCAATCCCTGACCATATCACTAACCAGTGCCAAGTGCCTCTGAGAACAGTCTTTCCAGACTTATTCTCTGAAACCAGACATAACCCTATCCCCTTAGCCACTATACCTCCCTACCACCTATCTTCCAGAACCACCCCTTTCTCTGTCACAAATGAATCCTGTCCCTCTTATCTTGATGGCAAGACATTGGACATGATTGCCTCTTTGGAAGCTGAAAGACAGATTGTGAGGCTGGAAAGATCATAGAAGCCAGTAGGAAAATGGCTATTCAACCCTCACATCTTCATGAAGCCCTCTACTGCTATAAGAGTAATGCCTGACTCCATGGTTCTGAAAGGAAAGCAGAAGACAATATCTTTGCCATTGGATCAGAAGTTCTCTCTTATCAAGAGAAATGATCAGAACCTGAAATTCAGAGAGAGGATGTTCTCTAAGGGTGGCTCCATTTCTGGGTTGACAGAAGAAGAGAAGGCAGACATTCCCACCAGAGGTAGCCAAGCCTATGCTCTCTATCCCTTTTCACCCTCCATATACTTTCTCTATCCTTTCTTCATGGTTTTCCCTTTCTCTGTTTTAAACTTCCCTGAAACTGCCCCTTTCACACACATAAATCTCATTAGGAGATCTTATGAGTTTCTTCTCTCTGTCATAGATTCTCCTCTACATCATGACATAATTCATGCTTTTCTAGAGGAATTCTATCCCAATAATGATTTTGTAACCACTCTGTCAACTAATATCTTTCTAGATCCTCACCCTGAGGATGATATTTCTGTTGAAGAGTTACCTCCTACCCCTCCTCTTTATCCACCTCCTCCATCAACTTCTGGAACTTCTCTGGCCACTATAGATACTACTTCTCCAGTTGTTGCATATGATCCTGCTGCACATCAGAGACTTGATGAAATGGCTACAAGTTTGCAGACTGTCATTCAAAGACAGGATGAAGCAATTGCTCAACAGACTGCATTTCAAGCTCAGATGCTAGCTCAGCAGCAAGCAATGCAGCAGATGATGGAAACTTTCTTCAAAAGCCAAGGAGGCCCTAGTTCTTAGTTTTTAGGAATCTGTTTTTTCATTTCTTTGTTGAGTCATGCAGTGTACTAAGTCAGTGATGTCTATCACTTGTAACACTTCTTTTCTTTGGTTAAATGAAATGATTTTTCCTTTTGAATTCTTTTGGCAATTTATATACTTTAATATTTATATCTTTGATTGATGCCCAAAGGGGGAGAAAATATAATTAAGTTTTCATGATTTTATATTTTAACTATATGTTATTCTCTCTAATATCATGTTGTTCTGAAATTTGTCTTTACTTAGTGCATAAACTAAGGGGGAGTATAACATACTCTGATAAACTATATCTATTTAGAAATTTCTACTGTTTCTTTTTTATGTTCAATAAAATCAGAAAAGATATTTGTTATCATCAAAAAGGGGGAGAATGTTGAGACCTCATAAGTCTAAAACACATTCATTGTGTAAATCCTCTAAGTTTTGATGATTCCAAATAGTTCAAGTATGATAATGTTGAACCAAATGAAATTACTGATACATTTGTTAAGTGTGCAGGAAAATAGACTTGTGGTCACTCGTCTAATTTTTGACCCGTCTACTTTTTAGTAGAAGCTCAGTACTGACTCGTCTAAGTTTCCACTCGTCTAAAAGTTAGTCAAAGATAGTCAACGCTCAAGAAAGACTAAGTTCACTTGATGACGTGGCAAGAAGCATGCGTCTAAGTTTGGCTCAGTTAATCACCCGTCTAACTTTGGAACACGCCAGCACCCGTCTAATGTTTGAATGATCATCACCCGTCTAATTTTTGGATGACTTTCACCCGTCTAAAATTCTCATTACCGATACCAAGTCAGTATGTCAGAAATCAAGTCCAAGTCAAGTTATTCAAATTATATGCCATCCTTGAGGATCTCGAAGACCTCTGGACAATAGCTCAAAGGACAAAGAATAAAGAACGTTGTTTCAAGGTTTTAAGGAATAAAACACGCAATCTCTACACCACTGCAGTAACCTTTTGCCTATTTTAGTATAAAGTAAAAGTATATTATGGAAAGTGAACTGATGTTGCACTGAAAGAGGAAAGCTCTCTGCAACAAGTACAAGAAGCCTGCTGCCATATACTCTGAAAGAACAGCTGCTCAGTCTAAAGTGTACTCTTGGACACTCTTGTCAAAGCTCAACGTTTTCAAGAATTTAATGAATATTCAGAATGACTCTTTGGCATTAAATGGTGTCTCAGAAAGCTCAAGTCAGAAGCAAACACTCTCTGAAGCTGTGTCAAAACGGATCTCTTGATTGAAGCCTTTAAATAGATCAAACAATGAAGATGAAGAAAAGAAGTCGAATATAAAAAGAACTCTGCACAGAAGCATTTACTCTCTTCATTAACTTCTTCATTCCTTCATTGAATACACATTCAATCATTTGATATAAATTCGCAGTCTTTCATACTTCATATTTATTCCACTCTTTGAGTGTGATCTGAAAGATTTGCAAGTTGTATTAACTACACAAAACCTTTTATCCTTTACTATTTTGAGCCTGAAGAGGCTAGGTGAGAAAAGAATACTTGTTTGAGTGTTGAGCCTGAAGAGGCTAGGTGTGCAAAGAATACTTGTACTGTAATTTACTCAGTTATAGTGGGAACTTGGTGCTACCAAGAAACTGGACGTAGCCCTGTGGACTTTGGGGTGAACCAGTATAAATCTCTTGAGTGATATCTCTACTCCCTTTATCTTTTAATTTACTTAAAGTATTATTTCTGTTCTAGCTTTTAACTTGGGGAGTTAACACTGTGATTATCAAACTCTTTTTTAAACCTTCTCTGTTTGTGTGTGCCATTCTGTTTCAAATATTAGACATGTCACTCGTCTAACTTTCTCTTATCTAAACTCTCCTTATTGTGCCTGCGAAAATCTTTCTAAAGTAACCCAAAAAGTTGGTAAACACAATTCAACCCCCCTTCTTGTGTTCACTTTAGTTATTTCATTTGCTATACGACTCGGAAATTGTAAAGACCGAGAGAAGGTTAAGGAAAGAACTAAGAGAGAACAAGAGGCTTGAAGCAACCCAACTTATCAATCTGGAAGGAATGGCAGAAGGAGATCCTCCACCCTACAAGCCTCTCTATGAGTACAATCTTCCTCACTTGGATGACTGTGCTTCTAGTGTTGTTAGGCCTCCCATCACGGCCAATTCTTTTGAGATGAAGCAATTTGCTCTAAATCAAGTGCAAAGAGATCAATTTGATGGGAGTGGACACCAAGATCCTCACAGACATATTGCCCACTTCTTGGAGATAAGTGACGTGTTCAAAGCTCCAGGAGTTTCAGATGACGCCTATCGTTTGCGACTATTCCCTTTTCCTCTTAGGTATAGATCACGCGATTGGTTGGACTTGAATTTGGATTTAGCTAGCATCACAACTTGGGACCAAATGGCTCAAAAAATCCTCACAAAATACTTCCCTCCTCAGAAAGCGCACAATTGAAGATAGCAGTTACCTCCTTCAAGCAACATGATGATGAGTCCTAAAATGA
The DNA here is from genome assembly GCA_035048595.1 of Echinosophora koreensis. Lineage (NCBI taxonomy): Eukaryota > Viridiplantae > Streptophyta > Magnoliopsida > Fabales > Fabaceae > Echinosophora > Echinosophora koreensis. The sequence goes on along the minus strand of JAPCYP010000013.1, from coordinate 4,873,295 downwards.
AGCTTGGGAGAGGCATAATGTGCTTTTGAGGAGATTTCCTTCTTCCTACTTTGATTTAATCTTCAAGTGCAACATTCTTTAATGGGTTGAAGGACCGCTACCAGATGAATTGTGATGCCGCAGCGGGCGGTTCTTTCTCTTGCAAATCAGCGGAGGGTGCATAGGCTTTATTGGAGAAGATGTCAAGGAATGATTACAATCGCGGTATGAGCACTACTTCTAGAATCAGTATGGCATCTTTAGAGGCGATTCTCGAACAGAACACACTCTTGAAGAAGACAAGAATTTATTTAGAGAAATGATAAATGAACACATAGTGCGACACCCGACACCATATCTTATACCATAAAAGACAAAACCAGAAAAGACAAAAATAAAAATATAATAATAAAACAATAAAATAATGGGTTTATCTGAAGAAACAACAATAAAATTCGAAGGAATAGAAAAAATAATGAAAGAGATTAATAAAAATATTATTCAACTAATAGAAAATACCAATAAAATTGCAAATTATACCTATAATAGAATACAAAAAAGACAAAGTGAAATAAATAATATAAGAGATACACTGAATAATTTAATTAAAGGGAAAGAAGTAGATGAAAGCAAATATTTTTAAAAAATTATAGAAGTTCTTCAACAATTAAAAAAACTTTTAGAAGAAGAAGAAGAAACTAATAAATGTGTAACAAGAAAAGAGTTAGAAGAATTAATAAAATCAAAAGAATTAGAAAAGATAGTAATAAAACAAGATTTAAACTTTGAACCCTCAAAACTATCACCACCAACAATCTCATTGAGAGAATGAAAGATGAATATATGGAAACTCTAAAGGAATCAAATGATATAAAAGAAATTTAACAGTTATTAGAACAATTAAAAACCATTGAAGAAGAAAATAATCAAATACAAAAGATAGAACAAATTGAAACAACTAAAGAAATTGATGAAAATGAAGAAGTAGTATTAAATTATACTTCTTCTTCAAAATCTGAGGTAGATGAAATACATATGGAAAAAGGAGAAACTAGTGGAATAAAAACTAAAAGAAAATGGGAAGAATATAAAAATACCCCTGAAGTAGCATGTGATAAATATGAAGAAGAAACCATTTATAAGAAAGGATATGCGAGAAAAATAATAGATGGACAACAATTAAAGAAGAATTTAAACCTCATTATGAATCAGTAAGATATGGAAATATCTTAAATCTTGATTGTGCAAGAAATAAAGAAGAAGTGTTATTATAATGGACTAATGAAATAATATTATTGATTGTAACTTATGAAAAATTTGATAACTTGAATCTGATAGTTGTAAAAAATTTCTTAATATATAAAACAACAGGAAATGTACAAAAATTTCTAAGTGGAATTAGAGATGAAAGTTGGCAAATTTATATAAGAATGATAAGGAATAATCAAGAATTTTCTAAATTATTCATAAATTTAACTTACCAAGAATTTAAAGGATATAATGTTCTTGAGCATACTGAAAAAATGAATAGGCTTTTATATGAAAGGGCTAAAGCACATTTAAATAAAATGCAGATATGTGATATGTGTCAAATAGAAAGTTTTATTCGTGAATATAAAAAATATTATTATCAATTAAATACAGAAATAAAGAAAATATATAAATATATTTTTATAGACAAATTACCATACCCCCTTAACTCTAGGGTAAAGATGATATGGGAATTAAAACCAAATGAAACTGCTAATACATTAGGAGGAATTAATCAAGTTTTATATCAAGAATTAAGATAACAATGTTTAAATAGAGAAACAATAAGGCAATTAAATAGAGGAAGAAGTGCAATCTGTTGTGATATTTCAGAATTAGAGCAACCCGAAAATTATGGATGTAACCAACCAATAAAGAGAAGAAAATATTATAATAACAAACCAAGATTAAAAAAGGCTTATCCGAAGAAAAGAGCTTACAGAAACTGTAACACCCCATTTTTCGTTAAATGCTTTTCTGTATGCCTTGTTTGTTAGGAAGGTTTAGAATAGGCTAAGTGGGGTTTTAGGTGGAAAATCCCTTTCTTAGGCTAGTGTCTTGTGCCTGTCAGAGTCACAAGCACGGCCGTGCTCAATAGAGAGTACGACCGTGCTTGTTGGGTTAGTGCGTCTCGCTGACGCTAAGTTAAGCACGACTGTGCTTAACAGGGAGCACCCCTGTGCTAAAGGGCAGACGATGCCTCGTAAGTGCTAAGCTGAGCAAGGCCGTGCTCAAGGAGGAGCACGACCGTGGTCAAGGAGGAGCATGACCGTGCTCAGGTCTGTGTCTTTAAAAGGAGAACAATAACCGAGGGTTTTCTCATAAACCCTATTTTGGCACAAATAGAAACCATGTTGCGGCTACGAACCCTTTCTTCCCTATCTTGTCTAAACCCATTGCGTTGTTGGAACTTTGGAGACTTGTGGGAACGTCTAGTTAGTCAGTGCCAATCGTAGTAAGGTAATAGCTCTTCCCTTTCAGTTTCCCTTTTCTTGTTCTTGATTTGGGAACTAATTGGTTAACCTTTTCGTGTTAGCCAAGGCTTGAGGATTGTTCGTCGAGCCGTTCGAGGGAACCAATTGGTGATCTGCGTTAGTTAACGGGAATCTTCATACTAGGTATGGGGGGTTGCCATAGCCCTGTTGTTTGTTAACTGTTATCAATGCCTATGTTGTATATGAATCTGCCTACTATGTATAGATTGGTTGTTATTTATGTTGTTTGGTTATGAGCATGCCTATTGTTGTTATTGTTGTTAAAATATTCTTGAGACTGTATGCCAATTAATGTATGGTTGATGGCATGCCTATGTCATGTTGTAATTGCTATGTTGAATGTCATTCGTTTATTAATGATGATATGATGAGAATGCTATTGGCTGTTGTTATTGATGATATTGATTGACTGAGTTATGTCGTCGTTATGTTAAACATGTTAATAAGACTCTAATTGAATTATTAGGATTCTTAATGAACATGAGAATTAAAGGACTTAATTCCGAAAAATGTTTATAAAATATGGATTGATAGTAATGAGAGGTGAGTTCTGTTTGATGGTCTTTGACTAGACCCTAGGATCTGATTTGAGAGTGTTAGGGAGTTTTGGCTCCAAGAACACGTAAGGAATCTGCCCAGAACAGTATGGCCATGCCCAGGAGCACGGGCGTGCTGAACAGGGAGCACGTCAGTGCTCCCAGTTTTAATCTGGAAGATGGCCGCGCATTGAGCACAGTCGTGCAGGACAGTGAGCACAATCGTGCTTTACTTAAGTGACAGCACGACCTTGCTGGGGTGAGCACGCCCGTGCTCCCCTTACTGGTCAGAATCTGAGATTAAATAAATTAAGGGGTGTTTCACCCCAAATATCCCCAATAATGTTGTAACACACCAATTGAATGAAGAAGAGTTAGATAAATTAATTAAAAGATTAATTAAGATACCAAAGAATAATAAGTTGGTTAAGCCGGTGCCCAGTGGGTTGCCGCACATTGAAATGCTTTGGTGCTTTTTGGCCAAAGTGGCCTCGATGCTTTTTGGTCGAGGTGTTGATGAGTTGAACCTTGGTGCTTTTTGGCTAAGGGGACCTTGACCCCTATGGGTTTTGGTGTTGATGTTGATGTTGTTGATGATGGTGATAAGTCTTGGGTGCTTATTGGCCCAAGCAAAGGAGATGGTTGCCTTGTCTGTTGTTGTGCTCATGCATTCATACGTCGAAGTTGTTAGTGGGGGAAGTTCAACATAGGGGAGGTCGTCCTAGAGTTCGACGATCTGGCTAAGTCTCGGGGGTTCACCCAAGGTTTGGTGGACCACGCGCTCCCGCGGTGGCGTATCCTCATTATGATACGCCGGCTATCCAAGGGTTTCACCCATGGTTTGGTGGACTGCCAGAGTTGGTGCTTTTCGGCCAATGTGGATATGTAACTCCGAAGTTGCCTTCTTGAGATAGTTTGGATCCACATGCATAACGAAGTAGCGGAGTAGTGTTGCACCACATAGCATATGTTGGTTGAGATGACATGTTGATGTGGTTATTTATATGTTGATGTTATATGTTGTGTATTGCTATGCCATGCTATGATGTATGATCATCTTGCTTAACTACTTCCATGCCGTTGTGTTTACATGATTTCTTACTCCCCATTTCTCTTTTCTATTGTTGGCATGTATTTCTTTATGTAGAGGAAGGTGAGCAGCCAGTGGAGGAGTGACTCTGAGGAGCCGTGACTCTAGTAGGATGTTTAGTAGTTATAGTTGTTAGTTTGTTTATTTGTTTTAGTTGTATTCCATGGATTTTATTCCGGAACGATTATACCAGCTCTGTATATGACATCGGGGTTGTGTTATGTTTTGACGTTTATGTTTATGTTTTATTTATTTTAAAACTATGTTTCTTTCCGTGTTGTTTGTGTTACAATGTGGTACCTTTTATCCAAGTTTTTATTTTAATGAAACTGTGTTGGGAGTTTATGACTACTGAATCTCAATGGTCTACTTTGTTGAAAGCTAGAGTTTTCAAGAACAATGTGTATGTCTCTTACCATGTCTCTTCTTCTATTTGGGCTGGTATTAAGTATTTTGTGTCTACAGTTATGCAAAACTCTTCATGGCTTATTGGAGATGGTCACAAGGTGAATTTTTGGAAAGACAATTGGCTTTCCTCTCCTATAGTGGATAGGCTGAATTGTTCTGAGAATGTCATTGGACAGCTGGATACTAGAGTAAAGGATTTCATTCATGATGGTTGCTGGTTTGTGCCAGAATTTTTGTTGGACAGAATTCCCTTCTTGGCTGCAGAATTACAGAATATAACCATTCCAGTTCACAGTAGTGAGGATCAGTTAGTGTGGGAAATTTCGGCTACAGGTATCTTATCTCTAAAGGAAGCTTTCCTGTCATTTCAGCAACCTAGCCAAGTAGTTCCTTGGTGCAAATTAATTTGGCTTAGGAATATTCCTCCTTCGAAATCATTTATCTTATGGAGGCTTATGCACAATAAGTTACCTACTGATGAAAATCTATGGTTGAGGGGCTGTGTTGTTGTTTCTGTTTGCTGCTTGTGCAATAAAGAAGCTGAATCTTCTGAGCATTTATTCTGTCACTGCTCTTTTGCATCAGAAATTTGGAGATGGCTAAGTGGTGTTCTGAACTGCAGAGTGGATCATTCCTCTTTCAATGGTCTGCTTTCTGTTTGTAACAGAAATTGGTCTTCTCAGGCTAAGGAAGTGGTTTCTGCTTGCATTATTTATTCAGTTTGGATGATATGACATTGTAGAAACAAGATTCGTTTCGATAATAAACATGTTTCTCTCCAAGCTGTAAAGAATCTGATTGCTGCTAATGTTTCTATAGTTGGTAATCTCAGCTTTGGTTCAATGTCTTCCAATATGCAGGAGTTTAGTTTGTTGAAACATTTTGGCATTTCATGTAAACCTGCAAAAGCTCCGAGGATTATAGAAGTTATTTGGTATCCTCCTCCTTGTAATTGGGTAAAATATAACACTGACGGGGCAGCTAAGAGCTCTCCAGGATCAGCTGCTTGTGGTGGGATCTTTAGAGGTCATAGGGCAGCTGCTTTGGGATGTTTTGCAGTCAACATTGGAATTAGCTATGCCTTGATTGCTGAATTAATTGGGGCTATGTTTGCCATAGAGATTGCTTCCAAAAAAGGTTGGCACAACCTCTGGCTAGAATGTGACTCTCAGCTAGTCATTCAAACTTTCAGGTCTTTAAATGTGGTTCCTTGGAAGTTAAGGAATAGATGGAATAATTGTATTCATTTAACTCAGAGCATGAATTTTGTTTATACCCATATCTTTAGGGAGGGAAATAGTTGTGCGGACAAAATTGTCTCCCAAGGTTTTTTGATCCAGGATTTTCATTGGTGGGAAAGTATTCCTAGTTTGGTGAGTGAGGATTTTTGGCGTAATAGGAATGGTCTTCCTTCCTATAGATTTGAATAATGTTTCTCATGGGTTTTGGTAAATGTCCCCCCATGTTTCTTGTTTATTTTTTTATTTTATTGGAATAAATTTTTGGGTGTGCTGCAGATGATTGGTGTCTTCTAAGGTGCCAACCTAGTTGGGATGTTAGTTGACACAGTGATGCTTTTGCATGCCCTTCTTTGTTTAAAAAAAAAGAAATAAATGCATGTTTTTATATTACCTCTTTTAAGTAAATGTTTTATATTAATGTGTGGGGTAGAGGTTGTCACAGAAACACTAAAAAAAAATATTTTAGAAGAAAGAAAGCAACGCCAAGAAAATATTGTCCAAAAAGGAAAAAAGAAATGCGTATGTTGGATATGTAATGTGGAAGGTCATGATGCAAATGAATATCCCCAAAGAAAATAAAAATATTTTAAAGAAAAATCAAAATTAATAAAGTAGGTATAACAAATATATAAGCTAGAGCCACTAGAAGAGAAACTAAGTGATGCTGAAATAAGTATGTATGACTATTTAGAAAATGAATTATCTTCAGAAGAAATAGAATCCGAATAGTACTTATATAAATATAATAATATAAAAAAGCAATAAGGAGACTGAAGCCTATATGGATAGTGGAGCAAGTATTTTCTTAGCGACCAAAACATTATTTGATAAATGGGAAAAATTAGAAAAATCATTAAACATACAAACTGAAAATGGATCTATGCATCCACTGTATTGGGTAGCAAAATGAATTATTCTCAAAATACAAGAAAACATATTATAATACCAACAATATATCAACAAGATACCAATCTAGATATGTTAATAGGAAATAATTTCTTACGATTGTATGCACCTTTTTGTCAGTATTTTGACTATATTTCATTTCATTAAAAATACCATACATTTATCAAAAACAGAGAAATAATTAATATCCCAATTATTCATTTTTATGAATGTATTTACTCTTAAAAATCAGAGCTTAGCAAGCTGAAACGTGGTGAAATAGTTAAAGAAGTATGTAGAAAAATTCGCCATGTATTAATGAATCTAGAACCAAATAGAACAATTCCAACTTATATAGAAGAATTCCAACTTATATAGAAGAACTTTTAGATAAAGTATGTAGCGAAAATCCTTTAGACCCAAAAATCAATAATAAGTGCATTGAATTGGTAGAATTAAAACTAAAAGATCTAACAAAAGAAGTAAAATGCAAACCTATGATTTACACAAAGCAAGATAGAGATGAATTTGCGGAAGATATCAAACTGTTAATAAAAACACAGAATTGGGGTTCTGCACTTTGGTGCTTGCGATACAAGAAACAGAAAGAGAAATGGATTGAGGAGAGGACACCAAGAAATTATCGTGGTTCAGATCTTATTGATAAAGCTCCTACATCCACACTACAGTTGAGACTTCCATTCATCAATCCTCCAAGACTTTACAGTTACAAGAATCTTGGGTATGAACTCGCACACTCCCTCACTTGAACTCACTTGTCTATCTATGAATCACTCAACTCTCATATACAACATATTACTCAATTGTGCATTGTGTATGCTAATCTCAAGCTATGACTTTATATAACTAGCACATAGCCAAAGATAGTAAGATAGTTACAATTCAGTTACTCTAACTGCCAGAGAACATAATAGAAACTCTATGGCCTATATACAATTATCACACAGCTTTATTATTCATGGCATATCCTAACTAACTTAACCAATTGGAGATTCACCCGAATTCTACAATTCTCCACCTTGAATCTTCAATACAAGTAGTTAGAGATGCCATTAGCCCCTTGAGGACTTCACTTGCAGCAGCAGGTCCCAATATTCACCAAATTCAAACAGTGTACAAACTTGGTGCTTGGAACCACTTTAGTCAACATATCAGCCGGGTTGTCTTCAGTGGACACTTTCTTCATTTCAACCATTCCTTGTGCTATGAAGTCTCGGATAAAATGCAACCTTATATCTATGTGCTTTGTCCTCTCATGGAATATTTGATTCTTTGAGAGACAAATTGCACTTTGGCTATCACACCAAACAGTTGTAGAGATATCCTTCCCTTCTAGCTCAGTTATAAACCCTTTCAACATTATTGCTTCTTTGATTGCTTCAGTGAGAGCAATATATTCGGATTCAGTTGTTGATAGGGCAACAGTGGATTGAAGATTTGCCTTCCAGCTCACTACATTCCCATAGAGGGTGAAGATATAGCCTGTTAGTGACCTTCTTTTATCAATGTCCCCTGCAAAATCAACATCTACAAACCCTGCAAGATTTTGGTTTGCTGATCCTGTTTTGCCAAAGATCAACCCAAGGGATTTAGTACCCTTAAGGTATCTGAAAATCCATTTAACAGCAAGCCAATGCTCCTTGCATGGATTTCCCATGAACCTACTGCCTCAGCTAGCAGCATATGCTAAGTCAGGTCTTGAGCAAACCATAGCATACATTAGGCTACTTGTAGCATTAGAGTATGGTATGATGCTCATGTATCGACTAATCTACTGATAATCTGAAGTGTCCTGCTATAGGAGTCACAACTGTCTTTGCATCATGCATGTGGAACTTGAGCAGAACCTTTTCAATGTAGCTGGACTGATTCAGGTAGAGAAGTTTTTATGATCTCCTCCTCATGATCTCCATGCCTAGAATCCTTCTTGCAGCTCCCAAGTTCTTCATTTCAAACTCAGTGTTTAAAAGATCTTTGAGTTTGCTTATTGCATTCATATCTGAGCTAGCAATAAGCATATCATTTACATAAAGTAGAAGATATATGAAGCAACCGGATTCAAGCCTTTTGAAGTAAACACAACTATCAAATGAGCTTCTGACATAGTTGTTTAAGAGCATAAAAGAATCAAATTTCTTATACCATTGTCTAGGTGATTGCTTTAGGCCATATAGGGACCTTTTCAGTAGACAAACCATATGCTCTTTCCCTTTTTCTTCAAATCCTTTAGGTTGGTTCATGTAGATCTTTTCTTCCAGCTAGCCATGTAAGAATGTTGTTTTCACATCCATTTGCTCCAATTCTAGATCATAGACAGCAACAAGAGATAGAATGACCCTTATGCTTATGTGCTTCACTACTAGAGAGAAGATTTCATTGCAATCTACCCCTTCTCTCTGTGTGTAGCCTTTAGCTACAAGCCTGGCCTTGTATCTGCTTTTCTCTACTCTTGGAACTTCAGGTTTCTTCTTATATATCCACTTGCAACCAACAGTTCTTTGCTTTGGAGGTTTTTCAACTAATTCCCAAGTGTTGTTCTTCATTAAAGAGTCAATTTCTTCAATCATGGCAGTCTTCCACATTTCATGATCAGGGACAGAAATTGCTTCTTTAAAGCTGCCAGGATCAGAATCCTGCTTTTCTGTTTCAACACTTAAAGCATATGCAATCAAGTCAGCATAGACAAACCTTTGAGGTGCTTGAACTTGCCTCCTTTCTCTGTCTCTAACCAGATTATATGAGGTTGATGCTACTATGGACGGAGAAGTTTCAACTTCTGGTTCAGATTCAGGTCCAGTTTCTGGTTCAGGTGTGACTACTGGCCTTTCTGTTTCAGTGAGCTCCACCTCCAGCTAAACACTCTTCTTTGTCTTGCCATTGTCATGTGATTGGTTGGATTTGCTTTCATCTTTTTCAAGCATTTCTTCTTCAAGGAACACAATATCCCTGCTGATCATGCACTTGCCTCCTCCTGGACCAGTTAACCATACCTTGTAGCCTTTCACCCCATCAGGATATCCTAGAAAGACTCCTTTCTTTGATCTTGGTTCTAGCTTTCCTTGATTGACATGATTATAAGCTGGACAACCAAATATTCTAATGTTATCATAGCTAGGTGCCCTTCTAGGCCACAGTTCCTCAGGTGTTTTAAAACCTATGGCAGAAGAGGGTAACCTATTAATCAAGTAGCTAGCTGTATGGACAGCTTCTCCCCAGAAGCTCTTGTTCAGGTTTGCAAAAGAGAGCATGCACCTAACCCTTTCCAAGATGGTTCTATTCATCCTTTCTGCCAAACCATTCTGTTGAGGTGTGTGCCTTACTGTCTTATGCCTTACTATGCCTTGATCTTTGCAAAATTCAGTGAATTCTTCACTTAGATATTCTAGACCATTGTCTGTCCTTAGGACTTTCACCTTCTTGCCTTTTGATTTTCTACAAGTACTTTCCATTGCTTGAAACATTTAAATGCTTGGTTTTTATGTTTTAGCAAGTAAACCCAAACCTTTCTTGAACAATCATCAATGGGATATGAAATATCTAGCTCCTCCCAATGAGGGAGCCTTGGCAGGTCCCCATATATCTGAGTGAACATATTCCACTATGGCCTTAGTGGTGTGTGATGCAGTTAGGAACTTGACTCTTTTCTGTTTGCCATAAAGACAGTGTTCACAGAATTCAAGTTTTTCAAAATCTCCATTCCCAATTAAGCCTTGTTTGTATTACTCTTGTAGACCCTTACCACTTACATGAGCAAGTCTATAATGCCAAAGTGCAGTGGAATTGACTTTTGACACAGAGACTAAACTAGCAGGGCTTAAAATGGTTTTACCTTGCAGTCTATACAAGCCATGCTTCCTGGTTCCTTTCATGATCAACAATGATCCCTTGCTAATCTTGAAGGTTCCATTTTCACCAGTAAAACAGCATCCTGCTTGGTCTAGCATGCCTAGAGATATCAGGTTCCTCTTGAGCTCAGGTACATGTCTCACATCAGTGAGGACTTTGATTGTTCCATCACTCAATTTGATCTTGACAGTGCCAATTCTCATTACTTTACAAGCAATGTTATTGCCCATTAGGACCTTTCCTACATCAGCTTCCTTGTAGGAATCAAACCATTCCCGATTTGGAGTCATATGGAATGAGCATCCAAAATCAAGAATCCACTCATCACTTCCCATTTCTTCAGTGACTGCCAATACATCAGAACTTTCATATCCATCTGCCACAACAGCTATGTCATTGGAATTGTAATTGCTGTTAATGCTGTTACTACTGCCTCCATTCTTTCTTTTCCTTTCAGGACAGTTTTTCCTGAAGTGACCTTCCTTTTGACAATAGTAGCACCTCTTCTTGGCTCTGGACTTTGATCTTGATTTGTTCTTGCCCTTTCCTTTCCTTTTTTCTGATCTTCCTCGAGCATACAGACCTTCAGCATCACCAGTTTCTCCTCTATTCTCAGTGATCTTCCTCTTCATTTCTCTGGAATTCAAGGTTGCTTTAACCTCTTCCAGTGTGAGGGTATCTCTTCCATACAGCATTGTATCAACAAGGTTCTCAAATGACGAGGGCAAAGAACAAAGAAGCATCACTGCCTGATCTTCTTCACTTATCTCAACATCAATACTTTTCAGATCAAGAATGATTCTTGTAAAGGATGAGACATGATCCTTGATTGACATACCTTCTTCCATCTTGAGCTGATGAAGTTGCTTGTTCAAATATAGCTTATTGGTTAAAGACTTAGTCATATAGAGACTTTCTAGTTTTAACCAAACACCGGCTGCAGTTGATTCTTGAGCTACTTCCCTGAGAACCTCATCACCTAGGGAGAGAATGATGGTGCTATGAGCCTTGCTCAGCATGTCTTTCTTGTCTTTGTCAGAAAGATCCCCCGGAAGCTTAGCTGCTCCCAATAATGCATCCTCGAGTCCTTGGTGAACCAAGAGTGCTTTCATCTTGATTCTCCACAAACTGAAATCCTTTTCACCATTGAACTTATCTACATCAAACTTTGCTGAAACCATTGCGGAACACGCCTCCCAATAGAGGTTCTGATACCAATTGTTAAGAAAAACACAGAATTGGGGTCCTGCACTTTGGTACTTGCAGGAGAGGACACCAAGAAATTATCGTGGTTCAGAGCTTATTGATAAAGTTCCTACCTCCACACTGCAGTTGAGACTTCCATTCATCAATCCTCCAAGACTTTACAGTTACAAGAATCTCGGGTATGAACTCACACACTCCCTCACTTGAACTCACTTGTCTATCTATGAATCACTCAACTCTCATATACATCATATTACTCAATTGTGCATTGTCTATGCTAATCTCAAGCTATGACTTTATATAACTAGTACATAGCCAAAGATAGTTACAATTCAGTTACTCTAACTGCCAGAGAACATAACAGGAACTCTATGGCCTATATACAGTTATCACACAACTTTATTATTCATGGCATATCCTAGCTAACTTAACCAATTGGAGATTCACCCAAATTCTACACAAACAAATGTGTAAAAAAGGATTAATTAGACCATAAAAAAGCAAGCATTCAGCACCAACATTTTATGTAGAAAATCATAATGAAATAAAGAGAGGTAAAAGAAGAATGGTAATTAATTATTAGCAAATGAATGATGCAATGGAAGATGCTGCCTATTTTCTTAACTTAACCAATTGGAGATTCACCCGAATTCTACACAAACAAATGTGTAAAAAAGGATTAATTAGACCATAAAAAAGCAAGCATTCAGCACCAACATTTTATGTAGAAAATCATAATGAAATAAAGAGAGGTAAAAGAAGAATGGTAATTAATTATTAGCAAATGAATGATGCAATGGAAGATGCTGCCTATTTTCTTCCAAGAAAAGATTTAATTATTGAAAGAGTGAAAATTTTGAACTGGTTTAGTACATTTGATTGTAAATCAGGATTTTATCAGATACAATTAACTGAAGAATCTAAAGCATTAACAACATTTAGTTATCCTTAAGGTCAATATGAATGGAACGTACTTGCAATGGGAATGAAACAGTCACGAGGAATTTTTCAACAAAGATTGGATTCTATACTTAAAGAATTTAAAGATTTTTGTCTCATTTATATTGATGATATATTAGTCTTTACTAACAAAGACTTAGATGATCATTTTAATAAAGTAGCATTAGTATTTAATAGATGTCTAGAGCATGGAGTAGTCTTATGTAAGAATAAAGTTGTTTTAGCTCAAAACAAAATTAATTATATAGGATTAGAAATTTAAAAAGGAAAGATAATAATGTAAAACATGTATTAGAAAAATTAAGAAATTTTCCAACTAAGTTAAAGGATAAAAAATATTTACAAAGGTTTCTTGGATTACTAACATATATTTTGAATGAAGGTTTAATAAAGAATCTTACAGCAGAGAGAAGGATACTTCAACAGAAATTGAAGAAAGATGCTCTTTGGTCATGGACCGGTGAAGATGAAGCAATTATTGGAAAGAGGAAATTAATATGCCAGGATCTTCTTGAGTTGTATCATTTATCGATTGATGATGTAATTATTATAGAAACCGATGCATCTAATGAATGTTTTGGGGAAGTTATGAAAGCAATGCCCCAGGACAAAAGAAAGAATTACTATGTCGATACGCATTTGGAACTTTTTTAGATAGCAAAATTAATAATCCAACACATGAAAAGGAAACTTTAGCACTAATCCGAATGTTGGAAAAACATCGTATCTATGTACTAGACAAATAATTTATTGTTAGAACTGACTCTACTTATGTTGCAGGTTTTAAGAATATTAATCATGAAGGAACTTATAAGCAAGGAAGATTAATCATATGGTAAATAAAATTATCCGAATATAATTATTCAATTTCTTATATTAAAGGAGAAAAGAATGTACTTGCAGATATTTTATCAAGAGAATGGAGTGAGGTATGACAGAATTACTAAAACAACAATACCAACTCAAAGGCACTAGAAAAGCAAAAGATGAGAGAATTGGAATTAAATAAAGCAGATTTGGAAGTATTGGAACTCCCGAAGAATACAAAAAGCCCCTTAGAAGACATAATTCCAAAAGAAGTTAATGAAAAAGCTCGAAAAGATACCAACAAATAGTACGTCATCATCAACGGGCCATCTCTAGGCATATATGATTGGTTCAAAGCAGCTCCTCGTTGTCAGAAAATACTAGGAGTTATCCATCATTCATATCCAACCAAATAAGAAGCAAAAAGGGCTTTGAAGTAGTATCAAGAAGATGAAAGGGCAATTAAAGGTAAAGAAATTTATCTTGGCCCAAAAACTTACTCAGAAACAACAAATTAATGAAGATCGAAACCAAAGCACCAATGAAGGTTCTAGGAAAAGTCCCCCCTTCTCTAGATAATTATCCAATAATTACGAGAAAAAACCATGAATTATTAGCACAATTTTTTGAAGAAAAATTCAATGAACACTTCAGAAGATTAACTAACTGGAATGAAAAAGAAAGAATCAACTGTTTTTATATGGTTGAAAGAAAGATCTATGGAATTAAAGCAATCGTCACTCTAGGAGCAACACCTGCCTTCGCGTTTAATATGTTTCAATTTGAACTTATTGAATGTCTTTACTTAAGCAAAAATCTTGAAGAAATCAGTTTGTTCCCATATCATTTTAAGGAAGCTGTTCAAATGTTCAAGAAGAATGTAGCTGGTGATAGAACCATTTGAAATAGATAGCTATAAACATGAGAAGGGGGGTTGAATTATGTTTATTAGACTTTAAGAGAAAGTTATAAACTTTTCACAAACAGAAGCTAGGGACAGAGAAGTGTTTTCACAAAGCACAGACAAGTGACTTGTCTGGTTAGTTTTCAGCAGAAAAACACACACACATGCAGATTAAAACTTGTTTGATATTCACAGTTAAGCTCTTTTAGTTAGTAAACAAATAATATAACCAAAGCAACTAAAGAGTTAAGGATAGAGAGATAGACACAACTATTTATCCTGTTTCACCCCTTAACAACAAAGGCTACGTCCAGTTCTTGACAGCACCAAGTTTCTTTCACTATAACTGATCAGGATACAGACTCCAAGTATTCTTTGCATACCTAGTCTCTCCAGGCTCCAAGACATGTATTGTTTGCTCACCTAACCTCTTGAGGCTCACTCAAGTTTGTTTGAGAAAAGATTGTAATAAATACAATTTGCTAGTCTTTCACTAACACTCAGAAGAGTTTTAAATGTGAAGGTTAGAAAGACTGTGTAATAACTTCAAATAATTAAAGAATACAGATTGAAAGAATGAAGGAATAAACACACAGAGTAATAGGCTCTTTAATGCTATGTATTATCTATCTTCATCTTCAATGACTTCTGTATTTATAGATTTGAATCATATTAAATCCGTTAGAGACATTCCTTCATATTTTGATTTTGAACTGAACTTTATTAAATGCAATAGAGTCGTTCTGGGCAGCCATTTAATGCTTAGGAACGCTGGTTGTACTCTAACAGGGATGAACAATGCTTTATGCTTTGTGCAACAGCCAAATCAGAGTTGTGCATGTTGCTTTTGTACTTTGCAGAGCACATATCCCTTTTTGTGCAACTCCCAGTTGTACTAGGGAATAAAACATATTAGAAGCACTCCTTTTCTAAATTCCTTGGTTTCTTTGAGTGTTTGACCTTCTAACTTTCTTGATTCTCGTGAGAGAAAGCTTCAGTAACTTCTGCTTGAGGGGACAGCTCCTAAAAGTTCCTTTATCCTTGTGTGTTCCTTATCGATGAACCACAGACGGGTGAGAGCTTCATTAGACAGGTTGACAGATAGTCAACAATCCAGTCAGCAGAGGTTGACTCTTACTCAGCATACAGGTGATACACAGATCATCAACCAATATGAAGTCCAATTAAATGATTGATAAATGTTTAGTTTTCATCAACACTTAGGGCAAATGCACATCAAACATTTAGAGACTTAACAATCTCCCCCTTTTTGATGATGACAAACATTTAGATGATTTAATGAACCTTATAGAAAATTAACAGATAAGTTGAGATTCATACAGATAGGTTAAATTTTCTGAAACAGAAGATATTATGCAGACAGGTAATATAGTGCTTGAAAACTTAAGCAGATAGCATCAGAATAGTTATATTAACTAAACTTTGTCAGGATTAGAGTAGAAAAATGCAAAAAAACCACTTTGGTTAAATCAATTGGTTAAGACAAGTTCATGCAATATCTTTATTATTGTTCTCCCCCTTTTTCTATCAGCAAAAAGGAATCACAGAGGCAGAAAAGCAAAATAAAGAGAAATATAAAGAACAAATTATATGAGACAAAGTAATTTTTTATTAATCATCGTCAGCTTGTACATGGCCATTTACAAGACTAGGTTGGCCTATTTAAAAGAGAAAACATGGATTCTACTTTGGTCTTTAAAGCAATCCTAGCATTCCTTTCTTCATCCGGTTGTCTTAAAGTATCTTCCAGCAAAGCTTGCAACTGATTGAACCTTCTGATGTCCACATACTCAGTACTTGCAGGTTCTGAAAATGTAGCAGTAGGCAGAGCAGATGGGGTTGGATGCCAGGGCAAGGCTAAGACAGGTGGTGCCTTGGGAATAGAGAGAGGGGAATAAATTCCAGGAAAAACAAGAAAATGAATAGTCCTATAATAGAAAAAGGGTAGAAAGATAAATTTGAACAAAGGCCTAATTATGATAAAATCAGCCTCAAGAGAAGAGAAAATTGAGGAGATTCTTTCAGATAGAGACATGTGAGAGATTTTTATTTGTTTAGGAGGGAAGAGGTTTGGCAACAACAAAAGGGGTAGGGGTAGCAAGGGTCTAGATGGTGGAAGAAAGACTCAGAGCCATCAACTAACATTAGAGCTGGCAATTCGGGCTGCCCAGCCCGGCCCGGCCCAAATGGGCCAAAGTGGAGAAACGGGCCAGGTTGACCCAGCCCGGTTTTAATGCGGGCTACCTATTTGCTGGCCCAGCCAATCCTATTGCGGGCTACCGGGCCAAACCGGCCCTTGTTATAAAAAATAAAAAAAAACTTCTATGTAAATACCAAATTACTACCAATATGCTGCATTGTTGGAGTATATATATATATATATATATATATATATATATATCAAGTATAAATTTGTTTATGATCCGAGCTTCATGTGTAAGTGTTACGAAACATAAAAGCAGCCCCACCACGTCCCTTTGGCCTTTGCACAGAAAACATCATCTTTTGTTATCATATTAGATGAGGAAAAATTCAATACAAAGAGTAATGTAATGTTTGTAACAAGTTACATCATCAGCTGCTTCTGTAATTGATTTTAAATTTGCTCCTAGCTCTAAGGTTCATGTTAAAAAGGGAGGGGTTTTAAGAACTCAAAAGAAGAAGATATTAAACAGGGAGCAGCACCATAGTGTTGCCACTAGTCTGTGCCATGCTCTCCCTAACAAGGTGCTCAGGTTGCTAGGTTCGGTGTCCAAATTTATTGTTTGTGTTTTCGGGCCAACCCGGTGAAAACCGGGCTAGCCTGGCCAGAACCCGATTGGCCCACCGGGTTAATCGGGCCGGGCCAAACAGGCCCGGATTTTTTTCGGGCTCATATTTTAGCAACCCAACCCAACCTAAAATGCGGGCCAATCGGGCTAGCCCATCGGGCCAGGCCAAAATTGTCGGCTCTAACTAACATGAAGAAATACCTAGAGGGAGAAGGAAGCATGACTATAGAAGGAGGGTAGTGACTTCCAAAAGGTGTACGAATGAAGACAATAACAAGGTTAGAAAAGAAAATTTCCCTACAAGGGTTAATTACATGAGGTGGAGGTGGAGGGATGACAGATAGATTCAAGAAGCTTGCAACCATAAGACTCTGCAAGTCTAACACAAAAAGACTAGATGAAATGCCAGTTCATTCTTTGGGGGTATCATCCCTATGAATAATGCTGTACTAACAGACATCAGACACTACAACATAAGAAGATGTAACACCCTGAATTTCACCATATGTTAATATGTGTTAGACTTGACTTATATATGTTTTTATATGCTTGTTATGTTTGTTTTTGATATATGAGTTCATGTTTGGGGTAGTTTAGCCTTAGAAAGGTTCAATCCTTTTAGAGTCCTAGTAACCTATTTCACAGTTTTGGTCATATCTTGAGTTCTAGATGACTGATTGAGGTGATCTTTGACGCGTTGGAAAGAAAAGAGAATTATCTACAAGTCATATTTCATGTGTTTTGGCCAAATTCGACTTAATTTAGGCTTCGCCCCGCAAGAATTGTTCGCCCCGCAAATTGTGCAAAACCAGAAACGTGTTTTAGCTATAATTAAGCCCAATTATGCATAAACCGTCCTTAACCTCCAAAACCATGACTTAACCTAATGTTATACATCTAAGCCACTCTAATCAGCATTCATTCCATCCTCTTTTAATTCCTAACACTTTTCTCTATAAAACTCTTCCTAGAGGATCAACCTGTGCACCGTTCTCCATCGTTTTTTGATTAGGGAACCTCGTTGCTAGCACGTGATCAATTGTGATTGCTTTTTAGACTTTCAAACCAGGTAGAATTCATGCACCTATCCCTCTTGATCTTTTCCTTTTGATTTCTTGATCTTAGAGTTGAATCAAGATGTTTCTTGTCGTTCTTGAGGTAGCAGACAAGCGTCAGTGAGACGATATCCTAGCGGAATTTCTTCTCTTCCTTTTGAATTTCAATCTTTATACCAGGTATGGGAAGAATGGCTAGTATGAACATGTAGGCTTGGGGTAGCGTAAGATGAGGGTTAACCAATGACCCTATTGTGTGCTATATGCTTGTTTGATGTATGTTGCCAATTGCGTTTGTTAATAACATGATTAAAGTCATTGATATTTGAATGATGTTGCAGTCTTGATGATTGGCATGTGTTGGTATGAATGCTATTTGTTGATGTGGTTGTTGTTGTTATGAATCCAATAATTAAAGATTATCCCCAATGATCATAAGACATGAATCATAGTAAAGAGAGGCGAGGTTAATGTTCAGTGGTATAGCAAGACCCTAGGATTGATCCATGAGTGCTTTAGGGATGTTAACAATGAAATAAAGATTAAAGAACTAATTCCCAAAATTTCTCATAAGACATAAAGATTAGCAAAGAGAGGTGAGATTTATATTCAACGGTGTAGAATGAAGCCAATAGGATTGATCTATGATTGCCCTAGGGAGTTTGGCAAGGGTTCCAAACTTTCTGCCCAGGTTCGTATGGTCATGCTCCAGTATGCACGACCATGCACATAGGCAACACGTTTGTGCTCAATGCAAGCAAGCCTGTGCTTGGGGTTAGCACGACTGTGCTCCCCAATCAGAATGTAACGTTAAGTGGTGTTTGAGTGGTTTCACCCAGATTTCCCCTTATGGTGAAATAAGCCAATAATTAAAGTAACAATAAGAGAGATAAACCAATCCAATGAAAAATGTTATAAACTTTAACAAAGATATTAATGATATTTAAGACAGTAATGATGGATTACCACACGTTGACAGACTTTGATGCTTATTGGTCAAAGTTGTCTTGATGCTTATTGGTCAAGGTGTTGATGCTGGTAAACTTTGATGCTTATTGGTCAAAGTTTACTTTGGTGCTTATTGGCCAAACTTGTTAAATAAAGATTGAAGATAATGTTAAACTTTGGTGCTTATTACCCAAAGACGTTAAGCCATAATAAATGGTGTTGATGGAGGTGGTGAATAACGGTTGATTGTTTGTTGGTATGCATGCATTCATGCACGAAGTTATTAGGGGAGGTACGATGACAGGGGAGGTCACCCGAGAGTAAGGTGATCTGGCCATCCACGGTGATTCATCCAAGAGTTAGGTGAATCGTGCGCCCCCGTGGTGGTGCATCCGGGAGTAAGGTGCATCGGCTATCCTAGGGGTTCACCCATGGTTTGGTGAACTGCTGGCGTTGGTGCTTATTGGCCATTGTGGATATATAACTCCAAAGTCGTATTCCCGATATAGATGGATCCACATGCATTCGGAGTAGTGAAGTCACATTGCACAGCATAAGTTGTTTGTTATGATATGATGTAATTATTATGCTGGATGTTGTTGCTATGTGACTTGTTGTATGAACATCTTGCTAACTATCATACTGCTATTATGTTCATATGATTATTTTCTTACTCCCCATCTTTTATTGTTTTTTGTATGTATTTTGGTTTATGTAGAGGACGGTGAGGAGCTTGTTGAGGAGTGACTCCGAAGAGATCGCTTTCTCTTAGTTTAGGACTTTTCTTTTATGTCAGTTGTCTTTCCGATGTAATTCTCGGATTTGGTTACCAGCTCTGATATGTGACATCGGAGTTTGGGCTATAAGTTGTGTTTTATTTTAATTATGTTTTATATTTATGTTTCTTTTTCCGTCTTTGTTATGTTTTGATACATGTGGTGCCCGCTACCTTATGTTTATATTTTATTTTATAATAAATGAATGTTTTATTTATATATTTAATTGTTAGGGATAGAGGGTGTCACAAAAGATATTGGAGATTCGTGGGAAGAAACAAGTGAAGGGGGTGGAGACACGTGTGTTAGGGGATTAACAGAAAGGGTAGGAGAGAAGGAGACAGGTGGGGTAATGATACCTTGCTGAACATGAGATGAAGGTGAGGGTGGTGACGAAGAGGGAAGAACCATATGGTTTTCAGACATCCTCAACTTCTTCCTTTGTTGTGGCGGATTATAGGGATCCACCAAAGGGTATACAACTATCTGTGTTCCAACAGACAGGTCTTCAGCAGTTGCAGCAACAACTTCTTCCACTGCAACAGTTGCCATTGCAGCAGGTGCAAGGTAGCCTGTCCTTCTCGTCTTGGAAATTAAACCCAGAAATATAGTCTTCTTCTCCTTGGGCTCTTCCAAGGGCCTTGTCATCTGCTCCCCTGAGCAGGTACTTCCTCTCTACTTGGGGCAGACTCAACTTGTCTGTCCTTAGTAGAGGCCTTTACCATCCTTCTTTTCTTGTCTATTTTAACAGACTCAGCTTCAGTTGCCTCAGCATCTTTTGATTTTCTTTTAGGAGACAACTTTCTCCTTCTGAACCTTAGGGGCTCAACACTTTCACCAGTTTCTGCAGAAGTGGAGGGCTTCTCAAGTTCAGGCCTTCTGTCCTGTCTGACCACTTTCCCAGCAGGCTTCAATATGCCTTATGAGATGGGAACCTTAGACTCATCAGCAGACTCAGCTGTCTGCATGCTTTCCTCAGCATCTACTGTCTTCTTCTTTCTTCTTCTTCTTCTTCTTCTTCTTCTTCTTCTTCTTCTTCTTCTTCTTCTTCTTCTTCTTCTTCTTCTTCTTCTTCTTCTTCTTCTTCTTCTTCTTCTTCTTCAGCAGCTTCAGCCTTCTTGTCTTTCTCATCCTTGAGGGGTTCTTCCAGAGGAACCCCTGGGATTCATCATAGACTGGTTCTTCTTGTCTATGGGAAATGCCATATCCACAAAGTGACCATCTCCATGAACAAAGAGTTTGTTCCTAAAGAGTCTTGTCAGCAGCATCCCATAGGGAAACATTTGCATGGGGGTCCTCTTGATCATGGACTTTAGATGGAGAAACACAAGATCATTTAGGTCTACATTTATCTTGTGAATCAGATGATAAAGGGCAAACCTGTCCATGTTGGACACGTTGTCTCTAGAACCTTTCTTTGGCATGACACACTCTTGCAGCAACTTTAGCAGAAATCTGCATTTGGGTACCATATTGATAGGTTTCATATTTGGAGGGTTTGGAGTCCCATAAAGGACAATGTTGATGTTGGTAGATCCAACTTCATCCTCCCACTCAGATCTGTATCCAGCTCTCAGCCTGGGAAAGTTGGTGACCTTCTCCAGAGAGTTCATGTTGAAGATGAATGTAGTGTTAAGAATGAGACACCCTTCTACCTCGCATGTTATAAGATATTTAATATAAAATCAATTAAATAAAAACATGCATTCACTGGATAAATTAAAATAATTGTCCATGGGTAAAAAAGTCCCACATGAACCAGTTCACAAACGCGGAAATAAACCAACTTTAAACAAATAAAACATAATAAATAAACTACCCAACCCCGATGTCACAACTGAAACAACTAACTAAACACAAGAACAACCCTACTATAAGTGGCGGCTCCTCAGAGTCACTCCTCTCCAGGCTGCTCGTCATCCTCTGCAAAATGCCGATCAGGCCAAACACAAACAAATAACGGAGAGTAAGAATCATGTAAACAATAACGGCGTGGAGATAGGAAGCAAGGTAAACAAACAGCATGGCAACAACTAGCATACAACATCATAACAATATCATGACACCCATCCTCATCATCAAAAATATCAAGTACGCCATACAGTGCAATGCAACACTACTCCACTACTCCAACTATGCATGTGGATCCAACTAACTCAGGATGAACGACTTTGGAGTTACATATCCGTATTGGCCATAGAAGCATCAACACCGGCAGTTCACCAAACCTTGGGTGAACCCCATGGATAGCCAACGCATCAAACCGTGGATGCCTCATCACGAGGGGCCTCGGTCACCAAACCATCGGGTGACCTACCGTGGATGGCCAGATCACCGTACTCTCGGGTGATCTCCCCTATGTCGAACCTCCCCCATTAACCAACTCCAATGCTATATGCAAATGGCACAACAACAAACAATCTCAACCACCTCCTTGCTCGGGCCATGAAGCTCCCAAGCCTTCAACATCAACATCAACGTGACCTTAGACCTAAACCATGGGGTCAAGGCTCCCTTGGCCAATAAACACCAAGGTTCAACTCAACATGCTTGGGTCAATAAGCACCCAAGACTTCAATATCAACAACGCCTTAGACCAAAACCGTGGGGTCAAGGCCCCTTGGACAATAAGCACCAAGGTACAACTTATCAACGTGCGATAACCCAACGGATACCGACTTAACCATCTTAACATCTCACCATCTCATCTTCTTAATCATCTTTAACCGAGTTGTCTAATCTTTATCTTTGATTAGCTATATCAACTTATCATCATTGGGGAAATGGGGTTTGAAACCCCTTAAGTCCTTTAATTCTGTTTCTGTCCAGGAGGGGTGAGCACGATCGTGCTTAAACCCCAGCACGGGCGTGCTCAACTCATTACGGGTGTGCTGCCGCTTAAGTGGAGCACGGTCGTGCTCAGCTGCTGTACGGCCGTGCTTGTGCGGTCATTTTCTAGAATTCAAACTGGGTGCACAGGCGTGCTCCCAGTTCAGCACGGTTGTGCCCAATGCACGACAGTACTGTTCTGGGCAGAGACTAACATCTAATTCTTAACCCATTTTTAGGATCTTTTATCCATTAAACTTATCAAGTTTTCAACCTATTTTTATCAGTTAACATCTTAACTTTGAAACTCAAAACAGCAACGTCATCACCTCAACCAATCGTCCAACATCATCATGCCAAAAATCATCAATCATAGCATCATGTTCATATTAACCACAACAACATAACATAAAGGACATATTATGAACATAGGCATGTAAAACAACATATTAACAGTCAAGACATATTATCATATCGAATCAAACCAACATATTATTCATACATTCACATAGGACAAACCGGGGTCATGGGAACCCCTTTACCTTACACTACCCCCACTACCTAATGAGTACAATACCCTTCTCTCCATACCTGTATTGAAGGCCGCTCCAACGTAAGCTCCTAAAGCAACTGGTCACGGTTCCCAAAGTGGCTCAACCCAATACAAACCTTAGCCAAACCAAAACACAGACCCATTAGTTTTCTATTCAACAACCATGAAAGGAAAACACAAGGGAAGGGAACGTTACCTCTAGATTGCCACAGGCCCAACTAGCTTCCCAAATGGCTTCCAAAACTCCACTATAGCAATGGGAGGAGAGGAAAAAGTGAAAGAGATGCACTTGGCCACAACAGTGGCTACTGTATCCAACAAAAATAGGGTTTCACGTTAACCCTCGGGTTTTGTGCTAAACATATATAGCTCGGACTTGAGCACGGTCGTGCTCACCCTTGAGCACGGTCGTGCTCAACTTAGCATCACCGAGACGCGGTCAGCACATTGAGCACGGGCGTGCTCACTGTTGAGCATGGGCGTGCTCAACTTAAAATAAAAAACACGCTTCTGACTTTAAGCACGGGCGTGCTGGATAATGAGCACAGGCGTGCTCATGTACCAGAAAGGGACTTTTAAGCCAAAATCCCACTAAACCCTCAACCAACAATTCTAACTTAACAAAACCAGCTTAAGCAACCAAACAAGCTTTACAAAAGCACTTACGAAAAAGCAGGGTGTTACAAAGAACACACCCTCGAATATCCTTGGTTCCATCAAGAGGGTTGCTTAGAATGGTGGCACTGGTCCAGAAGTCTCTGACCAATTTTGGGTGAACATGTTCCTTCATGTCAAAGAAGGGAGTTTACTTGGAATAAGCCAACTCTTCAGTAACATCCATTCCCCATTTCTTTATTAACCTCAAATCAATTACCTTGGCAGCCAAAATTTTCTCCACATTAGTAACCTTCATCCCATAGTTGGCAGCAATTTCTTCAGACGTGAGATTCTTTTTGGGTGCCATAGAGAAAGGCGAGTTTAGGGTTTGGAAGGTTTTGGGGGTTTTTCAGAGAGAGGAGACGAAAGGGTTTTGAAAATATTTGAAAGCGTAAAGAGACTAGCTTTCTGACTCTTTGACCTTTTATAGCCATTAAGGCAGGAGACAGAAAAAGACATTTTTAATGATTAAAAACGGCACGAAATACGTGGGAAACCACTAGAGGCGGTAAAATGAGCCGGCCCGACAGAGCTAGCCCAAATAAGCTCGATGAATTTTAGGGTTTGGGTAGTCAAATTGAGCCTATTTTAATTCCGGATCTTTTTGGCCGAACCCTATGAAGCCCGAACCCGCATCTAGCTCGGGTAGCCCAGATAGATTTATATATTTTAATTTCTATTCATTTTATTTAACTAAAAACATAAAAATATGAAGAAGAAAAAAATTTAAAAAGGGTCAATATTGTTGGAGATGATGATGATGATGATGATGATGATGATGAGCAGGAGACCATCAATTTTGAATATGTATAGCTTTCTCTACGAGGCTTAAATGTCAATGAAATGTTGATGCTAAAACATAAGATTTTAAATATATCATTGTTATCGTTGGACTTTCATTGTGATTTGTTAAGTTTGTTTTTGTTGGACTTTTTCATTATTTCTATTGTTAGACTTTTTCATTGTTATTGTTGGACATTTTTATTGTTTCCATTGTTGGACTTTCTCATTTTTTTAATGTTCTTGTGCGACTACAACTATTGGTTTAAGAGACAAACAAATTGGTGTAAATTTGTTTGGCTGAATTAACATTTTTTTGGAAGAATAGTTAGCATGTCTGCATTTACAAAGATACTTTTTTTTAAATAAATAAATAAATACTTGCCAATGTTGTGATGTGTACCAACGCGGTAGCCCCAGAAACAAGGATTTAAGTGCTAATGTCAATATTGCCTAAAAAAATTGCTAATGTCAATATACATAACATAGCTGGAGAATATAGTGATAACTTTTTTTTTAAAAAAAAAACATCATAGCATCTCTGTAATTAGCATCTTTGTTTAAGACATTTAAGCATTTTTTTAATAAAAAATACTAGTGATAATTCTTTTTGGGAAAAAAAAACTCAATAAAAATGAAAATGACTGAAAATACAAATAAAAAATGCCGAGTCAACCCGAAAAAGCCCGCAACCCTTATAGGGCTGGGCTTGGGCACCTATTTTGCAGCCCATATTGATTCTGGGCCTTTTTGGCTCGGACCGACAAATGCTGAACCCGCATCAGGCTAGCCCGCGACGGGTCGAGTAGCCCTTTTTGCCACCTCTAAAAACCACAACCCCCACTAAGACATTATGAAAACATTGTTTCAAGAAAGAAAACTGCCTAGTACATGATTAGGTTCAGATTATTAAATGGTATTAAATAAATAATAACCATTTCATCAAAACTGTTGAGTTCACATACAACTCAGCAGAATCAGACAGGTAACACAGACAGGTCAAATAAAAAAGTATAAGACAAGTTAAGCATGCAATACCAGAGATGTCATTCATTAATGCAATGCATATTCAGATTGTCTCTAATATATTTAAACCTATCTTCAGCTAAGGGTTTTGTGAAAATATCAGCCCATTGATTTTCAGTTTTAACAAACTTAAAATCAAAGATTCCTTTTTGAACATAGTCCCTTATAAAGTGATGTTTAATTTCAATATGCTTAGCCTTAGAATGCTGAATGGGATTTTTAGATAAGTAAATTGCACTTGAATTATCACACCATATAAATATATTATGCTCATATGTAGAGTAATCCTGAAGTTGATGTTTTACCCATAAGAGCTGTGAGCAGCAACTAGCAGCAGAGATGTATTCTACTTCAGCAGTTAATAGAGCAATTGTTGTCTGCCTTTTACTTGTCCAAGAGACTAAACTTGCTCCAATGAAGTGGCATCCTCCACTGGTGCTCTTTCATTCTATTCTCCTCCAGCAAAATCAGCATCACAATATCCCACTAATCTGTATTCTTTTGTTCTCAAATATAGCAAACCAAGATTAGTTGTCCCAAAAAAATATCTAAATATTCGTTTAACAACCTTAAGATGGGATTCTTTAGGATCAGATTGGAATGTTGCACACATGCAAACACTAAATTGAATATCAGGTCTGCTTGAAGTTAAGTATAGAAGAGAGCCAATCATACCTTTGTAGATAGTTTGATCTACCTTTTTACCTTCTCCATCTTTGCTTAATTTTGTATTTGGTTGCATGAGAGTTTTCATAGGTTTGGCATTTTCTATTTTGTACTTCTTAAGTATCTCCTTGGTGTATTTTTGTTGCTGGATGTAGATTCCATCACTTGTTTGCTTGATTTGCAGTCCAACAAAGAACTTTAATTCTCCCATCATGCTCATCTCAAATTTTGCTTTCATCAGCTTGGAAAATTCCTTGCACAGCTTTTCATTAGTTGCTCCAAAGATAATATCATCAACATATATTTGGACTATTATGAAATTATCTTTTGAACATTTCTTAAAGAGAGTTGTATCTACTTGTCCTCTGGTGAAACCATTATGCATGATAAAAGAACTAAGTCTATCATTCCATGCTATAGGTGCTTGCTTTAAACCATATAAAGCCTTTTTAAGTTTGAAAACGATATCTGGCTTATCAGGATCTTCAAAACCAAGGGGTTGTTTAACATTTACTTCTTCTTCAATTATACCATTTAGAAAAGCACTTTTCACATCTATTTCAAAAAGAGTGATTTGGTGTTGTGCAACATATGACGTTAAAATGCGTATGAATTCTATTCTAGCTACAAGTGCAAAGGTTTCGGTGTAATCAAGTGACCAAACATCATTCCTTGTGAACTGGTTAAGTTCCTCTTGCATAGCAAGAATCCAGCTTTCATCATCAAGAGCTTCTTCAATTTGCTTTGGCTCAATTTCTGATAGAAAGGCCATATTGCTTGATTCTCTTAACGTTGATCTCGTTCTTACTTCTTCTTAGGGATTTCCAATGATGAGTTCTTTAGGATGATGAGCCTTGAACTTCCAGTCTCTTCTGAGATCATCATGTTGATCTTGACTTGTCTGTTGACTGGTCTGATAACTAGTCTGCTCCACTTATCTGTCAGACTCTTCAACAGGTTCTGCCTTAGATATATCAGGTTGTTGACTATCTTGTCTATTTATATCAAGACCTGCAAGATCATCCTCTAGATCTGATAGTTCCCTATCAGTCTTTAAACCATCATTAAACTTAACATGAATAGATTCCTCAATTACAAAGGTTCTAGAGTTATAAACTCTAAATGCCTTAGACATTTCAGAATATCCAATGAAGATACCCTTATCCACTTTGGAATCAAACTTTCCAACTTGATCCTTAGTGTTCAGAATGAAACATTCACATCCAAATGCATGGAAGTAAGACATGTTGGGTCTTTTACCTTTCCACAATTCATAAGGAGTCTTATTTAGAAAAGGCCTTATAAGTATTCTATTTTGTGCATAACATGCAGTGTTTACTACTTCAGCCCAGAAGTACTTAGGGAGATTATTCTCATTGAGCATTGATCTAGCCATCTCTTGCAGAGTTCTGTTCTTCCTCTCAACCACTCCATTTTGTTGTGGAGTTCTTGGGGCAGAGAAATTGTCAGAGATTCCATTCTCCTCACAGAACAGTTTGAATTGTTCATTTTCAAATTCTCCCTCATGATCACTTCTAAGAGTAGAAATATAGAAACCTTGCTTATTTTGTACTTTCTTACAGAATACAGAGAAAGCCTTAAAAGACTCATCCTTGTCAGTTAAGAAGAGTACCTATAAAATTCTAGAATAATCATCAACACTAACTGGCTCAAACAGATCCATGTGTAACAACTGAAGAGGTCTAGAGGTTGATACTTGGTTTTAAGATTTAAAACTTGATTTTACTTGTTTACATCTCTGACATGCATCACACAAAACATCTTTCTTAAAACTAATATCAGGAAATCCTCTGATAAGGTTATCCTTTTTCAATTTTGAAATTAGTTTCATACTAGCATGTCCTAATTTCCTATGCCATAACCATCTTTCATCCTCTTTTGACATCAGACAGGTTACACTTTGATCTAAGAGATCAGTCAGTTCAATCTTGTAAAGATCTTGCTGCCTACTAGTTGAAGAGAGGGTCCTGCCACTTTTGTCTTTGACTATACAAGCATCCTTTGTAAAGTAGACATCAAATCCACTATCACATAATTGACTTATGCTAAGCGAATTGTATCTTAATCCTTTGACTAAGAAAACATTTGAGATTAAGGGAAGAAAAGGTTTACCAATTGTACCAATTCCAATCACCTTCCCTTTCTGGTTGCCTCCAAGGGCAACATGTCCACCTCTATTAAGTTGGAAGTCTAGGAACATAGACCTTTCTCCTGTCATGTGTCGCGAGCAGCCACTGTCCAGGTACCAACAAAGGTGTTTTCTTTGTCCTATTAAGGACATCTGCAACAGGAATTATTTGATCTTTAGGTACCCATATCTTTCTGGGTCCTTTTCTGTTAGTACCAGGAGTTTGTGAAGACTTTCTTCTCTTCATAAGAATACACTTAGACATAACATGTCCAGCTTTTCCACATAAGTTGCAGACATTTTTGGATTTAATAGAAATAGATTCAATAGACACTTTAGAGGTTTTTGTTGATACTTTATGATGTGTCTGATGGACATATCCAATACCTTCTTTGTCAAGGGAGTGTCTCTGATAGCCAAGCAGCTTAGTCAGATTGTCTCTACCATTAACAAATTTGGCAAGATCGGAAGTGAGCTCTTCCACTTTCTGTTGAAGTTTAACAACTTCTTCAGACTGTGATGTTTCACTAATGATCTTAGCTTCATTAGACTTTGCAGTCTCTATCTCACTGTTTTCTGTGGCCAGCTTCTCACACTCTTGAGATTTTTGTTTATGCTCACTAAGGAGCTTTACATACTCTCTCTTGAGGGATTTGAAGGCCTTAGATAAGCAGTTGGATTCCTCCAATAACTCCTCATAGGCATCATGCAACTCCTCAAAGTCAGGATGTACCTCATCTTCAAAATTTGAGTTAGTATTAGCCATCAAGCAGATATTGGCTTCCTCTGCTTCTTCATCTTCAGAAGATGTTGAGTCCAGACCCTCCCAGGCAGCCATCATACATTTCTTCTTCTTATTTTTGAAGAACTTCTTTGGAGGGGCCTTCTTGAGTTAAGGACACTCAATCTTAAGGTGATTGAGCTTCTTACACTCATAACAGACAATCGGGCTCTTGTCTATTGAAGTAGACTCTTTGAAATTCTTCTCCTTATGGAACTTTCTGAAAGGCTTCTCCTTTCTGAACTTCTTCCTTTTTAAGAGCAGCCTAATATTTCTTGTCAGGAGAGACAACTCCTCATCACTTTCAGAATCCTTGTTTTCAGACAGGTCTGTATCACTGGTACACCCGTTTGCTTTTAGAGCTTTTGATGTAACACCCCCCTTGGGCATTACTATGTAAACACGTGCAGAAATAAATTAAAAAGAATTTTGCTGGTTACTTTCGGAAATTGATTTATTTGAATTCAGAAAATCTGGGTGTAAAACAATTTCTTCCGAATACTTAGAACTTAACGTGCACAACACAATAGTGAAAACCATATTATTCACAACAGAATTGCAAATCATATAAAGATTTTTAAAACACCTACACAACTTTCTCAAAACATGTCACCCAAAGAAAATCCTAAGCTGGTCGCTCTACAAGACACTCACTGATAAGACCTCGTGATCCCCCCTATGATCACATCTCTTCCCGCAATTCGGACATAAGTCTCCAAGTGACTTAAGGAATTCTTCTGCAATATCTGCATTCATGTACCAATGTACAATAGCAAAGACAGAAGAACATGTATATGCAAGGGTGAGTTCCAATATATGGATTTTAAAACGATAACCATATGCACGACTCTCAAATACCATTTAACATGAATATTCAAAGATAAACAATATATTTATCAAAGGGTTTAATACCCGACAGTCGTAGCCGTTTTAAAAACCATGGCACTTCAATATTCATCAACTAACTTGATACCTAATCTTCGGAGCTCCAACCAACAAATAAATGAGCTGATTAGGCTCTCAGCCGAATAAGGCAGAATAT
The DNA here is from genome assembly GCA_035048595.1 of Echinosophora koreensis. NCBI lineage: Eukaryota > Viridiplantae > Streptophyta > Magnoliopsida > Fabales > Fabaceae > Echinosophora > Echinosophora koreensis. The sequence goes on along the minus strand of JAPCYP010000013.1, from coordinate 4,842,833 downwards.
AAACGTTGTCAGATAAGGCAAGTTTCAAATGATTTGGCCTGTCAAGGTTCCGAGTTCCAACTATTTAAGTAAATAACTCGGTAGGATACGAGCTCCAACCATCATCGTAAGTAGTTCACAAGAACATCCAACGATAGTCGTAATTAACTCGGCCTATAAAATATTACTAATATCCGAGCTCCTGAAATAGTCGTAATTAGCCCTGCCTTTCCTAGACCGCCGTTCATTTCACCCAAAAGTGAAATGTATCCCATAACATGAATACCTACCAAGGTACCATGCACAAAACCATTAGGCACGTCTGCCCAAAAAAATTGCAAAATGCATGTAACCTCATTCCAAAATAACTGACTCCAAGTCAAAAAGGTGCAAATCACGAAATCTAGACCGATGCACCAGTCTTAGATACGTAGATTTTAGCGCACAAAAACAATACCCGTTTTATAGGACATCTAGTCCGTAACTTCACCTTTCGGACCCCGGGCCCATATCATAGGACACTAGACCTGATGTCTCGGTAGCTAGGTCCGTTTTCAACTTTAAAACTATTCTTGTTCTATGAAACATAAAACAAAACTAAAGTTTCCTCAACTCATCCAAGTTGACGGAGATAACACCATTGTTTACCGAAAATCCTTTTGCGTTGGAAATTCGTTTTGTAAAATCGTTAAAATCCCTTAAGAATACTTTTGTAAATATTGATGGAATTGTCCGTCGTTGGACGTTTTAAAAACATTTTTAAGTCAAAACATGACTTTTCTAGTAAAATAATTTTTTCAACACTGTAATAAAATTATTTTTGAACCTTTTTTTTTCTTAAAATACCATTTTCTAATATTTAGAAATTCCTTATGTGAAAATTAGCAGTGCTAAAATATTTTCATGGTTACGTCCTCACAATGACTCATAAAACAAACACTCTTACGCCGTTAAATCATTAAAATAATATTATTTTCAACTTTTTCTCATTTTCAACCAACCAAAATACTTAAGTAATATTATATTACTATTTCTCATCAATTAAAACTCATTATTCCGTAAAACGTTTTTAACCTTGTTATTAATTTAGCACTGACCACTGTCAGGCTTTTCAATCCACAAACAACATCACAATCATCTCATGCCAATAATATAGCAACATAGCAATTAACGACAAGTAACAACATATAATAACAATTAAATACAGATAAATAAATATTTAAAAGCAAATAATTGCAAAACAGATAATTTCAAACTATAGAAAATAATTAACACCCCAACCAAATTATACAGACAACAACCAAATAACATATAGCTATCGGAAAAATCCCTCAGGTACTCCCCTTACCTCTTGAAGAATTTTCCTTTTCGAATCGAAATTTAGTCGAGCGTCCGATCTCCGCAAAACACGTACACAATTCACACAACAATTTATCTTTCAACAAAACACAACAAATAATTATCAATCAAACACTAAATACACCTATGCTCCTATATGATAGGTTCGGCCATGAGGTGTTTAATTGGCTAAAAATTTGTAAAAATCCTAAGCTCTTGAATTAGTGATCCTTGATCACTTAAAACCCTAAACCAATAATTAACTTAAAAAGGTTGAAATAAAATACTCCAACCCTTCAAAACCCTAGTTTCGGCCATGGCTAGATAAATTAGCTAGAGATCTCAAAATTTCACATACTCTTAGATCTATGACCTTAGAGTAGTGTAGAGTTAAGACAAATTATCATAAGTTGAAAAATGAAACAAAATCTTTCAACTTCTCAAGAAAATAATTTCGGCCATGAGAAATAAAATGGCTTGGAGGTTCCTTTTTGATTCAATAATCATGGATTCAATACATATATAAGTTATAAGATGGAATCAAGCAAGACTGGTTTTTTAAAAAATGAACAAAGTCCTCCCCCACAATAAACTAGGGTTCGGCCTCATCAAGTTAAATGGGCAAGAAATTTTTGCTGAATTCATCCTCTTGGATCTTAAATATAAAGAGGACACTAAGATCATAGAAATTGGTTTCACTTTAAAAGGATTTTTCTATGATTTTCTATGAATTTTCAAAGTTTTAGATCTAGGAATTGAAAAATATGATCAAGACTTCAAATCACAAAAATGAATGAAGAACATGATGATGATTGAGTGAGAGGAGTATGGTATACCTCTTGGAATTGAAAAATAAGCTAAGAATCAAGTAGTTACTTCACACTTTTTGGCTATGGAAACTTAGAGCTTTTTGAGAGAAAATGAGAGGAAGAAGATGAAGTGATGCACAAATGAGTATGATGGCCTAAGGGAATGGGTTTGGGCTGTGGGAAATGAGGGTAAAAGGGTCCAAATCATAAAAATTTAAGGACAAAAGTGTAATCTCAATGAAGGCAATTTTGTGATTAAGTTAGGACTTAAGGACATTTTGGTAATTTACCCTAAGTTAATCATGAAAATCATGTGGTTGAGGTTGAAGGAGAGGTGGCTGATTTGTGTCCACAAATTTTTGGGCAAACTTGGCATTTCAATGAAAGTTCAAGGGTAAAATGGTCCAATGGCAAAATGGTCTTTACACTAATTTAAAGAAATATCTAGATTTTTGTTTAAATGTCATCATGACATTGGTGACTCATCCATATGACTCACCACCCTAGGTGGCAAGAGGTCTCAGCATCCGGTGTCGGGTTTTGTCTCTGCACGTCCGTTCTCGACTCCGTCGATTACCCGATTTAGGGTTTTTACTCCCGAATTGAGTATAATAACCTATTTATTTTGAAAAATTTCAAAATAACCTATATCGTTGGAAATGAGATATAAAATCTATTCATTTCGTTCTCGGGTCAAAATTAGGTTTTCTGATCAGTAAAATCTTACTGTCAGTAAAAACACAGACCGGGTTCCGTCTTAATTTTCCACCCAAAATTTAACCGTATACTTATAAAAATGAGTATGATATGAATAGTTTCAGATAAAAATATAAACGTTTATTTAAATTTATACCGATCTTAGAAAGCCAAAAAATCGGGGTGTTACATTTGAGGCCTTGGAGGGTTTCTGATCAGCTTTTAGATCAATGGATTTTCACTTCTTAGTTGTCACATCATCACCAAGTTCTTGCTCATGAACAGTGAGGGTACCAAGAAGTTCATCCATACTCAAGGTGGTGAGATCCTTGGCTTGAGAGATGACAGTGACTAGAGGTTTCCACTTCTTCCATTGATGATAGCTTGGAATCTCCCTATCATATGAGCAATAGATTCAGAGAAAAGGTAGATGAAAACTCTCTTCTAGGGTTTGCATGAGTTTTTAGGTTTTCGTTGTTGCACCGTGGCAATCCTCTCCGATTGCCCTTGGTTCTTCCTCTTCCCTGACTCAACCTCCCACCATTCTGATCCTCCTTCGTGTCCTCTTTCTAATGATGCTAAGGAACCTTCTGCCCTGGCTTCCCCTTCTACATTGGTGCAGCAAAGAACGTTTGCACAAGCATTACAAAATTCATGCGATATTCCCACAAGCCAGTTACCTTGTCCTCGCATAATGGGAGATGCTTTAACGATTAAAATATCAGAAGACGAGTACAAGGCTGGTGTGGAAGATTGCAAAAAGTCCTTCATGGTAAAGTTACTCTCTCCAAAGGTGATTCTCCATTAAAGGCTGCTGACTTGCGAACCAAGTTATCCAAGATTTGGAAACTTGCGGGTTCTTCGAACATGGTATCCCTTGGAAGAGGCTTCTTTGAGTTCAGTTTCAGTTCTTTGGATGATATGCGCAGCTTAAGATCCATTGGTTCTTGGAATCTCAATCCAGGTGTTTTAAGTGTCTTTGGATGGACTCCTGACTTTAACCTATATACAATTAAGCAAACAAACTATCAGGGTTGGGTCCGATTTCATGGGCTATCTAGGGAATATTGGTGCCCTAAAACCTTGTTTGAAATTGGTATGCCCTTGGAGTACCAATTGCTTTAGATGAGGCGACTAGAAAAAGAACATTCGGGCACTTTGCAAGAATTTTGATAGACATGGATTATCGGGTGTGCTCAAGGGCAAGATCACAGTGGAAAGGGAAGATCATACTTTCTATGTTCATATTGAGTACGAATGGCTCCCTCCCTATTGCTCCTTTTGTAAAACAATAGGTCACTCCCGTGAGGGTTGTAGACATAGCTCCAAAAAGAAGCCTGCTAAAGATGTTGATATTCAAAGGGATGTTACCCCTCAAAGAAATCTGAAGCAATCAAATTTGCAATATGTCCCTAAATAGGTTGTAGCTCCTGCTGTGATTCAAACTGAGGTTGTAAATCCGATTGATAAAGGAAAGGGTATAATAATTGAAGATTCTCCTATCTGCAAGGATAAGGGTGATGGACCTCTTGCGGTGATTCAAACTGAGGTTGTAAACCCGATTGATAAAGGAAAGGGTATACTAATTGACGATTCTCCCATCTGCAAGGATAAGGGTGATGGAACTCCTACTCTAGTTCTTGTAAATGAGGTGGATGTAGCTAAAAATAAAGGTGAATACTCCAAATTCCTTCCAAAAGATGTCCCTTATATGGTAGAGTTAATCTCAAGTCAGGATAGACTTGTCTATGCTGCTCCTACTGATTTGGTACAAGCTGCTCAGCATCAGGATAATGTGAATTTGCTCTTAAATGATTCAAGCTCTAAGACAGATGTAGTTGGTGTTAACCAAAATTTAAGTCTGCATGTTGATGCTCACTCTACAGGTTCCCACTATGATGATTCTATACATCCGGACTCTCCAAGGAATGTGATTGACTCTATGCAAGCCAATGATCTTTCCTTTGTTGAGGATTCTTTGGATTCAGGCCTTATTGGAGAGTCTCCTGCCCCAAGTGCCTCAAATTTTCCACAACAAGTTCAGAAGGATATGAGAATTATATCTAAGTTTTGGAGTGACAGAGTGAGGATGAAATTGATTCTCCTGCCACCATGGAACAGGCTGCTCCTAAGGCAGATGGTTTCACTAAGGCTCTTTCCAAATCTCAGAAAAAGAGGATGAAAAAGAATCAAAAGCTTCTTTTGAAGCAGAATCAGCAAAAAGCCCTGTGCAGGGCAGGTCCAAAAAATTTTGCTTAATGATTGTCCTTTATTGGAATATTAGAGGTCTAGAAAATGAAAATTCTAGACTTGCTTTAAAGAAGTTTTGTATTCAGCATAAACCTACTTTCCTTTTTATCTCTGAACCTTGGATTGAGATTGACCAAGTTCCTCCTACTTATTGGAGAAGGCTTAGCCTGAAGCCTTTCCTTGTCAATAGTAGAGGCAGTTAAAGACCTAATCTGTGGGGACTGTGTAATATTAATGTGGATCCAACAATCATCTCTGCTTCTGCTCAGCAGATTTCCTTTTCTATTGTCTGGGGAAATCAGATAGTTTATTTGGCTACAGTGTATGCTAGTACTTCTCATGTGACCAGAAGAAATCTTTGGATGGAACTAGCCAGTCTGCAAGATTCTCATCCTGGCCCTTGGTGTTTTCTTGGAGATTTTAATGTTGTACTTGGTTCTCATGATCAAAGAGGTGGGAGACTTCCTTTGCCTATTTCTTGTGATGAGTTCAAGGCTTGGAGTGATTCATGCAACCTTACTCACTTGTTGACTAGGGGAGCTGATTTCACTTGGACCAATAACAGAAGAGCTAGGGACCATACTGAAAAATGATTGGACAGAGTAATCTGTAATGATCAATGCCTTACCTTCTAGAGCACTTCTTCTTGCTGCACATTGACTAGAAGTTTTTCAGATCGTCATCCTCTGCTGCTTCTTTTAAAATCAGTTTCAAACTCTTTTCCATCTTCTTTCAGATTTCAGAACATGTGGAATGATCATCTAGGCATCAATAGTTTAATCACTGAAGTTTGGAACAGGCCTATAGTTGGATGCCCCATGTATGTTCTTGCACAAAAACTTAAAGCTTTGAAGTCTGAGCTTAAAGTGTGGAATAAAACTGTGTTTGGTAATATTCACTCAAATGTGGATAAAGCTTGGGAGGAGGTAGACAGAATTCAGCAAGAGATTGAGAACAATGGATTCACTGATGATCTCCATGGGAAAGAACAGAAAGCCCTTCGTGATTTGGAGAAAGTACTTTCAGCTCAAGAGCAGTTTTGGAAGGCCAAAGCCAGGATTAATTGGCACTCAAATGGAGATAGAATCACTGCTTATTTACATAGAGTGGGCAAAATTACAAATGCTTCCAAAAGAATGTCCATTCTTAAAAGTTAAATGATGTCCTTACTGATGGTATGGATATTGAGCAGCATGTGGTCCAATTCTTTAATTCCCTATATGCTTTTGACAATGTCTGTGTGCCTAATGATCTCATTGAAAAGGTAATTCCTTCCATGGTCTCCTCTCAGGATAATATTATGCTCACCAACATACCTTTTATAGAGGAAGTCAAGTCTGCAATTTTTGCTATGAATGGCAATAGTGCCCCAGGTCCAGATGGATTTGGGGGGAGCTTTTACCAAAATTTTTGGGAGATTGTTGGAACAAATGTATGTAAATCAGCCATCCAATTCTTCACGCAGAACTGGTTAATGCCTAATATTAATTCCAATCTAGTTGTTCTTATCCCTAAAGTGCCTAATGCAGACAGAATTGAAAACTTTAGGCCAATTGCATTGGCTAACTTCCAGTTCAAGATTATTTCAAAAATTCTGGCTGACAGAGTTGCTATTGTTGCTGCAAAGTTGATTTCTCCTCAACAAAGAGGGTTCATCAGGGGCAGGGAAATTCCAGACTGTATTTGCACTGCCTCTGAGTGCATCAACATGTTGGATTCTAGGGCATTTGGTGGTAACCTTGCTTTGAAATTTGATATTAGGAAAGCTTTTGATACCATGGATTGGTCTTTCCTTCTAAAGGTGCTTTAAGCTTTTGGTTTTGCAACTCAGTTTTGTAATTGGGTAAAGACTATTCTCCATTCTGCTAAATTGTCAATTTCAGTCAATGGGAAGCCTATTGGCTTTTTTTCTTGCAAACGAGGTGTGAGACAGGGTGATCCTATTTCCCTCTTCCTCTTTTGTTTAGCAGAGGATGTTCTTAGTGGAGGCATCACATATTTGGTGAATTCTGGTCAATTGAATGGCATCTCTGGCCCTAGAGGTTTTAGATCTCCAGGTCAAATCTTCTATGCAGATGATTTATTGGTTTTTTGTAAAGGAACTAAGAAAGGGCTTGAGTCTTTAATGGCTTTGTTTCATGCTTATGGTCAAGCTTCTGGTCAGCTTCTTAGCTATGACAAATGCACCTTCATTGCAGGTAATCTGTCCTCTGCCAGAATCAGTAGGATTTCTAGTATTCTTGGTTTTTCAGTTGGTCATTTGCCTATGAATTATCTAGGGGTTCCTATTTTTAAAGGAAAGCCTAGAAAGCAGCACTTAAAACCTATTGTTGATAAGATCTTGGTGAAGCTTGCTGCATGGAAAGGTTCCCTCTTGTCTATAATGGGAAGGGTACAACTTGTTAAGTCTATTATTCATGGAATGGCCCTCTATGGTTTCCATGTGTATGCTTGGCCTAAAAGCTTGCTAGATCACTTGGATAGATGCATTAAAAAATTTGTTTGGTCTGGAGATATCTCAATTAGGAAAACTGTCACAGCAGCTTGGAAAACAGTTTGTACTCCCTTTGAGGAAGATGGTCTGGATCTTAGGAGTTTAAAGTCAATAAATGATGCTGCTATGTTGAAGATTTGCTGGAAGTTTATCTCATCTGATTTGCAGTGGGCTAGTTTGGCCAGAGCTAGATTTTACAAAGATAACATGCCTGCTGCTTATCATGTCAGATCCTCTTTATGGACATGTATTAAGCCTTGTATTCAAACTATCTTAGATAATAGTTCCTGGCATGTTGGTAATGGTAAGACCATAAACTTTTGGAAGGACATTTGGTTAGACAAACCAATTGTGGATACCTTCAATGTTCCTAAAGAGATTCAGAAGCATCTTAAAGCTTCTGTTGCTGAATTCATTAAGGATAAGACCTGGAGCATTCCTGTGGAGCTTGTTGATCAATCTCCTTCTATTGCTGCTGCAATTAATAGAGTGCAAATCCCTTTATATGAAGAAGAGGATTACATGGTTTGACATAGCTCTTCCTTAGGGGATTTATCTTTAAAAGATGTATACTTATTTCAGAATCCTCCTAGAAATGGTGTCAGTTGGTGCAAATTAATTTGGTTTCCAGTCATTCCTCCATCTAAATCCTTATTGTTTGGAGGTTGATTATCAATAGACTTCCAACTGAAGAGAATTTAAAGAAGAGGGGTTGTTATAATGATTCTATTTGCAACTTGTGTGGCTATGCTGAAGAATCTTCTATGCACCTTTTCTTTTCCTGCAAGTTTGCTCAGCAGCTACGGAATTGGTTTGCATCTATCATCAATAAGCAACTCAATCTGTCCTCTGCGGTTTCCATCTTTGAAGTATGTTTACTTCAGAGCTGGAGTAGTCAATTGAAGGACATCATAGTTGCTGCTATAGTGAACATCATCCATACAATTTGGTTCAGCTGGAATTCTGCCAGGGTTCAATAACAGATTGCTATCTGTTCATCATGTTGTTAATTTGGTTCAAGCTGTTATTGGTCTTTCAGCTAGCAGCTCCAAAAGGCTTCATGTCATCATCCATGAGTGAGTTTTGCATTCTGCATTCTCTTGGTATAAAAGGGCATGCTCCTAAAGCTCCTATGATTAAACAAGTGACTTGGTCTCCTCCAAATTGTGGCTGGGTTAAATGTAATACTAATGGTGGTTCTGCCAGGGGGTCTCCGGGTCCAGCTGGTAGGGGTGGCATTTTCAGAGGCAGCCAAGCTGAAATTCTTGGTTGTTATGCTGTTCCTTTTAGTAATACCTTCTCAATTCATGCTGAAATCCTAGCTGCTGCTCATGCCATTGAAATTGCTTATAGTAAAGGTTGAAGGAATCTTTGGTTAGAGTGTGATTCTCAATTGTTGGTCTTGGCTTTCTCTTCCTTTGAGTTGGTTCCTTGGAGTATTAGAACAAGATGGAGGAATTGTATCTTTCTTACTAAAAGTATGAATTTTACAATTAGTCATATTTATATATAGGGGAATTCTTGTGCCGATAAATTGGCTAATTTTGGGGTTAACTCCAATGGTTTTCACTTGGTGGGAATTAGGCCCTAGTTTTATTAGGGAGGATTTTTTTTTCGTAATAGATATGGTCTTCCATTCTTTAGATTTTGCTAAGTCTTTCCATGGGTATTGGCTCTAGTCCCCCCCATGTTTTCTAGTATTTTTTTTTTGTTATTTGTAATAAATCATGGTATGCTGCATATGATTGATATTGCTTGAGGTGCCAACCTAGTTGGGATATCTTGCAGTATACTGATGCTTTTGCATACCATCTTGGCTTAAAAAAAAAATGAGCAACAGATTCTCCTTCTTCCATGATGAACAGTTCATACTTTCTGACAAGTATGTCAATCTTTGACTCTTTAACTTTGACAGTTCCTTCATGTGTGACAGACAAAGTGTCCCACATTTCTTTGTTAGAGTCACAAGCACAAACTTTCTCAAATTCCTCAGAACTGAGAGCACAGATGATGTAGTATTTAGCTTTATGATTCAGCCCCCCGTTTTGTGTTTTTTGCATGTGTCCAGTGAGCCTTTGGTTTCTCAGTGTTGTCATCATTCTTGGGAAGGAATGGACCTTCAGTGATGACATCCCAGAGATCATGTTTGTTGATAGGATGAACCACTGGAATATATCTTTCCAATAGTTGTAGTTTTCTCCACTGAAGAATGGATGCCTGGTCAGGGAAGCTCATCTAGCCTGGTGACTCCCACTTGAACTAGCTCCAGCAATCATGTCTAATCTTCAGGACCTTTTTCTATACACTGTTAGATGCTCAACCCAAAGGCTGAGCTCTAATACCAACTGAAATAGACAACTATAAACACGAGACGGGGGGTTGAATTGTGTTTATCAGACTTTAAGAGAAAGTTATAAACTTTTCACAAACAGAAGCTAGGGACAGACAAATGTTTTCACAAAACACAAACAAGTGACTTGTCTAGTTAGTTTTCAACAGAAAAAACACATAAATGCGTATTAAAACTTGTTTGATATTCACACTTAAGCCCTTTAGTTAATAAAAAAAAAAATACAATCGAAGCAACTAAAGAGCTAAGGATAGAGCGATAGACACAACTATTTATCCTGATACTAGGGCTACGTCCAGTCCTTGGCAGTACCAAGTTTCTTTCACTATAACTAATCAGGTTACAGACTCCAAGTATTCTTTGCACACCTAGCCTCTCCAGGCTCCAAGTATTGTTTGCTCACCTAGTGTGACACCCTCTACCCCACATGTATTTACAACACATAAAGGAAATAAATTAAAGAGAAACATATACATATTATTTATATAAGATACAAATCATGGGTAAAATGTTCACATTAAAAAAGGTAAAACAAGGTATAACAACGACGAATACTGGAAAATAAAACCCAACCCCGATGTCACATTACACAATCCGAAAATACCTCGAATAAAAAATACAAAACAAAATGGAAATCCTAAACTACGAGTAAGCGGCTCCTCGGAGTCACTCCTCAACCGGCTGCTCATTGTCCTCTGTATAAAGAGATACATGCAAAGAAAACAATAAAAAACGGGGAGTAAGAAATCATGTATAAAACATAACGACAAAAGGAGCAGTTAGCAAGATGAGCATATATCACAAATATAGCATGTTATAACATAACAACATTTATATAACATCGTATCATTTACATCATCTCAAACAATGTATGCTATGTGGTGCAGTACTACTCCACTACTCCGTTATGCATGTGGATCCAAACCACCTCAGGAAGACAACGTCAGAGTTACATATCCACATTGGGCAATAAGCACCAATGCTGACAGTTCACCAAACCATGGGTGAACCCCATGGATAGCCGATGCACTTTACTATCGGATGCACCACCACGGGGGCGCACGATTCACCTAACTCTCGGATAGATTACCGCGGAAGGCCAGATCGCCTTATTCTTGGACGACCTCCCCTATGTTGAACTTTTCCCACTAACATCTCCAATGCGTGAATGCATGAGCAACAACAACAAGCAAACAAACAATCGCTACCTCCGCTTTGGCCAATAAGCACCAAAATTTTATCACCATCAACACCTTGATCAATAAACATCAAGGCCCATTTGGCCAATAAGCACCAAGGTTCAACATCGTCAACACCTTGACTAATAAGCATCAATGTTACTTTGGCCAATAAGCACCAAAGCATAACAACGTGTGGTAACCCATCGTTACCGACTTAACTATCTACTATCTTAACGTTTGTATTTAATTATCTTTGTTAAGTCTTCATTAAATTATCTAACTTGGCTTTATTTTGTTTGGTGTCTTATTTCATTATATGTAACTATTTGGGTGAACCACCCTTGTTCTGGTTTTAATGTCTGTTCTGTTTAGGGGAGCACGGTCGTGTCAACCCCCAATACGAGCGTGCTGACGTTTAAGTCGAGCACGGGCGTGCTGTCTATTGACCACAGCCGTGCTTACTGGAGCATGGCCGTACTGGTCTGGGTAGAAGGGTCAGAACCCTTGCCAAACTCCTTAAGGCATTCAAGATCAATCCTAGGGTCTTTTAACTACACCACCAAGTATTAATCTTGTTTATTCTTATTTAGTCTCCATGTCTTATGATTATTGGGAATTAATCCTTTAATTCTTGTTTCATTGCTAACATCCTTAAAACACTTATAATACAAACCTAGGGTCTTACTATACCTTTGAGCATTAACCTCACCCCTCTTCACTAAACTCCATGCTTTATGAACAATTGGGGAAATTAATCCATTAATTCCATTCGTTATTACCATGCCCTTTTCATTTAATTAATGTCTTATTAACATTAACAACATCAACAACTCAAGCATACGTTCATCCATGGCATAAACATCATCATCAAATCAAACATTCATTCATGGCATAAACATCATCATCACTAATCCACAATTAAACATGCCAATCATATATAAAACGTAGGTAAACATATAGAAAGACAACACATTTAGGCAAATAGCACACAACAGGGTCATGGGTTAACTCTTCATCTTACGCTATCCCTGATGCCTACATGTTCATACTAATCCCTTCTTCTCATACCTGGTATGAAGATCTAATCTACGGTCACTTTGAGCGAATCCAAACTTGGTCCACTCGAGCGGTTCAACGGATCTTGGTCAAGAACATCAAAGAAAGAAGGAGTAATTAATCCCCAAAACAAGAAAACAAAAAGAGATTAACAAAGGGTTTACAAGATTACCTTAATTGACACTATTGCGAGGTTTACTCTCCAATTGCATGAGAAAACACCAAGATTCTTGAGGAGGTTCAAGGGGAGGAAGAGGAGAAGGTTCCTGATGGCCAAGGATTGAGAAAAAGTGTCAAAATGAGGGTTATGGCTCGTAAAACTCTAAAATTAGCGTTTTTATGCTATTAGGAAAAGAGCGGGGGGTCCTACTCAATTGAGCACGGCCGTGCTCAATATCAGCAAGTTGTTGCGCTAAAAGAGCAAGGGGTCTACTTAAACGAGCAGGGGGTTGTGCTCAATGTGTTAGGAAAAGATTTTTGACCAGAAAATTCCCTTTAATCCATTTTCACCCATCCTAAAACATTTTCCTAATAATCTAGCACAAAAACATCAATTATAGGCAACGTATATTCATTAAAACAACCACATATAAGCATGGGGATGGGAAACAGGGTGTTACACCTAGCCTCTTCAGGCTCGCTCAAGTTTGTTTGAGAAAATATTGTAATAAATACAATTTGTAGGTCTTTTACTAACACTCAGAAGAGTGAATTAAATGTGAAGGTTAGAAAGACTGCGTAATAACTTCAAATGATTGAAGAATACAGATTGAAAGAATGAAGGAATAAATGCGCAGAGTAATGGCTCTTTAATGCTGTGTATTCTCTATCTTCGTCTTCAATGACTTCTGTATTTACAGGCTTCAATCATATTAAATCCGTTAGAGACATTCCTTCAGATTTTGGCTTTGAGCTGAACTTCATTAAATGCAATAGAGTTGTTCTAGGTAGCCATTTAATGCTTAGGAACGTTGGTTGTACCCTAACAGGGATGAGCAATGCTTTATGCTTTGTGCAGCAGTCAAATCAGAGTTGTGCAGGTTGCTTTTGTACTTTGCAGAGCACATTTCTCTTTTTCCTGCAACTCCCAGTTGTACTAGGGAATAAAGCATGTTAGAAGCACTCCTTTTCCGAATTCCTTGGTTGTTTTGAGTGTTTGACCTTCTAACTTTCTTAATTCTCGTGAGAGAGAGCTTCAGTAACTTCTGCTTGAGGGGATAGCTCCTAAAAGTTTCTTTGTCCTTGTGTGTTCCTTATCGATGAACCACAGACAGGTGAGAGCTTCATTAGACAGGTTAACAGATAGTCAACAATCCAGTCAGCAGACAGGTTGACTCTTACTTAGCAGACAGGTGATCTCCAGATATGATCAAGTTGCTTTTTAGGGCAGACAAGTTATAGATATAATTAAGGTAATAATCTGCACACTAAGTAGACAGGTCAGCAACTAATATAAGTCCAATTAAATCATTGATAAATGTTTAGTTTTCATCAAAACTTAGAGCAAATGCACATCAGACATTTAGAGACCTATCACCATTTTTCTAAAGTTCTATTTCGCTTATCCAGATTTCCAAACAAAGCAACCAGCCAAGCATTTAGTCTTCATGGGAATAAGCAATAACAATTTCCTTTTGATGGATGCAGCAAAAGGAATCGGATATGATAAAGACGAAATCACTGTGATAATTGCTAGCCAACTGGCAAGCATCTATACTGGGTGTCAAGCAATAGGAAAAAGAATCATGCATCAAGACCCTGTACAAAGGACCCAATGCTTTGTTACTAAGAAACACTACTAGGAACTCTTTGATTACTTGCAGATTTTCCTATGGATTTTGCTAAAAAATTCGCAGGAAATAGGTTTCCTACGAATTTTCTTTTGGATTTTTATTCCCAGGTAATACTTTCGTAGGTAATTTTTTTCCTGTGAATTTAAAAATCCGTAGGAAATTTCCTGCAAATTTTCTTGCAAAAAATATAAACTTGTGGGAAAATTTGCAGGAAATGTAAAAAACTCATACGAATTTAAATCTAGAAGAAAAAAAACCTTATTTCTGAAAAAATTGCAGTAAAATTCGTAGGAAATTCCTGCAAAAAAATCTGCAGGAAAATATGCAAAAAATTCATGAATTTCTAATAGTGAAAACAACGTAAAAGTAATAAAGGAGAAAGATTTAACTATCCTTACAAGCTTTGAATTTCATTTCTATGCTTTGGAGGGGCCCGTGATGAATTACAGACCAGCTGTCCTAAGCCAGCTATGCGCACTAATTAAAGAAAGCATAAATCATGAATACGAAAGGTGTACAAGAAGACAAAATACGTCAGAAGGCACTAGCAAAAGTCAGCAAGAAGATAAGGAATCCGATGGGGCAATAATCGAAGAATGATGTAAGCGCTTACGTCACTAGGAGAATTGTTGAAAAGCGCTTACATCACTAGGAGAATTGTTGAAATCTGATGTAAGCACTTACGAAATTGTAGGGCAATTTTTGTAAATATGTCATGAGTCCTTAGACCTATAAATAAGACCTCCTATGATGAGGCAAATCAGAATTCGAATTAGAATTTTCATTTGAGTGTGAATCTCTCTTTTGAGAGTAGTGTGATACACCTTTGAGGTGTTGGTCGGATGATTAAGAGTTCATCCAAACTCCTTATGTAAAATATCTAATTATTAAATAAAATTACTTTTCTTAAAATTATTTTATCAAATTACTATATTCAAGCAAGATCAATAGAAGCAGAATCAACGGAAGCAAAAGTGGGAAGAAGCAATCAGTAATTGTCTTCAAGAAATAAAGATCATGTATGATTACTCTGTAAAATATGAAAGCAATCTTTTCTGAATAATACTCTCTTCTGAATTTGATTAATGAATAATTGTGTTTTACATCATGAATAGAGCTATCTATATATAGCACTGAAATCCAGAAACAGATAAGCCTAAAGCTCTCCTATAGTTAGTTAGAATAACTAACATAACAACTTTCTGTTTAGTCATAACTGATCTAAAGAGACTAGGCTAAGATAACTTCTACACTCCCCCTCAAGTTGGTGCATGTAAGTTCTTAATGCCCAACTTGGTGAGTAGGAATTCGAATCTGTCTTTGCCTAGAGGCTTAGTAAACACATCAGCCAGCTGATCCTTAGTTCCAATTTTCAATGCTTCAATGTCTCTGGATTGAATTCTTTCTCTTACAAAGTAGCAGTCCATTTCTACATGCTTGGTTCTTTCATGGTAGACTGGATTCATTGCTATGTGAAGGGCAGCTTGGTTATCACAAAACAACTGAGTTGGTTCATCCTGCTTTGTTTCTAACTCACCTAGCAACCATCTCAACCATATCAATTCACTCACTGTTGCTGCCATAGACCTGTACTCTGCCTCTGCTGAGGACTTGGCAACAACTGTCTGCCTTTTAGTCTTCCAACTAATAGGTGCTCCTCCTAGCATGATCAAGTAGCCCGTGCATGATCTCCTTGTTGTTGGACATCCTCCCCAATCTGCATCACAGTAAGCTTGTAGCTTCAAATCATTCTTGCTGGACAGCAAAATCCCTTGACCAGGAGTTGTTTTTAAGTATCTGAGGATTCTTTCTACTGCATCCATGTGGATCTGTTTAGGAGCAGTCATGTATTGACACAGAGTATTCACAGCATATGTGATGTCTGGCCTTGTAATAGTTAGGTATAGCAATTTTCCTAGAAGCCTTCTGAACCTTGGTGCATCTGCATCTGGATCTTCTTTATTGATTCTCAGATTACAATTTTGTTCCATAGGGAACTTGCTTGGCCTGCTGTTTTCAGTTTTGGTTTCATGAAGGATATCCAAAGTATATTTTCTTTGGCTTAATACAATGCCTTCTGGTGACCTTGCAACTTCAATGCCTAGGAAGTACTTTAGAATTCCTAAGTCTTTAATGCTGAAGGTCTCATCTAGGTACTTCTTCACTTCTGTCATGAATTCAGTGCTGTTTCCTGCCAAGATTACATCATCCACATAGATTAAGGCTGTGGAGAAAACCTTTCCTGCTTTGTAGATGAACAAGGAGTGATCTGCTTTTGACTGAGAGAAACCAATCTTGTTGAGGGCAGATGTGAACTTCTGGTACCAATTTCTTGAGGCTTGTTTCAAGCCATATAGGGACTTTTTCAGTTTGCAAACCCGAGTGTCTCCTTCTTTTGCAAATCCTTGTGGAATTTGCATGTAAATTTCCTCATCTAAGTCTCCATGTAGGAAGGCATTGTTTACATCTAGTTGATGTACAATCCATCCTTTCTTAGCAGCTATGGTTAATAAGCACCTTATGGTAACTAACTTGGCAACAGGTGCAAATGTTTCATGAAAGTCCTCTCCTTCTATTTGAGTGAAACCTCTTGCAACCAATCTTGCCTTATATCTTTCTACATCACCATTTGGCTTGAACTTTATCTTGTAGATCCACTTTGAGTCTACTGTATTTTTGCCTGCTGGAAGTGATTCTAAGGTCCAAGTTCCATTGTTCTCCAAGGCTTCAATCTCCTTTTGCATTGCATCCCTCCAGTGCTTTTGTTGAACAGCCTGTTTAAAAGTCTTTGGCTCATCTCTTGAAGAGATGGCAGTCAAGAAAGCTTGATGTGAAGATGACAATTTAGAATAAGAAACATAATTGGAGATGGGATACTTCACAGCATTACCAGAGAAATAATTGGAATTGGGAGCAGTAATGGAAGAGGGCAAATCAATTTTATAATCAGTTAAGTGCCTAGGTAGTTGTCTAATTCTCTCACTGTGCCTTAACTGATTTTGTTCCCTTACATTATCATTACTACTTTCTGTTATGTCTACTGTATCAGCAAAATGATGACTCTGGTTACCTAAATCAGTTTCCTGCTCATCTTTATGGGAATGATTAGAGGGAAGTTCTGGACTGTCTTCCCATATATTGTCCTGCTTATCATTGAGACTATTAGTATTGTACTTAGACTGAAAAGGAAATTGATCTTCAATAAAAACAACATCTCTAGATACAAGGATTTCCTTAGTCTTGGTGTCATAAACCTTGTATCCCTTTTGACCAGTAGGGTAGCCTATAAAAACACAGGCTCTCCCCCTCTCATCAAATTTCCCTTCCTTCCTGGTTTTTAAAACATAAGCTAGACATCCAAAGACTCTCAAGTGATCATAGCTTGGTTGTTTGCCAAACAGAATCTCATAAGGTGTTTTGTTGTCTATAACTTTGGAAGGAAGTCTATTAATGAGATGTGTAGCAGTAAGGATACATTCTCCCCAAAACTGAATGGGAAGCCTTGAATGAAATCTAATGGCTCTTGCTATTTCTAGAATGTGTCTATGTTTCCTTTCTACAACTCCATTTTGTTGTGGAGTGTAGGTGCATGTTAATTCCATTACAATTCCTTTCTCAGCATAGAATGTTTGCATATCATTAGATGTAAACTCCAATCCATTATCAGACCTAACCCTCTTTACTTTTCTTTGAAATTGTCTTTCAATCATGCATATGAAGGTTTGTAGGCAGTAACTAGTTTCAGATTTGTGTTTCATTAGATAAACCCATACACCTCTACTAAAATCATCTACTATAGTAAGAAAGTAATGAGCTCCTGAAATAGAACTTGTAGCATACCTACCCCATATGTCACAATGAATCAATTCAAAACAGGAACTAGTCTTTATTGAGCTTAAAGGAAAGGGCAATCTGGTTTGTTTAGCCCTAATACAAGAATCACAGTGAGTAGTATTGTAACTATTAGCACCAATAGGTAAAGATCCTATACTAGCCATCTTGGCATTTGAAGTATGGCCTAATCTAAAGTGCCATAGCTTATTATCTACAGTTTTGCCAACCTTCATGACAATCCCTTCATTATTCATAGGTTCAAGAAAATAAAGACCATCTTGGTGCCTACCCATTCCAATCTGCTTCTTCGAGTGTAAGTCCTGTATTACACATGAATCAGCTTCAAAGATGACAGTACAATGATTTTCCTTACTGAGTTTGCTAACAGAAATAAGGTTGCAGTGAAAATCAGGTATAAAAAGCACATTATCAATATGCATGCCATTAGGAAGAGTAGCCTTTCCTGATCCCTTCACTGATACACTAGTACCATTTGGAATCTTCACAAACTGTTGATTAGAAATGATGATTTCTTTCAACAAATTCTTATCACAACTGATATGCTCAGTTGCTCCAGTATCTATAATCCAAAATTTATGCATGAAAGAATTACCTGCCATGTTTACAGTTGGTGAGGGTTTCTGCCTTTCTGTCACAGGTTCTGCATCAGATTGCAATTGCTGTATGAGTCTTTCATACTGCTTCTGTGTCAGCCCCGGGATTGGACTTGTTTCATTGCTCACCTGTGCAGCTTTTGCTCCCCCTTTCTTGTTGCTCCAAGGTGCATTTTTTCTTTCACGAAATGGCTTCTTCCAATCTTGTGGATAGCCTACAATTTCCCAGCATTCCTCCTTGACATGTCCTACTTTCTGGCAGTGATCACAGGTTGGTCTTTCCTTCTTGCCTGTTCTTCGATCATTCTGGAACTGAAAAGCAGAACCATCTGCCATTGGTTTATTCATGGCAGAGACTAATCTTTGTTGTTCATCCTCAGCTACAAGGTGGTATGCATGTCCAAGGCTCATCTTTGGTGCCATGCTGAGAATCTGAGTCTTTACTGTATTAAAGATTTCATCTAGCCCCATGAGGAAATCATACAGATTTTCTCTTTCCCTCATTTCACCAAGCTGCTTCTGCACATTACATGTGCAGCCTCCACATTTACACCCAGGCCAAGGTGCAATGGATTGAATTTCATCCCATAACGCCTTTAGCTTAGTGTAGTATGAGGGAACCGATTGCTTTTCTTGTCTAAGATGAGTGATTGCCCGGCGCAATTCATAAACTCTAGGTGCACAACCTTTGGCAAATCTTTGTTCCAGCTCCACCCAAATCTCTCTTGCAGTGGCAGCATATCTAACACTCCCTCTCACCTCTTTGTCCATGCTGTTCTTTAACCAACCTTTAACCATGGCGTTGCATCGCATCCAATGAGCCAAGTTTGGTGAATCGACCTCTGGCATAGGAATCGTGCCATCCACAAAGCCAATCTTGTTCTTGGCATACAAAGCATTACTCATATCCGCAACCCATTCACCATAGTTTCCATCATTGAGCAACTCACTAACAAACAATTGCCCGGGTTGATCTGATGCATGAAGAAAGAAGGGAGACATGATGTCGATGCTGCCTTCAGTGGTTATGACGTTTTTCTTCTTTTCTTTGAAAGAAGAAGATGGTGATCCATCATCTTGATCTTGATCTTTCTTGGGAGATGTGGATTCATCGTCTTTGCCCATAATGAATGAAGGCTAATAGGAACCCCAGATAGTGGCTCAAGATACCATGTAAAATATGAAAGCAATCTTTTCTGAATAATACTCTCTTCTGAATTTGATTAATGAATAATTGTGTTTTACATCATGAATAGAGCTATCTATATATAGCACTGAAATCCAGAAACAGATAAGCCTAAAGCTCTCCTATAGTTAGTTAGAATAACTAACATAACAACTTTCTGTTTAGTCATAACTGATCTAAAGAGACTAGGCTAAGATAACTTCTACATACTCAGTCACCCTTATTAATTATTCAAGTTGATTATTAGCCTTTATTTATCTGGGAATAATGTTTGAAATAGAGAAAGTTGTTACTAATGAAATAGAACACTTACGAATCACTGAAGAAGATGAAAAGTATGAAGGAAACATCTTAATAAATGCAAAACTATTTCGAAAAATACAGAAAGCAGATCTATCTAGTAGAAAATGTAAATATGATAGGAAAGAAGGAAATTTTATGAATGAAACACCTATAGATATATCAGAAACTCAAGATAATACATGTATTCAACTAATAAGTAAAGAAAAAATATTTGAGTTAAAAAGAAATTTAAAGAACCAAGAACACGGAAGAAGACTAGGATATATTCATATAGGAGCAGTACAAGTTTTAATTAAAGCAACCTTTCAAGAAGGAATAAATTCACCTATTGAATTAGTTCTAAAAGATAATAGAATAAATGATCCAAAAGATAAAATACTAGGTGTAATAGAAGGAAATCTAGAATATGTAAAGTTAAAGTTTGAAATTCGACCGGATATAGGAATTCCACAAAGTACTCTGAGACTAGATCAAACATTAAACCTTGAACATAAATTTTTAAGAGAGAATTTAATGAAGTTAGGAGATAAGATATTTTTTATAACTTATTGTGTAAATTATGCACTAACAAACTGACATCATAGCATTACTTTTAGAAATAATGATCGAATAGATATTTCAAGATTATTTGAAGATATAGGAAAACTTTATTATTCTAAGAAAAATGAAATAACAGAATTATGAATCTTAATAAATAGACCAAGAATACTAGAGATTGAATCGATTCCAAAACCAATTAGTCTTCCTGAGTCAAAAAGTACCAATGAAGAAAATGATATTATTAAATTAACTAATCAAGAAAAAGATCTATCTTTATATTTAAAGAATAAGATAAACATTTAGTTAAAGAATTAAATTCAATGAAAGAAAGAACTAAATTAGATATTAAAGATTTTATAGGAGTCTTAAATTACTATTTTAAAAAAGATCCAAAAAATAGAGATAGAAAATTAATTGAAAAACAAATTATAAGAAAATAAAATAAATAAATTATTTTAGAAAATACTTAAAGAAAAACAAAGGAGCGCTTTAAAGAAGGAATGAAATATATAAGAAACAAATGGGGAATTGAACCTTCAAGTTCCTCCTCAAGGCCTACTAATTATTTTAAAATAGTAGCTTCTCCTTTTGAGGACAGTGATAGTGATTAAAATAAGAATGAATATTGATGAACAAGCATTTATAAAAATAATAAGTGTTTTACAAATGAACCTCCTGATCGATTGTAAACAAATTATAATAAAAAAAATAAAAGAACAGACAAGAAGAACTTTATTTAAATAACATATATATGCATATTGAATTTGAATATCTAGAAGAAATGGAAATTATTGTAGAAGAAAGATATTTGGATGATAAAATTGGTATTCAGAATAATGGATAGAGAAATATTAAGCGTGTTAGAATTTACCAAAAGACTTTTTTTTTTTTTACACATTATTTACCAAAAGACTGTAAACAAATAATAATTGAAAAAATAGCGCATAAATATTGGCAAGAAAATCTCTATTAAAATTATGTACAATTAGAAGTAGGAATAGAATATCAGCAAGATTTACATGAATTGATATATGAAGAATTATTAGAAATATATGAAAATGTAGACAAATTACTAAATGAAAATGGACATTTCTAAAAATTATTACCCTAAAATTATGAATAAATTATAAATTTTTTGCAATTAATAGGGTGATACCAATCTGATATCAGAGCTAAGTATTTAAAAGAGCTAGGTATCAAAAGGAATTAAGTTCAAAATCAATTTTCTTTAAAAAAAAAAAACCAAAATTACAAAAATGTCACCAAACCCATATGATATCAACGTATTTGATGTCGTAAGCTATGTTCAAATATCACAGCTCATTTATTTATATGCTATATATGATGATAGACATGGCCGTGTAGATGGTAAGGCCAATAAGGCCATGGCCTTAGTCCTCACCTTTTTTTTATATTATTATTTTTACTATATACATACTAATTGTAATTGGTTTGGCAAGTGTTGAGTAGTAGGGTCTAATTTTACCTATCAAAGATAGTGCAATCAACAAGACACAACATTAGTTTTGTGTCAACATTCAAGGTTCCGCCTTTATGTCTTATTGTTTTCATTACTCTTCCATGTCTAGTGCCATAGAAATACAATTGTACAAAAGGATAAAATAGTCGTTGAAGATAATTAGTTAAGATTTAATTATTATTTTATATTTTCAAAGTTGAACAGTTAGTTTACACACAAACAATTTTAATATTTCCACTTCAACTTTTTGAGCTCTCTCATTTTTTTCCTCATTTCCATATTCTATTGAGAGTGAAATGTTAAAATTGTTTTATTATAAAGCTAGAAGATTAAAATGAAAATTAATAATTTATATAATTTTAAGTTTCTTTAAAAATTTTGCCTAAGGTCCCACAATTCCTATACACAGCCCTGATGATATAACACCAAATTACTTCCTATATCCTTTGCTAGGTATTTCTCTCTAGTCTCCAAGCTGAGATGGGACTTTCAATGAGTAATGTAACTGTGGTTAATTGTGGACTTTCAATAAGTATTACTCCTGCTACCTATCTGTTTTTTAAGACCTGCTTACATGTATGAGGTACGCATTGGAAACATTGCTGCTTGTCTCAGTGTCACATATATCCCTCAAATAAAATAAGATTTTTTTTTTTTTAATGATACAATTCCATAAGTACATTGTGTGTTTATTTTTCAATGACAATAAGATATGTATAACAACTCATCAATAAAAGTATAACATGTGTAAAAACTATTATACATATCATGTTAACATTAGAAAATAGCACATAATGTATCTATAGAATTGTATTATGTCGGTATGGAAGATAATGCATCAGATACGTGACTAATGAGCCATATCTAGCTGCCAGAATTCTATTCCACAGAGCATAAGTTTCATTATTGAACCATGCTTTAAAATTTATTTCATTATTAAATAAATCAAACTCATTATTAATATGGTATTTTTAATTTGATAATGTAATACATATATATTTGGAGTAAGTGAGTAAGGGCTTTTGATCTTTTTCTTTTTTAGTATTGTGAACAAACCATATTTGATGCTAATAATGGAGGTTTGGAACAGTGGTTCTTCACTTCTTCCAAACAAATATCAAATATGCATTCAAGTTAAAATTGACACCCAACCAAAGCCGCCAGGCGTGTGAAAATTCTACAGGTACGTAGTTATCCATAATCCAGGAAGATCAAGCAAGAAAATGAAAGTCTGAGTTTGGATATTTAAACACAGAGAGAAAATGATATTCAGATGACACATCACTCACAATTATATATATAATATTTACCTAGATACAATATTTACCCAAGTGTCATACTCATTTCCTATCTAGAGTGTGCGAGATAGACACTCATCATTTGGCAAAAATGAGACTAGCAAACCAATCCCGACCATATAAAATGTACAGTACTTTTAATTTTTTTATTAAAACAAAAAAGATATGCAAAGACATCACAATGACAACTGACATCCCAACTAAGTTGGTACCCCAGAAGCCACCTATCATCTGCAGATAAATAAAAAAAAATGCCAGCATATGCATGTAAGCCTCTAGTTTAATTATGACTTGTAATTAAATCCTACCTAGTTCATTTATTAACCTCTTCCAAAGGTGAAGAAACATCTGGAACATGTGGAGTGTTTGTGTTTCTGTTTTCTACATTGGACTTGCAATCATCCAGGTACTGCTGATACACATAAGATATAAAGCCCCATACAGCTAGCACCAGAGAGATGGCCTTAATTCCATGCATTTTGTCATGGAAGAATATCACTGCTAAAACTGGAATAATGGGCACACACAAAGTGCTTATAGCATTGGCAAATAGTGAAGACACCTCAAAAATCAGTCCCACAGAACCAAGATAAAAGAGTTGCCAAAGTATGGCAGAGAAAGTGAGATTGAGCACATAAGATGCCTTTCCCATCTCATAATCTTCCATTTCTTTGTTGAGACCTTTCCACTCTCCACTTGCAAAAAGTCCAACCAGAATACCAATGGTAGCTACAATTGACTGACATATTGTCATATCCATGACTGATTTCACAGTTTCCCTTTTTAGAACCTTCCTGAAAGCAAACTGTGTAAAAGAAAGCATCAATCCAAACCCAGCACATGCAGAAACTGTGCATATAATTCCAATCACATAGTTCTTCTTGGAGACATGTGTGGAGCTTGGTGATTCATTTTGAAGCACAAGGAGGATGGAGGAAATGATTAAAAGGACTATAGAGTTTATAATATAAGGTGTGAACTTGAGTGAATTGAGGAAGTGAGAGAAGATAGCATTGAATATCAACTGAGATGAACAAATGAGTGAAAAAGTGGAGACAGGGAGATACTGAAGCCCAACTGAAGATAAGTAACAATTTAATGCTGCAAGTAGGCCAATGGAGACATAGACTAATGCTTTCATTTTAGTAGATGGTTGATTTGAATATTGAATGGCATTATTTGTGGTGAGATTTTTAGGTTTAGTAATAATGCAATAATAAGGTAGCAGAATAGGGAAACCAGAAAGTTGAACAAGTGTTCCCATCCATCTACTCTTGCCACCTTTATCAAAGTATAATCTTCCCAAGAGTGTTGCAGCTGATTGGCCTACTAACATAAATGTGGCATAAAGGGCTGCTCTTAACCAGAGAAAATATCTTGTTTTCATGTTGATTATTGATTGATTCACTTGACTGGGAACACTATTCTCTGCCATTGAATTATTTTCTTTGGCTCCATGATCAGCTCCTACAAATTAAAATCATACTAAATGATCAATACATCAACTTATATATATGATATGTCAGTGATTGGATAAGCTTTGTTTCAAATATGAAAAATAGTAAGGTGCTTCGATGCTTAACCAGTTAACATGCAACAAGAGCTGTGAGTGGATTTTCTCGTAATAGTACAGTAGGAGATAAAATAATATAGCTTATAACTGGAATGCAACTCTTGCACCTCTATGTACAAGCTAAATTTTGTTAATTTAATTGAAACAAAAAGTCTCAGCAACCAATGGATTTAATTCCTTAATTGATGTCCTGATTTTGCTGATCTATATTTTATTTTATTTTTTGGTATTATATTCTTTGGATCAATGTTTCTTTCTTTTCTTTTCTTTTTTTATAAGCAAAAGAATATATTAATGCGAGAACAAGGGGTACTCAAACCTGTATATATAAGAGAACCAAAACCTAAGAACCTATAACCAGAAGGTAGATATTCAACCAATTGTGCTAACAACTCAGTAAACAGATTGAATACATTCTGTGGATCAATGTTTCTTTTGATGTATTGTTTATGAGTTGGGTATCCCTTCATCATTCTAATAATATTTTTGCTTTTATATATATATATATATATATAAAACAAGTATGATATATTGATATTCCTGAATGTTGAAAAAAAAAACCCTTTTTGACAACTTTTTTTCTTTTTTTGTAAAAGCCCTTAAAAATTTCACTACACGCAGCTCAAAATAGTACCTGCAGCATATTAAATCTCTATATCCCCCACCTATGCTCAACCTAGGTGGCCTAACATTAACTAACCTCAACCTTGCTACTTGTGTCATGTCCGGACTCGCCTGGAACCTTACGTAGTGTTTCACACAAGTTTTATTTTAAAATATTCTAACGAATATGAATATGAAAATAAAAGTTTTTCATGTTTAATACATGTTTTAAAAAATTATTATCATATATAAAAGATGTTCAAGAATAAAATAATTAGCAAATGAAAGTAAAAAACTCTATTTTCAAATGTGGAGGTGGGAAAGAAACATTTCATGAATCAAATTAACACTACCTTACTTATATTTAATTTAGCAATCTACATCTTAGTAACCATCGCACCTAGAAACAAAATTTTCCATCATAATACATACAAAATAGAGTAAATACCTAATTGGATCCTACATAAAAATTATATGTACATTTTTTGTCCCTGAAAAGATAAATTAATCATTTGGTCCCTCAAATTTACAAATATGGGACATATTAGTCCTTTAGACCAGTTCCATGTTCATTTACTTGTCTATGTATCCCGTTAACTATCCTGCCTGATCTGTCAGCAATTGTGCATGGCCACTGAAGCATTTCCACGGTAGAAAACGAATGAAAAGTGAAAAAAAATGCTTAATTTTCAGTTATCTAGATTTAAAATTGTGCATTTTTTTTTTTACTTTTCTTCGTTTTTCACTGACAAAATTCATCATAAGCCACACAGGACCATCGATAGGCTAGGCACGATAGTTAATGCGACATGTAGAAAAGTATACGGACGTTGGAATTGATCTAAGGTTAACATGTCCCGCATTTATAAATTTGAGGGACCAAATAGTTAATTTAATTTTTCATGGACCAAAGTGTCCCTATAATTATTTTTAGGGCTCATATTGAGTCTTCACTCTACAAAATAGCTAGATAAATGCTTTTGCATAGGAAGAAGGATTTTTTTTTTTTTTTTGATGAAATAGGAAGAAGGATTTTAGCCCATAATCACGGCTAAACATGAATAGTTGAGGTGAATATGATAGCAAGATCACGATATAATAGGAAAGAAGATATATGGATGCTAAACATTGTGACTAAGAATTTCATTAGTGGTGTTTGTATAGAAGATGAAAATTTGACTTACCCATTATACGAAGTTGCACTTCTTGAGGTTCTGCCATGTTGAAGGTGAAATAAGTTCAAAATCAGAGAGTAGAGAAGGGAAGAAGAGGGAATGGCAGAGAGAGGGAAAGTTATTGGAAGGGGGGGCTTCTGTAAGGAACACCCAATCCATGCATGTGAACATATATAACGCCATAGGAGGCAAACAATGAACGTCAGGGTCCCGCTAACGTGCTATATCAAGGACGTGTATGGATGGCAATCGATAAGATTGGGGTAGGGTATTATAATACCCATCTTCATATCCGCATTTGAAAAATTACCCGTACTCGGGCACATACCCACATGAACAGCAATTTTAATACCCTTATCCCTATACTATGGGCATCTTAAGTATCCGTACCCGTACCCGTTACCCGCACTTAACTGTGAAAAAACAATAAATAAAAAAAGAAACATTATAACAATTAAAAAAATATCCAAATGTCTTTTAAATATACTCATGTCGCATTACAAATCAAAATATTTAACTAAATAAAAAATCCAAAAGGAAGTATAGATGCTGCTAGGTTTAGAAAGTTAAGAATCTTTAAATTAATTATGATTTTAAAATTTGTATTATAGTTAAAATTATATATATAAGTAATATGAATAAATAAATAAATAATTATATATTCATATATACATATTTGTGCGGGTGCGGGTGCAGGGCGGGGTGAGTGGGTATCATATTACCCGTACCCACACCGATACCCATTCAAATTTGTGGGTAATTACCCGTACCCGGACCCTTATAAAAAGGCTAGATTACTATTTTGATCCCTTATTTATTTTAAAATATTCAATTTGGTCCCTTAAATTTTAAAATATTCAAATTGGTCCCTTATTTGTTTTAAAATAAAATATCAGAACCAAGTTGAATAAATTACGACAAATGAATGATCAAGTTGAATAAATTAAAATAAATGAGGGACCAATTTGAACATTTTAAAAATTGGGGACCAAATTGAACATTTTAAAAATTGGGGTTTTACAGCTGTGGAGGGGTTTTATAGTAGTAAAGTCGTGTATCGTAAGGGTTTAGAATAACTCGTATTAGTTACTTACGAATTGGCCATTTTATTTAAAAATAAAAAATAAAAAAAATATACTGAAGTCGTGGTCCATGGATACGACTTGTTTGGAATTAAAATAAAATAATGAAGTCGTGATCCATGGATACGACTTGCTAGGAATTTTTTAAAAAAAATATTAAAATAACAAAGTCGAATTTGCTAGAAACGATTTGTAATAAAAAATAAAAAATAACATAAATCGTATGTGATGTATACGACTCCTTAATTTTTTTCTTATTTTACAAATATAAAAATGAGTCGTAGATGGGGGATGCGATTTTATATTTGGTTTCGTAACTATCAGTTATGACTTACCCCACTAACGTAAATATTTTAAAAACCACACCATACACGTAATTCTCGGAACAAATTACATTACTCGCTTAAAAAAGCCGCTAGATGTTAGCATTCTCGAAAATGTGCAAGCTTTATCATGGGGGGTGTCTATCTTCTAATGGCAAGTTGGGAATGCTGGCCGTGACAATCACTATGCAAGGGATGAATTGGGTTTAAGACATTATATATATATAAATAAAGGAGAATGTATACAGGAATTTGTTATCCACGTGTCGATCAATCAGTCTGTCCATGTCAGCATTTTCCTACTTGTCATCCATACCATGAAACAAGGGATGACTATTTGGCTATTGAAAAGCAAATCGATTAAATAAGGAAAGAAATTCAATGCATTGAATCACATATATTTCAATTTCGGATTTCAAATTCATATCAATCGACCATGAAAAGACAGAATAAAAGCAAATCAATTGAGGGTCCAACATCTCAATTGTATGGATTTCTCATTTGATTTCTTATTTCCTTAATTTCTTTTGCACCCTTCTCTCCGTCTCTCTCTTTTCTTTTCTCTCATTCAATGTTTTCATCACATTTCATCTTTCTCCTTTGAAGTTTTTGCAGATCTGTGAAATTATGTAGACGGAGTACATGTTTTTTTTAAATCACCACTGCTACCAGGAGACAACCGCCGCTCAGCCACCATCCTCTCTCTGAGGTGCATATATCTTTTTTCCTTTATTTTTTTCTTTATCCATGTTGAAAATGGAATTGATTGACATTGACTTTTGCTTGAATGATTTTGAAAATGGAATTCTCTTAAATTTTTTCCCTCTTAGGTTCTTCAAAGACGTCCTGCTCTGTGCTCTTTCATTTATCTCTCATCTCAAGTAATGACTCTCATCTCTTCAAAGATTATCTATGGTTCATTTTTTTTTTATCACTGCAAGGTTCTGAAATTTGGAACCCTTTGATTCTCTATTTTTTTTAATTTTTTCCAGAGCACCGTCCCAAATCTTCAAATGGTAAGGGTACATTCTCTTCTATTTTTTTACGAAGATTACGAAGAAGAAGATGAATCGGATAGCAATGATAATCATGATGAAGAGTCTCTCTCCAACAAAGTTGTCCCCCTTCTTCAATGTTTTTTTTAATAAGATTCTTCAAGGTTTTTTACTTAGAGTTTTAATTTTTTAAAATAAATAATAGCGTGATAATCAATATCAACAGTTGAATTCCATGTTGTTTGGGTTAATTTGGTGGAAGGAAATGATATATAATCATTGTCATTAAATAAATGCAAAATAGAAACTTCATTATTCAATATTGCATTGATTATAATTTATTATATGACCAACAATTCAAAATTATTCTAAGCAACGATTCTAAATTCACTATAATACAATCAGTGCATAATTAATTAGCTTCTGATTTCCTGTTTTTAAATTCACCATAATTGCAATTGTTTTTAAACATTTTCATAAACGACGTTATTTCCATTAACATGAAATTATTATTCTAAACATTTCAAATATTTTATGACATTATTTCAATGCAATTATTGCTGGCATAAATGCGATATTTGTTTCTTTATTGATTGAAAATTTAAAATAATTCGAACTTGAACTATAATTTTTTATTGATGGCATTAATTTGAATTTGAATTGGAGATCATCATTAACGTGAAGGTTGTTGTCTGAATTGGAAATAGATTTTTAAGATAGAAGAAAAATAATAATATGATTGATAAATATTTTTTTTTTCCATAAAAATTCATATCATTACGAAGATCATTGAGACGTATTTAGTAATTGTGTTTAAATAAATTACACCAAGAAATGATTAATCGGCTTAAAAAGAAGTTGTTGCTTTAAAATATATATTTACTATTAAATGTTTAGAGAAGTACGATACTAAGGTGGTGAGCGAAGAAATGGTTAGTGTTAATTTATAATTTTGCTTTGAAAATAAAATTCACAATAAAACTTTAATGTTTATTTTCAAATTTTATGCTTTTTTATATATCTTTGTACATGTTTTATTTTTAAATTATATTGTTTATACTAAAATTGTATAGTAGACAGTATATACTTACTTAGATTTAAGAGTTATTATCAGTATTATAATATATCAACAATAATTATTAAGTTAACATATGTTACACTTTGTAATCAACGATTCAGACAAAATAAATTTTTAACAACTTTTTATATATAATATAATTCACCACAAAAATTTTTAAATCTCAAAATGTGAAATCAACAATTACATATTGAAAAACGAAATTATAAAAAATAGCATGTTCCCCGTGTATGGCACGGGTCCATATACTAGTATATATATATATAATTTACTCAATTATTTAATGATGCTAATGATCAATATATTATATACTATTATATATAAATATAGAAGGCAACTCAAGTGAGAGGAGTGTCTTATTGTGAGAGTGAGAGGAACAAATCTGGACCTTTGAACCATACATGGATGATCAGGATTAGAAGTTTGTTGGTGATCATGTGATAACTTAAAAAAGTCAGATGACTTTTTATTCTAATCTTAATCATTTATGTGTGATTCAAAGGTCAAAATTTACTCTTCTCATATCTCACAATAAGACATTCCTCGTTCCCTCTATATATATATATATATATATATATATATATATATATATATATATATATTATTTACTCAATTATTTAATCAGTTATTTAATGAGGCGAGTTGCGCATGGCAGAGTAGGTGGGGGGGAGTTACCCCAAGGCTCCCTCCAAATTCCAAAATAAATGGCCGACGACATTACACGAAGTGGAACTGTGTATGGTTGCATATATGGATTATTTTAGTTCCTAAAACTATTAGATTAATTAGTAACTTTAAAAAATTAATATATTAATTTTCAAACTACTGATCGCCAATTAAATATTAGTCTTTATGTACCACCAGGGCGCTGGCGAAGTGGCTTGCTGTGCTCCACTCCTTCAGAAGAGTGGGTGGTGACGGTTCATGATGGGGTCGAAATTTCATTTCTCATAAAAATTAGTGTTGGGAGATTTTCATCCCTTTATATGATTCATTTGGATTGATTTCGAATTAGTTGAGATTTAGTGTGTCTTTTGAACATCAGGATCTAGACACAGACCTGTTAAACAAAAAAAAAGATCTAGACAAAAGAATTTAGTCTTTATATATAAAAAACTAATTTAACACAATAATTAATGTGAAGAACTATTATGATTTATGTCTATAATTTTAATAATATGTATGATAATTTTCGAAAATTAAACACTATTATAATCATTATTATGATGTTAATGACTAAAATTAAAATTAAGATTATGTCATTATATATCTATATATCTATTTTTGGAACAAATATTAATATTTCAGGGATAAGAAGACCAAGATCTCATGCACGTTTTTTCTAGTCAAACAAGTAACATCTACAAGTAACATCTGCAAATAACCATCCGACAAATTAAGACCATATAATTGAACCAATCTTTTGACCATATAATTGGATGTTTCATGATAACCCATAATCCGACGATCTGAATACTTTCATATATTATATATTATATTATGTAAAAGAAATACTAACTTCGTAGCTAAATGTTATTTATTTTTTTCTCAGGATATCATCTGCACGCAACTACGGAGACTAATCCCTCGAAATACTGGACGATATTGAAGGGCTGACCTCTCCCAATCAAGTTTTCTCCATACACACAAGAGCTAGAGATGGAACCCCTGATCTCTTGCTTAAGGTCTCCAAGTTCGTTAGCACTTGGACTAACCACATGTTGGTTTCCTAGCTAAATATTCGAATATAATGAGATTGCAATTAAAATTTACATTAACCACACATATCCGTGACATTAAGATCATATCATTGCAATTTATATTAACCGCACGTTATCAATGACAAAGTTTGCTTTTTTTGACAATAATGACAAAGGTTGCTGGCCTTGTCAATTAACCGAATATGATTAATTCTGGGAGTTGTGTTTCCGGATGCACGTTTTTTCTGGTCTAACAAGTAACATCTACAAGTAACCACTCCACAACACCATATAATTGAATCAATCTTTTGATCATATGATTTGATATTTTATGACAACTCATATTTTATCCGTGGATCTCAATACTTTCATATATTATATATCTAGTGCACAAGAAGGAGGCACACCTTGTTACTGGGACGATTGTAAGTATATATATATATATATATATATATATATATATATATATATATATATTCAATTTTAATTGTAATTTTAACAAGTTTATCTATTGTCTTACACAAATTAATGTGACAATTATATATTGTAGAATTCCTTGGACGAAAAGACACTACAAAAAAAGGGTTGAGCAGTCGGTAATTAGCAGTTTCCGACAGACTTCCGACTGACATGTGTCCGTCGGTTAGAAGCTCGTAGGAAAAGGTTTTCGACGGATATGGGTCACCCGTAAAAAATTTTCAATGGAAACGGCCGTCGGAAAATCGTCAGACGGGGTCCCCAGCTACCGACGGTTATGTCCATCGATAAGTGTCTGTGGGAGTTACCGATGGACATTTCCATCGGAAATTCTGTTGTAAAATTACCGACGGAAATGTCTGTCGGTAATGTGAATTTAATTTTTTTTTAATATTAAAATTATTTAATTATATTTTAATTGTTAATTATTAATTTTAATTGATTTTTTATTTTGTTTTAATTATTAATAATTAATTTAATATTTTTTAATTATTAATTATTTAATATTTTTTATTTTATTAATAATTATTTTTTATTTTTTAATATTAAATTTATTAATATTTAAAATATTAATTATTATTTTATTTTAATTATTTTATTATTTTATTAATTAAAAAATAAAATTGAAATTACAAATAAAATTAAAAAAGCAATTAAATTAAAATAAAATTAAAATAAAAACATAAACATAAACAAATTCAACATATAATCCATACATAAAATACTTCCAGCTACAATACACTATAGCTATAACTATCCTAATAATCATCACCATAATAACTCTCAACGTCGTCCTGGCGGGGGAAGTTCACCGGCATCAGATGACCTTCAGGCTATGGCTCAGAAGACACACTGGCATCATGCTGCTGCGGTGGTGGACCGGTAGAAGTAGTGGAGGGCTGACCGGTCTGGAGGACCCCATGCAGAGCGTTGTGCCTCTCTGGTGGGAGGTATCGAGCACAACGGTCATCACCGTAGATGTAACACCCCGATTTTTACTGTTCTTCAATAACAGTATATATATATATATATATATTTATCCGAGACCTATAAAAAATGATTTTGGATAAATCAAAATCATATTTGTACTCTACTTTATCGTAGAGAGTTAAGGTTAAATTTTGGGTTGAAAATTCAGACGGAATCAGGTCTGCATTTTTGCTTACAGTAAGATTTTACTGATCAGAAAACCTAATTTTGACTCGCAAACGAAACGGTTAAGGTTAATATCGTATTTGCGACAGTATTGGTTATTTTGAAAATTTTCGTGTGAAAATAATATACTATATTTTATATGGGCGAAAACTTCAAAATAACTTATGTAAAACCTAAATCGGGTAAACAACGGAGCTAGATACGGAGCTGGAGTGACTGATGTGACTGACATGATGAGCATTTATGGTGATCCTATCCGAGTCATAATGGCCATAATGGCACATAAATGCCTTCGGATATTTTGGTGATGAAGTGGCCAAATTGCCCTTGGTTTTCAAAGGAAATTGCAAGTTTTCCATGAGCAATTTTTGACCAAATTGCCCCCACCTCCACACGGCTACAGCCTTTCCTACCCCCTTGGTCACTTAGTTCATTTATCTCATCTTCAACACTTAACATATTTTGCTCCAAAAACATTAAAACTCCATTGTTTTAATTTGTAAACAAGACCAAGACAAATCCAATTTGGAATCTCCTTCCTCCTTATGGTGCACAACCAGCCACACCTCCTCAACATTATCTCCACCACATATTTTTCTCCTCTATTCTTGGCCACTCATTTGTCATGATGACAACCACAAATATCTAGATATTTTGGACTTTAACCTAATCGAGGTTTAGTTAACTTCAACCAAGGTTAGCCAACCATGATAAGCAACAAAAATATGTTCTCCTCACTTGGTTAAACACATGGCAGCCATCACCACTCACTCCTTTCATTTTATTTTCATTTCTTCACATTCTCTACACAGAATACCCTTTGATCTTTTAATGAATTCCTTTGATGTCCAACAAGTGTTTTGATAATTTTATCCTTCTATTATATATAAATTCGACCAGCCACCTTCACCACTGGTCATCCATCCATTTTGCTTCACCTTATCATGATGATTCATTAAAAATATCTTAAGTTATAATATATTATTTCTTAACTTAACCATGACCATGATTAAATCAACCATGATTCAAACTAAAATATCTCCTTTCTTCTTTGTGGTGTGTAACACGACCACACCTCCTAAACACCTTCATCCAAACATTTTCTAAGGCTCCAAGGCTGCCCACCCTTCACCACTTTTAACCATTTGTTCATTTTACACTTCAACCACTCATTAAGACAACAATTAATCAAGGAACTTAAGGTTGAGACTTTACTCTAAAAAACAAAGCTTATTTCCTCTCTCCTAAATTGTTTTTGCACCAGCCATCATCCCCCCATACTAAACCATTTTCTCTTCATCATTCATCAAGAACACAAAGACAACTAAGAAAAACTTCATTGATACTTTAGCTTTCATGATCATACTCACCGAAACCATACCGAAACTTTGGCCCTCTTCTATTCTGAAAATCAAAAAACTTTCTACATGAAAGTTGTTCCTCTTCATCGTTTCTTTCCAACGACCTAAATATCATCATAAATGGATAAGTAGATTGGGAGACATGCCCAAATTACCAAAACAGCTCAAAATTTTCATCATCACACTTTTCTCTCAAAAAACTCAAGAACACTTAAGTTGATTTTGTGAAGAACATCATCTTTTCTATCAATTTCTTCAAGCTTCAAGAGGTAATCTCTTTTCTCCATGGTCAATCATGTCTTCTTCTTCAATCATTTTGTTTGTTTAAGCCATGAATCATAATCTTCCATTTTCATGGAGCTTCCTTCAAAATCTCTAGAAAATTGTAGAAAAATCTATTTGATTTGAAACTAATTGCTATGAACTCATCATGATGCATATATTGATCATCTAGAAGCATGAACCCAAAAGAAATTTCCTCCTTGTTTCTCCATTGATGGCCGAAAACCCTAGGTTTTTGGTATAAATGGGTTTTGCTTCAATTTTTGTTAAATGATACTTGATTTCATCTCTTTAATCCTTATGATTATTGAATCCAAATGATTATAAAACCAAATCAAATCCTAGCCTATTTTATTCATAAGTGCCGAAACCCTAACCTTGTTGGTTAGATGAGTTTTGATTCAAATCTTTGACAAATGATCATTGATTATGTCTTCATCATGCTTAAGGATCATTAATCCAAGAGTTTGTAAAATTTTAACATCCCTAGCCTAATTAATTAGTGAAGGCCGAACCCTAGTTCATAGGAACTAGACGAGTTTGTTTGATTTTGTTAATTTTTTATTTTGATTTGTTGTGAAGGATAAAACTGTGTTTGATTGTTCTGAGCTGTACGGAGGAAATCGGAATTGAATCGGAAAACACTTCGAGAGCAAGACTTGAAATCTTCAAGAGGTAAAGGGAGTTTACCTGAGGAGTTTAAGATAGCCATATGCTATCTTAGTGTTGTCGGTATTTTATTTGCTGTGGTTTTCTGTAGCTTTAAATTAATTATTGTTTAATTTGTTCATGTGTTTTGATGTGAGTGATTTAATTTTGTGGTTATAATTTTATTTTAAAGTTATAATTGTGATGCATGCAATAATTGTGATGTATGCTATACTGTGTGGTAGTGAATTTATCTGTTGTTGAGTGATGGATCGAGAAACCTGACAGTGGTCAGTGTTCAATTTAAATTGAGGATAAAAGCTTGATAAGCTTATATATTTAATCAAAGTGATTAAATTGTGGAAAGTTGAATAAAAGTGAAAAAATATTATTTTAATAATATTTTCTGTGAAAGATGAGTTAATGAGTGATAGTAACGGCGGAACTGTGAAAAAATTTCACAGGCATTAGTTTTTCCAAAATAAATTCAATAATAATGTTAAAGGTTATTTCAAGTAATTAAGTAACGAAAATAATGTAATATTGACGTCAGAATAATTATTTATGACAGAAAAGTCATTTTGAGTTTGAAAAAGATTTTTACGGCAAAATTTTAAGAAAACGGTTTTATTTGCATTATGAATCGATTTAGAAAGGACTTTTAAAGAGTTGATGCTTTAATGAGAATGATTTTCAAGAATGAAGTAATTGGGAGAAAAAGGAATTTATCTATGATTTAACGTTTTATAAATGATTTTAACGGAAAAGATTTTCTGTAAATGAGTTTTACTCAATGAAAATAATTCTGTTAAACTTGGAAAAGTTTTCGGAGCTTTGGTTTTGTATTTGTTGTTTCACTGAACGAAAGGTTAAAACAAAAGAAAAGTGAACCTAGTAACTGAGACGTCGGAATTCTAGTGTTCTGTTAACACGTGGATCATGGATCCATGTTAGTGGACTGGTGTGTCCTATAAAAAGTTTTGTGGATTGGTGTGTCCTAAAATTGATATGGTAAATGTTGTATTCCATATCCGTGAGCCTAAGACTGGTGCATCAGTTTTGGACTTTGTGATTGAGCACTTGGACTGTGTGTCTTATGTTGAGTTTAAAACACTTGGACTGGTGTGTCCTGTGTTTGTTTAAAGTGAAAAAGTCTTAATATTAAATTAAGCACGGTCGTGAGCCTTTGAGCTTCGACAAGGGAAGAATGTAATGAAAAAGAAAGCGAGACGAGAATAAAAGTTTTTCTCATGCATTATTTGGCAGACGTGCCATGTGTTAAATTATAGATCATTAAGTCCTGGTGTGTGGCCAATGTATCTTTATGGACTATATTTCCATTTAACGCGATAACCATTGTGTCCTGTGTGTTGGCCAATGTGTTATGGACAATGTTTCCATTTATCGCGATAACCATTTTGCCTATGGTGGATTGGAAAGTGGGTCTAGGAAAGGCCGGGCTATGCTACGACTATTTCTAGAGCTCGGATATTACTGATATTTTATAGGCCGAGTTATGTTGCGACTATCATCGGAGTTTATATAAATTACGTTACGATGATGGTTGGAGCTCGCGTCCTAACGAGTTACTTACTTAAATAGTTGGAACTCGGAACCTTGACGGGCAAACAATTGATGTTATTGAATGGAAGTTGGGATCTCCGGAGATTAGGTATCAAATTAGAGCCTGAATATTGAAGTGTCATGTATTTTTATAAAAGCGCGATGACTATCGGGTATGAATCCCTTTGACAAATTATTATGTTTGTTTGGATAATTCTCTATATATTGTGTATGTCATGTATATAATGTTTTGTGTGTCGCACATGTGGTTATCTTATCAAAACTCATATATTGGTATCTCACCCTTGCGATATATCTGTTTCCTGGTTTTACTGTTGCACCTTGGTACATAAGAGCAGATGGTGCAGAGGAGTTCCAGTTCGCTCGAGGAGTTTAGTCCCGATCCATGAAAAGATCGGTAATAGTGGTAAGGACCATGGAGGTCTTTCCAGTAGATGTCTTGTAGTGTGACCAGCTTAGGATTTTTCTTTGTATTGGGTGTTTTTGAGAAAATCGATATATGTGAATTTGAGAACCTTTATATGGTTTGGAATTCAGTTGTGAATTATGAAATACTTTCAGGAAAAACTTGTATGCTGTGAAAGATTAAATTTTGAATATAATCAATTTCTATGTGTTGATTAGTATTATATAGTGTTACCGTTGTAGTATGTGTGGCAAATTTTCAAAGTATTCCGTAGAAGAAAAAATTTTACCCTCATTTTCGGACTTATACAAAATTATAAGCATTATTTTCCTAAAGAAACCAGCAAATTCCTTTTAATTTTATTTCCGCACGTGTTTACGATGTAATGCCCAAGGGGGTGTTACTGTAGAGAATGTCTCCATCTGCTGCATCATGCCTTCATTCGCCTCACTCTACTGCTGCACCTCTTGCCTCAGCCGCTGCACCTCCTCTGTGTCCTGTGAGCTGGAGGAGGTAGGCTCCAGAATGGTCAAGCTCGGCGTCGGCCCCCGACGGATGGTGTGAAGATACGAACCCGGTCCTGTAACGGTATCACCCCCCAAGATGGCCAGAAGCGACGAAACTGTGCCTTGAGGGCTTAGATAACGTGCTTCGATCCCACTTTCGATGGGATGGAGCTGAAAATTTTATAATTTTATAAATTCAACAATACTACAAGAAATTAGCTGATTAGTGACCGAAAGTTAGCGACGGACATTATTCGGTCGTTATAGTGACCGAATTAGCGACGAAACACGTGGTTTATATACATTGATCATTTGGTTTTATATAGAGACTGAATTAGCAACCGATACACTTCGGTCGCTCTGTATTCGGTCTCTAATATAGGACATTTAAAAAAATATATATATTCTCTTTTGAGACCGACGTAGCGATAGAATAATGGTCATAATTTAGCGACCGGAATATAGTCGGTCGCTAATTTGAATTTTTAATATAGTGACCAAATTATTCGGTCGCTAAATCAATAAATCCCTAAGTCGAGCCCACGCCCTTCCCCCCTCACTTTTACTCTTTTCACTCTTCTTCCACAGCTCCATCCCTCCCTCTTTACCCCTTAGCTCCGACGACTAAGAGCCACCACCGCACACCACCGTGCGACCCAGAGCCACCACTACACACCTCCCTCTCTGTCCTTCTCCCTCACACAGAAGTCCCCCCTCCTCCTTAGCCCCCTCCCTGTACAACCACCGCCACCACAGAGACACCGCCACCACCGCCATAGAGCCACCCTACCAGACGCCTCCCCATCCTCCCTCTTCCCCCATTTCCTCCCCCTCTTCCTTCTTCCCCCACTTCATTCCCCCTCTCTGTCCCACTTCAGAACCACCTCCACAACCACTTCAGAGCCGCAGCCGCCACCACAACCATTGCAGAGCCACCACTACACCCCCAATCTAGTAATGCATCAAGTTATGCCTTTGTCTTTTTTTAGGGTTTATTTGTTTTTTTTTTTCTATCAGTATGAAATCATTTTTTTAGTGACATGATGATTATTCAAATACATGTATATCTAGATAACTAAAACAAAGGACATTTAGTTTGCTTACCGATTCCTTGCTCTGTTCTTTGTTTGTGAAATATGAAACTGGCAATTGGATTATATCTTTTATGAATTTCAACTATAAATAGTGGTATTAGTGGTTCAAGAAGATACGACATGTGTTATGTTGATGAATTTTGTAGATGATTGATGAGTGCTAAATATGGATTATGTTGATTAAGAAGTGTTGAGATTGATAAAGTATATTTAAGTGATGATGAGACTAAACTATTATTTATGTAATGGCAGTTTATTTTTGTGAAAGCGACTATATGACTAGGGTAGTGTGGTTATGTCTAAGAGATGTTTTGTGATGATTAATGGTTTAAAAAGTTTTTATCTGCTGATGGTTATTCTCTTAGTTTGAATTTAAACGCTTGCTATGATTATAGTGTCAAGTTGTATATTATGTTTACGCATGTGTATTCCATTGTCGTAAGTTTTGGATTGTTAAATTGATGATGATTGATTTATGTGGTTGAAGTATACGGAAAATACTTGGTGAAATGGATTGCCAAAGGATAATTACGAATGATTTATGTTGTTGCCCATACTATTAGGACCTCATTGATTTTGAACTGGGAACTGAACTTTAAACTCTTTTCTTCCAGCACCCCTCAATCTCTGGCCACTGCTCCAGTACTCATCCTTTTTTTGTTGTCTGCTTGGAGTTAGAGGTATGTAGGTCAAATATTCTAGTGCTATGAATACTTTGAATTGAATGAGACTTAGTATATGTTAATAATATGTTATGATTGTGTTGTGTTTGATGTGTTATGTGAAATGATATGTTGTTTGAGAGTAGAGAGCATAGCTTAATAAGGTATAATATTGTTTGATATGCATGACTGGTTGTGTGCTGATAGTTTAGAAATCTTGCATGTGTTTGTCTATTTGATTTGTTGTTTGTTAGTAGAGAGCGGAGCTCAATAGGTTGTATAATACTTTTATCGTTCCGTACAGATTATGTTAAGTGGTGGGTCCACTACAATTGTATCTGCCCTTAAAACTTGATTTGTTGTTTGTTAGCAGAGGAAGATAGGGTTAAAGTTTTTTTTTTCCTTTTAATATTGATTATTTAGCAAAGCCAAAGAATCCCGTTTGAGATGCAACATCAATGAGCATGTGTACCTTTTCAAGGTACCACTCATTATATTAAATCTTGAATTGTCCAAGTTGGACAGTTTGGGAAAAACATTTTCTTCACAAAGTTAATGGTTATTCTTTGGATTCTCATATCTTACACTAGATTGAATTTTGCTATGTTACATTTCCTGTTGTTCTCCGGGTGCATATTTGATCGTGGTGAAATAACTGTGTTCAATTCGTGTATACCGGAGACCAATGGGAAATGCTGCCGAAATTTCGTCTGTTATAAGGCATGAGAATTAAGGAATAACTGTTAACGGAGTGTTGAAAAGGTTTGTTCTCGAATGGGTTAGGGCCATACCTTGTAATAAGAATTGGAGAACGATGGAGCTATGGGACTGAGAACTCTTGTGGTTGTTAGCAGTGATGGAAGCACCTGAGAATCGAAAGTGGATGGATAGAAGGAAGGATCATGGACGACTGACTCGCGAGTTCATAGAGGGAGTGAACGAGTTCGTTATTTATGTGAGGCAGCAAGAGGAATATCTAAGTAAAAAAGATTCAAAAATGAGGTGTCCTTGTAAGAAGTGCAAGTATCTAAAATTTTAGTACGGGGATGATGTGATGGCACATCTCTACGAGAGGGGGCTTATGGCGAGTTATTATTATTGGCTCAACCATGGTGAAAAATTGCCATTGGTCCCCCCGGTTGTGATGGAAGATGCATATTATGGTCCTAGTGATGGAAGGGAACAATTCACACCTTTTGAGGAGATGATTTTCGATCATGCCAGCCCTGCTGTTGGTATAGGAATTCAACAAGACGATGATCATGTTGAGGACCATTACATAGAGGAGGATCCGAATCCGGATGCACAGAGATTTTATGACTTGTTGGCGGCTGCACAAGCTCCGTTGTGAGATGGATGTGAGACCTATTCAGAATTGTCGGCTTCCTTGGTTGCTCTTAGCATCAAGTCCGACTACAATGAGATGGAGGGTGAGTTCGATCACTGGGTTGGCTTTATGGGTGATGCAATGCCGATCGATAACCGTATGCCTTAGAATCTATATCAAGCGAAGAAATCTGTGGCAAATTTAAGCTTGGGGGTTGAGAGAATTGAATGTTGCCAGAATGGATGCATGTTGTATCGTAACGAAGATGCGGACCTAACGGCTTGTAGATTTTGTCATGTTGATCGGTATAAGATCGAAATTGATAGAAGGGGTGTTGAAATAAAAACCCCTTTGAGGAGAATGTGGTATTTCCTAATTACCCCTACACTCCAAAGGAAGTACTCTTCAATGGCCACCGCTCCTCACATGCGATGGATCCAAGTGTCTTGTGCCATCCGTCGAATGGAGAGGCATGGAAGCATTTTGACAGGATGTACCCGAAGTTCTCTCAAGAGCCTCAGAATGTAAGATTGGGCTTATGTACTGATGGATTTAATCCTTTTGGTCAATACGGTAAAGCTTACTCTTGTTGGCCGGTTATTCTGACCCCATATAATCTCC
Organism: Echinosophora koreensis; assembly: GCA_035048595.1. NCBI lineage: Eukaryota > Viridiplantae > Streptophyta > Magnoliopsida > Fabales > Fabaceae > Echinosophora > Echinosophora koreensis. The sequence goes on along the minus strand of JAPCYP010000013.1, from coordinate 4,800,980 downwards.
CACCAGGCATGTGCATGAAGAGGGAGTTTATGTTTCTGACGGTCATAATTCCTGGACCATCGAATCTTAAAAGCAAGATTGATGTGTACTTGCAGCCTCTCATAGAAGAGTTGAAACATTTGTGGAATTCCGGTGTAATGACATAGGATGTATCATTGAGGCAAAATTTCATGCTTAAGGCAACTTTGATGTGGACAATCAATGACTTTCCGGCATATGGGATGCTGTCGGGATGGATGACTGCTAGGCGGCTTGGCTGCCCTTGCTGGATGGGGAGATCGAAGGGTTTCATGCTCAACCATAGTCAGAAGACTTCTTATTTTGATTGTCACCGCCAGTTCCTTCTACAAGATCATCCTTATAGGAGGAATAGAACTGCATTCAAGAAGGGCCATGTTGAGACTGCCGTACCTCCCCAACTGTTTACAGGAGAACAGGTTTGGCAGATGGTTAGTATGCTCCTATTAATTCATGAGTCTGGAGGTGGCCAGATACCTGGATATGGTATTGAACATAACTGGACCAAAAAAAGTATTTTTTGGAGCTTGCCGTATTGGAAGACGCATTTGATACGCCATAACAGTGATGTCATGCACACTGAGCAGAATGTGTTTATGAATGTGTTTGACACAATGATGGATGTCAACGATAAGACGAAGGATACATATAAGGCACGATTAGATATAGAAGAAATTTGTAGACGACGGGATCTAGAATTGGTGGACATCGAGGGTGGCAAGTTACGAAAACCGAAGGCAAAGTATGCACTGAGCAAACCCCAGCGAGTAGCTGTCTGTGAATGGGTTATACAACTTAAGTTACCAGATGGTTATGCTTCTAACCTGTCCAGATGTGTTGATGCTAGGGAGGGAAAACTGCATGGAATGAAAAGTCATGACTGTCCTATATTCCTGCAATGGTTGCTTCCCATTGCATTTGCCTCTTTACCGATGGAGATTTGAAAGCCTCTTGTTGAGTTGAGTCAGTTCTTCAGAGTATTAACTTCCACAACATTGAAGGTTAAGCAACTGGAGGATATGGAGCGCGAGATTCCGGTCTTACTATGTAAGTTGGAACAGGTTCCCTCCGAGTTTCTTTGATTCGATGGAACATCTTCCCATCCACTTACCGTACGAAGCACAAGTGGATGGTCCAGTTCAATATCGTTGGATGTATCCCTTTGAGAGGTATTAAACTTATTTTGTACCTGCAATCAATTATGATATTAAAATTGGTATGTACATGTTAATAATCATTAACTTAGGGTTGCAATATATGTAGGTTCTTGCGTTCGTTAAAATTAAAAGTAAAAAAAAAAAAGGCTAGGATTAAAGGTTTTATTTGTGAAGCATATCTAGTGGAGGAGCCTCGTTTTACTATCCAGACAACATAGAGACAAAGAGAACTAGATCGCCGTGTAATGTTGATGTTGGGGAAGGATGTTCTTCTAGTCCTCAAATGTCAATTTTTAATCATCCGGGCAGGGCATGTGGTGCATAAAAGAAGTCATGGTTGGCTGCCCGTGAAATGATAGCTATTGAGTTGTACGTTCTTCAAAATTGTGAGGATGTGGAGCCATTACTAGAGTATGTTGCTATTAATTCATTAGTAACGTCTTAAATTGTGTTAGTATTTCTTATTTAATAGATTTTCTATTGTCTAATGATAGAATATATGCCAATGAGCTGAAAGAGCTTGATCCCAACATCTCGGAGTCACAAATTCCTCAAAAGGTTGCCAAACATTTTACTAAGTGGTTCAAAAATTATGTAAGCCATCTAACTTATATTGCTATTAAGTGGTAGCTTACTATTCTTTTCACAACTAATACTCGTCATAATCATTAATCCTAGGTTAAGGAAAACCAAATTCAAAATGTAGTTTGTACGCTTTAGCATGGGGACCAGATAGAAGGGTTCGAACATTTGAGACTTACATAACAAATGGATATAAGTTTCACACAAGTCGATGGGCACAGGGCATGAAAACTTCAAATTGCGCTTGTGTTAGAGGGACCAACGGCCAATTAGAGGATGAATTTTTTGAATCTTAACTGATATTTATGAATTAGCGTATTCAGGTCATCCTAGTAAAAACTTAGTCTTATTCAAGTGTGACTGGTTTGATAACACTCCCAATAGGGGCACAAAAGTTGACAATAAGCATGGGACTGTAGAAGTTAGGAAATCGCGAAGATATCAGGTGTACGACCCTTTTATATTTGCACAACAAGCGGATCATGTATATTTTACCCCGTTTCCAGAGGGACATCAAGACTGGTTGGGTGTTATTCGGGTAAAGGCACATAGTGCGATCACCGATAATGTGATAAGTCAACCTGAAACAGAAGCTCCATACCAAGATGTTCATCAGATTGGCGGGATCCAAATAATGTTGCAAATTGACCCGGACGAGTACCAGGGCATTCTTGATGATCCCGGGCCTGGCGACGAGGTAATTGAAACAGAGTTGGAGACTCAGTATGACTTGGTCGCAGAGAGCGAGGAAACATATGTCTCAACCGATGACGACGAGAGTGAGGGTGAATTCAGTGATAGAGATTCCAGGTAGGTAATCTGTAAATTGGTTATGATGCATATTTGTTATGAATTCAACTGATTTTACTAGCATAAAATGAAGCAGGGTATTGTGGACATATAAATAGATACACAATCCGGGTGAAACACATTTTTTTAAAAAGAAAAAGGAAAATAAAGGGTTTCCTTGAAGAAGCGCTGTTAAAGGTGTAATATATTTTTATACAAAATAAAAAATAGGGGCAAGATATCACTTCCTTGAGAAAACGTTGTTAAAGGTATCCACTTTAATAATGCTTCCTTGAAGAACCGCTATTAAAGGTGGAGCCTATAACACCCTGTTTTCTTAATTAGGGTTTAAGGAAGAGATTAAGGATGCCTAAGGTCTTAATCTTGTTCCTTAGGTGCTAATGAGTCTGTATATCAAATTTTAGGTTAATCGGACTTCAAACTGACTCAGAACCCATCGAAATGCTCGAAATTGGACAACCGACACAAAAACAGGACGCTCAAACATGGAATAGTGGACGCTCTAGCGTTCTGAGGTCTCTTACATGTGGCACCACGTATCAATTGCATGGAAACATGATGATCAGGGTTCCATGCTCTAGCATGGAGGGGCCCCACACTAGAGCGTGCCCACGCTAAAGCGTGGGGTGTTGGCACGCTTGATCGTGCTCCACTAAACCTGCAAATGAAAAGAGAAAGAGAGAGGGGTTGAGGCGAAGATAAAGAGAGAAAGTGAGGTTGAAGCAATTCGTCTGTCCGATCTCGATTCCGACTTCGAATACGTGAATGGGGCAACAAGTAAATCGTATATCTATCTTCGATTCAACGATCCACTGAGGTAATGCTCAAATCCCTAACTCGTCGACACGTTGACATTGTCATTTCCCTTCTTTTTCAATTCTTACTTTGGTTCTAGCTCTGTTTGAAAATCTGTTGCAAGATTAGGGTTTATGACATTGTCGGGACTCTATCCAAGTTTTAGGGCAAATTTCGGAGCATCGAGGAGCTTATTGGGACACTTGCAGCAACCTATAGGGAGAGAGGATCTTGTTTCACGAGGTTCGAAATGCCGGTACAAGTGTATACAAGGTGGGGAGAAAGTGACTATCACACTGGGGAGGCAAGCTTAATACGATATATTATAATTGCAAGTATGGGGTTCCTCAGACCCTACTAGTGGTCGAGTAGTCAATAGTGGTTAAAGCCTAGTTAAAAATGTCTTTTAAGCTATTCGTTAGGGTTTAATTACTAAGGGCTTATCAGCGTTAAGGTAAACTGATATGTTAAGTTTATCTGCTTTGAGGATGCTTGTGATATCTGCTTTATGTTGTTTATGGATGTTGTGCTGCCTGATATATATATATATATATATATATATATATATATATATATGATTGTCTGATTGTGATGCTAGAACCCTAGTTGACACCCTAAGGGTACTCTTGTTTGGATTGATGATTGGAAAGTAGCATATGGGTACTGTATTGAGTTATGGATGCGTTGGCATCGTAAAACGTGTATGTTTAAGATTGGTACCAGTGTCAACTTAAGATGTTTGTGCATTGCATTAGTTGCCAAGTGGCGAACCGTATGACTGGGACTCATGCGATGTTGGTGTACTGATAATCCGATGGCTTATCTAGTTTTATAGCTAGAAAAACCATGATTTTCATGCTAATTGTGCAAGTTTAATCTCGTTTTCGCCCAATTTTGGATTTATTTGTCCTTGAGCAACATTTTGATTCTTTTTGGTATTTTTTAGGAACTTTGGTTATTTTTGAGTCAAATAAAGCACTTGATGCTATTTTAAGTCAGGTTAACAGTGAAGCATGAGGAAACTAGGAAAATTGAAGAAAACAAGCAAATTGAATAAAACCTATCTCGCCCCGCGAGATAGTGCTCGCGTGCAAGCCAGAAGCCTGAACTGAGGACTTTTTGAAGGCTCTCTGGGGCGCCCCGCAAGCGTGCGTTACCAGAGTTTAGTACCCGAATCCTAGTTTTGAGAGTTGTGTATCGTTAAGTATATTTTCACTGTTTTCTGGATGTTTTCTCTTGAATCTTGGACGGTGATGTATGCTATGGAGAAATAATCATCTTTTCTAAGGAATCAATGTAGCCGCACATGACGACATAGTGAATTGTGATGTTTTCTATTCCATTCTCTTAATTCTTGCTTCTTAATTCTAATTTGTTTTGTGTTAATCAAAAGAGCTCGGGATTAACTTGTCAAGCGTGATGAGTCCGACTGGATATTCATGCTTTAGGACTTGAATTAATAACACAAATTGAATATTGATGGAGATATAATAGGAGATTTGTGCAATCGTTTTTGGAACCAAGAACTTAATGAATCTTGTATGTTTGTCATCATAGAAATATTGTTGATTGGCATGTTTAGGTGTTTTCATTTGTGCTCGAACGAGACATTAGAATAATTTAGGGTTCCTGGTTGACATGAAATTGAATTTAGGGATAGAAAATAATCACTTGGATTTATGTTTGATTGGGTTGGTGAAATTGTGATCTTTCCCAACATTACTCTTAATCTTGATAATTGCCTTGGTTTGTTTTAATCTGCTTAATTTAGATAATTGCTTGTTATCTCATTGATCTCAACAAACTCACTCTCCATTGACTTGGTCAAACTTAATTGGTTTCTTTGAATATTTATATAATTGGTCACCCAATCCCTGTGCTCGATCTCGGTAAATTACTTACCGTATTTTTATTACTTGCTTCGATCAGGTACAATTGTCGGAGCCTATCAAGTTTTTGATGCCATTGCCGGGGATTGGCATAACCAATTTTCTTTAATTAAAAGAAAATAATTACTTTGAGCAAGCCAATTTTTTTTTTAAATTTTGCTAAATATTTTCTCTCGAGTTTCTTTGATTTCACTTGGTCTTGTGAGTTTTTGTTGTATGCGAGGTACTGCCCTCATGAGGAATTGCTTTATGACCCAGAGAACAAAGGAGCCTTGAGGCACTAAATCCTATCAATCTTGAGGATATGGCTGAAGAAGATCAGCCTGTCTACAAGCCTCTTTATGAGTACACCGGTCCAAATTTGGAGGATTGTACTTCCACTATTGTGAGGTCTTCCATCACAGTCAATGCATTTGATATCTAGCCATTGGTTCTTCAACTAATGCAACAACATCAATTTGATGGGGGTGCATGAAGATCCTCACAGGCATATCTCGTGTTTCTTCGAGATATGTGATATTTCTAGGTATGCTGGAGTTTCAGATGATGCATATCGCTTGTGTCTATTCCCTTTCTCTCTACGGGATAGAGCACTTGATTGGTTGGACTTGAACATGGATCACGGAAGCATTACTGATCCTCACAGGCATATCTCGTGTTTCTTCGAGATATGTGATATTTCTAGGTATGTTGGAGTTTCAGATGATGCATATCGCTTGTGTCTATTCCCTTTCTCTCTACGGGATAGAGCAAGTGATTGGTTGGGCTTGAACATGGATCACGGAAGCATTACTGCTTGGGAGGACATGGCTCAAAAGTTCCTAACAAGGTTCTTTCCTCCCCAGAAAGCGGCATAATGGCAAAAAGCTGTCAACTCTTTCAAGCAACATGATAGTGAAACCTTTGGTGAAGCTTGGAAGTGGTATAATGTTCTACTGCGGAAATGTCCATCTTCTTTCTTTGATTTGTGGATGAAGGTGCAGAACTTTTTCACTTGAGAGGTTCATCTCAAATTATTTGTGATGCCGCAGCTGGCGGTTCCTTTTCTTGCAAATCGGCCGAGGATGCATGTGCATTATTAGAGAAGATGGAAAAGAATAATTATAACCGCATGAAGGAGGAGCGGAATATGAAACAAATTTCTCCTACACCTCCTCAGAATTCTGCATCTGGGCTTAGTGCTACTTCTATTGAAGCTATTCTTACACAAAATGCACTCTTGAAGCAACATAATGAAGCACTTACAAATATGAAGGTGAATGCGGTGTGTGACGGGATGCCTCCGAGTTGTGACTTTTGTCAAGGTGATCACGATAGTGAAAGTTGTCCAGGTAATTTTTTTCAGGAGCATGTACACTCGTGTCACAATTTCTATGATACGATGCTACAGCACAATGATTATCAGAGGAATAGGCCAAATAACTACTACCAGGGATAGAATTGGAATGCAAGAGGAATGGATCATCCTGGTTTATCTTGGAGGAATACTAGTGGTGGTTTAGAAGGAGGACAACAACAGCTTCAACCGCAACAAAGGTCATACTATTGGAATCATGAGAACACTCAATGAGCTCTCCCAAGATCGAATCAATTGCAAATCACAGATGGTGGAAAACAACCTTGGGAGTTACATCTTGAGAAGACTAGTGTAGCCATTGAAAAGTTGACGATGCACACAGATATGGCTATTGACAAGTTGGCAAATCATACAGGTGCAACGATCCAGAATCTAGAAACTCAGGTGGCATAACTTGCAAAGCAAATAAATAAGCGTCTTCTAGGCTCTTTTCCAGGCAATACAGAGAACAACGCTAAGAACCAACGCAATGTCATAAAACCTCGAAGAGGTAAGGTGTTGGATTCAAGGGGGAGTCCTTCTAGTTCTAATGATGTTGAAAGTCCAGAGGTGCCACAAGTGGAAGCAGAGCAAGTTGTGGAAGAAGAAGTGGTTAAGGAATAGGTGTCGGAGCAAGAGGGGAAGTTGAAATTGGTAGACGAGGATTTCTTGAAGAAGAAGTATGTTGAGCCTAAAGATCTTTCTCCTTACATGAAGATGCTATATCCAGAATGCTTGAAGAAGCCTTTGCAAGATAAGCAATTCTCAAAATTTCTTGATGTCTTCATAAAGCTTCAAATCAACATTCCTTTTGCGGAAACATTGGAACAAATGCCATCCTATGCCAAGTTTAAGAAGGAGATTCTCTCCAAGAAGCGGAAGATCATTGATGAGGAAACGATCGATTTGACCGAGGAGTGTAGTGCAATCTTACAATGTAAGCTACCTCCAAAGTTGAAGGATCCGGGTTCATTTAGAATTCCATGCACCATTGGGGAGATGACTTTTGGTAAGGCACCTTAGGATCTAGGGGCAAGCATTAATTTAATGCCCCTTTCTATGATGAGGAAGCTTGGTACTCAAGAGGCCAAAGGGACTATGATGTCACTCTAACTTGCGGATCGTTCTATTGAATACCCCACAATGGTTGAAGACTTGTTGGTGAAGGTGGGCATGCATTGATTGATGTGCAACAAGGAAAGCTCACACTTCGAGTGCAAGATGAAAATGTGGTCTTCAATTTCTTCGAAGCAATGAAGTATCCAGTGGAGCAATCTAGTTGTTTTAGCATTGATGTGGTGGAGCCAATTGTCAATTCCTTTGCCACTCAAGAAGCACATGGTTCATCACTTGCTAAAGTGTTGGTATAATGAAGATGATGAGGGGGAGTTTTTGGAGGATGGAAAATTTATTGAATGCCTTACATAAAATGAGGCATTATCAATTTTCCCCAAGGAAGAATGTAAAAAGGAAAAGCTCAACAAGGAAAGCGCGGAAGAGGACAACAAGAAACCGAAGTTAAAGTAACTCCCCTCTCACTTGAGGTATGCTTTTTTGAGTGAGGAGGGACAACATCCGGTTATCATTAGCAAGACGTTGAAGAAGGATGAAGAAGAAAAGCTCTTAAGGGTTCTTAAGGAACACAAGTCTGCCATTGGATGGAAGATTTTAGATTTAAAAGGTACAAGTCCCTCCCTCATTGTGCATGCACAAAATTTTGATGGAGGATGATTATAAACCGATGGTACAACCACAAAGACGGTTAAATCCCATCATGAAAGAAGCTGTGCGCAAAGAGGTGATTAAACTTTTAGATGTCGAAATTATATATCCAATCTCGGATAGTAGTTGGGTTAGCCCAATTCATGTGGTCCCAAAGAAGGGAGGCACAACCGTAGTGGTCAATGAAAAGAATGAAATGATTTCAATAAGGACCATTACGGGGTGAAGAATGTGTGTTGACTATCGGAAGCTCAATGATGCAACAAGGAAGGACCACTTTCCCCTCCCATTCATAGATCAAATGGTGGAAAGGTTAGCCGGATATGAATACTATTGCTTCTTGGATGGGTATTCCGGCTACAACCAAATAGTGGTGGATCCAGTGGACCAAGAAAAGATGCCTTTCACTTATCCATATGGTGTATTTGCATATAGGAGGATGCTTTTTGGTTTGTGCAACGCTCCGGTGACTTTCCAAAGGTGCATGCTTTTTATCTTCTCGGACATGGTGGAGAAATTCATTGAGGTCTTTATGGATGACTTCTTGGCCTTCGGGACATCTTTTGATGATTGTTTGAAGAACTTGGCATGTGTTCTACAAAGTTGCCAAGAGACCAACCTTGTGCTTAATTGGGAAAAATGCCATTTCATGGTCAGGGAAGGTGTGGTCTTGGGGAACAAAATCTCCCAAAAAGGGATTGAAGTTGACAAAGCCAAGATTGAAGTGATTGAGAAGTTTCCCCCACCAACCAATGTAAAGGGGGTGCGGAGTTTTCTTAGGCATGCCGGCTTATACCGGCGCTCCATCCAGGATTTCTCTAAAATAGTGAAACCGCTATGTGACCTTCTTATGAAGGACGTATCATTTAAATTTAATGTTTCAAGTTTAAATGCTTTCAATACTTTGAAACATAGACTAGTTCCGCACCCATAATCACTGCACCCAATTGGGATTTACCTTTTAAAATTATGTGTGATGCAAGTGATTATGCGGTGGGGCCAATGTTAGGACAAAGAACTCCTTACGGTCATATTTGCACTTGATAAATTTAGATCTTACATTGTAGGGTCTAAAATAATTGTTTTCACCGATCATGCGGCTATAAAACACTTGATGACAAAACAAGAGGGCAAACCAGACTAATCCGGTGGATATTACTTTTGCAGGAGTTTGATCTTGAGATTAGGGACTGGAAAGGTTCTTAGAATGGAGTTGCGGACCACTTGTCAAGGTTGGCCAATCCCGACGAAGAGGAGAAATTATTAGATATCTAGGAAGAGTTCCCGGATGAGCGTTTATTTGCTATTTTTGATAAAATTTCTCCTTGGTTCGTCGATACGGCCAACTACAAAGCTTCAAAAGTGGTCCCAGAAGGCTTACCTTCTTGTTCAAGCAATGTGCAGATGGATTAATGCAGAGGTGCATTCCTCATGATCAAATAGGAAACGTGTTGTGGCATTGCCATGGCTCGGATTATGGTGAGCACTTAGGGTGAAGAAAAAACTGTGGAAAAAGTCCTCCATGAAATAGCACAAAACAACACTGGGGGGGGGGGGGGGGGGGGGGGGGTTGAATAATGTTTTCGTAAATCAGAGTTTTCAAGCACAAAACAAAATTCAGTGCAGATAAGACACTTTAATACATACGGCTGTTTCAGCAAGCTGAATTAAAAGGTTAACTGTAAACACTCCTAAGATAATTAGCAACAATAGATAAATAACTTGTAAGTAAAGTAAAGAGTTTAGGGAAGAGAGTACTCAGAGATTTATCCTGGTTCACCCGCAACCTTTGGGTTACATCCAGTCCTTGGCTTTACTAAGTTTTAACACTATAACTGATCAGGTTACAGACGAGTATTATTTACACACCTAGCCTCTCCAGGCTCAAACACAAGTATTATTTGCACACCTAGCCTCTTCAGGCTCAAACACAAGTATTCTTAAAACAAGCCTCTTCAGGCTCAGGGAGATTGGAGGTTTGTTTGAAGCACAACTTCAATATTACAGTAACAATTCAACCAAATAACACTTCAGTGAGTGAATACAAATTTAAGATCTGTTGAGTTGCAGACGAGTTCTTCTCTAGATGATTTGTAACTTGGAGAGAAGATGATGAGAGTGGTAAGGGCTTTTCAATCTATTTGGTATTCTCTGTGGGAAATCTCTTTCTTGAGAGAGTATATAACTTGAATATTATTTCTCAACTTTTCGATCTATGTCTCATCATATTTTCAGGTCTTTGACTTCTTCTATTTATACTTGACCATAATAGATCCATTGAGGCATGTCACAGTTCTTCTTCTTTATCCTTTGGATAAACAATAGTCGTTATGACTTGGCCATTAATGTTTTGAGAACGTTGGAAGTCTTGTGTTGACTGCAGAGCATGGTAGATATGCTTTCTTTACCCGGGAAGCACTTCTTTCCTTATTTGTGCAACACTTAGAAAAGCTCAGATAAAGGTGCTTTTCTCTTTATTGCATAAGAGACATTTTGCAGCATTGCCCTTTGTCTTTTCTTCTTTTCTGTACTCGATACAGGACAAGGAATAAAATAATATACTTTTGTGAATATTTTAATTCCTTTCTTTAATAAAAAACTTTCATCCAGATTCCAAGTAATTTCTTCGAAAAAGCTTTTTCTCTTTTTGAACGTTGCTTCAGTCACGAGAGAAAAAATGTAACTTCATACTTTTAATACTTCACCTCTTCTACGCTAGAGATATGATCTTGGATATCCTTCAGGTCCTTTGAGTTATTCTGACTTTAGTGGAATCCTTGATTCTATCAGAAGTCCAGACACAGCCTATGAATAATCAGACGCTTCTTGATGTGGTCGTTATTGAAGATTTAGTCTGTAATCTTGATCTATCTTCTTTCAACTTTCTTCAGAAGATTGTGTCCGTACTCTTTGTTGTTTTGAAGAGTATTTGATCAGTGTATAGCTTTAGATATTTTCCATGATCTTTCAATCTGAGAGACGATATGGAGATCTTGAGTAGACCACTCTTCAGTCTTTGACATAGTCTTCTCATGAGCCGCTTGATTGAATAGATGATGCACTCTCTTTATCTTTCAATCTTGAAGATGCTAGATTAGGAGTAGCATTTTGCCTTCTTGCTCATAGTTACTTTCTTCAAGGACATGAAGTATGAGATAAGATGTTGGCCTTAGGGCTTTAGAGCTTAAATCTCTTCAGACGCATTACTCTACATCGTGCATTTAGCTTCTAGAGATCAGACGCATACACTATGCTTGATCCTTTTGTTGAGTTGATCTGCAAAGATTATTTTCTCTTTCTGCACATCTCAAGTAGATGATTGTCAATACTCAGACAGTTCAATTAAAATCATTTGCTTAATGTTTGGGTTCATCAAAACACACACGGGCTAACTGGAGTGTGAGTCAGACGCATGACAGAGTCAGACGCTTTGTGACTTAACACTCCAAAGCGGGTTCTATTGGCCCACAATCTTCAAGGATGCACAAACTTTTACCGAGAATTATGATCATTGCCAAAGGGTTGGCAATATCTCCAAGTGACATGTTAGAGGTGGAGATCTTTGATGTGTGGGCCATTGATTTGATAGGACCTTTTTCGCCATCATTCTCATTTCAATACATTTTGGTGGCGGTGGATTATGTGTCCAAGTGGGTTGAAGTCATACCAACAACAATGGATGATGCGCGAGTTGTCATGGAATTCTTATGGCACAACATCTTCACAAGGTTTGGTGTCCCAAGGGTCATAATAAGTGATGGTAGTTCACACTTTTGCAACAAACAAATGGATCACCTACTAACAAGATATGGGGTCACACACAAGATAGCCACTCCTTACCATTCGCAAAAAAGTGGTCAAGTGGAAGTATCTTGAAGCAAATTCTTGATAAATAGTAAACTCATCGTGGAAGGTGTGTCACTTGCCGGTTGAATTGGGGCATACATCTTATTGGGCAATTAAGGCCCTCAACTATGATTTGAAGAAAGCCGATGAGAGGCGCCTACTGGATTTGAATGAGTTGGCGGAAATTCGCATGCAAGGGTATGAAAATGCACGAATCTACAAGGAGCAGACAAAAGCTTGGCATGATAATCATATCTTTCCTAGGAGGTTTGAACCGGGACAATTAGTTCTTTTGTACAACTCTCGGTTGAGGTTGTTTGCGGGTAAGCTGTAATCCCGATGGTCCGGACCATTCAAAGTCCACAAAGTTTTTCCACATGGAGTAGTAGAGTTGGAGGGCAATGAGCCGAGAGATATCTTCAAATTCAATGGCCAAAGGCTCAAACACTACTATGGAGAAGCTTTCCAAAGAGATCATTAGAGCCGTAAGCTAGACTAGCCCTTTGCCGGTGATGTACGTCAGGCTCGGGATGTTGAACAAGTGCTTCTTAGGAGGAAACCCAAGGTTTATACCCTTTTATTGCATAAATAGATAAAACTAAAAAGTGTCTTCATATAGGGTCCTTAGTTAGAAAATTGCATTTAGAAAGCATATAGGACTTAGTTGCATTTAGAAAATAGGGGGCATAAATTCTCATCTGGCTCGCCCTGCTAGACAGAGCCCTCATAAATGAAGGGTCTCTGTCTCGCTCCGCAGGAGGCTTCTAGCCTCGCGAGACAAAGGGGCCAAAAATGCCAGGCCTCTATCTCGCCCCGCGAGACTTGCCTCGTCTCGTGAGGCAGAGAAGAATAAAAACGAAGAAAATCCCAGATTCACCCCGCGAGCGTTTGCTCGCCCCGCAAATGTTTGCTAGCCCCGCAAATCTGGGCAACTCAGAAAGAAAATTTTTTCCATATTTTCCACGCGAATCGTGGCTCGCCCCGCGAGCTAGGACACCAAGGATTTGGGTCTTTCTGGTTCGCGTCGCAAGCCTGTGTTCACCTCGCGAACTTGGGCAAATGAAAAGGGGACAAAACTCCAAATTCCCCCGCGAACCACTGCCCGCCCCGCGATCCTGCAATTAGGGTTTTCAATTTGGGGATTTTTAAGTTCTCGCCCCGTGAGAACATACTCATCTCGCGAGCGACAAAAACATAAACACCCTACGAGACAGAACGAAGCCATATTTGCAAGAATTTCAAAAACCTTTCCTTCTTCTCTCTCGTGGGTGCAAAAAGGAAACTTCCTCACTAGTCCTCTCCATCACTTATTCACTTACAATCAAGAACAAAGGTAAGTCTTCTACTGTCACACGTTGCTGTTTGTTTAAAAATATTCTAATTTATTCCCCATTGATTCGCAAATCCGAATTCAATATGAGTGGGGTGAAGATGAATAAGAATCATGTGTAGGGACTTTTGATGATATTTTGTTGCTTTTGAAAGTGTGATTATGGGAGTGTGGGAGGAATTTGATGAGTTTACATTGTTTCCATGGTTGAACATGCGAGTGATAGTGATACCCATTAATCTCTGAACTTCACAATGAGAGGTAAGGATTATGTTGATGTTTATCCTTTAAATATGTTTGGTAACATGATAGGAATGAGATTGTGATGTATGAATGCTCTGGATTGATACTCTCTGAACCTAAGTTTGGGGTTTCCTGTGAAAGTTTAGAAAATTGCACGCTAGAAGGTATTGGGTAATTTTGAAAAACTGTTAAGAACGAATTTCTATGTTCTTGCTATGTTTGGAAACATTGTTGGATGGAAACGAAATTATGAGTTTTCATTACCGTGACTGCCTAGATAATAACTGTCATTGAACTATATTGATATTGATGTATATTATGCATTGGAACTTTTCTGATTTTTAGGTATGGCTCCTCCTAAATAGTCTGCTGATAAAATTCAGCCTAAGAGCAAAAAGTGCCAGGCAACTCAAGAGGAGGAGTAGGAGCTCCATGAGGGAGTCGGGATCACTTCTAGGAGTGCTACTCCTTCTCTTCGATTCTGGTCGGCTACGCATAGGGTATTGATGTGGGCTTAGTGATAGCCACAGACATCCAACAGAAGGCAAACTCCCAGAATGGGAAGGAGGTGTTGGCTCATGGTTTTCTGATCACAGAGCTATGTGCTCGGTCGGTTTGGCTGTTTCTAAGGAGCAACCAATCGACCGTGATTACATTCAACGACACTGCTATGGAGAGCCGGCACCATCTAGGAGATCGAGACCATCTCAGGAACCACACGCTCATCTACAGAGCAAATGTTGGTCGCCATTCAACATAACATGCAGTTCAAGATACGGTCTAACGTGGCAACTAGGGATTTCTTCCGGGAGCAACCGAAAGCTTCTGAGGAGAGTCGGGCTCCAGTTTACCCAGCTGAGGAGGATTTGGAGCCTGGGTTTGGCAGGCAGGACTTCCCTGGGGGCCAGGGAGTTCAGCCAGGAGGGGTTGTACCCGAGGCTCAGGAGCTAGAGGACCCCAACCATGACTTATGGAACGAGAAGGATAACTACGACCCACTGAACGCGATTATGTATGGTTGAGTCTACTTGGACTCAACCAATACATGATGCGGATCATTTTTTATTTTTATCTTGGAGTTCTAGCTATTCGTATATGTTTATGTAGCTAGAAACTCAGTTTACTTGTCGGATATTTTATGCACTCTTTTTGTATATATTTTGGTGCATGCTATTTTCTTTTATTTTTTATTTTATTTTTATTTTTATTTTGGATATTGACCATATTTGACTTGTGGATAATTAGATGTCAATCAATTGAAGCCACTTGCGCAGAGTGAGAATGCCAATAGATGAGAAAACAATCACTCCAGACCACCCAGAATATCAAGAGATTAAAGAAACAATTCGAGAGAGACGGATCCCCTTCTCGGAATTAAAAAATATGACAAAAGAACAAGAGGAGAAGGAAGATATGTTTCACTTGAACTTTGATAGGGGTGTGAATGACTACATGCGGAGGAAGATTGAGCGCGAGGTAGATGAGAGGCAAAGGAACTTCCCGGTGTATTGACACCGACCACGAGTTGTACACCAAAGTCAAGAAAGCGGTGGAAGACAAGCGGATCCCATTCCCGGAAGTGGAAAATTTTACCAAAGAAGAGGATGAGTGGGATCTGACTTAGTTGCTAACTCTCAAAGGCGCCAACGATTGTGCATGACGGGAGATGGAGATGATTCAGATTGCCAAGGAATGAATTCAGGAGGGAAAGCTTCCGAGAGAAGAGGCTATGGTTTCTAGTCCTCAACTTGCATGGGCAAGGCAACTCGATGAGGCCGAGTCTAGTCGATCAAGGAAGAGAGCAAAAAGAGATGAGAAAGAGATGAGGAATGCTAATGAGAGCGTGGGGTCCGCTCGGACTCCTTGAGATAACATTTTCTAAACTGTTCTCCTTTTCTAATCTTTTCGTTTGCTTTTAATTTTTTTTAGTTAGATTAATGGTCATGTAAATACATAGTGTCAATAGTGTAGTGTCGGTGAGCCTTGATGGATTTTATTGAATTGAGCATAGATGGAATGCATGAGCTAACTATTGATTTTTGAGGAATTCCCCCAATTTTTTGAAAATATTGAAAACTTGATCCCCATGTTAAAAAATTGAAAAATGAACTTAGAGAAAATTTATTGTGATTCCATGATTTATGATAAGTTTGAGGTGAAGGGGTGTACACACTAGGGATTGTATCTCGGTTAAACAATTTGTGAAAAATGTTCAGGTGAGGAATTTAAGGCTCCAACATTGTTTTTGAAATGAGAGATTCCGTTTTTGAGTTGCACTTTCTCGGATTTGCTTGAATCTTTGCATGGTTTGCATGATTATATGTTTGCATCACATAATTTAGGCATTTTCTTTGAAATAGCTACTTGGACTAAACATAGTCAACCATAATGCATGTTCCCTAGTTAGCCACATTGAGCCTTAAAGCCTATTGTTTCTTGATGACCTTATGTTATAAGCCAAAAATCCGGAAAAACCATGTTATCCGAATCTTAGGATCTAGAAGAGCATGAATGCTTAGCAAAATAAAGGTTATACGAAACTAAGTTTGGGGTGGCTACAAGGGTTTATTATGTTGTGGTGGTTGAGAAAAAGATAAACAAAAAGGTTGTGGCCAAAGGCAAAACTAGAAAAAGAAAAAGAAGAAAATTAAAAAATGCCAAAGGCAAAATACAAGGGTATAAAAAGGAGAAGGTTGTAGCCACCCAAAGTATGAAAAATATCAAACAGAAAAAAAAAAGGTTTAAATAAGCTTTTAGTTCCTGGAAAGTTCATCAATTTTGGTTTTAGTCCTTATAAAAAAAAAATCTTAGGATTTCGTCCCTGTATTTTCGAAAATTTTGTAAATAGTCCCTATTGTTACCCCTGAGTACTAGAAATCATACTAGATGAATAATTTTGTCAATTTTAACCCTATGGCCCTAATGTATTATTTTATTTCTACTTTCTAGCCAAATTTTGGAGCAAGTCGGACAAGAACGAGAAATTACCTCGGTACCCCTTGAGTATTAGATATCATACAAAATGAAGGAATTTAGCAATTTTAACCTTATGACCCTAATATATGATTTTGTTTATATTTTATGACCAAATTTTACAGCAAGTCGAACAGTAAAATAAAATTACCTCGATATCCATGAGTACTAGATAACAGAAAAAGATGACGGTAGGGACTATTTGCAAAATTTGTGAGATTACAGGGACGAAAACCTAAGAAAAAATTTCACAGGGACCAAAATCAAATTTGATGAACTTTGTAGGGACCAAAAACTTATTTAAACCAAAAAAAAAAAAGGAATGAGAGAGAAGATTTGAGTGTAAAAAGGTTTCATGCTTTCTTAGCTCCTAGGGTTTAGCCTTGTACCTTTGAATATCCTACCTTAAGCCAGGCCACATTACAACCACCTTTTGATGATGCATGCATGTTTTCTTGGGAACTTTATTTGAGATGAAAATCAAATTCATGGAAAGTGCACTTTAATTGTGAAATTGAGGGAAATTGATAATCTAGACACTTGAGTGAATAGCGTGAAGTACTATATGCCCTTGTGAGGAAGGCAATTGTTTGAAATTGGTGATCTCCTTTTTGTATGTAACTTGGATCTTTTGCTTAGATTGATGATTACATGAATGATGAAATCTCTTTGTTTGAAGTAAATGAAAGTGGGAATTACATTGATGAATGGGGCAAACATTAAATGGAAAATGTATTGATGAAATTGCATGAAGTTTGTGCGAAGTTTGAATGAGTCCATTGAGCTTGCCCAGATTTTGAGTCTTTTTGAGTTTTAGTTTGCTTGGGGACAAGGAAAGTTTAAGTTTGGGGTACTTTAATAATTTGCTGGCTTATCTAGTTTTATAGCTAGAAAGTGTTAAGTCTCTAAAATGTCTGATGTGCATTTTCCTAAGTTTTGATGAAAACTAAACATTTGTTAATAATTTAATTAACCTTCATATTGGTTGCTGACCAGTCTATCTATTGTGCAGATAACAAATAGAAAGAATTCATTCTCACCTGTCTGCCTACCTAGAAGATCATTTGTCTGTTAAGTAAAAGTCAACCTGTCTGTTGACTAGGATGTTGACTGCCTGCGTTGAAGATTCAACTTGTCTCTACGAAGCTCTCACACTCGTCTGTGGTCCTTCGATGAGGAACACAAGTACAAAGAACTTTTGAAAGTTACTCATGCTTATCAAGAAAGTCAGAAGGTCATTCTCACAAGCAACCTAGGAACTCAGAAGCAGAGTCCAGTTAAAGAATGTTTCCAACATGCTTTATTCCCTAGTACTCCTGGTTATTACACGAAAAGGGAAATGTGCTATGCAAAGCACAAAAGCATTCTGCACAACTCTGATTTGGCAACTGCACGATGCATAAAGCCCCGATCTTCCTTGTTAGAGTAAAACCATCATTCCTATTGCATTAATGGCTGCCCAGAATGACTCTATTGCATTAATATTTAATGGAGCTCTGTCTCAAGCCAAACTTTGAAGGAATGTCTCTAATGGATCTTAAATGTTTGAAGGCTATAAATACAGAAGTCATTGAAGATGAAGATAGAGAACCCACAGCATTAAAGAGCCATTATTCTGCGCATTCAATTTTTCATTCTTTCAATCTGTATTCTTCAATCATATGAAGTTATTACGCAGTCTTTCTAAGCTTACATTTAATTCACTCTTCTGAGTGTTACTGTAGAAATTGTATTTATTATAATCTTCTCTCAAACAAACCTGAGTGAGCCTGAAGAGGCTAGGTGAGCAAAGAATACTTGTCTTAGAGCCTGAAGAGGCTAGGTGTGCAAAGAATACTTGGAGTCTATAACCTGATCAGTTATAGTGGAGAAAACTTAGTATTGCCAATGACTGGACGTAGCCCTAGTGTTAAAGGGTGAACCAGGATAAATAGTTGTGTTTATCTCTCTTTCCTTAAACTCTTTAGTTGCATTGGTTATATTATCCGCCATCTAACTAAAGGGATTAAAGTGTGTATATCAAACTTGTTTTCAAGTTGTATGTTTGTGTGTTTTTCTGTTAAAATCACACCAGACAGGTTATCTGTCTGTGCAATGTTTTTCACACTTGTCTGAACCTAGCTTCTGTGTGGGAAAAGTTTTTAACTTTGTTTTAATTTCTGAAACACAATTCAACCCCCCTTCTCGTGTTTATAGTTGTCTATTTCAGAAAGGCCATGATTGTCATGCTAATTATGCGAGTTTAATCTCGTTTTCGGGCGAATTCGGCTTTATTTGTCCTTGAGCAACATATTGATTCTTTTTGGTATTTTTTATGAATTTTGGTTATTTTTGAGTCAAGTAAAGCACTAGATGCTATTTTAAGTTTTCAATTTAAAAGTGAAGTTTGAGGAAACTAGGAAAATTGAAGAAAAACTTGTCTCGCCCAACGAGACAGTACTTGAATCGCGAGCCAGAAACCTGAATTGGGGACTTTTTTGAAGGCTCTCTAAGGCGCCCCACGAGCCAGAAAGAAGATTTTGAAGACCTTTCTGGGGCGCCCTGCTAGAAGGAGTTGGCCCCGCGAAGCAGAGGGGGAAATTATGAAGGTCCCCTGTCTCGCCCCGCAAAACAGGGCTCGCCCCACGAGACAGGGCTCACCCCACAAGAATTCAAATCTGGGCAGAGCCAAATTCAAGTGCTCGCCCCACGAGCATGCGTTACCAGAGTTTAGTAAATAAGCTTATTTCAGTGCGAATTTTTGTACCCGAATCCTAGTTTTGAGAGATGCGTCTCGTTAAGTATATTTTCATAGTTTTTTGGATGTTTTCTCTTGAATCTTGGATGATGATGTATACTATGAGGAACTAATCCTATTTTCTAAGGAATTGATGTAACCTCAAATGACGGCATAATGAATTGTGATGTTTTCTATTCCCTTCTCTTAATTCTTGCTTCTAAATTCTGATTTGTTTTGTGTTAATTAAAAGAGCTCATGATTAACTAGTTAAGCTTGATGAGTACAACCAGAGATTGATGCTTTAGGACTTGAATTAAGAACAATAATTGAATACTGATAGAGATATAATAGGATATTTTTGCAATTGTTTAGGGAACCAAGAACTTAATGAATCTAGCATTTTTGTCATCATAGAGATATCGTTGATTGGCATGTTTAGGAGTTTTCTTTTGTGTTCGAACTAGACATTAGAATAATTTAGGGTTCCTGGTTGGCATGAAATTGAATTTAGGGATACAAAATAATAACTTGGATCTATGTTTGATTGCGTTGGTGAAATCGTGACCTTAGATCTTTCCCAACATTACTCTTAATCTTGATAATTGCCTTGGTTTGTTTTAATATCTTTAATATAGATAATTTCTTGTTATCTCATTGATCTCAACAAACTCTATCTCCATTGACTTGGTCAAACTTAATTGCTTTCTTTGAATATTGATATAATTGGTCAGCCAATCCTTGTGTTCAATCTCGGTAAATTACTTACCGTATTTTTATTACTTGCTTCGATCCGGTTCACTTGTCGGAGCCCATCATGTTCCCGGGTGCTGGTACGGAGTATGGAGAGGGACGGTTCTGGGAACCTTGGGGATGTAATCCGGTCTGGAATGATTTACAAGAGACCAGTGATTTGCATCCACTGTGTCGTGATCGTGGTGGAGGCTTGGCTATCCCGACGTCTGACCCTGAGTATTCCAGTCACAGGTGAACCTCCGAGGCAACCAAGATATTAGAGAATGAGCTCATATGGGAAAGCACCCTTATTGTCACGACGAGTGGAACGATACCTGGATAAACAACTGACATTCTCTGGGCAAGCTACACCCGTGTGTGAGAAAGAAAGAGAATGTCCAGGAAGCGGAATTCCCTGTGAGAGTGATCGGCCGACATGCATAGGAGTGTGACTCCTTATAAGATTTGACCCTAGATGCGGATCCATGATGTTTTTAAATGATTGACTTGCGAGATGTTTGTTATCTGTGAATATGTGTTGTTTGTTAACATGTTGTATTGTACCCCGACCCTTTTTATAGCATTGCATAGTAGCTTATCTCCTTTCTTTGTCTTTTCTTTTTCTTTGTATGTAGGTCCGATAGATGAGCAGCAACAGCTGTACAGCGATGACGATAGGACCGGAGCATCGGCAGATGCACTACTTGCAAAGGATCCCGCCGAGGGTCCAGATTTTGGGAGACATTGAGATCGTATACCATGATGACAATGGGTGCCAGGTTGACCACTCACAGTTCTTCATGTGTTACATCGGCCCGGTCAACATTTAAATTCGACTTGAAGGAGGACCGTTATTTACTTTTCTCGGCTCGTATCGCATCTCTCAGCGTCTGCCCTTCACAGAGATGTGGCATCCGTCTCATCAGCGTGAGTTCCTATATGATAGGTGGAACATGATGGACCGATCAAAGGTTCCCGACGGAGTTGGCAGAGTCTATAGAGGCATGAAAAGGAGGAGTGTACAGACGATGTACCACTATCATCGTCGAAGAGTTATCATGAGCGGCGACGAGTCGATATGAGAGCCCAGGACGACCAAAGCTTATAGTCACCGTTACAGCGAGGGCGAGGGTAGTTCCAGATACCCATATCGTCTTTGATATGGTTTTGTCAGTAACATTTGCTAGGGGAGAGCTTTTGAGAGCTTATTTTGATTTTGATGTATTTTGTGAGAGGCAGGTGGGTAGATGCTATCTGTTTAGGTTTTGTATCTTCTTCTTAGACCAGCTTGTTCCTTTTTCTGCTACCTTTACCATGCTGTACAGTTTTTAGGGCTATGATCCCTCTGTTGGGATATACAGTATACTTTGGGGACTTTTGTATACTTATGTATATACCTGTCGTGTTTTATTTTCTTTCGCTATGCATGTTTTTAAAAATAAGTTTTAATTTTCCAGCTTCCGTAGCTTATATTATTTTCATGTGTATTAAATGCGCTAACGCTAATAAAACGGATTAAGAATTAGATAATTAGAGTTGTTCTTTAATGGGACATTGGGGTGTCTCAAAGCTTTTCTTTTTAAAAAAATAAGGAAAATATAGCGCAACATTAAAGAAATACTATTAATGGTAATGTCTTTAATAGTTCTTTCATATGGAAGCTCTATTAAACACATCATACAATTTTCTATCGTATTTCTTACCAAAAATGCTATAAAATAGGTTCTATCAAAGGTTGATCTTGGCATTGTGTTTAGAAGAGAAAAGGTGGGTTGGACGGGAGCCATACTATGCTGTATGTTCTGGTTGATGCCAGGCTGTTGGTTAGTCCATTTGGTATTGGGTTGTTTGCCAGACCTAGTGTTGTCCTTCTGTATTGGACCATTGCCCGACCCAAAGAATATGGTCGGCCTATTGGGCCTTAAAACTTGGATCGTGGTCCAAAACAATTTCCATGTGATGCATGTTAAGGTTGTATACGGGTCAGATTTGTCCTAACCATCACTGAAACCAATCATTTGTTATGAGTTGGGTCGGGTTATGTTCTTGTAATTTTTTTTGGTAAACCTGAACCAAATCAACTGGACAAAAAATGGGTTGGTGCAGGCAACATGTCCAATTATGACAATGCCATGTAAAAACTACCAAATAAAAGAATAATGAAGATGATGAAATTGAAGGCAAAGTCTACAATGATGGAAAATGATCTATGAAAATCCAAGCAACAGCCTACACAATGTCATTCAATCATAAAAAAGATGCAAATACAACAAAAAACTAAATCTGCTTAGAGCCTACTACATGTATCATCTCATTCACCAAAAAATTCAAACTTTCACTCAAAAACCAGTATGGGGCAGAGCAAGTAACCCACATCTTGAAAAATCAAAGTTAGGAGTAGAGCAAAGTCACCAATATAGACCATAACAAAGCAAGGCAGCAGACAGATGGAGGGCAGATCGGAGTGACTAATGGCAGAGCGAGTGAGGGCGGTGCTAATGGGTGACGGGCATAATGGAACTGAACCAATATCATAAAAATAAGGGAATGACACCCCCCCCCCCCCCCCCCCCCCCGGCCCGCCTTAAAAAAAAAAACCAATTTTCACATTTCAATCAAAAAACCAAATCGAATCGAAATGATAGCTTAGAACTTAATAATTCCCACCCAAATCACAACATCAAAATGAAGGGAAAAAAATCACCATGGATAGTAGAAAAAATCACAATGAAAATTGAAACGAGGTGTGGAGCTGAGAGGTAAAACTATCAGTAAAGGACAATAGATAAAACCACTCACTAAAGTAGTACGGTACTATAGCAAAGCAGAACAGACAAGGGTGCCACGGTCGGTGTGAACGGAGTGATTGACGGCTGTCGGCGGAGCTGGGTAAAGTGAGATTAATGGGAGGGAAAAGGGAAAATGGGATTAAGCTCCTCTAAAGTGAGTAAATGTTTAAAGTGAGGGTCTATACACCCTTGATTAGTTGAAGTACATTACGATCTCAACCCACTTTATCTAATCAATGGTGGATAAACCCTTACTTTCTCACTTTACACTTTGCTCACTTTAGAGAAGGTAATCCAAGAACATGAACCCTAAGGCATGGATCTATTTTGCAGTGATTTAAATTAAGAACAATGGTTCTCTTCTTTAGAGTGTATCTCACTTATACTATAATAAAGGGAGCTAATTTTTAGATTAGGATGGAGGGGGTCATGTTCTCGGCACAATGGGTGAATCCTAATTGTATCCTAATTGTTAACCATCGGATATACCATCTGATGAAGGAGGAGGGGAACAACAAGCTACAATTAGTTCTTTTAGGGTTAAGCTTATAGGGAAAAAGACGTATGTGTCCACAACCAAAGATGTCTAGGTGCCTTCTATGGTGCACCACCCACCAAAGTGCTACAGTGGTGCATCACCCAAGTGGAGAAATTTGGACCATCCAGATTGCCACTTGGCTTGGTTGACTTTTCAATATTTTTTTTATTGGTCAAATGGTCAAACCTCAATCTATTCTTTTGTATTTGCAATAAAAGGCCTTGTACATTTGTATTTTCATAAACTACATTTTATTTTAATAAATAAAAAAATCCATTCAGACAAACTTGATGGTCCCTTTCGTCTTCAATCTTAAGTTTCTTCAACCTTCAACCTTTACTCTACCTTTCATCCCTCTCATCTCCTTGGAAGCTAAAATACTCCAATCCCCAAATCATTAAATCACTAAATTCCTAAATCATGTAACAAAGGGGAGGGCACGACGGCAAGGGGAGCAAGGAGGGTGGAGTATTGGCTGATGACCTTGTTGTTGAGGGAGATGTCAGTGGATTTCACCAGCGATTCCCGATAAAAGAGTTCGACGGGGACGACCATGAGTTTGAGGATGGTGGATTTGATTGCGACCTTGTGGAGGGAGTCGGAGACGACAGTGGGGTGGATTTCACGGGAGAGGAGGATGGCGCCAGGGATGACGATGGCGGCGGTGGAGCCGTCGCTGGCGGCGATGTCTTCGAGATTTGGAAAGGTTGTTGGAGCAGTGGTTCTCTTTAACCTTGGTAGCTCCGTGGTATCTTTCTGAAACCAGGAAGTAATCCTTCCATTATCTCCACCACTGATGCATCAGTATTGGCATGAAGCTTCCCAACTGTGTTAATAGTACATTATCAACCATATCATTCGCAACTATTTGCCCCACTGGGTTAATAGTAGCAAATGTATTCGGCTGAACCTGTGATTAAGGTCTTGCCTAAAAAAAGTTTGGCTGAACTTGTGGTAAAGGTCCTGCTTGAACAACGTTTGTCAGAACCTGTAGTAAAGGTTCTGCTTGAACATGTGGTTGCTCTTGTCGTGGTACTCCAAAGTTGAATAGGATGTTCACCTTCATGATCCCACCAGGCGTGCTAATTGTTATCATCGTGCAAAAATTTGGTGCTTAGCCTTTTGCTCAGCTAATTAGCCATTGGGTCAGCTAATCAGTCGATTCCTCTGCTAACTTGCCCAGTTGATTCCCCTTTGTGTCCATGCGATACGCTGAGAAAAGGGACTCTATTTTCAGTTGTGGGTTCCTAAAGTACTCCTGAGAGTGTCTAGTATCAAAGGTTGAACTAGAAAACTAATGTTGCATGAAAACGATAAAGGAAAGTAAAGATAAATGTAAAGGCTTGTGTTTGATTGAGTTTGTCCTAATGTTGTATGTACTACTTGTATTTATAGGTAAAATTGTAAGCTATGCTAAAGTCACTCCTATTAGCCACTAACTCATATTTTCTAGCAACATTGTGTATATCATGGCTGACAAAAATGGTTAACATTTTGCCACTAATACCATTAGGCCAAAATCCCTTCATTTTAGGCACATTCCATGTTCTTCCATTAGTGGCTTGCTCCATCAGGCTAAATTGGTCTTCATTTGGTCTCTTCCTCTTGAATTTTGAACTTCCAACAATCTCTAACCATCTCTACCCACTATCCCACCATTTTAGGGCTTAGTGGTTATCATGATCCACAACATGAAGCTTGCTTTTCTTCACTTATCACGCATCTTCTACTATCATTAACTTTCTTGCCACTTTTTATAAGCCCAATTATAAGGCCCAACTGAATATGTCTCAGCCAATTTTCGATTAATCCCATCGGCTAATATCTTATTTGGCTATCAGCTAATACTTATTTTTTGGTAATAACATTTGCCCCTGCATCTTTTAGCTGACGACGATAAGAGGAAGGTGAAAGATGCATAATGTCAGCTAAATCAAATTGTCGATTTTGATATTGTACCTTTACCTTATCGACTGCTCTGGTTCTTAGCTGATATGAGCCATCCACTTGTAGGATCTGCTTTCTGCTGCCCTTATTCTTGATTAATATGGCTTTGCTACTTATAGAAACTTGAATCTCCTGGAACTACTAGTTCTGTAAAAAGTAGACATGATCTCTACCCCCCAGCCTTAACTGACTTGACTGATCAAGGAAACTCTAACCTTCTAAAAAATATGGGTTTACAAATAGTAGCCTCATCTTGCCTAGTTGATACAGCTAAATATGCCCCCATTTTGTCTTATCAGGTTAATTTTGGGAACTCCAACCTCTTGAAGACATTGGGTTCGCAGATAGTAGTCTTATGTTGCTGAATTGGCACAACTAAATGCCCTCCATTTTGTCTTTGTTCAATTGATGCGCCCTTTTGTTTCCATTGCTTTCTTATACTTCGGCTATTTCCACTTACCCTTTGATGTAGGAAATGGTAAACCATACACTATATGTCGGCTATTTCCCCTTGCCCTTTGATATAGGAAATAGTAAACCGTACACTGAAACCATTGTCATCTTTGCTACACCCTTTACAGCTAATTTGGACTTCCATCCTTCAAAGCTTGTTGAACAACCATTTCCCTCAGGATCTCAGCTGTCATTATATTAGCTTCCTAATTGCCATGATAGTCAGTAATTTCTTCGGACTCACCATAATCTTCCACAGAGATTAAGTGTTGCATCTCCAGAAGAATCATTCAGTAGTGGAAGCTTTGGTTGTCAGTTGACTCAAGTTTAAAAATTCCTGGGCTAGCAACTTTTATCTCAGCTAAGGGTGCATGTTACCTACACCTATTACAGTATATTCTCTTTTGGAAGCTATCTTGTACACCTGCTACTCAGCTTCCTAAATCTTTCTATGAAGTCAGCAATCGTCTCATCTACTTGTTGCTTGAATTTCCTTAAGTTGGTTGCTATAACTTCAGGCTGAGGTTTATAAAACATATCATGGAAGCACCTTTAGATGTCTACCCAGTTTACAACAAAATTAGGAGGCAAGGAGGAATACCAAATGAAGGTTGTCCCTGTCAATGACAAAAGAAATAGTTGTAACTTATAATATTCATTTTGATTAGCGCCTTCACACTTAGCAATAAATCTGTCAATATATTCAATGGTAGACATGTCAACTTCTCCTGAGAAAGTTGTGAAATTTGTGGTCTCAAACCCACTTGGCAATGGCATCATTTTGTCTACCCATTATGGATATGACTTTCCATACATAGGCCTACATAAAGGCCTTGGTTGTACGCCAAAGCACCTTCGCATAACCTCAGCTATCATGTTGGGATCAATTAGTTGGGGGACAACTAGTCTACTCTCAACCATTATATGCTCGAAAAAAATTTGGTACTTGTTGAATTGGAAGGTTTTAGATAGGGAAGGAGAAAAAGAGAGAAATAAACTAACAAATAGTAAGACTGGTATTGAATTGATGTAGTAAATATGTGATTTCAAAAGACAACACAATAGTCCTATTTATACTAAAAGTAGGATCCTAATCTTAATCAAATAGAGAATCAAATCATAAAATATAAATAAGAAATAAATCCTAAGAGATTATCTAGGATACTCTAAGATATGCTAAGATATGAAAAGATATTATCAGATATGTATTTGATTTTCTAACACTCCCCCTCAAGCTAAAGCTTACTAAGCTTTAAGCTTGTTATACGAAAACAATGCATATTCCCCCTCAAATTAAAATTTAAAATAACTCAAGAATGTTGGAGAGGCCGGAGAGAGTTGCTGAAAAGATAACTTAGCAAGATAGCTGGACTGATCATCAGCCTGATAGAAATTTCTTGGCAAGAAATCTAGCAGCAAGGTCCGAACTTCTCAAAACCATATTTGGAAGCTTCAACAACAATATCGGAGACCCAAATAATTTAAAATTGAAATTAAGTTAGACAACTACTTCCGGGACTGAGACGAGGCCAGTGCATCTGGAAAAAGAGGCCAAGGCTAGTGCATCTGGGAGAAAGACGGGCCAGTGCATCTAGGAAAAGAGCCAGGCTAGAGCATTTGGGACAATGAGTTGAGCTAGTGTGAGTCATAGCCAACATAAGTCAATCATCGACGGAAATAGAAGTCACGACTAATATGTGGGAAAAGAGTTACCACCGGAATGATCGTCGGTGGGAACAAAAGTCACCACTAATATGGCACATCCATGGGAAAGGAGTCACACCCGGAATGATCGTCGGTGGGAAGAGAAGCCACTGGTATGATCTATTAGTGGATAAGAAATGCATGACAAACACTGAAGAAGGCAAAACATAACCAAAGAGAGCCAAACACATCGAGGTGGTTGCTGAAAAGTTGTCCATAGAGGGAGGTGAGAACAGATCCAGAAAGAGGAGGGGCCGATGAGTCAAGCACTGAAAACGGCGGCCGGAACGGTGACCGGACGCACCGTCACGTGTAGGATAAAGGTCCGCGCGTGCGGCTGCACGCAGATTGAAAGAGACGCGCGTGGAGACGCGTCAAGAGGCGGTCGGTGGCACTGTTTGGACGGTCGTACGGATCGGACGACGGCGAGTCTGGTGGTGTGTTCGGTGGACGGTTGCTGACAGCGGCTGATGGGACAGAAACGAGGGTCGGAATGAGGGCACGACCTTGGAAGAGGCTGCAAAATCGGAGAGAGAACACGGTTTTGCGGAAAAAAGACACTGGCATCACCCGTTTGAAACAAATGAGATGATAAGATGATTAGAGTTCCTTCAAACTTAGCGGAACTCCACAGCGGAATAGTGACGAGCCAGGTCATGGGGGATGATACCTTGGTCTGGCTCTAGATACCATGTTGAATTGGAAGGTTTTAGATAGGGAAGGAGAAAAAGAGAGAAATAAACTAACAAATAGTAAGACTGGTATTGAATTGATGTAGTGAATATGTGATTTCAAAAGACAACACAATAGTCCTATTTATACTAAAAGTAGGATCCTAATCTTAATCAAATAGAGAATCAAATCATAAAATATAAATAAGAAATAAATCCTAAGAGATTATATATCTAGGATACTCTAAGATATGCTAAGATATGAAAAGATATTATCAGATATGTATTTGATTTTCTAACAGTACTATTGTTGGAGTTGGACCGTGTTGTGTGTTGTTGCCATTGTTGCCCCTTGAAGCGACATTTGGTACATTTGTTCTGCGTGTTTGGAATCATTCTTTGATCAGCCACAGTAGGCGAAATTTGTATCTATTGCTGCTATGCTGCATAATCACCAACATTCATATATTTAGCCCTGCTGACAGCTGATTGATTAACCGAGGTAGGTGAAATTAAACTCGATTGTTATTCCCCAACATAATTATTAGGTACCCTATATATAATTCCTTGAGGAGGAATTGAACCCATCGGAACATAAGGTGACTGTTATGGAGTCAACTGATAGATTGGTTGATTAGCAGAGGTAGGTGGAATAGTACTCCATGGATTCTGCCTTATATAATCGGCAGGTAGCTTCATCTATATTCCATAGCCTAGAGCTTGATAAGTAGCAAGTCCTTTTTTGATGGCCTGTAAAGTCGTGCCATAAGCCGGAGCATTTGGCATAACAAACGACATTCGAATATGTCCTAGTACATTATCAACCATATCATTCGCAACTATTTGCCCCACTGGGTTAATAGTAGCAAATGTATTCGACTGAACCTGTGATAAAGGTCTTGCCTGAATAAAGGTTGGCTGAACCTG
Organism: Echinosophora koreensis; assembly: GCA_035048595.1. Taxonomy (NCBI): domain Eukaryota; kingdom Viridiplantae; phylum Streptophyta; class Magnoliopsida; order Fabales; family Fabaceae; genus Echinosophora; species Echinosophora koreensis. The sequence continues at coordinate 4,771,799 of JAPCYP010000013.1, read as the reverse complement.
TGGTAAAGGTTCTGGTTGAACGACGTTCGTCTGAATATGTAGCAAAGGTTCTGCTTGAACATGTGGTTGCTCTTGTTGTGGTGCTCCAAAGTTGAACAGGGTGTTCACCTTCATGGTCCCACCAGGTGTGCCAATTGTTATCATCGTGCGAAAATTTGGTGCTTAGAAGTTTGCTCAGCTAATTCACAGATGAGTTGGCTAATCAGTCGATTCCTCAGCTAATTTGCACAGTTGATTCCCCTTTGTGTCCAGGTGATACGCTAATAAAAAGGACTCTATTTTCAGCTACGGGTTCCTAAACTACTTCTAAGAGCGTCTCGTGTAGAAGATTGAACTAGAAAACTAAAGTTGCTTGAAAGTTATAATGGAAAGTGATAAAGGAATATGATAAAGGAAAGTAAAGATAAATGTAAAGGCTTGTGTTTGATTGAGTGTGGCCTAGAGTTGTATTTACAACTTGTATTTAAAGGCAAAATTGTAAATTATGCTAAAGCCACTCCTATTAGCCACTAGCTTCTACTTTTTAGCAACATTGTGTACATCATGGCTGACAAAAAAAGGTTAACATTTAGCCACTAATACCATTAGGCAAAAATCCTTTCATTCTAGGCATATCCCACGTTCTTCCATTAGTGGCTTGCTCCATTAGTCTAAATTGGTCTTCAGTTGGTCTCTTCCTCTTGAATTTTAAACTTCCAACAATTTCTAACCATCCCTATCCATTATCCCACCATTTTAGGACTTAGTGGTTATAATGATCCACAACATGAAGCTTGATTTTCTTCACTCATCACGCATCTTCGGTTGTCACTAATTAACACTCCTGCCACTTCTTTTAAGCCCAATTATAAGGCTCAACCCAATATGTCTCAGGCAATTTTCGACTAACCCCATCGACTAATATCTCATTCGGCTATCAGCTAATACTTACTTTTTGGTTATAACAATAACAAATACCTCAACCATTATGCCTTTTCACATACCATGCCAAAGTACCAAATTCAGATTCCATAGTGAAATGAGTTACGCATATATGTTTCTTAAAAGCCTAAGAAACTGCCCCTGAGAAGGTTAAAAATTCATCCAGACGATTTTTCATAAGAAAAAAAACCATCCAGACGGTGACTTTGTCACTTACGCTAGTTACCCAACTCGCATTTGTATATCCTTCTAGTACCGCTCGAAAGTTTTCATAGAAAAGTCCTAGATGTATTATTTCTTAAGGTATCCTTGAACTCTTCCAATTTGCTTTCCAATAATCAATTAGAGCTGTGTTATTCTGACACAGAAATGGAACAACATACGCGACAATATACGCTACTATAATGCTAATTTTTTTAATTTTTTTTTTTTACAAATTTTGACTTTTTTTTAAAAAAAATAAAAATTTTATTTCTAAAAAAACCCATTAACTAGATAATGAACTAAATTAACCAGATATTTGCACATACTTAACCAAAAAATTTATTTCTCATAAAAACCCATTAACCAGATAATGAACTGAATTTGCTAGATATTTGTACATGATTAGCCAGATATTTACACATACTTAACCAAAAAAATTTATTTCTCAAAAAACTAAATTTAAAATAAAAAAAAGGACCTGCTACAGTGTCGCACAGTGCCGCTACAGTGCAGCACCGTATGTTGTCCCAAAAGTGTGTCAAAATATCATTTTTGAATCAATTAATAGCTGGATTAATTATGTACCTTGAAAGCTTGCAAACAACAAAAGAAATATCAGGTTTAGTATAATGCATAGTCTACATAAGACTACCAATGGCACTAGCATAATTTAGGCAACTGTTCTACCCGAAGTTTCCTTTAATATGTATAAAGCATCATAATTAGTATTTGCTTCTTTAATTTCGAAATGTTTAAACTTGTTTAAGATTCACTACTAGAAATTCATGGATTACTTGCGGATTTTCCTGCGGATTTTTTTTGAAGGAATTTCCTACGAATTTTGCTGTATTTTTTTCTAAAAATAAGGTTTTTTCCTATAGATTTAAATTCATAGGAAATTTTTATAGGAAATTTTGACATTTCCTACGAATTTAAATTTTTCGCAAGAAAATTTACAGGAAATTTCCTACAGATTTTAAAATTCACAAGAAAAAATTACCCACGAAGATATTACCTATAGGTGAAATTCGTAGGAAAATCCGTATAATACCTATTTCCTGCGAATTTTTGAGCAAAATCCGCAGGAAAATCTGCAGGTAATAAGAAGATTTCTGGTAGTGATTCTGTTCACATAATGCCTTTGTTTCAAAGAAAAACCCCTAGGTACTATTAAGCTTGCTTACCTTAATACTTAAAATAGTATATCCCTCTCCATGATCTTTCATTATGAATTTTGAAGATAGATACTTTTTAGTTTCATTAACACCAGCCATATTTGTCCCAATTTTTTAACATATCATCGACATGTAAACAAATAATAACATAATAATATAATATTCTGTGGATTTAGAATGAATATGTATCTGCATTGTTATATGCTTAAAACCATGGTAAAAACTACAGAGTCAAACTTCTTATGTCATTGTTTTGGTGTTTGTATCTATTAGATAATATATTCTATTTATTTATTTATGTCTTAAGGGTAGTATAGTCTTTTGCTTGTTGCCTATTTTATATTTATTCCTTTTGCTATCTATTGTAACCGAGAGACTTGTTACATTCTAATGAAACCCTAGCAGCTATTCTTCTTCCCCTTTATTCTCTCTTCATCTTCTCTATGTCCCTTTACTGTAGTATTACTTCTCTTAACATGGTATCATGAGCAAGGTTGATCTCATACAAGGTATTTGATGTATTGGCATTCAAGGTATTTGATGTATTGTGCAACACCAGGGACCGCCTATCAATTTGTCCAATCAATTTGCAATTATTTGTCCAATCAACTTACAATTTGCGCATGAAAATTTGCCCACCCCTTTATAGCATATGTATATGAAGCGCTATCTTTGACATTCAATAGTTGTTCTTGCGGTGTGACCATTTGCAGTAATTTGCTATCTTTCTTCATTATTTGTGTTTAGTGGTATATTGGGCACTTGATAATAGTAGCAATGGCTGGTGAAAAAGATAATTTTCTTCAATCGATTAGTGTACAGTTGAATGGGCAAAACTATTCATATTGGGGTTATGTTCTGAAGAATTTTTTGAAAGGCAAAAGAATGTGGGGCTATGTTTCTGGAACCTTTGTTAAGCCAAAAGATGAAAAAGATGGAAAATATGCAACTGAGTTGGAATCATGGGAAGCAAATAATTCGAAGATTATTACTTGGATTAATAATTCTGTTTCACAATCAATAGGTGTTCAATTAGCAAAATATGAGACAGCCAAGGAGGTTTGGGATCATTTGAAAAGGTTGTATGTGCAGTACAATTTTGCAAAGCAATGCCAGCTGGAGATTGATATTCGGGCTCTTCAACAAAACAATATGAGTATTCAAGAATTTTATTCTTCTATGTCCAACCTTTGGGATCAATTGGCTCATACTGAATATGCAGAATTGCAAGCTTTTAAAGCCTACACTGATCGTAGAGAAGAACAACGCCTGGTTCAGTTTTTGATGGCTCTTCGGAATGATTTTGAGGGGATTCGTGGATCGATTCTGCATCGCAATCCTCTCCCAACTGTTGATTCGTGGTTAATGAGTTGTTAGCTGAAGAAATTTGCCTTAAATCTCAATCTGATAAAGGAAATGTTGACAAAGGAATCCTCCCCAGTCCCAATTTATCTGTTTTTGCTGTTCCTTCTAATAAAGGAAAATCTTATGGAAAGGTTGGATATGATGAGTGTAGCTTCTGCAAGAATAAGGGCCATTGGAAAGCTCAATGTCCAAAACTGGTGAACAAGCCACAGCAAACACAACAACCTTCTCAATGGAGACCTCCTAGTCAGTTCAACCAACGCAACTTCAACCACTTCAGGCCTCCAGCGCCTAATACTAATGCAGTTATTCCTCCTTCTGATGAGAGCACATCTCTTCCTAGTCCTTCAGTAGCTGATCTTGCTGAGCAATTCCAGAGGTTTCTTACCACACAGCCATCTGCCATGTCTGCCATGTCTACTATGTCTGATCAATCCAATATAGGTTTGTCCTCCTCTATCTCCTCAGGTATATCTCCATCCTTATGGATCCTTGACTCAGGAGCATGTCATCATATGTCATCTGATTTAAACTCATTTGTGTCCTTATATCCTGTTTCATTTGTACCAATCATAACTGATGATGGCACCCCTCTGCCTGTAGCAAGCACTGGGTCTGTTTCCACATCTCATTTGTCCATTCTAGATGTTTATTACATTCCTATATTGCGTGTGAGTCTTATTTTTGTAAGTCAGTTATGTGATTATGGTTACTCAGTTTTGTTTTCTTCCACCTCTTGTTATGTGCAAGATCTGGAATCTCAGAGGCTGATTGGGACAGGCCGTAGACAGGGGGGACTTTATGTTTTTAGATGAGCTAAGAGTTCCAAATGTTGCAGCTGCTAGTGCTGACCTGTCGTCTTTTTGTTTGACTTCCTCTTCTTCTAGTTTTTATTTATGGCACTCTCGTCTTGGTCATGTTTCTTCTTCCTGTTTAAAATACTTGGCTTCTATAGGAGCTTTAGGAAAGTTGCAAATTAATGATATTTCTAATTGTTGTGGTTGCAAACTTGCTAAGTTTTCTGCTTTGCCTTTTTGTAAAAGTGTTTCAATTTCGGTTGCACCTTTGGACTTGATCCATTCTGATGTATGGAGAGATCCCCGACTGTTACTAAAGGTGGTTCTAGATATTATGTATCTTTCATTGATGATTGCACTCGTTATTGTTGGGTTTATCTTATGAAACATCGTTCTGATTTTTTTAAGTATTTATCACATGTTTCGTGCTATGGTTAAAACACAACATAATGCTGTTATTAAGTGCTTTAGATGTGATCTAGGTGGTGAACATACTTCCAACAAATTTTCTGAATTACTTGCCTCTGATGGGACTTCCCACCAAACCTCTTGTACTAATACTCCTGAATAGAATGGAGTTGCTGAAAGAAAACACTGTCACATTGTTGAAAGGTTAAGTGCTTTATCACATGTTCTCTTCTTTTGTCTACTTCTGTCCCAAGTGAGTTTTGGGGGGAAGCTATCCTCACTGCTGTTCATGTCATTAACCGGATCCCATCTTCACTTCAGGTTTGTTTCCTTTTGAAACATTATATGGTTGTGCTCCGGATTATTCTACCTTAAGAGTTTTTGGTTCTACTTGCTTTGTTCTTTGTCCGCATGTAGAACATAGTAAGTTGTCTTCTCGTTCAGCTATTTGTGTTTTTCTTAGTTATGGTGATGGTCAGAAAGGTTATCGCTGTTATGATCCTGCAAATCAAAAATTGTATGTCTCACGTCATGTTGTGTTTCTTGAACATATTCCTTTTTATTCTGTTCCTTCTAGTGTAACACCCCACTTTTTGTTAACTGCTTCCCTTAAGCTAGTTTGTTAAGTTGGAATTGTTGGCTAAGGGCTTAGTGGGATTTTTGGCTTAAAAGTCCCTTCCTGGTACATGAGCACGACCATGCTCATTATCCAGCACGCCCGTGCTTAAAACCTGAAGAGCGTTGCCAAGTTTAAGTTGAACACGACCGTGCTCAACAGTGAGCATGCCCGTGCTCAAGTGCGGACCGCGTCTCACTGACGCTAAGTCCAGCACGCCCGTGCTTCGGTCAATTCCGTTGGAGTTATGGAGGTGGCATTTGCCGTTGTTGTTGTGTTGCATACGCATTGCATCGGAGTTGTTGTTGAGGGATGTTCGACATAGGGGAGGTCGTCCTAGAGTACGGCGATCTGTCCACCCACGGTTGGAGTAGATTCTCCTTGCGCCCCTGTGACGAGGCATTCATTGGTTTGATGCGTTGGCTATCCAAGGAGTAGATTCTCCGGTGTTGAGCAGATTCTCAATGTGGATATTTAACTCCGAAGTCGTCCATCCCAAGTTTAGTGGATCCACATGCATTGTTGGTTTAGCGGAGTAGGACTGCATTGCACTACATAGCATGTTGAATGTTGATGATGTTGATGTATGTTTATACATGTTGTTGATGTATGCTTATGTTGGTGCCATGTCTGTGTGATTTATTTTACTTCCTACCTCCTTGCTATTATGTTTACATGATTCTTACTCCCTATGTTTGTTTGTTTGTTTGTGTTTGGCCTGATCGGCACCTTGCAGAGGATGACGAGCAGGTCGTAGAGAAGTGACTCTGAGGAGCCGCCACTCATAGTTAGGGCTTGTTATTATGTTTAGTTAGATTGTTTCAGTTGTAATCCGAGGACATGTTGTCCGGAACGGTTTTACCAGCTCTGAGTGTGACGTCGGGGTTGGGTAGTCTTATTTTTTATGTTTTAATTGTTTTAAACTTCTGTTATTTTGCGCGTTGTGAACTGGTTCATGTGGGACTTTTCTACCCATGGACAAATGTTTTACATTATTCAGTATAATGCATGTTTTTCATTTAATTGTTTTTATATTAAATGCCTTATAACATGCTGGGTAGAAAGGTGTCACATCTAGTCCGCATGGTTTTACAAAATCTAATCTCATCCGTATTGACCCTTTTTCCATAGATCCAGACACCACACCTCCTCTAGTTACTCATAGTCAAAATAACTCTGATGTTGAGCTTTGCAGGGTTGACACTAGTAGTTCTTCTAATCCGAAAGCCTCCTCTGTCCCCACGCCTCCCCAAGAAGCTCCTGTAATTGTGGATCCTCACCATCCTCATGATCGTAAGTCCACTAAATTACCTGATTTTGTTTATTCTGTCTATTCCACTTCCTTTGCTTCCTTTTTAACCAACATTCACAGTTTTTCTGAGCCCTCTTCTTATAAAGAGGCAATTCTTGATCCCTCTTGGCAGCAGGCTATGACAGAGGAACTTTCTGCTTTGCACAAGACAGATATTTGGGACCTTGTCTCTCTTCCACCAAGAAAAACTACAATTGGCTCTCGTTGGGTATATAAGATCAAAACCAAGTCTGATGGATCTGTTGAGAGATACAAAGCTCGTTTGGTTGCTAAGGGGTTTTCTAAGCAATATGGTATGGATTATGAAGAAACTTTTGCTCCTGTTACCAAAATGACCACTGTGACACCCTTCTACCCCGCATGTTAAAAGCCAATTAATTTAAAAACAATTAAAGGAAAACATGCAATTATTGAATAAAATAAACAATTGTCCATGGGTAGAAAAGTCTCACATGAACCGTTTACAACACGGAAATGAAATAAGTTTTAAATAACAGAAACATAACAAACCAATAAAAATAACCCAACCCCGATGTCACATACAGAGCTGGTATAAACCGTTCCGGAATAAAATCCACGGAATTACAACTGAACTAACAACTACGAAAACATAAACTAGCCCTACGATGAGTGGCGGCTCCTCAGAGTCACTCCTCTCCGGGCTGCTCGTCATCCTCTGCAATGTGCCAATCAGGCCAAACACAAACAACAAACATATATAGGGAGTAAGAATCGTATAAACATATTAGCATGGGAATAGGCAGTAAAGTAAACAGCAAGCATAGCAGCATCACATCAAATATCAACATCATCGTTATGCTATGCAGTGCAATGCAGTCCTACTCCGCTCAACCATCAATGCATGTGGATCCACTAAACTCGGGATGAACGACTTCGGAGTTACATATCCACATTGAGAATCTACTCAACGCCGGAGAATCTACTCCTTGGATAGCCAACGCATCAAACCAACGAATGCCTCGTCACGGGGGCGCTAGGAGAATCTACTCCAACCGTGGATGGCCGGATCGCCGTACTCTAGGACGATCTCCCCTATGTCGAACATCCCTAAACAACAACTCCGATGCAATGCGTATGCAACACAACAACAACAGCAACACCACCTCTATAACTCCAACGGAATCGACCGAAGGTAACAGCGGGATCAACCGCACCAACTTGCCTCGCGGAATCTACCTGAGGACTTAAGCGGAATCAACCGCAGTACCTGGAGCAAACTCTCGGCCACCAAGGTACGTAACAACAACACCTTAGACCCAAACCGTGGGGTCAAGGCCTCCTTGGCCAAAAAGCACCAAGGCACAACTCATCAGCTTATGGCACCCCAAAGGGTATCGACTTAACATCTCACCGTCTCATCATCTTTAATTATCTTTAATAACATTAACCAAGTTGTCTAATCAGTTATCATCATGGGGAAGTGGGGTTTAAAACCCCTTAAGTCCTTTAATCTGGTTCTGTCACAGTGGGTTGAGCACGGTCGTGCTCGTAACCCAGCACGGTCGTGCTTAAGCACGTGAGGGGCGTGCTCCCCTGTAAGTGAAGCACGGTCCTGCTTCTTAATGAGCACGGTCGTGCTCAATAGCACGATCGTGCTCTTTGTCCTGTACGGCCGTGCTCAACAGCGCGGCCATCTCCCCAGAATTCAACTGGGAGCACGGTCGTGCTCAACGCGCGACAGTGCTGTTCTGGGCAAGAACAGAGGCTGATACTTAACCAAATTTCATAATTTAATCCATTAAACATCCTAACTCACTTTTAACACGTTTTTAGGGATTAAACAGCAGTAACTCAAACATCATAACATCAACCATGCAGCCAGCAACATCAACAACCATCTCATGGTAATAACAATGATGAACACATCAATATCATACTCACATTCAACATAACATACTTTCCAGAATATTGAACATATGACAATCTCATCATATAGCAGTCAACATACATCATTATTCAAACATTTAATCATACCACAATAATATTGAAAACGGGGTTATGGGAACCCCTTACTTTACACTAGCCCCAGACCTATGTAAATACTACCCTTCTCCCCATACCTGGATTGAAGGTAGCTCTTTCGGTGTCCTAGGCAACGAACCGGCTCTTCCCCTTTACAGCGACTTACACCGAACAAACCTTGGATCAACAGACAACCAAGGGTTAGTTCCCTATTCACAATAATGGAAAAGGAAACCAAGAGAGGGGAAAGGAACTTTACCTAAACCACTACCAATGATGCACTAACAGTCTCCCAATGCTTCTAAATTGTCCCAGATGGAAGAAACCAGAAAACGGCTCTTCGTGGTCGCACTGCGGCTGCTGAGTTCACCAAAATAAGGTTAAAACGTTAAACCCTCGATTCTGCTCACGTATATAACTTCCGGACTTGAGCACGGTCGTGCTTACCCTCGAGCACGGTCGTGCTCCACTTAGCGTCACTGGACGCGGTCCACGCATTGAGCACGGGCGTGCCCACTGTTGAGGACGGTCGTGCTCAACTTAAAATCAGAAACACGCTTCTGACTTTAAGTACGGGCTTGCTGGCTAATGAGCACGGGTGTGCTCATGTACCAGAAAGGGACTTTTAGCCAAAATCCCACTAAGCCCTTAAACGATAAATCCAACTTAACCAAAACCAGCTTAAATAAAATAATTCTGAAAAACAGGGTGTTACAATTCCACCCCCCTTATAAAAATTTCGTCCTCGAAATTTACACGTACCTCAAGGGAAAAGATGCGGGTACGCCTCCATCATCTTGCTTTCCAGCTCCCAGGTAGCACTTTCCTCAGTCGCCCCACTCCAAACCACTTTAACCAAAGGAATTTCCTTGCCCCTTAGCTGCTTCACCCTCCTATCTTCGACTCGAAGAGGTAACACCTCAAACGTCAGGTTCTCTTTCAACTGTATAGCGTCGGGTACTATCACGTGACTAGGGTCATGAACATACTTCCTGAGTTGTGACACATGAAAAACATTGTGGAGATTTGACAAGAACGTGGGTAAGGCTATTTGGTAGGCGACTTCGCCGACTCTTTTGAGGATTTGGTAAGGACCAATGAACCTCGGAGTAAGTTTCCTCGCCTTCATCACTCTACCAACCCCAGTCGTCGGGGTAACTCTCAAGAATACATGATCGCCTTCCTGGAATTCGAGCGCCTTCCTCCTTTTATCATGGTAGCTCTTCTGCCTACTCTGTGCAACTCTCATCTTTTCCTGAACTAACTTAATCTTTTCTGTTGTTTCTTGGACTATCTCAAGCCCTAGCACCACACTATCACTAGGTTCACTCCAACACAAGGGTGTCCTACATCTCCTCCCATACAGAGCCTCATAAGGTGTCATCCCAATGCTGGAATGGAAACTGTTGTTGTAGGTGAACTCTATTAGGGGCAAAAACTTGTCCCAACTTCCTGACTGTTCTAACACACAAGCCCTCAACAAGTCCTCTAAGGACTGGATGGTCCGCTCAGACTGCCCATCAGTCTGTGGGTGGTAAGCTGAACTAAGCCTAAGCTTTGTTCCTAGAGCCTCTTGCAAACTATTCCAAAACCTAGAGGTAAACCTCGGGTCTCTATCTGAAACTATGCTAGAGGGTACACCATGAAGCCTAACTATCTCCTTGATGTACAGCTTTGCCAACTTCTCTAAAGGATACTCCATGTTCGTCGGAATGAAATGGGCAGACTTAGTCAGTCTATCCACGACAACCCAAATTGCCTCAAAACCAGCTGGAGTCCTAGGGAGTCCAGACACAAAATCCATGGAGATACTATCCCATTTCCATTCTGGGATACTTAGGGGTTGCAACTCACCCGAAGGCCTTTGATGCTCGATCTTAGCCTTCTGACAAACTAGGCATGCATACACAAACTCAGCTACGTCCTTTTTCATCCTAGGCCACCAAAACATTCTCTTAAGGTCCTGATACATCTTAGTGGCACCTGGGTGCACACTCAATCCACTCATATGACCTTCTTCTAAGATCAACTTCCTAAGCTCAGGAACATCCGGCACACAAACTCTATCCTTAAACCTCAAGATACCATCACCGCCATCCTTAAAACTTAGGTCTCTACCCTGAGCGAGCAGCTCTTGCTGGTCTAAGAGATACTTATCTAACTTCTGACCCTCTCTAATCTGATCCATCAAACTGTTGGTAACCTTCAAGGTACCAAGCCTAATACTCTTAGGGGTAAACTCACAAGCTAGACTAAGGTCTCTAAACTCCTCAATCAGGTCCATCTCCCTAACCATCAAAGCGGAGATATGCAGGGTTTTCCTACTCAAGGCATCGGCCACCACATTGGCCTTTCCTGGGTGATAGGTCAGCTCGAAGTCATAATCCTTTAAGAACTCCATCCACCTACGCTGCCTCATATTCAACTCCTTTTGATCAAAGAGATACTTCAAACTCTTATGATCGCTAAAAACCTCAAACCTTGCTCCATAAAGGTAATGCCTCCAGATCTTCAAGGTAAATACCACAGCTCCTAACTCTAGGTCATGGGTAGGGTAGTTCTTCTCATGGGTTTTCAACTGCCTAGAAGCGTAAGCGACTACCTTACCATTCTGCATCAGCACACCACCTAACCCTTGCTTAGAAGCATCGCAGTAAACTACGAAGGGTGCACTAGGATCTGGAAAAACTAACACTGGTGCTGATGTCAACCTATTCTTAAGGGTTTGGAAACTCTCTTCACACTTAGAGTCCCACACAAACAACTGTCCCTTCTTGGTGAGACGGGTTAAGGGTAAAGCTATCTTAGAGAAACCTTCTATAAACCGCCTATAGTACCCGGCTAACCCCAAGAAACTCCTAATCTCGGTTACAGACTTTGGCGCTTCCCACTGGAGCACCGTCTCTACCTTAGCTGGGTCCACTGCTATGCCACCCTTAGAGATGACATGTCCTAAGAAGCTCACTTCCTCTAACCAGAACTCACACTTAGACAACTTAGCATACAACTGTTTCTCCTTAAGGGTCTGCAAGACAACCCTCAGGTGTTCCTCATGTTCCTCCTTACTCTTGGAGTACACTAAGATGTCATCTATGAACACTACCACAAACTTATCCAAGTAAGGGTGAAAGGTCTTGTTCATGTAGTCCATGAAGACCGCAGGAGCGTTGGTCACACCGAAAGGCATAACCAAGTACTCATAGTGACCATATCGCGTTCTAAACGCTGTCTTCGGGATGTCCTCAGACTTAACCCGAATCTGATGGTACCCTGACCTCAAATCTATCTTTGAAAAGACGCAAGCGCCCATCAACTGGTCCATAAGATCATCAATCCTAGGGAGGGGATACCGATTCTTTATGGTCACCTTGTTGAGCTGTCGAAAGTCGACACACAACCTCATACTACCATCCTTCTTCTTCACCAACAACACAGGTGCTCCCCACGGAGACACACTCGGCCTAATGAACTGCTTCTCCATCAGGTCCTCCAACTGTTCTTTCAACTTAGCTAGCTCTAGAGGAGACATTCTATAGGGTGCTATGGAAATTGGCCCGGTGCCAGGCACTAAGTCTATGGTAAACTCAACATCTCTTTCTGGGGGTAAGTTATAAACATCCCCCGGAAACACTTCAGGAAACTCTCGCACAACAGGCAAGCTGGCGACATCAGGAGGGCTGCTCTCTACATCCAGGGAAGCTAACATCATGTATACTTGGGCTTCGTCTCTCATCGAAGCTCGTACTTGGCTGGCAGAGAGAAGGTCTGGATTCTTAGACTCCTTTGGAGTTCCAAAAATCAGGGTTTTATCGAAACAATTCAGAAGGACATGGTTGGAAGATAACCAGTCCATACCCAGAATAATGTCCAGGTCTTTCAAAGGTAAGCATACAAGATCAGCAAGGAAAGTTTTATCATTTATAACAATATGACAGTTCTTGCATGCATAAGAAGTAGAAACAGGTTTATTTGTAGGTGTAGAAACCAACAAATCAAACTCAAGGAGGGTAACAGGCAATTTTAGACTCTTGACCCTATCATGCGATATAAACGAGTGAGTAGCACCCGAATCATACAATACAGTCAATCGAGTTCCATCAATTAAACACGTACCTTGGATCAAGTCATCAGACTCGGAGGCTTCGGCTCCACTAAGAGTAAAGACTCTCCCAGTGGTCTTCAGTCTGTTGGCCTGAGGCTTCTGATTCTTGCTAGCGCTGGGAGGCTCGGCCTTAGCTCCATCACACTCGCGGCTGATGTGGCCTGGCTTGCCACACTTGAAACAGATGACCTGTGTTTCCTTGCACTGGGACGAATAGTGGTCCTGTGCTCCACACTTCCCACACCTCATAGCTCTAGGGGCATCAGAGAACCCACCCCTGAAGCTACTCTGCTGAAACTGGGGCTTCCTGCCACTCTGCTTGAAGTCCTTGCCCGAAGGGGCATACCGCTGCTTGCCCTTATCCCTCTGATCAACCCTCTTGCCACTCTGATTGTCCGACCCTCTGGAACTAGCAGCTCTGAACTGGCTGGCATCCTCATAGATCCTGCACTTGTTGACCAGAATAGGGAAGACTCTGATCTCCTGATAGCTGATGGCCTGTTTGATCTCAGGCCGAAGTCCCGCTTCGAACTTCACACACTTGGAGCGATCGTCCGTCTCATGCTGGTAAGGAGTGTAGTACCTAGCCAGCTCCTTGAACTTAGCCGCATAGTCACCGACTGACAGCGACCCCTGCCTCAAAGACAAGAATTCCATCTCCTTCTTGTCTCTGATATCCGCTGGAAAATACTTCTCCAGAAACCTCTGCCTGAACACAGCCCAAGTCACCGCTGTGCCCTCTGCCTGCATCCTCTGCCTGCAGTTATCCCACCAATGCTCAGCCTCTTCAGTCAACATGAAGGTGGCGAAGATGAGCTTCTGCTGATCGTTACAATCCATCGCACGGAAGATCTTCTCTGTCTCCCTCAGCCATAACAATGCTCCCTCTGGGTCATACGCTCCCTTGAACGACGGAGGGTTGTTCCTCTGGAACTTATCCAGTCCCTGGAACTCAGCTGGCCCACCGTTGTTAGGGTTGACCTGTCCGATAGCATTGGCCAGAAGTGCCAATGCGTCAGCAATCGCCTGATCGTTGTGTCCTCTACCGGCCATTAGTTCCTGTACATGCCCAAAACAGCCTTTAATACCGAAACTTAGCGAGTAAAAGCTACAGGCAACTAACTTAAAACATCATTATCTATACCAAGTATAGACAATTCACACAAGAGTCACACAACAGACTCACAACAGACTCATACCACGTCCGAACAAGGTCGAACTGCTCTGATACCACTAAATGTGACACCCTTCTACCCCGCATGTTAAAAGCCAATTAATTTAAAAACAATTAAAGGAAAACATGCAATTATTGAATAAAATAAAAAATTGTCCATGGGTAGAAAAGTCCCACATGAACCGTTTACAACGCGGAAATGAAATAAGTTTTAAATAACGGAAACATAACAAACCAATAAAAATAACCCAACCCCGATGTCACATACAGAGCTGGTATAACCGTTCCGGAATAAAATCCACGGAATTACAACTGAACTAACAACTACGAAAACATAAACTAGCCCTACGATGAGTGGCGGCTCCTCAGAGTCACTCCTCTACGGGCTGCTCGTCATCCTCTGCAATGTGCCAATCAGGCCAAACACAAACAACAAACATATATAGGGAGTAAGAATCGTATAAACATATTAGCATGGGAATAGGCAGTAAAGTAAACAGCAAGCATAGCAGCATCACATCAAATATCAACATCATCGTTATGCTATGCAGTGCAATGCAGTCCTACTCCGCTCAACCATCAATGCATGTGGATCCACTAAACTCGGGATGAACGACTTCGGAGTTACATATCCACATTGAGAATCTACTCAACGCCGGAGAATCTACTCCTTGGATAGCCAACGCATCAAACCAACGAATGCCTCGTCACGGGGGCGCTAGGAGAATCTACTCCAACCGTGGATGGCCGGATCGCCGTACTCTAGGACGATCTCCCCTATGTCGAACATCCCTAAACAACAACTCCGATGCAATGCGTATGCAACACAACAACAACAGCAACACCACCTCTATGACTCCAACGGAATCGACCGAAGGTAACAGCGGGATCAACCGCACCAACTTGCCTCGCGGAATCTACCTGAGGACTTAAGCGGAATCAACCGCAGTACCTGTAGCAAACTCTCGGCCACCAAGATACGTAACAACAACACCTTAGACCCAAACCGTGGGGTCAAGGCCTCCTTGGCCAAAAAGCACCAAGGCACAACTCATCAGCTTATGGCACCCCAAAGGGTATCGACTTAACATCTCACCGTCTCATCATCTTTAATTATCTTTAATAACATTAACCAAGTTGTCTAATCAGTTATCATCATGGGGAAGTGGGGTTTAAAACCCCTTAAGTCCTTTAATCTGGTTCTGTCACAGTGGGTTGAGCACGGTCGTGCTCGTAACCCAGCACGGTCGTGCTTAAGCACGTGAGGGGCGTGCTCCCCTGTAAGTGAAGCACAGTCGTGCTTCTTAATGAGCACGGTCGTGCTCAACAGCACGATCGTGCTCTTTGTCCTGTACGGCCGTGCTCAACAGCGCGGCCATCTCCCCAGAATTCAACTGGGAGCACGATCGTGCTCCCTGTTCAGCACGGTCGTACTCAACGCGCGACAGTGCTGTTCTGGGCAGGAACAGAGGCTGATACTTAACCAAATTTCATAATTTAATCCATTAAACATCCTAACTCACTTTTAACACGTTTTTAGGGATTAAAAAGCAGTAACTCAAACATCATAACATCAACCATGCAGCCAGCAACATCAACAACCATCTCATGGTAATAACAATGATGAACATCAATATCATACTCACATTCAACATAGCATACTTTCCAAAATATTGAACATATGACAATCTCATCATATAGCAGTCAACATACATCATTATTCAAACATTTAATCATACCACAATAATATTGAAAACGGGGTTATGGGAACCCCTTACTTTACACTAGCCCCAGACCTATGTAAATACTACCCTTCTCCCCATACCTGGATTGAAGGTAGCTCTTTCGGTGTCCTAGGCAACGAACCGGCTCTTCCCCTTTACAGCGACTTACACCGAACAAACCTTGGATCAACAGACAACCAAGGGTTAGTTCCCTATTCACAATAACGGAAAAGGAAACCAAGAGAGGGGAAAGTAACTTTACCTAAACCACTACCAATGATGCACTAACAGTCTCCCAATGCTTCTAAACTGTCCCAGATGGAAGAAACCAGAAAACGGCTCTTCGTGGTCGCACTGCGGCTGCTGAGTTCACCAAAATAGGGTTAAAACGTTAAACCCTCGATTCTGCTCACGTATATAACTTCCGGACTTGAGCACGATCGTGCTTACCCTCGAGCACGGTCGTGCTCCACTTAGCGTCACTGGACGCGGTCCACGCATTGAGCACGGGTGTGCCCACTGTTGAGCACGGTCGTGCTCAACTTAAAATCAGAAACACGCTTCTGACTTTAAGTACGGGCTTGCTGGCTAATGAGCACGGGTGTGCTCATGTACCAGAAAGGGACTTTTAGCCAAAATCCCACTAAGCCCTTAAACGATAAATCCAACTTAACCAAAACCAGCTTAAATAAAATAATTCTGAAAAACAGGGTGTTACAACCACTATTCGCACTCTTATTGCAGTTGCATCTATCCGTCAGTGGCATATTTCGCAAATGGATGTTAAAAATGCCTTCTTGAATGGTGATCTTCAGGAAGAAGTTTATATGGTTCCTCCTTCAGGTGTTTCTCATAAACCAGGGTAAGTTTGTAAACCGAATAAGGCTCTCTACGGGCTCAAACAAGCTCCTCGTGCTTGGTTTGAGAAGTTTTCCATTGTGATTGAATCCCTCGGTTTCCACTCTAGCCCCCATGATTCTGCCTTGTTTATCAGGTGCACTCCTCAGGGTCGTATCTTGCTCTCTCTATATGTTGATGACATGATTATTACTGGGGATGATGTTGATGGGATTATGGATTTGAAACTCCAATTAGCCAGACAATTTGAGATGAAAAACCTGGGTACTCTTCGTTACTTTTTGGGGATTGAGGTTGCCTACTCTCCTCGAGGTTACCTTATTTCTCAATCTAAGTATATTGGCAACATTCTTGAACAAGCTCGTCTCTCTGATACTTGGGCAGCAGACACCCCTCTTGAGCTTAATGCTCGATATGTCTCATCTGATGGAGTCCCTCTGCCAAACCCTACTTTGTATACTCTTGTTGGCAGCTTGGTGTATCTTACCATTACTAGACCTGATATTGCTTATGCAGTGCATGTTGTTAGCCAGTTTGTTTCCTCTCCTACTACGTTCATTAGGCAGCTGTTCTTCGCATTCTTCGTTATCTTCGGGGCACTCAGTTTCAGAGCCTTCTATTTCCCTCATCCTCTTCATTGGAATTGCATGCTTACTCAGATGCTGATTGGGGTGGTGATTCCATTGATCATAAATCTATCACAGGGTTTTGCATTTTTCTAGGAGATTCTCTTATTTCTTGGAAGAGTAAGAAGCAAGCAGTTGTTTCTTGATCTTCTGCCGAAGTCGAGTATCGTGCCATGGCATCCACCACTGCAGAAATCGTTTGGTTGCGCTGGTTACTTGACTCCATAGGTGCTCTTCTTCTGCACCAACTCCTATGTATTGTGATAATATGAGTGCGATACAAATCACTCGCAACTCAGTCTTTCATGAACGCACCAAGCACATTGAGATTGATTGTCATTTCACTAGACATCATTTTCAGCAGGGAACCATGACTTTGCCCTTTGTTTCTTCCACCATGCAGATTGCTGACTTGTTCACAAAATCGCATTCCACTACACGCTTTCGTTTCTTGATTAGCAAACTCTCGATGCTTCCTGTTGATGCATCGTGAGTTTGAGGGGGGATGTTAGATAATATATTCTACTTATTTATTTATGTCTTAAGGGTAGTATAGTCTTTTGCTTGTTGCCTATTTTATATTTATTCCTCTTACTATCTATTGTAACCCAAAGACTTGTTACATTCTAATGAAACCCTAGTAGCTATTCTTCTTCCCCTTTATTCTCTCTTCATCTTCTCTATGTCCCTTTACTGTAGTATTACTTCTCTTAACAGTATCAAACCATAAAAAGATTTTTTTTAGTTTACAAACTTTTTTCCATCTCGGGTAAAACAAATCCTTCAGGTTGCTTGATATACAATTCCTCATCAAGATCACCAGAAAAAGGAAAAAAAAAAAAGGAAAAAGAGGAACATCAAACAGATGATGGGGCTGCTAATTGGTTTGGGGTTTATGGAGCTGCTAATTTAGTCAAACAAATTTTGGTATAAGTGGTAGCGGTGGCACAACAGAGGATAGGGTGTGGCTTTGGGTCAGGGATTTGCTTAACAATCATTGGAAAGGATACTGTGTGCAGCAAATTAATTCATGCTGAAATCTATAGATTGAGGAAGTTGTCGCTTAAATTTCTTTTGGGTATGAATGTGGCTAAGTGGAATAATGGGAGTTGTAGTCTGGTGTAAAGATAATACTCTTCTTAGTTTTAGATTCGTATTTAATTTACATCAGAATTTTGTTGATGTCCCTATGTAATTGGGTTAGAGTACCCCTCTTATTTATTAAATTGGTGTTTATAAAAAATATATATATATATATATATATATATATCCTTTTGATGTATGTAAAAATTACAGATAGATGCTTAAATACAAATAGTACTCTGATAGATGTTATTCTTACTACTGCACATATATATGCGTCAAACTAGTCTACACCTTTTTTTTATTTATTTAAATCCTTTTTTCATAAGTATTGCCTTGAAAGTTTGTAAATATCCACTAGTGTTAATATACTTTCTTTTAAATATCCATTGTCAACCTATAGGTCTAGATCCTGGAGGAAACTCCACCAACACACGTGTTATTTTGCATTATGCAATCCATCTCATCGTTTATAACTTCCCTCCATAAAGCAACATCTCTAGATGTCATATTCCCACTATAGGTTTTTTTGGATCTTCTTGTAACTTAAACATAATGAGTATTTGAAGTCAGAAAAGAATTCAGCTACCCTCAACTAGAAAAACAAAGTGCTCTTAATGAAATAAAACCAAAGCTTAAAAATTTCTCCTTTATAACTCTTTTGAGTTCTTTTTTTTTTATAAGCAAGTGAATATTATAAATTGGGCCTAAGGGTTACCCCAACCCAAGAACATTACATAGGAAAAAAAAAGATATCCCAAGAAACCCCACCAAAACTAGAGAAGACAACAACCAAGCCTAGAACTATAGAAGGCAAAACTTTACAGAGTAATAGCACTAGTTCCAAGCTCAAATTTGGATAAGGTCAAACACAATATCACAATCAGTTGTACCTCCTTTGAAGACTAAATCGTTGCGGTGTACCCAAAGGGTCTACATGGTTGAGAACCAAATGAGTCTCTAACATTTTCTAAAAACGCGGCCCTTTAATAACCCTGAATGCTGACAAAAGTGTGATTTCACAGCACTTGGGAGCACAACATCTACCCCTAACCAATTATAAACATGCATCCACATGCAATATGAAAATGAGAATGAAAGAAACAAGTGCACACAGTTTCAGGATCTGAATTACAAAAGACACAAGACAAATTTTGATTAGCAGTGATGACTCCGCGTTTTTATAAGTTGTCACTTGTCACCTGTAGGTAGCGTATCCAACAGAGCCTTCCAGCAATGAGCTACTAGTTTCAAAGGTATGTTATTGTCCACAAACTGATTTTAGAAACACTTTTCTGATAGCAGAGAGTTAGCCGAAATTTGTTGTTATGCAGACTTAACTTCATATCCTGGTTTTTCTGCACCCAACCAATTCCATCCATCCTCTATGTCTGGTACCACTTTGATGTTTTGTAATACACACAAAAGGTTGTTGCATAGCTCTGTTTCCCAATTGAGTTCTTCTAAGTTCACTTGAGTTCTAAAATTCTTTTTTCAATAATTGAGCCATAATCACTTTGACTTCTAACAACACGTCGTTTTCATATATTCTGGTCTTATGGAATGGTTTATAAATTTAAAATTATTTTCTAATAATTCGACATCTCTTGACTCTACTTTGACACATTAGATTCTAAATTTAAAATTTTATAAGATTTTGAATTTTCTTCATATCTTACAAAAAATCCTTTTAAATTAATGATCTTGGTCCTAATATGCTTCTTTTAGGATCTGGAACTCTATAAATTAAAGGTTTAACATCCCCAAACTAAAAGAAAATTCAAATTTGTTTTCTTCCTTTCCACAATGCATATGGAGAAAAGTTTTTCTTAGAGAGGATTCTATTGTTTACATGACATTCATTACGAAAGGCTTCTTCCCACAAGTTAATTGTTAATTTTGAATTTAAAATCAATGGATTCACCATATCTACTAATGTTCTATTCTTTCTTTCAACCAAGTCATTTTGTTGTGGAGTAAACTCGAAATTTAAGAAGAAACTATCATAATCTGTTTCCAAAGTAAACTTTGTAGATGCATAATGTTAGGCACTTGTGGAAATAAGGGCATCCACATCTCAGCACCCCACTTTGGGGTTCTTAAATGGGTCCCACTATTACACATCACTCATTTTTATTTTTAATAACTTAAGCACCTCATCTCTTCATCCCAGCAACTCTTAAAATATTCTTAAATGGACCCCACCAACAATCTCACATCCTTACAATTACAAAATTATATTATTTTTTAAATGACTCTCACATACTTTTCATTTATTCTTAATTAAAAAAAAAAAAAAAGGACAGGGACCAAGCACAAGCACCGGTGCTTGTGCAAGATCTCTGCCTATTAAGCACCGAAGGAAGCATCACCTCCATCGCCTCCCAATTTTAAGCATCGGTGCTTAATAGGCTAAGAACCCCAATTTTCATACCGATGCGGATGGCCTAAGAGAAAGAAACCAAAATCTGGTCAGAATTCTAGAAACCAAAAAACGAAATCCTTTTGGAACTATGGCAATCAGAAATTATGTAAATCAAGTCATTTGATGCGAAACTGCAGAATCAGAATGTAACACCCCCTTGGGTGCCACATGGTTAACTCTTAACTCGTTTTGCGGAAAATAAAACTCAAACAAAGTAGTTGGTTGCTTTCAGAAAATAATTTATATAAGTACATAAGCGTCAGAAAATGGGTATAAAATTTTTCCGGTGGTTGCGGTAAAACTTAAACCTATTTTAAAATAATAATCTGGTCATGTATATAAAATTTGTCACGACCCAAAACCTAAGCAGTGACCGGCGCACAGGCTTACAATCCTAACCTGACAAGCCTATTTATTTTAGAAATGTACTTGAATAAAAAGCTAGAATTTTTACAAAAAAATTCGACAGAGTCTCCTTTGTAATTTCAACATCCCAAAATAAAAACAGCTGCTGAAATATTTATATTTTCATCCCAGAAGTTTCAGTCATACAAAATATATCAAGATGGTGTTATTCTGAAAATATTTACATCAACAAACTATACATGACCAAAAGAAAATCTTAGATTTCCATCCAAAAGAAAAGCTCTCCGAGCCATAAACATTTCATTCAAAATAAAGGCTCTCCGAGTCATAAACATACATACTATCATTAATCAATAACTTCTCAAAAACCTAAGCTGGTCATTCTAAAAGACACCTACTGGAAAAACTTCCATAGTTCTTACCACTATCACCGACCTCTTCAAGGATCGGGACTAAAATCGTAGAATAAAGTTGGGAACTCTTCTGTGCCATCTGCTCTCAGGTACCAAGATACGATAACAAAAACCAGAAAAGAACCTGATATATTGTAAGGGTGAGATACTAATATATGGATTTTATCCTGATAACTACATGCACGACACACAAATTAGCATATACACATATATATTCACAACCACATAAAATTCTCATAAATAAACAAGATAGTTTATCAAAGGGTTTCATACCCGAACACTCATCATCGTTTATAAAAAAAAAAAAAAATGCATGACACTTCAATATTCAGGCTCTAACTTTGATATCTAATCTCCAAAGATCCCAACTTCTTTTCGTTTGAGCATATTAGCCTCTTTACATGACACATTGTCAATGAAAGAAACAATGGTCAACTTTCAGCTTTCCATGTTACATTGTCGGATAATCCACATCAACCTCATGGGACCATTGCTCAAACAGCTATTGCAACGGTTCACACGATTACTCTGTGACAATCACTCAAACAGCTATTGCAGTTGTACACAGATACATAACCACTCAAACAGCTATTGCAGCTCTCAACTTTAACACAGGACACACAGTCCGAGTGATCAATCACGAAGCCCGAGACCGATGCAACAGCCTTAGGTTCGCGGATATTGGATACAAAGTTCACCACATCAATTACAGGACACACAGTCCACAACAACTTTTACAGGACACAAAGTCCACAACAACTAACACGGATCCATGATCCACGGCAGTTATGTACATATTCACTTGTGCAATAACCACTCAACCAGCTATTGCAGCTATGCACAAGTATTATCTAACCTTGTATGATAGCCACTCAAACCAGCTATTGCAGCTAATCGTATGACCCCTTGTGACAACTGTCCAGCCATTGTTGTAGTGGTACACATGGTACATTGTCCATCAAGGTACAACGTTCAACTCAGGCACGTCTGCCAAATAATTCATGTAAAACTTTTGGTCACGCCACTTTTCTTTTTCGTTTATTCTTCCCTTGTCGAGGCTCAAAAGCTCACGACCATGCTTAATTAAACATTAAGTCAAACTCTCAACTTTAACACAGGACACACAGTCCGAGTGTTCAATCACAAAGCCCTAGACCGATGCACCAGGCTTAGGTTCGCGGATATGGGATACAAAGTTCAACACATCAATTACAGGACACACAGTCCACAACAACTTTTACAGGACACAAAGCCCACAACAACTAACATGGATCCATGATTCACGTGTTAACAGAACACTAAAATCCTGACGTCTCGGTTACTAGGTTCACTTTTCTTTTTAACATCATTTTCGTTCTGTGAAACACAAATACAAAACAAAACCTCCACAACTTATCCAAGTTTGTTGGAAATATTTTCGCTGAGTAAAAACTCTTTGCAGAAAATCTTTTCCATTTGAAAATCATTTATAAAACATTAAATCACAGAGAAATTCATTTCTTTTTCCGAACAACATCAAATCCTCGTAAAAATCATTTCCAACCCATTTCTATCCGAAATAATAAAATTGTTCCTCATAGTTTTCGCCGTAAAATACTTTTCTAAATTATTTTTCGTTGGAAATAAAGTCATTTATAAATCACATGATTTTCTCTTTTACAAAAAGTTTCTTCACCATAAATATTAAAATATTTTTGACACTTAATTCCTTGTAATAACTTTTCATCTTATTTTTGAATTCATTTTTGAAAGAGATATGTAATTGAAATATTTTTCACGATTTCGTCCTCACTGTTACTCATTAATCACTCTTTCACCTCGATATCATCAAATGTTATTATTTTCAATATTTTTCTTCCACATCCATAAATGAAATCCCTTAAATTATTCCTCAAGCTTTTCGAAGTTTTTACCCTTAATTATCATTGAGCACTGACCACTGTCAGACTTTCCATCAATCAATCAACCAAAAAAATAATCCATACATCACAGATATAATCATGCTTTCACAGAACACACTAAAAACCACATAACAGTCATATAGCAATTTAATTTAATTACTACACATCACAACAAATAACATCACATACGACACATAGATAGCATGTAGCTATCAAAACCCCTCAGGTAAGCTCTCCTTGCCTTTGACGACAAGAGAAAGATCCTCGTCTTAATGCTCCAATTAGTTCCAAGAGTGCAAACTCTAATCCACCAAGCAAGCATAGTCGCGTTCAACATCCCAGAGACACAAACCAAGCATGATAACAAATAGACAATTTCACCAAATTAATTTTCATCCTCAAAACATACAATCAAAAGAAACCATATATTTAATTTAATAAAATAGAATTGATTTCTCAATAAAATCAATTTGGGCAAAAAGGGTCCATCATTAAAATTTGGGGGGAAATTGATTTAATTTGAGAATCATGAAATTGAATTTATAAATCATCAATTAAAAGTCCTAATTGCACTAAAAACAGACACAGTTTCATAATTGGTGTAAAATGGAAAAATTGAGGTTTTAAGAGGAATTGGGGAAAAGGAGATTTGTTCATAGAATCATGAAATTAGTTTAGGGAAACATCAATTGATAGTCCCAATTGCATAAAAACAAGTTTTAATTTCAAATTGCAGTATGAATCAAAGAGCTAGGGTTAGGGTTTCAAATCAATTTGGGGCTTTTTGAATATGAGTAAACTAAATGAGATTTCACTCACCCAAGATGAAGAGGAAAGAGGACATGCTGGCTGCAAGGCCGACCGGCGCGGCGGTAGAGGCGGCGACACCGCGGAGGACAACAGCGGTTTGGTTTCTGTAACAACCAAGAGCCAAAAGAGAGAGATCAAGGGAAGAAGAAATGAAAGCTAAGGTGAACTCAAATGGTGGAAAACTACACTGGAAGGGGGCACACAATACTTACCGCGGCGGAGACGGCGATTCGCGAGGCGGAGGACGTGTAGTGACGCGAGACGTGGTCGTCTCCCTTGCGCTGAGCGGCGGCCGAAGGCAGCTCCTAGGAGCGGTGGTCGCGCGACTCCGAGAGGCGGTGCAGGGCGGGCGGCGTGTAACACCCCGATTTTTCGCTGTTTTCCTTTTTCGATAATGAGTGAATTTATGTTAATATATTTATTGGAACGTTAGAAAATTATTTTACTTAAACGGAGTTCATCACTCTACTTCAATTGAGTGAAGGAACTTATGATTAAATTTTGGGTCGAAAAGTCAAACAGAGCCCGGTCTGCTAATTTCACTGACAGTATAATTATACTGCTCAGAAGACCTAATTTTTATCTGCGAACGAAACCATTAGGTTTTATATTTTGCCCCGGTCATTTTTCCACATTTCGAAAAAAATGCATGAGCTCTGAAATAATAATATTTTATCCGGCGTCGTATTTAATAGGGTAAACGACGAAGCAGATTACGGGATTTCCGGGAACCACTAATAGATAATATCGGCGACTCACACAAGATGACTCACATGGTGAGTCACAATGTGAACACATTAAGTGTTGCACATGGTCATCATTGCAAACTATTAGAAATTTGCAAACTAGTCCCTATACTTTTGGAATTTTGCAAAATGGTCCCTAGGAGTTATTTGCACCTAAGTCCTTGAAGAAGCCACCTCCTTTCCACTTAGTCCTTCAAAAGTGGTGCAGCCCACACTCTTTAAAAGGCATACTCTTACTTCATTACTTGCCTATTTCAGACTTTACACAAAAACACCCAAAAGTTCTAAGTTCATATCATCATTTTGTGAAGCAAGTCCTTGGATCTTCACTTGTTTTTTATCTTCAAGAGGTGAATCCTATTCTTCTTTCCTAATCATGTCTATGTTCTTCAATAAGTTTCATGATTCAAAGTCTATTTCATCTATGTTTATCACTTTTAAGTTTCTAGATCTAGAACTTTGAAAATCCATAACTAATTCTAGAAAAACCATATGATGTTAAAACCACTTCCTATGTTCTTATAATCCTGTATATTGTCTAGATCTAAGAGCATGTGATAATCAAAAATTTCTTTCCCCTCAAACCCATCTAGGCTGAAACTAGGAGGTATTGGATGGATGGTGTTTTGTTCTTGTTTTTCATGTATGATCATGTATCCTTTATGACATGCTCTAATCCATGATTAGCTAATCAAAATGAAGTCTTTAACCCTAGGTTGATGTGTTGGCCTAAATTTTAGAGGAAGAAATGGATGAGTTTTGTGCATGGTTTTTGATGTATGTTCATGTTTCTTAACATACATGCATGTACACTTGTTGAATCCTAGTTGGTTCATGAAAATGAAAACCCTAGCCCTTGGATCTTGCTTTGGCCGACCTTGAGCTTTGAAGGGTTAGGATGGTTTTGATTCTTTTGTTGTTTAGTCTTAAACCTTTGTCTTAAGTACCTTCGAATCCTTAATCCATGACTTAAACAATTTTGGAGTTTGTTTAGTCATTTGATCCTATTAGGCCGTGACCTATATAGGTGTATTTAGTGATGTTTTAATTGCTTGATTAGGGGATTGTTTGGTTGTATTGTTGAAGGTTAATTACAAAGCGGTGTACGTGAGTTTCCGGCTTCCGATTGAAGTCTTTTATTTCACGGAGGAGCTTCGAGAGGTAAGAGGGGTTACTTGAGGGATCATTCGGATGGCCATGTGTAATTTGTTTGTGGTTCATACATGTTTATCTATGTGGCTGTGGTGTTTTCTGGTTTATTTTACTGAACTATATATTTATAACTGTAAGTGGTTTATCTGTGTCTCGGTTGTTTATCTGTTTTTAATTGATTTAATTATCTGCAGTTGTTTATTATATTGCTGTGATGCATGATTTGTAATTATGATGATGATGTTAAATGTTGTTTATGAGGCCTGACAGTGGTCAGTGCACAACCGATTAATCAGATAAAAGCTTTAATAAGCTGTATAAATTATATTCAATGTTTTATGGGAAATGTTGGAATATAATGTTTATGGAAAATATTATTTGGGAGAAATAATAAGTATTTGAGAAATAGTATTATTTTAATGATTTATTTATAAAAAAGTGATTTATGGGTCGTAGAGAGGGCGTAACCGTGAAAATATTTTACTACTGCTAATTTTTTTCATAAGATATTTCGCAATATTATAAAAAGTTATTTTGTGAAACTAATCTGCGAAAATAACTTAACCGTGAATTTAGAAAATTGTTTAAGCAGAAAAAGCTAAGTTTTACCTTAAAATAATTTAAAATGACTTAACGACGGCAATTTGAAAAACCGACGACGGCAAGTATTTTAGAAATGGCAACGTGTATTTTTGATGAACTTCAAATCTCTGTGACCCTCTTTTCTGAAAATGATGTTTTTCGGTAACCGGTGTTTTATAACAGAAATCTTCCCATTTAATACATTTTCCGAAATCAAGTTTTAAGTTGAAACGGTTTTAAAGAAGTTTGAACTTAATAACCGAGACGTCGGGATATTAAGGTTCGGTGTATGGTAGACTGGATAGCTACCTAAAAGAGATAAAACATTTTAAAATGTTTTTTATTACCACGAACCTAAGCCAGATGCATCGGTCTAGGGTTTCGTGATTGAGCACTCGGACTTTGAGGTCCTGTGTTGTTAATAAATAATTTTAAAGATGTTAAAACGATATTTGGTCTAAAGCCGTTGAGCTTTGTCAAGGAAAGATATAACACAAAGAGCAGTGTTGAAAGAAATATGTTTTCGAGCATGCATTTGGCAGACGTGCCACAATACGATATATGATTACCTTGCGGCATCAGGTATTTCATGCCCTGAAGTTTTCATTGTGCAGGATGGACAATGGAACCCCATTCCAGATGTCATCACTGTGCCACGATGTTGGACAGGGTGAAATGGGTTTTTATTTCGGACGTGGGCCTGTGACTATATGTTTATGGCTACGTGCCGGGAGTCTGATCAACTCAAATTCGAGGTCGGGATATCTCATGAGATTAAGTGAAAACGTTAGATGACGTATATGAAGTGTTCATGCATATTTTCAAAAGATGTTATTTGGAGTGTGAAACCCATTATGCTTTGATGTTAATGTTTATGAGATCGCAAGTATGTATATGGGTACGTATATGTGTTTTTTTTTGTTGTGTGATGCATGTGGCTATCGCGTTATGTCCATATGTCGGTTTCTCACTCTTGCAATGTTTTGTTTGTGGTTTCTTTTTTGGGTTCTATGTGGTGGAATTCAGATGAACCTCTTAAGGACTATGGCGTTTACAAGGAGAAGAATGTTTAGTTCGGGGCATGCTAATGCTGCTTCTTTTTGTCGTAGTGTTTGACCAGCTTAGGTTTACGTTAAGTTATGTTTTGGGAATAATCTTTTCATTTATATAAATGTTTAAGTGTGAAACATATGAGACAATATAGCTGTATGTCTTATATATATAAGTGTGATTAGGTGAACGTTGTTGTGACGATGTTGAAAAGAAAAAATTTATCACCACATTTTGTTTAAGACAAACGTTGAGAAAACATTATTTTTCGAAAGCAACCAGCGAATCTATGATTTTATTTTCCGCAACGGGTAACCATGTGATGACCCAAGTTAGGGTGTCACACAGCGCGCGGCTGTTCCAGCAAGAGAGAACGAGAATAATGAGTTGAAGTGAAGAGAAAGAGGGAGGAAGATGAGTCTGAGAGAATAAGAAGGAGGAAACGAAAGAAAATGTTGGGGGAAGGGGTAACGTGCGTGATCTTCTGAAACAAGGGGAAATTTTTTTTTTTATTATTATTTTTTTATTTAGTGATAAGTATAACAATAAGTGGTTAAGATTTAGTCTAGAAAAAAG
The DNA here is from genome assembly GCA_035048595.1 of Echinosophora koreensis. Classification (NCBI taxonomy): domain Eukaryota; kingdom Viridiplantae; phylum Streptophyta; class Magnoliopsida; order Fabales; family Fabaceae; genus Echinosophora; species Echinosophora koreensis. Next base: position 4,743,430 of record JAPCYP010000013.1, on the reverse strand, counting down.
AGATTTTTTTTTAACATGTGGATCTAAAGGTAATGAGTGAAAAATATAAATTTTCAAAATTTGAAATAGGATAGAGATTGATAGCTGAATTTATCAACTAAGGAAATTAATGATCCAAAATAAATTTCAAATTAATTATGAACTAATTTATTTTCAAATCTAAAATTAAATAGAGTAAAATCTGGAAATAAATTTCTTTCAATCATATTATTGAAAATATTTTTCTAAATAAATACTAATCGTGACAATAACATAATATTATTGTCTAGTAAGCGTGCATATACTGAAATAAGGCAGTGATAACGCACTTAATAAAACAGTTTTAAATGAGTAATTAAAATTACTCAAACCAAATCAAAAAAAAAAAATTCAACAAATCAAACCTCCAGAAAATTAATCATTCCAAATAAAATAATATCAACAAATAGGTTTTACTGATATTGAAAAAAACAGTAAAAACCGGGGTGTTACATAATAAACCATTCCATAATATATCAAAATCACACGTCTCTCAACCTCGAAAACATTATTACATCCCTTAATGTAACTTGCATCAAAAGAAACTACATCGAGTAGGATTATCTAACTCATCAAGTTTACGTTTCTCTAGTAACCTTAATTTACACAAGAGCTTATCTCTTTCACTTAAATCTACTTATGTGAAATTACTATAAATACTTTCCTTCAAATCTTCCAACTCATACAATCAATCTTAACTACAAGTATTTGATCATTACCTTAGATTTTCCTTCTGTCTTGATCAACATTTGATCCTTTGATTTATAGAAATCGTCAATGCCTATTGGGGTTAATCTTAGGGATTCTTATTTTACCAGTCACATCTACACCTCAACAAAACTTATATCAACTTTTGTCTATTCTACTATAAGGATGATCGTACTTAAGTACTTCACTTACTCCTTATCCACCTTCTATGGATTAGATCATTTCTTACTTGCACATTCGAATTGAAGGTGATTAGTTGTACTTAGTCTCAACTTGGTCCTCAACACTTACAGTAGACTTTGCCGACAATCATTGCTAAACTTCGGGTCTTCATTTGGAACGACCCCTGAAGATATTCCATGAAGTCTCATCAGTCCTCTGATACATATTTCGGTTAGCTTCTCCACCACATAGTGAACCTTAACAGGTAATAAGGGTGTCAACTTCGTCAGCCTGTCCATGATCACTCGAAACCAATCAAGACTCTTAGAGGTCTTCGGTAAACTCATAGCGAAAATTCATTGTAACGCCATCATCTTAACAAGAAAGGTCTCAAACATCAAGTTATCTCTTTTTCACTGTACTCGACTAACTCTGACATCCTGATATGAATCAGATACCCATCCTCACGACTCATGAGATAGGTCACACATCAACGACATGTTGAAAAGATACAAGGTGAAATTGATCAAAAGTGGTAAGTTTTGTAGAACTACAATAAAACAATCTCTTAAGGATTCAAGAAAAGGAATCTTCAAGAAGGGAAACTTTCTAGACTTTACCTTCGCAAGAAAGAAAAAAGAGAAATTTTACCAAACAGAAGATAAAGGAATATTTGACATGTAAAAAATGTCTTTCACTAGGTTCGTGAGTGTAAAAATGCAGGCCATTACATGTTTACAATCATGACTCTAATAAAGTTCCTCCTTCCATGAGAATTTCCCCCGGATAGGAAATCAAAAGATGTACAGTTGTTAACATCAAGAATATTCAACATACTACAAGATATTCGTCAATGGATGATTTCACAGTTTAAAACCTTGATCATTCGTACCAAATAGTGGTGCTCAAATTAAAATTATCCATGAGTCTTTTTTTTTTTTTTTTTTTTTAAGAATGGTTATTCAAATAACACCTTTCAATTCAAAATGGAACACAATCTGCATTACGCTCTCTAATTAATTATCTTATTATATTGTTTAATCATAGTCATTTTCTCAAATTTAAGAATTAATCAAATTAAACAAAGGAACATTGGAGGCTTAAAAGTACTTACAAAAATATTGGCAACAATACGAGGCACGTGGGATGATTTTGAGAGAGTGATGAGAATGCGATTGAGTGCTAGGATAACAGCTAATTGCAGAGCAAATTCAGGTACTGCAAGTCGTAAAGAATTTTCTAACCAAAGGGAGGAACCATCGAAATGAGGCTTATCGAAACAAACCAGGAGCGTGTCGTTGTCGTTTTTTGAAATGGAATAGTTACCGCTATCTATGGATTTCGAGTCCATTGGAACTTGTTCACTCCGATAAAGTGATTTCTCTTTGTAATCTACTAGAGTTTGAACCCGTGCCCGCACGGGATAAATTAGTGATAAATTTTAAATTATTTGATTATATTTTTAGCATTATAACTTTTCAAAAAAAAATTTAATTATTACTATATTTTATATTTTCAAAAAAAAAAATAGTATTATAAGATAACTTTTGAATTTGAACCTATCAATTATATATAGTGTTTAACAAAATATTCTCATATTATATAAAATATATAATGCATGTGAATATCATATAATTAGTTAGGTTTAAATGACCTATTTAATAAATTGAGAAATAAAATATTGATTATCCACATTAATACATTGATAAGATCAAGTTTATTATACTGTGAGACGATGACAGAGTATTGTATATTTGATTTTGAATTATTTTTTATAAGCATAAAACCTTTTAATGAAGTACTATTTTAGTATTAATCGATAATTTAAAAACCCTTTATTTTAATAATAGATCCAAATTAAATCTTTGAATCATATAAGATAAAATAATTTAGTCATTATTATAAAAATAAAAATAAAATATAAATATATTATTTATTTTCTTAAATAATACTGTTGTTTTGGAATAAGTGTTAGAGAGTTTATTGAATAGAGAGTTTATTGAATACGTCTTTTTTTTTTATGTATTTTGAGTTTTGGATGTATAGTTTATTGACCCAAAACAAATAGTTCATTAAATATATTCAGATAAAATATAAAATATAATTAAAAATTTTCCTTTGATAAAAAAGAAAAAAAAAATGAAACCTTAACCACACGTCTCATTAAAAATGAAACTCTAAAAATAAAATTGGACATGTGGGTTTATTACACTTCATGCAGGGTCCATAACACAACTTAATTAGTAAGTCAATATATTAGGTGCAATAAAAACTAATGACAAATAGTGACCTTTAATTACCTCGAATAAACTTCTGTCACGTGTTGGTTGCACCTTTCACACCACAGCCTTTTAAAATCAAGGATCAAAGATTTGTTACATTTGCACGCAGTATACCACCATCCCTCACCCCCGCCGTTATGTTTAATGCTTGCTCCATGAGAAACATGTTTGATGGTTGCCAGTACAACACAAAAGCATTTCTAGCATACATAATAAATAATAAAATTAAAGTTGTACAAAATTATTATGCATCGTTATGCGGATAAAGTTATTAATTTAAAATTTGATAAGATTTACGTCCGTATTGTTTATCCAACATCTATGATATTAAATTTGAAATAGATTAAATAGTTAAATAAGATTAGTTAAATTTAAATTTAAAATCCCAATTTATATTTAAATTCACGCATCTTAAATTTAATTTCAAATCTGATAAGAATTCCCAATTTAAATTGTTGTTTTTAATCAACAATATTTACATAATATTGATAGCAATTTACGTGATGGAGATAAAGATATTAAAAGTCATTCATTCAGTGCTAATTATGAGCACTTTAACTCTAGTAATATAAGATAGTCTATATTTGTAAAAACATACTAAGAACATGGTGACAAAGTTATGTAAATCACATACCTCGGTGCAGTCTCTGATCTCGTCTAATGTCTTTCCCTGATTTGAAGTGAGCAAGTCTTCTTCAATAGAACACTTGGGAGAACAACTTATTTACGCAATATTAATTTTCAACTATCAATATTTACGCACTAATAGATAACATAGATTAAAGTTTCTTATAGTCTTTGATATAAGTAGTCTTGAAAAATATACCTTTGTAAGTCTTCACCTTTGCGCATTGGATAATAATGACTGAGTTTATGGCATTTCCCAAATCCATAAAGGCACTATTAGTTAGATTAGTTAGTTGTGGATTTTTTATTCTGTTTATTAATTTATTTTAAATCCAAGAAATTAATAGATTTACACACAATATTTACGCACTATTAGTTAGATTAGTTAGTTGTGGCGATTTTTTATTTTATTTATTAATTTATTAATAGATTTATTAATTAGATTAGATAGATTAGTTAGTTGTGGCTATTTTTTATTTTTTTATTAATTTATTAATAGATTTATTTATTTATTTATTTTAAATCCAAAAAACTCTAATGTTGACACTTGTTGCAATTCTTGCATAGGAAAATTGACACATGGCAGGATCACATTACAAAGGGGATAGAAATGTATTATTAATAGATAGATAGATAGATAGATAGATAGATAGATAGATAATAGAATAGATAGATAATAGAAAGATAGATGAATTATATAATTAGATAAATCGGTTTAATTCCAAATTGATATTAATAGATTTGCAGGAGCCAGTTTCCCATGTCACAATATTTACGCACTATTAGTTAGATTAGTTAGTTGTGGATTTTTTATTCTGTTTATTAATTTATTTGAAATCCAAGAAATTAATAGATTTACGCACAATATTTACGCACTATTAGTTAGTTTAGTTAGTTGTGGCTATTTTTTATTTTATTTATTAATTTATTAATAGATTTATTAATTAGATTAGTTAGATTAGTTAGTTGTGGCTATTTTTTGTTTTTTATTAATTTATTAATAGATTTATTTATTTATTTATTTTAAATCCAAAAAACTCTAGTGTTGACACTTGTTGCAATTCTTGCATAGGAAAATTGACACATGGCAAGATCACATTGCAAAGGGGATAGAAATGTATTATTAATAGATTTTTTTTTTTCTTTTTTGTTTAGTTTCTGCAGAACATAAGGTGATACATCAAAGGAAGGAGGAGGGGTTTTGACTTTTGACATAAGTGTCAAAGATAAGCGCAGATTCCACCAAGATGTTGTACTGTTGTGATTAATGCATATGGTTGCATGCTTAATTATAGACAAGTCGTTAATTCAATATTCCTGTTCTTTATTCTATTTATTTATAGGTGTATATTGTCCTATCTCTCTGTACTATGTTTTAAAAAGAAACCCAAAAGAAAAAAAATGGTGATCCAATTCATTGGATACAGCTTTTGTAGAGAATTCCCTCGAAGGAATTATATATCATATATGTTGTCTTTAATCATGTCATCTAGCGTTATCTGTTTGTTATTGCTTATTTTGTTAATTTTCTTTTTTTAACTAAATAGTCCATTTTTAAAAAATTTAGTGTGTTTGATTTTACTTTTAAAAATATTGAAAAACAGAAGAAGAAAAAATCATTTTAAGAGTTATAATGAAAAGCAACTTTCATTAGCTTTTGAAAAAATTCATTTTTTTATAACTAACTATTTTTTTTAAATGGTTTTTATGATTGTAAACAAACATAAAATAGCTTCTATTTTTCTTTAAAATCTCTAAAAAATAATCTCTAAATTATTGAATGTCAAAATCACTTATTTTTTAATCAATAACAAACGGGTTCTAAATGTTGAAGAGTTTGCAAAATTAACTAGCACCCGGATGTTTAATGATTAGAGGAGAATTAAAATATTAATTATTTGTATTCAAGTTTACGTAATTGTTGAGACAATTATTAGATATGTCTAATAAATATTGAACAGTTAAATTAAAATATAAAATAATTTATTTAATACTTTTTTTTTAAAAGCACTTATTGGAGGAGCGTCAGCATCTGGTACGATGGTGGCGTCGTCTCGCGTGGGTAGAAGCGGACATGGCAGAGCGCGACAATGCGGTGGTCTGAGTTGGAGCACGAATGCATGGTGTATCATTACTGAGGTTTTGAGCTACTGGTTCAAGAGTTGGTGTTTGAAGTCACAAATGGAGATTGGTTAAGGTGGATAGGTTTTGGGTAACAATGGGTTGTCTTGAGTTCTTGAATTAACGGTTGGGTTTCGATGGAATGGGTTTTGTTTTTGTGTTTAGGTGTTTGAAATGTGAGAGGTGTGTTGGATGGGCATAGGTGATGACAGTCGAAGGTTGAAGACAAAGGGACAACTAAAAGGTATCGGTACACATTTGTTTGAATGAAAAATCATTTTTCTATTCATTAAAATAAATTACAGTTTTTGTTAACAAAAAAAAAAAGACAGTTTCGGAAGAATAAGAGTTTACCCAAAAAAATGCAATTTATGCAAATATAAATATACAATACCTTCTTTTTTTTGTAAATATAAAAACAGTAGATTGGGGTTTGACCAACAAAAAAGAGTTGAAAGGTCAACTAAGTCAAGTGACAATCTGGATGGTCTAGATTTACTTACTCACTTGGGTGGTGCACCGTAGAAGGCACCTTCATTGTTGGGAGTTCATCAAAAAGGTTGTAAGGAGATCGAGGAGCAATCTATCAATAAGAACTTCACATTGATCATCTCAATAGATCAAGCTTAGTTCCAAGTGTGAGATGTAGTTTGGTATAGTCCTTTGACGTTATTGTCACTCATGAAGTCGATAAGTTCCCTAGTATAGGATAAATTCCTTGGCATGTCTAACTTTTTGTACAAGTCCATGAACATATATGATATATGTGAGAAATTTTCAAAAGTTGCACCTATTGAAAGGTTGCATGTACGGTTAAATGGAAATAATGACTAATACCTTGCATCAATTGATGCCTTGGTTTAGTGGAACCAGTGCATGCCAATATATATGTTGGGTCTGCAGTTCAAATCTCACCTTTGACACTTTCAACTATTTAATTTTGAGTGTTTTAATTTAAATGTTAGGAACGGAAAAAATGCGTTTGGTGAGGATTCAAAACTGGTACCCCAACGTTGAGACACGAATGTTGGCCACCAAGCCAACGAATGTTTGGTGTCTTTTCTTGGTGTTAATGTTACTTAATCATTGGACTTTATCATTGGTGAAACCTTTGGAGGGTTGTTTTCCTTCACCAAGTGGCATGAGTTGGTCTATAAATAGAACCACTCTGCTTGCTGGAAAAGACTCGAATCTCCCAAGTCTTCTACACTCCAAATAACCTTCTTTTCTCCCTTGTGTGCAAAGAGAGTTAAGGAGACTATTGTTCTGTAAATTGTCATTGATAATACACTTGGGTTAGGATATGGAAACCAAGGTTTTTCATTGTATCCTTAAGAGGATTCGTTGGTACACATGTTGCATCCAATCTAGAAAGAGATTGGTGGGGTGAATCAAACCTTAAGACTAGTGGCCTTACACGCCTTGGAGATTGTGCTTGTTCTATGTTCTTCTCTTCTTCATTGTAGATCCATACCCCATTTTATTACAATATATATTAATATCAATTGAGATTCCTTAATTCACAAAGATCCTTCCAACTGATTGGTATTAACTAGGACCTTGGAGCTAAAAGGTCATCTGTGGATAAATAACTCTAAGTGTTTTGATTAATGACTAAACTTGGAATGATTTGATGTTTAAAATGATTCACTAACTACTTGCAATGCTTGAGCTATTCAATGAGCATTTTAGAGCAAGGAAAGTGGATATAATGGAACTTAAAGTGAGGATCCTGAAGATTGACTTGAAGAAGGAGCATCATGAGCAAAGCAAATGGAAGAAGATCCTTAGATGCTTGTGTAATGAATGTTCTCAAATTAACTCTTAGTTAAGCTCTCAAAAGAATAAGGAAAATGATTTTCAAAAGTAAACAAGTTTTTAAAATGAACTTAAAATGAAAAAGGTTAATTAATGGACCAGTACATCTGTGTGTACATCTATGTACTTTCAGTTAATTAACTAACTTTTAATGAAAACCTATGTGTACATCTGTGTATAAGTGTTACATCTATGCATACATCGATTGACATTTGAGTTGCTTCATCAGAAAACATTTTTGATAATGTAAATCGATTAGTACATCTGTGTATAAGCAAGAACAAATCCAAGGAGTTTTTGAGACAGATACATTATCGATTAGATAATCAATGTATAAGGTTCTGAGTTGCAAATACAATGGTTTTCAAGAAATATATCGATGTACTTGTAACATCCATGTTTTAAGGCATTGTTTATATGTTTGATGAGTATGTTTAAGACCTTGATTTAAGGTCTAATATGCATGTTTAGGTATTGGGAACTTTGCATGGAAAGTACGAGATTAACCGGCGTTGAATTGAATGAGAACGTGTTCTAGAGTTTTCCTTATACGGTTTAGAACGCTTAGAAGTGTACAATAGGAAAATTAAGTTTGAGGAAGAGATTATGTATGTTTGAGGAATTGATCTTATTCCTTAGGTATAGAGGAGTCTATGTTTGAAATTTCAGGTCAATCGGACTTCAAACGAGCTTAGAATGCGATAAAACGTATGAACCAGGATTGCTAGACAACATGAGGCACGGAGCAAACTTCTAGTTAGAAAGTTAAAAAGATTCTAAGATGAAGATGTTGAAGAAGATGATGAATCTGAGGAGGATATGAGACTGCTAGTTAGAAAGTTAAAAAGATTCCTCGAAAAGAATAAATCCTTCAACATAAGGCCATCAAACTTCTTCTCCAAGAAGAACACTTCAAAAGCTGAAAATTCAACAACAAATGTGAAGTGCTATGAATGTGGCAAACTTGGTCGTTACAAGAAAGAGTGTCCTAAACTTCAAAAGAAGGACAAGCATGACAATCATGAGTCCAAGGACAAGAAGAATAGAAAGCCAAGAAGAGCATACATAGCTTGGGAAGAAAATGACATGGATTCCTCTGAAGAATCTGAGGAAGAAGAAGCTAATCTTTGGCTCATGACCAATCATCAAAGTGACAACGAAGATGAGGTAAATGAAATTCCTCCTACCTATGATGAATTACAAGATGCTTTTGATGAATTGCATAGCGAATATCTTAAAATTGCTAAACAATTAATGTCAAGGCCACAGAGATAATGACCATGAAGGCAAGCTTTCTGGCAAACAAAAAAAAAGTGTTACATGTTTTTTTTATTTGCAAAAAAAAAATCAAGGGATCGACAACACAAAAAATTGTGTTCCGTGTTTGATTTAAAAAATTGTTACGGGATAGAACAATAAAGGGGTGAGAGACTGGATATAAACCCAAAATTTTGTCCCTTACTAAATTACAAGACATTTTTTTGTCTCATAGACATACTACCCAAAAAGACAATGTTGGTGTAAGCCCTAGTAGCCAATCTATTTTGAATAGATCATCATTTGTATCATGAATTAATCATATATTTGATATATGAATAAGGCATTTATTTATTATGTTATTAGTTTATAGCATAATAAAGTCCTTGGAATAGGCAGTTCATTGAATGAGATATTAAGTACGTGACTTAATCGTGAGACCTCGTTGAATAATAGAATGCTATTCTTAAATATCCGTAGTCGAGTATTATTGTTAATAGGACAACAATAATACATAGAGACTATTGTGTGAGTAGACTGATGACCATATCTCACGGGTCATGGATATGTGATATCAAGTCGGCACACAGTTATAAATATTAGGAGTAATATTTATACCGGATGACCCACTATGAGAATACTTCATAATAGTTATATAGTTGTCATAAGTATTCTCATGGCGACCATAGTGAAGTAGTCCTTCGACTTGAAGTCACTACGATTCCTACATGAGGAGTTGTAGACTTTAATGCTATCAAACGTCACGCGTAACAGGGTGATCATAAAGGTAGTTATTAGGCCTGCAATAAATCATGTTGAGGAGTGTGAGTGATGTAGACAGGATCCTCCCTCCTACATAACAAGGGTAATGTCTTGGGTTCCTCGATAGAGTGAGACGTGAAATATGCGTGACCATGCGGAAGTGGGCCAATATGTGATATTAGGCTCATTTGTGATTACATGTCTACTTGGGATTCAGGAATAAATAATTGAACATAACAAGGATGACACTCTTGTGCCTTGTATTCAATTAAGACATATGGACGAAGGGATATTTACTGCACGGTAACTTTTGGTCACGGTAAAGCCAAAATCAGATCACCGATACTCTTGCTAGTTGGGTAGTAATAATGCATTGCTAGATGCCGCTCATTATTTATAATATTTAATATTATAATTAATATTTGATATTATTATAATATTTAATATTATTGCCAACTTAGTGGGAGCCTATAGGGTCACACGCATAGAGCAAATGCGGAGCAGTTAAATTAATTAGATATGATTTAATAGATTTAAAGGACAATTGGGCTTGTAGTGTACAAAGCTCAATAGGATAAGCAGTTAGGTCAAAGGGAGCTGCCAACTTATAAATAGGTTAGTGCTCTCTCCTCTAACCTAGTCTTGCTAACTGTGTCTCCCCATAGCCATCAGCTAGCACAAGACGCATAACTCCGACGTCCATTTGCTCGTGTGGACTAAATAGAGGTGCTACACCTTCGTGGCACTAGTGATTCAAACTAAAAGCACGCTTCAACAAGTAAACACAAATATCCCTTTTGTGATTATGTTTTGTAATGCGCGATCCATGACAATGGTTTTCTTCCGCCTTGAGATTTGATTTTAGAAGAAAATAATCTCATGAAAATCCAAGAGTGGTATCAGAGCATATGGTCGTAGTTACCTTGAATCCCTATATGCTTGTTTGTCTTATTTTATAACATGATTTATTGCTTTTGAATATGAATCAATAAAGTACATGTTGTCTTTTATGTGCACATATTTATTCAATCGGGCACATGTTCATTGGGCGCACAATATATGAATTGCGCACTGTACGTATATGAATGAATTGTCTTTTGAAATTTGTTTCAAGAATAAAGACTCATTTTGGTCCCTGAGAAAAACATCTGGGTTCGTTTTAGTCCCTAGCAAAATTAAAGTACCACATTAGTCCCTCACAATTTTAAACTACGGACACTTCAGTCCCTCTTAAACCTCCCGTTAGTTTGGATTTGTTAAGTCGATGATGTATTCTTTTTTCTTGCTTAGGTGTACAGTTATATGATATTTACAAATTCCATAGTGTAAATTGGTTATTAAGCATTCACTTAAATGTCTAAAATGCCTAAAACAACACCATTTTGAACACACAGTAAAAAGAAACCGACCCCTTAAGAAACCATAAATGCCTTTTAAATGTCCAAAATGAGACCTAATCGACGCCACTCCAATTTCTGCCCCAAATTAGCAACTATGGAACCCTAATCCACAGAGATAACAGATGATGTCTAACGAGATCAAACAGAAAGACTAACATGTCCCTAGTTTGAAATTGTGAGGGACCAGTTTTGTACTTTAGTTTTCTCAGGCACTAAAATGGACCCGGTGTTTTTCTCAGGGATTAAAATAGGACTTTTTTTCTTGTTTCAAAATTGAAAATTGTTTTCTCATTATGATATAATAAGAAGTCCTGTAGGTAAAACCATGTACATGAGTTTATAGTTGGAAAAAGATATGATTTGATGATCATATGAAATTGCATTGAAAGACTATTGATTTTAGAGAATTAAAATGGTTAGTAACTGTACTTGAAGTTTGGTACTATGCGCAATTCATGTCATTGGCCATTGAGTTCATGCACTAGTCATAGAATTCATGTTTGTAGTTAACTAGTATCTATACCGTGCAACGCACGGGTTATATGTTGGGGTACGAATTTAAAGTACTCCATAATATTTATAATATGTTGGCTTGCACTATGTACAATGTATATTAAAAAAAATATAAGCAACAAAAGATAATGAGGAGTTCATAAGGAATTAGTAGAAATACACATAAATTGGTTAGAATAAATTTGTTTTTCATATAAAATATTCCTTCTTTTATTTTCTTTTATAATTTATTGCTTCCATGTAAAATGTTAATCCCAATGTATTACATTTTATCTATAATTATATATTGATCAATTTATTTATATATAAATATAATATTAATTTGTGAAGAAAAAAAAAATTTGCTCAGACAAAAAAACATGAATAAATTAATTCGGTAAGAAGATAATAAATAAGAAAGGATAATTAATGATTTGCCTATAAATCATTAAGCTTTTAAATTTTGAGTTTCTAAGAAGAAGATGAAAAAACAAACATGAATTTGAATTTTTATAATTTTTCAATTACTATTTCAGATTTTAGATATCATAAATTTGAATTTCACTTTATTATAAAAAGATTATAAAATCTTAGAAATCTTTGCTTGCTAATTTGATGTTTCGCACTTTTCTTAATAACTAATAGCATGGAGCGCAATAACTCATTTTATTTATTAACATGAAAGGGTTTGTTGGTTGTTTAAATTTCTTAGATGGTTTCAATGGGAAAAAAAATGTGGTTCTCAACCAAAAGTTGATAAACCAAAGAAGGGAAGTATAATATTTTTTTTAGTAAGTAAAATATATTATTAAAAGGGGTATAAGTGATACCCAAGTCATACAAAATACAAAGAAAATGGGATAGAGGAAACCACCCCCCACCAAACAAAAGATACATGTTGTCCCTAAACCAATTAAACAAAAGCTCACCACCCTGTTACTTACAATGGGCCAAGCATCTAAGAAACTGGAAATAGCTCCAACAACACACCAATACAGAACCGACCAACCAAGAAGGGAAGTATAGTTGGATAATGTATGAAATAGAAAATCATGTCAATTGGGTAGCAGCAACAACACATAAAATTGCTTCCAAAATATAACCAAAGGAGAGAGGACATGATTGAACCAAATTTCTCCAAAATACATACCAGAACTGGAAAGACATAAGCTAACCTAATAAACAAACATGGAAAGCACTGATATATAGTAGCAAGGATGCCAATCCACAAAATACATAACCATTACAAAAAAACATCAAAACCAACTGCAACATCCCAAAAAAGATAACCTAGCTTAAAACAACTTTGAAAACCTACAAAAATGAACTTCTACATTTTCTCAATCTTGATATCTTTTTTGAGCATGTTGATGGTGCAATTTCCAGCTCTACTGCATCCCTGTGATGGAAAAACTCTTTTTTCAAGAGTCAAAACCATTTGAAGATTTAAGTGAATTCTATATACAATTATAGTGGCTGTTGCAACATATTAGAACCCACTCCCATAATACAAAACCAAAACAAAAATGAATACAACAACCAATATATGGAAAGAGTAACAATTACATTAACATGCTATTTGGCCAAAAAAAAAAAAAAAAAGAAAGAAAGAAAGAAAGAAAGAAAGAAAGAAAATCTGATATCATTTAAACTAACCATTTGAATTAACTACTTTAGATAATCTGTTACCATTTGAAAATATGTTATAACCACCATCATAATTGGTCAACGTGAACTATCTTCCCTAAAATTTTGAAATGTCCAACGTGGTGACTTCATATCCCTCTGGCATGCCTTGAATAAACTCTAATGCTTTCTAGGAGTGGACAATGGAATTCAGGAGGACAGTGGCACAAAGAAATTGAGCCAATATTTAATGAAACTTATTTACAAAAGTATCCTTCAATGATATACATGTGGGCTCTAGAGCATGCTGAAATTATGAAAAGCAAAGTGATATACATGAATATAAGTAGGCTTACATATTACAGAAAAAATTGGCACCCTTTAGTATACATAAAGAATTATAAAACATCAATGGAGCATAACTCTGCTTAAGTATACGAAGACTTTAGCCAATGGTGCTTGCTTGGAGTACCAGATACTTGGAATGAATTGTTATATGTTAGTAAAACATCTCCTATATATGTCAGTAAAATCAGAAACCTGAGTGAAAAAAGCATAATAAATACATAACAACTGAGTTTCAACCAGTATTACTGCCAATAAGTTGTCAAACTTTGCTCAATTATGATCACTCAAAGTCACAAAGATACATATATTGCCAGCAGAGAAACTTGATAACATTTAAATATCAAAAAAAGAAAGAGTAAGTTAGCCATATCGACATTTAAATAACAAACTTGTTTGAAACAAATGCTTAAATCTGCTGGTCTTTTCAAATTCTCCATTTTCAACATTCTTAGTTTCTTTTTCTTTTCCAAAGAGAAATCCAATATCCATAAATGTACGTAAAAGACTAACCTTCTCCTCCAATTCTTTACTTTACAATAACCAAGCATCAACAGTGACAAAGTTTATATGCCTCTTTGGAAGGACCTGAACATAATACTAATATTTACATCATGCTACATTTTAAGCATAGCCAAGTATGCATTTAACAATCACGCTATTTAAATAATACTAACATTTGTATTCTTGTAAGTACTTTTGGCTAATTAATTTATATAATGTCAAAAGTTGTGGCTATAGTAGCATAATGCCAGGGGTATATATATTGGGAGAGAAAGGTGAGTGTCACAGGTTAATTTAGTTTATTTTTTTGGTAACAGAGGTTAGTTTAGTTTATTATAGTTACATTTTTGTCACTGATTAAAGCATAAATTTTAGACAAACCTGCATAATAAAACCTAGAAAAAAGGAAAGATCATTTCAGACACAAAAAAAAAGAGTTATGAAACACGATTATTAGGATAATACAAAAGGTTCCTAAAGACAAAATGTGCACTAACAAATTCTTAAATTCTACATTACCAAAAATAGCCCATACAATTAAGTGGGAATAAGTTGACAGACCAGCCAAACTGAACTTGAAAACTTGAGTAGTGATGTGATAATGTGTAGTTTCCACTCTCCTTTGGAGCTTCCGATAGTTAGTCCTCCGGACTCTTAAGCATTTATCAACATTCCAATACCAATATTCTCTTAAGAAATGTTGTTGATATGTACCAGGGAACTCTAGCATTTGTAGCTTCTTTTGTACTTATCCCTTTCTCTATTAAACACACTTTGCTTATCCCTATGCTCTAGCTATGTGCCTAGGAAAAAACCAGCCACTCAAACATTTAAAGCAAGCAAAAAAACTCCAATTAAATATTGTGATTAAGCCTTCCTGAAAAAACACAGCAGAGCACATATTTGCATTTTAACTTCGAAGAATGCAGTGTATGGTTCAAACAAAAAATAAAAAATGAAGTTGTAAAAGAGACGTAACTCACCACTCCATGGTTCTTCCTGCAAGTCTGAACAAAAAAACTGCAAACACACAAAAAAAAAAAAAAAATGTGACACATACCCTTCACAACATTAACTTAGAGCAAAAATGATTAAATCAAATAACCGAAACAAATACATATTTAGGCACTACTTTAAGCAGAGGGCACTCACAACTTACATAAAAAGGCTAGGACTATAGAGAATTCATCTGCAAAAGACCCAATGTGTTTAATTTTTTTAAAGAAGCTGGAAAGTTTAGATTATGTTGTACTAAAAGCAAAGAAATATCAGTTTGTCACTAAATTAAGGACCTATCATAATGAGTAATAGAGTCCATTTTTTATTTATATTTTAAACAAATATTGCCTTTCTTTGTATTATAATGACCAAGTTCCAAATGAAATGAATGTAGTCAAACCTTAGTATAAAACTGGTTCAAGAATATTGAAGCATATGCATGACATGCCAAAAAGCCATGTTAATCTCCTTTGTGCTGAAGGAATAATATTATTTATCTAAAGAAAATAGAAATAGAATAGATGAATAGGCAGGCAAGCTGACAGTATGTCACAAATCCATGATTTCAAAATTTGAAAATATAGTCTCAGGGCAATCTTCCCAAAAATTAAAATATAAAAAGGTAAAGAAGAATAAGAAAAAGAGGGAGGAAGAACATTGCACACCTTAATGCTAATGAAGCACCCTGTTAACAACGAATTTCCTTTTTGATTTCTGAAAACACAAACATAAAAACCTCCCAATCAGTCTAAAGACGCCCATTAAACAAATCCAAACCCACCGATTTGAATAAATATAAAAAGGAAAAATGGGGAAGGTAAGCAGTAGCAACGTCACCTACCACCTCAGCCACCACCGTGTCCATTCGTTTCACCACCTTGAAGCTAACCCCATCGTCTTCATGCTCTCAAATGTTGAGCTCCCTGAATGAGTTCAGAGAGAGAGAAGAGAGAGACCAAGAGTGAGGAAAATGTTGGATACCATTGAATGACTCATTATGAATGAAGAGAGAGGATACGGGATACCATTACTTGGCTCCAACCAAACGAATTCAAATTTGAAATTTGAATTTGAAAGTAGGGAGTGATGAAGACTCAATTCCTCATTTGGGTTATTTTTGTGTAAGGTGTGCAGAAAGAAAAGCTGCTTTCTTGTTGCAGATGGAGAAAAAATGGAAGAGAGAGGAGGAGGGTTTGGGAGAAAAGGTGGAGAGACCGTTGTTTTTTCAATGGTGGGAGAAAAGGGATCATAAGAGCATCTATTTACTAAAGTACCACACTAACCATTTGGGCTTAACTTGATGGGCCGACTTTTTTTGAAAACGCAAGAGCCCGTTTCTTGTTATGGCAAAATTTTTTAATGCTGTTTGTGAGTGGACCTTTGGATGATTGACACGTGGAAAAGTATCCTCAAACGGTGACTAGAAAACGTATATAATATAGAATATAGAATATAGAATATAGAATATAGATATAGATATAGATGATTCAAAGAAGAAAAATCTTTTGAATTTGAAAGTTGAAACTCGACAAGTTCTATGTCGTAACATGCGCTGGCTTAAAGAGATTAATTGCAATCTTTTGAATTTTAAAGTAAATCAGTTAATAGTAAAAGGTAGAGATCCTTTTGGCTTTTAATGTGTATAAGGGATTTTTTTGCCATGATTTGATTACCTTCATTCACTTTTGAATTCAAAAGTGATTTGGATTGTACGGGTAAATTTCAATTGCTTTCAAAAGAGTTTTGAAAGTGAAATTGATTTTTTAGATTTTATTTCGTAAATCTTTTGATTTTAAAATAAAATGATTTAATCAATTTAAATTATTTGGAGATAATAATAATAAATGGTTATTATTATTAATTGTCATTAAATATTTTATTTTAAGGTATATGGTTATGGCCCTAGATTATAGTGTTATATATTTTGGCTAAATACAACATGCGTGTCGTGATTTATTTATTTAAATGCGGCCTGCATGTCGTGCCTTTTTATTTTTTATTTTTTATTTATTTATTTTAGAAATAATGTAATTGCTCGAGTTGAAGAGGAGGCAACACCATGACGCCATGGGAGAAGCTTGAGAAGCTTGCTCGAGGGTTAAAGAATTGTAATAAATTAGTTATTTAATTCTTGTATATTAGGAGGTCATAACCATAGTACCTTATCTTATATTTTTATGTATGAGATGCATGAAATGTATGAAATGTATGTTTATGTATGAGATGCATGAAATGTATAGTTGTATCCCTAAACAGGTTGTAGCTCCTGCTGTGATTCAAACTGAGGTTGTAAACCCGATTGATAAAGAAAAGGGTATACTAATTGACGATTCTCCCATCTGCAAGGATAAGGGTGATGGAACTCCTACTCCAGTTCTTGTAAATGAGGTGGATGTGGCTAAAAATGAAGGTGAATGCTCCAAATTCCTTCCAAAGGATGTCCCTTATGTGGTAGAGTTAATCTCAAGTCAGGATAGACTTGTCTATACTGCTCCTACTGATTTGGTACAAGCTGCTCAGCATCAGGATAATGTGAATTTGCTCTTAAATGATTCAAGCTCTCAGACAGATGTAACTGGTGTTAACCAAAATGTAAGTCTGCAGGTTGATGTTCACTCTACAGGTTCCCACTATGATGATTCTATACATCCGGACTCTCCAAGGAATGTGACTGACTCTATGCAAGTCAATGATCTTTCCTTTGTTGAGGATTCTTTGGCTTCAGGCCTTATTGGAGAGTCTCCTGCCCCAAGTGCCTCAAATTTTCCACAACAAGTTCATAAGGATATCAGAATATATTATGTCTAAGTTTTGGAATGATAGAGATGAGGATGAAATTGATTCTCCTGCCACCATGGAACAGACTGCTCCTGAGGCAGATGGTTTCACTAAGGCTCTTTCCAAATCTCAGAAAAAGAGGATGAAAAAGAATCAAAAGCTTCTTTTGAAGCAGAATCATCATAAAGCCATGTCCAGGGCAGGTCCAAAAAATTTTGCTTAATGATTGTCCTTTATTGGAATATTAGAGGTCTAGGAAATGAAAATTCTAGACTTGCTTTAAAGAAGTTTTGTATTCGGCATAAACCTACTTTCCTTTTTATCTCTAAACCTTGGATTGAGATTGACCAAGTTACTCTTACTTATTGGAGAAGGCTTCGCCTGAAGCCTTTCCTTGTCAATAGTAGAGGCGGTTTAAGACCTAATCTATGGGGACTGTGTAATATTAATGTGGATCCAATAACCATCTCTGCTTCTGCTCAGCAGATTTCCTTTTATGTTGTCTGGGAAAATCAGATAGTTTATTTGGCTACAGTGTATGCTAGTACTTCTCATGTGACCAGAAGAAATCTTTGGATGGAACTAGCCAGTCTGCAAGATTCTCATCCTGGCCCTTGGTGTTTTCTTGGAGATTTTAATGCTATACTTGGTTCTCATGAGCAAAGAGGTGGGAGACTTCCTTTGCCTATTTCTTGTGATGAGTTCAAGGCTTGGAGTGATTCATGCAATCTTACGCACTTGTTGACTAGGGGAGTTGATTTCACTTGGACCAATAACAGAAGAGCTAGGGACCATACTGAAAAAAGATTGGATAGAGTAATCTGTAATGATCAATGGCTTACCTTCTGGAGCACTTCTTCTTGCTGCACATTGACTAGAAGTTTTTCAGATCATCATCCTTTGCTGCTTCTTTTAAAAAGAGGGCCAAACTCCTTTCCATCTTCTTTCAGATTTCAGAACATGTGGAATGATCATCTAGGCATCAATAGTTTAATCACTGAAGTTTGGAACAGGCCTATAGTTGGATGCCTTATGTATGTTCGTGCACAAAAAATTAAAGCTTTGAAGTCTGAGCTTAAAGTGTGGAATAAAACTGTGTTTGGCAATATTCACTCAAATGTGGATAAAGCTTGGGAGGAGGTAGACAGAATTCAGCAAGATATTGACAGTAATGGATTCACTGATGATCTCCATGGGAAAGAACAGAAAGCCCTTTGTGATTTGGAGAATGTACTTTCAGCTCAAGAGCAGTTTTCGAAGGACAAAGCCAGGATTAATTGGCACTCAAATGGAGATAGAAACACTACTTATTTCCATAGAGTGGCCAAAATTAGAAATGCTTCCAAAAGAATGTCCATTCTTAAAAGTGGAGATGATGTCCTTACTGATGACATGGATATTGTGCAGCATGTGGTCCAATTCTTTAATTCCCTATATGCTTCTGACAATGTCTGTGTGGCTAATGATCTCATTGAAAAGGAAATTCCTTCCATGGTCTCCTCTCAGGATAATATTATGCTCACCAACATACCTTCTATAGAGGAAGTCAAGTCCGCAATTTTTGCTATGAATGGCAGTAGTGCCCTAGGTCTAGATGGATTTGGGGGGAGCTTTTACCAAAAGTTTTGGGAGATTGTTGGAACAGATGTATGTAAATCAGCCATCCAATTCTTCACTCAGAACTGGTTAATGCCTAATATTAATTCTAATCTAGTTGTTCTTATCCCTAAAGTGCCTAATGCAGACAGAATTGAAAACTTTAGGCCAATTGCATTGGCTAACTTCCAGTTCAAGATTATTTCAAAAATTTTGGCTGACAGAGTTGCTATTATTGCTGCAAAGTTGATTTCTCCTCAACAAAGAGGGTTCGTCAGGGGCAGGGAAATTTCAGACTGTATCTGCACTGCCTCTGAGTGCATCAACATGTTCAATTCCAGGGCATTTTGTGGTAACTTTGCTTTGAAATTTGATATTAGGAAAGCTTTTGATACCATGGATTGGTCTTTCCTTCTAAAGGTGCTTGAAGCTTTTGGTTTTGCAACTCAGTTTTGTAATTTGGTAAAGACTATTCTTCATTCTGCTAAATTGTCGTTTTCAGTCAATGGGAAGCCTATTGGCTTTTTTTTTTGCAAAAGAGGTGTGAGACAGGGTGATCCTCTTTCCCTTCTCCTCTTTTGTTTAGCAGAGGATGTTCTTAATAGAGGCATCACATATTTGGTGAATTCTGGTCAATTGAATGGCATCTCTGGCCCTAGAGGTTTTAGATCTCCAAGTCACATCTTCTATGCAGAAGATTTATTAGTTTTTTGTAAAGGAACTAAGAAAGGGCTTGAGTCTTTAATGGCTTTGTTTCATGCTTATGGTCAAGCTTCTGGTTAGCTTCTTAGCTATGACAAATGCATCTTCATTGCAGGTAATCTGTCCTCTGCCAGAATCAGCAGGATTTCTAGTATTCTTGGTTTTTCAGTTGGTCATTTGCCTATGAATTATCTAGGGGTACCTATTTTTAAAGGAAAGCCTAGAAAGCAGCATTCAAAACCAATTGTTGATAAGATCTTAGTGAAGCTTGCTGGATGGAAAGGTTCCCTCTTGTCTATAATGGGAAGGGTACAACTTGTTAAGTCTATTATTCATGGAATGGCCCTCTATAGTTTCCATGTGTATGCTTGGCCTAAAAGCTTGCTAGATCACTTGGATAGATGCATTAAAAACTTTTTTTGGTATGGAGATATCTCAATTAGGAAAACTGTCACAGCAGCTTGGAAAACATTTTATACTCCCTTTGAGGAAGGTGGTCTGGATCTTAGGAGTTTAAAGTCAATAAATGATGCTGCTATGTTGAAGATTTGCTGGAAGTTTATCTCATCTAATCTGCAGTGGGCTAGTTTGGCCAAAGCTAGATTTTACAAAGATAACATGCCTGCTGCTTATCATGTCAGATGCTCTTTATGGACAGGAATTAAACCTTTTATTCAAACTGTCTTAGATAATAGTTGCTGGCAGGTTGGTAATGGTAAGACCATAAACTTTTGGAAGGACATTTGGTTAGACAAACCAATTGTGGATACCTTCAATGTTCCTAAAGAGATTCAGAAGCATCTTAATGCTTCTGTTGCTGAATTCATTAAGGATAAGACCTGGAGCATTCCTGTGGAGCTTGTTGATCAATCTCCTTCTATTGCTGCTGCAATTAATAGAGTGCAAATCCCTTTATATGAAGAAGAGGATTACATGGTTTGACATAGCTCTTCCTTAGGGGATTTATCTTTAAAAGATGCATACTTATTTCAGAATCCTCCTAGAAATGGTGTCAGCTAGTGCAAATTAATTTGGTCTCCAGTCATTCCTCCATCTAAATCCTTTATTGTTTGGAGATTGGTTATCAATAGACTTCCAACTGAAGAGAATTTAAAGAAGAGGGGTTGTTATAATGCTTCTATTTGCAACTTGTGTGGCTGTGCTGGCGAATCTTCTATGCACCTTTTCTTTTCCTGCAAGTTTGCTTAGCAACTATGGAATTGGTTTGCATCTATCATTAATAAGCAACTCAATCTGTCCTCTGCGGTTTCCATCTTTGAAATATGTTTACTTTAGAGCTGGAGAAGTCAATTGAAGGACATCATAGTTGCTGCTATAGTGAACATCATCCATACAATTTGGTTCAGCAGGAATTCTGCCAGGTTCAATAACAGATTGCTATATGTTCATCATACTATTAATTTGGTTCAAGCTGCTATTGGTCTTTCAGTTAGCAGCTCCAAAGGCTTCTTGTCATCATCCATAAGTGAGTTTTGCATTCTGCATTCTCTTGGTATAAAAGGGCATGCTCCTAAAGCTCCTATGATTAAACAAGTGACTTGGTCTCCTCCAAATTGTGACTGGGTTAAATGTAATACTGATGGTTCTGTAAGGGGGTCTCCGGGTCCAGCTGGTGGGGGTGGCATTTTCAGAGGCAGCCGAGCTGAAATTCTTGGTTATTATGCTGTTCCTTTTAGTAATACATTCTCAATTCATGCTGAAGTCCTAGCTGCTGCTCATGCCATTGAAATTGCTTATAGTAAAGGTTGGAGGAATCTTTGGTTAGAGTGTGACTCTCAATTGTTGGTCTTGGCTTTCTCTTCCTTTGAGTTGGTTCCTTGGAGTATTAGAACAAGATGGAGGAATTGTATCTTTCTTACTAAAAGTATGAATTTTACAATTAGTCATATTTATAGAGAGAGGAATTCTTGTGCCGATAAATTGGCTAGTTTTGGGGTTAACTCCAATGGGTTCACTTAGTGGGAATTAGGCCCTAGTTTTATTAGGGAGGATTTTTTTCGTAATAGATATGGTCTTCAATTCTTTAGATTTTGCTAAGTCTTTCCATGGGTATTAGCTCTAGTCCCCCCATGTTTTTTAGTATATTTTTTCTTTTTGTTATTTTTAATAAATCATGGTATGCTGCATATGATTGATATTGCTTGAGGTGCCAACCTAGTTGGGATGTCTTGCAATATAGTGATGCTTTTGCATACTATCTTGGCTTAAAAAAAATGAGCAACAGATTCTCCTTCTTCCATGATGAACAGTTCATACTTTCTGACAAATATGTCAATCTTTGACTCTTTAACTTTGACATTTCCTTCATGTGTGACAGACAAAGTGTCCCACATTTCTTTGGCAGAATCACAAGCACAAACTTTCTCAAATTCCTCAGGACTGAGAGCACAGATGATGTTGTATCTAGTTTTATGATTCAGCCCCCATTTTGTGTTTTTGCATGTGTCCAGTTAGCCTTTGGTTTCTCAGTGTTGTCATCATTCTTGGGAAGGAATGGACCTTCAGTGATGACATCCCAGAGATCAGAGTTTGTTGATAGGATGAACCATTGGAATATATCTTTCCAATAGTTATAGTTTTCTCCACTGAAGAATGGATGTCTGGTCAGGGAAGCTCATTCAGTCTGGTGGCTCCCACTTGAACTAGCTCCAGCAGTCATGTCTAATCTTTAGGACCTTTTTCTATACACTATTAGATGCTCGACCCAGAGGCTGAGCTCTGATACCAACTGAAATAGACAACTATAAACACGAGACGGAGGGTTGAATTGAGTTTATCAGACTTTAAGAGAAAGTTATAAACTTTTCACAAATAGAAGCTAGGGACAGACAAGTGTTTTCACAAAGCACAAACAAGTGACTTGTCTGGTTAGTTTTCAACAGAAAATGCACATACGTGCATATTAAAACTTGTTTGATATTCACACTTAAGCCCATTTAGTTATTAAAAAAATAATATAATCGAAGCAACTAAAGAGCTAAGGATAGAGCGATAGACACAACTATTTATCCTGATTCACCCCTTAACAATTAGGGCTACGTCCAGTCCTTGGCAGCACCAAGTTTCTTTCACTATAACTGATCAGGTTACAGACTCCAAGTATTCTTTGCACACCTAGCCTCTCCAGGCTCCAAGACAAGTAATGTTTGCTCACCTAGTGTGACACCCTCTACTCCATATGTATTTACAACACATAAAGGAAATAAATTAAAGAGAAACATATGCATATTATTTATATAAGATAAAAATCATGGGTAAAAGGTCCACATTAAAAAAAGTAAAACAAGGTATAACAAAGAAGAATACTGGAAAACAAAACCCAACCCCAATGTTACATTACAGAGTTGGTAACCAACAATCCGAAAATACCTCGGATAAACAATAAACAATACTAAACAACATGGAAATACTAAACTACGAGTAAGCGGCTCCTCAGAGTCACTCCTCAACCGGCTGCTCACTGTCCTCTGCATAAAGAGATACATGCAAAGCAAACAACAAAAAACGGGGAGTAAGAAATCATGTATAAAACATAACGACAAAAGGAGCAGTTAGCAAGATAAGCATATATCACAAATATAGCATGTTATAACATAACAACATTTATATAACATCATATCATTTACAACATCTCAAACAATGTATGCTATGTGGTGCAATACTACTCCACTACTCCGTTATGCATGTGGATCCAAACTACCTCAGGAAGACAACGTTAGAGTTACATATCCACATTGGGCAATAAGCACCAATGCTGACAGTTCACCAAACCAGGGTGAACCCCTTGGATAGCAGATGCACCTTACTCTCGGATGCACCACAACGGGGGCGCACGATTCACCTAACTACCGGATGGATTACTGCGGAAGGCCAGATCGCCTTACTCTTGGACGACCTCCCCTATGTTGAACTTCCCTCACTAACATCTCCAATACGTGAATGCATCAGCAACAACAACAAGCAAACAAACAATCACTACCTCTGCTTTGGCCAATAAGCACCAAAATTTTATCACCACCAACACTTTGATCAATAAGCATCAAGGTCCCCTTGGCCAATAAGCACCAAGGTTCAACATCGTCAACACCTTGACCAATAAGCATCAATGTTACTTTGGCCAATAAGCACCAAAGCATAACAACGTGTGGTAACCCATCATTATCGACTTAACTATCTTAACGTTTGTATTTAATTATCTTTGTTAAGTCTTCGTTAAATTATCTAACTTGGCTTTATTTCATTTGGTGTCTTATTTCATTATATGGAACTATTTGGGTGAACCACCCTTGTTCTGGTTTTAATGTCTGTTCTGTTTAGGGGAGCACAGTCGTGTTAACCCCCAGTACGGGCGTGATGACGTTTAAGTCAAGCAAGGGCGTGCTGTCTATTGACCACGGCCGTGCTTACTGGAGCATGGCCGTACTGGTCTGGGTAGAAGGGTCAGAACCCTTGCCAAACTCCTTAAGGCATTCAAGATCAATCCTAGGGTCTTTTAACTACACCACCAAGTATTAATCTTGTTTATTCTTATTTAGTCTCCATGTCTTATGATTATTGGGAATTAATCCTTTAATTCTTGTTTCATTGCTAACATCCCTAAAACACTTATAATACAAACCTAGGGTCTTACTATACCCTTGAGCATTAACCTCACCCCTCTTCACTAAACTCCATGCTTTATGAACAATTGGGGAAATTAATCCTTTAATTCCATTCGTTATTACCATGCCCTTTTCATTTAATTAATGTCTTATTAACATTAACAACATCAACAACTTAAGCATACGTTCATCCATGGCATAAACATCATCATCAAATCAAACATTCATTCATGGCATAAACATCATCATCACTAATCCACAATTAAACATGCCAATCATATATAAAACGTAGGTAAACATATAGAAAGACAAAACATTTAGGCAAATAGCACACAACAGGGTCATGGGTTAACTCTTCATCTTACGCTACCCCCAATGCCTACATGTTCATACTAATCCCTTCTCCTCATACCTGGTATGAAGATCTAATCTACGGTCACTTTGAGCGAATCCAAACTTGGTCCACTTGAACGGTTCAACGGATCTTGGTCAAGAACATCAAAGAAAGAAGGAGTAATTAATCCCCAATTCAAGAAAACAAAAAGAGATTTACAAAAGGTTCACAAGATTACCTTAATTGATACTATTGCATGAGAAAATACCAAGAGTCTTGAGGAGGTTCAAGGGGAGGGAGAGGAGAGGGTTCCTGACGGCTAAGGATTGAGAAAAAGTGTCAAAATGAGGGTTATGGCTCGTAACCCTCTAAAATTAGCATTTTTATGATGTCAGGAAACGAGCGGGGGGTCCTGCTCAATTGAGCACGGCCGTGCTCAATATCAGCAAGGGGTTGCGCTAAAAGAGCAAGGGGTCTACTTGAACGAGCAGGGGGTTGTGCTCAATGTGTCAGGAAGAGATTTTTGACCAGAAAATCCCCTTTAATCCATTTTCACCCATCCTAAAACATTTTCCTAATAATCTAGCACAAAAACATCAATTATAGGCAACGTATATTCATTAAAACAATCACATATATGCATGGGGATGGAAAACAGGGTGTTACACCTAGCCTCTTCAGGCTCGCTCAAGTTTGTTTGAGAAAAGATTGTAATAAATATAATTTGTAAGTCTTTTACCAACACTCATAAGAGTGAATTAAATGTGAAGGTTAGAAAGACTGCGTAATAACTTCAAATGATTGAAGAATACAGATTGAAAGAATGAAGGAATAATGCACAGATAATGGCTCTTTAATGCTGTGTATTCTCTATCTTCATCTTCAATGACTTCTGTATTTACAGGCTTCAATCATATTAAATCAGTTCGAGACATTCCTTCAGATTTTGGCTTTGAGCTGAACTTCATTAAATGCAATAGAGTTGTTCTAGGCAGCCATTTAATGCTTAGGAACGTTGGTTGTACCCTAACAGGGATGAGCAATGTCTTATGCTTTGTGCAGCAGTCAAATAAGAGTTGTGCAGGTTGCTTTTGTACTTTGCAGAGCACATTTCTCTTTTTCGTGCAACTCCCAGTTGTACTAGGGAATAAAGCATGTTAGAAGCACTCCTTTTCTGAATTCCTTGGTTCCTTTGAGTGTTTGACCTTCTAACTTTCTTGATTCTCGTGAGAGAGAGCTTCAGTAACTTCTTCTTGAGGGGATAGCTCCTAAAAGTTCCTTTGTCCTTGTGTGTTCCTTATCGATGAACCATAGACAGGTGAGAGCTTCATTAGACAGGTTGACAGATAATCAACAATCCAGTCAGCAAACAGGTGATCTCCAGAGATGATTAAGTTGTTTTTTAGAGCAGACAAGTTATAGATATACTTAAGGTAATAATCTGCACACTAAGTAGACAGGTCAGCAACCAATATAAGTCCAATTAAATCATTGATAAATGTTTAGTTTTCATCAAAACTTAAAGCAAATGCACATTAGACATTTAAAGACCTATCAAACATTTAGAGATCTAACACCATTTATCTAAAGTTCTATTCAGCTTATCCAGATTTCCAAACAAAGCAACCAGCCAAGCATTTAGTCTTCATGGGAATAAGCAATAACAATTTCCCTTTTATGGATGCAGCAAAAGGAATCGGATATGATAAAGACGAAATCACTGTGATAATTGCTAGCCAACTGGCAAGCATCTATACTAGGTGTCAAGCAATAGGAAAAGAGTCATGCATCAAGACCCTGTACAAAGGACCCAATGCTTTGTTACTAAGAAAACACTACTAGGAACTCTTTGATTACTTGCAGATTTTCCTATAGATTTTGCTAAAAAATTCATAGGAAATAGGTTTCCTACGAATTTTCTTTTGGATTTTTATTCCCAGGTAATACTTTCGTAGGTAATTTTTTCCTGTGAATTTAAAAATCCGGAGGAAATTTCCTGTAAATTTTCTTGCAAAAAATATAGACTCGTGGGAAAATTTGCAGGAAATGTAAAAAATTCATACGAATTTAAATCTAGAAGAAAAAAAACCTTATTTCTGAAAAAATTGCAGTAAAATTCGTAGGAAATTCCTGCACAAAAATCTGCAGGAAAATATGCAAAAAATTCATGAATTTCTAACAGTGAAAACAACGGGAAAGTAATAAAGGAGAAATATTTAACTATCCTGACAAGCTTTGAATTTCATTTCTATGCTTTGGAGGGGCCCGTGATGAATTACAGACCAGCTATCCTAAGCCAGCTATGCGCACTAATTAAAGAAAGCATAAATCATGAATACGAAAGGTGTACAAGAAGACAAAATACGTCAGAAGGCACTAGCAAAAGTTAGCAAGATAACGAATCCGATGGGGCAATAATCAAAGAATGATGTAAGCGCTTACGTCACTAGGAGAATTGTTGATATCTGATGTAAGCACTTACGAAATTGTAGGGTTATTTTTGTAAATATGTCATGAGTCCTTAGACCTATAAATAAGACCTCCTATGACGAGGCAAATTAGAATTCGAATTAGAATTTTCATTTGAGTGTGAATCTCTCTTTTGAGAGTAGTGTGATACACCTTTGAGGTGTTGGTCTGATGATTGAGAGTTCATCCAAACTCCCTATGTAAAATATTGAATTATTAAATAAAATTACTTTTCTTAAAATTATTTTATCAAATTACTATATTCAAGCAAGATCAATAGAAGCAGAATCAACGGAAGCATAAGTGGGAGGAAGCAATTAGTAATTATCTTCAAGAAATAAAGATCATGTATGATTACTCAGTCACCCTTATTAATTATTCAAGTTGATTATTAGCCTTTATTTATCTGGGAATAATGTTTGAAATAGAGAAAGTTGATACTAATGAAATAGAACACTTACGAATCACTGAAGAAGATGAAAAGTATGAAGGAAACATCTTAATAAATCCAAAATTATTTCGAAAAATACAGAAAGCAGATCTATCTAGTAGAAAATGCAAATATGATAGGAAAGAAGGAAAATTTTATGAATGAAACACCTATAGATATGTCAGAAACTCAAGATAATACATGTATTCAACTAATAAGTAAAGAAAAAATATTTGAGTTAATGATCTGTGATTATGTATGTATAATTATTAATTTAATTTAGAGAAAATTATTTTGATAAATAAAAAATTTATTCTTGTAGCTTATTTTTATTTTTATTCTTATTCTTATTTTAGAAAACTGTAGTTAATTTCCGGTTGAAATTTCAAACGTTTACGGTTTGAGTTTTTACTGTCAGTTAAGCTCTACTGACCCGAAAATAATTTTAAAAATTTCAAAATTTCAAAATTTTATTTTTCTAACCCAATTATATTTATTTTTATGATTTTAGAAATTATTTATTTTTATATGAATTTTTCGGGTGAAATTTTGTGAATAAAAATACGATCGATTTTTACCGTTACGTAACAATCGGTACCGGAACGAACCCAAAATAATTAAGTCTAAATTTTTCCAGATTTGGCAAAGATTTGATTTGATGTGAATAGTGACCCTTGTCACTATTTATCACTATTCAAGACATAGTGTAATTATTGATTTCAATTTACTAGAAAATACATCATTTTAATTGAATTAAAAATTGTTAGAATTTTAAAATATCCTAGATTTTTTTTATGAGGCAGCAGCCCCCCTCCCCTATAAACACCCCTCATCACCTCTTCTATTCATTTGCTTCATTTTGGTTTTTGCTCCCAAACTCTTGCCAAATTTCCAATTTTACTATTCATCATCTTCAACCTCTAGCCACTTGAGTATGGAAGCTAAAAACCACCTCCATCTTCATCTTATGCTCATCATCATCATCATTTAGAGGGTATAAATTCTAAACCCTTGCTCTTTTCTTGCAAGTTTCTAATATCAACATACATGATAATTATTTTAGTTGCAAGTTGAGTTTCTCTTAATGCATGTCCTCCAAATTAAATTTTTTCACTCATCTTCATCCTTGCTATCAACTTCTATACTTGCATGTTACAAAGAAATTTTCTAAACCTAATTTAGAGGGTGTGGCCGAAACCCTATAAAGAGAAAAAGTGGAGTTTTGTTTTCAACTTGCATGTCACACTCTATGATTTCATGTTTATGTTTGAACAAGAAATGAATTTTCAAACTCATCATCATCTTTACTTTTATTTCTATGGATTTCATGTGGTAAAGAAATCTTCCAAGTCAAATTTTTTTATGATGGCAACAAATCATATGTAAAGGAAAGTTGGTGTTTTATCCAAAATTTCTCATATTTGATTTAAAGATTTTTTTTTCAACTCTTTGTTTGAACCATTATTTGACAATAATGGTTACTAATTATTTTAGTTTATATATGTTTGCATGTATGATTTTGAGGGTCTAGGCCCCTTGCATGTTGGTTCTATGGCTTGTGGATGATGCTAGAGTGAAGATAATAACTTGGTATGGATAAACATGGGTAAAATGTAATTCTGGCTGCATGATGTATCTTTATTAGTAAGCCCATAAGTTTTTATACAGAATGGATTTCTGGAAGATAAATACATACTTGGAAAGAAGACTTCTGGGGCTTTAATTTGATATATAATATATAGATATTTGGATAAGATTTGCTGGGTTGAAACACCTCTCAAAGTAGAATCAAATTCTGACTGCGAAAATAAGAACATAGTTGGTTGCATGATGATTTTAAATATGATTTTGAAAGTTAAAAACTTTATAAAATTTTCTGGGATTATTAATAAAGCATAACTAAAGTTTTGTTGAAGTTTTAGAATTTTTACATATGTATATAAAGAGAAATAATTTCATAAAGTTACAAGTTAGTTAAACTGGATTTCTGGAAGAATCCTGTGCAAACAGAGGCAATGTTTGATTTTTAATGAATTAATGCCTTTGAATTTTTACACAGGACCAACTGCACTGTTTTGATGTGTGAGTTGGGTACCTTTCATTAAATTTTCAAAATTTTTAAAGGTCTTTTGAGTGGTCATTCATATTTTAAAACCACTGCTGTCCTGACAATGCTTTTATAAAAAGAGTTCATCATAATTTTTGAATGAAAAATATGATTTTGAAAATAATATATTTTAATATGATTAAGTAAAGATTTTTGGTATAAAATGGACTATCAACAAGTGTTAATGTAAAGATATAAAAATATGGGATTAAAGTATATATATATATATATATATATATATATATATATAGATATAGATATAGATATAGATATGTAAAAGTAAGTCTTGAACAAAATATACAATCCAAGAATTTGTAAAAGATTGGACATCTCTAGCATCATTTTTCCAGCCATGGCCAAAACCTATACTTAGGAAGATAAGACAACTTTATTGATTTAACTTAGGTCGTTCGCTTCATTCTTAGACTTGCGGCACGCGGTGGGCAAAAGGAAGTTTGTTCTGGGCAACGCGGAAACAAAGACTTTGTTTATCCGTCGAATTAGGTAACACAACAAGAAAATCAACGATTAGCTACAACAAATATAATAGCTAATTCGTAGCTAATCTCTAGCAAACGAATTTAGCTACATATTTGCTACAAATTAGCCACAAAATTGGTGGTAGCATAATTTGAGTGGCAAATTAGCTAGGAAAAGTTTTGCTAGCTAATTGTAAAAGTTTCCTAGCTATTTGTAGTTAATATATAGCAAAATTTTGTTCAATATTCATTTTTCCTAGTAGCTATATAACTAGGATATTATTATAGCAATTTCGTAGCTAATGTATAGCTAGAAAATAAAAAAAATAAAAAAAACTGTAGCAATTTCATAATTATTTCCTAGCTAATACATAGTTTCTTATTTATCTAAATGTTGCATTTTCAAAGCTATTCCAAACACTACAAGAAAATCAAATTTTAGTGTGGCCTTTTTAGACCAAATAGAAATAGCCAATTTTTTTTTTTTTATAAGCAAAATAGTATAGAAATTAGGTACAAGGGGTACCCATATACAAAGAGAACAAAAAGATGTGGAAAACAATGTACAAACTTCAACCTAAAGATCAAGGGATCACTAACGATAACATAGTAATCTAGCTACAAGGTTGAACAACACATTGTCCCCACTTCCATAAGCACCAAAAATCAGAGTCATCCAAACAATAGAGTGCCACTGAGGCAGATAGGGAGCCCAAAATTCACCAAGAACGTCATCCAGCAAAGAAGAAAAAGGAATCATCCCACACAACACTTGAAATTCCTGTTAAGAATAAGTAGTAGTTGAAAAAATCCAAAACAATCATAGTTGCCACCACCCATAAAAAATTCTGCACTATGTGAAACAATCAAAGAACCACCCTGTAATTATACCAAAAGCTTCATCATTGAGATTGAAAAAACCAGATCCCATGAACTTACATTACATCCATGCACTCCCATATAAATAGCCCACCTTAAGCCTTCACTTATGTATTCATCAATGTACCCAAAACCAGACCAATGAGATAATAATTCCAAGTAGAAGTTGAGGTCTTTCATCTGTATAAAAACATGAGCCTACCCCACCTCTTTTAGCCAAAAAAAAAAAAAACAGATAGTAGGAAAATGTGGTAGAAAGTGCTGTACCACATTATAATAATGCCAAACTTATACTTAGCCACCATTATTTCCACCTCCTATTCGTCCAAAAGATACACAGGAAAGTCATCCTCCCACAATTTCTTTGAAGATCTTTATGAGAATATAACTCTCAAGCTGCACAATCACCCAAGAAGAAAACAAAAAGGTCACTAAGATCAAAAGAAAAATAGGTGCATATAATTGTAAGCTATCAAATGAATATAGATAACAGTACCAAATTCAAATCATACAAGAATGCAATCCAATGTCAAAGTGGAAATAGAAGTATAACTTTGTTAACATACATATAGTGTGTGTGTGTGGCTCTGTGCAAGTTCAAAAGCATCTTCCAATATAATCTAGTCAAAGATACACTCCTATACTAGAAAAGTTGATTAAAAACCAAAAAAGCAAATGAAAGTGTTAAGAAGTACAACTTAAAAGTTAAAACTTGAATAAATATGAACAAACACTAAAAGATAGTGATAAGAAGTACAACTTAAAAGTTAAAAGTCATAAAAGTACACAATTGAAGTATATATCTTTTAGTCATCTAAATATATCATCTAAAAGAATATACTTAAGCTGAAATTGACAATTATGTACTCTTGAGAAGAAAATTAAGGAAATTGGATCCAAAATAAGAAGAGAAAATAAATAATCTGAATAAAGTCCATACCTTCAACAACCAATTTGTATCCAATCAATAGCAAATTGCGCTATTAGCAGTTACAAAGAGATAAAGCCCCAGGCTATGTAAATAAATCAATTTTGCATCTTTGCCAGGAGTATGCCTAATCCTTTTACGGTGCTTCTTCTTTACTCATCTTAAATAATAACTTATGAACACAATTTATTGCTTAGATGTTCTCATAGCAGATCCCAATTAAGATTACACCTAGTATAAGCAACAATAGATGCATGAGGTTCAAATGCAGATCATGGACAATGATATGCATATAAATCCATATCCATGAAATAAAAATCAATGCTGTACTGAAGAATGAATGTCTTAACCTGAAAAGTAGTACCCTTGGCACTTCTATCCCAACACTAGAGAAAAAAATATACCTGAACATACACAATGTGTCATTTAGTGAAAATTAAGCTCTCAACTCATTACAAATATGGCCTCTCAAAGAAAATAATTTAAAAATCCAAAATTTTAAAATCCTTGGAATTCTTTGATAAGAGAGTTACTAAACTAATCTTGCCAATTTATAACATGAACTACAATTGATTGAACTAAAGGTACTCAGGTTAAAAGGAAAGGTCACGTGAGCTTTTGATCATATAAGATATTTCAGTCAATAGTATTTAGTTGTTCACTAATCATTATACCATAATTAAAAACCTTTAAATAGTTGTCAAAAAATATTATAGAGAAACAAGAAATGGCTAGTGTCATGTCATTAGATAAATAGAAGAAGCACTTAAAATTCAAATATTGTTTCAAGTAGCACCTGCTGCTTCTCAACTCGCAGGGCCATTGTCTTGATTCCTCGCAAGCAGAGCCAACAGTAAGCCTGAACCCTCTGCATTTTGTAAGAAATACAAATTCCTTTCCTAACCATATGGATGAACTGAGACAGATTATAACAAGAACATAAACGGGTAAATCATTGATCATGTATTCTTTGCTGTGTCAACAACATTGAAAAAATATTAATAATTATTAAAATACTTCATCTCAATTTATTTAATAAATATCACACCACTCTTCCACAGCTTATAAAACAAAGCCAATAAATGAGTTTGTGGCCCATTGGGTACACAAATATAATATACAGCCTACACAAATAAAGAATCCAAGTAAAAAAAATAATTTTACAAAAAGAGAAATGGCTGTATAAATGGCTCTTGATGAGGTGGATTTTTATCCTTTAATTATTCTTAGGCTCATGTAGCAATAAGGTAATAACCACCCAAAATAATAGTATCGAGGACTTGGGCTCTAAAATAAGATTACTTTAATTAGGAATTGATATATAAGCCCAACCGCTAGTAAACCTGAGATTAATTCCAGATGATATATAAGATTTTCATAGTTAAAAATAGGGCTCGGCCCGATCAGTCATTAGATAATTAGAAGAAGCACTTAAAATTCAAATATTAGATTTAATAGCTTAGCAACTCTCTCCTTGCCTTTGCTCACTGTAACAACACAATTGCAAAGCCTCATTAACACCTCCACAGAAAAAGAAATGTGTTTAGGACACACTACTTTCAAAAGTACCAAGATGGTCCAAAAATAAAGATGATATGGTGACAAGGGAAGGTGAGATTGTTATTGCTAGGGGAATGGCATATGAGCTGAGAAAAGTGTAACACAAAAAAGATGGCGAGCAGCTAGAGTTTGCCACAAAAAGCCATGATTTCTCCCGCCATTCATACAACTAAAAAGATACCTGAACATACACAATGTGTCATTTGAGGAACCCTGTCCCTTTGAAGCTAGATCAGTGGCCCCAGATATCTGTAATTTACTAGACAAAAATAAAATAAAAAATATCAACAAATAAAAATAATCTGATGCTTATTTTTGTTTCCTTCTTAGGAATATTGAATGGTTCTCAATACAGTTTTCATAAGTGGAACCCTACTTCTCCTATTTATCTTCTTCTCTTACTATGCAGATATAGCCTTAAACTTCCAACAAGTAAGCTTTCTCAAAACCCAAACAGAAACATTATAAAAATAATCAGAATACAAGATAGTATATAATCAAAGGTTGAGTCATGCGTGTGTATCATAGAGAGAGAGAGAGAGAGTATAATCTTACCTTGTTCATGTGAGAGAATGGATAATATCCTATCATCAAGATCCTATAGAAAATGAAGCATTGGCATCATTATATCATCCTAAAACTTGAAAGAAGTTAGCTTTAAGTTAAGCACCAAGAGACAATAATGCAGGGGACTCAAAACTAAAGTTACAACAATCATGAATGTAACACCCCGATTTTCACTGTTTTAAAATAATCGAAATACGGACGATTATGTTTATATTTTTATATGAGTGTTAAAAAATTATTTTAAATAAACGGAGTTTATCACTCAATCCTACTTGAACGTAGGAAACTACGATTAAAATTTAGGTTTGAAAGTCAGGCGAATCCCGGCCCGCGAATTTCACTGACAGTATATTTATACTGATCAGAAGACCTAATTTTAATTCGTGAACGAAAAACTTAAGGTTTTTATTTTATTTCCTATGATTGTGTGTTTTTCGAATTATTTCATTTACAGTGAAATAATTTAAGTTTTACGGGCGTAATACTCGATCGGGCGAACGACGGAGCTAACAACGGGATATTCGGGACTCGATCAGTGGATAAATCCTAAATTCTCTTAGGACTAAGTCTTCCATGTGAGTGGTTTGATGTGGCTTAGGGTTGTGTTAGCAATTTTTAATAATTGTATTTTTGGTCCTTAAACTTATTCTTAATTGCACTTTGGTCCCTAAACTAGTTCTATGATATACTAAGTGAAGTGGATCAATTTTTCACTCATCCAAATCATGTTGGGCTGCAGTTTTGAGGTCCAAATTTCGTGGCCAAGAGTTATTCCATGAAAACTAATTTCCTACTCTTAATTTCCTAGGTTTTTTATTGAAGTTTTAAACATTTTTTATGTTGCAAAATTTGGTAATGGACTTGGGCTTTTGCCAAGCCCAATTTTGCATGGCCCAAGCCTCCTTGTGGCTGCCATAAGCTCTTGAAGAAGCTAGGAGCTTCTCCATTCTTCCACACTCTTCTTCATCCTCTCCAAACTCTCAAAAACTCCATTTTTTCTTACTCCAAAAGCTTGAGTTTTCAAAGGAAGTTGGTGATTCCTTCACTTGTTTTCATTTCTAAGAGGTGATTCTTACTCCTTATCATCATTTAATAGCATGTTCTTCATAAAGATTTTCATTTCAAAGCTTTGATCATCTAGTTCATGCATGATTCAAGTCTTAGATCTAGAACTTTGAAAAATCACCATAAATCATAGAAAACTCCTAAAATAGTGAAACCAATTTCTATGTGCTTATAAGCATTCTTGCTATCATAATCCAAGAGATTGTTTCATGCCTAGGCCAAACCTATGTTCATGTGGGGGATGAACTTTTGTTCATTTTTCATGAAAATGATTATGGATGTCCTAAACTGACCGAACTTGCACCGAAATTATGACCATCTTGCTTTCTGAAACTCGAAAAAATCTCAACATCTTAATCGGAGGCTAAGTTCTTCAAGAGGTAAATGGAGCTTACCTGAGGGATTTTTCCCAATAACTATTAGTTTTAGTGTGGTCTGTATACTTGATATGTGGCTGTGGTGCTTTGATTATGCTATTTACGTTGTGTTGTTTATCTGTGTTAGATGATTTGTCTGCTTTTAATTTATTTAATTATCTACAGTTGTTTATTATATTGCTATGATGCATGATCTGCCTGGTGATATAATTCTGATGATGTTGTTGAGTGTTGTTTGTGAAGCCTGACAGTGGTCAGTGCACAACCGACTTAATCAGATAAAAGCTTTAATAAGCTATATACATTATATTCAATGTTTTATGGGAAATGTTCGAATATAATAGTAGTGGAAAATATTATTTGGGAAAAATAATGGGTATTGAGAAATATTATTATTTTAATGATTTATTGATAAAAAGTCAACTATGAGTCACAGTGAGGACGTAACCGTGAAAATATTTTAGTACTGCTAATTTTTACGTGAGAAATTCCGTAATATTATAAAAAGTTATTTTATGAAATTAATCTTCAAAAATAACTTAAGTATGATTTTAGAAAATTGTTTAAGTGGAAAAAGCTAAGTTTTGGCTTAATTGGCTTAAAAGATGTAATTTGACGGCAAATGGGAAAAGTGTCGACGACAACTATTTTTAAAGAAGCAGTACATGTTTTAGATAAACTTGAGCCTCACGTTATTCTCTTTTTGGAACATAAACGTTATAGAAGAGAATTTCAAGTAATCGATGATTTTATAAAGGAGTTTTTATAAAGGAGTTTTTGTAAAGGACTTTTTCTAACCGTGTTATTTTCCGTCAACTTGGATAAGTTGCAGAGACTTTGTTTTGGATTTGTTTTTCACAGAACAAAAATGGTGTTTACGTTGAAACGTGAGCCTAGTATCAGAGACGTCGCGATACTAGTGTTCTTTAATTTAAGCACGAAGATCTTTGATCCGTGTTACGTTGAGTCTCCATGTTATGGGTTATGTTGTTATGGACTTTGTGTCCTTTTCAAGTTGTATATCCACATGGTGGGTTACGTTGTAAAAGGTAAATGTTGTTTTCTACGACCATAAACCCCAAGGCTGATTGCAAGGTCTAAGGTTTTGTGATTGAGCACTCGGACTTCGTGTCCTGTGTTGACGTTGAAAGATCTAAACACGTTGTTAAGTTAATACGTTGAAAATCACGAGTAGTCGTAAGCCATTTTGAGCTTCGGCAAATAAAGACTGAACACAAAGAAAAATGATGAGAATAAACGTTTTACATGCATTCATTGGCAGACGTGCCCACGTTGTGAAGTGTGGTACCTTAATGAGTAAGGTATTCCATGCCACGTTGTTTTGTGTGAATGCCTTGAGGTGTGAGGTATTTCATGCTACGTTGATTCATTGTGCCTTGATGGACAATGAAAAACCATATACGTTGATCACTGTGCCTTGTGTTGGACAGTGTGCTATGGCAAACATGTTGTGCCTAATATACCTGGCAATACCATATACGTTGATCACTGTGCCTTATGTGGACAGTGTGCTATGGTAAATACGTTGTGCCTAATATACCTGGCTACGTTGTGCCTAATATACCTGGCAATCGAGCCTGATCAGCTTATTTACACGTTGTTGGGGATCTCCGGAGATTTAGCGAAATGTAGAGACTATATATTGAAGTGTTCATGCATAGTTTTCAAACGTTGATGTTTGGGGTATGAAACCCATTGATAAAATACTTGTTTAGTTATGAGAATGTATGCTGCTATAATTGTATGTGTGTATATGCTGTTTTGTGAGT
Source organism: Echinosophora koreensis (assembly GCA_035048595.1). Taxonomy (NCBI): domain Eukaryota; kingdom Viridiplantae; phylum Streptophyta; class Magnoliopsida; order Fabales; family Fabaceae; genus Echinosophora; species Echinosophora koreensis. The sequence goes on along the minus strand of JAPCYP010000013.1, from coordinate 4,705,626 downwards.
CGCGCTTTTAGTTGTTGTGTTAAATCCATATATTGGCGTCTCACCCTTACAATATGACAGGTTACCCCAGTATATCGTATTCCTTTGGTATACTAGCATGGACGAAGCGGAGGGATTCACTAAGTCGCTCGAGGACTTAACTCCTAGATGCTTGGAGAAGTATCTGTTAGTGGGAATGACCATAAGGGTATTCTCAAAACTGTCTGTTAGTTAAGACCAGCTTAGGTTCTTTTTATGTGATGTCATGTGTTGAAATAAACGAAGTTGATAAAGATCTAAGTGTGAAACTTACGAGATAGTATAGTTGTATGACTTCTATATATGCTTATATATCTAAGTATTATGTTTATGTCGTTGTTAGGGAGTTAAAAGGAAAAAATTTTATCACCATATTTTGAAGAGATTCACGTTGAGAAATTAATATTTTCCGAAAGCAACCAGAAAATAAAATCTTATTTTTCCGCAAACGGGTAACCATGTGATGACCCGAGAGTAGGGTGTCACATTAGTGGTATCAGAGCTGGTCGAGTCTTTTGGGATCTTTGGGAAGTAGGTCTGTTGTGTTGACGTTGTGTTTTCTCTGAGTTAAGTTTTGTTTGAATTACTTCTTAGAAGTAATGTGTTTACACCAAAGCGTGGATCGGCTGTCAATAATACCAATGCTGTTAAACCGAAGACTTCAGGGAGAGTTTATACCATGGTCAGAGCTGAGACTCCAAACTACAATGGTAATCTCTTAGCTATAATTTTCAAACTTGTATACAATTCATACTTGTTTCGATGGATTGTGTGTGGATATGTTGAAATTATCCGTTTCTTTGATTTTCATGATGTCAATGTTTTAAACTTCAAAGTTTCTCAATGAGACTTACTCTAGTCACTTTTACCTTTGGTAGAAAGTGATTCAGTCTTAAATCTTGTCGGACTGTTATTCCTTTTAATTGTTGGCAAGAAGACTCTTGTGAGAGAAGAAACTTTCTTAGATTCATGTTTGTAAACGTGTACCGATCATACATTTTTACTTCCCTGAACCTATCAAAGGATCTTTATCCATGAGATATTCTTTCAGTGGGATAAACTTATTCTGTGTCTTTTCTTATGAGTAAAATGTTGGGAATAGGAAATCCGGTTGTTTTTGAGTCACGAAATTTCGAGGACGAAATTTTTTTAAGAGGGGTAGTAATGTAACACCCCGATTTTCACTGTTTCAAAATAATCGAAATATGGACGATTATGTTTATATTTTTATATGAGTGTTAAAAAATTATTTTAAATAAACGGAGTTTATCACTCAATCCTACTTGAACGTAGGAAGCTACGATTAAAATTTAGGTTTGAAAGTCAGGCGAATCCCGGCCCACGAATTTCACTGACAGTATATTTATACTGATCAGAAGACCTAATTTTAATTCGTGAACGAAAAACTTAAGGTTTTTATTTTATTTCCTATGATTGTGTGTTTTTCGAATTATTTCATTTACAGTGAAATAATTTAAGTTTTACGGGCGTAATACTCGATCGGGCGAACGACGGAGCTAACAACGGGATATTCGGGACTCGATCAGTGGATAAATCCTAAATTCTCTTAGGACTAAGTCTTCCATGTGAGTGGTTTGATGTGGCTTAGGGTTGTGTTAGCAATTTTTAATAATTGCATTTTTGGTCCTTAAACTTATTCTTAATTGCACTTTGGTCCCTAAACTAGTTCTATGATATACTAAGTGAAGTGGATCAATTTTTCACTCATCCAAATCATGTTGGGCTGCAGTTTTGAGGCCCAAATTTCGTGGCCAAGAGTTATTCCATGAAAACTAATTTCCTACTCTTAATTTCCTAGGTTTTTGATTGAAGTCTCAAACATTTTTTATGTTGCAAAATTTGGTAATGGACTTGGGCTTTTGCCAAGCCCAATTTTGCATGGCCCAAGCCTCCTTGTGGCTGCCATAAGCTCTTGAAGAAGCTAGGAGCTTCTCCATTCTTCCACACTCTTCTTCATCCTCTCCAAACTCTCAAAAACTCCATTTTTTCTTACTCCAAAAGCTTGAGTTTTCAAAGGAAGTTGGTGATTCCTTCACTTGTTTTCATTTCTAAGAGGTGATTCTTACTCCTTATCATCATTTAATAGCATGTTCTTCATAAATATTTTCATTTCAAAGCTTTGATCATCTAGTTCATGCATGATTCAAGTCTTAGATCTAGAACTTTGAAAAATCACCATAAATCATAGAAAACTCCTAAAATAGTGAAACCAATTTCTATGTGCTTATAATCATTCTTGCTATCATAATCCAAGAGATTGTTTCATGCCTAGGCCGAACCTATGTTCATGTGGGGGATGAACTTTTGTTCATTTTTCATGAAAATGATTATGGATGTCCTAAACTGACCGAACTTGTACCGAAATTATGACCATCTTGCTTTCTGAAACTCGAAAAACTCTCAACATGAAAGTTGTTCCTCTTTCTCTCGTCTTTCCAACAACCTAAATATCATCAAAAACGGATGAGTATATTGAGAGTTATGACCAAAATACAGAAACTGCCCAGAATCCTCAGATCCATGCGAGACAGCAGAAAGAAGGCCCTTTTCACCCCTGTTATGATCCGAACCAAATGAAACCTTCGACACCAAAGTTGTTCCTTTTCGTCTTATCTTTCCAATAAGCCAAAGTTTGTAATTTTTGGATGAGTATATCATGAGACATACTCACAAAACCAACACACCCTCAAACTGTCCAGATTTTATATAAGTGTTGGTTGATCATTTTTTTCATTTCTTCAATCTTCAAGAGGTAAAAGCTCAACTCAATGATCATCTAAGCTTTCATATTCAATTGTTTCTCATGTTTATGCCATGAATCATATTTTCCCATTTCTAGATCTAGAAGTTAGAAAATCCATAGAAAATCATAGCAAAATCCTATGAGTATGAAATTAATTCCTATGTTCTTATAATCCTGTATATTGTCTAGATCTAAGAGCATGTGATGATAAAAAAATTTCTTCCCTTGAAACCCATCTTGGCCAAACCTACCATTTAGAGTGTTAGGATGGTTTTGATTCTTAACTTTGTTGTTTAGCCCTAATCCGTTTCCTTAAGTATATTAGAATCATTAATCCATGACTTAAGCAAGTTTAGTGATTTTGAGCCACAAAACCCTAAGGAGGCCGTGACCTATTAAAGAGGATTAGGTGTTTGTTTTGCTTGTTTTGATTGGTTGTTTGGATGTGTTGTTGAAGGTTAGTGTTTCGTGACACGTACATGTGTCACCGATTATTCAGAGCTGTGTCAAAGTTATTCGGAGCCGTGTCAACTTTCTTAATCGGAGGCTAAGTTCTTCAAGAGGTAAAGGGAGCTTACCTGAGGGATTTTTCCCAATAACTATTAGTTTTAGTGTGGTCTGTATACTTGATATGTGGCTGTGGTGCTTTGATTATGCTATTTACGTTGTGTTGTTTATCTGTGTTAGATGATTTGTCTGCTTTTAATTTATTTAATTATCTACAGTTGTTTATTATATTGCTATGATGCATGATCTGCCTGGTGATATAATTCTGATGATGTTGTTGAGTGTTGTTTGTGAAGCCTGACAGTGGTCAGTACACAACCGACTTAATCAGATAAAAGCTTTAATAAGCTATATACATTATATTCAATGTTTTATGGGAAATGTTGGAATATAATAGTAGTGGAAAATATTATTTGGGAAAAATAATGGGTATTGAGAAATATTATTATTATAATGATTTATTGATAAAAAATCAACTATGAGTCACAGTGAGGACGTAACCGTGAAAATATTTTAGTACTGCTAATTTTTACGTGAGAAATTCCGTAATATTATAAAAAGTTATTTTATGAAATTAATCTTCAAAAATAACTTGAGTATGATTTTAGAAAATTGTTTAAGTGGAAAAAGCTAAGTTTTGGCTTAATTGGCTTAAAAGATGTAATTTGACGGCAAATGGGAAAAGTGTCGACGACAACTATTTTTAAAGAAGCAGTACATGTTTTAGATAAACTTGAGCCTCACGTTATTCTCTTTTTGGAACATAAACGTTATAGAAGATAATTTCAAGTAATCGATGATTTTATAAAGGAGTTTTTATAAAGGAGTTTTTGTAAAGGACTTTTTCTAACCGTGTTATTTTCCGTCAACTTGGATAAGTTGCGGAGACTTTGTTTTGGATTTGTTTTTCACAGAACAAAAATGGTGTTTACGTTGAAACGTGAGCCTAGTATCAGAGACGTCGCGATACTAGTGTTCTTTAATTTAAGCACGAAGATCTTTGATCCGTGTTACATTGAGTAATCATGTTATGGGTTACGTTGTTATGGACTTTGTGTCCTTTTCACGTTGTATATCCACATGGTGGGTTACGTTGTAAAAGGTAAATGTTGTTTTCTACGACCACAAACCCCAAGGCTGATTGCAAGGTCTAAGGTTTTGTGATTGAGCACTCGGACTTCGTGTCCTGTGTTGACGTTGAAAGATCTAAACACGTTGTTAAGTTAATACGTTGAAAATCACGAGTAGTCGTAAGCCATTTTGAGCTTCGGCAAATAAAGACTGAACACAAAGAAAAATGATGAGAACAAACGTTTTACATGCATTCATTGGCAGACGTGCCCACGTTGTGAAGTGTGGTACCTTAATGAGTAAGGTGTTCCATGCCACGTTGTTTTGTGTGAATGCCTTGAGGTGTGAGGTATTTCATGCTACGTTGATTCATTGTGCCTTGATGGACATTGAAAAACCATATACGTTGATCACTGTGCCTTGTGTTGGACAGTGTGCTATGGTAAACACGTTGTGCCTAATATACCTGGCAATACCATATACGTTGATCACTGTGCCTTATGTGGACAGTGTGCTATGGTAAATACGTTGTGCCTAATATACCTGGCTATGTTGTGCCTAATATACCTGGCAATCGAGCCTGATCAGCTCATTTACACGTTGTTGGGGATCTCCGGAGATTTAGCGAAATGTAGAGACTATATATTGAAGTGTTCATGCATAGTTTTCAAACGTTGATGTTTGGGGTATGAAACCCATTGATAAAATACTTGTTTAGTTATGAGAATGTATGCTGCTATAATTGTATGTGTGTATATGCTGTTTTGTGAGTCGTGCTTTTAGTTATTGTGTTAAATCCATATATTGGCGTCTCACCCTTACAATATAACAGGTTACCCTAGTTTATCGTATTCCTTTGGTATACTAGCATGGACGAAGCGGAGGGATTCACTAAGTCGCTCGAGGACTTAACTCCTAGATGCTTGGAGAAGTATCTGTTAGTGGGAATGACCATAAGGGTATTCTCAATAACTGTCTGTTAGTTAAGACCAGCTTAGGTTCTTTTTATGTGATGTCATGTGTTGAAATAAACGAAGTTGATAAAGATCTAAGTGTGAAACTTACGAGATAGTATAGTTGTATGACTTCTGTATATGCTTATATATCTAAGTATGGTTATGTTTATGTCGTTGTTAGGGAGTTAAAAGGAAAAAATTTTATCACCATATTTTGAAGAGATTCACGTTGGGAAATTAATATTTTCCGAAAGCAACCAGCAAATAAAATCTTATTTTTCCACAAACGGGTAACCATGTGATGACCCGAGAGTAGGGTGTCTCAATGAAAGTTCCAGACAAAGATTGGAAATATCATTTGTTCTGTTTCAAACTTCTACTAGATCACTAAGAGAAGTATGAAGTCTGAAACATACAAGATCAAAATATAGTAATTCAAATGGCATGTAATCTAGTGGGAGAAGGGGTGTAAAATAAAAAATAACAAGTAACCAATTAGCAAAAACTAGTCAATGATGCATGATGCAGCAAAAACTAGGTTTCGATTTTCAAGGAAAAGCCTATCATTGACAATGACAGGATCAATAATATTATTCTTCTCTTACCTTCTTCTTTCCCTGCTATGAAAGCCCTAACCATGTGAACATATCTTTGAGTTCTTTAATACGAAAATATGTCAAACATTCCTACAAGAAATGTCAATCAATCAGTAAAGTAGAACAACATATTCCACTGTTAATATCTCATATCACAAAGAAATTCGCAATAATCTCAGCAAATGCATCTTTTTCTTCGAATCACCCATTCTATTGGACAGTGATGAATAAAAATAAACAAAGTCTAACAAATTTCAAACTTAAAATATAAGCTCAAGGGGAAAATGTTGAATCATCACTTAAATCAATAAAATGAAATCGCCAATCGTAAACCCTAGGCATATTCCTCTCAACTAGATTCAGATTAAGGAAAATGCAAAATCAAAATAAGAAATTTTGGAGATGAAAATATCGAATCGAAACTCACCTTCGAAGAGAGAGAGCTCATCGGAGAGACAAGATGCAAATCGAAGAGATGCAGATCCGAAAACAGAGCGAGAGCGAGACCGGGAGAGAGAAAGAGCGAGAGAGAGAGAGAGAGAGAGAGAGAAGGGTGCGGATCTGGGAGAGGTGCTGCCATGGAGCGATTTTCTTCACTGCCACTCTATGTCTTTCCTTTCTTTGCCCTTTAGTTTCCCTGTTGTTTGGCTTATAAGATATTTTTGTGGTTAATGTGAAGTTAATTGACTTGATAATAGCTACAGATAAAATTAATAGCTAAAGTTACTAGCTAAAATAAAAAATTTCTGTAGTGTAAGGGGAGAAAGCCTGAGGGATGCTCTTTATGACAACTACATGTTGTTGTGATTGATTTTAGGTGTATTTTGCTGAGTTTTGATTGGTGGCGTAAGTTGTTGCTTGACCTGATAATTATATGCTGTTTGATGATGTTGTTGTTGTGGCTATTTTAGAATGATCTAGAGATCTTGTTGCTTTGATGGTATATTTGACTGATAAACATGCTCTTATGCTTAGTTAATGTTTTATGAATATATGAATGTTGCTTATATATGTTGGAATGATTTTGTCTGTATTGTTGTTGTTGCATGGAAGCCTAACCATTGGTTAGAGCTCAAATAATAAGGATAAAAGCTTTAAGAAAATATTTACAAAGAAATTCACAAATAAAGATATCTTTTTAACAAAGATTTGATAAAAAGGAAAGTGGAATAATTTTAATGATTTGTGAAAATGTTAGAAATAAAAACAGTTTTATAAAGAAGATTCAATTGAAAATTTAAATGATTTTACATAAAAAGAAAAGTAATTTCTTTGAAAATGGTTGAAGAAAACAAATGCTTGTTTAGAACTTAAAAGGAATTGATTTGGAAATTTCAAATATTTTAGGAAGAAGAAGATTTGAAAATAAAATGGTTTTAGAAATAGATTTTTCCAAAACTTAAAGTTTTAAATAAAAGGATTTCAAAAGAAAAGTTTTTATTTAAAAGATCTTGTTCAAAGGAAAATGTCCGATAACTTGGATAAGTTACGAAAACTTTTGGTTTTCGTATTTGTTTTTCACTGAACGAAAATAAGATGAAAAGTGAACCTAGTAACCGAGACGTCAGGGTACTAGAGTTCTGGCACGTGGATCCATGATCCGTATCACAACGCTGTGGACTGTGTGTCCTATATATGATATGGTGGATTGTGTGTCCTATACAATTTGTTGTGGACTGTGCGTCTTATATATGTTGCTGTGGACTGTGTGCCTTATATGAGTTGTTGTGGACTGTGTGTCCTACAAACGTTATGATAAACGTGGAAAACGAAGTAAAAAGGATAAAGACTGTTTTTCTACTACCCCAAAGTTCTGGGCTAGTGCACAAGTCTAGGACTGTTGTGATTGGATACTCGAACTTTAATATCCTGTGTTGATATTAAAAGCTTTAAGACATTCAAAAGTCACGGGAGGTCGTGAGCTTTGAGCCTCGATAAGGAAAGATTGAAGCACAAAGAAAAGCCTCAAAAATAAAAGATCTTACATGCATTGATGTTTTTGGCAGACGTGCCGATTATTCCGGATATCTTGATAAACGAGATATTCGAGACGGTATTATTCCGAATATCTTGGTAGACGTACGAGGTATTCGAGACGGTGTTATTCCGGATATCTTGGTGCATGAGGTATTCGAGACGATGTGCCTTTGTTGCAATTTGAGCCTGTGTGGCAATTGAGCCTGATCAGCTCACTGTTTTTCAAAAACTGCATGGTGTTGGGATCTCCGGAGACTAGGATAGAATGATGAAATATAGAAGTGCCATGTTTTCAAAAACGACGATGAATTGTTGATTGGTATGATTTATTTGTGAGAATTCTATATGTTGAATATGTATATTTGTATGTATCTGTTGCTCTGTGTTTGGGCATGTAGTCATCATAATACATCCATATATTGGTATCTCACCCTTACAACATATCAGGTTTTCCTGGCCATTTGTTGTGATGCTTTGTTACACGAGGACAAGTGGTGTCGAGAAGTTCCTAACCTCACTTGAGGATAGTACTCCCGATCCTTTGAAAAGGTTGGTGAGAATTTTTATGGTGAGAACTACAGAGTTCTTTCCAGTAGTTGTCTTTTAGAATGACCAGCTTAGGATGTTTCCTTTGGGACTGACGTTTTAAGAAAATTATCTGTAAGTGATTTGAAGAACCTTGCAGTGAATTTATCAACTTCAGTATGAAAGTTTATATGTTGAAGTGCTTTGAGTCATAAATGAACCTAGCTTTTGTGTGCTATTAAGCATGGTATGATATTATGTTTGAGTCGTGTGCACTATTCCTTTTTGAAAACACGCCGTACAAAAGAAAAAGAAAAAAAAATTTTACCCCTATATTTTCAGACTTCTGAAAAAAATAATAGAAGTTTTCCGAAAGTAACCAGTAAACTTTCCTTTTAATTTGTTTCCGTATGTGATTAGGAGGTAATGCCCAAGGGGGGTGTTACATAAAGTTAAAGTTTGAAATTCGACCTGATATAGGAATTCCACTAAGTACTCAAAGACTAGATCAAGCATTAAACCTTGAACATAAATTTTTAAGAGAAAATTTAATGAAGTTAGGAGATAAGATATTTTTTATAACTTATTGTGTAAATTATGCACTAACAAACTGACATCATAGCATTACTTTTAGAAATAATGATCGAATAGATATTCCAAGATTATTTGAAGATACAGGAAAACTTTATTATTCTAAGAAAAATGAAATAACAGAATTATGAATCTTAATAAATAGACCAAGAATACTAGAGATTGAATCGATTCCAAGACCCATTAGTCTTCCTGTAACACTCCGATTTTCACTGTTTCAAAATAATCGAAATGCGGACGATTATGTTTATATTTTTATATGAGTGTTAGAAAATTATTTTAAATAAACGGAGTTCATCACTCAATCGTACTTGAACGTAGGAAGCTACGATTAAAATTTAGGTTTGAAAGTCAGGCGAATCCCGGCCTGCGAATTTCACTGACAGTATATTTATACTGATCAGAAGACCTAATTTTAATTCGTGAACGAAAAACTTAAGGTTTTTATTTTATTTCCTATGATTGTGTGTTTTTTGAATTATTTCATTTACAGTGAAATAATTTAAGTTTTACAGGCGTAATACTCGATCAGGCGAACGACGGAGCTAACAACGGGATATTCGGGACTCGATCAGTGGATAAATCCTAAATTCTCTTAGGACTAAGTCTTCCATGTGAGTGGTTTGATGTGGCTTAGGGTTGTGTTAACAATTTTAATAATTACATTTTTGGTCCTTTAAATTATTCTTAATTGCACTTTGGTCCCTAAACTAGTTTCTATGATACACTAAGTGAAGTGGATCAATTTTTCACTCATCCAAATCATGTTGGGCTGCAGTTTTGAGGCCCAAATTTCGTGGCCAAGAGTTATTCCATGAAAACCAATTTCCTACTCTTAATTTCCTAGGTTTTTGATTGAAGTCTCAAACATTTTTTATGTTGCAAAATTTGGTAATGGACTTGGGCTTTTGCCAAGCCCAATTTTGCATGGCCCAAGCCTCCTTGTGGCTGCCATAAGCTCTTGAAGAAGCTAGGAGCTTCTCCATTCTTCCACACTCTTCTTCATCCTCTCCAAACTCTCAAAAACTCCATTTTTTCTTACTCCAAAAGCTTGAGTTTTCAAAGGAAGTTGGTGATTCCTTAACTTGTTTTCATTTCTAAGAGGTGATTCTTACTCCTTATCATCATTTAATAGCATGTTCTTCATAAAGATTTTCATTTCAAAGCTTTGATCATCTAGTTCATGCATGATTCAAGTCTTAGATCTAGAACTTTGAAAAATCACCATAAATCATAGAAAACTCCTAAAATAGTGAAACCAATTTCTATGTGCTTATAATCATTCTTGCTATCATAATCCAAGAGATTGTTTCATGCCTAGGCCGAACCTATGTTCATGTGGGGGATGAACTTTTGTTCATTTTTCATGAAAATGATTATGGATGTCCTAAACTGACCGAACTTGCACCGAAATTATGACCATCTTTATTTCTGAAACTCGAAAAACTCTCCACATGAAAGTTGTTCCTATGACTCTCTTCTTTCCAACGAGCTAAAGATCATCAAAAACGGATGAGTATATTGAGAGTTATGACCAAAATACAGAAACTGCCCAGAATCCTCAGATCCATGCGAGACAGCAGAAAGAAGGCCCTTTTCACCCCTGTTATGATCCGAACCAAATGAAACCTTCGACACCAAAGTTGTTCCTTTTCTTATTATCTTTCCAATAAGCCAAAGTTTGTAATTTTTGGATGAGTATATCATGAGATATACTCACAAAACCAACACACCCTCAAACTGTCCAGATTTTATATAAGTGTTGGTTGATCATTTTTTTCATTTCTTCAATCTTCAAGAGGTAAAAGCTCAACTCCTTTATCATCTAAGCTTTCATATTCAATTTTTTCTCATGTTTATGCCATGAAAGTTTGAAAATCCATAGAAAATCATAGCAAAATCCTATGAGTATGAAATTAATTCCTATGTTCTTATAATCCTGTATATTGTCTAGATCTAAGAGCATGTGATGATCAAAAATTTTCTTCCCTTGAAACCCATCTTGGCCGAATCTGCCATTTAGAGGGTTAGGATGGTTTTGATTCTTAACTTTATTGTTTAGCCCTAATCCATTTCCTTAAGTATATTAGAATCATTAATCCATGACTTAAGCAAGTTTAGTGATTTTGAGCCACAAAGCCCTAAGGAGGCCGTGACCTATTAAAGAGGATTAGGTGCTTGTTTTGCTTGTTTTGATTGGTTGTTTGGATGTGTTGTTGAAGGTTAGTGTTTCGTGACACGTACGTGTGTCACCGATTATTCGGAGCCGTGTCAAAGTTATTCAGAGCCGTGTCAACTTTCTTAATCGGAGGCTAAGTTCTTCAAGAGGTAAGGGGAGCTTACCTGAGGGATTTTTCCCAATAACTATTAGCTTTAGTGTGGTCTGTATACTTGATATGTGGCTGTGGTGCTTTGATTATGCTGTTTACGTTGTGTTGTTTATCTGTGTTAGATGATTTATCTGCTTTTAATTTATTTAATTATCTGCAGTTGGTTATTATATTGCTATGATGCATGATCTGCCTGGTGATATAATTCTGATGATGTTGTTGAGTGTTGTTTGTGAAGCCTGACAGTGGTCAGTGCACAACCGACTTAATCAGATAAAAGCTTTAATAAGCTATATACATTATATTCAATGTTTTATGGGAAATGTTGGAATATAATAGTAGTGAAAAATATTATTTGGGAAAAATAATGAGTATTGAGAAATATTATTATTTTAATGATTTATTAATAAAAAGTCAACTATGAGTTACAGTGAGGACGTAACCGTGAAAATATTTTAGTACTGCTAATTTTTACCTGAGAAATTCCGTAAAATTATAAAAAGTTATTTTATGAAATTAATCTTCAAAAATAACTTAAGTATGATTTTAGAAAATTGTTTAAGTGGAAAAAGCTAAAAGATGTAATTTGACGGCAAATTGGAAAGTGCGACGACAAGTAATTTTAAAACGGCAGTACGTGTTTTAGATAAACTTGAGCCTCACGTGATTCTCTTTTTGGAACATAAACGTTATAGAACAGAATTTCAAGTAATCGATGATTTTATAAAGGAGTTTTCTAACCGTGTTATTTTCCGTCAACTTGGATAAGTTGCGCAGACTTTGTTTTGGATTTGTTTTTCATAGAACGAAAATGGTGTTTACGTTGAAACGTGAGCCTAGTATCAGAGACGTCGCGATACTAGTGTTCTTTAATTTAAGCACGAAGATCTTTGATCCGTGTTATGTTGAGTATCCATGATATGAGCTACGTTGTTATGGACTTTGTGTCCTTTTCACGTTGTATATCCACGTGGTGGGTTACGTTGTAAAAGGTAAAAGTTGTTTTCTACGACCACAAACCCCAAGGCTGATTGCAAGGTCTAAGGTTTTGTGATTGAGCACTCGGACTTCGTGTCCTGTGTTGACGTTGAAAGATCTAAACACGTTGTTAAGTTAATACGTTGAAAATCACGAGTAGTCGTAAGCCATTTTGAGCTTCGGCAAATAAATACTGAACACAAAGAAAAATGATGAGAACAAACGTTTTACATGCATTCATTGACAGACGTGCCCATGTTGTGAAGTGTGGTACCTTAATGAGTAAGGTATTCCATGCCACGTTGTTTTGTGTGAATGCCTTGAGGTGTGAGGTATTTCATGCTACGTTGATTCATTGTGCCTTGATGGACAATGAAAAACCATATACGTTGATCACTGTGCCTTGTGTTGGACAGTGTGCTATGGTAAACACGTTGTGCCTAATATACCTGGCAATACCATATACGTTGATCACTGTGCCTTGTGTGGACAGTGTGCTATGGTAAACACGTTGTGCCTAATATACCTGGCAATACCATATACGTTGATCACTGTGCCTTGTGTGGACAGTGTGCTATGGTAAACACGTTGTGCCTAATATACCTGGCAATACCATATACGTTGATCACTGTGCCTTGTGTGGACAGTGTGCTATGGTAAACACGTTGTGCCTAATATACCTGGCAATCGAGCCTGATCAGCTCATTTACAAGTTGTTGGGGATCTCCGGAGATTTAGCGAAATGTAGAGACTATATATTGAAGTGTTCATGCATAGTTTTCAAACGTTGATTTTTGGGGTATGAAACCCATTAATAAAGTACTTGTTTAGTTATGAGAATGTATGCTGCTATAATTGTATGTGTGTATATGCTGTTTTGTGAGTCGCGCTTTTAGTTGTTGTGTTAAATCCATATATTGGCGTCTCACCCTTACAAATATATCAGGTTCTACTGGTAATTGCCGTTGTATCCTAGGATACTGGTACAGATGAAGCGGAGGAGTTCTTTAAGTCACTTGCGGACTTAGATGCTAGATGCTTGAAGAAGTATCTGTTTGTGGGAAAAGACCATGGGGGTCTTTCCAATAATGTCTGTTTGTTTCGATCAGCTTAGGTTCTTTTTATGTGATGTCATGTGTTGAAATGAACTCAGTTGATAAAGACCTAAGTGTGAAACTTACGAAGCGGTATAGTTGTATGACTTCTGCATATGCTTATATATTAAAGGAAAAAATTTTATCACCATATTTTTGAAGAGATTCACGTTGAGAAATTAATATTTTCCGACAGCATCCAGCAAATAAAATCTTATTTTCCGCAAACGGTTAACCATGTGATGACCCGGGAGTAGGGTGTCACACTTCCAGAGTCAGCAAGTGCTAATGAAGAAAATGATGTTATTAAATTAACTAATGAAGAAAAAGATCTATCTTTATATTTAAAGAATAATAAATGAGTAATATAGAAAATAAACATTTAGTTAAAGAATTAAAATCAATGAAAGAAAGAACTAAATTAGATATTAAAGATTTTATAGGAGTCTTAAATTACTATTTTAAAAAAGATCCAGAAAATAGAGATAGAACATTAATTGAAAAACAAATTATAAGAAAAGAAAATAAATTAATTAATTTATAAAATACTTAAAGAAAAACAAAGGAGCGCTTTAGAGGAGGAATGAAATATATAAGAAACAAATGGGGAATTGAACCTTCAAGTTCCTCCTCAAGGCCTACTAATTATTTTAAAATAGTAGCTCCTCCTTTTGAGGATAGTGATAGTGATTAAAATAAGAATGAATTTTGATGAACAAACATATATATAAAAATAATAAGTGTTTTACAAATGAACCTCCTGATCGATTGTAAACAAATTATAATAAAAAAGATAAAAGAACAGACAAGAAGAACTTTATTTAAATAACATATATATGCTTATTGAATTTGAATATCTAGAAGAAATGGAAATTATTGTAGAAGAAAGATATATGGATGATAAATATTGGTATTTAGAATAATGGATAAAGAAATATTAAGCGTATCATAATTTACCAAAAGACTTTTTTTTTTTTTTTACGCATAATTTACCAAAAGACTATAAACAAATAATAATTGAAAAAATAACGCATAAATATTGGCAAGAAAATCTCTATTAAAATTATGTACAATTAGAAGTAGAAATAGAATATCAGCAAGATTTACATGAATTGATATATGAAGAATTATTAGAAATATATGAAAATGTAGACGAATTACTAAATGAAAATGGACATTTCTAAAAGTTACTACCCTAAAATTATGAATAAATTATAAATTTTCGTAATTAATAAGGCGATACCAATCTGATATCAGAGCTAGGTATCAAAAGGAATTAAGTTCAAAATCAATTTTCTTTAAATAAAAAAAACCCAAAATTAAAAAAATGTCAGCAGACCCATATGATATCACCGTATTTGATGATGTAAGGTGTGTTCAAATATCACAGTTCATTTATTTATATGCTATATATGATGATAGACATGGCCGCGTAGATGGTAAGGCCAATAAGGCCATGGCCTTAGTCCTCACTTTTTTAATTTTTTTTTTTTTACTATATACATACTAATTGTAATTGGTTTGGCAAGTGTTGAGTAGTAGGGCCTAATTTTACCTATCACAGATAGTGCAATCAACAAGACACAACATTTGTTTTGTGTCAACATTCAAGGTTCCACCTTTATGTCTTACTGTCTTCATTACTCTTCCGCGTCTAGTGCCATAGAAATGCAATTGTACAAAAGGATAAAATAGTCGTTGAAGGTAATTAGTTAAGATTTAATTATTATTTTATATTTTCAAAATTGAACTGTTAGTTTACACACACACACTATATATATATATATATATATATATATATATATATATATATAATTTTAATATTTCCACTTCAACTTTTTGAGCTCTCTCATTTTTTTCCTCATTTTCATATTCTATTGAGAGTGAAATGTTGACATTGCTTTATTATAAAGCTAGAAGATTAAAATGAAAATTAATAATTTATATAATTTTAAGTTTCTTTAAAAATTTCGTCAAAGGTCCCACAATTCCTATACACGGCCCTGATGATAGAACACCAAATTACTTCCTATATCGTTTGCTAGGTATTTCTCTCTAGTCTCCAAGTTGAGATGGGACTTTCAATGAGTAATGTAATTGTGGTTAATTGTGGACTTTCAATAAGTATTACTCCTGCTACCTATCTGTTTTTTAAGACCTGCTTACATGTATGAGGTACGCATTGGAAACATTGCTGCTTGTCTCAATGTCACATATATCCCTCAAATGAAATAAGATTTTTTTTTTTTAATGATACAATTCTATAGGTACATTGTGTGCTATTTTCCAATGACAATAAGATATGTATAACAACTCATCAATAAAAGCATAACATGTGTAAAAACTATTATACATATCCTATTACCATTAGAAAATAGCACCTAATGTATCTATAGAATTGTATTATGTCGGTATGGAAGATAGTGCATCAGATACGTCACTACATGAACCATATCTAGCTGCCAGAATTCTATTCCACAGGGCATAAGTTTCATTCAATCTCCATGCTTTAAAATTTATTTCATTATTAAATAAATCAAACTCATTATTAATATGATATTTTTTTATTTGATAATGTAATACATATATATTTGGAGTAAGTGAGTAAGGGCTTTTGATCTTTTTCTTTTTTAGTATTGTGAACAAAATTTGGTAAGTTAGTTTAGGGAGTAACAAAAATTAAGAGTTTTGTACTATGTACCCTTACGATTGAGACAAACCATATTTGATGCTAATAATGGAGCTTTGGAACAGTGGTTCTTCACTTCTTCCACACAAATATCAAATATGCATTCAAGTTAAAATTGACACCCAACCAAAGCCGCCAGGCGTGTGAAAATTCTACAGGTACGTAGTTATCCATAATCCAGGAAGATCAAGCATGAAAATGAAAGTCTGAGTTTGGATATTTAAACACAGAATATGACATTCAGATGAGACCTCACTCACAATATTATATATAATATTTACCCAAGTGTCATACTCATATCCTATCTAGAGTGTGCGAGATAGACACTCATCATTAGGGATGCAAATGGGATGGGTGGGTATGGGTAGTAGCCCCCCACTCTCCATCCTGTTGGAAGAATTTCTTATCTGTTCCCGCCCCATATCCGTTGGGTATCCATTTTGCGGGTTCTAAACAAATTTAGCAATATTTACGGATATCCATGGATATCCATGAATATTATAACATCCCACAAAATTGAGAGTAAGAGGGACTTTTTGCTGGAGAATGGTGCGAGAGTGAAAGAGACTTTCTGAATTGGAAAGAAAGGGACACACAAAATTGAGAATAAAAACAGAGAGGGAGGGCGGGATGGGTGATGTGCGGCTGCGAAAGTCAGAAATAAAACAAGGATATATGTGTGTGTGTTCACGCGTGTGTGCGTGAAGTGGGTAGCTTAGTAATAGTATATTAACGGGTGCGGGTATCCGTGAGTATGGATACTATGTTACCCGTCTCCGTCTCATTAATAAATGGATAGATGAAATAGTCATTTGATTTATCCGTGGGTATCCATTAAGATATTCATTTTCTATCCATTGCGGATATTATCTGCGGGTATCCATGGGTATGGGTAAAATTTACATCCCTACTCATCATTTGGCAAAAATGAGACTAGCGAACCCATCTCGACCATATAAAATGTAGAGTACTTTTTTTTTTATTCAAACAAAAAAGGCACCACAATGACAACCAAGGTTTCAAAAAACGGTCCGCAACAGGTGTTGCGCCCGCTACAATACGGTAACGGTGGCGGCCGAAACCGCAACAGGCCGTTATCACGGTGTGAGTCCAAATCACGAAGAAAAACCGCAACGGAACGTCGTTGCGTCCGTTATGGGCGTTACGTCGCCGTTACGACCGCAACGGAAAATTTTCAGCCCCCAAAATCCCGTTTATGATCTACTTTCAGAATTCAGAGTATAAAAATCAAAAAAATTTGTCTTTTTCATCACAAATCAACCCTAACCTGAGATTCATCAGTTCCTCTTTCTTGCCCTCTTCAGTCTTCACTCTTCACTCTCTGTCTCTGGCTCTGCGATTCACCACCGGAGCCATCGCCGCCGTCGCCTCACGCGTTTGGAGGCGCCACAGTCGCTGCTGCAGTGCTGCTTCGCGCATCAGGAGCCAGATCCGTCGCTGCCGCCCTCGTACCACAGTTCGTCGTCGACGCCCGCCGCCACGTAGCAGATCCGTCGCCGTCTCGCCATAACAGAGGAGAACAGAGGTTAGTTATCTTCATCTACTCTTCCTTCTCCACTGCTGGCCTGCTGCTGTGTAGATCTAGATCAAGCCATCTAGGAGTTTTCGGTTTTGGCTTGAGGGAAGTTAAGGAAAAATGGCTTTGAAGGAAAAAATGGTTGAAAACTTGAAATTTGTGAGGGAGGATATCTTCGAGGCTAGCAGATCAGGGGAGTAGAGAATATTATTAATGATCCTTTTTATGATTATTATAAGAATACTCCACTAACTTACATTTTCTAGATGTTTCTACTCTATTTTATGATTAATTTTGATTTAAAAATAATTAATAAAATTTTTGTTTAAATTGAGGGAGTTGATCTGATTAATAAAATTTTTATAAAAAATTAAAATTAAAATTTATAAATTATTGGTATATTTTTTTTAATCTGATTCTAATCCTTATTTTTAACAAATTGTAATATGTTTCTAACTCTTATTTTTATTGATGTATTTTTTTTTTCATTGTGTTATTTTAATTTGACATATATTAGAGTAAGTTGTTAATAAAATTTATCAGGTTAATTAATATTTGATGTGTTAGAATATATGAAATGGTATCATGGTATCATTATTAATATCATGGATAATTTATTTGTAGGTTGATTAAACAATGCCACCAAGAGAAGAGTTTCCAAGTGGTAGAGCGGAAGGTGCTCCCAGTGACAATATTGGTTGGCACTTTGCAACAATTGTACCTGGAAAAAATAGAAATAATGTAGTTTGTAAATACTGTGGGAGAGTGATAAGTGGTGGAATTACTCGGTTAAAAGAACATCTTGCCCACATGCAAGGAGAAGTAAAGGGTTGTGTCAGAGTATCAACATTTGTTAGAGAAAATATGATGAAACTTCTGTTAGACAGTAAGTCAAAGAGAAAAGATCACAAGAGGAGAAAAGAAGAATTCATGAGTAATTTGAGAGGGGATGCTGGCGATGATGAGGTTGAAGGTTTTCTCAATGAAGATGCAGCTATGAGACAAGCTACACAGGAAAGTATAAGATCACAGAGACAATGGGAAGATATGCAAAGTTTTAGACGCCAAACTGGAACATTAGATTCCGTGTATGAAGGTGGAGGTGGGTCTCGTGTAGGTGGTAGTAGTGGAGCTTCTTGCCAACAACGAGGTGATGTTGAACGAAATTTGAGGTCAGTTGATGTTGATTTGACCAGGAGTAAAAGTTTGAAGCAACCTAAAGTTAAAGAATATGGAATAATGAAGACATTGAGAAAAAAGTTGGGAGAAGCTGTGTCTAGATTGATAATATATGAGCGGCTGCCTATGAACTTGTGCAATTCCCCATGGTTTCACAATTTGCTAACTGAAGCTGCAAAGTTAGGAGAAGGTGTTAAATGTCCTACTCCTTATGAGGTTTCAGAGGTTTACTTGGAAGCTGAATGCAAGGAGATGAAAGAATGGATAGAAGAACTTAAACCAACATGGAAGGATAGGGGGGTGACTATAATGTGCGATGGTTGGACAAATGGCATAAATCACATGCACATTATGAATTTTCTAGCTTATTGCAGCAAGGGAACGGTCTTCTTAAAGTCTGTTGATGCTTCTAATGTTGCCAGTAGAAACACCGATTATTACTTTCAATTACTAGACAAGGTTGTGGAGGAGGTTGGAGAAGAAAATGTTGTCCAAGTGGTCACTGACAATGAGAAGGCATTAAAAGCTGCTGGTTTGAGATTAATGGAAAAAAGACCACGTCTTTATTGGTCAGCGTGTGCAGCTCATTGCTTGGATTTATGCTTGGAGGATATTGGGAAAAAATCCAATGTCCAAAAAGTACTAGATGAAGCAAAGAAAGTTACTTTGTTTATTTACAACCACATTTGGACAGTAAGTCTCATGAAGAAGTATACTGGTGGCAGGGAGATCATTCGTCCGGCAATCACTCGTTTTGCAACACAATTTTTGCAGGTAGAATCAATTGTGAAGCAAAAACAAGCTTTAAAAAATATGTTTGATTCCGAGGAATTCAAGAAGTCTAAGTTTGGAAAGGAGAAATCAGGACCTGCATATGATGCCAAGAATATTGTGAAGAGCAAAAAATTCTGGAGTAAGGCTAGTGATATAATAAAGGTATTTGAGCCAATTGTCAAGGTTTTGAGAATGGTGGATGGTGATGAAAAACCAACAATGGGTTTTGTCTATGAAGCAATTGATAGAGCTAAGCAAGCCATTCAACAGAATTGTCGCTATTACACTCAATATAATGAACTTATTGACAAAAGATGGCATTTCATGCATTCTGATCTACATTCTGCAGGTATGCCTATATATTTAATTCTTTTTTTGAACGATTTAAATTTTATTTTGAGATACTAATTATTTTTCTATTTATAAGGTTATTTTCTCAATCCTCAATTCCAATTTGGAGTTGTGCACGGAAGTGATGTAGCCAAAGAAACTTTGGATGGAACGACAAAAGTGATAAACAAATTGGAACCAGACATTGATAATCAAATCAGAGCCATCAATCAAGTGAGTAGTTTAAAATGCTATAATTTGATATATAATTGGATTGGAATATATTATAGTTTATTATTATGAGTGCCTTTATTCTTGTAGTTGTTACTTTTTTGGGATAAGCGAGAGACATTCGGAACGTTACAAGCTCAAAAAGCTTGGTCTCAAATGGATCCCGGTAAGTTTTTTTTTTTTTATGCGTAAGTGTGGAATTTTTTTAACTTTAACATAATAATAGATCATTGTTTTTTTTAATCAGCTGAATGGTGGTTTATTTATGGAAATTGTGCTCCTCAACTTCAAAAAATAGCTATCAAAGTTCTTAGTCAAACTACTTCAGCTTCAAATTGTGAGAGAAATTGGAGTACTTTTAGCTACATCCATACAAAGACAAGAAATAGACTAAAATATCAGAGATTGCAAAAACTTGTCTTTACGTTTTATAATATGAAGCTGAAAATGAGACACACTATGAGGAGAAGCCAAGAACAGATTGACAATGGTTTCAACCCGATCAATCTTGATTATATATTTCAGGAAGATCCCTTATCTCCATGGCTTGAGGAGAGAGAAGGGCCACTGTTGGATGGAGTGCAAAATTCAGAATGGCTCCCTATTGATTCTGATGATGATAATGAGGGAGAAGGTGGTGGGGATGATTTAGACACAAGTGAAACACCAAGTCAAGGTGGTGGTAGTGGTGGCTTAAGTCCACCAAGTAATAATAGTGGTAATGGTAGTGGTGGTGGTGGTGGTAATACAGGACATAGTCAAGGAAGAGGTGAAGGGTCATTCCATTCTTTTCAAGAAGAGCCATATTTCAGACGTGATCAAAATCTCATACTTGACTTTACACAATATAGGAGGGATGAAAATCCTTCTGATGATGTAATTGGTGGTAGCAGTAGACGTGGAGCAAATCCTAGGAGAAACAGAAGGCAAGATACTATGTTGGATGATTCTTCCTCATCTAGTGTTGCACAATCCTATGGTGATTTTGGTATCGGGGCATCATCTGATGGTAGCCAAGGCAACTATCCACCATATTATCAACATCCTTCTTACATGTCACATGGTTATTATCCATCTATGCCAATCCCACCATATTATCAGGCTCCAAGAACTTATCAAGAGTCTTATGGCCCTTCATCAAGTTTTTCCTATGACCAACAACAACAAAGGGAGCCACCAAGAAGTTCAGGATTTTTTGATTATGTATTTGGAGGTACAGAAAATAATGATAGTCAAAATGATAGTGGTGGTGGTGGTGGTTATGATCCTCCACGTTATTCTACCATGTGGTGATTGGTGAGGTTTGCTTGAACTTTGTTAAACATATTAGTAGCTTTTGAATTATTTATGTTTAGGACTTGATGTAAATATTAATCATGCATGGACTTTGTTGAGTATGTGTCAGCTACTGATTTATTTATATAATATTAGTAGATAAATGCGAATTTATTTATATTTAACCATAGTGTAATTAATTTTTTCTTTTACTTTGGATATCTCATAATAATGAAAAAAATATAAACTATAAGCTATTATTAATTGTACAAAAAAAAAAGATAATTTTTGTATAATTTGTGCAAAGTTGT
This sequence comes from Echinosophora koreensis, assembly GCA_035048595.1. Classification (NCBI taxonomy): domain Eukaryota; kingdom Viridiplantae; phylum Streptophyta; class Magnoliopsida; order Fabales; family Fabaceae; genus Echinosophora; species Echinosophora koreensis. The sequence goes on along the minus strand of JAPCYP010000013.1, from coordinate 4,683,893 downwards.
GATCACATCACGCCGCAGCGACCGCAATCCGCATCGCAGCGTCCGCAACACCCGTGATCGCGAAAACCGCAACGCGACCGAAACCGCGACCGCGACCGCGATTTAGAACCTTGATGACAACTGACATCCTAACTAGGTTGGTATCCAGAAGCCACCCTATCATCTGCAGATAAAAAAAAATGCCAGCATATGCATTTAAGCCTCCAGTTTAATTATGACTTAATTAAAATCCTACCTAATTCATTTATTAACCTCTTCCAAAGGTGAAGAAACATCTGGAACATGTGGAGTGTTTCGGTTTTCTTCATTGGACTTGCAATCATCCAGGTACTGCTGATACACATAAGATATAAAGCCCCATACAGCTAGCACCAGAGAGATGGCCTTAATTCCATGCATTTTGTCATGGAAGAATATCACTGCTAAAACTGGAATAATGGGCACACACAAAGTGCTTATAGCATTGGCAAATAGTGAAGACACCTCAAAAATCAATCCCACAGAACCAAGAGAAAAAAGTTGCCAAAGTATGGCAGAGAAAGAGAGAATGAGCACATAAGATGCCTTTCCCATCTCATAATCTTCCATTTCTTTGTTTAGTCCTTTCCACTCTCCACTGGCAAAAAGTCCAACTAGAATAGCAATGGTAGCTACAATTGACTGACGTATTGTCATATCCATGACAGATTTCACAGTATCCCTTTTTAGAACCTTCCTGAAAGCAAACTGTGTAAAAGAAAGCATGAATCCAAACACAGCAGATCCAGAAACTGTGCATATGATTCCAATCACATAGTTCTTCTTGGAGACTTTTGTGGAGCTTGGTGATTCATTTTGAAGCACAAGGAGGATGGAGGAAATTATTAGAAGGACTATAGAGTTTATAATATAAGGTGTGAATTTGAGTGAATTGAGGAAGTGAGAGAAGATAGCATTGAAAATCAACTGAGATGGACAAATGAGTGAAAAAGTGGAGACAGGAAGATACTGAAGCCCAACTGAAGATAAGTAACAATTTAATGCTACAAGTAGGCCAATGGAGACATAGACAAGTGTTTTCATTTTAGCAGATGGTTGATTTGAATATTGAATGGCATTATTTGTGGAGAGATTTTTAGGTTTAGTAATAATGCAATAATAAGGTAGCAGAATAGGGAAACCAGAAAGTTGAACAAGTGTTCCCATCCACCTACTCTTGCCACCTTTATCATAGTATAATCTTCCCAAGAGTGTTGCAGCTGTTTGGCCTACTAACATAAATGTGCAATAAAGGGCTGCTCGTAACCAGAGAAAATATCTTGTTTTCCTATTGATTATTGATTGATTCACTTGACTGGGAACATTATTCTCCATCATTGAATTTTTTTCTTTGGCTCCATGATCAGCTCCTACAAATTAAAATCATACTAAATGATCAATATCTCAACTTAGATATATGATATGATATGATATGTCAGTGATTGGATAGAGCTTTGTTTCTTCGATGCTTAACCAGTTCACATACAACAAGAGTTGTTGTGAGTGGATCTTATCGTAATAGTACAGTAGGAGACAAAATAATATAGGTTATAGCTGGAATGCAACTCTTGCACCTCTATGCACAAGCTAAATTTTGTTAATTTAATTGAAACAAAAAGTCTCAGCAACCAATGGATTTAATTCCTTAATTGATGTCCTGATTTTGCTGATCTAATTTTTATTTTTATTTTTTGGTATTATATTCTTTGGATCAATGTTTCTATTGATGTATTGATATTCCTGAATGCTGAAAAAAAAAAAAAACCTTTTTTGGCAACTTTTTTTCTTTGTTGTAAAAGTCCTTAAAAAATTTCACTTCACGCAGCTCAAAATAGTACCTCCAGCATATTAAATCTCTATATCCCCCACAATTTTTATTTTAAAATATTTTGACGAATGTGAGTACGAAAATAAAATTTTTCATATTTAATACAAGTTTTAAAAAACTATTGTCAGATATAAAGATGCCCAAGAATAAAATAATTAGCGAATGAAAGTGAAAAACTATATTCTCAAATGTGAAGGTGGGAAAGAAACATTCCATGAATCAAACACTACCTTATATCTAATTCAGCAATCTACATCTTAGTAACCATCACACTTAGAAACAAATTTTTCCATAATAATAAATACAAAATAAAGTAAATACCTAATTGGGTCCCTAAAAATAGTTACATGCACTTTTTTGATCTGTGAAAAAATAAATTAATCATTTGGTCCCTTTCATTACTAAAAATTCATGGATTACTTGCGAATTTTCCTGCGGATTTTTTTCGAAGGAATTTCCTGCGAATTTTGCTGCAATTTTTCTAGAAATAAGGTTGTTTTCTATAGATTTAAATTCGTAGGAAATTTTGTAGGAAATTTTGACATTTCTTGCGAATTTTCCTGCGGATTTAAATTTTTCGCAAGAAAATCTGCATGAAATTTCCTACAGATATTAAAATTCGCAGGAAAAAATTACCCACAAAGGTATTACCTATAGGTGAAATTCGTAAGAAAATTCGCATGAAACCTGTTTCCTGCGAATTTTTGAACAAAATCCACAGGAAAATCTGCAGGTAATAAGAAGATTTCTAGTAGTGCTTAAATTTACAAATGTGGGATATATTATTCCCTTAGACCAGTTCAATGTTCGTTTACTTGTCTATGTGTCCCGTTAACTATCATGCCTGATCCGTCAACAATCGTGCATGGCCTCTGGAACATTTTCACCATAGAAAATGAATGAAAAATGAAAAAAAAAATATGCTTAATTTTCAGGTATCTAGGCTTTAAAATTGTGCATTTTTTTCAATTTTCTTCATTTTTCATTGAGAAAATTCATCATAAGCCACATAGGACTACCGATAGGCTAGGCACGATGGTTAATGTGACATGTCGGCAAGTAAATGGACGTTGGAACTTATCTAAGGGTTAACATGTCCCGCATTTATAAATTTAAGGGATCAAATAATTAATTTAATTTTTCATAGACCAAAAGTGTCCATATGATCATTTTTAGGAACCATATTGAGTCTTCACTCTACAAAACAACTAGATAAATGCTTTTGCATAGGAAGAAGGATTTTAGCCCATAATCACGGCTAAACATGAATAGTTGAGGTGAAGATGATAGCAAGATCACGATATAATAGGAAAGAAGATATATGGATGCTAAACATTGTGACTAAGAATTTCATTAGTGGTGTTTGTCTCTTTAAATATAGAAGATGAAAATTTGACTTACCCATTATACGAAGTTGCACTTCTTGAGGTTCTGCCATGTTGAAGGTGAAATAAGTTCAAAATCAGAGAGTAGAGAAGGGAAGAAGAGGGAGTGGCAGAGAGAGGGAAAGTTATTGGAAGGGGGGGCTTCTGTAAGGAACACCCAATCCATGCATGTGAACATATATAACGCCATAGGAGGCAAACAATGAACGTCAGGGTCCCGCTAACGTGCTATATCAAGGACGTGTATGGATGGCAATCGATAAGATTGGGGTTGGGTACTATAATACCCATCTTCATATCCGCATTTGAAAAAATTACTCGTACTCGGACACATACCCACATGAACAGCAATTTTAATACCCTTATCCCTATACTATGGGCATCTTAAGTATCCGTACCCGCACCCATTACCCCCACTTAACTGTGAAAAAACAATAATTAACAAAAGAAACATTATAACAATTAAAAAAAAAATCCAAGTGTCTTTTAAATATATTCATGTCGCATTACAAATCAAAAATATTTAACTAAATAAAAACATCCAAAAGGAAGTATAGATGCTGCTGGGTTTAAAAAGTTAAGAATCTTTAAATTAATTTTGGTTTTAAAATGGTATTATAGTTAAAATTATATATATTAGTAATATAAATAAATAAATAAATAATTATATAATCATATATATGTGTGCGGGTTTAGGGCGGGGTGGGTGGGTATCATATTATTAGTAAATAGAATATATGGTTTAGTGAGTTGGTTAGGAGTTAGTTACATATGGTTAGGAATTAGTTACATATGGTTAGCCTAATCTAGCCTATAAATAAGTCATCAATGTACACAATTATGCATCTTTTATCAATATGATTCCTCATGAGAAGCTCTTCTCACTTGCAAGCTTTCATGCTTCCAAGAACTACTTTTCCTATGAAGCTAGTCTTCAACTCTATGATCCCGTGGTTGGTAACATGGTATCAGAGCGATACCGTGCTTCCGCCGCCGATGAGAGTGACGAAGATTATGGCGACTCTGATTCGGATGAGGAAGTTTCAGAGGAGGAAGAACCAAGCCTCACCTCTGTTCTTGAATCTGGATTCTTGGAGTTCGGAAGTTTTCACTCCCACACTGTTCCGATCAAGCCATTGAAGCCAATCAAGCCAGAGATCAAAGGTTCAGCGATCAAGTTTGGAGAAATCACATGTACCTTCGTCACAGACAACAGTGATGCTGCACCACCGTTCTTGAATCCTCAATCAGCCGATGTGAGCAACTTTGCCGTCGCCGATCTGTTGAGTCCGGAACTGGTGAGTCCAGAACCAGTGACTTCGCTACCGGATGATTCTCCAATCTTCGACCGTCGCGTTATCTCCTCCTTCGTCGACTCCCGTAATCTGAGTCTGATTTTGCCATGTTTGGCTTCAGTCCACCGCATTCTTGGCCGCACCACCATTGCAGTCGAGCTTTTAGCTCCCTGGTTCGTCACCGGCAAGCCAAGAAAAGGGATCGATGTTCTTGACGAAGCACTGGAACGGCAGATCGTGACCACCGCGTTCGCTGTCGGAAGCTGCGTTTGGCTCCGATCTCATCGACGTCTGCACCGCTGTCTTCGATCCCGGTGGATTTCTCACGCCGGCGCCGGCACCATCCTGCTCTGAGTTCGTCTTCGATCCCGGTGGAATAGCCACGATTCCATCGAGTCTCCGTCCAGCAACACACGGTGGACAAAACCGACAGTTCCTCCGCTTCCCTCTCCAAGCTTCTCGACAACACCGTCAGCCGCCTCTGCAACTTGGAAACCACCACTGTTCGCCATCGTTTTCATCGCCACGTTCAGGATTTGTCTTCGATCCCGGGGGAAGCATCGTTTGCGTCACTGTCTTTGACCCCGGAGCTCTCACCGCCGTCCAGTTGATCTTCGCCGCCATTCTTCTCTGCCTTGCATCGATTAGGGTTCAGCTTGGGGAAGGCAAGAATGCAGCTGCTAGAAGCTTCCGTGCTTCCATCTCATGGGCTGGGCCCGTTTCCATTGGATCTCAGTTTGAGATTGTAACTGGACTTATTTTTTTTAAGTGTTGTTTTAGTGTGTTTTTTTTTAGATGCTTGTGATTCAAGCTTAGTAATATTTTTTTTTCCTTTTGTTGCTTGTATGTTCAAGCTGATTGTGGTGTTACCACTTATCAGCTTGCGGGAGGGTAATAGAATATATGGTTTAGTGAGTTGGTTAGGAGTTAGTTACATATGGTTAGGAATTAGTTACATATGGTTAGCCTAATCTAGCCTATAAATAAGTCATCAATGTACACAATTATGCATCTTTTATCAATATGATTCCTCATGAGAAGCTCTTCTCACTTGCAAGCTTTCATGCTTCCAAGAACTACTTTTCCTATGAAGCTAGTCTTCAACTCTATGATCCCGTGGTTGGTAACAACCCACATCGATACTAATTTAAATTTGCGGGTAGTTACCCGTACCCGGATCCTTACCCAACGTATGGGTAATTACCCTATTCATGGTAGGTAATTTTTGTGAGTACCCAATAGATAGGGTACAAATTATCATCCCGAAGGCTGTGTCTATTTTTTTTTTATAAAAAAATCTTATTATTATTATTATTATTATTATTATTATTATTATTATTATTATTATTCCTCGTTAGTTACATAATCCTATATTGTTACTCATCATGCCAAGCGTCTAATGTTAGTCCGGGAGTCAAGGGTAAAAATTAGAAAATTTTGAGTATATCGAAACCTGCTATTATCAATATAAATAGTTGTAGATTATTATTATAATTACTATTTATTAAATATTTATTTATTAATACTTTTCACTCTTTATTCATTTACTAATACATTATCTATTACTTTTCAACATAAAAAGTATATGTATAAAAAATAAAAATAAAAATATAATTTAATGATTATTCAAATATTAATAACTAAATATAACAGATAAATATAGATATTTCTTACTTTTCAATTACAATTAAGTTTGAATATTATTTTAATTGTATAAAAAGTTTTAAAAAATTTATTTTCAAAAAAATTATGAGGTACGTACAAGTACAGCTAGGTGTCTTATGAGATAAAAATATAAACATTACTTATTCTTTTTTTTTTTTTTGTGTTTTACGAAATTTTCTTATGTATTCGTTAAGTGTGATTGTGTGAGACTAATAGAATGTGTTAACCAAAAGTTTAAGCTTATCAAAATGAAAATCAAAAGTTTAAGATTTGCATGTTAAACGTTAGAATATAAAATCACATGATTAATGTATTAAAAAATGCTGCCCTTTTCAAGTTACACTTTTTTTTTTTTTACCACAAAGTTACAGTGTTAATTTAAAATAAACGAAAGGATATAAAGATTACTTGAACTATATATATATATATATATATATATATATATATATATATATATATATATCAAATTAAAAGGCATCAACACTGTTAACCGGAAAAAAAAAAAAAAAAAACAGCATCAACACTAATAACACACCTGATGAATACTGTGGTATAATAATAATAAAAACACCTTTAAGTGTAAAATGGTTTCAGCCATATTAAAAATACACATATTTATTAAATGTGTCAACATTTACGCTCTTAATTAGATGTGTACAGAAGATATGCTAGGATGGGTTTGGAAGGCTTCCGAACGGTCACGACATAATTTGGTCAAGCCATTTTATTACACCTAAACCCAAGTAGGGATGACAATAGGTAGAGTCTAAGTAGGGTACTATAGTACCTGTCCCCGTACTCGCGTTTGAAAATATTATCCATGTCTGGACCCATACCTGTGTGGGTAGTAACTTTAGCACTCTTACGCATACCCTCTGGGCAGTGGCGGATCTTGAATATAATATTGGGGGGAGCCATTAGGTACTAGCTAAAATAATATAATTAAAATTCACATAAATCATAATCTTATCAAAGTTTCAAAGTAACATATTAATACAATAAAACTTATAAAGGAAAAGTGTACCTCCATTTAAAGTATCGTTCTTCATTCTTTTAAAGAATGTGCGTTTGATTTGCAAAAAAAGTAAGAGACTGGACAGCATAACAACATTTGTTCCATGTTTGATTTAAAAAAGTGGTCAAAGGACATGACAAAAAATGAGATGAGGGCTGGACAAAAACCCAAATTCTTGTACCTAGCAAAACCCAGATTTTTTTTATATACTATTTGTTTAGATTTTTTTTATATATTTGAAAACATACCCATGAAAATAAAGGAACATACTGTAACACTGTAACACTATAACTTAAAAATCAATACTCTTGTAAAAAAAAAAACTTAAAAATCAATACTAAACTTACAAAAAAAAAATTATTACAATACTAGATTACACAAGAGGGTGAGATCCTCTTACTCTTATACCCGCTATGGCCCACTACCACTCAAACCCATTAACCACACACGCCTAAATCTGTAAATCTACAACAAATAAACAGAGTATAATAATATAATAAGAAAAGTCCAGAAGCAAAAGGGAAAGCACAAGACGCAACTCACGCAAGTGAGGAACAAAGATGATGCCATGATGGTGCTACAGGTCGCAGACGAGGTTTCACTTACGGCATTGTGGGAGAGCACGGTTCATGGTGGTATGTGATGGTTGACATCCTACAAGTGATCTGGTATGGGATATTGTGGAGTAGAAAATTACAGAGAGTGGAATCTAAATTTTTTTATATTGAAAAAGTAAAAATTTCTGGGGGGAGCCGTTGCTCCCTCCCGCCCCTATGAAGGTCCGCCCCTGCCTCTGGGTATCTAAGTACCCACACCCACACCTGACACCCATATAAAATGTAGAGTACTTTTCTTTTTTTTTTAAACAAAAAAGACATGCAAAAGCATCACAATGACAACTGACATCCAAACTAGGTTGATACCCTAGATGCCACCTATCATCTGCAGATAAAACAAAAAAATGCCAGCATATGCATGTAAGCATCCAGTTTAATTATGACTTAATTAAAATCCTACTTAATTCATTTATTAACCTCTTCCAAAGGTGAAGAAACATCTGGAACATGTGGAGTGTTTGTTCTGTTTTCTACATTGGACTTGCAATCATCCAGGTACTGCTGATACACATAAGATATAAAGCCCCATACAGCTAGCACCAGAGAGATGGCCTTAATTCCATGCATTTTGTCATGGAAGAATATCACTGCTAAAACTGGAATAATGGGCACACACAAAGTGCTTATAGCATTGGCAAATAGTGAAGACACCTCAAAAATCAATCCCACAGAACCAAGAGAAAAGAGTTGGCAAAGTATGGCAGAGAAAGTGAGAATGAGCACATAAGATGCCTTTCCCATTTCATAATCTTCCATTTCTTTGTTTAGACCTTTCCACTCTCCACTAGCAAAAAGTCCAACTAGAATAGCAATGGTAGCTACAATTGACTGACATATTGTCATATGACTCATATCCATGACTGATTTCACAGTTTCCCTTTTTAGAACCTTCCTGAAAGCAAACTGTGTAGAAGAAAGCATCAATCCAAACCCAGCAGATTCAGAAACTGTGCATATGATTCCAATCACATAGTTCTTCTTGGAGACTTTTGTGGAGCTTGGTGATTCATTTTGAAGCACAAGGAGGATGGAGGAAATTATTAAAAGGACTATAGAGTTTATAATATAAGGTGTGAACTTGAGTGAATTGAGGAAGTGAGAGAAGATAGCATTGAAAATCAACTGAGATGAACAAATGAGTGAAAAAGTGGAGACAGGAAGATACTGAAGCCCAACTGAAGATAAGTAACAATTTAATGCTATAAGTAGGCCAATGGAGACATAGACTAATGCTTTCATTTTAGCAGATGGTTGATTTGAATATTGAATGGCATTATTTATGGTGAGATTTTTAGGTGTAATAATAATGAAATAATAAGGTAGCAGAATAGGGAAACCAGAAAGTTGGACAAGTGTTCCCAACCATCTACTCTTGCCACCTTTATCAAAGTATAATCTTCCCAAGAGTGTTGCAGCTGATTGGCCTACTAATATAAATGTGGCATAAAGGGCTGCTCTTAACCAGAGATAATATCTTGTTTTCATATTGATTTTTGATTGATTCACTTGACTGGGAACACTATTCTCCACCATTGAATTTTTTTTCTTTGGCTCCATGATCAGCTCCTACAAATTAAAATCATACTAAATGATCAATATCTCAACTTAGATATATGATATGATATGTCAGTGATTGGATAGAGCTTTGTTTCGAATATTAAAAAATAGTAAGGTGCTTCGATGCTTAACCACTTCACATGCAACAAGAGCTGTTGTGAGTTGATTTTATCGTAATAGTACAGTAGGAGACAAAATAATATAGCTTATAACTGGAATGCAACTCTTGCACCTCTATGCACAAGCTAAATTTTGTTAATTTAATTGAAACAAAAAGTCTCAGCAAGCAATGGATCTAATTCCTTAATTGATGTCCTGATTTTGCTGATCTAATTTTTTTTGTATTATATTCTTTGGATCAATGTTTCTTTTGATGTATTGTTTATGGGTTGGGGCACCCCTTCATCATTCTAATAATATTTTTGCTTATATAAAAAAAAAAACAAGTATGATATATTGATATTCCTGAAAGTTGAAAAAAAAAAAAAAAACCTTTTTGACAACTTTTTTTTCTTTGTTGTAAAAGCGCTTAAAAATTTTCACTACACGCAGCTCAAAATAGTACCTCCAGCATATTAAATCTCTATATCCCCCACCTATGCTCAACCTAGGTGGCCTAACATTGACTAACCTCAACCTTGCTACTTGTGTCATGTCTGGGCTCGCTTGGCACCTAAGGTAGCTTTCACACAAGTTTTGTTTTAAAATATTTTGACGAATGTGAGTATGAAAATAAAAATTTTCCATGTTTAATACAGGTTTTAAAAAACTATTGCCAGGTATCAAGATGCCTAAGAATAAAATAATTAGCGAATAAAAATGAAAAACTCTATTCCCAAATGTGGAGGTGGGAAAGAAACGTTCCATGAATCAAACACTACCTTACTTATATCTAATTTAGCAATCTACATCTTAGTAACCATCACACTTACAAACAAATTTTTCCATCATAACACATACAAAATAGAGTAAATACCTAATTGGGTCCCTAAAAATAATTACATGCACCTTTTTGGTCTCTGAAAAGATAAATTAATCATTTGGTCTCTCAAATTTACAAATGTGGGACATATTAGTCCCTTAGACCAGTTTAATGTTCGTTTACTTGTCTACATGTCCCATTAACTATCCTGCCTGATTCGTCAACAATCGTGCATGGCCTCTGAAACATTTCCACCATAGAAAACGAATGAAAAGTGAAAAAATGTGCTTAATTTTCATGTATCTAGGCTTTAAAATTGTGCATTTTTTGGTTAATTTTTTTTTTTTTTTCACCGAGAAAATTTATCATAAGCCACACAGGACCATTGATAGGCTAGGCACGATGGTTAATGTGACATGTAGGCAAGTAAACGGACGTTGGAACTGATCTAAGGGTTAACATGTCCCGCATTTATAAATTTGAAGGACCAAATAGTTAATTTAATTTTTCATAGACCAAAAGTGTCCCTATGATTATTTTTAGGGACCATATTGAGTCTTCACTCTACAAAACAACTAGATAAATGCTTTGCATAGGAGGAAGGATTTTAGCCCATAATCACGGCTAAACATGAATAGTTGAGGTGAATATGATAGCAAGATCACGATATAATAGGAAAGAAGATATATGGATGCTAAACATTGTGACTAAGAATTTCATTAGTGGTGTTTGTCTCTTTAAATATAGAAGATGAAAATTTGACTTACCCATTATACGAAGTTGCACTTCTTGAGGTTCTGCCATGTTGAAGGTGAAATAAGTTCAAAATCAGAGAGTAGAGAAGGGAAGAAGAGGGAATGGCAGAGAGAGGGAAAGTTATTGGAAGGGGGGGCTTCTGTAAGGAACACCCAATCCATGCATGTGAACATATATAACGCCATAGGAGGCAAACAATGAACGTCAGGGTCCCGCTAACGTGCTATATCAAGGACATGTATGGATGGCAATGGAGAGGATCGTGATAGGGTACTATAATATATGTCTTCATACCCGCGTTTGAAAAAATTACCCTTATCCGGACACATACCCGCATGGACAACAACTTTAATATCCTTACACATACACTCTAGGCACCTTAAGTATCCGTACCCGCACCCGTTACCCGCACTTAACTGTGAAAAAACAATAAACAAAAAATGAAACATTATAACAATTAAAAAAAATATCCAAATGTCTTTTAAATATACTCATGTCGCATTACAAATCAAAATATTTAACTAAATAAAAAATCCAGAAGGAAGTATAGATGCTGCTAGGTTTAGAAAGTTAAGAATTTTTAAATTAATTATGATTTTAAAATTTGTATTATAGTTAAAATTATATATATAAGTAATAAGAATAAATAAATAAATAATTATATATTCATATATACATATTTGTGCGGGTGCAGGGCGGGGTGAGTGGGTATCATATTACCTGTACCCACATCGATACCCATTCAAATTTGTGGGTAATTACCCGTACCCGGATCCTTACCCAATGTACGGGTAATTATCCTACCCATGGTGAGTAATTTTTACGGGTACCCCATAGGTAGGGTACAAATTATCATCTCTAAGGATGTGTCCACATTTTTTTTTGTATAAAAATTATTATTATTATTATTATTATTATTCCTCGTTAGTTACATAATCCTATGTTGTTACTTATTATGCCAAACGTCTAATGTTAGTCCGGGAGTAAGGGTAAAATTTAGAAAATTTTGAGTATATCGAAACCTGCTATTATCAATATAAATAGTTATAGATTATTATTGTAATTACTATTTATTAAATATTTATTTATTACTAATACATGATCTATTTCTTTTCAACATAAAAAATATGGATTTAATTTATATACATTGTCAGTGTAAATATATTTTAAACTGTCAACCAATCAGAAGTTATCACATAAGTTAAAATGTTTGAATCTAATCCTAATTACTTAAAAAGTCACTCATATCATGATTTCTGATTAGTTGACAGTGTAAAAAACTTTACACTGACAGTGCATAGTAATTAAACTCAAAAAGTATTTGTATAAAAATAAAAATAAATGTATAATTTAATGATTATTCAAATATTAATAACTAAATATAACAGATAAATATAGATATTTCTTCCTTTTCAATTACAATTAAGTTTGAATATTATTTTAATTGTGTAACACCCCGATTTTCACTGTTTTCTAATATCGGTAATAAATATATATGTTTATATTTTTATCCGAGACTTAGAAAATTGATTTTGGATAAACCAATGTCATTTCCATGATTTATTTGATATCATAAGGTTACGATGAAATTTTGGTTTGAAAATTCAGATGGAACCCGGTCTGCGTTTTCACTGACAGTAAAAGTTTACTGCTCATAAAACCTAATTTTAATTCGTGAACGAGATGGTTAGTGTTTATATCGTATTTTCTACGATATTGGAAGTTTTGAAAATTTTCACGGAAAAAATAAAATATTATATTTGCTGCGGGTGAAAACGTCGAAATATCTCTAGCAAAACCTGAGTCAGATGAACCAGGGGGTCAGCAACAGAGCTGAGATGACTGATGTGACTGATATGACGAGCATTTATGACGATCCTATCCGAATCATAATGGCCATAATGGCACATAAATGCCATTAGATATTTTTATGATAAAATGACCATCTTACCCTTGGTTTCCTATGGAAATTACAAGGCTTGCCATTGAAATTTTGAGACCATTTTGCCCTCCCCTACACGGCTCTACCCATTTTTCCCTACAGTTAGGCAATTTTTCAACTCACTTATATCATCTTCATGAACCACAACTCATTTCTCTCAAAAACCCTAATCAGGAACCTGGTACGTTTGCGTAGAGATATATCGGGAAACAGACCGACAAGTCATCTATGATGACTCAAGAGGAATGAATCATCATGGTGATAATTTACTCTAGTCATCATGAAGACAAAGAAAATATCTAGATATTTTGAACGTTAACCTAACCTACGTTTGGTTAAAACTAACCGAGGTTAACTAACCATGATTTGCAACGCAAAATATCTTCTCCCTAACATGTGGTATAGGAGGCAACCACACCACCTAAACACCCTCATCCACACATTTTCTAAGGCTTCAAGGCTGCCCACCCTTCACCATTTTCAACCTTATGTTCATTTTTCATTTCAACCACAAATTTAATATGACTACATGGCTTAATTCTCTACCCACACTTCATCTTTTGATTTCATTTAAAACAAAATTTCTTTTGTTTATTCTCCTCTTATCCCTTGTTTGTGCGCCAGCCATCATTCCTCCACACTAAACCATTTTCTCTTCATCATTCATCAAGAACACCAATAGAACTAAGACAAACTCTCCTTACCCACCCGAAACTGCATCGAAAGTCTGACCCTTTTATGTTCTGAAACTCGAAAAACTTTCTACATAAAAGTTGTTCCTCTTTATCTCTTATTTCCAACGAGCTAAAGATCATAAACAACGGATAAGTATTTTGGGAGATATGCCCAAATTACCAAAACAGCTCGAAATCCACAGCATCACACTAGAGCAGCGGAAAGAAGGCCCTTTACGTTCATGTTATGATCTGAATCAAAACACACATTCAACATAAAAGTTGTTCCTCTTATTCTTACCTTTCCAACAAGCTAAATTTTGTAATTTTTAGATGAGTATATCATGAGATACACTCATAAAACCACCACACCCTCAAAGCTGTCGCAAAAGCTTCCATTTCTAACTAAGCTTGTTTTGATCACTCTCTTCACTTCTTCAATAAACAAGAGGCAAACCCTCATCTATCATGATCATGTTGTCTTATCCTTCATTTATTTTACAAGTTTATGCCATGAATCATCATCATCCAATTTCATGAAGTTTTCTTCAAAAGTCTCTAGAAAATTGTAGAAAAATCCATTTGATTTGAAACTAATTTATATGAACTCATCTTGATGTCTATGTTCATCATCCAAGAGAATGAATCAAAAGGAAATTTATTCCCTATTTTTCCTTAAGTGGCCGAAACCCTAGCCGTAGAAAAGTGATGAATTTTGTTTCAATTTTTGGAAAACATCACTTGATTTTATCTTTCTAAAACCTATGTTTGTTGAATCCAAGAGATTGAAATCAAATGAATTTCCTAGCCTATTTTTCTAATGAAGGCCGAAACCTAGCTCTTGATGAGTTAGAAGATTTTGTTTCAATTTTTGAGTTATAACCATTTATCTTGTTTTTCTAATGCCTAAGGATCATTGATCTAAAAGCTTGTAAAATTTTAACATCCCTAGCTTGAATCACTTGAGTAGGCCGAACCATTAGCATATGGTTTAGGAAGTTTTGTTGTTTGATTTTCATTAATTTTGTGTTAATTAGTTGTGAAGGATAAATCGTTGTTTGATTATCCTGAGTGTGCGAAGGAAAAGGAGATTGAATCGGAAAATCGTTCGTGAAACAAGCATTTGAATCTTCAAGAGGTAAGGGGGACAGCCTGAGGAGTTTAAGATAATCGTATGCTATTTTTTTTTGAGTCGTCTGTGAATTATCTGTGATGATTTTCTATCATTTTTGAATCGTTTATTGTTTTAATGATTATATGCTTACTTGATTTTTCTGTGATATGTTGAGTTACATGATTATGATTGAATTGTTAAATTATAATTGTGATGCATGCCATGATTTGGATATAGGCCATGCTATATTGTGGTGAAATTATCTGCTGTTGAGAGATGGATTGAGAAACCTGACATTGGTCAGTGTTTAAAATTAATTTGAGGATAAAAGCTTGATAAGCTTGGATAATTAATCAGAGTGATTAATTTATGAGAATTTGAGAAAAAGTGGAAAAATATTATTTTAATAATATTTTTGTGGAAAATGTGTCAATAAAGTGGCAGTGAGGGCGAAACTGTGAAATTTTTTACAAGCGCTAGTTTTTTCCAATATAAATTCAATTTTTTTTTATAAAATGTTATTTGAAGTGATTAAGTTACGAAAATAACGTAATATAGTAGTGAGAACAATTACTTATGACAGAAAAGTCAATTGAGTTATAAAAAGATTTTTATGAAAATTTTTGAGAAAAAGGTTTTATTTTATTATTATAAATTTTATTTAGAAAGGACTTTTTAAAAGTTGATGTTTATTGAGAACGATATTTAGAAATGAATGATTTGGAAGAAAACGAATTTATCTATGATTTCACGTTTTATAACCATTTTAACATAAAATGATTTCTGTAAAGGAGTTTTATTCAGTGAAAACAATTCCGTTAAACTTGGATAAGTTTTCGGAGGTTTGGTTTTTGTATTTGTTATTTCACTGAGCGAAATGTTTTAAAAAGGAAAAATGAACCTAGTGACCGAGACGTCGAGGTTCTAGTGTTCTGTTGACACGTAGATTAGGGATCTGTGTCATTGGACTGTGTGTCCTGAAAAAGTTTTGTAGACTATGTGTCCTAAACTTGATGTGGAGAATGTGAATTCCATATCCGTGAGCCTAAGACTGGTTCATCAGTTTAGGGCTTTGTGCGATTGAGCACTTGGACTGTGTGTCCTATGTTAAGTTTAAAACATTTGGACTGTGTGTCCTACGTTTGTTTAATGTGAAAAAGTCTTAATATAAAAATTAAGCATGGTCATGACCTTCGAGCCTCGACAAGGGAAGATTATTACGACAAAGAAAACGAAACGAGAATAAATGTTTTACATGCATTATTTGGCAGATGTACCTGAGTTACCATGTGTATGACTACAACAATGGTTGGACAGTTGTCACAAGGGGCCGTATGATTAGCTGCAATAGTTGGTTTGAGTGGCTATCATACGAGGTCGGATAATACTTGTGCATAGCTGCAATAGCTGTTCGAGTGGTTATTGCACAAGTGAATCTGTACATAACTGCAATAGTTGTTTGAGTGGTTATGTATCTGTGTACAACTACAATAGTTGTTTGAGTGATTATCACAGAGAGGTCATGTGAACACTTGCAATAGCTGTTTGAGCAATGGTCACATGAGGTTGAGGTGGATTATCCGACACTGTAACATGGAACGTTGAACGTTGTACCCTTATTTGGCAACTGAGCCTGATTTACTCAACAAAAAGAAGTTGGGATCTTTGGAGATTAGGTATCAAATTAGAGCCTGAATATTGAAGTATCATGCATTTTTATAAAATGACGATGACTGTCGGGTATGAAACCCTTTTTGATAAAGTTATTCTGTTGTTTGGATAATTTTTATATGCTGTTAATATTTGGTATATGCTGTTTTGTGTGTTGCGCATGCGGTTGTCTTATCAAAACTCATATATTGGTATCTCACCCTTGCATATTTGTTTGTTGTTTCCTCTACTGTGTGAAATATGTATTTGAGTATAGATGAACTCCGAGGAGACGAATCTGTCGTACTCAAGGATCATATCCTTGACCTGTGTGAATGTCGACAATAGTGAGGCTTGGGTGATCAATATGGAAGCTTGGAGTGCCACTTACACAGGACCAGTTTGGATCATTGAGGGTACTAATTCAGGACCTACATCACGTACGTATCAGACTTTGACCATGGAGATACCTTTATCACCTCTATGGTTATTTACCGGTTTTCTTGCAGATCAGGAACTGTTATGTTCTGATACTTCCATAGTTCTGGAAGTAGAGATATCCTCACCCGATATCCCGATAGGAAGGGAAAACCAGATGGTCTTCCCAACCGTGATTACTAGTATTGACCAGCTATAGGACTTTTGGTATCTTGTGAAGTAGTGGTACTTTGTTAGTCTGGATGTTGGCTATTGAGAGTCATTCTTTTGAGTTGTGATTCCAGATTACCGCTACGTTATAATTACGTCATTATTTTCTTATGTTATGACTTTGGGAGATGACCTGTTATGTGAAAATCTAAGTGTAAAACTCTTATGATACCTATATATGTTATATAGTTGTATATTATGTTGATAGTGTTGGATTGTATGTGGAGTAAAAGAAAAAGAAAAAAATTTTATCACCATTTTTGAATAAGGATAAGTAATTAGAAGACATTATTTTCCGAAAGCAACCAGCAACATTTTATAGAGTGTATTTTCACAACAAGTTACTTAAATGTGATACCCTGGGAATGGGGTGTCGCATTAGTGGTATCAGAGCTGGTCGAGTCTTTCGGGAACCTTGGGGAATAGGTCTGTGAGGTTTTTGTTGTGTGATCTCTGGTTGAACCTTGTTTGAATTGTTTCTTTGTTGAAACAATGTGTGTTGACACACAAGTACGTATGTTTTGATGGGTTCTAATTGGGTTGAGACCTTGTGAGAACTCGTGTTTAATAAATGGTACTTATGTTTATGTTGACATGTTCGTTCATCCTTTTGGGATTATGTCAGACACTTGAATGAGGTACCTGTCATGGAAAATTTTTGGGAAAATTTTCTGAGAATGTTCCAAGTTTGTCGTTTGCAAAGGATATTGAGTTCTCAATCGATCTAGTTTCTAGATTCGGGTTGATCTCTGTCACTTTGTGTAGGATGTCGCCTACAAAGTTAATAGAGCTAGACGACTCGATTCAAACTAGAAGATCCGTGGTCTAAACGGTTAGTTAAGACCAAGTGTTTTCCGTAGGAAGCACTAATGTGGTGTGAAATTCGAGACTCCGCGTGGAATTCTGATAACTCAACAAAGTGACGATTTTGAACAAGTATTCTCTACCGTGCGTAGTTGATTTGATAGATCACTCGCAAGGGGTTGTGTCTATTCAAAGATCGACTTGAGAACAAGTTATCACCAGATTGGAGTAAGGACTTACTAAAAATTTTGTGCCATTGACTCAACTTATGATGAAAGATCAACTCTTCGTGTGTCGGAGAGATTGACCAAGTTATCATAAATCGTGCCGAATCAGGGTGACCATACTAAGCGTGTCATAAAAGACCTTTATGCTTGTGAGAAACCAAGGCGAATATTTTGAATCTTCAACCTTAGGTGAGAGTCTCGGGATTAAGAAAAATTCTTATCTGTACTATTTATTCCTTATTAACAATTGTTACTCAAATTCCTATGGTTGTATTTGACAATCACAGCGGTACATTTTGTACCGGCCAAATTCATTTTTTCATGATCTTGATTTAAAGTCTATCCTGACTTATCCATTGGTTCTGATAGTCTGGATATTTTCATATTTCTTTGAAAATATGTTATGAGTGTTTCTTGAGTTGTGTAACATAGATGGTTTCTTGATAATAGAAGTTTCCTGATGGAACTTAGTCTAGTCACTTTTACTTTTGGTAATTGTGATCCAGTCTGAATTTTTGGCTCGACTGTTTTCCTTTTAAATCATCGTTTCGTAAATTTCTGGTACAAATTAAAATCCTCTTGAGGTTAGGAATTGTTCATCTTATTGATTTCCTAACACGATGGAAGTTCTTGTGAAAGAAGAAACTTTATTAGAGTCATGTTTGTAAACATGTATTAGCTATGCATTTTTACACTCACGAACCTATTAAAGAATCTTTTTATATATTAGACACTCGTATCTTTTATATTGGTCAAATTATTGTTTGTGCTTTCTTGTGAAAGTGAAATCAAGAAATTTATTATCTTGAAGATCTCTTTTCGAATTATTGAGGGCAAGTTGACGACGTCGACACCTTTCTTACCTGCTTAGATCCACTGTGTAGTGGAACAGTTAACAGAAGTATGTATCAGAAGACTGATCCAATTTCATAAAGAATCTTCCAGCATCATTCTGAATGAAGCCCCAAAAACTTTCCTCAAGTGTTGGGCAAAGTTTGCATCGATCGTTAAGAACCAAGTTGAAGTTAATGTTCAGCTTATCATCCTGAGTTTGATGGATAAGTAAGAAAGGAATTGATCCTTAGAAAGTTAGCTAGGAGTAAGTGTAATACCTAAGCACGACAAGAGGTGAGTGGACTTTTATTGATGTGTAGATGTGACTAGGATCAATATCCGTAAGTAAGATGATTTCGGTAGATTTTATCATGATCGAGGCAAAGTTCGCTAATGGAAATCTAGAGTAATGATTAAATGCTCGTAGAAAAAATTTAATTGTATGATTTGAAGGATTACAGTAAAGTGTATATAGTAATTTTACCAAAGCTGAATGTGAGTGGAAAGGAGGAGTTCCCGCGTAAAACTAAGTGTTAGAAAAGTTCGAAATTTATGAGTTATATAATTCTACCCGAAGTGATTCCTTTTGATTTAATTACATCAAGAAGTGCAATAAATTATTTTGGAGTTGAAATGTGTAGGGTGATATAAATTGGAGTGGGGATTCATAATCAAAAGGGACTAAGACTATGATTGGATATTTTGAATAGAGAGTTGATGCGTGTTGCTGTAAAGGTATTACTGATCTTGGTAATAATTAGGATGAGCTAGATGATTTGAACTAAGATTTTCGAGTCGAGAAGTGTTGAGAAAAAGAATGATTAAGTTTTGATTATGCCTTTCGAATGTGATAGACTCTGATGAAAGTTTGAGGATAGTAAGAATAAATAAAAATGATATCAGAATGAATTATGTTACGGAGTTATGGAATAAAAGGAAAGAAGTGATGTGAAAGGAAATGTAAGATCTTAAGGTTAAGATGAAATTACAAAATCCTGTCTAGTTTTGAGTCACGAAATTTCGAGGACAATTTTTTTTTTAGTGGGGCACCCCGATTTTCACTGCTTTCTAATATCGGTACAAATATATATGTTTATATTTTTATCCGAGACTTAGAAAAATGATTTTGGATTAACCGATGTCATTTCCATGATATATTTGATATCGTAAGGTTACGATGAAATTTTGGGTTGAAAATTCAGACGGAACCCGGTCTGCGTTTTCATTGACAGTAAAAGTTTACTGCTCAGAAAACCTAATTTTAATTCGTGAACGAGATGGTTAGTGTTTATATCATATTTGCTACGATATTGGAAGTTTTGAAAATTTTCGCGAAAAAAATAAAATATTATATTTGCTGCGGGTGAAAACGTCGAAATATCTCTAGGAAAACCCGAGTCAGATGAACCAGGGGGTCAGCAATAGAGCTGAGATGACTGAGGTGACTGATGTGATGAGCATTTATGACGATCCTATCCAAATCATAATGGCCATAATGACACATAAATGCCATTATATTTTTAAGATAAAATGACCATCTTACCCTTGGTTTCCTATGGAAATTACAAGGCTTGCCATTGAAATTTTGAGACCATTTTGCCCTCCCCTACACGGCTCTACCCATTTTTCCCTACAGTTAGGCAATTTTTCAACTCACTTATATCATCTTCATGAACCACAACTCATTTCTCTCAAAAACCCTAATCAGGAACCTGGTACGTTTGCGTAGAGATATATCGGGAAACAGACCGACAAGTCATCTATGATGACTCAAGAGGAATGAATCATCATGTTGATAATTTACTCTAGTCATCATGAAGACAAAGAAAATATCTAGATATTTTGAACGTTAACCTAACCTACGTTTGGTTAAAACTAACCGAGGTTAACTAACCATGATTTGCAACGCAAAATATCTTCTCCCTAACATGTGGTATAGGAGGCAGCCACACCACCTAAACACCCTCATCCACACATTTTCTAAGGCTTCAAGGCTACCCACCCTTCACCATTTTCAACCTTATGTTCATTTTTTATTTCAACCACAAATTTAATATGATTATATGGCTTAATTCTCTACCATACATCATCTTTTGATTTCATTTAAAACAAAATTTCTTTTGTTTATTCTCCTCTTCTCCCTTGTTTGTGCGCCAGCCATCATTCCTCCATACTAAACCATTTTCTCTTCATCAGTCATCGAGAACACCAAGAGAGCTAAGACAAACTCTCCTTACTCACCCGAAACTGTATCGAAAGTCTGACCCTTTTCTGTTCTGAAACTCGGAAAACTTTCTACATGAAAGTTGTTCCTCTTTCTCTCTTATTTCCAACGACCTAAAGATATTCAAAAACGGATAAGTATTTTGGGAGATATGCCCAAATTACCAAAACAGCTCGAAATCCACAGCATCACACTAGAGCAGCGGAAAGAAGGCCCTTTAAGCCCATGTTCTGATCTGAATCAAAACAAACCTTCAACATCAAAGTTGTTCCTCTTATTCTTACCTTTAAGCCAAAGTTTGTAATTTTTCGATGAGTAGATCGTGAGATACACTCATAAAACCACCACACCCTCAAAGCTATCCCAAAAGCTTCCATTTCTAACTAAGCTTGTTTTGATCACTCTCTTCATTTCTTCAATCAACAAGAGGTAAACCCTCATCTATCATGATCATGTTGCTTCTCCTTCATTTAATTTACAAGTTTATGCCATGAATCATCATCATCCAATTTCATGAAGTTTTCTTCAAAAGTCTCTAGAAAATTGTAGAAAAGTCCATTTGATTTTAAACCAATTTCTATGAACTCATTGATGTCTATATTCATCATCCAAGAGCATGAATCAAAAGGAAATTTATTCCCTATTTTTTCTTAAGTGGCCGAAACCCTATCCATAGAAAATTGATGAATTTTGTTTCAATTTTTGGAAAACATCACTTGATTTCATCTTTCTAAAACCTATGTTTGTTGAATCCAAGAGATTGAAATCAAATGAATTTCCTAGCCTATTTTTCTAATGAAGGCCGAAACCTAGCTCTTGATGAGTTAGAAGATTTTGTTTCAATTTTTGAGTTATAACCATTTATCTGGTTTTTCTAATGCCTAAGGATCATTGATCCAAAAGCTTGTAAAACTTTAACATCCCTAGCTTGAATCACTTGAGTAGGCCGAACCATTAGCATATGATTTAGGAAGTTTTGTTGTTTGATTTTCATTATTTTTGTGGTAATTTGTTGTGAAAGATAAATCGTTGTTTGATTATCCTGAGTATGGGAAGGAAATGGAGATTGAATCGGAAAATCGTTCGTGAAACAAACATTTGAATCTTCAAGACGTAAGGGGGGACAACCTGAGGAGTTTAAGATAATCACATGCTATTTTTTTTGAGTTGTCTGTGAATTATCTGTGATGATTTTCTGTGATTTTTGAATCTTTTATTGTTTTAGTGATTATATGCTTATTTAATTTTCTATGATACATTGAGTTTACATGATTATAATTGAATTGTTAAATTATAATTGTGATGCATGCCATGATTTGGATATATGCCATGCTATATTGTGGTAAAATTATCTGTTGTTGAGTGATGGATTGAGAAACCTGACATTGGTCAGTGTTTAAAATTAATTTGAGGATAAAAGCTTGATAAGCTTGGATAATTAATCAGAGTGATTAATTTATGAGAATTTGAGAAAAAGTGGAAAAATATTATTTTAATAATATTTTTGTGGAAAATGTGTCAATAAAGTGGCAGTAAGGGCGAAACTGTGAAAATTTTTACAGGCGCTAGTTTTTCCAAAATAAATTCAGTTTTATTATAAAATGTTATTTGAAGTGATTAAGTTATGAAAATAACGTAACATAGTAGTGAGAACAATTACTTATGACAGAAAAGTCATTTGAGTTATAAAAAGATTTTTATGAAAATTTTTGAGAAAAATGTTTTATTTTATTATTATAAATTTAATTTAGAAAGGACATTTTAAAAGTTGATGTTTATTGAGAACGATATTCAGAAATGAAGGATTTGGAAGAAAAAGAATTTATCTATAATTTCACGTTTTATAAATGTTTTAACAGAAAATGATTCTGTAAAGGAGTTTTATTCCGAGAAAACAATTCCGTTAAACTTGGATAAGTTTTCGGAGGTTTGGTTTTTGTATTTGTTATTTCACTGAGCGAAATGTTTTAAAAAGGAAAAATGAACCTAGTGACCGAGACGTCGGGGTTCTAGTGTTTTGTTGACACGTAGATCAGGGATCTTTGTCATTGGACTGTGTGTCTTGAAAAGGTTTTGTGGACTGTGTGTCCTAAACTTGATGTGGAGAATGTGAATTCCATATCCGCGAACCTAAGACTGGTGCATCAGTTTAGGGCTTTGCGATTGAGCACTCGGACTATGTGTCCTTTGTTAAGTTTAAAACATTTGGACTGTGTGTCCTACGTTTGTTTAAAGTGAAAAAGTCTTAATATAAAAATTAAGCTTGGTCGTGAGCTTCGGGCCTCGACAAGGGAAGATTATTATGACAAAGAAAACAAACGATAATAAATGTTTTACATGCATTGTTTGGCAGACGTGCCTGAGTTACCATGTGTATGACTACAACAATGGTTGGACAGTTGTCACAAGGGGCCATATGACTAGCTGCAATAGCTGGTTTGAGTGGCTATCATACGAGGTCGGATAATACTTGTGCATAGCTGCAATAGCTGTTTGAGTGGTTATTGCACAAGTGAATATGTACATAACTGCAATAGTTGTTTGAGTGGTTATGTATCTGTGTACAACTACAATAGCTGTTTGAGTGGTTATCACAGAGAGGTCATGTGAACAGTTGCAATAGCTATTTGAGCAATGGTCACATGAGGTTGAGGTGGATTATCCGACACTATAACATGGAATGCTGAACGTTGTACCCTTATTTGGCAATTGAGCCTGATTTACTCAACGAAAAGAAGTTGGGATCTTTGGAGATTAGGTATCAAATTAGAGCCTGAATATTGAAGTGTCATGCATTTTTATAAAATAACGATGATTGTCGGGTATGAAACCCTTTTAGGTAAAGTTATTCTGTTGTTTGGATAATTTTTATATTCTGTGAATATTTGGTATATGCTGTGAATATTTGGTATATTCTATCGTACTCAAGGATCATATCCTTGACTTGTGTGAATCCCGACAATAGTGAGGCTTGGGTGATCAATACGGAAGCTCGGAGTGCCACTTACACAGGACCAGTTTGGATCATTGAGGGTACTAATTCAGGACCTACATCACGTATGTATCAGACTTTGAACGTGGAGATACCTTTACCACCTCTCTAGTTATTTACCTGTTTTCTTGCAGATCAGGAACTGCTATGTTCTGATACTTCCATAGTTCCGGAAGTAGAGATATCCTCACCGGATATCCCGATAGGAAGGGAAAACCAGGGTGGTCTTTCAACCGTGATTATTAGTATTGACCAGCTATAGGACTTTTGGTATCTTGTGAAGTAGTGGTACTTTGTTAGTCTGAATGTTGGCTATTGAGAGTCATTCTTTTGAGTTGTGATTCCAGATTACCGCTACGTTATAATTACGTCTTTATTTTCTTATGTTATGACTATGGGAGATGACCTGTTATGTGAAAATCTAAGTGTAAAACTCTTATGATACCTATATATGTTATATAGTTGTATATTATGTTGATAGTGTTGGATTGTATGTGGAGTAAAAGAAAAAGAACAAATTTTTATCACCATTTTTAAATAAGGATAAGTAATTAGAAGACATTATTTTCCTAAAGCAACCAGCAACATTTTATTGAGTGTATTTCCGCAACAAGTTACTTAAATGTGATACCCTGAGAATGGGGTGTCGCAAATTGTATAAAAAGTTTTAAAAAAATTATTTTCAAAAAAATTATGAGGTACGTACAAGTACAGCTAGGTGTATTATGATATAAACATTACTTTTTCTTTTTTTTTTCTTTTTTTTGTGTGTTTTACGAAATTTTCTTATGTATTCGTTAAGTGTGACTGTGTGAGACTAATAGAATATTATTTTTATCTTTTATCCAAAAAAAATAAAAAGAATATTATTTTTATCATAAATTCTTTTATATGTATGTGTTAACCAAAAGTTTAAGCTTATCAAAAAGAAAATCAAAAGTTTAAGATTTGCATGTTAAACGTTAGAATATAAAATCACATGATTAACGTATTAAAATATGCTCCCCTTTTCAAGTTACGGTGTTTTTTCTTTTTTTTTTTGACACAAAGTTACAGTGTTAATTTAAAATACACGAAAGGATATAAAGATTACTTGAACTAAAATTACATATATATATATATATAAAGCATCAACACTAATAACACACCTGATGAAACTGTGATATAATAATAAAAAGAAAACACCTTTAAGTGTAAAATGGTTTCAGCCATATTAAAATACACATATTTATTAAATGTGTCAACATTTACGCTCTTAATTAGATGTGTACAAAAGATATGCTAGGATGGGTTTGGAAGGCTTCCGAACGGTCACGACATAATTTGGTCAAGCCATTTTATTACACACCTAAATCCAAGGTTTTTAAAACTGGACTGATCATTGAACCGATGAAGACCCCAATTCAAGGTTCAATGGTTGAATCGTGGTTGAACCGATAATAATTAAATAACATTTTTTGAATTTATAATATAATATATTAAATAATATTAACATAAATTTAGACACTCGTTATTTTAATCATTTCTCTAAAGCATAAAACATAGCTGTAGCATTTTTTTGTTTTATTATATTATATAAATTATTATATTGTATAAAATAACAGTAGAAGCACCCTATATTTAATTCAATAAGTTTCTCAATCCCTAATCTCATGATATTCCATTTTGTGGATTGTTTAATTCTTGTTGTGATTAAATGTGTTTCTACTCTCTTCTCTCATAAATGAAATGATTTCTTGAAAAAATTATTTCGAAAGGTGGAGAAATATTTGCATGTTTAAGGGAAAACATAGGAATACAAAATTATATCCTTAAAGAGGGAGAATTTTCTCTTAAACTTGTTATATATCTAAAATTCTCTTCTTGAAAGTATGCATGATACCAAAATAAATTGAAATGTCAAATAAATGGAGATGATTCTATGAGTTAAATAATTTGGGATTAACTCTATTTTGAGACCAATAAGAGCTTCATATGGAGTAACAATGGCCAACAACAGGTGGTCATTATATGAAGTGGTTATAATAATTAAGTGTAACTCTTATGCTGTGTTAATTTTCCTGGCATTTTTGCTTCCGCACATACCTGATATATGCATGCCATGATCTATATCTTACACTTAATTGGTCTATTACTTTAGTGGATATATGCCATGTTGGGATTATAATTCTTTTCCCGCTTTTTGATAATGACAAAAGGGGGAGAGTTACATGAGTGCATGCTTAAGGGGGAGATAAATTAAATTGATATATGAATTTTATAAATGCATGCTTAAGGGGGAGAGAAATAAATCTTCTATTGATTGCATGCTTAAGGGAGAATAGAGCAAAATTATGAAATGAGACATATACATTATTGCTCTAACTGCATAAAGTGAGGGGGAGTAGAGCGAAACTAAAAACATGTGATATATGTTATTGCTCTAACTCTATTCTTTAGAAATTCCCTCATGAGATATTTGTCATCATAAAAAAGGGGGAGTTTGTGAATATATGCCTTGATAGGTACTTTTGTTTTGATGATGAGCAAAAGGGGAATTTCAAGTCCAAGGACCAACACGCAAATTCAACTAAAGGACCTAATTGCAAAAAGCGTGAAAAGGACCTAACTGCAAAACGCGGCAAAAGGACGTGCAAGCAATCAAGATGGGTTAAGGGAAATTTTCTTACTTGTATTGCTTGTTCTAGAAAAGGATGTAAATGTTAAGTAAAGCTCTCATAATTAAAACTGGTCACACACACACACACACACACATAAATGAGCTTTCTAATTAAAACTAAAATGGATTTTAAATGAACTAAAATGAGCAATCAATTTAAGCCTTTAAGTTTTTAATTAGAAAGCTCATTTATGTGTGTGTGTGTGTGTGTGTGTATGATCAGTTTTAATTATGAGAGCTTTACTTACCATTTACATCCTTTTCTAGAACAAGCAATACAAGTAAGAAAATTTCCCTTAACCCATCTTGATTGCTTGCACGTCCTTTTGCCTCTTTTTGCAGTTAGGTCCTTTTCACACTTTTTGCAATTAAGTCCTTTAGTTGAATTTGCGTGTTGGTCCTTGGACTTGAAATTTCCCTTTTGCTCATCATCAAAACAAAAGTACCTATCAAGGTATATATTCACACGTCTCAACCTTAGCTGGGTCCACTGCTATGCCACCCTTAGAGATGACATGTCCTAAGAAGCTTAATTCCTCTAATCAGAACTCACACTTAGACAGCTTAGTGTACAACTGCTTTTCCCTAAGGGTCTGCAAGACAACCCTCAGGTGTTCCTCATGTTCGTCCCTGGTCTTGGAGTACATTAAGATGTCATCTATGAACACCATCACAAACTTATCTAAGTAAGGGTGAAAGGTCTTGTTCATGTAGTCCATAAACACAACAGGAGCATTGGTCACACCAAAGGGCATAACCAAGTACTTGTAGTGACCATAACGCCTCCTGAACGCTATCTTCGGGATGTCCTCAGACTTAACCCGAATCTGGTGGTACCCTGACCTCAAATCTATCTTAGAAAAGACGCAAGCGCCCATCAACTGGTCCATGAGATCATCAATCCTAGGGAGGGGATACCGATTCTTTATGGTCACCTTGTTGAGCTGCCGATAGTCGACACACAACCTCATACTACCATCCTTCTTTTTCACCAACAACACTGGTGCTCCCCACGGAGACACACTAGGCCTAATGAACTGCTTCTTCATCAGGTCCTCCAACTGTTCCTTCAACTTAGCTAGCTCTAGATGAGACATTCTATAGGGTGCTATGGAGATTGGCCCGGTGTTAGGCACTAGATCTATGGTGAACTCAACATCTCTCTCTGGGGGTAAGTTATAAACATCCCCCGGGAACACTTCAGGAAATTCCAGCACAACAGGCACGCTGGCGACATCAGGAGGGCTTCTCTCTACTTCCAGGGAAGCCAACATCATGTACACTTGGGCTTCGTCTTTCATCAAAGAGTGAACTTGGCTGGCAGAGAGAAAGTTTGGATTCTTAGACTCCATTGGAGTTCCAAAGAACAAGGTCTTATCAAAACAGTTTAGAAGGACGTGTTTGAAAGATAACCAGTCCATGCCAAGAATGATATCAAGGTCTTTCAAGGGTAAGCATACAAGATCAACAATGAAAGTTCTACCATCAATAACAATATGACAATTCTTGCATGCATAAGAAGTAAGAACAGGTTTAGGAGTAGAAACAATCAAATCAAGCTCAAGAAAGGTAACAGGCAATTTAAGACTTTTGACCCTATCATGCGATATGAACGAGTGAGTAGCACCCGAATCAAACAATATAGTTAAAGGAGTCCCATCAATAAAGCACATACATTGGATCAAGTCATCAGACTCAGAGGCCTCAGCTCCACTAAGAGTAAAGACTCTCCCAGTGGTCTTCAGTCCATTGGCCTGAGACTGTTGACTCTTGCCAGCACTAGGAGGCTCTGACTTTACTCCTCCACAATCACGACTAATATGGCCAGATTTGCCACACTTGAAGCAGATAACAGCTGGTTCCTTGCACTGAGAAGAGTAATGATCCGGTGCGCCGCACTTGCCACACTTCATAGGTCTGGAGGCATTGGAAAACCCACCCCTGAACCTATCCTGATGAAACTGTGGTTTCTTGCCACTCTGCTTGAAGTCTTTGCCGGCTGGAGCATAGCGTTGTTTACGCTTATCCCTCTGATCAATCTTCTTGCTGCTCTGGCTATCCGATCCTCTGGAACTGGCCACTCTGGACAGATAAGTATCCTCGAAGATCCTGCATTTGTTGACCAAAATTGGGAAGACTCTGATCTCTTGGTAACTGATTGCTTGCTTGATCTCTGGGTTAAGTCCAGCCTCGAACTTAACGCACTTGGAACGCTCATCCGTAGTATACTGGTATGGTGTATAATATCTCGCCAGCTCCTCATACTTTGCGGCATAGTCACCAACTGACATAGATCCTTGCTTCAAGGCCAAGAACTCCATCTCTTTCTTATCCTTGATGTCTGCCCGAAAATACTTCTCTAGGAACCTCTGTCTGAACACAGCCCATGTAACCGCTATGCCCTCAGCCTGCATCCTCTGTCTACAGTTTTCCCACCAATGCTCGGCCTCCTCAGTAAGCATGAATGTAGCAAAGACGAGTTTCTATTGATCGTTACAGTCCATCGCTCGGAAGATTTCTCTATCTCCCTCAGCCATAACAAAGCTCCCTCTGGATCATATGCTCCTTTGAACGATGGCAGATTATTCCGCTGAAACTTGTCTAAGCCCTGAAATTCCTCCGGTCCACCATGATTGTTGTTGTTGACCTGTCCTATGGTATTAGCAAGGAGTGCCAACACATCAGCGATCGCCTGATCATTGTGGCCTCTACCTGCCATGAGTTCCTATACATGTCCAAAAGCAACTCTTAGATACAGAAACTTAAGCGGTAAAAGCTACAAGAAGCATCATCGTCTATAACAAGTATAGACAATTCAAATAAGAGCACGCAATAGACTCATAACAGACTCATCCCACGACCTGATAGGATAGACCTGCTCTGATACCACTAAACGTGACACCCTGCTACCCCGTATGTTATAAAAGCGATAAAGATAAAGAGATATAAAACTAACATTCATTTACTCATTTAAATAAAACGATTGTCCATGGGTAGAAAGGTCCCACATGAACGAGTTCACAAAACGCGGAAATAAAACCATGTTTAAATCAAATAAATAAACATAACAAAACAAACCAAACTAAACTCGATGTCACAACAGAGCTGGTATAACCGTTCCGGAAAAACCTCAGAATACAACTGAAACTAAACTAACAAAAGGGGAAATCCTAACTATGAGCGGTAGCTCCTCAGAGTCACTCCTCTCCGGGCTGCTCGCCATCCTCTGCATAGAGCCAAACATGCCAAACAAGAAAACAAAGAACGGGGAGTAAGAATCATATAAACACAATGGCATGGAGATAGGAAGTAAGGTAAACAAACAAGCATGGCAGCATCATAAGCATACATCATCATTTATATCATCATACATCAATATCATAACAACCAAGTATGCTATGCAGTGCAATGCAACACTACTCCGCTACTCCATTATGCATGTGGATCCAACTAACTCAGGATGAACGACCTTGGAGTTACATATCCGCATTGGCCATAGAAGCACCAACGGCAGCAGTCCACCAAACCTCGGGTGAACCCATGGATAGCCAACGCATCAAACCTTGGATGCCTCATCATGGGGGCGCACGGTCACCGAACCTTGGGTAACCTACCGTGGATGACCAGATCGTCTTACTCTCAGACGACCTCCCCTATGTCGAATGTCCCCCCCAACTAACCACTCCGATGCATGATGCATGGGTACAACAGCAAACAGGGCAACCACCTCCCCGCTTGAGCCAATAAGCACTCAAGGCTTAACATCATCATCATCAAAACCTTAGACCCATCCGGGATCAAGGCCCCCTTGGCCAATAAGCACCAAGGTACAACTTATCAACACCTCGACCAATAAGCATCGAGGCCACTTTGGCCAATAAGCACCAAAGCTAGCAACGTGCGGTAACCCATGGGGTACCGACTTAACCATCTTATCATCATTAATTATCTTCATTAGTCTTTAACCCAGTTATCTACTTTTATCATTAGTTGGCTGTGTTATCATAATGTCGTTGGGGATAATCGGGGTTAAAACCCCTTAAAAAACCTTTAATTTCATTTCTGTCCTGGAGGGCAGCATGGGCGTGCTTAATCCCCAGCACGGTCGTGCTGCCTTTTAAGTGGAGCACGGGCATGCTTCCTTTTAGGCACGACCGTGCATTATGCACGGTCGTGCTCCTCTGCTGCACGGCCGTGCTTTCTGCGCGGCTATTTTCCAGAATTCAAACTAGGAGCACGGGCGTGCTCCCTGTTCAGCATGGTCGTGCTCATCGCGCGACAATGCTGTTCTGGGCAGAGTTCCAACATAGTTTCTAACCAAATTATTAGGTGATTAATTCTCTAAACTCTAAATCCTTTTAAGAGCCTAAATAACCAATTAGGCGCTTTATCATCGCATATCAACATCACAACTGTCATAGCAGAAACCATCCAATCAACATAATATCAACCAATAATAAACATATTATCATGTTCACCCCAAGATAATCAACATAGGCATAAAAATATATTTTATGGCATACAACTATTCAGAAAATAGATTCATCAACGTAGGCATTTAGAACATTTTAATCATACATCATATCAGACCTCGGGGTCATGGGAACCCCCTTACCTTAAGCTACCCCCACAGCCTAATGGTTACACTACCCTTCTCCCCATACCTGGTTTGAAGGTTCAACGAAGCGCCAACAGCAAATTGGTTATGTCCCCACGAGCGGCTCAGTCCACAACCAAGCCTTTGATAAACAAAACACAAACCAACTCAGTTCCCATTTCAAGACAATGAAAGGAAACCACAAAAGGGAAAGGGACATTACCTATATACGAGCACAGACGAAATAGAACTTCCCAAAGGTCTCCAAAACTATAAGAACTGGCTGAGTTTGGTGGAAACAGGGAAGGTAACTATGGTAGCCGCAACTGGTGACGGATGTGGTCAGGAAATAGGGTTGTTACGTAACCCTCGGTTTCTGTACCACAAATATATAGGCTGTACACGAGCACGGTCGTGCTCCTCGACAAGCACAGGCGTGCTGGACTTAGCGTCATCGAGACGCGATCCACACTTGAGCACGGGCGTGCTGGTCATGAACACGGCCGTGCTCATGCCCCAGAAAGGGGCTTTTAAAGCCAAAAATCCCACCAAACCCTTAACCAACAACTTCTAACTTAAGCTATAAGCTTAGCAACCAAACAAGCATATAACAAAGCACTTAACGAAAAGCGGGGTGTTACATTGGATAGAACTTCTAATGAGAGTTAGTAATGAGCTACTAACGTCTGCTGAATAGGTTGTCTATCCGCTGGTTTTGCATTGCAGTTTGGATTTAAATGGGGTTCTGTTCTGGACATTTGTGTTGTGTGGTGGTGCTTCTACTGTTTTCAACTACCATATCATAGCTTATCTGGTTGTTAGCATCAACACTCAATTGGAGGCTGAACGAGTTTGCTTTTTCTCAGCCTTTTTTATTTTTTTTATCACTAGTTTTAGAATAGTTATGCTGGAATATGTGCGTTGCAGTTGATCTATGTATTAGGGAGGGTGAGTTTGTGCCTTTGGTAGTTTAGTATGTGGTGCTGCTATTTTTTTATCTAAAAGGTTTGTGCTCCTTTATCAGGGCTCCTGAATTTCTTTGGTCTATCCTCACAATGGGTTGGAATACCCCTTGTATCCAATTTAATATTAATATTTATTTGATTATAAAAAAAAACTAT
This sequence comes from Echinosophora koreensis, assembly GCA_035048595.1. Classification (NCBI taxonomy): domain Eukaryota; kingdom Viridiplantae; phylum Streptophyta; class Magnoliopsida; order Fabales; family Fabaceae; genus Echinosophora; species Echinosophora koreensis. The sequence goes on along the minus strand of JAPCYP010000013.1, from coordinate 4,651,349 downwards.
GTGCCAAACTAAACAACTAGCTTGTTTAATAACTTCATCATACGACGATAAATCATGTCTCACTTGAGTGAAATTGAAACAGCCAAAGTTAACACAAGACGGGGGGTTGAATTGTGCTTACCAACTTTTTAGGAAACTTTGAAAATTATTTTCGCAGGCACATCAAGTAAAAATAAAGCTAAGGAAAGTTAGACGGGTGACTCGTCTAATTTTCGAACAGAACACATGCGCATACAGAAAATGTTAGAACATGATTTGATATTCACAATATTAACTCCCCAAGTTAAAAGCTTAAACAGATAACTCTTAAACAAATTAAAGAGATAAGGGAAAAGGAATATCACTCAAGAGTTTTATACTGGTTCACCCCAAAATCCACAGGGCTACGTCCAGTTCTTGGCAGCACCAAGTTTCCACTATAACTAATCATATTACAGTACAAGTATCCTTTTCACACCTAGCCTCTCCAGGCTCACACTCAAACAAGTATTCTTTTCTCACCTAGCTTCTTCAGGCTCAACACAGTAAAGGGTAAAGGTTTTGAGTAATTAATAAAACTTTGCAAATCTTTCAAATAACACTCAGAGAGTGGAATAAATGAAGGAATGAAAGACTACAAAATTTATGTCAAATGATTGAAGAGCTATTCAACGAAGGAATGAAGAAGTAAATGAGGAGAGTAAATGCTTCTTTGAATATTTTCGCAGAGCTCTTGACTTCTTCTTCATGGTTTGCCCTATTTAAAGGTTTCAATCAATTTGATCCGGTAGACACAGCTTCAGAAAGTGTGCTCCATTGATTTGAACTTTTGGGACACCATTAATGCCAAAGAGTCGGTTTGTATAAACATTAAATGGTTAAGGACGTTGGACTTTGACATATGCGACCAAGAGTACACTTTGCTTCTAAGCAGTTGTTGTTTCAGAGTTGCAGTAGCAGACTTCTTGTTCTTGCAGCAGAGAACTTTCCATTTCAGTACAACACTCAGTTCACTTTTTGAAAAGTACTTTTACTTTGTACCCTAACAACTAAAAAGCTACTGACTTGGTGCAGAGGTAGCATGTTTATTCCTTAAACACTTGAAAGAATGAATTCTTTATTCTTTGTCCTTGGTGCTATTATCCAGAGGTCTTCGAGATCCTTAAGGAAGGCACCTTTTCAAATAAGGATGACTTGGACTTTCTTCTAACTGGTCTGACAACAAGATTGACTCAGCAGAGTCTGAAAATTAGACGGGTGTTAAGTAGACGGGTGAGGTGAGCCAAAACTTAGACGGGTGAGCAAGTCATTTTTAGACGGATGATCCACTGAAGCTACTTCAGATTTTTTATACATGCCACGTCATCAATTAAATCAGAACATTGACTGAGAGTTGACTTGATCTTTGTCTGAGTTGACCGTCTTTCAGACGGATGGTTTTTTAGATGATTATGAAAACTGCTCTTTAGAGAAAATTAGACGGGTCATATTTTAGACGAGTGACCTTAAGTCTATTTTCCTTCACACTTAGAAGACTTATCAGTAATTTCATATGATTCAATATTACCATACTTAATCTATTTGGAATCATCAAAACTTAGAGACTTTACACATTGAATGTGTTCCAAACTTATGAGGTCTCAACATTCTCTCCCTTTTTGATGATGACAAATAAATTTTCTGATTTTATTGAACATCAAAAAGTAATAGCAGAATTTTGACAAAAAAAAAAATGTATGAAAATATGCTATGCTCCCCCTTAATTTGTGCAGCAAATAAAAACAAGTATTAGAGCAAAAACAGATATCAAAGCAACAAGTTACAGAGCAAGACAAAATTTTCAGTTTCAGTTAAGTTATTATTTCTGTTACTTTTTACTTCCTCCCCCCTGGCATTAATAAAAAAGATAAGCAACAATCATAAAGAGAAATAGGCCAAAAGTGATCAAAATAGTTTCTATTTCTTTCAGAGTCAAAACAAATATAAAATTGATGATGGAAAGACATCATAGACAGTATATTGCATGACTCAAACACAAAAAAGAAATTAAGTCCTAAAACTAAGAACTAGGGACTCCTTGACTCTTGAAGAAAGCTTCCATTATCCTCTGTAAGGCTGCTTGCTGAGCCAAGATAGTTGCCTGGAATGAAGCTTGCTGTTCCAAAGCCTGATCCTGTTTCTACATAACAGTTTGCAGAAAGGTGGCCATTTCATCCAGCCTTTGATGAGCAGCAGGATCATGTGCTATAACAGCAGTAGTGAAGTCTGCTGTAGCCAGAGAAGTTACAGATGCAGATGGTGGAGGGGTAGGAGGTAACTCTTCAACTAGGATTTCATCCTCAGGCTGAAGATTCAAATAAACACCAGTGGACAGAGTGGTTTCAAAGTCATTGTTGGGAAAGAAGATATCCAGAAACCATTGGATTCTTTCTTGATGGAAGGAAGATTCTATGATAGAAAGCATAAACTCATAAGATCTCCTAATGAGGTTTATGGGAGTTACTAGGGTAGACAAAGGAAAATTTAAGACAAAGAAAGGAGGGAGGGTATACACAGAGGGTGAAAAGGGTATAGTGCATAGGCTTGGCTACCTCTGATGTGGATTTATTTCTTTTCTTCCTCAGACAGCCCAGAGCTTGACCTACATCTCATGTAGATGTCCCCAACCTTTAAGTACATGAAGGAAGTTGCAGTGGTGACTATCCTCTTCCTGAACTTGCATCTGTCATCATTAAGCTTAATGAGGCAGAATTTTTGTTCTCCAGGCAAGTTGATGACCTTCTGCTTTCCTTTGAGTACCATTGAGTCAGATATCACTTTGATCTCAGTGGAGGGCTTCATGAAGACATATGGATTAGGCTTCCACCTTGCTGAGGACTTCTGCTTCTCAACCAGCTTCACAAGTTTTCTTTCTGCTTCAAGAGCAGCAATCACATCTAAATCATTGCTATATGAGACACCCCATTGTGCCCCGTTGTGTCATTAATTAGGAAAATAACACACCACACCATAATTATATTATACATATACGCATATCTCTAACCATCATAATACAAAACACTGTTTAGGGCATCCTATCAATAGGATCCCTTACAGGTACATATTCATATAACTGTTATAATCAGCGAAAAAATAAAACGTCTCACAAGACACACTGGCCATAGACTCCCTAAACTCTACCACTCGAATCGACAGCTCATCCTCCAGCATCCGGTTTATACAGAGTTCCATCTAGCTCCTCAGCAACTGGTTCTTCCAATGAGTCTTCTCATGTAATAAGATAAACATATACAAATACAGAAGTAGGGATATAATAAATAGTTCTATCATCATAAGCGGAAATGGAATACATAGCATACAGTATAATAATAGTCAAAGACACGCATCACACATAAATAACATCCATCCATAATTTACAATATCTTCCTCTACCCTCAATCTCAATGCAACTAAACCTTTATGCTGACGTGGCCATCTCTATTCCTATCACGTTAGTCAGTAGTCCAGAACGGTTCGGTATCAAGAACTCAGTATAGTGTACTTCTATCTTTCGATAGGATAGAACTCGACATATTACATTTAGATAGGATAGAACTCGGTATAGTACACTTCTATCTTTCGATAGGATAGAACTCGGTATAGTACACTTCTATCTTTTGATAGGATAGATCAGATCAACGCGTCAAGGACTAAAAGAGTATTACGGTAGTCTACCTCGGCATCAACATCCGTAGGGCACTCACCCGCAATATCCTGTATCCAAAATAGGATATCCTGACCTCGTGTGTTCCACTCACACGGCTGTGAATAACAATGCATCTATATATAAATCTCACTAACCTGCATCTGTTATAACCTAGTGCCTCAACCTTCCATCACAGTCTCAACACACAGTCCATGTCACATCTCATCTAGAAATAATTTAATTAGGCTAGGCACCTCTAAATCATTTTCATCCTCCCACCCACATGTATATCTCTCGAACAACACATATCCTTGCCTAAATGCCAACTAAGCATGTTATCAAACCAGGCAGATCACACAATAAAAATAAAAATAAAATATTCAGGTAACACAAAACATCATATAAAGCAGTTCACCACAACCAGCACATCACAAACAGTTCAACAATGATAAAATCATACATCCTCGAATATTCTAAAATTATCCTAATGGCGATAAACCTACAATCCTCAAACCATCATTGGTACTACAAAGTAGTTTCCAATACGATTTTGGTATTGTCGATTACTCGACCACTAGTAGGGTTTAGGTCGCCCTACACCATTATTATAAATTATATACTACTTATCCGTTCTGATGATGGAATGGTTCTTTCTCCCACCTGAACTAACACCGGAATCACGAACTTTCAGATCCTCGTTACTACACCACAAGCTATCGGTTAACCTTCAACCAAAACAACATAACCACAAGTTAATCAAACAAAATCCAATCATGACAACCTTAGGTTAGTTTCGGCCATGACTCAAAAATAGGCTAGGGTTGTTTTCTCAATTCCATCTTTTGAATCCTAGTTACTAGAGTATTAACTAACACAGATCAAGTGTTACAAGTTAAAAATTTGAAACAAAATCCTCTAACCAAATGGGTTATGGTTTCGGCCAAGTATAGTAAAATAGGCTAGAAATTTCTTTTGCTCACAAACTCTTGGATCTATAACCTAGAGACCTTAACTAGTTTAGACAAGTCATCATTCAAGTAAAAATTGAAGAAAAACTCATTTACCCACACATCTAGGGTTTCGGCCAAAGGAAGAAAAAATGGCTAGAAATTTCTTTTGATTCTAATCTCTTGGATTTAGAATATAGAAACCCTAGATAGCTTATAACCAACATCATCTAAGTTAAAAATTGAACAAAATCTCATTTGCCTACAAGTACATAGATTCGGCCAACATAGGGAGTTAGGGTTAGAAATTTATTTTGACTTCAAGCTTCTAGATCTAACAACTAGAGGTAGTAGAGAGGTAAGATCAAGTGGTAGAGCACTCAAAACATTTTTCTATATTTTTGGTGAATTTTTGAAAAACTAGATCTAGGAGTGGAAATTTGAGAAATAGTTGACGAAAATGGAAATTTGTTGAGGACTAATGAAGCTAAGATTATGAGGAATGGAATCCTCACCTTGGAATGAAGAAGTTTGATGAAGAACTTGAAGAACAATGAAGAACTTAGCAAGAGCACAAATGGTGTTCTTTGTGTTTTTGTGAAAAATGACTTAGAATGTGTGATAGGAAGAAAATGAAATTTGGCTAAGTGTGGGAGGGGTTTGGGCCATGTAGGATGAGTGAGTGAGGAGGGGAATTGTTTTGTTTAATGTTTACAAGAGAACCATGGTTGAGATTAACTTGGCATGAGTTAGTTTAAGTTTAGAAAATAATATAATAACTTAACTAGGCTTAGTCTTCATCATTAGCTAGGAAAATTTGTGTGGTGAATGGGTGAAGGGGTGTGGCTACGGTTTGCACCACAAGAGAGGAAGAAGAAGCCAACTTGTTCATGTCTTGGTCTTGACCATGGTTAGCATTTAACTAGGATATGTTAGGTTAGGGGTATTTTGGTCATTTCACTTATAAAGTGTCATGATTACTTATTCACGGATTACATCATGAGTCGTCATGTTTGACTTGTTGTCCCGACCTCTTCGCAGGTATCTGCAGTTCCGTTTCCAGCTCCATCGTTTTACCCGATTAGGGTTTCCATCCGTTTTTCGCCAACATTCGCCCGAATAAAATATAATATTTTATTTTTGAGCAAAAATTTTGAAAATAGACTTCCTCACGGACATAATATAAAAATCTACAATTTTTCAGTTTCATGTCAAATTAGGGTTTTCTGCCGGTATAAAATTATATATACTGTCAGTAAAAAAGTAGACTGGTTTCCGTCTGAGTTTTAAACCCAAAATTTCATCATAACACTACTAAAAAAGTTGAAATTAGCGACGAAATTTAGCGACGATAACATATCCGTCGCAAACTGCGACTAATTTAGCGACGAATTGTGTTTTGATTTACACTATTTTATGGTATACTATTTAGCGACATATTTAGTGACGAAATATGTTGTCGTTAAAATTCTCGTAGCAAAATTCATCGCAAAATTATTTCTTTGACTTTAGCGATGAAATTAGCGACAAAAAATGTTCGTCGTGAGGCCCCTCGTCGCCAAATTCATCGCTGATGGTTTAATTTGAATTTACCCATGACGGACACATGATTTTCGTCACTACATCCATCGTTAATATGTTATTTGAAATCTAGAATTCGTCGCTAATTCCGTCATTAAAATTAACGACGGAATCAACGACCAAAACTTTAGCTATTGATTATCCTCGTCGCTAATGTCGTCGTTAAGTAGAAATTTAATATTTAATATTTTAGTTATAATTATTTTTTTTTGTAGAATTTTTATTTTATGTTTAATATTTATATATGCGCACTTTTCTATTTTTTTTTAAAATAATTTTTCACTTAGCCCTTAGCCATCATTTTCAATTCTCTCTCATTACCCATCAAATAAATGACTTTTACCCAGCAATAAATGACTTTTAGATTAGTTTTTTTTCAATTCTCTCTCATTTTCAATTCTCTCTATTACCAGTAGGCTCATCCAATTCAATTTCGGGCACACATCTTGTAATACCCCGATTTTTACTATTCCTCAATAACAGTATATATATATATATATATATATATGTTAGATTATCTTATGTGGTTTGGTTTAAGTAATTTTAATTACTCATTTAAAATGAGTTTATTAAAGTGCTTTAGCACTGTTTTATTTCAGTGCATGCACGTTTACTAGACAATAATGTTATGTTATTGTCACTATTAGTGTTTGTTTAGAAAAATATTTCAAATGTTATGATTGAAAGAAATTTATTATATATTTTATTCTATGTAATTTTAATTTTGAAAATAAATTAGTTTGACATCAATCGGAGATTAAATATTAGACCGTGGATTTTCTTAATTGATCAATTCAACTATCAATCTTTACTCTATTTTGAATTTTAAAAAGATGTATTTGTCACTCATTTTTTTTAGATCCAAGGGCCAATATTTCAATTCTTTTTCTAGACTTAATCTTAACCACCAAAGTAAATGAAATTTCTTTTCCTTCCTTTCTTTCCTCTGCCGCACGATACCCTCCCCCACACTTCTCCTTCTTTCTTTCTTTTTTTTTCTTTCTCTTCTTCCTCCTCACTCCATCTCTCTCTTCCTCCTCCCTATCTCACAGCTCCGTCCACCACCGACCTTAGCGCCGCCGGATCGCCGCTTGGAGCCGCGCGATCGTTGCCGTTAGAGGAGCTCCGACCGCCGCTCGCTGCACCGGAGGAGACGACAGCGCCGCTGTCCTGTGCGCGTTCGCCCTCCGCCACCGCGTGGAACGCGCCTCCGTCGCGGGTAAGGGTGGTTTCCACCTCCTTTGTCTCTTGAAACCTCTATTTCTCCTTCCTTGAGACTTATCCCTTTTTCTTTTGGACATGGTTGCTAAACCGGAGGGCCACAGCCACTGCCGCTGCGTCACCGGAGTCGCCACCGCCGCTGCACCTATGAATGGTAGTCGTTTCCTCTCCTCTTCTTCCTTGGGTAAGTGTTTAACCCTAATCTCTTCTATTTTGTAAATCCTCAAACTGATTTTGAAATCGTAACCCTAAGATTTTGATTTCAGTTTCAAGTGTGAAATTAACACTTGTTTTTGTGCATTTGGGACTATGAATTAGAGTTATCGTTAACTAATTTATTGTGCCGGGAGAGGGATTCAGGGATTCTGCTCAGAAGATCAAGGCTATTAAACTTGCAAGGAAATCTGTTAGGAAGAGAAACAAGGATACTCGTCGCAGAGAAGCTGATAGAGTTATACCAAATATGAAACCCAAGCATTTGTATTCTGGGAAGCGATCCATTGGAAAAACTCACAGACGTTGAAATAGGTAATGTGATCTTGTGATCTTAGAAGATTGTTCTTAGTATTCATTCACAAATTACCTCCCAAGCATTTGTGCATTTGGGATTTTTAATTGCCAAATTCGAAGGAATGCTACCTGGTATCAGGATTAGTTTTGTTTTGTAATAAATATGAACTTCCTCTTAAAGTTTTGTTTAGTCTACGGTTAACACCTAGACAATAATTTACCTCCCTGCCTGAAATGCATATTAGGTGTTAATGGAGATTCCACCTTTGTGATACATTCTAAATGCTCTCCTATCTTTAAACAGCAAGTGGTGAGCATATATATGGATTTTTTTTAACTTGTCCTGCTTGTGAATACAATGCCTAAACCTTGGTGGTTACTTTAACATCTAATTGTTGTTGTGCCTGTCTAGCCAGCAGCATAATATAATAATGTATTACTGGCACTCAACACCACTCCTACCTAAAGAACAAAGAATGAAACTAAGATGAAGAAAGGGTATCTCATGTCTTTAAATTTCTTAGAAGTAAATTCTGTTGATATCTCAAAGCACAAGTAATTGTATTTACTTTTTCTTTACTGATAGGGTAGAAGGTGGAGTGATGGACTTCACCAAGCAGTTGAAGCAAAGGAAGGGCTGCCAATTCAAAATGAAACTGTAACTGTAACACTGGCTTCTATTAGTTACCAGAATTTCTTTCTGCAGGTTGGAAATATTATATCTGAACTGATTGAGTGGATCATCATTTCAGAATTTCATTTGCCTCAGAAATTACCTTGATGCTTTTAAATATGCATTTTTACAGTTCCCCAAACTTTGTGGTATGACTGGCACTGCAGCAACAGAAAGCACAGAATTTGAGAGCATTTACAAGCTTAAAGTTACAATTGTCCCAACAAACAAACCTATGATAAGAAAGGTTTCTTCTTGCTTGTCATTCATAAGCAACACTTTGATGATCTGATGATTGCTTTACAATGTGAAACCTGGATTCCAATCCCCAAACTGGAAGAATGGTTAATGTTTATATATGAAGTTACTTTGTTTATATGCACAACTGTAATGGTAGATTATTATAGTTCCTTAAGAGGCAGTGGTGGTTGATTCTTTCCATTAAAAGTAATATAAATTATTTGAAGGTTGTCTAGTTCCTAATGGTGTCTTTAATATCTTTCTCAGGATGATTCTGACATAGTTTTCAGGGCAACTAGAGGGAAATGGCGTGCAGTTGTAGTGGAAATCTCTAGAATGCACAAAACCGGTCGCCTAGTGCTTGTCGGCAAAATGAGGAAGATGGATCCGATGATGGGTTTGAGTAGTATCATTGATGTATTTGACTTTTTCTTGATATATTGGTTTTGTTCGGATTTGGTTATATTAGTATGACAAACTTTTATATCATTAGATGTTTGTAATTGATGTACACCTGATATTGATATTGGGTCTATTTGGTGTGTTTGTAATTGATGTATACGTGATAAAGATATCTGTTCGAATTTGGTTATATTGTTGTATAGCAGGTATTGATATTGGGTCTATTTGGTGTGTTTAATGTTGAGATATGATGGCTATTTGATTTAGCGATGAGTTCTTTGATACCGTTAAATCCATTACAGAATGCCTATTTTCGTCGTTAAATCTGTTGCTAAAATCTTATATTCGTCGTTAAGTCCGTCGCTAAAATCCTATATCTATCGTTAAATCTGTCGCGAGTAGCTACGACATATTCTCGTCGTAGTACGAATGTAGTTTCGTCATAAACAGCGACGAATTCCAATCTGTTGTAAACAGCGATGACTGTCCATCCATCATAAACAGCGACGGATCCCAATCCGTCATAAACAGCGACGGATCCCAATCCGTCATAAACAGCGATGGATCCTAATCCGTCATAAACAGCGACGGATCCTAATCCGTCATATGCAGCGACGGAATTATAGAATTTAAAGTTGTCTTTAATCATTTTTAGTGACGAATTTTTTATTATTAGCGACGGCTTTTTTTGTCGCTAACAGCGACGACACATAAATTCCATCATTGAATTTAGCGACGCCACTTTTTTTGACATTTTTTTCCTCGTCGCTAATTTCGTCACCAATTAATTTAGCGACGAATTTTCCCTTTTTAGCGACGAAATATGCTTGTCGCTGATTTCAATTTTTTTAGTAGTGTAACTCTCTACCATAAAGTAGAGTGTAAATATGATTTTGTTTTATCCAAAATCATTTTCTTGGTCTTAGATTAAAATATAAATCATTATATTGTTACCGATAATACAACGTAGCTAAAAAGATTGGTGTTACACTAAATAGCATGTCAGAGCTGCAAGCATCTGAGACAGAGAAAGGAGTAGTTCTGGAGGACAGATGATATCTGGGTAGGGTGGCTTTTGGTAGGGAGTTATGTCTGGTTTCAGAGAATAAGTCAGGTAAGATTATTCTCAAGGGGACTTGGCATTGGTTTTTGATATGGTCAGGTGTGGGTGGTCTAGGTGGAGGTGGAGGTGTGGTAGGGTTGTCAAAGAAGTCAAAATCATTCAAATCATCATGGTGAGTTTCAGAAGAATGAGGGGAGTATGGTATGGATGGTTCAGATACATGATGTTCAGTTTCAGACATATTTGGTTCTGAAACATAAGGGTGGACTTCAGAGATTTGTGGTTCAGAAGAATGTTGTTCAGGTTCAGAAATATAAGGTTCTGAAAAGTGTGGTTCTGAAGTGTGTGGTTGAGAAGCAAGGTTAGGTGAATTTTCATGGATAGGTGATGGTTGTGGTGGTGGTGTGCGAGCTTTTTGTTGTGATGTAGATTCAGTTTCAGGTGATGGTGAAGTATGTGGTAGTGTTGGAGCTCTTTGTGGTGAGGACACTGGTAAATGTGATGTAGGTGGAGGAGTAAGAGTTCTGGTTTTGGTCTTTGGTGAGGGAGAAGGTGTTTTCTTGTTGGGTGAAGGTGAGGATGGAGGTGTTGGAAGCAGAACCAATCTTCTCTTGATTGTGTTGGACTGTCTCAGAGGCTCAGTAGCCTTCCTCTTTGTAACAGTGGTCCTCTTCTTCTTAGGGATCACAGTCGCATCAGTTTGAGACTCCCCCTCAGCCTGTACAGCTCTTTTCCTCATGAACACCTTGGTAATACTGGGAACCGGAGCAGAGGCAGTAGCAGTCTCAGAAATATTCTGTACAGAATATTTAGCAATTCTCTTTTTTCTATGCAGCCATTGAGGCTCTTCCTCCTCAACAGGTTCTTCAATTTGCTCAACCTTGACAACAGGAACATCAGGTTCCTCTTCCACTGGAACATCTCTAGCAGGGACATGTGATGATGATGCTTCAACAGTAGGTTCAGTAATGGGTGTCAACTGCACCTTCATCAAAGACAGAGTCTTTGTTGTAATCTCTGTGCAGAGTTCCACATGGAAAGCCTTCCTCAGATCCTTCAGTGAGTTGGTCCTGAAGACCCTAGTCATTATCATTCCATAAGAATAATCCTTGTCTTTCCCTTAAACAGCTTTCTCCATATGCCTAAAGATTAAATCAGTGATGTCTATCCTGATTTTCTAGACTAGGTGGTAGATAGCAAACTTTTCTATCTTACTCACTTGGCTTCTAGACCCAGTCTTAGGCATAACACAATTAATGAGAAGAACGTGAAGAAATCTTGCCTTAGATGTCAGATATTTGGCATCGAGGCTCTTAGGGCTTGGAACTCCATAGAGGACAATGTTCACAGCATTCTCTCCCAGAATCTTCATCCAATCCTTATCATACTTAGCACCTTCTCGTGGGCATTTGGTCACTTCAGCAAGTGACTCGTTAGTGAAGATGACATGGTCATCACCCATATTTCCAGAAATCATGAGGTCACATTGTTTTTGGTAATCTTTGCAGTTCTCTAGAACTCCCTAACCAAAGAGGGGAAAACAACTTCATGGAGTTGGAAGAAGGGTAACCACCCAGCATGAATGATTTCGGGTTGAACATCTATGCCCTTGTTTTTCAGTTCCTCGAAATTAGGGACACTTCCAGGGTGCACATTCTTTAATTCATTCACAGAAATGCCAGCCTTTCCAGCAACGGTTTCAAGAAGGCTCTTGAGTGCCATTGATTCAGAAAAGAAGTTTCTAGGTTTTGAGATGAAAAGGTTTAAGAGGTTGAAGACGAAGAGAGAATCAGAGAGATGGTGATAGCAACAATTCTGATTGGAGAGATTGTGAAATGACAAGGGTTACTTTTATGAAACATTTGAGTGCTTTTTGTGTTGGGAACAAGAAGAGAGGTTATGCCATAAACAGTAATAACTTTTGAAATGAGAGTTGTGAGAAGATGGAACATTTTTAAGAAAAATGAGGGAAATTTTGCAATGTAACGTGTCTCAGTCATGGTCAGCACTTAGTGAGTGCTCTTAGCCATGTCATCAGAGGCTTGGCTAAAGTAGACGAGTGAAGCATAAAAAAATAGACAAGTAAAGCAGAAAATTTCAGACAAGTAAACTTCCAGACATATTAGCATACACTCGTTCAGACACGTTATGCATATTAAGATTCCTTCTAATAAAAACAAATCTATCTTCACTTAAAGGTTTAGTAAAGATGTCATCCCACTAATATTCAGTGTTCACAAACTTAATTTCAAAAACACCTTTTTGCACATAATCTCTCATAAAATGATGCTTTATTTCTATATGCCTTGCTCTAGAATACTGTATGGGATTTTTAGACAAGTTAATAGCACTAGTATTATCACACCAAACAGGTATATTATGCTTAAACATTGAATAATCCTCAAGTTGATATTTTACACAAAGCAGTTGTGAACAACAACTTGCTGCAGATATATACTCAGCTTCAGCAGTTGAGAGATCAATGGTACTTTGCCTTTTGCTTGACCAGGAGATCATGTTTGCTCCAATGAAGTGGCATCCTCCACTGGTACTTTTTCAGTCTATTCTATCTCCATCAAAGTCAGCATCACAGAATCCAGCTAACCTGAAATCTTCTGATTTCTTATACAATAGACCAAGGTTAGTGGTTACAATTAAATATCTGAAAATTCTTTTAACAGCATTATGATGAGATTCTTTAGGATCTGATTGAAATCTAGCACATAGATAAACTCTGAACTGAATGTCAGGTCAGCTAGCAGTTAAGTATAGAAGAGATCCAATCATACCTCGGTAGACAGTTTGGTCTACCTTTTTACCTTCCTCATCCTTGTTTAGAAGCATAAGAGTACTCATAGGCTTTGAATTTTCCATCTTATACTTTTTCAGAAGTTCCTTGGTGTATTTTTGCCGATGGATATAGATTCCATCACTTGTCTGTTTTATTTGCAGACCAAGGAAGAACTTCAATTCTCCCATCATGTTCATCTCAAACTCATTCTGCATTAACTCAGAGAACTCTTTACAGAGCTTTTCATTAGTAGCACCAAAGATAATTTCATCCACATAAATTTGTATTACAATGAAATCTTTCTTTGAGCATTTCTTGAAAAGTGCAGTGTCTACTTTTCCTCTAATGAAGTTATTTTCCATTAGATATGTGCTTAACCTATCATACCAAGCTCTAGGAGCTTGTTTGAGTCCATATAAAGCTTTCTTAAGCTTATAGACATGGTGAGGATTTTCAGAATCCTCAAACCCAGGAGGTTGCTTAACATAAACTTTCTCCTCAATTATTCCATTTAGAAATGCACTTTTAACATCCATTTGATAAAGAGTTATATCATGTTGAGCATCATAAGACATAAGAATTCTAATTGCTTCTAATCTAGCTACATGTGCAAAGGTTTCAGTGGAATCAATACCTTCCTGTTGATTATACCCTTGAGCAACTAGTCTTGCCTTGTTCCTTACCACTTTTCTATCTTCATCCAGTTTGTTCCTAAATACACATCTGGTTCCAATGATAGATTTATCTTTGGGTTTAGAGGCTAGAGTCCACACATCATTTCTCTTGAACTGATTCAGTTCTTCTTGCATGGCTAGAATCCAGCTTTCATCTTGTAGAGCTTCCTAATTCTTTTGGGCTCTAAATCTGATATGAAGGCCATGTTATTGTTCTTATTGAAAGCAGATCTGGTTCTAACTCCTTGAGATGGACTTCCAATGATCAGATCTTCTGGATGATAAGTCTTGAATTACCAATCTCTTTTCTCATTCTGTTTTTTAGACGTTTCAGCACTCGTCTGGTTTTCTGGAATTTCAGACATGTCTACATTTGACTTATCTGATGGCTTTTCCACTGCAGGATTAAGATCAAAACCTGCAATATCATCTTCTAGATCTGATAGTTCCCTATCAGTCTTGTTGCGCTAAAACTACACTTAAGGGCAAGTGCACCCTATCGCAAAAGTAATATAGGAGTATTTGGGACTCCAAGTATCGAACCCACAGAGATTGTTGACAAGTACTGGATTAATTACTTCCTTATGTTATTTAGATGATTGAATTGGTTGAAAACAACGAAATACAAGTAGCAAGATTGTGAAAGCCAAGAAGAACAAAGAATTGCAAGCAAAGGTTCAATTATGGAAAGCCTAGGTTGTCTGGTTTCATTTATGTCACTACCTATGATGTTACCCAATTCCTCAATGATATGTATTTCTTATTGATTGCCAATCACTCACTCTAAAGCTACTAATACCCAATGGTCATGCAATATTAATATTATTTCTCCTAATCAGTTACCCCCAATGGTCATGCAAGGTAAGCAGTTAAAAGCAGCATAAAGAAATGGCAAGCCTTGTTAATTCAATAACTAATTGAAAATAAGGGATTGCGTTTAGTCCACGCAACCCCAGATCCGGTTAATCTTAGAGTTTCGTTAACTAATTGTGGTACGGTCGCCAGTCAATTTAATTAACTTATTAAAGGATGATCAATCCTCATAGAAATTCAAACACAAGAATTAAACCAATCAATTAACAGAAATACTGAATCAAATTAAAATTAAGCAAACATCAAAGGTATCAAAACATAAGATCCACCATTACCCTAGGAATGAATTTAGCTACTCATAATAACAAAATTCACTATACAAATCAAAGACATGTAACAATCCATAAGAGAGAATTAGGAAACTAAAACCCGAACACCCTTTTGACGCGAAGCAGCCTTCAAATCAATTGGGAGATAATCCTTCACTTCAAGACTCAATCTTCTCTCTACGATCAGCTCTCTACGATGCAAAACGTCTGCCGTCCAAAGCTTTGCGGCACTGCCTGGCCTCTCTCCAAACCGCGCTGTGCATATATATATATATATATATATGCATCGTGACCCCTATCTCCCGCTGACGCAGGCTTTTTAACTTCTCCAATTTTAATTAGCATCCCAGTCTCTCATGTGGGCACTTGGCAGATTTGCTTTTTCTTGGTCATGGGTCTCACATGCTAGTCAATTTGGATTTTAATTTCCAAACCTTCAAATTTGTTCCTGATGCCACATTCCTAATTCAATTAGGATTAGAAAATCCTCCCTTCCATTCAAATTTGGACGTGGCCTTCTCATCCCTATGCGCACACCTGATGCATCAAAACCAAGTGGGCCAACCTTCAAATTCAATCACCACTCCTCTTCAGTTTATGTATCTTTAGTAACATGGTTTATATATCAAATGCTAAACTTCATTTCTTCTTCCTATGAAAAATAGATAGCACTTCACGTTTAGCTATTTTATAACAATTCAATTGCAATTCTCATTTTCACAAAGCAATGTTTTCTAGCTTTTTCATCAATTTGATTTCATCACTTTAATATTTGAATTCACCTACAAATAAGATAATTATATAATGAGATGAAATCAAATAAAATAATTATGAAAATAAATTACTTTATTAAATTTTAATAGACACATCAAAACTATCAATTCTACAACAAACTAAAGGAAATTGGGTAACAATTCAACATTAAACACATAAACATATATAAAATGCACCCAAATTCACTCAAATAAATAGACAGAATGACGGTTTATCAACTTCCCAACACTTAAGGATTGTTTGTCCTCAAGCAATAATCCTGACCTAAAAGAAACATGAGAAAATCAAATAACCGGCCATTAAGGGACCCTAAATCTTCAACAAGCAATGACAAATAAATTAACCTCAAATATTTTTTTTTTATGGGAAAAATCAAGAGATTGCCCAAATAGAGGCTTAGGTTCCCTGAAATTAACTTCTCAATGAATAAGGGGGTCACTCTTCTCACAACTCTCAAAGTGTTTAAGGGTAAAGACAATTATCACTCAAGTTCCCAAAAGAAAGCACATTACCATAAGCTGGTTTATAGACCAAATCTCCACTAAAAGTTTACATGCATCCAGAATCAAGAAGTCTTTCATGTGTTGTAACGTGGCCATGGGAATGATGTCAGGTGGGGAAAAGAAAGAATAGGGATATACAAAAGGGCTAAAGGAAATCAAGAATTAAACAAATAACCCTTAGAGCATAAATGGAGCATTAGATATAAGTTACTGAATAACACCATTTATCCTTTCTAAAGAATTTCACATTTTGCATTACTTTTCCTTTTTCTTCTTCTTTCTTTCTTTCTTTCTTTCCTTTTTTTGTTTTTGTTTTTTTCAATTCAATCCACATTTATTTTCATCTCTCTTTCTTTTCAATTTTTCTTTTCACATCAAAAAGAGAAAAATTCCCAACAATAATCCCTTAGAGCATAAATGGAGCATTAGATATGAATCACTGAATAACACCATTTATCCTTTCTAAAGAATTTCACATTTTGCATTACTTTTCCTTTTCCTTCTTCTTTCTTTCTTTCCTTTTTTTTTTTTTTAAATTCAATCCACATTTATTTTCATCTCTCTTTCTTTTCAATTTTTCTTTTAACATCAAAAAAGAAAAATTCCCAACAATAATTTTTCCAGTCATACATAAGCAATATCTCATTAATATATTCCAAATCTAATTGCTCCATTTATGTTTCCAAGAGGTTACCGCTAAACAATTTTTAAATTTATACTTGGGTACCAAGGAAAATCATTTTTTTTTTCTAAGGCTCAAAATGGGCAACTAATGGACATGACAAAACAATATATCTGAAGGCCAGAAAAATACCTAAAATTGCCTCAATCATATTCAACATGCATGCAAATCAAATTCACCTTGAAATGGTCACAAAACAAGTTCTAGAATGTACAAACTTGGGGAGCATCACACAAACAAAGAGAGGGGTGAGTATTCATGATTTAGCAAATACCCCTATAATGGTTCAAGTCTCACATTTAGTAGCTCAATTCAATGAAAAGCAGTCAAACAAGGAATCTCATGCTAATTTTCAGCTTTCAAATGATAATCCCAATTCAATTTTAGTCATATGTCTGTCAAAGCAAGCAAAACTTTTTAAATTAGGTCCCCTAATGATATAGATCTCTAATTTTTCTATATAAAAAATGGCACAGAATCATCACTCAAAACACAATACAAACATTTCACTCAACCAGCTAAGTGCATGTGACAGATAAGTTAAGTGAAAACATGTGCACCTAATAGAGAAAAATTAAATTTCCCCTCCCCACACTTAAAATCTAGCATTGTCCCTAATGCTACAAAAAAAAAAGCATAAAAGTAACTGGGAAAGAGAATAAAGAGGACTCCCCTGAGACAACTTGCAATTTGAGCTCCTTTGCTAAAGGGGAATAGAAAATAAAAGAAACAGAAAAAGAAAATAAACAAAAATAAAAACTAAATGGAAAACACCACAGGTTGCCTCCTGTGAAACGCTTGTTTAACGTCTTGAGCCTGACGGTACCTCAAAAGTGATCAATCAGGGGGCTCTCCAAGTGCAAAATTTTCCTTTAAGGCATTGCCCCTTCTCAATTTTCTAACCATGTGGTTCAAGTGGTTTTTCTGTTTCCCATGTGGAGGATGGATTTCAAAAGATGATGTAATTTCGGCTTCCTCACCACCCACCAATATACTAGGATCCTGCAAAGTAAGAATTTTTTCCATAGGGTCCTGCATCCTTTGATCACCAAAATTGTTAGAAATAACCACATCATTAATAAAATAGGAAGAAATGTGACACCCTAACTTGGGTCATCACATGGTTACCCGTTTGCGGAAAATAAAATCATTAATTCGCTGGTTGCTTTCGGAAAATAAAGTTTTCTCAATGTTTATCTTACTCAAAATATGGTGATAAAATTTTTCTTTTCGACATCGTTACAACGACAAACACATAATTCATACAACTAGTTTGCATCATATGTTTTTACACTGAACTTTATAAGGATATATATTTCCTCAAAACATAACTTAACGTAAGCCTAAGCTGGTCAAACACCGACAAAAAGAAATAGCATCAGCATGCCCCGAACTAAACATTCTTCTTCTTGTAGACGCCATAGCCCTTAAGAGGTTCATCTGAATTCCGCCACATAGAACCTAGAAGAGAAAACACAAATAAAACATGCAAGAGTGAGAAACCGACAACTGGATCATAACGCGAGAACCATATGTACGACACAACAAAAAAACACACATATATATGTTATGTCTACACAAGCATTCATACTAAAGCATGTAATCTCATAATGGGTTTCACACCCCAAACATCATCCTTGGAAAAATATGCATGAACACTTCATATACACCAACTAAACAGTCACACTTAATCTCATGAGATATCCCAACAAGTGATGAGTTGATCAGGCTCCAGGCACGCAGCCAGAACACCAGGCACACAGCCAGAACACAGGCACGCAGCCAGAACACCAGGCACGCAGCCAGAACACCAGGCACACAGCCAGAACACCAGGCACACAGCCAGAACATAATGGGCACGTCTGCCAAATGCATGCAAAACACTTTGTTCATGTCACTTTTCTTTGTGTTCAATCTTTCCTTGCCAAAGCTCAAAATGGCTTACGACTAAACAGAGTTTTAAACATCTTTAAAACTTTTATTAATAACACAGGACCTCAAAGTCCGAGTGCTCAATCACGACACCTCTAGACCAATGCACCAGTCATAGGTTCGTGGTAATAGAAAACATCTTAAAATGTTTTAAATAGTATACACCACATATACAGTAGACACCAAGTCTACAGGACCTCAAAGTCCAAAGGACCTCAAGTCCATAACACAATGAACCTTAGTGCCCCGACGTCTCGGTTACTAAGTTCAATACCACTTTCAACACAATTGAGTTATACTTGATTTCGGAAAATCTTTTCAAATGGAAAATTCTTTCCATGAAACCTTAAAATACCAAAACTTAGTTTTCACAAAGATGAGTCACTTGAGGTTGAAAACTTACTTAAAATACGTACTGTCGTTTTAAAACACTTGCCGTTGATACTTTTCCAAATTGTCGTCAATTATCATTTTTAAAGCCATTTAAGCCAAAACTTAGCTTTTTCCACTTAAATCATTTTCTAATTTCAATATTAAGTTATTTTCAAAAATTAATTTCACAAAATAACTTTTTATAATATTACGGAATTTCTTACGTAAAAATTAGCTGTACAAAAATAATTTCACGGTTACGTCCTCACTGTGACTCATAGTTCACTTTTCCAATAAATTATTAAAATAATAATATTTTCCAATACTTCTAATTTTTCCCAAATAATATTTTACATAAACATTATATTCCAACATTTCCCATAAAACATTGAATATAATTCATACAGCTTATTAAAGCTTTTATCTGATTAATCGGTTGTTCACTGACCACTGTCAGGCTTCACAAACAACATGCAACATCATCATCAGAACTATATTACCAGACAAATCATACATCATAGCAATATAATATATATATGCAGTTAATCAAATAAATTAAAAGCAGATAAATAATCGAAACACAGATAAACAGCTTACAGCTATACACGCATAGCCAAATAAAATAAACCAGAAACACCACAACCACATAAACAAATAAATTCAGACCACAACCATGAACATATGGCCATCCGAATAACCCGTCAGGTAACTCCTCTTACCTCTCGAAGCTCCTCAGTGAAATTAAAAGAACTCTGTCGGTTGTCGGAAACCCTCGTACGCCGTAAAACAATTAACCTTCAACACACAACCAAACAATCCCTTAATCAAACAATTAAAACATCACTAAATACACCTATATAGGTCACAGCCTAATAGGATCAAATGACTAAACAAACTCCAAAATTGTTTAAGTCATGGATTAAGGATTCTAAGGTACTTAAGACAAAGGATTAAGACTAAACAACAAAGATTAGAATCAAAACCATCCTAACCCTTCAAAGCTCAAGGTTGGCCAAAGCAAGATCCAAGGGCTAGGGTTTTCATTTTCATGAACCAACTAGGATTCAACAAGTGTACATGCATGTATGTTAAGAGACATGAACATACATCAAAACCATGCACAAAACTCATCCATTTCTTCCTCTACAATTTCGGCCAACACATCAACCTAGGGTTAAAGACTTCATTTTGATTGGCTAATCATGGATTAGAGCATGTCATAAAGGATACATTATCATACATGAAAAACAAGAACAAAACACCATTCATCCAATACCTTCTAGTTTCGGCCTAGATGGGTCTGAGGGGAAAGAAATTTTTGATCATCACATGCTCTTAGATCTAGACACTATACAGGATTATAAGAACATAGGAAGTGGTTTCATCATCATATGATTTTTCTAGAATTAGTTATGGATTTTCAAAGTTCTAGATCTAGAAACTTAAAAGTGATAAACATAGATGAATAAAGCTTTGAATCATGAAACTTATTGAAGAACATAAACATGATTAGGAAAGGAGAAGATGATTCACCTCTTGAAGATCAAAAACAAGTGAAGATCCAATGACTTGCTTCACAAAATGATTCTAAGACTTATGAACTTTGGTGTTTTTGTGTTAAACTTGTAATAGGAAGCAAATGAAGTGTGATGGTCCATATATATAGAGAGGGCTGCGTCCAAGGGAGGGATTAAGTGGAAAGGAGGTGGTTTCTTCAAGGACTTAGGTGCAAATAACTCCTAGGGACCATTTTGCAAAATTCTAAAAGTATAAGGACTAGTTTGCAAATTCCTAATAGTTTGAAATGATGACCATGTGCAACACTTAATGTGTTCACATTGTGACTCACCATGTGAGTCATCTTGTGTGAGTCACCGATATTATCCGTTAGCGGCTCCCGGAAATCCCGTATTCGGTTCCGTCGCTTACCCGATTGAAAATTACACCCAAATATAATATTATTTTCTCAGAGCACATGCATTTTTTCGAAACGTGGAAAAATGACCGGGGCAAAATATAAAACCTAATAGTTTCGTTCTCAGATAAAAATTAGGTCTTCTAACCAGTATAATTATACTGTCAGTGAAATTCGTAGACTGGGCTCTTTCTGACTTTTCGACCCAAAATTTAATTGTAAGTTCCTACACTCAAGTGAAGTTGAGTGGTGAACTCCGTTTAATTAAAATAATTTTCTAATACTTATATAAATATATAAACAGAAGCACACTTATTATCGAAAAAGAAAACAGCGGAAAATCGGGGTGTTACAAGAAACAAAAGGATAAGGGTATTTGGTAGAATGTAAAACCTTTAAAACATCCTCGTCCTTACCACATCTTAAAGTTACCTTTCCCCTTTGAACCTCAATTACAGCATCACCAATGGCTAAGAGAGTCTGCCCCAAAAAAATTGGGACTTCCTCCTTTTTCTCCATGTCCAGAACTACAAGGTCTTTCTTATTTTTTCATAAATGCTCCCATCAATGAGAGCTTCATCCCTCTCTATGGACACTTGCGCCTCATGCTTGAGCTCTTCATTCAACTCTTTACCACTCCTAAGAGTGATAACTTGAGCCTCTACCTCTAGATTTGACTCAGCTTGAGTAGGCAGTGATTCTTGGACTTGCTGAGATATCAATGTAACAAGGATGGAGATTTGAATCTCCAAAGCCTTGAATCGGTTATCAGTCCACTCCATGAATTTAGCAAAGGTTTCCTCAAGGTCTGGCTCTTGCTCCTCTGGTTCTGGCCACTGATTTTGCAAGTAAGGTAGCTCGTAAACATTATCCCAATAAGAATCATATTGGCCCCAGTTGGACTGGCTCTCATATTCAATCCAAGGATTGCCTGCTGGCTCCATAGTGGGTATGAGATAATCTTCAATAGTTCCCCTCTCACCAATGATCAACTGCAAATAAGCTCTTAGGAAAGTGTTAGCATAAAGAAATAAAGAAAAAATAAAAATAAAAAGTCTAAATTAACTATGAATCAATCTCTATAATATTGTCAAAAACAATCCCCGGCAACGGCGCCAAAAACTTGTTGCGCTAAAACTATACTTAAGGGCAAGTGCACCCTATCGCAAAAGTAATATAGGAGTATTTGGGACTCCAAGTATCGAACCCATAGAGATTGTTGACAAGTACTAGATTAATTACTCCTTATGTTATTTAGACAATCGAATTGGTTGAAAACAACGAAATACAAGTAGCAAGATTGTGAAAGCCAAGAAGAACAAAGAATTGCAAGCAAAGGTTCAATTATGGAAAGCCTAGGTTGTCTGGCTTCACTTATGTCACTACCTATGATGTTACCTAATTCCTCAATGATATGTATTTCTTATTGATTGCCAATCACTCACTCTAAAGCTACTAATACCCAATGGTCATGCAATATTAATATTCTTTCTCCTAATCAGTTACCCCCAATGGTCATGCAAGGTAAGCAGTTAAAAGAAGCATAAAGAAATGGCAAGCCTTGTTAATTCAATAACTGATTGAAAATAAGGGATTGCATTTGGTCCGCGCAACCCCAGATCCGGTTAATCCTAGAGTTCCGCTAACTAATTGTGGTACGGTCGCCAGTCAATTTAATTAACTTATTAAAGGATGATCAATCCTCATAGAAATTCACACACAAGAATTAAACCAATCAATTAACAAAAATACTGAATCAAATTAAAATTAAGCAAACATCAAAGGTATCAAAACATAAGATCCACCATTACCCTAGGAATGAATTTAGCTACTCATAATAACAAAATTCACTATACAAATCAAAGACATGTAACAATCCATAAGAGAGAATTAGGAAACTAAAACCCGAATACCCTTTTGACGCGAAGCAGTCTTCAAATCAATTGGGAGACGGTCCTTCACTCCAAGACTCAATCTTCTCTCTGCGATCAGCTCTCTACGATGCAAAACGGCTGCCGTCTAAAGCTTTACGGCGCTGCCTGGCCTCTCTCCAAACCACGCTGGTCCCTTTTCTCACTGACGCTGTGCATATATATATATATATATATATATATATATATATATATATATGCATCGTGACCCCTATCTCCCACTGACGAAGGCTTTTTAACTTCTCCAATTTTAATTAGCATCCCAGTCTCTCATGTGGGCACTTGGTAGATTTGCTTTTTCTTGGTCTTGGGCCTCACTGTTAAGACCTCATAAGTCTAAAACACATTCAAAGTGTAAATCCTCTATGTTTTGATGATTCCAAATAGTTCAAGTATGGTAATATTGAACCAAATGAAATTACTGATATATTTGATAAGTGTGCAGGAAAATAGACTTGAGGTCACTCGTCTAATTTTGACCCGTCTACCTTTTAGAAGCTCAGCAGTGACTCGTCTAAGTTTCCACTCGTCTAAAAAAAGTTAGTCAAAGAAAGTCAACGCTCAAGAAAGACCAAGTTCACTTGATGACGTGGCAAGAAGCATGCGTCTAAGTTTGGCTCAGCTGATCACCCATCTAACTTTGGAATATGACAGCACCCGTCTAATATTTGAATGATCATCACCCGTCTAAGTTTTGGATGACTTTCACCCGTCTAAAATTTCTCATTACTGACACCAAGTCAGTATGTCAGAATTCAAGTCCAAGTCACCTTATTCAAATTATATACCATCCTTAAGGATCTCGAAGACCTCTGGACAATAGCTCAAAGGACAAAGAATAGAGAACGTTGTTTCAAGGTTTTAAGGAATAAAACACGCTATCTCTGCACCACTGCAGTAACCTTTTGCCTATTCTAGTACAAAGTAAAAAGTACTTTATGGAAAAGTAAACTGATGTTGCACTGAAAGAGGAAAGCTCTTTGCAACAAGTACAAGAAGCCTGCTGCCATATACTCTGAAAGAACAGCTGCTCAGTGTAAAGTGTACTCCTGGACACTCTTGTCAAAGCTCAACGTTTTCAAGCATTTAATGAATATTCAGAACGACTCTTTGGCATTAAATGGTGTCTCAGAAAGCTCAAGTCAGAAGCAAACACTTTCTGAAGCTGTATCAAAACGGATCTCTTGATTGAAGCCTTTAAATAGATCAAACAATGAAGATGAAGCTAAGAAGTTGAATATCAAAAGAACTCTGCAAAGAAGCATTTACTCTCTTCATTAACTTCTTCATTCCTTAATTGAATACACAGTCAATCATTTGATATAAATTTGCAGTCTTTCATACTTCATATTTATTCCACTCTCTGAGTGTGATCTGAAAGATTGCAAGTTGTATTAACTACACAAAACCTTTTATTCCTTACTGTTTTGAGCCTGAAGAGGCTAGGTGAGAAAAGAATACTTGTTTGAGTGTTGAGCCTGAAGAGGCTAGGTGTCCAAAGAATACTTGTACTGTAATTTACTCAGTTATAGTGGAAACTTGGTGCTGCCAAGAAACTGGACGTAGCCCTGTGGATTTTGGGGTGAACCAGTATAAATCTCCTGAGTGATATCTCTACTCCCTTTATCTTTTAATTTACTTAAAATATTATTTCTGTTCTAGCTTTTAACTTGGGGAGTTAACATTGTGATTATCAAACTCTTTTAAAACCTTTTCTGTTTGTGTGTGTGCCATTCTGTTTTAAATATTAGACGTGTCACTCGTCTAAACCTCTCTTATTCAAACCTTGCTTGCTGTGCCTGCGAAAATCTTTTTAGTAACCAAAAAAGTTGGTAAACACAATTCAACCCCCCTTCTTGTGTTCACTTTGGTTATTTCAGTTGGTATCAGAGCTCAGCCTCTGGGTTGAGCACTTAACAGTGTAGAGGAAAAGATCTTGGAGATGGCAGGAGAAACCAGTGGAAGCAAGAACCATGCTGGGGAAGGATCCTCAATGTCGAGACCTCCTTTCTTCAATGGAGAGGACTACATCTACTGGAAAGAAAAGATGAAGTGGTTTTTACAATCCACTAATTCTGATCTTTGGGATATCATTGATGAAGGTCCCTTTATTCCCAAAGATGACAAAGGAGAGGAAATTCCTAAAGCAAACATGACTACTGATCAAAGAACTAAGTGGCAGTTGAATGCCAAAGCTAGATATGCAATCATGTGTGCTTTGAGCAGAGAAGAATTTGAAAAAGTCTGTGCTTGTGAGTCTGCAAAAGAAATGTGGGACTCACTAGCTATTGCTCATGAAGGAACTAGCAAAGTCAAAGAAACAAAAGTCAGCATGCTTGTCAGAAAGTATGAGTTGTTCAAAATGGAGGAAGGTGAAACTATTGGCCAAATGTATGGAAGGTTTCAAACCATAACCAATGGATTGAAATCTCTGGGAAAAGTTTACAAGACTGAGGAACACATTCAAAAGATTCTCAGAAGTCTTCCAAAACAATGGAGACCACTTGTGACTGCTGTGTCTCAAGCCAAGGATTTATCAACAATGAAGCTTGATGAGCTTCTTGGAACTCTTCAGATTCATGAACAAGAACTGATTGAAGAGAACAATGGAAAGAGAAACAGGTCCATTGCACTCAAGGCTGACAAGAAGTCATCTAAGGGAGCAAGTTCAAAAGCTCTCAGAGTAGATGAATCTTCAGAAGAATCTGGAGAATCAAATGAGGATGACTCAGATGACTCAGATGATGAACTGTCTCTCTTCACAAGAAAAATGAAGAAACTGTGGAAGAAAAGAAACTTCAGAAAAGACAAACCCTTCAGGCGCTTCAACAAAGACAAGCACAACAAGGATGGTGGATCTAATGACAGAAATGTCATTGTATGCTATGAATGCAAAAAGCCTGGTCACATCAAGGCAGAATGCCCCCAACTCAAAAAGCAATCTTCCAAGAAATTCTTCAACAAAAAGAAGAAAGGAATGATGGCCACTTGGGAAGATCTTGATGAAAGCTCCACTGAAAGTGAAGGAGAGGAGCTTGAAGCAAACCTCTGTCTTATGGCTGATACAGATTCAGAATCAGAAACTGAGACATTCTCAACAGAACAAAGCAAACACCTGTCATGGTACCTGGACAGTGGATGCTCGCGACACATGACAGGCGAAAGGTCTATGTTCCTAGACCTCCAACCTAAGAAAGGTGGACATGTAACGTTTGGTGGCAACCAGAAAGGAAAAGTTGTTGGTTTAGGTAAAATTGGTGGTAAACCTCCCTTACCTATTATTCATGATGTGTTATTTGTGAAAGGATTAAAACATAATCTACTTAGCATAAGCCAATTATGTGACAGTGGATTTTCTGTATCTTTTTCTAAGGATGCATGCATAGTCAATGACTGTAGTGGAAAAACCTTCTTTTCTGCCAAAAGGCAAAACAATCTGTATAAGATTGACATGACTGAACTTTCAGATCAAAGTGTAACATGCTTTATGTCTAAAGAGGATGAAAAATGGCTGTGGCATAAGAAATTAGGACATGTTAGTATGAAACAAATTTCTAAATTGAAAAAGCATAACCTTGTGAGAGGATTGCCTGACATTTCTTTTAAGAAAGATATTTTGTGTGATGCATGTCAGAGAGGTAAACAAGTAAAATCAAGTTTCAAATCCAAGAAAGAAGTCACATCCTCTAGACCTTTGCAACTGTTACACATGGATCTGTTTGGACCAGTCAGTGTAGCTAGCCTAGGTGGAAAGAAATATGGTTTTGTCATAGTTGATGACTATTCTAGATTTACATGGGTACTCTTCTTAACCCACAAGGATGAATCTTATAAGGCATTTTCAGTATTCAGTAAAAGAGTACAAAATGAGCAAGGTTTTTGTATCTCTGCTATAAGAAGTGATCATGGAGGAGAATTTGAAAATGAGCAGTTCAAACTGTTCTGTGAGGAAAATGGTATTTCTCACAATTTCTCTGCACCTAGAACTCCACAGCAAAATAGAGTAGTTGAGAGAAAGAACAGATCTCTTCAAGAGATGGGAAGAACTATGCTTAATGAAAATAATCTTCCTAAGTACTTCTGGGCAGAAGCCATTAACACTGCTTGTTATGTACAGAACAGAATACTGATTAGGCCTATTCTAAATAAGACTCCTTATGAACTGTGGAAAGACAAAACCCAACATATCATATTTTCATGCATTTGGTTGTGAATGTTATATTCTCAACACAAAAGATCATCTTGGTAAATTTGATTCTAAAGTAGATAAAGGAATATTCATTGGTTATTCTGAAATGTCTAAAGCCTTTAGAATCTTTAACTCTAGAACTTCTGTAGTAGAAGAATCAATTCATGTAAAGTTTAATGATGGTTTAAAGACTGATAGGGAACTATCAGATCTAGAGGATGATGTTGCAGGTATTGAACTTAATCCTGCAGTAGAAGAATCTTCAGACAAGTCAAAAGTAGACGTGTCTGAAATACAGACTGATGTTGATAAGTCTGAAACTCAGACTCTGAAGAAAGATTGGAAATTCAAGACCTATCATCCAGAAGATCTCATCATTGTAAGTCCATCTCAAGGAGTTAGAACCAGATCTGCTTTCAATGAAAACAACAACATGGCCTTCATATCAGATTTGGAACCTAAAAAGATTGAAGAAGCTCTGCAAGATGAAAGCTGGATTCTAGCCATGCAAGAAGAACTAAATCAGTTCAAAAGGAATGATGTCTGGACACTAGTTTCTAAACCCAAAGAGAAAACCATTATTGGTACCAGATGGGTGTTTAGAAATAAACTAGATGAAAATGGAAAAGTGGTAAGGAACAAGGCAAGACTAGTTGCTCAAGGCTACAATCAACAGGAAGGTATTGATTTCACTGAAACCTTTGCTCCAGTAGCTAGACTAGAAGCAATTAGGATTCCCATGTCATATGCTGCATAACATGATATAACCCTTTATCAAATGGATGTTAAAAGTGCATTTCTAAATGGAATAATTGAGGAGGAAGTTTATGTCAAGCAACCTCCTGGTTTTGAGGACTCTGAGAATCCTCACCATGTCTATAAGCTTAAGAAAGCTCTGTATGGACTTAAACAAACTCCTAGAGCTTGGTATGATAGATTAAGCACATATTTAATGGAAAATAACTTCATTAGAGGAAAAGTAGACACTACACTTTTCAAGAAATGCTCAAGAAAAGACTTCATAGTAGTACAGATTTATGTTGATGATATTATATTTGGTGCTACTAATGAAAAGCTCTGCAAAGAGTTCTCTGAGTTGATGCAGAATGAATTTGAGATGAGCATGATGGGAGAATTAAAGTTCTTCCTTGGTCTTCAAATAAAACAGTCAAATGATGGAGTCTATATCCATCAACAGAAGTACACCAAGGAACTTCTGAAAAAGTATAAAATGGAAAATTCAAAGCCCATGAGTACTCCTATGCATCCAACAGTTGTTCTGAACAAGGATGAGGAAGGTAAAAAGGTAGATCAAACTGTCTACCGAGGTATGATTGGATCTCTGCTGTATTGAACTGCTAGCAGACCTGATATTCAATTCAGTGTCTGTCTTTGTGCTAGATTTCAATCAGACCCTAAGGAATCTCATTACAAGGCTGTCAAAAGAATTTTCAGATATTTAATTGGAACCACTAACCTTGGTCTATTATATAAGAAATCTGAAGATTTCAGATTAGCTGGATTTTGTGATGCTGATTTTGCTGGAAATAGAATTGATAGAAAAAGCACCAGTGGAGGATGCCACTTCATTGGAGCAAATATGATCTCTTGGTCAAGCAAAAGGCAAAGCACCATTGCTCTATCAACTGCTGAAGCTGAATATATATCTGTAGCTAGTTGTTGTTCACAACTACTTTGGGTAAAATATCAACTTGAAGATTATTCAATGATTGAGCATAATATACCTGTTTGGTGTGATAATACTAGTGCTATTAATCTGTCTAAAAATCCAATACAACATTCTAGAGCAAAGCATATAGAGATAAAGCATCATTTCATTAGAGACTATGTTCAAAAAGGAATTTTTGAAATTAAGTTTGTAAACACTGATTATCAGTGGGCAGACATTTTTACTAAACCTTTAAGTGAAGATAGATTTGTTTTTATTAGAAGAAATCTTAACATGCATAATGTACCTGATTAAATGTTTTGCTGTGTTGTCAAAAAAATTACTTGTCTATATTTTCTATGATTACTTGACTCGTCTATTTTAGCCAAGCGTCTAATGACGTGGCTAAAAGCACTCAGTGCTAAATTCTGACTGAGACACATGTACATTGCATTTTCCCTCCTTTTCTTAAATATTTTATTATATTTTGTTTGAAATTGATTGATTGTCATTTATGACAACACTCTCTTTCCGTATTCCCAACGCAAAAAGCACTCAAACGTTTTCTTTGCATAAACCCGTGTCTTTTCAAAAACTACCTACTCAAAAATTTCTTGCTTACAAACTCTCTCTCTCTCTAAGCTCTCTTCGTCTTCACCTTCTCGAGACCTTCTCTGTCAAACCCTAACCTTCTTCTCTCAAATCAATGGCACCCAAAAGCCTCCTTGAGACGCTATCTGAGAAGACTAAGATATCTGTTGCTGAGTTGAAGAAGGTGCTCCCTGGAAGAGTTCCAAACTTTGATGAACTCAGAACCAAGGGTTTGGACGTACTTCCAGAGCTCAACCATGCCGGATGATTACCGTTCTTCCAACTGCAAGAACATGTTTTCCCTGCTCTTGTTAGGGATTTCTGGACCACAGCAAAGATCACCAAGGACACTACTACTCACATGATCTCTGGGGATGTTGGTGAGGATCATATCTTCTTCACTCACGAGTTACTCGCTGAAGTAACAAAATGCCCTAGGGAAGGAGCTGGGCATTACAAAGATTGGATGAAGGATCAAGGGGAAGCTAATGTTAATCTGGTGCTCTATGGGACTGCAAACCCTGACAACATGGACTCCAAATATCTGACCCCCAAGGCAAGATTTCTGCATGTTTTACTTATAAACTGTGTAATGCCTAGGACTAGGTCTAGAAACCATGCCAATCTGCTGGAAAAGTTTGCTCTATTCCATCTTGTCCAAAGAATCAAGATAGACATAACTGATCTAATCTTCATTCATACGGAAAAGGCAGTAAAAGTAAAAGATAAAGATTACCCCTTTGGAATGGTTATGACTAGGATTTTTAGGGCATGTAAATTGGATTTAAGAAGGGCTGTTTCTGCTGATCTCTGTACTGAGATTACAACAAAGACCCTGGCCTTAATGAAGATGAACCTGACCCCTACTCTTGGTCACAATGCTGAAGCCTCTGCTCAGATGGAAGCAACTGTTTCCATTTCTGGTGTTAAAGCTGAAGTGGTTGAGGAACCAGCTGAGGAAATCAATGATCAGCTTCAGAGGAAGAAGAGGAAAGTCACAAAAACCACTGCTGAAACTGCTGGGACTGAAGAGTCTACTCAGGTTGTTGAACCTGCTACTGCTGTTGTCTCTGAGGAAGCTGCTGCCTCTGCACCTAAGATCACCAAGGTATTCAAGAGAAAGAGGACAGTACAAGCTGAGGGGGAGTCTCAATCAGAAGAGACTGTGATCCCTAAAAAGAAGAGGACAACTGTCACAAAGAGGAAACTTGTTTTGCCTCCCTCTTCATCTCCATCACCATCACCTTCACCTCAGAAGGATTCAACCCCTCCACCTCAGGAAACAGAACCTTCTATCACAACAGTTCCAACTCCACAACCTTCTCCTCAAAGAACACCTTCACCACCACAAAGATTACCATCCCCCCAACCATCACCAAAAATTCCAACACCACCTACATCACCCAAAATTCCAACACCACCTCCATCACCAAGAATTCCCACTCCACATACTTCACCACAAATCCAAACTCCACCACATACATCACCTGACCATTACTCTTCTGAACCTAACCCTACTACATCAGAACCTCACATGTCTGATACTCACTCACCTGCTCCACCCTCACCACAAATATCTCACCACTCTGATATTCCTCAAACTGAGGATATCAATGACTTTGAAATTTTTGATAATCCTACTCCACCTCCCTCACCACAATCACCAATCCCTGACCATATCACTAACCAGTTCCAAGAGCCTCTGAGAACTGACCTTCCAGACTCACTTTCTGAAACCAGACACAACTCTCTCCCCTTAGCCACTTTATCTCCCTACAACTCATCTTCCAGAACCACCCCCTTCTCTGTCACAAATGAATCCTGTCCCTCTTACCTTGATGGCAAGACTTTGGATATGATTGCCTCTTTGGAAGCTGAAAGACAGATGGTGAGGTTAGAAAGATCACTAAAGCCAGTAGGAAAATGGCTTTTCAATCCTCACATCTTCATGAAGCCCTCTACTGCAATCAAAGTGATGCCTGACTCAGTGACTTTGAAAGGAAAGCAAAAGGTCATTGACTTACCAGGAGATCAACACTTCAGTCTCATCAAGATCAATGACAGAAGATGCAAGTACAGGAAGAATCTTCTGACCACTGAGACTCATCTTCAGTTTCTGAAAGCTAGAGACATCTATTGGCGATGTGGCTCCAGCTGTGGGTTGACAGAAGAAGAGAAGGCAGACATTCCCACCAGAGGTAGCCAAGCCTATGCTATCTACCCCTTTTCACCCTCCATTTACACACTCCCTCCTTTCTTCATGGTTTTCCCTTTCTTTCTTTTAAATTTCCCTGAAACTGCCCCTTTCACTCACATAAATCTCATTAGGAGATCTTATGAGTTTCTTCTGACTGTCATAGATTCTCCTCTTCATCGTGACAGAATTCATGATTTTCTAAGGGAATTCTATCCTAATAATGATTTTGAAACCACTCTGTCAACAAATGTTTTTCTAGATCCTCACCCTGAGGATGATATTATTATTGAAGAGTTACCTCCTACCCCTCCTCCTTGTCCATCAGCTTCTGGAACTTCTCTGGCCACTACAGACACTACTGCTCCAGCTGTTGCATATGATCCTGCTGCCCATCAGAGACTTGATTAAATGGCTACAAGTTTGCAGACTGTCATTCAAAGACAGGATGAAGCAATTGCTCAACAGACTGCATTTCAAGCTCAAATGTTGGCTCAGCAGCAAGCAATGCAGCAGATGATGGAAGCTTTCTTCAAAAGCCAAGGAGGCCCTAGTTCTTAGTTTTTAGGACTCTGTTTTTCATTTCTTTGTGGAGTCATGCAATGTACTAAGTCAGTGATGCCTATCACTTGTAATCCTTCATGACTTTGATTAAATGAAATGAGTTTTTCTTTTGGCAATTTATCTTCTATAATTTTTTATCTATTTGATTGATGCCAAAAGGGGGAGAAAATATAATTAAGTTTTCATGATTTTATATATGTCATTTTCTCTAATATCATGCTGTTCTGATATTTGTCTTTACTTAGTACATAAACTAAGGGGGAGCATAACATACCCTGATCAATTATATCTGTTTAGAAATTTCTACTGTTTCTTTTTAATGTTCAATAAAATCAGAAAAGATATTTGTCATCATCAAAAAGGGGGAGAATGTTGAGACCTCATAAGTCTAAAACACATTCAAAGTGTAAATCCTCTATGTTTTGATGATTCCAAATAGTTCAAGTATGGTAATATTGAACCAAATGAAATTACTGATATATTTGATAAGTGTGCAGGAAAATAGACTTGAGGTCACTCGTCTAATTTTGACCCGTCTACCTTTTAGAAGCTCAGCAGTGACTCGTCTAAGTTTCCACTCGTCTAAAAAAAGTTAGTCAAAGAAAGTCAACGCTCAAGAAAGACCAAGTTCACTTGATGACGTGGCAAGAAGCATGCGTCTAAGTTTGGCTCAGCTGATCACCCGTCTAACTTTGGAATATGCAGCACCCGTCTAATATTTGAATGATCATCACCCGTCTAAGTTTTGGATGACTTTCACCCGTCTAAAATTTCTCATTACTGACACCAAGTCAGTATGTCAGAATTCAAGTCCAAGTCACCTTATTCAAATTATATACCATCCTTAAGGATCTCGAAGACCTCTGGACAATAGCTCAAAGGACAAAGAATAGAGAACGTTGTTTCAAGGTTTTAAGGAATAAAACACGCTATCTCTGCACCACTACAGTAACCTTTTGCCTATTCTAGTACAAAGTAAAAAGTACTTTATGGAAAAGTAAACTGATGTTGCACTGAAAGAGGAAAGCTCTTTGCAACAAGTACAAGAAGCCTGCTGCCATATACTCTGAAAGAACAGCTGCTCAGTGTAAAGTGTACTCCTGGACACTCTTGTCAAAGCTCAACGTTTTCAAACATTTAATGAATATTCAGAACGACTCTTTGGCATTAAATTGTGTCTCAGAAAGCTCAAGTCAGAAGCAAACACTTTCTGAAGCTGTGTCAAAACGGATCTCTTGATTGAAGCCTTTAAATAGATCAAACAATGAAGATGAAGCTAAGAAGTTGAATATCAAAAGATCTCTGCAAAGAATTATTTACTCTCTTCATTAACTTCTTCATTCCTTCATTGAATACACATTCAATCATTTGATATAAATTCGCAGTCTTTCATACTTCATATTTATTCCACTCTCTGAGTGTGATCTGAAAGATTTGCAAGTTGTATTAACTACACAAAACCTTTTATTCCTTACTGTTTTGAGCCTGAAGAGGCTAGGTGAGAAAAGAATACTTGTTTGAGTGTTGAGCCTGAAGAGGCTAGGTGTGCAAAGAATACTTGTACTGTAATTTACTCAGTTATAGTGGAAACTTGGTGCTGCCAAGAAACTGGACGTAGCCCTGTGGATTTTGGGGTGAACCAGTATAAATCTCCTGAGTGATATCTCTACTCCCTTTATCTTTTAATTTACTTAAAATATTATTTCTGTTCTAGCTTTAACTTGGGGAGTTAACACTGTGATTATCAAACTCTTTTAAAACCTTTTCTGTTTGTGTGTGTGCCATTCTGTTTTAAATATTAGACGTGTCACTCGTCTAAACCTCTCTTATTCAAACCTTGCTTGCTGTGCCTGCGAAAATCTTTTTAGTAACCAAAAAAGTTGGTAAACACAATTCAACCCCCCCTTCTTGTGTTTACTTTGGTTATTTCACTCACATGCTAGTCAATTTGGATTTTAATTTCCAAACCTTCAAATTTGTTCCTGATGCCACATTCCTAATTCAATTAGGATTAGAAAATCCTCCCTTCCATTCAAAGTTGGATGTGGCCTTCTCATCCCAATGCGCACACCTGATGCATCAAAACCAAGTGGGCCAACCTTCAAATTCAATCACCACTCCTCTTCAGTTTATGTATCTTTAGTAACATGGTTTATATATCAAATGCTAAACTTCATTTCTTCTTCAATTCCTATGAAAAATAGATAGCACTTCACGTTTAGCTATTTTATAACAATTCAATTGCAATTCTCATTTTCACAAAGCAATGTTTTCTAGCTTTTTCATCAATTTGCTTTCATCACTTTAATATTTGAATTCACCTACAAATAAGATAATTATATAATGAGATGAAATCAAATAAAATAATTATGAAAATAAATTACTTTATTAAATTTTAATAGACACATCAAAACTATCAACTCTACAACAAACTAAAGGAAATTGGGTAACAATTCAACATTAAACACATAAACATATATAAAATGCAACCAAATTCACTCAAATAAATAGACAGAATGACGGTTTATCATCTTTAAACTGTAACACCCCGATTTTCACTGTTTCAAAATAATCGAAATGCGGACGATTATGTTTATATTTTTATATGAGTGTTAGAAAATTATTTTAAATAAACGGAGTTCATCAGTCAATCCTACTTGAACGTAGAAAGCTACGACTAAAATTTAGGTTGAAACGACGGGCGAATCCCGACCTGCTATCTTCGCTGAGAGTATATTTATACTGACCAGAAGACCTAATTTAATTCGTGAACGAAAAACTTAAGATTTTTATTTTATTTCCTACGATAATGTAGTTTTAGAATTATTTCACTAAAAGTGAAATATTATATTTTATCCGGGTGTCGTATTTAATCGGGTAAACGGCAGAGCAGATTACGGGATTTCCGGGAGCCGCTATTGGATAATTCCAATGAGTCATATGAGATGACTCACCCATGTGAATGCATTTATGGTGCACATGGCTTCATTATTACAATTTCTAAGGAAATTGGATTTAGGTCCTTAGACTTTTTCTATTTTGCAATTTGGTCCTTCAAAGTATTTGCACTTTGGTCCTTATGACACTAGAATTCCTTGCTCTTTGGTCCCTATTTTCGCAGCCCACACTCCTATAAATACCCTTCATTTCATTCCTATTGCCTTTTGTTCATAAAACACTTATAAGTTTCCTAGGTATAGTTTTATGCCTTAAGCTTTAATGGACCAAAATTGAATGGATTCAAGCCCATTTGCACAAGGCCCAAGCCTTTCCTTGGCTGCCATAAGTGCAAGAATTCTCCACATCCTTCTCCATTCTTCCACAATCTTCTTCATCTTCTCCAACTTCATCTTCTTCCTCTAAGAACACACTTTGGTGTTCATGATAGCAGAAATTCCACCAGAAATATGACCCTCTTCTTTTCTTAAACTCGGAAAACTCTCAACATGAAAGTTGTTCCTCTTTTTCTCTTCTTTCCAACGAGCTAAAGATCATCAAAAACGGATGAGTATATTGAGTGTTATGACCAAAATACAGAAACTGCCCAGAATCCTCAGATCCATGCGAGACAGCAAAACGAAGCCTATGTTTACCCCTGTTATGATCCGAACCAAATGAAACCTTCAACATCAAAGTTGTTCCTTTTCTTCTTATCTTTCCAATAAGCCAAAGTTTGTAATTTTTGGATGAGTATATCATGAGATATACTCACAAAACCAATACACCCTCAAACTGTCCAGATTTTATATAAGTGTTGGTTGATCATTTTTTTCATTTCTTCAATCTTCAAGAGGTAAAAGCTCAACTCCTTGATCATCTAAGCTTTCATATTCATTTGTTTCTCATGCTTATGCCATGAATCATATTTTCCCATTTCTAGATCTAGAAGTTTGAAAATCCATAGAAAATCATAGCAAAATCCTATGAGTATGAAATTAATTCCTATGTTCTTATAATCCTGTATATTGTCTAGATCTAAGAGCATGTGATGATCAAAAATTTTCTTCCCTTGAAACCCATCTTGGCCGAATCTACCATTTAGAGGGTTAGGATGGTTTTGATTCTTAACTTTGTTGTTTAGCCCTAATCCATTTCCTTAAGTATATTAGAATCATTAATCCATGACTTAAGCAAGTTTAGTGATTTTGAGCCACAAAACCCTAAGGAGGCCGTGACCTATTAAAGAGGATTAGGTGTTTGTTTTGCTTGTTTTGATTGGTTGTTTGGATGTGTTGTTGAAGGTTAGTGTTTCGTGACACGTACGTATGTCACCGATTATTCGGAGCCGTGTCAAAGTTATTCGGAGCCGTGTCAACTTTCTTAATCGGAGGCTAAGTTCTTCAAGAGGTAAGCTTACCTGAGAGATTTTTCCCAATAACTATTAGCTTTAGTGTGGTCTGTATACTTGATATGTGGCTGTGGTGCTTGCTGCATATGATTGGTAAGCCTTGAGGTGCCAACCTAGTTGGGATGTCTTGGTTCTTACAGTGATGCCTTTGCACCCCCACTCTTTTGCTTAAAAAAAAAAATGTGGCTGTGGTGCTTTGATTATGCTGTTTACGTTGTGTTGTTTATCTATGTTTCTCTGTGTTAGATGATTTATCTGCTTTTAATTTATTTAATTATCTGCAGTTGTTTAGTATATTGCTATGATGCATGATCTGCCTGGTGATATAATTCTGATGATGTTGTTGAGTGTTGTTTGTGAAGCCTGACAGTGGTCAGTGCACAACCGACTTAATCAGATAAAAGCTTTAATAAGCTTTAATAAGCTATGTTGTCGCGCTTTTAGTTATTGTGTTAAATCCATATATTGGCGTCTCACCCTTACAATATAACAGGTTACTCTAGTCTATCGTATTCCTTTGGTATACTAGTATGGATGAAGCGGAGGGATTCACTAAGTCGCTCGAGGACTTAACTCCTAGATGCTTGGAGAAGTATCTGTTAGTGGGAATGACCATAAGGGTATTCTCAATAACTGTCTGTTAGTTAAGACCAGCTTAGGTTCTTTTTATGTGATGTCATGTGTTGAAATAAACGAAGTTGATAAAGATCTAAGTATGAAACTTATGAGGTAGTATAGTTGTATGACTTCTGTATATGCTTATATTTCGAAGTATGATTATGATTATGTCGTTGTTAGGGAGTTAAAAGGAAAAAAATTTATCACCATATTTTGAAGAGATTCACGTTGAGAAATTAATATTTTCCGAAAGCAACCATCAAATAAAATCTTATTTTTCCGCAAATGGGTAACCATGTGATGACCCGGGAGTAGGGTGTCACACAAACCATCATTAAACTTCACATGTATTGATTCTTCTACAACAGACGTTCTAGAATTAAAAATTCTGAAAGCTTTAGACTGTTCAAAATATCCAATGAAAATCGCTTTATCTACTTTAGAGTCAAATTTTCCCAAATGATCTTTTGTATTTAGAATATAACATTCACATCCAAATGCATGAAAATATGATATGTTAGGTTTTCTACCGTTCCACAATTCATAAGGAGTTTTATTTAGGATAAGTCTGACCAGTATTCTATTTTGAACATAACAAACAGTGTTAATGGCTTCTGCCCAGAAGTACTTAGGGAGATTGTTCTCATTGAGCATTGTCCTACCCATCTCTTGAAGAGATATGTTCTTTCTCTCAACCACTCCATTTTGATGTGGAGTTCTAGGTGTAGAGAAATTGTGAGAAATACCATTTTCCTCACAGAACAGCTTGAATTGCTCATTTTCAAAATCACCCCCATGGTCACTTCTAATAGCAGAAATACAGAAACCCTGCTCATTCTGTACTCTCTTACTGAATATTGTAAAGACCTTATAGGACTCATCCTTGTGGGTTAAGAAGAGTACCCATGTGTGTAACAGCCTATTTTTAATTACGCTGTATTACCAGTAAAAATATATTTATTATATTTTTATCTGAGACCAAGAAAATGATTTTGGATAAAACAAAATCATATTCATACTCTACCTTATGGTAGAGGGTTAGGGTGAAATTTGGGTTGAAAATTCAGACGGAAATCGGTCTGCGTTTTCACTGACAGTAAGATTTTACTGATCAGAAAACCTAATTTTGATTCGTAAACGAACCGGTTTAGGTTTATATCGTATTTGCAACGATATTAGTTATTTTGAAAATATTCACTCGGAAATGAAATTTATATTTTATTCGGGTGAAATCTTCGAAGAAATCCGGTAGAAAACCTAATTTTGACCGAGAACAAAACAATTTACTTTTATATCATATTTCTAAATATATATATCTATTTTAAAATTATTACTCAAAAATATATTTTACGGGCGAAACTTTAAAGAAAACACGTAAAACCTAAGTCGGGAAAACGATGGAGACGGATATGGAACTACAGAGAAACTTCAAGAGATCGGGACGAAAAGTCACCAAGTCATGATGACAACACCCTAAATATCTAGATATTTAGTTGAAAATATCTAGATATTTTATGGTGAAAGACCAAAATGCCCTTGGCTTTATTTCTAATTCCAACCTTGTCTCAAGATATTTTTGGACCCCAAATCCCTCTTCAATTTTGTGCAGCCATATTCAATAAACTATGCCTATTACATTTTGCTTTCATTTCATCGTTTTCCTTTCAAAAACCGTAATCGGGTAACCAACGGAACCGGATACCGATGCGCAGAGACACACCGAGAGACAGAACCAAACACCAGAGATGATGAGTCATGGGGTGAGTCACCATCATGACTCACCAAGCATTTAAGAGGCATTTAATGCAAGCCATCATGACTTAAGAAATATCATGATATTTATGTTAGTGAAAAGACTAAAATACCCTTGGACTTTCTAGGTAATTCCAAGTTTGTCGCTAAGTGTTTTGATCAAATTACCCCCTCACTCCATCAAACATGCGCAGTTGCCTCCCCTCCCACACTTAGTCACATATTTCATTTTTTCATTCAAAGCTTTCTTCTCACAAAACCTCCATAGTTGTTCTTGAAGGAAACCTCCAAACTTAGATCATTTCTCTTCCACTTTTCTTCATTCCAAGGTGAGGATCATGTTCCTCATCATCTTAGCATCATTGATCATCCATCAATCTTCATATTCATCAAGTTTTTCACCTATTTCAATTTCTAGATCTAGATTTTCAAATAATTCTAGAAAATTGTAGAAAAATCATTTTAATGTGAGATCAATTTCTATGATCTCTATATGGCTTTTACTTTCATCATCTAAGAGCAAGTAAGCAAAAGAATTTTATTTCTTATTTTTCTTAATATGGCTGAACCTATGCTTGAATGAGCAAAGGAGATTTTGTTCAATTTTTAACTTAGATGAGGTAGGTTCTAAGCTATCTAGGGTTTTTATACTCTTAATCCTCAACTAATTTTAAGTTTCATCAAGTTTTCCTCTATTTCAAGTCTTAGATCTATTTCTTAAAAAATCATGCAAAAATACTTAAAAAAATGTTTGACGAGTTATGACTTTTGTTTTCATCTCTCTTATACCTATACTTTCCTTATCCAAGAGCTTGAAATCAAAAGAAATTCCTAGCCTTACTTTACTCTTTTGGGCGAAACTCTAACCCTAGAGGTTAGAGGATTTTGTTTCATAATTTTAATTTATAAAAATTTATCTATGATAGTTAATACTATAGTAACTAGAATCCAAAAGATGGAGTTGAGAAAATAACCCTAGCCTACTTTTGATATCATGACCGAAACTAGCATAAAATGGACATAGATGGGTTTCGTTTGATTAATTGTTGTTATGTTGTGTTGGTTGAAGGTTAACGGATAACCGTGGTATAGTAACGAGGATCGGGAAGTTTGGGAAATCCGGTGATAAGTCAAGTGGGGGAAAGATTCAACCTATCATCAGAATGGATAAGTAGTTTATTATATAATAATTGT
Source organism: Echinosophora koreensis (assembly GCA_035048595.1). Lineage (NCBI taxonomy): Eukaryota > Viridiplantae > Streptophyta > Magnoliopsida > Fabales > Fabaceae > Echinosophora > Echinosophora koreensis. The sequence goes on along the minus strand of JAPCYP010000013.1, from coordinate 4,611,213 downwards.
ATGGGCGACCGAAACCCTACTAGTGGTCGAGTAATCGACAAGACCAAAATCGCATTGGAGTCTTTTCCATAATACCAATGATGATTTGGGGATTGTAAGTTTATCGACGTTAAGATAATGTTAGAATATTTGAGGATGTCTGACTTTATTTTATTGATTTTTTGTGATATGCTGGTTGAAGTATTCTACTGCATGTGACGTTTTATTTTGATGTTTGAATATTTTATGATTATTGTATTATACATGATCTGCTTGGTTTGATAATGTGCTTAGTTGACTTTTAAGTAAAGATATATGTTGTTCGGGAGATGTTCATGTGGGTGAGACAATGAAAGTGACTTAGAGGTGCCTAGCCGAATTAAAGTATTTAATAGATGAGATATGACATGGAATGTGTGTTGAGACTGTGTTGGAATGTTGAAGCACTAGGTTGTAATAGATGCGAGTTAGTGAGATTCATATGTATATGCATTGTTATTCAAAGTCGTGTTAGTGGAACACACGAGGTCAGGATATTCTATTTTGGGGATATCGGATATTGCGGGTGAGTACCCTATGGATGTGGATGCTGAGGTAGACTATCGTAATACTCTTTAGTCTTTTATGCGTTCGAAAGTTATTGGCACTGGACCATTCTGGACTAATACTCTTTAGTCTTTGACGAGTTCGAAAGTTATTGGCACTGGACCGTTCCGGACTACTGACCAACGTGATAGGAATAGAGATGGCCAAGTCAACATAAAGGTTTAGTAGTTATGATAGCGTAATTTGAGGATGATTGGTAGTTACGAGTGATGTGTGCCTTTGACTGTTATTATATTATATGCTATGTATTATTTTCAGCTTTTGATGATAGAACTGCTTCTTATCCCCTATTTTCTGTATTTGGTATATATTTGATCACGTGATCGTATGAGAAGATCCGATGGAGGAACCAGTTGCTGAGGAGATGGATGGGATTCCGTATGAACCGGATGCGGGAGGATGAGCTGTGGATTCCAGCGATGTAGTTTAGTGTCTAGGGCCAGTGAGTCTTATAAGACGTTTATTTTCCGTTGACTATAATAGTTTGTGTAAGTATGTACCTGCAAGGGATCCTACTGATAGGATACCCTAAACAGTGTTCTGTTTTATGTTGAATAAACATATGTGTGTATGTATAATATAATCAGGATGTGGTGTGTTAACTTTCGAAGTTGGTTATGTTATAAATAAGTTTTTAATATCTTTGTAATTTTGGGTTATGTTTAACGTTCAGTACGCGATTAAGATTAATAAATAATTAATGGCACAACGAGGTACAACGGGGTGTCTCAGTGTGTATCTAGAATGGTTATCAACTATGACAAAACCATATTTCTTTCTACCTAGGCTAGCTACGCTGACTGGTCCAAACAGATCCATGTGTAACAGTTGCAAAGGTCCAGAGGAGGTGACTTCTTTCTTAGATCTGAAACTTGATTTTATTTTTTTACCTCTCTGACATGCATCACACAAAACATCTTCATTAAAAGAAATATCACGTAATCCTCTCACAAGATTAGGCTTTTTCAATTTAGAAATTTGTTTCACACTAACATGTCCTAGTTTCTTATGCCATAACCATTTCTCATCCTCTTTAGACATAAAGCATGTTACACTTTGATTTGAATGTTCAGACAGGTCAATCTTATACAAATTGTGTTGCCTTTTGGTAGAAAAGAGGGTCTTTCCATTTTTGTTATTGACTATGCATGCATCCTTAGAAAAAGATACAGAAAATCCACTATCATACAATTGACTTATGTTAAGCAGATTATGTTTTAACCCTTTGACATATAAAACATCACAGATGATAGGTAAGGGAGGTTTACCACCAATTTTACCTACACCAACAACTTTTCCCTTTTGGTTGCCACCAAAAGTTACATGTCCACCTTTCTTAGGTTGGAGGTCTAGGAACATAGACCTTTCTCCTGTCATATGTCGCGAGCATCCACTGTCCAGGTACCATGACAGGTGTTTGCTTTGTCCTATTAAGCATGTCTTCAACAGGAATGATCATGGACTTAGGTACCCATATTTTCTTGGGTCCTTTTCTGTTAGTGTGAGGAGTCTATGAAGACTTCCTTCTCTTTTTGTGAATACACTTGGATGTTATTTGTTCAGCTTTTCCACAGTAGGTAGATATAGGTTTATTTGAACTAACTGAAACAGATTTGACAGATATTTTTGAGAACTTTGTTGATCCATTATGATGATCTTGACTGGAATAACCTATACCTTCTTTATTAAGGGAGTATCTCTGACTTCCCAACAGTTTAGTCAGATTCTCTCTACCATTAACAAACTTGGCAAGATCTGAGGTGAGCTCTTCTACTTTCTGTTGAAGTTTAACTACTTCTTCAGAAGGTAGAGTTTCAACTGAGATCTTAGCTTTAGACTTTTCAGTCTTAAGCCTACTGTTCTCTTCAGCTAATTTCTCACACTCTTGAGATTTCTGTGTATACTCATTTGAGAGTTTAACATACTGTCTTTTGAGGGATTTGAAAGCCTTAGATATACAGTTGGATTCTTCCAACAGCTCATCATATGCATCACTCAATTTCTCAAGTTCAAATTGTACCTCAGTATCTGATTCTGAATCAGTATCTACCATAAGACAGAGATTGGCTTCAAGCTCCTCTCCTTCATTTTCAGTGGAGCTTTCATCAAGATCTTCCCAAGTAGCCATCATTCCATTCTTCTTTTTATTGAAGAACTTTTTGGGAGCTTGCTTCTTGAGTTGAGGACATCCTGCCTTGATATGACCAGGCTTTTTGCACTCATAATACACAGTGACATTTCTGTCATTTTATCCACCATCTTTGTTGTATTTTTCTTTGTTGAAGCGCCTGAAATATTTGTCCTTTCTGAAGTTTATTTTCTTCCAAAGCTTTTTCATTTTTCTGGTAAGAAGAGAAAGTTCATCATTTTCATCATCAGAGTCATCCTCATTTGATTCCTCAGATTCTTCTGACGATTCATCAACTTTGAGAGCTTTTGAAGTAGATCCCTTAGATGATTTCTTGTCAGCCTTGAGAGTAATGGATTTGCTCTTCTTTCCATTGTTTTCTTCAATCAGCTCCTGTTCATGGATCTGAAGTGTACCAAGAAGCTCATCTAGCTTCATTGTTGACAGATCTTTGGCCTGAGACACAATAGTTACAAGAGGTCTCCAATGTGTTCCTCAGTCTTGTAAACTTTTTCCCAGAGACTTTAGCCCATTTGTGATAGTTTGAAATCTCCCATATATTTGGCCAATAATTTCTCCTTCTTCCATTTTGAACAGTTCGTACTTTCTGACCAGCATGCTAACTTTAGTTTCTTTTACCTTACTGGTTCCTTCATGAGCAACAGCTAATGAATCCTACATCTCTTTTGCAGATTCACAAGCACAAACTTTTTCAAACTCTTCTCTGCTCAAAGGACACATGATTGCATATCTAGCTTTAGCATTGAACTGTCATTTTGTTCTTTGATCAGGGGTTATGCATGCTTTAAGGATTTCTGCTCCTTTGTCATCTTTAGGAATGTAGGGACCATCTTCAATGATATCCCAGAGATCAGAATTAGTGGATTGGAAAAACCACTTCATCTTCTATTTCCAATAGATGTAGTCCTCTCCATTGAAGTATGGAGGTCTGGACATTGACGATCCTTTTCCTGGATAATTCTTGCTTGTGCTGGCTTCTCCTTCCATTTCCAAGATCTTTTCCTTTACACTGTTAAGTGCTCAACCCAGAGGCTGAGCTCTGATACCAACTAAAATAACCAAAGTTAACACAAGAAGGGGGGTTGAATTATGTTTACCAACTTTTTAGGAAACTTTGAAAATTATTTTTGCAGGAACAGCAAGCAAAAATAAAGCTAAGGAAAGTTAGACGGGTGACTCGTCTAATTTTCGAATAGAACACATGCGCATACAGAGAAGGTTAGGACAGGATTTGATATTCACAAATATTAACTCCCCAAGTTAAAAGCTTAAACAAATAACTCTTAAACAAATTAAAGAGATAAGAGAAAGGAATATCACTCAAGAGTTTTATACTGGTTCACCCCAAAATCCACAGGGCTATGTCCAGTTCTTGGCAGCACCAAGTTTCCACTATAACTAATTAGTTTACAGTACAAGTATTCTTTTCACACCTAGCCTCTCCAGGCTCGCACTCAAACAAGTATACTTTTCTCACCTAGCCTCTTTAGGCGCAACACAGTAAAAAGTAAAGGTTTTGAGTAATTAATACAACTTTGCAAGTCTTTCAAATAACACTCAGAGAGCGGAACAAATGAAGGAATGAAAGACTGCAAAATTCATATCAAATGATTGAAGAGTTATTCAATGAAGGAATGAAGAAGTAAATGAGGAGAGTAAATGCTTCTTTGAATATTTGCGCAGAGCTCTTGACTTCATCTTCATGGTTTGGCCTATTTAAAGGCTTCAATCAATTTGATCTGTTAGACACAGCTTCAGAAAGTGTGCTCCATTGATTTGAACTTCTGGGACGCCATTAATGCCAAAGAGTCTTTCTGTATAAACATTAAATGGTTAAGGACGTTGGACTTTGACATATGCTACCAAGAGTACACTTTGCTTCTGAGCAGTTATTGTTTCAGAGTTGCAGTGGCAAACTTCTTGTACTTGCAGCAAAGAACTTTCCATTTCAGTGCAACACTCAGTTCACTTTCTGAAAGTTACTTTTACTTTGTACTAAAAAAGCTATTGACTTGGTGCAGAGGTAGCGTGTTTATTCCTTAAACACTTGAAAAAATGAATTCTTTATTCTTTGTCCTTGGTGCTACTATCCAGAGGTCTTCGAGATCCTTAAGGAAAGCATCTTTTCAAATAAAGTTGACTTGGACTTTCTTCTGACAGGTCTGACAATAAGATTGATTCAGCAGAGTCTGAAAATTAGATGGGTGTTAAGTAGACGGGTGAGGTGAGCCAAAACTTAGACGGGTGAGCAAGTCATTTTTAGACGGATGATCCACTGAAGCTACTTCAGATTTTTTATACTTGCCACGTCATCAATTAAATCAGAACATTGACTGAGAGTTTACTTGATCTTTGTCTGAGTTGACCATCTTTCAGACGGGAGGTTTTTCAGATGATTTTGAAAATTGGTCTTTAGAGAAAATTAGGCGGGTCATATTTTAGACGAGTGACCTTAAGTCTATTTTCCTGCACACTTAGCAGACTTATCAGTAATTTCATATGGTTCAATATTACCATACTTAATCTATTTGGAATCATCAAAACTTAGAGAAATCACACATTAAATGTGTTCCGGACTTATGAGGTCTCAACAGAAGTATCATTTAGATATTATATTTTGAATATACAAATAAAACATTTCTTGTTTACATAAGCAATTTGATTTTATAACACGTTTATTTACAAGCATAGAGCTTTCAAAAATAAAACAAAAAAGTTTTACATGTTCCTAAAAGTCTTGGCTCAAGGGAGACTATGTTTCTTTAAGGACTACTTGATTTTAAAAGCCTAATATATCTCTCTCCAGCCTCCTCACACTACCTCATAGACTAACATAAAAATAAAGAGCTTAACACCAAGTATGAGAGATAAAGGAGATCAAAACCATGTGGAAACAATGACTCATTTTGGAATATGAATTGCGTACCCCGAAGCCTTCAATCACAAAAAATGGATTTCTTGCAATCAAAATACCACGCATTCAAGCATTAACATATCATTTGGTCAATTTTAAGCTTCCTCAAACACTTTCAATGATTGATCCAATGGAGCGTTAATTAATGCATGCATGTGACCTCACACTTTTCCAAGGATGCTTACCATTATCATGAGCTTGTTTGTCACTGCAAGATCAAAATGGATGTCTCTGCAGCAGAGTTCAAATCCGACAAGGTATCCCCAAGAGGACCCAACGCAGGCTCCTCCAACACTGGATCCACCGTTTGTGCCAACGACATTTTCCTTCCATGCCCTCTACCAATGATGAACAAATCAAACCCTTTGTTCCCTACCTTGTTCAGCAACATCACAGTTTCCTTCTCATCCTTCACCACCTTCTCCATATACCTCACCCACGATGTGTCCATCGTTTGTAGCACGAACGACCTTAGGTACTCCTCATCAGTTTCATCAAACTCGTCGTTGGGGTTGTCCCAAACAAGCCGCACCACTGTTAACTGAACCTCGGGGTTTCTACTCATCCTCCATGCATAAGAAAGAGCTTCACGGTCATCTGCACCACCAACGTAGAACATAGCTAACCTTTGCTCTTTGGCACGTTTTTTACCAAAACCCCGATCCACAAATATGGCTAAACAACATGGTGTGTTCTTTACTAGATTCTCCAACACCACTTTCTTCTCGTCTTTGCTTTCACGATCCCGGTTGACGATGTTCGCAGCTCTAGCCGTAGCAGCACCTGTTGAATAAAAAAATGTAAAGTCATGCTAACGAGTGTCCTTAGGACACTCTTTAAGGAACTAAGAAAAGTAAGTTTTTATTAGAAAATTAAGTATTTCATCTTTTCAAATATTAAATACATCAATTCTCTATGAAACATTTCTTTTCTTGGTGATTTGAAGTTAATAGAGTTTGAGCTTCATTATTTAATAATTAGTACCAAAAGAATTAGAGGAATACGTGCTAATAAAGAGAAAACAGAAAACATGGAAAAGAAAAAAGTGAGAGTTAAATGAATGGAAGCACATTCCATCAAAACAACATTCATACAAAAGTTACCAAAATCATTTGGTAACCTTTAACATCAAATGCAATCTAGTTCGAAAACTATATATATGAATCACCAATGAAATTTTGTAGTCAATCAAAATCTTTGATAGGACCAGAAATCATGGATGAGTGAAGGGGTAAAATGAAAAGGACAGTATAATACAGGTATTTTGCAATTCTACGAAATGCCTTTCGAACTATGTTTTCCTTTTATAAATGAGTGATGTTAAATAGTTCGAAAAATTTCAATGCGAAACTCGACGAAAGGAGTTAGAAATCAATCAAATTAAAAAAAAATAGAGAAATTACGGTGAGTACAAGAATACGGTCAGTGCAATCTGTTATTCACATAAAAGATATGAATTAATTTCGCAGTGAAGATCATTTTCCTTTATACATCATGAAAGTTAGGAAGAATTATTTTATTGATCATATGGTATAGAGATGATGAAAAATTATAATATGAGTTATGTAATTAAAAAGAAGGTAATAAATGCTAACGAGTATCCTAAGGGCATTGTTTAAGAAGTCTAAAAAAGTAAGTTTTTATGAGAAGTTATGTATCAATACATTGGAAAGAGATATACTTAATTTTTCCATGAATAATTACATTATTTGGAATCCTTAAATGATGAACTTAGGGCATTCGTTAGCAATACCGTAAAAAGAATTAAGCTTAATTATACTTTTCGTCCCTCAACTTTTTCAATAATGCGGATTTGATCGCTCAAAAATTGTAATTGCACATTTTAGTCCTCTAATTTGTTGAATTGTTCAATCAGTCATTCCATCCATGATCAGTCAACATGTAGTAAGGACTGATTTTACACAATTTGAAAAATTAGAGGACTAAATATGTAATTAAACTTTTGAGGGACCCAAATCGCATAATTGAAAAAATTGAGGGCTAAAAGTGCAATTAAGCCAAAGAATTATATGAAGAATTAGAATAATTTATTTCGTGAGTTATAGAATGTGTGCAAGGTATTATTCTTCCATTCTAATAGCACGCACCTGCACCTAATCCATCGTAGGTTGGTTGCCTGTAGATTGTGGTCAAAATGATGGTCACCCCTCTTCGTTTTGCTAGGTTAAAGATATCCTTATGCATGGAATTGTAATCAGAAACAACCCTCATCTTTTCAGCAAAGATGGCTTGACTAAGGTTATCAAAGCTACCAAGGGTGTCAACATCAGTGTCATTATTCTCTTTCTTGAAGCTATCAACCTTTCTGGAAGTGGTGTTGAAAGATGGCTTTCGAGCATCCTTTATGATGAGTGATGAGGCAGCAGGGCGAGACCAGTGTGTTGGCATCTTCATCAGCTCAACTGCAATGACCTGAATGGGTGATTTCACTGATGGGCACGATGCTTTCAAGAGATTGATTATGACATTGGCGTCACGTTTTGTGTGTACACATGCCATCACTCTGAGGGGTGAGTCTGGCCTTATCCCTTGCATGGTCCTGCGGTGGCTGCCACTGAGGTAGTTTTTTGTGTCAAGGGTTTTTGTGGCAGCTAGGATAGGTCCTACGGGAACCGTCATTAACCAGCAGGTAAGCAGCATCACCCCAAAGGTATCGGTGCCCAGTTGCTACATCAAATATAAGCATATACATTTATATGTTAGTATTGTATCATATAAAAACCATGATTAGGAAGATTCATGATATTTGTAGAAATTCATAATCTATTGTTCTACATGCAAACCAGTTTTGTCAAATATCTTCTTAATAGCGAGTATCACGTAATTAAAGGGTTATTAATACATTACTAACATTGGTAATTAATCCAATGATATGGTCAATCCAAGGGTAAGACTAGACAAACCCTTGGGGTTGGGTAGCTCAACTGGCTTGAGCTAAGAGTACAAGGAGTTGGAGGAGAAGGAGGTGTAAGGTTCAAACCCTGACAAAGAAGGAAAGATTTGACATGACAAATAACTACTAACATTTGTCTATAAAAAATAAAAATAAAAACCTAGACAAACCCTTGTTTTAAGGTCCCCGACCCATCCCCCTCAGCCCTAATAACAAAAATTATCTGATAGCTAACAAAAATTATACATATAAGATCTCATCATATGATTTATTCACTCTCAAGCCCTATCTAGCTTTAGGCCTAACATTATCGTGCGTCGGCCTGTGTCCAATAATAGGTTGTTTAGTAGTATTATTTGAATCACTAATGCAGACAAATAAGTTGTCAGAATCAATTATTCAAATTGTACAAGACAATTTGTTAGTAAGATATTTTGCACAATGTCAACCTTAGTCACTAAAAATGATGTATAAAATGAAACCCTATAATATATATAGTATGTTACTCTATGTTAAGGTTGTAGCTTACTAGCTTGTTCCTTGCACAGGTGAGAATGATTATTGACACTATCCCTTTAGTATTCATGAGCAGTCCAAGGGATAATCCTTCTATGAGTGGCATCCGGTAGATAAAAAAGACCACAAAAGTGCACAATATCTTTGCCATGAAGGCCAGCACAAAAATAACCACATAACTTATCCAGCGGGTTCCCAAGGCACACTCTTGGATGGTTACTCTCTGCCCCATAACTGTAAAGTAGAGTGGCATCATGAAATCAGTCACAAAATCATGCACCTTGTCCTGAATTGTTTCATTAAGCACACCCTTAGGAATGATAAGTCCTAAAAGAAAAGCCCCTGTGATAGAATAAGCACCAAATCCATCACCAATGAGTCCAAACACCAAAACCATATGCAGAATAAACAAAACTACTGAGTCAAGAAACTCGCGGTCCCCGGTTCCAACTTTGTTGAAGAGCCATTCAGCAAAGGGATGGATTATATACCAACATGCAAACACAAGCAAAATGGTGATGGACAATCTTATTATCTCAGGGAACTCTGTTATAGCCAGTAGAAGGAAAATCCAGCAGAATAAGTCATTAATAAGAGAAGCTGTTAGAGCCAATTGTCCATTCTCTGTTAGAAGAAGCTTTAAGTCTGAAAGAATGTTTGCTATCTCAGGGAACTCACTGCAAGAAAGTGCAATTCCCCATATCATTGCACCCATGAAGTGTTGAGATGAAGGTGAAGGTGGTGGGGGCATAGCATTGCGCCCCATGTTGGTGAGGAACATGTAATACAAGCCATACCCAATTGGTAAGGTGAAGATTATGTTGGAAATTGCAACAATAATTGACTTTTTTCGACACCTTTTTAATGTTTTCAAGTCCATCTCTAAGCCAATCAAGAAAACGTAGTAAATTAAGGTCACTGCTGCCACGGTCTCTACTGGAATCATAATATTGAAAGGAAATACAAGTTTGTCAAAGCTTTTCCAACGTCCCAAACAAGTTGGACCTAATAAAATACCTGTCTACACAAAACCGCACAATGTTGATTAGTAATAATGAATATATAGGTGAATAATAAAGCTATTTGAAAACCTATTGTAGTCAAATTTTAAATAACTGTATTATAAAAACTAAAAGACAATGCTACCAGCACATTTGGATCCACGTCCAGTTTTTTAAAAAGCACGGCTTCAATAGCACAATTGTAATTTTTTTCTTACGTAACGTGAAAGTTACAAGGGTCAACTTTCATATCCACGTCAATCGGGATGCAGAAACAAATACAAGCTTAGTATGAGAGTGGTTTGCACAAAAGTGACGAATAACATTATTCCAGTTACAAAACAAAATTTTCTTTCTACTACATTAAATATACCATTTTTCGATATGTTATAATTGAATTCATTCTTCACAAAATCATTCGCAAGGTTTTAAATAAAGGTCCGTAACCGTGATCTGAGCCACAACGTTTAAGTTTTGGAGGACTCCGAAACCGAAACGCGACCTCAATTGCGGTTATATTTTCCCATAATTGTCTGCAATTGCGATAAACGCAATGCAACCTCAACCACGACTGCGACTGCAACCACAATTTAAAACCTTGATCATTCATACCAAATAGTAGTGCTCAAATTAAAATTATCCATAAGTTTTTTTTTTTTTTTTTTTTTTTTTAAGAATGGTTATTCAAATAACACCTTTCAATTCAAAACGGTAAACAATCTGCATTAAGCTCTCTAATTAATTATCTTATTATATTGTTTAATAACATAGTCATTTTCTCAAATTTAAGAATTAATCAAATTAAACAAAGGAACATTAGAGGCTTAAAAGTACTTACAAAAATATTGGCAACAATACGAGGCACATGGGATGATTTTGAGAGAGTGATGAGAATGCGATTGAGTGCTAGGATAACAGCTAATTGCAGAGCAAATTCAGGTACTGCAAGTCGTAAAGAATTTTCTAACCAAAGGGAGGAACCATCGAAATGAGGCTTATCGAAACAAACCAGTAGCGTGTCGTTGTCGTTTTTTGAAATGGAGTAGTTACTGTTATCAATGGAATTCAAGTCCATTGGAACTTGTTCACTCCAATAAAGTGATTTCTCTTTGTAATCTTTTTTTTTTTTGTTTTTTTGTTTAGTTTCTGCAGAACATAAGGTTACATCAAAGGAAGAAGGAGTGGTTTTGAATTTTGACATAAGTGTCAAAGATAAGCGCAGATTCCACCAAGAAGTTGTAATGTTGTGATTAATGCATATGGTTGCATGCTTAATTATAGACAAGTCGTTAATTCAAAATTCCAGTTCTTTATTCTATTTATAGGTGTATATTGTCCTATCTCTCTGTACTATGTTTTAAAAAGAAACCCGAAAGAAAAAAAATGGTGATCCAATTCATTGGATACAGCTTTTGTAGAGAATTCCCTCGAAGGAATTATATATCATATATGTTGTCTTTGATCATGTCATCCAACGTTGAATAAGAGCTCGTTTGTTATTGTTTATTTTGTTAAAAAATAATATTTTTTAACTAAATAGTCATTTTTTAAAATTTTTAGTGTGTTTGTTTTTGCATTTAAAAATAATAAAAAATAGAAAAAATTATTTTAAGCGTTAAAATGAAAATTAACTTTCATTAGCTTTTGAAAAAATTTATTTTTTATAATTAACTATTTTTTATTAAAAAATGATTTTTATGATTGTAAACAAATATAAAATAGCTTCTGTTTTTCTTTAAAATCTCTAAAAATAATCTCTAGATTATTGAATGTCAAAATCACTTATATTTTAATCAATAACAAACATGCTCTAGATGTTAAAGAGTTTCCAAAATTAACTAGCACGTGGATGTTAAATTATTAGAGGAGAATTAAAATATTCATTATTTGTATTCAAGTTTACGTAATTGTTGAGACAATTATTAGATATTTCTAATATATATTGAACAGTTAAATTAAAATATAAAATAAATTATTTAATACTTTTTTTAAAAGCACTTATTGGAGGAGCGTCAGCATCTGGTACGACGGTGACATCGTCTCGCGTGGGTAGAGTCGGATGCAGCGGAGCACGACAATGCGGTGGTCTGAGTTGGAGCACAAATGCATGGTATATCGTTACTGGGGTTTTGAGTTACTGGTTCAAGAGTTGGTGTTTGAAGTCACAAATGGATATTGGTTAAGGTGGATAGGTTTTGGGTAACAATGCGTTGTCTTGGGTTCTTGAATTAATGGTTGGGTTTCGATGGAATGGGTTCTGTTTTTCTGTTTAGGAGTTTGAAATTTGAGAGGTGTGTTGGATGGGCATGGGTGATGATAGTCGAAGGTTGAAGACAAAGGGACAACTAAACTACTAAGGGTATCGGTACACATTTGTTTGAATGAAAAATCATTTTTCTATTCATTAAAATAAATTACAGTTTTTGTTAACAAAAAAAATGCAGCTTCGGAAGAATAAGAGTTTACCCAAAAAAAATGCAATTTATGCAAATATAAATATACAATACCTTTTTTTTTTTTTGCAAATATAAAAACAGTAGATTGGGGTTTGACCTACAAAAAAGAGTTGAAAAGTCAATTAAGTCAAGTGACAATCTGGATGATCTAGATTTGCTCACTTGGGTGGTGCACCCATGCACCACTTTGGTGGGTGGTGCACCATACAAGGCACCTTCACTGCTGGGAGTTCGTCAAAAAGGTTGTAAGGAGATCGAGGAGCAATCTATCAGTAGGAACTTCACAATGATCATCTCGGTAGATCAAGCTTAGTTCCAAGTGTGAGATGTTGTTCGGTATAGTCCTTTGACGTTATTTTGTCACTCACGAACTCAATAAGTTCCCTAGTGTAGGATAAATTCCTTGGCATGTCTAACTTTTTGCACAAGTCCATGAACATATATGATATATGTGAGAGGTTTTCAAAAGTTGCACCTATTGAAAGGTTGTATGTACGGTTAAATGGAAATAACAGCTAATACCTTGCGTCAATTGATGCCTTGGGTCAGCGGCACCGGTGCATGCCATATATCCATTGGGTCTGTGGTTCAAATCTCACCTACGAAACTTTGAACTATTTAATTTTGAGCATTTTAATTTAAATGTTAGGAACGGCAAAAATGCATTTGGTGACGATTCAAAGCTGGTACCCCAACGTCAAGACACTACCACCAAGCCAACGAATGTTTGGTGTCTTTTCTTGGTGTTAAAGTTACTTAACCTTTGGACTTAACCATTGGTGAAACCTTTAGAGGGCTGTTTTCCTTCACCAAGTGGCATGAGTTGGCCTATAAATAGAACCACTCTCCATGCAGGAAAAGACTCGAATTTCCCAAGTCTTCTACACTCTAAATAACCTTCTTTTCTCCCTTGTGTTCAGAGAGAGTTAAGGACACTATTGTTCTGTAAACTGTCATTGACGATACACTTGAGTTAGGATATGCAAATCAAACCAAGGTTTTCCATTGTATTCTTAAAAGGATTCGCTGATACACATGTTGCATCCAATCTAGAATGAGATTGGTGGGGTGAATCGAAACTTAAGACTAGTGTCTTTACACACCTTGGAGATTGTGCTTGTTTTATGTTCTTCTCTTCTTTATTGTAGATCCATACCCCATTTTATTACAGTATATATTAATATCAATTGAGCTTCCTTAATTCACAACGATCCTTCCAACTTATCGGTATTAACTAGGACCTTGGAGCTGAAAGGTCATCATGTGGTTCATGATTGTGTTTCTATAATGCTCATCGGAAAAGGAAATTAGAAAGGCTTTCCTCAATCTTCATCTCATTTTGGAGATGGGGTGAGATGTCATGCTTAGTAGTTAGTACTACTCTCATGTGTATTTTCCTGGCAGTGTTGGACTTGCCTCCTCTAGCAAAACCACCTGAAATTGTGTATCTCAGTCATGATGACGATCTTCATCGTGCAGAGATAGATCATGGAAGGGCCAGTATTTTCGTGGTTTTGTCTTGGATTTTGGCTATCTTGGCTTCCCTGGGTGGTTTTAGACCTTTATGGTTTTGTCCTATTTCACGTTGTTTTAGCTGGGAAGTCCTTTTTTGGTTTGGTTCAATTTTGTGTAATTTGTATTATGTAATCTGATTTGGCTAGAGGTGGGCCAAGTTAATACTCAACCAAGAGTTACAGTAGCTTTACTTGTGCACAGTTACTGGTGTTTAGGTATTTTAACGGTTGCCTTGGTTGAAAAATTAGCTTTGGTCTCACCTATTTTTGTATCATTGATAACTATGTATATGGGTTTAGAGTACCCTTTATACTCTTATAAATATATTTTTGCTTATAAAAAAACGTTGTAAGGGATGGAGTACCCTTTGTACTCCCTTTAATATTAATTTTATTTTTTATTTTTTGCTAAACAAAACATGTTGGAGACAAAGAACACAAAATGAGTCATTATACTCGACCAAATTAATCATTTCTCGCAATAGGTTTTCTTTTGATGTATATTCTAGCTAAGCAACTGCCAAGAGAAAGCAATCATCTTGGATGGGGCCAAATCCCTCCCACAACCTCCTAAAGACCTTCTTCTCAACCTTTATAAGTTCCATTTGTACCACAAACTTTGAGATTAATAGGCCATATAAGCTGAGTTTACGTTATATTCTCCTGAGCTGCAACATTTCCAAAAACCACCTATCCTTAACCATAGACAGAAAAATTGGAGAAACTAGCAGGTTCTAAAGTTTTACCAGCAGCCCCTTTTCTCATACAAATAGTCCTCTTGTTGTTAGAATAATATTATTTTGGAAGAATGTGCTAAATCCTATAAATATTCCCATTATTATTAGCTTGTAGCAAAAATAATCTTTAAGAATAGTATCTTGTACGTGTCTCAAGCTATAAATAATATTAATTGTGTTTTTTTTTTTACTTTTCCTCCATTTGATTTATTATTTATTTTATATGTTATATTGTTAAGATAGTTAGATTTGTTATAGTTAGTTACAATTTATAGTTGTTAATTAGTTTACTTGGATTAGTTGGCTATATAAGTCAAAATTACTCGTTGCATTTTTTACTTTTTACCACTTGATCAATATACAACTTTTCATTCTCTCCCAACCTTCTCCTCTCCCTTTACTCTGAAACCATGAAATTCAACATGGTATCATCCGTGATCTTCATGATCATTGTTTCTGGTTTGAAACTGTCTTATTCAATTACTTTTGTTCACTCCGTCTGCAATTTGCAAGTCTTGTTGATTAGTTGGTTAGTTTAGTAAGTTGACATTGTGCTCACAAAGTGTTTGGGTTAAGTTTCCTGTGGAAGACAATTTTATATTCTCATTTGCAAAGATAGATTTTTAGCCTAAACTGGCTTTGTTGTAAGCTTCTGTGCATGGTGGTTAAGCATTCATATGAGCTTCAGCTATGGATGGGTAAGCAATGATATTCTTGCTTCTTCCTTGTATGATGGTTAAGCATTGAGACCCTTTGTTTTCTTTTTTTAAGCAAAAAAGCATGCAAAAGCATCACAATAGAAAAAGGTATCCCAACTAGGTTGGCACTCCTAATCCTACCAATCATCTGCAGCACGCCCTAATATTATTAAAATAAAATCAAAAAACAAACGAATACAAAGAAACATGGGGGAGCATGAACCAAACCCATGAGGAATCAGTGAAATCTATAATTAGGCAAACCAAAACGGTTCCTAAAAAAATCTTCCCTACCAAAATCAGGGACTAAGTCCCACCAAATGAAACCTGGAATCTTAGTGACATGGTTAGCTAACTTATCAGCACATTTATTACCTTCTCTATAAATATGTGAAACTATAAATCTCATTTGTTTTGTAAGCAAAACACAGTTGTCCCATCTATCCCTTAGTCTCCAAGGAACAAGGCTAGAATTAGTGAAGGCTGAAACCACAATAGTAGAGTCACACTCCAACCAAAGATTGAGCCAACCTTTTTTTGTTGTTTTGCCTATGTCTTGAGTAATATAATTGATACGTAAGCAAGCTTTCACTCTTAATTTGTAATATTATTGCACCACCTTATTGATGTGGATGTATTAATTTACATGAATATCAATCTGTTTATCACAGAGCTATGCAGGCATGTAGTAGCTTGGAAGGCAAAAGCAAGGCCAGGAGAGTAAAACTTCAATGGATTCGTTGCAATGTAAGTAGTTAAATTCAGGCACAGGCATACCTTGGAAGTTTAAAAATAGGTGGCTGAACTATTTACACATTACAAAGAATATGAATTTTGTTGTATCACACATTTTTAGAGAAGGCAACTCTTGTGCAGATAGACTAGCTAATCATAGCCTTAGTATTCAAGGTTTTGTATGGTGGAATATAATTCCCCCTTTTGTTAAGGAAGACTTTTTTAGAAATAGATTAAGTCTTCCTTCTTATAGATTTAGGTAATTCTTGCTTATCTTCCCCATGGGTTTTGGTTTATGTCCCCATGGTTTTTTGTATTTTTTTTCCTTTTTTGAATAATTTTTAGGTGTGCTGCAGATGATTAGTAGTAGCAGGGGTGCTAGCCTAGTTAGAATGCCTGTTACTATTGTGATGTTTCTGCATGCCTATTTTTTGCTTTAAAAAAATATGTTTACTTATTATTGTCTATCATTTGTAGTCTAATCGACAACGAGACAACTGAGAGTGTGGATATTTTGCCTTGAGACATATGTTCACTATAATCTCCACTGGTATTATTGATCGATGGGCAGAGGTAATTAACAGTGTTTTTAAGTACAAGAGTTAGTTATTATATGTTTTTTTTACTCTATTTGCTAATATTGTTTATCTTATGTTATCTGAACTTGCAGAATTTCAACAATGCAGAACCATTATCTAATGATGAAATTGAGGACATCAAGGAGTGTTGGGAAAACTTCCTCCTTGACTATAATAAACCATTTGTATCTTAGATGTATTTTTAGTTTGACATTCATATAGGTTTAGATTAATTAGTACTTGTTAATTATATGAGTATTGAATTATATATATTGATGTTAATGTTAATTGTTGAGTTTTTGTTGATTTTGTGTTGCTGTTGATTCTGTTGATGTGTACTGAAAACTGAAAACAGAGAAAGGAAGTGAGGGAAGAAACAAACGAGGTTTAAAAAAAATACAAGACTTTCTACATCGGTTGTAACCTTAACCGATGTAGAAAGTCCATCGGTAATGCAAGAAGCGCACTTTTTACATCGATTGGTCAACATAACCGATGTAGGAAGTTAGCTTTCTACATCAGCTGGTCAAAATAACCGATGTAGAAAGTCGACTAGAGTCTGATAAATAGATGTAGAAAACACTTTCTACTACGGTTATGTCTTTCAACCGATGTAGAAATATACTTTCTACAACGGTTGGACAATCATTGTAGAAAGTCCCTACTTTCTACATCGAGTCTTACTACAACGGTTGGCCAACCGATGTAGAAAGACTTTTTCAACCGTTGTAGAAAGGCTCGTTTGCACTAGTGGGTTAAACCTCATGTTTAGCTTCTGCTCAAGATGATTAAGCTTTGTGCCTTAATTGGCTTTGATGATTTTAGCTTCTGCCTTGCATGGTGGCTAAGCAATTGGAGCTTCTACCTTTTACAGTTGTTAAGCATCTGTTGTCCTGCGTGCCTTTTTGTATTGCCATTGTGTTCTTGGCATTATCGTTGTATTTTTTTTCTTTTCTGGATGTGCATTTGTATTGATCCTCCCAAGCTGGAAGTGTTATGGACACCTTCCAGTTGCGGGGGGCTGTTAAGATAGATTTGTTATAGTTAGTTACAATTAGTTATAGTTGTTAATTAGTTTACTTGGATTAGTTGGCTATGTTGTGATATGATTTGATATGATATGATATGATTTGATTATGTAATTATTGTGATTGATATTGTAATCATATTAGGATATTAGGTTTGATTAGCCTTTATTTCTTTGTCTCTTTTTCTGCTCTATAAATAGGAGCACTCTCTTGTAACATTGATATACAAATCAAATAACCTTTTTCCATATCCCTGTGTCAGTTTCTACATGGTATCAGAGCTTAGGCTTACGATCCCTCTTTTTCCCATGGTGTTCCGGTTTTGTTCCTTTTTTTTTTTCCCTCCGTTGGTTAAAAGTTTCACCGTCGGTATACCCCAGTTTTGCCCTTCCGGTGATTAGTTCATCTCACTTCCAGTACCACTGAAATCTCCGTCTCCCGATCTACCGTCCAGTGAAGTTTCGCCGCCATCCGATGACTGACACGCCGCCATGCTATATAAGTAATTACTCATTGTATTTTTCACTTTTTACCACTTGATCATTATACAACTTTTCATTTTTTTCAATATATATATACAACTTTTCATTCTCTCCCAACATTATCTTCTCCCTTTACTCAGAAAACAAGAAATTCAGCCGTTATTTTCCTAACATTTTAACAAAAATGTTATGCTCTTCCTTTTTCATTTGTGTTGGTTCGATGTGTATGAAAGAACCCAAAGAAGATCCCTGAAACAAATACACAAAAGACTACACAGTACCAAGAAATAGAGTTTCCACAATCTATACCCAATACAACTAATGTAGAAGAAATACTATAGCAAAACAACCACCAAGAACTAGCGCAAAATAATGCAAATCAAGCACGGCAATATGTGGTAATTGAATTACCACATCTGGTAATTCAATTACAGCAGCAAGAAAAGAGAAAAGGGAAGAAGAGATAGAGAGCACACACACAGTTTAGCGTGGTTCAGCCAATGTGGCCTACATCCATGGGAGAGAGCCTCCTCCACTATGAACTTTGATCAAGATTACAATAGAGATCCCTTGGATCTTCACTCCACCATGTTCAAGATGAACAAACAAGAGGACCCAAGCCTTTCGTCTCTCTTTTTTCACACAACCCTTGATCTCTCTCTAATCCTCTCTTGATTCTTCTCTCTAATCACAATAGAATCAAAGCATTACAAGATGATAGTATTCTCTAGGTTTTTCTCTCTGTTTCGCACTGTAAAAACGCTCCAAGAAAATCCCCAAATCCTTTTTCGTTCGCTGCTGTTAGGAAGCTTAAATATCAGAAACTGACGCGTCGTAATCGATTACCACATCCAGGTAATCGATTACCACATCCTGGTAATGGATTACCAGCTCTGTCCACAGTCCTGATCTCAGACAGAAAGTCCGTAATCGATTACGGCCTTCCTGTAATCGATTACCAGCTGACTGATCATCAAATTCTGCACTTTTAAACTTGATTTTGAGTCACTTTCAACAATACTCCACCTTGACTCCAAATCAGAGGATTGAGTTTAACCTTGTAGTGGTGGCTCTCCCACTTATGGAATTATGCTTCAATGAAGTTTATCAAGTCCAAGCAAAGCTTGAACTTTGCTCTTGGTAGTGACTTTGTAAATGCATCCGCTGGGTTGTCTTCCGAAGCTATCTTCTCAATCTGAATTTCCTTTGATTCAACCACATCTCTAATGAAATGAAGCCTTATATCAATATGCTTCGTCCTCTCATGATAAACTTGATGATTAGCTAAGTGAATAGTACTTTCGCTATCACAATGGACAGTCACACACTTTTGCATAATTCCAAATTCACCAATCATCCCTTTTAACCATAGAGCTTCCTTTACTCCATCCGCAAGAGCTATATACTCCGCTTGTGTCATTGACAACGCAACCACGGGTTGTAAAGTAGACTTCCAACTAATTGCAGTCCCAAACAAAGTGAACACATACCCTGAAAGAGACTTCCTTGTATCAATATTGCCGGCATAATCCGCATCAACATAACCCACAATAGCATCTTCCCCTTGAGTTGCCTTCTTGTACATAAGTCCAGAACTTAGAGAACCATTCAAATACCTTAGAACCACTTCAAAGCCTCCCAATGAGCTTCCCCCGGATCCGCAATAAATCTGCTAACAATGCTAACGGCGTGTGCCAAATCCGGCCTGCTACATACCATCCCATACATGATGCTACCCACTCCACTTGCATAAGGAATAGAATCCATTCTTCTTCTTTCCGTGTCGTTGCTAGGAGCTTGAGTAATGGAGAGCTTTGTGTGATTACCCAAAGGTGTAGAAACCGGTTTGGATTGATGCATCCTATACCTTTCTACAACTTTCCTCAAGTAACCTTGCTGAGATAGTAATAGTTCCCCTTTCTTTCTGTTTCTGACTATGTCCATACCAAGTATCCTCTTTGCATTACCAAGATCCTTCATCTCAAATTCAGAATTCAATTGATCCTTAAGCTCCTCAATGCCTGGAATGCCATCCTTTTTCTTGAAGATCCACTTGCATCCAACTACCCTTTGATTCTTGGGTAAGTCCACAAGTGTCCAGGTTTGATTTTTATCCAAGGATTCCATTTCTGCTTGTACAGCTTGTAACCAATTCTGACTATCCTTGCTTTCCATAGCCTCTCTGAAACTTCTCGGTTCTGGATCTTGTATCTCTTCAGCCGCATTAAGAGCATAGCAAACGAGGTCAGCATACCCAAATCTATTAGGAGGTACAATATTCCTCCTAACTCGATCTCTATTCAACTGATAGTCTGATACTGCTGGTGGTTGTTGATCTATTTGTTCTGCTGGTGGTGGACTTTCCTCTCTGGTGTTAGAGGTGGGAGACTCCACCTCAAACTGAGCTTCCTGGTCTGTTTCATCTGAACTGCTTTGTTCCAAGCCACTGCACATCATACCCATCCTGGTCTCATCAAATGTGACATCCCTGCTTACAAAGCACCTTGATCCTCCTGATTCCAACTTCCATAACTTGTAGCCCTTCACACCATCCGGATACCCAATGAAGATGCATTTTACCGCCCGTGCATCAAGTTTGTCTTCCCTGATGTGAGCAAATGCCAAAGAACCAAATACTCTGAGATTAGAGTAATCCATCGGTTTACCACTCCATACTTCCATAGGTGTCTTGAAGTCTAAAGCTGAAGACGGACATCTGTTTATCAAGTACACTGCAGTATTTGCAGCTTCACCCCAGAAACTCTTAGGTAGTCCAGCACCCAAAAGCATACATCTAACATGCTCCAAAATAGTCCTATTCATCCTTTCGGCTAGGCCATTTTGTTGAGGAGTCCGTGCCACAGTCCTATGCCTTTTAATTCCCTGTTTCCTGCAAAACTCATTAAATTGCTCTGAAACAAACTCCAGGCCATTGTCAGTCCTTAAAACTTTCAATTTCGAGCCTAGTTGATTTTCTATAAGAGTGTGCCATTCCTTGAATTTTTTAAAGGTTTCAGATTTATTTTTCAAAATGTAAATCCACACTCTTCTAGAAAAGTCATCAATCATGGTAAGAAAATAGGATCCCCCTCCATAAGTCATCACCCTTGATGGACCCCAAAGGTCCGAGTGCACATACTCAAAAGGTCTACTAGAAACATGCATACCGGTTCCAAAAGAAACTCTATGTTGTTTACCTAATATGCAATGATCACAAAATTCTAGTTTCTCCAATTTATCACCATTTAACAAGTTTTGTTTAGACAATTCTATCAATCCTTTTTCACTTACATGACCTAGCCTTAAGTGCCATAACTTGGTTTTATCATGTGGTGTTTGGCTAGCTACCGATGCTTGTGCAATAACAGTGGAACCATTAAGAATATACAATCCATTTCTATTTGTTCCCTTAGCTATTATTAAAGCACCACTAGAAATCTTTATCATGCCATGTTCAATTTTAGTTGAATAACTTAAATCATCAAACAAGCTAATGGATAGAAGATTTCTCTTAAGTTCAGGAACATACCTCACATCCTTTAAAAGGATTTCACGATTTTTAGAAGTTTTGAGCTGAATAGTTCCCATACCTTGTACCTTGCATGCTTTATTGTTTCCTAGAAGCACCACTCCACCTTCTTTGAGTTCTAGTGTCTCGAAGTAGTCCTTCCTTGGGCACATATGGTACGAACATCCGGAATCCATAACCCAACTCCTTTGTGTTTCTGAACTTGTTACCACCAACACCCCGGCACTCTCATAGCCATCCGAAGCAATTGCAACCTCAGCGGAGCTCCTTGATTCCTTGCCCCCCCTCTTCAGGACAATCTTTCTTGAAGTGACCCGTTTTATTGCAATTGAAACACTTGAGCTTTGACTTTGAATGACTCTTTGATTTTGATCTAGACCTCTTGCTCTTGAACCCTTTCTTCTCGTTCCTCCCCCTTGAGACATTCAAGCTCTCACCATTATTCTCCGCTTTCAACTCTTGTTGCCTTTGGAGCTCCTTTGTCCGGATAGAAGTTTGAACATCATCCAAGGAAATGGTTTGATCATTGCCATACAAAATAGCATCCTTGAAGTGCTCAAAGGATTTAGGTAAAGAATTAGGTAGGAGCAATGCCTTGTCCTCATCATCGAGCTTCACCTCAATGTTCTCAAGGTCATCAAGAATTTTATTGAATTCCGCAAGTTGCTCCTCAATGGACTTCGATTCCGTCATCTTGAAGGAATATAGAAGTTGCTTCAAGCATAGCCTATTCGCTAGTGACTTTGTCATGTACAATGTTTCTAACCTTGCCCACATAGATGCCGCTGTCTTTTCCCTTGCAACCTCTCTCAATGCCTTATCACCAAGACATAGAATTATTGCACTTCTTGCCTTCTCTACCATATCGGTCTTCTCCCTTTGTGATAGAGTGTTCGCCATTCTTGCCTCTCCCTTGAGAGCTTCTGCACATCCAAGTTGTATCAAGATTGCCTCCATCTTAACCCTCCATAACCCGAAGTTATTACTTCCGAAGAATTTCTCTATGTCATACTTTGTGTTTCCCATTGTTCAGCCTTTTTTATCTTTCTTCTTATTTCACTTCCCACAGACGGCGCCACTTGTTGGTTCGATGTGTATGAAAGAACCCAAAGAAGATCCCTGAAACAAATACACAAAAGACTACACAGTACCAAGAAATAGAGTTTCCACAATCTATACCCAATACAAATAATGTAGAAGAAATACTATAGCAAACAACCACCAAGAACTAGCGCAAAATAATGCAAATCAAGCACAGCAATATGTGGCAATTGAATTACCACATCTGGTAATTCAATTACAGCAGTAAGAAAAGAGAAAAGGGAAGAAGAGATAGAGAGCACACACATAGTTTAGCGTGGTTCAGCCAATGTGGCCTACATCCACGGGAGAGAGCCTCCTCCACTATGAACTTTGATCAAGATTACAATAGAGATCCCTTGGATCTTCACTCCACCATGTTCAAGATGAACAAACAAGAGGACCCAAGCCTTTCGTCTCTCTTTTTTCACACAACCCTTGATCTCTCTCTAATCCTCTCTTGATTCTTCTCTCTAATCACAATAGAATCAAAGCATTACAAGATGATAGTATTCTCTAGGTTTTTCTCTCTGTTTCGCACTGTAAAAACGCTCCAAGAAAATCCCCAAATCCTTTTTCGTTCGCTGCTGTTAGGAAGCTTAAATATCAGAAACTGACGCGTCGTAATCGATTACCACATCCAGGTAATCGATTACCACATCCTGGTAATGGATTACCAGCTCTGTCCACAGTCCTGATCTCAGACAGAAAGTCCGTAATCGATTACGGCCTTCCTGTAATCGATTACCAGCTGACTGATCATCAAATTCTGCACTTTTAAACTTGATTTTGAGTCACTTTCAACAATTTGGTATTTGTGGCTGTGGCTCGTGGGAGAGAAAATGAGTTTCTCTCTTTTCTCCTTGGGCTTGGTGTGTATGTGATGCATGAGAGAAAGCTTTTGGTCATGAAATATTTTCTTAAAAAACTTCTTCTCTTCTTGTTTTTGAGTGTGAGTTTTCCGTTCTTTGCTTTTTGAGTATCTAAAATGATAATATTATTTTGGTAGAGCCTGTTAAATCCTAGAGGATATCATTATTATTATTATTATTATTATTATTATTATTATTATTAGAGTTTAATTGGTATGTACTGTTAGTGTAAAGTTTTTTACATAATCAATCAATCACATATCATGATATGAATGACTTTTAAGGAGATTTGGATAAGAATCAATGATTTTCAATGACGTGGCGATCTGTTATTGGTTGACAGTGTAAAAAAATATTTACACAGACAGTACATACCAATTAAACTATTATTATTATTATTATTATTATTATTATTATTATTATTATTATTATTATAGAGGAATAATCTTTAAGGATGATATCTTACATGCATCTATCGTGAAAAATCAATAGAAAGGATCCGTCACCAGTGTATCTATTGTTATTTTAAGAGCAAATTGTTTTAATTAACAGTTATGAACTGAAATGTTTTTGACCACTGACAAGAGGAGAATAATTTATTTCTTTTTTGAGAATTAATTTATTTATTATTTAAGAAATGAAATATTTATTTTTTCAATTAAAATTTAAGTATCCTGATTCATGACCATATAAAATAAGGTAAATATCTAGGATACTAGTTAAATAATTAAATATAAAATTTTGTATTAGAAAATGCCGATTTAATATATTTAAAGTTTTAAAAATGTTAATATATTTCAATATAAATTTTTTAATTTTTTATTAATGTCAGCATCGGATAGCATGATTCATAAAATAAATCTATTAACATGCAAAGACTGATCGCCTTTCCTACTGTAGCACAACAGTAACGGGACATGCGTCAGCGGCACAAATTTTTGCCTTCCTTTTTTCTTTTAAATATATATTATTTTATAATTAATTTTAAAAAAAAAATTTTGGCTGACACTTTTTTTTCTAATTTCTTTTTATAATTTTTTTTCCAAATTATTTTTATGTTGCTGCTTTTTTTTGCTTAAACTATTTTTTTTTTTCTATTTTTGTTTTACTACTACCTTTTTTTGCTTTAAAATTTTTTTTTCTCATTAATTTTTTTTTTGCTACTCCTTTTTTTTCCTACTACTTTTTTTGCTTAAAATATATTTTTTCTCTAATTTTTTTTATTAAAATATAATTTTTGTTTCTAATTTTTTTAAATATTTTTTTTTATTTTTTTCTAACTAAATTTTTTTCTACTACTTTTTTTGCTTAAAATATATTTTTTTCTATTTTTTTTTGCTACACCCTTGCTTTTGTTTTTTTCTATTTTAAATAATAAATCTATATCTATAATCTATAATAATTAATAAGAGGAAATGCTAATTTTAGTGTAGCACAATAGTGCAAGCAACATGTCAAGTTATGGAATTTTTTTATTATTTTAATATTTTTTTCTAAAATTTATATATTTCTTTGTTTTAAAATATTTACAAACAGGTAAATATACAATGTTTTGGGAGTCAAACAAGGCAATCTCTGAATTGACATAAATAGAGACAGAGCTATTCATATTTTCTAATACTTTTTTTTTTGCTACATCCTTACTTTTGTTTTTTCTATCTTAAACAATAAATTTATATCTATACTAATTAATAAGGGAAAATGCGATATTTTTTGAAAAATTGTACTTTAATGTGTAGTATTTTTTTTTTTGAAAAATTGTACTTTAATGTGTAGTATTTTTTCTATTTTAATATTTATATATAATTTATAGTTTAATATTTTTTATTTATATATATATATATATTAATATTTTCGGGTACTAACTAAACCAAACCAAACTAAACTAGTTTTGATTGGATCGGATTTCTATATTACTTTATTATTGACTTTTTAAAGTTTATGTTTTTTTGTTTTTAAAGGTTTTAACCATGAAAGGAAGCAAAGCTACCGTGTTCTTCGGGAAAGTTTAGGGACGTGAGACCCGAACCAATATTTGACTAGCTTGAAAATCTGAACCGAACCAATTAAATAAGTTTGTATTTTTTTGTGTTAGGGTCCGAACCGAACCGAATCAACCTCGATGGCAATATTTTTTTTCCTACTACATTTTTTTTTTCTTAAAATATATTTTTTTCTAATTTTTTTTTGCTAAAATTTTCTTTTTTTATTTTTTTTATTTTTTTTCTATTTTTTTTAATGCTTTTTTTTTCCTTAAAATATATTTTTTTCTAATTTTTTTTGCTAATACCTTTTTTTTAAAATATTTTTTTCCTAATTAATTTTGTTTTTGTTACTCCTTTTTTTTTAAATATCTTTTTTTTCTATTTTTTTTGGCTGATACTTTTTTTCTTGCTACATCCTTGCCTTTGTTTTTTCTATTTTAAATAATAAATCTATTTCTATACTAATTAATAACGGGAAATGCTGATTTTAGTGTAGCACAATAGTGCAAGTCACATGTCAAGTTATGATTTTTTTATTATTTTATTATTTATTTTCTAAAATTTATATATTTTTTTGTTTTAAAATATTTACAAACCGGTAAAGATACAATGGTTTGGGAGTCAAACACGGCAATCTCTGAATTAGCATAAATAGAGGCAGAGCTATTCATATTTTCTAATACTTTTTTTTTGGCTACATCCTTGCTTTTGTTTTTTCTATTTTAAATTTTAAATCTATATCTATTCTAATTAATAAGGGGAAATGCGATATTGCGACACCCTTCCTTGGGACGTCACATAGTAACACATCGTGGAAAATAAACTTTAATTGTGCTGGTTACTTTCGGAAAATAATATTACGCTTTCCTAATACCAAAAATGGTGATAAAATTTTTTCCCTTTTCTTTTTAACCGGACATCCAACGGCATACAACAACATAATTAACATCACACACACACACACACACACACACACACATATATATATATATATATATATAATTTGCATCAGCAGTTTTGTACAAACTATATAATTATATAGAGCCTTTATCAGTACAGGCTATTTCCAACATCACTAAGTAAAGCAGTAAATATATAACAAACACGTAGTGTAACATCTTAGACCATATAACAAAAACATGGTTCTTAGTAGCCAGAAAGACTGACGAAGTCACTATCCCAAAAATGGAACACTACCTACAGTTGGTCACAAACTAGTGGTACCCATTGAGAAGACAAGGGTCAATCCCACTCCCCGCAGATAAATCAGAAGAAGACGCAACTGCACCCTCATCGGGTGAATAGTCGTCATCATCCAGAGGAATATACTCAGGAACGTCCTCCACAAACTCCTCTGGGTCCTCTTCCGGATCAATGACCACCTCCTCTGGATCTTCAGCTATCTCCTCTCGGGCTGGCGCTTGGGCTGCCTCAGCTACTGGCTGCGCCTCAAGCTGTCCGTGATCAACCAAGTATTGTAGTAGTAGCCACATAGGAGGTAAGGATACCTCGATAGTCTCCATCGATCAGTGCTCACGCTGTGGCCCCGTCTCTAAAGTGCCTTCGATAATATGTACATGCCCGGTATATCTCACGACGTGGGCGCCTGGGTGTATAACCCACACGTTGATGTTGTCGACATCCTCAAAGTGAAGGGAGCGAACCCCCGTATGAGCCAATGGCATTGCCGGATCCATCTATACTCAGATAATGATATACCCATATAGAAAGGAGACCAACAATAAAACATGCAAGGGTGAGAACCAATATATGGATTTTAAAACAATAACCATATGCTCGACTCTCAAATACCATTTAACATGAATATTCAAAGACAAACAATATATTCATCAAATGGTTTCATACCCGACAGTCGTAACCGCTTTAAAAACCATGGCACTTCAATACTCATCAACTAACTTTGATACCTAATCTCTGGAGCTCCAACCAACAAATAAATGAGATCAGGCTCCAATTGCTGAATAAGGCATACTCAATGCCAATAAGGCAGAGTTCAAATTAACCATATCACTGTCCAAAACGAGGCATAGTGAGTACTATTCATAGTATATGGTTTCTTGGTCATATATCCATCAAGGCACAGTGATGCAAACTGCATGAATACTTGCCATCAAGTATCCAAGTCCTATGCAAAGGCACGTCTGCCCGAAAATGCATGTAAAACATTTTGTTCTCGTATTTTTCTTTGTGTTCAACCTTTCCATGTCGGAGCTAAAATGTCTCAAGACCAAATCACTATTTTAAACTTTCAAGTTTAATACCTCTTTCTAAAAGAATTGACTCTAAGTCAAAAGTGTGCAAATTAAGAAATCTAGACTGATGCACCAGTCTTAGACATGTAGATTTTAGTGCACAAAACCCAAAACACCACTTATAGGACATCTAGTCCATAACTTCACCTTTCGGACCCCGGGCCCATATCATAGAACACTAGACCTGACATCTCGGTTACTAGGTTCGTTTAAACCATTTTCGTTCTATGAAATACAAAACCAAAGATTCCTCAACTTATCCAAGTTGACGGAAATAACTCGTTGTTTACCGAAAATCCTTTTACGTTTGAAATTCGTTTTGTAAACTTTGTTAAAAATCCCTTAAACTCATTTGGTTTAAAATCAATAATTTGAACTTGAAAACCTCATGTGAGATAAATTTTCAGTATTACTCAATATTACCCTTTTTAAGAATACTTTCGTAAATATTGACGGAAATGCCCGTCGTTTGCCACTTTAAAATGTTTTCAGGTCAAAATATGATGTTGCGTCGTAAAACAATTTTTCCAACGTTGTAATAAAATTATTTTTAAAACCTTTTCCTTTAAAACATTATTTTCTAATATTTAGAAATTCCTTAAGTGAAAATTATCAGTGCTAAAATATTTTCACGGTTACGTCCTCACCATGACTTTTAAAACGCTCTTTCGCTGTTAAATCATTAAAATAATATTTTATTCCACTTTTTCCCATTTTTCATCAAATAATTAAGTAAGTAATTTTATATTACTATTTCCACCAAATTAAACTCATTAGTCAATAAAAAATCTTTTAAATGCTTTTATCCTCATATTTACTTAAACTCTGACCACTGTCAGGCTTTCCAATCCACAATCCACATCAACAATAAATTCATATCAATAATATATCAATTAACAATTTAAAGACATGCCACAAAATATAACAATTAATTAAATGCAAATAATTAAACAATTAACAGCAGACAATTAATAAGCAATTAATGCTAATTACCTAAGAATTACATACACCAAATAATTAATACAGACACAGACAATTACACATGGCTACCAAAAAAACCCCTCAGGTAATCCCCTTACCTGAAATCAACGTTTATTTTATAAACGATTCGCCGGAAATCCAAGTAATGCCGATAACACGCGTACACGATAAACTAGGTTATCCTTCAACAAAGACAACAACCAATCAAAAATCAAACAAGTTAAAAACACCTAAACTCCTCCATGTTGGTTTCGACCTAGGGTTGTTTTTGGGACTAAAAATTTCTAAAATTCCTAAACTTGTGGATTAGTGATTCATAATCACTTAAAACCCTAAATCAACACTTATATAACAAAGATTGAATTTAAATCTTCCAATCCTCCAACAAATGAATTTCGGCAATGATCAATAACATGGCTTAGAGACCTTGATTTCATTCAAACAACATAGATTCAATGCATATATCATTTATAATATTGAACCATGCAAGGAAAATGAACAAAATCCTCCTCCCACTAAAAGTTAGGGTTCGGCCTCTTAGGGTTCAAAGGGCTAGAAATTTTTGTTTAATGGAAGCTTCTAGATCTAGAATATATAGTTGATAATAGGATTATAGAAATTGGTTTCATCTTCATTGGACTTTCCTATGATTTTCTATGAATTTTTGAATCTAGAAACCCTAATAGGCATCATATTGAAAAAGACTTCAAAACATAAAAGTGATTGAAGAACATGATGCTAAACAAGGGAGATGAGTATGGTATACCCCTTGGAATCAAGAAATGAGCAAGCAATCAACAACTTCCTTCACAAATCAAGCCTATGTAACTTAGTGTTTTTCAAGTGGAAATGAACAAAGTTCAATGGAGGTGATGAGGATTGCCTTTTATAGAAGTGGAGATGGCCTCTAGGAAGGGCTTGGGCCGTGGGAAATGGAAAGGAGAAGGGTCCATCACATGCATTTTGAGGGCAAAATGGTAATCTTGTACAATGGCAAACTTGTGATTAAAACTAACATAAATGCTAAACTTGTAATTTCCTCTAAAATGTAATCATGACTATGGTGAGTCATCTATATGACTCACCCCTTATGATTCACTAAGAGTTGACATGTCCTTTATCCATTAACGGGTCCCACAAATCCCGTATTCAGCTCCGTTATTTGCCCAATTTAATATAACGCCCGAATAATATATATTATTTCACTTTTTAGTGAAAAATTTCAAAATTCACTAAGTTGTTGAAAATTCAAAATAAAACCTAACCATTTCGTTCACGAGTCAATATTAGGTCATTTGAGCAGTAAATTCTTACTGTCATTAAAACACAGACCGGGTTTCGTCTGAATTTTCGACCTAAAATTTAATCGTAACTCTCTACGGTAAAGTAGAGTATGGATATGATCTTGGTTTATTCAAAATCATTTTCTAGGTTTAAAAATAAATATATAAACAAATCGGGTGTACAATACTACCCCACTAAAAAAAATTTCGTCCTCGAAATTACGTACCTGTGAAAAGTTCAGGGTATTGTAATCTCATCTTGTCTTCAACTTCCCACGTTGCTTCTCCAGTTGTATTATCCCAAATAACCTTGACTAAGGAAATTTGTTTACCCCTGAGCTGCTTAATCGTCTTGTCCGCGATTCGTACAGGCGTAGTCTCATAAGACAAGTTCTCTTTTAATTATACTACATCGGGTTCGATTACATGTGATGGATCAGGAATATATTTCCTCAGTTGTGAAACATGAAAAACATCATGAAGATTGGAAAGAAATGGTGGTAAAGCAATTTTGTAAGCTATTGGACCTACCCTACAAAGAATTTTATTAAGGTCCAATGAAAAATTATACTTTAATGTTTAGTATTTTTTATATTTTAATATTTATATATAATTTATAGTTTAATATTTATATATATATATATATATATAATATTTTCAGGTACTAACTTATCCAAACCAAACCGAACCAGTTTTGATTGGTTCGGATTTTTATATTACTTTATTATTGACTTTTTAAAGTTTATATTTTTTTTTGGTTTTAAATGTTTTAACCATGAAAGGTAGCAAAGCTACCGTGTTCTTCGGGAAAGTTTAGAGGCGTGAGACCCGAACTAATAATTTGACGAGCCCAAAAATCTGAGCCGAACCAATTAAATTGGTTCGTATTTATTTTTGTTAGGGTCCGAACCGAAACCAAACGCCAATGGCAATATAATTGGGAACTTGACTTTTACTATTTTTGTAACAATAAAAACTAAAAGTAGACTGTGTTCTCAACAACAAAAAACTAAAAGTAGATGTATCAGGTTGTAAACTCTTTTAATATTTATACATAGATATATATCTGTATATATTAATATTTTAATATTATATATGTTTTAAAATTAATATATATACTTTAATGTTTAGTATTTTTTATATTTTAATATTTATATATAATTTATAGTTTAATATTTTATATATATATATATATGTATATTAATATTATCGGATACTAACTAAATCAAACCAAACTGAACCAGTTTTGATTGGTTCGGATTTTTATATTACTTTATTATTGACTTTTGAAAGTTTTTTTTTAAAAATGTTTTTAAACATGAAAGGTAGCAAAGCTACCATGTTCTTCAGGAAAGTTTAGGGGCGCGAGACCCGAACCAATAATTTGACGAGCCCGAAAATCTGAATCGAACCAATTAAATTGGTTCGTATTTTTTTGTGTTAGGGTCCGAACCGACCCGAATCAACCCCGATGGTCATTGGTTCCGTTTTCAGGTTCAATAATTTTGGAAACGAACTAATTACTAATATTAGTATAATATAATTATAGTATAAATAATTTAAGTATTTTGCTTCAATCAATAAAATATAATGAAATTATATTTCAAAATAAAAATAGCAATTACAACGGGGTTTGAATTAAATATTGTAATAATTTATTTGGCAGGAAAATTTACCCGTGCGTTGCACGGGTAAACTACACTAGTATAAAAAATATTTAAAAGATAAGTATGGTGAAAAATCACTGTTCAAAAATACGTAACCATGTCCGAACACGTACGTCACTGACTCACTGTTTACGCTGTTTGGTATCTGCCATGGAAAACATCGTGGGTTTATTAGTTTGACTTTTTTTTAATGAAAGGTTAAGAATGCAGAGGCATCACTGTAGAGAAAGGCATCCCAACTATGTTGGCACCCCAGACTCTACCAATTATCTGCAGCACCCCTAGATAGCGAATTAATAAGAATAAAGAATACAAAGAAAACATGGGGGGACCAAGCCAAAACCCATGGAAGAATTATCTAAACATGTAAAAAGGCAAACCTAATCTGTCTCGATGAAATTCACATTTAATAAAATTTGGAACTGAATTCCACCAACACTATTAGCACCAAAAGAGGCTAGTCTATCCGCACAATTATTTCCTTCTCTGTAGATGTGAGAGCAAAATAAGTTCAGTTTGGAAGACAGAAGCATACAATTTCTCCACCTACCTCTAATCCTCCAAGGAACCACCGAGTATGACTTGAACGCAGTAATGACTAATGTAGAATCACATTCAATCCAAATATTTCTCCATCCTTCTTTAGAAGCTTTTTCAATAGCAGGAATAACAGCATGTAATTCGGCGTATAGAGCAGTTGAAATGCCAACATATGCAGAAAAACAACCAATAGCCACACCATTTGAGTTTCTGAAAATTCCTCCACAACCAGCATGACTTGGAGAACCATTAGCAGCCCCATCTGTGTTGCATTTTAGCCAACCAAAGGATGGGGGAAGCCACTCAACTTGCTTAATAGATGGGGACTTTGGAACCTTAATATTCACAGCAAAATTCTTTAGGACTTGGAACTCATCAATTGAGTTGAACATGTGACCCTTAGAGCAAGATCCAACTAGGGAAGTATGTTTTGATTAAAGAATAGGCTGACTTCCAACTAACCGAAACATTGTTAAATCTACTTTTATTTCTACAAAACCAAATTGACCACACTGTATTGAGTACTGCAGCTAGGTATACATCCTTCAATTGAGAGCTGCAGTTTGAATCACAAATCTTTAGGATGTTAATTGGAGAGGAGTAATTGATTGAGTGATTCAATCTGCTCTGCAACCACAACCAAAGCTGAACAGCAAATTTACATTCAAAAAACAGATGTATAGTTGATTCCTCATGAGCCCCACACAAACTACACCTGAAGAAGGATGAGAAAGCGGACATGCTGGTGAAGTTTTATTAAAAAAGATTCTCTCTGTCAAAGATCATTACTTTGGCAAAGAAGGTTGATAAATCAACGTTTTCTTAAAAGATCCCCACCCGATAAGATTGACGAGGTGGTGGGGCTGGTTGGTTCGATTAAGGAGAACTTTAATCGGAGTAATTGATTGAGTGATTCAATCTGCTCTGCAACCACAACCAAAGCTGAACAGCAAATTTACATTCAAAAAACAGATGTATAGTTGATTCCTCATGAGCCCCACACAAACTACACATTGAGACAGTCACACATCCCCTAGTTCTCAGGTTCATCCGTAGGGAGTTTATTGTGGATTATCCTCCAAGTTAAAAAGGACCTTGATGGAGGAGTGCTTGATGACCAAATTAGATTCCCCCAATGCTTACACTGTCCATGAGGCTGACAGAAGCTGAAAGCATCCTTAAAGCTTAACAAACCTGAATCAGAGTCAATCCAAACAGGTTGATCGCAGTCATGAAAAATAGGAATCTGCTGATTACTAATCCTGCTCATCAAGCCTGGAAACTTGTCAATTAGAACCTGAGGGAGGCTCCACTTACCATTAATAATGAAATCAGAAACAGGAGCCGAAGGTACTCTGAAATAGAAGAGGGAATGTTCATCAGGTCTGTTAAAGGCTGATCCAACCATCTATCCTTCCAGAAGTTGATGTTTCTACCATCTCCTAGGATCCAAGCTGTATGCTCTTCAATCAGATTAAATTGAGACTTTAAAGCAGGGATTATAGAAAATCTAACATGATATCTAATAGGAACACCCTTCCTTATGAATCTAGCTTTCAAGAAAAACATAAGGGTTTATTAGTTTGACTTGATTTTCCTTTTATTTTATTACAAGAATAAAGTCAAGGCCACAGAGATAACACTAGTGCAGGAAGCACTTTTAACGTCTATTAAAAGTGGCTTTTAACGTCAAAAAAACAACAGACATTAATACACCGACGTTAAAACTCAAACTTTTAACGTTTGTTCCCAACCGACGTAAAAGTCACCTTTTTAACGTTGTTTGTTTAGGCAACAGATGTTACAAGATTGTTTTTAACATCTGTTGTTTTCCATCTGTCGTTAAAAGTGTGACGTTTAAAAGTGTGTTGTACGCTAAAAGTGTGACTTCTAACGTTTGTTGTCTAAACAACATACATTAAAAGTGTGACTTTTAACGTCTGTTATACGCTACAACAGACGTTAAAAGTGTCTTTTAATTCTTGTTTTTCATTATATCCCTTTCCTTGCTCCCTGCATAATTCTTCACACACACGCATACATGTCCAGAATATTGAAACAGAAACAGAATTTGCACAGAACCAGCATTTGCACAGAATTTGCAAAGAATACAGAAACAGAATTTGCACAGAGTTTAACTCATGCAGAATTTGTATTCCAATTCAGAATTTGTCACAATACAGAATTCTATACTAGCTAGTCCACTAAAATTCATAATTTAATTCTATACATGAAGAATTCTACAACCTAACAAGTCCATATATATATATATATATATATATACAGGCAATCCATACAAAATACTCAATATCTTCCAAGTATGCAGGAGCTATATTTTCTACTCTTTTCTCTATAGCATAATTAAAAAAGAAGGTTGCAAAGAGCACCCTCAAGTCTATGATCTCCTGTTTAGTGAGCTTAGACTGATCGCTGAAAGTCTGCACAATTTCAAATAAACTCAACATTAATTAAGTCATCACCAAAAACAACATATAATTAATTAACTTGTTAAATTAAATACCTTCTTCCATTTGTCAGTAATAGACGCGGAGACAATGTTCAACATATGTGCCATCACATAATATGCACAGGACAAACCATCTGGTTGTCTACAAGACTACAAATGAATATGAAATTTAATGTCAATTAAATGTATATATAGTAATTATAATAATAATTACTATTTAATAAACTACTTACCTTGAGCTACCTTGCCAAGGTCTACCAATGTAAATCCCCATTCATCGGTTTATACACCACTTTTACTGTCAACCCACTTACATTTAAAAAAGGCATCATAAACTTAGTGTAATCGACCACCCAAATCTCTTCAATGACTCCAAAGTATGGTATCAGTGCCATAACGGGGTTTGTATATTTTGAACTAGAGAAGTGCATGGATTCAGCCACAATTATAACCCCACTATTTTGCATGGTACTCTTGTTATCTTGTTCCTTTGTATAAAAGGAAAAGTTATTGATGTCGTATCCTCTCCAACATATGACATTAAAGCTAGGCCCACGTGCTAGCCATTTTAATGTATCAGGAGCAGTGCTACCATCCTTCAAAATTTCTTCTTTAAACCATGTTAAGAAATTCTTGTTATCCATGTTCAACAACCACTTTTCGTTCATTCGAGGGATTCTTTCCTTGACTTCTCTATTGTGATCACATAAGTAAGGTTGAACTTCATCAATGTTATTCAATATATACAAATGTGCTTGAAGCACTTCCTCCCGACCCTTGCTTTTAACCATTACACCATGTGTACCCTTACCTTCACATATTCTTTCATCATGAAAAGGCTTAGGAACCCCTATAGGATCCGTTTTAGGAGGGCAGTCTGAACAAAACTCAATAGCTTTTTCTGCAATGTACCTTTGAATAATAGATCTTTGGGACGGTGTGGATTCTTCACATACCCTTTCAAGATCTTCATGTATCGCTCAACTGGTTACATCCACCTCAAAAAAAAGGGCCCACATAATCTAATATCCCTCACTAAATGAACAATTAAGTGAACCATGATGTCAAAAAATGAAGGAGGAAAATACATCGCCAATTGGCACAAGATTATATCAGCCTCAACTTCTAACTCATCCAACTTATGGGAGTCAATGACTTTGCTACATATAGCATTGAAGACTGAGCACAACCTAGTTATGACATGTCTAAGATTTTTAGGAGCAATACCACGAATAACCATGGGCATTAGTTGCTGCTTCAAGACGTGGCAATCATGAGACTTTAAGCCAACTAATTTGAGATCACTTGAGACAAGCCTCATGAAATTTGAAGAGTAACCATGTGGAACTTTGATGCCCTGAACACACCCACAAAAACTTTGTCTCTCTTTTTTTGACAAAGTATGATATGCTGGTAACTGGAGCTAACTGCTCTCGTATACCCATCGCAACTAGATCGAGACGAGCACTCACGCCGTCCTTTGTCTTGCCCTAAATGTTGAGAAGCATTCCAATTACACTATCACACACGTTTTTCTCCACATGCATCACATCAATACAGTATCTGACATCAAGTTTGCACTAGTATAGAAGATCAAAGAATATCGACCTCTTCTTCCATATGTTTTTCTCAGTAGCCTTAGCCTTCTTTTTGGCTTACCGAAGATATCATTGATGTGCTTCACCCCTTGATAAACTTGCTCTCCATTTAAGGCCGTCGGAGCATTTTCACTCTCCTGGCATCCGTTAAAAGCTTTTTTCAATTTACGATATAGGTGATCACGTCTAAGAAATTTATGATGCCCAAGGTAAACTGTCTTCCTTCCATGATGCAATTGAGTGAAGCATGTGCCATCTTCACATATAGAGCATGCTTTATGCCCCTTAACATTGTACCCGGACAAGTTCCTGTATGCTAGAAAGTCATTGATGGTGCAAATAACATGGCACGCATCTTGAAAGTCTCTTGAGAATACCCATCAACTACATCAACACCTTCCACCCACGACTTTTTCAAGTCTTCAATCAACGAACTTAGATAAACATCTAAGTCATTTCCTGGTTATTTTGGGCCCGAAATCATCATAGATAACACAATGTATTTGCCCTTCATGCACAACCAAGGAGGTAGGTTATAAATTATTAGGAGAGCAGGCCATGAACTATGAATACTACTTAAGTTACCATATGGATTCATTCCATCCGTTGCAAGTCCAAGCCTAAGGTTTCTTGGCTCATTGGTGAAATCCGAAAACAAAGTATCAATTTTCTTCCATTGCACAGAATCAGCTGGATGGAGAACCTGGCCATCACGTTTCCTCTCATCACCATAATATCTAAGGTTCTTTGCATCTTTTACATTAGCAAACAATCGCTTGAACCTTGGAATTATTGGAAGATACCACAATACCTTCGCAGGAGGACCCTTTTTTTTTCACATCACAACTAGAATCATCATAATCATCACCATCATCACCATCCTTCACTTTGTAGCGTGATAACCCACACTTGGGGCAGTCGTGCATCTTTTCATAATCACCCGTGTACAATATGTAATCATTGAGGCATGCATGTATCTTCTTATACTCCAAACCATCGGACACAATACCTTATTCGCCTCATAGTTATGGTCAGGCAATGTGTTGCCCTCTGGAAGCAAGTCTTTCAACAATTCAAGCAATTCGGTGAAGCTTTTATCACTCCAACCATTTCTCGCCTTCACACTGACCAATTTTAACACCGCCGACAACCGTGTATGAGTAGTGCACCCTGGATACAAAGGCTTATCGGCATCACTACACAATGTTTCATACACATGTGCTCGCTGAAAAGATTCTTGTCCAATATCACGGATCATGTCCTCTACTCGATCATCCTCCATATCTACGTCAACTTCCTCACTTTGGGACACATTTAGCTTGTTATTTAACAAAACATCACCATGTCATATCCATCTTGTATAATTCAAGCAAATCCTAAAACAAATAAGATGAGTACATATATCCTTAACCGCACATTTCCTTGTATTCAAACATTTGACACAAGGACAACAAAATATTCCATTACTATTAGGAACATTTCTTTGAGCAAATTCTGTAAACTCTTCCACTCCCTTCAGATACTCATCACTTATGCATTTACAAACCATCCAACTACGATCCATAACTAGATAGTTTTGGTAGATATACACACATATAGCCAATATAAGCACAATAGGGGAGATTGGAAAAGCACTAGTATTTGAAAACCTAACATCTCATGAAATTAAGATGAGGATAGGATGCACCCTTAACCCTAGTTTGTGTCATTCCCTATTCACACCAAGCCACATTGACAACCAATATCACAACAGCTCACCCAGTTACTATTTTTTTCTCTCTGAACCCACTAAACCTAACCCGACCCATGGCCACCCTTATTAATAATCAACAAAGAAACTATAAAGAGAGATATTTTGTCAAACCAAAACACCAAACTATAGCAGGAAGACCCCACCATCCCAAAACACAACACTAACCCCAATTTCAAATTGACCCCAATTCAGTGCATTCCCTAAACAAGCACTCTTAACAAATTCTAAATCCCAAGTTCCTAATGTTAACATAATAGTAACACAAACCACAAAAGCAAGTGAAGTGAAATGAATAAAGACTAAGGGGTTGCATACTTGTTAATGGGGTGACAAGCAAGTTCTCACAATTAATAAATCCTAAGTTCTGTTATTGATAAATCTAGGAACAAGCTGATATCATTCGGTGGCAGGCAATATTGTGGGTAGACAACTAAAAACCCAAAACCCTTTAGTTGATCAATACCAAAGATGTTACTATTGAAGTCAAAGAAAAGAAACTAAAGAGATAACAATAACATATTAGGGGTTCAATACATGTTCTTTAATTACGCGTGGGGTGGTTTAATGGAGAACCATGCTATAAGTGGAGGGGAGAAATGAAGAGAAGTGGGCGAAGCTTCAATGAGACAGAAAACGAGATTAATGGAAGACAAAAAGAAATGGTCGCGATAGAGTAGAGAGAAGAGAAGAGTAGAGAGAAGAGAACTCACCAGAGAGACAGAGGGTTTCCTAAGAATACGGTCACGACGATATGGGAAAGAATAAGTTGTGACAGAGGCTCGCGCGGTGGGCTTGCAGTGGTTTACCACAGAGAGAGAAAGAGAGAGAGAGAGAGAAAAAGGAGCCCGCGGTGTGTTGGGGCAGAGGGGCATGTGTGTGAAGTGATCACGCGGGACATAACGTTGGTAAAAATTTGATTAAAACTTTAACGTCTGTTATTCAAATAACAAACGTTAAAGTAAACACATTAATATCTGTTATTAAACAACCTGTAACACCCCGTTTTTCATAAGTGCTTTTATGTATGCTGTTTGGTTGTTTAAGCCTTAGGACTTAGCTTAGAATTGTTGTTGAAGGGCTAAATGGGATTTCTAGGCTTAAAATCCCTTTCTGGTATATGAGCACGGTTGTGCTCATGTCTAGCACGCCCCGTGCTCAAGGCTGTGTCTTGTGACCGTTTGGATCACAAGCCGGTTGTGCTTGATGGGAAGCACGGCCGTGCAAGGGATTGGTGTCAAGGAGACGCTGATGTAAGCACACCCGTGCTTAGAAGGTGCACCGCCGTGCTTCGGTCTGCAGCTTATATATAGTGGCATAGAAACCGAGGGTTGCATTTTAAACCCTATTTTGGCAAAAACAGAAACCCTGTTGCGGCTACAAACACCTTCTCCCTATTTTCTCTAAACCCATTGCATTGTTGGAGCTTTAGAGACTCTTGGGAGTTCATCTGTGTTGATCCTTATAGATAACGGTTCCTCCCTCTTAGTTTCTATTGTTTAGATTTGGGAACTAATTGGTTAACCCTTTCTTTTTGCCAAGGCTTAGAAAGCTAACTGAGTCGCTCGAGGAATGCGTGGTTTACCAGTTGTGTTGTCACTATCGAATTCTTCATACCAGGTATGGGGAGAAGGATAGTGTATTCATTAGGCAAGGGGTAGCGTAAGATGAGGGGTTCCCATAGCCCCATTGTTATTAATTGTTGTCGATGCCATGTTATAATTGATTATATGTTTATTGGATTAATTGCTATAATTGTTGTTTGATTATGAGTATACCTGTCTTGAATGCCTATTGTTTATAATTACTCAGTGGCATGCCAAACTATGTATAATTGGTTAATCTGTTTATAACATGATTATTGGTTGAGTTGGTATGAATGTTTATGTTGTGACTGACATGAATATTGCTGTTATGATGTTGATTATCATTGGTTGGCTGAATGATGTTGGTTACAGTTGAATACGTTAATAAGACCCTAATTGGCTAAATAGGACACTTAATTAACATAACGGTTAAGGGAATAATTCCCCTAACGTGTTCATAAAATATGGATTAACAGTGAGTTGTGAGGTTTATGCCAAATGGTTTAGTTATAACCTTAGGATCTGATTTGAGAGTGTTTAGGGAGTTCTTGGTTTCAAGAACACACGTTGAAACTGCCTAGAACAGTACGGCCAGCTACAGGAGCACGATCGTGCTTAATAAGGAGCACGCCCGTGCTCCCAGTTTGAATTCTGGAAGATGGCTGCGCTTGAGTAGGAGCACGATCGTGCATCAAGCACGGCCATTCATAAAAGAAAGCACGACCGTGCTTCACTTAAGTGGAAGCACGCCCGTGCATAGGATGAGCACGCCCGTGCTCCTTCTCCTGAACAGAATCCAAGATTAAAGGTTTTAAAGGGGTGTTTCACCCCAAATGTCCCCAATAATGTGATAAGACACCAATCGAATAAAGAAGAGTTAGATAACTTAATTAAAAACTAATTAAGATGAAACAAGAATAATAAGTTGGTTAAGTCGGTACCCAATGGGTTGCCGCACGTTGATATGCTTTGGTGCTTTTTAGCCTCGATGCTTTTTGGTCAAGGTGTTGATAAGTTGAACCTTGTTGCTTTTTGGCCAAGGGGGCCTTGACTCATATGGGTCTAAGGTGTTAATGTTGGTGATAAGTCTTGGGTGCTTATTGGCCTAAGTGAAGGAGGTGGTTGCCTTGTTTGTTGTTGTGCTCATGCATTCATGCGTTGAAGTTGTTAGTGGGGGAAGATCAACATAGGGGAGGTCGTCCTAGAGTACGACGATCTGGCCGTCTGCGAGTGGTTCACCCAAGGTTTTGTGGACCGTGCGCCCCTGTGGTGGTGCGTCC
Source organism: Echinosophora koreensis (assembly GCA_035048595.1). Classification (NCBI taxonomy): domain Eukaryota; kingdom Viridiplantae; phylum Streptophyta; class Magnoliopsida; order Fabales; family Fabaceae; genus Echinosophora; species Echinosophora koreensis. The sequence continues at coordinate 4,570,015 of JAPCYP010000013.1, read as the reverse complement.
AAGGTTTGATGCGTCGGCTATCCAAGGGGTTCACCCATGGTTTGGTGGACTGCGGGCGTTGGTGCTTTTTGGCCAATGTGGATATGTAACTCCGAAGTTGCCTTCCTGAGATAGTTTGGATCCACATGCATAACGGAGTAACGAAGTAGTGTTGCACCGCATAGCATAGGTTGGTTGAAATACCATGTTGATATGATTATATTATGTTGATGTTATGTTGTATATTGTTATGCCATGATATGGTGTTTGTTCATCCTGGTTACTACTTCCATGCCGACGTGTTTACATGTTTTCTTACTCCCCGTCTCTCTTTCCTGTTGTTGACATGTATCTTTTATGCAGAGGACGGTGAGCAGCTAGTGGAGAAGTGACTCTAAGGAGCCGCGACTCTAGTTAGGATGCTTAGTTGTTTAGTTGATAGTTAGTTTCAGTTTTCAGTTGTTTTCCGTGATTGTATCCAGATTTGGTATACCAGCTCTGTATGTGACATCGGGGTTAGGTTATGTTTATCCTTTGTTTATGTTTTATTTCTTTTAAAACTTATTGTGTTTTTCCGCATTGTTGAGATGTTACAATGTGGTACCTTTTTACCTAGTTTTTATTTTAATCAAATAAATGCATGTTTTTATATTACCTCTTTCAAATAAATGTTTTATATTAATATGCGGGGTAGAGGATGTTACACAACCGACGTTAAAAGTTTTACTCAAGCTTTTTAACGTTTGTTGTTTTAGTAACCGACGTTAACATTGATTTAAATGAACCAATTATTTACGGTTCTGCTACCGCGTCTATTTTAACATCTAGTTTTATTTAACCGACGTTAAAACTGGTCGTAAATTCCATAATTTCTGCTAGTGTAATGACCTTGAAGGCAAGCTTTGTGGCAAACAAAAAAAAAGTGTTACATTTTTTTTTATTTGCAAAAAAATGAAGGGACCAACAACACAAAAAAAATTGTTTCGTGTTTGATTTTAAAAATAGTCATGGGATAGAACAATAAAGGGGTGAGAGACTAGATATATAAACCCAAAATTTTATCCTTACTAAATTACATGACAATTTTTTGTCTCATACACATACTACCCAAAAAGACAACTATTTCTCCCTCCCCCATTATCTCCCTCTCTCTTGCACACACACACACATCAAAGGTTTACATATGCTCACATTTACGTACGTATGTATGTGTGTATATATATAATATTATATTACATCATAATGTATATATTATATTATATAATATCATAATATCTAATATTATAATTTATAATATGATATTGTATTACAATATAATATATAATATATAAAATAATTTTATATTATATATATATATATATATATATATATATATATATAATATTACAAAGGGTATTGCAGTAAATTTAACAATATTTTGTTTGTCATATCCATTGTTCATTAAATACCATACAAGATAAAAAGTTGTCTAATAATTTATATGTTTGTCATGTGTTGTTCTCCTTGTCTTGTGCCTCAATATGAATCAAACGCATCCTTGAATAGACAGCTAATGCATGAGCCATTTTTGGAGACTTCTCATTGAGAATAAAGTGTGCATGATATTTTTATTTGTGGGGGTTGTCCGTAGAAAGCCATGTGATTAAACATTTCCTTGCATATGTGTAAAAGGATTGACAAGTTTCCTAGTTAGGCCAAAGACAAACATGGTCTAACGAGATGATCTATATTTTTGTAGTCATTTAGCAATCTTATCTTGTAGCTGATGTGAAACAATGAGTGGTAGGTTATGGCCCTATGTGACGTATTTGTACAAACAACGGTGCATTTACTTCATACACTTTTTTAAAGGATGAACTATGTTATCCTATATAGTGGATTTTCGATTAATTAAAAGGATACTCGATTAACTAAAAGGATAAATTGATGTTAACTAAATTTCATATTGTGACTAAATCGACTAGTTGTGTTCATCCTTGATGGTGGTGCAATTACATATAGATCAGCCTGACAATTATACTTTAGTTGTGTTATCTTTTACTTTTTTCTGCTTTAGTCTTCTCTTTTCCTTGCAAGTGAAGATCTTTATTGGTATATCTGGTTTCTTACAAAGGCTTGACGTGCTGGTGCTTGTGTAGTTGTGTGGAGCGAAATACAGAGTGAGGCTTGTGATTGGAAGGAGTGAAAACAATGAGCAGGGTTTTAAATTTTGGTCGCAGTTGCGTTGCGGATATTGCGGGAAAACGAGACCGATGCTGCTGCAATTACGGTCGCGATGCGGTTTTGGCGACTGTCAAAACCAACACATCGCAGCCTAGATTTCGGTTTCGGACTTAGATTTGAAACCTTGACAATGAGTGAGAGTGGAGGTTCTTTTAAATTGTGAGTATTGAGCCAACTACTCGTGTGGAGAGTTACAATAAAGAGGATGAGTTCAATGTGAGGGAGTGCTGGTTTGGTGAGGTTCATTTTGCTCTTTTCTTGATCTACATTGGGTGTTACAGGGTCTTCGTCATATGAAAAAATTGGTAAAAACAAAGAACGGTATAAATATTGGGAGGATTAGGGCACATCTAGCATGAAGTAGCTAGACAAGTGCCTCACCATGAGGCACTTTTTTTTACCCATTATAGCCAGTTGTAAGCAGATTGTACAGGTTACTACATTTTTAAAATTTTGCAGAGAGGGTCTCGTCTTCTTTCTCGCCTCACTTTCCTCCTCCGCCGTCTCACCCTCCTCCGTCGTGTCGCTGCCGTCTCGCCCTCCTCCTCCAGCTGCGAGCCGCCTCATCCCATCCTCTTCCCTCCTCACCACCAACCCCTCTTCCGGAGCATGTTCGTTGCCTGAGTAATGAGTGGTTCCGTGAAAGTTCGAGTGGAACCAGATCTACTCTCGCAACGGCCGCAACCAGATCTGGTTCGTAGAACTAATCATTTTTTGGCTTCGATTTTTTTTTTTGGGATTTCGTTTTCAAGTTTGAAAGCTATTCAATATTCACAAACTGATTTGTTGTGTTTTCCACTCTTTGCTCTTCAGATCAAAGAACAACGATGATGAGGAAGTGAGGGGAAATGGAGATACGATGACGTTCACCACCGCTGTAAGGATCATGCACAACCCAGATCCGTGATGCTGTAGAGATCACGCACAACCCAGATCCGGTCGTTTACCACCGCGCCACCACCTGCAGAGCCATCGCGAAATCGGTCTCGGACTCTGCCGACGGTTTTAAGGTCGAGGAAGTGAGGGGAACGCATGGTTTGCGGGGGTGGTTTTCTGGATTCATGGTTTTCTGGATTAAAAACTTTGTTCATATCTTATTTGGTTTAATTTAATGTTTAATTTTTTGTTTGTATATTTCTGGTTTTCCAAAGTTCATTTCGCTATTTGTATATGATAAGCTTCGAAAAGGTGTGAAGGGAGTTAGTGAGGAAGATGTAGAGATTACTCCAGACAAAGTGATGATGCTATTCCTATGGTTGGGGCAGAGAGGAATGAGTTGTTTGGGGCGGTGGTAGTCAGATTAGAGTCAATATTAGTAGATCTGAATGTTCTTAATGGAGTAAATTTTCTGGATTCTGGTTGGTAAATGGTGGCTGGTCTGGTCGGAAAAGACGACCGGACACGATGGCGGCTCCGGCGGTGGTAGTTGGTCTGGGTATTCCGGCGGGAGACTGAATTGACAATTTTGATCAGGGATTATTTAGCAATTTCTGAAAAAATCTGTGTAATCAGTCATAGGTTATCTTTTTTTTTTGTTGGATAATCGATCTGCACCATTTATTACTTTAAAACGGTGCTTCATCGTTGAAGCACTTGTCTAGCTACTTCATGCTAGACGTGGCCATTTGGCTCTCTGTAATTTTATCCTACTGGATGGTTCTAAAAGAGGAGATGGCCGCTTTTATTTTGATAAGTATGAGAATTCTCAAAGAACTTGAGGGATGGTGAATTACCTATTTCACTCTGATACTAGTCTCGAGCCAAAGGAGGGATTTTTGAGATGTGTGGCTTGGTACAATTATGGTTCATATTCAAAAATGTTTCTGCATAATCTCTCAAGGTTCGAAATCTTGCGGTCCTGCAAATTGTTGTGCATGGTTTCGGTATGAATTTAATCGTGGGGCTTGAGTTGAGGTTCTGTTACTTAGCTAACACATACAACGCTTTGGACTTCTCTATGCTAGAAAATGGACATTTGGGAGGAAAGTAAATAAGGGTGTGTGGCTGTTATAAGGTTTCCAACGGATCCTAATTTTGCTTCGGGTGTTTTTTGTCTCATGATGAGATATGCTATTACCAAATTTCTGCAGGTTCTCTTTTAATTGATTGTAGATGAGTATTGGTTGTCTTTAGTTAATAGTGGAGGTCATTGGTCTTTGTTTAATTTTGGGTTGACATTGACTTATTGGTTTACTATATGGTGTCTCTAATTTAAGGTTATTTTCTTTCTTTAGTCTCTAGGGTGTATGATATTTGTAAAACTCATGTTGATCCAAATAAGTGGATCATTATGCCTTTTTACATTGGTCTCTCCTTTTCTTTCTTTTTTCTTCTTATATACGGGTTAGAGTTTCCCAAGTACTCTTAATCAATATACTCTTTTGTTTATATAAAAAATTACTAAAATTAAGATGAAGTCGAAGTTTATTGCGATGGAATTGGCCCCTAACGAGGTTAAACAGTTGAAAAACTTCTTCTCAAATATTTCAGTGGAAGTTAAATCCACTATTCATGTGACGTGATGCGTAGTTAAGCAATTTCTAAATGATGGGATTGTATCAATTGATTATGTGAAATCAGAATGGCAAATTATTTGACAGTCTTTGCAAAAGAAGTTATTTGATGAGAGAAAAACAATAATGGTTAACTAACCTTTGTTTTGTGATTAGAGGTCCCCATTAATAAGGTTTATAAGAGTAATAACAAGTCATTTTTAAATTCTACGTACACAATTGATTTTTTTCCCCGTTAGTTTTATATATTGATAGAATTGATTATGAAGAATTGATATCAAAAGAATTGTTCTTTTAAAAAAATATTTGTATTGGTACAATTAAAGTTTAGGTGAGTTAGGTCCTGGGGACTCACAGAGCCCTCGAAGAGCGCTTACAAAGGTACTTACAGATTATCCACCAACGAGGTCCTCACATCGATAGTGGGATTCGAACTCACGATCTTATGGGTTATGAACAGTATCCTTACAAACTGGACCAACCAACGTTAGCTGATTTGTTTTTTATTATGATATTTTAAAAATGGGTTCAAAAGAACTGATTTTGCTTGAGTAATTAAAATATAATTTTTTTATGTGTAAACATAAAGAATATTAGGGGTTTCACACCCAAAATTGATTTTATTCAACACAAAATTCTAGGAATTTTTTATTCCATCAGATTAATTCTACCCATCCAAAATTAAATTTATCCACCACAATTTTATCACCCAAATACAAGAACAATAACTTTCAATTTTACTAACCTTGTTTTTGTTTCCAGGATTGACTCTAGGTTGTCTCGAATCTTAACCAAATGGACATTTTATCCTTTCTCATGCTGTGAGAAAAGTGCTAGATTGCACACTCATGACAAAATGAACCCTTTTTCTTCATTTCTTCACTAAAAATTGATTATAAAAACATATGTACATAAATAAATCTACCTTTCAAAGCCTTTATTTTGGGACTAATTAAATCAAATATTCCCACTGAACTCAAATATAAGTAAAAAAAATTCTTACATTTTATGGACTCATATATAAATAAAATCTAACCAACTCATCTTTATTTAATGTCAGTATTTCGAAAATCAAGAAAATTAATCAATCCAACTAATTCTAATTTTACTTTTCCAAGAGTAATACACACTCTCAATATAATTAAAAGATGATTTAGTAATTATAACTATTTTTTTATATAAATCAAGATAATTAAATTAATTTAATTAATTTTAAGATGGATTAATTTTTAAGAATAAAATTGAAACCAAAAAAGGGTGCTACCGTATGTGAACAGACAATGAAGTGCGTGATGCCGTGACCCATCCCGGTACTGTTTGCACTTTAGTCTTTACAGCTTTAATTTGTTTGATTGCAGCCTTGCAGGTTGCTTGGCTGACAGTGACAGAGCCGATGGGAACACAGAAGTGAAGTAGGATAGGAGAGGTCAGATGGACGGAAGTTTCCAAATTGGAAACACTTCTTTTGTCATTTCTTTCGATATGAATGATTGAGATTATTTAATAACGTGAAAAATCAAATAGAAAGGACTCGCCACCTGTGTATCTATCTATAGTTATTTTAAAAACGATTTTTCTAACATGTACAATATTATAGATGTTAAGGAATCAAAAAATAAAAATATGTCATTGAAAAGAATAGTTTTTAAATTTTTAAAAAACTGATTACATAACTTTCAATATAATATTTTTATTTTTGATTCCTTAACATATATAATATTATACAAGTTAAAAAAATCCTTCTAAAAAAGAGCAAAGCTCTTTAATATTAACATTATTATAAACTGAAATGATATAACCTCTGATAAAGAATAATTATTTATTGATAATTGATTTATTTACTATTTAAAAACAATATATTTATTTTTTCAATTAAAATTTAAGTATCCCGATTCCTGATTTTATAAAATAAGATAAATATTAATCGATGTTTAGAATACTCATTAACGTAAACTCTGTTCGCTTTGGTATTCACAATGTGGTTGTTTGTATATTCGGGAGTGGCGCACGAGTACTAGGCTTGCGTTGTTGAAGCTCCAACTCCAAGCCCTCATCAAATGCTTTATTGGGTGGAAGATTAGATCCAGTAATGATAATGGGTGGAAGATTCAGAAAGAGGATACGGATGGGAGTCATTTTGGAAGATTCAGGAACGAAGTTGGCTTTCGGTGAAGATGGAAAGGATAGGGATAAGTGTCCATTTGTTTATTTTGGATGACCTATTTAATTATTATCAAGTTTTAATCATAAACATCCAATTAATTTATTAATATATCTAAGGGTCAAAAAATATTGTTCACCGGTGAGGGACCTACCTGTTCCCTCCCTTAGAACTTAGAAGCCACAAAAAAATATTAAAAGATTGTAATAGTGAAAAATAATTGTTCCAATATACTCTCTCCAGACTTAGAGTCCGTTTGTTTAAGATTAAAAAATAATTGATTTTGTTATAAAATAATTTAGTGATTATTTTTAGAGATTTTTAAAAAAAGCAGAAGCAGATTGTGTTTGTTTACAATCATAAAAATCAAATTTTTTTTAAAAGTAGTTAGTTATAAAAACTGATTTTTTTCCAGAAGCAATTCAAAACTGCTTTTCATTTTAACCCCAAAAATGATTTTTTTCTGCTTCTGATTATTTTAAGAATAAAAAACAAACACACCAAAAACATAAAAAAAATCATTTTATAGTTAAAAAACTGATTTTTTTTAACAAAATAAGCAATAACAAACGGGCTCTTAATTATAAGTAAAATTTACTAATTTCACACTTATTAAGGAAGTTAGTTATTTAGTTTAATTGTCTTGATTTATGTAAAAATGAGTTACAATTACTAATCTATTATTTAATTGCTTCGAGAATGTGTAATTTAGTTGGAAATTAAAATAAAAGAACAATTGGTTCGTTGATTGATTAATTTCCTTGATTTTGGAAATATTGAGATTAAATAGAGTTAAATTAGCTAAATTTTAATTATATTTAAGTTCATAAAATATAAATACTATTTTCCTTATAATTAAGTCAGGAGTGAGTAAATAACCATGTCCGGTCATGTACGTCACTGCTTACGCTGTTTGGCCATAGCAAGCCATGATCCTAATCCGTTACAAAAAGTTTCTCATACATTTCGATTATAACACTTACGCGGAAAGGTTGTATTCGATGAGAGTACTTTTAGATTGTTATATTATTATATTTTTTAGGTGGGATAGCTCAACTGATTTGAGCTAATTAGGATATAAGGAGGAGAAAAATTTAACATAATGTCAATCATACAAATATTTGTCTATTTAAAAAAAATTATATTATATTCCTCAATATAAAATTCCTCTTCTTTTTTTTTATAGACAAATGTTAGTAGTTAGTTATTATGTTAATTTTTCTATCTTTGCCAAGATTTTAAACCCAGGACCTTCTACTCCTCAAACTCCTTGTACCCTTTAATTCAAACAAGATAAGCTACACAACCCCCTTCCATCTAAAATTCTAAATCACCCATAAATCAGAGAGGAAATTCGAGAGAAACAGCCACACAAAACAAAATGGTCAGCTTCCAATCTTCTCACACCATCATCCCCTCTAAGCCAACCCCCAATCCAAAACTTTTCTCTTTGTGTGAACAAATCAAGCTTCGCACCCACGCTGCTCTCCTCTATGCCTACAAGCCTCATCATGTCCATGACAATATTGCATCACAAACCTTCAACTTTGCCCTTCAAACTCTGAGGAATTCTCTAAGCCAAGTTTTGACAATTTACTATCCACTTGCTGGCAGGTTGAGTTGGATTGAAAGAGGGCAATGGGAACTTCATTGCAATGCAAAGGGGGCACAACTCTTGGAAGCTCATTGTGAACAAAATATAGAAGATTTGGGTGATTTTGTGCCTACCCAATTGGTGTCACAACTCATACCCAACATTGATTATAATGTTCCCATTGAAGACATGCCTCTACTAGCAGTGCAACTAACTAGATTCAAATGTGGTCGTCTTACAATTGGTGCGGCCTTTTGTCGTGCTACAATTGATGGAACATCAGCCATGAGTTTCATGAACACATGGGCAAGGTTTGCAAGAGGAGAGGATTTAGATTCAAGAGAATTATTGCCATGCCATGATAGAACTTTGTTAGATTCACGTAAGAAAAAATCAGGGTTCACCCATGGTTTGGTGGACTACGGGCGTCGGTGCTTTTTGGCCAATGTGAATATGTAACTCCGAAGTTGCCTTCCTGAGATAGTTTGGATCCACATGGATAACGGAGTAGCGGAGTAGTGTTGCATGCATAGCATATGTTGGTTGAAATAATATATTGATATGATTATATTATGTTGGATACTACTTCCAGAGGACGGTGAGCAGCTAGTGGAGGAGTGACTCTGAGAAGCTGCGACTATAGTTAGGATGCTTAGTTGTGTAGTTGATAGTTAGTTTCAGTTTTCAGTTGTTTTCCGTGATTGTATCCCGATTTGGTATACCAGCTTTGTATGTGACATCGGCATTGGGTTATGTTTATGCTTTGTTTGTGTTTTATTTCTTTTAAAACTTATTATGTTTTTCCGCGTTGTTGAGATGTTACAATGTGGTACCTTTTTATCCAGTTTTTATTTTAATCAAATAAATGCATGTTTTTATATTACCTCTGTCAAGTAAATGTTTTATATTAATATGCGGGGTAGAGGATGTCACACAACCGACGTTAAAGATGACTTTTAACATCTGTTATTTGAATAACAGACGTTAAAAGTTTTACTCAAGCTTTTTAACATCTGTTGTTTTAGTAACCAACGTTAACATTGATTTAAATGAACCAATTATTTATGGTTCTGCCACCACGTCTTTTTTAACGTCTAGTTTTATTTAACTGACGTTAAAACTGGTCGTAAATTCCAATTTTCCACTAGTGTAATGACCTTGAAGGCAAGCTTTGTGGCAAACCAAAAAAAGTGTTACATTTTTTTTTTTTGCAAAAAAATCAAGGGACCGACAACACAAAAAAATTGTTTCGTGTTTGATTTTAAAAATAGTCATGGGATAGAACAATAAAAGGGTGAGAGACTAGATATATAAACCCAAAATTTTATCCCTTTCTAAATTACAAGACAATTTTTTGTCTCATACACATACTACCCAAAAAGAACCCCCCCCCCCTCCCCCCTCCCCCTCCCCCCCTACATCCCTCTCTCTTGCGCGCGCGCACACACATCAAAGGTTTACATATACTCACATTTATGTAGGTACATGTGTGTGTGTATATATATAATATAATATTATATAATATCATAATATATAATATTATAATTTATAATATGATATTGTATTACAATATAATATATAATATATAAAATAATTTTATATTATATATATAATATTACAAAGGATATTGCAGTAAATTTAATAATATTTTGTTTGTCGTATCTATTGTTCATCAAATACCATACAAGATAAAAAGTTGTCCAATAATTTATTGTTTGTCATACGTTGTTCTGTTTGTCTTATGCCTCAATATGAATCAAACGCATCCTTAAATAGACAGCTAATGCATGAGCCATTTTTGGAGACTTCTCGTTGAGAATAAAGTGTGCAAGATATTTTTATTTGTCGGGGTTTTCCATAGAAAGCCATGTGATTAAACATTTCCTTGCATATGTGTGAAAAGGATTGACAAGTCTCCTAGTTAGGCCAAAGACAAACATGGTCTAACGAGATGATCTATATTGTTGCAGTCATTTCGCAATCGTATCTTGTCGCTGATGTGAAACAATGAGTGGTAGGTTATGGCCCTATATGACGTATTTGTACAAACAACAGTGCATTTACTCCCTACACTTTTTTAAAGGAAGTTGTACAAACAACAGCGCATTTACTCCCTACGAACTATGTTATCCTATATAGTGGCTTTTCGATTAATTAAAAGGATACTCGATTAATTAAAAGGATACATTGATGTTAACTAAATTTCATATTGCGACTAAATCCACTAGTTGTGATCACCCTTGATGGTGGTGCAATTACTTATAGATCAGCCTGACAACTATACTTTAGTTGTGTTATCTTTTACTTTTTTTTGCTTTAGTCTTCTCTTTTCCTTGCAGGTGAAAATCTTTATTGGTCTTTCTGGTTTCTTACTAAGGCTTGACGTGCTGGTGCTTGTGTGGAGCGAAATACAGAGTGAGGCTTGTGATTGGAAGGAGTGAAAACAATAAGCAGGGTTTTAAATTTTGGTCACAATTGCGTTGCGGATATTGCGGGAAAACGAGACCGATGCTGCTACAATTACGGTCGTGTGGAGAGTTACAATAAAGAGGATGAGTTCAGTGTGAGGGAGTGCTGGTTTGGTGAGGTTTATTTTGCTCTTTTCTTGATCTACATTGGGTGTTACAGGGTCTTCGTCATATGACAAAATTGGTAAAAACAAAGAACGGTATAAATATTGGGAGGATTTGCCTCTCTGTAATTTTATCCTACTGGATGGTTCTAAAAGAGGAGATGGCCGCTTTTATTTTGATAAGTATGAGAATTCTCAAAGAACTTGAGGGATGGTGAATTACCTATCTCAATCTGATACTAGTATCGAGCCAAAGGAGGGATTTTTGAGCTGTGTGGCTTGGTACAATTATGGTTCACATTCAAAAATGTTTCTGCATAATCTCTCAAGGTTCGAAATCTTGCGGTCCTGCAAATTGTTGTGCATGGTTTCGGTATGAATTTAATCGTGGGGCTTGAGTTGAGGTTCTGTTACTTAGCTAACACATACAAAGCTTTGGACTTCTCTATGCTAGAAAATGGACATTTGGGAGGAAAGTAAATAAGGGTGTGTGGCTGTTATAAGGTTTCCAACGGATCCTAATTTTGCTTCGGGTGTTTTTTGTCTCATGATGTGATATGCTATTACCAAATTTCTACAGGTTCTCTTTTAATTGATTGTAGATGAGTATTGGTTGTCTTTAGTTAATAGTGGAGGTCATTGGTCTTTGTTTAATTTTGGGTTGACATTGACTTATTGGTTTACTATATGGTGTCTGTAATTTAAGGTTATTTTCTTTCTTTAGTCTCTAGGTGTATGACATTTGTAAAACTCATATTGATCCAAATAAATGGATCATTATGCCTTTTTACATTGGTCTCCCCTTTTCTTTCTTTTTTTCTTCTTATATATTGTTAGAATTTCCCTAGTACTCTTAATCAATATACTCTTTTGTTTATATAAAAAATTGCTAAAATTAAGATGAAGTCGAAGTTTATTGCGATGGAATTGGCCCCTAATGAGGTTATGGCCGCGTTTGGGTAAACAACTTAATTAAGAGCTTATCACATGAGAGCTTATGCCATAAGAGCTTATGAAGAAAGGGGCAGGAGAGGATTCAAAGGGGGAAAACACGGAGGGGTCATAAGCACTTGTTAAAATTCCATAAGCTTGTTCTAGTGACTTATGAAAATAAGTCAAAAACTCCTTATGGGATGGCATAAGTTACTTTTATAAGCTCTGCCAAACACACTGCATAAGAGCTTATGTCATCAGATAAGTCAAAAGGAGCTTAAATAAGTTCTTCCAAACGCCACCTATATAGTTGAAAAACTTCTTCTCAAATATTTCAGTGGAAGTTAAATCAACTATTCATGTGATGTGATGCGTAGTTAAGCAATTTCTAAATGATGGGATTGTATCAATTGATTATGTGAAATCAGAATGGCAAATTATTTAACAGTCTTTGCAAAAGAAGTTATTTGATGAGAGAAAAACAATAATGGTTAACTAACCTTTGTTTTGTGATTAGAGGTCCCCGTTAATAAGGTTTATATGAGTAATAACAAGTCATTTTTAAATTCTACGTACACAATTGATTTTTTCCCCGTTTGTTTTATATATTGATAGAATTGATTATGAAGAATTGATATCAAAAGAATTGTTCTTTTAAAAAAAATATTTTTTTTGGTACAATTAAAGTTTAGGTGAGTTGGGTTCTGGGGACTCACAGGGCCCTCGAAGAGCGCTTATAAAGGTACTTACAGATTACCCACTAACAAGATCCTCACATCGATAGTGGGATTCAAACTCACGACCTTGTAGGTTATTAACAGTATCCTTACAAACTGGACCAACCAACATTGGCTGATTTGTTTTTTATTATGATATTTTACAAATGGGTTCAAAAGAACTGATTTTGCTTGAGTAATTAAAATATAATTTTTTATGTGTAAACATAAAGAATATTAGGGGTTTCACACCCAAAATTGAATTTATTCAACGCAAAATTCTAGGAATTCTTGATTCCATCGGATTAATTCTACCCACCCAAAATTAAGTTTATCAACCACAATTTCTAGGATTGACTCTAGGTTGTCTCGAATCTTAACCAAATGGACATTTTATCCTTTATCATGGTGTGAGAAAAGTGCTAGATTGCACACTCATGACAAAATGAACCCTTTTTCTTCATTTCTTCACTAAAAATTGATTATAAAAACATATGTACATAAATAAATCTACGTTTCAAAGGCTTTATTTCAGGACTAATTAAATCAAATATTCTCTCTGAACTCAATTATAAATAAAAAAATACATATATTTTATGGATTCAAATATAAATAAAATCTAACCAACTCATCTTTATTTAATGTCAGTATTCCGAAAATCAAGAAAATTAATCAATCCAACTAATTCTTATTTTACTTTTCCAAGAATAATACACACTCTCAAGATAATTAAAGGATGATTTAGTAATTATAACTATTTTTTTATATAAATCAAGATAATTAAATTAATTTTATTAATTTTATGATGGATTAATTTCTAAGAATAAAATTGAAACCAAAAAAGGGTGGAGTCGTGTTATTCTAACACCCGGGTGCGACACCCGGGGCACTGTAGCGCTACAGTTTTTTTTTTTTTTTAATGAATTTTGACCTTTTTTTATGAAATTTTTTTTTAATTTTTTTAAATACTAACATTTTTTGTTAATCCAGTGCAAATATTTGGTTAATTCAATTCATTCTATATGAGATATATCTCATATAGAATGGTTGAAGCATCAGAGTTACCGATTAACCACAGAATACAATGAATTAACCAACCATTTTCAAAGGATTAACCACGTGTTTTTGTTTTAAAAAAAAGTCGAAATTTGTCCCAAAAAAAAAAGACCCATTAACCATATAATAAACTGAATTAACCAGAAATTTGTATGTGATTAATCAAATATTTACATGGTTGTGAAAAATGATTGTCAGCTTCAGGATAACCGATTAACCACAGAATACACTGAATTAACTAACCATTTTCAAAGGATTAACCACGTGTTTTTGTTTTAAAAAAATGTCGAAATTTGTCCTAAAAAAAAAAGACCCATTAACCATATAATAAACTGAAATAACCAGAAATTTGCATGTGATTAATCAAATATTTACATGGTTGTGAAAAATGACTGTAAGCTTCATGATAACCGATTAACCACAGAATACACTGAATTAACTAACCATTTTCAAAGGATTAACCACGTGTTTTGGTTTTAAAAAAAAGTCGAAATTTGTCCCAAAAAAAAAAAGACCCATTAACCATATAATAAACTGAATTAACCAGAAATTTGCATGTGATTAATCAAATATTTACATGATTGTGAAAAATGATTGTAAGCTTCAGGATAACCGATTAACCACAGAATACACTGAATTAACCAACCATTTTCAAATGATTAACCAGGTGTTTTGGTTTTAAAAAAAAGTCAAAATTTGTCCCAAAAAAAACCCATTAACCATATAATAAACTGAATTAACTAGATATTTGCACGTAATTAACCAAAAATATTAGTATTCAAAAAAATTAAATTTTTATTTTTTTTAAAAAAGTCAAAATTTGAAAAAAAAAAAAGAAAAAGAAAAAAAAAGTGCTACAGTAGCACCACTGTAGTGCTACAGTGGAGGTGTCGCACCCGGGTGTTCAAATATCATTTCTGAAAGGGTGCTACCGTATGTGAACAGACAATGAAGTGCGTGATGCCGTGACCCATCCCGGTACTGTTTGCACTTTAGTCTTTACAGCTTTAATTTGTTTGATTGCAGCCTTGCAGGTTGCTTGGCTGACAGTGACAGAGCCGATGGGAACACAGAAGTGAAGTAGGATAGGAGAGGTCAGATGGACGGAAGTTTCCAAATTGGAAACACTTCTTTTGTCATTTCTTTCGATATGAATGATTGAGATTATTTAATAACGTGAAAAATCAAATAGAAAGGACTCGCCACCTGTGTATCTATCTATAGTTATTTTAAAAACGATTTTTCTAACATGTACAATATTATAGATGTTAAGGAATCAAAAAATAAAAATATGTCATTGAAAAGAATAGTTTTTAAATTTTTAAAAAACTGATTACATAACTTTCAATATAATATTTTTATTTTTGATTCCTTAACATATATAATATTATACAAGTTAAAAAAATCCTTCTAAAAAAGAGCAAAGCTCTTTAATATTAACATTATTATAAACTGAAATGATATAACCTCTGATAAAGAATAATTATTTATTGATAATTGATTTATTTACTATTTAAAAACAATATATTTATTTTTTCAATTAAAATTTAAGTATCCCGATTCCTGATTTTATAAAATAAGATAAATATTAATCGATGTTTAGAATACTCATTAACGTAAACTCTGTTCGCTTTGGTATTCACAATGTGGTTGTTTGTATATTCGGGAGTGGCGCACGAGTACTAGGCTTGCGTTGTTGAAGCTCCAACTCCAAGCCCTCATCAAATGCTTTATTGGGTGGAAGATTAGATCCAGTAATGATAATGGGTGGAAGATTCAGAAAGAGGATACGGATGGGAGTCATTTTGGAAGATTCAGGAACGAAGTTGGCTTTCGGTGAAGATGGAAAGGATAGGGATAAGTGTCCATTTGTTTATTTTGGGTGACCTATTTAATCATTATCAAGTTCTAGTCATAAACATCCAATTAATTTATTAATGTATGTCAAAAAATGTAGTTCATTGGTTAGGGATTTAGCTGCTCCCTCACTTAGAAGCTACAAAAAAATAAAAAAAAATTAATAGTGAAAAATAATTGTTCAATATACTCTTTCCGAACTCAATTATAAGCAAAATTAATTAATTTCATACTTATTAAGGAAGTTAGTTATTTAGTTTAATTGTCTTGATTTATGTAAAAAAAAATGAGTTGCAATTACTAATCTATCCTTTAATTGTTTCGAGAATGTGCAATTCAGTTGGAAATTAAAATAAAAGAAGAATTGGTTGGATTGATTAATTTTCTTGATTTTTGAAATATTGAGATTAAATATAGTTAAATTGATTAAATTTTGCTTATAATTAAATTCATAAAATATAAATACTATTTTGCTTATAATTAAGTCGAGAGGTAGTATAACCATGTCCGATTATGTACGTCACTGCTTATGCTGTTTGGCAATAGCAAGCCATGATCCTAATCCGTTACAAAAAGTTACTCATCATACATATATTTCGATTATAACACTAACGGGGAAAGGTTGTATTCGATGAGAGTGCAGATAGACATACGAAACTTACTATACAGAGATATAATTTAAGCAAAGTGTAACAAAACTTCTACTTTTAGATTATTATATTATTATATTTTTTAGGTGGGGTAGCTTAACTGATGATTTGAGCTAAGGAGGAGAAAAATTTAACATAATATCAATCATACACATATTTGTCTATTTCAAAAAATTAAATTATATTCCTCCATCTCAAATTCCTTTTTTTTTTTTTTTATAGACAAATATTAGTAGTTAGTTGTTATGTTAATCTTTTTATCTTTGCCTGGATTTTGAACTCAGGACTTCTCACTCCTCCAACTCCTTATACCCTTTAATTCAATCCAGATGAGCTACACAACCCCCCTCAATCTAAAATTCTAAATCACCCATAAAGCAGAGAGGAAATTCGAGAGAAACAGCCACACAAAACAAAATGGTCAGCCTCCAATCTTCTCACACCATCATCCCCTCTAAGCCAACCCCCAATACAAAACTTTTCTCTTTGTGTGAACAAATCAAGCTTCGCACCCACGCTCCTCTCCTTTATGTCTACAAGCCTCATCATGTCCATGACAATATTGCATCACAAACCTTCAACTTTGCCCTTCAAACTCTGAGGAATTCTCTAAGCCAAGTTTTGACAATTTACTGTCCACTTGCTGGCAGGTTGAGTTGGATTGAAAGAGGGCAATGGGAACTTCATTGCAATGCAAAGGGGGCACAACTCTTGGAAGCTCATTGTGAACAAAATCTAGAAGATTTGGGTGATTTTGTGCCTACCCAATTGGTGTCACAACTGATACCCAACATTGATTATAATGTTCCCATTGAGGACATGCCTCTACTAGCAGTGCAACTAACTAGATTCAAATGTGGTGGTCTTACAATTGGTGTGGCCTTTTGTCGTGCTACAATTGATGGAACATCAGCCATGAGTTTCATGAACACAGGGCAAGGTTTGCAAGAGGAGAAAATCTAGATTCAAGAGAGTTATTGCCATGCCATGATAGAACTTTGTTAGATTCACGTAAGAAAAAATCAGGGTTATTGCACTTTTACCACCATGATGAGTTTCACCCTCCTCCTCTTTGGGTAGGTAAAAAATTGAGAGACACAAGGGTAATAGTTGATGTTGTGAAACTCTCAAGAGAACAAATCAACTGTTCTTGCCAAAGATTTGGTATCTCGGCTTAGTGTATTCGGATGTGTTATCTCTTGTCTTTCTCCATTCATGCTGCCTATACTTATAGTAGGATCCGTAATTACTTCTCATAATAGGGTCTCTTTACTCTCAGATAACCGTTGCCGCCTTGGGTAATCATAGTCGGACGGCGGGCATTAATACTTACCGTTATCTTTCATTCATGAGTTGGTCGTTCAGCCGTTATATGTTTTGTCCTCTGACTATCCGATTTCCCCATGTGATTTATCTAACTCTTGGGCCTTAAGTTAGTCAAGAGCTCATCCTCGAACGCCAAGTCTTCTGCTTCTCGGCCCAAAACCTCTGTTGGATCCATGTTGCTGATGAAGTCGGCCCTGATTATACAACTCGGGCTTCCATAACATAAGTCAAGTCGGCCTTCCTGTTTCTAAGACAAGTCGGCCTTCATGTTTCCAAGACAAGTCGGCCATCCTGTTTCTAAGTCAAGTCGGCCTTCCTCATGTATAACATGGATCCGAGTATTTACTAGGCCGGTCCATAACATAAGTCCCTCAAGCCTCAAGTCGTGAGCGATGAAGGGGCTTTAATGCTAGTAAATCTTATTTCATATAAACTTTGGCCCAACCATAAGCCCCCTAGAGCCTCAAGTCGTGAGCGACGAAGGGACCATAATGCAGTAGTAGACCTCCAAGCCTCCAACCATGCAAGACTAGACTTTCTTTACCTGTCACCAGACTTTAGTCTGGGTAGATAAGATGGGGCCGAGTTTATACTCGAATCATCCATAACAGAAGTCTGCTAAGCCTCAAGTCGAGAATCGACATAGGGACTTAGACATTTCATATTGAGTGTGAGACCTTGGTTCACATGAGCAAGGTGGGACCTGAGTTAACACTCGGCACAACCGTAACAGTAGTCGGTCCGAGTATAAACTCGGCCTAACCATAATAATAATAAAATAAAATAAAAAAGAAAACCTCCTGATTATAAACATTGTTAATATCCTGTGCTCGTCCATCGGGAGAGCTTCTTCCATCCTTATGCTTGTCCGACCTGCTTTTTTTGGAGCTTGCTGTCTTTGACAAAATGTCAATTTGCAAGTTCTTCTCCTTTGTCAAATGTTGATATTAAAATCAATAAACTCGGATATCAAACTACTAAACTTATTCCAATTCCCAAATCGTAACTTCTCCATCAGTTGATAACCAACCGCAAGGTGTTGTAGTACTCGGGAGATGTAACAAACCGAACGTTGCTCCTTTCCAATCTCTTAGATGATGAAAACACAAATAGAAAGCTATGTTAGTGATAAATAAAACATCTTACCTGGAACAATCGGGTCATAATCGTGGGAGACATGAGGAAATTCCTCTAACTCGACAAAGGTAGTCTCAGCCTCGGTCGACCACGAGAACTCGGCAGGATTATTCAATGATTGAAAGTGTGGTTAGATTTTCTCTGCCAACTTAGGAACACTCGATCGTCCACGAGAACTTGGACATCTTCTTCAACAATTGAAAGTACGACTTGACTTTGTCTGCCGACTTGGGTAAGAAACACTGCAAAGGAATTCGCATACTCAGCCGTCCACAAGAACTCGGCCGAATTCTTCAATGATAGAATGTACGGCCTCACGATCATCAGATCTTCATCATAATCAGGCTGCTCCGAAACTTGGTCCCTACCTTTGAACTTCACGTAATGGAAGCCATCCATATGTTTGCGTATATCTAGGTTGTCATCCAATCATGGAAAAGAATGATCGGCGGAGAGTTGTGACCCGCTAACCGCCAGTGAATGATAATTGGGAGTTTCCTCCCGAGCTCCAGTATGACTCGTCTATCCCTAGAGTGGCGAAGGAAGAGTTTTACCAGAGCCCCACGGTGGGCGCCAAATTGTTCTTGCCAAAGATTTGGTATCTCGGCTTAGTGTATTCGGATGTGTTATCTCCTGTCTTTCTCCATTCATGCTGCCTATACTTATAGTAGGATCTGTAATTACTTCTCATAATAGGGTCTCTTTACTCTCAGATAACCGTTGCCGCCTTGGGTAATCATAGTCGGACGGCGGGCATTAATACTTACCGTTATCTTTCATTCATGAGTTGGTCGTTCAGCCGTTATATGTTTTGTCCTCTGACTATCCGATTTCCCCATGTGATTTATCTAACTCTTGGGCCTTAAGTTAGTCAAGAGCTCATCCTCGAACGCCAAGTCTTCTGCTTCTCGGCCCAAAACCTCTGTTGGATCCATGTTGCTGATGAAGTCGGCCCCGATTATACAACTCGGGCTTCCATAACATAAGTCAAGTCGGCCTTCCTGTTTCTAAGACAAGTCGGCCTTCAAGTTTCCAAGACAAGTCGGCCATCCTGTTTCTAAGTCAAGTCGGCCTTCCTCATGTATAACATGGATCCGAGTATTTACTAGGCCGGTCCATAACATCAACAAACTCAAGAAGAAAGCTAGTGTCTATTATGGTAATAGAAACATTGTTTTTTTTCTTTTACGGACAAATGTTAATTGTTATATTAATTTTTTCTCCTTTGCTAGGATTTGATAATGCAACAGGACCTTATTCAACTTTTGAGGTCATTTCTGGACACTTGTGGAGATGCATGAGTAAAGCACGATTTGAGGGAAATGGTGAGCAAAGAACAAGATTGTCAACTTTGGTTAATTGTAGAAACCGGTTGAGGCCACCTCTTCCTAGTGGTTATGCTGGGAGTGCAGCTTTTCCTACCGTGACACCAACTTGTTCCTTTGATGAACTTATGCATAAGCCTTTGAGTTATGCAATTGGTCTCGTGAGGGAAGCACTTGAAAGGGTGAATGATGAGTTTGTAAGGTCATCTCTTGATCATCAAATATATTGAGTGATTATTTGTATTCATACACTCCCTGTTTTTACAACTACTATAAAACGATTTTTTTAACTATGATTATAGTTGAGCCTATACTACATAATAATATGGCAGATGAATTTTCGACTGATTGTAGAAGTAAACATACATTAAAAAATAAAATTACTGAAAAAATTAGTATAGATTTAATTAAAGATGACTTTCGTGACATGCAGAAAAAATGTTCTTTGTTTTGATAAATTACTAATGTAATTAATGTTTTGAAACATATAATTATGAATATTTTTAATGAAATCTAATGTATATATATTTGTAGGATGGACTTTAATTTTTTAGTCGACCCCTCCTGTCACCAAAGTCTGGGTCCGTCCCTGCCTGTTTGGGTAAACGGCTTAATTAACTGCTTATATAATAAGAGCTTATCAAATAAGCGCTTATGTATAAGCTATTTGTACAATCAAAGAGAAAATATAGTCAAATTGTTTTCATATAAGCTATAAGTTGTTTTCATAAGTTATCCTGGAAAGCTTATCAAAATAAACTAAAAATAGCTTACGGACATGTCATAAGCTGTTTTCATAAGCTCTTCCAAACACTCTAATAAATGCTTATACACATAAATATATTAAAACAAAAAACTTGTCTTCATTTCTGGCACCATTAGATGTTGCAACTGCGTCAACTTCGGGATTTATGAACTGCACTAGATCTGGGTATCGACTCTCAAGTTGAGATTTTTTGTTAAAAAAAAAACGGTATAGATAACCTTATTGCAGCATTAAATAATTTTGGATTGACGGAATTTTTTTTATATAATTTATATGGTAGGAGTTTTCAATTTAACAATTGATTTTATACAAACTTATCCAATAAAAAAATTATTCACGATTTTGACTTAATTATAAATGGGTTTTTCTATCATGTACAATTTTGTATGGGTTAAGAAATTCAAAAACAGTAACTATTTATTGGAAAACTAATCATTTTAGTTTAGAAAATATAAAATACATAAGTTTCTATATAAATTTACTCTTTTAAAATCCTTAACCTGGGCAAAATTGCACCGGATAGAAAAACTCATTTTAAATTTATATTCTTTTTAGGGAAATACGGGCACTCGTTAAGGAACCAAGAAAAGAAACTTTGTATTGAGAATTGATGTATTTAATTTTTGAAGAAGTTAAATACTTAGTTTCCCCATGAAAACTTGTTTTTTATGATTCCTTAAAGAGTGTCCTTAAGGCACTCGTTAGCATGACCCTTCTTTTTAATCGTAACATGAATCTAAATTTTTGAATCCTCTAGAATGGATTAGAGCTGTGTTATTCTGATACAGAAAATGGGACAACATATGCGACAACATGCGCTCCTGTAGCGTTACTTTTTTTTTTTTTTATTTATTTACAAATTTTGCCTTTTTTTAAAAGAATAAAAATTTTATTTCTAAAAAAAACTCATTAACCAGATAATGAACTGAATTAACCAGATATTTGTACGTGATTAACCAGATATTTGCACATACTTAACCAAAAAAATTATTTCTCAAAAACACCCATTAACCAGATAATGAACTGAATTAACCAGCTATTTGTATGTGATTAACCAGATATTTGCACATACTTAACCAAAAAACCCATTAACCAGATAATGAACTTAATTAACCAGATATTTGTACCTGATTAACCAGATATTTGCACATACAGAAGTAGGATAGGAGAGGTCAAAAGGACTGAAGTTTCCAAATTGGAAACGGGCAAGTCTTCAATCCTCACGCCGCTAAGTTGAGTTTGTATCCTCAGTGAAAAATTGACCGAGCCAGGCAGTATCCGGTAATAATGGACCAATTTTGAATTATATTAATATTTTTGTAGCCGGTTCCCTCGTTTGTTTGCTGGTTTCGACATAATTAATGAGATATTAAATAAATATTGACAAAATTAATGAATTGGACAAAAAGTGAGTGACTGCCCTAATGTTTACAACATGAATACATTCGAAATGTGGTTCTGCTAGTGTCAATGGCGGCCATATCTGTGGTGGTCAGGGATTTCAAATGTAACATTTCGTGTTAAACATCGCCCCTTTCATCTTGCCGGTGGTTAGTTGGTGTTTACAGGGGTTCGGGGACAGATCTGAGCACCCGAAAAATCAAAAGGTTAGCGAGGCGTCAGACCATCTGCGAAACTGTTCCGACCGTGTTCTTTTGCCATCATAGTCGTTAGGCAGCTGATTTTGTCCGTATCAGTGGACCAGATGGATGAAGAAATAGATCCGCAGGTTAGTGTTGCTATTTTGTTACATATTAAGAGATGATGACTAATGTTGTGTGGTGGGAACAAGCACCACCCCCCCCCCCCCCCCCCCCCCCCCCAAAAAAAAAAAACCCTCTGATTCATCCCAAAGAGATGCGTATTGGTTTTACAGTAATGGTTTTAGTGGGCCTTGATTTTGTTAGGTGTATGTGTATATTGTCTTTAGGGTTGTTTGAATTAGGTTTATAAATAGTACAATCGCATACCCAATTTAAAAGAAAATCATTGAGTTGATAGTTTTGTGGGTGTTATTTTGTTGGACCTGTTTTCATAGTCATTCGGCTTTGTATGGTTGGTGAAAGTCCATTGTAGTTAATATTTAGATTACCAATTTAAAGACAAAGTTTGGGAAGTCAGCTGCATAGAATATTTTCTCATTATATCCTGAATTGGATTCGGAAATAATTTTATGTTTATATCTCTTAAGTTGCTTCAATTATCTTATTTGTCAACTAACTAGAGGGGTTAAAGCGTCAATATAAATAACTTGACCTCCATCTATCAATGCATCATTATTACCATATTACCAATAATATCACTGATCTGATTTTAACCTAACAACTACAAAATTGAAACATGCAATGAACGTCCCGTCGTCTACCTTTCTAACTTGATCACAAGGCATGGCAGTGTCTTTGTTGTTATGCTCGATTCTTTAATCGTCGATCAACAACTATACGTCTAGTCCTTGAGGATACGTCCTGTCCCTAACGGACCCAACATCACATATACTCCTATTTCCAAGTGACCATGCTTACTTTCATGTATCACTATATGTATTCACCCAACACATTTCCAGGGATGTTATGTACAAGTGAATACCCTCGCTACATCACTTGCACCCCTCATAATGATTCATTACCGGCCCAATAGCTACCTTCACGATCACTTGTAACGCATTACGTTTTATAGCTTTCAAGTCTACAACCCATCTAGTATTAATCGTACCAAATTCAACTCAACGGACGACTTCACTATGTTCGCCATCATAAAACTCATGCGTATTACATATCTATTATGAAATATTCTCTTAATGGGTCATCCATTATAAATATTACTACTGATATTAATACATCTATGCCAAGTTGCTCTCAAATATCTATGACCGGTGCGTTGCGGTCATCATTCTACTCACAGAATACTCTCTATGTTTTATTTTCTCCCAATTAACAATCATACTTGACTGATGATATTTATGAATATGGTTCTATTTTCCAATGAGGTCGCATCCATATGAATATCCTTCTACAATTCGCATTGTTATGTCAACACTGTTGACAAGTGACTCCAAACACAAGAGGGGGTGAATTATGTTTTTCAAAAACTTTGGCAAATATAAAACTTTTTCCTTTGAATATATTATGAAAAACAACTTTGTTAAATACGCGTGCAATAAAAAGCGTTTTGCAAAAGATAAAGCAGAAATAAAAAGATAAGGGATGAGAAGATGAACACAAACGAGATATTCTGGTTCGGCCACAAACTACCCAAGTGGCCTACGTCCAGTTCCCAAGGCAATACCACCAAGAGTTTTCAATCAACTCTAGTTTTTAACAGGATCAACTAGAACCTTTACAATAGAGAGCACTCCTCACAGACCAGGGATATCACCTCCCCCAGTGAAAGAGTCTCAAGACAATAACCCAAGAGATATCACCTCTCTTGTCACCCACAAGGAATATCACCTCTCTTGTAAACACTTGGAAATCATATCCAAGAACACCCCAAGAGATATCACCTCTCTTGAAAACAAAGTGTAGAAAAGTAAGGTTTGAGTCACACGACTCTTGCCAACAATATGCACTCTTGATAGTACTGATTAAATAAATTGAAGAACAATTACAATAACACCTATATGGTGTATAGAATACTCAATATAATATGGTCAATGTGAAAGTACAATAGATAGAGTATAAAAAAGATGTTTAACAGAGTTTTAGCACAGTGAAAAAGATAGTAGTGTATTGTGTCTGTTTGAAGGCTGCCTAAACTTGCTTTTATAGGAGAAAGGTGTTGGTTCAAAAGAAATTAGGTCAAGCCTCTTAAAATTCATTTTTGTCGCAGCATAATCGATTATTACATTCTCATAATTGATTATTTAAACCAATTTCAGGAAGCGCTCACTTTGACAGAATAGTCATAATCGATTACACTAATTGATTACGAGTCCACTGATTTTCATATAAAAGGCTATAATCGATTACATAATCGATTACAGGGTTTCTGTTTGAAGCTCGTTGAAAGCCAGAAAGACATGATCGATTATACATTTTTCATAATCGATTATTCTATTTCAAAATTCAAACTTAACGGCTTTAATAACATAATTACTCATTAAACTCATTTAAAGCCTTTTAATACATATCATGATCGATTATTGGTTTCCCATAATCGATTATGGCTCGAAGCATATTTGAATTTGAAAATCTTAACAATTAATATTTGATTACTCATAAAGTGCAATTAATTGTCAGATATAAAACATGTTTAAAACGTTTTTGGCACATGTTAAAAGTGTGTGTGTGACCAATATTAAATTGAGAACTCTACTTACTATTTACACACTTTTTCTAAAACATCCAATACAAATACTGAAATTCCCATTTTGCCCCTTGTGCTTGCTTTCTTTATAGCTTTCTGCTTTTTGCAATTTAGTCCTTCTAGACCTTTCCCTTTTGTCATTCATCAAAACTTAAAGTACCTGTCAAGGCATATATTCACATTCTCCCCCTTTTTGATGATGACAAACATCTCAGGAGGGATTTGCTAGAAAGATAGGGTTAGAGCAGTTCAAGCAAATATATCAGAGTTCTAAGTTCTAAGCACAGTTTACTCTACTCTCCCTCACTCTATGCATACATTCAAATCCACTCCCCCTGAATCATGCATTCCGATAACTCTCCCCCTTTTGGCATTATCAAAAAGCGGGAAAAGCAAATAAAGCAAGGCATATATTCAGAGTAATAAATATAGTCAAACAGCATATGCAGGCATCAGTGTAATTCAACCATGTGTGCGGAAGCAAGTGCCAGGATAGTAAAAGAAAATAATTCCCCCTTCTGCAAGTGTATGATTATTCCCCTTAAGCATGCAAATAATTTTCCCCTTTTCTAAAATAATTTTTCAAAATAATATTTCAATTTTCTAAGGCACTGGAGAGAAGAATGTATAAAGATGAAAGATCCTTTTCAAATAATTTTGAAGAGTTAACCATGTAAAAGGTTCTACCATGCATAATCGATTATGTAATCGATTTTGACTCTTCTGGAAGGATACCCGCTTCCATAATCGATTATGCTAATCGATTAGAGGCATTCTGACTTTTGCCTTTCTGCTCCTCGTCCAAGCGTAATCGATTATGTTAATCGATTACTACCTTACTGACTTTTGCTATTTGTCTTCTTTCTGCGCATAATCGATTCCTTTAATCGATTTTGGCCTTTTTGACTTCTCATAATCGATTATTACTATCCTATAATCGATTATGGATTGAAAAACTGTGCTTTCGAACGACCGTATTGAAATTCCAATTTTTGTTCTTGGTCTTCAAGCACTCCTGCAAAATAGAATCATATTTTGGCTTTTGGTACCCAAACCATTTTGGGTCCTTGAACATTAGTCTTGGGCAATAGGCCCTTTGAAATCCATGCATTTTTAACATTTATGCCTTTGTTTTTCCTAATGTTACAAATAGAGGCCGTGTGACCTTTTCTACCACAGTGAAAGCATTTAACAAAAGGACTACTGGACTTGTTGCTTGGACTAAAAAATTTCTTAAAAGATTTTTCATGAAATTTCGGTTGATAGCCCAAACCAGCTTTGTCATACATTTCTTTTTGATTTCCCAAAATAACATTTAGGTGATCCCTTTCCATTGTGAATTTTGCAAGCGTGTTATATAAGTCTTCAATTTTGATTTTCAAAACGCTGCATTCATCACATTCAGAAACTTCATTCTTTTTATTTTCACAAGATAAGCATGATGAAGTTTCGTTTAAAACATCTTGTTTTTCTTTAAGGACTTCCATCTCTTTGTTTAAGACATCTATTTTTAGCTCAAGACTAGAAATGGTTTTATTTTATGAGGAAATAATTTTTCGTAGTCTAATAGTTTCATCATTTAATTCCTCACAAGCAATAAGCAAATCATCATAAGATAAATCAGTTTCAAGTTCAAGGTCGTTTACCTCAACTTCCTCATGATTTGCCATGAGACATAAATGTGCCTCCTCATTATCTAACTCATCGGATGAGTCCATATCATTGTCTTCTTAGGCAATATAGGCCCTTCTTTCTCTTCGGTCCTTTTGTGGCCTTTTCTCCGATTTCTCATGCTTTCTTTGGCCGTTAGGACAGTCGGGTTTTATATGACCCCTTTTGCCGCACTTGTAGCATGTTGGGATGAAAGAGGTCTTTTCTTCCTCATCTTTCTTTTTAGGATTGGAGACTTGTTTTGCTTTGCCTTTTCGCCTTAAGAACTTTTTGAATTTGCGGATCATTTTGTTCATATCTTCCTCGTCTTCATCAAGACTATCACAATCATCAAAGTCACTCCCTTCATCATTTTCAATCATGCATGCTTTGAGTGCATGGCCATTCTTTATCTATTATCATGCTCCTCACTTTCCATGAGGCGATATAGTTCAAGCTCGTGTTCCTGCAACTTGCCAAACAAAGTAGCCAAAGACATAGATGATAAATCTCTAGATTCAGATATAGTAGTTACTTTGGGTTGCCAATTTCTACTCAAACATCTAAGCACTTTATTTATCAAATCCTCATTATTAAAAGATTTCCCAAGAGCCCTAAGATGATTTATAATATGGGCAAAACGTTTCTGCTTATCTTGTATGCTTTCACCCTGTATCATCCTAAATAGCTCATACTCATGGGTCAATGTGTTCATCCTAGCTCTTTTGACCTCGGTAGTACCTTCATGGGTCAATTGAAGGGTGTCCCACATTTCTTTAGCGGTCTTGCAATTTGAGACCCTATAGAACTCATCGTAGCTTAAAGCTGAAGTGATGATGTTCCTAGCTTTCAAATTGTATTGGACCTTTTTCTTTTCCGCGTCGGTCCAAAGATTTTTCGGTTTATCCACTAAAGCACCTTTAACTTCATGCTTAGGGACAAATGGACCATTTTCCACAGAATCCCAAATATCAATATCAGAAGCTTCCAAAAATATTTGCATTCTTTCTTTCCAGTATCCATACCCTTCACCATTGAAAGATGGGGGTCTGTTTACGGAGTTTCCCTCATTACAAAAAAGGTTTGAAGTCATGTTACCTCTTGAGGCAGTTTCGCCCTTTATATCCAAGAGTTAAGCTCTGATGCCACTTGTTGACAAGTGACTCCAAACACAAGAGGGGGGTGAATTGTGTTTTTCAAAAACTTTGGCAAATATAAAACTTTTTCCTTTGAATATATTATGAAAAACAACTTTGTTAAATACGCGTGCAATAAAAAGCGTTTTGCAAAAGATATAAAGCAGAAATAAAAAGATAAGGATGAGAAGATGAACACAAGCGAGATATCCTGGTTCGGCCACAAACTACCCAAGTGGCCTACGTCCAGTCCCTAAGGCAATACCACCAAGGGTTTTCAATCAACTCTAATTTTTAACAGGATCAACTAGAACCTTTACAATAGAGAGCACTCCTCACAGACCAGGGATATCACCTCCCCCAGTGAAAGAGTCTCAAGACAATAACCCAAGAGATATCACCTCTCTTGTCAACCACAAGGAATATCACTCCCTTGTAAACACTTGGAAATCACATCCAAGAACACCCCAAGAGATATCACCTCTCTTGAAAACAAGGTGTAGAAAAGTAAGGTTTGAGTCACACGACTCTTACCAACAATATGCACTCTTAATAGTGCTGATTAAACAAATTGAAGAACAATTACAATAACACCTATATGGTGTATAGAATACTCAATATAATATGGTCAATGTGAAAGTGCAAGAGATAGAGTATAAAAACGATGTTTAATAGAGTTTTAGCACAGTAAAAAAGATAGCAGTGTATTGTGTCTGTTTGAAGGCTGCCTAAACTTGCTTTTATAGGAGAAAGGTGTTGGTTCAAAAGAAATTAGGTCAAGCCTCTTAAAATTCATTTTTGTCGCAGCATAATCGATTATTACATTCTCATAATTGATTATTTAAACTAATTTCAGGAAGCGCTCACTTTGACAGAATAGTCATAATCGATTACACTAATCGATTACGAGTCCACTGACTTTCATATAAAAGGCTATAATCGATTACATAATCGATTACAGGGTTTCTGTTTGAAGCTCATTGAAAGCCAGAAAGACATAATCGATTATACATTTTTCATAATCGATTATTCTATTTCAAAATTCAAACTTAACGGCTTTAATAACATAATTACTCATTAAACTCATTTAAAGCCTTTTAATACATATCATAATCGATTATTGGTTTCCCATAATCGATTATGGCTCGAAGCATATTTGAATTTGAAAATCTTAAAAATTAATATTTGATTACTCATAAAGCGCAATTAATTGTCAGATATAAAACATGTTTAAAACGTTTTTGGCACATGTTAAAAGTGTGTGTGTGTATGACCAATATTAAATTGAGAACTCTACTTACCATTTACACACTTTTTCTAAAACATCCAATACAAATACTGAAATTCCCATTTTGCCCCTTGTGCTTGCTTTCTTTATAGCTTTCCGCTTTTTACAATTTAGTCCTTCTGGACCTTTCCCTTTTGTCATTCATCAAAACTTAAAGTACCTGTCAAGGCATATATTCACAAACACTCAATTTCTCATTGAATTAACTGCATATTCAAAGGACTACCATATGCTATAAACAAATATCTTAATAAATGAATGCCTATATCACATTTACTATTAATTAGACCATGCTTTTTATACCGACTCTCAATACAATTTGTTATTTTTTTCAAGTTTCAATGCTTAGAGATAAAACTAAAAAAATAGCATCACAATAAATTAAATAACATTCAACCCTAGTTAGGAAGGTTATAGTAGAAAAAGCCATTATAGTATACATTGTATAGTATAATGCAAATTATTAAACTATAATGTTAATATGCACTAGAAGGATCTTTTTTTTTTTTTCAAATAATACTTTGGTAGGGGAGACATGAACATATGAAAGACAGGGAATCAAATAGCGAGTAGTGAAACCAAAAAACAAAGTACTATTTTATTTATCCCATGACCATAAATAACTCTATCAAATTTACATACTTCTTTATCATATGTCCGCATTTTTAAATTACAGCCTATATCCTTTCATATTTTTCAGAATACAACTTCTATTTACAAAATATGAATGGTCTAACTATGCGGCCCATTCAAATGATTGGCCGCACATGTCCTACCTTCTTAACAATTACTAGTCCCATTGTATCAACCAAACCTATTGGGACCTCGCCCTACCACATTGGACCACCTTTACGATTGCCTTTTGTTCACAATCCCCCCAGCCCGTTAAACAGCCCAAATACGATATATGCTGATTGGGCTACAACTACAATAGACCCAACTCTGCTTCTCTCGATACAAACACGTCATGTACAGTACATCAACCATTGCTGGCTTCTCTGTCCACGCACTGCCATCGGTATCCGTTTTATAGCACAATATAGCACTGACTTGCTTAACATGATCGACTATTTTTAGCCCACGAACCCAAAATGTTGATTCCATTTACACCAAATACAACCCCGAACATTTGATAATCATTCACAACCTTCAACCATAACTAACAATGGTAGCCTAATGTAATCAAACCAAAAAATATAAACTATGCTTACTAAGTAACACAATTTCAATGGACACAATCAATCCAATATTCCTAATAGCATTAACCCAAAATCATCCATCCACATTATTTTATTGCCAGATCGAGCACATCATCATCAACCATGAAATAGACCACTCACCCTGACTCCTTCCTAGGGTTTTCACATATTAGCCACAGCACCGGCTATGGTTTTCAAATTAAAAACTTGTTAACACTCCCAAAAATTCATATTGTCTTGGGCGGCGAATATAACCTATCAACTAAAACACACGCGCCACTCCGTTTACAGCACATTGGCCAGGACTACAGTAACCATGGATGAAGAAATCTGATTGCCCACGTGACTGGAAGGACATTTATATGACAACCTTCCAAGACGGTGACCAGTTGCCTCCTTCACCTGATAGCAAATTCTTAACCGGCAATCCATACTTTAATCTCGACCGTTCCCTTATAAAACCATTATATCAATGGTTTTGGTTAAATGAGTTTCAGACCTCACTTGCTGGGCGTGAGGATTGAAGACGGAGCCATTGGAAACGGACACTTCCTTTGTCATTTCTTTTGATATGAATTATTGAGATTATTTTCAAACGTGAAAAATCAAATAGAAAGGATCCGCCACCTGTCTTGTTTGGGAAAGATTATTTCTTTCCCATTCAGTTGGTTTTAGATGATTAAGTTGTTTTATGAAATAATTATGTTTGGAAAAAAAGATTATTTTTAAAAAAAGCTTTTTTATGCAACTTTCAGTTGTTTTCATACATACATCTCAGACGGAGGACTGTTAATTATTTCAGATTATGATTGTTTCCCACACATACGCTCAGTTTACGTTCGTGCCCCCTAGCCCCTACCCCCAACAACTTTCCCTTTTCCTTTTTTATATCGTATGGAACATAGACGGTGAGGTTGGTGCAACATATTATATTATATTATTTATTTAATATTCATTATTTATTTATATTTAGTTTTTTAATTTTTTTGTTATAAAATTAATATTTTAACATGTTGTAATGTTAAAAAAAAATATTATTAATATAAACAAATAACTTCATACCCTTTTTCGTAATTGACTATGTAAAAGTGATTTTTTTTGTACCATCCAAACAAAATAGATTATCTTATAATCGTTTTTCAGCAAACAGACCCAAACAAAAACAGATTCTGATTATAATCGATTATCACAAAAATCGATTATCGACATAATCTTTTTTTTTCCAGCTTTCCCAAACACACTCTGTATCTATTGTTATTTTAAAAGAGCAAAGATCTTTAATATTAACATTATTATAAACTGAAATGTTATAACCACTGATAAAGGAGGAGAATAATTATTTATTGATAATTGATTTATTTACTATTTGAAGCTCCAACTCCAAGCCCTCATCAAATGCTTTATTGGGTGGAAGATTCAGAAAGAGGATAGGGATGGCTGAGAGTCATTTCGGAAGATTCAGGAACGAAGTTGGCGGTGGAGATGGAAAGGATACGGATAAAAGTATCCATTTGTTTATCTTGGGTGATCTATTTAACCATTATCAAGTTTTAATCATAATCATCCAATTAATTTATTAATATATCTAAGGATAAAAAAAAAAGGTTCACTCTCTCATCGTAGAAGCCACCAAAGATATTAAAAAATTGTAATAGTGAAAAATAATTGTTCCAAATTCCAATATACATAACCATGGCCGGGCACGTACGTCACTGCTTACGCTGTTTGGCAATAGCAAGCCATGATTATTATATTATTATTATATTATATTTTCTAGGTTGGGTAACTGAACGGATTTGAGCTAATTAGGATACAAGGAAGAGAAAAATTTAACATAATATCTAACATACAAACGGTTTGTCTATTAAAAAAAAATTTATATTATATTCCTCCATCTAAAATTCCTTTTTTTTTTGTTCCTCAATCTAAAATTCTTTTTTTTTATAGACAAATGTTAGTAATTAATTGTAATGTTAATTTTTTTCATATTTGCCAGGATTTGAATTCAGGACCTCCCACTTCTCCAACTCCTTATACCCTTTAGCTCAAACCAGTTGAGCTACCCAACCTCCCTCCATCTAAAATTCTAAATCACCCATAAAGCAGAGAGGAAATTCGAGAGAAACAGCCACACAAAACAAAATGGTCAGCCTCCAATCTTCTCACACCATCATCCCCTCTAAGCCAACCCCCAATACAAAACTTTTCTCTTTGTGTGAACAAATCAAGCTTCGCACCCACGCTGCTCTCCTCTATGCCTACAAGCCTCATCATGTCCATGACAATATTGCATCACAAACCTTCAACTTTGCCCTTCAAACTCTGAGGAATTCTCTAAGCCAAGTTTTGACAATTTACTGTCCACTTGCTGGCAGGTTGAGTTGGATTGAAAGAGGGCAATGGGAACTTCATTGCAATGCAAAGGGGGCACAACTCTTGGAAGCTCATTGTGAACAAAATATAGAAGATTTGGGTGATTTTGTGCCTACCCAATTGGTGTCACAACTCATACCCAACATTGATTATAATGTTCCCATTGAGGACATGCCTCTACTAGCAGTGCAACTAACTAGATTCAAATGTGGTGGTCTTACAATTGGTGTGGCCTTTTGTCGTGCTACAATTGATGGAACATCAGCCATGAGTTTCATGAACACATGGGCAAGGTTTGCAAGAGGAGAAAATCTAGATTCAAGAGAATTATTGCCATGCCATGATAGAACTTTGTTAGATTCACGTAAGAAAAAATCAGGGTCATTGCACTTTAAACACCATGATGAGTTTTACCCTCCTCCTCTTTGGGTAGGTAAATTGAGAGACACAAGGGTAATAGTTGATGTTGTGAAACTCAGTAGAGAACAAATCAACAAACTCAAGAAGAAAGCTAGTGTCTATTATGGTAATAGAAACATTGTTTTTTTTTTTTTTTAGACAAATGTTAATATGCTAATTGTTATATTAATTTTTTCTCATTTACCAGGGTTTGATAATGCATCAAGACCTTATTCAACTTTTGAGGCCATTTCTGGACACTTGTGGAGATGCTTGAGTAAAGCACGATATGAGGGAAATGTTGAGCAAAAAACAAGATTGTCAACTTTGGTTAATTGTAGAAACCGGTTGAGGCCACCTCTTCCTAGTGGTTATGCTGGGAGTGCAGCTTTTCCTACCGTGACACCAACTTGTTCCTTTGATGAACTTATGCATAAGCCTTTGAGTTATGCAATTGGTCTCGTGAGGGAAGCACTTGAAAGGGTGAATGATGAGTTTGTAAGGTCATCTCTTGATCATATTGCTAATGAAAAGGACATGAATTTGGTGAGGTATAATTTTCACTACCCTTCACCAAGTGTTTTACATAAGGGACAATACAAAGGGAACCCAAATTTGTTTGTTGTTAGTTGGATGAATTTTTCATATAAGGATGCAGATTTTGGGTGGGGGGAACCGGTTTATTTTGGGCCAGGGTACATGGATTCTGATGGGAAGGCATTCATTTTGAACAATGCAAATGGTGATGGCATCATTGTAGACATTGCTTTGGACGCTTCTCATATGGATGCTTTCAAGAAATTGTTTTATGAGGATATCGAAGAGGTATTTCCCACTTCCAAATTGTGATGCTAGTCCCAAAACTTGAGAGTTTGAATGACTGGGTACTTGTGTTGAGTTGTTGAATTTTTTATTTTTATTTTTCCAAATTTCAATAAAGGATCTTAAAATTTTGTTTAAATTTAATATTGATGTTATTCTAAAGCATCGATTTAGTTGAGGCAGAAATTTGTCGCAATTGTTTGGATTTTCTCATGTTCCTTACTAAAATGAGAGAATCATGTACACACCGTTATTATATATTTATAATTTATTTATTTGAGGAAGTATTGATTTATACTGGTCACTAGACTGGCCTGATTGCAGGGAGGACCCACTTGGAGGGTGGGAGATGCCCCCCCCTCCCCTTTTTATAAAAAAATAATAACTTACTCTATTTTAATTTCAAAATTAATAATATATTTGCAAACTATTTATGATCTATACTGTTAGTTGGTAAAAATTAGAAAGGTAAAAATTTATCATCATCTATACTTCTATACTAATATATTATAATATAATATATAAAGAGAATAATATATAAAGAGAATACTTAAATTTTGGTTTCAACATTTCAAAATACCAAAACTACCCCTAACAACTTCCATCAAATAATTTAGAAACTAACAACTTCCATCAAATAATTTAGCAAAAACAGGAATAAATCCAAAATTTTAAATTTTAAAAAAAGAAAACAGTTTTAAATTTTAATCAGTTTTCATTTTTTTAAATTTTAAAATTTAAAATAAAAAACTGACACACTTTTGACAAAGAAGAAAAAAAGGGCACCCACAAATCCACAATGGATGCACTTCCTTGCAACCCATCTCTCTCTCTCTCTCTCTTTGGTAATTTTGAAAAACAATGGCAATTCTTTCTTTTGGTTGGTTATCTATGGAAATAGATAGATTAGAAGGCAGAAAAATAAAAAAGCCAGGTTGTGTAATTGAAGATTTATCTCTCTCTCAACCTCATTTCACTGTAAGTCTTATTTTCTCATCTTTTCCTCGATCCCTTTCTCTTCTTCTTAGGCTTTTTTATGTGCTTTTCCCATATTTGGATTTCCGATGAACGATCTAAACGGAACTCTAGTGATGAAAAAATCTGAGACGATCAATTGCTGAGGGAGAAGAAAGAAGATTATGGTTTCACCATATTCAGGTGGCGGTAGGTTGAAGAAAGCACCGACGCTGAGTCGGGACGAGTTGAACAGGCGAGTGGAAGCGTCCATTAACGAGGTTGCAGTGGCAGCAATGGTTGAGACAGTACAGTTTAAGGTATTTTTCAATCCCTATCTTTTTATTCCATTTCCAAATTCAAATAAGGCTTTCGTTTTGATTATGGCTCGAACAAGTCGCTACCATTTATCGAATTGTTTATTTGTGCTTAATTGTTCTATTTTATTCTGATTTTTTTTTTAATTGATGGTTGTCAATGTTACTGAAGTTGGAATTGGAATAACTTTATTTAAAAAATGTTTTTTCCTTGATAATATAAATCATATTTCAGAGAAGTACATTGTGTTTGTTGTTATTGACCCTATTACCTATAGCTATGTTTTCTGTTATTCCCTCCACTTACTTTATTCTTTCATTATTTGTGCGTTTTGGGTTGCTATTTTTATATGTTATTTGCACTGCTAATACAAATGCATATGAGTGTTTGACGGAAGTTCATCTTTGTGAGTACTATAGTACATTGTTGAAAAACACTAGGTAAATGTGTTTGAAATTTATTTCTGCCCTCAAGCTACTTTTCTTTGTTGTTGAACTTTCGTGAGTACTACAGTACATTGAGATGACGTATGAATACTTTAGTTTATTAGGATTGGGATGTATGAATATTGCAGAATATATTTTCTGAATGAACATGTGAATATAGCAGAATATATTCTTATCAGTGTAATAATTATCAACAAATTTAGAGAGCTGCCTACCCAAAAAAAAAAAACAGAGAGAGAGAGAGAGCTAGCAGAATATTTCATATTTTCATATAATATTATTATATCGGAGTATATATGCTTCGTGGAATGCATCCCCCTATCATTAAAACATCATCCATAATTATATTTTTGGACAATCACATATTTGCTATTGCACTTAATTCTGTGAAATTGATTACCTGTAAGTTGATCCTTCAAATGATAATACACTCTCAATCTAGGCATATGTAGATACTATCATTTATGGGCATCTTCACGATAACTAAAATCATAAAAGTTTAAGGGTCCGTTTGATTTGCAATAAATCAAGGGACAGCACAGTATAAAATGAGTTGTTTTATGTTTGATTTAAAAATAAAAGAGGTACAGGACAAAAACACTGACAAAGGACAGAACAAAACTATCAATATTTGTTACTAAGTAAACCAAGGGACAACTTTTTGTCCTAGATACAAAACAAGTCAAAAGACAAAAATATCCTTCTTTCCTTCTCTCTCTTCCCATTCCGCATAATGTCAAGCGCACGTCTACACTCCTTCAAAACTAACACTATTCCCACTCCCACGTAATTGCACGCATTGGAGGCGGGAGTAAGTAAAGAAGTTACAGAACCACACCCACCCCCTCCACTTTCCTTTTTCTATCTTATATATTATAATAATTATTATAATAATAATGGTTTCAATTCCAAGGGTCAGGTCTATGTCCCCCCTTGTTTTCTTTTCTTTGTATTTTTTGATTGTTATTCAATAAATATGGGTGCTCTTTTTCCTTCATGATGTTTTTTCCCTAAGGAGGGTTTTGCATCATAAGGTTTTAACGAGGCCCCCCATTTTTTATTAAAAAAAAATTCTTTAACGTAAACTTGTGTAAAAAGAATTTAATTGCATCATAGCAACAAAGCATGGTTATCAATAATTTACTATAACTTATTTTAATTTATAATATGATAATTATAAAATAAAAATAAAAATTTATCAGCACTATTATAAATTGAAAATTACATTTTTTAAAATGATAAAAATAAAATAATACTTGAAAATATATACAATATTAATAAATTATAAATAAGAGTATGGCATGATAATAATTTAATCATAAATAATAAAATAATTTAAAATATAAAAATCTTGTTATGTGTTTTTTCATAATGCAAATAAAACATTATATTGTTCAATGGGTATTTTAGTAAATTTTACGTTGTTCTGTCCAGTACATAAGCATATCAAACAACATACTGTACAAAATTGCTTGTGCTGTGCATCGACTAACAAACACCATACAGTATAAAAAGTTATGCCGTAACTCAACTAGTTATCTTGTACTGTTCTGTGCTGTTCTTCCTGTTCTGTCCTATCCAGTGAATCAAACGGACCCTAAATGAGTGGAAGGGTGGGGCATACATTTCTCCACAATCTTGGGTAGTCAACAGAAACAATGAATTATATGCTACTTCCCTGTCATATATCAGAATCTGTAACAACCAAGCATCATCAAAATTTGTAATCAAGGATATTTTGTTTATTGCATGGCATAAATGATCAGTGTAAATGTACTTAATGTTCTCATTAATGGAAGAATCCTTACATATTTGTTCTAAAAAAATCACACTAATTTATTTGAATTTCACACTCTGATATGCTTTTTGGTATTTTTAGAAAACACTGACACAAACAAAAGTCCCTTCACAGACAGTTGGAGTAAAAATGGCATCATTGAACCAACAAAGAAATATCCAAGAGCTTGAAGCACAATTGAACCAGGCTGAGGATGTTATAACAGATCTTAGGGCATATTTGGAACAGGTGTAGTTTGGTTTACAGAAGAAAAAGAATAGTCAGGTCCAGCCTTTGGATGGACAAAATTTTAGGCAAGTTGTACCTTTTTAGGAGAGTGCAGAAACTGGACAAAATCAACACCTCTGCAATGAAATTATCGATTACCATTTTCCATCATCGATTAACTTCTGGGATTGTTATTTATACTAATCTGTCTGTACTTTTATACTACTCTATACTTAAAAAATAAATAGGATTCTCCTCTTTTTGTAACACCCCCTTGGGCATTACCTCCTAATCACATACGGAAACAGATTAAAAGGAAAGTTTGCTGGTTACTTTCGGAAAACTTCTCTTATTTTTCAGAAGTCTGAAAAATATAGGGTAAACATTTCTTTTTCTTTTTCTTTTGTACGGAGTGTTTTCAAAAAGGAATAGTGCACACGACTCAAACATAATATCGTACCATGCTTAATAGCACACAAAAGCTAGGTTCATTTATGACTCAAAGCACTTGAACATATAAACTTTCATGAAATAATCTTTCATACTGAAATTTATAAGATCATTACAAAGTTCTTCAAAACCACCTATAACAACTTTCTTAAAATATCCTTCCCAAAGGAAACATCCTAAAAGCTGGTCGATCTAAAAGACAATTACTGGAAAGAACTCTGTAATTCTCACCATAAAATTCTCACCAACCTCTTCAAGGATCGGAAGTACTATCCTTAAGTGAGGTCAGGAACTTCTCGACACCACTTGTCCTCGTGTAACAAAGCACCACAGAAAAGGGCCAGGAACACCTGATATATTGTAAGGGTGAGATACCAATATATGGATATATTATGATGACTACATGCCCAAACACAGAGCAACATATACAGATAAATATACATATTCAACATATAAATTATCACAAATAAATCATACCAATCAACAATTCGTCGTCGTTTTTGAAAACATGGCACTTCTATATTTCATCACTCTATCCTTCTCCGGAGATCTCCAACACCATGCAATTTTGAAAAACAGTGAGCTGATCAGGCTCATTAGTCACCCAGGCTTCAAATTTTGGCCACACAGGCTCATAATCTTGGCCACACAGGCCCAACTGCCACACAGGCTTAAACTTTGGCCACACAGGCCCAATCTGCCTCACAGGCTCCAGTTATAAAGTTGGGCACATTTGCCGAAAAACAATGTATGTAAAATCCTTTTATTTTCGCGGCTTTTCTTTGTGCTTCGTTCTTTCCTTGTCGAGGCCCATGGCTCACGACCACCGTGAATTTTTGTGTTTTAAGACTTTTATTATTAACACAGGACATTAAAGTCCGAGTGTCCAATCACAATGGTCCTGGACCCGTGCAATGGCCCAGAACTTTGTGGTAGTAGAAAACAGTCTTTACCCCCTTTTTACTCAGTTTTACACGTTTATCACAACTCACAAAGGACACACAGTCCAAGCCACTTTTATCGGGACACACAGTCCACAGCGTGGTTGTGATACGGATCGTGAATCCACGTGCCAGAATTCTAGTACTCCGACGTCTCGGTTACTAGGCTCACTTTTCATCTTATTTTTCGTTCAGTGAAAAACAAAATACCAAAACCGAAAGGTTTTTTTTTTCCATAACTCATCCAAGTTATCGGACATTTTCTTTTGAACAAAATCTTTTAAATATAAACTTTTCTTTTGAAATCCTTTTGTTTAAAACTACAAGTTTTGAAAAATCCATTTTTATTTCCATAAAACCATTTTATTTTCAAATCTTCTTTTTCCTAAAACATTTGAAAATTTCCAAATAAATTCCTTTCAAGATCCAAAATGAACTTTTGTTTCCTTCAAACATTTCCAAAGAATTTGATTTTTTTTTTTAGTGTAAAATCTTCTAAATTTTCATTTGAATTTTCTTCATAAAAATTGTTTTTGTTTTCTAAAATTTTCACCAAACATTAAAATTATTCAACTTCCCCTTTTTATCAAAACCTTAAGAAAAATCCTTACTTGTGATTTTCTTTGTAAATGTTTTCTTAAAGCTTTTATCATTATTATTTGGGCTCTAACCAATGGTTAGGCTTCCAGACAGCAACAACAACACATATACAACCATATATAAACTACATTCATATATTCACAAAACATTGACTAAGCATAAGAGCATGTTTATCAGGTCAAGCAACAACTTAAGCCACAAATCAAAACTCAGCAGAACATACATAAAATCAATCATAACAACATGTAGTTGTCATAAAGAGCATCCCTCAGGCTTTCTCCCCTTACCGGATTCGACGGGTAGACAAGATCTTTGTTTCCGTGTTACTCAGAGCGAACCTTCTTTGCCCACCGCGTGCCATAAGTCTAAGAATTAAACAAATGACTTAAATTAAAACAACAAAATCATCCTCTCTTTCTAAGTATAGGTTTTGGCCATGGCTAGAAAAAAATGATGCTAGAGATTTTTCAAACTCTTAATTCTTGGATTTACATTTGATCCAAGACTTATATATATATATATATATATATATACACTTTAATCCCATATTCTTATACCTTTAATATTAACACTTGTTTATAGAACATTTTATACCAAAAATCTTTACTTTATCATGTTAAAAGATATTATTTTCAAAATCATATTTTTCATACAAAACTTTGAGTGAACTCTTTTATAAAATCATCTTCAGGACAGCAGTGGGTTTAAATTGTGAATGATCATCCAAACGACCTTCAAAATCCTTGAAATTTTAATTGAAGGTATCCAACTAACATATACACATATTGTAGTTGGTCCCATGTCAAAATTCGAAGGCATTAATTTATTAAAAATCTCACACTGCCTCTGTTTGTACAGGATTTTCCAGAAATCCGAGTTCACCAACATACAACTTCATGAAATTGTGTCTCTTTATAACCACATGTAAAAATCTCAAATCTTCAACCAAACTTTAGTCATACTTCATTAGTAACCCCAAAAATTTTATAAAAGTTTTTAACCTTCAAAACCATACTCAAAATCATCATGCAACCCATGATGTTCATAATTTCGCAGACAGAATTTGGTTCTACTTTGAGAGGTGTTTTAACCCAGAAAATCTTATCCAAATACTTACATATTAAATATCAAATTGAAGCCCCAGAAGCCTTCTTTCCAAATATGTATTTAAATTTTAGAAACACGTTTTGTATAAAAAGTTATGGGCTTACGAAAAAGTATATGTCATGCTGCCAGATTTATATTTTACATAGGTTCATCCACACCAAGTTATTATCTTCACTCTAGCATCATTCACAAGCCATAAAACCAACATGCAAGACATCAAAACAAAGACAAAGATGAGTAGGATTGTGTTAAGAATTTATTTGTTTATGAAAAAGATTTTCTTAAGAAATACAAGTTGAAATCATGAACACATAAAAGAATCAACATGAATTATAAAATTTTTGCAAAACCATCAACCTTTCCTCCCTTAGGGTTTCGGCCTACCCTTCAAAATTGGTCATGGGAAAGTCTTTTTCAACATGCAAGTGAAGAAATGGATAGTAAAGATGATGATAAGTAAAAAGAAATTAATTTGAATAACATGCATTAGAAGATAATCATCTTACAACAAAATAGCATGCATGTTGATAGTAGAAAATTAAAATAAAAGAGCAAGGGATTTGGATTTATACCCTCCAAATGATGATGATGATGAGCTAAAGATGAAGATGGAGTTGATTCTTAGCTTCTAAACCTCAAGATTAAAGGTTGAAGACAGTGAATAGTAAAATTGGAAATTTGGCAAGAGTTTGGGAGAAAAAACCAAAATGAAGCAAATGAATAGAAGAGGTGATGAGGGGTATTTATAGGGGAGTGGGGCTGCTGCCTCATAAAAAAATCTGAGATATTTTAAAATTCTAACAATTTTTAATTCAATTAAAATGATGCATTTTCTAGTAAATTGAAATCAATGATTACACTATGTCATGAATAGTGATAAATAGTGACAAGGGTCACTATTCACATCAAATCAAATCTTTGCCAAACCTGGAAAAATTTAGACATAATTATTTTGGGTTCGTTCTGGTACCGATTGTCATGTAACGGTAAAAACTGATCGTATTTTTATTCGCAAAATTTCACCCGAAAAAATACATATAAAAATAAATAATTGATAAAACCATAAAAATAAATATAACTGGGTTATAAAAATAAAATTTTGAATTTTCAAAATTTTTAAAATTATTTTCGGGACAGTAGAGCTTAACTGACAGCGAAAACTCAAACCGTAAATG
The DNA here is from genome assembly GCA_035048595.1 of Echinosophora koreensis. Classification (NCBI taxonomy): domain Eukaryota; kingdom Viridiplantae; phylum Streptophyta; class Magnoliopsida; order Fabales; family Fabaceae; genus Echinosophora; species Echinosophora koreensis. The sequence continues at coordinate 4,528,039 of JAPCYP010000013.1, read as the reverse complement.
TCTGAAATTTTCTACCGAAAATCCAACTGTACATTTCTAATATAAAATAAATAAATATGACTTAATTTGGTCAATCAAAATAATTCATCACCATTTATGAAAATAAGATCTTAAATATTCATATGATCACAGTTTACAGACAAGTAGAAAAATTGATGAAATGATTTGATGAAAAATCATGATGTTGTGTAATAAATGAAAACACTGTTCTAACCAAATCAAGTCTCTTCAATTCTGCATTTAAAATATTTTAAATTAATTTGTTTCGTTCCAGTTCCATTAATTTCCAGACGGTGAAAACCGATCGTATCCTCTAAACGAAAATTCACCCGATTTTTTTTTTTTTTTGGGGTAATATTTATAAATAAATATTTAAAATTATGGGAATTGTTGTAAATATTTTAGGAAATCCAAAATTTTATTTTTCGTGTCAAAACTCGTTTTCTGTATTAGTAAAGTTTTGCTGACGGCGAACACGTAGACCGTTTTCGTCTGAAATTTCATCCGGACATTTAACTACAGTTTTCTAAAATAAGAATAAGGATAAAAATAAGCTATGAGATTAAATTTTTATTTATCAAAATAATTTTTCTCTAAATTAAATTAATAATTACACATACACATAGTTAAGCACGGATCATTAAGAAACAGAAAAATCGGGGTGTTACACTTTTGGTCTCCTTTTTTTGTTTTGCCAAAATTATCTACATTGTGACGTGTGGGGCTTGGGAGGTAAAATCAGATAAGGATTTACTATAGAATATCTTGCATCAACAGTTGAGGAACATTTTTATTTTTCTATTTTATATAATTTTTTTTTGTGATGTTTTTTCCTTTTCTAAGTTATTGTGAATGAAAACAACAACCTTGAAGGAAAAAAGGAAAGAGAAAAGGAAAGAAATTCTGATTGTTAAGCTTAGCAGAAAAAAAAAATAACTCTGATTGTTAATTGATATTACCTGCTTTGATATAGTATCTCTTTATTTTAAGAGATAGAAATAGACAAGAGAGGTGATACATATGTAGGAGTGAAGCAAAAGAAGCTTCTGATGTTGAGAATGTGATGAAATTGATGATACTATAGGGGCGAAGAACAAGTATCATGGTGTACGAGGACAACTAACACTGGGTTCAAATAATCAACCAATAGCATTGGGTTGAGCATGCTCTTTTACTAAAACTTAAAAATGAAATATTATTTAATTTATAAGAAAGAAAGATACAGTACCAACATAATGGCCAAGTTTGGTGGCATTGTTTTTTCTTTAGCATGAGATAAGCTCATACACATCTTACAAAAGTGGTTTGCTGATTAAAACATATCATGGTATCGTAAGTAACTATGTATCCTATCCTAGTTCACTAAAATATATATAAGCCGTTCGTCGTGTTGCTCTATAAATAAGTTAATCCCGATATAAAATTACAAAAATTACCTATTAAAAATATCTGCCTTATGTAAGTGGCAAAAAAATATTATTTATGAACAATGTGAATGTACACAAGTAAAAGAAATAAAAATGCAGACAGTCAGACACATTAGTAACAAAATGTATATTTTTTTTATTAAATGATAGTTGTAACTAAATTATAAATAGTGACTTGGATTTATTTTAAATTTAAATATGCATTTTATTTATTTTTAGATTTATTCGCAACTAATAATATTAACGTAATGATTAAGTATATAATGCGTATTTACATTAATAAGTCACATTTTAAAGTCACATAAATTACCGATTAAAAATACCCGCCTTACACAATGACAAATAAAATATTATGTACCAACAACATGGATAAAAACGAGTCAAAGAAATAGAAATGCGGACAGACAGACACATCAGTGCCTGTCTGCCGCTAGGATACTTGAATTTTTCACTTTTTTTATTGATAATGAAATGTGCGAAGAATTTTGGAGAATCATTGCAAGGTAAACAACTATTGGAGATAATTTATGTTTTATTCATCTGGATGGTTTATTCTTATTTATTAAAAAAATTAAAAATATAAAGTTATTTTGATTATGATGCAGGGATATGCAAAAAGCTCCTGAAATTCAAGGTCAAATGGTAGTTGTAACTATATTATATTATATATTATATATAAAAAAATGTGGATAAAGACACGTAAAAGCATATATAGAGTGATTATTTGTATTCATACACTTCCTGTTTTTACAACTACTATAAAACGATTTTTTTAACTATGATTATAGTTGAGCCTATACTACATAATAATATGGAAGATGAATTTTCGACTGATTGTAGAAGTAGACATACATTAAAAAATAAAATTACTGAAAAAATTAGTATAGATTTAATTAATGACTTTCGTGACATACAGAAAAAATGTTCTTTGTTTTGATAAATTACTAATGTAATTAATGTTTTGAAACATATAATTATGAATATTTCTAATGAAATCTAATGTATATATATTTGTAGGATGGACTTTAATTTTTTAGTCGGCCCCTCCTGTCACCAAAGTCTGGGTCCATCCCTGCCTGTTTGGGTAAACGGCTTAATTAACTGCTTATAGGATAAGAGCTTATCAAATAAGCGCTTATGTATAAGCTATTTGTACAATCAAAGAGAAAATATAGTCAAATTGTTTTCATATAAGCTATAAGTAGTTTTCATAAGCTATCCTGGAAAGCTTATCAAAATAAGCTAAAAATAGCTTATAGACATGTCATAAGCTGTTTTCATAAGCTCTTCAAAACACTCTGACAAATGTTTATACACATAAATATATTAAAACAAAAACTTGTCTTCATTTCTGGCACCGTTAGATGTTGCAACTGCGTCAACTTCGGGATTTATGAACTGCACTAGATCCGGGTATCGACTCTCAAGTTGAGATTTTTTGTTAAAAAAAGGTATAGATAACCTTATTGCAGCATTAAATAATTTTGGATTGACGGAATTTTTTTAATATAATTTATATGGTAGGAGTTTTCAATTTAACAATTGATTTTATTCAAACTTATCCAATAAAAAAACTATTCACGATTTTGACTTAATTATAACTGGGTTTTTCTATCATGTACAATTTTGCACGGGTTAAGAAATTCAAAAATAGTAACTATTTATTGGAAAACTAATCATTTTAGTTTAGAAAATATAAAATACATAAGTTTCTATATAAATTTACTCTTTTAAAATCCTTAACCTGGACAAAATTGCACAGGATAGAAAAACTCATTTTAAATTTATATTCTTTTTAGGGAAATACGGGCACTCGTTAAGGAACCAAGAAAAGAAACTTTGTATTGAGAATTGATGTATTTAATGTTTGAAGAAGTTAAATACTTAGTTTCCCCATGAAAACTTGTTTTTTTATGATTCCTTAAAGAGTGTCCTTAAGGCACTCGTTAGCATAACCCTTCTTTTTAATCGTAACATGAATCTAAATTTTTGAATCCTCTAGAATGGATTAGAGCTGTGTTATTTTGACACAGAAAATGGGACAACATATGCGACAACATACGCTCCTGTAGCGTTACTTCTTTTTCTTTTTCTTTTTCTTTTTTTACAAATTTTGCCTTTTTTTATAAAAATAAAAATTTTATTTCTAAAAAAAACTCATTAACCAGATAATGAACTAAATTAACCAGATATTTATACGTGATTAACCATATATTTGCACATACTTAACCAAAAAAATTATTTCTCAAAAAAACCCATTAACTAGATAATGACCTGAATTAACCAGCTATTTGTACATGATTAACCAGAGATTTACACATACTTAACCAAAAAACCCATTAACCAGATAATGAACTTAATTAACCAGATAATTGTATCTGATTAACCAGATATTTGCACATACAGAAGTAGGATAGGAGAGGTCAGAAGGACTGAAGTTTCCAAATTGGAAATGGGCAAGTCTTCAATCCTCACGCCCCTAAGTTGAGTTTGTATCCTCAGCGAAAAATTGATCGGGCCAGGCAGTATCCGGTAGTAATGGACCAATTTTGAATTATATTAATATTTTTGTAGCCGGTTCCCTCGTTTGTTTGCCGGTTTCGACATAATTAATGAGATATTAAATAAATATTGACAAAATTAATGAATTGGGCAAAAAGTGAGTGACTGCCCTAATGTTTACAACATGAATACATTCGAAATGTGGTTCTGCTAGTGTCAATGGCGGCCATATCTGTGGTGGTCAGGGATTTCGAATGTAACATTTCGTGTTCAACATCGCCCCTTTCATCTTGCCGGTGGTTGGTGTTTATAGGGGTTCGTGGGGCAGATCTGAGCACCCGAAAAATCGAGAGGTTAGCGAGGCGTCGGACCATCTGCGAAATTGTTCCGATCGTGTTCTTTTCCCATCATAGTCGTTAGGCAGCTGATTTTGTCCGTATCAGTGGACCAGATGGATGAAGAGATAGATCCGCAGGTTAGTGTTGCTATTTTGTTACAAATTAAGAGACGATGACTAATGTTGTATGGTGGGAACAAGCACTCCACCCCCCCAAAAAAAATCTCTGATTCATCCCAAAGAGATGTGTATTGATTTTACAGTAATGGATTTAGTGGGCCTTGATTTTGTTAGGTGTATGTGTATATTGTCGTTAGGGTTGTTTGAATTAGGTTTATAAATAGTACAATCGCATACCCAATTTAAAAGAAAATCATTGAGTTGATAGTTTTGTGGGTGTTATTTTGTTGGACCTATTTTCATAGTCATTCGGCTTTGTATGGTTGGTGAAAGTCCATTGTAGTTAATATTTAGATTACCAATTTAAAGACAACGTTTGGGAAGTCAGCTGCATAGAATATTTTCTCATGATATCCTGAATTGGATTCGGAAATAATTTTATGTTTACTAGCGGCAAGACAGGCACTGACATGCCTGTCTGGCCGCATTTCTAATGCTTTTACGCGTCTTTATCCACATTTTTGATATATAATATATAATATAATATAGTTACAACTACCATTTGTCCTTGAATTTCAGGAGCTTTTTGCATATCCCTGCATCATAATCAAAATAACTTTATATTTTTAATTTTTTTAATAAATAAGAATAAACCATCCAGATGAATAAAACATAAATTATCTCCAATACTTGTTTACCTTGCAATGATTCTCCAAAATTCTTTGTACATTTCATTATCAATAAAAAAAAAGTGAAAAATTCAAGTATCCTAGCGGCAGACAGGCACTGATGTGTCTGTCTGTCCGCATTTCTATTTCTTTGACTCGTTTTTATCCATGTTGTTGGTACATAATATTTTATTTGTCATTGTGTAAGGCGGGTATTTTTAATCGGTAATTGATGTGACTTTAAAATGTGACTTATTAATGTAAATACGCATTATATACTTAATCATTACGTTAATATTATTAGTTGTGAATAAATCTAAAAATAAATAAAATGCATATTTAAATTTAAAATAAATCCAAGTCACTATTTATAATTTAGTTACAACTATCATTTAATAAAAAAATATACATTTTGTTACTAATGTGTCTGACTGTCTGCATTTTTATTTCTTTTACTTGTGTACATTCACATTGTTCATAAATAATATTTTTTTGCCACTTACATAAGGCAGATATTTTTAATAGGTAATTTTTGTAATTTTATATCGGGATTAACTTATTTATAGAGCAACACGCCGAACGGCTTATATATATTTTAGTGAACCAGGATAGGATACATAGGTACTTACGATACCATGATGTTTTAATCAGCAAACCACTTTTGTAAGATATGTATGAGCTTATCTCATGCTAAAGAAAAAACAATGCCACCAAACTTGGCCATTATGTTGGTACTGTATCTTTCTTTCTTATAAATTAAATAATATTTCATTTTTAAGTTTTAGTAAAAGAGCATGCTCAACCCAATGCTATTGGTTGATTATTTGAACCCAGTGTTACTTGTCCTCGTACACCATGATACTTGTTCTTCGCCCCTACAGTATCATCAATTTCATCACATTCTCAACATCAGAAGCTTCTTTTGCTTCACTCCTACATATGTATCACCTCTCTTGTCTATTTCTATCTCTTAAAATAAAGAGATACTATATCAAAGCAGGTAATATCAATTAACAATCAGAGTTATTATTATTATTTTTTTTTGCTAAGCTTAACAATCAGAATTTCTTTCCTTTTCTCTTTCCTTTTTTCCTTCAAGGTTGTTGTTTTCATTCACAATAACTTAGAAAAGGAAAAAGCATCAACAAAGAAATTATATAAAACAGAAAAATAAAAATGTTCCTCAACTGTTGATGCAAGATATTCTATAGTAAATCCTTATCTGATTTTACCTCCCAAGCCCCACACGTCACAATGTAGATAATTTTGGCAAAACAAAAAAAGGAGACCAAAAGAGGAGAATCCTATTTATTTTTTAAGTATAGAGTAGTATAAAAGTATAGACAGATTAGTATAAATAACAATCCAGAAGTTAATCGATGATGGAAAAAGGTAATCGATAATTTCATTGCAGAGGTGTTGATTTTGTCCAGTTTTTGCACTCTCCTAAAAAGGTACAACTTGCCTAAAATTTTGTCCATCCAAAGACTGGACCTAACTATTCTTTTTCTTCTCTAAGCCAAACTACACCTGTTCCAAATATGCCCTAAGATCTGTTATAACATCCTCAACCTGGTTCAATTGTGCTTCAAGCTCTTGGATATTTCTTTGTTGGTTCAATGATGCCATTTTTTACTCCAGCTGTCTGTGAAGGGACTTTTGTTTGTGTCAGTGTTTTCTAAAAATACCAAAAAGCATATCAGAGTGTGAAATTCAATTAAATTAGTGTGATTTTTTAGAACAAATATGTAAGGATTCTTCCATTAATGAGAACATTAAGTACATTTACACTGATCATTTATGCCATGCAATAAACAAAATATCCTTGATTACAGATTTTGATGATGCTTGGTTGTTACAGATTCTGATATATGACAGGGAAGTAGCATATAATTCATCGTTTCTGTTGACTACCCAAGATTGTGGAGAAATGTATGCCCCACCCTTCCACTCATTTAAACTTTTATGATTTTAGTTATCGTGAAGATGCCCATAAATGATAGTATCTACATATGCCTAGATTGAGAGTGTATTGTCATTTGAAGGATCAACTTACAGGTAATCAATTTCACAGAATTAAGTGCAATAGCAAATATGTGATTGTCCAAAAATATAACTATGGATGATGTTTTAATGATAGGGGGATGTATTCCACGAAGCATATATACTCCGATATAATAATATTATATGAAAATATGAAGTATTCTGCTAGCTCTCTCTCTCTCTGTTTTTTTTTTTTTGGTAGGTAGCTCTCTAAATTTGTTGACAATTATTACACTGATAAGAATATATTCTGCTATATTCACATGTTCATTCAAAAAATATATTCTGCAATATTCATACATCCCAATCCTAATAAACTAAAGTATTCATACGTCATCTCTTTTTTTTTTTTTAAACAATGAAAGGCATGCAAAAGCATCACTGTGTCAGCTAACATCCCAACTAGGTTGGCACCTTAGAAAACACCAATCATCTGCAGCACACCCAAAAATTTATTCCAATAAAAAAAACAAAGAAACATGGGGGGACATATACCAAAACCCATGAGAAACATTATTTAAATCTATAGGAAGGAAGAGCATTCCTATTACGGCAAAAATCCTCACTCACCAAACTAGGAATACTTTCCCACCAATGAAAATCCTGGATCAAAAAACCTTGGGAGGCAATTTTGTCCGCATAACTATTTCCCTCCCTAAAGATATGGGTATAAACAAAATTCATACTCTGAGTTAAATGAATACAATTATTCCATCTATTCCTTAACTTCCAAGGAACCACATTTAAAGATTTGAAAGCCTGAATGACTAGCTGAGAGTCACATTCTAGCCAGAGGTTGTGCCAACCGTTTTTAATGCAATCTCTATGGCAAACATAGCTCCAATTAATTCAGCAAACAAGGCATAGCTAATTCCAATGTTGACTGCAAAACAACCCAAGGCAGCTGCCCTATGACCTCTAAAGATCCCACCACAAGCAGCTGGTCCTGGAGAGCCCTTAGCCGCCCCATCAGTGTTATATTTTACCCAATTACAAGGAGGAGGATACCAAATAACTTCAATAATCCTCAGAGCTTTTGCAGGTTTACATGAAATGCCAAAATTTTTCAACAAACTAAACTCCTGCATATTGGAAGTCATTGAGCCAGAGCTGAGATTACCAACTATGGCAACATTAGCAGCAATCAGATTCTTTGCAGCTTGGAGAGAAACATGTCTATTATCGAAACGAATCTTGTTTCTACAATGCCATATCATCCAAACTGAATAAATAATGCAAGCAGACACCACTTCCTTAGCCTCAGAAGACCAATTTCTGTTACAAACAGAAAGCAAACCATTAAAAGAGGAGTGATCCACTCTGTAGTTCAGAACACCACTTAGCCATCTCCAAATTTCTGATGCAAAAGAGCAATGACAAAATAAATGCTCAGAAGATTCAGCTGCTTTATTGCACAAGCAACAAACACAAACAACAACACAGCCCCTCAACCAAAGATTTTCATCAGTAGGTAACTTGTTGTGCATAAGCCTCCAGAAGATGAAGGATTTGGAAGGAGGAATATTCCTAAACCAAATTAATTTGCACCAAGGAACTACATGGCTAGGCTGCTGAAATGACAGGAAAGCTTCCTTTAGAGACAGCATTCCTGTAGCCGAATTTTTCCACACTAACTGATCCTCACTGCTGTGAACTGGAATGGTTAAATTCTGTAATTCTACAGCCAAGAAGGGAATTCTATCCAACAAAAATTCTGGCACAGACCAACAACCATCACGAATGAAATCCTTTACGCTAGCATCCAGCTGATCAATGACATTCTCAGAACAATTCAGCCTATCCACTATAGGAGAGGAAAGCCAATTGTCTTTCCAAAAATTTACCTTGTGACCATCTCCAATAAGCCATGAAGAGTTTTGCATAACTGTAGACACAAAATGCTTAATACCAGCCCAAATAGAAGAAGAGACATGATAAGAAACATACACATTGTTCTTGAAAACTCTAGCTTTCAACAAAGTAGACCATTGAGATTCAGTAGTCATAAACTCCCAACATAGTTTCAACATGCCAGCTTTGTTAACATCTCTAAAAGACCTGATTCCCAATCCTCCTTCCATGATTGGCCTGCAAATTTTGTGCCAAGCCACAATAACTACTTTCTTAGTGTTAACATTTCCAGACCAAATAAAATTCCTGGCCCATTTGTCAATAGTTTTTATTAGATTCACTGGCCAAGCATAAACCATGAAGTTGTGGACAAGCATACCTTGGATGATAGAGTTAACTAATTGAACTCTTCCAGAAATTGACAACATAGAGGCTTTCCAAGCTGAAAGTTTCAACCTAATTCTGTCTGCAATGGGCATTAGGTGAGCTCTCTTTGGTTTACCTCTAAAAATGGGAATTCCAAGATAAGTGAAAGGAGTTTTGCCAATTGAAAAGCCAAGCATATCATATTTAGCAAACAGGTTTTTCAAATTCAGCATATTTTGTTTGGTAGCTTTACAAAAGATCATTACATCATCTGCATATAAGACATGAGATGGAACCTTCATTCCTCTAGCCCCTGTCATCAATTGCAGCTTGTCCTCACTGACCAATTTAGACAAGCCTCTACTTAAGACTTCCTCAGCAAGACAAAACAAAAGAGGGGACAAGGGATCCCCTTGTCTAACACCTCTATTACAAGAAAAGTAGCCTGCTGCCTTCCCATTTACAGCAATTGATAACTTAGGCGAGTGAAGTATAGCATTGATCCAATTACAAAATTTGGAATCAAAACCAAAAGAATGCAGCACTTTCAACAAGAAACTCCAATTTAAGGTGTCAAAAGCTTTTCTTATGTCTATCTTCATAGCAAGGTTGCCTCCAAAAGTCTTTTTCTCCAAGAGGTTAATTGCTTCCGAAGTAAGGCAGATGCAGTCACCAATGTGCCTACCTTTAATAAAGCCCCTCTGATTTTCAGAAACCAAACTAGGAGCAATCTTTGCTAATCTATCAGCCAGCACTTTAGAAATGATTTTGAACTTAAAGTTAGAAGAGCAATAGGTCTATATTGCTCAATTCTGTCAGCCTCAGGGACTTTAGGAATCAACACAACCAAGTTTGAGTTAAAATTTGGGAGAAGCCAACCCCGCTTGAAAAACTGAACTACAACCTGAAAAACATATTCTGACACAATTTCCCAGTAGTGTTGAAAGAAATAAGCACCAAAACCATCAGGTCCTGGAGCTGAATCTGGATTCATGAAGAAAACTGCCAGCTTGACCTCCTCTCTAGTAGGCATGATGGTTAACATTGAGTTATCATGATCAGAAACAAGCCTAGGAATAACTTCCTCAATTAAACCATTATCCTCATAAACCATATCAGACCTGAAGAGTTTTTCATAGTACTCAACAACATGCCTTTCAATTTCTGCAGCTTCACTCAAAACAGCATCATCATGCTTGAGAAGACTGATCTGCTTAGTGACATTTCTTATCTTAGTCATCATGTGGAAATACCTTGTGTTTCTATCGCCCTTTGTATGCCACTGAACCCGAGCCTTTTCCTGCCAAAACACTTCCTGGTCATTGAGAGCCTTTTCAAGGGATATCTGAGCACTCTTTTCTTGATCAACCAAAAACTCAGTATAGCCATCATCACTGATCTGGCCCTGAATAAGATCTAACTGCCTCATTGCTTCATTCACATTCTCATGAACATTGCCAAAAACATTTCTATTCCAGTCTTTGAGCTTAATCTTCACTGCTGTTAATTTTTGAGATAACACATACATTGGACAACCCACCACACTTTCCTTCCACACATCTGCTATAATCTGCTTGCACTCTGAATTAGAAGACCACATTCTCATGAATTTGAAAGAGGAGCTGAACCTTTTATTCCCTTTCTGCAGATCTAACAAGATAGGAAAATGGTCCGATCTACATCTAGTAAGAGTGAAACTAGAGACACTAGTCCAATAACTGAAACTCGCCTGATTGTAAACCACTCTATCAAGTCTCTTTTCAGTCAAGGCATTGCCTCTTCTACCATTTGACCAGGTGAAATTTGCACCTCTGGTCACCAAATGAATCAAATTATTAACATCAGTCCAATCTCTAAAGTCCTCACTAGCAATTTGTAAAGGTCTTCCCCTACCTCTATATTCATGAGATCCCAAGATGACATTATAATCCCCAATATGACACCAAGGGAGCATAAACCTTTGCTGTAAACTATTAAGATCCTGCCAAAGTTTCCTTCTATGTAAGTAGGATGTTGATGCATATATAGCAGAAAAGCAAACAATCTGAGCTTCATGAACAATTGAAAAAGCAACATGTTGATCAGAACTTTCAATAACTGTGGGGTTGAGAGATTCAGCACAAGCACACCAAAGATTAGGATTAAAAGTATCTCTGTTGTTAACAGCAAACAATTTCATATTTAAACCTTTCTAAAAACCTGCAGGAAGTTGTTCTGGCAGGATCCAAGGCTCCGAAATGAACAAAAAATCTGGCTTATGCATTGCACAAAGCTTCTTAACAACTAACCTTGAAGGCGAGTTAGCTATACCTCTAATGTTCCAATAGAGGCACTTCATCAAGCAAAATTTTTAGGACCAGCCCTATGCCGGGCATTAACATTTGCAGTTACACCACCTTTCTTAGCTTTTTGTTTAAGTTTCTTCTTTTGAGACTTAGACAAAACAACCTCAAATTCAGTGTCAACTGTTTCAATTTCCTCATCAGGCTCCTCATCAACCTGGTCACTCCAGAACTTAGAGAAAATTCTAATGTCCTTCTTCACAACTTCAGGAACATTTTCATTTGTAACTATCTGCACAATTTGTCTGCGATCCATACAGAGGGCAACAGAAGGACTGTTATAGATAGGATCACTGTTTATGGAATTTCCTGGGGATTTAGAAGAGGATCCCTGCCCATCCACCCCTTGACTATAACTGTCACCAGTTCTAGTTGTATTATCCTGAGTCTCAGAAACATAAGAGACTGAATTTTGCTCAGCCAGCACCAAACTCTGCTTGACATTAATTTGATCCAAAGAGTGATCACCCTCCTGATGCATAAATCCCTCAGGATTTTCTAATTGCTAGCCCTCAAGATCATTATTTACAAATCCAAGAATAGGATTGATTTCTTTAGAAGGCTCCCCCATCTTAGTAGAAATCGGAACATCCTGAATGTCAATCACCGTGTTATCTCTATCAGGAGTGTCTTGAACCATAGCATCAGTCTCATGAAGAGAAACTGAATTATCATTACCATTATTACTAACAGCCCGAGCATTAGCCTCAGGCTTATCTTGATCGTTGACCACCTCCTTATTCTTAGAAACCAGTTTAGGAACATACTTTTGAACCACTGAAGAATTACCCTTTTTGGGGATCTTGGATTGCCCTCCTTTCTTGCTACAATTTTTAGTGGAATAGCCAATGCTTTGACAGAGATCACAAAATTTTGGAATTTTTTCATATTCAATTTCCACATAGAAGGCAAACTTTTCCCTTTCAACCATGATCTGATATGGCAGATTCTTTGAAAGATCAAGATCAACAAGAATTCTGGCATAATGGCCATACATTCTTTTTCGAGTTATGTCATCTATAGAGGAGTACCAACAGCTGATGCAATTTCAAAGAGGATTCTTGGTATCCAATACTCTTGAGGCAAATCATATACCCTAATCCAACATTGAGAATGTGTGTGCTTCTGGTTTTTAGGATTGAAATCTGCAGTCCATTGAGACAATCTTAACAAACCAGGTTTTAAACTCCAAGTGCCTACAGACCATACGCTCCTCAAATCTTCGTGAGATGAAAAACAAAATTCAAAATATCCTTTGCCAAGAGAAGTCATTCTCCATTGACCAATAGCTTTCCAAAGGGCAAATAGCTTATCCCTCAAGTCATTGAATTTCAAAGGGGTATCACCCTTGGATAGCAATAGACGGCCATGTAAGTTCAACTTGCAGGCATCAATTCCTTTGTGATACTCATCCTCTGAGATCCTAATTGACACAGCATCTCCTATGATGCAAGGATGCGGCAGTTGCGATAAAGAAACTACCAGCGAGTTGTTTAAAGCTTGAGCAAACGTCTTTCTCTGAGAGAAAGGATTAGTGGATAGAGAAGGGTGGGAAGGAGAAGAAGGGGGAGATGCTAGAAAACCCCAGGGGCAAATCGAAGGACATGTAGCCTCTGCCATGAGAGCCATGCAGCAAAACCCTAAAAGTTTACGTGAAAGCAAACCCTAGCAGAGCCATGACTCATAGACAAAATTCGTCTCCTTTTCAAATGTCAAATTCATACGTCATCTCAATGTACTGTAGTAGTCACAAAAGTTCAACAACAAAGAAAAGCAGCTTGAGGGCAGAAATAAATTTCAAACACATTTACCTAGTGTTATTCAACAATGTACTGTAGTACTCACAAAGATGAACTTCCGTCAAACACCTCATATGCATTTGTATTAGCAGTGCAAATAAAATATAAAAATACCAACCCAAAACACACAAATAATGAAAATTAATATATATTTTTCAGAATAAAGCAAGTGGAGGGAATAACAGAAAACATAGTTACAGGTAATAGGGTCAATAACAACAAACACAATGTACTTCTCTGAAATATGATTTATATTATCAAGGAAAAAACATTTTTTTAAATAAAGTTATTCCAACTCCAACTTCAGTAACATTGACAACCATCAATTAAAAAAAATCAGAATAAAATCGAACAATTAAGCACAAATAAACAATTCGATAAATGGTAGCGACTTGTTCGAGGCCATAATCAAAACGAAAGCCTTATTTGAATTTGGAAATGGAATAAAAAGATAGGGATTGAAAAATACCTCAAACTGTACTGTCTCAACCATTGCTGCCTCTGCAACCTCGTTAATGGACGCTTCCACTCGCCTGTTCAACTCGTCCTGACTCAGCGTCAGTGCTTTCTTCATCCTACCGCCACCTGAATATGGTGAAACCATAATCTTCTTTCTTCTCCCTCAGCAATTGATCGTCTCAGATTTTTTCATCACGAGAGTTTTGTTTAGATCGTTCATCGGAAATCCAAATATGGGAAAAGCACATAAAAAAGCCTAAGAAGAAGAGAAAGGGATCAAGGAAAAGATGAGAAAATAAGACTTACAGTGAAATGAGGTTGAGAGAGAGATAAATCTTCAATTACACAACCTGGTTTTTTTATTTTTCTGCCTTCTAATCTATCTATTTCCATAGATAACCAACCAAAAGAAAGAATTGCCATTGTTTTTCAAAATTACCACAGAGAGAGAGAGAGAGAGATGGGTTGCAAGGAAGTGCATCCATTGTGGATTTGTGGGTGCCCTTTTTTTCTTCTTTGTCAATAGCGTGTCAGTTTTTTATTTTAAATTTTTAAATTTAAAAAAATGAAAACTGATTAAAATTTAAAACTGTTTCCTTTTTTTAAAATTTAAAAATTTGGATTCAGTTTTATTCCTGTTTTTGCTAAATTATTTGATGGAAGTTGTTAGTTTCTAAATTATTTGATGGAAGTTGTTAGGGGTAGTTTTGGTATTTTGAAATGTTGAAACCAAAATTTAAGTATTCTCTTTATATATTAGTATAGATATCTCTTAAGTTGCTTCAATTATCTTATTTGTCAACTAACTAGAGGGGTTAAAGCGTCAATATAAATAACTTGACCTCCATCTATCAATGCACATTATTACCAGATTACCAACAATATCACTGATCCGATTTTAACCTAACAACTACAAAATTGAAACATGCAATGAACGTCCTGTCGTCCACCTTTCTAACTTGATCACAAGGCATGACAGTGTCTTTGTTGTTATGCTCGATTCTTTAATCGTCGATCAACAACGATACGTCTAGTCCTTGAGGATACGTCCTGTCCCTAACGGACCCAACATCACATATACTCTCCTTTCCAAGTGACCACGCTTACTTTCATGTATCATAACGCATTACATTTTATAGCTTTCAAGTCTACAACCCATCTAGTATTAATCGTACAAAATTCAACTCAACAGACGACTTCACTATGTTCGCCATCATAAAACTCATGTGTAGAAATTGCTCGATTTGTCAATTAAGTATATGCTGGTTTTCTTACTGGTAATGTTTGCTTAAACTAAATCAGAGTACAGAGAGATGGCGAACTACGTTTTCTCTGCTACCCCTTTGCAAGGCGAAGAGACTTCTCTAAAGGAACCACCGGATGGGGGTGGTGGTGGTGGTGGGATGGCTATGAATGAGGATAAGAAAGTTAAAGCCTCCTTCAAGGATATGGTGCTTGGCTCAAAAAAAACCCAGCCCCTAGACCTAAGGTTGATTTATTCCAGGCGAAACTAGCTAAGATTGAATATGAGGATGGCAACCCACAGAAGCCAATGGTGCATATCGATGACAAAGTCTTTGAAGGTCTTTATGAACCATGGCAGGATGCCCTCGTTGTGAGTCTTCTCGGTAAGACTATTGGATACAATACTATGATGGACAGACTCACGAGGCTTTGGAGACTGAAAGCAGGTTTCGAGATCATGGACATTGGTAATGGGTATTATATGGTCAAGTTTGAGGAAGAGGTGGATCGTACAAAGGTGATGGATGAGGGTCCATGGATGATCTTCGATCATTATCTTACTGTGCAGACATGGACTCCAGACTTTGTTTCTCCTAAAGCTAAAATTGAGAGAACAATGGTTTGGATTAGATTCCCTGGGTTGAATGTGTTCTTCTATGATGAGAGTATTCTCATGACACTAGCTGCGGCTGTTGGTAAACCAGTGAAGGTTGATAGGAACACACTTGATGTAAAGAGGGGGCGCTTTGCAAGAGTCTGTGTTGAAGTTGATCTAAACAAACCTGTTGTGGGCAAGGTTTGGTTGAAAGGTTTCTGGTATCAGGTGGAATGCGAGGGTTTGCACCGTATTTGCACCAGCTGTGGCTGTTATGGCCATCTAGCCAGAGATTGTAACAAAAGTCAGGGTAACCCAACATCTGCTCCTGTTGGAACGCCACCTCCTTCCATGGTGGCGCCGACCACTGCTTCGGGATTTCAAAAAACAATGGCTATGAATGTTGAGAAGAATCAGGCGGATCCCTTGGGCGAGAATCGTGGAGAAGCTATTAAGGCGGATCAGGATCAGTTAGTGGGAGATTGGGTTATGGTTAAAAAAAAATCCCGTAAAGTTAGCAATCAGGCAAAGCAGAAGGACTCGAATATTTTCAAAGGGAAGGCATTCAATAACAATAATGGGAGGAAAGATAAACCCCATGCACCAAGGGATACGGCTAATGTGTACGTTGATAGCCATGCAAAATCTCAAAGGGGCCCACTAAATGCCAAGAAAGACAACATGTTGACTTCGGCAATTGACAAGCATAAGAGGCAAAGAAAAGATGTTGACTCAGGTATTTTTAAAAAACATCTACCAACAGCAGTTGCAGCCTTAAAAATCAAGGAGGGATCGGGTTCGCATGAAAATAAAGAAATGAACCAATGGTCTTTCAAAAGTCCTTTCGTCTATGATCTGGGTAATGGAGCTAAATCTTCAGTTAAAATGAAAGCCATATCAGATTCAAGATACATAGTTTATCATGAAGAGGATGGTAATCCCAACGATAAGAATATGGATATTGTCAAAGAGGACAGGTGTTCTTCCCAGCAGGTTATGGATCAAGAGGTTGTCCCTGAGACCCAACAGCTGTTGCAAACGTAGTCATGTGGCTACATGGTTTCACTCTTATCCCTGTGTTTATGGATTTTAACGATCTATCTTTCCTTTCTTGGAATATTCGTGGCGCTTTTAGTCTTTGCAAAAGACGCCATGTTAGGGATATTGTGAACCTTCACCATCCGTCTCTTTTTCTCTTATATGAGACGCATGGTCCTTTTATTAAAGTGGAACCTTTTTGGTCGTCTTTGGGATACAGTCTTATTTATGTTCAGGAAGCTAGGGGTCATTCAGGAGGGATTTGGGTCTTATCGGCTAAGGATGATCTAATTTTTTCACTGGTAGCTTGTACGATCCAAGCCATTACTTTTTCCATCAAGAGAGGTAATTTTACTTGGTTCTGTTCCGCAGTTTATGCCTCTCCTATTTTCTCTATCCGTAGTACTCTTTGGGATCATCTAATAACTCTTCGAAGCAGTATCAATGGACCATGGATGGTAATTGGGGACTTGAATGAGGTTTTAAGCCCATCTGAAGTTATGGGTGGATCCTTCTACATGTCTCGTGCTAATTTATTGGCTAATGTCATGACTCATTGTGATTTCATGGACCTTGAAACCGTGGGTGGTTTATTCACTTGGAGGAGGAATGTTCACAGTAGTGGTCATGTTAGGAAGAGGCTTGACAGGTGCATGGTGGATGTAGAGTGGCGTCTTCTTTTTCCTCATGCCCTTGTTGAGCTCCTCCCTCCCCACAACTCTGACCATAATCCGCTTCTCCTTAGTTGCAAAAAAGCTCATAGTAAAAAGGCAAAATTTTTTCATTTTCAAGCGGCTTGGATTTCTCATCCTGATTATGGCAAGTTGGTTGAGAATACTTGGAATTCTACTAATGGCAATGCTGTTTACAAGATGGGAAGGATTCAGGATCATTCAATTATCTTTAATAGAGAGGTTTTTGGTAATATTTTCAAGAGGAAAAGGAAACTTGAGGCCCGTATCGCTGGTGTTCATAGACAGCTTGACATTCATCCTTATTCTGATATGATAAAGCTTGAAAGAGAGCTTCAAAATCAGTATAATCAGGTTCTGGCTCAAGAAGAACTCCTTTGGTATCAGAAATCTAGGGAGAATTGGGTCAAATTTGGCAATAGGAACACGAAATTTTTCCATACTCAGACAATTATTCACAGAAGAAGAAACAGGATCTCTGGCCTTAACATAGATGGTATTTGGTGCACAGATGATGAGGTGTTAAAAAATGCAGCTTATTCTTTCTTTAAGGATCTGTTTCAGTCTAATATAACTTGTCATCCGCAAAATTTGGTGCTGAGATTCACTCCTCAGATTGATAGTGAGCTCTGTGATGATCTGTTAAAGCCGGTTTCCTTGGAAGAGGTAAAAGAAGCCTTGTTCTCTATGCACTCCTATAAGGCTCCTGGGCCTGATGGTTTTCAACCAATATTTTATAAGTCCTATTGGAGCATTGTTGGTAGTGATGTTCATGAGATGATAGCTGCTGCTTTTAGCAATGGAAGAATTGATCCTGGCTTAGCTGAAACTTTGATTGTTCCCATTCCAAAAGTTGATAATCCCACAAGCTTGAAGGATTTTCGACCTATTAGTCTCTGTAATGTTCTTTTGAAGTTGATATCTAAAGTTCTTGTTAGAAGGGTTAGACCTCACCTGGACAGCTTTATTGGTCCTCTTCAAAGTAGCTTCATCCCTAACCGAGGTACGGCAGATAATGCAATTATTACTCAAGAGGTGGTTCATCATATGCACAAGAAAAAAGGTAAACTTGGCTATCTCCTTTTCAAAATTGACTTTGAGAAAGCATATGATAGAGTAGATTGGAATTTCTTGAAGCTTACTTTACATGATTTTGGTTTTCCAATTCCTATTATTACCCTGATCATGAATTGTGTCACTGCCTCTTCCTTAGCCTTGAAGTGGAATGGTGAAAAATTGGATAGTTTTACTCCTAATAGAGGTTTGAGACAAGGTGATCCAATGTCTCCTTACCTCTTTGTCATGTGTATGGAAAAGCTTGCAATGCTTATCCAAGAAAAGGTCCAGGATGGTAAGTGGAAGCCTGTCAAGGTTTCCAGGAATGGCCCATCAATATCTCATTTGTTCTTTGCAGATGATTGCATTCTTTTTACTCAGGCCACTTCAGCTCAAGCTAGACTTGTGAAGGAGGTGTTGGATGCCTTCTGTATGGCTTCAGGCCTTAAAGTAAATGTGCAGAAAACCAGATTTCTGGCTTCTAAGAATGTGGCTCGGGCTAAAATCAATAAATTTGCCTCTATTACTAGCTTTCATCACACTTCAAACCTCGGCAAATATCTTGGTTTTCCAATGCTTTCTGGGAGAGTGAAGAAGAGTGACTTTGGCTTCATCATTGATAAGATTAGTGGCAAATTGGCTAGTTGGAAGGCTAAGCTGTTGAATAGGGCTGGGCGGTGTTACTCTTGCCAAGTCTGTCATTGCTTCTATTCCCATTTACTCAATGCAGAACAACTGGCTTCCATCTGGAATTTGTGACAACTTGGATGCTTGTGTTAGACAGTTTATATGGGGTGGAAAATCCAGCCATTGGGTTAGTTGGAGAGTTATTACTCAGACTAAAGATAGAGGTGGTCTTGGCATTCATACTGCAAGGGAAACCAATGTCTCTATGCTAGGTAAGCATGTTTGGAGTCTTATGCATCAGCAGGATAAGTTGTGGGTCCAAATGCTTACTGCCAAATATCTGAAGGATTCTCATGTATTTGCTGCTAAACATTTTCCTGGTATGTCCCCTACTTGGAAGGCTATTGTTAAGACTGTGGATGTTATCAAGCCAGGTTTTAGATACAGAACTGGAAATGGTGCTATCTCTCTCTGGTATGATAAATGGTTGGATGAGGACTATTTGTGTCAGCTAGTTCCCTATGTCCATATTCAAGATACACAATTACAGATTAAGGATATCTTCTTTGATGGAAAATGGCATTGGAATTTGCTTGCTACTCCAATTTCAATGGAAATTAAATTGAGAATGCAGAATTTATTTATAGATGAGGAATCAGATGATGTTCTTATTTGGGGGAATTCAGATTCTGGCCAGTATTCTGCAAAATCTGCTTATTCTTGGCTCAATCAAGATTCTATGATGAACCAATCTTCAACAATGCAAAATTGGTCTTGGATTTGGAAGATGGCTATGCCTGAGAATATCAAGCATTTTTTGTGGCTTGCCTGTCATAGTAGCCTGCCCACAAATGACTTTAGAGCTGCCAGACATATTACAAATGATTCCTCATGTCACAGGTGTGGTGCCACTCAAGAGACTGGTATTCATGTTCTTAGAGACTGTATGCAGTCGAGAAAAGTTTGGGATTTGCTGTATCTTTCTAATCATCAGCAGTTTTATTCTCTGGATTTTCATGCATGGCTCAGTAATTTCAGCTTGTGCAGTAATGGTTCTTTATTTGTTGTGGCCTGCTGGATCATTTGGAAGGCCAGGAATGCTGAGACCTTTACAGATTCTAGGAGGACAGATTGGTTGCTGCTTAACCAAATCCACTCCTTGCATGAGCTAATAGTTCACTCTTTTGGAAAGCCAGTTAAAAATAGCAGAATCAGAGAGGTTTCTTGGATTCCTCCTAATGATAATTGCTACAAGATCAATGTGGATGGGAGTTCCTTTGGCAATCCGGGTAGATCAGGGTTTGGTGGTTTGATCAGAAATAATTTGGGGGAATGGATTTCAGGCTACTCTGGCTTTTGTGGAATTTCTTCCAATCTGCATGCTGAACTCCTTGCCATTTTCCATGGTCTGAATCTAGCTTGGTCCTCAGGATTCAGGGAGATTGTTTGTGAATCAGATTCCCAGTTGGCTCTGTCTTTGATCTCTCAAGGTGTAGACCTGTTTCACCCTCATGCTGCTATCATTAACAAAATCAGGCGTTTGATGTCTCTTCCATGGAGGTTAACTCTTATTCATACTCTGAGAGAGGGAAATGAGTGTGCAGACTGGTTGGCCAAGTATGGTGCTACAAATGATCATCAACTCTTCCTTTGGGAGCATTGCCCTGACCAACTTCATCTTGTTCTATTTGCTGATGCTGTTGGAATAGTTAGGCTTAGGCCTTAGTTGGTTTGTTTGTGCTGTTGTCTTTGTTTTCCTTTCTTCCCTGATCAAAAAAAACTCATGTGTATTACATATCTATTATGAAATATTCTCTTAATGGGTCATCCATTATAAGTATTACTACTGATATTAATACATCTATGCCAACTTGCTCTCAAATATCTATGACCGGTGCGTTGTGGTCATTATTCTACTCACAGAATACTCTCTATGTTTTATTTTCTCCCAATTAACAATCATACTTGACTGACGATATTTATGAATATGGTTCTATTTTCCAATGAGGTCGCATCCATATGAATATCCTTCTATTTTCCAATTCGCATTGTTATGTCAACACTCAATTTCTCATTGAATTAACTACATATTCAAAGGACTACTATATGCTATAAAAAAATATCTTAATAAATGAATGCCTATATCACATTTACTATTAATTAGACTATGCTTTTTATACCGACTCTCAATACAATTTGTTATTTTTTTCAAGTTTCAATGCTTAGAAATAAAACTAAAAAAATAGCATCACAATAAATTAAATAACATTCAACCCTAGTTAGGAAGGTTATAGTAGAAAAAGCCATTATAGTATACATTGTATAGTATAATGCACATTATTAAACTATAATGTTAATATGCACTAGAAGGATCTTTTTTTTTTTTTTAATACTTTGGTAGGGGAGACATGAACATACGAAAGACAGGGAATCAAATAGCAAGTAGTGAAACCAAAAAACAAAGTACTATTTTATTTATCCCATGACCATAAATAACACTATCAAATTTACATACGTCTTTATCATATGTCCGCATTTTTAAATTATAGCCTATATCCTTTCATATTTTTCAGAATACAACTTCTATTTACAAAAGAGTTTAATTGCTGTACACTGTCAGTGTAAAGTTTTTTAAACTGTCAACCAATCAGAAACCATGGTTTGAATGACTTTTAAGGTGGTTAGGATAAGAGTCAAAGATTTTTAATGATTTAACAATTTCTGATTGGTTGAAAGTGTAAAAAATCTTTACACTGTCAGTGCATATCAATTAAATCCTTTACAAAATATGAATGGTCTGACTATGCAGCCCATTCAAATGATTGGCCGCACATGTCCTACATTCGTAACAATTACTAGTCCCACTGTATCAACCAAACCTATTGGGACCTCGCCCTACCACATTGGACCACCTTTACGATTGCCTTTTGTTCACAATCCCCCCAGCCCGTTAAACAGCCCAAATACGATATATGCTGATTGGGCTACAACTACAATAGACCCAACTCTGCTTCTCTCGATACAAACACGTCATGTACAGTACATCAACCATTGCTGGCTTCTCTGTCCACGCACTGCCATCGGTATCCGTTTTATAGCACAATATAGCACTGACTTGCTTAACATGATCGACTATTTTTAGCCCACGAACCCAAAATGTTGATTCCATTTACACCAAATACAACCCCGAACATTTGATAATCATTCACAACCTTCAACCATAACTAACAATGGTAGCCTAATGTAATCAAACAAAAAAAACATAAACTATGCTTACGAAGTAACACAATTTCAATGGACACAATCAATCCAATATTCCTAATAGCATCAACCCAAAATCATCCATCCACATTATTTTATCGCCAGATCGAGCACATCATCATCAACCATGAAATAGACCACTCACCCTGACTCCCTCCTAGTGTTTTCACATATTAGGCATTAGCCGCAGCACCGGCTATGGTTTTCAAATTAAAAACTTGTTAACACTCCCAAAAAATTCATATTGTCTTGGGTGGCGAATATAACCTACCAACTAAAACACACGCACCACTCTGTTTACGGCACATTGGCCAGGACTACAGTAACCATGGATGACGCGCGTGACTGGAAGGACATTATATGACAACCTTCCAAGACGGTGATCAGTTGCCTCCTTCACCTGATAGCAATTTCTTAACCGGCAATCCGTACTTTAATCTCGACCGTTCCCTTATAAAACCATTATATCAATGGTATTGGTTAAATGAGTTTCGGATCATTTGCTGGGCGTGAGGATTGAAGATGGAGCCATTGGAAACACTTCCTTTGTCATTTCTTTTGATATGAATGATTGAGATTATTTTCTAACGTGAAAAATCAAATAGAAAGGATCCGTCACCTGTCTTGTTTGGAAAAGATTATTTCTTTCCCATTCAGCTGGTTTTAGATAATTAAATTGTTTTATGAAATAATTATTATGTTTGGAAAAAAAAGATTATTTTAAAAAAAATGCTTTTTTATGCAACTTTCAGCTGTTTTCATACATACATCTCAGACGGAGGATTGTTAATTATTTCAGATTATGATTGTTTCCCACACATACGCTCATGCCCCCTAGCCCCTACCCCCAACAACTTTCCCTTTTCCTTTTTTATATCGTATGGAACATAGACTGTGAGGTTGGTGCAACATATTATATTATATTATTTATTTAATATTCATTATTTATTTATATTTAGTTTTTAAAAATTTTTGTTATAAAATTAATATTTTAACATGTTGTAATGTTAAAAAAAATATTATTAATATAAACAAATAACTTCATACCCTTTTTCGTAATTTACTATGTAAAAGTGATTTTTTTTGTATCATCCAAACAAAATAGATTATCTTATAATCGTTTTTCAGCAAACAGACCCAAACAAAAATAGATTCTGATTATAATCGATTATCACAAAAATCGATTATACAAAAATCGATTATCAGCATAATCTTTTTTTTCCAGCTTTCCCAAACACACTCATATCTATTGTTATTTTAAAAGAGCAAAGCTCTTTAATATTAACATTATTATAAAATGAAATGTTATAACCACTGATAAAGGAGGAGAATAATTATTTATTGATAATTGATTTATTTACTATTTGAAAATAATATAATTATTTTTACAATAAAAATTTAAGTATCCCGATTCCTGACTTTATAAAATAAGATAAATATTAATCGATGTTGGTAGAATACTCATTAAGTGTGTGTTTGGGAAAGCTGGAAAAAAAAATTTATGCTGATAATCTGTTTTCAAATAATCGATTATTATGATAATTGATTATAATCAGAATCTGTTTTAGTTTGGGTATGTTTGCTGAAAAATGATTTCAAGATAATCTATTTTGTTTGGATGGTACAAAAATAATCACTTTTAACGTTTTTGGTGTGGAAGACCGTTGGAGAGGAGGTTAATATGAAGACAACAGTGAATAATCCAAAAGATTTTAATCAAACAGCTCACCCATGGAGCTTATTACAAAACAGCTAAAATGGGGTAAAATAAGTTTTTTTAAGATTTAATTTTTTTTGCCAAACATAATGATTATTTGAGGAAAAAGCTTAATGGCGGAGAAACAGCTGAAATGAGGGAAAAACATCTTTTCCAAACATGCTCTAACGTAAATCTGTTCGCTTTGGTATTTACAATCTGGTTGTTTGTATAATCAGGAGTGGCGCACGAGTACTAGGCTTGCGTTGTTGAAGCTCCAACTCCAAGCCCTCATCAAATGCTTTATTGGGTGGAAGATTCAGAAAGAGGATAGGGATGGCTGAGAGTCATTTCGGAAGATTCAGGAACGAAGTTGGCGGTGGAGATGGAAAGGATACGGATAAAAGTGTCCATTTGTTTATCTTGGGTGATCTATTTAACCATTATCAAGTTTTAATCATAATCATTCAATTAATTTATTAATATATCTAAGGACAAAAAAAAATGGTTCATTCTCTCGTCCTAGAAGCTACCAAAGATATTAAAAAATTGTAATAGTGAAAAATAATTGTTCCAAATTCCAATATACATAACCATGGCCGGGCACGTACGTCACTGCTTACACTATTTGGCAATAGCAAGCCAAGATTATTATATTATATATTTTCTAGGTGGGGTAAGGGAACGGATTTGAGCTAATTAGGATACAAGGAAGAGAAAAATTTAACATAATATCAAGCATCCAAACATTTGTCTATTAAAAAAAATTTATATTATATTCCTCCATCTAAAATTCCTTTTTTTTTTGTTCCTCCATCTAAAATTCTTTTTTTTTTTATAGATAAATGTTAGTAGTTAATTGTAATGTTAATTTTTCCATCTTTGCCGGCGTTTGAATCTAGGACCTCCCACTCCTCCAACCCTTTAGCTCAAACCAATTGAGTTACCCAACCTCCCTCCATCTAAAATTCTAAATCACCCATAAAGCAGAGAGGAAATTCGAGAGAAACAGCCGCACAAAACAAAATGGTCAGCCTCCAATCTTCTCACACCATCATCCCCTCTAAAAGCCAACCCCCAATACAAAACTTTTCTCTTTGTGTGAACAAATCAAGCTTCACACCCACGCTCCTCTCCTCTATGTCTACAAGCCTCATCATGTCCATGACAATATTGCATCACAAACCTTCAACTTTGCCCTTCAAACTCTGAGGAATTCTCTAAGCCAAGTTTTGACAATTTACTATCCACTTGCTGGCAGGTTGAGTTGGATTGAAAAAGGGCAATGGGAACTTCATTGCAATGCAAAGGGGGCACAACTCTTGGAAGCTCATTGTGAACAAAATCTAGAAGATTTGGGTGATTTTGTGCCTACCCAATTGGTGTCACAACTCATACCCAAAATTGATTATAATGTTCCCATTGAGGACATGCCTCTACTAGCAGTGCAACTAACTAGATTCAAATGTGGTGGTCTTACCATTGGTGTGGCCTTTTGTCGTGCTACAATTGATGGAACATCAGCCATGAGTTTCATGAAAACATGGGCAAGGTTTGCAAGAGGAGAAAATCTAGATTCAAGAGAATTATTGCCATGCCATGATAGAACTTTGTTAGATTCACGTAAGAAAAAATCAGGGTCATTGCACTTTAAACACCATGATGAGTTTTACCCTCCTCCTCTTTGGGTAGGTAAATTGAGAGACACAAGAGTAATAGTTGATGTTGTGAAACTCACAAGAGAACAAATCAACAAACTCAAGAAGAAAGCTAGTGTCTATTATGGTAATAGAAACATTGTTTATATATATATATATATATATATAGGCAAATGTTAATATGTTAATTGTGATGTTAATTCTTTCTCTTTTGACAGGGTTTGATAATGTATCAAGACCTTATTCAACTTTTGAGGTCATTTCAGGACACTTGTGGAGGTGTGTGAGTAAAGCACGTTATGAGGGAAATGGTGAGCAAAAAACAAGATTGTCAACTTTGGTTAATTGTAGAAACCGGTTGAGGCCACCTCTTCCTAGTGGTTATGCTGGGAATGCAACTTTTCCTACCGTGACACCAACTTGTTCCTTTAATGAACTTATGCATAAGCCTTTGAGTTATGCAGTTGGGCACTTGAGGGAAGCACTTGAAAGGGTGAATGATGGGTTTGTCAGGTCATCTCTTGATCATATTGCTAATGAAAAGGACATGAATTTGGTGAGGTATAATTTTCACTACCCTTCACCAAGTGTATTACATGAGGGATCACCATTTAAAGGTAACCCAAATTTGTTTGTTGTTAGTTGGGTGAATTTTTCATATAAGGATGCAGATTTTGGGTGGGGGAAACCGGTTTATTTTGGGCCAGGGTACATGGATTCTGAAGGGAAGGCTTTCATATTGAACAATGCAAATGGTGATGGCATCCTTGTAGCCATTGCTTTGGACGCTTCTCATATGGATGCTTTCAAGGAATTGTTTTATGAGGATATTGAAGAGGTATTTCCCACTTCCAAATTGTGATGCTAGTCCCAAAACTTGAGGGTTTGTATGACTGGGTGTTGAGTTGTTTATTTCTTTATTTTATTTTTTCAGTAAAGGATCTTGAAATTTTGTTAAATTTGATATTGATGTTATTCTAAAGCATCGATTTAGTTGAGGCAGACATTTGTCGCAATTGTTTGGATTTTCTCAGGTTCCTTATTAAAATGAGAGAATCATGTTAACACGCCACTATTATATATTTATAATTTATTATTTGAGGAATTGAGGAAGTATTGATTTATACTGGTCTCTAGACTTAATATCCTTACGCCAATCAATAATTTTTGTTCATCCCACCATTGAATTATAATAACCTATCATTTTGATCATATGTCTCAAATTTTATAAAAATTGAACATTAATAAAATTGTAATAAAATGTAAACACAAAATAAAAATGTAACCAATAATAATTTTGGATGGACGGAATTTTTTTTTATAATAATTTATACGGTAGGAGTTTTCAATTTAACAATTGATTTTATAGAAACATATCCGATAAAAAATTTATTCACGCTTTTGACTTAATTATAACGGCCTTGTCAATTTATTAATTTTAAATTTATATTCTTTTTAATCGTAACATGAATCTAATTTTTGAATCCTCTAGAATGGACTAGGTAGTCTTATGAGCAAAATTCAAGAGATTTTCAAGGGCCGGCCGGCAATCAACCTCGGTATTGACATTTCAATTTTTGTACTTTTCATTTGTTCTCATTTTATTGGTAGCTGTTGAAACTTGAAAATTGATTCTTTATTTGGGCTGAGCTGCAAGAAGTGTGTAGAAAGATTTTAGTGTTTTCGGTACTCCCTCGATATTCAATTATAAGTAAAATTACTTAATTTCATATTTATTACTCCCTCCGGTCCTTATTATAAGAGGCAAATGATTACTTTTTTTGGGTCCAAAATATAAGAGACATGCATGTATTTTGACAAATATTAAATGCTCATTTCCAATTTTACCCTTACTTATAATAGGGTTTATATTTACGAGACAGTACAATTTTAAATACAAGTAGGTTTGTTCATTAATTATTAAAAGGTTAAATTTGTAAATTTATATGAATATTAATTACAAATAGCTTATTTCAATGTATTTCCTTGGTCTGTGTGTTTTAGGGTTTTGCCTCTTATATATAGGACCAGAGGGAGTAATAGTTAAATTAATTTAATTGTCTTGATTTAGCTAAAAAAAAATAAGTTACAATTACTTTACCCTTTAATTACCTCGGGTGTGTGCAATTCTTGGAAAAATAAAACGAGAATTGGTTGAATTGATTAATTTTATTTTCTTGATTTTTGAAACACTGACATTAAAGAGAATTGACTTGATTGAATTTTGAATTTTGCTTATATTTGAATTCACAAAATATAGATACTTCCTGTTTATAATTAAGTCCAGATGGAGTGTTGGTTAAGAAACTATGAAACAAAATTTTTTATTAGAAAACTAAGCGTAACAATACCTTTTTAAATATTAAATACATCATATTTTTCCATATAAATTTACATTTTTAATTCCTTAAACAATTTCCCTAACAACATTTATTATCATTTTCCTCGAGTCCTTTTTGTTGTTCGGAGTTGCCGTGATGTTTTTAACTGCGTAATGGACAAAAGTCAAAATATGCTGCAAGTGGCTTGATTAGCAAATTTAAAACAACAAAGGTGCCGTGATTGTTTTTCACTACAAAAAAAGGACAAAAGTCCACGATTATGCTGCATGTGTGGTTTGATTAGCAAATTTGATATAGCAACTAGCAAAGGTGCGGATATTTTTTATTTTTTATTTTAAAGTAAAACCTCAATTAATTTGGTCCCTAAAATTATAAAAGTATATTATCCTCATATTTATAAAATTCCAAATTCATTTCCAAAGTTGTCAAACATTAATTAACTTAGTCCCTCTGTTCATATTACTTAATAGTGTTAACGATGCTATGGCACATTAAGTACCTAATTACAACCATATTCGAGGGACCTATTTGAATTTTAAGAGGAGAATGGATAATTAGAGGGATACGATTTTAAGAAAATAATGACATAATTAGTGGAGTACTGACTGTATTGTGATGGAGTCGTAGCACTAGTGGTTTGTAGATTGAATTCTTGCTCCACCCTATGATAATTCTAGAATGTGCAAGTTTTGCAAACTAAAGATCAATTTTACCTAAAGTTGCTTTTATTGAGAGAAAAAAATAACAACATTCAGGACATGTATTCCAAATTTTTAAAATGAACTTTCCACCCTTTTATTTTTTTTTTACTTATAATAAATGATAAATGATATACACAGATCAAGATGCGGGTTACTCTGAATAAATGCTATTGGTAGGTTTGGTAGAAAGGCCAAACCCAAATGGGAAAAGGGGATCATAATGAGGATCTCCAACATTCATTGGTAGTTGATCAACCGTTTTGAACCATGTCTGTGGAAGCTTTCCTGTGAAACCATAGTCACCATATAAAACATCAGCTACACCCTGACCTTCACTACCTGGAAGCCAACCAGCAACAAGTGCATCTATTGAAGCAACATATGGTTCAATAACAAGAGGGCGCCCAGAAATAATGATAACCACACATTTTATAGCTCCACAAACATTTGTTATGGTCTCAGGGCCAGGGTTTGGGATTGTCAAGTTCATGTTGTCACCATGCATCTCAGCATAAGGATGCTCTCCTACTACAACAATGGCATAGGAAAATCCATTGGACTTGATGAATTCTATATCAGGGTTTTCCTTGTAGATCACTGTGGTGTCTGGATCAACAGTGTTTTTTATAGCAGTAAGAATTGTAGTCCCTGATCATATAAAGGTTCACCACAATCAGAAGAGTTGCAATATATACTTCACAATGAGAGAAATATAATTAAAAATTAGGGAAATTATGCTGACTTCACTTGAAGTTTGACTTAATTACATCTATCGCTCCATTTGTTTCAAAAATTACACAGACCTCCCTCATATGTTTATGTTGTAAGAGATAAGTGCAACGATAACATAAACTTCAAGAGGGAAGTGTAACAATAACATAAACTTTAAGGGATGTCGGTGTAATTTTTAAAGCAAGAAAGGTTTAAGATGTAATATAGCTAAAACTCAAGCAAGGTGAATGTAATTTTCCCTTAAAAATATTTATTACCTTTGAGAATGTCATTGCCACTGATTCCTTGCCATTCAATGGTCCAACCACCACACTGATATCCTAGATTATCTGCATGGCTTCCAGCTACAAGTATTTTTGATGCCTTTTTAGGAAGAGGCAATAAAGGCTCATCAGCAGATTCACCATTTTTCAGAAGCACCATTGATTTCCTTACAGCTTCCCTAGCCAATTTTCTATGTTCCTGTTGAAAAATTTGGTTAAAATAGAAAAGATACAGAGTGATTCTTACATAAATGAAATACATAAGAAAAACAAAATAGCTAACCTGAATTCCTAGATATCTGACTAAACTGTAATCAGAAAATGGGTTCTCAAAAAGACCCATCATGAACTTAACCCATAAAATTCTTTTTACTGCATCATCAATTCGACTCATAGGAATGACCTTGTTATTCAC
Organism: Echinosophora koreensis; assembly: GCA_035048595.1. Classification (NCBI taxonomy): domain Eukaryota; kingdom Viridiplantae; phylum Streptophyta; class Magnoliopsida; order Fabales; family Fabaceae; genus Echinosophora; species Echinosophora koreensis. The sequence continues at coordinate 4,497,804 of JAPCYP010000013.1, read as the reverse complement.
CAGCATGGTTAGACCATCTATGAATTCTGTGTAGAACTTCGGAACCATGAACTGCAAACCCATGCAAAGTGTGTAATGATGTTAAATGTATCCTCAATGGATGAACATCAATTCAGCATAATATCATATACTTTTGACCTAAAGTACCATGTCAATGCCAGCAGAAACTCCTGCTTCAATTGAATAAGTGATGTTTGCATGAAATGGAGAGGTGATCCTATCAATACCCTCAAAATCTGAAATTACCAAGCCCTGGCATAATCCATAAAAAAAAAAACGAGGGTTGTTACTCGTTAAGAATTATACATATATGATAACAAATAGGATTTTAAAGTTACATTCGATGAACAAATTGTCTTACCTTGAAATGGAGTGTGTTCTTGAGGAAGCCAGTAACAAGGTCACGGTTAGCATGCATTTTTACTCCATTCAAACTGGAATAAGAGACCATAATGGTTGACACACCCTTGCTAATTGAGCTAATATAGCCTGGCATGTGAATTCTCATCAGTTCATCTCTATCTATAACAGTATTGTTCTCATCAATCCCATTGATTGTTCCACCATCACCCACATAGTGCTTAGCACAAGCCATAACCTTTTCTCTGTCCAGCCATACATTAGTATTTCAAAAACATTACACTAACTGAAATAAAATCAATAACATAATTTAACATATATGATACAGCCTATAATAAGCAGCATATTGATTTAGGAAACAAATTCCTTAATCATCCCTTTAAACCATTTGGCCTATCTCATCCTAGTGGCTCATTATAAATAAGGAAGCAAACAAAAAGTAAAGAAAAGAAAGGGCAAAACAAAAAGGAAAAGAAAGACCACAAGAGTATGTTTTTTCTGTTTTGAAACTTAGTAGCAACTTTGTTTCTGAAAGGTTGAACCTCCAAATGTGTGCTGCATTAGGATATAGAGAATATTTGTAAAGCCTATTAATATAAATTTACACGAGACCATTTAAGTGCAAGTGACTTAAAGCAAAACCTATGATTAAATTAATGAACTCTTTCTGTTTGGACTGTTGGAATTCAATTGAATTAATAGCAAGAATATCAACTACCAAGGTTCAAAGCTAACTAATACTGGACAATCATCTTAAAATTAAATTAGTTCTTACTTTCCAGCAATAAAAGGGACTCCCTTTGGTGAATTATCAGGGATGTCTCCTTGCAGCCCTGATATGATTTCAGTCATAGCTTGAACTATTTTAGGATCTTCACTGTAGCTTTCATAACACCGACCCCATCTTGGATCTCTACAGACCTATGTACAGTACAAGTCAGTGCTAAAAATTCTCTGTAAGTTGAGAGCATAAGAAGTTTGATGTAGTCACTTACGGCTATACAAGGTGCATAAACATATTGAATTCCTGTTGCTCTAACTTCAAGGGCAGTTGCAGCACCAATTCTCTTTACAAGTTCAGGGTCCCTAGTCAACAAAATAAAATATCAATTATTATTCTTCATAACAAGCAAGGTATAAATTAGAAAGAGCAATAGAATAATTAAGCATTTTATGATAATAACATGAGTAACGCTAGCAATACATTCTATACAACACTCCTCCATAGCACTTTCTATTGTTGGATGGATTTCATGTGGGACCCACTGAATATAGAGTGGGCCCACATGATTTACTGGGTCCCATATGAAATCCATCAATAATAAAGTGTGTTGAAGAAAGTGTGTTAAAGAGTATGTTGCTAACATTTCTCGAATAATATACTGAGTAAAACAACTATATTCAATTTCTAGACCGTGATGTGCTAAAAAATATGTGTATCTGTGAGTTGCTTTAGTAACTAATGTCATCTGTATTTGTGACTGATTTGTTTCATATCATCTTTCAAAATAATAGAAAGAACCATGGATAGCTTTGTGATTATGATCCCTTTTTAAAGAATATAATTTAGGAAAGAAAAAAGAAATATTATAGAGTATTACTAATATCCATTTACCTGGTAGCTCCAAGTCCAATATTGTGAGGGAAAATAGTCGCTTTGTAAACAGTGTTGTGGCCATGAACAGCATCAATCCCATAAAACATTGGAATTCCAAGCCGGGTGGATAAAGCACCCTTCTGAAATTCATTCACCATGTTAATCCAGGTTTCAGCAGAAGCTTGTGGAGCTGGTATACTTCCTCCTTCACTCATAACACTCCCTACTCAAAAGAAAAATAATTTTCATCATTGGCTAATTGAATGAATATACCATAGAGAAAGGGTGAACAAAGAAAAAGAAAAGGCCTAGTCTTTTACTCTTACCAATATAATAATTCTTGACCACATCAGCATATGCATACTTGCGCTCAATCTGCAACATTTGGCCAATTTTTTCCTCAAGAGTCATTCGGCTAATAAGATCATCAACACGTGTATCAATTGACAGTTTAGGGTCCTTGTACTTCAAGTATTCTGCTTCCAACATGCCTGCCCAGCAACCTAAGAGCCAAAGCCCCACCAAGAAAATGGGGATTTTAGCCATTTCCTGCTGCAACCACTTATGTAATGAAACAAGTTCAATAGGATTTGTAAAACTCTCATTTCATAAAAACAGGTCCATTATGCATATAATTCAGATACATCACAGTAACTCTCCAATAATGATGAAAAAGTCAAGAAACTCATCTAAATGTCTTAAAGAATACCATGGGTAACAGGTTATACAAAAAACTAAATGGTACACATAGTCCATTAAGGTTAACAGATGTAATTGAACTTCAGAGGCAAGGTAAATAATTTTCAAGAAAAATCGAAATTTTCTAAAGTGGTTACAAAAAGGATTATAGAACAAGCTTTCAAATTCAAAACTTAATAGTAGCTTGGTTTATTTATGCTTTGTTTGGTTGTGAGAAGAAAAGGAGAAGAGAGTAAGAGGTGAGAAAGAGCATGAGAAGAGATAAATGGGTGAGAAACGGAGTAGATTTGATGTGTTGTTTGGTATATAAGAATTGGAAGAGAAATAGAGGAGAAAAAAGTATGTTCTCTCTTCCCCTTTATTTGGTTGGATAGAAAGTAAGAAGAGAGAAACATAATTATTTTTAAAAAGACAAAAATACCCTTAACTAAAAAATCAAGATACAAATATTTTGATTTTATTAATCAAGATACCCCGGACACCCGATGTGGGGGCACCGGCTCCCCGACAGTTGAAATCCCAATTTTTTAAATGAATATTAAAAAAAATATAATTGAAGGTAATTGAAATGCTTTATCCAAACAAAGAATTTAAAATACAAATTACCGTATCCAAACAAAGTATTTTCAAAATGAAAGTAATTCAAATGAAGTAATTGAATTGCCTTGTATTTCAAATTCCTTGAAATTTTGAAATACCCCATCCAAACACACACTTAAGGTGATCCGGATAAAAATCAAATATTTTCAATGACGTGACGATTTATTATTAGTTGACAGTGTAAAAAACCTTTACACCGACAGTGTATATCAATTAAATTCTTATAAGAAGTATCCACTTTTTATAAAGTAATTTTATTGCCAGTTGCATAAATGCATAATTTGTGCAATGGTAATCACAAATGTACCCATTAGCCACTTTATACACACAATTAACCATAAATTTGTATATCATTAGCTACTAATTTTCATACTAATTTTAATATATTTTTACACATAGTTAATAATGTATAAATTTGTGGTTAATCATGTATATTGGATGGTTAATAGAAGAAATATTAATCACTGTCGAAACCGTCCTAGAGGGCATCACGAGAAAAAAAGATTACAAAAAAAAAAACAAAGATGAGTTGCCACCAAAATTTTGAATTTGGGAAACCCATTTATTTAAGGAAACTTGCCTAAAACAACGAGATTTGAGTTCAGTAGTTGGTTACAAGTAACGAATGTGTCAGCACCATATACCGTCCATTCTAAAAATTGTACCTCAAAATAATCGTGCAAATATCTAAAAACTTTAAAAATATTTATTTTATCCATTTTAAAATAAAAAGGAAATAAACATGAAAATTGAGAAAGTTTAATTTTGACTTGATATAATTGTGAAAATTTAATTTTAGCTTGACAGAATGATGATTCTACTCCTACACTCCTACATATTCTTAGATGCGATGAGAAACTAAAGCCACATAGTTCTAAATTAAAAATATTTGATGAGTTGGTTGATTTTAATTTTCGAAAGATTTTTTTATTTTTCGTTTTTAGGATTTTCATTTTTTTTCAAATTTGTTTTAGATTTGTTTGATTAATTTTGGAAAGATCGTAAAAGTTTCTTTTTTTCCCTTTTTCTGAAAAAAAAGGTTTTTTTTTCTGTTTTTTTGCTAATGAGGAACAACCACTTAAAATACTCTGAAAAAAGGTTTGAAGTTTATTAGTTAGTCCCATATGTAGCTTAAACTCAAATCTGATGGCCTCACTACATCCTAAACAACACTCAACCATGGCAAAAGGCCAACAATCGATATTTTTTTTAGATTATCTTTTTTTTATGTCTTGGACTAACCAATACCCTACAAGAAAACCCCCAACAGACCTTATTTCATAAAGCAAAAACAAATAGACAAACAGAAAATAAACTGGGCCATAGCCCAACAAGAAAGATACTGATAACTCATTACCGACATACCACCATCCTGAAGGCCCAGATTGCAATAAACATGGCACAATAAATGTTGGGCTAACAAGTATCCTTAGGATACTCGTTAAGAAATCAAGAAAAAAAAAATTTATATTGGGAATTGATGCATGTATTTAATATTTGAAGAAATAAAATACTTAATTTTTCAATAAAAACTTATTTTTTATGGTTCCTTAACGAGTGCGTTAGCATGATTCATAAATGTTAATGCAAAATAAATGTTAATGCAATTCTGACATATTAATTGCACCGCAAGTTAATATTGATGAGAATAGATATGTAACACCAAAATAGGAAATCTTGGTCCAAACCAAACCCAACATGCAGCATTTCAAAATCAAAATGCAAATAACTTAAATAATGAAATAATTAAAAGAATGTTCTGTTATACCAGAGGAGCAAGGGAGGGGCGGCTGAACAAGGAAGACACAACAACGACGGAGGCGGCGCGGCGGAGAAGCTGCAGGACGGTGGAGAGAGACACGTCTCGCGGCTTGGAGGGGATCGGATCTGGGGTGGCTCGCTGTGGTCACTTGTTCGTGCGGCGACGGCGGGGAAGGGCGGCTGGACGAGCAGTGGTGGCCGAGGTGAGCGTCGGTTCTGGTGCGTCGTGTGCGAGGGGGTGGCTCAGGGTTCTAACTTCTAAATAAGAAGCATATATTTATACCTAAAATTATCGAAGAGAAGATAATGAACTATTTCCAAAATAAGCATGTCGAGTCATTGTAGTGTTTTCTCTGTTTTCACTTTTCAGGAACGTCTTCAAGGATGATAATCAATCACAATCAAGGTGTCAACTAATTGACTAATCATAGCTTATCTAGTTCTGATTTCGAAGTTTGTGTGCTTTCCTTATCCTGAATAAATTAGATTTTAATTTAGGATTTTGCTAACTGATATCTTAAGGATATTGGTTAAACAATTCATAAAAGAAAAATTTATATTAAAAAACTATGTGTTATGCTTTTCAAAATATTAAATATATTATTTCTAATACAAAATTTTCTTTCTCAATTTCTTAAATAATGTTCTAAAAACACTTGTTAACGTTATCTTTTAATTTAACCCAAGGCATCATTTAAAATATGTTGCTTTCTTCTACACGTTATCTTCTAATCACTTCAAAAGGACACAAATCTTTTTTTATTTTTGTAAGGAAACAGTCGTTATGAATGTTATGCAGTACAGAGAGTAGAGAAGGAAGAAGAAGGGAATAGAAAAGAACCATAATGGAACACATTACGATGATTTAAATTCGTGAATTTATGGTTGATGTCTGTCTCGTTGTCTAACCAACTGAGCTGACTCAATTTTTTTTAAAAAAATAAAATAAGCTAAGCTGATTCAAGGGATGAAACATTGGGAAAAAAAATTAATTAAATTTTATATGCATAAATTATACATGTAGTATAAAAATTTAAAACTCATTCAAATTTCAAAGCACATGATGTTAGGATTATCTTGACTCGCGAAGTGATAATAATTAACATGTGTCAATTAGTTGGCTAGTCATATGCTCATCTTGTTCTGACCTAGAAGTTAGTATTCTTTCCTTATTCTCCAGTCCCGTTGTTTGAACACCCGGGTTGGGACACCCGGAGCGACACCTGTATTATACAGTACACTGTAGACCTTTTTTTTTTGAAAAAAATATATTTAGTTTTTTTAAGTATTAACATTTTTTTAGTTACATAATATTTGGTTAATCATGTAAAAATATCTGGTTAATTTATTTTATTATATGGTTAATGGGTCATCCTGAAGCTTACAATAATTTTCCACACAAATTAACCATATAATGAACTTAATTAACCAGATATTTGCACGTGATTAACCAAATATTTACATAGTTATGGAAAATGATTGTAAGCTTCAGGATGACTCATTAACTATATAATGAACTGAATTAACCAGATATTTGCACGGGAACCAAATATTTACATGGTTGTGGAAAATGATTGTATGCTTCAGGATGACCCATTAACCATATAATGAACTGAATTAACCAAATATTTACACGTGATTAACCAAATATTTGTACGTAATTAACCAAAGAAGTTAGTACTAAAAAAGGTAAATATTTTTTTTTAAAAAAAGGTCAAAATTAAAAAATTGCCACCACTACAGTGCCGCTACAGTGCGGGTGTCGCTCCTGGGTGTAAAAAAAACATTTACGTAAACGAGTGCTGTTATTCTGACATCCCAAGAGGGACAACATACGGGACAACCCGTATGTATGTAGTGTGGGAGTGGCAATTTTGTAATTTTGATAATGTGTAGTGGCATTTTTGGAATGAACAGTATATAAACAGTGCATGAGCAGTATGTGAACCGTACGTGAACAGTGTATTTTCATATTTTTTTTTAATATTTAAATTTTAAAAACTTGCCTATTTGGTCAATTACGTGCAAATATTTAGTTAATTCAGTTCATTATATGGTTAATCGGTCATCTAGCTTCAGGATAACCCATTAATCATATAATGAACTGAATTAACCAAATATTTGAACGTGATTAACCAAATATTTACACGGTTGTAGAAAATGATTGTAAGTTTCAGGATGGCCCATTAATCATATAATGAACTGAATTAACCAAATATTTGCACGTGATTAACCAAATATTTACATGGTTATGGAAAATGATTGTAAGTTTTAGGATGACCCATTAACCATATAATGAACTGAATTAACCAAATATTTACACATGATTAACCAAATATTTTCACCTGATTAACAAAAAATGTTATTACTAAAAAAAAACTAAATATTTAAAAAAAATTAAAAAAAAAGGCAAATTACTGTTTAACTATACTATACGGATTGTCCCGTATAATTGTCAAACCCCGTGTCAGAAAAACATTTCTACTATATGTAAGTCACGCCACGGAATTAGGTGGGACCATATTTTATATTTTTTAGTACAACACCGGTCAACACGGAACGCATAATGATATTTGAATTCATGACTCTCCTGCAAATTAAACTACGTAAATCCCTTATTATTAGTGCGATACTATTGACTTGTATAATATATATATATATATATATCATAAATTGAGATAAGCTTTTGCTTTTCTTCAAATAATAAATGATATGTTTTACAAGATTTTGTTCTAAGTTAAGCTTTTTGTCTTTACATTTACATTTTATAAATTATATGCCTTACATTTTCTTCCTTATCCGGAATAAATTAGTTTTTAATATAGGGTCTTGCTAACAAATACTATAAGGACATTGGTTAAGCATCACACAAAAGAAAAATTTGTATTGAAAAACTAAAGGTCTGTTTAGTTTGTCTCTTGTGTCCTGATTTCATTTCCTAATTTTAAGAATGATCACAACACAAATGATTATAAAAATATCACGTTGTTTTCATTTTATTTCCTGTTTTCAAATATTTGTACAGGAAACAATGAAAACGGCAATAAAATAAAAACAATATGACAATTTTATAATCATTTGTGTTATAATCATTCTTAAAATTAGGAAATGAAAACATGAAATATGAAACAAATCAAGTAGACCCTAAGTGTTATACTTTTTGAAATGCTAAGTACATTATTTTCCATATAAAATTTCATTTCTTGATTTCTTGGACAATATCATAGGATAGTTGTTAACATTCTCCTTTAATTTAACCCAAGGCATCATTTAAAATATGCTGCTTTCTTCTACACGTTAACAACAATCAACAGATACAATCTTCCAACCACTTGAAAAGGACACATTTTTTATTTTTTATTTTTTCCTTGTAAGGAAACACTTATAGTGAATCTTATGTAGTAGAGAGAGATAGAGGCCAAAAGGAAGAAGGGAATAAAAAAGAAGCATAATGGAACATAATAAAAAAATAAAATAAGCTAAGCTGACTCAAGGGATGAAACATTGGAAAACGAATTAATTAAATTTAATGCATTAATTATACATGTATAAAAATTTAAAACTCATTCAAATTTCAAAGTACATGATGTTAGGATTATCTTGACCCGCGAAGCGATAATAATTAACACACGTGTCAATTAGTTGGCTAATCATATGCTCATCTTGTTCTTGTTCTGACCTAGAAGTTTGTATGCTTTCCTTATTCTCAATAAATTAGTTTTAAATTTAATCGAAGCAAACATTTAAAAATTGAGCTTTTTTTATACAAGTTATCAAATAAAATAGATTATCTTACAAATTAATTTTTTTGATAAATATACACAAATATAAAAATATTATATTATAATCGATTATTGAAATAATTTACTTTTCACAACTATCTTAAACATTTACTAGATATACCTCAATTGAAAGTTAGATGTCATGTGCATAAATCTATTCCTGTTTACCTTCGTACCTATATGTAAGTCATGCCACGTAAGGTGAGACGATATTTTATATTTTTTAGGGAGAATTCTCTGGTACCCTCAGGGTACCGTATCCTTGAATAAAATAATAATAAATAAAATAGTAAAATAATAGGTTTTTTCGAAGAAATGACAATAAAATTCAAAGCAATAGAAAAAATTATGGAAGAAACAAATAAAAATATTATCCAATTAATAGAAAATACTAATAAAATTGCAAATTACAAGTACAATAAAATACAAAAGAGACAAAGTGAAATAAATAATATTAAATAATATAAGTAAAGGTAAAGAAATAGATGAACATAAAGATATTGAAAGAATTAGACAAATTCTTGAACAATACGTCTTTTAGAAGACGAAGAAAAGAATAAATGTATAACGATAAAAGATTTAGAAGAATTACTAAAATCAGGAAATTTAGATAAGGTAATTATAAAACAAGAAACATACCTAGAACCATCGATATTGTCTAAACCAGTAACTTCATGGAGACGATAAAAGATGAGTATATGGAAACATTAAAAAAGTCAAATGATCTAAAAGAAATCCAACAATTACTAGAACAATTAAAAATAATTGAAGAAGAACATGATCAAATACAAAAGATGGATACGATAGACCAAGTAATAAAAGAAAATGATGAAAACGAAGAAATAATTTTAAATTATAGCTCATCTTCATAATCTAAAGAAAATTATATAAAAATCGAAAAATGAGAATATAGCGGAACAAAACATAAAAAGAAATGGGACGATTATAAATACACTCCCGATGGAGCATGGGATAAATGCGAAGAAGAAACGATGTATAAAAAAAGATATGCAAGAAAAAATAGTAAATGGACAAAAATTCAAGAAGAAGAATTTAAACCTCATTATGAATCAACTTGAGTAGGAAATATATTAAATATCGATTGTGCAAGAAATAAAAAAGAAGTATTAGTACAATGGACCAATGAAATGATATTACTAATTGTAACTGATGAAAGGTTTAATAAATTAAATACAATGGATGTAAAAAACTTTTTAACATTTAAAACAACAGGAAATGTACAAATTTTTTTACTTAGTATAAAAGAAGAAGAATGACAAAGACATTCCAGACTAGTAAATAATAACCAAGATTTTGCCAAAATGGTTATGGCTATGATCTATCAAGAATTTTTAGGATATTCAATGTTTGATCAACTAGAAAAAAGCAAATAAATTCTTAAATGAAAAGGCTAAAACTCATCTAAATAAAATGCAACTATGTGACATGTGTCAAATTGAAAGCTTTATTTGTGAATACCAAAAATATTATTATCAAGTGAATGAAGAAGCAAAAGAAACTTATAAATATATCTTTATAGATAAGCTTCCATATCCCCCTAATAATAGAATAACGAAATTTTGGGAATCTAGGCAAGAAGAAACAGTTAACACCTTAGTAGGAATTATTCAAACTATATACCAAGAATTAAGAGAACAATGTTTAACAAGAGAAACAATAAGACAATTAAATAGAGGAAGTATTACAATTTGCAGTGATATTCCAGAAATGGAAAAACCTGGAAATTATGGTTGTAATAAGCCAGATAGAAGAAGAAAACATCATAAGAAACCAAAATTAAGAAGAAGATATCCAAGAAATAAAACATATTATAAAAATAATAAGAAAAAATTCTTTAGAAAAAAGAAATTAACACCTAGAAAATATTGTCCAAAAGGAAAAAAGAATTGTGTCTGTTGGATATGTAATGTTGAAGAACATTATGCAAATGAATGTCCTCAACGAAAAGAAAAAGATTTTAAAGACAAATCAAAATTAATAAAGCAAATATAATATATGAACTTGAACCATTAGAAGAAGAATTATCTGGTATTGAAGAAAGTATATATGAATATCTTGAAGATGAATTATCTTTAGAAGAAACAGAATCCGAATAATACTTACATAACAATAATAGTGGAAAAAAGTAATAAAAAACTGAAGCATATATCAATAATGGAGCAAGTATTTGTCTAGCAACAAGAGCATTGTTTGACAAATGGGAAAAATTAAAAAAACCAATCAAAATACAAATAGCAGATGGATCAATACATCCCCTACATTGGGTGGTAACAAGAATTACATTAATTATACAAGAAAATTTATTTATAGTACCAACAATATATCAACAAGATACAAGCATAGATATGATTATCGGGAATAACTTTTTACGATTATATGCACCATTTTCCCAGTATTTAAACTATATATCGCTAAAAACACCATATATTTACCAAAAACAAAAACGAGAAATAATTAATATCCCAATTATTCACTCTTTGGACTGCATTTACTCTAAAAAATCAGAGTTTAGCAAGCTGAATCGTGGTTAAAGAGTTAAAGAAATATGTTTAAAAATTAGCTATGTATTAATAAATCTAAAACTAAATAGAAGAATTCTAGCTTATATAGGAGAACTTTTAGACAAAGTATGTAGTGAAAATCCACTAACATCCAAATATTAATAATAAAAATTCTGAATTAACCGTCTTAAAATTAAGAGACCCAACAAAAGAAGTAAAATGTAAACCTATGATTTACACAAAACAAGATAGAGATGAATTTACAAAAGATATTGAAGAAATATGTAAAAAAAAAGGATTAATTAGACATCAAAAAGTAAGCATTAATGCACCAGCTTTTTATGTAGAAAATCATAATGAAATAAAAAGAGGAAAAAGAAAGATGGTAATTAATTATAAACAAATAAATGATGCAATGGAAGGTGATGCTTATTTTCTTCCAAGAAAAGATTTGATTATTGAACGAATTAGGAATATGAATTGGTTTAGTACCTTTGACTGTACATCAGGATTTTATCAAATTAGATTATTTGAAGAATCTAAAGCATTAACAGCATTCAGTTGTTCTCAAGGTCAATATGAATGGAATGTACTTCCAATGGGAATGAAGTAATCACCAGGAATCTTTCAACGAAGAATGGATTCATACTCAAAGAATTTAAAGATTTTTGTCTTATATATATTGATGATATCTTGGTCTTTACTAATAAAGATCTAGATGATCACTTTAACAAAGTGAAATTAGTACTTAATAAATGTTTAGAACATGGAGTAGTCTTAAGCAAGAAAAAGGCAATATTAGCTCAAAATAAGAATAATTATTTAGGATTAGAAATAGAAAAAGGAAAAATTCTAATGCAAAAGCATGTGTTAGAAAAATTACGAAATTTTCCTACCAAATTAAGAGACAAAAAGGAATTACAAAGGTTTCTTGGATTACTGACATATATTTCAAGTGAAGGTTTTATCAAGGATCTTGCAGCTGAAAGGAAAGCACTCCAGCAAAAATTAAGGAAAGATGCCCTCTGGTCTTGGACCGAGGAAGACGAAGCAATTATCGAAAAAATGAAATTAATATGCCAGGATCTTCTTGAGCTATATCATCCCTCAGATGATGATCTAATTATTATAGAAACTGATGCATCTAATGACTGATGGGGAGGCATCATGAAAGCAAAGCCCCCATGGCAAAAGAAAGAAGTACTGTGTAAATATGCATCTGGAACTTTTTCAGATAGCGAAATCAATTATCCAACACATGAAAAAGAAACTCTAGAACTAATCTGAATGTTGGAAAAACATCGGATCTATGTACTAGACAAAGAATTTATAGTTAGAACTGATTCTACTTATGTTGCAGGTTTTAAAAATATTAATCACAAAGGAACTTATAAGCAAGGGAGACTAATCAGATGGCAAATGAAATTATCTGAATATAATTATTCAATTTCTCATATTAAAGGAGAAAAGAACGTTCTTGCAGATATCTTATCTAGAGAATGGAGCGAGGTACAGCAGAATTATTGAAGCAGCAGTACCAGCTCAAAAAGGCGCTTGAAGAACAGAAGCTAAAGGAATTAGATTTAATTAAATAAAATCTAAAAGTACTGGAACTCCAAATGCAAGCAGAAGGACTTCTGGAAAAAAGAATCCCAAATGAAATCAAAGAAGAGGCTCGAAAAGAAACAAGCAAATGGTACGTTGTTTTTAATGGACCAATGCCAGGAATCTATGATGACTGGTATAAAGCAGCCCCCCACTGTATGAAAATATCAGGAGTTCGACACCAGTCGTTTCCAACCAAAGAAGAAGCAGAGAAAGCTCTGAAAACAGACCAAGAAAGAGAAAAAGCAAGAAAAGGAAAGGAAGTCCAAGAAGCAGGTAAAGAAATTTATCTCGGACCAAGAACCTACTCAGAAACAGCACAAATAAAGAAAACAGAAACAAAAAATCCCATGAAGATTCTAGGGAGAAATCCATCCTCGGATAATTTCCTAATAATTACCCGAAAGGACCATGAATTACTAGTCCAATTTTCTGAAGAAAAATTTTATGAACACCTTGAAAGATTAATTAACGGGAACGAAAAATAAAAAATCAACTGTTTTTATATGGTTGATAGAAATGTCTATGGACTTAAAACAATAATTACTCCAGGAGCTACCTCAGCTCTGGCATTCAATATGTTCCAATTTGGACTAATTGAGTATCTTTATCCAAGCAAAAATCTCGAAGAGATTAATCTGTTCCCACATTACTTCAAGGAAGCAGTTCAAATATACAAGAAGAAGGTAGCTGGAGAAAGAACTATTTATTTAAAGTTCTACTTAGCATACCTAGACTTTCGAACAAAACAACCAGCCAAGCATTTCGCCTACATAGGCATCAACAACAATAATTTCCCACTAATGGACGAAGCACGAAGAATCACGTATGATGAAGATGATATGACTACAATAATAGCAAACCAGCTGGCAAGCATCTACGGACAATGCAATATAATAAGACAAAATTCTTTTGTCAAAACTAATTATAAAGGTCCAAATACTTTGCTTCTAAGCAAAACATTCGGCAAACCAATGAAAGAAAAAGAACTAAGCATTATGACAAATTTTGAATTCCCATTCTATGCATTGGAAGGACCACAAATGAATTACAGACCAGCTGTCCTAAGCAAACTATGCACATTAATTAAAGAAAGCAGGAATCATGAGTGCAAAAGATGTACAAAAAGACAGATAACGACAGAAAGCACCAGCAAGCACCAAGAAGAAGACAGAGACTCAGATGAAGCAATAATTGAAGAATGATGTAAGCACTGACACCATCAAGCAGAATTATTAAACAATGACGTAAGTACTGAAGTCATCAGTCGAATTATTGAACCAGATCTAAAGCAATCAATTATCTTCAGGGTCATTTATGTAAATTATATATGTGTGCCTAGGCTATAAATAAGTCTTCTTATGCTGAGGCAAATCAGAATTCAGAACCAAGTTCCAATTCTCACTTGTGTGTGTAATCTTTCTCTGAGAGTAGTCTGCTAAACCTTTGTGGTATAGCTCGGATAGTTGAGTGTCCATCCAACCCCCTCATGTAAAATAATCAATTACTAAATAAAGTCTCTTTCTCTCCAAATTATTCTGTCAATTATCCTACACCAAACAAAGAACAAATGAAGCAACCAACGGAAGCAGCAGTGGGCATAAGCAAATAATTTCGAAAATCAAAGATCAGGTATAAATACTAAGTCTCTCTTCTCAAAACTAGGTTTATGTTATGCAAAATAATGTCTGAAATAGATCAAGTCGAAACTAATGAAATAGAACACTTACAAATTACTGAGGAAGATGGAAATTATGAAGGAAGTATCTTAATTAATCCAAAGTTATTCAAGAAAATTCAGAAAGAAGATCTAGATTTAGTAGAAACTGCAAACATGATAGGAAAGAAAGAAAAATTAATAAATATACCAAAGAAATTTAATCAAAAGGAAAATATAAGATATTATGGGAAAATAATGAATGAATCACCAATAAATATATCTGAAACTCAAGGAAATTCAAGTATTCAGTTAATAAGTAAAGAAAAAATTTCGAACTAAAAAGAAATCTAAAAAACCAAGAACATAGAAAGAAATTAGGAGCAGTACAAGTACTAATCAAAGAAACTTTCCAAGAAGGAATAAATTCACCAATCGAATTAATTCTAAAAGATAATATAATAAATGATTCAAAGGATAAAATACTAGGCGTAATAGAAGGAAATTTAGCCTATGTAAAATTAAAATTTGAAATTAGACCAAATATAGGAATCCTGTTAAATACTCAAAGACCAAACCAAGCATTAACTCTGGAACATAAATTTTTAAGAGAAAATCTAATGAAACCAGGTGTGACACCCCTCCTTAGGGTTGTCACATAGTTGCCCAAATGCAGAAAATAAAATTATAATTGCTGGTTACTTTCGGAAAATAATTTTTTATAATACTTTTCTTAATACAAAAATAGTGGTAAAAATTTTTGTTTTCTTCGACATACATAACTCTGTCACCAATATAACCTTATCTGAATATATATATAGATATATATACATAAAGTGCATCATACAACTATGCTGTATCATATTGTTTTCACATCTAGACCTTTACCCGTATAGGTCCTAAGAAAAAAAAAAGACAACATAAAATATCATTATACATTATTAAAAACATAATACTCCTTACTTCAGAAGTATGGCTCTCCAAAGCCAGACATATAAATTACACACCAATCTAATACCCTAGTTGAGCTGGTCACTCTATACGACAACTACTAAGAAGACTCCAGAGGTCATTCTTAAGATCCACGGTTGCTTTAGAGGTAGGCCTAAAGATCCTCGAATGCGCCAGGGGCATCTCCAGGTCCACCTATACTCAGATAGAATATAATCCACAAGTAGAGAGACCAACAAGAAAATATGTAAGAGTGAGGTTCCAATATATGGATTTAACACGACAACTACATGCCTGACACAAAAGAAAACAAATAAACATATACATGGTCATAACAATATAAACATTCATATCACAGCAAATAATTCATCCATGGGTTTCACACCCCAAATGTCATCATTTGAAAACCATGCATAACACTTCATATACCTCATCTAAATTCATACTTAATCTTTGGAGCTTCAAACACCAAATAAATGAGCTGATCAGGCTCGATTGCCAAATAAGGAACGCCTTCTTGAATACCTTTCCATTAAGATATCCAGGTTCGCCTTCTGGGATACCTTGTCTACTAAGATACCCAGATTTGCCTTTGTTGTCGCCTTCTTGAATACCTTACCCTTTAAGCTATTCAGATTCGACTTCTTGAATACCTTACCCTTTATGCTATCCAGATTCGCCTTCTAGAATATCTTTTCTCTTAAGATATCCAGATTCACGCCCTAGACATGTCTACCAAGTAAATGCATGTAAAACCTTTTGTTCATAACACCTTAATTAGAATACCAAATCCAAAGAACAATATGTTCATAACGCCTTAAGAATACTAGCACACCATTTTTCGTTTAACACAAAAACTGCACAACTTGTCCAAGTCGTTGAGTAAAACTCGTTTACAGAAAACCATTCAAACCTAATTGAAAATCTCTTTATAAAATCATCATATTTCTAATAAATCTTTTTATGAAAACTTTACTTTTCAAGAAGAGAGTCACATGGACTAAATCTTGGTTCAAAATAAAAACTATCACTTTAACATTACTTGCCGTAAATACTTTTCTGAATTGCCGCCATCTAGCATTTTAAAATCGTTTATGTCAAAATTTGATCTTTTCCACTTAAATAATTTTCTAAAATCATCATTAAGTTATTTTCGAAAATTAATTTCATGAAATAACTTTTTATAATATATTGGATTTATCCACATAAAAATTAACAGTACGAAAATAATTTCACGGTTACGTCCTCACTGTAACTCATAGTTCACTCTCACACCGATAAATCATTAAAATAGTGTTATTTTCAACTTTTCCTCATTTTCAACCAACCAAAAACCTAAGTAATATTATATTACTATTTCTCATCAATGAAAACTCATTATCCCGTAAAAACTTTTTAACACTTGGAACCTCATTATTAACTAAGCACTGACTACTGTCAGGCTTTTCAATCCACAAACAACATCAATTATCATCAACAACATTATAGCAATTAACCCAGGCAGATCATGCATCTCAACATCATAATACATAACTACAATTAAATCAATAGCACGGCATAAAATAGCACGACATAAAATAAATTAAACAAAACACCACAGCCACAGATAAATAATGCAGACCCACAACTTGATAGCACGTAGCCATCGGAAAAATCCCTCAGGCAATCTCCTCTTACCTCTTGAAGATTTTTCCTTACGATACTCGTTTGCCGACACTCCGGTTTCTTGACAGCACACGTACACGATTCACACACAATCTCCTTCAACAAACCATACAACATAATTATCAATCAACAAACAATTAAAATCACATATTCCTACTTGAAGGTTTTGGCTATGACTAGCTAAAATAGCTATAGATCTCAAAGTTTAACAAACTCTTGGATCAATGATCCTTAAGTATAAGAGATACATAATAAATTGTCACTTGATAAAGATTGGATCAAAAACTCCTCTAACTCAAATAGTTAGGGTTTCGGCCATCATGGTTAAATTAGGCTAGACATGCTAAAATTTTGTAAGCTTTTGGATTAAGGATCCTAAGCATTAAGGATACATGATTAAGGATTTAAAACACAACAAATGAAACAAAATCTTCTAACTCTACAAAGAGTGAGATTCTGCCTTCACATAGAAAATAGGCTAGGGATTTTATTTTGATTCAATCTCTTGGATCCAATACATACATGTACTAAGAGGATTGAATCAAGCATAACTTTCAAAAAAATGAACAAAGTTCCTCCACCTACACAAAGATAGACTTCGGCCATGAAGCAAAAATGGACCAAGAGGTTTTAATTTGATACAATGACTCGGAATCAACATACTTACATACTAGAAAGATGCCATACAAGTTCACTTTCTAAGAAAAATCAACAAAACCTCCTACACCCACCTATAGGGTTCGGCCTTGGAGAGATAAATAGGGAGGAGAACTTTGTTTGCAACAAACTCTTGGATTATGATAGTAGAGTTGATAACTAACTCATAGAAATTGGTTTCATATTTTTTAGGATTTTTCTATGATTTTCTAGAGAATTTCAAACTTCTAGATCTAAGAATGTAAAAGTGATGATCACGGTCACGGCATGAACAAGACATTGAATCATAAAAATACTTGAAGAACATGAAGATGATTAGGCAAGGAGAGCAAGATTCACCTCTTGAAGATCAAAAACAAGTGAAGATCCAAGGACTTGCTTCACAAAATGATGAATAAGCTTATGAACTTTTGTGTTTTTGTGCTAAGTGTGAAACAAGAAGAAAATGAAGTGTGATGGAGGGCTTTTATAGGGGTGGGCTGTGCCTAAAAGAGGGACCAAGGAGCAAGGAATTTGTGTTTCTTAAGGATCAAAGTGCAATTTTGATTAAGGACCAATTTGCAAAACTTAAAAAGTTTAAGGACCAATTTGAAATTTCCTTATAGTTTGTAATGATGAGGCCATGTGCATCATAAATGCATTCACATAGTGACTCACCTTGCATGACTCATGAGTATTATCCACTGGCGGCTCCCAGAAATCCCGTATTCAGCTCCGTCGCTTACCCGATTAAGATGTCGCCCGGATAAAATATTATATTTCACTTTTTAGTGAAATATTTCAAAATAACCAAAAACGTTGGAAATTAAATAAAAACCTTAAGTGTTTCGTTCACGAGTCAAAATTAGGCCTTCTGATCAGTATAAATATACTGTCAGTGAAATTCACAGACCGGGTTTCGCTTGACTTTTCAACCTAAATTTTAATCGTAACTCTCTACTGTTAAGTAGAGTGTAAATAAGGTTTCGGTTTAATTAAATAAATTTTCTAAGTCTCAAATAAAAATATAAACGTAATTATATAAATTTCTGATATTAGAAAACGGAAAAACTCAGGGTGTTACACCAGGAGATAAAATATTTTCAATAACATATTGTATAAACTATGCATTGACCAACTCACACCATAGTATTACCTTCAGAAATAATGACAGAATAGACATCCCAAGATTATTTGAAGACATAGGAAAAATTTATTATAAAAAAAAAATGAAATTACTGAATTAGGAACTTTTATAAGTAGACCTAGAATTCTTGAAATAGAATCAATCCCAAGACCAATTAGTCTTCCAGAACAGAAAAGAACTAACAAAGAAAATGATATTATAAAATTATCAAATCAGGTGAAAGATCTAACTCTTTATTTAAAGAATAAAATATGAGCAATAAAGAAAAATTTAAACAATTTATTGAAGACTTTTATCTAAAGAAAGATAGAGCTAAAATAGATATTGGAGATCTTTCCGGAGCCTTAGATTACCATCTAGAAAAAGATCCAGAAAATAGAAATAGAAAATTAATTGAAAAACATCTAATAAGAAAAGAAGAATTAATTGATTTGGAAGATAAAGAAAGAAAAATAAAAGAACAATATAAAAAAGGAATGAAAAATATGATGGACGGTATAAAGAAATTGGATCTTGAATCTTCAAGTTCCTCTTCAAACTCAACTAATTACTTCAGAATTGAAGCACCACCTTTTGAAGATAGTGAATAAAAGATGAATGTAGACGAGCAAACATATAAAGAAATAATAAGTGTTTTACAATTTAACCTTCCAGTTGATTGTAAACAAATTATAATAAAAAAGATAAAAGAACAATTTTAGCAAGAAGAATACTATTTACACTGTTTAGATATTGAAATTGGATTTGAATATTTAGAAGAAATGGAATTAATAGAAGAACAAAGATATTTTGATGATGAATACTGGTATTCAGAATAATGGATAAAGAAATACTAAGCATTTTAGCCATGCAAATACCTAAAGATTGTAAGCAAATAATAATTAACAAATTAAAACATCAACATTGGCAAGAAGAACTTTATCTAAAACAAGTACAACAAAGAGTACAATTAGCATTTTGCAAAGAAGAACGAAGATAGATAATAAAAGAATTAATAGAAATAGATGAATCTATAAGCGAATATGGGTATGAATTATTTGTGACCCAAATTATGCATGAACACTACCCAAATTTTGTATAAATACTACCCTAAATGTGAAATAAACAAAATTGATAAAATTAATGAAATTAATAGATTTAATAGGGTGGTACCGATTTGGTATCAGAGCTAAGCAAGTGAATGGATCAACAAAATATAGAAAAAATTGTATATAGACTAAATATGTTAGATTTAACCAATCAAAACAATCTAAAGAATTTAGTACAAGAATTAAAAGCTGAAGCCACAGATGTATGTGAAAGACATATGAATTATCATTGTAAATATTGTAATTGTAGAGAATATGATAGAGAAATAGAATTAATAAAAATAATGGTTACTAAATTAGAATCATGGATAGAATAATTTAAAAACAAAGAAAACAAAAAAATTAAAATATTGATGGGTAAAATTTATCCTTAAATTATGGTGGGTACCGTAGCACTCACCATTTTTCAGTACAACACGGAACGGATAATGATATTTGAATTCATGACTCTTCTGCAAATTAAACTACGTAAATCCCTTATTATTAGTGTGATACTATTGACTTGTATAATATTTTATATTTATATATATCATAAATTGAGATAAGCTTTTACTTTTCTTCAAATAATAAATGATATGTTTTACAAGATTTTGTTCTAACTTGTAAGTTAAGCTTTTTGTCTTTACATTTACATTTTATAAATTCCATACCTTATAGGGAGGGGGCAAAGATTTTGGTCGACTTTTTTCCTTTCCTCTTATTTCTTGTGGTAACGTGTTCAACACTTCTCTGGATGTAAAGTACATGGCCGGAGCAAGGAGGCAACTTGCTCCTAATTCATTGAATTTGGTAAGAAGTATGAAATTTGGGATGAAAATGGATTGAGTATTACTATAATACTTGTTCTCATACGAGTCCTTAAAAAAATTCTTATATCCAGACTCATACCCACATTTAAAATTTATATATATATATATATATCCAGACCCATATCCGCGTGAATAGCAAATTTAATATTCGTATCCTTACCCATTGAGTATCTAAGTACTCATAATCATTACCCAAAATTTAATATAAGAAATTTGTGGATGTTTAAAAATAAGAAATTTGTACTGTCAAAAGAGAAGAACATAAATATGTAATACAAATTAAGCCATTCTAAATTTCTAATATGTAGTCCGATCACATTGCAAATATACATTAAGATATATCTAAAACTAAAATGCAAAGGTCTTTGTTTTCCACCATCCAAGAATATCAAATGTAGCATTTTTGGGCAATACCTTCTCTTCCAAGTAGAGATCACCTTCTCTTCCAAGTAGAGATCAAATCAGACTTTGATTGTATATCATGTATCATTGACAAATGAATCATAATTACTTAGAAAATTGCTAAGATTATCTAAATTCAACTCCTTGTCATTGAACATTTCAGTTAAATTTTCTGTCATCCCATTGGTTTTAGCATGATAATCTTCAAGTAGCATAATTTCCTGATATTGTTAAATATTTCAACTGAAGATAAACTTCCATAAGCATGAAAAAGAAGTATTCTAACAACTCCAGTATCTTGGATCCAAAATGGCAATCCCCATAATTCCATGCATAACATAGTAATATATTTATCAAATTTGGCAACCATTTCGAAGTCATATTTCAAATAAGTGATTAAAATCAAATAATTGCTTCTTTTCTTTCTGCTCATAGGTTTCCTTTGTTACAAAGTATATGCCAAGCTTAAATTTGCACTCACTAGTGGAAGATATGGATTTTACGACCATATTTAATGTCGGTTAAATAAAAACTGGATGTTAAAAAAGATGCGGTGGTAGAACGGTAAATAATTGGTTCATTTAAATCAACATTAACGTCGGTTATTAAAATAACAGACGTTAAAAAGCTTGAGTAAAACTTTAATGTCTGTTATTCAAATAACATACGTTAAAATTCATCTTTAACGTCGGTAAAGCTTGTTTTAAACACTAAAAGTTTTACTCAATTTTTTACAATAACGTTATGTGCCGCGTTCCCTTTTATCACTTCACACATGCCTTAACCCAGTTCACCACCGCCCTTCTGCCCTAATCCTGTCTCTCTCATGTGATCACCACCGCGAGCTCCTTTCCACCACCACCTCGAGCTCTCTCTCTCTCTCTCTCTCTCTCTCTGAGCTTTTCTGGTTTATGCCTGAGGTTGCTATATAGGATGTCATTCATTTTGTAGATGTCATTCATTGTTTGTTGTTGATTTTGACTCCATTTTGTTTATGCCTTTCTGCACTTTTTGCCTTGCTTGCAACTTTGAGCTTTTCTATGTTTTGTTGGGTGCTTTCGTACTTAAGCTATGGATGAGGATTGGATCTTCATAGGATATTATTTGACATGTATCCTTGATTTTTTTCCTTGTGTTGCATTTGTTTTTTGTCTCCTTATCTGACGATGTTTGTTTTTCTTCTTCTACTAGTTCCATACAAAATATTAAAATATTGAAAAGGTATAAATAAATGATATGCACACAGGGCAAGCATGCATTCTGTATTCTTTAAAACTACTTTTGTTGGGATTAGAAAGAAGAAGATGAATGAATGAATGAATTAATGCAGGCCCGGCCCAAGGGGGAAGCAGCCCAAGTAAGGGCTTTAGGCCTCCAAAGAAAAAAAAATTTACTACTTAAATTTTTATTTTTATTTTAAAAAAGGAAAGTAAAGAGTCAGGCCTCCATCACCGACTCACTTAACGCATTGAGGCACTGCATAGTCACTGTGTGTAATAATGGCCATAATTGCTTATCATCTAATTATGTGTAATCTGCTTAACAAATTTTTTTATTAAAAAAAGAAAGTCAAATAATTAATTACTATTCATTCAACTCCCTCAATCTCTCCAATTACGTTTGAGTCTCTCTGTCTTCCTCATGTCTTTGCTCTCATCAGCCATCAAGATTTGCTCCCGACGCCTCGACTGTCACTTCCTCCGTTGCCGGCCGGCAGCGACGCAGAGTTTCTGGGGCAGTGCAGCGTGTCGGCGCCAACGCTTCGACTGGAGTACTGGACCAAGACGACTGGTGCGGCTCCAAACTCCCTCTGGCCGGCGACTGGTCTGAGCGGTTGTGGTTTCCGGCCGGCGACTTCTAGAAGAGGAAAAAAGAAATAAGTTGGGCTACTGCTGGAGGAGTGGAATTGGTCAGTGTTAATGAAAGTGTTATGTGTATTTTTATTTTTTTAGGTGTAATTCCTTATGTAAATTGTAAAGTAATAATAAAATGACAAATTATTTATAGCTCTTGCAGAAATTTTGTACTTGTTTATGTTGCATTTGGTCCAACAAACACCAAAAATTTTAAATTTTCATGTGAAATAATCTCTTGCCAATCAGGTTTTATCATCATAACATTTTCTCTTTAGTTTTGAATTCTTGATTTATAGTCCTTTAACTTATTTTTGTGAAAGGTTCATTATTTTTATTTTAAAATATATTTTTTTGACAATATATAAATGTCAAAATTTAGTCTCGAAAATTTGAATAAAATATTATTACTTTCTTTAAAAAGGCCTCATTTTTAGGGTTCGCTCTAGGCCTAAAAAAGTGTTGGGCTGGCCCTGAATTAATGAATAGATTTAGGTGTCAGGGTTTCTTTACTTTTGATATCTTGTAACAATGGATTTAGGTACTACCCCTCTCTCTTTCTCTTTCTCTTGTGCTTTGCCATTATCAACTAGAAAGTGTAGTTGTGGATTTGTTAGCATTTGGTGGTTGTGGTTTAAGCTTCAAATTGTGTGTGGTTTTGGTTCCTTGACCTCGGAGAAGATGGAAAGAGTGTAGTGGTGTATATATATATGGTTGTTAGGTTTTCAAATACTAGTGCTTTTCCAATCTCCCCTATTGTGCTTAAATTGGATATATGTGTGTATATCTACAAAACCTACCTAGTTATGGATTGTAGTTGGATGGTTTGTAAACATACAAGTGATGAGTATCTGAAGGGAGTGTAAGAGTTTATAGAGTTTGCTCAAAGAAATGTTCCTAATAGTAATGGAATGTTTTGTTGTCCTTGTGTCAAATGTTTGAATATAAGGAAATGTGCAATTAAGGATATATGTACTCATCTTATTTGTTTTGGGATTTGCTTGAATTATACAAGATGGATATGGCATGGTGATGCCTTGTTAAATAACAAGTCAAGTGTGTCCCAAAGTGAGGAAGTTGACGTAAATATGGAAGATGATCGAGTAGAGGACATGATCTATGATATTGGACAAGAATCTTTTCAGCGAGTACATGTGCTTGAAATACATGCTGTAACACCCCCCTTGGACGTTACATATCTAACTCTTAACTCGTCGCGGAACTTAAATAAAAAGAATTTTGCTGGTTTTGCTTTCGGAAAAGAAAATAATTTTACTTTTAAGTCAGAAAAACTTAGGTATAAAAATTTTCTTTCTGAGATACTTCGGAAAAGTGATACACACGTCACAAAAGTAAAATCATATTAAATTTGAATAAAGATCTAGAATTTTTACAAAAATTTTGACAGAGTCTCCTCTGTAATTTCAACATCCCAGAATGAAAACACCTGCTGAAAGAGCCATAAACAAACCATTTAACATAAAGGCTCTCCGAGCCATGAACATTCCACTCAAAAAAACTAAAGGCTCTCCGAGCCATAAACTTACATATTATCATTAATCAAAACCTAAGCTGGTCGTTCTAAAAGATATTCCTGGGGAAGACCCCTATGGTTCTCACCATTATAACTAACATCAGACATCTTCAAGGATTGGGACAAATATCCCAGAATGAAGTTGGAAACTTCTCTGCCTCATCTGTTCACGAAAACCGTACACCACAAAAAAAAAAGAAACCAAACAGAAATAATGCAAAGGTGAGATACCGACATATGAGTTTTATCGTGATAACTACATGCGCGACACACAGACAACAACAGCATGTACACATATGCACTTCACATAAATTCTCAAAATAAACAAGATATTTTAAACAATGGGGTTCATACCTGGCAGTCATTGCAAAAGAATTTTTCTTGATTTCACTTTCACAAAAGCATTAAGAAGAATTCTATCAATTTGAAAGATACCGGAAGATCCAGTATGGAAAAAAATTCTTCAATTAGGTTCGTGAGTGTAAAAATGCATAGCTAATACAAGTTTACAACCATGAGTCTAATAAAGTCCCTTCTTTTACAAGAATTTCCAGCGGGTTAGGAAATCAAAAGACGAACAGTTCCTAACCTCAAGAGGATTTATTCTTAATACAAGGAATTTACTAAGACAACAATTTGAAAGGGAACTAGTCCGACAAAAAAAAAAATAGACTAGCGTAAGTCTTATCAAGAAACTTCTCTTATCACGAAGTTATCGGTGTCACAACTCAAGAAATAGTCATAACAAATTCTTTCAACGAACCGTGAAAATATCCAGGCCAATGAATATTAACAAATCCATCCACTCGAATGTCTAATACTTTGAGGGTTATTCAGAAATGTGAGTACAAATTCTCACATACAAGAAAATCCATTAGGGTGAATTAAAATTACTGACTAGCATGACTAATTGCTAAATCATGATAGACTTTAAATAAAGATTAGAAAATCAGTTTTACAAGTCCGAAATTGACCACAGAGATTGTCTAATACAACCATCAGAATTCGAGGAACAATTGTTGATTTACAAGTTCATAAAGGAATGAATAGTACAGATAAGAATTTTCTTAATCATGAGACACTCACCCAAGGTTGAAGATTCAAATCATCTTGCCTTGGTTCCAACGAGCACACAGGTCTTTCCAGACACGCTTAGTATGGTCACTTTGAATCAGGCACGCTCACGGATAACTTAGTCAGTCCCTCAGACACGTGAAGAGTTGATCTTTTCTCATAAGCTGAGTCAATGACACAAAAATCTTTGATAGGTCCTCATTCAATTATGGTGATAACTCGTCCTCAAGTCGATCTTTGAGTAGACAACAACTTCTCGCGAGTGATCCATCAAATCAACTACGCATAGCAGAGAATGCTTGTTCATAATCATTTCTTTATTGAGTTGTTAGAAATCCACACCGAGTTTCGAACCCTCACACAACATTGGTGCTTCCTACGGAAAACACTTGGTCTAACAAACTGCTTAGACCACAGACTTTCCAGTTGAATCGAGTCGTCTAACTCGATTTAACTTTGTAGGCGACATCCTACACTAGGAGATTAGAAATCGGATCGAATCTAGAAACTAGATCGATCGAAAATCAATATCCCTTGCCAGCAGCAAACCTAGAACATTTCCAGGGAACACTCCCGGAAAATCCTTTACAACAGGTACATTATCCTAATGTCTGACACAATCCCAAAAGGGTAATCGAATGTGTCACACATGGACCAAAGTACCATCTACTAGCCAAGATTTCTCACAAGGCAAAAGCAATGGAAACCAATCAAACACACAATGTTTCGACACGGAAACAATCCAAACAAGGTCCAACCAGAGATCACACAACAAAAACATAATAGACCTATTCCCCAAGGTTCCCGAAAGACTCGACCAGCTCTGATACCACTAATGTAACACCCCCCTTGGACGTTACATATCTAACTCTTAACTCGTCGCGGAACTTATATAAATAGAATTTTGCTGGTTTTGCTTTCGGAAAAGAAAATAATTTTACTTTTAAGTCAGAAAAACTTAGGTATAAAAATTTTCTTTCTGAGATACTTCGGAAAAGTGATACACACGTCACAAAAGTAAAATCATATCAAATTTGAATAAAGATCTAGAATTTTTACAAAAATTTTGACAGAGTCTCCTCTGTAATTTCAACATCCCAGAATGAAAACACCTGCTGAAAGAGCCATAAACAAACCATTTAACATAAAGGCTCTCCGAGCCATGAACATTCCACTCAAAAAAACTAAAGGCTCTCCGAGCCATAAACTTACATATTATCATTAATCAAAACCTAAGCTGGTCGTTCTAAAAGATATTCCTGGGGAAGACCCCTATGGTTCTCACCATTATAACTAACATCAGACATCTTCAAGGATTGGGACAAATATCCAGGAATGAAGTTGGAAACTTCTCTGCCTCATCTGTTCACGAAAACCGTACACCACAAAAAAAAAAGAAACCAAACAGAAATAATGCGAAGGTGAGATACCGACATATGAGTTTTATCGTGATAACTACATGCGCGACACACAGACAACAACAGCATGTACACATATGCACTTCACATAAATTCTCAAAATAAACAAGATATTTTAAACAATGGGGTTCATACCTGGCAGTCATTGCAAAAGAATTTTTCTTGATTTCACTTTCACAAAAGCATTAAGAAGAATTCTATCAATTTGAAAGATACCGGAAGATCCAGTATGGAAAAAAATTCTTCAATTAGGTTCGTGAGTGTAAAAATGCATAGCTAATACAAGTTTACAACCATGAGTCTAATAAAGTCCCTTCTTTTACAAGAATTTCCAGCGGGTTAGGAAATCAAAAGACGAACAGTTCCTAACCTCAAGAGGATTTATTCTTAATACAAGGAATTTACTAAGACAACAATTTGAAAGGGAACTAGTCCGACAAAAAAAAAAATAGACTAGCGTAAGTCTTATCAAGAAACTTCTCTTATCACGAAGTTATCGGTGTCACAACTCAAGAAATAGTCATAACAAATTCTTTCAACGAACCGTGAAAATATCCAGGCCAATGAATATTAACAAATCCATCCACTTGAATGTCTAATACTTTGAGGGTTATTCAGAAATGTGAGTACAAATTCTCACATACAAGAAAATCCATTAGGGTGAATTAAAATTACTGACTAGCATGACTAATTGCTAAATCATGATAGACTTTAAATAAAGATTAGAAAATCAGTTTTACAAGTCCGAAATTGACCACAGAGATTGTCTAATACAACCATCAGAATTCGAGGAACAATTGTTGATTTACAAGTTCATAAAGGAATGAATAGTACAGATAAGAATTTTCTTAATCATGAGACACTCACCCAAGGTTGAAGATTCAAATCATCTTGCCTTGGTTCCAACGAGCACACAGGTCTTTCCAGACACGCTTAGTATGGTCACTTTGAATCAGGCACGCTCACGGATAACTTAGTCAGTCCCTCAGACATGTGAAGAGTTGATCTTTTCTCATAAGCTGAGTCAATGACACAAAAATCTTTGATAGGTCCTCATTCAATTATGGTGATAACTCGTCCTCAAGTCGATCTTTGAGTAGACAACAACTTCTCGCGAGTGATCCATCAAATCAACTACGCATAGCAGAGAATGCTTGTTCATAATCATTTCTTTATTGAGTTGTTAGAAATCCACACCGAGTTTCGAACCCTCACACAACATTGGTGCTTCCTACGGAAAACACTTGGTCTAACAAACTGCTTAGACCACAGACTTTCCAGTTGAATCGAGTCGTCTAACTCGATTTAACTTTGTAGGCGACATCCTACACTAGGAGATTAGAAATCGGATCGAATCTAGAAACTAGATCGATCGAAAATCAATATCCCTTGCCAGCAGCAAACCTAGAACATTTCCAGGGAACACTCCCGGAAAATCCTTTACAACAGGTACATTATCCTAATGTCTGACACAATCCCAAAAGGGTAATCGAATGTGTCACACATGGACCAAAGTACCATCTACTAGCCAAGATTTCTCACAAGGCAAAAGCAATGGAAACCAATCAAACACACAATGTTTCGACACGGAAACAATCCAAACAAGGTCCAACCAGAGATCACACAACAAAAACATAATAGACCTATTCCCCAAGGTTCCCGAAAGACTCGACCAGCTCTGATACCACTAATGTAACACCCCCCTTGGACGTTACATATCTAACTCTTAACTCGTCGCGGAACTTATATAAATAGAATTTTGCTGGTTTTGCTTTCGGAAAAGAAAATAATTTTACTTTTAAGTCAGAAAAACTTAGGTATAAAAATTTTCTTTCTGAGATACTTCGGAAAAGTGATACACACGTCACAAAAGTAAAATCATATCAAATTTGAATAAAGATCTAGAATTTTTACAAAAATTTTGACAGAGTCTCCTCTGTAATTTCAACATCCCAGAATGAAAACACCTGCTGAAAGAGCCATAAACAAACCATTTAACATAAAGGCTCTCCGAGCCATGAACATTCCACTCAAAAAAACTAAAGGCTCTCCGAGCCATAAACTTACATATTATCATTAATCAAAACCTAAGCTGGTCGTTCTAAAAGATATTCCTGGGGAAGACCCCCATGGTTCTCACCATTATAACTAACATCAGACATCTTCAAGGATTGGGACAAATATCCCGGAATGAAGTTGGAAACTTCTCTGCCTCATCTGTTCACGAAAACCGTACACCACAAAAAAAAGAAACCAAACAGAAATAATGCGAAGGTGAGATACCGACATATGAGTTTTATCGTGATAACTACATGCGCGACACACAGACAACAACAGCATGTACACATATGCACTTCACATAAATTCTCAAAATAAACAAGATATTTTAAACAATGGGGTTCATACCTGGCAGTCATTGCAAAAGAATTTTTCTTGATTTCACTTTCACAAAAGCATTAAGAAGAATTCTATCAATTTGAAAGATACCGGAAGATCCAGTATGGAAAAAAATTCTTCAATTAGGTTCGTGAGTGTAAAAATGCATAGCTAATACAAGTTTACAACCATGAGTCTAATAAAGTCCCTTCTTTTACAAGAATTTCCAGCGGGTTAGGAAATCAAAAGACGAACAGTTCCTAACCTCAAGAGGATTTATTCTTAATACAAGGAATTTACTAAGACAACAATTTGAAAGGGAACTAGTCCGACAAAAAAAAAAATAGACTAGCGTAAGTCTTATCAAGAAACTTCTCTTATCACGAAGTTATCGGTGTCACAACTCAAGAAATAGTCATAACAAATTCTTTCAACGAACCGTGAAAATATCCAGGCCAATGAATATTAACAAATCCATCCACTCGAATGTCTAATACTTTGAGGGTTATTCAGAAATGTGAGTACAAATTCTCACATACAAGAAAATCCATTAGGGTGAATTAAAATTACTGACTAGCATGACTAATTGCTAAATCATGATAGACTTTAAATAAAGATTAGAAAATCAGTTTTACAAGTCCGAAATTGACCACAGAGATTGTCTAATACAACCATCAGAATTCGAGGAACAATTGTTGATTTACAAGTTCATAAAGGAATGAATAGTACAGATAAGAATTTTCTTAATCATGAGACACTCACCCAAGGTTGAAGATTCAAATCATCTTGCCTTGGTTCCAACGAGCACACAGGTCTTTCCAGACACGCTTAGTATGGTCACTTTGAATCAGGCACGCTCACGGATAACTTAGTCAGTCCCTCAGACACGTGAAGAGTTGATCTTTTCTCATAAGCTGAGTCAATGACACAAAAATCTTTGATAGGTCCTCATTCAATTATGGTGATAACTCGTCCTCAAGTCGATCTTTGAGTAGACAACAACTTCTCGCGAGTGATCCATCAAATCAACTACGCATAGCAGAGAATGCTTGTTCATAATCATTTCTTTATTGAGTTGTTAGAAATCCACACCGAGTTTCGAACCCTCACACAACATTGGTGCTTCCTACGGAAAACACTTGGTCTAACAAACTGCTTAGACCACAGACTTTCCAGTTGAATCGAGTCGTCTAACTCGATTTAACTTTGTAGGCGACATCCTACACTAGGAGATTAGAAATCGGATCGAATCTAGAAACTAGATCGATCGAAAATCAATATCCCTTGCCAGCAGCAAACCTAGAACATTTCCAGGGAACACTCCCGGAAAATCCTTTACAACAGGTACATTATCCTAATGTCTGACACAATCCCAAAAGGGTAATCGAATGTGTCACACATGGACCAAAGTACCATCTACTAGCCAAGATTTCTCACAAGGCAAAAGCAATGGAAACCAATCAAACACACAATGTTTCGACACGGAAACAATCCAAACAAGGTCCAACCAGAGATCACACAACAAAAACATAATAGACCTATTCCCCAAGGTTCCCGAAAGACTCGACCAGCTCTGATACCACTAATGTAACACCCCCCTTGGACGTTACATATCTAACTCTTAACTCGTCGCGGAACTTATATAAATAGAATTTTGCTGGTTTTGCTTTCGGAAAAGAAAATAATTTTACTTTTAAGTCAGAAAAACTTAGGTATAAAAATTTTCTTTCTGAGATACTTCGGAAAAGTGATACACACGTCACAAAAGTAAAATCATATCAAATTTGAATAAAGATCTAGAATTTTTACAAAAATTTTGACAGAGTCTCCTCTGTAATTTCAACATCCCAGAATGAAAACACCTGCTGAAAGAGCCATAAACAAACCATTTAACATAAAGGCTCTCCGAGCCATGAACATTCCACTCAAAAAAACTAAAGGCTCTCCGAGCCATAAACTTACATATTATCATTAATCAAAACCTAAGCTGGTCGTTCTAAAAGATATTCCTGGGAAGACCCCCATGGTTCTCACCATTATAACTAACATCAGACATCTTCAAGGATTGGGACAAATATCCCGGAATGAAGTTGGAAACTTCTCTGCCTCATCTGTTCACGAAAACCGTACACCACAAAAAAAAAGAAACCAAACAGAAATAATGCGAAGGTGAGATACCGACATATGAGTTTTATCGTGATAACTACATGCGCGACACACAGACAACAACAGCATGTACACATATGCACTTCACATAAATTCTCAAAATAAACAAGATATTTTAAACAATGGGGTTCATACCTGGCAGTCATTGCAAAAGAATTTTTCTTGATTTCACTTTCACAAAAGCATTAAGAAGAATTCTATCAATTTGAAAGATACCGGAAGATCCAGTATGGAAAAAAATTCTTCAATTAGGTTCGTGAGTGTAAAAATGCATAGCTAATACAAGTTTACAACCATGAGTCTAATAAAGTCCCTTCTTTTACAAGAATTTCCAGCGGGTTAGGAAATCAAAAGACGAACAGTTCCTAACCTCAAGAGGATTTATTCTTAATACAAGGAATTTACTAAGACAACAATTTGAAAGGGAACTAGTCCGACAAAAAAAAAAATAGACTAGCGTAAGTCTTATCAAGAAACTTCTCTTATCACGAAGTTATCGGTGTCACAACTCAAGAAATAGTCATAACAAATTCTTTCAACGAACCGTGAAAATATCCAGGCCAATGAATATTAACAAATCCATCCACTCGAATGTCTAATACTTTGAGGGTTATTCAGAAATGTGAGTACAAATTCTCACATACAAGAAAATCCATTAGGGTGAATTAAAATTACTGACTAGCATGACTAATTGCTAAATCATGATAGACTTTAAATAAAGATTAGAAAATCAGTTTTACAAGTCCGAAATTGACCACAGAGATTGTCTAATACAACCATCAGAATTCGAGGAACAATTGTTGATTTACAAGTTCATAAAGGAATGAATAGTACAGATAAGAATTTTCTTAATCATGAGACACTCACCCAAGGTTGAAGATTCAAATCATCTTGCCTTGGTTCCAACGAGCACACAGGTCTTTCCAGACACGCTTAGTATGGTCACTTTGAATCAGGCACGCTCACGGATAACTTAGTCAGTCCCTCAGACACGTGAAGAGTTGATCTTTTCTCATAAGCTGAGTCAATGACACAAAAATCTTTGATAGGTCCTCATTCAATTATGGTGATAACTCGTCCTCAAGTCGATCTTTGAGTAGACAACAACTTCTCGCGAGTGATCCATCAAATCAACTACGCATAGCAGAGAATGCTTGTTCATAATCATTTCTTTATTGAGTTGTTAGAAATCCACACCGAGTTTCGAACCCTCACACAACATTGGTGCTTCCTACGGAAAACACTTGGTCTAACAAACTGCTTAGACCACAGACTTTCCAGTTGAATCGAGTCGTCTAACTCGATTTAACTTTGTAGGCGACATCCTACACTAGGAGATTAGAAATCGGATCGAATCTAGAAACTAGATCGATCGAAAATCAATATCCCTTGCCAGCAGCAAACCTAGAACATTTCCAGGGAACACTCCCGGAAAATCCTTTACAACAGGTACATTATCCTAATGTCTGACACAATCCCAAAAGGGTAATCGAATGTGTCACACATGGACCAAAGTACCATCTACTAGCCAAGATTTCTCACAAGGCAAAAGCAATGGAAACCAATCAAACACACAATGTTTCGACACGGAAACAATCCAAACAAGGTCCAACCAGAGATCACACAACAAAAACATAATAGACCTATTCCCCAAGGTTCCCGAAAGACTCGACCAGCTCTGATACCACTAATGTAACACCCCCCTTGGACGTTACATATCTAACTCTTAACTCGTCGCGGAACTTATATAAATAGAATTTTGCTGGTTTTGCTTTCGGAAAAGAAAATAATTTTACTTTTAAGTCAGAAAAACTTAGGTATAAAAATTTTCTTTCTGAGATACTTCGGAAAAGTGATACACACGTCACAAAAGTAAAATCATATCAAATTTGAATAAAGATCTAGAATTTTTACAAAAATTTTGACAGAGTCTCCTCTGTAATTTCAACATCCCAGAATGAAAACACCTGCTGAAAGAGCCATAAACAAACCATTTAACATAAAGGCTCTCCGAGCCATGAACATTCCACTCAAAAAAACTAAAGGCTCTCCGAGCCATAAACTTACATATTATCATTAATCAAAACCTAAGCTGGTCGTTCTAAAAGATATTCCTGGGGAAGACCCCCATGGTTCTCACCATTATAACTAACATCAGACATCTTCAAGGATTGGGACAAATATCCCGGAATGAAGTTGGAAACTTCTCTGCCTCATCTGTTCACGAAAACCGTACACCACAAAAAAAAGAAACCAAACAGAAATAATGCGAAGGTGAGATACCGACATATGAGTTTTATCGTGATAACTACATGCGCGACACACAGACAACAACAGCATGTACACATATGCACTTCACATAAATTCTCAAAATAAACAAGATATTTTAAACAATGGGGTTCATACCTGGCAGTCATTGCAAAAGAATTTTTCTTGATTTCACTTTCACAAAAGCATTAAGAAGAATTCTATCAATTTGAAAGATACCGGAAGATCCAGTATGGAAAAAAATTCTTCAATTAGGTTCGTGAGTGTAAAAATGCATAGCTAATACAAGTTTACAACCATGAGTCTAATAAAGTCCCTTCTTTTACAAGAATTTCCAGCGGGTTAGGAAATCAAAAGACGAACAGTTCCTAACCTCAAGAGGATTTATTCTTAATACAAGGAATTTACTAAGACAACAATTTGAAAGGGAACTAGTCCGACAAAAAAAAAAATAGACTAGCGTAAGTCTTATCAAGAAACTTCTCTTATCACGAAGTTATCGGTGTCACAACTCAAGAAATAGTCATAACAAATTCTTTCAACGAACCGTGAAAATATCCAGGCCAATGAATATTAACAAATCCATCCACTCGAATGTCTAATACTTTGAGGGTTATTCAGAAATGTGAGTACAAATTCTCACATACAAGAAAATCCATTAGGGTGAATTAAAATTACTGACTAGCATGACTAATTGCTAAATCATGATAGACTTTAAATAAAGATTAGAAAATCAGTTTTACAAGTCCGAAATTGACCACAGAGATTGTCTAATACAACCATCAGAATTCGAGGAACAATTGTTGATTTACAAGTTCATAAAGGAATGAATAGTACAGATAAGAATTTTCTTAATCATGAGACACTCACCCAAGGTTGAAGATTCAAATCATCTTGCCTTGGTTCCAACGAGCACACAGGTCTTTCCAGACACGCTTAGTATGGTCACTTTGAATCAGGCACGCTCACGGATAACTTAGTCAGTCCCTCAGACACGTGAAGAGTTGATCTTTTCTCATAAGCTGAGTCAATGACACAAAAATCTTTGATAGGTCCTCATTCAATTATGGTGATAACTCGTCCTCAAGTCGATCTTTGAGTAGACAACAACTTCTCGCGAGTGATCCATCAAATCAACTACGCATAGCAGAGAATGCTTGTTCATAATCATTTCTTTATTGAGTTGTTAGAAATCCACACCGAGTTTCGAACCCTCACACAACATTGGTGCTTCCTACGGAAAACACTTGGTCTAACAAACTGCTTAGACCACAGACTTTCCAGTTGAATCGAGTCGTCTAACTCGATTTAACTTTGTAGGCGACATCCTACACTAGGAGATTAGAAATCGGATCGAATCTAGAAACTAGATCGATCGAAAATCAATATCCCTTGCCAGCAGCAAACCTAGAACATTTCCAGGGAACACTCCCGGAAAATCCTTTACAACAGGTACATTATCCTAATGTCTGACACAATCCCAAAAGGGTAATCGAATGTGTCACACATGGACCAAAGTACCATCTACTAGCCAAGATTTCTCACAAGGCAAAAGCAATGGAAACCAATCAAACACACAATGTTTCGACACGGAAACAATCCAAACAAGGTCCAACCAGAGATCACACAACAAAAACATAATAGACCTATTCCCCAAGGTTCCCGAAAGACTCGACCAGCTCTGATACCACTAATGTAACACCTCCCTTGGACGTTACATATCTAACTCTTAACTCGTCGCGGAACTTATATAAATAGAATTTTGCTGGTTTTGCTTTCGGAAAAGAAAATAATTTTACTTTTAAGTCAGAAAAACTTAGGTATAAAAATTTTCTTTCTGAGATACTTCGGAAAAGTGATACACACGTCACAAAAGTAAAATCATATCAAATTTGAATAAAGATCTAGAATTTTTACAAAAATTTTGACAGAGTCTCCTCTGTAATTTCAACATCCCAGAATGAAAACACCTGCTGAAAGAGCCATAAACAAACCATTTAACATAAAGGCTCTCCGAGCCATGAACATTCCACTCAAAAAAACTAAAGGCTCTCCGAGCCATAAACTTACATATTATCATTAATCAAAACCTAAGCTGGTCGTTCTAAAAGATATTCCTGGGGAAGACCCCCATGGTTCTCACCATTATAACTAACATCAGACATCTTCAAGGATTGGGACAAATATCCCGGAATGAAGTTGGAAACTTCTCTGCCTCATCTGTTCACGAAAACCGTACACCACAAAAAAAAAGAAACCAAACAGAAATAATGCGAAGGTGAGATACCGACATATGAGTTTTATCGTGATAACTACATGCGCGACACACAGACAACAACAGCATGTACACATATGCACTTCACATAAATTCTCAAAATAAACAAGATATTTTAAACAATGGGGTTCATACCTGGCAGTCATTGCAAAAGAATTTTTCTTGATTTCACTTTCACAAAAGCATTAAGAAGAATTCTATCAATTTGAAAGATACCGGAAGATCCAGTATGGAAAAAAATTCTTCAATTAGGTTCGTGAGTGTAAAAATGCATAGCTAATACAAGTTTACAACCATGAGTCTAATAAAGTCCCTTCTTTTACAAGAATTTCCAGCGGGTTAGGAAATCAAAAGACGAACAGTTCCTAACCTCAAGAGGATTTATTCTTAATACAAGGAATTTACTAAGACAACAATTTGAAAGGGAACTAGTCCGACCAAAAAAAAAATAGACTAGCGTAAGTCTTATCAAGAAACTTCTCTTATCACGAAGTTATCGGTGTCACAACTCAAGAAATAGTCATAACAAATTCTTTCAACGAACCGTGAAAATATCCAGGCCAATGAATATTAACAAATCCATCCACTCGAATGTCTAATACTTTGAGGGTTATTCAGAAATGTGAGTACAAATTCTCACATACAAGAAAATCCATTAGGGTGAATTAAAATTACTGACTAGCATGACTAATTGCTAAATCATGATAGACTTTAAATAAAGATTAGAAAATCAGTTTTACAAGTCCGAAATTGACCACAGAGATTGTCTAATACAACCATCAGAATTCGAGGAACAATTGTTGATTTACAAGTTCATAAAGGAATGAAGAGTACAGATAAGAATTTTCTTAATCATGAGACACTCACCCAAGGTTGAAGATTCAAATCATCTTGCCTTGGTTCCAACGAGCACACAGGTCTTTCCAGACACGCTTAGTATGGTCACTTTGAATCAGGCACGCTCACGGATAACTTAGTCAGTCCCTCAGACATGTGAAGAGTTGATCTTTTCTCATAAGCTGAGTCAATGACACAAAAATCTTTGATAGGTCCTCATTCAATTATGGTGATAACTCGTCCTCAAGTCGATCTTTGAGTAGACAACAACTTCTCGCGAGTGATCCATCAAATCAACTACGCATAGCAGAGAATGCTTGTTCATAATCATTTCTTTATTGAGTTGTTAGAAATCCACACCGAGTTTCGAACCCTCACACAACATTGGTGCTTCCTACGGAAAACACTTGGTCTAACAAACTGCTTAGACCACAGACTTTCCAGTTGAATCGAGTCGTCTAACTCGATTTAACTTTGTAGGCGACATCCTACACTAGGAGATTAGAAATCGGATCGAATCTAGAAACTAGATCGATCGAAAATCAATATCCCTTGCCAGCAGCAAACCTAGAACATTTCCAGGGAACACTCCCGGAAAATCCTTTACAACAGGTACATTATCCTAATGTCTGACACAATCCCAAAAGGGTAATCGAATGTGTCACACATGGACCAAAGTACCATCTACTAGCCAAGATTTCTCACAAGGCAAAAGCAATGGAAACCAATCAAACACACAATGTTTCGACATGGAAACAATCCAAACAAGGTCCAACCAGAGATCACACAACAAAAACATAATAGACCTATTCCCCAAGGTTCCCGAAAGACTCGACCAGCTCTGATACCACTAATGTAACACCCCCCTTGGACGTTACATATCTAACTCTTAACTCGTCGCGGAACTTAAATAAAAAGAATTTTGCTGGTTTTGCTTTCGGAAAAGAAAATAATTTTACTTTTAAGTCAGAAAAACTTAGGTATAAAAATTTTCTTTCTGAGATACTTCGGAAAAGTGATACACACGTCACAAAAGTAAAATCATATCAAATTTGAATAAAGATCTAGAATTTTTACAAAAATTTTGACAGAGTCTCCTCTGTAATTTCAACATCCCAGAATGAAAACACCTGCTGAAAGAGCCATAAACAAACCATTTAACATAAAGGCTCTCCGAGCCATGAACATTCCACTCAAAAAAACTAAAGGCTCTCCGAGCCATAAACTTACATATTATCATTAATCAAAACCTAAGCTGGTCGTTCTAAAAGATATTCCTGGGGAAGACCCCCATGGTTCTCACCATTATAACTAACATCAGACATCTTCAAGGATTGGGACAAATATCCCGGAATGAAGTTGGAAACTTCTCTGCCTCATCTGTTCACGAAAACCGTACACCACAAAAAAAAAGAAACCAAACAGAAATAATGCGAAGGTGAGATACCGACATATGAGTTTTATCGTGATAACTACATGCGCGACACACAGACAACAACAGCATGTACACATATGCACTTCACATAAATTCTCAAAATAAACAAGATATTTTAAACAATGGGGTTCATACCTGGCAGTCATTGCAATTTATAAAATTACACAACACTTCAACATCCACCATCAAATCTTAATATTTGTTCTCTTTATTTTTCTTTTCGTTCATTTCTTTCTTTGTCGAGGCTTACCTCTCACGACTATTCTTACTTAAGACATCGAAATCGTTCATTCTCAACATAGGACACGCGGTCACATGTGCCAACTGGGACTCTAACCCACGACACACACAACAGAGATTCATCGGTGCAACCTGGGACTCTAACCCACGACACACACAACAGAGATTTAACTGTGTGACTTGGGACTCTAACCCACGACACACACAACAGAGATCCAACGGTGCGACCTGGGACTCTAACCCACGACACACACAACAGAGATTCAACTGTGTGACTTGGGACTCTAACCCACGACACAACAGATATTCAACTGTGTGACTAGGGACTCTAACCCTCGACACACACAACAGAGATTCAACTGTGTGACTTGGGACTCTAACCCACGACACAACAGATATTCAACTGTGTGACTAGGGACTCTAACCCTCGACACAACAGATCAAAGATTCAAATGTGTTAACTGGGACTCTAACCCACAACACACCGAACAGAAATTCAAATGGGTTATCTGGGACTCTAACCCACAACACATTGAACATGGATTCAACTGTGCCAACCCATGACACGCACAACAGAGGATTAAATATGTCAACTAGGACTTTAACCTGCGACATATAAGACAAATAGTCCACGTACTTACTCATAGGAACACTAGCCCGACGTTTTCGGTTATCTAGGTCCTCAAAACTTCCACTTACATAACTCAAAACTTCCAAGTTTTCCTCTTAAGTTTTTAAAACATTATTATTACTATCATTGAGCTCTGACCATTGTCAGGCTTTCAGTCAAACCTAAAACAACAGATTAATCCAGACATACAATTATATTTAAACCACATAAACAGTTATTATCTCATCGAATTTAAACACACGTCATACATAACCACAACAACCTTACACACAACAACAAAATAGCACATAGTTACCAAAACCCTTCAGGTAAACTCCCTTTACCTTTGAAGACCAGAAAAAGATCCTCGTCTTAATGTTCCAATTAGTTCCAAGAGTGCAAACTCTACTCCACCAAGCAAGCATAACCACGTTCAACGTCCCAGGGGCACAAACCAAGCATGATAACAAACAGACAATTCCCCCAAATCAGTTATTCAACATCCATAACATTTAATTAGCTTACTTACATACTTAATTTCGCAAAACAAAACTAATTTCAACTTAAAATCAAATTGGGGCTTTAGGGTTCAAAACACAATTTGATGAAACTTTGTTTTGATTAAATAATCATGAAACTGAACTTATAAATCATCAATTAGAAGTCCTAACTTTATTAATTCATAGTTAATTTCACAAAATTGTGTCAACTTCAAAATAAAGGCAGATTTGGGTTTAGGGCTCCTAAACCAAATTTGAGGAAAACTCATTATAACAAAGAATAATGAAATTGGTTCAGGGAATCACCAATTCACAATCCCAATAGTATAAAACAAATGTTAAATTTCAAGATTATAATCTGAAATCAAAGGGTTAGGGTTAGGGATTTCAAAATCAATTTGGGGCTTGTTGAAATTGAAACAAAATAGGGAGTTTTCACTCACCCATTCAAGGAAGAAGAAGGAGCACATGGTGGTTGTAACACCCTAGTTTTTACACACATGATTAATTATTTTATTTGGATGTTTCTGTTTATTTTGTTATGTGGTTTAGTTTGAGTAATTAAATTACTCTGTTCAAATTATTTTATTGGGTGCGTTAGCACTGACTTATTTCAGTGACTGCACGATTACTAGACAATACTATTATGTTATTGTCACTAGTAGTATGTGTTTAGGAAAATATTTTTACTAATAAGATTGAACGAAAATTACTGTTATATTTTTATTCTATTTAATTTTAGAGTTAAAAAAAAAATATATATTTTGGTTTGACATTAATCAGAGATTAATTATGGACCGTTAATTTTCTTGGTAGATCAATTCAACTATCAATTTTGACTTCATTTGAAATTTTGAAATAATATTTTTGTCAACTATTATTTTTAGATCCAAAAGCCAAAAACAATTTTAATTTTTAGGCTTAATATTTACTACTCATTTTGTACTTATTATTCCTAATCACAAATTTTTCCTCCTTATATCTCCCTTCCCGTACGCGACAGCCCCTCACTTTTCTTTCTTTTTTTTTTTTCTTTTCTTTCTTTCTTTCCTTTCTTCTTCCTTCCCACTTCATCTTCCTCCTTTCTTCTCTTCCCGCCGGCGCTGCCCCTCCGCCTGCAGCCGACGCGAGTCGCCGCCGCAGGGATGCCGTCCGGCCACCGCGACCCTGCCCTGCGTGCTTGGACCGTCTTGTGCCGCCCTGTCCAGCCGTGTGTCGTCCTATCTCGCGCGAAATCAAGCCCTCCGCCGCGGTAAGCTTCAACCGCCGCCTTCCATGGTGGTTTCTCACCATGTGAGTTCCTCTTAACCTCTTTTATTCCTTCCCTTGAGCTTATCTTCTCTTCTTTGGTCATGGTTGATGCAGAACGGAGCTCTGCCGCCGTCCTCATTAGCGCCGCCGCCACTGCCGTCGCGCCTGTTGGCTTTGCAACCACCATGTTCTCTTCTCTTCACCTTGGGTAAGAGTTTTACTCTTAATCTCTTCTAGTTCAGAAATCCCTAAAGTGATTTTGAAAACCCTAACCCTAACCCTTTGAGTTCAGATTATAATCTTGAAATTTAAGTTTGTTTTATTCTATTGAGACTATGAATTAGTGTTTTCCTCAATTAATTTCATTGTTCCTTGGCTATATTGGATTTTCCCCCAATTTAGGTTATGAACCCTAAAGCCCAATGTGATTTTTTTTTTTATTGAAATTGATTATGTTTTTGTAGAATCAACTATGTATATATGTAATTGGGACTGTTAGTTTATGTTTTGACAAACTAATTTCACAACTCTATACTCAAATCAATTTTCTCTAATTTTTAGTGATGAACACTATTTTCCCAAATCTGATTTTTATTGAAGTTAGCTCTATTTTGTGAAACTGAGTACGTAAGATCAACTTATCGTATGTGTTTGATAATGAGTAATTGATTTCTTGATTTTTCTGGTTGTGCAAATTGTGTGGGTTCTCTCGTTGGGACGTTCATTGTGATGGTCATAATTGGAGAAGCGTGATTTGTGTTATTGGGAGCTAAACAGGAGTTATTTGCGCACGTGGCAAGGTGTCAAAGGAAAATTGGAATATCCAGAAGACGATCTTTCGCTGGTCATCAAGAGGTAAAGGGAGTAAGCCTGAGGAGTATAGATAATCATATGTTATTTGTTGTCTGTAAGATTCTCTGTCGTGTTTGTTCTGTGGTTTTTGGTTATGATTGTTTGATTAAATTGTGATTGATGTGGTTCATTGAGTTAGTTGATTATAACTGTGATGATGCATGCTATAACTGTGTTATGTGGGATTGTCTGTTTGGTTGATTGATTGACTGAAAGCCTGACAGTGGTCAGTGCCCAATTAAACGAAAGATAAAAGCTTTAAAAGCTTGAGGAAAGGTTTACAAAACTTGATTTAAGGAAGTGGAAGTAGATATTTAAAATCATCCTATTT
Source organism: Echinosophora koreensis (assembly GCA_035048595.1). Taxonomy (NCBI): domain Eukaryota; kingdom Viridiplantae; phylum Streptophyta; class Magnoliopsida; order Fabales; family Fabaceae; genus Echinosophora; species Echinosophora koreensis. The sequence continues at coordinate 4,455,503 of JAPCYP010000013.1, read as the reverse complement.
GATAATGTTTTCGGTGAAAGGATGACTAATGAGTCACGACGAGGACGAAAGCTTGAAATTATTTCAATACTGCTATGCTAAAAGGTTATAAAGAGTTATTTCAAAAAGGTAATCTTCGAAAACAACATAGTTATGATGTTAGAAACTTGTTAAGTGAAAAAGGTCAAGAATGGACTTAGAATATTTGAAAATTGCTAAACGATGATAATTTAGAAAAGTATTGACGACAATTGATTCTAAAGTGGGAATACGTATTTGAAACCAAGATTGAGCCTCAAGTGACTCTCTTTTTGAAAAATAAAGTTTTCAGAAAGGATTTTTAGTGAATTATGATTTTTCGAAAGATTTTCCATTTGTCCGACAATTTGGATAAGTTGTAGAAATTTGTTTTTGAACTTGTTTTTCACAGAACGAAAGACCGTGTTAAAAGTGGTTTTGAACTTAGTAACCGAGACGTCGGGGTACTAAGGTTCGTTGGTGTTGTGGACTGAGTGTCCTTTGGACTTAAGGTCCTGTAGATTGGGTATCTACTGTATACATGAGGTATACTGTTTAAAACATTTAAAATGTTTTCTATGACCACGAGCCTAAAACTGGTGCATCGGTTGATGGGCCTCGTGATTGAGCATTCGGACTTGAGGTCCTGTGTTGTTAATAAAAGAGTTAAGACACTTTAAAACGATGATGGTTGTAAGCGTTTTGTGCTGCAACAGAGGAAATTGTATACACAAAGAGAAATGACGAAAATAAAAGGTTTTTACATGCATTTAAGGCAGACGTGTCTATAAAGTTAACATGGTATCAAGGAGATACGCATGTGTTTATCTCATTGTACCTTGGTGGTCAATGAGCCCATTTTTGTATTACTGTGCCTTGGTTTGGACAGTTTACAGTGGGATTCGGCTTGAGTGCCGTTGGCTGAGTGCCGTTGCCTGAGTGGCTTTTTGGCTTGAGTGCCGTTGGCTGAGTGCCTTTGCCTGAGTGGCTATGGAGTCTGATCAACTCACCCTATGGTGTTGATATCTCATGAGATTAGGTATAATGTTAGAGAACAATTATTGAAGTGTTGCATACATAATTTTAAAAATGATGATGCGAGGGCATGAAACCCTATGATGTACTTGGATATATTATGTATGGATGTTGTATGAATGTATATGTGTTTCTTTTGTGTCGCGCATGTGGTTATCTTATAAAACTCATATATTGGTAACTCACCTTTGCATTATATTGTGTGGTCTGGGGACGTACCTTGGTACGTGACCACAGGTGATGAAGAGTGGATTTCAGCTTCACTGGGGGACATTAGTTCCTATTCTTGGAGATGTCAGACGTCAGACATCGGTTATAATGGTAAGATTTGTGGGAGTCTTCCCCAGAAATAGATTTTTGAACGACCAGCTTAGGTTTTGAGATGTTATAGATTTCTAATAGTATTTATTTGTATGGCTCGGAGAGCCTTTATTTTGAATGTGAAGTTTATAGCTCGGAGAGCATTTCTTGTGAATGAAAATCTAAGATTTTCCTTTTGGGTCCTGTATAGCTTGTTGATGTAATTATTTCCAAAATGATACTGTCTGGATGTATTTTAGTGTAACTGGAATTCTGGAACGAAAATGTAAGTATTTTAGCAGGTGTTCTTTTACCTGGGATGTTCGAATTACAGAGGAGACTCTGTCGAAATTGTTATAAAAATACTAGTTTTTATTCAAGTATATTTCTAAATTAAATAGACTTGTTAGGCTAGGATTGTAAGCCTGTGTACCGGTCAAGGCTTAGGTTTGAAGTTGTGACAAATTTTTATACCCAATTTCAGACACTCATGTCCTTATATAAATTATTTTCCGAAAGCAACCAGCAAACTATCTTTTTAATTTAAATTCCGCATGTGTTACGTAGTAATACCTAGTGGGGGTGTTACAGTGGTGCTACGATGAACTCGCGGCGGCGGCGGCAACCGTGCGGCGGAGGGGCGGTGATTTTATTTCTGTGATGAATCACAACCAAAATCAAAGTAAAGAGACTAAGACTCAAGAAATAAGGTACAAAGGTTCAAAGGAGTTTAAGAATAGCGAAATCACCATGGAAGGCGGCGACCGGAGCATCCCCACGGTGGAGGGCGCGGTTTCTGCGCGGACAGGGTGGTGCACGGCGGGACAAGGTGGCTCGTGCGGGAACCAAGGCTGGGTCGCCTCTCTTGCGTCTGCAAACGCGAGCGGCGGCCGGCAGTGGTTCTAGGGGCGGCGTCGATCTGAACAAGGAGGGAGGGAGATGAAGTTGTGATGTGATGAAGGAGAAGAAGAGAGTATAAGGTTGGAGAAGGGGATGGGTATCGGGTTTTTGAGGAAGAGAGGAGAGAGAATTTGCTATTTTTAAATTAACATTTAGTGATAGGTACAAAAATGAGTGATAAATATTAAGCCTAAAAATAAACACATCTTTGCCCTTTTAATCTAAAAATCAAGATTGACAAATATATACTTTCAAATTTTGAAATATAGTAGAGATTGATAGTTGAATTGATCAACTAAAAAAAATACCCGATCCAAGATTAATCTCAAACCAGTTTATTTTCAACTCTAAAAGTAAATAGAGTAAAATATGAAAATAATTTTCTTTCAATCATATTATTTAAAATATTTTTATAAATACATCTAATAGTAACAATAACATAATTTTATTGTCTAATAAACATGCATACACTGAAATAAGGCAGTGTTAACGCACTCAATAAAATAACTTTTAAAAGAGTAAATAAATTACTCAAGATTAAGCATCATAAAAATAACTAAATTTAGTGTCCAAAATAATTATTATTCCAATAAAAATAATATAAACTGACATATTTTATCGATATTGAGAAACAGTAAAAACCGGGGTGTTACACATGCAGTGATGCGGATAAGCCTTTGTATCCAGGGTGCACTACTCATACACGGTTGTCGGCGGTGTTAAAATTGGTCAATGTGAAGGCAAGAAATGGTTGGAGCTATAAAAGCTTCACCGAATTGCTTGAATTGTTGAAAGACTTGCTTCCAGAGGGCAACACATTGCCTGACCGTAACTATGAGGCGAAGAAGGTATTGTGTCCGATGGGTATGATTATAAGAAGATACACGCATGCCCCAATGATTGCATATTGTACACGGGTGATTATGAAAAGATGCACGACTGCCCCAAGTGTAGGTTATCACACTATAAAGTGAAGGACGGTGATGATGGTGATGATTGTGATGATTCTAGTTGTGATGTGAAAAAAAGGGTCCTCCTGCGAAGGTGTTGTGGTATCTTCAAATAATTCCAAGTTCAAGCGATTGTTCGCTAAGGTAAAAGACGCAAAGAACCTTAGATGTCATGGTGATGAGAGGAAACGTGATGGACAGGTTCGCCATCTGGCTGATTCTGTGCAATGGAAGAAAATTGATACTTTGTTTATGGATTTCACTAATGAGCCAAGAAACCTTAGGCTTGGACTTGCTACGGATGGAATGAATCCATATGGTAACTTAAGTAGTATTCATAGTTCATGGCCTGTTCTCCTGATAATTTACAACCTACCTCCTTGGTTGTGCATGAAGTGCAGATACATGATGTTATCTATGATGATTTCGGGCCCAAAACAACCAGGAAATGACTTAGATGTTTATCAAAGTGCCTTGATTGAAGACTTGAAAAAGCTGTGGGTGGAAGGTGTTGATGTAGTTGATGGGTATTCTCACGAGACTTTCAAGATGCGTGCCATGTTATTTTGCACCATGATGGGACTCCGGCAAGTATATCGGATCGTAGCAAGTAATAAAACACAGCAAGTAAATACCGAGGTCGAACACAAGGATTGGGTGGCCAATTTGTCTAGATTTGAAGATAATAACTAATGTTTTTGACTAAGTCAATAGGATACAAGTTGTTGGGATAAAAAGAGTTATCTAATCTAATTCAATTATCTAAATCTAAACTAAGCATCAATTATCAATATGTTAACTATGATAGTGAGATCTAAGTTCCCGAATCCACCTACCCAATTAAGCAATAGATCCAAGTGATTATTTCTACCTCTAGGTTCAATTACATGCCAACCAGTAACCCTAAATTATCCTAATGTCTATCTCGAGCACGAAAGGACATACCTACACATGCCAATTGCCTATCTCTCGATCCGACAACCCACAAGAAGATTCATTAAGTTCTTGGCTCCCTATCGCGATTGCATCAATCTCCTACTCTATCTCTAACAATGCTCAATCGGTGTTCCTAATTCAAGTCCTAAAACTCGAATCTCCTCTCGGACTCATTGCGCTTGACTAGTTAACCACGTGCGTTTGTGATTAACGCAATCAAATCAGAATTAGAAAGCAAGAATTAAAAATAGGGAGAAGAAAACATCACATTGAACTATGCCGTCATGAGTGGCTTCATCGATCCATCAAAAAAGAGGATTAGCTCCTCATCACGTTCATCATCAACAAAACAATAATTGAAAAGAGAAACATAAAATAATTCTAAATCACTAAGGGAGACACAACTCCAAGAGAAACTAGGATTAGAAGAGAAGAAACCTAAAACTAAAACTGCAATATAGCTCCTCCATCTGCACCAAAACAAGCTATATATAGTGGGCTGTGCGAGCTCGCGAGGCGAGCCTTAAGTTTTGGCTCCATCCTGATTTTGAATTCTCACGAGGCGAGACATTGCTCGCGAGGCGAGCCTGAGTGGTCTTCAACTTTTCTGTGTCTGGCTCGAGAGGCGAGCACTGCCTCGCGAGGCGAGGCTGAATGATGGCATATTCCTGCTCACTCTGCTCCTCTGGCTCGTGAGGCGAGCCCTTGATCGTGAGGCGAATCTGCCTTTTTGCCTTTAAGCTTGTTTTCTTCAAGTTTCCTAGCTTCCTTGAGCTTCACTTTTAACTTGAAAATAAAAGTAGCATTAAATGCTTTATTTGACTCAAAATTACCCATAATATCCTAAAAACTATTAAGAGACTTAAACTGTTGCTCGGGGACAAATAAAGCCAAATTTGGGTGAAAACGAGATTAAACTCGCACAATTAGCTCAAAAACCTTGGCCTCACTAGCTATAAAACTAGATAAGCCAGAGGCTTATCAAAATACCCCAAACTTAAACTTTGCTTGTCCCTAAGCAAACTAAAACTCAAAAAGACTCAAAACTGGGTAAGCTCAATGAACTCAATTATTTTTGCACAAATTTCATGCAATTTTATCAATTCAATTTTTATTCAATATTTCCCATTTTTCATCAATGTAATCCCCACATTCATTTACTTCAAACAAAGAAAAATTCATCAGTCATGCAATCATCAATCTAAGCAAACGATCCAAGTTACACACAAAAGGGAGATCACAAATTTCAAACAATTGCCTTCCTCACAAGGGCATATAGAATTTCACTCATTCGCTCAATTTGTGGTTATCAACTTTCACTCAATTTCACATTTTAAGTGCACTTTCCATGAATTTGATTTTCATCTTAAACATAGTTCCCACGAAAACATGCATGCATCATCAAAAGGTCTTTTAAGGGTTGTAATGTGGCCCGGCTTAAGGTAGGATATTCAAAGGTGCAGGGCTAAGACCCTAGGAACTAAGAGAGCATGGCATTTTTACACCTTGACTTTCCACTCTTATTCCTTTTCCCACATTTATTTTTTTTTAATTTTTTTTTCCACTTTGGTTGGCTACAACCTTTTTCCTTTTAATACCCTTTTTGACATTTTTGTACTTTTCTTCTTTTTCTTTTTGCTTTTGGCTTCAACCTTTATTTTTTTTCTTTTACTCAACCCAAAATAACATATCAAACCCTTGTAGCCTCCCCAAAATTAGTTTCCTACAACCCTTGTCTTGCTAAGCATCCATGCTCTCCTAGATCCTAAGATTGGGTTAACATGATTTTTCCAGATTTTTGGCTTCTAACATAAGGTCTTCAAGAAACAATAAGCTATTAGGCTCAATGTGGCTAACTAGGGAACATGCATTAGGGATGGTTCTTTTTAAGCCAAGTAGATATTGCAAAGAAAATTGTCTAAATCATTTGATGCACATATATAGACATGCAAACCATGAAGAGATTCAAGCGAATCAAGGAAAGTGCAACTTAAAAGTGATTCACACTATTTAAGAATATGTTGAAGGCTCAAATTCCTCACATGGACATTTTTCGCAAATTGTTTAACCGAGATACAATCCCTAGTGTGTGCACCCCTTCACCCCAAACTTATCATAAATCATGCAATCATAATAAAATTTCTCAAAGTTCAATTTTTAATTTTTCATATGGGGATCAATTTTCAATTTTCAAATCATTAGGGGAAATCATCAAAAATCAACATATATCATACATTCCATCTATGCTAAATTCAATTAAAATGAATTCAAGCTTACCAACACAAGACTCAAACACATATGACTCAAAGCAAAGAAAAGAAAGCTAATTAAAAAGAGAAAGGTTTAGAAAAACTCTTGAAGACGCTTCCACCCGGATCCCATTGCCTGTGGTACAATGGCCAAGAGATGCCCAAGATATAAGTCCTTCCTCCAGGATCCCATGGCTTGTGGAGTGGAGATGGAGTAAGCAAGTGGGAGGAGATTCCATTGACTTCTCTAAATGATGTGATGAGCTCACTTCCTCTCGGGTCAAATGGCAAGTCACCTACTCCAAGTATGGCCCTTAAGTAAATAGATCCTCCATGAAGCACTAGAAGCATAACTTCATGAGGCGACCTTAGAGCCTTTGCCGCTATTGATGAAAACTCCCAATGCTTAGGCAATGACTTGAACTCCAAAGTTGGTGTTTTCAGAAAGTAATGTGGTAGATAAATGGAAGGCACCAACTTTGTAACATACACGCATGCATGCAAACCAACATATTTATCCAACTCATAATTTTGAGGTTCCTCGGTACGAATGGTGAAGGAAGAGTTTTCTACATGATGGCTTGTTCCTACTCAGTCTGCTCCTCTGCCTTGCGAGGCGAGCCCTTGTTCGTGAGGCCAATCTGCCTTTTTGCCTTTAAGCTTGTTTTCTTCAAGTTTCCTAGCTTCCTTGAGCTTCACTTTTAACCTGAAAATAAAAGTAGCATTAAATGCTTTATTTGACTCAAAACTACCCATAAGATCCTAAAAACTACTTAAGAGACTCAAAATGTTACTTGGGGATAAATAAAGCAAAATTTGGGCGAAAACGAGATTAAACTCGCATAGTTAGCTCAAAAATCGTGGCCCCACTAGCTATAAAAATAGATAAGTCAGAGGCTTATTAAAATATTAGGAGACATTGCTCGCGAGGCGAGAAATGGTTGTCGAAATTCATTGAGGAAAATGTGGTGGACGATGTACATGCCACTCGTGATGATCATCACGAAGGGATATTGATCTGACTAAATTAAACTTGACCATAGTGTAAGTTATGTTTATCCATAGTGTGAGTTCGTTCTTTTAGGGTTATATTTTTATTTATCCATGTTAATGTTGATTTATTTTATTTATCCATGTTAAACTAACCTCTTTTTTTTTCCCTCTAAACAGGCATACACATGGCTAATTCAACAAACATCCCTCATTCCCGGGACGGGTCGGTCGCGGCTACGCCAGCTAATAGTGTAAGTTTTATTTATACATATAATGTTAATTAAGTAGGCTTATATTTTTATTTATCCATGTTAAACTATTTTATTTTTTTGTCTAAACAGGCATCACCCAGGGCTGATTTAGCAGGGTCGACTAGTCGACCATCCAAAAAAGGGGTAGAATAACCACAAGTTTGAAAAGTTTGTCCAAATCTAGACTTAATGATCAGAGGCATGAGGTCCAGTTTGATAGAAACCTAGAGCCCACGGGACCCCTTGCTAAGAAATTCTTAACTTTTGTGGTTGTGGAAGCTAAAGAACATACTAGCATTCTGTTTGATGATTTGGAACACGTACCGCAGAATGTGAAGGATCAGATTTGGGAGTCAATCACGGTATTTTACTTTTACCCTCTTTGTTTGTATGTACATTATTTAAGCAAATTATGATCCAGTACTAATTCCTCCTTTTTGTTCTTTAATTAATGTAGATTGTGTGGACCGTGCCAAATACTCCTGAACATAAGAAGAAATGGCTTCAACTTACGGCTAAGCGTTGGACGGGGTTTAAGTCTTTTCTGAAATAACCAAAGTGAACACAAGAAGGGGGGTTGAATTGTGTTTACCAACTTTTTGGGTTACTTTAAAAAGATTTTCGCAGGTACAGCAAGCAAGGTTTGAATAAGAGAAGGTTAGACGAGTGACACGTCTAATATTTGAAACAGAATGGCACACACACAAACAGAAAAGGTTTAAAATAGAGTTTGATAATCACAGTGTTAACTCCCCAAGTTAAAAGCTAGAACAGAAATAATATTTTAAGTAAATTAAAAGATAAAGGGAGTAGAGATATCACTCAGGAGATTTATACTGGTTCACCCCAAAATCCACAAGGCTACGTCCAGTTTCTTGGCAGCACCAAGTTTCCACTATAACTGAGTAAATTACAGTACAAGTATTCTTTGCACACCTAGCCTCTTCAGGCTCAACACTCAAACAAGTATTCTTTTCTCACCTAGCCTCTTCAGGCTCAAAAACAGTAAAGGATAAAAGGTTTTGTGTAGTTAATACAACTTGCAAATCTTTCAGATCGCACTCAGAGAGTGGAATAAATATGAAGTATGAAAGACTACGAATTTATATCAAATGATTGAATGTGTATTCAATGAAGGAATGAAGAAGTTAATGAAGAGAGTAAATGCTTCTGTGCAGAGTTCTTTTGATATTCAACTTCTTGGCTTCATCTTCATTGTTTGATCTATTTAAAGGCTTCAATCAAGATATCCGTTTTGACACAGCTTCAGAAAGTGTTTGCTTCTGACTTGAGCTTTCTGAGACACCATTTAATGCCAAAGAGTCGTTCTGAATATTCATTAAATGCTTGAAAACGTTGAGCTTTGACAAGAGTGTCCAAGAGTACACTTTAGACTGAGCAGCTGTTCTTTCAGAATATATGGCAGCAGGCTTCTTGTACTTGTTGCAGAGAGCTTTCCTCTTTCAGTGCAACATCAGTTCACTTTCCATAAAGTACTTTGACTTTGTACTAAAATAGGCAAAAGGTTACTGCAGTGGTGCAGAGATAGCGTGTTTTATTCCTTAAAACCTTGAAACAACGTTCTTTATTCTTTGTCCTTTGAGCTATTGTCCAGAGGTCTTCGAGATTCTTAAAGGATGGCATATAATTTGAATAAGGTGACTTGGACTTGATTTCTGACATACTGACTTTGTATCAGTAATGATAATTTTTAGACGGGTAAGAGTCATCCAAAAAATTAGACAGGTGCTGGCGTGTTCCAGAGTTAGACGGGTGATTAACTGAGCCAAACTTAGACGCATGCTTCTTGCCACGTCATCAAGTGAACTTAGACTTTCTTGAACGTTGACTATCTTTGACTAACTTTTAGACGAGTGGAAACTTAGACGAGTCAGTACTGAGCTTCTACTATAAAGTAGACGGGTCAAGAATTAGACGAGTGACCTCAAGTCTATTTTCCTGCACACTTATCAAATATATCAGTAATTTCATTTGGTTCAACATTATCATACTTGAACTATTTGGAATCATCAAAACTTAGACGATTTACACATTGAATGTGTTTTAGACTTATGAGGTCTCAACATTCTCCCCCTTTTTGATGATGATGACAAATATCTTTTCTGATTTTATTGAACATCAAAAAGAAACAGTAGAAATTTCTAAACAGATATAGTTGATCAGAGTATGTTACACTCCCCCTTAGTTTATGCACTAAGTAAAGACAAATATCAGAACAACATGATATTAGAGAGAATAACATGTAGTTAAAATCATGAAAACTTAAATATATTTTCTCCCCCTTTTGGCATCAATCAAAGAGATAAACAATAAAGAATATAAATTGCCAAAAGAAATTAAAAGAAAAAGTTCATTTCATTTAATCAAGGTCAAGAAGGGTTACAAGTGATAGACATCACTGACTTAGTACACTGCATGACTCAGAAAAGAAAAAAAAACAGACTCCTAAAGACTAAGAACTAGGGCCTCCTTGGCTTTTGAAGAAAGCTTCCATCATCTGCTGCATTGCTTGCTGCTGAGCCAGCATCTGAGCTTGAAATGCAGTAGGTTGAGCCAGTGCTTCATCCTGTCTTTGAATGACAGTCTGCAAACTTGTAGCCATTTCATCAAGTCTTTGATGTGCAGCAGGATCATATGCAACAACTGGAGAAGTAGTATCTGTAGTGATCAGAGAAGTTCCAGAAGTTGATGGAGGAGGTGGACAAAGAGGAGGGGTAGGAGGTAACTCTTCAACAGCAATATCATCCTCAGGGTGAGGATCTAGAAAGATATTAGTTGACAGAGTGGTTACAAAATCATTATTGGGATAGAATTCCTCTAGAAAAGCATGAATTCTATCATGATGAAGAGGAGAATCTATGACAGAGAGAAGAAACTCATAAGATCTCCTAATGAGATTTATGTGTGTGAAAAGGGGCAGTTTCAGGGAAGTTTAAAACAGAGAAAGGGAAAACCATGAAGAAAGGATAGAGAAAGTATATGGAGGGTGAAAAGGGATAGAGAGCATAGGCTTGGCTACCTCTAGTGGGAATGTCTGCCTTCTCTTCTTCTGTCAACCCAGAACTGGAGCCACCCTTAGAGAACATCCTCTCTCTGAATTTCAGCTTCTGATCATTTCTCTTGATAAGAGAGAACTTCTGATCCAATGGCAAAGATATTGTCTTCTGCTTTCCTTTCAGAACCATGGAGTCAGGCATTACTCTTATAGCAGTAGAGGGCTTCATGAAGATGTGAGGGTTGAATAGTCATTTTCCTACTGGCTTCTGTGACCTTTCCAGCCTCACAATCTGTCTTTCAGCTTCCAAAGAGGCAATCATGTCCAATGTCTTGCCATCAAGATAAGAAGGACAGGATTCATCTATGACAGAGAAGGGGTGGTTCTGGAAGATAGGTGGTAGGGAGGTATAGTGGCTAAGGGGATAGGGTTATGTTTGGTTTCAGAGAATAAGTCTGGAAAGACTGTTCTCAGAGGCACTTGGCACTGGTTAGTGATATGGTCAGGGATTGGTGATTTTGGTGAGGGAGGAGGAGTAAGATTGTCAAAATACTCAAGGTCATTGATATCCTTAGTTTGAGGAATATCAGAATGGTGAGATATTTGTGGTGAAGGTGGTATAGGTGAGTGAGTATCAGACATGTGAGGTTCTGATGTAGTAGGGTTAGAAGAGTGATGGTTAGGTGATGTATGTGGTGGAGTTTGGATTTTTGGTGAAGTAGGTGGAGTGGGAATTTTTGGTGATGTAGGTGGTGTTGGAATTTTTGGTGATGGTTGAGGGGATGGTGATCTTTGTGGTGGTGTAGGTGTTCTTTGAGGTGAAGGTTGTGGAGTTGGAGCTGTTGTGGTAGTAGGTTCTGTTTCCTGAGGTGGAGGGGATGAATCCTTCTGAGGTGAAGGTGATGGTGATGGTGATGAAGAGGGAGGTAAGACAAGTTTCTTCTTTGTAACTGTTGTCCTCTTCTTTTTAGGGATCACAGTCTCTTCTGATTGAGACTCCCCCTCAGCTTGTACTGTCCTCTTTCTCTTGAAAACCTTAGTAATCTTAGGTGCAGAGGCAACAGCTTCCTCAGAGACAGAAGCAGTAGCAGGTTTAACAACCTGAGTAGTCTCTTCAGTCACAGAAGTTTCAGCAGTTGTTTTTGTGACTTTCCTCTTCTTCCTCTGAAGTTGATCACTGATTTCCTCAGCTGGTTCCTCAACAACTTCAGCTTTAACACCTGGAATGGAAACAGTTGCTTCCATCTGAGCAGAGGCTTCAGCATTGTGACCAAGAGTAGGGGTCAAGTTTATCTTCATTAAAGCTAGGGTCTTTGTTGTAATCTCAGTATAGCGATCAGCAGATACAGCCCTTCTTAAATCCAGTTTGCATGCCCTAAAGATTCTAGTCATAACCATTCCAAAGGGGTAGTCCTTGTCTTTTCCCTTTACAGCTTTTTCCATATGAATGAAAATCAGATCAGTTATGTCTATCTTGATTCTTTGGACAAGATGAAACAGGGCAAACTTTTCTAGCAGGTTGACATGGTTTCTAGACCCAGTCCTAGGCATTACACAGTTTATAAGTAAAACATGCAACAATCTTGCCTTAGGAGTCAGATATTTGGAGTCCATGTTGCCAGGGTTTGCAGTCCCATAGAGCACCAGATTCATATTGGCTTCCCCTTGATCCTTCATCCAGTCTTTATAATGCCCAGCTCCTTCCCTAGGGTATTTTGTTACTTCAGCGAGTAACTCGTGAGTGATGAAAATATGATCCTCACCAACATCCCCAGAAATCATGTGGGTAGTAGTATCCTTGGTGATTTTTGCTGTGGTCCAGAAATCTCTAACTAGAGCAGGGAAAACATGTTCTTGCAGTTGAAAGAACGGTAACCATCCGGCATGGTTAAGTTCTGGAAGTACGTCCAAACCCTTGGTTCTGAGTTCATCGAAGTTTGGAACTCTTCCAGGGAGCACCTTCTTCAACTCAGCAACAGATACCTTAGTCTTCTCAGATAGCGTCTCAAGAAGGCTTTTGGGTGCCATTGATTTTGAGAGAAGAGGATTAGGGTTTGACAGAGAAGGTCTCGAGAAGGTGAAGACGAAGAGAGCTTAGAGAAAGAGTTTGTGAGCAAGAAATTTTGAGTGGGTAGATTTTGAAAAGACACGGGTTTTTGTTAAAAACGCTTGAGTGCTTTTTACGTTGGGAATAAGGAAAGAGAGTCTTGCCATAAATGACAATCAATCAATTTCAAACAAAAATAATAAAATATTTAAGAAAAGGAGGGAAAATGCAATGTACATGTGTCTCAGTCAGAATTTAGCACTGAATGCTTTTAGCCACGTCATTAGACGTTTGGCTAAATTAGACGAGTCAAGTAATCATAGAATATAGAAAAATAGACAAGCAATTTTTCAGACATATCAGCAAAACATTTATTCAGATACATTATGCATGTTAAGATTTCTTCTAATAAAAACAAATCTATCTTCACTTAAAGGTTTAGTAAAAATGTCTGCCCACTGATAATCAGTGTTTACAAACTTAATTTCAAAAACACCTTTTTGAACATAGTCTCTAATGAAATGATGCTTTATCTCTATATGCTTTGCTCTAGAATGCTGTATTGGATTTTTAGACAGATTAATAGCACTACTATTGTCACACCAAACAGGTATATTATGCTCAATCATTGAATAATCTTCAAGTTGATATTTTACCCAAAGTAGTTGTGAACAACAACTAGCTGCAGATATATATTCAGCTTCAGCAGTTGATAGAGCAATGGTGCTTTGCCTTTTGCTTGACCAAGAGATCATATTTGCTCCAATGAAGTGGCATCCTCCACTGGTGCTTTTTCTATCAATTCTGTCTCCAGCAAAATCAGCATCACAAAATCCAGCTAACCTGAAATCTTCAGATTTCTTATATAATAGACCAAGGTTAGTGGTTCCAATTAAATATCTGAAAATTCTTTTGACAGCCTTATAATGAGATTCCTTAGGATCTGATTGAAATCTAGCACAAAGACAGACACTGAATTGAATATCAGGTCTGCTAGCAGTTAAATATAGCAGAGATCCAATCATACCTCGGTAGACAGTTTGATCTACCTTTTTACATTCCTCATCCTTGTTTAGAACAACTGTTGGATGCATAGGAGTACTCATAGGCTTTGAATTTTCCATTTTATACTTTTTCAGAAGCTCCTTGGTGTACTTCTGTTGATGGATATAGATTCCATCATTTGACTGTTTTATTTGAAGACCAAGGAAGAACTTCAATTCTCCCATCATGCTCATCTCAAATTCATTCTGCATCAACTCAGAGAACTCTTTGCAGAGCTTTTCATTAGTAGCACCAAATATGATATCATCAACATAGATTTGTACTACTATGAAGTCTTTTCTTGAGCATTTCTTGAAAAGTGTAGTGTCTACTTTTCCTCTAATGAAGTTATTTTCCATTAGATATGTGCTTAATCTATCATACCAAGCTCTGGGAGCTTGTTTAAGTCCATATAAGGCTTTCTTAAGCTTATAGACATGGTGAGGATTCTCAGAGTCCTCAAATCCAGGAGGTTGCTTGACATAAACTTCCTCCTCAATTATTCAATTTAGAAATGCACTTTTAACATCCATTTGATAAAGAGTTATATCATGTTGTGCAGCATATGACATGAGAATCCTAATTGCTTCTAGTCTAGCTACAGGAGCAAAAGTTTCAGTGAAATCAATACCTTCCTGTTGATTGTAGCCTTGAGCAACTAGTCTTGCCTTGTTCCTTACTACTTTTCCATCTTCATCTAGTTTATTTCTAAACACCCATCTGGTTCCAATAATGGTTTTCTCTTTGGGTTTAGAAACTAGTGTCCAGACATCATTCCTTTTGAACTGATTTAGCTCTTCTTGCATGGCTAGAATCCAGCTTTCATCTTGCAGAGCTTCTTCAATCTTTTTAGGTTCTAAGTCTGATATGAAAGCCATGTTGTTATTTTCATTGAAAGCAGATCTGGTTCTAACTCCTTGAGATGGACTTCCAATGATGAGATCTTCTGGATGATAGGTCTTGAATTTCTAATCTTTCTTCAGAGTCTGAGTTTCAGACTTATCAGCATTAGTCTGTATTTCAGACACGTCTACTTTTGACTTTTCTGAAGATTCTTCTACTTCAGGATTAAGTTCAATACCTGCAACATCATCCTCTAGATCTGATAGTTCCCTATCAGTCTTCAAACCATCATTAAACTTTACATGAATTGATTCTTCTACAACAGAGGTCCTAGAGTTAAAAATTCTAAAAGCTTTAGACATTTCAGAATAACCAATAAATATTCCTTTATCTACTTTAGAGTCAAATTTACCAAGATGATCTTTTGTGTTGAGAATATAACATTCACAACCAAATGCATGAAAATATGATATGTTGGGTTTTCTGTCTTTCCACAATTCATAAGGGGTCTTATTTAGAATAGGCCTAATCAGTATTCTGTTTTGTACATAACAAGCAGTGTTAATGGCTTCTGCCCAGAAGTACTTAGGAAGATTATTTTCATTAAGCATTGTTCTTCCCATCTCTTGAAGAGATCTGTACTTTCTCTCAACTACTCCATTTTACTGTAGAGTTCTAGGTGCAGAGAAATTGTGAGAAATACCATTTTCCTCACAGAACAGTTTGAACTGCTCATTTTCAAATTCTCCTCCATGGTCACTTCTTATAGCAGAGATACAAAAACCTTGCTCATTTTGTACTCTTTTACTGAATACTGAAAATGCCTTATAAGATTCATCCTTGTGGGTTAAGAAGAGTACCCATGTAAATCTAGAATAGTCATCAACTATGACAAAACCATATTTCTTTCCACCTAGGCTAGCCACACTGACTGGTCCCAACAGATCCATGTGTAACAGTTGCAAAGGTCTAGAGGATGTGACTTCTTTCTTGGATTTGAAACTTGATTTTACTTGTTTACCTCTCTGACATGCATCACACAAAATATCTTTCTTGAAAGAAATGTCAGGCAATCCTCTCACAAGGTTATGCTTTTTCAATTTAGAAATTTGTTTCATACTAACATGTCCTAATTTCTTATGCCACAGCCACTTTTCATCCTCTTTAGACATAAAGCATGTTACACTTTGATCTGAAAGTTCAGTCATGTCAATCTTATACAGATTGTTTTGCCTTTTGGCAGAAAAGAGGGTTTTTCCACTACAGTTATTGACTATGCATGCATCCGTAGAAAAAGATACAGAAAATCCACTGTCACATAATTGACTTATGCTAAGCAGATTATGTTTTAATCCTTTCACAAATAAGACATCATGAATAATAGGTAAGGGAGGCTTACCACCAATTTTACCTAAACCAACAACTTTTCCTTTCTGGTTGCCACCAAAAGTTACATGTCCACCTTTCTTACGTTGGAGGTCTAGGAACATAGACCTTTCGCCTGTCATGTGTCGTGAGCATCCACTGTCCAGATACCATGATAGGTGTTTGCTTTGTTCTGTTGAGAATGTCTGCAACAGGAATGATCATGACCTTAGGTACCCATATTTTCTTGGGTCCTTTTTTGTTGGTGTGAGAAGTCTGTGAAGACTTCCTTCTCTTTTTGTGAATACACTTGGACATGATATGTCCAGCTTTTCCACAGTAGGAACATATAGGTCTATTTGAGCTATCTAATATAGATTTAACAGCTACATTTGAAAACTTTGTTGATCCTTTATGATGTTCTTGATTGGAATATCCTATACCTTCTTTGTTAAGGGAGTGCCTCTGACTTCCTAAGAGTTTAGTCAGATTATCTCTACCATTAACAAACTTGGCAAGATCTTAGGTGAGCTCTTCTACTTTCTGTTGAAGTTTAGTTACTTCTTCAGATGGTAGAGTTTCAACTAAGATCTCAACTTCAGACTTTTCAGTCTTAAGTTTACTATTTTCTTCAGCTAACTTCTCACACTCTAGAGATTTCTGTGTATACTCATTTGAGAGTTTAGCATACTGTCTCTTGAGGGATCTGAAAGCTTTAGATATATAGTTGGATTCTTCCAATAGTTCATCATAGGCATCATTCAATTTTTCAAGTTCAGAATGTACCTCAGTTTCTGATTCTGAATCTGTATCAGCCATAAGACAGAGGTTTGCTTCAAGCTCCTCTCCTTCACTTTCAGTGGAGCTTTCATCAAGATCTTCCCAAGTAGCCATCATTCCTTTCTTCTTTTTGTTGAAGAATTTCTTGGAAGATTGCTTTTTGAGTTGAGGGCATTCTGCCTTGATGTGACCTGGCTTTTTGCATTCATAACATACAATGACATTTCTGTCATTAGATCCACCATTCTTGTTGTGCTTGTCTTTGTTGAAGCGCCTGAAGGGTTTGTCTTTTCTGAAGTTTCTTTTCTTCCACAGCTTCTTCATTTTTCTGGTGAAGAGAGACAGTTCATCATCTGAGTCATCTGAGTCATCCTCATTTGATTCTCCAGATTCTTCAGAGGATTCATCTACTTTGAGAGCTTTTGAACTTGCTCCCTTAGATGACTTCTTGTCAGCTTTGAGTGCAATGGACTTGTTTTTCTTTCCATTGTTCTCTTCAATCAGTTCTTGTTCATGAATCTGAAGAGTGCCAAGAAGCTCATCAAGCTTCATTGTTGTTAAATCCTTGGCCTGAGACACAGCAGTTACAAGGGGTCTCCATTGTTTTGGAAGACTTCTGAGAATCTTTTGAATGTGTTCCTCAGTCTTGTAAATTTTTCCCAGAGATTTCAATCCATTGGTTATGGTTTGAAACCTTCCATACATTTGGCCAATAGTTTCACCTTCCTCCATTTTAAATAACTCTTACTTTCTGACAAGCATGCTGACTTTGGTTTCTTTGACTTTGCTAGTTCCTTCATGAGCAATAGCTAGTGAGTCCCACATTTCTTTTGCAGACTCACAAGCACAGACTTTTTCAAATTCTTCTCTGCTCAAAGCACACATGATTGCATATCTAGCTTTGGCATTCAGCTGCCACTTTGTTCTTTGATCAGTGGTCATGTTTGCTTTAGGAATTTCCTCTCCTTTGTCATCTTTAGGAACAAAGGGACCTTCATCAATGATATCCCAAAGATCAGAATTAGTGGATTGTAAAAACCACTTCATCTTTTCTTTCCAGTAGATGTAGTCCTCTCCATTGAAGAAAGGAGGTCTCGACATTGAGGATCCTTCTCCAGCATGGTTCTTGCTTCCACTGGTTTCTCCTGCCATTTCCAAGATCTTTTCCTCTACACTGTTAAGTGCTCAACCCAGAGGCTGAGCTCTGATACCAACTGAAATAACCAAAGTGAACACAAGAAGGGGGGTTGAATTGTGTTTACCAACTTTTTGGGTTACTTTAAAAAGATTTTCGCAGGCACAGCAAGCAAGGTTTGAATAAGAGAAGGTTAGACGAGTGACACGTCTAATATTTGAAACAGAATGGCACACACACAAACAGAAAAGGTTTAAAATAGAGTTTGATAATCACAGTGTTAACTCCCCAAGTTAAAAGCTAGAACAGAAATAATATTTTAAGTAAATTAAAAGATAAAGGGAGTAGAGATATCACTCAGGAGATTTATACTGGTTCACCCCAAAATCCACAAGGCTACGTCCAGTTTCTTGGCAGCACCAAGTTTCCACTATAACTAAGTAAATTACAGTACAAGTATTCTTTGCACACCTAGCCTCTTCAGGCTCAACACTCAAACAAGTATTCTTTTCTCACCTAGCCTCTTCAGGCTCAAAAACAGTAAAGGATAAAAGGTTTTGTGTAGTTAATACAACTTGCAAATCTTTCAGATCGTACTCAGAGAGTGGAATAAATATGAAGTATGAAAGACTGCGAATTTATATCAAATGATTGAATGTGTATTCAATGAAGGAATGAAGAAGTTAATGAAGAGAGTAAATGCTTCTGTGCAGAGTTCTTTTGATATTCAACTTCTTGGCTTCATCTTCATTGTTTGATCTATTTAAAGGCTTCAATCAAGAGTGTCCAAGAGTACACTTTAGACTGAGCAGCTGTTCTTTTAGAGTATATGGCAGCAGGCTTCTTGTACTTGTTGCAGAGAGCTTTCCTCTTTCAGTGCAACATCAGTTCACTTTCCATAAAGTACTTTTACTT
Source organism: Echinosophora koreensis (assembly GCA_035048595.1). NCBI lineage: Eukaryota > Viridiplantae > Streptophyta > Magnoliopsida > Fabales > Fabaceae > Echinosophora > Echinosophora koreensis. Next base: position 4,436,747 of record JAPCYP010000013.1, on the reverse strand, counting down.
TGTACTAAAATAGGCAAAAGGTTACTGCAGTGGTGCAGAGATAGCGTGTTTTATTCCTTAAAACCTTGAAACAACGTTCTTTATTCTTTGTCCTTTGAGCTATTGTCCAGAGGTCTTCGAGATCCTTAAAGGATGGCATATAATTTGAATAAGGTGACTTGGACTTGATTTCTGACATACTGACTTGGTATCAGTAATGATAATTTTTAGACGGGTGAGAGTCATCCAAAAAATTAGACGGGTGCTGGCGTGTTCCAGAGTTAGACGGGTGATTAACTGAGCCAAACTTAGACGCATGCTTCTTGCCACGTCATCAAGTGAACTTAGACTCTCTTGAGCGTTGACTATCTTTGACTCATTTTTAGACGAGTGGAAACTTAGACGAGTCAGTACTGAGCTTCTACTAAAAAGTAGACGAGTCAAGAATTAGATGAGTGACCTCAAGTCTATTTTCCTGCACACTTATCAAATATATCAGTAATTTCATTTGGTTCAACATTATCATACTTGAACTATTTGGAATCATCAAAACTTAGAGGATTTACACATTGAATGTGTTTTAGACTTATGAGGTCTCAACATTTTCTAGGTAACAAGTACATTTTTGGAGAGAAGATCAACAAATCTCCTCTTGATATTTACTCATTCCTTGATAAGGATACGTGGGATAGCTTTGTAAGGAGCCGAGCCACACCTGAGTTTCTGGTTAGTTGAAGTTAATTTATATATCCTTGTTAAACTATTTAACTAAAATTTTTTTATTTAACTAAATTGAGTATGTGCTATTTGTAACAGGCGAAAAGGGAAAAGGGTAAGACGAATCAGGTGAAGAATGTCCACCCCCACACCATGTCTCAAGGTGGGTATAGATTTGTGGAGAAGGAGTTGATGGAGAAGAAGTTGAGAGAGAATCAGGAGAAGTTGAAAGAGCAGGTAGAAACAGGAGAAGCAGATGAGGACACAGTTGTTGATCCTCAGTCTCCACCCCCACGCAAGGACTATTGGGTGGAAGGCCGAAAGACAAAGTCTGGAAATTTTAAAGTTGAAGCCACACGCTTTGTCGCAGAAAAGATTGTAAGTAACAAACTAACTGCCTTTCTACTTGTAATTGTAACACATTGTCTTACACATTTTTTTTTTTTTAAATTCATCTTTGTAAGAGGAGCTGAAGGAAAAAAGCTCTCAAGGATCCTTCATTCCATAGGGACGTTCGGATATCTTGGTCGTTGCCCTAAGCAAATACGACCACCTTAGCCGTGTCCGTGGTGTTCCAGGGACAGTGGGCATTGAGAAATTCAATGGATCACGCGGGTCACGTAGGCGGGTCGAACAAGCGATCGACCCAAGTTTTACAGATTAGCTTATGAGTAGGTTTCTAATTAACCTAAACTTCACACAAATGCTTTTGAAGCAGTTTTCATCCATGCAATCCCAAGAAGTTGACCAACCTTCACATGTGAGCACAAATGGAAGTTGTCCAAAGACACATGTGGAGGTGGAGGAGTTATCGAAGCGGGAGTTGGCGTTGAAACAGCGAGATTTGGAGTTGTCGCAGTGGGAGTTGGATTTGTCCCAGGTATATTCATAATCATATTTCTCAATTACTTTTGTTTTTATGTGTTCTTTATTCTCAATTACTTATGCTTTCTTTATTTACAACTGAAGCCAAAGTCAAAGCCGATAACGCATCATCGGTCTCCTTTTGCTCGTACATGTGCATTTGGTGTCGATTATTTGGATGAAATTTTTGTACTTCCGTTGGAGCACGATGACTATGTGGGACAACCTCCTCTTCACTTAGCTGGTGAGGATATTAATCAATTTTGTACAGATGGTGAATGGATAGACAACACAATTCACTTATTTCATATCTTAGGTATCTACATCGCCAATTACTCAACAGGGGCAGCGATGTTTACGGATTCTTAGACCCCACCGTCACTCAAGGTGATTTCATGACTGATCACATGCAGTAAACTCAGTGCATACATGCAGACCTTAATGGAAGGAAATGATTGGAAACAGATATATATATATATATATAGCACCATTCCTAAGGCTTCGGCATTGGCAGTTGGTCCTACTTATTCCTATCAGGCATACTATCGTCTTCTTATGCTCGTTGCACCATGAGCCGGCGAAGAAGGTGGTGGCCTCAATCAATACGTACGTAAACTTTTGTTTAATTTAATTTGTAACATTTGCTTTTATTTTATTACATAAACATATAATTGACATAAATATTTTGTTTATCATAGAGCTATGAAGGCATGTAACATTTCTTGTGTCAATGGGAAAAGTAGGACTTTGAAGTCAAAAACAAATCCTAATTGGATTTTCCTCAAGGTAAACAGTTTATTAAATAGTAATAATAATAATAATAATAATAATAATAATTATTATTATTATTATTATTATTATTATTATTATTATTATTATTATTATTATTATTATTATTATTATATACATTTAATTGATATTAAATTTCATATTCATTTATAGTCTCGTAGACAATCAGATGGTTGTGCGTGTGCATATTATGTGATGTTACATATATTGAGCATTGTCTCCGCGTCTATTACTGACGGATGGAAGAAGGTAATTAATTTAACAAGTTAATTAATTATATTTTGTTTTTGGTGATGACTTAATTTAATGTTGATTTTATTTGAACATGTGCAGGCTTTCAGCGATCAGTCTGCTCTCACTAAACAGGAATTCAAAGACTTGAGGGTGCGATTTGCAACCTTCTTTTTTAAGTATGCTGCAGAGAAAATAGTAGAAAAAATAGCTCCTGCATACTTTGAAGATATTGATTAGTTTTGTATGAATTGCATGTAAATTGGACTTGTTAGGTTGTAGAATTCTTCATGTATAGAATTAAATTATGAATTATAGTGGACTAGCTCGTATAGAATTTTCAATTGTTAAGGCAAATTCTGTATTGTGACGAATTCTGGATGTATGAGTGTGTGTTGTAGTGAATAACCAGAATTAAAAAAAAATACTTTTAACATCGGTTGTTTAGTTAACAGATGTTAAAAGATTAGTTTAACGTCTATTGTAGCGTAAACAGACGTTAAAAGTTTTTAACGTCTGTTGGCTAAACAACCAACGTTAAAATATTACTTTTAACGTCTTTTAAAGTCTGTTATTTAGACAACTGACGTTAAAAGTAAACTTTAACATCGGTTGGGAACAGACGTTAAAAGTGTGACTTTTAACGTCTGCTGTATTAACATCGGGTGTTTAGTTGATGTTAAAAGTTACTTTTAACAGTCGTTAAGAGTGCTTCCAGCACTAGTGACTCTTGATGGTAAAATGAATCATCATGTGTGGGAAAAATCAGTTCGTATTCATATTTGCATGATCCTTAGATGTCAAATCTAAACAAGTTGTAGCTTATGCTTCTCCCCCTTGAATAATTATTCTCGTTACCTGAGTATAGGAAAGTTGAAGAGGAAGTCATCCACAAATTCTAAAGATACATCTAAAAATAGGAACTCATCACATTGCAGCACAAACTTCCTCATTTTGTGAGTTGGCAACTGCAAGGAATAAGGAAAGTCCAGGACTCCTACCGCAGAAAAGAATAAGAAAACTAGTTAACTAGTTTTAGGCATCTATTTTTATTGTGAGAAATGAAAACTATTAATTACAACTGTTAGTTTAAAATTAATGACTCAGTTTGCATCATTAAAAACTTATTTAAACCTTTTTTTTAGCTTATGGCAATTGCTCACGCAAATTTTGAACAAAAGTGGTGGTTTGATAAATTATCTTTTAAAATGATGAATTTAGAATTTGATCTTCTGAAATTATAAGTAAGATTTTTGTTTAGAGTTGTAGGTCACTTTATTGCCATATATATATATATATATATATATATATATATATATATATATATATATATATGAGTTAGGATCCGTTGATACCAGGTGTCAAACTTAACACTTACACCAAATCTTATCCGTTCATTTTATTCAATTTAAGGGCTGAGATTACGTCATTAAAAGAACACATGTCTGTCACGTGATTTCCTCTCTCTCTCTCTCTCTCTCTCAACCAGTTGTCTCGTCCCTGCTCTGGTGCCAAAGTGAAGCCCCGCCTCTCTTTCTTTCATGAACAACAGGGAAGAATCAACAATAGTCGTCACGTCTCTGCACTTGCCGTCCACAGCCGCGCACCACTGTGCCGTCGCGGCCACCACCTTGTACGTGTCCATAAACAGTCGTACCAGACCGCCACCATACAACAATAGCGCACTACACCGTCACTGCTGCACATTTCCTGCATAAGGTCCCACACCCATTGTATATAACTGTATATCTCTTAAAAATGACATGGTCATGGAGCTAGAATGAAATATCCAAATCCCATTATAGAAATAATCTCATAATTTCAATATTGCAGTATATAAGTGCCATATCTTCAAATAAATCTCACACAGTCTGTTTCAAGACGCTTTGTACGGCAAATGAGTAAAATGGTATTTGTCTTTGGTTATGCATTTTAGTCGTTTGGTCTAGATTTGAATTATATGCATAATTTGGTTTTCAAATTATTCAAACATGTTTTGTGTTTGGTGGTTCTCCCCTGTTATTCACGGAAAAAAAAATGGTGGTGCTTCACTTTGGCACCAGAGCAGAGACGAGACAACTGGTAGAGAGAGAAAGGAAATCACATGACAGGCATGTCTTCTTTTAATGACTTAATCTCAGCCCTTAAATTGAATTAAAATCAACGGATAAGATTTGGTGTAAATGTTAAGTTTGACACCTGGTGTCAACGGATTATATATATATATATATATATCGCGATTAATTGGTTAATTAGCAATACTTACAATTTAACTAATTACGGACACTTATGCTTTATTGGCTTGGAAGAGAAAATGAGAAGAGATATTTTTAAATATTTTTTTCCCAGAAACATTTTTTGGACAAACAAATGTTGTCCTGACACTATATGTTTATACGGCACACCCAAAACATGATACTGGGTCCGGTAACTCTGAGAGACAAAAAAAAAAAACAGTAAAGTATTTCATATTGTTGTGGATTTTAGATGTCAAAATATCAGTGTTCTATCTTTCCCATTCCCTCCTTGTAACCCCCTACCCATGCATAACAAGCACCTCCGTCGCCCCCATTTCCCATCTATTAACTACTTAAGATGATTAATTTCTGTTGGATCATTATCAGCCAACATTGAATCATCCACATACACCAAAACTATTTTGTTACTTTGACTCTTTTTTTTTGGGTACAAAAAGACTACAAACGCAGAAACACCAAGCTCATAGCATCTGCTAACATAGCAGAAGAGACTCCCTCCGAAGCTTGACGGGTGAGATTCCAGTTAGCATTACTGTTGGCTCCCTTCTTTGCCATGAAATCAGCAACCCGGTTGCCTTCTCTAAGCACATGCTTGATCTCTACTTGCCAATCTAGGTTGAGGAGCTGCCGCACGTCACTAATAATTCCACCATATATATGAAATCTGATGTCAGCTTTGTTGATAAGGGTGATGGCTTCTAGTGAATCAGACTCGCAAATATGAACACGCACACCATATTGATAGCTTGCAACTCAGCCTTCATGTTTGTTGCTATACCAATGGAACCAAAAAACCCAAGAATCCACTCTCCCATGTGATCACGCACCACCCCCCCAAAGCCAGCCCTACCGGGGTTACTAAGGGCACTGCCATCCACAACCATCAGGCTCATCAAGCCACACTAACTGATCTGGGACACCTCCAAACTTAGCAATAGGAATATGGGTTATAATGTTCCGAGCTTCATCAAGGCCCCTCCCCTCAAGGGAGTCGAGCTTCCACTGACCATTACTAATAACATCCGCAACTGTCAAATGCTTCAGATCATCAGGAGCTTCTAGAATCCAGCAACTGAGGCTTTTTCCCTATCCTTCCAAAGTGATATGCGAGAACCGTCACCAACCCTCCACCCTATCCCATTCGTCAAGTGATTAAAGGCTTTGACTATTTAACTACTCAGCATTGTTTACTTTGCATTGCTTAATTAGAGTGACTGAATGCCAAGGTTTTAGAAATTGGCATGTTTTAGAAATTGTATATTTTTGAAACACAATTAATGTCTGTTTTAGAAAATATTTCTGGATTTAATTGATATGAACTCTCAGTGTAAATATTTGTTTACACTGTCAACCAGTTACAAATTGTCACATTATTAAAAATGTTTTACTCTTATCATAACTACATTAAAAGTCATACATAAGATGATTTGTGTGTTTTCAGAAAATATTTCTGGATGTAATTGATATGAACTATTAGTGTAAAAAAAATTAACACTATCAACTAATCACAAGTTACAATATTAAAAATGATTGCATCTTATCATAACTACCTTAAAAATCATGCATAAGATGATTCATGTGTGTGTGTGTGTTTTAGGATTAGAAATTAGTTATTGGTCATGCATTCCCTTTAAAATATCACATGACTATATGTTCTGCTTTTGACTATCCATGTTTGATTCAAAACCTCACATTTGCTCCTCTCAATGTCATATAAAAATGCATCTCTCATTAATACATTTTATATATATATATATATATATATATATATATATATATATATATATAGAGAGAGAGAGAGAGGAGGGATCAATTTACACCCAAAAAAGTTTACACCTATTACACTTAATCTCATCCATTGTTATAATGTAGATCTGATGGTTAAAAATTACTAATTTAAAAAGCTCACGTGACCCACTTTTGCCTTTCTTTTCTCCACATTCTACTTGCTGATTTTTATCCCATATAGGAACATTTCCCATTCTCTCTTAAACCTTGACGGTGACACAATAGAACCATTTTCAGGCTTTGTCTTCAATGCTCCATGGAGAACTCGGAGTTTCGGTGCTCCATGAAGCATGATCATTGATATAATAATAAATTTATTCAACGGTGCAGATGACATAAGGCGAAACCGGTTGGACAAGGCTCAGGAAAAACTGGCGACCTGCTCATGTAGTTGGGGTATAGCGCCCATACGTGTAAAAGTATAATTTTCCTATTCTCTTTACTTACTGATGAAACAATTAATCATCCTAATTTCAAGGAGTAGGAAATATTTTTATGCGACCCAAATACAAGATGTTTAGTTGGAGTCGGTTGAATGGGTTTAATAATATAATTAAGAATTACACAAATTTTAGTGAGATAATAAAAAATAATAAATAAAAAATGAAATAAATAAAGTCAACATGTTTTAAAAAGTTATTTATTACATAATAATAAATAAGTTAAAACCCAAGGGGTTGATCTAGTGAAGCATAACAGGGTCTCCTATCTGACAGATTGCAGGTTCGAGCCCCCACTAGTCTCCTTGAGGGAAGGTAAATGTAAATCCCTTTGTAAGTGTTCATATAGCCTGAACGTCTTAACTACCTTGGACTGGGACATCATCCCCTCACCGTAAATTTATAATTTATAATACAAAAAAAAAATAATAATAAGTTAAGAAATATTTAGGATGAGTTTGGGAAAAAAATAAAGATAATAAAAATAAAGTAGGCAATATAGTTATATCAGATCTAAAATTTTGAATTTGATATCCCCAATGGGTGGGTTTAGTGGAGCATGACACGGTTTCGTATTTGACTGATTGTTGGTTCGAGCTCACATTAGTCTCGTTGGGCGAGCTAAATATAAATTCATTTATAAGTGCTAAAGAGGTCGAAGGTTTTCCATGTACTGCCAATGTGTAATATTTCAATGTGTGCTATGTTATTTTAGGTTGTTATATATTTTGCAATGTGAAAAAGAGAAGAATTTGCAAGTATTAGAAGAGCACTGATATTCGGACACCAGCGGGCGACACCAAAGTGCGACACCCGGGATACTGCAGCGTTACTGTACGCTACTGTAGCGCTACAGTAGACTTTTTTTTTTATTTTACAAAATTTGACTTTTTCTATAAAAAAAAAAATTAGTTTTTTTAAATACTAACATTTTTTTTAATCCAGTGCAAATATCTGGTTAATTCAATTCATTATATGGTTACTGGGTCATATAGAATGGTTGAAGCATTAGAGTTACCGATTAACCACAGAATACACTGAATTAACCAATCATTTTCAAAGGATTAACCACGTGTTTTTTGTTTTAAAAAAAAGTCGAAATTTGTCCCAAAAAAAAAAGATCCATTAACCATATAATAAACTGAATTAACCAGAAATTTGCATGTGATTAATCAAATATTTACATGGTTGTGAAAAATGATTGTTGAAGCATCAGGATAACCGATTAACCACAGAATACACTGAATTAACCAACCATTTTCAAAGGATTAACCACGTGTTTTTGTTTTAAAAAAAAAGTCGAAATTTGTCCCAAAAAAAAAAGACCCATTAACCATATAATAAAATGAATTAACCAGAAATTTGCATGTGATTAATCAAATATTTACATGGTTATGAAAAATGATTGTAAGCTTCAGGATAACCGATTAACCACAGAATACACTGAATTAACCAACCATTTTCAAAGGATTAACCACGTGTTTTTGTTTTAAAAAAAAAGTCGAAATTTGTCCCAATAAAAAAAGACCCATTAACCATATAATAAAATGAATTAACCAGAAATTTGCATGTGATTAATCAAATATTTACATGGTTGTGAAAAATGATTGTAAGCTTTAGGATAACCTATTAACCACAGAATACACTGAATTAACCAACCATTTTCAAAGGATTAACCACGTGTTTTGGTTTTAAAAAAATTCGAAATTTGTCCCAAAAAAAACCATTAACCATATAATAAACTGAATTAACCGGATATTTGCACGTAATTAACCAAAAATATTAGTATTCAAAAAAAACTAAATTTTTTATTTTTTAAACAAAAAAGGCAAAATTTGAAGGAAAAAAAAAAGGTGCTACAGTACGCTACTGTAGCGCTACAGTGCCTTGGTGTCGCACCCGGGTGTCAATCCCGGGTGTCCGAATAAAATTACTCTATTAGAATGTTCGTAATGAGATGGAAATGTGGATTTGATAAATTATAACGTTATGGAATGTGTTTAGTGGTAGCTACATTGGTTTCTTGAGTCATAATTAGTGTTAATATTTATTTGTTTTTTATTTGCTTTAATAGTTTAATAGATTAAATATTCAGACCCATTTTATATATGTAATATTTATACATTTTATATATTTTTCGGGTTGGAACCGAACCAACCTGCTTTTGATCTGTTTGTAATAAAGACCACCCTTCTTAAATTGTTTCAAGGTTTTTATTCAAGTTAGAAGGCTGTGTTTTTGTCAAGGTGGGATTCTTTTATATTTCATTTTGTGGTCAGGATAAGAGACACATGATAGGATAAATCAATCCTGACACTTATCATATGCTGTCCATGTAGTTCAATTTCTATCCTGAGGAGAGAGCTCTGTTACAACCCAACATGATAAGATAACGTGATTTTAAGTTTTTTTTTTTGTAACATATTTGTTTTTGGTAATATCGTGATTTAAGTATAATAAAATATAAGAATAATATATATATATATATATATATAAAATAAATAAAATATCATAAAATATAACATAGTTAATAAAAAGGTACAATAAAATATAAGATATTTTAAATAATAAAAATATTAAAAATTAATTATTCAAAAAGGGTTCACCAGATAGGAGTATGATAGGATATGAGTAGGATAAGATGTTATCTTAACCGAAGTTTGGTGTTCATCAGATAACCAACTGGATAGCATTACATTTAGGATGAATTTTTAAATATTCATTTTTATTCTAAATGTTTTCATATTTTATTAGATTTTAGTTTTTTATAATTTTCATTTTTAAAATTATATAAAAAGACAAAATTATCTTTATGTTAAAATTATATATAATCATTTAAATTTTAAAATATTATTTAACTTAAATTAATTTTTTTTATAATTTGAAATATTCATTTTCAGTTTGTACTTTATATATCGTTAAATTATTAGAATATTTTTTTATATTTTCAGCTTTTTAACATAATATAAAATAAAAAATTAGCCTTGTGACAAAATAAAAGTAAGTTTAAAATTAATTTTTAAAATTTATATTACTTAAAATATCTTATATTTTATTATATCTTTTTTGGTAACCATGTCATATTTTTTTTATACTTTAATTATTTTATATATAATTTTTTTTATATTTTATTATACTTTAAACCACCCTATCATATCATGTTGGGTTCTAACCCAGCCTTTACTCAGTATAGAACTTTAACTAGATGAACATGATATGATAAGTGATTGGATTGTTTTATCATATCATGTTGGCTCACTAAACAATAATTTCAGATAGGATATGATAGTTTATCCTATCCTATATCTATTATGTTGACCATCAAACGAGCCCTAAGAACCCCAAAAAGTAAGAATATGGGGTGCTAGAATGGAGATGGCCTAACTAAATATATAAATCACTAACTAATTGGTAAGTTTTACATATTTGGTAGTTGTAATTAATAAATGATAAAAATAATGATTTATTGTATTAAATCGTTAATTATTGTTGTTGCTTTACAATAAATTGTTTAATCACCTGCTTAACACCAAAATTAACTAAATTAATACTAAGTAATTAAAGTAAATTAATTTATTACGTTTGATGGGTATTTAAAAACTAGTGATCTGAATATTGGTTTTATGCATACGCCGACACCAATTTACCTTCAATGTTATTATATTATTTATTTATTTATGTTTAATCATTATCCCTGACACCAATATCGTAAAATGACCCGTGATAACCGTTCGCGTACCGGATGGAAACTTTATCAAATTTATTCTTATTCACCGAGAACCGGCTAGCACAGTCAAAATATTAAGGAGTACTGATCCTCACCTCCTACAATGGAGCATTAAAGATTTGTCCCCATTTTCAACCTTCATGTCTTCTGCAAACACCGCAAACACAGGGAAAGGGAATTGTTTTCGTTTCATTATCCAATGACTGTGATTCAATGATAGAATTTTTTTTATTGCTCTTACCTTAATGGAAACTTATTTTACCGAAACAAAAAATTAATCTAATGGCGACAAGCTTTAGAGACAACAGATTCCTTGTTCGTTGACGAGGGGATGCTTTTGGGTTATGAAAGATTTAATAGAAGATTTGGATTCAATTAAAAAACAAACATTGACGGTTCAGATTCCTTGTTCGTTGACGAGGGGATGCTTTTGGGTTATGGCCACAAGAAGAAGACGACCATTAAAGCACGAATGAAACCATTAACGGTGCATAAGGAGAAGGAAGAAGCACAGCTTGTAAACTGAAATTGGATGAGAGAGAAAGTATATGGGATAAAAATCAACAAGTAGAAGGTGGAGAAAAGAAAGGCAAAAGTAGGTCACGTGAGCTTTTTAAATGAGTAATTTTTAACCATCAGATTTACAATATACCAATGGATGAGATTAAGTGTAATAGGTGTATACTTTTTGGAGTGTAATTTGATCCCTCCTCATATATATATATATATATATATAAAACCATTATTGACTAAAAAATAATTAGTATATGGTTCATTATGAAGATTTTGAAAGAAATAAGAAATGTTTATATCAAATTTTGTTGGTACAATAATATAGAATTTTATTACTCCCTCCGATCCTTAACATAAGAAACAAAATCCTAAAACACACAGATCAAGGGAATGCATTGAAATGAGTTAATTGTAAGAGTTTAATTTCTATGCATTGTCAGTGTAAAGATTTTTACACTGACAACCAATCAGAAATCACGAAATTAATGACTTTTAAGGTGGTTAGGATAAGAATCAAAGATTTGTAATGATGTGTCAATTTCTGATTGGTTGACAGTGTAAAAAAACTTTACACTGTCAGTGTATACCAATTAAATCCTAATTGTAATTAATATTCATATAAATTTCCAAAAACATCCCTCCTAATCTTAATTAATATTCCGAGAGTCCGTAATTGATGACAGTACGGCAATATTAGAAGTTAGCATTTAATATGTGTGAAAATTAATGCATGTTTCTTATATTTTACACCAAAAAAAAATACCTACTTGTTTCTTATATTAAGAACCGGATGGAATAATAGGTTATTTATGTCATAAAGAGAAACAAAACTAAAATTGTAGAAAAACAGTAAAAGGGTAAAACTTCAATCAACACAATTACGAATGTTCATGGATCAGTTTAATTCAATATATATATATATAAACCAATCAAAATCAAGAATTCAATTTTATTTTAAAAAAAATCAATAATTCAATTTTGTTTAAAAAAAAAATCAATAATTCAATTTTGGTTCCATTTGTTTCTTCTAGTTGACAACTTTTATATACAATTTTTTTAAAAAGGAATATATATATATATATATAATGTGTTTAATTTAAGAAATTATGAATCCAAATATAAAATCAAGATTGAATGTTAATCAATTTGAATTAGGTTCAACTCGAACATGTAAAAAAAAAAAACAATTTCATTGATCCAAGTCAAATTTTTGGATTCATCGAATTGATCCAAACCAATCAAGTTAAACACTCCTAAAAAGGGTATACCCTGGGTATAATTGTTTACTTTTTTTTTTTTTTTTGTCAATGGTATAATTGTTTACTTAAAGTTGAAATACCCTTGAATGTTATGGCGTCCGTAGAAAAAGGAGGTACATTAATCATTTAGAATTAGAAAATATAGAATATGGAACGAAAGAATAGTCCAAAGAAAATGAAGAAATAATAATATACTTTGAGCCATCAAATTGAAATTATATTACAAAGTAAATAGCATAATGATCCTTGCCAACAAATAGCATAATGATCCTAATTTCAATAATAATACCAAATACGGAAAAAACTTTTCTTTATTCAACCACCCTCCCCTCATCTTTTCTTGATGCCTAACATTAATGCTACTCTACGAAACCGAAACAAATTAAAAAAAAAAAAAAATCAAGGTTTATTTAAAAATTAATAAACAGGAACAGCCTTGATTTGCAACACTAAAAGGTGAATGGAGGTGATTAGTAAGTTGCTGACACAGAATACAAAATGCAATTTAAACAATTAGCATAACTCCAAATATTCCTCAACCAAATTCAACTTTAAGGCAGTACAAAAGGGTCCAATACCCCCAAGTATGGGATCATACTAATCCCTTATTAGAAAAGGAATGTCCTCTTATTCTGACATACATTCATGTGTTTTGTAGTAACTTGTGTCAGAAAATTCTGTAAACATTTCTGCTCTTGGTTGCAACTACTAAGCTCAGTCCATGGACAGGATCAGTATTGACCAGTCTACAACTTCATAGACAGTTATTTAAATGAGTACATGTAAAAATCCTAGTCATAGATAGTACTAGTTAGTTAAAACAGAAAATGGGAAGACTAGGATTCAAAGAAGCTTGAAACTACACTTCTTTATTTGAAAAGAGAAAAGAATGTACAGTACAACTATCTGTACAGACTAATTTACAGTCTTTGCACTAAAAACTAAACTGAAAAAGGATAAGATTAAATGACAAGGCATGAGGTAAAAGAAAGACAGTAAAAAGCCTCTCTTGCTACCTTAGCAAATAGTGGCCCTTAAAACTGCTTTTTGACAATCTTAACACTGCTGTAGAAGCGCTTGAGATCTTTCATAGCCTTTTCCTCAATTTGAATAGAACGAATCGACGATGGTGATTCCACTTCAGGCTTGAACCAGCGGCTCACCGCAGTTGCTTCAGATGGCGAGCCTTGACCGGTAGCAATAGTAAATCCAGCTGTTCTTGTCTTTGGACTATGGGAAAGGCTTTGTTGTTTCTTTCCCTGTTATCAAGATAACATCCTTCAATTAAACACTAGGACACTATGAAAAGCAACAAAATACTACAAGCAATTAAAATATGCATAGGCCAAAAAGTATAAAGAATTCTGAACAACTGGTTCAATTCAACTAAACATTACATAACCAAACACACCAGCATAGGGATAAACACATGAAAGGAAGCTTTAGTGCACAAACCTGTTGCATTTGGATGTCCCTAAAAGACTGTCTAGAGAGTTGAGGAGGGGTTCCTGAAGCAGCCCAAGTGAGAGTACTTGTTTCTCCATCAGATGCCTGGGAACTAGGAGTTGAGAAAACAGGTATTGGGTTGGAAGGAAGAAATGAACTCAACTTTATTTTCCCACCACTGCCAAAATCAGAAAGATCTTCCACCTTATCTTTACTACTAACTGGCTTATTTCCCTTTCTTTTGTTTTGTTCATCCTGGATTTCACGAAGAGAGGCAGAACCCTTGATGAACTTGGCCCCACCCCATGCAGGACCCTCATTTCTTGGAGTCGGTGGAGGGGGCGCCACCTCTTTTGGGGCGTCATCAAGAGCACCACTCAGAAACATAGAAAGCCCACCTTTCTTGCTCTTCTTCTTAGAAACCTTTGGTGACTGACCCCTATCTTTAAGCAACTCTATAGCATCTTTCTTCTGTACAAAAAAAGGTGAATCTTTTGCACCTTGGTCAGCTGTGGTTTGTTCACACATGGCATCCGCTTCCACCTATCAAATAAAACACGGAATTTTAACCAATACAATATGTGAAAGGAACAATGCAACTAATTCTAGTTTATAACAGAAGAGATAGGGACTTCTTGAAAACCTATCCTTCACAACATAGAAAAGTTGTACCTACAATTCACAATCTCTTTAACTGGCATTTTCTTGGCAGACATAGCTAGTTAAATCTTAGCCAAAAGGACTAAATGACTTCTATACAAACATATATTCAATAAATGAGAATATGAAGTTGCAGATATATACTCTTCCAAAATGAAAGCTTTAATACCTAGCAGCCTGAAAATAGGCTCAAACCTAAATGGCACTTTTACTAAATGAACCAATACTAATCAAGGTTCTTTATAAGCTACCAACAAGGATATGGAGCAATTTGTCAAGAGTCCTTCAGATTGCATAACTAACCCAAAGACGGTCATGAATGACAAATACCACAAAGCGATCAACATAAAACTATAACAAGGTATAATAGGTCAGTCTACAGATGTCTTCATCTATTGCACAATTACTTCTCACTGTAAAACTCTTAACACAAGAAAATATTAGCAAGAAAAGAAATAGGTCAATCTTATTTCAGTCAATGTTTTCAATGATCACCATAGCAAATTATAACTCATTCAACAACTACAAAATTCCCAGTTATCCTCACCAGAAACAAAATAAACAAGGAACAAACAGTGAAATCCAAGATTTTAACATGAATAACACAATTGGAAACCAACCTTCGAGTTAGGAACCGTCAAGATGTCAGTGTCCAACAAGTCCTTCGCGGATTCAGGAATTACTTCACCTTTAGAATACACAGATTCTCCTTCTGTCTGCACAACGCTTGGTTTGCTGTTCTTTCTCCTCTGTTTTTTCGATAGTTTACCCTTGTTACTACCTTTACCTTCTAGCAGTACAGCAGGCGATTCTTTATTCTGTGAAGTCTCAACAAGAACACCTAGCTGTTCAAGTGAGCTCTCAAGTGATGACTTAGATTTAAGCTTTGCAATCTGCTGATCATCGAGAAGATATCCATTAGATTGCTTAGCTTCAAGCATCTCAATCTGCTGCAACTTCTTCCTTATAGCTCGAACTAATTTAGAGGTTTCTTGATTGGGATCATCCTTGGGCTGTAGAAAGGAATCTACTCTTTGATCCTTCTCCAATTTCAACGCATACAATTTCATGGGTTTGTTACGAGACCTTTGTAACTCTATATCACTGTCATCCTCTTCACTGTTAATGATGGCAGGAAAAGTAGCAGTTGAAGTAGGGAGCCGGTGGTGACTCCACTGCTCAGATGATCTCTGCTCAAACAACCTCTCAAGGTTAGCCAGAATATCTGGTGAAGCACTTGCTACAGCATGTGATGAAACTGTAAATACATAATCAAGGTTGCGCATGACAATCTCCTGAAACCAGTAAAAATAACAGCTTTAGTATAATAATACCACCCTACCACATAAGAATATCAAACTTCTTAGAATTTGGGTTTGGGCCTACCACAACCCCAAAAGCTAGCTTGAAAGGTAAGGATTGCCCAAACTTTATAAGCACTACTTTGGTCATATCTCTAGGTGATGTGGGACTAAACACACCCCTCACACTCAGCACAATGAAGGTGCTGGAGGTTGCAATGAAGGCAACCCAAACTTGCTGCAATTAAGGCAGCTAGGGGCGAACCGCAATTAAGGCGGCTTTCCAACACACCCCCTCACACCCAAGCCCAATGGGCTTGGAGCGTGGATGATGCGGGGAACCCAACAACGGATCTAGGATAGGCTCTGATACCATCTTAGAATTTGGGTTTGGGCCTAACTCAACCCCAAAAGCTAGCTTGAAAGATGAGGATTGCCCAAACTTTATAAGCACTACTTTGGCCATATCTCTAGGCGATGTGGGACTAAACACACCCCTCACACTCAGCACAATGAAGGTGCTGGAGGTTGCAATGAAGGCAACCCAAACTTGCCGCAATTAAGGCAGCTAGGGGCGAACCGCAATTAAGGCGGCTTTCCAACAAAACTAAATATGAAAACAAAGACAAATTAATTTCCAGTTACACATGCATGATGGTAACATCAAATGATCTGTCAGACTAAAGGAACCTACCAGAATTTAATGTTAAATTCCTCTATCATGAAGAAATATT
The DNA here is from genome assembly GCA_035048595.1 of Echinosophora koreensis. Lineage (NCBI taxonomy): Eukaryota > Viridiplantae > Streptophyta > Magnoliopsida > Fabales > Fabaceae > Echinosophora > Echinosophora koreensis. The sequence continues at coordinate 4,420,041 of JAPCYP010000013.1, read as the reverse complement.
GGATGCCATTTATTTGATCTATATATGTTATGTTAGAATATTTTAAAAGTATCTCATAATATATTTATTGTATCCGAGAATATTTTTAGAGTATTTTAAAAGATCGGTTAGGAATGAATTATTTCCTATTTATTATTCCTTGATTTGTTTCCTTATTTAATTAGAACGAGGATTTTGCTATTAGTATAAATAGGACTCAGAGGTTTGTCTTTTGTATCACATTATCATATCACTTTAATATCAATCTCATATTATTCGGAGTCTCTATTCTCTCTTTTCCTCCTTCCTTACCTAAAACCCTCCAATTCAACATGTTCCACCAAACAAAACTTTAGAAATAATCAAATATTATATGATGAATTCAGCAGCAAAAACATATATCTTATTTGATGATTATTAAAATTGTAAATACTTTGTACTGGAGTCAGGATCAGTACCTCGCAATACTTCTTCAAATCATCTGCTCCAAGAGAGTCAGCAATCTCAAGCATTTGTATGGCATTCCGTGGTTCCACTAGACACTCTGCTGCTACTTTTTCACAAAGGCTTTTTAAGCTGGGTATGGATCTCTGCTCGAAAGTATCATTTTGTGCACTGGATATCATATTATTAGATTCTATATCCTCAAAGAAAATGTCTTCATTTAACTCTTCCATATCATCCCTATTATTCAACTTGAGCTTATGAGAATTCTCAATCATGTTGAGAGGATAGACAGGATGATAGAGGGAAGCCACAATTAGCAAATGTGTTTCACCAACTGAAACTGAAGTAGCCTTCTTAACACCATTCAACCGAGTTGCAACAGGTGGCTTATCCTTTCCTTTCTTCCCATCCCACAGGTAAACATCACCTGTAGCTGTAACTGCTGAAGTCCAGTACTTTCCAGCAGATATGCTAACCATATTTCTTCCACACATAGCATATAGCTGTAAAAGAAATTTTAAAACAAAAAGAAAAAAGAGAAATGTGTCTAATCAACATGCTTGTCTCAGTATAACCAAATGTACGTTATGAGAGAAATTCAATGAATAAAACCTGTTGGCATCTAAGATCAGGATCTGAGGAGACCCAATAAAATAATGCACCATCATCTATAAGAGCCATGCTGTGTACCATTCCTGCGGCTATAGAAACCACATGAAGTCGTTCCATGCGATGAAACTTTAAAGGAGTGCTTCCACACTTTTTTAAGTTCCTAGTAATTACCACACGTTTTGGAGTAACAAGTCTATGACCCCAAGTGTATACCTGCAAAACACGGAAAATTAAAACTTAAGGATGAAATATAAAAAATAAATAAATAACTGACAGAAACTATAAAACTATCATGATAAAATGTTTATGTTCCATATCCATGTACTGTAGAAAAACTAAGTACTTGAACATAATTTTGGGAAAGAACAACACTAATTTAATATTGTTCTTTCTCAAAATTATTAATGCCCCAAAACTGGTCTTATACCTCTCTGTAAAAGGTTTATATTCCAAAACTATGAATATAAAAATATTTTAAGCAGTTGAATTTGTCACAAAGAATAATACACACACGTGGCCCATAACTTGGTTCATATCTCATAGTTCCCCCTTCCCCGAAAAAATCTATATAATAATGACAACTCAATCTGTTCAACATTGCTACTTTTTCCATAACTTTATTGTTCTATCAACAAAAAAACTACTGACACAGGCGTAGAATGATTTCTTCCGTAAGTCAGTCCCACAGACCAAGAAAATGGAAAAAGAAAGATAGAACCATAAACTACAGCTAAAAAACAGGAGGGGATAAGATGCAAATAAGAATTGGGAAAAAAAAATGCTTTATGAGGAATCAAGCTAATGTAACAAAATAACTTATAATAATGAATTCATTAGCAACATCAAACCGTAACAAAGGCAACATCAAACCGTAACAAAGGTATAAGCTGTAGGGCAGTAATCACTATATTAATGGTAAAAACAGCCCTTGTGTAAAGCCCAAATTTGTGGGTAGTAATTACAATTTATTACTATGAAATTGAATTATACAAAATGACAATGAACTACCAATAGTTACCTCTCCATCAGATCCTAATACAACTGTGTGATATTTTGCAGCTGAAACTCCGATTAAAGTCTTTCCTTTCAAGGATTCAACCACACGAGGGGTGTAATTAGATGCCGAGTTTGAGGTGCCATAACCAAGCTGACCCTCTCTATTGTAACCCCAAGTAAAAACTTCACCTAAATCAGAAACTACAGCTGTGTGCTTGTTTGCTGCAGCAACAGCAATGATTTTTGACCTTAGAGAAGTCACTTTGCGAGGTGTGGGTTGTGTATCAACAGAAGTGTACCCCAGCTGTCCCTCTGCATGACAATGAAATTAGAAAATATTGATGCCAAATCTGTGCCATTCTCATATATTTTCTCACTGTAGAACAAAGCATTAACCAAGACAACCTAATGTTTTATCAGAAAAAAGCAAAACCAACCTAATTCATTCCAAACTAATTAATGATAACTGGTAGAAAATCATAAGTATACTTAATAAAAGGAAGGGCAGGGATGCAGGGGAAAAGATTATTTATTTGCATAGAGCGAAGTATTTTACACTCACAAGACTCAACTGATATGGACATAAGTTTTACCTCTATTGGATCCCCAAGTGAACACATCCCCGCCCTCAGTAGCAATAACAGTATGATGCTTAGCTGCAGCAATTGCCATCACTCTGCGGGAACCCAGACCAGAAGTCACCTGGCGGGGAGTGATGACAGCAGCTTGACCACTGCAATGAGTATAACAATATGAAATCTGATTGAAAATTGTCTAAAATGATAAATACATGACAGTGATATAACCCCCATTCACTCCAAAAGGTTTTTAACAAAAAAATTGTAAAGTTTGTAACTTTCGCTAAAACATTAGCAAGCAGGCCAATGAAGTAAATTCCCATTAGATCTTGCTATAAAACTTCTATTAAATTTAATTTTTTTAAGGAAAAAAAAAACCATTGGCTGGTTTTTTGCTGCTCATTTGTGCCTTTAACAAAAACTACATATATTCTCTTCAATATTTATAGTAAAAGACACTGATGCCATATAAGATGAATTTCTGTTACCACTAAAACACCACCAAAAAGCAGTTCAACATGAACAAAAAGTTTGAGATTGGAACTGAAAGTCAAATGAAAATGTAAACATGCAAATAGACTCCTACATCACTACCTATCAATGCAATTATGAGCTTTAGCAAATAATGTTGATAGGCAAATTTTAAATAATGAACTTTCTTTTTGAAAAAAAAAAAAAAACAGAGAGCAATTAGCAAGATGGTCAACTTGATTTTAAACCATGGTATTCTAGAAGAAGAAAACATAGAAATCCGAGACACCTAATATCATTAAGGAGCTTACTTGAACTAAATTCTCCATATATTCAATCTTAATCACCAAATTATAATCATGAATACACAGTACTAATTCCAATACTAACAGAACACGTGTAAATCTAGCTTTAAACAGAAACATAAGATATACCTGTGTATGTCAAAATCAGGGTGCCCAAGACGGCCTCCCCTTCCAAAGCCCCAAGTGTACACTTCTCCACGAGCAGTAAGTGCCACACTATGGAACTTCGCCGCAGAAATCAGCTTTATGAGTGAACCGTTAAGCGAATCAACTTTGCAAGGTAACTTTTGAATATGTGCATTTCCGGTTCCAAGTTGATAATTTGCACCACTACCCCAACTAAAGACCTCAGTAGACACTAAAGATGCATAAAAAAATCAGGTTGCCATCCTAAACAAGAATTTCAATAGGCAACAACAATCCAAATCATAACAAAGTAGTCAAAGCATGGCACTTCATACCTGCATTGCGTTCATTTCCAAAAACCTGAAATACAGGGCCAGATAGAAGATCTACGGGTATTCGAGATTTAGAGTCCTCCAATGTAATAGAGGCACCATGCTGTAGAAGGATACCTGCCACAGCAAGATGCCCAAAATGCAGAGCCCTGTGAAGGCTACTCCATCCTGATTCTCCATCCTGAAAATGGAAAAAGTTTCAGCATTAATGGATTCAAGGAGATAAAAGTGATTAGTATAAAACGTAGAATGATCATTATAAGTTATAACAATTAAACAATTATCTTTTTTACCATTGAGAACTAAATATAAAGAACTTGTCACTGAAACCAACGCTCCTTATAGAAAAGTGCAGGCACATATCTGTAAGGCTTAAACATTCAGAAAAGAGAAATTGTCATACTCGGGCATCAGGATCTGCACCAGCTGCAAGAAGCCTCCTTACAATGGGAATGTGGTTTCTCCAAGTTGCAATATGAAGAAGAGTCAGCCCAAAGGTGTTCCTCAAATTGACATTGTCCCCACTCTTCTTCAATAATGCCAAGCCCGACTCTACATCATTCAGAGATCCTTCTCGCACAGCAAGCCACAGATCTTTCTGGGGCCTAGTAGATGAACCTTTACGACCTGGTGTCTGCAAATGCTGCTTGTGTGCTTGCGGAGAAACAGCTATTTCCATTATTACAAAATGTGCACTCTGAGTAAATTAATTATCTGTCAGAATATTTTATCTGAGGTTTGGGAGTTAACTCCAATGGCTCGGCAGTTATATTCCTCTATTCCGCTACTTGATAATACCAAGGGCCAGATTCTCAAACTCTACCAGACTGAACTTGAATAACTAACAACAACAACTCTGGCCCTTGAGTACATCAGTTGATTCTCACTATTCCATGGTAAAGCGATAAAGTAATCAAAACATCAACCATAGATAACCAGTTACAAGTGCAACTGATGCTCTAAATTTCCACCAACATCATCAGGTTCACTATCTTTATCATGTACACAAACAAGTAGCAGCAGCCATTGACAAATCCCAGCACAGTTCATCGACCGCAGAGAAATCTACTGTAAAACATCTGCATTGATTATGAAATTCATTTATTGGTGAAGAAAATAATGACACTTAGGGAAGAAAGGCATACAAACATGCACAGGCAATTCTCAACCTCTAAGGACATATAAGCTGCTAAGAACCAATAAACCATAAATCAAACAAGTATTGATATTGAAGTCGCTAAGTTGATCATTTGAGGGGAAGAAAAGGGGGTTTAAACCAAATGTACTATAAATATAAAACAAGATCACAATGGCTCAGCTGATAAATATGCACTCCTCTAGTCAGAAATGTGAACTGAAATAAGTGAGATTTGAGAACACTAAATTCTGTCATTAGCTGGAAATATAAGATCCATTGACTCAGCAGTTCACATGAAAAGTGTGACCAATCATCATACAGATGATTAGAATTGAAATAAAAATCAAACATTGATGCAAGCCCTTAAGGAAAGAATATTCTATGCAAATTTTGATAGGAAAAAAAGGAAGAACAAAAAATCAAATGCCACGAATCTTTATCGATCTAGTTCTGGTACATTCCTATTTGATCTATGCAATTTAAAACTCATTCATTACTTCCACTCCAACAAAGACTGTTTTTTGATCTCAACAATTAAAATTGAATCAGAAAATAACAGAATCCTCAAAAGGAACAAAATGTTGAAAACAACAAACATTTCACCAAGTCAAGTAAAAAATACAAACTTGGCATAAAAACAGAACAACAATGCAACACCGACCCACATGCAACATTTTCATGTATGTCATCGAGATTGAAGAGACCCAGTTGGCCATAAATCGAATTAAATTAAAAATGAAAATCGAAGTGAACAAATAATGGGAAATGAATGCATCAAATGATCTCATACCCTGTTGATGAAGAACTCAAAACTCTGCAAAGAAATGAGGTATGTCTTGAGAGTTAAACTGGGAAGAGAAGAGAAGAGAATAGTTATAGATAGGCGGTGATTGATTTCTGTTGCCAATTACCAAAGAGTATCGAAACCCAGAATATACCTCAACACATAAGCCCATAAAAATGGCATAAATAAAAATTTAAGTCTTTATCTTTATATTATTATCTTTAAATAATAAATCATCATTTTCAATTACAAAAATTTTAGTAAAATTCTCAGCGAGAGAAACAGGGATGGGAAAGAAAAGAAACAGTCACGAGAAGGACAACTTCGGAATTTCAGAAGAAATGTTTCTTGGACCAAAGCACCCCTGATTCGGAGGCCACGGGACGTTGTGACTGTTGACAACAACGAGGTCCGAGTTGTCGTTTGGACCAAACTATGTGGATTCTCCGCAAAACAAGTGTGCTACTGAGTGACACGTGGTTAGAAAATCTGATGTATATAAATCATTTTTTTGACAGATATATAAATATAAATCATATAATAATAATAATAATAATAATAATAATATATGAATATAATAATGTAAACACATAATTTTTGGCTTAGACAATAAATGGTAGGTTAATTCAGAATGAAAATGAGTTAAAAAGGTAAACTAAAAAGAGAAAGAATGAAATAAAGTTACCATTTCTGTTTTTCAATTGATAATAACTTACATATAATTTGGGTCGGATATAGTAATTAAGTAAAATAATTTGCAAATTTTGAATATAATATTATATGTAAAATTTATTTAAGAAGGGGCAATCTACTTTGATTGCAATTGACTACTATTGAATATTCTATTAATTTGTTTAGGATTTAAATTATAAAAAGTTAAATGTATTATAAAATATTAACTTTGGGAGAAATTCTAAAGAATGTTTAGAAATCAAAATCCATGATTACATACATTAATAATAAAATGAGTGGATTGTTTTCTTTCAATAATAAATTTTAGGGACATGCTAACATGTGCCCTTAGGGCGTTGATTACGGATATCCAAAAAAGCAAAAAAAAAAATAAAATTGGAAAACTAAGTTTATCCTATTTCAAAATACAAAATACATCAAGTCTCAATGTAAACTTTCTTTTCTAAGATTCTTAACCAATGTCCTTAGGGCACTGGTTAACATTCTCCTAAATTTTATAAAGGAAAAATAATTTTCTTTGGTTTAATTTTATTTTGATCCATAATTTAATCAATAAAAGTTTAATAAAATATGAATGATAATAAATGTAACACAGAAATAATAGGAAAAAAATAGTAATACACACTCCCGCTTTTTTTTAATCTTCTTTTAAATTTTTAAATAAAATATCTTGGTATTTGTAGATAGAAGTCATTTTTTATACCATAATGATGCAAATTATTTTCTGGTTTATGAAATGTCAACTTTCTCATTAGCAGGTACAAACCGTTCAAACCTTGAAAAGGTTGAAGTTTTTGCAGCCAGTGAGAGGACACATTTACTAATGTGGTCAGATTTGACTTTGAATATCACATGTAAGGAATGTGGTTCTTATATAAGGACCATCAATAAAAAAAATTAAAAAACCACAGTATTCAGTAATCTAATCCTAAATAAATTAATATTTTAATTTGAAACAAAAACAAATATAAATAAAGATATGTGGTTTAAGAAGCCAATATTTTTTTTTATGTTTATTTTTATTTTTTTGCTAACAAGTCATTCTAAAGAACTACTTCTATTAAAGATAGCAAGAGGCTAAGCGAAACTCCTACCTTTTTAGAACTCATCTAGTGAACTTTTAATAATTGTTTCATTGAAGTGTAGAGTTGGTTAAAGTAGTATAAAGTAGAAAATGATGAAGTGATATGGTAGGATCCATAAAAACTGAAGTTAAGGAATTCCAATTAAACTATTGGCATTGGGGATGCTGTATAACAAAGTCTCTTTTTTATTATTTTTTTAACAACAAAAATGTGTTTTTATTAAATGCAGAGTAATATATGTTTGGCCATTTGGTAGAACAAAGATGTTGATGTTGAAATTTCAGCCAGAATTAACTGATAAAAGGTAAGGACCAATAGCAAGTTCCATGTTAGTTGCAACGAATATTGGGGTTTGGTCTGAAAAAAATATCCAGCCTTTGGCCACTTGTAAAAAAATAAATAGCATAAATTCTCCCGTTCACTTTTGACCAATGTTTCCTTTGCCTACACTACATAAAAAAGGCAAATTACCGACGGCCAGTCGTCGGAAAAGACAAAAAGCCATCGGAAACACTAATTACAGACGGAATTTCCGACGGACACGTATCCATCGATAATAAGCGCATAGGAAAGGGTTTCCGGCGGATCTGGACCGTCCGTCAGAAATTTCCGACGACCTTGTCCATCGGAACACGCGCCACATGGAGCCCCTCATTACCGACGGATATGTCCGTCGGTAAGTGTCAGTGGAAGTTACCGACGGGCATTTCCGTCGGGAAATCTAAACTACATTTACCGACGGCCATTTCCATCGGAAAATCTAAATTACATTTACCGACCGAAATGTCCGTCGGCAACAAGGGTTTTTATTTATATTGATTTTTTTAATTTTATTTTAATTGATTTTTTATTTTATTTTATTTTATATTAATTTTAATTAATTTTAATTAATTTTTTATTAAAATTTAAATTTTATATTTTGAATATTAATTATTATTTTATTTTAATTAATTATTATTATATTATTAATTAAAAAACGAAATTGAAAATACAAATAAAATTTAAAAAGCAATTAAATTAAAATTAATTTAAAATAAAAACAAACTAAACATATAATCCATACATAAAATATTTGTCTAGCTGCAAAACTCTACTACATCTATAACTATCCTAATACTCATCACCATAATATCCGTCATCGTCGTCCTGGCGGGAGGAGTCTACCGGCGTCAAATGACCACTCTTAAAGCTTGGCTTAAGTACACTTGAATTCCCTCTCTTGTTCAAAAGCTATACACTACCTCTCCTAAGATTTAGGGAGTCATAAGATGATCAGCTGGTTTGAATGAAGACAAAGGTATTGAGAGTCATAATGTGTAAGGTTCGAGTTCCCTTACTAACATAATAAGCTAGCAACTAATATTTGCATATAAAAAAATAAAATAAAAACCTCTCCCAAGATTTGGTTATCATTACACTGACCTCCCCTGGAGGGGATGTGATTATAATTACACTAACCTCCCCTAGATGAAAGTAAGTATATAGCTTTTGAAATAGGTAAGTATTTACCTATTTGGTTTTCACTTAATTTTTTGGTTTCTAGGGTAGTCTAGTATAATAACAATACTGGGTTTTTGCACAGTATTTTGGTTACGTTGGTTCTTTCTTTTTGTCTTTTTCTTGTATATGGGTTAAGGTACCCATTGTACCCCTGTTCAATATATATATATATATATATTAAAGGCAAGGTGACCTTATGTCACCATAATTTATTGAAAAAAAAATATGGGGGGGATATAAACCAAAACCCATGCAAAATACATCATTTAAACCTAACATTAGGTTTTCTATTCCTCCTCGAATTATATTTCTAAGATTTAGACAAAATCACCGTGAAATCATTATCAGCTTCAACAGCATTATCATTATTTAACTTCTTTGCTGAGAGAGAGTTATTCTCTAGGTCATCATCATCCCTATTTCCCAAAAACATGTCAAGTATGCTCAAATCATGAGCAACAATAGAATGCGTAAGGGCTGAATTAGACTCAGGAGTCTGAAGATTCTTACCACTAACTATTAAATCATAGGTAACTATGGAATGCTCGGCACCAGAGTATCCTTAACTGTAAAGTCAACATTAGTTGCAACAGAAGTTGAAATCTTCTCTGTAGAGCCATTGACAGCAGATGAGTTTTGTAGAATGAAATTTGAGACATGATTAAGGGAATAAAGGTTCCTCATAGACAGTCTCAACCGATTCACTGTCACTCAATTTTTCGCCCGATGATGTATCAATTTGCCCATTATCTTCAATTGGTTTTTACTCTGGAACCTTAGGTACATAAGCTTGCTTAGTCTTCTGCACCAATGGCGGATCCTTATGCACCAGTTCTCCTTGTCAAATTTACAAATCGAAGCTAAGTGCCTAATTGATTTACAATGAGAACAAAAAGAAGGAAGCTTATCATATTCGATACTAACAGAAAATGCAAAACCTTCACGTTCAACCATAATCTCCTTAAGCAACTTTCTTATTAGATCAATATCCACTAAAACTCAAGCATAGTGGCCATATGCCCTAGTAGGGGTAGCTTCATCCAAACTCATTGGAGTACCTAAACCGCCTGCAATTTCAAATAATAATTTCGAGCGCCAATATTCTTGTGGCAAGTCATAAATTATAATCCAACATTGAGCATGCATGAGATTGTTTCTGCTTATTAGCAATAAAATCTGGAGACCACTGAAAATAACGTAATAGCCCAGGTTGAAGGTTCTAAGCCCAAACAGTCAAGACACTACGCAAATCCTTTTGAGAAGCAAAACTGAATTCATAGAATCCCTTTCCTAAAGGAATCATTCTCCATTAACCCAAAGGCTTCCATAGCTTTGAGAGTTTGTCATGTAATTCGGAGATCTTTACAGGGATATCACCCTTCAACAACAACAAGCGGCCATGAAGGTTGTTTTTGCAACATTCTAACCCCTTTTGATATTCACCCTCAGATATTTTGATAGAGACTAGTCTCCCTTCACGCACAGCCGAGGAAGCTGATTAATCGAGATGTCAAATGACCCATTCAAAGCCTGAACAAAAGATTTTCGCTGCGGATTCGATGGAGAAGACAAAGGAGATTCCAGATTGAGAAACGTCCAAGGACAAGCCATCAAAGACACACAAAATAGAGAAAACCAAACAATGCACAACAAACCAACACACCAATGCACAACACACCACACAGCAACGAACCAGAAATATAAATTTGGATAATGCTGAGGTGGGGCAGAGAGGATGGCGGAGAGTGGCGATCCTGGAAGGCTCGAGGTGGGGCAGATAGGATGGTGGAGAGTGGCGATCCTGGAAGGCAACGACGATGTCGAGGTGTTGGTCTGGTGTGAGATCTGAGTCATAGCTGCCGCGATACAGAGACTCGTTCGTTGCAGAGGCTCACACGAGCAGGGCGATGACCATTCGGAGATGCGCGCATTGGAGCAGCCTCCGCTGTGACGGTAGGAGAAACTCCAATAAGCTTGCGACAGAACTCTAGGGTATTCGCATTTAAATCTCTTACCCTTTTGCGTGTATTCGCATTTAAATCTCCAACACATTAATTTTGCTTATATAAAAAAAAAACCTCAAGAGATATAAGTGTAATTTCTTCGAAAAGTTAATGGTAAATTTTTTTAATAAATAAACAACAATGCAACAAGTATGTCACTTTTCATGGAGAGAATGGGTTAGGTGACAACTCCAGTACCAAAACCTTCTTCAAGAAGTGGTCCATTCCATTGTTGTATTGGAAGGAAGTTCTCAAACCTTTTTCTTTCCTAATACTATAAATAGTACCAATGGATTGAAATTTTTTAATCTAGAATGAGTGCTTTAAAGTAAGAGTATATTCATTTTTAAATCATTTATTAGTTAAAATTATAATTTACTTTAACAAATCAAAAGTAATCATCACCCATTTTAGAAACAAATTAACTTACTTTAGAAAAAAACCTTTTTCATCACATATTGAAGTTACTTACCATTACCAACATTGATATGCATGAAAATGAGAAGAAGAAAAAAGGAAAGATGAATTTTTCATACAAACTTTCATAGTTTTTTTTCGATCTACTTCGAGGAGTATCCCACCGCCAACCTGAGACGGGGGCTAATCTCCCGTGGGAGTTTGTTCGACACCTCGATGGGTGGCATCCCTCCCAGCTGAGATTTTTTCCATACGCAAGGCTAAAACCTGAGACCTTGGTTAAGGGGCGAGAGGCCTTTAACCACTCACGCCAACCTCAGTTGGTTATTTCATATTTTATTTTTAAAAAATTTAATAAATATCAAGTGATTTAAAAAAGAAATTCATAGAAATCAGTAAAAAGAAATAGTGGCACATATATAAAAATCAGTAAAAAATAATAATTATTAGTCGCACATATATATACATATATATATATATACATATATATATATATATATATATATATATATATATATATATATATAAGAAATTCAAGCAAATACGATGGTGTTTGACCAACAAAATTTTTCCAGATACCAACCTTTTTATTATATATCAACAAGTAACATTTCTCAAATGTAAGCACGTCACCTAGCTGATTTAATTTAACATTTTAGAAAGAGGTACACAAATATAATAAAGAGAACCCAAAACAGTGGTTGAGGTTGCTGGGATGAACATGCGAGTTCGATTTTTATAAAGGAATTAATTCTTATAGAGAAACTGCATAGTTTCTGTATTTTTACGATTGAATGGAGATTAATTTTATAGGTGATTCAAAAATGTCCGATTTGCAATAAAAGAATACAGCAAACTAGCAAAGAGATACTCTATTATAGTATATATACTGATGGTTCAGGGTTTCACATGCTTTCCAAATGTTACTCCAACTTCAATGTTTAACAAACTCTATTTCACATTGGCAAATGTGAATTAAAAGCCAAGCATCATTTTGGCTTCTTCCTTAAACTCAGGGTCCTTGAGTATTGAGTTCAATCAATAGCTAAGCAATTAAGCACCCTTTTGAGTACAATTGATAAGCACCCTCGGAACTTATTTTGATAACAGTGCTGATTTTTTAACAATATAATTTGGATAACATATGGTGTTTCCTTTTGTTTTATGATATATTTTTTATATGCGTGTATGTAAATAAGATAAAAATAAATGAAAGATAAAGATATTAAATATACATACGATGTCACATATATTTAATGTTTAAATAACATGACTCTTTTCATAATTTTCTCCTCTCAAAAAAGAACGAAGAAGTATGCGATAAGCTATTTTTTTATATAATTTTCTGTCTTTTTCTTGCGGTTGACATTCAAGTGCACATGTACTCTTGCTTGTTTGATTAGAGGAGTGCAATAAAAGTCTATTATTAAATTTATTTATCGAAAGAGAATGCAATGCCAATTTATTTATTGAAGAGTGTGAATGATAGAGAATACATTAAATTCAAGTGCACAAAAGAAGTTTGGAATCAAATTGAATATACTATTTATATTTTGTAAATTTTTAGGAATCAAATTTCCCATTTTACCAGTCCTCACAATAGAAGAACTGTGAAAACGTTCGAAGAAGAAGAAGAAAACCCTCTTTGTATTCTTTTTCCTTTTAAAAAAATTAAAATAAATACAATCAATGATTCAAATAAAAGCGAAATGAACGATTAGATTTGATCACCGTTAGTGATTTTATTTTGGTTAACAGAAAGATCAATTTCACTAAAACTTGAAGTTTGAGGATTATTTGGGAAGAATCAATAGTTGATGGTGTCTATTTGCAAACATGTTAAAGTTTAGGAGTGTATATACATTTTCCCTTTCTAAAATGATTAAACTTGAAAGGGAAGTTTTTGGCATCCATAAAAAGCGAAGTATGGTATGCTAAGGGCCTGTTTGCTCTGGTCATTTTCTGTCATTTTCTATTTTCAGAAAATAGAAAATAGAAAATGAGCTTGAAAATGCATTGATTGAGTTTAATGAAATTGTTTTCATTGAAAACATTTTGTGAATTGGACTCAAATCTGGAAACAGGAAAAAATTGTTTTCAGTGTTTTCTTCCCAAATTTTTGAAAATATGAAATAAAAATAGAAAGCATGAGTTCTAAACAAACATGTTTTCAAAATTTGAAAATAAAAACAATTTTTCGAAAATACAAACAGAAAATGAAAATGCAAAACAAACAGACCCTAAGTTTGCCATGTGCCTAAGCCCCATTTCTAAGTCGGAACAGGAAGGAAGCAAAATAATTAAAATCTAAATTTAGAAACAAGGCCATGGAGGCTAGGGGTAGCCTGGTTCTAGCCTAAACTCAACTCACACATGATAATTTAAAATTTTGAATTAGGTTTGTGGATTGAGTTGGTCCAGTAAAGTATGCGAATTTTGGTTTTAATCCCTGCAATTAATTTTTGTTGTTTTGGTCTCTATAAGTTTAAAACGTTTGTTTTAGTTCTTATCGTTAGTAATACACCGTTAAGTGCAGATGTGGCTAACAGAGTGTTACTTCAACCTAAATAATGTTATTTAAAGCCACATAGGCTGCCACATAATAATAATTAATATTAAAATTTTTAAATAAATTAAATAATACCTATGCGGCTTTGAATAATAATATTTAGGCTGATGTGACGTTTCGTTAGTCATATCAACACCTAAGGGCAGGGACTAAAACCAAAAGTTTTAAACTTACAACGACCAAAACTAACAAAAAATAATTGCAGGAACTAAAACCAAAACTCACTCACTTTGCAGGGACAAAACACTTAAAGCTACTACTATTAGTTTTGGGTACTATTATTTAGAGAAAATATTATCATCATGTATGTTAGAATATTTTAGCATACCAATTGAATCCATCTTAGAATATCTTTTAAGAGTTATTCTTATTTATTATTTCATGATTTGTTTTCTTATTTAATTAAGACTATGATTTTGTTATTAGTAAATAGAACTCTTTGGATTTGTCTTTTGTATCAGAGTATAATCATATTACTACCACATCGACTCATGTTAATACTATTTCGAGTCTACAAACATCTCTCTTATCCTTATACCCTAATGTTAAACCTAATTTTTTTCACCATGTTATTAGAGTCATGGTATCCATCCTGAGGAGAGTTCCACCTTTTCATTGGGTAGAGTTCGCGGAAGTTATCAAATTGTACTTACTACCAAAAACTCGGATCTAGTTTTATTTTTTTCCATTCGACATGCGTCTCTATTCAGTTCCGCCTCCAATATTCATATCCGGTTAGTTCCGCCCAACATGTATCCCTAATATGCATCTTCGATTAGTTCGTCTTGATTCATGTGCCTTCCATTAATTTCACTTGATCCTGTGTCTCAAATTACGCCAAATCCAGCTTCTTTGATCAGTCTTTCCTGAAAGATTATCTTTGTTTTTTTTTTTTTTTGCCCAAATGCAAATAGTTTTGTTTCAAATGAAATTTGGTCTTTCTTTCATTGTGTTGGCATAAATGCAGTATGGTTTCATCCCGATGTAGTTTGGTCATTCCATTGTGCCAAGAAAGATATGAAGATCACTAAAGTATTGAGGTTCATGCAATAATGATTGTTTATTTATTAGATCTATATATACGCAAAATCATAGTGTTACTTAGCCACAATGGTACTTTGGGTATCGGAAGAGAGTAAAAAATATCTAATAATGAGAAAATGAGAGAAGAAATAAAGAGCAAAGAGAAATTAGTGGAAAGTGGGAGAAATAAAGAGAAAAGAGAGTTTAATAGGAGATTTAATTATAAAAGAATATTCTTGATGGATTTGAATCTCTCCTTTTTTTCTCTCTCAATTTTATTTCATGGTATCAAATAGAAAGAGACAAAAGTATATTTGAATGAACCACTCAAACAAAAGTAAATTTACTTTTGTTTTTTATCTCTAATAACATGGGAGGAAACATAAGAAAGAAAAAAAAAAGGAGAGGATCTCAATCCCTTCTTAATTAGAATATTTTTCAAAACACTAAATTAGATGGGGAGGGATATCTAATAAGACTCTTCCTATGCAATTAGAAAAATCGTAACGAAATTCAAATTATGCATAGTCTAAACTAAATTTTAATAAACTCAAATATCAAAACAAAATTCCAAATGACAAAGTCAATTTGCACGTAACAGGTTTAAGCAAACAATTTTTTTTATATATAATGTTGATAATAGATAGATAATAGATGATTTTCCAAACATTGACACCGGTTAGCCGGGATAATTCTATTATCATTTTTCTTTATTTCTTTAGAAACAACATATGTTTTGGTTGGCTTGTACATAGGGCTGGACAGGTAACCGACACCCGACCCCAACCCGACAAACCCAATAACAAAAGTAATCTTCCAGGCGGCTGGTAACGGATATGCGAGTCTGCGGGTGGTGCATTCAGGTCCACAAGGTTTCATACAGACGAATTCGGTTCCTTTAAAGAAAAAAACATCTATAACTGAACCCAACTTATTGCTTTAATCAAAACACAATATTGAAGGGTCGATGTTGGTCAGAGGTCGTGATGGGATGCATGTTGGAGAATAGGGATGTTGTGGTGAGCAGGAAAGATGAGAAGATTAGGAATGAGAAAGAACACTAACGAGCGCAAACACAATGAGAATCTAGAAGTAAGCCATTACTTTTATGCTTCTTCGTCGGAGAAGTCACCACCACGATGCCCTATGACTATTCACTTTGTCTGAGCGACGCGACGCGATAGAGGAGGAGGATCGTTGGAGGAGTACTGCACACCTTGTGTATGATCTCGCTGCAAAGACCATGGTTTCCAGAAAACAACGCCACATCGAAGTGAGAGAGCGTGAGCATAACCAGAATCGGATCAATAAGATTGTTATTCGAGACGTTGATGATTTTCAATGCGGACTGGTTCAAAATCCGAAGAGTCCTTGCGAAGAAGTTAAAATCAAGTCGAAGGGAAATGAGTCGGCCTACGAGGTTTGACCAAACCGAGATTGGACCAATGAGGTTGTTATGGGAGAGGGAGATAGTGAGGAGACGATGAAGGGAAAAAAGAGAAAGAGGGAATTAGCCTCAGAAGTGATTGTGGTTGAGAAATAGGGTTTCAACTGAATTGGAGAGCGACGGAGAGTGTGTACAAAGTGGAGGCGCATGTGAGAAATGGAGAAGGTGGACAACTGTGTGTGCAGGTGAAAAAATGATATTTTCGAGAAGAGGGAGAGGGGCATGCAGTGCAAAATCAAGGAAGGGGGAAGGGAAGAAAATGATAGAGAGAGAGACTTTCCAGAGGGTTCTTTTTTTTTTTTTAGAAAACTAAAATGAAAAACTAACCAAAAAAAAAAATGACTGGGCAAAAAAAGTGACTTGCCCAACCCACTTCAACCCAACCGAGTCAACCGCCTACCCGTTACCCCACCAATCCGAGACACCCATCAGACAAAATTTGGCGACATCAACCCGAGACACCCATCAGACAGAATTAGGCCACATATAAATACACAATTGGAGTCGGATTGAATTTTTTGGACCCGAATCCGATTGAAACCAACCATTGCCCTACCCTAGTTGTGCATCTGTATAATTGTATCCATGTAAAATTCTTTGGGGGATAAGTCATAAGTCGTCACCCCTAAAGCTTTTTTTTTTTTATCAAACGTCACCCCTACAACTTTGTGTCTTCTTGTAATTTTTAACGTTGTCTCGTGGGACACATGTGATGTGATATGATATGCCACCACCTTCAAGTAATAAGGGAATAACACTGGACTAGGAAAAAGAGGAATACACTGATTGGCTTCCTGATCTAGAGTCATTCATCTGCGCTGTTAGGAAGGCTTGAAATTGGGATAAGACACATTAATTTGTTCTTAAAATAAGTAAATAAAAATATTGTTATTATTAAATTTTAGTGAGTAAAAATCATAATCCGTTTTTTTTTTTTTAACCGAATCATAATCCGTTTTGAATAAAATTAATAACAAAAATATGATAAATCGTATTGCGTGTGCTGTATAAGATGCAGTCAATCCATACATGTGAATATGCATTTTTTTGTTTTCCAGAATTCAATACTTGAGAGCATCCAAATGCCATGTTTCCAAGAAATATTTTATTAGCGATAATGCTGAGACCTTTGAAACCCAGTAAAATATAGAAGGAAACAACTAACACGTGGAACAATATAGTAAATCAAAGATGTAATGGTACACGAAATCAAAATTAAACAATAATTTATTCATATTTTTTTGTCTGTGTATTCTATTATCCTTTGATTACCCGGCAGCCATCATATTGGTCAAAAGTGGTGTGTACTAATTTCCATTATTTCGCCTGAGAAAATCCTAATGATTTTAGAGCATATTCAAAAGTGTATGGTTGACTGAGCTCGTTAATTTTTCATCCGTGTTTCTTTATGAAAAAACCTTTTTAAATTTTGAGTTTAATTTTGATATATTATCAACATAAATTTTTTTTTTATAATATTAAATAATCACAAAACATTTTATGTTTAACTTTAAAGATAGTTATAATATTTTTAATGATGTAACAATTTACGATTGATTAATAATATAAAATATAATTACACTAACATTGCATACTAATTAAATCCTTTCATCAATTGTATTAGCAAAGAAATATAGAATCTGTATTATGCTAGATAATAATATCTCATAAATCTTTAAAGCGTTGATGACAGAACAAGATGGAAGTTTTCTTACATGGACAGCTAAATTTTTCAACTTTGATAAAAAGAAATACACTTGCATCACACCTATAATTTCCTTTTCACATAAAAGAAAAACTCAAAATTGCCAATGCTAAATTACAAAGAAGCAACAGCTAAAACACAAGAGTGACAAAAGAATACAAAAAAATAGGATTAAATTGAATTACCATACTTGCCACATGCATCTAAATTGTTGAAGGACAGAAAGAAAGCAACTCAAGCTCCGAAAGACCAACTTGTTTCACACACAACATGCTTTGTAAGAGATCTCCATTAAAGATCTGATGAAGTGACTATGCTTGCCAAAATTCTGGCCTATGCAGCCACAGAAGGTTCCTGCATCAATGGATGAAATCATGCTATCACACAAGGATTCAAACAATTAGACTGGACAATTTAGTTGAATATTTAAATTAGGAGCTCAAACTAGCCCCTTCTTCCACTTAATATATGTTCTCCTTAACCATGCAAGTGATCCAAATACAAAACTCATGCAGTGTTAACAATGACGGATGGAGGATTATGACAGCCAGCTAAAAATCCGCCATATAAATATGGCATTGCGGCCTATGGCGGAAACATGGCAGATATAATAGGCATTGCGGCCTATGGTGGCTGTCACAGAATCCGCCATGCCATAATGCCATGGCCCTGCCAAAGCGGCAATTTGACAAAACTGCTAATGCATAAAACAAATTACAGGTCTAAATTCATAGTGAAATTGCAAGAGCATAACTAACCTTTGCTGTCAAGTTTGACACAGCCAAATGAAACTTTTCTCTAGTTTTAGTACTAGCAACATGTCCAGCCTTCGCTACCTTGCTAAAAGCACCGTTCAACCATGATGTTCCAGCAGTCACATATCTGCAGAGGACCAAGAGCAAGCCATCAACAAGCATGCATTTTATCAACAACATCCAAATAATATACAAACTAGGGACAAGTTAGGCCACAAGGGTCATGCCCGTTTCATTTCTCTTCAACCAACAGTTCATCCAGGTAGAACTATAGAGAAACATCAAAATTTCTTCTCTCTATGCTTTGTATTCCCTATTGGATCCAACTACAAGTGCAGTGGCTGCAATGGAGATCATGTATCACATTCAACCATACCTGCTTGTTTTGACAGCTGATCCAGTATCATTCAACTTCCTCTCAGCTGCAAATATTGCTGCCATTGTTTTATCTGAAACATGAAGCCTCTGATCCACATATTTCACTTTCTCATTCACCACAGAAATGCCAACTGTCAGTTTCTCTGTCAGTCCAACTCTCTTGTCAAAAGAAATGACCTTTGCAGATGCATTAGCAGACAACTGATGCTTTTCATCAAATGCTTTAGCTTTGTTCATGGCATCTTGCCTTATTGCCAAACCCTTTGCCAGCATACTTGCAACTACATCTTGTGCTCTATTAAGGTACATTCTTCCATTGGCGGCGCTGGTTTTCTCATCCTGAAAGAGATATAAAACAGCAGACCACAAGCTCAACTAGAAGAACACAATGTGAACAGTTATAGTAATTATTGCCTGGCTACAAAACAGAATTTTCTCTGATGAAGATTATATATGCAATATGAAAGCCCTAAAAAAAGTTCAATTATTATTCACCTAACTTGCTTAAAAAAATTCATTATATGGACTTTCTTCTCAAACGCTTGTCCGATTTGCAATGTCAAAGTTATCTGGTATTTTTTAAACACTCAAATATACAGAGAAAGTCCAGGATATACAACAACAACAACAACAAAAGCCTTTCCACTAGGTGGGGTCCATCAAAATAATGAAAAGAACCCCACTTTTCACCAACTCCAAATGCCCATGGAGAACAGATCATCAGGAAAAGATGATCGCGATCATACTAAATCTTGAACCAGGATTTGGTTTTTACCTCAATATTCAGCGAGACACTTTCAGAAGGAGCAACATTTATAGCATTTTCTGCCACCCTTACTTCCTGCATACATTGCACTTGGTAAGATCCAAATTTCACATCAACATGTGCATATATGATGTAATAGTTCTTGGTATAGTTACCTGTATCTCACGAATTGGTACATAGTTCTCAGCTGGAGTTATACTCACAATTTGGTCTACTATTGTTGCTCCCTGATAAAAAGACATTAAAAGTTTCAATTTCACGAGTCATAAAGTCCAAAAGCTTTGATAAGATGAAATAGTTCCCAACTCAATATCAATACCAAAAGGTGATCATGTCAAAAGACAATAGGCCATAGAGGGAAGGGAATTTGACTCAATATTAAACAAAAAATCCAAATAGATACTGTCAAGGAAATATAGCCCTTCTAATGTATTAATGTGAAAAATTACGCTTTGTAATATGTAATTCTAATTGCAAGACATATGTCCTTTCAAATTAAAAAAGCTTAATAAACTAAAAGATACAAGATAAAATTTATGTATAGCAATATGCTTAACAGAAGCAACAAAATGGCATCTTGATTCTTGACAATTTCAATCTCATAATTTCTTTCTGGAGTTCAGGTTTATCGGACTTGCACCTGAATCCGGTAGACATCATTCACTAGGAGTCACTTTCCTTCATTTTCTTTGACATGATCTGTTTTAAGTGAGCTAGATCCCTTTCAGAAACCTTGTTACCCCAAAATACCATATAACTGATGTTTTCCTAACCATCTATAGCAGTATGTGCAATCCTATGTCACATCCCAACACCTACCATGGCAACATGCTCAATAACAATAATTACTCCAGTCCACAATGTGCATTATTTTCATCCAGAAACTGTAGACTTTCTATTGATGCTTCTCAGCATGTCCAGTTCCAAACAAACAACCATAAACATTGAACATAAAACAAATATATCAAACTGAATTCCATTACAAACACTATGCCGCTATCACTTGATGCAAACAAACACCAATTTCTAATTTTCAAAGTGAACCAACCTAAATCCAATCTTAAAAGTTCAAAAAAGTCAAAAATATTAACTTGAGTGTCTAATGATCCTTCTCAAAAGTTGCAATAGACCACTTTCTGTTAGAGATAGGGGAGGGGAGCTGAGGATCCCAGTAAAGGGTAGCCTAAATAGTAAGCCTAACACCACATCTCAATCTAAGTCCATATGGTAGTAGGTTTATGAATTCTTCCACTTTATAAAGTCCCCTTTTTGTCCATTCTTTTCCAAAGAGGGGCATCTTTTACCAAAGCCACTTAGAACCCACACTTGAATTCCCAACACTTTTCACATGTGACGCATATAAACCAAGTGAAAATTTATTCCCTTTTACTAGATTTGGTCATTATGAAAATGATCACAAATCAAACTTGATAATTTACTACAGCTCCATTGAAAAAAGTATAAAAAGAATAGAGAAATTACCGATAATAATAATGCAATTTCAAGCGCTCTTGGGTCTTTAAATGTCACAAACGCAGTCTTTGATTTCCCATGTTCACTGCAACAAACACACACAATATCTATGTATTTGACTTCTTGCAGCAAGCACCAAAAAAGAATAAAAGGAGTGCAAAAACATAAAACTTTCAGTTTATCTTCAATTAAATTTCTTAGCAAAAGAAAAGCAAATTAATGCACAGTTAAACTTATACCCTGCACTGCTCTACTTTGTTTCATTTTGATTTAATTAATGTAAATTAATATCATTAAAATCAAAGCTAAGAGCACCCCCATGATTAAAATTGAATCCAATGATGAAATAAGGAAGAAAAATAACAATTTTGGTATAGAAGTTACCCACCTGAGGATTTCAATGTGCTCAATTTCTCCAGAAAAAGAGAAGAACTCATGAATCTCTCTCTCACCGGCTAGATCTGAAACTTGCTTCACTTGAACCGTCCTTGTCTGAAATATCTTTTTTTTTAAAAAAAAAAAAAAAATAGATACCCAGAAAGAGAAAACCAAATAAGGTTTGAAATAGAAGAAGAAAAAAGAAAAACGATGTGATTTTGAGGTGAAAAATTACCTGCATTGCGATATCAGGTAGTAAAAGAAGTGTGAGTGATTTTGCGAAGCGAAATCAGAGTTTGTATTTTGAATGCTGAGTCTGGTAACAAAGAGGAAGAGGTGTGGTTCCTTCAGAGACAGAGTGATGGTGTCACCGAACACGAGAAGAGTTGCATTGAAGCAGAGACAGACAGAGAAAAGAGGAAGTGAAAAAGAACAAAGAGAGAATAGAATGAATGATGTATCAGGGAAGGAATGTAATTATGATGTTACCTTGTCTGCACGATAAAATATTGCAGTCTCTTGTAATTCCATAAATGTCCCCTTCCTGGCATGCTTCTCAATAATTTTCGGGTGATCAACTTTTTCAATTTATTTTTAATGAATAGGTTAAAGTAATGTTTTGGTTTCTATATGTGACACTGATTATCAATTTGGTCCCTATATGTGACAATAGTTTTCAATTTGGTCCTCACCGCTAATTGGTCCCTATATAAGAGTGACCAAATTGCAAATTATTATCACATGTAAGGATCAAATTGAAAATAATTGTCACATGTAGGGATCGATTTCAATTTTTTTTGTTGAATTGGTCCCTACATGTGACAATAATTTGTAATTTGGTTCTCTTATATCGGGACCAATTAGCGATGAGGACCAAATTGAAAACCAGTGTCACATATAGGGACCAAATTGATAACTTTTTACGTATATGGACCAAATTGAAAATCAGTGTCACGTATAGGGACCAAAACATTACTTTAACCTAATGAATATCACTTCTTTAAAGTGAAAAAATCTCCAAAATGATAGAGTAATGATGTATTTATATTTTGATTATTTTTGGTGGGTTAAGATTCTCTCTATAGTTGTATTATATTAAGGATGGATGTATATTTACTCTTTTTACTTTAGAAAATTTATTATTTTAGAAGAGTCAAATTCTTTTGTGACATTATATTTGCAATAAAAAAAAGTTTGGGCCAGGGCATCAATAAAAAAGTTTGCATTAAATATTTAAGTATATTTTTTAATATATTAAATAAATTTTTTTTTTACTTAAGCTTGTCCTTTTTAATTTTTAAAGTTATTAGTTAGTATTTATCTTTCTTTTTTTTAGACATTTTATTGAATCAAAATTAAATATAGTTATATTTATTTGTTTATTTTAAAGATCTCTTGTAACACCCCGACTTTTCACTACTTTCTAATTTCGGAAATTATATAAATATGTTTATATTTTTATCTGAAACTTAGAAAATGATTTTGGGAAAACCAAAGTCATTTTCATGTCATACTTATTTTTATAAGTATACGGTGAAATTTTGGGTTTAAAACTCAGACGGAAACTGGTCTGCGTTTTACTGACAGTATAATTTTATACCGGCAGAAAACCCTAATTTGATCCAAAACTGAATTTTTAGATTTTTTATATTTTGTCCGTGAGGAATTCTACTTTCCAAATATCTGATCAGAAATGAAATATTATGTTCAGTCGGATGAATTTTGGTAAAAGTTCAGACAGAAAACAGTCGGTAATTTCACTGACAGTAAGATTTTAATGATCAGAAAACCTAATTTTGACTCGTGAACGAAATGGATTATGTTTAAAACATATTTCCAACGAGTTTGGTTAATTTGAGAATTTTCGATCGAAAATCAGACGGAAACCCTAATCGGGTAATCGACGGAGCCGAAAACGGACGTGCAGAGACAAAATCCGACATTCAATGGATGGAGACAAGTGATGACTCACAAGGGGTGAGTCATATGGGTGACTCACCTTAGTAATGATGGCTTTTGAGGGGAATTTACCATTTTGTCCTTAAGTTGCCATTTAATCACAAAATTGCCTTAAGTGAAATTACACCTTTGTCCTTAAATTTTTATGCCATGGACCCTTTTCCCCCTAAGAGGCCACGACCCTAGGCAGCCAAGAGGCCCATTTTCACTTCTATTTAAGGCATTCATCATCTTCATCATGAAGCTTTCCTCCATTTTTACAAAAAACTATAAGTTTCCATAAGCTTATTTTGTGAAACAACTTGGTGATTCCTTGCTCCTTTTTCATTTCCAAGAGGTATACCATGCTCTCCTCACTTAATTATCATCATGTTCTTCAATTGTTTTCATGTTTTAAAGCCTTGTTCATGATTTTCAATTTCTAGATCTAGAAACTTTGAAAATTCATAGTAAATCATAGAAAAATCCTAAAAATGTGAAACCAATTTCTATGTTCCTATTATCATCTCTACTATTATAATCCAAGAGTTTGTTGCAAACAACGCTTTCCTCCCCATTTAATTTGTCAAAACCGAATTCTATGAAAAGTGGGTGGAGGAACTTTTGTTCAATTTTTAGAAAGTGACCATATATCTCATCTTTCTAATATGTATTGATGTTGAATCCAAGTTCTTGTATCAAACCAAAATTTCTTGCTCTATTTTCATGCTTTGGCCGAAGTCATCCTTTGAGGAACTTGGAAGATTTTAATTCATTCTTTGTTGATTAACAACTAATCTATTGTTTTAAGTACTCAAGGATCATTAATCCAAAGGCTTAAACAATTTTAGAAAATTTTAGCCACAAAACCTACACAAGGCCGTGACCTATCCTTAGGGTTTAGGTGATTGTATTTGTTTGATTTTGATTGGTTGAGTTGTGAATGTTGAATGTTGAAGGATAAAGATGTGTGCCTTGTACGTGTGTCGCCGTTTCCGGATTCGTGTCAAAGTTTAATCGAAAGCTTGAATCTTCAAGAGGTAAGAGGGGATTGCCTGAGGGATTTATCCGATGGCTATGTGCTATCTGTGGTTGGTCTATATATTTATCTGTGGTTGTGGTGTTTTGATTGACTGGTTTTAAGTTGTGATATTTATATCCATGTTTATTTATTTGAGGATTAAGTGTTTAATTGCAGTTATATAATAATGTTGTGATGCATGATCTGCCTGGGAATATTGTTATGAAATGT
Organism: Echinosophora koreensis; assembly: GCA_035048595.1. Classification (NCBI taxonomy): domain Eukaryota; kingdom Viridiplantae; phylum Streptophyta; class Magnoliopsida; order Fabales; family Fabaceae; genus Echinosophora; species Echinosophora koreensis. Next base: position 4,394,891 of record JAPCYP010000013.1, on the reverse strand, counting down.
TTGTTTGAGATTTGAGAAGCCTGACATTGGTCAGTGCACAATCAATTAACCAGATAAAAGCTTTAAGAAGCTTAAATTTATATTAAATGTTTAATGGAAAATATTGATGTTTAGAAAACGTTTCTTAAAAACAGCAGTACTCATTCACACATGGGTCTTTCTAAAAGAGTAGAGTGTCTAGGAAAAAGATTTTCAGAAGAAAATGAGTTTAAAGTGATTTTGATGATTTTGTAAAACGAATTTCCAACTTAAACGTATTTTTTGTAAACTAGTTTTATACAACGGGTCATTTCTGACAACTTGGATAAGTTTCGAAAGTTTTGTTTTGATTTTGTGTTTCACCGAACGAAAACAGTGTTAACGTAAACCTAGTATCTGAGACGTCGTGATACTGGTGTTCTTAATTATAAGCACGAAGATCTTTGATCCGTGTTACGTAGTTGCACGTTGTACCGTTGTTGCACGTTGTGATGAACGTTGTTAATAGAGAATATTGTTTTTATTACCACGAACCCATGACTGATTGCAAGGTCTAAGGTTTTGTGATTGAGCACTCGGACTTCGTGTCCTGTGTTAACGTTAAAAAGTCTAAAACGTTGAAATTTACGAATAGTCGTAAGCCATTTTGAGCTTCGGCAAAAGAAGAATGAGCACAAAGAAAATAACGAGAACAAAATGTTTTATCTGCATGCATTGGCAGACGTGCCCACGTCCTATGTCTGATACCTTAATGATAGGGTATTCGGGCTACGTTGTTGTCCTATGTCTGATACCTTGATGATAGGGTATTCGGGCTACGTTGTTGTCCTATGTCTGATACCTTAATGATAGGGTATTCGGGCTACGTTGTTGTTCTATGTCTGGTACCTTAATGGTAGGGTATTCGGGCTACGTTGTTGTTACGTCCTATGTCTGATACATTCGGGCTACGTTGTGCCTAATATACCTGGCAATTGAGCGTGATCAACTCATTTAGTTGGTGTTGGGATCTCCGGAGATTAAGTGAAAAGTTAGACGTTGAAAGTTGAAGTGATCATGCATTGTTTTCCAACAGAATGTGATCGGGTATGAAACCCAGTGATAGAGTACTTGTTTACTTATGGAAATGCATGAATGTATATGTGTCTGTTGTGTCGTGCATGTAGTTGTCGTGTTAAATCCAGTTATTGGAATCTCACTCTTGCATGTTTTATTGTTGTTTTCTCTACTTGTGTTATATCTGAGTCCAGATGAACCACTCAAGGGATGTGATGACTATCCGAAGAAATTTGCTTAGCTCGGAGTATGTCGACGTTTACTTACTACCGTTATGTCTGTAGTTAGATGTGACCAGCTTAGGTTTTGTTTCTAGTATGTTGTTGATTTTCAATAAGGGGACCTATACTTATAAAGGTCTAGGTGTGAAAACAGTATGACGCAATATAGTTGTAAGATGTTATATACATATTTACTCCTATACGGTTATATTTACGTTGTTGATGTGGTTGTCGAAAAAGAAAAGATAAGGAAAAATTTGTATCACCATTTTGCAACAAGATTATAACTTAAGAAAATATTATTTTCCGAAAGCAACCAGCGAATTAATGTTTTGATTTATCCTCACGTGTTACAAAGTAATGCCCAAGGGGGGTGTTACATTAGTGGTATCAGAGCTGGTCGAGTCTTTCGGGATCTTTGGGAAGTAGGTCTGTTGTGTTGACGTTGTGTTTTCTCTGAGTTAAGTTTTGTTTGAATTACTTCTTAGAAGTAATGTGTTTACACCAAAGCGTGGATCGGCTGTCAATAATACCAATGCTGTTAAACCGAAGACTGCAGGGAGAGTTTATACTATGGTCAGAGCTGAGACTACATACTACGACGGTAATCTCTTAGCTATAATTTTCAAACTTGTGTACAATTCGTACTTGTTTCGATGGATTGTGTGTGGATATGTTGAAATTAACCGTTTCTCTGATTTTCATGATGTCATTGTTTTAAACTTCAAAGTTTCTGAATGAGACTTGCTCTAATCACTTTTACTTTTGGTAGAAAGTGATTCAGTCTGAATTCTTGTCGGAACATAGTTCTTTTAAATTGTTGGCAAGAAGACTCTTGTGAGAGAAGAAACTTTCTTAGATTCATGTTTGTAAACGTGTACCGATCATACATTTTTACTTCCCTGAACCTATCAATGGACCTTTATCCATGAGATATTCTTGTGTTCTTTTCAGTGGGATAAACTTATTCTGTGTCTTTTCTTGAGAGTAAAATGTTGGGAATAGGAAATCCGGTTGTTTTCGAGTCACGAAATTTCGAGGGCGAAATTTTTTTTAAGAGGGGTAGTCTGTAACACCCCGACTTTTCACTACTTTCTAATTTCGGAAATTATATAAATACGTTTATATTTTTATCTGAAACTTAGAAAATGATTTTGGGAAAACCAAAGTCATTTTCATGTCATACTTATTTTTATAAGTATACGGTGAAATTTTGGGTTTAAAACTCAGACGGAAACTGGTCTGCGTTTTACTGACAGTATAATTTTATACCGGCAGAAAACCCTAATTTGATCCAAAACTGAATTTTTAGATTTTTTATATTTTGTCCGTGAGGAATTCTACTTTCCAAATATCTGATCAGAAATGAAATATTATGTTCAGTCGGATGAATTTTGGTAAAAGTTCAGACAGAAAACAGTCGGTAATTTCACTGACAGTAAGATTTTAATGATCAGAAAACCTAATTTTGACTCGTGAACGAAATGGATTATGTTTAAAACATATTTCCAACGAGTTTGGTTAATTTGAGAATTTTCGATCGAAAATCAGACGGAAACCCTAATCGGGTAATCGACGGAGCCGAAAACGGACGTGCAGAGACAAAATCCGACATTCAATGGATGGAGACAAGTGATGACTCACAAGGGGTGAGTCATATGGGTGACTCACCTTAGTAATGATGGCTTTTGAGGGGAATTTACCATTTTGTCCTTAAGTTGCCATTTAATCACAAAATTGCCTTAAGTGAAATTACACCTTTGTCCTTAAATTTTTATGCCATGGACCCTTTTCCCCCTAAGAGGCCACGACCCTAGGCAGCCAAGAGGCCCATTTTCACTTCTATTTAAGGCATTCATCATCTTCATCATGAAGCTTTCCTCCATTTTTACAAAAAACTCTAAGTTTCCATAAGCTTATTTTGTGAAACAACTTGGTGATTCCTTGCTCCTTTTTCATTTCCAAGAGGTATACCATGCTCTCCTCACTTAATTATCATCATGTTCTTCAATTGTTTTCATGTTTTAAAGCCTTGTTCATGATTTTCAATTTCTAGATCTAGAAACTTTGAAAATTCATAGTAAATCATAGAAAAATCCTAAAAATGTGAAACCAATTTCTATGTTCCTATTATCATCTCTACTATTATAATCCAAGAGTTTGTTGCAAACAACGCTTTCCTCCCCATTTAATTTGTCAAAACCGAATTCTATGAAAAGTGGGTGGAGGAACTTTTGTTCAATTTTTAGAAAGTGACCATATATCTCATCTTTCTAATATGTATTGATGTTGAATCCAAGTTCTTGTATCAAACCAAAATTTCTTGCTCTATTTTCATGCTTTGGCCGAAGTCATCCTTTGAGGAACTTGGAAGATTTTAATTCATTCTTTGTTGATTAACAACTAATCTATTGTTTTAAGTACTCAAGGATCATTAATCCAAAGGCTTAAACAATTTTAGAAAATTTTAGCCACAAAACCTACACAAGGCCGTGACCTATCCTTAGGGTTTAGGTGATTGTATTTGTTTGATTTTGATTGGTTGAGTTGTGAATGTTGAATGTTGAAGGATAAAGACGTGTGCCTTGTACGTGTGTCGCCGTTTCCGGATTCGTGTCAAAGTTTAATCGAAAGCTTGAATCTTCAAGAGGTAAGAGGGGATTGCCTGAGGGATTTATCCGATGGCTATGTGCTATCTGTGGTTGGTCTATATATTTATCTGTGGTTGTGGTGTTTTGATTGACTGGTTTTAAGTTGTGATATTTATATCCATGTTTATTTATTTGAGGATTAAGTGTTTAATTGCAGTTATATAATAATGTTGTGATGCATGATCTGCCTGGGAATATTGTTATGAAATGTTTGTTTGAGATTTGAGAAGCCTGACATTGGTCAGTGCACAATCAATTAACCAGATAAAAGCTTTAAGAAGCTTAAATTTATATTAAATGTTTAATGGAAAATATTGATGTTTAGAAAACGTTTCTTAAAAACAGCAGTACTCATTCACACATGGGTCTTTCTAAAAGAGTAGAGTGTCTAGGAAAAAGATTTTCAGAAGAAAATGAGTTTAAAGTGATTTTGATGATTTTGTAAAACGAATTTCCAACTTAAACGTATTTTTTGTAAACTAGTTTTATACAACGGGTCATTTCTGACAACTTGGATAAGTTTCGAAAGTTTTGTTTTGATTTTGTGTTTCACCGAACGAAAACAGTGTTAACGTAAACCTAGTATCTGAGACGTCGTGATACTGGTGTTCTTAATTATAAGCACGAAGATCTTTGATCCGTGTTACGTAGTTGCACGTTGTACCGTTGTTGCACGTTGTGATGAACGTTGTTAATAGAGAATATTGTTTTTATTACCACGAACCCATGACTGATTGCAAGGTCTAAGGTTTTGTGATTGAGCACTCGGACTTCGTGTCCTGTGTTAACGTTAAAAAGTCTAAAACGTTGAAATTTACGAATAGTCGTAAGCCATTTTGAGCTTCGGCAAAAGAAGAATGAGCACAAAGAAAATAACGAGAACAAAATGTTTTATCTGCATGCATTGGCAGACGTGCCCACGTCCTATGTCTGATACCTTAATGATAGGGTATTCGGGCTACGTTGTTGTCCTATGTCTGATACCTTGATGATAGGGTATTCGGGCTACGTTGTTGTCCTATGTCTGATACCTTAATGATAGGGTATTCGGGCTACGTTGTTGTTCTATGTCTGGTACCTTAATGGTAGGGTATTCGGGCTACGTTGTTGTTACGTCCTATGTCTGATACATTCGGGCTACGTTGTGCCTAATATACCTGGCAATTGAGCGTGATCAACTCATTTAGTTGGTGTTGGGATCTCCGGAGATTAAGTGAAAAGTTAGACGTTGAAAGTTGAAGTGATCATGCATTGTTTTCCAACAGAATGTGATCGGGTATGAAACCCAGTGATAGAGTACTTGTTTACTTATGGAAATGCATGAATGTATATGTGTCTGTTGTGTCGTGCATGTAGTTGTCGTGTTAAATCCAGTTATTGGAATCTCACTCTTGCATGTTTTATTGTTGTTTTCTCTACTTGTGTTATATCTGAGTCCAGATGAACCACTCAAGGGATGTGATGACTATCCGAAGAAATTTGCTTAGCTCGGAGTATGTCGACGTTTACTTACTACCGTTATGTCTGTAGTTAGATGTGACCAGCTTAGGTTTTGTTTCTAGTATGTTGTTGATTTTCAATAAGGGGACCTATACTTATAAAGGTCTAGGTGTGAAAACAGTATGACGCAATATAGTTGTAAGATGTTATATACATATTTACTCCTATACGGTTATATTTACGTTGTTGATGTGGTTGTCGAAAAAGAAAAGATAAGGAAAAATTTGTATCACCATTTTGCAACAAGATTATAACTTAAGAAAATATTATTTTCCGAAAGCAACCAGCGAATTAATGTTTTGATTTATCCTCACGTGTTACAAAGTAATGCCCAAGGGGGGTGTTACATTAGTGGTATCAGAGCTGGTCGAGTCTTTCGGGATCTTTGGGAAGTAGGTCTGTTGTGTTGACGTTGTGTTTTCTCTGAGTTAAGTTTTGTTTGAATTACTTCTTAGAAGTAATGTGTTTACACCAAAGCGTGGATCGGCTGTCAATAATACCAATGCTGTTAAACCGAAGACTGCAGGGAGAGTTTATACTATGGTCAGAGCTGAGACTACATACTACGACGGTAATCTCTTAGCTATAATTTTCAAACTTGTGTACAATTCGTACTTGTTTCGATGGATTGTGTGTGGATATGTTGAAATTAACCGTTTCTCTGATTTTCATGATGTCATTGTTTTAAACTTCAAAGTTTCTGAATGAGACTTGCTCTAATCACTTTTACTTTTGGTAGAAAGTGATTCAGTCTGAATTCTTGTCGGAACATAGTTCTTTTAAATTGTTGGCAAGAAGACTCTTGTGAGAGAAGAAACTTTCTTAGATTCATGTTTGTAAACGTGTACCGATCATACATTTTTACTTCCCTGAACCTATCAATGGACCTTTATCCATGAGATATTCTTGTGTTCTTTTCAGTGGGATAAACTTATTCTGTGTCTTTTCTTGAGAGTAAAATGTTGGGAATAGGAAATCCGGTTGTTTTCGAGTCACGAAATTTCGAGGGCGAAATTTTTTTTAAGAGGGGTAGTCTGTAACACCCCGACTTTTCACTACTTTCTAATTTCGGAAATTATATAAATACGTTTATATTTTTATCTGAAACTTAGAAAATGATTTTGGGAAAACCAAAGTCATTTTCATGTCATACTTATTTTTATAAGTATACGGTGAAATTTTGGGTTTAAAACTCAGACGGAAACTGGTCTGCGTTTTACTGACAGTATAATTTTATACCGGCAGAAAACCCTAATTTGATCCAAAACTGAATTTTTAGATTTTTTATATTTTGTCCGTGAGGAATTCTACTTTCCAAATATCTGATCAGAAATGAAATATTATGTTCAGTTGGATGAATTTTGGTAAAAGTTCAGACAGAAAACAGTCGGTAATTTCACTGACAGTAAGATTTTAATGATCAGAAAACCTAATTTTGACTCGTGAACGAAATGGATTATGTTTAAAACATATTTCCAACGAGTTTGGTTAATTTGAGAATTTTCGATCGAAAATCAGACGGAAACCCTAATCGGGTAATCGACGGAGCCGAAAACGGACGTGCAGAGACAAAATCCGACATTCAATGGATGGAGACAAGTGATGACTCACAAGGGGTGAGTCATATGGGTGACTCACCTTAGTAATGATGGCTTTTGAGGGGAATTTACCATTTTGTCCTTAAGTTGCCATTTAATCACAAAATTGCCTTAAGTGAAATTACACCTTTGTCCTTAAATTTTTATGCCATGGACCCTTTTCCCCCTAAGAGGCCACGACCCTAGGCAGCCAAGAGGCCCATTTTCACTTCTATTTAAGGCATTCATCATCTTCATCATGAAGCTTTCCTCCATTTTTACAAAAAACTCTAAGTTTCCATAAGCTTATTTTGTGAAACAACTTGGTGATTCCTTGCTCCTTTTTCATTTCCAAGAGGTATACCATGCTCTCCTCACTTAATTATCATCATGTTCTTCAATTGTTTTCATGTTTTAAAGCCTTGTTCATGATTTTCAATTTCTAGATCTAGAAACTTTGAAAATTCATAGTAAATCATAGAAAAATCCTAAAAATGTGAAACCAATTTCTATGTTCCTATTATCATCTCTACTATTATAATCCAAGAGTTTGTTGCAAACAACGCTTTCCTCCCCATTTAATTTGTCAAAACCGAATTCTATGAAAAGTGGGTGGAGGAACTTTTGTTCAATTTTTAGAAAGTGACCATATATCTCATCTTTCTAATATGTATTGATGTTGAATCCAAGTTCTTGTATCAAACCAAAATTTCTTGCTCTATTTTCATGCTTTGGCCGAAGTCATCCTTTGAGGAACTTGGAAGATTTTAATTCATTCTTTGTTGATTAACAACTAATCTATTGTTTTAAGTACTCAAGGATCATTAATCCAAAGGCTTAAACAATTTTAGAAAATTTTAGCCACAAAACCTACACAAGGCCGTGACCTATCCTTAGGGTTTAGGTGATTGTATTTGTTTGATTTTGATTGGTTGAGTTGTGAATGTTGAATGTTGAAGGATAAAGACGTGTGCCTTGTACGTGTGTCGCCGTTTCCGGATTCGTGTCAAAGTTTAATCGAAAGCTTGAATCTTCAAGAGGTAAGAGGGGATTGCCTGAGGGATTTATCCGATGGCTATGTGCTATCTGTGGTTGGTCTATATATTTATCTGTGGTTGTGGTGTTTTGATTGACTGGTTTTAAGTTGTGATATTTATATCCATGTTTATTTATTTGAGGATTAAGTGTTTAATTGCAGTTATATAATAATGTTGTGATGCATGATCTGCCTGGGAATATTGTTATGAAATGTTTGTTTGAGATTTGAGAAGCCTGACATTGGTCAGTGCACAATCAATTAACCAGATAAAAGCTTTAAGAAGCTTAAATTTATATTAAATGTTTAATGGAAAATATTGATGTTTAGAAAACGTTTCTTAAAAACAGCAGTACTCATTCACACATGGGTCTTTCTAAAAGAGTAGAGTGTCTAGGAAAAAGATTTTCAGAAGAAAATGAGTTTAAAGTGATTTTGATGATTTTGTAAAACGAATTTCCAACTTAAACGTATTTTTTGTAAACTAGTTTTATACAACGGGTCATTTCTGACAACTTGGATAAGTTTCGAAAGTTTTGTTTTGATTTTGTGTTTCACCGAACGAAAACAGTGTTAACGTAAACCTAGTATCTGAGACGTCGTGATACTGGTGTTCTTAATTATAAGCACGAAGATCTTTGATCCGTGTTACGTAGTTGCACGTTGTACCGTTGTTGCACGTTGTGATGAACGTTGTTAATAGAGAATATTGTTTTTATTACCACGAACCCATGACTGATTGCAAGGTCTAAGGTTTTGTGATTGAGCACTCGGACTTCGTGTCCTGTGTTAACGTTAAAAAGTCTAAAACGTTGAAATTTACGAATAGTCGTAAGCCATTTTGAGCTTCGGCAAAAGAAGAATGAGCACAAAGAAAATAACGAGAACAAAATGTTTTATCTGCATGCATTGGCAGACGTGCCCACGTCCTATGTCTGATACCTTAATGATAGGGTATTCGGGCTACGTTGTTGTCCTATGTCTGATACCTTGATGATAGGGTATTCGGGCTACGTTGTTGTCCTATGTCTGATACCTTAATGATAGGGTATTCGGGCTACGTTGTTGTTCTATGTCTGGTACCTTAATGGTAGGGTATTCGGGCTACGTTGTTGTTACGTCCTATGTCTGATACATTCGGGCTACGTTGTGCCTAATATACCTGGCAATTGAGCGTGATCAACTCATTTAGTTGGTGTTGGGATCTCCGGAGATTAAGTGAAAAGTTAGACGTTGAAAGTTGAAGTGATCATGCATTGTTTTCCAACAGAATGTGATCGGGTATGAAACCCAGTGATAGAGTACTTGTTTACTTATGGAAATGCATGAATGTATATGTGTCTGTTGTGTCGTGCATGTAGTTGTCGTGTTAAATCCAGTTATTGGAATCTCACTCTTGCATGTTTTATTGTTGTTTTCTCTACTTGTGTTATATCTGAGTCCAGATGAACCACTCAAGGGATGTGATGACTATCCGAAGAAATTTGCTTAGCTCGGAGTATGTCGACGTTTACTTACTACCGTTATGTCTGTAGTTAGATGTGACCAGCTTAGGTTTTGTTTCTAGTATGTTGTTGATTTTCAATAAGGGGACCTATACTTATAAAGGTCTAGGTGTGAAAACAGTATGACGCAATATAGTTGTAAGATGTTATATACATATTTACTCCTATACGGTTATATTTACGTTGTTGATGTGGTTGTCGAAAAAGAAAAGATAAGGAAAAATTTGTATCACCATTTTGCAACAAGATTATAACTTAAGAAAATATTATTTTCCGAAAGCAACCAGCGAATTAATGTTTTGATTTATCCTCACGTGTTACAAAGTAATGCCCAAGGGGGGTGTTACATCTCTTATCATTTAATAATTAATTGAATACCGGAACAGTTGCTTAGGTAGAAAGACTTTAGTTGACTCCATTTCTCGGTCAGTTTATATGTATTAGGAAACATGGTAGAGTCTATAGAAGAAGAAATAATTAAGAGAAAACTGGAAAATATATTGATTGGCTTAGTAGTCCTTCAGTGTGTTTGAGATGGATGGATTGTAAGACCTTTTTCAAAAAGATATTTTTGTAAGTAATCCGTTATATTTGGGTCTCTAACTTAATTTTAAAAAAAAATTGAAAAAAAAAGTTGATTTTCTATATCTAATTAGAAGGGTTGTGAATGGAAAAAAACGTTTTTATCCCTCACCCTATCACTCTCGTATGTAATATCCACTCTCTCCCCTCTCTTCCCTGTTTTTCAATTTTGCTTTTCTTTTAATATTTTTATTTTCTCTCTACTCTTTTCCCATTGATAACAATTCATCACTCGTTGACAACTTTTTTTTTGTGACAATATATATATATATATATATATATATATATAATAAGTTTTATTGTTAAAAAAATCATCAAATATGATTAATATAAACAAATAACTTCATATTCTTTTTTTGTAATTTACTATATAAATATGATTTTTTAAATCATCCAAACGAAATAGATTATTCTAAAATCTCTTTTCAGCAAACAGATCCAAACAAAAACAGATTCTGATTATAATCGATTATCATAATAATCGATTGTACAAATAGTCGATTTTTTATACAATCTATTTTTTCAGTTTTACTAAACACACTCTTATACTACATAGACTAGCTAACCAACCAATAACCTCTAACTAATTCGTAATTGTCTCTAGGTAACTCTAATACGGCCCGTAAGTTGGAAGTATAGATTAGCACGATCAACTTGGGATCAATAGTACAATTAAAAAAAGAGTACACTACAATTGGCTAATTGAAAAAAAAAATACTAAAGTACAATTACAATCCATAATCACATCAACATATCAAGGAAAGTTGACAAAGGGAGTGGGCAATAGACGAGGTGCATAACTCCTAAAATTCTTCGACCTACTTCTAGTCCCCTTCAATCTTCTTCTAACGTCACCATGACACAAACTCCAAAAGAATCAAGAAACCCCTTAGTCACTAAGAAGAAGCCATAACTCAAGGCTTAATCACTTGGCAAAAGCAAGTAACAATGCTGAACCACCCAAAGTAGAAGCACAAACTTAACTACCAAGTAGAAGCGATAACTCAAGGCTTAACCACTTGGCAGATGCGGAAAAAAAGAGAGTAAAATACTTAACCACACCAAGGGCAGAAGCTTACATCCAGGGTCGCGTATAAGAGTTTTGGGGCCTTAGGCGAATTTTTTAAAGAGACTTAATATTATGTAAATTATCAATTCACATATTAATCTTCTAGCTTTTTGAGTTACGAAATCATTTATCAAAGTTTTATAATCAACCAATTTTAACATTAACATTCCCCGATGTTTGATTATGTGGATTACCTCCAATGACAATTAACTATTGCACTATACATGGAAGAGTAATAAAACAATAAGGCATAAATCTGGAACCTTGAATGTTGAAACATAACTAATATTGCGCCTTGCGAATTGCATACGACTCTACTTACATCAAAGCCAATTGAGGGTGAATAAAAAACCAGACCAATCTCCACCAACAAAAAGGAATCCATGACATCAAAACTTCAATAAAATAAAATAACTTAACCTGTCTTCAAGGAGGATTATCATAAACATCTTGTGAATAGTCAATCATGCTCTACCTTTGCACAATATTATCTCACCAGACTAACCAACAGTGTAGAATCAGAATTGAGGCATCAAGAAACTTTGAACAAACATATCAAATTAGCATCAAACCAATCAACCACACCACAATAAGCCACCACGAATAACCAACATTGCCCTAATGTGGAGCCAACAAACCGACATTCTAGAATAATAAAATCGTTATTATTGAAGTTAACAACCAAAAGGAAACATTCAGATCAGAACCTCCAAGAGAAAATAGTAAATATATGCATCCACCAATTTTAGTCATCCTTGCCATCTAATTTGCAATTAGCATCCCGTGCATCTTTGCAGTCATTAAAGTCAATAAAAGCATAACCAGGTTGCCGCCGAGCAACCCAAACACTCCGAAAACACGGAATTCATCTTCAAGGTCACTCTCATTCACTCGTGAATTCAGGTTACCAAGAGACACATAGCCTTTCCTGACAATCTCAAGTGACGCCATGAATAAGAAGCCAAAAGAAACCCTAGCAGCCTCATCCTCTCAATGTTTTGCTATTTTTTTTACTTCACTATGTACCAACTAGGGAAGAAGCCACAAACCACATTCTTTAGGTCAATCGTTAAGAATTTTCAAATATCCTGACAAAACTCTAGATGCATCAGCTCCCACAAACTGGCCACTACCATCTGGATGTACTAGTTCTATAATGGAGAAGAAGCAAGCGACTTTGCAATAGCAAAATCGTATATATGAGAGATCACACTTGAGAATCAACAATGACAGTGGAACGTGGTATTGGAACAGAGGAGCAAGATTGAGGAAAAACAAAGCACAAAGGAAAAATCATAAATTAGATGTGCAACAAATAGAATTTTATCAATTAATTGTTATATATACTTATCAAATTTGCTTATTTATTTTACCGTTTAATTCCGCAAACATTTCTATTTACTAATACTAATTTCAGGATTGTGTATAGTATCAGTGGAGAATCTTGAACAAAATTATTGAGGAGACAAAAAGCTACTTAGTAATCAATAGAAAAAAATTATAATGATATACATATTTTATAATATCCGTACATAGAGACAAAATGCATCATATATTAAAATATTCTTTCACAAAGATAAATAGTTGTATTGTATAAGATAAAATACACTCCAACATGGATTTGGTGTAGATGTCATGTCAATTGCAAAAAAACATAGATAAAAAAGAGGCCATAAATCTCAAAAAAGTGATTACATAACTAAATATGATGTTAAATAAAATAACCAAAAATACCTCTGCTTAAAATGCCTCTCTACTCTCTTTTAATGCTTTGCAAGAAGAAGAGAAAGAGACAGACAAATAAAAAGAGATAGAGATAAAATTAAAAGTTAGAAAGAAGGAAAGATGGTGGTAGAAGAAAAACCAAGGAAAAATGGATAAGATACAATTGAGGCTAAGGCTATTGAACTTTTCATTTTGGTTTGAAGTGAGCTAAGTGGCGCTATTGAACTTTTAGTTAAATTTGTATGAAGTGGGCTTAATATTTTACTGACTTAATTTAATTAAGCGGCCTATATTTAGTTATTTTAAACAAATTGAAGGGGTAAATATATTTTAAGAAATCTAATTAAACAAAAAAAAAAAAAGGGTTGTTGGGGGGGGGGGGGGGGGGGGGGGGGGTGTACCCTGCTTATTTCATATAAAATCCTCCCCTACTTCTACTAATTGTCTAATACCAATTTATGAAATTTTTATTTCTCTTTGGCACTACTAATCAATCTTTATATGACAACTTAAAATGTTATAGCTTGAATATGAGTCATTCTCCATAACCTTTTCCCTTCCTCTACGAGCACGTGCCATCAACTACAATAAGCAATTTTTTTAATTTTTAATATAATTTTCAAAACTACTAATTAACAGTGCTACCATATCTACATCATTTACTTTTTTTGAAAAAAATTAATTTGTTTACTTTTCAAGACAAAGATTGCTCAAAGAAAAATATTCATACACATATACTAAACTAGTGTATACTCTCTTAAGAGAGGTTAAATCTCTTAAACGACTCTCATCTATAAAATTATAGATGTCATTTTTCATTTCTCCTGTTTAATATTTAAATTTAAAAAATAGTTATGTATATCCTCTTTTCATATTTAAATATTTTTATTTATAATTTTAGATTTCAATCAAAATTATTAAATAAATGTTAGGCTTAAGCATACTTTTAGTCTCTTAACTGTAGCCTATACGCGATATTCACCCACTAGAGTTTTTTCTCCAGATATTTGGTCTTCTTAGTTTTACATTGCAACATTAGTCCCTCAATCATCTCTTTTCACCAGAAGTCTAACAGAATTATCTCATGTGGCTAACAATTTGTCACATGTCATGCCCAGTTGAAAATTTTGAATTAAAGTATTAATTTGAATTAATTTAATTAATTAATTAATTATTTAAAATATTAATTTATTTAATTAAGAAAATAAAAATCCTTCCCTAACCGCGTCATTTCAATCTCACATGTTGTATGATAAGGAATACAAAAATCAAATGAAACATTAAGATACAAGAGTTGATGAAATCAACATAATTTTCAGTGAGTCCAAGAACCCGTCGACAAAAGTTTTTGAAACAAACAGAAATAGAAGAAACTTCAAATATAAATAGAGAGCTATAATCAGTCACTAGAAACTCCACATTCAATTTAAGCATTTCATCAAGCACATTGAGTGTATCTTCGACAAGACCAAATTACAACAACACCCTTGACAACCCGTGAAATGAGAAAGCAAGTTTACCACATCAAATTGAATCGAATTTGATTGAACCCCATCAATTATGAAAAGTAACAAAAGAACCCGGAGGGGGACACAGTGAGAGGAGGAGGAGAAAGGTTGGGAAGTCACAACTAAGGTGACAATAGAGGGTGGATCAGGAGGATGAGGAAGGTGGGTTTTGTAACACCCCGATTTTCACTGTTTCAAAATAATCGAAATTTATATGAGTGTTGAGAAATTATTTTAAATAAACGGAGTTCATCACTTAACCCTACTTGAACGTAGGAAGCTATGATTAAAATTTAGGTTTGAAAGTCAGGCGAATCCCGGCCCGCGAATTTCACTGACAGTATATTTATACTGATCAGAAGACCTACTTTTAACTCGTGAACGAAACATTTAAGGTTTTTATTTAATTTCCTACGATTTTGATTATTTTGAAATATTTCACTAAAAAGTGACATATTATATTTTATCCGGGTGTCGTATTTAATCGGGTAAACGGCGGAGCAGATTACGGGATTTCCGGGAGCCGCTAATGGATAATACCATTGAGTCATGCATGATGAGTCACCCATGTGAACACATTAATGGTGCACATGGCATCATGATGACTAAGTTGTAGGAAATTGTATTTTAATCCTTATACTTTTGGAATTTTGCAAACTAGTCCTTCAAAGTAATTGCTCTTTGGTCCTTATAAAACTAGAATTCCTTGCTCTTTGGTCCCTATTTTCGCAGCCCACACTCCTATAAATACCCTCCATCACACTTCATTTCATTCCTATTGCCTTTTGTTCATAATCTCTAAGTTACAAAACTCATAAGAACACCGAATCTCCACCAAAAATATGACCCTCTTCCTTTCTGAAACTCGGAAAACTCTCAACATGACAGTTGTTCCTCTTTCTCTCTTATTTCCAACGAGCCAAATATCATAAAAAACGGATGAGTATGTTGAGAGTTATGACCAAAATACAGAAACTGCCCAGAATCCTCAGATCCATGCGAGACAGCAGAAAGAAGCTTATTTTTACCCCTGTTATGATCCGAAACAAATGAAACCTTCAACATAAAAGTTGTTCCTTTTCTTCTTATATTTCCAATAAGCCAAAGTTTGTAATTTTTGGATGAGTAGATCATGAGATATACTCACAAAACCAACACACCCTCAAACTGTCCAGATTTTATATAAGTGTTGGTTGATCATTTTCTTCATGTCTTCAATCTTCAAGAGGTAAAAGCTCAACTCCTTGATCATCTAAGCTTTCATATTCAATTGTTTCTCATGTTTATGCCATGAATCATATTTTCCCATTTCTAGATCTAGAACTTTGAAAATCCATAACAAACTCTAGAAAAATCCTATGATGTTGCAACCACTTCCTATGATCTTAGAATCATGTATACTTTGATTATCTAAGAGCATGTGATGATCAAAAATTTTCTTCCCTTGAAACCCATCTTGGCCGAATCCTAGAGGAAAGGATGGATGGAGTTTTTGTTCTTGCTTTTGATGTATGTTCATGTCTTTCAACATACATACATGTACACTTGTTGAATCCTAGTTGGTTCATGAAAATGAAAACCCTAGCCCTTGGATCTTGCTTTGGCCGACCTTGAGCTTTGAAGGGTTAGGATGGTTTTGATTCTAATCTTTGTTGTTTAGTCTTAATCCTTTGTCTTAAGTACCTTAGAATCCTTAATCCATGACTTAAACAATTTTGGAGTTTGTTTAGTCATTTGACCCTATTAGGCCGTGACCTATATAGGTGAATTAGTGAGGTTTTAATTGTTTGATTAAGGGATTGTTTGGTTGTGTTGATTGAAGGTTAATTGTTTTACGGCGTACGAGGGTTTCCGACAACCGACATAATTCTTTTGATTTCACTGAGGAGCTTCGAGAGGTAAGAGGGGTTACTTGAGGGATCATTTGGATGGCCATGTGTAATTTGTTTGTGGTCCATATATGTTTATCTATGTGGCTGTGGTGTTTTCTGATTTATTTTATTGAGCTATGTGTTTATTTTTATAGCTGTAAGTGGTTTATCTGTGTTTCGGTTGTTTATCTGCTTTTAATTGATTTAATTATCCGCAGATATATATTATGTTGCTATGATGTATGATTTGTTTGGAAATATAGTTTTGATGATGATGTTGGATGTTGTTTGTGAAGCCTGACAGTGGTCAGTGCACAACCGATTAATCAGATAAAAGCTTTAATAAGCTGCATAAAATTATATTCAATGTTTTATGGGAAATGTTAGAATATAATGTTTATGAAAAATATTATTTTGGGAAAAGTAACAAGTATTTGTGAAATATTATTATTTTAATGATTTATTTGTGAAAAAGTGAACTATGTGTCACAGAGAGGGCGGAACCGTGAAAATATTTTGCTACTGCTAATTTTTACATAAGATATTCCGCAATATTATAAAAAGTTAAGTTAATCTGCGAAAATAACTTAAGCATGAATTTAGAAAATTGTTTAAGTGGAAAAAGCTAAGTTTTACCTTAAAATACTTTAAAAGGACTTAACGACGACAATTTGGAAAACCGACGACGGCAAGTATTTTAGAAATGGCAACATGTATTTTTTTATGAACTCCAAATCTCTGTGACCCTCTTTTCTGAAAATGATGCTTTTCGGTAACCGATGTTTTATGATAGAAATCTTTTCACTTAGCAAATTTTCCGAAATCAAGTTTTGACTTGGACGATATATTAAAAGATTTGAACTTAATAACCGAGACGTCGGGATATTAAGGTTCGGTGTATGGTAGACTGGATAGCTACCTGGTAGACTGGATAGCTACCTAAAAGAGATAAAACATTTGGAGATGTTTTCTATTACCACGAACCTAAGCCTGATGCATCGGTCTAGGGTTTCGTGATTGAGCACTCGGACTTTGAGGTCCTGTGTTGTTAATGGATGATTTTAAAGATGTTAAAACGATATTTGGTCTAAGCTGTTGAGCTTTGCCAAGGAAAGATATAACACAAAGAGCAGTGTTGAAAGAAATATATTTTCGAGCATGCATTTGGCAGACGTGCCACAATACGATATATGATTACCTTGTGGCGTCAGGTATTTCATGCCACGAAGTTTTCATTGTGCCGGGTGGACAATGGAACCCCATTCACGATGTTATCACTGTGCCACGATGTTGGACAGTGTGCGATGGGTTTCGGACGTGGGCCTGTGACTATATGTCTGTGGCTACGTGCCGGGAGTCTGATCAACTCAAACACGAGGTCGGGATATCTCATGAGGTTAGGTGAAAACGTTAGATGATGTATATGAAGTGTTCATGCATATTTTCAAAAGATGTTGTTTGGGGTGTGAAACCCATTATGCTCTGATGTTAATGTTTATGAGATCGCAAATATGTATATGGGTACGTATATGTGTTTTTTTGTTGTGTCGTGCATGTGGCTATCGCGTTATGTTCATATGTCGGTTTCTCACTCTTGCATGTTTTATTTGTGGTTTCTTTGCTGGGTTCTATGTGGTGGAATTCAGATGAACCTCTTAAGGACTATGGCGTCTACAAGGAGAAGAATGTTTAGTTCGGGGCATGCTGATGCTGCTTCCTTTTGTCGTAGTGTTTGACCAGCTTAGGTTTACGTTAAGTTATGTTTTGGGAATAGTCTTTTCATTTTAAATGTTTAAGTGTGAAACATATGATGCAATCTAGTTGTACGACTTATATATATATTTTGATATATCTAAGTGTGATTATGTGAGCGTTGTTGTGACGATGTCGACAAGAAAAATTTTATCACCACATTTTGTTTAAGACAAACGTTGAGAAAACATTATTTTCCGAAAGCAACCAGCAAATTTATGATTTTATTTTCCGCAAACGGGTAACCATGTGATGTCCCAAGTTAGGGTGGCACAGGTTTGTAAAGGTCAAATACTACGAATAATATATTACCTTTTTTATTAAATAAATTAATTTTATAATTAAATAATTAAATAAATTAATATTCAAATTCAAAAATGGCAATTGGACATGACATGTGACGAATAGTTAGCCACATGGAAAGGTTCAGTTAGTTTTCTAATAGAAATATGACGGAGGGGCTAATGTTGCAACATTAGAAAACTTAGAAGGTCAAATATTTGCAAATAAAAATTCAAGAGACGAAATCACTCATGGACTATAATTGAGAGACTAAAAATGGAATGAAACTTAAATACTATTTATAATTTTAAATGTTTTTAAAATATTTATTGTTTTACTTATATTGTTTTTTTAAAAATTTTAAATTTTCATACAATGCATTGCATATCGAATTACTTGCTAGTTTAAATGGCCTCTGTTTGGTGTAGTAGAAAAAGAGTAGAAAGAAACTAAAAGGATAGAGTTTGAAGAGAAAAGGGGAATTTCTCTTGTTTGGTTGGTGAGAGAAAAAAATTCCCATGGGGCCCACTCAAATCTTTTCTCCCTTGAGATGCGAAGAAAATGAAACTTGTGAGAAGAAATCAAGGCTTTTACAAACGGAGGAGGATTGTTATGCATGGGAGGGGAGGGGAAAGACGAGGGGGAGAGAGGGGGGTGTACTCGTGGGAAAGGAAAGGATAAGGTAATACAATATTTTTTATTAATATTTATTATAAATATAATCATATTTTTTTTTTGAAGATGTAATATATTTATATTTATATTTATATTTATAAATAAATATATTTATATGTATAATATATTTAAAAAAATATATCTACCTAATTATTATATAGATATAAAATAATAAAAAATAATGTAATATAATTTTTAAATAAAGGGCACTTATGTCATTTTATATATTATTTCCTATTTCTTTCCTTTCATTTTCTTTCATGTTTTTCTTATATCAAACAACCCTTAAAATCCACCATTTTTCTCACTTTCTTCTTTCTTCTCTTCGTCTCTCTTCTCATTTTCTCTCTTACCATTTTCTCTTCCAAACCAAATAAAGCAGTAATGTCTCTTGTATTAAAAAATTTTTGTAATGCCTCACATACGTACGGCTATGGGTCGATTTGATCATTACCGGTAATAAACTAATAATAAATAAAAAAAGAAGAAGAAGTTATTTTCTCTCTGCATGAGGAGATCTGAGTTCTCTCCACTATGAGAAGTTATTTTCTTTATACGTGTGCAAATTGTCATCTATGGAAAGAATATGGAAGATCTGTCCCTATTGGAGGAGGAGGATGGAGGAGTCACGTTTGATGTTGAGATTCACTCTGCGAGTACTGAAAATGTGGAGTTGTGCCTAGTTGGACGTTTTTTAACAGATAGAAGCATTAGAGTGCATATCATGAAGGATCGCTTGGCTGATATATGGTGTCCAGGAAAGGGTATCTCTATCAAATAATTGGAGAATGGTGTCTTTCTCTTCCAGTTCTTCCACAAACTGGATTTACAATGGGTTTTTAATGGAGGGCCATGGACATTTGACAATCATTTGCTGATCTTGGGGTTGTCCAACCGGGATATATTCATGTACAAATTCCCCTGAATCATGTAAACTTTTGGGTGCAAGTTCATGATCTCCCTACTGGTTTCGTGACTCCCATTATTGGTCAATACTTGGGTAACTTTATTGGAGAATTTCTTGAATATGATGAGAACAATAATACTGGAGTCTGGAAGTCTTACATGCGCATTAAAGTTCGGGTTGATGTTCATTGTCCGCAGAAGAAGGAGAAAAAGGTACGTAAAACTGGTGGTGAATGGAGAGTTGTTCATTTTAAATATGAGAAGCTTGGGAATTTCTATTTCTTGTGTGGGCTTCTTGGTCATGGAGATCAGGTTTGTGATAAAATATTTGAACTGGTCAATGATGATGGAACTAGGGGGTGGGGGCCGAAACTTAGGGCTGAGAAGAGGAGGGCCGGTGGTACTGGTGGTTCTAGATGGTTACTGAAAGGAGGGAAGAGCAGTTTCACAAGCCCAATATTCTTTGGTAACTGTGAGGGAGTTTATTCCGTAAATCAAGGAGGTGGGCAAAACTCACATCCAACACGTACTAAGGATAATACAGTTAATCCCTTGGCTGCGAGTGGTGCGTAGTTATTGGTTCCAAAAAATAAGGAGGTCATGCACTCTACATTAACTGCTGGTGTTTTATCTAGTAACGTGGTTCAGCATTTATTGGTGGGGTCAGCATTGGCCGTTGGTCAACACTGGATGTAAAAGGTGACGTACTCCTATTCCACATATAGCCCATGCAGCTATGCCATCTTCTGATAACATGACTTCATCTTCTTCATCTATTGGTCAAGTTGATCATCTTTTAATGGCAAGTCCTGGCTCCCAGGCCTGCTAGGACAAATGACTATCCTCAGTTGGAACTGCCGAAGCCTGGGCAACCTGCGTACGGTTCCTAATTTAAGAACCTCATCCGGTCTTATAAAGTGGATGTTATTTTTCTTTTTGAAACTTCGGTGCATGCTTCAAAAAAAGAGGAGTTAAAATGTAGACTAAACTTTGATGGTGCTTTTGCTGTTGATAGAATTGGACGAGGTGGAGGAGTAGTTGTTCTATGGAGGAAGGAGGTTAATTGTCGCATGATGGCTTATGCTTCTAATTTTATTGATTTGGAGATAAAGGAGGATAATCAAACAAGCTGGCGTTTAACAGGGTTTTATGGGTACCCAGAGAGAGCTAGAAGACATGATTCATGGAGATTGCTTAGGCAACTTTCAAATTCTTCTTCTCTTCCTTGGTGTATAGCGGGTGTCTTTAATGATATGCTGAATTTGGAAGATAAATGTGGTAAATGTGAGCATCCCCAATATTTATTTGATGGTTTTCGGGAGACAGTGAGGGATTGTAATCTTATTGATCTTCCTTTAGAAGGTTACCCATTTACGTGGTGGCGCAGATGGGGTTTTTGATGATGCAGTGGAGGAACGGATTGACAAAGCTATGGTGTCAGCTAATTGGAGTGCTCTCTTTCCAAATGCTACACTTTCCAATTTAATTGCTTCCATATCTGACCACTCTCCCATATTACTTAATTATCGTGACAAGGTATTTCTTCCATCAACTAGAAAGTTCAAATTTGAAAATGCATGGCTTCTTGAGGATGGTTTAGATGATATTATGCATTGCAGTTGGTACTTATCTAGAAGAACCACATTACTGGATAAGTTGAAAGGTTGTGCAGATGATCTTCAAGTGTGGGGTCATGGTATTCATTCGAAGTTCAAATTGGATATTAGTCGGTGTAAAAATAAATTTGGCGAATTTGGTTCATTTGAGAGATGAGGATTCTATTCGTCTATTCAATGCTACCAAGGAGAAATTGGCGAAACTTTTATTACAGGAAGATGATTTTTGGAAGCAGCGAGCTAAAGTCCAATGGCTTAAAGATGGAGATATGAATACTACGTTCTTCCACTCCATGGCAACAATGAAAAAGAAAAGGAACTTCGTTCACAGCTTGAAGAATGAGGATGGCCTGGATGTCAAGGATCGTGAAGGTCTATGCAGTGTTGCTCATAATTAGTTTCACCAACTGTTTGCGTCATCCCCTAGTTCGTATGACCCAGTCCTTGCTGATGTTCCTGCATGTATTTCTCCAGAGGCAAATAACATGCTTATGCGTCAGTTTTGTATTGAGGAGTTTAAGGATGCTTTATTCCAAATGCACCCCAACAAGTCTCCTGGTCCAGATGGTCTTAATGCAGCATTTTATAGGCGATTTTGGGATTTTTATGGGGATGATACTTTTGCATCTTGTATCAAATGGCTAGATGATGGGGTTTTCCCTTATGAGGTAAATAATACTACTATTGTTCTTATCCCTAAAGTTGATAATCCTACCTCTATGAAAGATTTTCATCCAATCTCCTAATGCAATGTTATTTATATAATTCTTTCCAAAGTTCTTGCTAATAGACTTAAGAAAGTTTTGCATAATTATATTGCTGAGGAGCAGGCTGCTTTTATTGCGAGTAGATTTATTGTGGATAATGTCCTAATTGCTTCTGAAGTTATTCATTATATGAAAAATAAAAGAAGAGGCAAGTTAGGTGATGTGGCTCTTAAAGTTGATATAAGCAAGGCTTATGACAGGGTGGATTGGGGTTATTTGAGAGCTATAATGTTGAAAATGGGTTTTGATGTCAAATGGGTTGCTTGGATTATGATGTGTGTGGAATCTGTTCACTATTCTATTTTGGTTAATTCTGATTCCGTTGTCCCGGTTTTACCAAATAGGGGATTGAGACAAGGGGATTCTCTTTCCCTTTATCTTTTTCTCTTGTGTTCAGAGGGTCTTAGTGCTTTACTTCACCAAGCAGTGGAGAATAATACTATCCATGGTGTCCAAATTTGTAGAAATACTCATTCTTTGTCCCATATTTTATATGTCGATGATTGTTTTTTATTTTTTAAAGCCAATGAAGTGGATGTTGATGCAATTACATATTTGTTACACACTTATGAATTAGCTTCAGGTCATACAATTAATTTGAAAAAATCTGAGGTGTTTTTTATTAACAATACTTCTATGGTGATGAGATATGCAATTGCGGACAGTTTGGGAGTTAATTATGTTATTGGTACTGGAAAGTATTTAGGTCTTCCTTCAATGGTTAGTAGGAGCAAAAAATCCACTTTCAGTTATATAAAGGATCGTGTTTGGAAGAAGCTTAATTCTCTTAGTGGCAAATTGTTATCGTCAGCAAGTCGTGAGGTCCTTATTAAAGTAGTGTTACAAGCTATTCCTTCATATTGTATGAGTGCTTACTGTAACACCCCGTTTTTCGTTAAGTGCTTCTGTGTGTGCCTTATTTATTTGGTTAAGCCTTAGGGCTTAGCTTAGAGTTGTTATTGAGGGCTAAGTGGGATTTCTAGGCTTAAAATCCCTTTCTGGTACATGAGCACGGTCATGCTCATGTCCAGTGCTTGGAAGGTACGTCTTGTGACTGTCTGAGTCACAAGCACGACCGTGCTCAATAAGGAGCACGACCGTGCTCAACGCATGACCGTGTCTCGATGACGCTGATGTAAGCACGACCGTGCTTAAGGGGTGAACGACTGTGCTCAGTGCAGAGTCTATATATGCATTGCTAGCAGCGAGGGTTACAAGTTAAACCCTCTAAATTGGCACTTTAGGCAACCCTAAGTGTGACGGCAGCCTCTCTCATTCTTCCCCTTTGAACCCGGATCATTCGTGGTGTTCTTGCTTTGTTTGGGAGAGTCAATCACGCGTTAGTGCCAATTAGCAAAGGTATAGTTCTTCCCTTTCTTAGTTCCTTCTTCTTGTTATGAATTGGGAACTAATGGGTTAACCCTGTTTGTGTTGACCAAGGCTTGGGGTCGTTCATCGAGCCATTCGAAGGAACCGGTTTAGGATTGTCTTCAGTTTAATGAGAAATCTTCATATCAGGTATGGGGAGAATGAATAGTATGAGTATGTAGGCTTGAGGGGTAGCGTAAGACGAATGGTTACCCATGACCCTTTCCTTTGATAACATGTCTATATGCCTTATGCCTATTTGTCGTATGATGTTTAACTGTTATGATTGGTATGACGGTTATTATTAATTAATGTTGTCTGTTATGAATATGTTAATATAATGATGCCATGATTATGATGAGCTATGATGTTATTGCTGTTGTTTGATGTTGTGCTCTTAATGGATGTTGATTGTTGAGGATGTTAATGCCAACAATGACGTTAGGACGTTAAAATACGTTAATAATGATAATGAGAATTAAGGGATGTTTCCCAGTTGTTCATAAGACATGAATGTAGTATGAGAGGTAAGGTTATGTTCATAGGGCTTAGTTAAAGATCCTAGGATTGGTTAGTGAGTGTTCTAAGGACATTAATAATGAAGGCATGATTAAATGATTAATTCCCCATGATGATAAAATATGAATATTAATGAAGAACAGTTAAGATTAATGAAGCTGATGCTCAATGGATTAGGAAAAACCAATAGGTTGAATCTGTGAATCGTGCAAAGGATTTGGGAAATGGTTTCTGACCCTTTCTGCCCAGATCAGTACGGCCACGCTCCATTGAGCATGGTCGTACTTAACAGGGAGCATGCCCGTGCTCAGTTTGATATCCAGTGAAGGGCGCGCTCTTGAGCATGGCCGTGCTGCCCTGCAGGTCCAGCACGCCCGTGCTCGCTTGACCAGAACAGAATCAAAATGCTAAAATAGGGTTTTCACCCCAAACACTTAAAAGACTTAATAAGATACCAACGAAATATGAAGACCAAAAGACAAGTGATAAGATGTTGTACCTTGGTAGCCTAGTGGCCAAGGGGACCTTGATGCATGATGGTCAAGGTGTTGAGGCTCTGGTGCTTTCCGGCCAGAGTATTGTTTAACGTTTAAAGTTAAAAGATTAAAGATGATGTTACCTTTGATGCTTGTTGGCCAAAGAAGTTAAGCCATAATAAATGGTGTTGATGGAGGTGGTGGATAACGATTGTTTGTTGTGTGCATGCATCATGCATGGAGTTTTAGGGGGAGGTTCGATAGTTAAGGGGAGGTCGTCCGCGTGTAAGGCGATTTGGCCATCCACGGTGATTCATCCGAGACTTAGGGAATCATGTACACCCGTGGTGGCGCATCCGAGAATAAGGTACGTCGGCTATCCTAGGGGTCCACCCATAGTATGGTGGATTGCCCCGGCGTTGGTGCTTATTGGCCAATGTGGAGATGTAACTCTAATGTTGACTTCCTGGTATAGTTTGGATCCACATGCATAACAGAGTAGTGGAGCAGAGTTGCATTGCATAACATACACATTTACAATGATGATAATTGTTATGTTATGTTGACTGTTATAACATGCTTGTTTGATGTATGATCGTCTTGCTAACTGCTTCCTTGCCGTTATATTCATATACATGTTTCTTACTCCCTATCTCTATGTTTCTTGTTTGTGGCATCTATCTTTTATGTAGAGGTCGGTGAGCAGCCAGTTGAGGAGTGACTCTAAGGAGCCGCGACTCGTAGTTAGGATTTCCCGCTTTCAGTAGTTTAGTTATGTTTAGTTTTCAGTTTGTTTATCCGAGTTGTTTATATCGGATTGGTTGTACCAGCTCTGTAGTGTGACATCTGGGTTGGGTTCATTTATGGTTTGTTTTTATGTTATGTTTCTTTATAAACATGTGTTGGTTTTTCCACGGTATGTTACAATGCGACAGTCTCTGCCCGGTTTTTAACATTACGATATTATACGCATATGTTCTTTCTTTTCTTTTCTTTTCTTTTCTTTTTTTATATCTGTGTTATCGCTTTTGAATACATGCGGGATAGAATATGTCACATTTACCTTCTCCCTATCTCTCTTTGTGATGAAATAGAGAGAATGATGAATTCTTATTGGTGGGGTGCAAAGGAGAAAGGTATTCGTTGGTTATCTTGGAAGCGGTTGGCCATTAAAAAAGAAGATGGAGGTATGAGTTTTAGAGATTTACATGCTTTTAACTTAGCAATGCTTGGCAAACAAGGGTGGAATTTTATTTCTCATCCTGATGCAATGGTTATAAAAAAATTTCAAAGCTAAATATTTTCCAAATTGTGAGTTCTTGGATTCCTCTCTAAGTAATAATCCAAGCTATATTTGGCATAGCCTTTGTAGTTCTAAGTGTTTGCTAGCTGAAGGTGATAGATGGGCAATTGGGAGTGGAGAAAAAATTAATCTTTTGTCTAATTACTGGCTAAGGCAACCTAGAGTTTCGGTGTTGTCTTTGGTGCACCACTCACCAAAGTGGTGTAGTGGTGCACCCCCCAAGTGGCTGAATCTGAATCATCCAGATTGCCACTTGGGTTTTTGACTTTTCAAACCTATATAAAAGGTCAAAGCTAGCATGAAGTAGTCAATTAGGTGGCATATGGATAAAACTTCACTTTTAGCCGTTGGATTTATTATTAAGTTACTCAATGATTTAGATTTGATGGTAAAAAAAAAATAATCTAACATTTACCTGATAATAATAATAAAAAATGACTACTTTAGCATCATCTTATCTCACCCAACTCACATTCACTAGAGAAGCCTGAGCTCAACCTCTCCGCCTCTGACCACCCCGTTCTCAGGCTCTCTGCCTCCGACCACTATTATCGGCCTCGCGACCTCTGACCACAGCCTCGACCCTCCGACCACCGTTCTCACCCTCGACCCCCTTTCAGGTTTGTCAATCTGCTTCTGAACAATAAGTTTTTTCTTCATTTTGTTTTTTAATTCATTTTCATTTTGTTAGACACAGCAAACTCCACCTCATCTCTCTCTCTCAGTTCCATTGAAGCTTGAAGAGCTGTGGGGCGGCGGTGGCAGATCTGGATCTGCATCGCGCGTAAGAGGACGGGCATAGGGAGGCCGGATCTAGTCGAGCTTGTGGGTCCACTTAGGCCGGATCTGCATCATACCCAGATTCCGTCCTCGACAGTTTCTTAGCCACCGCCGCCGATGATGGCGAAGATACAAGTGCCGCAAATTGTAATCGTGACGTGTTCTTTGTTCAAGATTTGAGAATACTCAAATGAAATAAGAAATGAATATATAGATAAAATAACAGAGACCCAAACAAGTTTGATCAAAACCTAAGAAAACTTAATTGAAAAGATTGAAGCTTTATGAGTTTTGGAAGCAGTGAAAAGGTCCTTTATTGATGAGATGCTAACTCTGGTTTGGAAGAAATGAAGATATGTAGACAGTTGAACTTTGGTTTAATCACTATTGAGGTGGCGGTGGTGGTGTTTGGTGGTGGTAGTCGGTGGGGTGTGGTGAAGGATGGAGAGAATGTGTTGATGATGGGGTAAAATTGGGTTTCCACATTGTTATTTGGTGGTACATGGATGTACTATATGGTGGAGTGCTTCATGCTAGTTTTTACATTTTTAGAGGTTTGAAAAGTCAAAAACCCAAGTGGCAATCTGAATGATCCAGATTTTGCCACTTGGGTGGTGCACCACTGCACCACTTTGGTGGGTGGTGCACCATAGCCTTCACCGTCAAAACAGTGGGATAAACATTTTATTCATATGCTTTTTTCCTCTGATGTGGCCTTGCAGATTTGCGATACTCCATTGGTCTCTTCAGTTCGAGTGGATCAGTAGATTTGGGCCTTAACTCCTCATGGAAAATACACGGTAAAGTTTGCGTATCACTCATATATGTCTTGTAGCAATAACATCGATCAGCTGGTATGCACAGGCGATTGGAAGGCTATTTGGAAACTCTCAGTTCCACCGAAGGTCAATGCATATTTATGGACTAAGGCTCCAAAGTCGTGGCGTTTCCTGCCCAGCTCAAAACCACTTTTGTAATGAACCTTTGGAGTATATGGAAAAGCATAAATGAACTCCTACAGAATGAGAAGGATGAGACCTCATCTTGTTTCTGACACCTCTATCTATCTAGAATGGGATCAGGCACATTCTGTTTCAATTGGCCTAGATGATGGTGCTCCTTCTTCTTGCAGCTTGGTGACTTGGCAAAAACCCCCTCCTGGTTTTGTCAAGTATAATGTGGATGTTTCTTTTTTCAACAAGGAGAAGAAAACATGATTTGGGATCTGCTTAAGAGATGACAGAGGCACTTTTATTGATGGCGCTCTAGTGGGTGCAACAACTTGGCTTCAGCAGTGTGATATTCGAGATGGACAACAAAATTGTTACTAATAATGTTAATCGCTCTTGTGATGAGGTGGCTGAATTTGGTTCCATTATCTCTTGTTGTCGTGACGTGCTTTTTTCTATTTCTAATATAGGTGTTCCTTTTGTTAGGAGACATGCTAACGAGGATGCTCATTGCATTGCTCGTGCAACTTTATCTTTCCCTCCTATTTATGTTTTCCATTCCTTTCCTATGTGTAATATACATTTTACTGGTTTGACAATGATATAAGTTTGTTCCTTTCAAAAAAAAAGATAATAATAATACATAAAAAAAATCTTCCACTCAAGCAAAAAAAAACACAAAAATCTTGTCCAATTTGGCTGCTTACACATCAATTGACCAACATCATCAAAACGAGGCAATAATACTACTAAAGACAACTACGTAACTTGAAAATAGACATTTAAAATAAATATTTTATTTTACTTAAAAAACTAAAAAAGATAAAATTTAGAAAACTTCATGTTTTGTCCTATTTTATGATATGTATCAAGAATAGATATTCCCTACTAATAATCAAATATTTTTCTTGAATCCTACTGATAATAAAAAATTAATCTCTTTCATTTGCAGCATACTTAATACTTAATGAGACCTAACTATTTTCCCGCATGTTTTATCTTATTTTATTTGCATGCAAACATTATCTTAATGTATTTCTCTAAAAGGAAAAAAAAAAAAAAAACTACTCGTGAATGTCCTTATTGAAAAGAAAAATCATAATAGGATATAGACTCGTGTAGCTCTGGCATATATAAAATAATTCATTATTATTGGTTATTAATATGAAAAAATAGTACAAAAAAGGAAATTCTTTTAATTAATACAAACAATAGAAACTATATTCCTTTCCTAAATATGTTTTTTTAGTGAATTGAAAGTTGAGTTTAAATCATTATGTTTACTCAAATAACTTAATCAAGTAAACCAATTAAAAGATTTGTCAGCTATGTAACCAAAAAAAAAGAAAGAAAGATTTGTCAGATAAAACTTAAAAGTATTAAAGTAATTGAAATTTGTTTGATTCCATTTCCATCAGCAACAAGAATGATACATGGCGTGGAGAGGTTAGAAATGTAAAAGCAAAATAATGGGTGGCCACGGGTTAAGTCAAGTCGCAAGTCATGACTCATGATGATTGTTCATAAAAAAATTAAAAAAAGACTCATGATGATTCTTATCTAATTCGGGTCAATTTACTTGGGACTTTTTAAGCACCAAGTGTCTTACTTTTCTCCATTTAATATGATATATACATAAAAAATAATATAATTTAAAGGACTAAATTAGAATACAACATTATACTGATATTTATTAATATTTTGATATATTTATTTTTATTTTATTAATTATGAAAAAAAAAAAAAAAATATTGATTTGTTAAAATAATATTGAATGTAAATATAGAAATTCTTTATATTGACAATGTATAAAAATTAAACATTAATTTAAATTTAAACCACGATTACAAATCATATGTAACGTTCGAAAATTGTATTGTAAATTATTATGGTTATGATATGATTTGTCCCATTTAGCGGTGACCAACTCATTCATAAGGAGTGCTTGTATTGTGCACGCCTTGTTCAATTAAATCACAAAGTTTCCGCCTTGCGGAACCCTCAATATATCTAGGGATGGCAATGGGTAGGGTTTGGGTAGGGTACTATAGTACCCATCCCCATACCTGCATTTGAAAAAATTACCCGTACCCGGACCCGTACCCTCGTGGGTAGCAACTTTAGTACCCTTACCCGTACCCTCTGGGTACCTAAATACCCGTACCCGCATCCGTTACCCGCATTTTAATAGTGAAAAAGTAAAAAAATAACAAAAGAAAGTTATAACAATTAAAAAACGATTCAAAGGTCTTTTAAATCCACTAATAAATATTACAAATCAAAATATTTAAATAAATAAAAACACCCAAAAAGGAATTATAGATGCAACTAGGTTTAGAAAGTTAAGAATCTTTAGATTAATTTTGATTTTATAATTTGTATTATAGTTAAAATTATATATATTAGTAATATAAATAAATAAATAAATAAATAAATAATTATATATACATATACATATGTGTGGGTATGGGGCGGGGTGGGTACCATAGTACCCGTACCCGCACCCGTACCCATTCATTTTTGCGGGTAATTACCCGTACCCAGACCCTTACCCATTGTGCGGGTAAATACCCTACCCATTATGGGTAATTTTTGCGGGTATCCTATGGGTAGGGTACAAATTGCCATCCCTAAATATATCTACTGCCGAAATAAAAGGCGTTTGCAAGAGTTTGATGATGGATTTTTTTTTTTTTAACCCAAAGATTGGTTTGATTTAGTTTTAGGTGTGAAAAAATTTAAACCAATCAAAATTGGTCTAATTCGATTTGGTTTTGTTAGGGATGTCAATGGGGCGGGGCGGGGGCGGGGGACACTATCCCGCTCCCCGTCCCAGCCCCCCAGCTTCCCCCCCGTCCCCGTCCCCTCAGTGGGGCCGCGGATCCCCGCAGTCCCCACGGGGACCCAAAACGTTTATGAAAAAAATACAAAATCATAAATTAAAATGATTGAACTGAGTGAACTCGCTGGACACTGAGGGAGGGGCGTAACTCACTGGACGACGCTTTGAACGACTAAACTCGCTGGAATGTTGAAACTTGAAACGCAGATCTGGACACTGAGGAACTCGCTGGATGACGCTGTAGGGAAGAAGGAGAGAACTGAGACTGGGCGAAGGGAGAGGCCGCGCTAAGACGCTAGCGACGCGAGAAGAGGCCGCGCGATCGCGACTAGCGAGCGGCCGGAGAAGAAGCCCTGCGAAGAGCGAGCGGCGTGAGAACGGAGAAGGCCGCACGACGAGCTGAACGGAGCTCGCTGCTCGCAGGTCGAGCCGTCGAGGACTGGAACGGAGGGGCTGGGCGGCGCTACAGATGAGTGGTGGTAGGGTTTTGATTTTTGAACTTTGGAGTGTATGACAGTATCAGTGTAGTGTATCTGATGAAAATGAGTGTGAGAGGAATGAATTAATGAATAATGACCCTTTGAGATGTGAAAAGACCAAAGTAGCATCACTATTTTCATACATATAGTATAATATACATGTATATATTTTAGGGGTAAATATGTATTTTCACGGGGCGGGGACCCCACGGGGCGGGGGGTATGGTCCCTGTTCCCGTCCCCGAATTAGCTACGGGGGGATTTTGCCCCCCATCCCCGTCCCCGTGGGGTAAAATTCCCCGCCCGCGGGGCCCCATTCGGGGCATTCCCCGCAGGGATTCCCATGAATGGGTGTAAATTGCCACCCCTAGGTTTTGTTTTAAGTAATTTTTCATAAATAACATGGACCAAACCAAGCCATTAAAAAACGAGTCAGTTCGGTTTGGTTTGATTCGGATCCGAATATTATTAAATATTAAAATATTTATGAATATTAAATATATAAATGAGTAAAGACCCAAATTGGTCCCTGAAAAATTTCGGGGACCCACTTTTAGTCATTGAAAAAATAAATTAACCATTTAGTCCCTTAAATTTTCAACGTAGGACATATTAGTCCCTAGAATTAGTTCCGACATCCATTTACTTGCATGCGTGTCCTATTAACCATCTCATTTGACCTGTTAGTTGTCCTGCGTGACCTTTAACGGATTTCAGTCGTGACAAATCACTGAAAAGTGAATAAAATTGCATAATTTTTAGGTATTTGAATTTTAAAATTATGCACGTTTTTCACTTCTTATTCGTTTTCCACATAGGAAATTCGTCATAAGGCACGCAGAACCACTAGCTGGTCAAGTAAGGTGGTTAATGAGTCACATAGGCAAGTAAATAGATGTCGGAACTAAATCTATGGACTAATGTGTCCCGCTTTGAAAATTTGAAGGACTAAATGTTTAATTTATTTTATTCAGGGACTAAAAGTGGGTCCTCGAAATTTTTCAGGGACTAATTTAGGCCTGCACTCTATATAAATATTAAAATATATATATAAAATATAATATAATAATTATTAAGATATTAAACTATTAATAAATATTAAAATATAATAAATATTAAATATTAACAAAAATATAAATATTAAAATATAGTAATTGGTTCGGTTCTAGAATCCTTGAACTCGAGAACCGAACCAATCACCATCTGGTTTGGTTCAGTTCGAACCGGAACAACCAAAATCCGAACCAATTTAATTGGTTTGGTTTGGATTTTCGGGTTCATCGGATTATTGGTTCGAGTCTTACACCCCTAACCAAAGTCCAACAACAAAAGTAATTAGAAAGACAGTACACGGGTATGGCCGCCCTAGCTAAATCAATAAGAAGGATTCTAGCCAACCCGTTTAATCAATTTTTTTTTGCGGGGCGGGCTACACTTTTCAACTCATCAACCCGTCCTGACCCGCCCCGCCTAACCCGCCAAGAAAATGGATCGATGGCGGGACGGGTTGACCCGTCGGGCCAACTTTTCATTTTTTTTAATTCTTTTTAATTTTTTTTTAAATATTTTTATCAATATGATTTTTATGTTTATGATGTTTAAAATTTGTAACAATATTCAAATATTATTAATAGAATTTGAATAAATAATAAACAATAAACATTTTTTCCAATATTATAATAGTAAAATCGTATACAAAAGAAATTAAACACACAAACAGGGCAGGGTATGATTTTTAAGTGGGAAAATGATTAATTTAAACATGTTTTAGGGAATTAAATATTTAATTTTTATTTTATTATTATTTTTGGCAGGCCAACCCACCAGCCAGCAGTTAAACGGGGCGGGGGTGATTTTCAACCCACTTTTAACATTTAACCTGCCCCGCCCTATTTCAGGCGGGACGGGTTGGCCCGTTTTGCCATTCCTACCTCCAGGCTGCACTTGGCTAACCAGTCCACGCTTCTATTTCCTTTGTGAGAAATGATATTTGAACACCCGGGTACGACACCTATACTGTAGCGCTACTGTAGAGGTGTTTTTTTTTTTTTTTTTTTTTTCAAATTTTGACTTTTTTTAAAAAAAATAAAAAATTAACTTTTTTGAATATTAACATTTTTGGTTAATTACGTGTAAATATCTGGTTAATTCAGTTTATTATATGGTTAATAGGTTTTTTTTTTTTGGACAAATTTCGACTGTTTTTTAAAACCAAAATACGTGGTTAATCCTTTGAAAATGGTTGGTTAATTCAGTGTATTCTGTGGTTAATCGGTTATCCTGAAGCTTACAATCATTTTTCACAACCATGTAAATATTTGATTAATCACATGCAAATTTCTGGTTAATTCATTTTATTATATGGTTAATGGGTCTTTTTTTTTTTGGGGACAAATTTCGACTTTTTTTTAAAACAAAAACACGTGGTTAATCCTTTGAAAATGGTTGGTTAATTCAGTGTATTCTGTGGTTAATCGGTTATCCTGAAGCTTACAATCATTTTTCACAACCATGTAAATATTTGATTAATCACATGCAAATTTCTTGTTAATTCAGTTTATTATATGGTTAATGGGTCTTTTTTTTTTGGGACAAATTTCGACTTTTTTTTTAAAAACAAAAACACGTGGTTAATCCTTTGAAAATGGTTGGTTAATTCAGTGTATTCTGTGGTTAATCGGTAACTCTGATGCTTCAACCATTCTATATGAGATATATCTCATATAAAATGAATTGAATTAACCAAATATTTGCACTGGATTAACAAAAAAATGTTAGTATTTAAAAAAAATAAATTTTTTTTTCATAAAAAAAAGTCAAAATTTGAAGGGAAAAAAATTACTGTAGCACTACAGTACCCCCGCGGGTGTTGCACCTGGGTGTCGCACCCGGGTGTTAGAATAACACGACTCTTTGAGAAATTAGCCTATTTCGATAGTGGACGATGAGTCTAATTCTATTATTAGCTTCTGGATGCCCCAATCCCATGCCACTTCCATTCTTTTTAGAATGCCCTAAGGTTCAGCAACGTAGGCAATACAAGTGCCAATATGACAAGCATAACCAGCAATCCAGTTATCATTCTCCGATCTAATCACACCCCCACACCTTGCTACACCAGGATTTTATTTGTTAGCTCCATTGCTATTCAATTTAGTCCAACGTGGACTAAGAAATTGCCACTTGATGAACTGCATCGTGCACTACCGAGAAGAATTCCTGTGACTTTGATCATACTGGCTATTAAAAATGAAATCTTGATCCAGAGCCTATTGAACGAGATCCATAGGATGTGTGTAACCTTCATCAAATATTGCTTTGTTTCTCAATTGCTATATCATATAGCAAGTTGTCCCAAAAATATAAGCTCATATGTCTTTATCGCAAAATCCATAAGACCGAGGTAAATTCTCACTAACCGAATTTGATAACTGCAACTCAAAAAAGCTTCTAGATTCCATAGGTGAGACTAAATTAACCCATATTTGACTAGCTAGCAGACAATATCTGATGGCATGAATCATTGTCTCAACCATCCCACCACAACCTAAACAATTCGGGGGAGTTCTGAGCTCTAGATGCTATGACACGCATTAATAAGCAAGCGATCATGATTAAGCTTCCAAAGGTGTAGTTGAAAACAGTGAGGTCCCTTCCACCTCCATATCGGATCCCATACAGAAGTTTCCTGAATATCAGGAGTGTTATGACATATTTTGTAAGCACTACTTACTGAGAACCAGAATAGCATTAATCTTCCTTGTTAAATGCAAAGGTAATACACCAACCATTCTATCTAAGTCCCAACACTCATCCTCCTAATAAAGTCTCTAATTGTAACAAATTGCTCAGTGAGAGAAATACCTTGCAGGCATCATTCATGACATGGTTAGTCAAGAAAATTTGAATAACATACCAATTGTGTGAATTGTGTGAAGCTTTGCCAAAAACAAGGACAAATAAATACTACTTGATTAATCGAGTAATTCCCCTTATGTTAACTCTTCTAGTTTCTAAGCTATTACAGAAAGATCATTATCAGCAATGAAATCAATCATGACAAGATTGTGTAATAGGATGGAGGATAAATATCTTGCAAACAATGAAAAAGAAACAATTGTGTAATAGGATGGAGGATAAATATCTTGCAATATCTTGCAAACAATGAAAAAGAAACAATTGTGTAATAGGATGGAGGATAAATATCTTGCAAACAATGAAAAAGAAACAATTGAAACTTTTAGTTTATTCAACAATTGATGACTTTAAGTCTTTAAAAGAACGATGAGCAACACTTTAAATGTAGGTACACTTTTTATTTTGCATATTTTATTGTTACTTTTTATCAGTCTTGGTTCCTGTTTTATGCTTGTCGAGCTGCTCTCTAGGTTTTAACCAGTATTACTAGCCTTTGAAAACCTACAGTATGAAGACCTATAGTAATTGTCTCAACATTTAGTTCCTTTCAGATGCACTTGGTCTCCATGGTATCAGTTTTAGCAGAGTAGGTGAAGATGATGTTAGGCTACTAACTCTCTTTGGCTACAGTCTCTGTTTTAACTAGTGCTAAGGTGGATTTCTGGGTGTTTTACTGAGGTACTTTTGGCCTCTATTATGCTGCAACTTACATGGTGAAGCAAAGGCCTTTCATGCCTTTTCTCTTGGTGTGGTCATGCAAGGGAGGCACGGTTCACAACTCTAATAATCTTTCTTAAGTAGTAGTTTTGCCTCATGTGGATTAATATGTGTTTATCTCTTCTCTATTTTGAGCCTCAACTAAATGGCTTCTGATAGACCAGAGAAGAAATAAATGAAAAGGAAGACTAAATGTATTTAATATCAATAAGAGACTAAGCTCTCATACATGGAAAACCAGAGCAATGCTCGTCAAAGAAGAGATATTCTCTCTCTGCCTAATCACTAAGGTCCTAACAAAAAAGGTACGTAATGATCCTACCCTTATTCACACATTCCCTATATTGGCAAATCCTAACTAACTGCCACCTAAGCAGCTACCTCATTCTCTCCCTTTTTTCCTTTCTTTTTCTTACGCTCCTAGACTCTCCAAACCATGGGTCTGTCTTCCTTGCAACCCACTAACACATCACCTTCTGATCTTGCGGCATTAGGAACCATATTCAGTATTCTATCATTACTCCCTCCTTCAATCACAACCTTGTCCTCAAGGCTGAAATCTGGAAACTAACTTTTTAGCAGCAATTCCTTTTCCCATGTGGCATCTTTAGCAGACATTCCCTACCACTGAATCAACCATTCCCTCGTATGCTGTCCCTCTTCAAATTTATCCCTCCAAGACAGCACCTTCTCAGGACTTGTGATTGGCTCCACATCCGCCCCCAAATCCAGTAGCAATTCAAGAGAAAACTGATAATTTTCAATTGCCTTTTTGAGCTGCAAAATGTGAAATACTGGATGCACTCTAAAGGATGCAGACAACTTCAGTTTATAAGCAACTTCCCCCAATTTCTGAATTACTTGATAAGGTCCAAAAAATTGAGGAGCTAGTTTTTGATGAATCCTCTACACAACTGAATTTTGTCTATGTGGCTTGAGTTTGAGGAAAACCCACTCACCCACTGCAAAATGAAATTCCACAGAGTCTTTTTTTTTTTTTTTTGGAAAATTGAAAAAAGGGTTGTTCTTAACTTACCCCTTGATTTGTTGTATTGAAAAAGTTGTTTGCTATACACCTTTAACTATGCTTTCTTTCTCTCTTTTTTTCAGGGAAAGTTCCTACTAATAATTTTATGGAATTCTTTCAACTTGCGAGAAAGACATTCATATATTATAGAGTAAGTTTATAATTTTCCATCTCCCATTCTGTAATTTTTGTTTTACTCTTTTACAAGAGATATTTGAAAGAAGCAGCATTGGTTCACTTAACCATGTTGTAGTATGACTAAATAACTAAAAATTAAATTCACATATGATTTTTGGTACACTTACTTGGTTTATACCATAAGCCCCCAATAACTATATATATTTTGTCATCTGCAAAAAAAGAGAATGAAGAGAAAACTCTTTGAAGTGTATTAAAGAGTTGAGCAATTGGATATTAGCACCACTTAATTGGCGTAGTAGTTTTCATTCAAAATGTTACTGTAAACTTTGATGTTTTTCCCACTTACATATAGTTATTACTAATGCATGATTTACATTTCTTCAGTAGAAGAGTTTATCTTAAAAAAGATCTTAATTAATGTAAAAGCTTCTTGAACGTACCATGTAGTCGTCCTGCTTATGCTAACAACGTAAATTCGTACATCTTCAGGCTATGTTTAAATTTTATTTTATTTTTTTTCAAATTGGTGACCATTTTGATATGCTATATTTTTGTGGTTTTTTAGGCTTAATTTCCTTTTTTAATCCCCAAACTTTAACTCATACATGATTTTAGTCCCTCAATATTTTTTTTTTGATGACATTTGATCCACCAATTTTTGAAAAGTCGCAAAGTTAGTTCCTCCGTCAATTAGCTGTCAGATACCTAACGGAAGTGTCCTACGTAGCTAACCTTTTGCCACGTGAGAAGCCCAGCTGCCATTTATTCTATGAAAATAATATAAAATAATTAAATAAGATATTAAATGACCACAAGCTCCCAAACCCACCTGCCGGCCACCGGAAAACACCACAGCCACCCAAACCCACCCTCCGCAAAACACTTCCCTCTTTCCCAAACCCGCCATAGGCTCCCATGCAACACCACCCACCGCAAATCAACCACCAAGCTCGCCTCCGTCACCTCCCCAATCTTCATCCTCACCACCAGAACACCCACCCTTATTCTGTCTCATCCCGTTTCTCTTCCTCCCCACCACATCTTCCTCTGAAGTTTGTGTCAGCTGCAAATCTTGGAAATGGCTTAAGTCAGACAGAAAGGTTTTTGTAATTCATTTATGGGGTGTTGTTGTCTCGTTTCCCATATTTTCTATGTCGAAACTCACTATAGTCTAAGAACTCGACAATATCATGTAGGCTATCATGGAAGACCAAGTGTCTGATGAAAGTCCAAAACTGAGTAATATCGCAGTGGTGCTTCTCTGGCTTCTCCTTCTACCCATAAACCATGTAAAACCACAAAGCCACAAAACCACAGAAAGAAGAGCTCTGGTTTGAGAGGTTTTATGGTGCTGCTACCTATATTAATTCAAATGGAGGTGCAGTGATTGAGCACCATGGCATACTTTGCTTGACAAACGACACACTCTGAGTACTTGGTCATGTGTTTTATCCAACTCAAATCCATTTCAATAACTCATCCATATCCAATCCAATAATAACTCAAAAAGTTTAATTTTTTCCCCACTACTTTTACCTTTTTAATCATCCCCTAATACCCAAAACTAGGTGGCCATAGTTTTTTTTTTTTTTTTGGAAATGTTAGTAATTAGTTGTTGTATTAATTTTTCCCCCTATCTTTACCAGGGTTTAACCCCTAAACCTCCAAATCCTCCAACTCCTTGTACCCTTCTCAACCTCAACGATGTAGGCAACTTCTCACATCACACATGGAAAGGTGATTCATTAACGACTATGATTCCTCTAGTAATCAATTAGAAGTTAGGCTTTTCCCCCAACATCTTCAAAACCCAGTTCGCCGATCATATCATATCAACTAGATCACTCACCAATTCTACAAAATTCTATGAATTTGGGGTTCTCTTCTTCAACCGGGTTGCTAGGAAGTTAGCAGTTCAACGACAACAACCAACGGCGGTACGACGACATCATCTTCTGGTCACGTTTTAGGAAGAAGTTTTGGCTGTATTTTTTATTTTATTCTTTAAATTTGTTATTTGATAAGGTCATTTATTTTTATTTAAATATTTTATATTGTTTACATAGAATAAATGGCAGCTGGGCTTCCCACGTGGCAAAAGGTTAGCCATGTAGGACACTTCTGTTAGATAACTAACACCTAATTGATAGAGAGGCTAATTTTGCAACATTTCAAAAGGTGAAAGATCAAATATCCTGGGCAAAAAATTTTTGAGGGACTAAAATTGGTTTTAAGTAGTTGATAGCTTTCATATGGGTATTGATTTCATATTTGTATGCAATCCAATATCGATACGAATCAATCCAAATTAATCGGATGTATTTAATTTGGTTTGCAAGCTAAAGACTTACAAAATCTGATATAATTTGACCAATCAACTTTAATTGGCTAGGACGCATGCAAAATTATCTTAAATTTGATACAAATTGATATGATTACTACTCTACCTTAAAAATTAGGTTAACAATTGTAAAAGAGGAAAAAAAAAAAAAAGGTATCATTCAGTTTAAAATAACATATTTCATTGAGGGTAGTAAGCAACACTATATACCCTCTTTTATGTTGAGTAAATGTATTTGAACACATAATTTAGACACCTTATATAGACATCATAGAGCTTACGAGTGTCTTGACATCTTGGGAATGATTAAATAGATGATGAGAAAGAAGAAAACAATAAATAAGTGGGAATGAGTACTTTTATACGGTGTTGGACCCCATTTTTATATCTAAATATCATTACTCTTTAATGTTATTTTTTCCCTCTCTCATTTACATTTGTAAAAAGAATAATTATCATGGCTTGCTTCGTCATGTAGCCTTTGCATGCCTTGCTATCACGAATGGAACAAAATGAATGAGGCCAACAGATGATGAAAGAGTACATTTACAATACAAATTACTTGGAAAGGTTAATAAGGAATAATTCTAGTTGATGACGAATCTAGAATTACTTACCCTCAGCAAGCCATTTTGCCCTTCAAGTCTCTTCTATACGTTCTATATGCCAAAGAAACTTAATTAGTAGACGCCCAAAACTGGCTTCCTTCAACCTAAGATCAGTTCACAAATTAACCAGACATATCTGGAATTAATGGAAAAGCCTGCACCTATATCTAATCGGTCTTATGATGATTTTGATCCTGTGTGCAAGTGGCGTAGAGAAGATGGCCGTGACACCATTGAACTTCATCTTCCAGGCATGTTGCACGTGTCCAAATTATATATGTCTTTTCTTTTCTTTTCTTTTCTTTTCTAAATGCATGTCTTCGTTAAAATCATTTATTCAATCTATATAACCATTTTTTTTTTCAAGAATTTAATTTTGATGGACTATAATTGTAGATATATTTTATTTAATGATGGATTCTCACGTTATTTAAAAAATTGGATAGGATAAGAGAGCAGGATAGAAGTAAGATATGATATGAGCAGGATAAGCTGTTATCCTATCCGACGTTTGGTGTCTACCAGATAACCAACTTGATAGCATTGTAATTTTAGTATGAATTTTAAAATTTTAGTTTTTGTTCGGAATGTTTTCATATTTTATTAGATTTTTATTTTTTTATAATTTTTATTTTTTAAGATTATATAAAAAGACAAAATTGTCCAAATGATAAAATTACTTATAATATTTTAAAATCTTAAAATATTGTTTGACTTAAATTAATGTTTTTATAATTTTAAATATTCATTTTTAGTTTTTACTTTATATATAGTTAAATTATTAGAATATTTTTTTTTCAGTTTTTAAAAATAATATAAAGTAACAAAATTAGCCTTGTGACAAAATAAAAATAATTTTTAAAATTAATTATTAATATTTTTATTATTTTATGTTTTATTATACCTTTTTTTTGGTAGCCATATTATATTTTATTATACTTTAATTATTTTATATATAAAATATTTGTATTCTTTATTATACTTTAAATCACCTTATCCTATTCTGTTGAGTTCTAACCCAGCTCATCCCACATGATAGAATTTTAACTAGATGGACATGATATGATAGGTGACATGATTGATTTATCCTATCCTGCTGGCTCATCAAATAATAGTTTCAGACAAGATATGATAGCTTATCCTATCCTGTCTCTCTTATCCTGACCACCAAACAAGTCCTAAAAGAACTAAGTTGCACATTTAAGAAACTTTAGAGATCAGAATGCATGCAATTTTTTCCATCATATATATGCTTTCCAAGTAACAATTTTCATTAGCGAATGACGATTACCGAATGACTAAATTGCATATTTAAGAAAGATTAGGAATCAAGTTGCACCTGTTCACCAAAAAAAAAAGGAATCAAGTTGCACCTTATTTCACATCACATGCATGACCAATGTTTAGGACAACAAAGTGCATTTTTACATTGGATTGTATAATGTTATTTTAAAATGATATGAAAATTATCTCTTATTTTAATTTTATTTATTTTATATCCAAACTAGACCAAAAATATAATCAATAAATTATATACATATGAGGTATAATTGTTTTCAGGTTTTAGGAGAGAGCATGTACGAATTCAGATCAACCATCTTGGTTTTATGGTGATAAGCGGAGAGTACCCATTGGATGGAACTAGACGGAGACGCTTCAAGAAAGAAATTGAACTCTCACCACATTGCAATGTAGATGCCATTTATGCCAATTTCTCTCAGAGTATTCTTTCTGTGGTAATGCCAAAGAAAATTCCTCAAACTTATGATCAAGAGGAGCAAGAAAGACAAATCCCAGAAATTGAACAAGAGAAAGAGAATGAGACATACCAATATAAGGAATTTGGAGGACGAAACACCTTAGAAGAGGCACAAGAGGAAAATACTTATTATACAACACACAATCACTTTATAAAAAATGATGAGGGGTTAACATTGGAAACGACTAGAGAGATTGCCCTCAAATTCATGGTTGTGATCATTGTGATATTGGTTATAGTAAATTACTTAGCAGACATGAGCAAAAGCCTCATGGCTCATGCTCAATCTTATTATTTTCATGATTAAACGAGGCCATCATATAATTAAGGTGGCAGTGTAAATTTAATGTTGTGAACAACAAGGAGAAAGTTATTATATTATATTGTTTGACATTATGCCTGCAGATTCAAGCAAAATTTTGGATTTAATAACCAACTTGAGAACGGATATTTGAAGCTAACTAGCTTTCCTTGCAGCCAAAACCAAGCTCTAAATTTTGCAGGTTCCACAGTTTCAGACACCAGCATGTCTCTGTCCTTAAAAATTTTGTCGTTCTTACGCAACCAAATAGACCATAAAATTGCATACCATAAATTAGTTTGCCATGATTTCCTGTCTTTCAGAGTATTGAACTCGTGAAGAGAGAAATGAATTGGTTGAATGAGCATAATTGCTTGATTCATTTCTGATGCAAAGGAAGGGTTATATACACAAAGGATGACAGATAACTGCCTAACTAACTTGCAGTTGTCAATAACAGAAAACTAACAACTTACATATAAATGAAATTACATTGAAATTAAGTTACATTTCACTATGATTAATACTCCCCCTCAAGTTGGCAAGTAAATGTCAAGGATGCTCAACTTGGAAATGAGTTGCTGGAAGAGAGGTTTCGGGAGAGCTTTAGTGAGAGGATCTGCTAGTTGATGTTGAGTCTTTATGTGTAGCAACTTTAAAAAACCGGATTGTACATGCTCCCTAATAAAATGGCAATCTATATCAATATGTTTGGACCTTTCATGACAAGTAGGGTTGCTGGCCAACTGAATGGCAGACTTGCTATCACAGTAGATCATAACTGACTGCATAGGCACTTCAAAAGCTTGT
Source organism: Echinosophora koreensis (assembly GCA_035048595.1). Lineage (NCBI taxonomy): Eukaryota > Viridiplantae > Streptophyta > Magnoliopsida > Fabales > Fabaceae > Echinosophora > Echinosophora koreensis. The sequence continues at coordinate 4,352,274 of JAPCYP010000013.1, read as the reverse complement.
AGAAGTTGCTTTAACCATAACAGTTCTGAAGTTAGTGTAGCTAGTGCCCGATATTCTGACTCAGCAGAGGATCTAGCTACAGTGTTCTGCTTCTTTGACTTCCATGCAATGAGTGATGAGCCAAGAAACACACAAAAGCCTGTGGTTGATCTTCGGGTGACTTGGCAACTCCCCCAATCAGCATCCACATAGGCAGAAATTCGCATGGAAGACAGGGAAGGAAACAGAAGTCCTTGGCCTGGTGAAGCTTTTAAATACTGTAGCAGGTGGTGAATGGCATTTAAGTGTGGGACTCGAGGCTTGGCCATGAATTGACTCAATCGATTTACAGCAAAGGTAATGTCTGGCCTTGTTATGGTGAGGTACATTAGTCTTCCAATTAGTCTCCTGTATAGTGAAGCATCTGCCAAAGGTTCACCATCAGTATCATTTAGGTGAATGTTGGCATCCATAGGAATTGGAAGAGGCTTGGAGGATAAGTAACCTGTATCTGTGAGAAGTTGGAGAGTGTACTTTCTCTGACTGAGATGAATACCTTGCTTGGACTTAGCAATCTCTAATCCAAGAAAGTATTTCAGGTCTCCAAGGATTTTCAGCTTGAAGTGACTCTCCAAGAGGTTTCTGGTCTGTTGAATTGCATCATTGTTGGGACTTGCAATGATAATGTCATCTACATATACCAGTAGCATGACCAGGTTAGAGCCAGACCCTTTGGTGAACAGGGATGTGTCTACTGTACACTGCTTAAAACCATGAGCCATAATTGTTGAAGAGAACTTTAGGAACCATTGTCTCGAAGCCTGTCTCAGTCCATACAGAGACTTGGTTAACTTGCACACAAGGTTCTCCCCCTTGATTGGATAGCCAAGAGGAATTTGCATATAAACTTCTTCACCTAGTTCACCATTTAGGAAAGCATTGTTTATATCTAGCTACAGAAGGTGCCAATTATGCTGTGCAGCTAGGGAGAGAAGTACTCTCACTGTTGTCAATTTGGCAACTGGTGAGAAGGTGTCTAGGAAGTCAATTCCTGCTTGTTGTGTGTAGCCTTTTGCTACTAGTCTGGCCTTGTATCTGTCAAGGCTTCCATCTGCCTTATACTTAACTTTGTAAATCCATCTGCACCCGATTGCTTGCTTGTCAGGTGGAAGTGACTGGATTGTCCAAGTTTGGTTTGCCTCAAGGGCTGCCAGTTCTTCAGCCATAGCTTTCCTCCACTCAGGAAATTGCACTGCTTGGTGGTAAAACTGAGGCTCAAAGATGGTTGAGATCTGCATGACATATTGTCTATAGGAAGGGGAAAGTCTGTCATAGGATAGGTGTTTTTGAATAGGGTAGGTGACATTACAGAGATAGTCTTGGAGATAGCTAGGAGGGTTATGTGATCTGGATGATCTTCTTGTGGGGATAGGTGGATTTTGTGGTTGTATGTGAGGATCAGGAGGGTCAGGTTGGCCAAGGTCAGGTTGGTCAGGATCACGTGGGTTAGGTGGATCAGGATTGTGATCAGGTGTAGGATTTATGTCTGGGATGGGATTGGGAATGACTGCTTGATGAAGAAATTGATCAATTTGTTTGGATGATGTGGTGTGGAATGGGAAAGTGGTCTCATGGAAGAGCACATCTCTTGAGACAGAGAACTTCTTATCAGTGATGCTCCACAGTTTGTATCCTCTATAGTTAGAGGGATAACCAACAAAGACACAAGGTGTGGCTCTAGGACTGAACTTTGTTCTCTGAGCTGGAATTGTAGCTGCATAGCATAGACAACCAAAAATACGCATGCTTGCATAATCAGGGCCATGACTGAACAGAATGTCATAAGGAGACTAATTTTCCAACACAGGTGTGGGAGTTCTGTTGATCAAGAAAACTGCAGTGGAAATACATTCACCCCAAAAAGTTAAGGGAACTTTGGACTGAAACAAAAGAGCTCTAGCCACATTAAGGATGTGTTGATGTTTTCTTTCCACAACTGAGTTCTGCTCAGGTCTGTGTGGACAAGAAAACTGGTGATGGGTCCATTCCTGCTGCAAGAATTGTGTGAGGGCCAACTCTTTGGCATTATCACTTCTGAATGCCTTTATAGGCTTACCAAACTGAGTATGAATGAACTTAAAAAAGTTCTTTATTAACTGAGGTGCATCAGATTTGTGTCTCATCAAATGTATCCAAGTGAATCGTGAACAGTCATCAACAATTGTCAGAAAATAATGCATGCCATCATGAGTTCCATGAGCAAAAGGTCCCCAAACATCACAGTGAATCAAATCAAAAGTATTTGCTGATATATGATTGTGAGATACAAAAGGTAACCTTTTCTGTTTGGACAAGGGACATACATGACATTCTACAGATTTGTCTATTTGTGTAAATGAAATAGGGATTTTAGTACTAAGTGATTTAAGCACAGGATCAGATATGTGACCTAGTCTAGAGTGCCACAAGTGTGCATTATTTAAGCTAGTTACATTGCAAGCAGTTGTGTTTGAACTATATTTGTGTGTGACAGACTTGGAAGGACTTGCTTCAAACAGATACAAGCCTTGGCAAAGGTTACCCTTGCCAATCACCTTCTTGAGCTTGTTGTCCTGAATCAAGAAACAAGCACCATGAAACAGGACAGATGAGTCAGTTTCTTGTAGTAAGGAACTAATGGAAATCAGATTAACATGAAACTGTGGTATATAAAGGACATTGTTTAGAACAAGTTCAGAGTTCAAAGAGACTTGGTCTATAGCAGAAACTGGCACTTTAGTATTGTTAGGCAATGTAACATAACTATGATTAAGATTTGAATGACTAGTGAACATATCTAAAGAATGACAAATATGAGAAGTTGCTCCTGAATCTAGAATCCAAATGGAGGAAGACATGGTGGACTTTAGGGAGAAAGTGGAAAAACTCATACCAAGATTTGATTCACCTGACTGAGGATACTCAATGAGTGCTTGCTGAGACATCTGAGCTTGTAGGAAACTGATCAGCTGTTGGCATTGGTGTTGGCCCATAGGCATTTCACCTTGCTGACCATCAGTAATCAGATTCACTGCTTGGGACTGAAAAGGCTTATGCTTCTTATGCCCTGGAGGATATCCATGCAATTTGAAGCACTTGTCTTTGGTGTGGCCAAGCATGCCACAATGAGAGCACATTGGTCTGTCCTTCTTGACATTGGACTGATACTGTTGAGAGGAATTCCTAACAGCAAAGGCCATAGGAGCATCAGATGAACCATTACCTATTTCAAGTTGTTTCTCTTCTTGGATCACCAATGAGAAAGCATTCTGGATGTTAGGGATTGGATTCATCATCAAAATTTGACCTCTGACATGGTTGAAGGTCTCATTGAGTCCCATAAGAAAGATCAAGACATACTCTCTTTGAAGATAATCCAACAAAGGTTGCACACCTCCACAATCACAGGTATGATCTGGTTTGTAATCTCCAAGCTCTTCCCACAAGGATTTCACCATGGCAAAGTACTGAGAAACCGAAAGTGATCCTTGGCAGCAATTGTGCAGAGCCTTTTTCAACTGGAAAATTCTTGGACCATTGCCTTGATTGAACCTAATTTGTAGGTCATTCCAAATTTCAACAGCTACTGAAGAGTATATAACAGTGGATTGCAACTCCTTGGAAATAGAATTGAGGATCCAAGAACCTACAATCGAGTTGTTCCGGATCCATAATCGATACAATGGATCTCCTTTAGGTGGAGCAACAATGCTACCATCCAAGAATCCCCACTTATTCTTACCAATTAAAGCCATTTTCATAGCTTTCTTCCAAGAATTGAAATTATCATCCGTGAGAGGCTGAGAAACTAGAGACAAGCCTGGATGATCTGAAGGATGCAAGAAGAAAGGGTGTGAATCATCCATGGTGATACCGGATGTAGGAAGATTCAACAGAAAAACACAAAAAAAGGTGATGAAGAACTAGCTCAGGGATCGAGCAAGAAGGAGAAGCTCAAGAATGAGCAGATAAAAGGAAAGCGAGCAAAGAAGCTTCTACTCAACTGATACCATATTGAACTCGTGAAGAGAGAAATGAATTGGTTGAATGAGCATAATTGCTTGATTCATTTCTGATGCAAAGGAAGGGTTATATACACAAAGGATGACAGATAACTGCCTAACTAACTTGCAGCTGTCAATAACAGAAAACTAACAACTTACATATAAATGAAATTACACTGAAATTAAGTTACATTTCACTATGATTAATACAGAGAGCCACCTGGTAACCCCATAAACTGTTTGAAATGGATGATACAATCTTTATGAAAAACTGATGCATACCCCACCCACAAAAGCACTCATACCAGACTTTAGAAGCAAAAGAGCATTCAAAAAATAAATGCGTTGTAGTTTCTCTATGTAATTGACAGCCTGCGCAAAGAACCCCTATTACCCAACTACCACTCTCCCAATTCCTCAATTCTGCCACCGTAGCCTCTTTATTAACAGCTATATTATAAAGTCTTCTAAACTTATGTCCTAGTAACTCAGTCCCAATCCAAGGATCCATCCAAAAAGACAGCTACTTCCATCCTTCCACTCTCAACCTACATTCCATTTTCCTAGCAAAGCTAGATTGAAAGCAGATAAATTTTTAAACCTTAATCCTCCCTCAGCCTTTTCTCTACACACATTTCCCCAAGAAACCCGGTTTATTTTCCTCTCATTTTGTCTTCCACCCCATAATTTTTTTTTTTTAAAGAGATGGTTAAGAAGTTGCAGCCCTCTATAACTAGTTTAATATGCTTCTAAAATGGATGGTTCGCTTAATTTATAAAAGGGGGAAACACAAGGTACCTTGAGATTTTTCACAACAAAATGCACATATTCTTTATTTTAAAAAATGACATTGACCTCCCTAATTTTGCATTTCACATTGCACTCATTCCCCTTTTCCTAACGGTCCATCAGGAAAACTAACAAATGTTGTTTTTTTTTATAAGCCAAATAAATTAAACGAGTCTAAAGGATACTTCAATTCATTACAAATAGGTATTATATAGTGTCACTTCTAGGAAAATTACTATTGACATTATTCAGATTGAAGAATTCATCTTTAATGTGGCTTTAGTTGACATGCCTATAATACGTAGGAAATACACTTCGTATCGTGCAGATGGATCATCCTTGAGTAGACTTGATAGATTCTTAGTCTCCGAAGGATGGGTAAGTAAATGGAAAAATCTATCGCAATGATGCTTAAGTCGAGGTTTATCAGATCATTGTCCAGTCTTACTTAAAGATAAACAGATGAATTGGGGTCCTAGACCATTTCACATGATAAATTGCTAGCGTGAAGCAGAGGGTGACACATAGTTTATTGAGTAATGATATTCTAACACCTGATTTGGACACCTCCAGCGACACCTTGGTTAATCACGTGCAAATTTTTGGTTAATTCAGTTCATTATATGATTAATGGGTCATCTGAAGCTTATTTTCCATAACCATGTAAATATTTGGTTAATCACATGCAAATTTCTGGTTAATTCAGTTCTTTATATGATTAATGGGTCATCATGAATTAACCAAATATTTGCACGTGATTAACCATATAATGAACTGAATTAATTAAATATTTGCACCGATTAAGCAAGGTGTCAAAAGTTGGTGTCAACTTTTGGTGTTAGAATATCATTACTCTAGTTTATTAGGAGCTTATGTGTTGAATAAAAAACTGGAAAATCTCAAACAACGATTGAAAGCCTAGAACAAGGATAACTTTGGTAACAGAGAGCAGAAATTGAAAGATGCAAAAGAAAAGTTGAGGAATTAGGATACGAAAGGGGAAGATGCAGATTTATCACCTGAAGAAGTGAAGGTATGGCTTGTACAACTCAAATATGGAAGCTCTCAAGGATGAAGAGTAGTTTGTTATGGCAAAAGTCAAGGGTACAATGGCTTCAGGAGGGTGATGTCAATATCAAGTTCTTTCATGTCTGTATCAACAAAAGAATAAGGGTAAATGAAATTCTTTACTTGAAATTTAATGGCAAAAATGTGGAGGAGGTTGATCTTTTGAGAAACGAAATCAAAGAGCATTTTAATAATCAATTCAAAAGTCATGAAGTCAAGACCATTATTGGAGAATTTGTAGTTTAAGTAGCTGGAGGATTTTTCAAATCATGCTTTAATAGCCCTGTTTTCAGAAGAGGAGATTAAGGAAGCAGTTTGGGATTGCAACAGTTCAAAAAGCCCTGATCTAGATGGTGTTAGTTTTTATTTGATCATAGGATTTTGGGACTTGAGCAAGACAGACTTTGTGACATTTATTCAAAAATTTCATCAACATGGCAAACTAGTTAGGAGTACAAATAGTTTGCCAGGATGTGGAATTGAGAAATTGGCATGTTTAGGGTTTACATAATGACAGATTTGGGGATTCTCTTGTGCCATGAATTTTTCTTCAAATTGATTGTTGGAATGTGTAATTAGGTTCATGACTAATATGTTTCCACTTTCAATTTGTTGAAATTAACCTTTCGTGAAGATTAATTGAGAAAATTGTTTGATAAGGATATGAATAAGCCCAAATTTGGGGGTTTGCAACCTGGAATGTTTTGATTACCAAATTGAGGTCCTAGACTTGTTATTGAAGTTAAATGTAATGTGTCCCTAGCCTTAGTTTGTGAAAGCTTTCGGTTCATAGGTTGGAATTGATTTCTCCTAAGCATTGACCTCTAAGCTATTGGTTGGTTTAAAAAGGCAGTGGCTGTTGATTGAGTGATAAATTTTGTTATGACTGCACTATGTTGTTATATCATGATATTGCCATTAACTTTTAGAATGCTTAAGATCATTTAAATTGTAGTCATGGTTACTAATTCATTGAGGACTGGTTATAGTTTGTGAGTTTATGGTTTATTGCAGGTTAAGTACCATGACCTCTAAAGAACTTGTGAAGAAAGACCCCAAAAGGAGGAAAGTTGAAGCATCATCTTCTAGTGGATCCACATTTGACAAAAAATTATTTCAGCCCGCAGAATGTTAGACAATGTACAAAGATATGCATAAAAGAGGGACATTTTGGGAGAGAAAGGAGATTCATCGAAGAGGATGGGAAATACTAGTGGCATACCCTAAAGAAGGATATGTAGAGATGATAAACAAGTTCTATGCTAATGCCTGCAATCCAACTGGGGAATTTCCACCATACAAAAAAATATAATTAAGAAATAAAAAAATAGAAGAAGGGAAAAGAAAACGTCACAAAATTCACTAAGTCGTCATGTGCGTCTACATCACTTCCTTAGACAAGAGGTTTAACTCCTCATAGCAATGCTCATAATCTCAAAATTTTCAAAATAATGCATCAAAACTGAGTTTTTTAGCCTAAGCGAGATGAGCTCTTTGAAAACTAGGATTAGCCTACAAAATTCTACATAACAACAAGCTTAAATACTATTATGAGATAAAGGGCTCTCGCGGGGCGAGCATGGGCTCGTGGGGCAAAATTTGAATTTAATCCATGGTCCAAACATACAGTCTCGTGGGGGGAGACAGAGAAGTCTTTAAATTTCAGGTTCTGTTTCGCGAGGCGAATCTTGATCCGTGGGGCGCTCGAATTTCCCGTTGTTCCTCAGTAGCTCAGTGGTAGAGCAGTCTGTAACACCCCTTTTTCGTAAGTGCTTTTATGTATGCTGTTTGGTTGCTTAAGCCTTAGGACTTAGCTTAGAATTGTTGTTGAAGGGCTAAGTGAGATTTCTAGGCTTAAAATCCCTTTTTGGTACATGAGCACGGCCATGCTCATGTCCAGCACGCCCTGTGCTCAAAGCTGTGTCTTGTGACCGTTTGGATCACAAGCAAGGCCGTGCTTGATGGGAAGCACGATCGTGCAAGGAATTGACGTCACGGAGATGCTGATGTAAGCACGCCCGTGCTTAGTAAGGTGCACGGCCGTGCTTCGATCTGCAGCTTATATATAGTGGCACAGAAACCGAGGGTTGTGTTTTAAACCCTATTTTGGTGAAAACAGAAACCCTGTTGCAGCTACAAACCCTTTCTTCCCTATTTTCTCTAAACTCATTGCATTGTTGGAGCTTTAGAGACTCTTGGGAACGTCTAGTTCGTTTGTGTTGATCCTTATAGGTAACGGTTCCTCCCTCTTAGTGTTTCCTTTTCTATTGTTTAGATTTGGAAACTAATTGGTTAACCCTTTCTTTTTGCCAAGGCTTGGAAAGCTAACTGAGCCGCTCGAGGAACGAGTGGTTTACCGTTTGTGTTGTCACTGTTGAATTCTTCCTATTAGATATGGGGAGAAGGATAGTGTATTCATTAGGCAAGGTGTTAGCGTAAGATGAGGGGTTCCCATAGCCCATTGTTATTAACTGTTGTCAATGCCATGTTATAATTGATTATATGTTTATTGGATTAATTGCTCTAATTGTTGTTTGATTATGAGTATACCTGTCATGAATGCATATTGTTTATAATTACTCTGTGGCAAGCCAAACTATGTATAATTGGTTAATCTGTTTATGACATGATTATTGATTGAGTTGGTATGAATGCTTATGTTGTGAATGACATGAATATTGCTGTTATGATGTTGATTATGCATTGGTTGGCTGAATGTTGTTGGTTACAGTTGAATACCTTAATAAGACCCTAATTGGCTAAATAGAACTCTTAATTAACATAACGGTTAAGGGAATAATTCCCCTAATGTGTTCATAAAATATGGATTAACAGTGAGTTGTGAGGTTTATGCCAAATGGTTTAGTTAAGACCTTAGGATCTGATTTGAGAGTGTTTAGGGAGTTCTTGGTTTCAAGAACACACGTTGAAACTGCCCAGAACAGTACGGCTAGCTCCAGGAGGACGGTCGTGCTTAACAGGGACCACGCCTGTGCTCCCAGTTTGAATTCTGGAAGATGGTCGCGCTTTAAGCACGACCGTACAGAACAGGAGCACGATCGTGCATCAAGCACGACCGTGCATAAAAGGAAACACGATCGTGCTTCACGTAAGTGGAAGCATGCCCGTGCATAGGATGAGCACGCCCATACTTTTCCTCCTGATCAGAATCCAAGATTAAAGGTTTTAAAGGGGGGTTTCACCCTAAATGATCCCAACAACATGATAAGACACCAATCGAATAAAGAAGAGATAGATAATTTAATTAAAAACTAATTAAGATGAAATAAGAGTAATAAGTTGGTTAAGCAGGTGCCCAATGGGTTACCGCACGTTGAAATGCTTTGGTGCTTTTTGGCCAAAGTGGCCTCAATGCTTTTTGGTCGAGGTGTTGATAAGTTAGACCTTGGTGCTTTTTGGCCAAGGGGGCCTTGACTCTTATAGGTCTAAGGTGTTGATGTTGGTGATAAGTCTTGGGTGCTTATTGGCCCAAGCGAAGGAGGTGGTTGTCTTGTTTGTTGTTGTGCTCATGCATTCATGCTTTGAAGTTGTTAGTAGGGAAAGATCAACATAGGGGAGGTCGTCCTAGAGCACGGCGATCTGGCCGTCTGCGGGTGGTTTACCCAAGGTTTGGTGGACTGTGCGTCCACGTGGTGGTGCATCCAAGGTTTGATGCGTTGGCTATCCAAGGGGGTTCACCCATGGTTTGGTGGACTGTCGGCGTTGGTGCTTTTTGGCCAATATGGATATGTAACTCCGAAGTTTCCTTCCTGAGATAGTTTGGATCCACATGCATAACGGAGTAGCGGAGTAGTGTTGCACTGCATAGCATATGTTGGTTGAGATGACATGTTGATATGACTATATTATGTTGATGTTATGTTGTATATTGCTATGCCATGTTATGATGTATGATCGTCTTGCTTACAATCTCCATGCTGTTGTGTTTACATGATTTCTTACTCCCTGTTTCTCTTTCCTGTTGTTGGCATATATCTTTTATGCAGAGGAAGGTGAGCAATCAGTGGAGGGGTGACTCTGAGGAGCCGCGACTCTAGTTCTTAGTTTTATAGTTGTTAGTTTGTTTCAGTTTCATTGTATTCCATGGATTTTATTCCGGAACGGTTATACCGGCTCTGTATGTGGCATCAGGGTTGGGTTATTTTTATGCTTTGTTTATGTTTTATTTCTTTAAAACTTCTTATGTTTTTCTACGTTGTTGAGATGTTACAATATGGTACCTTTTACCCAGTTTTTATTTTAATCAAATAAATGCATGTTTTTCTATTTCCTATTTCAAGTAAATGTCTTATATTAATATGCGGGGTAGAGGGTGTCACACGGTCGGCTGTTAACTGACTGGTCGTAGGTTCGAATCATACTTGGGGAGATTTGATTCATTCTGAATTACAGAATTCGGAATGAAACGTCCCTATTAACCGCTCGGGCATTGACCCAGGAAAAATCAATTTCAGTCTTTATTGATAATTCATGATCAACTTCCTTTCATAGTAACCTACCCCCAGGGGAAGTCGAATCTCCGCTGCCTCCTTGAAAGAGAGATGTCCTATACCACTAGACGATGCAGGCATACTTTCCTAACCGCCATTCTACTATATTGATAGTATGAATAGTTTTTTGAAATTGTCAATAAAGCAGAGGGTCTTCAAAATCGCTCCTCTGGCTCGCGAGGTAAGCACATCTTTACGGGACGAGACAGAGAGCCTTCAATTTCTTTCACTTGGTCATCTGGCTCACGGGGTGAGCCATATCTCACGGGGCAAGTATCTTCTGAGCAGCATCCATGTTGCTTTCTCTTCTGTTTTCGTAGCTTCCTTACAGCTTCACTTTTCATCTTAATTTCAGAATAGCTACCAGAAACTAAATATAGCATGTAATGCCTTAATCGACTCAATTTCCTATTTAATTTCCTAAAAGTTAACAAAAAGACTCAGAACCTCGCTTAAGGACAATAAAAGCTAAATTCAGGTTTAAACGTGATAAAAACTCGACCAATTGACTAAAAAAACATAGCTTTACCATCGATAAAACTAGATAAGCCAAAGGGTTATTAGGCATATTCAGAACAAACTGGTTAAGGGATATAGTAATTAAAAAAAAGGGAAATGGGAGAAAAATATCATTTTGGCATGACCCATGGGTAGGGGAGGCTTGCTAAGTGATCGATTTAATAGGCTTTACCATTTAGACACTAATAAGGGAGCGAAAGTAGCAGAGTCTGGTGAATGGGGGACAAAAGTAAGAGGTGGAATCCGAGATGGAGGAGACATTTTTTCAGTGGGAGGAGGATTTAGTAAGTAGTCTTCATGTTGCTCTGGATCATATAGTTGTGCAGGAAAACAAAGAGGATAAATGGAACTGGACAACGAATTCATCTTCAAAGATCTTAATTGAAATTGAATCTCCATTAACACAAGGCCTAGGGAGTTGGGTTAAGGAAAAATCGAATGAGTTTCTCAATGCCGGTGCAAAGGATTTTCTTTGCACCAAAGGAAGAGAAGCAGATTTAGAAACAAGAGATGAAGTAGCAGATTTAGAAACAGGAGATTTATTAAATCAACATATAAATTCACCACTACTGCAAATAGTCCTCAGTCAAATGTCTTCTTTAAGAAACTCTGGCCTAGATATGTACCTTTGAAGGTTGCCACGTTCATGTGAAGGATGACTCTTAGCTGTATTCACTCAATGGAAAACTTGCCTTGGAGATGGATTATGCAACTTTCACAGTGTGTGTTTGCAAGATGTCTAGTGCAAGAGGAAATTATTATACACTTATTCTTTGAGTGCACACATTTTTCTAAGGTATGGATGGTTTGTCTACGATGGTTCGGTTTTTCGTCATCATTACATAATGATTACATAACACATTTCTATCACTTTTTAGGATTACCATGCTTCAAGTTAGCCTTTAGGGAGGTGTGGCAGATTTTATGCTTCTTAGTCATACGGTCGTTTGGATGGCTAGAAACCAAATGAGGTTTTTTCACAGGCCATTACATTAGAACATATTATTGAGGAAGTTAAATTTAAATCACAGAGTTGGACGTTCGTCAAGGTGGCGAGTTTCTGTTATCCTTTTTCATTAGGGTGTAAACGAGTCGAGCCGAGCAGAACACTTGAAGCTTGAGCATGACTTGTGAAAAATTAGTAAAGCTTAAGCTTGACTCATTTATTTAAACGAGCCTAACTAAAAAAATCACTTTTTTTCATAAGATCATAAGCTCTGCTAGGGTTTTGACATGCATGGTGGTTTAGGGTTTTGCATGCATCGTCATGGCAAACAACTCCGTTTGTTCATGGCAATGTCTTCTCCCTGAAACTTTTGTTCAGCCCATTAATCTTTCTTCTTCCTCTCCTCCTCCTTCTCCCAAGAATTTGGAACAGCCGGTCATAGATGCTCCTTCATCTCTTGTTTCTAAATCTGCTTCTCTTCCTTTGGTGCAAAGAAAATCCTTTGCACAGGCATTGAGCAATTCATTCGATTTTTCCTTAAGCCAACTCCCTAGGCCTTGTGTTAATGGAGATTCAATTTCAATTAAGATCTCTGAAGATGAATATAAAAAGGGTTTAGAAGGTTGAAGTAATAGGCTTCATGGCCGATTGGTTCTTCAAAGATGTGATCGGGCTGTGAAAGTCAATGATCTGAGAGAAAAACTATTTAAATTGTAGAAGGCAATATCTCAATGGAAGATGGTATCTTTGGGGAAAGTATTCTATGAGTTTTCCTTTGCTTCTTCTGAATATTTAAGAAGTGTTTGGTCTCTTGGATGATGGAATGTTCAACCAGGTGTTCTAAGATTAATGAAATGGACCGGTGATTTCAAGCCAAACAATTAGAAGATTTCGCATTCTTAGTGTTGAAATTGCTGGAATGGACCGGTGTTCTAAAGCAGTGCACTTATAGCCTATAGCAGATAAAATAAGAGCCAAATTAGCTTCCTGGAAGGGTGCTTTATTGTCTATTATGGGAAGAATACAACTGGTTAATTCAATTATTCATGGAATGTTACTGTATAGATTCCATATATACTCTTGGCCAGTCTCTTTGCTTAAGTCAGTTGATAGATGGGTCATAAACTTTGTTTGGTCAGGAGATATTCACACTAAAAAGGTGATAACAGTGGCTTGGCATAAGGTTTGTTCTCCTTTTAATGAAGGGGGTCTAGGCATTAGAAGTGTCAGATCCATAAATGATCTGCCATTTTGAAGTTAAGTTGGGATTTCAAGTCTTCTCAAGACCCTTGGGCCTGTCTCTTTGGAGCTAGAGTGCTCAAGCATAGAAATCTAGTAGCTTATCATATTAAATCCTCCATTTGGCATGGTATAAAAAGGTTCCTCAATGTGGTAGATTCTAATTCGACTTGGATGGTGGGTGATGGTGTAAATATCAGCTTCTGGCTTGATAGATGGCTAAGTGAACCAATAGTAGATTTGACTGGAATTCCAGAAGGTATGCATCATTCTCTTTCAGCTACTGTCAGTGACTTTATACACAAGAAATCTTGGAGAATTCTGGAAGAATTAGGTTCTCACTATCCTGATTTATGTGCTGCAATTAAGAAAATTCATATTCTTGTTATTCAGGAATCAGATCAGCTGGGTTAAAGTTCTTGTGATTCAGGTTCTCTTTCTTTTCGAGAGGCATTCAAATTTCTAAATCCTACAGGAAATCAAAGAACTTAGGGTAAGCTTATCTGGTCCAGCTGCATTCCTCCATCCAAATCCTTCTTAGCTTGGAGGCTTTTCCACCATAAAATGCCTACTGATGAAAATTTAAGGAGTAAAGACTGCATTGTAGTTTCTATTTGTTCTCTTTGTGGTCATTCAGATGAGACAGCAGATCATCTGTTTCTGCAGTGTGATTTTGCTCAAAATATTTGGTCTTGGCTGGGTGCTTCTATTCGTTGCTTTATAGATCCATCATTTTTGGACTTATTATTTTCAGCTTGTGACAAGAATTGGAGTAGTTAAGCTAAAGACTTGGTGCTTGCTTTGATTGTTAATGGTATTTGGGCAATATGGTTTTGTAGAAATCAAAAGAGATTCAAGAATAAAACAATCTCTTCGAGTTCCATTATAAATTCAATTATTGTTGCTGCTTCTTTGTCAGGGAATCATTCCAAAAGGTTGATGTCCTCTTCCATTGATATATTCAGAACTTTTTTGGTAAAGGGACATCCTTGTAAGGCTCCAACTATTAAGGAAGTTAATTGGCTGCCTCCTATATGTGGGTGGATTAAGTGTAATTCGGATTGAGCAGTTAGGGGCTCTCCTGGACATGCAGCTAGTGGAGGTATTTTCAGTGACTTTAGTAGTGCTATATTGGGTTGCTTTTCAAAATACTTTGGAATTACTCATGCTTTGAATGCAGAGCTGTTAGCTGCCATTTTTACTATTGAAACTGCCTTTGACAAAGGTTGGCATTCTCTTTGGCTAGAATGTGATTCTAAACTAGTCGTGGATGCTTTTAAATCTCTTCACATTGTTCCTTGGTCGCTTAGAACTAGATGGAAGAATTGTTTGTTCCTTTGTCATCAAATGAAGTTTCTAGTATCCCATATCTACAGAGAAGGCAACAGTTGTGCAGATAAATTAGCTTCCTTTGGTTTAGCTAATCATAGGCTTACTTGGTGGAATTTAATTCCTGATTTTATTAAGGAGGATTTTTTTAGAAATAGATTATGTCTTCCGATCTATAGATTTCAATGATTCATGATTCTTTTAATGGGTTTTGGCTTGAGTCCCCCCATTTTTTTGGATTCTTTTTTATATTATTAATTAATTTTGAGGTATGCTGCAAATGATTGTTAGAGTTTAAGGTGCCAACCTAGTTGGGATGTCATTCTCTATTGTGATGTTTTTGCATGCCTCTAACCTTTTATTAAAAAAAAAAAAAGCGTGAGCTTGACTTGTTTAAAAACAATAAAGCTTGAGCTTGGCTTGTTGAGCTTATTTATAATTTTTTTTTGGCATTTATGAAAAATTTTCTTTAATTACTTTTTAATTTTATCAATTTAGTACTTAATACATATTTTAATATTGTATGACAATCTATAAAAATAGATATGTACTTAACATATGGTATGTGAAGATTTCTTAACTACTATAAAAAAGAAACTTCAAAAGCATGACCAAAACATCCTAAAAACATGCCCTTGCCAAATACAATTTAAGCTTGATCATTACAAAAGCATGAGTCCATATATGCAATTTAAGTTTAATCATTACAAAAGCATGAGTCTAAAAGAAAACGACCACCATCTATTTATTGAGATATCTAATCCAATGCTAGTAGAACAACTTCACCCAACAAAAAACCATTGCAACAAATTAAATACCACAACATTTATACGAGATATTCACGATATGTTTAATGTCGAGCCTGTAAGGCTTGAGCTTGGCTCATTTAAATAATCGAGCTCAATCTCAAGCTTGAGCTCAACACATTTAATTAAAGAAATGAGCTTAATCAAGCATTTAACTAGCCAAGCCTGAATAGTTCATGAATAACGCAGCTCATTTACACCCCTACTTTTTATCTTGACTGTTGAATCCTGTAGGCTACCTGAGTTCCAGTTCAACTTAGAAAGTTGAGGCCAATAGTTATAATTATTCTACCAGTTAAAGCAGGGGTGTTAATCAATTTTAAGGATCATGTGGTAGTTATCTTGCTTTTTGCTAGCTACTATTTGGTTAACATTTAACTCAGGAGCTTCCAAATTACTTTCACAAGTTTGGTTGGTGAGGCACATTTACAGAAGGGTATGCATATTCTGCTATCATTTATATTGGTTTTGGACATTCATTGGAATATTTTTCTTTCTTGGGGTACATGATTTGGATGGCAAGAGGGGCACTTGTGCACATATTAGATTGTTGGGGTGTTGTTACTTTTTCACTTCTGATGGTTTGGAAGGTTGCATATTTGATTGGTTAACTATATAGGTTGGTTATCGGATTTGGTGGTGGTGCATGAAATTTTGAATGCTTGTACTTGTTGGATTTTGACGGTATTGAAGCTACTTTGTTTCTCTCACAACGGTCATATCAATATATAGCATTATTGATTTGGATTTTTTATTAGGATTCTTGTTTTGCATTAGTTGTAGAGACTTGTTCTGTATTTATTCTTCTTTTGGGTGCTTGAATTGAGCATATCTTCTGCTTCTATCATCCATTTTTATCAATAAACTTGTTTGGCTTATAAAAAATTTGAATCCAACAACCCTGTAAGATCCAAAAACTCATTCCTAAAAATAATTTCATTATGTACCAACTGAAGAGACCAAATGACTGCATGCCATATTATAATGCCAACTTGTTTATAGCTTTTTTCGGGGGAAAAGCCAAGATCTGTGTTGCAGTTAATGTTCACCAATATTTGACGGTATAACTATATGGAAACCAAGCTATGAGTACACTTTAGTCCACAGGGCTGGCCCAATGTATGCGAAGGCCTAAAGCCAAGTCCAAATAGATAAGAGTGGACCTCTCTAAGTGAGGCCTAAAGCTATTACAATTATTTAAATATTGCTTGCAATTCTTCTCAATCGTGGGTCCCTCTCTAAGTGAGGCCTAAAGCAAGGGCTTTGATGGCTTCACCCTTTGGCCGACCTTGTTAGTCCACGCTAGATGGGCAAACCAATAAGAAATTAATAAATGTTTTGTATGCTCTATCCCCTCAAAGCATAAAGTACATAACTGATCCTGACGACTGCTGAAACATTCCTTTTAAATAGATTGAATTTTGTAGGAATCGTGTCCACAAGAACCTACCAAGAGAATACGAAAACTTTTGATGGAACCAGAATTTTCAAGAAGTGCATGAAAATTTGTAAATTGATTTTATAGACAAGCATGCCTCAATATCGACGAATATGTACCAGAGCTTTCTAAAGTCCCCACCCACTCATCAACCTTCTCCTTATTTAGAACAACCTCTGTTGTAACAAATTTTAGAACTTTGGCAGCATGTAATCTCCTTCACATTCAAAGAAAATGCTCCTTCTTTTAGGGACCAAGACCACCTTCATCTGTTCACTGGCCCATTTCCTATATGTACCTATTTTTAAATGAAAAAAAAGTCTAGGAAATAGCTCTTTAAGGCTATGACTTCCGTACTAAATATCTTCCCAAAATTTAATAGAACTACCCTTTCTAATTTTTCTTGAAACCATCAAAAATCAAATTCATTGGAGTTTTAAACAACCCCACTTTGCAGATGTCCTTCCACCAAATAGAAGAATTGTTGGAGCGACCCTCTCCCTTTGGAAACATCGAGCAACTCGAGAAATCCCCATATGATCAGGACCTCAAAACAACACTCCATAGTACCTGTTCATCCATAAGCAATATTCACCTCCATTTTGCAAGGAGAGACATATTAAACCATTCTAATTTTTTTAATTCCTAATCCTCCATCTTTTTTGGCTTACAAACAACCTATCAACTTACCCGCACATTTTTATGATTATCTTCATTACCACCCCAAAGAAAAATTCTTTGAATGCAAGTGAGAAGTTCAATAAAGTTTATAAAAACTTAAATACTAAACAGGCAACTTGGTCAGCACTAAATTAATGAGGGTATAATTCTACCCCCAAGTGGACACATGTTTCCCTTCCAATGTACAAGGACAACGTCTCCATCACAAAATCAATATCAGGTTGCCAAGCACTCAATTTTCTTGGATTTTCTTCTATAGGAAGGCCAAGGTATTTGAACGGGTTATTGCAACCTAATGGCTTATTTGCTTCAGGTTGTTGTAATAGCCGTGGGTTTTTAGAGGCATATGTGGTTTTGGTCACCTTGTAAATAGGTTTAGGTATCTCTTGTACTCATAATATATATATATATATATATATATATATATATATATATATATATATATATATATATATATATATATATTGATTATAAAAAAAAAGGTATTTGAACGGGATAAACCCAACCTTACAATTAAGAAATATAGAAGTAGAATGTAAAATGACTTCCTCCACATTTATTCTAGCTAATCACAATACTTTTTGACTTTTAGTCCAGACACAAGCTCAATGCACCTCAAAATATATTTAATTATCCATAAGTTGACCCCACATGCTTTCTCAACAATTAAAGCATCATCAACATACTCTAAAATGGACATATTAAGGCCATCTTTATCCATCACTATATTGGGGTGCTTACAAGTTAAGCACCGATTCTTAAAATATGAGCATCGATGGGGATGGTGCTTACAAAAGTGCTTAACAGGGAGGGATCTTGAACAAGCACTCGGTGCTTGTGCTTGGTCCCTGAATCTTTAAGAATTACTGGGATAGAGAGATGATGTACTTAAATTATTAAAAAGAAAAATAAATAATATGTTATGGTGGGGCTCATTTAAGAACTCCAAAGTGGGGTGCTGGGATGTGGATACTCTTAACCCCATCATTCCCAATTTTGAAAGGCCTAAACTTCCCAAAAATCGTCATTAAATAAGTGATTGAATATATATTTGTTCTCTTTAAAGGTCATTGAACCTTTTTATTACCATAAAAATTAAAGAGAAACATATATCTTTGCTATCATAAAAAAGAGAAAGAGAGTTAAAATTCATTTACTTGTTCGAGGCCTCTTCGAATTTGGATATCATTCGTTCCGTTGGACTAACATTAACATTTCCAAGTATGTATTTGTTGACCTAAGTTAGTTCTATCCGTCAATGAGTTAATAATGGTGTTAACTATTTGAGGATCGGATTGAAACTCACTAACAATTAAAAGGACCAGTTTGAGTCTCATTAACAATTAAAAGGACCAATTTGAAGCAAGTTAATAATTTAAATGACCAATTTGAAACTCATTTAAAACATAAGGGACCAAATTGAAACTCATTTAACAATGTTACTGACTTTATTGACGGAAAGGACTAACTTGGGTCAACAAAGACAAATTAAGAAACCAAATTGAACATTTTAAAAATTAAGGGACCAAACTGAATATGAAAATTAAGTTAAGGGACCAAAATGATATTTTAGCCTTATAAATATTGAGAGTATAGTACAATAAAATTTAAATTATTAAAATTCATTTAATATTCAATAATCATGTAACAAGAAGAATACAAACTCAACAAATTAAGAAGGCAAACATATAACTTATAATTGCCGAGGGTTACACAAACTCTTATTAATTATCCCAACAAAACATATTAAAGCTCGAGAAGTGCCTCATTCTCTCATGCAAAGATGGCTGCAATGGCAACCATGGCTGCCATGACGAATCCAGAGAGAGACGATACCAAAGAATGAGCAGAAGAAGGAGCAGGTGCAGGACCTTCCCATACAACATTGATGGCAAGCTTCATTTGACGAGCAGCGCAATGGTCAGCTTTGCCACAAACGTACCACTTCCTCCCTTCAGTTTTTAGTGGAATGATATCCTTTCCGGTGGAAAGTGCCTCATTTTCTGGAGGGAAGGTGCAATCTTTGAAGAGTGTACCATTCACTTTGAAGACATTATGCTTGGTAGCATCATAATTGAAGACTGCAAGACAAAGATCAAAGAGACAGACTCGTATTAGTCTACAAGTTCTTAATTGACCATTAGAGTAGGCTGATGTAGTATATATATGTAACGACTATTGCTTCTATAAGCAACCAATTCAATTACGTTTCTCCAGAAATTGAAACAAACAAAATGTAAATTAATAAATGATAACTAATTTAGTGAACTTTTTAAAGTTATACCAGGAATAGATGGTTGCTTAAAGTAATATAAAGTGAAAAGTAGTAAAATGATATGATAGAGCTAACAAAAAAATTTAAGTAACTCCAATGAATTGTACTACAAGAGATGCCGGAAGTATCACAACTAATTAAGTAGTACACTATAACAATCAAATTCTGACTAAATGCATGTTAGTGTTTGAATAAATTTTGAATTTTATGTTATAATAACATGATACTTTTAAAACAAAATAAGTTTATTCATTTGGTTAACTAAAATTTTCCTTTACAAATACATACCAAGGTTGTCACCAACACGGAAAACCTTGTCCTGGGCCCATTGTGTGTAGTTATAATCAACAGTCCAGCCCTTCTCATCACCCACAATATGATCGGTTGCCATAGCAACTGAGGAAAGCAAAACCATGGAAATAGCAAGGAAGCTAACGCGAGCAAAAGCCATTTGATTTGAACTAAGAGTTAAAGCTGCGTACTTTAATCCTCAAACAAGTCCTACACTAGCTATCAAATGCTTTGTTTGGCTTAGATGAATTGTTAGCTCACGCTATTTTGGATTTCCACTTGGGCTATATATAGGACTTGCATATAGTTTTTTATCTACATAATGGAAGACACAAAAGAGGAAGGGGGAACCGGCATATGCCGGCTTTTACTATGATGAAGTTGAACTATAGAACTTTGGTTTACACGTAAAGAGACAATTTTTTTGAGTAATTCACGAAGTGGACATTTGTAACTAGTAGGAGTGAGAAATAGAATACCTTTAAACAAATTTACTATAAAGAAATATCCATATTTGTTTTGGAAGGGTGATTTCTTCAATATATGCCATGTGGAATGTGTCAAAGGGAAGTATGTAAGGAGTAGACTTGTTCCCGCGGCCAGCCCTCCGCGCTGTCGTGTTATTGCCTTCGACTGATTCCGTGCCTTGCAAATAGGGATGAGAATAGGATAGGCCGAGGTAGGCCTTGTTAAGTCTGGGTTTGCCTTGCATTTCAATCTTGAAGTCTGAGCCTGAATTATGACCCTGATAAATGTTAATTTTTAAGGCCCGAGCCTAGCCTACATCAAAGTCTGGCCTGACCTAAAAGTCTGTGTAAAAACCTACCTTATCAACATGATCTTTAAATATGTCTTCACCCATAAATTGGTCACAAGCTTCACTTGTAAATAGGCTCTACGCATCTAATGATAAAGAGGTTGATAGACCTATACTGATAAATAGGCCATTAAGCCTTCACAAATAAATAGGGAACTATGACACTACATTTAAATGGGCCAATAAGCCTCTACTTTCAAATACGATAGATAATATAAATAAGATATTATAGTATTATGATATATATTATATTATACTTATATGTTTATGTGTGTATGTGTTAAATATGCTGGCCTGATAGGCCTGGTAGGCTTTTTTTGAAAGTCTTTTCCTGACTTATTTAGCTATATAGGCTTTTTATAAAGCTTTGACCTGGCATTTTTACTAAATAGATAGACCGAGTCAGATCTTAAATAGGCTAGGTCATAAGCTCTCGACGAGCGGCCTGACCTATTCCCACCCCTGGTTGCAAACGTACAAAATTCACATATGATATACCATAATCTTTATTAATGACTAAATTTTTTTTTAGGGTTTTTCATGATCATTGAATCTGGTTATATCTAATGTGTAACTCGTACTATAATAATAATAATAATAATAATAATAATAATAATAATAATAATAATAATGATGTGATCGCAGAGAGTTTTGCTTTTTAATATGGCTGAAAGATAGTGCTTCTTCCAGAAAACATTATTAAAGATATATTTTTTATAGTGCTTTCAGAAGTATCATCTTTAATAAGATTTTCATTAAGAAAACTCTATTAAACGCTATTAAGTGTTTAATTATCTTTAAAGCATTTCCTCAAAGAAACACTATTAAAGGTAGACCCATCACCATAATTATTTTTCAACTAGATCATTAAACAATACTAGAAATAAAGGTGGAGTTGATTATTTATTAAATTTAGAATTTGTTTTAACCACACCCAATATAATATTTTTTTTTTCAAAAGTGTATATTTTAATGAATTAGTAAACATTTGAGTTTGAGGGGTTTATTGGTTTATTCTTTCTCAAACTAATATTGCAATCAAAGTAGGCAATGTAAAATGTGCAACAGAAAAAGGTTTCTTAGTATCATTTATATCACTATTAACAATAGTGTTATATTTTTTAAAGTTACAATCAGAGTTACAACTAGCTACAAACTTACAATTTGGGGATTGATATGAAAAACAGAAAATCAAAGAGATATTATAGAGTACAAAATTACATTGACAACAGAATTACATTGACAAGAAGAGCTTGCGAAATCTTCCAATTCCAATTGAAATTAAAGTATTACAAAACCTAATCCTTCAATTACAGAATCTCATATTTGTCCTTTGATTGAAAAAATTGAAATTACTATTAACAACACTTTCCTTTTAATTCACTATTAACAACATTTCCCTTGAGGTTCTTCCAATCTGATATGTTGTCCTTCAATTCCAATTGCTCTTGACAACAAGAGGGAGAGGTGGAAAAGGGATGATAGAGCAGTCTATTTGGGAGCAAACTAACTGGTTTTTCCTTGGTGTCCAATCTTGAGTTGTTGATTTTGGCTCATTCCAAAGGAAAGGATGGAGCACAAACCCACGTTCTGGACTTTATTATAGCTCACATGCTCTATTCTAGACTTTATTACTGCTTATTTTTTCGATAATTAGAAATTTCATTGATAAATGTCTAACTTTAGCATCATAGTGCCTAACTCTCCCACCTTCTAGGAAGGGTTGAAGAGCAAGCACTCAATCATGTGCTCAAAGTTAGACTAGCAAAATAGAGTACAACTTTCATCAAAGTGCACCTTACACCCATAGACAAGACCCCTTTCCACACAAATCATAACCTCTGTTGATTATAGTTTAAATCAGCACCCCTAAAATTCCCATTATACACAATTTAAATTCCAAGTCTTAAAAAACATTACAATCATCATTAAAAAAAAAAAATTAGAGCTTCTCCTATATATAAGATAACAAAAGCTCAGGAAACAAAGAAACCATGTAACAAGTGTGCAAAATCTTACTGCCAGATATATCTTCCTCTTGTAACAGTTTGAATATCATGTTGGTCCTTTCACACCTCTCTCCATGTTTTTCAAATCTTAGCTAAGTAACATGAGCAAAGCCTCTTCAACAGCTATCTTCTCTCCTCCCCCCATGTTTACTAACCAGCTGCAGGACCGCTCCTAAGTATGTTATCTGGCTGTTATCAGTGTCCTCTAGTCTCCCTTTTTTCAGGTTACAAAAAATCTCATGCCACCTGCACCTCTTGAGATTAAAAATACAGCATATATGGTTCAAGAACTATTGCACGTCTGCATAAACTTCAAAAAACATTGTAGACTCCTTTTCATTGCATATATTTTGAGCTCTTCCTTGTAGCAAAGCAACTAAAATTATTCCTTCTCAGACCTCTACTGTTATTTTACGCATGTCCAAGCATCTTTTGTTCAAATCCCTTTAATCAAAGCATCTACAATGACCTGCATCATGCATATTTCCTTGAGCTAGTCTTTGCAAATAAACTCCTTCACTCACCACAAAAGCTTTTGTTATTCTGAACACCCAAAACTATCCAGCCAATATCACACAGTAAAGATAGTTTAAGGACTTCAACACTAGCACCACTTTCTTTCAGAACCATCACATTTAGCAGTTAGATCAGACCCTATAAGCAAAAAATATTCGAACAGCTACCAAATAACTCCATGATGCAAGGAAGCTTTCACCTTTTATCCATGGGACCTCCTGCTTTGTTTATAACCTGCAACTCAGAAAACTATGCCACAAGGATCACATAAACACCTTTAGTTTATATCTATTAAACAAATAAAGCATAAACAATTGTGGATCTCTTTCTGATCAGTTTCACCAAAAGGCAAATTGCACATTTTATGAGAAATAGAACATCACCCTGACAGTTTATTAGCAGTAGGTTATTACATCTTCGCCTAAGGTAAAGATTTTGTTGTGCAGCATAGATCTAATACCATATACTCCAAGTTCCTTCCATCCTTGTTCCTTCCTTTGCTAGTGTATATGCTAACCCATTAGATTCTCTATTACGGAAGCGTCTTCGGTGCACCACCCTCCTAAGTGGAGCAGTGCACCACCCACTTGTCCCCTTGTCCACCAATGAAACTACCATGTAAGTTTAGTTGTGTGATTTTGACTTTTCAAAGTTGAATGTAGTCAAACTAGTATTTTATTAGTACTATGGCATAAATAACATGTTTATTAATAGTATTCTTTACAGAAATACTGAAAATAAATATTATAATAATTTATTTATTTGTATTCTCATAAATAAGTTTAATATTAATTATGTTTTATTGACCGTCGATTAAGCTGTTATTATATTTCTATAACCAAAGACGACGGTGTTGGTTCATTAAAATGGGTAGCTGGTGGTTGCCGCCACTACCGGCCACGAGTGGAGATTGGAGTTACGCGGTGGCGTGTAGGAGATGTTCTCTGTAAAGGAGCTGACAAATGGTGGCAAGGCCCCGGTGGTGGGGGGGGTTCGATGTTCTTGTTTGTACGCTGGGTTGAGATTTGAATCTTGTTGGACCCGGACGGACACGAATGGCGAGATGTGGTGTTGTTGGACCGTCGCCGTTGTTCATCGCGATACCCTGACAACTCTCCTTCTTCCTCTACCACCACTTCTTCCCACGGTGCTCGTCCTGCGTCGCTTCCGGTCGACGTTCCCGATTGGTCAAAAATCCTTGGCGACGAGTATAGACACAATCGAAGGAAGGACAACCTTGACGATGACAAAGAAGGTGACAACGATGATGTTGGTGAACGAGGTTGTGGTAGTGGTGGGAGAGTGCCGCCGCATGAGTTTCTTGCAAGGACAAGAATGGCTTCCTAAACGGTGCACAAAGGAGTTGGAAGGACCCTCAAAGGAAGTACATTCATTAACTTTGAATACTGTATCTCTGTAATTAATGTATATTGTAATTTTTAAATGACTTAAATAACATATATTGAAACAAAAAATACATATAATGCATACTGTATCTATCTGGGGTGTGAATACATCTTCAATGGCTTGAAAAGTATAATGTCCGACATGGCATATTGATTGGACAAAATTAAGCCATGTGGGTGGTGCACCACTACTCCATAATGGTGGGTAGTGCACCATAGACTCACCCCTCTATTACTGCTCATATATATTATGGATTTTATTGAGTTAGATTGCTTCCATCTTTTCCAAACAAGAAAGAGAATTCCAGAAATAAACAATATGATAGACTGAAAATTAGTTGATAAAATTCGGAGTGTAAAGGATAAAAAAACACAGATGAAGAATTATTTATAGGAGAGCCTGGTCAAATAATTCAAACTAATGTCATCAATAGTGTTAAGTTACAAAGTAATAAGATTGATTAATTGAGAAAATTATGCATTGAATATCTCATTTTTAGTGCATAAAATATTGTTCATTTAACTTAATATATCCTATTGCCAATGGACTATTTCAAATTTTTCCTTTTGATCGACAAAAGTGTATATTGAACTGAGTACAAGGGGTACTCTAACCAATATACAAAGTATGACAAAAAAAGGTAGACACACTATAAAAATAATACTGCCAATATAGCCCAGTATTTAATTTACAGCACTCTAGCCACATCAACAATTGTAAACCAGAATCCTAGTCTCCAAAATCTAGTTTATTGCAAAAATAGCAGACCCAAACTAAAAGTGCCCAAGACCAAATTTTCAAGTAAGCAAAAAAATTCCAAAGCAAACATTATGCGACTTTGATAATGTGCAGCACCCCAAGTAATACGCAAACAACATGAAGAATATAGTTTCTCCCACATACTAAAAGCCCTTCACTAATAACATTTTCCTGCATATCAGATATCAGTATCTGCCCTGCATATCAGTGACAGAGGCTATGTTTCCTTCTATGAATCCAGATCATGTAAACCAGTTTTTGTGCAGCCACCAATATCACCAAAAAAACTAAGTGTTGGACTTCATGCATTCTAATGGTGAAATGCACCAATCCGAGAAGCAATATGGGCTGCCACGTCCTCTGAATTGAAACCAATTGCAAGCCCTGTACTTTATGAGATCCAACTGCTGGATTATATCAAAATTCTCCCCTATGAAAATCACTCCATTTCTAGACAGCCACATGGACCAAATAGTAGAGAACCAAAGTACCATCCATATGGTTTTTAGTCCTTTTCCTCTTACCATTCCCCTATGGAACATGTAATGTCCTTTCCCAACTGCAGGCATGACCACCTCAAATCCTGCCCACTTGTATACTGATTTCCATAATAACACTGGCTTATTGCAGCAAAAAAGAAGATGGTTCATGGACTCAACTTCACCATCGCATAACACACACTTTACCCCCTCCCATCAACAATGATTCCTCTCTTCCAAAGATTCACTCTGGTTGGTGCTCTACCCAGTATAGCTTGCCATCCAAAAGCAAGAATCTTATTTGGAATTATGTGACACCAATAATTTTTAAAGAATTCATCCACAGTTGGTCTATTAGGATCCATCAAACTCATTTTGTTGTTGGATAGACCTGTGTAGGCTGCTTTGCAGGAGTAGATTTCGTGCTTGCTATACTTGAATCTCCATTCATCCTTACCACCTCTCTCAACTTTAACATTCTAAAGCAAACCCATCATTTCTTGCAGCATAACATCCTCCCACTCAAAGAAGTTCCTTCTCCATTGAAAGTCCCAAGTCCAAATGTTATTCTCCCATCTGCCCACTTCAATCACTTTGGCTTCCTGTTCGGTTGAAATCGATTGTAACACCTAGGAAATTTTGATTTGAGGCTCACACTATCTAACCAAGGATCATTCCAAAAGCTTACATGTCTGCCATCTCCCAACTTCATACAAAGGGCAACTTTAAACCAACACACAAGGATCAAGTTTCCACTTTCAATACTGCATAAGTCCCTCCACCAAGTCGAAGAGGAAGTGCAGGTTGGTTAGAGAAGTTCCTCATGAAACCTGAGTCTTCAAATCTGTATCTAAAGTTCAATACCTCATACCACAATTAATTTTCCTCTCTAACAATTCTCCATAGCCACTTGCCTAACAAAGATAAGTTGAATAATTGTATGTCTTTGATTCCCAAACCGCCGCTTGATTTCGGTTTGCACACCTCACTCCAGTTCACCCGAGCTATCTTCTTCCTTTGACAGTTACCGCCCCACAAGAAATTTCTTTGAATAGAAATGATCTCATTGATTACCTTTTTTGGCATTTTCATGAAAGAAAGGTAGTATATTGGGAGATTTGATAAAACCGAATTTATTAACACAATTATACCTCTAAGTAAGAGGTTCCTCCTTTTCCAGCTTGAAAGTCTTCTTCTAAGCTTATCCACCATAGGCTTCCAAGTCTCAGTTACCCCAATTGTTTTACCGATTTGCCACACCTTTGAGGCTATGTTATCCACAGTCTGGCCTATCAAACGGGAATTGCAATTCCTGATATCTGAGTCAAAATCTGAATCCTGCTGGATTTCTTCAGATAGCAGTCTGATTGATTTAGGGCTGCCTTGAGAACATAACAAACCAATACTTGCAGTCTTCCTTCTGAGCAGTCCTGAATTCTGTTGAGAATGTTGTCCCGAATTGCCCTCCCAAGATATTTTGTTCGCCTCCTCCCCATGAAGCAAGCTCTATTCGCCAAAAGCAGCGTCGCCCTCCAAAACCCCCTTCAGGCCAATTCGTAAGTCTTTGTTACTTCTCTGACCTTTGCCAGACCCCATCGTGGTAGCATTTCGATTTGCCTTTCCTTCATTTATTAGCGTTGTCTTAATCGTAGCCTTTGACCCTGGCTCTGGCTGAACACAATGCCCAAGAGCTTCCTCGCTAAGGTCTTCAGTGACCATAGGAAGGTGACCTCTCAAGCCACAACCTTGCTCCTGGCCAGTGTTACATTTCCATAGTGCTTCCTCTGCATACCTCTTGCCCGCTTTTGTTTTAGTCCATCTCAGTCCCTTTGATTTTTTCTTTTTCTTCTTCCTCACCACCACAGCCTTTCCCCTCTCCGTAGCTGAGCTTTGGTTTTTTTTTTTTTCTGTATCTCTTAAAATTCTCTGAAAGCAAAGACTTACGCACATATCTTGGGCTCTTCTCTTCCTCATTGGTGGGTTGTTGAAGTCCAAATCAACTAATAGTGGGTTTACAGGCTTCCCATCCTCCAACAACATATCCCCTCTATCTTTATTTGTTTCTGTTTTGTCCGGCTCAGGATTGAGATGCCCATTCACCACCAAACCTCCTTTTCGTCTTACGTTTGATACCTCACCCACTCCTAAAACATCAGACCCAGAGTTCCTCCCAATCTTGTTAGTTATACTGGATTGGGCCTCATCTCCTTTTCGGCCCAAATCCGGACAAGACTTAGACTTGATAAGTGAGACACCATACACCAGGTTTTTGCAGCCCTCTGGCCCCAAATGCGGGTTGTGCCTTTTCCCTATACAATCGTACGCTCTGCTTTCCTCCTTTTTCCCTGCTGAATTGACACCCGGAAGACCCGAGGCCCTTCCCCCAATAACCCCCTGACACCAGTTGAAATTTGAAATTGCTTCTCCAGTGCCTCCCCGGTTCCCTACCTCCAGGACCTCCCTCAAGCTAACCAGCTCCGGCGTTTCTGACACTCACGAGCCATCAAAACTAAGAACATCACTTTCCTCAGTTGCACCAACGCTCGCACCCCTGTATAATTTGTTTCTCCTCTCCGAATCTATTGCTTCCCCACAGAGATCCTCAATAATCCTTACACTGAAGAAATCATTGTTGAGACCTCATAAGTCTAAAACACATTCAAAGTGTAAATCCTCTATGTTTTGATGATTCCAAATAGTTCAAGTATGGTAATATTGAACCAAATGAAATTACTGATATATTTGATAAGTGTACAGGAAAATAGACTTGAAGTCACTCGTCTAAATTTCACCCGTCTACTTTTTAGTAGAAGCTCAGCAGTGACTCGTCTAAGTTTCACTCGTCTAAAAAATTAGTCAAAGAAAGTCAACGCTCAAGAAAGACTAAGCTCAGTTGATGACGTGGCAAGAAGCATGCGTCTAAGTTTGGCTCAGCTGACCACCCGTCTAACTTTTGGAACAAGCTTTCACCCGTCTAAGTTTCTGAACAAGCTTTCACCCGTCTAAGTTTTTGGATGACTTTCACTCGTCTAAAAATTCTCATTGCTGACACCAAGTCAGTATGTCAGAAATCAAGTCCGAGTCACCATATTCAAAATTATAGGCCATCCTTGAGGATCTCGAAGACCTATGGACAATAGCTCGAAGGACAAAGAATAAAGAACGTTGTTTCAAGGTTTTAAGGAATAAACACGCTATCTCTGCACCACTGCAGTAACCTTTTGCCTATTCCAGTACAAAGTAAAAGTACTTTTTGGAAAAGTAAACTGATGTTGCACTGAAAGAGGAAAGCTCTCTGCAACAAGTACAAGAAGCCTGCTGCCATATACTCTGAAAGAACAGCTGCTCAGTTTAAAGTGTACTCTTGGACACTCTTGACAATGCCCAATGTTTTCAAGCATTTAATGAATACTCAGAACGACTCTTTGGCATTAAATGGTGTCTCAGAAAGCTCAAGTCAGATGAACACACTTTCTAAAGCTGTGTCAAACGGATCTCTTGATTGAAGCCTTTAAATAGATCAAACAATGAAGATGAAGATAAGAAGTTGAATATCAAAAGAACTCTGCACAGAAGCATTTACTCTCTTCATTAACTTCTTCATTCCTTCATTGAATATATACTCAATCATTAGATATAAATTCGCAGTCTTTCATACTTCATATTTATTCCACTCTCTGAGTGTGATCTGAAAGACTTGCAAGTTGTATTAAATATACAAACCTTCTATCTCTTACTGTTTTTGAGCCTGAAGAGGCTAGGTGAGAAAAGAATACTTGTTTGAGTGTTGAGCCTGAAGAGGCTAGGTGTGCAAAGAATACTTGTACTGTAATTTACTCAGTTATAGTGGAAACTTGGTGCTGCCAAGAAACTGGACGTAGCCCTGTGGATTTTGGGGTGAACCAGTATAAATCTCCTGAGTGATATTTCTTCTCCCTTATCTTTTAATTTGTTTGAGTATTGTTTCAGTCTTAGCTTTTTAACTTGGGGAGTTAATACTGTGGTTATCAAACTCTTTTTAACCTTCTTGATTTGTGTGTGCTATTCTGTTTTAATATTAGACGTTTCACTCGTCTAATCCTCTCTTAATCAAACCTTCTTGTTGTGCCTGCGAAAATCTTTTTAAGTAACCGAAAAAAGTTGGTAAACACAATTCAACCCCCCTTCTTGTGTTCACTTTGGTTATTTCAGTTGGTATCAGAGCTCAGCCTCTGGGTTGAGCACTTAACAGTGTAGAGGAAAAGATCTTGGAGATGGCAGGAGAAACCAGTGGAAGCAAGAACCATGCTGGAGAAGGATCCTCAATGTCGAGACCTCCTTTCTTCAATGGAGAGGACTACATCTACTGGAAAGAAAAGATTAAGTGGTTTTTACAATCCACTAACTCTGATCTTTGGGATATTATCGATGAAGGTCCTTTTGTCCCTAAAGATGACAAAGGAGAGGAAGTTCCTAAAGCAAACATGACCACTGATCAAAGAACAAAGTGGCAGCTTAATGCCAAAGCTAGATATGCAATCATGTGTGCTCTGAGCAGAGAAGAATTTGAAAAGGTCTGTGCTTGTGAGTCTGCAAAAGAAATGTGGGACTCACTAGCTATTGCTCATGAAGGAACTAGCAAAGTAAAAGAAACAAAAGTCAGCATGCTTGTCAGAAAGTATGAGCTGTTCAAAATGGAGGAAGGTGAAACTATTGGCCAAATGTATGGAAGGTTTCAAACCATAACCAATGGATTGAAATCTCTGGGAAAAATTTACAAGACTGAGGAACACATTCAAAAGATTCTCAGAAGTCTTCCAAAACAATGGAGACCACTTGTAACTGCTGTGTCTCAGGCCAAGGATTAAACAACAATGAAGCTTGATGAGCTTCTTGGGACCCTTCAGATTCATGAACAAGAATTGATTGAAGAGAACAATGGAAAGAAAAACAAGTCCATTGCACTCAAAGCTGACAAGAAGTCATCTAAGGGAGCAAGTTCAAAAGCTCTCAAAGCAGATGAATCTTCAGAAGAATCTGGAGAATCAAATGAGGATGACTCAGATGATGAAGATGATGAACTGTCTCTCTTCACCAGAAAAATGAAGAAGCTGTGGAAGAAAAGAAACTTCAGAAAAGACAAACCCTTCAGGCGCTTCAACAAAGACAAGCATAACAAGGATGGTGGATCTAATGACAGAAATGTCATTGTATGCTATGAATGTAAAAAGCCTGGTCACATCAAGGCAGAATGCCCTCAAATCAAAAAGCAATCTTCCAAGAAATTCTTCAACAAGAAAAAGAAAGGAATGATGGCTACTTGGGAAGATCTTGATGAAAGCTCCACTGAAAGTGAAGGAGAGGAGCTTGAAGCAAACCTCTGTCTTATGGCTGATACAGATTCAGAATCAGAAACTGAGGTACATTCTGAACTTGAAAAATTGAATGATGCCTATGATGAACTTTTGGAAGAATCCAACTATATATCTAAAGCTTTTAGATCCCTCAAGAGACAGTATGCTAAACTCTCTAATGAGTACACACAGAAATCTCTAGAGTGTGAAAAGTTAGCTGAAGAAAATAGTAAACTTAAGACTGAAAAGTCTGAAGTTGAGATCTCAGTTGAAACTCTACCATCTGAAGAAGTAACTAAACTTCAACAGAAAGTAGAAGAGCTCACCTTAGATCTTGCCAAGTTTGTTAATGGTAGAGATAATCTGACTAAACTCTTAGGAAGTCAGAGGCACTCCCTTAACAAAGAAGGTATTGGATATTCCAATCAAGAACATCATAAAGGATCAACAAAGTTTTCAAATGTAGCTGTTAAATCTATATGTTCCTACTGTGGAAAAGCTGGACATATCATGTCTAAGTGTATTCACAAAAAGAGAAGGAAGTCTTTACAGACTCCCCACACTAACAAAAAAGGACCCAAGAAAATATGGGTACCTAAGGTCATGATCATTCCTGTTGCAGACATTCTCAACAGAACAAAGCAAACACCTGTCATGGTATCTGGACAGTGGATGCTCGCGACACATGACAGGCGAAAGGTCTATGTTCCTAGACCTCCAACCTAAGAAAGGTGGACATGTAACTTTTGGTGGCAACCAGAAAGGAAAAGTTGTTGGTTTAGGTAAAATTGGTGGTAAACCTCCCTTACCTGTCATTCATGATGTGTTATTTGTGAAAGGATTAAAACATAATCTGCTTAGCATAAGTCAATTATGTGACAGTGGACTCTCTGTATCTTTTTCTAAGGATGCATGCATAGTCAATGACTGTAATGGAAAAACCCTCTTTTCTGCTAAAAGGCAAAACAATCTGTATAAGATTGACATGACTGAACTTTCAGATCAAAGTGTAACATGCTTTATGTCTAAAGAGGATGAAAAATGGCTGTGGCATAAGAAATTAGGACATGTTAGTATGAAGCAAATTTCAAAATTGAAAAAGCATAACCTTGTGAGAGGATTGCCGAATATTTCTTTTAAGAAAGATATTTTGTGTGATGCATGTCAGAGAGGTAAACAAGTAAAATCAAGTTTCAAATCTAAGAAAGAAGTCACATCCTCTAGACCTTTGCAACTGTTACACATGGATCTGTTTGGACCAGTTAGTGTAGCTAGCCTAGGTGGAAAGAAATATGGTTTTGTCATAGTTGATGACTATTCTAGATTTACATGGGTACTCTTCTTAACCCACAAGGATGAATCTTATAAGGCATTTTCAGTATTCAGTAAAAGAGTACAAAATGAGCAAGGTTTCTGTATCTCTGCTATTAGAAGTGATCATGGAGGAGAATTTGAAAATGAGCAGTTCAAACTGTTCTGTGAGGAAAATGGTATTTCTCACAATTTCTCTGCACCTAGAACTCCACAACAAAATGGAGTAGTTGAGAGAAAGAACAGATCTCTTCAAGAGATGGGAAGAACAATGCTAAATGAAAATAATCTTCCTAAGTACTTCTGGACAGAAGCCATTAACACTGCTTGTTATGTACAAAACAGAATACTGATCAGGCCTATTCTAAATAAGACTCCTTATGAATTGTGGAAAGACAGAAAACCCAACATATCATATTTTCATGCATTTGGTTGTGAATGTTATATTCTCAACACAAAAGATCATCTTGGTAAATTTGATTCTAAAGTAGATAAAGGAATATTTATTGGTTATTCTGAAATGTCTAAAGCTTTTAGAATTTTCAATTCTAGAACTTCTGTTGTAGAAGAATCAATTCATGTAAAGTTTAATGATGGTTTGAAGACTGATAGGGAACTATCAGATCTAGAAGATGATGTTGCAGGTATTGAACTCAATCCTACAGTAGAAGAATCTTCAGAAAAGTCAAAAGTAGACGTACCTGAAATACAGACTGATGCTGATAAGTCTGAAACTCAGACTCTAAAGAAAGATTGGAAATTCAAGACCTATCATCCAGAAGATCTCATCATTGGAAGTCCATCTCAAGGAGTTAGAACCAGATCTGCCTTCAATGAAAACAACAACATGGCCTTCATATCAGATTTGGAACCTAAAAAGATTGAAGAAGCTCTGCAAGATGAAAGTTGGATTCTGGCCATGCAAGAAGAGCTAAATCAGTTCAAAAGGAATGATGCCTGGTCACTAGTTTCTAAACCCAAAGAGAAAACCATTATTGGAACCAGATGGGTGTTTAGAAACAAACTAGATGAAGATGGAAAAGTGGTAAGGAACAAGGCAAGACTAGTTGCTCAAGGTTACAATCAACAGGAAGGTATTGATTTCACTGAAACTTTTGCTCCTGTAGCTAGACTAGAAGCAATTAGGATTCTCATGTCATATGCTGCACAACATGATATGACTCTTTATCAAATGGATGTTAAAAGTGCTTTTCTAAATGGAATAATTGAGGAGGAAGTTTATGTCAAGCAACCTCCAGGTTTTGAGGACTCTGAAAATCCTCACCATGTCTATAAGCTTAAGAAAGCTCTATATGGACTCAAACAAGCTCCTAGAGCTTGGTATGATAGATTAAGCACATATCTAATGGAAAATAACTTCATTAGAGGAAAAGTAGACACTACACTTTTCAAGAAATGCTCAAGAAGAGACTTTATAGTAGTACAGATCTATGTTGATGATATTATATTTGGTGCTACTAATGAAAAGCTCTGCAAAGAGTTCTCTGAGTTGATGCAGAATGAATTTGAAATGAGCATGATGGGAGAGTTGAAGTTCTTCCTTGGTCTTCAAATAAAACAGTCAAATGATGGAATCTATATCCATCAACAGAAGTACACCAAGGAGCTTCTGAAAAAGTACAAAATGGAAAATTCAAAGCCTATGAGTACTCCTATGCATCCAACAGTTGTTCTAAACAAGGATGAGGAAGGTAAAAAGGTAGATCAAACTGTCTACCGAGATATGATTGGATCTTTGCTATATTTAACTGCTAGCAGACCTGATATTCAATTCAGTGTCTGTCTCTGTGCTAGATTTCAATCTGACCCTAAGGAATCTCATTATAAGGCTGTCAAAAGAATTTTCAGATATTTAATTGGAACCACTAACCTTGGTCTATTATATAAGAAATCTGAAGATTTCAGGTTAGCTGGATTTTGTGATGCTGATTTTGCTGGAGACAGAATTGATAGGAAAAGCACCAGTGGAGGATGTCACTTCATTGGAACAAATATAATCTCTTGGTCAAGCAAAAGGCAAAGCACCATTGCTCTATCAACTGCAGAAGCTGAATATATATCTGCACCTGGTTGTTGTTCACAACTACTTTGGGTAAAATATCAACTTGAAGATTATTCAATGTTTGAGCATAATATACCTGTTTGGTGTGATAATACTAGTGCTATTAATCTGTCTAAAAATCCAATACAGCATTCTAGAGCAAAGCATATAGAAATAAAGCATCATTTCATCAGAGACTATGTTCAAAAAGGTGTTTTTGAAATTAAGTTTGTAAACACTGATTATCAGTGGGCAGACATTTTTACCAAACCCTTAAGTGAAGACAGATTTGTTTTTATAAGAAGAAATCTTAACATGCATAATGTACCTGATTAAATGTTTTGCTGTGTTGTCAGAAAAATTACTTGTCTATATTTTCTATGATTACTTGACTCGTCTAATTTAGCCAAGCGTCTAATGACGTGGCTAAAAGCACTCAGTGCTAAATTCTGACTGAGACACATGTACATTGCATTTTTCCCTCCTTTTCTAAAATATTTTATTTTATTTGAAATTGATTATCTGTCATTTATGGCAACACTCTCTTTCCTCTTTCCCAATGCAAAAAGCACTCAAACGTTTTTAGCATAAACCCGTGTCTTTTCAAAAACTACCCACTCAAAAAGTTTCTTGCTTACAAACTCTCTCTCTAAGCTCTCTTCGTCTTCACCTTCACGAAACCTTCTCTGTCAAACCCTAATCTCTTCTCTCAAATCAATGGCACCCAAAAGCCTCCTTGAGACGCTATCTGAGAAGACTAAGGTATCTGTTACTGAGCTGAAGAAGGTGCTCCCTGGAAGAGTTCCAAATTTTGATGAACTCAGAACCAAAGGTTTAGACGTACTCCCTGAACTTAACCATGCTGGATGGTTACCTTTCTTTCAACTACAAGAACTTGTCTTCCCTGCTCTTGTTAGGGATTTCTGGACTACAGCGAAGATCACCAAGGACTCCACCACCCACATGATTTCTGGGGATGTTGGTGAGGATCATATCTTCATCACTCACGAGTTACTCGCTGAAGTAACAAGATGCCCTAGGGAAGGAGCTGGGCACTACAAAGACTGGATGAAGGATCAAGGGGAAGCCAATGTAAATTTGGTACTCTATGGGACTGCAAACCCTGGCAACATGGACTCCAAGTATCTGACCCCCAAGGCAAGGTTTTTACATGTTCTGCTTATAAACTGTGTAATGCCTAGGACTGGGTCTAGAAACCATGTCAATCTATTGGAGAAGTTTGCCCTATTCCATCTTATCCAAAGAATAAAGATAGACATAACTGATCTAATCTTTATTCATATGGAAAAAGCTGTAAAGGGAAAAGATAAAGATTACCCTTTGGAATGGTTATGACAAGGATCTTCAGGGCCTGTAAGTTGGACTTAAGAAGGGCTGTTTCTGCTGATCTCTGTACTGAGATTACCACAAAAACCCTGGCCCCAATGAAGATGAACCTGAATCCTACTCTGGATGGCAATGCTGAAGCCTCTGCTCAGATGGAAGCAACTGTTTCCATTCCTGGTGTTAAATCTGAAGTGGTTGAGGAACCAGCTGAAGAAATTACTGATCAGCTTCAGAGGAAGAAGAGGAAGATTACAAAAACAACTGCTGAAACTGCTGGGACAGAAGAGTCTACTCAGGTTGTTGAACCTGCTGCTGCTACTGCTGAGGAAGCTACTGCCTCTGTACCTAAGATCACCAAGGTATTCAAGAGAAAGAGGACAGTACAAGCTGAGGGGGAGTCTCAATCAGAAGAGACTGTGATCCCTAAGAAGAAGAGGACAACTGTTACAAAGAGGAAACTTGTCTTGCCTCCCTCTTCATCTCCATCACCATCACCCTCACCTCAGAAGGATTCAACCCCTCCACCTCAGGAAACATCACCTTCTTCCACCACAGTTCCAACTCCACAACCTTCACCTCAAAGAATGCCTACACCACCTCACAGATCACCTACACCCCCTCCATCACCCCAAATTCCAACACCCCCTCCATCACCAAAAATTCCAACACCACCTCTATCACCAAGAATTCCCACTCCACATACTTCACCACAAATCCAAACTCCACCACATACATCACCTAACCATCACTCTCTTGAACCTAACCCTACCACATCAGAACCTCACATGTCTGATACTCACTCACCTGCTCCACCCTCACCACAAATATCTCACCATTCTGATATTCCTCAAACTGAGCATATCAATGACTTTGAGTACTTTGACAACCCTATTTCACCACCCTCACCACAATCACCAATTCCTGACCATATCTCAAATCAATGCCAAGTGCCTCTGAGAATAGTCTTTCTAGACTTATCCTCTGAAACCAGACACAACCCTCTCCCCTTAGCCACTTTACCACCCTACAACTCATCCTCCAGAACCACACCCTTCTCTGTAACAGATGATCTCTGTCCCTCTTACCTTGATGGCAAGACTCTGGACATGATTGCTTCTCTGGAAGCTGAAAGGCAGGTTGTGAGGCTGGAAAGGTTGCAGAAGCCAGTAGGAAAATGGCTATTTAATCCTCACATCTTCATGAAGCCCTCCACTGCCATAAAAGTAATGACTGACTCAATGGTGTTGAAAGGGAAGCAGAAGACAATATCCCTGGCAGTAGAGCAGAAATTTTCCCTTATCCAGAGGACTGATCAGAAGCTGAAATTCAAAGAGAAGATGTTCTCTAAGGGTGGCTGCAGTTCTGGGTTGACAGAAGAAGAGAAGGCAGACATTCCCATTAGAGGTAGCCAAGCCTATGCTCTCTACCCCGTCTCACCCTCTATTTACTTTATCCCTCCCTTCTTCATGGTATTCCCTTTCTCGGTCATAAACTTTCCTGAAAATGCTCCTTTTACTCACATAAATCTCATTAGGAGATCTTATGAGTTCCTTCTTTCTATCATAAATTCCCCTCTACATCATGACAGAATTCATGCCTTTTAAGGGAATTCCACCCCAATAATGATTTTGAAACCACTCTGTCAACAAATGTATTTCTAGATCCTCACCCTGAGGATGATATTGTTGTTGAAGAGTTACCTCCTACCCCTCCTCCTTGTCCATCAGCTTCTGGAACTTCTCTGGCCACTACAGATTCTACTGCTCCAGTTGTTGCATTTGATCCTGCTGCACATCAGAGACTGGATGAAATGGTTGCAAGTTTGCAGACTGTCATTCAAAGACAGGATGAAGCAATTGCTCAACAGACTGCATTTCAAGCTCAGATGTTGGCTCAGCAGCAAGCAATGCAGCAGATGATGGAAGCTTTCTTCAAAAGCCAAGGAGGCCCTAGCTCTTAGTGCTTAGAAATTTTTTTAGTTGAGTCATGCAATGTACTAAGTCAGTGATGTCTATCACTTGTAATCCTTCATGACTTTGATTAAATGAAATGAGCTTTTCTTTTGGCAATTTATCTTCTATGTTTATTTTTTTTCTCTTTCTGTTTGATTGATGCCAAAAGGGGGAGGAAATGTATCTAAGTTTTCATGATTTTATATCTCTTATTGTATGTTATTCTTTATAATATCATGATGACCTCATATTTGTCCTTACTTAATGCACAAACTAAGGGGGAGCTTAACATACTTTGATCATTTATATCTGTCTCGAAATTTCTACTGTTTCTTTTTGATGTTCAATAAAATCAGAAAAGATATTTGTCATCATCAAAAAGGGGGAGAATGTTGAGACCTCATAAGTCTAAAACACATTCAAAGTGTAAATCATCTATGTTTTGATGATTCCAAATAGTTCAAGTATGGTAATATTGAACCAAATGAAATTACTGATATATTTGATAACTGTGCAGGAAAATAGACTTGAAGTCACTCGTCTAAATTTCACCCGTCTACTTTTTAGTAGAAGCTCAGCAGTGACTCGTCTAAGTTTCACTCGTCTAAAAAATTAGTCAAAGAAAGTCAACGCTCAAGAAAGACTAAGCTCAGTTGATGACGTGGCAAGAAGCATGCGTCTAAGTTTGGCTCAGCTGACCACCCGTCTAACTTTTGGAACAAGCTTTCACCCGTCTAAGTTTCTGAACAAGCTTTCACCCGTCTAAGTTTTTGGATGACTTTCACTCGTCTAAAAATTCTCATTGCTGACACCAAGTCAGTATGTCAGAAATCAAGTCCGAGTCACCATATTCAAAATTATAGGCCATCCTTGAGGATCTCGAAGACCTATGGACAATAGCTCGAAGGACAAAGAATAAAGAACGTTGTTTCAAGGTTTTAAGGAATAAACACGCTATCTCTGCACCACTGCAGTAACCTTTTGCCTATTCCAGTACAAAGTAAAAGTACTTTTTGGAAAAGTAAACTGATGTTGCACTGAAAGAGGAAAGCTCTCTGCAACAAGTACAAGAAGCCTGCTGCCATATACTCTGAAAGAACAGCTGCTCAGTTTAAAGTGTACTCTTGGACACTCTTGACAATGCCCAATGTTTTCAAGCATTTAATGAATACTCAGAACGACTCTTTGGCATTAAATGGTGTCTCAGAAAGCTCAAGTCAGATGAACACACTTTCTAAAGCTGTGTCAAACGGATCTCTTGATTGAAGCCTTTAAATAGATCAAACAATGAAGATGAAGATAAGAAGTTGAATATCAAAAGAACTCTGCACAGAAGCATTTACTCTCTTCATTAACTTCTTCATTCCTTCATTGAATATATACTCAATCATTAGATATAAATTCGCAGTCTTTCATACTTCATATTTATTCCACTCTCTGAGTGTGATCTGAAAGACTTGCAAGTTGTATTAAATATACAAACCTTCTATCTCTTACTGTTTTTGAGCCTGAAGAGGCTAGGTGAGAAAAGAATACTTGTTTGAGTGTTGAGCCTGAAGAGGCTAGGTGTGCAAAGAATACTTGTACTGTAATTTACTCAGTTATAGTGGAAACTTGGTGCTGCCAAGAAACTGGACGTAGCCCTGTGGATTTTGGGGTGAACCAGTATAAATCTCCTGAGTGATATTTCTTCTCCCTTATCTTTTAATTTGTTTGAGTATTGTTTCAGTCTTAGCTTTTTAACTTGGGGAGTTAATACTGTGGTTATCAAACTCTTTTTAACCTTCTTGATTTGTGTGTGCTATTCTGTTTTAATATTAGACGTTTCACTCGTCTAATCCTCTCTTAATCAAACCTTCTTGCTGTGCCTGCGAAAATCTTTTTAAGTAACCGAAAAAAGTTGGTAAACACAATTCAACCCCCCTTCTTGTGTTCACTTTGGTTATTTCAATCATTGCCGATCTTAACGGGGACATTTCTAATGACTGTCTCAGGGGATGTAGCTGATATAAGGATCCTTGCAACATCAAGCCTTGTTTTCTTGCTCGTCGCCTCGTCCATTTTAATGTATTTCCCAACCAGATTCGCCAAAGTCTTGAAAAACTCCTCCTCCCAAGCGTGTGCCGGAATCCCTTGTAACTTTAGCCACAAAAATCTCTCCAATGACACTGTTGTGGTGTCCCAAGGTTTCACTTCCTCAAACCATTTAGAAAGATTATCTACCTCATCTTCTAGAGCCAATCTGATATCAACATTCTCCGATGCCATCAAAAGAACCATTTTCCCCCCAAGGGGATGGCTTTAATGGGGAACCGTCCCCCTTTGTCGACCCTCTCCTGCATGAGGAAAACATCTTCAATGCTAAAAGTTGTGCCAACATAACTTCGCTCCAACCACCCAAAATTCTTTTTGTCAGTCATAATTAAGATTCCTCTCCATTCTTTGTCTTGTTTTGCAAAAAAGATTCTGATTGCCACCCTTTATTTTGTCTCCTGCGAAAAAACCACCTTTGTCCTTTCTTGCTCCCTTCTTAACTGTTGCTGCATATGATAAATCTTTCCTCGTGGCATTGACTGGGACGTAGAGGCTTTTTGTTGTATTGCTTCTTACTTGCTGATCACGAGTATATCTCGGAATATTTACTCTCATTCTAAGCCCCTCCAGCCAGATAGTATTTAGATTTGTCACCATTTTGTTAGGTTCATGAACATCCTTAAACCTAACAAATCCAAACCTTTTACCTAGTTTGTCTCTCTTTTTGGGAATGAATGCCTCTTTTACTATTCCCCATTTGCCAAAATCTTCCATATATCCGCCTCACCACAATCTGCTGGAATATTTGTGAAGAACAGAGAAGTAGTTCCTTTTAGGTATTCGGGTGTTTTGTATCTAACCCCTATCCCCACTCGATCAAACCCTCTAGGTTGATCCTTGTTGGCCCCAAACCCAGAGCTTCTCTCTCCTCTCATTCCTCTCATTTCTCTCTGTACCATGTTAATTTTTGTTTGCTACAGACTATTTCAATTTAACTTCATATTTTGTTGTTCATGGATTGTTTCAACTAACATGCATCGAGCGAAGATAATGTCTCCTCAAGAAAGTGCATTTATAGTCTCTCCCTTGATAGCATTTGAATGAGGAATCCTTGATAAATTAATACCCTTTAATAACACTCTTTCTATATTGCGTTATCGAAGGTGGAGCATGTTTTTTATTGAAATGCAGGTGGTTAAGATAACATTCCCTGGAAAAATGCTACTCCCTCCAATTCTTATTATAAGCAAAAATTTAATAAAACACACATATTAAGGTGGTTAGTTAATCTCATTTAAAAGAGTCATTGGGAATAAAAAATTAAGTTTGTTACCCAAATTACTCTTCCTCTCAATTATTAAGCTTGTGTTGTTGAGAATAAAATGAGTCATTGAATAACAAAATTTGTATTAAATGAAGGGTATTTTGAGAATAACTTCGTTAAATAGGATGGAAGTAGTTGAAATTTGCTTATATTTCAAATTTTTTGTTTATATTGTGGACCGGAGTAATACAAAGGTATATAGTATGTCTTTTGGAAACCGCTATTAGACATCTCTATGCAATTTTTTTCAGAATTTTCCTCCCGAAACTCCTATTAAACTTGTGCTAACAATGTCGTTTTCTGGCGTAGTGTACATCGATATATCATTAAAGACATATATATTCTTGAGATTGTAGTGCAAAGAAATTCAAACAAATTTTTATAATTATGTAAATTATTCAATAATTAATCACGAAACAATAAGAATATAAATTCAACAAATTAAGACAATTACAACATATATCTTGCTGAGTGATACGTAAACATTTGCTTTCATAACAAAGTAAAGCTCAGGAGGTGTCACATTCTCTCATGCAAAGATGGCCGCAATGGCAACCATGGCTGCCATGACGAATCCAGAGAGAGATGATACCAAAGAATGAGCAGAAGAAGGAGCAGGTGCAGGACCTTCCCATACAACATTGATGACAAGCTTCATTTGACGAGCAGCACAATGATCAGCTTTGCCACAAACGTACCACTTCCTCCCTTCAGTTTTTAGTTGAATGATATCCTTTCCGGTGGAAAGTGCTTCGTTTTCTGGAGGGAAGGTGCAATCTTTGAAGAGTGTACCATTCACTTTGAAGACATTGTGCTTGGTAGCATCATAATTGAACACTGCAAGACAATGATCAAAGATCAGACAGACTCGTATTAGTACCTACAAGTTCTAAATACACTAACGTCTTGGCTGACTATTAGTATTTATTTATTCATATAATAGTTAATAAATGCATGTTTGGGTTAAAAAAAATGCATGTTTGGGTTTGAATAAATTTTGAAAAGAAATGTTATTTTTGTTAATAAGATACTTTTAACACAAAATAAGTCTAGGATCTTGCTTTTCTATGCCCTAATTGATTGAGAAATCACAAAAGACAAGATTTTATAAATAAATAAATAAATAAAATTTCCACTTCTCAATACATTAACTATTTAATTATTCCCACTATGTTTTCCGATAAGAGTCAAACTTAATAGAAAGGACCAAATTACTTAACGTTTAGCAATTGAGGGACAATTTGAACATTTTTAAATAAAGAGAACAAACTGAAAATTTTAAAACAAATGAGGGACCAAAAGAGTAATTTAGTCATTCAATTGTTTAAAAACAAAAATTTCTTTACATACCAAGGTTGTCACCAACACGGAAAACCTTGTCCTGGGCCCATTGTGTGTAGTTATAATCAACAGTCCAGCCCTTCTCATCACCCACAATATGATCGGTTGCCATAGCAACTGAGGAAAGCATAACCATGGAAATAGCAAGGAAGCTAACGCGAGCAAAAGCCATTTGATTTGAACTAAGAGTTAAAGCTGCGTACTTTAATTCTCAAACAAGTCCTGCACTAGTTGTTTTTTGGGTTTGTAAGGCTTAGATGAATTGTTAGCTCCTGTTAATTTGGGTTTCAACTTGGGGTATATATAGGATTTGCATATTGATTCTTATCTACATAATGGAAGACATAAAAGAGGAAGAAGGTA
Source organism: Echinosophora koreensis (assembly GCA_035048595.1). Classification (NCBI taxonomy): domain Eukaryota; kingdom Viridiplantae; phylum Streptophyta; class Magnoliopsida; order Fabales; family Fabaceae; genus Echinosophora; species Echinosophora koreensis. The sequence continues at coordinate 4,309,306 of JAPCYP010000013.1, read as the reverse complement.
CCGGCAAATGCCGGCATTTACTATAATGAAGTTGAACTATATAACTTTGGTTTACACAAAAAGAAACAATTTTTTGAGGTTACCACGAAGAGGACAATTGTAAGTTGTAACTACTAGGAGCGAGAAATAGAATATACCTTTAAACAAATTTACTATAAAGAAATATACATATTTGTTTTAGAGAAATGATTCTTGAATGTAAAATAGGGACATATTATACTGTATTTCTTTTGTTTCGGAAAAACTATTTGAACACCCACCTTTCCACATACAGACACCCAATATTTGAAAACATGAATTTATTGGGTTGAGTGAGAAAATAAAGAGGAAAAATAATAAGAAATGTGTGAAGTAGATTTATATGATATTGGTGTTAATTTTAAATGTAAAAATAACAATCCTCCTTTTGTTTATTATTATTATTATTATTATTATTTTTTGTGAACCCAAGTATCCTGGGGTCGGGAGCTAGAGATTAATCCCTCGAGGTACTGAAATCTATTTAAGGGGTTGAACTATCCTAATATAAGCTCTTCCATACACATGAGTCATGAATCGAACCCATCACCACATGCTTAAGGGGCCCAGTTATCTACCAAATGTGCCACACCATCTTGGTACAATCCTCCTTTTGTTTTGTTGATGTATTTTTGGAATATGTATATATAAAAAAGATTAAAAAAAAATAGGTGAGAGATTAAAATAAATATATACAATCACATCTGATATCCAAAATTCAATGTTTAAATAATACAACTCTTGTTTTTTCAAGGGTGATTGCTTCAATATATGCCATGTGGAACGTGTCAAGGGAAAGAGGAAAAGATAGGAGACTTGTTCTGTGGCCAGCCCTATCTGCTATCGTGTTATTTCCTTCCACTGATTCCGTGCCTTGCAAACGAACACATACAAAGATTTTACATATACCATAAGTAGGGTTGTAAATTTTACCCGCACCCGCAGATATACACAGAGAATATCTATAACAGATAGAAAATAGATATCTTAATAGGTATCCATGGATAAATTAAATGGATAATTTCTCTACCCGCTTATTAATGGGATGGGGGCAGATATTGTAGTATCCATAACGACGGGTACCCGCTAAGGTAAAATTACTAAAATACCTTTGCATATATAAACCAAATGCCCTATTTTTTTCACTATCCTTATTATGTTTATTAAATTTGGTAGTCACGTCACCCAAACCCTATCATACCTGTATGGATCATTGTGTTGTGTATTGTTGCTTTTGTTCAATAATTGTGTTATGAATTAATGCTCATGTATTATTGCTTCTAGATTAATGCTTGGGGATTAATGTTTATGTGTGAATGATGCCAAGATAGGGGTGTTTGAATAAAAAATTTAGTCTTCAATAATTTTATGAGGTGTTTGAATATCCATGGGTATCTATGGATACCCGAAAATATTGATAAATTTATTTAGAACCCGCAAAATAAATATCCACACGGATATGGGGCAGGGACGGGTATGAAATTCATCTAATAGAGTAGGTAGTGAGGGGCTACTACTCGTACCCACCCCTCCCCATTTACATCCCAAACCATAAGGGTTATTAGATGACCAAAAAGGTCTGTTAGCGTTTTCCATGTTACTCATACTAAATGTAGAATAATCAATGTTATAAAGATTGAATCAGATGTTATCAAAAAAAAAAATTGAACTAGAGATCGAACCGACGAGATCTTCAGATCATGGTTCAATAAGTTCAACCGGTTGAACTAATGATTAATCGGATAACTAATAAATAATAAATAAACAAGTTATCCAACTCAAAGGCCTTGCCGGCTGTAATACATTAACCCATTTCTCGAGATGATGTACGTACATGCTCTGATCCTGAAGAGCCATTTTATTTCCTTTTATTAGTTATACTTTATACTTTATTCATTGTATTATGGGTTAATAAACTTTTTTGTTCCTGTAAAATAGGGATCTTTTGGTTTTAGTTCCTATCTTTTTTTTTCTTTGCATTTCGTCCTTGCAAAAAAAAATTTTTTGCTATTAGTCCCTGCCGTCAACAGTAGCCATTAACTGCCTACGTGGCTAACAACGTTGATCGGTCAACAAGGACACATGGCAAAAATATTATTTTTTATTGTCACGTTTTTTTTTTAAAAGAAAATTCAATTTTTAAAAATCTCAAGTTAAATATGTTTTTGGTGCCTGTAAAATGAGAGAATTTTGATTTTGGTCCCTATAAAAAATTTTCATTGTTTTTGGTCCTTGTAAAATCTGAAATAATTATTTTTGGTCCCTATTATCATGTGACATCTATTAAGTACTTATGTGTCCAACAAAATGTCATATGATCATCCCAAGTGACACACGATAACCCTCTGTGGTGTCAATTTAGCATATGATTCCCTTAAAATTTTCCTTTAATCCTAAAATGAATTATATCTATCTTTCCTAAAATCGTTAAAAAGTTCGTTTCGATGTTGGAGACTATTCATGGAATCATGAAACATCCGTTCATGACTATTTATACAAAGGCAAACACTAATAAGTAAAGGTGTATCTGGTTGGTTTGGTTCAGTTTTATGTGGAAAAAAAATTCCGAACCAATAAAAAATGGTCGGTTTGATTTGGTTCAATTTTAAATAACTTTTCCTACAAACGGATTGATTCGGTTGGTTCGATTCGGACCAGAAAATTATCAAATTTTAAAATATAAAACAAAAATCAATATAAAAATAAATAATATATGTGTGTGTGTGTGTGATTTTTCTAGCCTATGTAATACTGTACGTGTTAAGAAATAAAAAATAGAAACATTGTGTTGAAAGTTGTGTATTCAATTCTTTGAAAGTTTAAAAGCTACTTTTTCCAATACAAGATTTTTATTTTTTTAATCATTAACATGTGTAATGTTGGACAGATTAGAAAAATCAAAATATTAAATATTAATATTTATATATAAATATTAAAATATAGTAATCGGATCTGTTCTGTTCTAGAATCTTTGAACCTAATAATCGAACCAATCACCAACAGGTTCAGTTCGGTTCGGTTTAGACCCGAACATCGAAAAATTCAAACCAATTTAATTTGTTATGTTCGAATTTTCGGATTCATCGAATTATTGGTTCGAATCTTATACCCCGTACTAATGAACATCATAAAGATTAGAAAAAATTATGTATACTTATTTTGTAATGATTAATTGTTTTGTTTTAATTTTCTAGAAAAATTTAAGACACTCGTTAAGAAGATCGTTGTATAATTAATTGTATAATGAACAAACTACAAACCATTTCATATGTTAACTTGACACAGCCGGTTCCCAGTTCAACCGCTTGAATCGGCAGATCCAATCTGGTTTTTAAAAAACTGAGAATAATAATAATACTGATAATGAAAATGATAATGATAACACTAATGATATTTGAACACCCATTTGGGACACCTTTTCTGGATACCCTAGACATAATGGCAATTGTGTAAATAGACACAATGACAATTGTGTAAATATAAGTGTACTATTAACACATACATTCTTTAGTGTCCATCTTGGATGTCCATTTTGGGTGTTCATATAACACACCTCGATGATGATAATAATAATAATAATAATAATAATAATAATAATAATAATAATAATAATACTAATAAAAGTCTTCAAAATTTTTTGAATACGATATTAAAAGTAGGGATGTCAATGGGGCGGGGTGGGAAGTACCCTCCCGCTCCCTGTTCCCCGGGATACCAAGAGGACAACTAGTCTGTAACAAACCATAGCTTCCTCATTGCCAATATCTATCTCTCCTTCACTGTAATTCCCCTTTAAATTGCATTAAATTCACTCAATCCTACCTTATTGTTGTCAACATTGTTGAAGACATTTGATTCCTTCTTCTACACTTGCTTTTCGGAGTCCAAAACCCTCATCCCGCTTTTGCTTTAAAAAAATTACAGAAAACCTATAAATGGGTTTAATTTATAGAGTGGTAGATTTGGTCATTGTGTTTGAGGATGCAGCTTCTAATCTTTAAATGAGATATACTTTAAGTTACTTTATGGGAGCAACTCAATTGAGAGGAATATGTTATTATGAGACATGAGAGGAGTAAATCTGGACCTTTGGATCATACATGAATGGTCAAGATTGGAACATAAAGTCATGTGACTTTTTTAAGTGATCACATGACCACCTACTAACTTCTAATCCTGACCATCCATGTATGGTTTAATGGCCCAGATTTGCTCCTCTCACTCTCACAATAAAACATCACTCTCACCTTAGTCATCCCTTATATATATGTATATTGTAAGGTTCTCGGGGATGGGGATCCCAGTCCTCATATTGTCTTCAGGGGTAATTTCTCCCTCATCCCCGTCCCCGCGTGGAAAAATCCTCGCCCACGGGGCTCCAAAGAGGGCAATCCCTGCTGGATCCCCATCTACAGGTAAAAATTGTCATCCCTAATTAAAAGTAGTAGTTTGACTTTGAAAAGCATATGTTTTAAATTTTAAATGCAAATAAAATGAATATATCTATGAGTTTAATTTTAGTGGATGATCAATGCATTTAAATTTTAAATGTAAATAATTAAATTATCCTTTGATGATTCAACAACACATACTAAATGTAGCAAGAGCTCTGATGATTCAAATTCACAATCCCAAAATATATTGGTCATATGTTATACTACATGCAATTCACATTATCAATTTCCTCCCCACTCCCTTATTAAACAAACAATCTCCTTATGAGAAACTACACAACACTGCCCCAGATCTGAGTCATCTCAAAGTTTTTGGGTGCTTATCCTTTGCCAACACACCCACTGCCCCAAAAACAAAACTGGACCCAAGGGTATGTAAGTGTGTGTTCTTGGGATACAAGGCTGGAACAAAGGGTTTCATCCTACTAAATTTGCAGACCAGAGAACTTCTGGTATCAAGGAATGTCTCATTCCATGAACTTAACTTCCTTTTTTCACACAACAAGTTCATTGCAACCAATAACTCCACAACTCCACCACCACACCCATCCATCACAGACCCTGTTATCTATGATGATGTCCTCATCCCACATTTATCACCAACACATACATCCCCATCCATCCCACAACCCTGTGATTGCACTTCTTCCCAAACCACCATGCCACCCCTCATTGATAGCATGCCTGCTACAGAACCCTTGGATAACCCCATTCATTCTGCAACCTTGCCCAACACTGAGCAACCTAGAAGGTCTAACAGGATTAGAAAGGCACCCTAATATTGGTATGACTATCACCGCAACCTTGCAAGAATCAAAGATGTAATCAATCAATCTTCAGTTGTAACTTATCCTATCTCCTCTTATTTATCTTATAATTCTCTTTCTTCTTCTTACAAATATGCTATTTTGTCTATGTCTGTTGAGGTCGAGCCAACCACCTGCAATCAAGCAGTGAAACATGATTGCTGGAAAGAGGTCATTCAAGCTGAGTTACATGCCCTTGCAGCCAACCAAACCTGGATTCCGAGTGATCTTCTTGAGGGTAAAGTTCACATAGGTTGCAAGTGTGTTTTCAAAATCAAATACAGGGCAGATGGCTCAATCGAAAGGCATAAAGCCAGGCTAGTTGCCAAGGGTTACACACAGATCGAGGGTATTGATTATCTGGGTACTTTTCACCAGTTGCAAAAATGGCAACCATTAGACTACTTCTATCCTTAGCCTCCATAAAAGGATGGTTCCTCAAACAACTGGATGTCAATAATGCTTTCTTGCATGGTGATCTAATAGAAGATGTTTACATGACATTGCCTCCTGAACTTTCTACCACTTCTCCAAACCAAGTTTGTAAGCTTCAGAAAACACTCTATGGACTTAAACAAGCCAGTAGACAGTGATTTGCTAAGTTGTCTTGCTTCATCACTACTTCTGGATATCAGCAATTGAAGAGAGACTACTCTTTCTTTGTCATCTTCTCAGTCTTTTACTTCCATTCTCATCTATGTAGATGATGGTATCCTTACTGGGAATGACTTTGGGGAAATCTCAACAATTAAAGCAGCCTTTGACAACACTTTCAAGATAAAGGACCTTGGTGATCTAAAATTCTCTTTGGGTTTGGAGGTAGCTCGCAATTCTGGTGGCATAGTTGTCAATCAGAGGAATTATACGCTAGAAATCATAGAAGATGCAGGACTACTAGCCTACAAACCTGCTACCGCTCCCATGGTCAGTAAAACTCGATTATAGCAAAGCACTGGTGATGGTTTTGAAATGTGCAGGCCTATAGGAGGCTAATTGGTTGATTATTATACCTGACCACCACCAGAACAGACATTTCCTTTGCTATCCAGCAGCTTTCTAAGTCCTTAGCCAAGCCTACCACTCTGCATCATGTTGCAGCATTGCGGATCCTTAAATACATCAAAGGCACTCCTGGCCTTGGCCTTCATTTTCCTGCTAATTCCACCACTCAATTGAAGGCCTACAATGACAGTGATTGGGAAGCTTGCCCAGATACAAGAAGGTCTAACATTGTTTACTGCATCTTCCTCGACTCTTCCCTCATCTCATGGAAATCCAAAAAGCAAACTACAGTTTCAAGAAGCTCTTGTGAAGCAGAATATCATGCAATGGCTGCCACTACATGTGAATTATAATGGTTGACATATTTACTACAAGATCTTCAAATTCCATTCACATCACCTGCATTACTTTATTGTGATAATCAATCCGCCATGCACATTGGTGCTAACCCGGTTTTCCATGAGTGCACCAAACACTATGCCACATTGTAAGGGACAAAATCCATCATCAACTTGCTCGAGTTCCTTCATGTCCCATCTTCACTTCAACTAGCAGGTATATTGACCAAGCCCTTGTGCTCTCAAGCCTATCGAGATATACACTCCAAGCTTGGCTTTCTCAACATCTGCAGTCCAGCTTGCGGGGGGTCTTACCCAAGAAGTCTCAAGAAGAGGAAGTCCAATATTCAATTAACTTAACTAGCTTAGTTAGTTAGTGGATTAACTAAAATTAAACTGACAGTTGTAACACTTAGAGTTAGTTGTTTTCTGGTTAGTTAGTTAGATTGCTTTCCTATATCAGTATGTGTATATAAACACTAACACCCAAGAAATGAATGCAACGATTCATTCAAGCATTTGATAGTTTCTCATTCACTTCACTCCATTCTCCGTTTTCTCTCATTGAGGTTTTGTTCATCGCAGCAAGATTAGCTTGCTACTCTAGGTTCTGGTTTAGCAGAACCAATTTCCCTTTATTTCATCAACTTCTACAGCAGGTTTAACTCTATCAAATCAGTCTGATAAACCTCACACTAGTGGAAAATATGCCTGTAATGACTGGATGTAACATTGGTTAGTTTAAAACCGATGTTACAAAAAGGCGATGGTAGTATCGTACATAATTCTTTCATTTAAAACACTTGTAATAGCAGTTGTATGAAAACCAATGTTACAAGTGACTTGTAACAGCGGTTGTGTAGTGGTTGTTACACAACCGCTGTTACAAGTGAGCAGCGGTTGTTTTACAATCATTGTTACAAGTGACATGTAACAGCGATTGGCCAAGCAACCGACGTTACATGTCTTTATATTTTACCATATGAAAACTCAAGTCTAGTTTCACTCCCGTGCCCTAACACTCAAGTCTCTCTTTCAACCCTTATTCCTTCGTCCTCCCGCGCCCTAACACTCACTCACGCCACCTTTCCTTTGTCGTCCCTCACTCACGCCACCGTTCCTTCGTCCTTCCTCACTCACGCCACCGTGAAGGACCACCATTGTTCCTTAGTCCTCCCTCACTCATGCCACCATGAAGGACCACCATTACTGCTTCTTCATCATTCGTAAGCTCTCTCTCTCTTTCCCTCTTTTATTTTCCTTTTTCATTCCCCTCTTTTATTTTGTGTTTCTCTCTTTTTGTTTTTGGTTTCATCCTCTTAAAGACTAGGGTTTTGGGGTTTCATTGTTTTTTGTGGTTTGGTCTGTGCGTTTCTGTTTCATTGTGATTTTGGATTACTTGATAAAATGAATTGTTTTTGCTTATGGCTCATGCTCATGCTTATGACTGATGATAATATAGTTTGCTAGGGTTTAGATGCTGCCCTGTGAAATGTATTGATCATTGATGCAAGGAAATATCATTAGAGTCCATCTTATTTTAGCCCCTTAACTTAATCGTAGTTGTGTGTATATTTACAGAACGTAGCTATGGATCGTAGTTGGATGGTTAGTAGACACACAAGTGATGAGTTTCGGAGGGGAGTAGAAGAGTTCCTAGAATTTGCTCAAAGAAATCTTCCTGATAGTAATGAAAAGTTTTGTTATCCTTGTGTCAAATGTGTGAATATGAGAAAATGTGAAGTTAAAGAAATACGTACTCATCTTATTTGTGAAGGGATTTGCAAGAATTATACAAGATGGATATGGCATGTTGATGTCTTGTTAAACTAGCCAAGTGTGTCCCAAAGTGAGGAAGTTGACGTAGATATGGAGGACGATTGACTAGAGGACATGTGTACGATTGATATTGGACAAGAGTCTTTTCAGCGAGCACATGTGTATGATACTTAGTGCAGTGATGCGGAGAAGCCTTTGTTTTCGGGGTACACTACTAATACACGGTTGTCGGCGGTGTTAAAATTGTTCAGTGTGAAGGAGAGAAATGGGTGGAGTGATAAAAGCTTCACTTAATTGCTTGAGTTGTTGAAGAACATGCTTCCAGAAGGCAACACATTACCGGATCGTAACTATAAGGCGAAGAAGGTACTGTGTCCAATGGGTATGGAGTATAAGAAGATACATGCATGCCCTAATGATTGCATATTGTATAGGGGTGTGTATGAAGGGTTGCATGACTGCCCCAGGTGTGGGGTATCACGGTACAAAGTGAAGGATGGTGATTCTAGTTGTGATGTGATCACAAAGGGTCCTCATGCGAAGGTGTTGTGGTATCTTCCAATAATTACAAGGTTCAAGCGATTGTTCGCTAATGTAAATGATGCAAAGAACATTAGATGACATGCAGATGATAGGAAACGTGATGGAATGCTTCGCCATCCGGCTGATTCTGTGCAATGGGAGAGAATTGATAGTTTGTTTCCGGATTTCGGAAATGGGCCAAGAAACCTTAGGCTTGGACTTACTATGAATGGAATGAATCTGTATGGTACATTCAATAGTATTCATAGTTCATGGGCCGTTCTCCTCGTAATTTGTCCGGGTATAATATTAAGGGGCATAAAGCATGCACTATATGTGAAGAAGGCACATGCTTCACTCAACTAAAGTATGGGAGGAAGACAGTTTACCTTGAGCATCGAAGATTTCTCAGTCGTGATCACCCATATCATAGATTGAAAAAAGCTTTTAACGGATGCCAGGAGAATGAACCTGCTCCGTTGGCCTTAAATGGAGAACAAGTTTATCAACGGGTGAAAGACATCAATGTTATCTTCGGAAAGACCCAAAAGAAGGCATATGAGAAAAACATATGGAAGAAGAGGTCTATCTTCTTTGAGCTTCCATACTGGTGCAAACTTGGTGTCAGACATTGTATTGATGTGATGCATGTGGAGAAAATTGTGTGTGATAGTGTAATCGGGATACTTCTCAACATTCAGGACAAGACAAAGGATGGTGTCAATGCTCGCCTAGATTTGGTTGCGATGGGTATACGAGAGCAGTTAGCTCCATAGTCAAAGGATGGTAAGTGGACATATTTGCCTCCAGCATGTCATACTTTGTCAAAAAATGAGAGAATGAGTTTTTGTGAGTGTTTACGGGCTGTCAAAGTGCCACAAGGTTACTGTTCAAATGTCAAGAGGCTTGTCTCAATGAGCGATCTGAAATGGCTTAAAGTCTCATAATTGCCACATCTTGATGCATCAACTACTACCCGTGACTATTCGTGATTGTGCTCCTAGAAATGTTAGACATGCCATAACTAGGTTGTGCTTATTCTTCAATGCTATATGTAGCAAAGTCATTGATCCCGGGAAGTTGGATGAGTTGGAAAAAGAGGTTGCCATTATCTTGTGCCAATTTGAGATGTATTTTCCTTCTTTATTTTTTGACATAATGGTTCACTTGATTGTTCATCTAGTGAGAGAGATTAGATTGTGTGGCCCTGTTTATTTAAGATGGATGTACCCATTTGAGCGATTATTAAAGATCTTGAAAGGGTATGTGAAGAATCCACAACGTCCAGAAGCATCTATTGTTCAAAGGTACGTTGCAGAAGAAGCTATTGAGTTTTGTTCAGACTACCTTTCTGAAACGGAACCTATAGGGATTCCTAAGTCTCGTCATGAGGGAAGATGTGAGGTAATGGTACACGAGGTGAAACTGTTACAGGCAAGGGTCGGGAGGAAGTGCTTCAAGCACATTTGTATATATTGAATAACACTGATGAAGTTCAACCTGACTTGAGCACAAAAGGAAAGTCAAGGAAGAAAACCCTCGAATGAACGAAAAGTGGTTGTTGAACAAGCATAACAAGACTTTTTTACAATGGCTTAAAGAAGAAATTCTAAAGGATGGTAGTACTGCTTCTAATACATTAAAATGGCTAGCACATGGGCCTAACTTTAATGTCATATGTTGGAGCGGTTACAACATCAATAAGTTTTCCTTTTATACAAAGTACCAAGATGACAAGAGTACCATGCAAAATAGTGGGGTTATGATCGTGGCTGAGTCCATGCACTTCTTTAGTTCAAAAGATACAAACCTCATTATGGCACCCAACTCTTACTTTGGACTCATTGAAGAAATTTGGGAGGTCGTTTACACTAAATTTACAATGGCAGTTTTTAAATGTAAGTGGGTTGACAGTAAAAGTCGTGTACAAATCGATGAATTAGGATTTACATTGGTAGACCTTAACAAGGTTGGTCATACGGAAGAGCCTTTCATCATGGCTTCCCAAGCAAAACAAGTGTTTTAATTATATCAATGATCCTTCTAACAAAAGATGGTCAGTGGTTCTCCAAGGAAAAAGCATGCATAATGGTAGTGATGAAAATCAATATTCAACTCTTGATATACCTGAGACTCCTTTTTCTCATCACGGATGCCTACTTTCATTGAGGAAAATGTAGTGGACGATGTACTTGCCACTCATGATGATCATAATGAAGGGATATTGATCTAAACTTGACCATAGTGTAATTTATGTTTTTTTTAGATATCCATGTCAATTAATTATATTCTGTTTTTGTTGATGACTTAATTTAATTAATGTTGAATTTATTTGAACTTGTGCAGGCTTTGGCGGAACAGACTTGAGGGAGCACCAATATAGACTTAGAGCCCGATGCATAGATTTATGTTTTAGGTACTTATAACATATATTATTAGTTTGTGTATGTAACAAATCATGACTTAGTTAACTTGATCAATTTTGGTTGTATGTAATATATATTGATTCTGTCATTTGGTCTGAATTCTGGATGGACTTAGGGTTGTATGTATGCATCTGGATGCTTCTGTGTGTGTATCTATGAATTTTAGCAGGTGCATATGTATGCGCAATAACTAAAAGCAAACCAATTTAAAAAACAAAAACAAAAACACTTGTAACAGCGATTCTGTATATAAGGTTCTCGATACAACCGATGTTACTAGTTAACTTGTAACAACAGTTATTTACAAAACCGTTGGTACAAGTTAACTTGTAACATGCTTTGATCAGTTGATCCGCTACTTATAAAGGCGAGTTTCTTTAGAACCGATGTTACATGTTAACTTGTAACAACAGTTGGAAAATCGACGTTACAAGTTAAACTTGTAACATCGGCCAAAATAACGTCGTCTTCGAAATCGACGTTACAGGTCAATTTTAACCAACGTTAAAAGTGCTTCATGCACTAGTGTCATCAAGAATCCTCTTCCACATAGTGTTCTAACGGGTGTGAACATCGTATTTTGAACCTCGAGGTGGCTTGTCAAACGCCCTCTCGTTAAACTTGGGCCTTATCCCAATTTTAAGCTGATACTTGCTCTAATGGTGATTTCTCTTGCCAATATTATCAATCCGGTCTATTCTTTTGGATTCAGCTATTTCCTCCATATTGATAGATTCTACCGCTCCCTATCGTAACTAGCATAATACGAGCCAACGGATTAGCGAAAGGACCATGTTTCAATTCGGTTAGAATTGTATGTAAGGCCACATTGATTTATCACTCACACATGCACTTGAATTAATTAAAGACCTACTTCTTTCTGGATTGGAATAAAAAAATACATTTAGAGCTATGTCATATTTCATCTCATCATATAGAAAATTTAAGAAATGGCATCAATTCCATCATTTCCTTAGTGATGTTTTTCATTTAAATATATAACTGTATTTCGATACATTTTTCACCAACATAAAAAATTGAAATAATGAAGGGGTTAATTATTAATAACTGAAACAGCCACATCAATTTCTAATCTCAGACAGCTATATATTAAAATCTACTGAAATATTTTGAATAGCTTGGTTGGTGCACGTGGAGCTGGTGAGGGTAATGGCAATGGTTCTAGTACTGGTGGAGACCATGATCCCTCTGGTGGCAGCACAGTTATAACTATAACAAGCTTTTGGAATTGTTTGCAATGATTAGCAACGCCAGAAATGTACCATCTTTTTCCTGGGCTTGTTAATGTAATAACATCATGTCCACTGGTTAATGGTGGTGCTGTTGGGGGAACCGAGCAGTTTATGAAGTCAGTTCCATTCACCCTGATCACATTGTCCTTCCCAGGAGGATACTTGAATACTACAAATTCATCAAAAGTTTGTCACAAACTATTGGAAGTATGTAGTAAAGTATACGGTTAAACTATTTTTTGTGTGTGTATTATTGATGTTTTTTATGATAATTATCACTTGATGTTTGCTTCATGAAATGTTTTAATCCCAGATAAATGACATTATTAGAAATCGTATTCATCAAGTTTTGGTTTTTGGACTTCTATGTTATGCTTTTTTACTTGTCGCCTAGTGTTTGGTACATCTTGTGTGCTTTATGCCAGTTGCTTAATAAAATCATTTTAACCTTTTAAAAAAAATATACATTTTTCACACCCTTACACACATGAGAATGAAATTTTCAAATTTCATTCACAAATTTCATTCATGAACAGCTTTTTATTTGATAATGATTTTTTTATCCTTTATACTAAGTATTAGAAATTTTATTTTCATATCACTTTTCCAGAAATATTAAATATCTTTTATATGAAACATTATCTAAGTAAGGGACACAAATCTGTTGTCCCAACAAATGGTGTCTCGGTGTCCCAAACCAATCAAAAGCTAAGAATATGCATAAGTATTTATGAGATATGATTTTATTTTATTAAGTGGCAAATCATAATTGGTTGGAGACAGAGAATGTGACAGGAAAGTGAGACAGAAGATCTTCATCCGTAAGGGTAAGATAGGCGGTGCATCATTGTTGTTTTATGGGAGACTTTTTAGCCCCTCAAATTGTTTCAAATCTAAAGAGCTTATAAAGTAATCTTTTGTTACTAAACGATGTCTCCCAAATAGTAATATTTTTTTAAAAAGATTCTCTAAAATAAGGGCATGTTTGTTGTATTTTTTAAGTTTCTTGTTTTCATTTTCTGATTTCAGAAATAATTACAAAATTAAGACATTATTTTTATTTTGTTTCCTGTTTTAAAAAAATTGTATAGGAAACACTGAAAATAATTTTTTCTTATTTTAACTGTTTCCTGAATAAATCTTTGAAAACAGGAAATTGAATGAAAATAAAGTGACGATTTTGTAATTATTTCAGAAAAAGAAAAAGAAAACAGGAAGCTCGAAACCAAGCAAACAAACCTAAATAAAAAATTAATGATATATCCACTTTTAATTTAATTTAAAAATATAATTATCTCAACAAATTTAAACGATCCAATATTAAAAATACCATTATTACTTACTTTATAATAAGAGTGTGTTTGGGAAAGATTATTTTTCCTCATTTCAGCTGTTTTTTAGCTTAAAAGCTGTTTTATAGATAATCTATCATGTTTGGCATTTTGCTTAAGTTTATAAAAAACCTTTTTTTAGGGGGAAAAGCTGTTTTATGCCATCTAGTTTTTTCTAGCTTAAGATTATTGTGATTTGATTATTTTTCATTCTCAATACTCTCTTCCCTGTTTACCCCTACAAAACTAACTTCTGAACAAATATTATGAAATTATACAAATAACTTCATACCCTTTTTCATAATTTATTATATAAAAGTGATTTTTTTTGCACCACCCAAACGAAATAGATTATCTTAAAATCGTTTTTCAACAAACAGACCCAAACAAAAACAGATTCTGATTATAATCGATTATCACAATAATCGATTATACAAAAATTGATTATCAGCATAATCTTTTTTTTCCAGCTTTCCCAAACATACCCTAAATAGGAAACTCGACAAATTTAAAGTGACGATTTTGTAATTATTTCGGAAAAAGAAAAAGAAAACAGGAAACTCGAAACCAAGCAAACAGACCTAAATAAAAAATTAATGATATATCCACTTTTAATTTAATTTAAAAATATAATTATCTCAACAAATTTAAACGATCCAATATTAAAAATACCATTATTTACTTACTTTATACTTAAACTTCACTTTAGAGTTTAGATTATACTTGTTCAATATTATCCCCCACCACCTCCACCACTAATGTCTAAGTGTGTGCTTATTTTTCAGTTGTAAACTTAAGTTTGCCCAGCCCAACACAACAAAAATTTTCTTTCATGTTGGATTCATTACAAAACTCTCTTTACAAATTGAAGTATGCAATCCCAAACATAGCCAAAGGTGTTATAATCAAACTAAGTAGATGACCAAGGGGGACTATATGAATTGAGTGAGCTAACCAAGTGTGTCTCCAACTCGGAAGACCTTGTCTGCAGACTGCAGCCCATTTTTGGTAATCAAACCAAGTAGTCCAACCACTCTCATCCCCGACTATGAATTCTTTTGCTTCCACGACCATGGTTGAGAATACGGTGGCAGTGAGTGCTATAAGGATAACGGCACGAGAAAGACTCATGTTTGGTTCACTCACTAGTGCAAAATATGCATTTAACATCGAGGTTTTAACATCGGTTTTAACAAAACCGACGTGAAAAGGGAGGCGGTGGCATTTTTGAAATTAAACTGAAATCTTTTAACATCGGTTACCACCAAAACCGATGTTATAAAATATTTAACATCAGTTTTTATTAAAACCGATGTGCAAAAGTAAAACAAAAAACAATTTTTTTTTATCAGAATAAGATTAGACATCGGTTTTGTAATAACCGATGTGGAATATTAATTTTAGACATCGGTTTTTTGATAACCGATGTGGAAAAGGGAAACAAAAAACAAAAAAATTAATCAGCCATAAAATTACACATCGGTTGTATTATAACCGATGTGGAAGATTGACAAAAAAATGAATTTTTTAAGCAGCAAAATTTTTAACATCGGTTTTTGCTGTTAACCGATGTGGAAATATGTATAACACATCGGTTTTGTATTGTGATTTTGTTTTCTTTTATTCATCCCTCCATTTCCCTTTCTTGCGCGCTACCCCAATATTTTCTCTGTTGCATGCGCGCTCCGTAACCCTCACACCCTCACACCTCCGTTCTTGCTCGCTCCGCCGCGTCCTCCTCTGTCACCTCAGCCTCGAAGCCCCTCCGCTTGCTCCGCCGCTTCGTGCCGTGACCCTGTAGCCTCCGCTTGCTCCGCCGTTTCCTGTAGCCTCGAAGCCCACTGTCTGACGCTTGCTCCACTAGCTCCGCTGCTTGCTCCGCCGCTTAGTCATCTCAGGTAATGCCTCTTATACCATGTTTCTAAGGAAGGATTAAAATGTGGTGCTCTGATGATGGTCAAATGCCTGGAAACTTGTCCTGCTTTCTGGCTCATGGCAGTGTGTTATCTGTTTTTGGTTATTGTGGGTTGAGGTGGTTTATTTTAAAATTCCAGCAAATGTTTGATTTAGAAGTTTGGAGTTCTGTCTCGTTTATGGGTGGTGCTGTTTCTGGTTTTATTAGGGGTGATGCAGGTTCTATATGGCTTTCTGTGTTGGTCTGTGCACTACACAGTGTAGTTTTTGGTTTTCTAGCATGCAGGCGTTATAGCAACATTTAGTTTTTGGTTTTAGTTTTTGGTTCCAGCACTCATGAAGGCAGCAAGCTATTTTTTGCTAATGAAAAGGATGCAAAGAATATTACATGGCATGCAGCTGAGAGGAAATGTGATAGACAGCTTCGTCATCCGGCTGATTCTTTGCAATGGAAGAGAATTGATAGTTTGTTTCCAGAGTTTGGCAATGAGCCCAGAAACCTCAGGCTTGGACTTGCTACCGATGGAATGAATCCATATGGAAACTTAAGTAGTATTCATAGTTCATGGCCTGTTCTCCTGGTAATTTACAACCTATCTCCTTGGTTGTGCATGAAGCGCAAATACATTATGTTAAGTATGATGATTTCGGGTCCAAAACAGCCAGGAAATGATATTGATGTTTATCTGAGTCCGTTGATTGAAGACTTGAGAAAGTTGTGGGATGAAGGCAATGATGTGATCGACGGGTATTGCCGTGAGACTTTCAGATTGCGTGCCATGTTATTTTGCACCATCAATGACTTTCCAGCATACGGGAACTTGTGCGGGTATAGTGTTAAGGGGCATAAAGCATGTCCAATATGTGAAGAAGGCACATGTTACCATCAACTGCAACATGGAAGGAAGACAGTCTACCTTGGGCATCGGAGATTTCTCCAGCATAATCATCCTTATCATAGGTTGAGAAAAGCTTTTAATGGACTTCCGGAGAATGCAATTGCTCCGGTGGCCTTGACTGGAGACCAAGTTTATGAACGGGTGAAGAACACTAATGTTATCTATGGGAAGTCCCAAAATAAGGCTACTGAGAAGAATATATGGAAGAAGAGGTCGATCTTCTTTGATCTTCCATATTGGTGCAAGCTTGATGTAAGACATTGTATTGATGTGATGCATGTGGAGAAAAATGTGTGTGACAGTTTAATCGGAACGCTTCTCAACATTCAAGGCAAGACAAAGGATGGTGTGAATGCTCGTTTGGATCTAGTTGCGATGGGTATACGAGAGCAGTTAGCTCCACATAAAGTGGGGGATAAGAAGACTTATTTGCCCCCAGCATGCCATACTTTATCAAAAAAAGAGAAAAGAAGTTTCTGTGAATGTCTACGGGGAGTCAAAGTGCCACAGGGTTACTCTTCAAATATCAAGAGACTTGTCTCAATGAAAGATCTCAAATTAGTTGGCTTAAAGTCTCATGATTGCCATGTCTTGATGCAACAACTACTACCGGTGGCCATTCGTGACATCTTGCCTAATAAAGTCAGACATGCCATTACTAGGTTATGCTTATTCTTCAATGCTATATGTAGCAAGGTCATTGACACTAAAAAGTTGGATGACTTGGAAAATGAGGCAGCCATTATCTTGTGCCAATTGGAGATGTATTTTCCACCTTCATTTTTTGACATCATGGTTCATTTGATTGTTCATCTAGTGAGGGAGATTAGATTGTGTGACCCTGTTTATTTAAGGTGGATGTACCCGGTTGAGCGATACATGAAGATCTTGAAAGGATATATGAAGAATCCACACCGTCCCGAAGCATCTAATGTTGAAAGGTATGTTGCAGAAGAAGCTATTGAGTTTTGTACAGACTACATGTCAGAAGCGGAACCTGTAGGGCTTCCGAAGTCTCGTCATGAAGGAAGATATGATGGGAAGGGTACACGAGGTATCACTGTTAAGAGCATGGATCGGGAGGAAGTGCTTCAAGCACATTTGTATATATTGAATAACACTGATGAGGTTGAACCATACTTATGTGAGCACAAAAGCTTCATCAACGAAACTTATCCTAGAATGAATGAAAAATGGTGTTTGAACAAGCATAATAAGACTTTCTTGAACTGGTTTAAAGAAAAAATTGCAAAGGATGGTACTGCTTCTGAAACATTAAAATGGCTAGCACAGGGACCTAACTTTGATGTCATATGCTGGAGTGGGTACGATATCAATAAGTTTTCCTTCTATACAAAGTCCCAGGATGACAAGAGTACTATGCAAAACAGTGGGGTTATGGTCGTCGCTGAGTCCATGCATTTCTCTAGTTCGAAAGATAAAAACCCTGTTATGACATCCGTTTCATACTTTGGGATCACTGAAGAGATCTGGGAGGTTGATTACACGAAGTTTAGAGTGCCTGTTTTTAAATGTCAGTGGGTCGACAGTAACAATGGTGTGCAAACCGATGAGTTAGGATTCAAATTGGTGGACCTTAATAAGGTAGGTAATAAAGACGAGCCTTTCATCATGGCATCCCAGGCAAAACAAGTGTTTTATATCCGTGATCCTTCTAACAAAAGGTGGTCAGTGGTTCTCCAGGGAAAAAACATGTATAATGGTAGTGAGGGAAATCAAGATTCAACTCTTGATATTTCTAACACTTCTTCTTTCTCAACACGGGTGCCTAATTTCAATGAGGAAAATGAAGTGGACGATGTACATGCTACTCGTAATGATCACCAAGAAGGGTTATGGGAGAACGTTACTACTTGACCACAGTGTAAGTTTAGTTTAAGTTATGTTTAAAGTCATATTATATGTTTACATTGATATTTATAAGTTATGCTTACGTTGATTGATATTTATAAGTTATGTTTGATATTTATCCTGACATACTGACTTTTTGTTTTTGTCTAAACAGGTATACATGGCTGATCCTGAGGATATCCCTCCTTCATGCAGTGGGTCGGAGACCCCGTCTTCGGGTAGAAAGGGTAGACGTGCCACACGAATGAGGAATTTGACTGCCAACTGTGGTTCAAATCAAAAGATAACAATCGACTTTGATTTTAACCTCAATCCTATTGGGTCAATGGCAGAGCAGTTTATTAGTTTTGTGGCGACCCTTGCTCGAAGCAGGCCTAGCATACTTATTGACCGTTGGAAAGATGTACCTCAGGGCGTGAAGGATCATCTATGGGAGAGTATTCTGGTATCTATAATTTTCCGTCCTGTGTTTGTAGCTACTTTATTTTAATCTTATAAATATCATACAGTAATTCGTTGATTCTTTTGTTGTTATTGTAGCTCACCTTTGATCTGCCGGATACGATGGATATGAAGAAACGTTGGATAAAGTATGCTGGTGAGCGTTGGAGGGGTTTTAAGGTGGACCTGGGCAGATACTATGTATTCAATCCACGCTGTGAAAAGAACCCACTTGAGGTGTACCCATTTCTTGACCAGGCGACGTGGGATCGCTTTGTTCAGAGCCGACATGATCCCAGCTTTCAGGTTAACTTATTTGAGTTGTCTCTAAATTTATGTAATTTCATTAATTTTATTAATTTACTGATGTAATTTAATTGTCTTCTATTTATAACAGGAGAAGAGGAAAAAGGGGCAGGAAAACCAAAGCAAGAATGTCTACCCCCATGTATTGTCTCGTGGGGGATATAAAAAGCTTGCTCAAACCATGGTGGAAGAGGAAAAGAAAGCATGTCAGGAAGCAGCATCTCAGGCAGATCCTAATGCTGAAAATCATCCTGAAGTTGTTGATCCACCTCCACCCCCACGCCATCGTAAATGGAAGAGGGCCCGACAAAGAAAAACGGGACAATATACATCTGAGGAGGCACGCCAAGTAGCTGAGAAGATTGTATGTGTAGTTTGAATTGTAATTGTGATTTTAACAATGTTACTGAATTGTAATGTGACCAAATATTTTATATGTTGCAGGATGCCTTGGACGAGCAGGCCACTCAAGGAACCTTTGTTCCTAGAGGACGCGAGGATATCTTAGCTGCTGCCATCGGTAAACCAGACCACCCGGGCCGTGTCATTGGTGTTGGATGGGGCGTTGGCATTCGCCAATACCATGGTTCATCTTCACACCAACGCCACAGGGATGTTGCTGCAGATAGAGAACGGCTAAAACAGGAGATTGCAGCTGAGCTTAGACAGGAGATGACCCAGCAGTTTAACCAGCAGATGGCAATAATGGCTGCTATGTCCCAACAATTCACAAGTGTCCAACCCTCTGTCCATGTGAGCACTAAGGGCTCATGTGAACCTCCTCATCAGCCTGATGATGATGATGATGACGCCCCTGATAGGTGTGAGCTGAATGTTGATGATCATCATGATATTCTGCCTAAAAGGTCAGATCCAGGAAGACCAGAGAAATCTGCTCCTGCCAAGGTATTCATTTGACCATTCAATTAATTACGAATGAAATAACTTAACGGTGATTACTAATGTATATCTTTTTTGTTGTTTAGGGGAACGACAAAGGGGATCCTGGTGATGTTTTTCAACGTCTTGCTATAAAGTTTGTCACCATGGAGGTTGATGCAGCTTTGGTAAGGTTGGAACATGATGGCAGGGCGGATGACGATCTGTATATCCCAAAGAAGGAACTTATGGAGATGGCGCTCCACCATGAAATGGCTAGTGCTGCACACATCTCGTTATGGTGCACGTAAGTACATTTTATTTATAAGTTAAATAATTAAATTTTAAATACTATCATAATTAACATGTTTTATCAATATATTAGGTATCTGCATCGCATGCTAGGTAATCAGGGCAACCTCACCCTTTATGGGTTCATTGACCCCATGCTCAGTCAGGGTGATGTTCTCCTAGCATCAGAAGACCCGGTCGCCACCATACGTGATATAGTTGCCCGAGACCATCATCAGTTCTACCTTGCGCCTTATCTCTATAAGTAAGTGCCAGTTATTTAATTATAACTATATATGACTTAGTCACTAATTGTTCCACAAATGCAGACGACATTGGCAGTTGTTGATCTTGTGCCCTCGTGTGAATGTCGTGGTCTTCTTCTGCTCGATGGGCCATAGGCCGGCGAATGAACTGAAGAACATCATGGAAACGTAAGCATTAAAATAAGTTAGAATCAGTAATGAAGTTGTTTTAATTATCTGAAATCTATTAGATATTCTTTAATTAATGTTTATTTTCTTATGTTAGGTCTATTGATGCAAGCCGCATGCTGTGTGGTGAAAGGCGTCGGCCTATTAGATGGATTATTCCTAACGTAAGATATTTGTTAGTTCAAACGCTTCAAGCGCAGTGGGTATAATTATTGATTTCTATTTAATTTCTCATATTCTAACTGGGTTTCATTTGTACGTAGTCTCATAGACAACGTGGATCATGGGAATATGGATACTATGTGATGAAGTGGATGGTCGAAATTATCTCCTCCGGTATCACTGAAAGATGGCAGGAGGTAAATGCTAATTGGTACAATTAGTTGTAACAATTATATATAGATTCGTTATATGTTTAATTTTAGTTTATTACTTAAAAGATATAATCTAATTATGTCCAATTAAACTTGTAGATATTCAACAATCCGACTCCACTCTCTGATGCCGACATAAAAAACATAAGGATACGTTGGGCAAATTTCTTTCTTGAAGTGTACCAACATTAGTTTGTATGTAGTTAGTATATAAACGCATCATGTAATAGCTATAGTGTACTTTTGACTGATATATGTTTTGACATGAAATCTATAATATATCATATGTAGCTTTTTGGTTTCTAATTATCTTTGTTGTCTGAATGTTATTGAATATATTTATTGTTAGTAGACTTTTAATTTAGTGTGTTTTGGTTGTACAAAAATGATTCTGTAGACAATATAGATTCTGTATTGATCTGGATTACTGGATTACTGAAACAGGGGAAAAGACTGTCAATACTGAAAAGGATGATTTTTTTTTTAAAAAAACCATAATTCACATCGGTTTTCATAAAAACCGATGTGGTAACCCAACTTTCCACATCGGTTATGTTAAAAACCGATGTTGAAAGTTTGTTTTCCACATCGGTTTTTAACATAACCGATGTGGAAAGTTGGGTTACCACATCGGTTTTTATGAAAAACCGATGTGGAAAATTGCTGAAAAGGAAATGTGGCTTTCTGAAACAGATTTTTTTACATCGGTTTTAAAACCGATGTGAAAAGTGGTAATAAACCACATCGGCCTTTTCAACATCAGTTTGAAAACCGATGTGAAAAGCCAAAAAAAACCGATGTGAAATCCCTTTTCGGCACTAGTGACTGTGGGATTCTATAGTTCTTTCTGTGTTTGGGATACATGTGATGTTTATTATTGAGATTGAATATGAATATTTATAAGACTTCAGGTGCAGTCTGCAAGGATTGCTAATGCTAGCTTTGTTGCTGTCACAGACGGCTTAGGACGGCTTGGAAGACATTGGATATTAATTTACCCTAAAATATAGACTAGATAATAACGTAAGGTAACAATGTTCAAAGAACATACGATATTAGTTTCTTTTATACATACTTATATCTGTATAGCATAATGTATAATTTATTTGTTTACCCCAAAAAAATGTATAATATATTTAAATATTGTACTGGACCGAACCAAGAAGAGAAGTCAAGCTCGGCCCAATAAAGATTAGGCAGGCTATAGCGGATATAATTGTCCACTTATGAAGTTTGGGTAAGATTAAATTTTATCTAAACGACTGTTTTTTATAGTAAAAATTATTTTTTAGTAGCAAATGAAATGTTTAGATAAACCGATTAAATAGTAAAATAACTATTATTTTTATAATGTATTTGTTTACCCCAAAAATATGTATAATGTATTTAAATACTAGTGTATGGACCCGTGCCATGCACGGGGAATATACAGTTTTTTATTATTTTATTTTAAATGTTTAATTCTTAAGGTAAATAAATTTTGAGTTTAATTAGTATACACTGTCAGTGTAAAGATATTTTACACTGTCAACCAATAAGAAATCGTCACATCATTGAAAATCTTTGATTCTTATCTAAACCTCTTTAAAAGTCATTCAAACCTTGATTTGTGATTGGTTGACAGTATAAAAAAATTTACATTAACAGTGCATATCTAAAAATTTACCTAACAGTGCATACCTATCATATTAATTTTCTTCTTCTCTCTTGAAAATTATATTTGATTTACTTTTTCTCTTTGCATGCTACAAGTTGAAAACTTTTAGAAAATATATTTATTTATCAAATTATTTGTTTCTTCTCTCTTAAAAATTTGTTTATTTATTTCTCATTCTTATCCCTGCAAATTAACTATTTTTAGAAAATATATTTATCTTTATCTATCATATTATTTTTATTATTCTCTATTAAAAATCTATTTGTTTTATTTCTTCTACTTTCCCGGTGCAAGTTAAGAATTTTTTATTCCCTCTTAAAAAACTATTTTGAGTTAATTTTCCTCTTTCCCTCGTGCAAGTGGACTATTTTTAGAAAATATATTTATCTAATATATTATTATTATTTTTCTCTCTATTAAAAATCTAGTTGATTTATTTCTACTCCACTCCCGTGCATGTTAACTTTTTTTAGAAAATATATTTATCTGTCATGCTATTTTTATCTTCTCTCTTGAAAATCTATTTGATTTATTTATCCCTTTTTTTCGTGCAAGTTAACCATTTTTAGAAAATATATTTGTCTATATCATATTATGTTTTTTTTCTCTATTGAAAATCTATTTGAGTTAACTCAACTCTTTTCCCCGTGCAAGGAATCATTTTTAGAAAATTTATTTATATATTATATTATATTATTATTTTTAGTCTTATTCTCCCTTAAAATCTATTTGATTTTTTTTCTTATTTTTTATGCAAGTTAAACATTTTTAGAAAATATATTCATCTACGATGTTATTTTTCTCTACTCTTTTTCCTTATAATATAGGAAGCCTATTTTCTTGTGTCTTGCACCGAATGTTATGCATATTTGTTTAATAGTATAATTTTTTATATTTTTAAATTAGAAAATATTGATTTGTATTCGCTATTATTATTGGATGTAACTTTTTCAATATCAAATATCAAATATTATTAAATTTAATTAACTAATTAGTAAATTAAAAGAAAAAATATTTTTTATGTCTTGGAACCATATTATATTATTATGTAGAATAGATCAATCTTTTTCTGGATGATAAAACAAAAATTCTAAATAAGTTTTATTACATCAATTACATCTAAGTGTAAATTAATTCGATTTTTCTATCGTGGAATTAATTATACATTAATTAGGTAAAATAAATTTCGAAGTTTCTTGATAAAATAAAATATTCAATAAATTAATTAATTGAGAACATAGTAATAAAAAATAATTAAATCAATAATTAAATTATTAAAATAATGAATTACAAAAGGTAATGAAATGAAATTATAATACAATGTATTTTTTCTTAGTAATTCATATGTAAATATGCTTACACGTAAAAAATAATAATTCTATGCTTATACCTAATTCATATCTATTGCTTTGCTGCACTATATGTTGGATTGTGGTGGTTACTGGTTAGGCGTCTCTTAGTTGGCCTCAAATTGGTTCTGTTGTTTCCCTTGTTTAGTAGCATCTTTGGTCTTGTTATTTCTCTTTTTCTTTCTTTTATTTACTAATTTACTTGGTTGAGACTTTGTAATATCAATTTTGGCAATGTGTTTTCTAGTATTCTACTTACATTTGTCCTTTCTTCCTTGTTCTCTTTTGGTACCCCTTGTACCCATAATCAACATGCTTTTGACTTATAAAAAAAAATTTGAAATTTCTCTCTATATGCTTTCATGTAGAATAGAAAGAATTAGTGCTTATAAAAATTATGAATGTCACAAAATAAAATTATGAAAATTTACCACATGTGATAATTAGAAAGTTTTAAATCAAGTAAAAATGAAAAAAATAATTATGAATACATTACAAAGATTCATATTCAAATGAAAAAAAAAACTATTTATTACTAATTGATCAACATGGTTATGATTGATCATGTAAAAAAAAAACATTAATATGATTGAAAATAATGAATGATATATTAATAATATTTATTGACATGCTTTAATATTCTTTAAATAATAAAATTTTACGATAATTAACTTTAGGTAAGAAATAAAATGTACCTGATTTGTTATACGAAAAAAGTGTACCTGATTTCGACACATGCTATTATCCAACATGTCAAAACCTTATTATTATTTATTAATAAATAAAAAATAGTAGATCATAGATAGATAATAAATCTTATTGACTTCCATATTATCATATTTATCAAAATAATATTAATCAAATCAAATTATAAACATTGAAAAAAAAAAAAAGGTGATAAAGGAATTATATCCTTCAAAAAGTACCAAATTGATTATGTCCATTCATCAATGGTAAATAAAACTAAAAACTGAAAGAAGAATTTTTATTTTTTTTTAACAGAATGAAAACTGATTCTTTAATAACATTAACATGATTAGTTAATCCAAACTTTCGGATAATAAAGATTTAATTACAAAATATCATAAAAGTTTTTTTCGTAACAATTTTTAAAAAAATATGAAAAACATTTAGGTTCCGTATATGTTGGATTGGTCTCCATTATTATTTAATATTTCCTTCGTTAATTATTTGAAAAATATGTTAAAAAAATATACCAAAATTCTATAAATAATACTCAAACATAAGAATAATAAAAATAAAAATAAAAATAGTATGGTTATGCAAAAAAAATGCTTAGACCATTATTACTTACCTCCAATCCCCTAGTGATCATAAACATACTTATTCTTCTTGATGGTTTCCTTTAATGCTATTTTGTATCTCTTCCATTTTCTATGTGTACCTTTGGCTTTGACTGTTGGTTTCTTGTTCTATGTGCTACATGATTTGTTATTTTTTTCATCATATTTGAGAGGCAACAATATCATACTTGCACAAAAGTGAAAAGCTAATTACAAAAGAAAACGCAAATAAAAAACTTATGAGTACAAATTATGGATTCATTAATACCAAAAAATAATCAATAACATCAAATAATTAATAATAATTTAGAAGAAAAAACCCACATTTGATGAAAAGTTGGTGTTATGAATAGAATAATAGTGACAATATGCAATAGAATAAAAACAAAAGCCAAATAACATCGATTATTTGGAGTTGAAATATAGAAAAGATTAATCATAAAATATAGAAAAAAAAAACTCACCTTCAATCGAAATTCTCAAGTAATAGCTGCAATAGATGAGAAGAATGAAGAAGAAAAGTGTATATAAAATAAAATGTGAGAACAAAAATAAAGGAATAAAAGAACGGAATATAAAAAAGATAAAAGAGGAGTCATAAAAGTCATACCAGATAAAGAAGAGTTGAAGGGTTGAAGGAGAAAGAGAAGAAGGGCTAGGAGAACAAAAGAATTGAGAGCAAGTGAGGAAGAAAGTCACTCACTTTAAATAAATTATCTGATATCTGATTTGAAATCCGAAATTTTCTAATAAGTAATTATCCTCATATCCCTTAAATGGCACAGTTATGGATCATTACAAATTTGAACCTTTTATGGACTTTTAATATTGCATTTTGAATGCAAATCACATGTAGTTAAGGAAATTGTATCAATTGTATTAATCCTTACCGAATCTTCAATTCAGAAAATTTAATCACAAATCAATTGTATTAATTAATTTTGCATCATTTAAATTTATTTGATAGTATCCATTTTCAAATTACAAAATAAATGTTGATTTATTTATTGAATCAATACATTATTGTTTGATTGAGTGTTCATAATAATTAATGAGTAATTGGGCTAAATTCTTGCATTGAATAATTAATGAGTATCCATTTTGGAATTACAAAATAAATGCTGATTTATTTATTGAATTAATGATAGATGTCTTCTAATTATTATTAGTAATATCTTTAATAATAATATGAATAACAGAACATATCGTATCAAAATGTGAATAATAATTTTTGTCATTTTATTATTGATATTAAAAATTATTTTTTAAATAATGTACATATAGTATCTAACTTTTTTTATTTTAAAAATTAATATCACTCTATCATTCTACATTATTTTTTGTCATTTTTTTAATATTATTGCTTGGTTGATTTTGTATATCAAATCTTGAGCAAATTTGATTATTTTTTAAAAAATATTAAAATAATGTTGGATGAGTATCCGAAATTGCCTGCATTCTGTATTAATAGTTATGCACTAACATTTAATACGTCATTCATTGCCATTTAGTGGAGACATATTTGAAAATCTAATCACAAGCCTAATTCCTAACCTAGCATCCAAAGCATAATAAAGAGATATATGTAAATTCGAAGCTAGCTTGCATTGTAGGAGTGACATGTGTAATTCCGAAGCTGGAAATAGTGACATGTGTAATTCCGTACCTGGAAACTGTGACAGATTTGTATATTATATAGATTGTACTGGACCGAACCAAGAAGAGAAGTCAAGCTCGGCCCAATAAAGATTAGGCAGGCTATAGCGGATATAATTGTCCACTTATTAAGTTTGGGTAAGTAGTTTCAAAAAAAAAAAAAAAAAGTTTGGGTAAGTTAAATTTTATCTAAACGACTGTTTTTTATAGTAAAAATTATTTTTTAGTAGCAAATGAAATGTTTAGATAAACCGATTAAATAGTAAAATAACTATTTTTATAACAAATATATTAATTTTCGAAATAGGTGATTTTTTTTTTCTGCTCTGGGTCACTAGTAGAGGTTCCCTCATCTACAGATCCCCTCATATGCAGCTCGATTTGTTCTAGGTCCCTAGGTCGCTGGACGGATCTCTATTCTGGTGACTCTGCGCCCCTCCATGACAGATCTACCCTGCGACAGACCTAGTTCGCCCAGCTCTGCGATGAATCTTAGCTTTGGGTCGTGTCCATTCTGCCTTGTGACGGATCTCCAATCTATGGCTCTGGTCGTCCACTGCAACGAATCTCTTCTGATAACTGCCACAGGTTCTACAGGTCGCAGAAGGAGGGTTCTCTTTGGGTCTGGACTTCTCAACTTGGGCAGGTTCATGCATCTCTAGATTTGGATTGTGACGGTTGTTTCATGGCTTGTCCTTGGGCATTTCTTAATATGGAATCTCCCTCTGCCTCGCCTTTTCCATAGCGAAAATCTTTTGCTTAGGCTTTGAGTAGTTCGTTTGACATCCCGATTAATCACATTCCTCAGCCGTGCGTGAATGGAGACTCAGTCTCTATCAAAATCTCTGATGATGAATATCAAAAAGGGTTGGAAGGTTGCAAAAACAATCTTCATGGCCGTTTGTTGTTGTTGAAGGGTGATATCCCTGTAAAAATCTCTGATCTACATGATAAACTTTCAAAACTATGGAAGCCTTTGGGTCAATAGAGAATGATTCCGTTAGAAAAGGGATTTTATGAATTTACTTTTGCTTCTCAAAAGGATTTGCATACTGCCTTGGCTACGGGGCTTGGAACCTTCAACCAGGGCTATTACGTCTTTTTCAGTATTCTCCAGATTTTATTGCTAATAAGCAGAAACAATCACATGCTCAATGCTGGATTAGAATTCATGACTTGCGCAGGAATATTGGCGCTCGAAATTGTTGTTTGAAATTACAGGCAGTTTAGGTACTCCAATAAGTTTGGATGAAGCTACCCATACTAGGGCATATGGTCATTATGCTCGAGTTTTAGTGGATGTTAATCTAACAGGGAAGTTGCTTAAGGAGATTATGGTTGAACGTGAAGGTTTTGCATTTTCTGTCGGTATCGAATATGAGAAGCTTCCTTCTTTTTCTTCTCATTGTAAATCAATTGGGCACTTGGTTTCGATTTGTAAATTTGGCAAGGAGAACGTGGTGCATAAGAATCCGACATTGGTGCAGAAAAGTAAGCAAGCTTATGTCCTTAAGGTTCCAAAGCAAAAAACAATTGAAGATAATGGGCAGATTGATACATCAACGGGTGAAAAATTGAATGATAGTGAACCTGATCATGTCTCAAATTCCATTCCACAGAAATCAACTTCTGTTGCAACCAATGCTGCCAATGGCTCTACAGACAAGATCTCAACTTTTGTTGCAACTAATGTTGACTCTACATTCAAGGATACTCTGGTGCTTGAACATTCTATGGCTACCTGTGATTTTACAGTTTGTGATAAGAATCTTAAGACTCCTTATACTAATTCAGCCCATATGCATCATAATGTTGCTCGTGATATGAGAATATTTGTCAAGTTTTTGGAAAATGGGGATGAGGATGACCTAGAGTATGACTCTCTCAGCAAAGCAGTTAAATAATAATAATGTTGTTGAAGTTGATTCTAATTTCATGGTGGTTATGTCCAAATTTCAGAAATATAACCTGGGAAAGAATAGAAAACCTAATGTTAGGTTTAAATTATTGTTGTTTATTTTGAATGGGTTTTGGTTTATGTCCCCCCATGCTTTTTTTTCCTTTTTTTTTTTTTATCAATAAATTAGTGACATAAGGTCACATTGCCTTAAAAAAAAAAACTAATTTTATAATAAAAAATTGTTTTCATAAAAGCTAGAAGCTTGAAACTCATTTTTGAGGGAATTTAAAAAATTGTTAGATGATTTTGAAATCAATAACATTCTTCTCATTTCACACATACAAAACTAATTATCAAGCAAATATTATAAAAAATATATATATACAAATAACCTCATGTGTGGTAAATAGAAAAGAAAATAGGAAGATCAAGACAATAGAAATTTGAACTCAAACATTAGGTCTTCGGGAACTAAGATTCAAAGGCTAGTTCTTCATGAATTAGCTATAACCCTTGTATTGATAACCTGATAAAATGTGTACAAGGACAAACTAAAAAGTCCTATTTATATAAATAGTAGACTCTCAATATTCCGAACCAAATCAGGAAATATAAATAAGGAGTAAATATAAATATATTGCCTAGATTACTCTAAAATATTCCAACATATGATATAGATATGATGAGATACTTTCAGATAACAAATTAAGATAGTCATCTATCAAATATGCACATTTATAATACTTTTCCTTGGATGATTATACGACTATACACTATGAATATGTCTCATTAAAACTTTGCTAACAAAAATCCATTTGAGATAAAAACTCAACAAAGAAAAAAGAGTAAATAAGCCCGCATTTAAATGGGCCTATATTTTGTCTGGCCCTAACCCGAATGGATTACGGGTTAAACGGACCGTCTGTGAGCCCGGACTCGTATATCCAGCTCTAATCAAATATAATATTATAGATAGGAAAAGTAACACACAAACTTTTGGCCATTACTCAAGTTTCACATTTAAAATCAAAGATATTACAACAGTTAAATATTGAAGGAAACTTCATAAGATAGCTAGAAGATGGATGCCCTAATTACCTATGTTAATGTCATTGCCAAATCTCTTCTTTGTTTTTCGTTTGCAAGTTCTCACTCGTAAAATGAGCTAGTGCTTTTCCTTTGGGATGTCGAGGGCAACTTTTTAGTGAATCAAGTTCCTCTTCAGTTACTGAATGCTTCTAGTAGGAGAGAGAAAGACTCATATAATAACTAGAGAGGATCCAGTAACTACAGAGGATCCATACCCCTTTCGAGGATTGTCCCCTTCGTAAGATGCTTATATACAAAGATGATAAAAAGTAAGTGAGAAATAGAAAGAAATACATATGATATCACATACGGTATCTAAAATTTGTGTCAAATAACATAACTCTCTTTGTTAGTCATAGATTTCATCCACGGCAAAAGTAACATTTCACCCGTTCCAATACACTTTTTCCAAAAGCTCCTCTCTAACTTCTTTCACTGATTGGGTTGTCTTGGGAACCTCCTCCTTTTTACCTTTTGGGTGCCAATCAAGGTAACCATGACAAAGACAATGTGTACATTTGCAACTCCCTTTCTTGGAGTTGGCAGCCCTTTTTACAGCCATACCAGCTCCTTCACCCTGTATTCCTCAGAGCATGGCTTCTTGGCGATTTGCCTCAACACAAACATTTGCGTATACAGTTTGTATACTTGGAAGTGGTATGGTTTGCAAGGATGCGATTACATACCCCATCCAAATGTGAATCAAGGGCTGCAGATGTATACACGTTGGCATTCAGTCATTCACTTTATTGGCATATTTCTAAATATCATTAGTGCACTCCACTGTACAGTTCTTAATCTCGTCAATTCCTGCCACAGTTTGTGTTATTTTGTATAGTAGGAAACAAAAAGAACCCACATTTTGTTTGACAGATAATCCTCACAATAATGCTGATATGCTTTTTGATGCAATGGGCCCTTCAGTCTCCTTGACAGAGTCCTGGATATTTTTGGCTATGAGTAAACGGATGAAGTGACCTAATGTAACGCCCTTCGTTACATTAGTGACCCAACAAAAAAAATATAATAAAATCCTTTAAAACATTCAATAAGGTATAAATACTCAAATAAAATTTTCACAAATTATATATGTCAGAAAATACCTCAATAATTTAAAAATAAACATTGGTAAGATAATCCTTACATAAATAATTTTAATTGTCTCAAAACCCGGGCGTCTACTAATAATAACCAAACCATAAAATAAAACAATATAGTTTCAGCCACAAAAGGCTCCTTATTGAACATAATACTAACCAAATATAATAAATAGCTAAGCTCAAGTATTAAGTCTTCAAGTCTCCTTGATCTCACTGACGATGTCATCGTGCTCTGAAAACAACACTTTTAATGAGATTTATAATCTCAATGAATAAAAACAATTTAATAAAAAGGTTCGCAAAATAGTGTTGTTCTCAGCCGGCGCGGTAACCGGAAAATCAACCATGGTACCCGCAAAATTATATACATAATAACCCCTTTAAAATAAGCAAAAATTGTTCCAAATCACATATAATTAAAAGGATAACTCAGCAGTCAAAACATTCACATCTCAAGCTTTTAATCATATCAATCATGCATACTATATGCAATACAAACTCCATGAACACGACTCGGTGATTCCCAGAATCACTTGACTTGACTCTTTGGTTCCCAGAACCGGTGTGAATCCCAGATCCACTAAGGTCTATGAGCTCATATCCATGCAATGGCGTCCCACTGCCTTCCCCATCCCAGATGGAGGTATCTAATATTCCATCCCAGATGTGAATATTTTAATAAGTTGATATCCCATCCCAGATGTAGATATTTTCAATGATTTGATATCCCATCCCAGATGGTGATATCTCTCATCCTATTCCCGGAATAGAATGTATACCGTCATCCCTTCCCGGAAGGTAATGACCAACTCATGCATGATGCAATATGTCATCCCAGATGACTATTAAATGGGTTCTCAAACTCCATGTATCACTAACAGTGATATAATGTCATGCCAAGACAGCACTGTAACATCTTATAACATAATAGAGCATGTCACGACAACACTAAAACATTATATATTGTAAAAGAGCATGTCACGGTAACACTATAACATCATATAATCATATAACACAACAGAGCATGTCACAATAGCACGATAACATCATATAACATACCAGAACATGTCACGACAACACTATCACATCATATAACATAATAAAACATGTCACGACAACACTATAATATCATATAACATATAAAGACATATCAATCAACCATAAACTCGTACCAATTTCATATATAATCACATAACTCATAGTAATAATCACTTAATTTAATATTAATTTCGTTTTTATACAAAACCCCCAATTTAGAAAATAGGATTTGATCAACTATTGGTTCTTGCATTCAAAACTCTCCAAAATCATAATTTAAATTAAAAACTCAGTTTCCCCAAATCGTTTGCACCATGGAAGGTTGAGAAAAAGTTGTTTTTACTCACCTCTTGAAGACCTCCAAATAGCTCTAAGCGTTTCCTACGACGAATCCTAACGTTTGCCAAGAGTTCTCCTCATCTTCCTCTTCCTAGATTCCCTCTTCCACAACTCTCTTCTTAATCCTTGAATTTCTTCTCTTCTTAGCCGTTTCTGAGTTTCTAGGTGTAATTAGGGTTCAAAAACGCACCCTAAGAGTGTTAAGATTATATTTATAGAGTCCCCCAGTAGCCCAAAACGTGTAAAAACGCGCTAAGCCCGCTTACTGTGCATATGGTGCTGTATTTCGTGTATATCTTGAGTTATAAACATCCAAAAATTATAAATTTTATATCGTTGGAAAGATAAAAGAATTATCTACAACTTTTATGAAGACCACAAAACCTGAAACGGACGTTTAGATGATCAAAATTGGGATAGAAGTTTTAAAAACGGTTCTGATGCTGAAACATGAATAGTGTGTACGAATTTGGTCATAACTTGAGCTACAAGAATCCAATTTGGACGAATTTGGTGTCTATGGAAAGCTAAAAGATAGAGCTACATTTCTTATGAAGACCTCGAATTCAAAAAAGTTCTCTTTGGTTACGAAATATCCATCTGAAGTTAGGTATCAAGTCATAGGAAGTCTATTATGCGAAATTAGGCCTAAAACACTCAAACTATCTATTTAAACTTTTTTTGAGCTACTTACGAGATTTTAAGCACTTCAAAATTGAAATATAATAATTCTAATAATTTAATTCCTATCAAATTAACTAGTAGTCAATTTTTGGGATGTTACACCTAATATCTTTGGCCATTGCATCCAGAAGCCAAGACTTAACGATACAAACTGCGCAGATTCAGGTAGATAGCGACGGTTTTTGTTTCAATTTGCGGGGGTTCATAACCTCCTCAGTTTAAAAACGATTTTCCCACCATTTACTCTACTTTACCCGCTCTTTCAGAATTAGAAAATAATACAACCCAAATGCTTAAACCCACAATCCCTAGGTTCTCTGTTGTGGCGAGCAAGAAGCGGTGACTGGCAGAGCTGTTTGCGCCATCTTCTGGTATTTCCCTCTTCGACTCTTGCGTTTCATTTCTGGTTTAATGAATCGAATTCGTTTGCTATGAGTTGCAGAAGTTCTGGTTTTTTCCTCTTCGACACTCGCATCTTCGCCAATTTCGTGGTATTCTTGTTTTTTCTATGTTGTTCTTGTTCCTTTGTTTTACCATCATTTTGTTATTCATGCAATGGTTGTGAAGAAGGTTGCTATAATGGTTGGTACTGGTTCGCATTATTGTAATTCATAACTTTGGGGTTTGCTAAGTTAGAATCGAATCAAAGATATAGATTATCTTACACTGAATAGATTCTATGAGGTTAGGGTTTACACAAAAAGGTTATTGAAATAAATTATGTTTGAACAAATTCAAACTAAAATAAGTGTGTATTTTATATAAGTATTCATTGAGAGAGAACTTGGTGCTTTGTTTGAGGTTGAATTGGTGCTACTTGGTTTTGCCCATATACTGTTTGGTAAAATGCCAAACTTGTCATAGTAAATATCAGGGTCGATCAATTGCTCCAGTACACATGGAAAACAGCTTCTACCCATTGGTGCTAGGTAGAGATGTTGAACATCAGGCGTTCCTAGTACAGATTTCAGATGATAAATGATAAATGGGATGTATTGGTTTTTACCTCAGATTATTTGACTAATAATAAATTGAGAATGTTTATTCTATCATGCAAGTATTGCCTGGACAATACCCTTTAACCTAACAAGGTTCAGGGGAAGACAGTTCTCTACATGACAGGGCAAGGGGAAAGATTAAAAAAGGCTTAGAAGTTCAAAGGGCTGATGGTGTTGGTTTTATCCTTGGAAACAATCAAAAATTTGGAAATGATGCACCATGTGATCTATGAGAATACCTTAAAACTTATTCAATGTTAAAAGCCAAACAAGCACCCTCCATGGCCTCCTTATCTAGCATATAATAATTGACCTCAATTTTGTTCTGAAGGTAATTCCCATGACTTTATCACCGTATTCATGTGTACCTTTGTTCCTTTTTATAAGAATATTCATGTCTTATAGTTGATAACCATTGCTTTTGGGTGAAGACAGGTTTGGTCCTAGATCTCTTATGCTGCTACTCATAAGATTTTACTAGTTTTATCAGTTGACACCTTATGCCCTCTCGCTATTAATTTATGTCTTCTGTAGATATAATCTTGATAGTCTGCCAAATTATTTCATTTAATATAATCTGGTAGTCTTCTCTACTTTATATCATCTATTTTCTAAGTTATATTTATTTTATTTTTTCTTTCATTTCCAGAATTGTCATTTTACATAGATGAATTAATTTTGGCAAGGTAACTACAATACTCAAGGAGCAAATTAAACTACTTCCTCGGTAAGTTCCATTGTATTCTAACATATTCTTTAGTTTGATTCTTTAGAAGCATTTACTATATAGTTAAGGATTAAGTTAATTCTGTTTCAGCTATGTTTGTTATGGGAAGGATAAGAAGTAGTATACTTGCAAAGTGTTTGAATTTTGATACAAAAATAAATTGCTGCTGTATGAAGAGTTGTATGATGTGTATGTTGTTGAATTCCACAAAATCTGACCATTTAAAGTATAGTTTATTTTTGTATTGATATATCATTTTTTATAGAAATATTTGTACATTTTGAATATTTTAACTAAGCGATTTCCTTCTATTGTTTCAGCCAAATGATGATGCAAGTGAACCAAGTTCCCTTTTTGGATGCAAGAGGATCATCTGGAGCTAGCAATGTTTAATATTCTTTTTATGTTTATTTAGTATAGAACTTCTTTTAGGTTATTATGAATTTAAGTTGTACTCTATAAATTACACTTGACATTTGAACTACATTTGAATCATACTTATGTCATTATGGTTATATTTTTATGAAAATTTTGTGAGTACTTCGATCAACTCTGTTAAATATAGTTCCATTGCCACAATTTAGGAGAATGCAAAATGTTATCAAATAAATACATTTGAAACAAAATTGCCAAAAATGGCTGAATATAATTGCAAGCAGGCAGTGCTAACAATAGAATCATCATAATCAAGGAGGTTAAAATCTTCTTGAATTACAAATGACAATAGAAGTGGTTTTCAACCCCTACAACATAATAATCGCTCATAGAGGAGGTTAAAAACCCCCCACAAAATACCTACCTAATGGGGGATCGCACATAGTGGAGGTTATAAACCTCCGCAAAATAAACCGCCGCAAATTAAATAAGATACCAGCGGTCGTTAAAAACTGCCACAAATTGTTTGTGGCGAACGTAACTGTGACGATTTTCAAAAACGCCGCAAATTAATTTGTGGAGGTTAAAAACCGCCACAAATTGATTTTAAAACCGCCACAAATTGATAGTTTTTTTTGTAGTGTATATTCCTCAGTATACAATATTTACTGTATAAATATCATGAAGGATTGGATGCTGAACAATGTTTTGAGAGCACGAAAAGAAAATTCGTTTTTTCTCCCTTTCTCTTCTAATAATAACGTGCTTTTCTTTCTTTGCCAGAATTGTTGTCTTTTTCCTTTCTCTTTTTGCAACGTGGCTTGCTTTAAATTGCAGTTCCCACCGATGACGTCCTTGCAATGATTACGGAGTTTTGACCAAACTGACTCACTTTTAAAAATTATTTACCAAAATAACCTAGTGTTGAAACTATTTATCAAAGTAACCTAATCTTAATTAAAATAATAATTTTTTTCAAAAAAAAAAAAAAAGCCTGGCAGGCGCCACGTGTCACCTCCCGGTGCAGTGGCGCCACTGCTACATGCGCCACTAATGGTGCTGGTAGCAGCGGCGCAACTGCACCAGGAGGTGCCACGTGGCATCCCACCCCCCCCCCCCCCACCCCCACCCCCACCCCCACCCCCACCCCCAAACAACAAATTAACCCCCCCCCCCCCCCCCCCCCTCCCCCTCCCCCTCCCTCTCCCTCTCCCTCCTTTCCTTCCTTCGTCCGTCCCCCCGTCCCTATAAATACCCCACCCCGGTTCCCCCTTCCCACACACACACACTCGTTATATTTTCTGTAACTTGTTTATTTTCTAACACTCTTTTAATTTTTTGTACACTCCGTTGAAATTAAGTTTAGGTAAATATTACATTGTTTCTGATATCATTATTTTAGTTTTTTTAATTATATAATCATTTACCAATATTTTATTACTTTTTTGCTTTTTACACTCTTCTTTATCACTTATTATTCTGGAAGTGTTTATTTTTACGTTTATAATACCATATATTTGTATCATTTAATATGGTATTTATTTGTGTTTTTTATTTTACCCCTTCTACCGTCTCCCCCTTCCACCAACACATATCTTTTAATTCCTTTTACACTCTATTATAATAAATGTTAAATTTAATTAAATGTTGTATTATTTTAGTAATTGTTTTATATTCATTTACTAACATTCTGCTATTTTTTTTTCGTTAATCATTGTCATTTATTTTTCTGATAATATTGAAGTTAATTTTTATAATATATTTTTTGACAGATCTGGTAATTTGTTTATCTGTATTTTTTATTATGTCCTTTTTTTTGTATTCAGAATGTACCATTTTTTGTTTATTATATTTATTTTGTTTTGTTTTCTTAGTTATTATTTAAGTTGTTGTTATTTAGTTTTTTTTTTAATGTTATTGTTATTATTATTGATGTTGTTTTTTATTATTATTATTATTATTAATATTATTATTTCTATTATTAATGTGCCAATTGACAACACAGTAATATCCGATTGTTAATTTTTTATTATGTTAATTATTAGTGTGGTTATAGAAATATTTTATGTTGTTGTTGATATGAGGGAAGAACCAAATATACGCTAGATTTACTGCACACGTGAGAAGCGGGTAAGTGTCGGCATAATATTTTGACTCCTTTACTAACCACATGAATGTCTTCATGTGCTTAGTAAAAGAATCTAAACATCCTAATAACGTACATCACAGCAGGTTGACAATTGTAACCCCCATCTTCGCCTGAGAGTCAACCGTAGTGCAAAATTGAATCCTGTGTGGCATTAAGCCCTTTCCATCAGGCACCACGTCCTTCATTAACTGTAAACATATTTCACAGGTAATGAAGGACGTGGTGCCTGATGGTAAGGGGCTAATGCCACACAGGATCCAATTTTGCACTGCGGTTGGCTACCAGGCGAAGATGGGGGTTACAATTCTCAACCTGCTGTGATGTACGTTATTAGGTTGTTTTGTGCAGTTGCTACTGGCCAGTAGCCGATCAAACAGATGTTTTGATGTATATAAAATATAAAATTTCTAATAAACCCGGTAATATACTGCCTTATTATCTTGTTGTATACATAATTCATTATTGTTAAATACCATCAGTAGTGGTAATTTATTCATTTATTATCATGTTTATTTTTTTATTTATTATTATTATTGTTGTTGTTATTAGTATTATTGTTGTTATTATTATTATTAATTATTAATGTAGCAATAGATAACACAGTAATATCCGATTAATATTATAATGATGTTTGGTAGTTGCTATTTTTATTTAATTTATAAAAATTATTTGTTGACATATAGGATATCAGTGTTGATATTATTTATCTTTTTATTTATTATTTTTTATTGTATTATGGTTATGTTAATTTTATTATTGTTTTTATAGATCTTAGTGATATATTTGTTTTTTTTAGTTGTTATTCTTGTTATTTATTAGGATTACTTGTTAATTTTTTATTATGTTAATTATTAGTGTGGTTATTGAAATATTTTATGTTGTTGATGTTGTTATTATTAATGTGATTAATTTTTTTTTTTTGTTATTATTGTTGTAACTATTATTAATATTATTGTTGTTATTGTTATTGTTATTATTATTATTATTATTATTATTATTGTCGTCGTTGGTGTTGTTGTTGTACTCATGGTTTACGTGTGTATGATTTTTTTTTTTGAAGGTGATATGGCACAATCAATCAATCCTGGCCCCTTTAATGATGAGTTGTTACACATGCAAAAGACACATGTGTCTCAACATGTGTGGAACAATGAGGAGGATAGAATTCTCAATATTAGAAAGGCATTCCAATTTAAGGATGGAGGTGAAAACATTCCCCCACCCATCAGAGATATTCTTGACATGACAGGCTTTCTCGGCCCTGCTCAGTTATCACTGTTTCACTTAGACCACGCACTGGTAAGTGCATTGGTTGAACGATGGAGGCCGGAGACCCACACATTCCACATGTCATTTGGCGAATGCACTATCACTTTGCAGGATATTGCTGTTCTTTCGGGTCTTCGCATCGACGGACAGCCTGTAGTTGGTCGAACCTGTAATAATTGGCCACAGTATGTTGGTCAAATGCTTGGATTGGTCCCAGGAACGAAAGCCTTTCATGGCAGTCGTTTGAGATTGTCATGGCTGAATGCACATTTTGGAGATCTCCACCAACACGATTTGTCTGATCCAATAGTGGTTGCCCGTTGTACACAAGCGTTGGTCAAATGCTTGGGTTGGTCACTTAGACCACGCACTGGTAAGTGCATTGGTTGAACGATGGAGGCCGGAGACCCACACATTCCACATGTCATTTGGCGAATGCACTATCACTTTGCAGGATATTGCTGTTCTTTCGGGTCTTCACATCGACGGACAGCCTGTAGTTGGAGATCTCAGACATATCGCCAGTAATTTCAATCTCAGATTTAAAAATGTCAAGTTGAAGAAATCTTTGATGACACTAGGTAATAATTTAATTTCAATTATCAAATGGATTCGGTGAATCATCTTTATATATCAAACCTGCTATGTTATTTCAGGATATACAGCGTCTCGCGTTATCTTCGAGCGTAGGTTAGAACGGTTTCGGGAAGCTAGCCCGGAGGTCGCACGGTGGATTGATGGCATTTTAAAGGAAAAGTGGAGTCTCGCTTATGACGATGAAGGTCGTAGGTATGGTCACATGACAACTAACTTGTCGGAGTCAGTAAATAGGGTATTCAAAGGTATTCGAAATTTGCCAATCACGGCGTTGGTGAAGTGTACATACCATAGACTCCGGCGTATATGGCTCCGGCGTATAATACGTCTGGGAGGAATCTGGAGCCATACTCGAGCCCGCTGGTGAATAAGAAGTCCCTTGATGGATTGTTGGACCTGTTCCTGTGTAAGATGGACCTGCATGCATTCTCGGATCGGTTTGTGGATATTGTGGTTGCATGCTTGGGACGGTCGATCCAGAAGGAGTCGGAAGGTCTGGAAAGAAATAAGTCCGCGGAGGCTGATATGGAGTATATGGAAATGGTGGAGGAACGTAGAATGTCCCCGGATCTCGCTTTGGGAACTGTGGTAGATAAAATGGTTGTGATTCAACAGGCACTCTGTTTCGGTCTAGACCAGCAGTTTCCCTGCTTGACCGATTACACAAGTTCATTGGTACCACTGGTTGCACCTGATGTTGCATATCAAGTGGAGCTCCGCTGATAGGACTTATGAGACAATTCTGGGACCCTAGTGCCATCATCATAAACTCGGTCTCACTCCTAATCTCTTCAAGCCTCATTTCTTGGCTCCCCTCTGGCATGACTAGATAGTTTACCCGTTCAAGCCCATCAACCTGTGCAGCATTAAATTAATCGGATATTAGTCAAGATAATGATAACTTAACAATGTTTAAAAATAAAACACACCCTTAAAAATATCCTTACCAAAATGCCATGCTGTGCATTTTTTCTACTGATCCACCGACGAGTGCGTGCCAAGTACCATCTCATATACTCTGATTGGCTGTTCATTTCCCCCTGTTGTGGTACGCCTGGCTGGACCCATCCCACCCTATTGTTCCATATGTCAATCAATGGTCGCATCGTTTGGATCTAATCTTGACCACTTTTGCCCCTAAGCATTAACTTGTGGACCCATTTCGGCTGGGATGGTCCTTTTGGAACATGTTGGGCCAGCCCAAACTGTCTCATCGTTCGATCAGGTTGATGAAACTCTCCAATATTAAAGCATATCAAGGGCACAACTGCCAACCAGATATGCATGCCTTCAATGCATATATACGGCAAACTTGCCAACAGTAACTCGTTATATGGCTCCCACACAATCTACAAACAATCAACAACTATCATAAAAGAGAACTTGTTAAGAATTAATAAAATCGATGATGTATTACATCAATACCCTTACATCGCATGGTTCCATTGTATCAAAAACATCTCGATAATGAGGCAGCTCGTGATAGTGTCTGGCAAAATTCCTCCCACACTGCCACCTTATAGTCAAATTTAGGTTATAAGTTAATAATACCAAAGCTAACGATATGTCAGAAGTCAATTTAAAAATCAATCTCACCTGGTTCCATATGGTGTCCCTGGTGGTTTATTCTTGTTTCTCAGTACGGGTGCCACCTTTGGAAACCGCACCCATGCCCACATCTGAACCAATGCAATAAACCCTCCAATCTCTTTATTGTAATAGTCAGTGGCATTACATAGCTCACGATGCAAATAACCCAATACCGCTGCTCCCCAACTAAGTTGTGCAGTAACATTAAAATCCTCTAACAAAGTTAGATATCTTAATGAGACCAATGCACCAGAACGGTCTGAGACCAACACGCCACCGAGTAACCTCAAAATATACGCTCATGTACAACGGGCAACCACTATTGGATTAGAAAAATCGTGTTGGTTGAGATCTCCAAAATGTGCATTCAGCCATGACAGTCTCAAACGACTGCCATGAAAGGCTTTCGTTCCTGGGACCAATCCAAGCATTTGACCAACATACTGTGGCCAATTACTACAGGTTCGACCAACTACAGGCTGTCCGTCGATGCGAAGACCCGAAAGAACAGCAATATCCTGCAAAGTGATAGTGCATTCGCCAAATGGCATGTGGAATGTGTGGGTCTCCGGCCTCCATCGTTCAACCAATGCACTTACCAGTGCGTGGTCTAAGTGAAACAGTGATAACTGAGCAGGGCCGAGAAAGCCTGTCATGTCAAGAATATCTCTGATGGGTGGGGGAATGTTTTCACCTCCATCCTTAAATTGGAATGCCTTTCTAATATTGAGAATTCTATCCTCCTCATTGTTCCACATATGTTGAGACACATGTGTCTTTTGCATGTGTAACAACTCATCGTTAATGGGGCCAGGATTGATTGATTGTGCCATATCACCTTCAAAAAAAAATCATACACACGTAAACCATGAGTACAACATCAACAACGACGACGACAACAACAACAACAACAATAATAATAATAATAATAATAATAATAATAATAATACTAATAACAACAACAATAATAATAATAATAAATAAAAAAATAAACATGATAATAAATGAATAAATTACCACTACTGATGGTATTTAACAATAATGAATTATGTATACAACAAGGTAATAAGGCAGTATATTACCGGGTTTATTAGAAATTTTATATTTTATATACATCAAAACATCTGTTTGATCGGCTACTGGCCAGTAGCAACTGCACAAAACAACCTAATAACGTACATCACAGCAGGTTGAGAATTGTAACCCCCATCTTCGCCTGGTAGCCAACCGCAGTGCAAAATTGGATCCTGTGTGGCATTAGCCCCTTACCATCAGGCACCACGTCCTTCATTACCTGTGAAATATGTTTACAGTTAATGAAGGACGTGGTGCCTGATGGAAAGGGCCTAATGCCACACAGGATTC
The DNA here is from genome assembly GCA_035048595.1 of Echinosophora koreensis. Taxonomy (NCBI): domain Eukaryota; kingdom Viridiplantae; phylum Streptophyta; class Magnoliopsida; order Fabales; family Fabaceae; genus Echinosophora; species Echinosophora koreensis. The sequence continues at coordinate 4,266,781 of JAPCYP010000013.1, read as the reverse complement.
AATTTTGCACTACGGTTGACTCTCAGGCGAAGATTGGGGTTACAATTGTCAACCTGCTGTGATGTACGTTATTAGGATGTTTAGATTCTTTTACTAAGCACATGAAGACATTCATGTGGTTAGTAAAGGAGTCAAAATATTATGTCGACACTTACCCGCTTCTCACGTGTGCAGTAAATCTAGCGTATATTTGGTTCTTCCCTCATATCAACAACAACATAAAATATTTCTATAACCACACTAATAATTAACATAATAAAAAAATTAACAATCGGATATTACTGTGTTGTCAATTGGCACATTAATAATAGAAATAATAATATTAATAATAATAATAACAATAAAAACAACATCAATAATAATAACAATAACATTAAAAAAAAAACTCAATAACAACAACTTAAATAATAACTAAGAAAACAAAACAAAATAAATATAATAAACAAAAAATGGTACATTCTGAATACAAAAAAAAGGACATAATAAAAAATACAGATAAACAAATTACCAGATCTGTCAAAAAATATATTATAAAAATTAACTTCAACATTATCAGAAAAATAAATGACAATGATTAACGAAAAAAAAAATAGCAGAATGTTAGTAAATGAATATAAAACAATTACTAAAATAATACAACATTTAATTAAATTTAACATTTATTATAATAGAGTGTAAAAGGAATTAAAAAATATGTGTTGGTGGAAGGGGGAGACGGTAGAAGGGGTAAAATAAAAAACACAAATAAATACCATATTAAATGATACAAATATATGGTATTATAAACGTAAAAATAAACACTTCCAGAATAATAAGTGATAAAGAAGAGTGTAAAAAGCAAAAAGTAACAGAATATTGGTAAATGATTATATAATTAAAAAAACTAAAATAATGATATCAGAAACAATGTAACATTTACCTAAACTTAATTTCAACGGAGTGTACAAAAATTAAAAGAGTGTTAGAAAATAAACAAGTTACAGAAAATATAACAAGTGAGTGTGTGTGTGTGTGTGGGAAGGGGGAACTGGGGTGGGGTATTTATAGGGAGGGGGGACGGACGAAGGAAGGAAGGAAGGAAAGGAACCCCGGGGGGGGGGGGGGGGGGGGGTGGGGCACGTGGCACCTCCTGGTGCAGTGGCGCCACTGCACCAGGAGGTGACACGTGGCGCCTGCAGGCTTTTTTTTAAAATTATTATTTTAATTAAAACTAGGTTACTTTGGTAAATAGTTTTAAAACTAGGTTATTTTGGTAAATAGTTTCTAAAAGTGGTCAGTTTGGTCAAAACCCCAATGATTACTAAGAGGCAAAATTGATCTAGCAGCGAAATACCACAAATCCAAGTTACTTAGGGATGGCAATGGGTAGGGTACTATAGTACCCGTCCCCATAATCGTATTTAAAAAATTTACCCGTATCCGGACCCGTACCCTCGTGGGTAGCAATCTCAGTACCATTACCCGTACCTTCTGGATATCTAAGTACTCACACCCGCACCCATTACCCGCACTTCAACAAAGAAAAAAATAAATAACAAAATGATCATAACTTATTTTAAAAACCATCAAACGATGTTTCGAATGTATTCATCAAACATTACAAACCAATGTATTATACCAAATAAAAACATGTAAAATATCCAAAACAAGTAAATAACAATAAGCCTCCATAACAATAAATTCATCAAGTTGTAATTCCTGAGCCGATGTTGCCAAAGTTCTCCAAAACTTGTATAATAAAAATCATACATTATATTAATTATACATTATAAACTTCATCTTCTGAATCAGAGTCTTGAAAAGACTGAAAACGTTTGTTTTTCATGTGTAAATATTGCTTTGGTCAAGTTATACCAACAGAAACGAGAACAAAAAACAAAATTAATGGTTAGACTAAACACAAATTTCATTAAACAAATATATTAATGCAACATTTATTACCTTCCTTATCATGTTTTATCCAGCTTTGTGCACACATAAGTGCCTCCAAAGTATTCTCATGAAGCCTAGAACGATGAGGAGTCAACAATCTACCTCCTGTGCTAAAAGCAGATTCAGAAGCAACAGAAAAAATTGGGATGGCCAAAATATCCTTAGCAATCTTTTGCAATGTTGGAAACTTGATATCATTTGTTTTCCACCATCGAAGTATATCAAATGTAGCACTCCTAGGCAATACCTTCTCTTCCAAGTATTGATCCAACTCAGACTTTGATTGTATGTCATTGGTATCATTGGCAAAGGAGTCATAACCACTAAGAAAATTGTTACAAGTAAGATTATCCAAATTTGAATCATTGTCATTTAACTTTTCAGTTGGGACTTTCAACCATCCCACTAGTCCTAGCTTGATAATCTTCAAACAATGAGAAGCATAATTTCTTGATGTTGTTAATTTCAATTGAAGATGCATATCCATAAAGCAACGGAAAGAAGTACTCCAACAACTTCAACTTATATCTTGGATCCAAAACAATGGCAATTCCCATAATTCCATAAATAACAGATCAATATTTCTCAAATTTGTCATTCATTTTTGAAGTCATATTTCTAATAGCCTCAATTGAGCAAGTCTCTCATTGCTTCAAAGAGGGCTTTATTTCACAAACCAAAAGGAATGATATGTTTGTTGTGGGATATTGTGTACTTTTGATATAATTATAAGTATTAATATATATATATATATATATATATATATATATATATATGGCACGGGGTGGGTACCTATACTCATACCCGCCCCCGTACCCTCTCAGATTTGCGGGTAATTACTAGTGCCCATACCTATAAAGCGGGATTTTACCCTATCCATGGTGATTATTTTTTGCGGATACCCGTCGGGTAGGATCTGGATTGCCATCCCTATCTGGAATGCTAATTTTATTTTATTTTTTGAAGAATAGCTGTATTCTTCTCTGTCGACAAAGAGCTATAGAATATTATAACCATGACCAAACTTTTGTTTACCCAGTTATAGACGAGAGCGCTTGCATATATCTACAAGCTTTTACAGGACAACTTACGTTTATTTGGGAAATAAAAACCAAAATGGCCAACAACGTAGAAGAGGCTTATCGTCAGTTGCCGCTTCGTTTCTTTCTGTGTTAGATAATAGCACAGCAGACACCTTAGTATTTAATATATATATATATATATATATACACATACTGAGCGAGTTAGAAATATGCATTTCGAAATAATCGATCAAGATACTCAGTTATTTGCACAAAACTGGTAAAATTGCATACCGATAGAAATTGGGGCAAAGCCCTGACAGGATACAAACATTTGGGAAAGTAAAGAGTTGGTAGGGGGGAGGGGGATCAATTGCTCATAAGAGCATAATACTAAACACCTAAATATTCCACACAGTTATTGAAACAACCAAATATAAAATTTCCCTTTTGTGTAAACCAAGCAGAATCAATATGACTACTGAGATTCAACCATCTTATACCATTTTCACTTGGCAAGCTCGTTGCGGATGAGTTTTGCTGCAGCAACCATGTTTGTAAGGGCTGGCTTGACCTCTGTGTACTTGCGGGTCTTGAGCCCACAGTCAGGGTTGACCCACAAGATGTTCTTCTCGAGCACTGCAAGCATCTTGTTGATCCTGTCAGCAATTTCTTCGGTTGGTGGTATTCTTGGGGAGTGGATGTCATAGACACCAGGGCCAATTCCAGCACCATACTTCACTCCTTCGCGGAAGACTGACAGAAGCTTCTCATCAGAACGAGAGTTCTCAATGGTGATAACATCAGCATCCATATCGATGATTGAGTGGATGATGTCATTGAAGTTAGAGTAGCACATGTGAGTGTGGATCTGTAAATATCAAAGGTATTATAAATGCAAATGATGAAGAAAAAAGATATTAACCCAATGACTTGTAATAATCCAGAAATACCTGAGTGGTATCCTGAACACCAACGTTGGTGATCCTGAAGGAATGGACAGCCCAGTCCAAGTAGTGAGCTTGCTCTGACTTCCTCAATGGTAGCCCCTCTCTCAAAGCAGCTTCATCAATTTGGATGACACCAATACCACCCTTTTCAAGGTCTTCTACTTCGTCCTTGATAGCCAAAGCAATCTGATAGCAGGTCTCAGATCTGCAATTAGATTCATATACCATGTTAGAAATAATAATATGTTAAAAAATGATTATTTTTCCTTTATGGCTCCTTAATGTTTAGTCTTTTCCCACCACATTATAAGGGGTCTTGAGTTTATACCTAGGCTGATCGTTTCTGACAAAGGACCAGTTGAGAATGGTGACAGGTCCGGTAAGCATTCCTTTCATTGGGCGTTTGGTCATGCTCTGAGCAGTAGATGACCAGAAGACGGTCATTGGCTTTGGGCGGCTCACATCACCATAGATAATTGGTGGCTTCACGCAACGTGATCCATAGGATTGCACCCACCCATTAACAGTGAAAGCAAAGCCTGACAATTGCTCGCCAAAGTACTCAACCATATCGTTCCTCTGTAGTGAAAGGCATCCACAATTAGTTGGAAGTGAAATTTTAGAATCAGCAATCTAACAGTAAGGGCAGTAAATCTGGCAAGAGTATGTTGCTCTTCATAAAGACAGGCAAGGAAGGATACGTAAAATAAAAAATAAAAAAAATGTAAGCATAATAAAGCTATCTCTTATTCTTTACTTTAACAGGCTAATATTTAATCATTATATGGAGATGAAAGCTGACCTCAGGCTCCCCATGCACCAGAACATCAATATCAAGCTCTTCTTGGAGTTCAACAACTTTGCGGATTTCCTCCTTAATTGCCTTAACATACTCTTCCTCAGAGATCCTGAAGAAAACAACATCAGGGTCAATAAAGGAAGCCACATGGCCAAGAAACCAAGGTAAAAATCAGCAGTCTCAGCATTTCTTACTTGTTAGCCTTGTATTCACGGCGTACCCTCCTCAGTTCTACAGTCTGAGGGAAGGATCCAATAGTAGTGGTTGGGAGGATTGGAAGGTTAAGCTTCTTTTGTTGAGAATCCAGTCTGGCACTGACATTAGTAGCACGGCGATGGTCAGAACCCTTCAATGCAGCAGCCTGACAGGGAAAGAAAAGAAGTCTTGAGTAACAGCAGAATAGTTTTTACAACATATCCAATTGAACAAAATGAGCAGTTGAAAGGTACTGAGAAAAGATGAAGCACTCACAGCCTTTTGAACAGCCTCATTAGTCACTCTTGGAGATGACTTTCTTGAAGCCAGGGCCGCAGCATTAGCAGAGAAGAAGGCCTGAAAATGAAATCATAAAAACGTTGATTCAGCCAAATCATGTAATGAAACAAGCAGGAATAAGACATAAGTTGCATTTCTAATTAGCACTTCTATCAGAAACCCTCCAAGCTAACAAAAAAATGTAGTCATTCTGTTCTCGTGATTCCAAAATTATTCATACATGGCAAACGTCAGATCCATGCAAATACTATTTCCATTGAAAGTTGTTACTAGTCATAATATTATGACACAATGCCTAAATTTTCTAAATTTTAATTCTTGCGATATACTTCTTTTGTTCTCTGTATTAACTAATTTTTTTTTATCTTTTTGTTATAACTTCACTCTTCCAATTATCTTTTAAAAAAAACCTATTTGCTGATTTAAAAGATTCCATGATTACTTACTTTATAAGAATAAGCTTACATATTATTTTATGGAAATTTTATCAAGTATGATTTTATATACATTAATAATTTTAATGAAAACTTTTTTATTGTTTGTAGTTATATTTGCCCCCACTAAGTACAATACCACATTAATTTCAGGTAACAAACATGATCAAATTATTTTAACACCATATTTCTTCAAACGTGAGATGAACTGAAAGAAACGGAGATTACCTCATCCTTTTTACCAGACAATGCATTAGCCAATGCATTTACTTCAACAACTTTTTGGGCAGCAAAAGCTAGCCATGACTTGATCTCATCATCCAACTTGGTCTCATTAACAAGGTCAACAGCGGTGTGAAGAAGTGAGCAGGAGGTGGACACAACAAGTTTATCTGCATACAGTTTAAACAACAGATATATCAAGTGACTATATTTACTCCATAGTGTCCCAAAATTTCCTATGAAATGCATGCTTCATGAATACCTTTGCCAACAATGCCCTCAAGAGCCTGCAATGTACTGAGAGAAGCAGCAAGATCATTAGCCCAAATGTTCCTTCCATCAACCACTCCAGCAAAGAGGTATTTTCCACTGGGAAATCCACCCTCGATCAAATCAAGAGTCTTAGTTCCACGGACCAAATCCAATCCGTATGCAGTGACGCCACTCAGAGATGTGAGGGTCTTGTATGCTTCAGCAGGGATGTCCGCAAAGTAGGTCTCAACAAGAACATTCAAACCAGATAAAGTAGATGCAAGTTCTGAGTATGTCTCAGTAAATGCTTGCAACTTGTGAGAATCAAGGTCTAAGACAAGGGTAGGTTCATCAAATTGAATCCATGAAGCACCAGCTGCCTTAAGATCAGCCACAACCTCCCTGAGTTTTTAGTTATAAGCAAGTTAGAGAAATAACATGAATATATACAGAGCAAAAAATAATAGATGTGCATAAGTTAAAATTCTTACTTGTAGATAGCAATGACTTTTGGGAGGAGAGAGAGGAGAGAAAAGGATTTGTCAACACCCTTGGCGGGCTTAGAGAGCAACAAGTATGATACAGGGCCAATAAGGACGGGAATGGTATCAACTCCAAGCTGCAAGAGAAAATAAACATTCAATGACAATGTTGATATAAATAAACAAATTAAAAAGGCAAATAATTAAGCTTTAATCATAATTAGAGGTGGCAAAATGATCCATTTGTCCACCATCCATCCAGTCCATCCAAAAATAAATCCATCCAATCCATCCATTACCAAAATATAATTATTAATGGATTGGATTTGATCCAATCCAATCTAATAAGGATGGATAGTGGTCCATCCACTCTATTTGCAAATCCATTGGATCACATCATTAAACAAAGCAAAAAATCCATTGGATATAGAATTAAAAAACTTGGATCTAGGCATCTGGTGTCTCGAATCCATTACTTCTGGAACCACCACTGGGTCCTCTTTGAAAGCTCTTTGAAGAAAAAATCGAAGAAACAGTATGCTACTATGTCAGCGTCATAGTTGGAACTTGGAAGGGAACCGAGATTTGCCACAAACTCAATTGCACATAAACTTATAATGAAGATATTGATGATCTTTTAATAATTGAGAGAGAGAGAATAGAGAGGGAGGGAGAGAGCGAGTAGAGAGGGAGAGAGAGTAGAGAGGGAGAGAACATTTTAAAAGTAATAAAAATTATTTAGTTGTACCAAAAAAAAATTAATTTTTTAAAATAATTTTTATGGATGGATGGATTGGATATCCATCCATAAAAAGATTGTTAATGGATGGATTGGATGAATTTTTTTAAATGGATCATGGATGGATTAGATTTTTTTTAATGAATTTTTTATGGATCATAATGGATTAATGGATTGTTTTCAATCCATCCATTATAATCCGAATAAAAATTTATCCAATCCATCCATTTGCCACCCATAATCATAATGACCCACACAGGACAATCTTAGGACACAACAGCTGTGAACATAACACTTACCTTACAAACAGTTTCTTGGCCACAATAAATGAGAATGAAATAACAAAAAGTAAATTAACACAATCATTTCTAACAAGCTAGCCAGCACTTTGAGATCTTTCAATCTCGGCAACGACCTAAATAATATGTCACACACAGCAATGCTCCTCAATAATATGCATGGAATGTGAATATGATTGGCTTTAATGCACATATATATAAATACATACCGCCTTGGCCTCCTTGTATTCTTCAACAGCCTTGTGAGAAGCATAAGTAAAGTTCACATCGGGTCCCAATTCAGGCACAATAAAGTGGCTAGATCAACGCATAAACAACAGTTCAGTAATCAAATCACTATAACAATCTATCAAATCATTAAAAATACAACATAATGGACTTACTAATTGGTGTCAAACCACTTGGTCATCTCCATAGCAGGCACAGAGGCATTACCTCTGGCCATGGAGAAGTAGGTATCGAACCCAATCTCCCCACCGGTCCAGCCATATCTGGGTGGAACAGCACCGAGGGTGGCAGTAGCATCGAGCACTTGATCATAGTATGAGAAAGTATTGCTAGGGATGTACTTGATCCCAGCACCAGCCATCTGCTTCCAGATGGATGCCCTGAGATCAGTAGCCACCTTCTTCAAATCCTCGGCGGTGCTCTTCCCATCCCAGAAGGACTCCAAAGCAAACTTGAGCTCCCTTTTGGGGCCCATACGAGGGTAACCAACAATATGAGATGCCATTTTTCTGTTACATCATTTCAAAATCCAAATCAACACTCAATTGTCTTTAGATTCGCCTTATTTTTTGTGTTCAAAATCGCTTAAATTCAAAAAGAGTTTATTAAGGGCCTGTTTGCTTTCTGATATTTCCTTTTTGTACACTAAACAATGAATTCTGTACAAATCTTTAAAAACAGAAATCCGAAAACTACATGACAATTTTGTAATTATTATCGAAAGATATCATTAAACTGGAAACAAAGCAAACAGCTCTAAACATAAACTAGATTTCAAACACTAACCACATAAGCACTATTCTAAGCAACTTAATTGAAGTAGAAATTTAATCAGAGCATAGCACAGTTAGCACTTCGGGAACTGAAAACACTAACAACTAAACAAAACGCTCGATCTTGAAAATTTCAAATTAGGTTTGTTGTTTAGTTGCATAATTAAAAAAACTACGAAATCAGAGCATAAACGTTTCAGATCCAATAGATCTACGCGTTACGACAACTAAACGAAACAGATCTATAACCTCAAGCATTGATGGAAAGTGAACATTACGTTTAGCGGTTATAAGAGAAGAAATCTGAGAAAATTTGAAGTGTTAACACTATGAGAGAAACAAGGGAAGCAGAAAATGGAGAACTGTGGAAAGGAACTTGAATTTAAAGAGAAGAGAGCAAAACGGTGCGTATAGAGAGAAAGATAGAGTGTGGGTCTCGTACCTTACGGTGGTAGTGTAGGAAATGAGACCAGTTCTCTGTAGTTTCTTCGAAGGAGATTGAAGCAGAGAACACAAGGCGAGTAATATGTAGTGGCTTTCGGGTTATTTATAGCCGTATTGTGCTTCAGATCTGAGAATCACTCACATCACTCCTCGATCCATTTTTCTCATCACAGTTCTTAATAAATAGTAATAATATATGTTTTGTCAAAAAAAAAATATTAATATATGTAAGAATAATATTTTATTTATTTATTTATTTATTCGAGATAAAAAATTGGAGATATTTTAGGAGTTTTGATTCTACGCGCAGTGTTCGAGTGAGAGTGGAAAGTGGGGGCTGCGAAAGTTTATGCGGTGCTTGGTTGGACTCGGATTTACCAGGAGCTAATGCTTCTGTCCAATAAGGTGAATTTTTTAGAATGGTTTATTAAATTATTTTTTAATCGTAAGCTTTTTTTTATTTTTGAGTAAATACCCAATTTGGTCCCTGAATCTGTGAAGTAGAATCAACTTAATCCCTAAAATTATCAAAATTTCAAATTAGTCCATGAAATTGTAAAACTGTAATCAACTTAGTCCCTTCGTTGAAAATCGTATGGACTAAGTTGATTTTAAGTTTGTAGGTTCAGGGACTTAATTGATATTAAGTGAGTAAAATGAAGGACCAAATTAATACTAACTTATCATTCAGGGATGCTTTTGGAATTTTGATAATTTCAAAGACCAAGTTGATACTACTTCACAATTTCAGGGACCAATTTAGATATTTACTCTTTTATTTTTTCTAAACCATCATAATTAGAGCCTTTGCTTCTCCGGTGGGCATCTTAAGATATCTCATAAGCTTAGATGATTTGAACACGTTGTAGGACTAATCCACGAATCGGCAACGGAATGTCCAACTTTTTACACATGAATTAGGTTGCCTTCCAAGTGTGTGTTTGTTTTTGATTTTAGAACATGCAAACTTCAGTTTGGGCTGAAGAAAATTGATTGATACATAGTGGATGTTGTTTGGTTAAAAATTGCGTCCAAAATAATCATATTTGGGGGTAGGTAAAATTGATTTTAATGGAAGCAAGAAATTTTAGTTTTTCCATTGAGAATAATTGATGTGGCAAAGAGGGCCAACCCGCCTCGCCCCGCCGTGGGCGGGTTGAATTTTGGAAGTGGGTTGAAAATCTACCCCCGCCCAGCCCCGTGACGGGTTGGCCCGCCATTTTTTTTTTTTTTTGAAAACAAAAAAATAAAAATTAAATTAAATAGTTAGTTACTTAAATTATCTTTAAAATAACCATGTTTCCACTTGAAAATGATTTAAATTAATGAAAAGGTATCAATACAAAGACTTACTTGTTTAATTATGAGAACCTAAATTATACAATCTTAATGCATGCACCAAGCAAAAATCAATCTTTGTATTTGTTTTCCCATTGTTTAACACATGCATAAGATATTATTATATCTCACTTAGTAATTGTTGTGATCATGTAACCATTTTCTTCTATTGAAATTTCTCTAGCTTAGTTATCTTGTCTTCAAAATCAACTTTGACGCAATAATAGGAGGTATACACACTAGAATGCAAATATTAAGATATCCAACATATGCATGGTTGTGAATCTCTATATGCACAAAACTGGACTTTTACATGATAAAAATATAAATATTTTAGTATATGCATGGTAGTATAGCATTTTTTTTTTTTTGGTACATCTGAGAAAGGGAAACAAAAACTAAAGCCCTCTAAAATAGAGGGTGCCAATAACATCAGCTGAAATAAAACTAACTCATCAGGACAGCTTTGAACCACTTCCAGGATAGAGTTACTCGTTGCACCTCTTCTAGCAAGGAGATCCGCACAGGAATTTGCCTGACGCAACACGTGAATGAGTGAAGCATCCCAGTCACGAGCAAGGAACTGCTTGATATTCATAATCACAGGCGCATACATGTGGAAGCCTTCAAGTTCAGAATTCACAAGGTGCACCGCATCTAAGCTATCACTTTCACAAATGATCCTATGGAAACCATGCTCCCATGCCAAAACTAAGACCCTGATCAATGGCCCTCAATTCAGATAGAAGAACCAGAGCATTCCCAATACTACCATGAAAGCCAAAAAGCCAATTTTCGTTAGAATCTCTAAACAAACCGCCAAACCCTGCAGGGCCAGGATTGCCCATGGAACTCCCATCCACGTTAAGTTTGATAGTATCAGCTGGAGGAGGACACCATCGTATCATCCTAGACCCCGAAGCTTCAGTATCATCAGCCAAGGCCATATTCCAGTCCTCAATGGTACAACGAATCCTATGGAGAACTTCCACAAAGAGTTATCCAAGAGAGACTTGTTACGCCTGACCCAAAGCCACCATAAAACAGCAAAGAATTCAATAACTCTATCATGTTTAGCAAACCCTTGAAGCCAGTCACGAGAATCTTCCTTCGAGAAGCCCACTTCCAACGTAAAACCTAGAGTTTGCCAGATTCTCCAAGCACTAAAACAATCTCTCAAGCAGTGAAGAATCGTCTCTGGAACCTGATGACAACGTTGACATAAAGGGGTAACAGCAAGAGCTCTATTAAATCTGAGGTCATTCGTTGGGAGAGCATTGTGACACATGAGCCATACTAGAAAACAACACTTCTTAGGAGCAGGGATACGCCAAACGCATCTCCAATTTGAGCTATAATCTAACTGCCTATTCTTTTGAAGAAGCCAAGAATAAGCAGATTTGGCCTCATACACACCAGACTCCTGCCCACCCCAAACAAAGCGATCATCCACCAACTCATTTAAAGACATAGGAAAGGCCTCAATCTTCTGACACAACTCAATGGACATAATAGTATAGAGCTCAGTCCAATTCCAAACCCCATCTCTCCAAACATCTTTGACTCGTAAGTGGGAGTCACTGATGTTTACAAAGTCAACCATTGTACAAAATCTACCTTCTTGGAGCCAATGATCAAACCAAAAAGACACTTCCCCTTTGCCAAATCTGAACACAAAACCATCCTTCAAGAGACTGAGAGCCTTTAAAATTGATCGCCAAGTATAAGACGAGCCAGCATAGGACACTTGGTCAAGGAGACTTGTGCCCTGCCTAACGTATTTACTTAATAACACCTGAGTCCAAAGCTTATTGTTCTCCGTTAAAAGGCTCCAAATAAGTTTGCCAAGGAGAGCCACATTTGTGATTTTAGCTTCCCTAATACCTAGGCCCCCATAAGCCTTAGGGCTTGTTATAGTATTCCAATTAACTAGGTGAATACCATGACCAACTCCCGAATTGCACCAAATAAACTTAGGGACAGCACTGTCAAGCCCATCACAAATTCCCTTTGGAATCCACATGTTTTGCATAACATGAATAGGAAGGGAGGTTAAAACTGAATTTGCCAAAGCAACCCTACCAGCTTTATTTAGCAGTTTCCCTTTCCAAGTAGCTAGCCGGTTTTGAAGCTTCTCAATTAGGAACAAAAAATCAGCTTTCTTGGCTCGACCTTGCGAAAGCGGATAACCCAGATATTTATCAAGACTACTGGAAAATCTAATAGAAGACCTTCCAGCAAGTTGGCTTTTCCGCCTATGAGGAATTTTGGAGGATGCAAGGGCTTTAGATTTCTCAAAGTTCACTCTGAGACCTGAAGTAGCCGTGAAATCATCCAAGACACTCAGAATAACATCAATTTGCGAGAATTTAGCTTTAGCAAAGAGAAGCACCAACTAGTCTGCATGGCTCTCATCCATATGCATGGCCCCTACGTTCTTATCCATTTCTAGTGCATCACATGAGATAGAGTCCATGTTTGTCTCCTTAGGGATTGGGCTCACATGCGTGACTCCTTGGACACCAGCCTGAGGCCCGCAATTTCCTTCTCCTGGGTCTGGGTGGAGCGTTACTTCCTGGTCCATAGGTTGAGCAATCGAAATAATCTTGGGCTGTCCACTGGGAACTGATCTTGGACCCATGGAGTTAGGTGTTGGAGTGTTAAAAGAAATCACCCCTTTACCTTTGTCAATCTGGCCAAGCCCATTCTTCAAACTATTTTCTCTGCTTTTCCTCACCCCAGGCTTCGGAGGAATATTCTGTTTCAAGGATTCATTCCCCTTGCTTCCATTAATAATACTAGGCCCACCAATATCTCTCCTAGCCCTTTTTTTTATGAGACCCACTTTTGTTAACACCTCTAGTCACGATATTATGGGGATTGACCGAGGGAGTCTTTTCCTGATTAGTCTCCTCAATCAAGTCTTTCCTTAGAAGATCAAAGACGTTAGAAAGTCCCATATCCTCTTTCCCCTTATTTCTCAAACCAGAATTAACAACAGGCTTTGTTGGCCGTTTTCTAGGGGGCACAACTAGCCAATCTCCATGGAATCCACCCGAGATATCCTCCCCACTTTTCGGCACAGAATCCTGCACTACTTCCTGCATTCTGTCGCCTGAGTTTTCCTCTCCCTGAGTAGCCTCAGGTCGCGCCGCCGCCATCACAATACTATGAACCGTAGCTGGCTGAGGAACTCTACAGTCTTTTAACACATGGCCAAAACATCCACACTAAGCACAGATGATGTGAAGGCCTTCGTATTGGACATTATGCCATTGTCCACAGACTCCCACTTTCCCTACTACTGGTTGGTTCAAATCAACCTCCACACACACCCTAGCAAATCGACCTCTTTCAATTTGAAGCGTATGCCTGTCCACCTTAACCGGAGTCCCTGTAACCGAAGCCAAAGCTAAAAGAAAACTCTCATGATAATATACTGCATTCAAACAAGGGACTCTAACCCACACCATTGTTCTGTCAATTGTTGCTCTGTCAGCAATGAAGGTGGGAGTCCATAGTCTAACCGAGAGAATGTGATCAAATATAATCCAGGGGCTACCATTGATCACCTTGTTTCGGTCCTCATTCTCATCAAAGATAACCATGAAATACCCATTGCCTACATCCATAATCTCAAAATTTCCTAGCAGTTTCCAGGTTGATACTAATTTAGATTTCATGATGTTGAAACCTAAATTTTTACGAAGAAGCTTCACTACCAGAGCCTCTTTCCACGGCACACTCCATTCCTCAAGCACCTTCTTCTCCACATGCAACATAGGCGCCAGCCTATTTCCATTAACAAGCTCAACGCTAACAAGTTTTTGAGCTATTAAGTCCACCTTCTCCCTTGATGTACACACCTGCTTCCCCATTACTTTGTCCCTGAACGACACATTCTGAGATGTCCCACCCCAAGTGGCATTGGATTGACTAGCCTGAGGTGAACCACCTCCCTTATCGCCTTCCTTATCCAGCGGTTTCTTCAAGAAACCAAAGTCACCTTGTGCCCTAGCAGACGTGAACTCGAACGTACTCATTTAATGACTGGTAGTATAGCATTTTGATTGGTAATATAGCATTTTGAACCTTTTTTAATGAATAAAAATATACACAGCACCATTTTTATAACAATCACCATGTACTCATGTAGTGACTATTAAAACCATGACTAACATTAAAACTAAAAAAACTAAAAAAATGAGAAAAAAAAAAAAAAAAAAGCTAACCCGACGGGCCAACCCGCCCCGCCCCGTTTTCATGGTGGGTTGTGGCGAGGCGGGTTGTGACGGGTTGGTGGGTCGAAATCCCTACCCCGCCCCACCAAAAAGTGGCGGGTTGGCCCGACGGGTTCAGCCCGTTTTGCCACCCCTAAGTAAAACCGACGAAATTCTATATACTTACACCTCAAAAGTAATTTTATTTTATTATCTAAACAAAATCAATTCTTCTAACCACACTTTTAAAATATCATTATCAAACATAAAACAATTTTTATTACCTTAATTTTTTCAAAATCAATTCACCCCAAAATAGACAACTCTGGGAATCAAACCTGGATTCTTTTCCTGAGGAGATGTTACTAATTCTCCCAACGCCACATTGCTAATCATAAGTTGTTTTACTAGCAGCAATCTATGATAAAAAAGTTGTTGACATTTTTTTCGGGAGAAAAACATTGCTTTTTAATTAACATAATCAAATATGAAATTGGTTTTATCATATTAACTTTAAAAAAAAAAGATTTTTTTTTTTAAGATAACTTTTAAAAAATGATTGTGCATATGATTAGTTATGAAATACTAGTAATTTTTTTCCTAAGTTAATTCAATCATATACCTATGGTACTCTCATATAATTTGCATTAATTTTATGAATTTTAATACGTTCTATGTGACCGTAAAAAAAATAAAAATTACGTTCTATGTGAAACAATCGTTTCCTTAAATAAAATAAATAATTACAATAATAGCATTTATTACATCCAATTTTTTCCTTATTTGAAAAGTTATACATACATTCCCTTTTTTCTTATTCTCTCTGTTAATTTTTTATTATATTCTAGTAATAAAACAGTAAATTAATTTTCATAAATATTTAATTTGGGAAATCTAACATATATTAAATAATTTTACATTCATTTACAAAGAACCTTACAAACCTAGGGATGAATCGTTCGGGCTCTGCCCGAGTTCAATCATTGGATATGCAGCAACCCTTAATCAGGCTTTACTAACCGCGCGGCCGACTCAGAGATTAGTCCCATAGTGGGTCTAAAGGATCTAAACCATAGGGATAATTAGAGGCCCACTCGGTTCCAATGACTAATGAAGGTGAGTATAAAAAAAAAAAGAACTTTACGAAATGAGTTAGTTAAATTATAAAATCACTTATTAATAGATAGATAAAGTATATATAATTTATTTTACAGAATAAAGTATATATAATATATATAACAAAGGAAAATTAAATAAGTAAATTATAATTTTTTTTTTTTCAAGAATTATAAATATTTTTAAACAATGGAAATGTCTGAAATGCTTTACCATTTTGTATTCGGACAAAAATAAGAAAACAAAGATATTGCCGTTACAAGTCTATTCTATGTGTTGGACACACTATGATGTTCGTGGCTAATATTTTAAATAAAATATAAGAGAAAAAAAAATTCGAAAGGAAAATAAGATATTTTTAACAAATATTTATTTTCGTTCACCAAGTGCCCATTAAATCCAATTTATCAAACAAATCTTGGTATTTTTCCCTGTTAGTGTTGCACTCTTGTCATTTGCCACACTTGTCCCAACCAGAAAAGCACGTTATCAAGTTACTGTCTTCCTTCATCCGCTACAAGCATGACAAGTGTTAACTGTTATTCACACTCAGCTACACTTCGTTTTCCTCCATGGCACCGATCGGTGGTCCACGAAAAAACAGCAATAGTATCATGGAGAAATATATATATTTGATAATGAGGAAACAGCCTTTTTTATAAAAGAAAATATTGTTTTAAGTTTTTTTTCCCTACGTATCCTCTCCTCTGCAAGAATTAGAAATCAAATCCTGACCACTTGTTTAAGAAGTCTAAACTCGTTACGATTTAGATCAATCACATGTTGTTAAAGATTGTTTTAAGTTTAATATGATACTTTTGGTAAAATTGATTTAATTACAGAAATAATGCTTTTATGAGAAAAAATGATTTTTAGAAAAGTAAAAAAATTAAAAAATTATTAAAAAGGTTTTTTCGATTATTTTAAAATTAATAACACTCTTTCTATTACTCAGATAAAACTAACTACTAACCAAATATTATTAAATTATATAAATAATTTCATATTTTTTATAATTTATTATATAAAAATGATGTTTTTGCACAATTAAACCAAAATAGGTTATCTTAATTTTTTTAACAAATACGTTCAAACATAAAGCTTCTATTTTAATTGATTATAATGCATATGATCGATTATCAAAATAATCAATTTTCACTGATAATTCAAACACTCAATAAGTATTTATAGTGAAGAGCCCTAAAAATTGAGTTTGACGGGGTCTGGGGTCTAAATTTAGTTTTGGATTTTTTTATCATATTTTGCATATTTAGAAATCATTTAGTGTGATTGTATTTAAAGCTCAGTTTAAATTTCTAATTGTTATTATTATTATAACACTTTAAAAAAATTATTATTTTTCAACTTTTGTCATTTATGTCCTTTAAAACTAAATTTAAAGGTTAGGTCAAGGTTAAATTATTATTTTGGTCTCTTATTTATTTTAAAATATTCAATTTGGTCTCTCAATTTTTAAAATATTCAAATTGGTCTTTTATTTGTTTTAAAATATTCAATGTGGTCCCTCAATTGTCAAACATTAAGTAAAAATGTCATTTCCCTTAAGTTTCACCATTAAGTTGAATAAATTAAAACAAATAAGTAATCCAGTTGAATAAATTAAAACAAATGAGGGACAAATTGAATAAAATATCAAAACCAAGTTGAATAAATTACAATAAATGAGGGACCAAGTTGAATAAATTAAACCAAATGAGGGACCAATTTAAATATTTTAAAAATTAAGGCACCAAATTGGATATTTTAAATAAATAAGGGACCAATTTGAATGTTTTAAAAGTTGAGAGATCAAATTAAATATTTTAAAATAAATAAGGGATCAATATAGTAATTTAGCCTTACTTTAATAATTACTAAAAGTCAAATTAATTAATATAATTTAAATAATATTAGTTTTATTAAACTCATCTTTTAATAATAAAATATATAAATACAAATTAATTACTATAAATCTAGTTTCAATAAAACTATGTTTGAAAAATCTAATTTATCAAAACTAAATTAAATCTTATAAATTTCACACATTCTAACTCGTTCACCGACGACCAACCAAATAAAATACCTACACTCGCTGTCGCTGCATCACGCGCCATATAAACGACACTTCTGAGACTCAGCGACGAAATTGAGAAATTTTTGAAAAAATGCTAATAATAGTGGAATCTGAGACAGAAAATAAATTTACTTACGTGAACGTGAGTGTTTGGGAAATAAGTGGGGGTTGGTAATGGAAGTTGGTGGCGACTTGGTGGTGGGCCCACGGCCCAAACCTGTTTGCACGATGTTTTTTAGATTGCATTTTATTATGTTGCTTATTATTATTTAATTCGCGCAATTATCTGAAATACCTATGTTGCCCTTCAACTTGTGCATAAATGGAGGCTTTGGTAGGTGTAAGGTGGCTTTGTTTTGTCGTACACTTTCAGGGGTAGGTAGGTGGAATTACAAAGCCACGTACTCCAGTATCATGTGTAATAATTAATCACCAGAGTAACGCAATTTATCAGTATAAATATATTTTATTAGGCTTAATTATTTTTTTGATGCTCCACATATTACAATTGTTTATCATACAATTTTTTATTATTATGGAAATTTTATTGCTCACTTACACACTATTTAAGATAGAAAAAAATTAATGCCACTTCGATGAGTAGTGCTATTTCGATATTTGTATTTTGATTTGATTTTTGTTGTTTCCATTTTTTGTATGTTTGGTTAATGAATTTTTATTTTATTTTTGAAAACGTTTGGTTAATGATTTTATTAATAAATATTGTTTTTATCAGCGTAAATCACGTGCAAGTAAAATTATATCTATTTTTAAAATATAAACTTAATTATTTATATTATTAAAAATTACCGATATCTTTATTATACTGAAAAATTACCGATATCTTTGATAGGCTCCGGCAAGTATACCGGATCAAAACAAGTAATAATTAAAACGGTAAGAAACCGAGTATCGAACCCAGGGATTGAGAAACCAAGTACCGCTTTACAAATTAAACAATTATTTAGACTAAGAAATAGGTGTGAATAGATTTCAAGAAAAAAAAAACAATAAAATAAATCACATATTTTTGAGTTTTTAAATATGAGAAGAGATTTCCAGGATTGGGGCTACTACAATGATCAACTATGAATCGTAATTGACTATCCCTTTATTAATATCTAACTCAACTTAAGGTGAATCATCCTAGCTTAGTTAATGTTCCCTCTCGAGCTACAAGAACCGTGCCCAATTAAACCAACTTCTACTCTCGTGGTAATTGTATTTAAATTGAACCCATTACGATTTATGATAATTCAATGGTACCCTCGAAGGACCGCTTCTAACTCTCGTGATTTAAGTCCTAAGTTCAATTCTTATGGATCCAATACCTAGGTTCACTTCTCAGTCCCCCCCTAGAATATCTAAGACATGCAAATAGGTGATCAATCAATTCACATGGATGAAGCACAATAAGAACCAAATCAATGAGTCAAACATTAACAAAAGAATATTCATCATAATACTATTAAAGGGCATTGCCCAATCCTAGAAATAAAGAAACTACTCAGACATTGAGAAGAAGAAACCAGAAAAATCAAAGAAGAACATTCAAACCCGTAATGAAGGGAGAAGAGAGGAGGAAGATGATGATTTAGAGCCTCCAAAGTGCCTCCTTCCAAACCAAATTCGAACCCTAATTTCGTATTCAAAACAACTATATATACCCTAGGGGTCTAAACAGGTCCAAGCCTAAAGAAAAAATGAAAAACGAAATTAAAATTTTCTTTTAGACCGTGATCCACGGCCGTGGACCATTCCATGACCAGGTTGTGGATCCGCTAAGTGTGTGCGCTGATGCATTCCACGGCCAGGCCGTGGACTCTGCTGCCCAGTCCATTTGTTCCTTCCTGCGCGGCTGCGCGGGTGCTCAATCCATGGCCAGGTTGTGGATGCTTCTGGAGTGATCTTTTTGTCCCATTTATGCTCCTTTTGACCAAATTGGTGTCCTTTTAGAAACTATTTACCAGTTTGGGGTCTTTTTGAAACAAATTACCAGTGGAGGGTATTTTTTGACACGGTGGTTTTTTTTTTTTTGCCTAACAGGGGGGGCACCACTTTGACTGGCGCCTCCCTTTTTTTTATAAAAAAAAAAAAAATAATTTCAAAGGCGCCACTGGCAGTGGCGCCTCCCATTAAAAAAAAAAAGTGCCTCACCAAGTTATTTGACACATGAACTGCCATCCTCTCACTCTTTGCTAGCTGCTTCAATTGATCCTGAGAAACATCATGCACATTTATTCAGTAGAATTCCTTTTATTCAGTAAAATTGATCAAAAATCGGTGGTGAAAATCGATATGAACTGTTCATTTTTTTCTTCATTTTTTTTCCCATTTTCCATTTTTTAAATTATAAAAATATTAATAATTATTTGACTAAAAATATTTTTAGATGATGTTAGAAGTTAGATTTTTCATTAGGTGATATACTACTATTTTTTATAAAAAGCAATGAAGCAGTTTTCTAATAAGTTGGATCTATACAGGCAAAAGCCAAAAAAAAAAAAAAAATACTAACAGGGAGGTGAATCCTGGATATAAGCAATCACATAACAAAGTCACCCTTCAAAAGGCAGTAGGCCATAGGCTACTAGTAGGGAGGTGAATCCTGGATATAAATACTCACATAACAAAGTCACCCTTCAAAAGGCAGTAGGCTATTGGCTTTTATAGAAAAATTTACATACTATATACATCAAAACCTCCGTTTGATAGGCTACTAGCAGTAGCAACTGAACAAAACAACCTAATCACGTACATGACAACTAATTAAGAATTGTAACCCTCATATCTGTCTGGGAGTCAACCACAGTGCAAAACTGAATCTTATGTGGCATTAGCTCCTTACCCTCAGGTACCACGTCCTTCATTAACTGTAAACAATGTTGGGACCTGTTCACAACATGCACTTTAAATTCACAACATGCTCTTTAAATTTGTAGTTAATGGATATTGGGACCTGTTCTTACCTTTCAATAGTGATGTATCCACCGGACCGAGGTCTACCAAACGTGCCCCTGATTATGAGCTAGATGATGTCATATCTTTTCACCGAACCAAGGTCTACCAAATGTGCCCCTGATTAACGCCATATTAAAAAAACACTTAAAAAACTAGAGTAATAAAAACTCAATTATTTAATAAAAAATAATTAAGTAATTAATAATTAAAAAGATGGAGACTATGACTGAAATTGGTTTTTTCCCAGGAAGTTTAACTGATGGTTGATTCTTCTATTACATTGATTTACTTATAATTTTTCAAAGATGAAACCACACTACCAGTTTGACTATATTCTTAGTGAAAATTCATTATTTTCCAATTAAACTTGATAATTTCAAACACAATTCATAAAGGGAATTCTATTGAATAAATGTGAATGATATTTCTCGGGATCAATTGAAGCAACTAGCAAAGAGTGAGAGGATGCTAGTTCATGTGTCCAATGCATGTAACTTGGTGAGGCACTTTTTTTTTAAATGGGAGGTCCCACTAACAGTGGCGCCTTTGACTTTTGTTTTTGTTTTTGTTTTTTTAAAAAAGGAGGCACCACTATGTTTTTGTTTTTAAAAAAAAGGGAGGCACCACTGCTAGTGGCACCTTTGACTTTTTTTTTTTTATATAAAAAAAAGGGAGGCACCAGTCAGAGTGGCGCCTTCCCCTCTCAGGCAAAAAAATAAATAAAATATGTCACCGTGTCAAAAAGGACCCCTACTGGTAATTTGTTTTAAAAGGACCCCAAACTGGTAAATAGTTTCTAAAAGGACACCAGTTTGATCAAAAAGCCTTATGATTTATGATAATTCAATAGTACCCTCAAAGGACCGCTTCTAACTCTCGTGATTTAAGTCCTAAGTTCAATTCTTATGGATTCAATATCTAGGTTCACTTCTCAATTCCCCCTAGAATATCTAAGACATGCAAATAGGTGATCAATCAATTTACATGGATGAAGCACAATAAGAATCAAATCAATGAGTCAAACATTAACAAAAGGGAAAGATCAAATATTCATCATAATACTGTTAAAGGGCATTGCCCAATCCTAGAAATAAAGAAACTACTCAGACATTGAGAAGAAGAAACCAGAAAAATCAAAGAAGAACATTCAAACCCGTAATGAAGGGAGAAGAGAGGGGAAAGATGATGATTTAGAGCCTCCAAAGTGCCTCCTTCCAAACCAAATTCGAACCCTAATTTCGTATTCAGAACAACTATATATACCCTAGGGGTCTAAACAGGTCCAAGCCCAAAGAAAGAATGAAAAACGAAATTAAATTTTTTTGTCACACCACGATCCACGGCCGTGGACCATTCCACGGCCAGGCCGTGGATGTGCTAAGTGTGTGCGCTGATGCGTTCCACGGCCAGGCCGTGGACTCTGCTGCCTAGTCCATTTGTTCCTTCCTGCGCAGGTGCCCAATCCATGGCCAGGCTGTTGATGCTTCTAGAGTGATCTTTTTGTCCCATTTATGCTCCTTTTAAGCTCTATCTTCATTTCTTCAAGCTTTCCACCCTTTTCTAAGTCAATTAAGCATAAATCCTGCACAACACCATTAGAAACACCGCAATTATCCGAACTAAATGAAAAATAAGCAAAGAAACAAGGAAATATGCTTAAATGAACTAAAAATGCATGCAAAACAAGAACAAAAAGTGATGTTGTTTCACACGCATCAATCTTAATCATATTAAATGATATAAATAATTTTTGGCTTAATTACACTTTTTGTCCCACCTATTTTCGTGCTTGGGCAATTTTGGTTCCCATATTTTTTTTTGCTCGATTTTAGTCCATGCATTTTAAAAATATTCAATCTTGATCCATTCATTAAGTTAACATCCGATAATTAACATTCCAAATCTGCATTCACTTAAGGCACCACTTGTTGGAAAACATAAGTCAAGTTAGAATATCGTTAGCCACGTTAGACACATCATTAACTATTAGATGTTAACATACAGATGGACCAAAATTGCACATTTTTAAATTGTGTGGACTAAAATCGAGCGAAAAAAAACTGGGGGACCAAAACCGTCTAAACACTAAAATAAGGGGGATCAAAATTGCAACTAAGCAATAAATTTTTTTTATATATAATTGAGGACTGTCGCAGTTTCGTAGGCAAATTGCAACTAATATAATAAGATTAAAGTAGTATGTACTATCAGCATAAAACGTTTTGGATTTAATTGGTATACACTGACAGTGTAAAGCTTTTTTACACTGTCAATCAATAAGATATTGACACATTATTAAAAATGTTTTAATTTTTATCTAACTATCTTAAAAGTCATCAATCCCATAATTTTTAATTGGTTGTCAGTGTAAAAATCTTTACACTGACGATGCATAGAAATTAAAATCAAAAGTTTTACACATATGTTTACTAGCATTTTGATATGTGTGCTTTTATTTTAATAATTTGGAGAGGGAAATAATAATGTCGCTGATTTGTCAAGATATGATTGAATATCCGTGTAAAAATATTTTACATTAATAGTGTATAGAAATTAAACTCAATATAATATAGTTGTTATGTCATGTATTTGATATTCAGAAGGAAAATGTTTACCAAAAGAAATTCAAAGCAAAATGTTCGCATGTGAATTCTCAAAATTTAAAATATTTAAGGTTCTTAAATCTTAATTGAGAGATAGTACCACAATTTATTTGATTTAATATTCAGTTTGCATGGTCAACTATTTTTAACAAGAAGTGCTAAAAAAAATTCTGCTTCTAATACTAGATATTCCTATGTTAAGACTTGAGAAGAAAACTAAAATTTATATTTAATGAATATTTTGGTCCTTGTAAATAAGGTTAAATTTTATTTTAGCCCTTCAAAATTTTATTTAGATTATAATCCTTAAATGTTTTAAAAGTTTGAAATTGGTCCCTGTCATTAGCATACCATGTCATCACTGTCACCTGTGTTAAAAAATAATTTTTAATTCCATAAGTTTAATTAAATATTTTTAATATCCACATAGATCAACAATTATTATTATTTAAATATTTTGATAAATTACTATTACTTAATTTTTAATTACTTACTAATTATTTAATCATATCAAAATAATCAGAATTTTTTTGGTGTAATTACCGTTTGGAGTGAATTTGAAGAATAAAAAAATTTCTGATTATTTTAATATGATTAAATAATTAATAATTAATTAATAAATAATTAAAAGTTAAATAATAAGTTAATAAAAATATTTAAATAAATATAAATATTTTATTAAAATTAGTTAAATAATAATTATTATTATTACTACTCTATGTGGATATAAAAATTAACAAAAAAATATTTAATTAAGTATGTGGAATTAAAAAAATTTGTACTGGTGGTGCTAATGACCTGACATATCGTCTGCATGGCAGTACCCTAACAATAGGGACCAATTCCAAACTTTTGAAATGTTTACTAACCAGAATCGAAGAATTTTTTTTTGGAGAAACAAAAATCAAATATCGTCCTTTTTAAAGAGACCAAAATGTTTATTAAAATTAAAATGAAAATTATTCTTACACCCGTACTTAAAAATCAACTTTTTAGCAAAAAATTAATATTAGAGCGGTCAGTTAACCAGTAAATATATTGATTTGAGTTACTAATTCAACCATAAATAAATGCATGATATATATATATATATATAGATAGATTAAGTTATATGCACTGTCAGTGTAAACCACTTTTACACTGACACCCAATCAAATCTTGCCACATGGTTATTTAAATTAATTTAGTTTTATTTAATTAAAATTTATAACAATATCAACTTATCATAAAAATCAGTTACCTTTCTTCTCTCTCCACCAATCTCGACGTTTTCTCCATCTCTCCGCAACCTCTCCAGATTCCATAACGTGATTATTCATGTCTCTGCATTTTGCAACCTCTCCTGTCCGCCGCTCTCATCCTTTCGTTGTCGGTGACATTCTTTTTGCAATTTGCATTAATCCCCTTACTGTGTGTATAAAGTATTTGAATGATTTTTTACACTTATCTGAAATATGAAATTAATAAGCACCTAAATGATGAATCGATGATGGCAAGGATACCAAAATTTTGCTGGGAGGTGGCACATGAGTTCTGGAATCATTCTTGGGTGCCAAATGTTGGTCCTCTTATCTCTATAGCTAACGTTGGAGCCTTGGGCAATGACACCAGAACTCTTTGTGATTTTGTTTCATGTTCTGGGGAGTGGAACTTGTCCCTATTCGATCAGTTTATTCCTCCTCAAGCTGTTAATAAGATTAGAGCAATGGTTCCTCCTCTTTGCTCTAATCCTCCTGACTGTCTTGTTTGGAGTTGTGCCAATGATGGAGAGTTCTCTTTAGCTTCTGCTTATGGGGCTATTATTGGCCTGCAAAATCATCCTTATAGGAACTTGTTTTCGGCTGTGTGGGCTTGGAAGGGGCTCGACAGAATCAGATTACTGTTATGGAAGATTTCTCATGAATCCTTATTAACAAATGAGGCGCGTTTTAGAAAGCATATGTGCATGTCTGCATCTTGTCCTTGTTGCGATCAAGGTGAGGAGAGTCACTTTCATGTTTTTCGAGACTGTAATCAGGTTAGGAATGGTTGGACCTGTTTACTGGGTTCGAACTCTTCTTTCTTCTTTATGGATCAACAGTGGCAGAGCTGGCTTCATTCCAACCTAGTCTTGGACAAGTTAGTGCATGGAGCAACCTGGAGTATGAACTTTGGTGTCATGTTGGATAGAATTTGGTGGAGGAGAAATGATCTTGTCTTTAACAACAATTCTTGGACCTCTGTTGAACTGCTTCTCAGGACTAAAATGACGGTGAAGGCTATGCAGGTTAGCCTGGAAACTAGCAAGGGTTTGGTGTGCAATGATGAAGTTGATGCAAACTATTTACATGTTGAATGGATCCATCCTAACCCTGGAGAGATTGCTTTGAATTGCGATGGGTCTGTTATTCAGATTGGCTCTGTGGCGGCTTGTGAAGGCGTTGCTAGAGATGATATGGGGAGCTTTATTTTCGGTTTTGCTGCTCAGTTGGGTTCTTGCACGGTCCTTCTAGTTGAACTATGGGGGATTCTCCATGGTATTAGGATTTCTTGGAACCGGGATTTCGGTATATTAGAGTTTTTTCAGACTCTAAGATAGCCTTGGACTTGATAACCAATGGCTGTGATAGTTATCACCATTGCTCTTCAATTGTTACTGCTATTCTTAATGTGGCAGCTGGCTTAGAGACGTTTGTTTGGAAGCATGTTTTTCGTGAAGCGAATCAAGTGGCTGATGCTATGGCCAAGTTTGGTCTTTCTCTTGATGCTCATCTTAGGATCTTTGAGTTTCCTCCTAGTTTTCCTCTTAATGCTTTAAGGGCGGATGCTGCTTGTATTTCTTTTCCTAGAGGTTTCTAGTTTTTTTTTTTTTTTTTTTGGGGCTTAGCCTCTTTTGATCATAAAAAAAAAAAGTGTAGATTTTTTATAGTATCAATCAATTATAGGTTATCTATGTATAACTTTTAAAAGAGTTAATAAGAGTAAAATATTTTTAATGATATAATAATTTATGATTAATTTACAGTATAAAATACTTTTACAATCAAAATATATACTAATTCAATCCTTAATGTATTAAGTAATAACCAAACGTACTAATATCTCATTTTATGTTGTATACTGATTCGAAGTCTTATATATCCTATGATGATTGAAGCTGAATAAAATGTCAAAATATACAACCTATATAGAATTTAAGATGGGGGCCTTTATAGTTAGACATTGTGTCTCTTTTGCATATGTGGGCCTTT
Organism: Echinosophora koreensis; assembly: GCA_035048595.1. NCBI lineage: Eukaryota > Viridiplantae > Streptophyta > Magnoliopsida > Fabales > Fabaceae > Echinosophora > Echinosophora koreensis. The sequence continues at coordinate 4,240,168 of JAPCYP010000013.1, read as the reverse complement.
ATAGTTAGACATTGTGTCTCTTTTTGACTTAAAATTAGTTTTGAATGAATTACAAAATTTCAAAATTAAATTATTTCTAACCAATTTTAACCGATCTTATCAATTTTAATTTGGTTCACTAGATTTCCATTTTTATGGGTTATTGGTTGCATCCAACTAAGGTTATGAAAATCGGACCAATTTGATTGGTCTTGAGCCATGAACCAACCTCTTATTTGATCTTGGTCAAGGGTGAAAATTGTTTCTATGGTCAGACCACTTTAAAATGGTAAAAAATCCAATTTAATTGGGTTAAACCAAATCATACTGGTTTTTTGGGGGGAAAAAAAAGATAGATTTAAAAACTAAAACAATGAAAAATTGAAACAAAAAGGAGAAAACTTAATCGGTTGACTAATCTTCTATTTCAGATCTAGTATTCCTTTCTTCGTAACTATATGGTTCATAATAAAGAAGTTCTTGCTTCATCTGGTCGTCATCTCATCCCTTAATCTTTGTCCGAGTTCGTTCTTGCAATAGTATGCTCAACCCTCTGTTCCATCCTTTTATTTCATCCTTGTGTTGTCGCTCGCGGTCCTCATTGGTTCATCTGTGTGTAGCCGCTCACTCACTTTTATCCTCATACTTCACGCACTTATTTTAGTTGTTGAGTTACAAAATAGTAAGAATTTGAGAATACAAACAAACTCTTCAATCCTTATCAAGTTACATAACTTAAAGTTAAAACATATAAAATTATGAACTTTATAATAATACTCTTATATTATGGATATGATAATCTTATTTTTTAACTTCTTGTTTTAACTTTCAATCATTGTGATGTAAAAAAAAAAAAAAAACTTTCAATCATTGTAATATTTTATTAGTATTGAATGTTATGATTTATGATAAAAATTTATGTTATATACCATTCGATTGAAGATATTTAATCTCTCAATTGAAACCTTTTCTAATTTGCTATATTTGAATTGTATTTAAAAATTTTATTTTACAAGGGCTAAAGATTGTGATGATAATGTTATAAAATAAAATAAGGTTAAATTTCAACAAATATCAGTAATTTAAGTTTAAATATAGTTTCAGATGAGATGTTAACTAATAAGCCTTAAAATAAAGAGGGACATCCTTTGGGGTCAAATCAGGAAGGGACTCGGGGCTAACCTATGACCTCCTTCTCCTTGTTGTTCCGATCAGACTTGAATTCCGAAAGCAAAGAACTCTTTCTCGAGAATTTCATTCGTGAGCCAGGCCATTTTTTAGAAAGAATTTTGCTCGCTCGGGCGTACTTCATGCTTACACCTAAAGGTGTCCCCAATTCTATTCCTTTTTTAAAAAAATAATCTATTTAGCAAAAAAAAAATGTTCTTAATGTTGAAAATAGAAAGAAAATAAATAGATGAAGAGAATAGAAATATAGATTCAAATGCTAGATCTTTCAGAACTAGGATTGAAAGACTAGATCTTCATGAATTAGAAATAATCTTTGTTATTGATAATATGATCAAGTGTATCACAAATACAAACTGTCTGGTTCTATTTATAACAAATAGTAGACTCCAAGTCATAAACACTTTCCTATAATATAAGATAAGATCGGATATAAGATAAGATAGTCTCCATTAAATCAATCTGTTTATAACACTTCCCCTTTGATGACTAATTGACTATACGCTATGAATATGCCTCGTTAAAACCTTGCTAAGAAAAATCTTGTGGGATAAAAACTTAGCAAACGAAAAAGAGTACAATATTCATAGTAACTTACTTCCCCTGAAAAATACATTAACTATAAAATATCCCTTAATTAGTTTGTGGGAGAAGGACCTGAATTCGAATCCCACAAAATACATTCTTAGGGATTGGCGAAGAACCTTAACTGTGACTAAGCAACCGGGTGGAGATTAGTCTCATAGCAGGTCCAAAGAATCTAAGCTTGTTGGATACTCAGTGGACCAAAGGCCCTAATTACGGCGCGTTCCAAACAAAAAAAAATCCCTTAATTGACGCATCCCAATACTATGCACATGCGTCTTGAAAACTGAAGTTGGTAATGTCTTTGTGAATAGATCTGATGGGTTGTCCCTTTTACGTAGCCACTTTTGATTTGTGCAGTACATGTTGCATCATCTTCATGCAATATCGTTGGCTTGTTATTATTTTTGCCAATTCACATGTTCCTCTAATGTGTCATGTAATATTTCTTAACCAAAAGCATTCATGACCTTCTTCATGAATATAGCAAATATATTTTATTTTTTTTATGATTGTTTGCTTCACAGACCGCCATGAGATAATAATACTGCCACAAGTGAAGACATAACCATGAAGATAACAAGAAACATGTTTCGCTTAATTCTAATGCCTTTGAGTTTGTATAGAGCAAAATCTTGGCAGTAAACTGATTGCAAAAGTTATATATGGCATAGTGCGATTTGCAAGATACAAAAATGCTTCAATGACAATAAGGTATGGTACTTCAGGACTAATGTTCTTTGTTGTCAAATTCTCAAACTGTAGGATAAGACAAAACTTTATCTGCCAAAAACATTTTATCTGAAGATATTTATTTGTACCTTCCATAACTCGGAACAACTTCAAGTCACTCAAATAATATTCAAATAATAAAAATTCATAGCTTTTATATTAAACAAATTAAAAAAAATTTATTTATGTAGTCTTATAAGAAAATAAAATTTTGAAATTAAATTACACACAATTGCTTTAAATACCGGCATGTATAAAAACCAAGCATTACTTACCAATATGAAATGTTCAATATGATAAACAAAAGAATATAAATTATCTGCATATGTAAATCAAGATAGTTATTTTTTTGATACTTTCGATCCTTCTGAGAATTTCCAAGTAGAGATCATTCTCGAGTCAATCATATGGTGTAATAACACATATTTGCGTCAACATATTTTATACCTTATAATATTCAGACTTGAAGGCCATTACAACATCCTTTGAGGCTTGAACTACAGGTTCTAAATCCTCATATTTAGATTCAGCAAAAAAAAAAAATCCTCATATTTAGTAGTTTAAAAGAATACACATGTCAAAGTTTTAAATAAGATATGTTTCATGCATCTTGAGTCCTTCAGGGATATGCTTCAAGCATCTTGAATCCTTCAGGGATATGTTTAAGGCATCTTAAATCTTTCAGAATTTTTCTTATATATGTCATTATCCAATTACTTATATAATTAAGTTGTCATTAAGTCTATTAGACATATGTCATGTCCTTTAGAGATTATCAAACTAATTAATAATCTAAAAGTAATTGCTCCCACAACAAATGTTAACAATTTCAGGTGTCTAGACTACTGGCCTATATTCTTTATGTTTGGCTAATTAATTTAGCGCAATTTGTATTATTTCTTTCCATTTTGGCCAATCAATTTAATGTCGACATTCCTTTATAATTTGAGCTTCATGCTCATTAAACTAATAATTTCATAAGCAATTGCTATTACATGTGCAAATACATTATCAACAACAACATTATATCATCCCCTCATATTTATAGATTGTAGTGAGATCTCACGACTCCTGGTACTGGAATCACTTCTAGGGTTACTTACATAGAAATATGATATTGTTAATTTGTATTGTTTTTTTTACCTCTTCTAGAGTGTCAGTGACATCTTCCAGAGCGCCACTTTGAAAATTTCTCAGTTCCCTCCTTTTAAGGAACAATGACCTTTGCACCAATAGGTATATAATGCTTTCCAAACACTTTATATTCATGGGTTGTCATACTCGCAGCTTGTCTTGCAAGGACAATAAATGATGCAATAATATTTGCAGATGACACATGTGATTTAGTGACCTTTTTGGTATCTTTCGAAATATTTAGCAGTTGATCTGTGTCATTATGAAAATGAATTGTTCTTTGAACTTCAAGTTAACATTGGTTTATGTGTGTATAAAAATGAACAACGTTGGTGTTTGTCAACAAACTTCTTTGGTAGACATATGTATTTCCAATAATGCGTTGTATCATAGTTGCACTCATATGACAAAGACAATCATGCCGAAGTACAATAGCTTTTGCATGAGTACTTCAAGCATATATGATTTGTCTCAATCATCCTCATCACCTTTATTTATGGTTTCAATACAATAGCATTTGCAACATATATATTTGAAACTTAGTATGTAACACCCTGCTTTTTACTGTTTTAAATAACAGAAATGCATATGAATACGTTTAAATGGTTATTTGAGTTTTAGAAAATTATTTTAAATAAACGGAGTTCATCACTCAACTCTACTTGAACGTAGAAAGCTATGATTAAAATTTAGGTTGAAAAGTCAGGTGAAACCCGGCCTGTGAATTTCACTGACAGTATATTTATACTGATCAGAAGACCTAATTTTAATTCGTGAATGAAAAACTTAAGGTTTTTATTTTATTTCCTATGATTATGTATATTTAGAATTATTTCATTAAAAGTGACTAATATACGTTTTACGGGTGTTATATTCAATCGGGTAAAAGACGGAGCAGATTACGGGATAAACTCTATGTTCTCTTATAAATGAGTCATCCATGTGAGGGGATTAGTGTGGCTTAAGGTTATGTTAGCAATTTTTAATAATTGCATTTTGGTCCTTAAACTTTCTATTAATTTCATTTTGGTCCCTAAACAGTTTCCATGATACACTAAGTTAAGTGGATCAATTTTGGCTCATTCAAACCCATTAAGGGCTGCGCCCAAATCGCCTAATCTCATGGCCAAGAATTCATTTTCATGACACTATTTTGTACTCTTGAACTTTCCATGTCAAGTGTTAAGACTTAAGCATTTTTATGTTGAAAACTTGGTAAATGGACTTGGACTTCTTCAAGCCCATTGCAAGCCCAAGGCCTTTTCTCACTTGCTCATAAATTCTAGAGGCCACTTGAAGACTCTAGTTCATTCTTGCACTTTCCATCATCTTCTCCATTCTTCTTTTCTCTCTTAAGCTTCCATTGTTGATTTGTGAAGGAACTTGGTGATTCTTGCACATTTCTTCATTTCCAAGAGGTGATTCATGTTCCTCATCATCTTTAAGCTATTATTTCTTCAATTCATTTCTTGTTTTAAAGCTTATTTCATGATGTTTATCTTAGTTGTTCTTAACTTTGATAAATCATAGAAAATCATAGAAAAATCCTAAAAATGTGAAACCAATTTCTATGTTCTTGTCATCATACCTATGTTCATAATCCAAGAGCATGTTGAAAACCAAAATTTCCTCCCCACACTTCTTGCCAAGGCCGAACCATATGTATTTGTTTTGGAGGAAGATTTTGTTCATTTCATGTACACATAATCTTATATATTATCTTTCTAGTATGTACTCATGATTGAATCCAAGTTAGTTCATCAAACAAAAATCTCTAACTCCATTTACTCCTCAAGGCCGAATCTAGGGTTTGGAGGGTTGGAGAATTTTTGATTCAAACTTTGTTGATTAATCACAAATCCATTGTCTTAAGTACTTAGGATCATTAATGCAATGACTTAGACAATTTTAGAAATTTTTAGCCACTAAACCCTAAGGAGGCCGTGACCTATTATAGAGAATTAGGTGTTTTAATTGTTTGATTAGTAATTGTTTGGTTGTGGTTTGTAAAGGTTAAGTGACTTTGTGTTGTACGTGAAACCGGATCGGTGACAAAGTATTTTACTCTACTGAGAAAGCTTCGAGAGGTAAGAGGAGATTGCCTGAGGGATTTATTCGATGGCTACGTGCCAATTGTTGTTGTCTGTAATTATTTGTTTGTTGGTGTCTGTTTAAGTTGTGTTATTTTTATCTGTGATGCTTTATCTGTGTATAAGCGGTTATTTATTATAATGCTGTGATGCATGATCTGCCTGGGAATATTACTGTGATATTTGTTGGGGATTGTTGTTTGAGAAGCCTGACAGTGGTCAGTGCCCAATCAATTAATCAGATAAAAGCTTTGAAAAGCTTCGTAAATTATATTCAATGTTTTAACGATAAAATATTGGAATATAATATTAATGGAAAATTTTATTTGGGAAAAATAAGGAATATTGGAAAATATTATTTTAATGATTTATCGGTGTAAGAGTAAACTATGAGTCACAATGAGGATGTAACCGTGAAATTATTTTTGTACTGCTGATTCTTACGTAAGAAATTCCGGAATATTATAAAAAGTTATTTTATGAAATTAATTTTCGAAAATAACTTAATTATAATTTTAGAAAATTATTTAAGTTGAAAAAGCTAATATTTGGCTTAAATGACTTTTAAAATGCTAATTGACAGCAATTTGGAAAAATACCGATGGCAAGAAATTCTAAAGCGGCAGTACGTGTTTTAAACAACTTTGAGCCTCAAGTGACCATCTTTTCTGAAAGTTAAATTTTTAACTGATGATTTTCTTTCCCATTTGAAATGATTTTCCGAAATCAAGTTGAACTCAACTGTGTTAAAAGTGGTTTTGAACTTAGTAACCGAGACGTCGGGGTACTAAGATTCGTGTTGTGTTATGGACTTGGTGTCCTTTGGACTTTGAGGTCCTGTAGACTTAGTGTCTACTGTAGACATGGTGTCTACTGTGTTAAAAACATTTAAGATGTCTTCTATTACCACGAACCTATGGCTGGTGCATCGGTCTAGGGGTGTCGTGATTGAGCACTCGGACTTTGAGGTCTTGTGTTGTTAATGAAAATTTTAAAGATGTTTAAAACTATAATTAGTCGTAAGCCATTTTGAGCTTCGAAAAGGAGAGATTGAACACAAAGAAAAGTGTCAAGAACAAAGTGTTTTTGCATGCATTTGGCAGACGTGCCCATGGTTTATGTGTGCGTACCTTGTGGAGTCAGGCATCTCATGCTACGATTTTCTTCATTGTGCCCGAGTTGGACAATGAAACCCCATTTACGGTTTTATCACTGTGCCTTGGGTTTGGATAGTGTGCAATGGGTTTTGGCTGTGTGCCTATGGCTGCATGCCTTTTTGCCTTGTGTGGCAATCGAGCCTGATCAACTCACTACAATTGGGATATCTCATGAGATTAAGTGTGAAGTTAGACGATGTGTTTGAAGTGTTCATGCATAGTTTTTCAAATGATGACGTGTGTGGTGTGAAACCCGTTGATAAACTATTAGCTTGATATGAATGCTTATATTGATATAACATTTATATGTGTATGTGTTATCTGTGGTGTCGTACATGTAGTTGTCGAGTTAAATCCATATATTGGTTTCTCACTCTTGCGTGTTTTATTTGTGGTTTCTCTACTTGTGCATATATATTTACATCTGAGATAGATGGACCCGGATTTGCCTCTGGCACATTCGAGGCTGCGTTCGATCACGTTTGATCCCGCACACCATGCTGGCGCTTGGGAGATTAACCCGGGGGCACTGAGCGCCACGTATTTTGGCCCTAGTTGAGAGGTTGCCGGCATAGTAGCTGCGGGACCATAGCGGAGGACGCATGTCGTGGAGACTGTCGAGGTATCTCTACCTCCAGTTTGGCCTTACCTACAGTTTTTGGCTGAGCACGGGTTACTTGTCGTTCCACCTCAGCCGATTCAGCCTCTTCAAATAGCAGTACCTCCTGTCGAGGTGGCAGAGGATCCTGAGATTGAGGAGGACCCCGATGAGTACTTTGAGGATGATCCTGAGTATCACCCTCCTTCAATTGATGCTGATGACTCTTCGGACGAGGAAGCAGGAGCAGAGCAGAGGTATTTTCACCAGATACACCTGCTAGAGGTGGGGGTGATCACCATGATCTCCCCAATGGTTTTCATTAGCTTGACCAGCTATAGGTATAGTTTTGGGGTAGCGAGTCTTGTCAGTTTTTGATCTAGCTACTGAGAGCCATGAGTTTTTGTATGGTTCTAGACTACTCGTTACGTTATATGTATATGTCTGTATTTTTCTGACTTAGTTTTATGGAGAATAGCCTATACTTATGAGGGCTCTTTTGTAATCTCCTATTAGTGATGTAGTATGTATTTAACTGATGATGCATATATGTAGAGATATGTTTGTTTATGTCATCGATGATTAAAAATTTTTTTATCACCATTTCCGTGAAAAGACATGAACTTAAAGTTATTTTCCGAAAGTAACCAGCAATTAATAATTTTATTTTTCGCATTTGGGTAACTATGTGATGACCCTAGAAGGGATGTCGCATAGTAGATTTCTTCACGATCTGCTAGAATACAACATATTGAAATATAATATTGTTCCATTAGTAACATAATATGGGCCTTTTCAAAATATTTAATACCTTTTGCAAACGCCTGGTTGCAAATTGGAAATAAATACGCATATGACTATTTAGCTTCTAGCCATAAATATTTAAATAGTACACATGACTTATAATATAATCCATAAAATTCAACTATTTTTTTTAGCTAGTAAATGACCTTATATTCAATTTGCATTAATAACAAAATCGTTTAAACTGATAAACTCCTGATTAAAAACAATATAATTATAACTTTGGTTTACGCATGCATAACAAATTTTTGGTTTACAACAACACCTGTTCCAATCGCACCCATTTATGTTTGATTTGATTATGAGTAAATATAATTTATAAATTTGGTTCATCCAAAGAAATAAATCATACTATATATATTTTATTTATAATATTATAACTCAAAAAGATAAAATAAATGTATACCTGATGATTTGAAATCACATAAAAATATACATATAAAATAAAAAATTTAAACTCCAAACAAATAATTCAACTATTCAAATCATCATACAAGTAATAAAGCCTTCTCAAAAAAGGTTAACAAAAATAGATATATCAACATGCACATTATTTGTAAGATCGTTATCAAATGAATAATTTTCAACAGAAAAAATTGAACATTAATCATAGTCATAAAGAAAAATTAATTATATGATAACTCACAATACATATAATATGCTAATATCTAAGAGATTTTTCAAAGCATAAATGCTTCTTTACCAATAAGAATTTCATTTGTTAAAACAAATATTCACCCTTCATAAAAGTTACCAATCAATACCATACAAAATAAATATAAAAAAAAGGGATGTCCAAGCACCGCAACATTCAACTAGTCGAAAAAGAATAGTTCAAAATAACAAATATATCATCAAGCATAACTCACCACTATAGGATTCGACAGACAAACATCAATCTTTATCTTGATTAAAAAATTCATCCAGCAAAATATTGATATACGACAAGTATGATCAAAGACATTCATACATGCTAAAAATATTGAGATAATTTTACCATTTTCAATATTTTTCTCCCAGTTATCCCCCTCATATGAATATCTTAAACCATCATAGTAATGATAAATTGATAATACCTATCATATCAATTATTATAATTATGACCTTTGTCATACCCAAATCAAAATACATAAATTCACTTCTAAGAATGTAACTCAAACCATTAAGTGTCTGTTTGTATAAGATTTTGGTGTTTTAAAATCGTGGTTGACCAAAGGAGGCCAAAGGCAGCTCCGAGAAAAGTGCCTCGAAACGGAGTATTTCGGCATTGTTTGACATTGTTGAGGTAGAATAAATCTAAAATAAACATGCCATAAGTAACCTTTATCATTTGCATCTGGCTTGCCTCCATCAACAATCTGTCCAGCCATTGCCTCCATCAATAATCTGGACCGTACATTAGATCTAATGGCCAGAATAAAACATAATAAATTATTATTTTAATTATTAAAAAAAGATTTTTTAAACATTAAAAGTCAAAACAAAAAAATGGTTCAGAATCCCTAAACCCCCCCACCCCCATGACACTAACCCCCCCCCCCCCGACAGCCCCTTCCCCTCACTCCCTTCACAGCCCCTCACCACCCCTGCACACTGCCGGCGCCGCCTCCACCACCCTTACGCCGCCGTAAACCTCCTGCCACACCTTCCGCGGCGCAGCGTTTTGGTCCCTTTCTCTTTTGTTTCTGGACCGCCGCTGCTGCCCAGCCGGCCACCACGTGCTCGGCGCTGCTGTTGGTTTTCCGGCCACCGTCTCCTCCGCCGCCTGCAAACTTGTATGTAGTAAAAAACCCCCCTTTTAAACTTCAAAAACAATGCTCTGTCACATGTTTTTGCTTGTTTTTCCAATATATGTAAAACATGTTATTCCAATGCAAACTTGTATGTAAAACTTGTTATTCCAATGTATGTAAAATCCCCCTTTTAAACTTAAAAAATCTCCACTGCTTGTTTTTCCAATGTATGTATTTGCTCTGTCCAATGTATGTATTTGCTTGCAACTGCTCTGTCACTGTGCTCCATTCATACTTGCTTTCTGCTTTGTAATTGCTTGTAGTTGTCCTTTATTAGGATTGGAAGCAAGAAGATGCAGGAAGATTGGAAGCTAAAGGTGGGCATGACTTTTGATAATTATCATGATGCTTGGAGGTTCTGGGTTTATTATAGCGGAAGAGTTGGATTTGGAGCAAGGAAAGAATATAGGCACATGAGAAAAGATGGTTCAACTTCTTCTTGCAGATTTGTTTGCTGTAAAGAAGGCTTGCAAAAGGCAGACAAGCGAGATTTTAAAGTAATCAATCCAAAACCGGAGACGAGAACTAATTGTCAAGCAAGGTTAGGACTTAAGGATAAGAAGGGAAAATTGACGGTGCATGAATTTCTAGAGGAACATAGCCATATTTTACAACTACCAGAAACAACTCATATGTTGTCATCTCAAAGAAAACTTTCAGAAGTTCAATGTCATCAAATTGATCTAGCTGATGATGCTGGCCTACAACAAAAGAAGTTATTTGATTTGATGAGTAGAGAAGTGGGAGGTAGAACAAATTTGGGATGTACTAGTGAAGATCAACAGAACTATCTTTGCAAAAGAAGACAAAGGAGTTTGGTAAATGGGGAAGCCGGTTATCTGTTGCAATACTTTCATAGAAAGTTGGTTGAAAATCCAACTTTCTATCATGCTTATCAAATAGATGCAGAAGATCAAATCACCAATGTATTCTGGGCAGATGCAATGATGCTCATTGACTACGGGTATTTTGGTGATGTGGTCTCTCTTGATTCAACATATTGCACAAACAGTTCACATAGGCCGCTAGCAGTGTTCTCAGGATTTAACCATCATCGAAAGGCAGTGGTCTTTGGGGCTACATTATTGTATGACGAAAGAATAGAGTCATACAGGTGGCTTTTTGAAACATTTCTAGAGGCACATAAGCAAAAAATGCCTCTTACGGTTTTTACTGATCAAGACCAGGCGATGACAAGAGGACTAGCTGAAGTTATGCCTGAAACTTACCATGGCCTTTGTACGTGGCATTTGATGCAAAATGGCATCAAACACTTAGGCAACTTAATGAAATGGGACTCTCATTTTCTCACAGACTTTAAGAAGTGTATATATGGCTATGATGATGAAGAGCAATTTGAAGAAGGTTGGAGAACCCTCCTTGAAAAGTATGATGTTAAGGAAAACTCTTGGTTGCAGAGAGTATACACTCTTAAGGAGAAATGGGCAGTCTGTTACATGAAGAAGGCATTCACATTAGGAATGCGAAGCACCCAACTTAGTGAAAGTGTGAATGCAGATATTAAAAGTTTTATAAAAGTGGACTTGGATATTGTCAAGTTTTTTAAGCGTTTTGAAGACGTGGTAGAAGAAAAGCGATATGTTGAGTTGAAGTGTGAATATGAAGCGCGCCAAAAAATTCCAAGACTCAAGAACCCATATTCTAATATTTTACAACAAGTGTCACATCTTTATACTCCCACTATTTTTGATCTATTCCAATAAGAGTACAACTTATTTGAAGCATGTTCTGTGAAGAGCGTGAACAATATGGCATCAACACTTGATTTTGTTATTGCCATGGCAAGGGATTTGGGAGAGTGGCGGGTGTCTTTTGATTTGGATAAGAAGACAATTTGTTGCTCTTGTCGTAAGTTTGAAAGTTATGGCATACTTTGTTGTCATTGTGTAAGAGTCTTTATTCATATGGATGTCAAGTCAGTGCCCGAGCAATATATCTTGAAGAGGTGGACAAAGTTAGCAAGAAGTGGTGCTTTACCTTATGTTAGTGTTAGTCATGGAGTTGAAGATGTTGATTTGTCCCCAACGCAGTGCTATAAGGAGATTTGTCCCTGCTTTATAAGGATAGTCACAGAAGCATGTAGAAGTCAAGAAACATTCATGTTCCTTAGCAACGTTGCCGATGGATTGGATAGGGAAATATTAGAGTTTCAAAATAAACAAGTAGGTAGTGCTCAAGTGAATGGGTGCTTTAAAGAGATTGCAAGCATCAATGATGGTTCAACACAAGTAAAGGGTTTAAAAAAAAAGGAAGGCAAAAAGGGTTCAAAACATTACAAAGGTTGGGTAGAGTGCCAACTTACCAAAAGAAAGAAAAAGGATGGCTCAAGTACTTCACAAAGTCAAGAACCTACTATGGTGGCTCAAGTGCTTCAACCAAGTCAAGAACCTACTATGGCGGCTCAAGTGCTTCAACCAAACCCACCATGGCTCAATAACATTTTGAATCAACCACCCATGGTAAGCTTATAGCATCTTAAGTGTGTTAACGAATTGAAATTTGATTAGTAATTAAATGGTTTTCCCTTTTGTGTAGGAGACCAATGACACTTTACGCCAACTTGGTGTCACTAGTTTTACTAGTTTATTGATGGTAAGTTTCATATTATACCAATTCATTTTATATCTATATTTGAAATATTAACTTGTGTATTTGAAATTATAGGTGGAACATGACGAGGATGAGACAACATTGACCAACCCATGAAGTCTTGAAGTGAATGTTTTGTAGGGCTGCAGTATTTCTTTTTCTTTTTTTGGGTTAATAGCTGCAGTACTTGTTTTAGTAGCAGTGGACATGTCTTTTGGGTATAGGTTTTTGGAACCGTATAGGAATTTTTTGGGGTATATGCTGTAAAGTGGTGGATTGGCATTTTGACTAGTCTATTGGATATGTTTTTTGGGTATAGCCTTATAGGTTTAGCATATATATTGGGGTACACATGTGATTTTGCTTCAAATTACATACAAGAAATGTTCACAAGGCAGAATTCAAATATCATTTTATTGCAATCAATTTTTTGTTACATAAGTCTCATACATAAGTCAAAACTTTTGTTACATAAGTCTGTTACAAAACTTTTCTTCACTATTGAAATTCAATGGTATATGACAGCAGATACATAAGTCTGATACACAAGTTCTTCACACTTGACAAAATGTTCTTCACACTTGACAGCAGCACATGCAGATACATAAGTCCAATTCCACTGTTCTCCACATTTGACAGCAGCAAATGACAGCATATAAGTCCCTTTTGTTCTTCACAATTGCTTTCTCTGTTGATGCATAGACAGTGTAACAGATTAGTAATCACATAAGTCACTTTTGTTCTTCACAATTGCTTCACAAAATTGTTGTAAGAAATATTCCAAAGACAAGCTAAAAGTCTCAGTGTTACATGATCAGAATAATGGTTCTTGATGTTACATGAATGAAGATTCAAGGCAATAGGTGCTTGGAATAGGGGAGAAGAGGAAGGCCAGTGCGGCGGGCGGGGCTTCGGATCTCAGATCAGCGAACCAGAGGGGAGGAGGCGCGGTGGCCAGTGGCTGAACCCGAGGCGGCGCACGGAGAAAGGGGACGGTGGCACTCACGGATAAGGGGAAGGAGAAGGGGACCAATGCCGCAGAGAGGTGGGGGAGGAGAAGGGGGACCAGGCGGGGCAAAGGTGGTGAAGGCGGCGCCGGCAGAGCTTAGTGGCCGGTGGTGGGCAGGGGCGGTGAGGGGAAGGGGCTGTCAGGGGGGGGGGGTTAGTGTCGTGGGGGTGGGGGGGTTTAGGGATTCTGAACCATTTTTTTGTTTTGACTTTTAATGTTTAAAAAATCTTTTTTTAATAATTAAATAATAATTTATTATGTTTTATTCTGGCCATTGGATCTAATGTACGGTCCATATTATTGATGGAGGCATGGCTGGACAGATTGTTGGTGGAGGCAAGCCGGATCCTTATCATTTTTGCTACTCCTAGAGCATATTTGAGAGCTATATACGATTTTTTCTATCACTTTTCTTTGTTTCAAAATATACTAAGATCAAATGATCTTCTAAACTTTCAATCACTGTATAAAAGCCTAGTTCTGCAAGAACTATACCATAAATTATTAAGGGTAACCAAATATTTTTATCTTTTATGGATGAAATACTAAAAGATTTTAAGACTAAAATTAATATGAAAAGCAAAGTGTTCCGGTCCAAAAACGACAAGGGCCAAAGCCCTTCTCTCATTTGGCTCAAGAAGGGTTTCGACCTGATTATTCCAGTCCAAAAATGACCAGATCAACAAGGACACAACTCTTTGCACCGTTTTTTTCTAGATCTTTAGGCACCTGGTCTCTCTCTCTTTTTTTTTTCTTTTCTTTTGTTCCAAAATTACCCTTTTGTATCTATTTCTCCTCCACCACATGCGGAAATCTAACATGACTTCCCCCAATTTCTCTGTGCACCGTAAGTGTGAACCAGAGGAGGATTCATCCACACCTGCCTTCCTCCCTACTTATCTTCCATTTTTTTCACTTATCTCCTCCCAGCCACACAAATAACACAACAACCAGGGCCAACATTGATAAAGCAAGGTAGCAGAAATAGAAAAAGGCACCAAACTTCAAAATCAATATACACAAACCAATTCCAGCCTCTGTAACAAAGAAAGATGTAAATAGAATAAGCATCAAGCACTCTACGATGCCACAAATGCAAATATGATAACAACTACAGATGCAAACAACGCAAAAAAAAAATCATCAAGATTCGGAAAACTATTTCCGGAAAGGATCTAGAATTTAAAATGCGGAGAAAATTGCTACATCTGGAAAATTAATTCAGGAGGGGTTCCGGAAATAAAAACTCGCAGGGTCCCTTTTACAGCTGCCGGAAAACAAATTTTGGTCGGTGCCCATAATAACTCCCTGAAAACTAAGTCTGGAGGGTTTAGAAAAACAAATCACTATCCGAAAAACAAAATCCGGGCACTGAGTATGTGCTAAAAAAAAGGCAACAACTTGCAAAAAAATTTAAAGACGGTGAGGGTTCAGTGGTGGGGATGACCGTGCGTCGAATCGAATTCACTACTCTATGGAGTTGCAACTTTGCAAAAGTAATTTAAAGAAATGGGACATGGAGACCCGCAACAAAGAAATGGTGGTGAGGGTTCAGAGGCTTGGAAGAGTGTTACGGTGCAAAAGCAAGAAGGCCAATTTTTGAACAAACAATTTTAAAAAAGTAATACTAGGTGAAGAAGAAAAAAAGCAAGGTGTAAAAAGTAAGACCCGATCAACTACCCACTTGTCTTACCCCTAAAGGGCCCAAAGGCACATTTCCTCTCCTTATAAAAGGAGGCCCTTATCCTCCTAAAAAAAGAGGGCACTCTCCTAAACCACACTCTCATGATTCTCTTCATCCTCTCCTTGAAGGAGACACATTCTCTCCAAAAGTGGGGGCACTCTCTACCTCTCACTTAATATCCTCTCCATACCACCACTCTTCACCTCCTCTACATGACTCTCTCTCCCACTCTTTGGACAAAACCACTTGAGGGCATATCTAGCACTAGATCCGACCCACATCTGTTCACTCTTCTCCCTCAAAGAGAACAATGCGGAGCTCTGATTTCCCTCGCGAGGAATATGTAGGATGTAACACCCCCCTTGGGCATTACATGACTAACTCAATTTTCGTAAAAACTTATTAGATAAAAACAAAAGCTGGTTTTCTTTAAAAAAAAAAAAAAATCATCCCGATAGAACAAAATTCAGCCAAAAATTAATAGAAATCACTTTTACTCAAAAGATAAGTAAATTCCTGGTCATGTATATAAATTTTGTCACAACCCAAAAACCTAAGCCGTTACCGACGCACAAGCTTGCAATCTTAGCCTGGCAAGTCTATTTTTCTTTAGAAACGTACTTGGATATAGATCTATAACTTTTCCAAAAATTTCAACAGAGTCTCATCTGTAATTTCAACATCCAAACAAAACACTTGTTAATATATTTATATTTTCATCCAAAAGAAAGGCTCTCCGAGCCATACACATTCTATCCAAAGTAAAGGCTCTCCGAGCCATAATGCAAATAAATATGAAACTTCTCCAAAACTAAACTTGACTCGTTAGCCTAAGATGATCGTACTATGAGACTCTTACTGGAAAAGACCCCATGGTTATTCCAGTAAATCAACCTTCTTCAAAAGTCGGGACTAATCCCTCCGATTGGGGCATAGAACCCCTCTGCATCATCTGTCCACTATAAGCAGGGCACCACAAATAGAACCAAACAGAAATAATGCAAAGGTGAGTTACCAATATATGAGCATAAAACATAGCAGTCATATATTTAACATCATAATCACATTAGCATAAAAGTAAGCAATTCATAATATGAAAATCAAAATATTTTCAATAAGGACATATGTATAAGCCAATAATGTTTGATGACTTAAGTTTTAACACTTCAATATCATCAATTCTCGAATTTCAATCTCTGGATATCCTAACTTCCCTTCGACGAGCATGATAGGCTGCGATATTTCCTATTTATCAATTGTTTTGCGTTGTGAGTCGGCCTTTTATTTCAGGTCCGATATCCAATTGTTCGCATTCTGCACCTAAATAATATTTGGATAGTTCCTGATTGAGTACATTCGTGCAGGGTAACCGATTTCCACGACAAGAGGTTGCAAAGCCCCAAGCATTTCGTGGAGTTCGAGCCCGAATATCCCTAAAGACCCAAAAGCCCAAGAATATGCCTTTGGTTCGTAACTATCAAATTTGTCAGTTCACCGTGTGAAACTGTAGCTCGAATTCCGCAATTGACACGTCTGCCTAAACCTCATTTTTCATATTCTTTAGTCTTTTAAAAAGATCATTAAAGTTTTCAAAAAAATCTCTTCCTCAATTGAACACTAATCCGACGTCTCGGAAAACTAGGTCCTCCGCAATAGGAATGCTAGTCCGGCTCTCAGCACGGAAGTCTAGCTCCTTTCTATTTTTCCTCTATTTCTTTGTGTTCAACCACATTTAATAATAAGCCTTACATCTACAAACAAACCACATTTTCAATCCTCAACCAGTCTCAGTTAAATAATAACGCAAACAAATATATTCCTCAATAATATCACATCAGATAAGATATATATATATATATATATATATATATATATATATATATATATATATATATATACCACGGTTTCATCAAAATAAATCTCACACATTTTAAATCATCACAAGCAGTTCATATTGCTAATTATATGACTACTAGGAACTCCTCAGGCATACTCCCTTTACCTTTGTAGACCAGAAAAAGATCCTCTCCTTGACGTATTCAACAGTTCGTTTCCTTCTTAATGATGCCCCGAGTTCCTTTAACACCTTGAAACTTGCGCAGTTAACTCCTATCAGCTCCCAATAAAGCAAAACATGCTTCTCAATGCAAGACAATCACAATCAACGTCCCAGCGAGGGAGTCCAAACATTTTGCAACAACTAGAAAATCAAGAAATCAATTACTCATCATCAAACACACTTTAATTGGATTTGAACGCTTAATTTCACAAAACAGAGTCAATTTCAAAGAAAATTAGATTTGGGGCTTAGGGTTCATAACATAATTTGGGGAAAAATTGATTTGATTAGAGAATCATGAAACTGAACTTAGAAATCATCAATTAAAAGTCCTAATTGCACAAATAAGTTTCAATTTCAAAATCCAAAACCAAAAATCAAATGCTAGGGTAGGGGTTTCAAAATCAATTTGGGGATTTTACAAAATAGAAGAGATTAGGGGTAAAAAATTTACCCAATGTGAAGAGGAAAGGAAGCGGCTGCCAAACATGGGTGTGGCGGCTCCGACGACGTGGCGGCAGCGGCGGATGGAGCTCCGTTTCGCGACAACAAAGACGACCCAGCAAGATCCGAGCTTGCAGTCGTCTCCTCCCTTCGTAGCGCCGTCGAACGGTGACTGGAGAAGGGCTGGCGGCGACCGGAAAAGCTCCCCGCGACGGGGCACCGTTTCGCACGCAAATAGCGACGACGTCGCATGCGGCTCCGAGCGGTGGGTACAGGGACTTCGGTGGTGCAGGGCTGGCAACACTCAGCTGGGTAGTGAAGAGAAGAAGGAGGTTGTTGGTTGTTAGAGGCAGAAGAAGCTAGCAGAAGAGAGAAAAGAGGGGGGGGGGGGGGGGGGGGGGTGACGACTAAAAGGGGGAGACGAAAAATTTCTTTCTTTTCTTCTTTTGTTAGTATTAGGTAAAATGTGTGGTTAAAATAGATTTTAGAAAAAAAGAAATAATATTAACCAGTAGATCTAAAAATAATGAGTGATAAATATATACTTTCAAAATTTAAATTAGAGTAAAGATTGATAGTTGAATTGATCAACCAAGAAAATCAGTGATCTAAAAATTAATCTCAAATCAATATATTTTCAAATCTAAAATTACATAGAGTAAAATATGAAAATAATTTTTCTTTCAATCATACTATTTAAAATATTTTTCTAAACAAATACTAATAGTGATAATAACATAATATTATTGTCTAGTAAGCGTGCATACACTGGAATAACACAGTGTTAACGCACCAATAAAATAATTTTAAAAGAGTAATAAAACTACTCAAACTAAACAAAATAAAAATAAACATCCAGATAATTAATCACTCCAATTAAAATAATATAAAATAATATATTTTCTGATATTAAAGAACAGTAAAAACTGGGGTGTTATAAAGGACCGGAGTCCCCCCTCCGTCGAGCCCAATATCGAGGGATCCCCCATTGTGTACCTCTTTACACCACAAAAACTCCAACCAGAAGCCCAAACCAGTCCTAGAAGCATCAAGACAAAGTCCAAATACCACCAAGAAGCCCTTTTTTTTATATACTACACATCTTTATGTTTGGGTCCGTACCATTTGGGGTTGGGCCGGAAATAGTACTGTTGAGTTTTGGTTTTTGACCTGAACATAAGGCTATAAGAAGAAAATAATCATGAATCAGAAAAACGAAAGAGAGTATGGAAAAGAAATCTTGTAATAGAATCTCTGAGCTGATTAAGTCATCACTCCCATTGTAAAGTCTCGTTCTTCCCTAAAACAAAACATGAAGGATTTTGCTATACCGTTAGAGACTTGATCGTACTAATAACGTATTGAAAATAAAAATAGAATAAAGAGATGAAGAGAATAGGAATATAGATTCAAATGCTATTCTTCCAGAACTAGTACTCATATGCTATATCTTCAGGATCCGGCTATAATCTTTGTTATTTATAGAGTGCTTTTGTTATTGCTTATTTTGTTAAAAAAATCATTTTTATAACTGAATAATCATTTTTTTAAAAGTTTTAGTGTATTTGTTTTTGCTTTTGAAAATAATGAAAAATAGAAAGAAAAAAAATTCATTTTTAGGGTTAAAATGAAAAGCAACTTTCATTAGCTTTTGGAAAAAATCATTTTTTATAACTAACTACTTTTAAAAAATGATTTTTATGATTGTAAACAAACACAAATCTGCTTCTGCTTTTCTTTAAAATCTTTAAAAATAATCACTAAATTATTTTGTAACAAAATCATTAATTTTTAAATCTTATACAAAACGTACTCATAATCTGATTAAGTGTATCACAAGTACAAACTGACTAGTTCTGTTTATAACAAATAAACAAATAGTAGAACACTCCAAATCTTAAGTAGTTTCTATAAGATAAGATTGAATATAATATAAGATAGTTATCCACTAAATCGATCAATTTATAACAATTTAATATTTATTAATTTTTTTTTTACTTTATATGGTCGCCGATTCAAAGCTTGAAATTTGTTTTTTTTTTCCCTTCAAAAATAGATTAATTCATTCCCTAAAGTTTGAAAAGATAGCGAAGTTATGCCTCTAGTGTATTAGACTATTAGTCTTTCAATAAATATTATCTTATTATTTCTTTTAAAAATTGCCAACCAATACCCTAATGAATTAAGAAAAGCAACGTTTTTATGAACAAGTGTTGTATTTATTTTTTTAAAATGATATGTTTAATTTTTTTATAATAACTTATGTTTATGGGTTTCTTAACCCGAGTTTTTATCAAGGTCCTTTCATATCGTTTTTTACACCTAAACTCTAACAATCTATTATCTATTTGATTGTTATTTAATGTAAAAAAAATTAATTAATAATTATAAAACATAAAAAAAAATGTGAAAAACAATATGTAAAGAAAAGTACCACGTGAAAATGATGAGTATTACTCTTTAGGGATTATGTGATGTCAATTAGAGATTCGGTTTGGATTGGTTTTTAATAAAAAAGTTATAAGTTGCAATTTAGATTTTATTATTAAATTCAAATCAATCCAATTTGATTAACTTGGTTTTGATTGGATTATTCGGTTTTTACCACCATAAAATTTAAAGTAAGTCTAAAAACATTAACAAATATAACATATTACATACTAAAAATTGAAACATTACGAGCTAACAAGTATTAATTTTTTTATTTTTTTGTAACCATGTTATAGTTACAAAATATCCACCATCGTTAGCAGTAACTAATCTTCATCGGGGAACCTGTTAGGCTCACATGGTGGGTTCTCCCCTCCTAATAAGGTTTTCTCCATGTACAAGAGTCATGATTTGAATCCCTGACCATTTGTTTAAGGTGTACGAGTCCATTACCACTCAAAGCAATCACATGTTGGTTAATTTTATGTTTGGAATAGTAGAAAATTATAGTACATCAAACTAATAAGTATTAGAAAAAAAACCAACAAATTAAAAACCAATAACGTAAAAAGTAGGGAAAAAAACACACACAAATACACACACATATATATATATATAAAATAAAAAAACAAATATATATATATTAAATTTTATATATATAATTTAATTTGGTTCAATTTAAATAAAATTCGAAAACTGAAACGAACTGATCGATTTTTTTTAAAGAAAAAGGTAAAAAAAAAAAAAAAAATCAATGAACGTCAATGTATTGCGGTTTGCCATCTCCCATTACCTGGATTTCCAAGACTTCTCTGTTTGTGATCTCCCTATCTGATGGATTGGAACATTCCCAAGTGGGGAATCTGATGTAAACATACCCTTTCTGGGCTCGATCTCAGATTCTCTTGCGACGCTCTTTCTCAGGGGTGTAAATAAGCTGAGTTATTCGTGAACTATCCGAGCTCGGCTCGTTAAATGTTCGATGAAGCTCGTTTGTTTAATTAAATAAACAAACTTAAACTTGAGACTGAGCTCAATTATTTAAATGAGCCAAGCTCAAGTCTTATAGACTCGACATTAAGGGCTCACGAATAGCTCGTACACACACACACAGATATATATATATATATATAAATTTTTTAAATGATATATAATAATATGACCAAAAAAATTATATATAATAATATTTTATATATACTAATACTATTGTGTTTTTCATTAGTTTCCTCTTTCTTAACAAATTGCTGATGGAAGGACTTCCCTTTCATACAACTAAAAACTTTTAAAATTAATGGTTAGGTCCCAACCAACCTGATTGTAGTCCAAATATCTTTTGGCCCAATAGTTAAACTCACTCCCAATACTTTTTTGTTATTATCTTAATAAAAAGTCTTTCCAACGCTTATTCGTAAATCTCTAATATAAAGAAAATCATTTGTATCCTACTATAATACTAAGTTACTAACCTACGACTACAAGCAACAAAAAAAAAGCACTAAAATGCACCATTTGTAGTTTTGTGTACTTAGGTGGACATCATTTTGAAGAAAATTATTCTACCAAATACGATCTCGATTCAAATGTTTCCACTTTCCATTCCATAACATTTCGATTAGTAGGCGTAATCGATGATAAGAATTTTAGTAGTTTTCGTTATTTACATTATGGAAATATGTAGAACTTTAATGAGTGTTAAAAATTACTTTTGAAGTTTCTTTTTTGTTAAAATATTAATTAAGTACTAAATACAACATTTTCATATTATGGAGCTATGCATGGTTTTTTGTTAAGGAAAATTTTCATAAATGTAAAAATAATTAAGTTATGAATGAGATACACAAGCCAAGCTCAAGCTTTACTTTTTTGTAACAAGCCAAGCTCAAGCTTTTAGTTAAGCTCGTTTAAATAAATGAGCCAAGCTTGAGCTTCGCATTTTTTTCACAAGTCAAACTCAAGCTTTAAGTGCTTGGCTCGGCTCGACTCGACTCGTTTACACCCCTAGTCTTTCTGTTTGCACCTAAACTTTTTAGTCTGTTTCAGCTAAGAATTTACTTTACAGTTATGTCCACTTCTTGGGTTTTCTCAAACATTGGTGACTCCTCGTGTAACACCCTGATTTTTACTATTCTTCAATAACAGTATATATATATATATGGGACAACTCAAGTGTGAGGAGTGTCTTATTGTGAGAGTGAGAGGAATAAATCTGGGCCATTAAACCATACATGGATGGTCAGGATTAGAAGTTAGTTGATGGTCATGTGATCACTTAAAAAAGTCACATCACTTTGTGTTCTAATCTTGACCATTCATGTATGATCCAAAGGTCCAGATTTACTCTTCTCATCTCTCATAATAACACACTCCTCTCACTTGAGTTGCTCTATATATATATATATATATATGTATGTGTGCATATATCTTTTTATATTTTTATCCGAGACTTAGAAAATGATTTTTGGGAAACCAAAGTCATATTCATATTATACTTATTTTTATAAGGTTACAGTTAAAATTTTGGATTTAAAATTCAGACAGAACCCGGTATGCGTTTTCACTAACAGTAAAATTTTACTGATCAGAAAACCTAATTTTGACTCGAGAACGAAATGGTTAGAATTTATATCTCATTTCCAACGATATTGGTTATTTTGAAAATTTTCAAAATAAATAAGTTATTATACTTTGTTCGGGCGTAAAAACCTAAATCGGGTAATCGACGGAATCGAAAACGGATGTACAGAGACAAAACCCAACACCGGATGGATGAAGACAATGAGTGGGTGACTCACCTAACATTTAATGCATGTAATGATGTGTTTAAGTGTGAAAAGACTAAAATAACTTTAACCTAACTTATCTTAGTTAAATAATAACCATGGTTAAGGCAAGACAACTTCAAATTTGCTTCTTCATCTTTCTTGTGGTGCAAAATCAGCCACACCTCCTCAACATCATGTCCACTCATTTATCATGATTACTTTTAAGAGGAAATGACTTTTATACCCTAGTCTTTTGTGTAAATTCCAAGCTTGTCCTTATGTGCTTTTACCATTTTGTCTCCCAAGACAATTTTGAAGGACAAAAATACCCCCTAACTCCCTTAATTTCGTGCAGCCCCTCCCCCTCACACTTAGTAATTTTTATGATAAAACTTCATATTCTTCATCACTTTCTCTCATTTTCTCAACAACACCGTAAGTGATTTTGTGAAGAACTTGGTCTTTTCTCTTCATTTCTTCAAGCTACAAGAGGTATAACTTCCTCTCCATGATCAATCACGTCTTCTTCTTCATTGATTTCACTTCTTTCATGCCATGATTGAGACACTCCGTTGTGCCCCTTTGTGCCATTAAATTAAAACCTTATTTATTAATTACTTAATTGGGCATTTAACGTTAAAAGTATATTCCGAAAATACGTAAAAATTAAAACTTAATCAGAAACTTACAGCATGAGAACAATTACAGCAACAAACCATATATTTATAATACATACACACCATTTGTGAAAGCATCATAGTACTAAAACATTGTCTAGGGTATCTTAGAAGTAGGATCCTGTGCAGGTGCATACTTATACAACTTATTAATAGCGGAAAATGTAAAATGTCTTAAGACACACAGGCCATAAACTCTCTAAGTTCTAACACTCGAATCCACTGCTCGTGCTCCATCTTCTGGCTCATATGGAGTTTCATCTAGTTCCTTGGTACCGGGTTCCTCCATTGGATCTTCTCATGGAATAAAATAAAGATACACATAATACATAAAATAGGGGATAAGAAACATTTCTATCATCAAAAGCGGAAAGGAACACATATCACATAATATAATAACAGTCAAAGACAAGCATCACACATAACTAACAATCATCCTCAATCATGATATCTTCATCTACCCTCAATCTCATACGACTAAACCTTTATACCAAAGTGGTCACTACTAATCCTGTCACCCATCCTTCTTTAGAGATATTAGTCAGTCGTACAAGCGACGCGTCCCCATTAACCGGTGCACAACCTCATCCATGGGAGAATGCTCATGCAAGGCAACGACACTATAGTTGCACTGTATAGTCGGTGCACACCCCGGATCCAGGGTACTTGTGACACCCTTCTATCCCTCATGTTAAAAGCCATTTAATTTAAAAACACTTAAAGGAAGACATGCAATTATTATTGACTAAAATAAACAATTGTCCATGGGTAGAAAAGTCCCACATGAACCGTTTACAACGCGAAAAATGAAATGAGTTTTAAACAGTAAAAACATAACAAACCAAGAAATATATCCGAACCCCGATGTCACCTACAGAGCTGGTATAACCGTTCCGGAATAAACATTCACGGAATTACAACTGAAAACTGACAAAACATAAACGTAAGCCCTAACTATGAGTGGCGGCTCCTCAGAGTCACTCCTCTCCGGGCTGCTCGTCATCCTCTGCAAGGTGTCAATCAGGCCAAACACAAACAAACATGGGGAGTAAGTTCATGTAATCATATACAGCAAGAAGTAGGAAGTAAAGTAAACAGTAAACATAGCAACATTACCCAAACATCAACATCATCATTATGCTATGCAGTGCAATGTAGTCCTACTCCGCTCAACCAACAATGCATGTGGATCCACTAAACTCGGGATGTACGCCTTCGGAGTTAAATATCCACATTGAGAATCTACTCAATGCCAGAGAATCCACTCCTTGGATAGCCAGTGCATTAAACCAACGAATGCCTCGTCACGGGGGCGCTAGGAGAATCTACTCCAACCGTGGATGGCCAGATCGCCGTACTCTAGGACGACCTTCCCTATGTCAAACATCCCTAAACAACATCTCTGATGCAATGCGTATGCAACATAACAACAACGGTATCACCACCCCATAACTCCAACGGAATCAACCGAAGATAACAGCGGAATCGACCGCAACAACTTGCCTCGCGGAATCTACCTGAGGACTTAAGCAGAATCAACCGCGGTACCTGGGGCAAACTCTCGGCCACCATAGTACATAACCACAACACCTTAGACCCAACCGCGGGGTCAAGGCTTTATTGGCCAAACAGCACCAAGGCATAACTCATCAGCTTGCGGTACCCAATGGGCACCGACTTATCAAACTCAACACCTCACCATCTCATCATCTTTAATTATCTTAAGTAGACATTAGCCAAGTTGTCTAATCGTTTATCATCATTGGGAAGTGGGGTTTGAAACCCCTTAAGTCCTTTAATTCTGTTCTGTTCAGGTGGGTTGAGCACGGTCGTGCTCGTAACCCAGCACGGTCGTGCTTAAACACGTGAGGGGCGTGCTCCCCTTTAAGTGAAGCACGGTCGTGCTTCTTATTGAGCACGGTCGTGCTCATCAGCACGGTCGTGCTCTTTGTCCTGCACGGCCGTGCTGAACAGCGCGTCCATTTACCCAGAATTCAACTGGGAGCACGGTCATGCTCCCTGTTCAGCACGGTTGTGCTCATCGCGCGACAGTGCTGTTCTGGGCAGGAACAGAGGCTGTAACTTAACAATCTTTTTAGGGTTTTAATCAGTTAATCCTCCTAAATCAATTATTAGTGCGTTTTGAGGGTTAAACTCAGTAAAACATCATAATCAAATCAGCATTGGCATCAATCCAATAGTAACATCATGTTCATCACCATCACAACAATATGAATACGAACCAATATTTTGAACATGGCATCAACATTCACATACCAACAACTACCAACATGTCATCAGGAAAATTAACATATATCAAACAGATATTCACACAGTAAACCGGGTTATGGGAACCCTTTACTCTACTCTAACCCCGAGCCTACGAGTACACTACCCTTCTCCCCATACCTGGATTGAAGGTAGCTCCCTAACGACATCCTAACAGCAACCAGTTCCTCCCTAAGACGGCTCGACTTCAAACAATACCTTGGATCAATAAAACATCACAGATTAGTTCCCTATTCACAATAATGAAAAAGAAACTTAGACAGGGAAGAAACGTTACCTAGGTAGTAACACCAATAACCAACGGTCTCCCAAGAGTTTCCAAACACTCAGAGATTGATCAAGATGGAAGAAAAACGAAAGAAGGCTCGTTCTGGCCGCACACACAGAGGTTGCTGCTACCAAAATCTAGGGTTAAACGTAAACCCTCGAGTTCTGCTTCGTTAATATAAATCTCAGATCTGAGCACGGTCGTGCTCAACTTAATGTTACGAGACGCGGTCAGCGCACTGAGCACGGGCGTGCTCACTGTTGAGCACGGTCGTGCTCAACTTAAAATTTGAACACGCTCCAGATTTTAAGTACGGGCGTGCTGTCTAATGAGCACGGGCGTGCTCATGTACCAGAAAGGGACTTTTAAGCCAAAAATCCCATTAAGCCCTTGAACGATAAATCCAACTTAATAGAACCAGCTTAATTAAAATAATTCTGAAATACAGGGTGTTACAATTCCACCCCCCTTATAAAAATTTCGTCCTCGAAATTTACACGTACCTCAAGGGAAAAGATGTGGGTACACTTCCATCATCTTGCTCTCCAGCTCCCAAGTAGCACTTTCCTCAGTTTCCCCACTCCAAACCACTCTGACCAAAGGAATTTCCTTACCTCTTAGCTGCTTCACCCTCCTATCCTCGACTTGAAGAGGTAACACCTCAAACGTCAAGTTCTCTTTTAACTGTGTAGTGTCGGGTACTATCATGTGACTAGGGTCATGAATATACTTCCTGAGTTGAGACACATGAAAAACATTGTGGAGATTTGACAAGAACGGGGGTAAGGCTATTTGGTAGGCGACTTCGCCGACTCTTTTGAGGATTTGGTAAGGACCGATGAATCTCGGAGTAAGTTTCCTCGCCTTCATCACTCTACCAACCCCAGTCGTCGGGGTAACTCTCAAGAATACATGATCGCCTTCCTGGAATTCGAGCGCCTTCCTCCTTTTATCATGGTAGCTCTTCTGCCTACTCTGTGCAACTCTCATCTTTTCCTGAACCAACTTAATCTTTTCTGTTGTTTCCTGGACTATCTCTGGCCCTAGCACCACACTATCACTAGGTTCACTCCAACACAAGGGTGTCCTACATCTCCTCCCATAAAGAGCCTCAAAACCTGCTGGAGTCCTAGGGAGTCCAGACACAAAATCCATGGAGATGTTATCCCATTTCCATTCTGGGATACTCAAAGGTTGCAACCCGAAGGCCTTTGATGCTCTATCTTAGCCTTCTGACAAACTAGGCACGCATACACAAACTCAGCTACATCCTTTTTCATCCTAGGCCACCAAAACATCCTCTTAAGGTCCTGATACATCTTAGTGGCACCTGGGTGCACACTCAACCCACTCCTATGACCTTCTTCCAAGATCAACTTCCTAAGCTCAGGAACATCTGGCACACAAACTCTATCCTTAAACCTCAAGATACCATCACTGCCATCCTTAAAACTTAGGTCTCTACCCTGAGCGAGCAACTCTCGCTGGTCTAAGAGATACTTATCTAACTTCTGGCCCTCTCTAATCTGATCCATCATACTGTTGGTAACCTTCACGGTTCCAAGCCTAATACTCTTTGGGGTAAACTCACAAGCTATACTAAGGTCTCTAAATTCCTCAATCAGATCCATCTCCCTAACCATCAAAGCGGAGATATGCAGGGTTTTCCTACTCAAGGCATCGGCCACCACATTGGCCTTTCCTGGGTGATAGGTCAGCTTGAAGTCGTAGTCCTTTTAGAACTCCATCCACCTACACTGCCTCATATTCAATTCCTTCTGATCAAAGAGATACTTCAAACTCTTATGATCACTAAAGACCTCAAACCTCGCCCCATACAGGTAATGCCTCCAAATCTTTAAGGCAAATACCACAGCTCCTAACTCTAGGTCATGGGTAGGGTAGTTCTTCTCATGGGTTTTCAATTGCCTAGAAGCATAAGCAACTACCTTACCATTCTGCATCAGCACACCACCTAACCCTTGCTTAGAAGCATCGCAGTAAACTACGAAGGGTTCACTAGGACCTGGCAATACTAACACTGGTGCTGACGTCAACCTATTCTTAAGGGTTTGGAAACTCTCTTCACACTTAGAGTCCCACACAAACAACTGTCCCTTCTTGGTGAGATGGGTTAAGGGTGTAAGACTCAATGACTTAGAGATTTTGATATATGACAAATATACAATTTAATGTGTGTGCAAGTGTTTTAGTATCAAATTGCAAAGACAGGTATCAAGCTGTAAAGTATCAAGTTCTGTAAGCAATTAAAAGGAGAATATCCAAAGAAGAACTTGAAGAGCTCAAGGAGCAACAAGCAAGGACAAACATCAAGAAGTCATCAAGACAAGAGCTTAAAGAAGATTTAGATTTAAGTCTTAGATGATTTGTAAGAGAAGAAATCTCTTATTCACAAATAGCTCAGTTGAAATGATGCATGAAGAAAATCAATTTTCATAACCTGCATTAAAAAGGAATAAGTTTTTAATGAAAATGATTTTTGGAAGTTAAGTAAATTCGCTGTCAGTACAGCCATGTATTAAATGGATTTATACCATTTCCTGTAACTGACAAGTGAATATAAAGTTCTTAATATTCAGTACATAGATGTACTACACCTATGAATAACATGAAATCAGATCAGTTATAAATGGTTAACTGAATACAGGCCTGTACATATGCTATGTACTCGTGTATTCAAGTTTCTGGAAAAATCTGATGTTCATTAATACATAGATGTACTGAATGGGTGTACTGGTGGATTAACCAAGATCAAGTTTTTAAAGAACTCGTACAGCCATGTATTACACAGGTGTACAGAAACTTTCAGTCTGTAAAATGGTTAATACATCCCTGTACTCAACCCCTGTCCAAGAACTTGAATCAGTTCAACTGATTCTGATATCAGACCCAAATCTGTTTGGACTGATTCCAAACGGTTACAACTTGTTTTCTATATAAAGTGGGATTAATAGAATACTGATAATATATCAGAAACACACGAAATCAATTTGAGAGATCAATTGTGAAAATCATTCATCATCTTTCTTGAGCTTATTGTGAAAAGAGTGTTTCATTCTCATTAGAGCTTCAATTTGTGTATTCAACTATTGAGAGTTTAGAATCAAACGTTTTTCGTTTTATTTGATTGTAAGAGAGAGGGAGTCTCTCTGTGTGATTAGGGTGAGGAATCCTAAGGAAGAACATTGAGGCTTTTTCATAAGAGGTGTGGTATCCTAGAATTGAAAGAAGTGCTCTGTGGTGTAAAGGTTTTTCAAGCTACCTGGCTAAAGCTTGCTGTGATAGTGTGTGAAATCCCACATGTGGAGTGGGGACCGGATGTAGGTCACAGTGGTGGTGGCTGAACCAGGATAAATCTGGTTGTGTGGTATTCCTAAACTCAAAGCTCTTTAATTTCTGTCTTGCGCATAAAACTGAGTTTTTGATATACATTGTTCAATATTGTTTCTGTAATGATCTGAAATAACTGATTGAACTTTGTGCAAACTGCAATCTAATCTGTGTTGTTCAAATCTAATCTTAAAGGCTTAATCTCTGAACTGAATTGCGCATAACCTGTTCTTGAATTGCAAGGCTTAAAACTCAATCATATACAATCTGTTCTTGTTTCTTAAAGATTGAATTGTATGCTATAAAACCTGATTGTTAAAGTTGAGAACTTGATCTGTTTAATTTGAATTGAAACCAGAAGTATTATTGCAATCAATCTTGAGTTATTAGTTGTTGAAAACTGAGTTGATTAAAACTGTTCTTGATCACTGAAACTGAAACTGAAATATTGTAACTTCAGTTGCTGACTGATTAAGGCCTGTATCTAATACCTGTATAACCTGTTCTGAATCTTAAAAAGCCCTTTCTTAATCTGTTAAAGATCCTGTGGCAAATCTAATTTGAAAAGTAAGTTTTTGAAAAGGAAGAATTTTTGAAAACTCAATTCACCCCCCTCTTGAGTCTTTGAAGCCAAAACAACAATTGGTATCAAAGCTAAACTCTTAAGTTTGGCTTAACAGCTATAAGAGTATGGCTTCCAATGACTGCTTAAATGAAGGGGCTTCCCTTGCACGCCCTCCTGCCTTCAATGGATCTGAGTATATCTATTGGAAGGAAAGAATGGTAATCTTTCTTGAGGCAGCTGGTGTTGACATATGGGATGCAGTAGAAAATGGACCATTTGTCCCCTCTACTGTGGATGCTAATGGTGCTCCAAGAAATAAGCCTAAAGTTGAATGGAATGAGGATGATAAGAAAAGAATTCAATATAATGCACGTGCTAAGAACATTATAACATCTGCTTTGAGTCGTGATGAGTTTTTCAGGGTTTCAAATTGCAAGACAGCAAAGGAGATGTGGGACACATTGCAAGTAACACATGAAGGAACCACTGATGTCAAAAGAGCAAGAATGAACACTCTCACACATGAGTATGAGCTGTTCAGAATGAAGCAAGGAGAACCAATGAGTGAAATGCAAAAGAGATTCACACATATTGTTAATCAACTTGCTGGTCTTGGTAAAGCTATATCAAATGAGGATCAAATCAACAAAGTAATGAGATGCCTAAGTAGAGAATGGCAGCCTAAAGTCACTGCAATTTCAGAATCAAGAGATCTTTCTTCAATGACTATTGCAACACTGTTTGGCAAGCTGCAAGAACATGAACTAGAGCTGAACAGATTGAATGAAAGTGAAGAAACTGACAAAAAGAAGAAAGGATTGGCTCTCAAGTCACAAGCTAAAGAGATACAAGACAGTGATGATGAGCAATCAGATCATGATGCAGAATCTGAAGAAGAAATGGGGATGCTAGTCAGAAAGTTTAAGAAATTCCTAAAGAAGAAAGGCAACTTCAAAAGAAAGTCATCCACCTTTCCCAAAAGAAACTTCAGCAAAGGTGACAACTCTTCCAACAACATCACTTGCTATGAATGTGGAAAGAATGGCCACATAAAGGTTGACTGTCCAAAACTACAAAAGAAGGACAAAACTGAAAAGTTTGATTCAAAGGACAAGAAGTGGAGAAAGCCAAGAAAGGCCTATATTGCTTGGGATGATAATGATGTAGATTCCACTGATGAATCTGAATCTGAGGAGGCAAACTTGTGCTTGATGGCCAGCAATGACAGTGATTCAGAAAGTGAGGTAAATTCAGATTCTCAACCTACTTTTGAGGAATTGCAAGATGCATTTGATGAGTTGCATGCTGAATATCTTAAAATTGCTAAACAACTTGTCTCATCTAGAAAAATAATTGCTAAACAATGTGATGAATATGCATGCTTGAAAATGAAAGAAAGAGAATTAGATGCTAGGAATAAAGTCTTGATTGCATTTAGCTCTAACTGTTCTAAGTGCTGCTCACTGTCCAAAGAGGTTGAAAAACTGAAAAATGACTTAGCAAGATTCACAAATGGTAGAGATAACTTAGAAGCATTGTTAGGACAGCAAAAATGTGTTTATGATAAAGCTGGAATAGGCTGTGAACCTGAGATACATGAGAAATCTTTTAAAAAGTTTTTTGCTGCACCTAAGACATCAAAAACACCATTTGTTAGATGCTATTTTTGTGCTAGGAAAGGTCATACTGCTACAACATGCCACTACAGAATTTCTGCATATAACAAGTCTAAGTATGTGTGGGTTCCAAAAGGAACTTTTGATGGAACTAACCCAAAAGGACCCAAACAGTTTTGGGTACCTAAGACACAAACATGAATTCTGTTTTGTAGGTGTGTTGGAAGGCCAAAAATGTGAAATGGTACCTTGATAGTGGCTGTTCCAAACACATGACAGGAGACAAAAGCAAGTTCATCACACTCACTCCAAAATCAAGTGGAAGTGTTACCTATGGAGACAACAATAAAGGAAGGATACTTGGCATTGGCAACATTGGAAGTGACTCAACAACAATCATTGAGGATGTACTCTATGTTGAGGGACTGAAACACAACCTTCTAAGTATAAGTCAACTATGTGACAAAGGCTTTAAGGTAAAATTCAATTCCAATAGTTGCTTGATAGAAAATCAGAATGATGCAAATCTGAAATTGATTGGAAATAGGATAGATAACATCTACATGCTTGATTTAGACAATATCTCTTCAAACACTGCATGCTGTCTTATTTCAAAAGAAGAAGAGAATTGGCTTTGGCATAGAAGAATTGCACACATTCACATGAACCACTTAAATAAACTGATTTCTAAAGATCTTGTAATTGGTTTGCCTAAACTGAAATTTGTGAAAGATGGATTATGTGATGCATGTCAAAAAGAAAAGCAAGTTAAGGTCTCTTTTAAACCTAAGAACATTGTTTCAACAAATAGACCCTTGCAACTGTTGCACATGGATTTATTTGGTCCATCAAGAACCAAAAGCTTTGGTGGAAACTTGTATGCCTTAGTGATAGTAGATGATTACTCTAGATACACATGGACATACTTTCTTTCTCATAAGAGTAATGCATTTGCTGCATTTAAAAGAATGGCTAAAATTGTGCAAAATGAAAAAGACATGAAAATTGTTTCTATAAGAAGTGATCATGGGGGAGAGTTTCAAAATGAAGTGTTTGAAAACTTTTGTGATGAGCATGGCATTCAACATAATTTTTCAGCTCCTAGAACTCCACAACAAAATGGAGTGGTGGAAAGAAAGAATAGATCATTGGAGGAGATTGCTAGAACTATGTTGAATGACTCTAGCCTACCAAAACAATTTTGGGCAGATGCTGTGAACACAGCCTGCTATTTTTAAATAGAGTTTTGATAAGACCTATTTTAAAGAAAACCCCTTATGAACTTTATAGAGGAAGAAAACCAAACATTGCACATCTTCATGTCTTTGGTTGTAAGTGCTTTGTACTTAATAATGGAAAGGATAACCTTGGAAAGTTTGATGCAAAGGCTGATGAAGGAATTTTCCTAGGCTATTCTCTAACTAGTAAAGCATTTAGAATCTATAATAAGAGAACTGAAACCATTGAGGAATCTGTGCATGTTACATTTGATGAGTCTAACCCCAAAAGGTTGGGAAAGGATGTTGTTATTGATGATCTTGCAGATTCAATTGAGAAAACTGTCTTGGAAGAGCAACAAGGCAATGAAGGAAATGAAAGCTCCAAAGGAGAGATGCTGCAGCAAGAGCAAATAGAACAGCAGCCTGACTTACCAAAGGAATGGAGGACTGTCAGAAATCATCCAATTGATAACATAATTGGTGAAATTACAAAGGGGGTAACTACTAGACAATCTCTTAGAAATGCATGTAATCATATGGCATTTGTGTCTCAAGTAGAACCTAAGAATATAGATGATGCTATAACTGATGAACACTGGATGATGACTATGCATGATGAATTAAACCAGTTTGAGAGAAATCAAGTATGGAACCTAGTGCCTAAACCCAAGAATAGTCAAGTAATAGGTACAAAATGGGTTTTTAGGAATAAACTGGATGAAAATGGCATAATTGTGAGAAACAAAGCTAGGTTGGTAGCCAAAGGGTATAATCAAGAGGAAGGCATAGATTATGATGAAACATATGCACCAGTAGCAAGATTAGAAGCTATAAGAATGCTACTTGCTTATGCTTGCATAATGGGATTTAAACTGTATCAAATGGATGTAAAGAGTGCTTTCTTAAATGGAGTTATTCAAGAAGAGGTATATGTTAGTCAACCACCTGGTTTTGAGAATAATGAATTGCCTAACCATGTTTATAAACTGTCTAAAGCTTTGTATGGCTTAAAACAAGCTCCTAGAGCTTGGTATGAAAGGTTAGGTAATTTTCTCATTGAAAAAGGTTTCAAAAGAGGTAAAGTTGACACAACTTTGTTCACTAAGAAAAAGGCACACAGCATTTTACTTGTACAAATTTATGTGGATGACATCATTTTTGGTGCTACTAATGAGCATTTGTGCAATGAGTTTGCAAGTCTTATGCAGAATGAGTTTGAGATGTCAATGATGGGTGAACTGAACTTTTTCCTTGGACTATAAATAAAGCAAACAGAAAATGGAATCTTTATTAGTCAAACCAAGTATTGCAAAGAGTTGATCAAGAAGTTTGGCATGGAAAATGCTAAGGAGATGGCAACTCCAATGAGTACTGCTTGCTATCTGGACAAGGATGAACAAGGTAAACCTGTTGATATGTCAAAATACAGAGGTATGATAGGCTCATTACTTTATCTTACTGCTAGTAGGCCAGATATCATGTTGAGTGTATGCATGTGTGCTAGGTATCAAGCAAATCCTAAAGAATCACACCTAACAGCAGTTAAGAGGATAATTAAATATCTGTTAGGAACAAAAGACATGGGATTATGGTATCCTAAGGGAGCTACATGTACTTTAATTGGTTACTCAGACTCTGATTTTGCTGGTTGCAAACTAGATAGAAAGAGTACAAGTGGAACATGCCATTTACTAGGGAATTCATTAGTATCATGGTTTAGTAAAAAGCAATCTAGTGTGGCTCTATCCACTGCTGAGGCTGAATATGTAGCAGCTAGTAGCTGTTGTGCACAGGTCTTATGGATGAAACAACAATTAGTTGATTATGGTGTGCAACTAGACCAAGTTCCCATTAAATGTGATAACACAAGTGCAATTAACCTAACTAAGAATCCCATAATGCACTCTAGAACCAAACACATAGAAATCAGACATCATTTCATTAGAGATCATGTTCAAAGTGGAGAAACTGTGATTGAATATGTTGATACAACAAAGCAACTTGCTGATATTTTTACTAAGCCTTTGAACAAGGAAAGCTTCTTTTTCATTAGAAGAGAATTAGGCATAATTGACCAATCCTATATCTGATCTCTGTTGAAAGTGTTTGTATGTTTAAATCTGTGTAAATATGCCTTATGATTGTATGATCTGTCTCTGGAATGATCTATCTGTGTGGTTAGAAGAGAGTTTCAGCTAAAATTAGATTGATCAGGTACACCTATGTACTTAACCCATGTACATGTATAAAAACTGGAAATTTGTTTTATACATGGGTGTGATCAATAGCTGTATAGAGGATCAGGAATGAATCCCCTGTGTTTTAGTCTAATACATCCCTGTGATACATAGATGTATTAAAACACTGAAACACAATTTCTGAATGTCATAAGTATACTGAGGTATACTACAGGCATATTTGTTAAATCTGAGAAAGTCAGAATGCAAATCTTTAATACTTGGGTGTATCACAGCCCTGTACGCGAACGTTATAAAGTCTGATATTTGAATTCATTTTTATTTCAAAATTTCAAATCCTCTCAAACCCACTCTCTCTTCACCTAATTCGTAACCCTAGCAGAGCTAAACCTCAGACATTTCTTTTCCCCTTTCTAAACTCTAACATGGCAAGAACCAAGAACACTGGTCCTTCACCCTCAAAAGCTGCTAAAAAGAAGAGAAAAGAAATGGAAATGTGGAAATCAGCTGAGAAGAAGAAGGGAGCAGAAACCTCTAAGACCCCTGAGAAGAAGAGAAAAAGGGATGGAAACCCCAAAGAAGGCTGAAAAGAAGAAAAAGGAAGTAGGGACTTCCAAAGCTGCAAAGAAGAATAAAGGAAAGGAAGTTGAGTCTCACGTAGAGACAGAAGTTGCAGAGAATGGCGCTCCAACATCTTTCATGGACAATGATGTTCTTCTCCAAAGGTATTCCCTCACTAATAATCAGAAGGAGTTCTTTAGACAAAATTTCAAAGATAGAGGAATCCTAGAACCTTGGATAATGGACTTTAAGTATTTTGATGATAATTCTTTCAATTTCACTGAGATATTAATCTGTCAAAAGGTCAAGGAATTTCTAGAAACTCAAGTTGATTACTATCCATTTCTGGTTAAGATCTTTTACTCAAATTTTGAGATGAATGCTAATGGAATTAGCTCTGAATGGTAATGCTAATGCTAATGTTAATTTCTTTTACCCTAATAGAAACTCAAGTTGATTACTATCCACAAGCTGAATGGTATGATGAATATGATAGGGAAATGGCTAGAGTAGACTTAGTTCTCTCTGATGAACCTGAAGGTAGAGTTACCTACACTAGTGTGATGAGTGTAGAGGATAGGCTTCTGCAATATGTGGTTTGCAGAATTTTGATTCCAAGAGGAGGAAATCACTCCATACTGCAGAATTATGATTTAATGCTAATGTGGGCAATGTTGAATGAAAAACAAATAAGTTGGGGATATTGTGTTGCTGCTCACATGCTAGAATGCAGGAAAAGCAAGATGATGCTTGCATACCCTGCACTGGTCTGCAAAATCCTAGCTCACTTTAATGTTTCTTTTGATGGAGAAGAAAAGAAACTTGGAAGAAAAGGAACTCATAAGTTTGGTGAAGAAATTGTGAGCAAAATGAGACTGAAAAGAGAAGATGGAAGATGGATAAGGAAAGCTGGAAACAAGGGAGCAACTACAGCTGAACCATCTGATGCACAAGGAAGTGTTGCATCTGAATTTTCTCAACAGATATTGGTTATGCTGAGAAACATGGATGGCAGACAAATCAAGAGACACATAGTGCAACTGAATGCATTGACAAGTCTGAACACGAGGATGACTAAACTGGAAAAGAGTGTTGATCAGACCAAAGAAGCATTAGGAATTGAATTTCCTAACCCTGCACCTCCTGCACCTGAACCAAAAAATTTCAACATTGCTGAACTGGCAAGAGCTGCTGTGGAGGAAGCTGAGCAACAAAATGAAGACACCTCTGCTGAACCATCACTTCAAGGCCAAGGAGACAATTAGTTCTAGGAGTTCTTAGGACTTAGAACTTATTTTGATGTGTTTGAAAGGCTAAATGCCTTGGTTTGTAATGAATTGTTGGATTCTGTTTTTTTTAATTCTCCTGCACTATCCCTCTTTTATGAACATCCTTAATATGCTATGCTATGTTTGAATTTCTTTTCTACTGATTTGAATAGTTATTTCTTTACCTTTTTGATAATGCCAAAAGGGGGAGAAAAATATAGAGAGAGGAAACAAATTAATGCATATGTTGAGGGGGAGCTTATATGATTCAGGGGGAGTTATCATATATAAATATTCTGATATGCTTTGATACCTTTTGCTATTGAATGTTTTGATATCATGATTTATGAATTGACAAAAACACTTAGCTTCTGCTACATTTACACTCTGATTTAAGAATTTGTTAAAAGGTTTGTCATAATAAAAAAGGGGGAGTTTGTAAGACTCAATGACTTAGAGATTTTGATATATGACAAATATACAATTTAATGTGTGTGCAAGTGTTTTAGTATCAAATTGCAAAGACAGGTATCAAGCTGTAAAGTATCAAGTTCTGTAAGCAATTAAAAGGAGAATATCCAAAGAAGAACTTGAAGAGCTCAAGGTGCAACAAGCAAGGACAAACATCAAGAAGTCATCAAGACAAGAGCTTAAAGAAGATTTAGATTTAAGTCTTAGATGATTTGTAAGAGAAGAAATCTCTTATTCACAAATAGCTCAGTTGAAATGATGCATGAAGAAAATCAATTTTCATAACCTGCATTAAAAAGGAATAAGTTTTTAATGAAAATGATTTTTGGAAGTTAAGTAAATTCTCTGTCAGTACAGCCATGTATTAAATGGATTTATACCATTTCCTGTAACTGACAAGTGAACATAAAGTTCTTAATATTCAGTACATAGATGTACTACACCTATGAATAACATGAAATCAGATCAGTTATAAATGGTTAACTGAATACAGGCCTGTACATATGCTATGTACTCGTGTATTCAAGTTTTTGGAAAAATCTGATGTTCATTAATACATAGATGTACTGAATGGGTGTACTGGTGGATTAACCAAGATCAAGTTTTTAAAGAACTCGTACAGCCATGTATTACACAGGTGTATAGAAACTTTCAGTCTGTAAAATGGTTAATACATCCCTGTACTCAACCCCTGTCCAAGAACTTGAATCAGTTCAACTGATTCTGATATCAGACCCAAATCTGTTTGGACTGATCCCAAACGGTTACAACTTGTTTTCTATATAAAGTGGGATTAATAGAATACTGATAATATATCAGAAACACACGAAATCAATTTGAGAGATCAATTGTGAAAATCATTCATCATCTTTCTTGAGCTTATTGTGAAAAGAGTGTTTCATTCTCATTAGAGCTTCAATTTGTGTATTCAACTATTGAGAGTTTACAATCAAACGTTTTTCGTTTTATTTGATTGTAAGAGAGAGGAGGCTTTTTCACAAGAGGTGTGGTATCCTAGAAGTGAAAGAAGTGCTCTGTGGT
The DNA here is from genome assembly GCA_035048595.1 of Echinosophora koreensis. Taxonomy (NCBI): domain Eukaryota; kingdom Viridiplantae; phylum Streptophyta; class Magnoliopsida; order Fabales; family Fabaceae; genus Echinosophora; species Echinosophora koreensis. The sequence continues at coordinate 4,201,585 of JAPCYP010000013.1, read as the reverse complement.
GTAAAGGTTTTTCAAGCTACCTGGCTAAAGCTTGCTGTGATAGTGTGTGAAATCCCACATGTGGAGTGGGGACTGGATGTAGGTCACAGTTGTGGTGGCTGAACCAGGATAAATCTGGTTGTGTGGTATTCCTAAACTCAAAGCTCTTTAATTTCTGTCTTGCGTATAAAACTGAGTTTTTGATATACATTGTTCAATATTGTTTCTGTAATGATCTGAAATAACTGATTGAACTTTGTGCAAACTGCAATCTAATCTGTGTTGTTCAAATCTAATCTTAAAGGCTTACTCTCTGAACTGAATTGTGCATAACCTGTTCTTGAATTGCAAGGCTTAAAACTCAATCATATACAATCTGTTCTTGTTTCTTAAAGATTGAATTGTATGCTATAAAAACTTGATTGTTAAAGTTGAGAACTTGATCTGTTTAATTTGAATTGAAACTAGAAGTATTATTGCAATCAATCTTGAGTTATTAGTTGTTGAAAACAGAGTTGATTAAAACTGTTCTTGATCACTGAAACTGAAACTGAAATATTGTAACTTCAGTTGCTGACTGATTAAGGCCTGTATCTAATACCTGTATAACCTGTTCTGAATCTTAAAAAGCCCTTTCTTAATCTGTTAAAGATCCTGTGGCAAATCTAATTTGAAAAGTAAGTTTTTGAAAAGGAAGAATTTCTGAAAACTCAATTCACCCCCCCTATTGAGTCTTTGAAGCCAAAACAACAAAGGGTAACGCTATCTTAGAGAAACTTTCTATAAACCGCCTATAGTACCCGGCTAACCCTGAGAAACTCCTAATCTCGGTCATAGACTTTGGCGCTTCCCACTAGAGCACCGTCTCTACTTTAGCTGGGTCCATTGCTATGCCACCCTTGGAGATGACATGTCCTAAGAAGCTCACTTCCTCTAACCAGAACTCACACTTAGACAACTTAGCGTACAACTGCTTTTCCTTAAGGGTCTGCAAAACAACCCTCAGGTATTCCTCATGTTCCTCCTTACTCTTGGAGTACACTAAGATGTCATCGATAAACACCACCACAAACTTATCCAAGTAAGGGTGAAAGGTCTTGTTCATGTAGTCCATGAAGACCGCAGGAGCATTGGTCACACCAAAGGGCAAAACCAAGTACTCATAGTTGAAGTTGACACAGGCAAACACAAGAAGGGGGGGTTGAATTGTGTTTGTTAATATTTTTCGAAAACAGCCTTTTCAAAAAGATTTTCTCACACAAGGATAAGGAGGCAGAATAAAGCACACAGAAAAGTAGTCTTTTGAAAGATTAACAAATTCAAGTTCAAATCCCCACAGTTAGTATAAACACGTAAAACCAAAGAGATAAGGGATTAGAAGATTTACACAAGATGTTTTATCCTGGTTCACTCTCTTCCAACCAAGAGCTACGTCCAGTCCCTTCTACTTGAAGGATTTTTCCACTATTTTCAAATAGATTACACCAAGTATTCAACACCTCTCCAGGCTCACAAGTATTTCTTTCTTACCAAGCCTCTTCAGGCTCTACCTCTAATAAAGAGTTTTGATTTCTTTGATCTTCTAACTCACTATATGTGAGAGTGTGAAAGTTTAAGATCAGATGAATATTATAGCAATATTCAAACTATGATATTACAGACTTTTGCTTTTTGAATGAATAAGAGAGTATATGCTCGCAAGAGATTTCTTGAGATTACTTTGTATGTGCAAAAGTTGTTTCTTCAAAAGCTTTAGTCTTCTATTTATAGGGTCCTTGATCTTCTCTTCAGAATCATCAACGGTTGTATTTGAAATTCCCGTTTAGTAATAGAGTCAACCCAGTAAATATCCGTTGAGACTCAGCTGGCTCGAGGCCTTTGTACTGTGAGACAAATTCTTGCATGTAAAAGCACACCTCTGAGCAAAAGCAGCTTGAAAAACAGTTTTGCCTCCTTTGTACAAGTTCCAACTATATCAGCGTAAAAGGTGACAGGGTACACAACGTTTTGCATTGTACTATTCTGCTTTTTGCAAGTCCTTATTTGTACTATGTCTCTCTCAATGAAACAAGGCAATAAGATAGAAAAAGAGAAGAACCATTATAAATAAAATGAATATCAATCATAAGAAATAAATTCGCTTTGGTTCAGATTGGTATAAATGCTTAAAATTCTTCGTCCAACAAACGAAAGCAAAGGCAAGGAAAGTAAGGAGAGTTTTAAGGCTCCGTCCACTGACGTGGCAACCAAAACTTCGTCTACTTAAAACATCGGTCTTGCCAGTACTTGAGACATTTGAAATCTCCGTCCAGTGACGTGGCAATATAAAACTAAGATTATTATTTGAGAGAAGCTCACGTCTATACAAAAAGAAATTCTCCGTCTACTGAAAATATTTAAGCGCTCGTCTACTGAAAACATTTAAGCGCTCGTCTACTGAAAACATTTAAGCGCTCGTCTACTGACGTGGCACTTGAGTACAAAGGAGATCCTTGATAGAGTGGACTCGACCACTCTGGAAAACATTCAATATAGATTAAATGGACGCGGATTTGCAATGAAAATAGACTTAACATTTTAACTAATAAGAACAGATAATTCATTAAGACTAAAGGCACTTGTTAGATTCAAAGCATTAACACTTTGCTACACAAATTTAATTCTCATTGTTAACATCAAAACCTAGAGATTATTTAATCCAAATTAATTTGGTTCCAACAATCTCCCCCTTTTTGATGATGACAAAAACTAATTAAATTTATTTTGCAAAGTTTAAGAGAGCTTATAAGGCTCCCCCTAAGACAAAGCATACAGCAGATAAAAGCAGTTAAGGCATAATAATCTAAGTCTTATTTGCAATATAATATTGGTTAACAGATCAAGATAGCAGCCTATAAAACATTTAGAATTCAAAGCATTATCGAGGCAAGGTCATGAAAAGAATGTCAAGGCATAGTAACAGCAAGATGAATATATATTTATGCATATGCAGACAACTATGTACTTTTTAAAAATCTCTGTATAATAAAATTTAATCTTTCCTTTCTCCCCCTATTTTGTCATCAGACAAAAAGGTAAAAGGGAGTGGACCATCATTGTCAGCAAACAAAAAGAAAAAAGAAAAACAGAGAAGAAAAAGTTTTTAGGTGGAAGGAGGTGGTGGAGGAGGTGGTTGGTTAGGGTGTGGGTTTTGATTCCTCTGAAACTCCAAGATTAGAGCCAGCATCTGATTCATCACTGCATTTGTAGGGGCCAGAGAGTCTTGAACTTGCTTCTGCACCCTTTCTTCAATCTGTTGAGCCATCTGCTCAGTCTTTTCCTCAACTATCTTGCCAACCTTATTATCAACAATTTTCCCAATGATGTCTTCAAGATTGGGTGGCAAGGTAAGTTGTCTTGAGCTCTCAGCAGTGTCAGAGACAGTGTCTTGAGCCTGGGCTGCTGTTCTGACCATAGCCAGAGCTAATGGTTGAGAAGAAGTCTTAGCAGACTCAGCTCCTTGCTTAGAGACACCAGCCTCAGCAGACTGCTTAGCTTGTGCAGATGGAGGTTCAACTGAAGTAGGCTGAGAAGACTGTTGCTCATCAAGTTCAGGGCCTTCTACAATCAACTCTTGGGCTACCTGATCAAAGGAAGATGTTGCTGGAGGTGCAGTGGAAACTGTAACAGGTTTCTGAGGTAAATCCTTTGCCCAGTGGATAGGAATAATTTCCTCCACATCCCTGCTGGTAATAGGAAGTCCCCACAGATCTTTGTAGATCATGTGCCTTACTCTGGATAGGCCACATTTTCCTCTGAACTTAGGAATTTCTTTCTTCTCTTCTTGAGTCAAACCAGAAGAAGAAGCTTCCCTGGTACAGTGGATAATGTGAGACAACCAGAAGTCTGCAGCCTTCATCTCTCCAATATTCTGCACAGCCTCCATATATAGATAAAAGTCAAGCTCGGAGGGATCAAAGAATTCCTGAGACAAGTCCAGCATGGCAGAGTGAGCTTCAGGCATGACTCCCTTATTTCTTTTGCGCCTCATGTCTTTGTCCTTGTTGAGGTCTATCATGCCAAGCCTTGGACAGATGGGGTAGGGAGCAATACCTACTCGAGTTTCCTTATTGTGTCTCAGCCATGTGATAGGAACCCAACGTGCAGCTCTTTCAATCTGGAAGTAGCTGAACTCCCACTTCAGAATGTTATAAATCAGTTGATCTGCGAAGGGGTCTGAAGCACTTCCATAGATGCTGGGATGCTCAAATTTCATCCATTTTGTGTTTGCATCCAGAATAATTGGAATGTGCCCAGATGATCGAGCTCTCTTCTCAGGTAAAGAAGGCAGATGGTTCCTTTTGGGATCAGTTTCCCATACAGGAATGATGTGCCTTGCTACTCCGGTAGTGTGAGGGATCAAAGGTGGGGTTTTTTGTAGGTTGGGGTAAATTTTCCTTTGGGGAAAGCGGTTGAGGGGTAGATGGGTTAGGAGAGGGCCATGTTGGTTGTGCATCTCGGAGGGAAAGGGGCCTTTAGGAGGCTGAGAGTTTGGGTATTTTGTGGTCCAGGGATATTCCTCATAAGGTTCATAGTCATAATCAGGATGGGAGTACCACCTTGTCAGAGGAATTTCAAGGTTAATTTCAGGGTCAGGTTGGTGAGTATGGAACAGAATTTTCCAATTCCTCTTGACCTGAGCCCAGTTCTCAGACTTATTGGCAAAAATAGTGGATGGGGGAATGATTGGTGGAAAGAGTTTTCTTAGTTGTTTAGGAAAGGGGGCACCTCTGCAAATTCCATCATCCTCTTGATGAAACCAAGGATCTGAGTCAGGAATTATGGGTGGAAAGAGGGTTTTGAGTGGTGTAGGTTGAGGTGTGGTTAATTGAGTTGGGCTGTTTTGTGGTGAAGATGGATTTGGGGTTTGGTCAGATTGCTCTCTTTGCGGTGAGGGTTGGGGTGTAGGTAAAGAGGGTCTATATACATTATCAAAAAAATCTACACTTGGAGTAGGGGCATCATCACTCACAGTATTAGTAGGAACATCAGAAGATGTGTTTACCTCAGAGGCTGCAAAGGTTCTTGCTTTCCTTGCAGGTTGCCTCCTCTTGGTAGGTACAGCAGCATCAGCAGCATCAACAGCAACAGCTGCTTTCCTCTTTAAGACTGTTCCCAGAGGAACATTGTCATCTTCATCATCATCTTGAGGCAGAACAAGCTTTCTAGCTCTCTTGGGAGCAGGTCGAGGAACAGGTTGAGGGGCCTCATTCCCAGGCTCATTGATAACAATGCCTCTGGTAGGCCTTCTAGGAGCAGGCTTCCTGACAGCCACAGTTTTCCTTTTAGTTCCACTCTTGAGACCAAGAATAGCTGCATTGTTGGCCTCAACTGCTTCTTCCTTAATCTTCATTTTCTCTTCTTGCTTTGACATTTCAACAAGTTTGTATGTGTCAAGATGCATGCTACTTAGATTGCTCTTTCCAAAAATGGCAGCTTGCATCCCCTTCGAACGAAAGATCTTGTCTTGTTCTTCTTGAGGCTTTGCATCTAAGTAATCATACAAGCATTGCTGCTTGAAGACTTTTGATAGAAGATGAGAGAAGGTGATGTGGGAGGCGGTTTCTCTGTTTGCAATGGCATCCTTGAAGCGATGAAACAGGATCCATGGAAGGTTTATTTTAGTCTCATAGACCAAGTTGCAGAGACAGAACTTGTGAAGAGCAGAAAGGTTGTCCTTAGACCCTGCCTTGTGAAGCACTGCCTTGTTCAGAATCTGATGAAGAATCCTGATGTGATCCTTCATTTCAGAAGACTTCCATGAGTGAGTCCTCACTGTGTCTTCTCGCATCAGTGTAACCGCGATGGTTTCTATGCCACCAAGATCTTCTTCCCAGTTTTCTGTCATGATTAAACCCTCTTGGGCACAAACGATTGCATCAGAAATGGTCTTCTCAGAGACAGTTATCTTCTTGCCTTGAACAAACCCTACTACCTCAGTTTTAGTAATCGTTGGTTTCCTCCAGAAATCCCTTATTAAGTCTGGATAAATCGAGACCTTTTCCAGAAACAAACCATCCCAACCAGCAGCGTTGATGTACTTGCTTACATCTAAGTTATACTCACACAGAATTTCAAAGTTGAAATGATGTTCAGCAGCGATATTAATGATGTCAGTAACATAGGCAGGCTCGGGAGTTGAGGTTGAAGCCATTGTTGAGTTCTTGAGTACAGGTTTAGATTTGAAGAAGGAGAGTTTGAAAATTTTCAGAGAGAAGATATCAAAGATGAAGAGTAGCGAAAGGTTTTTCAGAGGGAAAGGAGTTACCTTTAAAGAGTTTTCGAATACCAACAGTTTTCAAGGAAAATTCAAAAAGAAAAGATTGATTAGACAAGACTTTAGTGAAAAAAACGGCGTTGGTTTATTGGGACCGTAAAAAGTTACGATGGGATTGATGGAAGTCGCTGACTCAGCAAGGAAATGATTAAAATCAAACGTTTTAAGATAACTGAGTTCAGATATATAAAGATGCAAATATTTTAGAAACAAATGTATGTAAGGTTGGGTCCACAAAAGATTGAGGGTGGACGCAAAAAAATATGTAGTGGACGCGGCACACCAACAGTAGTGGACGCGTAGACTACACGTGCTCTGGACGCCAAAACCACTGGATGCGCAGATAAAACATGCAATCAATACATATACCAAATTAAACCACATACAACATGTTAAGATGTTTTCTGATAAAAATAAATCTGTCCTCAGCAAGAGGTTTAGTAAAGATATCTGCCCATTGATGGTCAGTATCTACAAATTGAACATCAAAAACACCTTTTTGCACATAGTCTCTGATAAAATGATGTTTGATTTCTATATGCTTAGCCCTAGAATGAAGAATTGGATTCTTAGACAGATTAATTGCAGCAGTATTATCACACATTAGTGGAATACTACTTACAAACACATTGTAGTCCTCCAATTGGTGTTTGATCCAGAGAAGTTGTGAGCAGCAGTTTGCAGCTGATATATATTCTGCTTCAGCAGTTGATAGAGCAATGGTACTCTTCCTTTTGCTTGACCATGATACTAGATTAGCTCCAATGAAATGACATCCCCCACTGGTGCTTTTTCTTTCAATTCTATCTCCAGCATAGTCAGCATCACAAAAGCCAACTAATCTGTAATCTCCATCTTTCTTAAAGCACAGACCAAGATTAGTAGTACCTTTTAAATATCTAAAGATTCTTTTAACTGCTGATAAATGAGATTCTCTAGGATCAGATTGAAAACGAGCACACAAGCAAACACTGAACATTATATCAGGCCTAGAAGCAGTTAGATATAAGAGAGATCCAATCATACCTCTGTATACCTTCTGATCTACCTTTTTCTCTTTATCATCTTTGTTCAGTGTGGACGTGGGATGCATAGGTGTGTTCATAGGTTTGCAATCATCCATCTTAAACTTTTTGAGAAGTTCCTTTGAGTACTTAGTTTGATGGATGAACACCCCGTCCATAGATTGTTTGACTTGAAGTCCAAGGAAGAATTTGAGTTCTCCCATCATGCTCATTTCAAACTCTTTCTGCATTAGCTTTGAGAATTCTTTGCACAAAGATTCATTAGTAGCACCAAATATAATATCATCTACATAGATCTGTACTACTATGAAGTTGGAATTAATTGATTTTCTAAACAAGGTTGTGTCAACCTTTCCTCTGACAAAACCATTATCCATTAGAAAAGAACTTAGCCTATCATACCAAGCTCTTGGGGCTTGTTTTAGGCCGTATAAAGCTTTCTTAAGCTTGTATACATGTTCAGGTTGGGTTTCACTCTCAAAACCCGGTGGTTGCATAACATAAACTTCTTCATTGATAAAACCATTTAAAAAGGCACTTTTTACATCCATTTGAAAGAGCATAATATTATGATGTGCAGCAAATGAGAGTAAAATTCTGATTGCTTCCAATCTTGCAACAGGTGCAAAGGTTTCAGTATAGTCTATACCTTCTTCCTGAGAATAACCTTGTGCAACCAATCTTGCTTTATTTCTTATAACCTTACCATTTTCGTCAAGCTTGTTTCTGTAAACCCATTTTGTTCCTATAACTGATTTATTCTTAGGTAGGGTTACCAGAGTCCAAACTTCATTCCTCTCGAACTGATTTAGCTCTTCTTGCATTGTTAAAATCCAACCATTGTCCAGCAGAGCCTCGTCTACAGTCTTTGGTTCCAATTCAGAGACCAATGCAGAGTCTTCTTGCTCTCTGAAGGTTGATCTGGTTCTTAGCTTATCGCTTGGATTTCCTATGATTTGATTCGGTGGATGATAATTCTTGAAATGCCAAGTTCTCTGAGCATTGTCTTGTTGAGAGGTGGATGCTTCTGGTTGATGAGAAGGGTCTTCAACTGGATCATCAGTTTTAACTTCTTTTGTTTCTCCTGAGATGTTTAAGTTAAGATCTGCAAAACTTTCATCTAGCTCTAATAGTTTCTTATCAGGCTGTTTGTCATCAAATCTAACATGTATAGATTCTTCTACTATTAAAGTTCTTGAGTTATACACTCTAAATCCTTTTGAGGTTTCAGAAAATCCTAGTAGAATTCCATTGTCTACCTTTGCATCAAACTTACCAATTTGATCTTTTGTATTTAAAATATAACATTTACAACCAAAAGGATGAAAATAAGATATGTTGGGTTTTCTGCCTTTCCACAATTCATAGGGAGTCTTACTCAGAATAGGTCTAATGTATATTCTGTTCTGAATGTAGCAGGCAGTGTTCACAGCTTCAGCTCAGAAGTGCTTAGGGACAGAATTGTCATTGAGCATAGTCCTAGCCATCTCTTGAAGAGATCTGTTCTTTCTCTCTACCACACCATTTTGCTGTGGTGTTCTTGGTATTGAGAAGTTGTGTTGAATTCCATTTTCTTCACAAAACTCATTGAATAGCTCATTGACAAATTCTCCCCCATGGTCACTTCTAATTGAAGCTATACACATGCCTTTTTCATTCTGTACACGTTTGCAGAATACAGAAAAGACCTTGAAAGACTCATCTTTGTGAGCAAGGAACATAACCCATGTCCATCTAGTATAGTCATCTACAATGACTAGACCATATTTCTTACCACTGATAGAAGCAGTCCTTGTTGGACCAAAAAGATCAAGATGTAGCAGTTCTAGTGGTCTCTTGGTACTTACAATATTCTTAGATTCAAAAGAACCTTTGACTTGTTTTCCCTTCTGACATGCATCACAGAGAGCATCAGATTTGTATTTAAGGTTTGGTAATCCTCTCACGAGGTTATGCTTATTTAGCTTTGAGATTAATCTCAAGCTTGCATGACCTAGCCTTTTATGCCAAATCCAACGTTCATCTTCAATGGACACTAAACACGAGACACTTTGATTTGAGAGGTCCTCCAAGTCAATTTTGTATAAATTGTTTTGCCTCTTAGCAGCGAATAAAATTGATCCATCATTTTTCTTGACATAACACATGTTCTGATTAAAAGAAACATTATATCCACTGTCACATAATTGACTTATGCTCAGTAGATTATGTTTTAAACCATTTACTAAAAGAACATTATCAATGGAGGGAAAAGGATGTTTACCGATTTTACCTATACCAGTGATCTTTCCTTTCTGATTTCCTCCAAATGTCACCCAGCCACCATCCTTATGTTTAAGGTCTTGGAACATATACTTTTCTCCCGTCATGTGACGTGAGCATCCACTGTCCAAGTACCAGGATGTTTGTTTCTTTCCTGTTGTTAAGCAGATCTGCAACAGGTATTATCTTGTCCTTAGGTACCCAAACTGACTTGGGTCCTTTCATGTTAGTTTTCTTTGGACGAGAATGTTTGGCATGCCTGTTATGTATGCATCTAGATGTAGAGTGCCCACTTTTTCCACACACTTTACAAAAGGTGTTGGACGGGCCTGATTTGGTTTTCGCATACCTAGTTGGAGCTTTTGAAGCTCTTTGCTGCATAGGTGGTTTTGACTTAATGTAAGATGCCTCATGCTTCTTATTGTCATAACCAAGGCCAGATTTATCAAAGGGTGACCTAGAGTACCTTAGGATAAGACTAAGCTTATCTGAGCCTCCTACCAATTTTGACAGAGAGTCTGTCAAGTATTTTACATCTTGTTTTAGTTTTGCAACTTCACAAGAATTGTCAGGCTCACATTCAGATTTGTCAGTAAGACTGACATTCTCTGATTTCAGCTTATCATTTTCTTGAAACAAACTTTGTTTTTCCATGCAGACTCTATCATATTCTTTGGTTAATTTTGCAAAGTTCTTTTTAAGACTTTTGTATTCATGAGACAATATGGATGAGTCATGCAGTAATTCATCAAAGGCATTTTTGAGAGTTGAAGGTTCAGAATCTGTTACCTCATCATCATCAGTGTACTCATTCTCTGATGATGTGTCTGCCATGAGGCAAATGTTTGCCTCTTCCTCTGCTTCCTCTTCCTCATCTGATGAGGATAAGTCCTAGTCCTCCCATGTAGCCATTAAGCCCTTCTTTTTCTTGAAGAACTTCTTCTTTTCTTTTAGGTCAGGACAGTCAGCTTTGAAATGGCCTGGCTTTTTGCACTCAAAGCACAAAGATGGACCTTTTTCTTTGGAGTCTGTTTTCTCCTTAGAAAATTTCTTGTTGAATGGATTTCTCTTGAAATTATTTTTTCTTCTCCACATATGTTGTATCTTTCTGGAGATGAAAGATAGTTCATCTTCATCTGATCCTTCATCACTGTCTGAAGGTTCAGCATCATCTGAAGACTCAGCAGCCTTGAGAACTTTTGAAGAACTTGCTTTCTTTGCCTTTAAAGCAATGGACTTTCCCTTTCTGGAATTGTCTTCCTCATTTAGTTCAAGTTCATGAACTTTTAATGATCCTAGAAGTTCTTCCAGAGAGAGAGTATTCAGATTCTTAGCTTCTTGAATAGCAGTGACCTTCGGTCTCCACTGCTTGGAGAGACTTCTCAGAATCTTTCTGATATGATCTCTATTCTCATATACTTTTCCCAGAGATCTGAGACTGTTTGTTATTGTTTGAAATCTTCCAAACATCTGATCTATAGACTCATGATCAGTCATCTTGAAGAGTTCATACTGGTGAACCAGCATGCTTATCTTTGACTCCTTCACTTGTGATGAGCCTTCATGAGCGAGAGCCAGTGTATCCCAGATTTCTTTTGCTGTGTTGCAGCTGTGAACTTTATCATGTTCTGATCTGGTAATAGCACACATCAAGTAATGTTTGGCTTTGAGATTTAGTTGATGTTTAGCTTTTTGATCAACACTCCAATCTGCTCTAGCCAATACTGCTTGATTTTCACCTCTTGGCTCAGAATAGCCATTCTCTATCAGTTCCCAGATGTCTAGGTTCTGTGCATCTAGGAAGGCCATCATTCTCTTCTTCCAATAGTCGTAATCTGTTCCATCAAAGAGTGGAGGTCTGTTGATAGCTTGTCCTTCTGCATCCATGGTGGTAGGATCGTACTTCCTCAGCACTTGTTAGATGCTCAACCCTTTCGAGGCTGAGCTCTGATACCAACTGAAGTTGACACAGGCAAACACAAGAAGGGGGGTTGAATTGTGTTTGTTAATATTTTTCGAAAACAGCCTTTTCAAAAAGATTTTCTCACAAAAGGATAAGGAGGCAGAATAAAGCACACAGAAAAGTAGTCTTTTTAAAGATTAACAAATTCAAGTTCAAATCCCCACAGTTAGTATAAACACGTAAAACCAAAGAGATAAGGGATTAGAAGATTTACACAAGATGTTTTATCCTGGTTCACTCTCTTCCAACCAAGAGCTACGTCCAGTCCCTTCTACTTGAAGGATTTTTCCACTATTTTCAAATAGATTACACCAAGTATTCAACACCTCTCCAGGCTCACAAGTATTTCTTTCTTACCAAGCCTCTTCAGGCTCTACCTCTAATAAAGAGTTTTGATTTCTTTGATCTTCTAACTCACTATATGTGAGAGTGTGAAAGTTTAAGATCAGATGAATATTATAGCAATATTCAAACTATGATATTACAGACTTTTGCTTTTTGAATGAATAAGAGAGTATATGCTCGCAAGAGATTTCTTGAGATTACTTTGTATGTGCAAAAGTTGTTTCTTCAAAAGCTTTAGTCTTCTATTTATAGGGTCCTTGATCTTCTCTTCAGAATCATCAACGGTTGTATTTGAAATTCCCGTTTAGTAATAGAGTCAACCCAGTAAATATCCGTTGAGACTCAGCTGGCTCGAGGCCTTTGTACTGTGAGACAAATTCTTGCATGTAAAAGCACACCTCTGAGCAAAAGCAGCTTGAAAAACAGTTTTGCCTCCTTTGTACAAGTTCCAACTATATCAGCGTAAAAGGTGACAGGGTACACAACGTTTTGCATTGTACTATTCTGCTTTTTGCAAGTCCTTATTTGTACTATGTCTCTCTCAATGAAACAAGGCAATAAGATAGAAAAAGAGAAGAACCATTATAAATAAAATGAATATCAATCATAAGAAATAAATTCGCTTTGGTTCAGATTGGTATAAATGCTTAAAATTCTTCGTCCAACAAACGAAAGCAAAGGCAAGGAAAGTAAGGAGAGTTTTAAGGCTCCGTCCACTGACGTGGCAACCAAAACTTCGTCTACTTAAAACATCGGTCTTGCTAGTACTTGAGACATTTGAAATCTCCGTCCAGTGACGTGGCAATATAAAACTAAGATTATTATTTGAGAGAAGCTCACGTCTATACAAAAATAAATTCTCCGTCTACTGAAAATATTTAAGCGCTCGTCTACTGAAAACATTTAAGCGCTCGTCTACTGAAAACATTTAAGCGCTCGTCTACTGACGTGGCACTTGAGTACAAAGGAGATCCTTGATAGAGTGGACTCGACCACTCTGGAAAACATTCAATATAGATTAAATGGACGCGGATTTGCAATGAAAATAGACTTAACATTTTAACTAATAAGAACAGATAATTCATTAAGACTAAAGGCACTTGTTAGATTCAAAGCATTAACACTTTGCTACACAAATTTAATTCTCATTGTTAACATCAAAACCTAGAGATTATTTAATCCAAATTAATTTGGTTCCAACAATAGTGACCATATCGCGTCCTAAACGTTGTCTTCGGGATGTCCTCAGACTTAACCCGAATCTGATGGTACCCTGACCTCAAATATATCTTTGAAACGACGCAAGCGCCCATCAACTGGTCCATAAGATCATCAATCCTAGGGAGGGGATACCGATTCTTTATGGTCACCTTGTTGAGTTGCCGAAAGTCGACACACAACCTCATACTACCATCCTTCTTCTTTACCAACAACACAGGTGCTCCCCACGGAGACATACTCGGCCTAATGAACTGCTTCTTCATCAGGTCCTCCAACTGTTCCTTCAACTTAGCTAGCTCTAGAGGAGACATTCTATAGGGTGCTATGGATATCGGCCCGGTGCCAAGCACTAAATCTATGGTAAACTCAACATCTCTCTCTGGGGGTAAGTTATAAACATCCCCTGGAAACACTTCAGGAAACTCTCGCACAACAGGCACGCTGGCGACATCAGGAGGGCTGCTCTCTACCTCCAGGGAATCTAACATCATGTATACTTGGGCTTCGTCTCTCATCAAAGCTCGTACTTGGCTGGCAGAGAGAAGGTCCGGATTCTTAGACTCCTTTGGAGTTCCAAAAACCAGGGTTTTATCAAAACAATTCAGAAGAACATGGTTGGAAGATAACTAGTCCATACCCAGAATAATGTCCAGGTCTTTCAAAGGTAAGCATACAGGGTCAGCAATGAAAGTTTTATCATTTATAACAACATGACAGTTCTTGCATGCATATGAAGTGGAAACAGGTTTATTTGTAGGTGTAGAAACCAACAAATCAAACTCAAGTAAAGTAACAGGCAAATTAAGACTCTTGACCCTATCATGTGATATAAATGAGTGAGTAGCACCCGAATCATACAATACAGTTAATTGAGTTCCATCAATTAAACACGTACCTTGGATCAAGTCATCAGACTCGGAGGCTTCGGCTCCACTAAGAGTAAAGACTCTTCCAGTGGTCTTCAGTCTGTTGGCCTGGGACTTCTGATTCTTGCTAGCGCTGGGAGGCTCGGCCTTAGCTCCATCACACTCGCGGCTGATGTGTCCTGGTTTGCTACATTTGAATCAGATAACCTGTGTTTCCTTGCACTGGGACGAATAATGGTCCTGTGCTCCACACTTGCCATACCTCATAGCTCTAGGGGCATTAGAAAACCCACCCCTGAAGCTACTCTGCTGAAACTGGGGCTTCCTGCCGCTCTGCTTGAAGTCCTTGCCCGTCGGGGCATACCTCTGCTTGCCCTTATCCCTCTGATCAGTCCTCTTGCCACTCTGATTATCCGATCCTCTGGAACTGGCAACCCGAAACTGACTAGCATCCTCGTAAATTCGACATTTGTTGACCAGAATCGGAAAAACTCGGATCTCCTGATAACTAATGGCCTGTTTGATCTCGGGCCGGAGTCCCGCTTCAAATTTCACACACTTGGAGCGATCATCTGTCTCATGCTGGTAAGGAGTGCAGTACCTCGCCAGGTCCTCAAACTTAGTCGCATAGTCACCGACTGACAGCGACCCCTACCTCAAAGACAAGAACTCCATCTCCTTCTTGTCTCTAATATCCGCGGGAAAATACTTCTCCAGGAATCTCTGTCTAAACACAGCCCAAGTAACCGCTGTGCCCTCAGCCTGCATCCTCTGTCTGCAGTTATCCCACCAATGCTCCGCCTCCTTAGTTAACATGGAGGTGGCGAAGATGAGCCTCTGCTGATCATTGCAGTCCATCGTACGGAAGAACTTTTCTGTCTCCCTCAGCCACAACAAAGCTCCCTCTAGGTCGTACGCTCCCTTGAACGACGGAGGGTTGTTCCTCTGGAACTTATCCAGTCCCTGGGACTCAGCTGGCCCACCGTTGTTAGGGTTGACCTGCCCGATAGCATTGGCCAGAAGTTCCAATGCGTCAGCGATCGCCTGATCATTACGCCCTCTACCGGCCATTAGTTCCTGTACATACCCAAAAACAATTTTTAGTACAGAACCTAAGCGGTTAGAAGCCATAGGGAACTAACTTAAAACCTTATTATCTATAACAAGTATAGACAATTCAAACTAGAGTCACACAACAGACTCACAACAGACTCATACCACGTCCGAACAAGGTCGAACTGCTTTGATACCACTAAATGTGACACCCTTCTACCCCTCATGTTAAAAGTCATTTAATTTAAAAACACTTAAAGGAAGACATGCAATTATTATTGACTAAAATAAACAATTGTCCATGGGTAGAAAAGTCCCACATGAACCGTTTCACGGAAAATGAAATGAGTTTTAAACAGTAAAAACATAACAAACCAAGAAATATAACCGAACCCCGATGTCACCTACAGAGCTAGTATAACCGTTCCGGAATAAACATTCACGGAATTACAGCTGAAAACTGACAAAACATAAATGTAAGCCCTAACTATGAGTGGCGGCTCCTCAGAGTCACTCCTCTCCGGGCTGCTCGTCATCCTCTGCAAGGTGCCAATCAGGCCAAACACAAACAAACATGGGGAGTAAGTTCATGTAATCATATACAGCAAGAAGTAGGAAGTAAAGTAAACAGTAAACATAGCAACATTACCCAAACATCAACATCATCATTATGCTATGCAGTGCAATGCAGTCCTACTTCGCTAAACCAACAATGCATGTGGATCCACTAAACTCGGGATGTACGACTTCGGAGTTAAATATCCACATTGAGAATCTACTCAACGCCGGAGAATCTACTCCTTGGATAGCCAACGCATTAATCCAACGAATGCCTCGTCACGGGGGCGCTAGGAGAATCTACTCCAACCGTGGATGGCCAGATCGCCGTACTCTAGGACGACCTCCCCTATATCGAACATCCCTAAACAACATCTCCGATGCAATTCGTATGCAACATAACAACAACTGTATCACCACCTCCATAACTCCAACGGAATCAACTGAAGATAACAGCGGAATTGACCGCAACAACTTGCCTCGCGGAATCTACCTGAGGACTTAAGCGGAATCAACCACGGTACCTGGGGCAAACTCTTGGCCACCATAGTACATAACCACAACACCTTAGACCCAACTGCGAGGTCAAGGCTTTCTTGGTCAAACAGCACCAAGGCACAACTCATCAGCTTGCGGTACCCAATGAGCACCGACTTATCAAACTCAACACCTCACCATCTCATCATCTTTAATTATCTTAAGTAGACGTTAGCCAAGTTGTCTAATCGTTTACCATCATTGGGAAGTGGGGTTTGAAACCCCTTAAGTCCTTTAATTATGTTCTGTCCAGGTGGGTTGAGCACGGTTGTGTTCGTAACCCAGCACGGTCATGCTTAAACACGTGAGGGGCGTGCTCCCCTTTAAGTGAAGCACGGTCGTGCTTCTTATTGAGCACGGTCGTGCTCTTTGTCCTGCACGGCCGTGCTGAACAGCGTGGCCATTTACCCAGAATTCAACTGGGAGCACGGTCGTGCTCCCTGTTCAGCACGGTCATGCTCATCGCGCGACAGTGCTGTTCTGGGCAGGAACAGAGGCTGTAACTTAACAATCTCTTAAGGGTTTTAATCAGTTAATCCTCCTAAATCAATTATTAGTGCGTTTTGAGGGTTAAACTCAGTAAAACATCATAATCAAATCTGCATTGGCATCAATCCAACAGTAACATCATGTTCATCACCATCACAACAGTATGAATACGAATCAATATTTTGAACATGGCATCAACATTCACATACCAACAACTACCAACATGTCATCAGGAAAATTAACATATATCAAACAGATATTCACACAGCAAACCAGGTTATGGGAACCCTTTACTCTACTCTAACCCCGAGCCTATGAGTACACTACCCTTCTCCCCATACCTGGATTGAAGGTAGCTCCCTAACGACATCCTAACAGCAACCGGTTCCTCCCTAAGACGGCTAGACTTCAAACAATACCTTGGATCAATAAAACATCACGGATTAGTTCACTATTCACAATAATGAAAAAGAAACTTAGACAGGGAAGAAACGTTACCTAGGTAGTAACACCGATAACCAACGGTCTCCCAAGAGTTTACAACACTCAGAGATTGATCAAGATGGAAGAAAAAGGAAGAAGGCTCGTTCTGGCCGCGCACACAGAGACTGCTGCTACCAAAATCTAGGGTTAAACGTAAACCCTCGAGTTCTACTTCGTTAATATAAATCTCAGATCTGAGCACGGTCGTGCTCATCCTTGAGCACAGTCGTGCTCAACTTAACGTAACGAGACGCGGTCAACGCACTGAGCACGGGCGTGCTCACTGTTGAGCACGATCGTGCTCAACTTAAAATTAGAAACACGCTCCTGATTTTAAGTACGGGCGTGCTGGCTAATGAGCACCGGCGTGCTCATGTACCAGAAAGGGACTTTTAAGCCAAAAATCCCATTAAGCCCTTGAACGATAAATCCAACTTAATAGAACCAGCTTAATTAAAATAATTCTAAAAAACAGGATGTTACAGTACTCATGCATAGCAATGACACTATAGCTGCTCGGTACAGTCGGTGTACATCCTAGTTCAAGGGTGCTCATGAATATCAAATGACACTATAGCTGCACGATCTAAAACTAAATTAGGACAGCCCCGCAAGAACTTCGGACCTCGTGTGTTCCCAACACACATTTGTGAACAACAATACAACATGAATCTCACTAACTCGCGTCAATAACAACCTAGTGCCTCAACCTGCCATCTTAACCCCAACACATACTATATGTCACCTCTCATCTATGAAATGATTAATTCAGGCTAGACACCTCTAAGTCACAATTATTCTCTCACCCAAACAAAATACCTCCGAGCAACATATATCTTTACTTAAAATCAGCTAAGCAATTTATCAAACCAGGCAGATCATGCGTAACACAATAATCAATAAAATATTCAAACATCAAAATAAAACGTCACATACAATAGAATACCTCAACCAATGTATCACAAACAATTCAATAATTATAAAGTCAGACATCCTCAATATCATAAGATTAACCTAATGTCAATAACCTACAATCCCCAAATCATCATTGGTATTACAGAAAAGGTTTCCAATGCGATTTTGATCTTGTCGATCACTCGACCACTAGTAGAGTTTAGGTCGCCCTACACAATTATTATAATATATACTACTTATCCATTCCGACGATAGGTTGATTCTTTCCCCCACCTAAGCTAACACCGGAAACACGAAGTCGAAGCTCCTTGTTACCACACCACAAGTTAACAATTCAACCTTCAAATAAATTCAACATACAAATATATTAATCAAACAAATCCAACTATGGACATATGGTGCTAGGTTCGGCCAACTTAATCAAAATGAGACTAGGGTTACTTTCTTAATCCAATCTTTTAGATACTAGTTCCTAGAGTATTAACTAGCATAAATCAAGTGTTATAATTCAAAAATATGAAACAAAATCCGTTAATCCAACTAGATTAGGGTTTCGGCATCAATGAACCAAAATAGGTTAGAAAATTCCTCAAACTCTTGGATTTGTGATCACAAACCATGATAGAATCAAAAACAAGCTTCATCATTCAAAAATTGAATAAAAATATTTCAATCTCTTCACTCTAGGATTTCGACCAACATAGAGAAATTGGGTTAGAAATTTTAGTTGGATTCAAGCTCTTGGATTTAGATGATCTAAGTACTAGAGAGCTCAAATCAAGCATTAGATTTCAAAGATTAAACAAAAACACCAAACCCATTTTCAAAGGGGGTTCGGCCATGCTAAGAAAATAGGAGAAGAAAATTCTTTTTCTTACATGCTCCTAGATGATGAAAGTAAAAGTCATTTAGATATTATAGCAATTGGTTTCACATTAAAATGATTTTTCTACAATTTTCTAGAATTATTTGAAGTTCTATATCTAGAAATGGAAATTTGTGAAAAGTTGATGGAAATGAAGATTTGATGCATGATAAATGAAGCTAAAATGATTAGGAATAGGTTCCTCACCCTAGAATGGAGAAGTCTGATGAGGAACTTGAAGAATAAATGAAGAACTATGATGAACTTAGCAAGAACACTATGATGTTCTTAGTATTTTGTGAGCAAAATGACTTAGGAAAGAAAATGAAAGTTGTCTTAGTGTGGGGAGAAATGGGCAGCCACGAAAATGAGAGGATGAGTGAGTGAAAAATACTTTGTTTAATGTTAAAATGCAACCATGGTCGAGTTTACTTGACCTAGGTTAAGTTAGAAAATAATATAATAACTTAACTATGGTCATAATAACTTAACTATAGTTAATAGTAATCATGGTTAGGTTAAAATGTGTGGTTGAGAGTGAAGGATGGTGTGGCTGATTTTGCACCACATCTCATGAGTCATCCATGACTCATCGATCCAATCCATTAGCGGTTCCCGGAAATCCCGTACTCAGCTCTGTCATTTACCCGATTTCGGTTTTTGAGAAGAAAATGATGAAACGAAAGCAAAATAAAATAAGTATGGTTTATTGGATATGGCTACAGGAAATTGAAGAGGTATTTGGGGTCCAAAAATATCTTGAGACAAGGTTGGAATTAGAAATAAAATATCTAGATATTTTCAACTAAATATCCAGATATTTAGGGTGTTGTCATCATGACTTGATGACTTGTCGTCTCAATCTCTTGGTGTTTCTCCGCAGTTCCATATCCGTCTCCATCGTTTTCCCGACTTAGGTTTTATGCGTTTTCTTTAAAGTTTCACCCGTAAAAAGTATATCAATATATTTTTTGAGTAATAATTTAAAAATAGCCTATATAGCAAGAAATATGATATAAAAATAAATGGTTTCGTTCTGGGGTCGAAATTAGGTTTTTCTGCTCAGTAAAATCTTATTGTCCGTAAAAACGCAGACCGATTTTCGTTTGAATTTTAAACCCAAAATTTCGCCGTAACCATCTACCATAAGATAAAGTATGAATATGATTTTGTTTTATCCAAAATCATTTTCTTGGTTTCAGATAAAAATATAATTAAATATATTTTTACCAGTAATACAACGTAATAAAAAAACAGGTTGTTACATTACTACCCCTCTTAGAAAAAAATTCCATCCTCGGAATTTCGTGACTCAAACTAGGCACTATCTTATAATCGATTCTTACTCTAAAGATCCTACATTGTATTCCACATCGCTGTCTTACCCCTAAGTGACAGCGTTAAGTTCATAACAGATTTCATTCTTATATCATTCTATTTATCCTCGAAATTATTCATCACTACATTCGGCTAATTGTCCTTAACTTTTAACCTTAATCTGTCATCCTTGATGGACATAATTAAAACTTAATCCTTTCCTCTTCTTAATACTGGTCCACTAGAAAACCTTATTTCCACATCTAACTCCCACAATTAACACCACAATCAATACTACATTAACTTCCTACTCAATGTATCCAATCACAGTCTTAGTTCCTTGGAGCATATTCCACTATTCTAGATTATATCAAAATCACATATTTCAAGTCTCAAAGTAAAACATCTCAACACTCCTTAAGATAAACTACAATGAAAAGAACTATGCTGGTTAGGATTATCTAACTCAACAAATTTGAATTTCTCTAGTAACCTCAATTTACATCAGAAATCATCATTTCTGTTCATATTCAACTTAGGTGAAATTACTATATACACTTTCGTTTACTCTTCCCAAACTCATACAATTCATCTTAACAACGAACATTAATCATTGCCCTAGATTCCTTAATGATACTATGCCTCGATCAAAATTTGACTTATAATAATTGTCTTACTCATTGATATTGATCTTAAGGGTTCACATCCTACCAGTCATAACTATACCTCAACAAAACTCCCATCACTTCTTGTCTATCATGCTACATAGACAAACAAACAAAGTCTACCAGATATCAAATACATACCTTGTATAAGATCTCCAGATTGAGAGGATTCAGCTCCCCTCACAGTAAGCACTCTCCCAATGGCCGGAGGTCTAGCCACCTACGGTCTTGCTATTGGGGCTCCTTTCTCAGCTCTACCTCTCTGAACACTGGCTTCTCTACCCGTAACTACCGACTACTGCATACCTCTATGTCTACATTCACGAGCCAAGTGATCTGGTTTACCACAGATGTAACAAACACGTCCCTCGCTGCAATCTCTCAAATGATGTGGTCATCCGCATCTGAAACAAGCAAAGCCTTGCTATTGCTGGCCTGTTCCAACTACTTGGGCTGTAGCAATTGGTGCTGGTGTAGGGGTCTGCACTGGTCGGGTATATTTTTCCCGTCTCCCCTAAGAACCATTATCGACTCTCCTCCGAAAGCCTGATCAAATAGGGCCTCCACTCCTTTGTTGTCTCTGCTCAGCACCCTACCTCTGGTCTATGCTCTCTATAGCACTGCAACTCTCAACCAACTCCGGAAAACTCTAAGTATCTAAATACACTACAGCTCTCGAAGACTAGTAAACTCCCTCTCCTTCTCACGTCGAACTAAATGCGGAAAATACTTTTCGAAGAAGCATTCAGTAAATAACTGCCAGCAAATAATCCTGCCCACTGACTCCAGTAATCTTCTCTTACCTCTCTACCAAGATTCTGCTCTTCCAGTTAACATGAAGGTAGCACAAGTCACTTTCTCTGGGTCATAATCCCCTCGGAACTGTGGTGGCTTCGCTTTCAGGAATGTAATCATCCCTTCATCTTTAGTTTCGGCAGCTCTTCTTTGGTTCTGCAGTTCCTGCTGTCCATTGTTCATTTGCAGCATCTCCGCATTCTGCTGTGTTTGCAGTAACAAAGTAGTAGCTATTTGCTTCATGACATTACGAGTCTCAGATGACTCTCCTCCACTTCCAGTAGGATTATTCTCAATTCTATCACCACTATTGGTAGGACGTCCTCTTCCTTGAGCCATGATCCTGTTTAAAGAAATCATCAGCTCCCATCCGTATGGCATCTAATACTACATAAACAAGTATATAAATACTATATGTCATACTAATGTCAGTTGTCACATCGAGTTCGGACACACTACCCAGCTTCTAAGCATAGTTATTATACGTTGTGGATTCAACTAGACACGACCAGTAACAACATCCTAAACCTCACAGTCCGATCAGAATGGAACTGCTGTGATACCACCAAATGAGACACCCCATTGTGCCCCTTTGTGCCATTAAATTAAAACCTTATTTATTAATTACTTAACCGCGTGTTTAACGTTAAAAGTATATTCCGAAAATACATAAAAATTAAAACTTAATTAGAAACTTACAGCATGAGAACAATTACAACAACACACCATATATTTATAATACATACACACCATTTGTGAAAGCATCATAGTACTAAAACACTGTCTAGGGTATCCCAGAAGTAGAATCTCGTGCAGATGCATACTTATACAACTTATTAGTAGCGGAAAATGTAAAATGTCTTAAGACACACTGGCCATAAACTCTCTAAGTTCTAACACTCGAATCCACTACTCGTGCTCCAGCTTATGGCTCATATGGAGCTCCATCTAGTTCCTCGGTAACGGCTTCCTCCATTGGATCGTCTTATGGAATAAAATAAACATACACATAATACAGAAAATAGGGGATAAGAAACATTTCTATCATCAAAAGCGGAGAGGAATACATAGTACATAATATAATAAAAGTCAAAGACAAGCATCACTCATAACTAACAATCATCCTCAATCATGATATCTTCCTCTACCCTCAATCTCATATGACTAAACCTTTATACCAAAGTGGTCACTACTAATCCTGTCACCCATCCTTCTTTAGAGATATCAGTCAGTCGTTCAAGCGACACATCCCCATTAACCGGTGCAAAACCTCTTCCATGGGAGAATGCTCATGCAAAGCAATGACACTATAGCTGCACGGTATAGTCGGTGCACACCCTGGAACCAGGGTGCTCATGCATAGCAATAACACTATAGCTGCACGATACAGTCGGTGCACAACCTCATCCATGGTAAGAATGCTCACGCAAAGCAATGACACTATAGCTGCACGGTACAATCGATGCACACCCTAGTTCAAGGGTGCTCATGAATATCAAATGACACTATAGCTGCACAATCTAAAACTAAATTGGGACAGCCCCGCAAGAACTTCGGACCTCGTGTGTTCCCAACACACGTTTGTGAACAACAATACAACTATATGAATCTCACTAACTCACATCAATAACAACCTAGTGCCTTAACCTGCCATCTTAACCCCAACACATACTATATGTCACCTCTCTTCTATGAAATGAATAATTCAGGCTAGGCACCTCTATGTCACAATTATTCTCTCACCCAAACAAAATGCCTCTGAGCAACATATATCTTTACTTAAAACCAGCTAAACAATTTATCAAACCAGGCAGATCATGCATAACACAATAATCAATAAAATATTCAAACATCAAAATAAAACGTCACATGCAATAGAATACCTCAACCAGTGTATCACAAACAATTCAATAATTATAAAGTCAGACATCCTCAATATCATAAGATTAACCTAATGTCAATAACCTACAATCCCCAAATCATCATTGGTATTACAGAAAAGGTTTCCAATGCGATTTTGGTCTTGTCGATCACTCGACCACTAGTAGGGTTTAGGTCGCCCTACACAATTATTATAATATATACTACTTATCCATTCCGACGATAGGTTGATTCTTTCCCCCACCTAAGCTAACACCGGAAACACGAAGTTGAAGCTCCTCGTTACCACACCACAAGTTAACAATTCAACCTTCAACCAAATTCAACATACAAATATATTAATCAAACAAATCCAACTATGGACATATGGTGCTAGGTTCGGCCAACTTAATCGAAATGAGACTAGGGTTACTTTCTTAATCCAATCTTTTAGATACTAGTTCCTAGAGTATTAACTAGCATAAATCAAGTGTTACAATTCAAAAATATGAAACAAAATCCTTTAATCCAACTAGATTAGGGTTTCGGCCTCAATGAACCAAAATAGTTTAGAAAATTCTTTTGAGTTCAAACTCTTGGATTTGTGATCACAAAGCATGATAGAATCAAAAACAAGCTTCATCATTCAAAAATTGAATAAAAATATTTCAATCTCTTCACTCTAGGGTTTCGACCAACATAGAGAAATTGGGTTAGAAATTTTAGTTGGATTCAAGCTCTTGGATTTAGATGATCTAAGTACTAGAGAGCTCAAATCAAGCATTAGATTTCAAAGATTAAACAAAAACACCAAACCCATTTTCAAAGGGGGTTTCGGCCATGCTAAGAAAATAGGGGAAGAAAATTCTTTTTCTTACATGCTCCTAGATGATGAAAGTAAAAGTCATTTAGAGATTATAGCAATTGATTTCACATTAAAATGATTTTCTACAATTTTCTAGAATTATTTGAAGTTCTATATCTAGAAATGGAAATTTGTGAAAAATTGATGGAAATGAAGATTTGATGCATGATAAATCTAAGAATGGAGAAGTTTGATGAGGAACTTGAAGAAGAAATGAAAAACTATGATGAACTTAGCAAGAACACTACGATGTTCTTAGTATTTTGTGAGCAAAATGACTTAGGAAAGAAAATTAAAGTTGTCTTAACTGTGGTTATAATAACTTAACTATAGTTAATAGTAATCATGATTAGGTTAAAATGTGTGGTTGAGAGTGAAGGATGATGTGACTGATTTTGCACCACATCTCATGAGTCATCCATGACTCATCGATCCAATCCATTAGCGGTTCCCGAAAATCCTGTACTCAGCTCCGTCATTTACCCAATTTTGGTTTTTGAGAAGAAAATGATGAAACGAAAGCAAAATGAAATAGGTATGGTTTATTGGATATGGCTACATGAAATTGAATAGGTATTTGGGGTCCAAAAATATCTTGAGACAAGGTTGGAGTTAGAAATAAAATATCTAGATATTTTCAACTAAATATCTTGATATTTAGGGTGTTGTCATCATGACTTGATGACTTGTCGTCTCAATCTCTTGGCGTTTCTCCGCAGTTCCATATCCGTCTCCATCGTTTTCCCGACTTAGGTTTTACGCGTTTTCTTTAAAGTTTCACCCGTAAAAAGTATAACAATATATTTTTGGGTTAAATATGTTTTTAGTCCCTCATTTTTTACAAAAGTTCAGTTTTAGTCCCCCGTTTGGAAAACGTACTTTTTTAGTTCCTCATTTTTAAAAATGTTTTCAGAAGTGGTCCCTACACCACACATTTTTAGTCCCTCATTTTTTACAAAAAATCAGTTGTAGTCCCCCATTTTTTAAATGGAAGTATGGTGTAGGGGCCATTTCTGACACATTTTAAAAAATGGGGACTAAAAAAGTATATTTTTTAAATGGGGGACTAAAACCGAACTTTTATAAAATATGAGGGACTAAAAACATATTTAACCCTATATTTTTTGAGTAATAATTTAAAAATAGCATATATAGCTAGAAATATGATATAAAAGTAAATGGTTTCGTCCTTGGGTCGAAATTTAGTTTTTCTGCTCAGTAAAATCTTACTGTCAGTAAAAATGTAGACCGGTTTTCATCTGAATTTTTGTTCTTGGATTATGATAGAAGTGATGATAATAGGAACATAGAAATTGGTTTCACATTTTTAGGATTTTTCTATGATTTTCTATGATTTATCAAAGTTAAGGGTAACTAAGGTGAACATCATGAAAAAGTCTTTAAAACAAGAAATGAAATGAAAGAACAATAGCTTAAAGATGATGAGGAACATGACACCTCTTGGAAATGAAGAAATGTGTAAGAATCACCAAGCTCCTTCACAAATAACAATGGAGTCTTAAGAGAGAAAAGAAGAATGGAGAAGATGATGGAATAGTTGAGAAGATGTTAGAATGAGCTAGAGTCTCCAAGTGACCTCTAGAATATATGAGCAAGCCACAAAGGCCATGAGCCTTGCACCATTTTGGGCCAATAAAGCACAAGTCCAATTAATTTTGTACTTGAAAATAGCTTAAGGTATAATGAAGACATAGGAAAATTTAAGACTAGAATTTGCTTCATGGAAATGAATCCTTGGCCATGAAATTGGGCCTTTTGGGTGCATCCCTTAATGGGTTTGAATGGCAAGAAATTGGCCCACTTCACTTAGTGTATCATGGAAATTAGTTTAGGGACCAAAATGTAATTACAAGAAAGTTTAAGGATAAAAATACAATTGTTAAAAATTGCTAACATAACCCTATGTCATATTAAACCTCTCACATGGATGACTTATTCCTAAGAGAATATAGGGTTTATCCATTTATCGAGTCTCGAAACTCCCGTACTCGGCTTCGTCGTTTACCCGATTGAATATAACACTCGTAAAACGTATATTATTTCACTTTTAATGAAATAATTCTAAAAATAAATAATCGTAGGAAATAAAATAAAAACCTAAAGTGTTTCGTTCACGAATTAAAGTTAGGTCTTCTGATCAGTATAAATATACTGTCAGTGAAATTCGCGGGCCGGGATTCCCCTGACTTTTTAACCTAAATTTTAATCGTGACTTTCTACATTCAAGTAGAGTTGAGTGATAAACTCTGTTTATTTAAATTAATTTTCTAAAACGTAAATAAACATATAAACATATTCATATGTATTATTGTTATTTAAAACAGTAAAAAGCAGGGTGTTACAGTATTTCATAGAACGAAAACGATGTAAATGTTAAAATGTGAACCTAGTAACCGAGACGTCATGATACTAGTGTTCTGTAATATAAGCACATAGATCCTTGATCCATGTTACGGTGTTATGGACCTTGTGTTCTATTTACGGTGTAATGAAAGGTGAATTTTGGTTTCTATCACCATGAACCTAAGACTGATGCATCAGTCTAGGGCTTCGTGATTGACCACTCAGACTTGTGTCCTGTGTTGACGGTGAAAATCACGAATTGTCGTGAGCCTTTGAGCTTCAACAAGGAAAGAATGAACAAAAAGAAAAGTGACGAGAATAAATGTTTTGCATGCATTATTTGGCAGATGTGCCTGTGTTGACCATTGTGCCTTTGTTGGCCAATGTGTCATGTAACGTTGATCATTGTACCTTAACGGGTAATGTGCCATGTAAATTTGATAATTGTGCCTTAATGGACAAATGTTCCATTTATCGCGTTGATCATTGTGCCTGGAGTAGGACAATGTGCCATGTTTGTGTTGACCATTGTTTCTTTCGTTGACAATGTGCCATGTAAGAGCCTAATCTGCTCAAAACGAAAAGAAGTTTGGAATCTCCGGAGATTAAACAAAAAGTAGATGTTGAATGTTGAAGTGTCATGCATTTTTAAAATGACGATGACTGTCGAGTATGAGACCCCTTGATAAACTACTTGTTTATTCCTAAGAACTTTATGTTGTTATGACTATATATGTCTATATGCTGTTTTTGTGTGTCGTGCATGTAGTTATCGTGTTTAAATCTATATATTGGTATCTCACCCTTGTATATATTTGTTTTTCTAGTTTTGCTGTTGTACTTTGGCACACGAGTACAGATGGTGTAGAGGAGTTCCTAGCTTCACTTGGGGATATTAATCCCGATCTTTGAAGAAGTTAGTGATAATGGTGAGAATTATGGAGGTCTTTCCAGTAGATATCTTGTAGAGTGACCAGCTTAGGATTTTTCTTTGGGTTGTGTGTTTTTGAGAAAGTCTGTGTATGTGGTTTGAAAACCTTTGTATGTTTTGCAATTCTGTTGTGAATAATGAAGTATTTTCAAGAAAAACCTATATGTTGTAAAAGATTTTGATTATGAATAAAATCAATCTAGCTGTGTTGGTGAGTATAAGATAGTTTTTCCTATTGTGATGTGCGCATCATTTTTCGAAGTGTACCAGAGGAATTTTTTTTTTTCTTTTTTACCCAAGTTTTTATGACTTAAAGTAAATAAATTTCCGAAAGCAATTAGCAAATTTCTTTTTAATTTATTTCCGCATGTGTTCACAAGGTAATGCCCAAGGGGGTGTTACACCTTATGTCAATTTTTCCTCTAATAACTAAGGAGAATGCTAGCGAGTGTCCTTAGGACACTGGTTAAGGAACCAAGAAAAGAAATTTTTTATTGAAAAGTTCTGTATTTAATGTTTTGAAAAGATAAAAACTTGATTTTCCAATGAAATCTTACTATTTTTAGACTCCTTAATTAGTGTCATAAGGGCACTTGTTAGCAAGGCCCAATAACTGATAAGTCATCAACCTCAATGTCCAGCTCAACATAAGATATTGGTGTTTGCCCTTTTTCAGTGCTTTTAGGTGGCTTTATAGTTTGGTTAACTTCAATGCAGGGCCGTTGAGGGCTTATGCCATCCTCTAATTTTTTATTTTTATTTTAGATAGTTTTCATGCTTCTTTTAATAAAAACATAATATATATATATATATATATATATATATATATATATATATATATATATAAAAGTTATTATAATATTATAATTTAAGCTTTATTTGGCAAGTCTAATTAGCTAGTTTATACCTTATTTAACTAGCTTATATGCTTGTTTGACTAAAATAAAGATGTTTGGTAAACAAACTTATCTCATCAGCTTATAGTTTTTCTTCATAAACTATTTTATTTACCTTATGACTTATAACTTATGGATTATTAATTTTTCTCTCATTTTTACCCTTATTAGTTTAATAGAATTTTCACTTTTCCATGCCTCATAAATATTTTTTTATGTCATTTTATATTTATACGTTTCTTCAACTGCTAATTTTATCAAACATTTCAAATTTAATCAATTAGTTTTTCAATTATCAGCTATCAATATGACCGACCCTAAGCCCAAGGAATTAAAGCTAGGGCTTTAGGCCTCAAAAAATATAGTTATTTTGATACACCTATTAATTAAAAAATAAAAAAATTATATAATATTACTAACTTAAATTTTTTTTATTAGCTTCAAAAAGGCCTCATCTTAAAATTTGTTTTAGGCCTCAATAGGTGTTGGATCGACCCTGACTATCAGTATAAGCTTTAAGCTAAAACAAAACCTTAGGTTTCGCTAACCAAAGTACTAAATATATGAGGTTGGATATTAGAAAAAAGATTAAATTCCCATTGACAAACAACTATTTTCTAATAAAATATTACTTAACAGGATAGCTTATAATTTATTTTATTTTTTTGGTGAACTCTATTATAAATTTATTATGTTTTGACTTTTATCCTAGAAGTCTATTCATCCAAGGAGCTGAAACTTGGGATTGAATGGATACAACAAAAGTGTTTAGATTCAATTAGGTTTTGAATAAGTGAAATATTAATTAATGTCCCTAGGAACTAGGATATTTGAAGAATTAAAAACATGAGTTCTTATGAAAAAAATTATGTGATCGATATATTACGAAATTAATTATTATTTTTTTATTAAAATATTATATTCTCTTCTTATTTTTTTTTTTTTTTGGCAACCTCTCTTATTCTTTAACTCATGTCCATGGATATTGGTCACTAAAATCATTTAAGTGTCGGGGCCCCAATAACTGTCGGTTGTATTGTACCACGGTATCAGATTTCTGATTTTCTGATCGCATCTCCCATTTTGGAAAATGCCACAAGCATGTGACATGAGGCCCACCTCCAAAGACAGAAACCAGACGGTGGCCATTCTCATAATATAATATTACAATGTGCCATAAAAACAAATTCTTAAGAATTAATATGTGAAAGATATTTGATTGATTAAAAATTTAAAAGATACTTTTTAACAAACACTTCTTTAAAAAAAAAAAAAAGATTTATATTAATAATAAATATTATTCAGATATTTATAACTTATGTATAAGAAATATATTTACGTGAGAATTATCTTGTAAACGAAATTCCCAAAACTTTGACATAAATAAATTTTTTTTTTTTCCAAAACTGTACTTTTGAGTTTTGAGGTTGCATACCAGAATTTTAGTGAAATTGGGGTGGAAGAGAAACAAGATCCCATCCATCTTGTACAATGCAGAAAGTTCATTTCCCATAGCTTTATGCCAAAAAGGATCAAAAACAACCTCTTGATAGGAAGAAGGCTCATACAAATTGTGAATGGAGGTCGAAAAGGAAGCAAAAGAAATGGAATAAATAAAATCTGGCAAATGAGTGGAATGATCACGTCGAGGATAACAAGGAGGAGGAGGAGGATCCACAATCACAAAAGATTCTTGGGGAACTGTGGGGACAAAGCGAGCATCTGGATCAATAGAGCTACTAGTGTCAACCGAGCAAAACTCAACTTCAGAATTATTTGGGTGATGGGTCACATGAGGAGGTGTGGCGTTTGTATCCGTGTCAAAAGGATCAATGCGAGTGAGATCAGATTTTGTATGACTGTGAGAATTAGGAGGAATAGAATAACATGGTATATGCTCAAGAAACATAACATGACGTGAGACATAAAGTTTTTGGTTAGCATGATCATAACAAGGATAACCCTTCTGACTATCATCATAACCAAGAAAAAACAGATCACAGAACGAGAAGACAGAACAAAGCATGTAGAACCAAAAACTCTCAAGGCTGAATAATCGAGAGCATAACCATATAATTTTTCAAAGGGTGACAAACCTGAAGTAACAGAAAATGAAATTTTGTTAATGACGTGTACAACAGTGAGGACAGCTTCTCCCCAAAATTCATTGGGAACAGAGGCAGACAAAAGAATGGAGCAAGTAGTTTCAACAATGTGGCGATGTTTCCTTTCTGCAACTCCATATTGTTCAAGAGTGTCTGTACAAGAAGTTTGGTGAATTGTCCCATAAGAAGCAATTCAGAGAATTTATTAGAAGTATATTCACCACCTAAATCACATCGAAAACACTTGATAACATCATTATGTTGAGTTTTAACAAAAACAAGAAACATGTGATAAATGCTAAAAAAGTCTCATAAGATAACCCAACAATAACGAGTACAATCATCAATGAACGATGCATAATGTCTAGAACCGCCTTTGGTAACAACCGACGATGGTCCCCATACATAAGAACGAACCAAGTCAAAAGGTGCAACCAAAATTGAAACACTTTTACAAAACGGCAAAGCGGAAAACTTAGTAAGTTTGCAACCACAATAATCAGAGATATCATTAGTTTGCAACTTTCCTAAAGCTCCTATAGAATCCAAGTATTTCAAACGGGAAGAAGAAACATGTCCAAGGTGAGAGTGCCATAAATAAAACTAGAAGAAGAAGAATTCAAACAAAAAGATGATAGTTCAACACTAGAAGCTGCAACATCTGGAACTCTCAGCTCATCCAAAATATAAAGTCCCCTGCCTACGGCTTGTCCCAATCAGCCTCCTGGATTGTTGATCCTACACATAACAAGAGATGCAGAAAACAAAATTGAGTAACCAGAATAACATTATTGACTAACGGAAACAAGACTTACTCATAGTTTAGGAATGTAGTTAACGACTAAAATGGACAAATGAGATGTGGAAACAATCCCAGTTCCTACTAATGGTAGAGGAGTGCCATCAACAGTCACGATTGGCACAAATGAAGAAGGATGTAAAGGCACAAATGATTTTAAATCAGATGGCATATGATGAGAGGCTCCACAGTCAATATCCATATGGATGAAGATATACCTGATGAGCTAGATAAAGGTAAACCTATATTGGAATGGGCAGATGTGGCAGACAGGGCATTCGACTTTGTGGCAAGATACCTCTGGAATTGCTCAGCAAGATCAGCTACTGTAGGACTAGAAATGGATGTGCTGTAAGGAGAATATGCATGCCCAACACCAAGGGCATCTGATGGAGGAACAACTGGAGCAACATTTGGAGGCCTGAAGTTTCATTGGTTCAACAGAGTAGAAGGGTCTCCATTGAGAGGCTGTTGTGTTTGCTGTGATTTGTTCACCAACTTTGGACATTGAGCTTTTCAATGACTCTTTTGCTTACAAAAGCTACATTCATCATAACCAACCTTTCTATGAGACTTGCTTTTGTTATAAGGGACTGCAAAACAGATTGATAAGGAATTGGATTCTCTACATTCCCTTTTTCAGATTGAGACTTGAATCGTATCTCTTTAGCTAACAACTCATTAACCACCGAATCAACAGTCGGGAGAGGATTGCGGTGCAAGATCAATCCACGAATCCCTTCAAAATCATCCCTAAGAGCCATCAAAAATTGAACCAGGCATTGCTCTTCTCTACGATCAGTGTAAGCTTTAAAAGCTTGTAATTCTGCAGATTCAGTGAGAGCTAATTGATCCCAAAGATTGGACATAGCAAAATAAAAATCTTGGATGCTCATGTTGTTTTATTGAAGAGCCCAAATATCAATCTCCAACTGATATTGCTTTGCAAAATTGGGCTGCACGTACAACCTTTTCAAATGATCCATACCTCCTTGGTCGTTTCATATTTTGCTAATTGAACACCTATTGACCGCGAAACAGAGTTATTAATCCAAGTGATAATCTTCGAATTGTTTGCTTCCCAGGATTCCAACTCAATTGCATATTTCCCATCTTTTTCATCTTTTGGCTTGACAGAAGTTTCAGAAACATAACCCCACATTCTCTTACCTTACAAAAAAAAAGTTCAATACATAACTCCAATGAGTAATTTATTCCATTCAACTGCACACTGATAGCTTGAAAGGAATCATTCTTTTCACTAGCCATTGCTTTTGCAAATACAAACAGAGAGGAGAGAATAAAGTTTATCGAAAAAGAAGAAGTGTTGTTGTTGAAACAGAGGTGCACTTGTTGCTACACCTGCAAGAACGAAAATGGGCTTCTGTTGCTAAAAGGGAAACCACAAATGACTGTTGAAACGAAAGTGAAGATAGGTCGTCGGAACTGCAAATGGATTGCCGGAAAGCTCAAACTTTCTCTTGATACCAAGTTAACAAAGTCACTGCAACAGTATAAGGGTGGAGAAGAGGAAGAGAGAACCAAAGAGAAGAAGAAGAAGAAGAAGAAGAAGAAGAAGAAGAAGAAAAAGAAGAAGAAGAAGAAGAAGAAGAGTGCTAGGGTTTCATCAACAAATGTAACATTCAGCAAATACAATAAATGGAAAGAGTATATATAATATATATATATATATATATATATATATATATATATATATATATATATATATATATATATATATATATATATAAAAAAAAATACTTTGATATATGATAAACAACTTAATATAATATACAAAGTAAATTATATTCAGTCACAATAAAGTTTTTTTTTTTACATAAGTCACAATAAAGTTTATTAAAATAAAAAAAACCCAAATTTGACTATAAATTATACTCCATTCTTTTTTTAGTGCTGATTTATTATTGAGTCAATAAAAAAAGGATTCAACAGCATAAGTACGTAGCATCACCTTGTTGGGAACATGTAGATCATTTAATAGCAAATAACACCAATGATGTTACTTAATAGTAAGTAATCTTATGGAGGCCACACACATATATATATATATATATATATATATATATATATATATATATATATATATATATATA
Organism: Echinosophora koreensis; assembly: GCA_035048595.1. Classification (NCBI taxonomy): domain Eukaryota; kingdom Viridiplantae; phylum Streptophyta; class Magnoliopsida; order Fabales; family Fabaceae; genus Echinosophora; species Echinosophora koreensis. The sequence continues at coordinate 4,167,997 of JAPCYP010000013.1, read as the reverse complement.
TATATATATATATAAATCACTGATTTGGAGACGAAGGGAAACATGGCATCCAAAGGCCTCCTTCCCTATGCCTCTAGTGACTAATTAATTTTTTGTTTAAATATGTCTTGAGTCCTCCAAAATATACTAATATTCGATTTTAATCCCCAAAATTTAAAAAGTATATTTTTAATCCTTCATTTTATCAATCGTGTCACTTGTGGTCCTCGTGAGAACTTGTTTATATATATATATATATATACACTCAAGGGAACTCTAAGTTGATGTAAGAGCATCTCCAACAAGGGTTCCATATTGGGTTCCTTAGCCACTATTAAGTGGTCCCCAAGTGGTTCCCACTATGCCATGGACCATGGACAAACGGCGATGGCAAGGCAGATCTGCGACGACGAGCATGCTCTCCAGCGACGGCGATGCATGAACGACGACTGGTCAAGGCAGATTTGGGTGTACATGTTCTATTTTTTTAGATTATGGCCTTTTATTTTTATTTTTATTTTTATTTTTATTTTTATTTTTATTTTTATTTTTATTGATATTGCACTTTGTGTTCTGGATTTTCGATCTTCTCCCTTTGCCTCTGATGTAAATCAGTTTTTCCCCTCTTGTTTTGATGAGTTGGTTGATAATTTCTGATACAATATATTTCATTGTTTATGCATAAGGAATGGTTCCTTAGCTAAGGAACTTAGTTTTTATTTAAGGAACCACACTTGTCACCTAGATGTGCTCCAATGGATAAAAATGTTAACGAACGGTTCCATAGGATAAGGAACCCTTGATGGAGATGCTCTAAGTTTAATTGCAAGAAAGAAAAAAGAATTTATTTTATTATTACTTTTCTTTTAATGAAATGTAACACATTATTCTCATATTTTTGTTAATTAGATCTTGAAGTACTTAAGTGGAAATCACACAAACTTTGTCATCAATTTTTTGCGTCAAAAGGAAAATGGCCAAACAATAGGCTAGAGGGTAATGTCACTCGACCCACCATATGCAACTTGAACAACCCATGGGTTTATTTGGAAGTTCAAGTTTAAAGTGGTGAGTAGGTAGATGACCATATGATGATGGAAATTTTCAAGATTAAAAAACGTTAAGTGTTGGTTTACATGCTACTACATACATTAGTAGTACCTACTCACCAACCCTCAACATTTGGATAAAATTGTAATTGTGTTGCTCCTTGCGAGGTTGGTGATCGTCTACTAGCTTTGACAGTTGACACCAGCCATTGATTGTTACGTTTTGCTACTACAACCAACTCAAACAAACTCCTCTTTGGATGTACACACTTTGTTTTTATTACAATCCAGGACTATTTTGAGCCATCTATATGCTTGGTGTGGTGCCTTTTCTTTCATCCAACATAAATTACAAAATGAGAACTTTTGTTTTGTGCGGCGCAATATGAGATTTGACCATGCTTTCCTCAGTATGTAATTGTTATAGCGACACCAAGAAAGGAAAGATTTTTCGCAAAACAATGCGCAAATTAGATGTATTAAAAAATCAGATAAAATGAATTTATTGTTATTCTTGGTCTCGCATCTGAGTTGTGTTAGTGTTTTAACTTTTGTCTGTTATTTTAATCAGAATTAGAATGACTAGATAAACCCTTTTAGAGAAAATAAGTTTTTTTTTTTCCCAACTATGTAGGCACCACCAACCCCACCAATCATATGCAGTACACTCCTAATTTATTAATGAATAAAAAAAATGAAAAGATACAAAATAAAACATGGACTTTAGCCAAAACCCATGCAAGAAGCTAACAAAACCTATAATTTGGAAGTCCTAGTCTATTATGACTAAAATCACTTCTAACAAAAGAAGGAAGACCATCCCACCACACAAAACCATTTACATTAATTCCAAAAGATGCAAGTCTATTTGTACAACAATTACCCTCTCCATAAATATGAGAAACAACAAAATTCCTATCTTTCATAAGGGAGAGACAATTCTTCCATATATTCTGAAGATATCAAGGAACCACATCTGACTTGAAAGCTTGAGAAATTAATTAGATGCTTATATTTATATAAATTTTAAAAATAAATCCCCATTAATTATATTTTTTTTAATAAAATCCCTAAAATTTCCACCAGTAGAGAACAAGAACTTACTTAAAAAAATCGAATAAAACTATAGAGACGAAAAAATTAAATTAATTAATCAAATAAATAAATAAACAAATGTAGATATTGTACGGGTCTTTAGCCCGTGAAATTTAGAGATTGTCATGAAGCCCAACGAAGGCTTCTGGCGAAGGCCTGTATTCATCAGCAGCCTAGGCATGTTAAACTGGCGTCCACTTGTGAGCCCAGTTTCTGTGTGTAATTTTTTTTTTCTTAAATACAAATTACCTGTTTCAAGCTTCAGATTTTACATAAATTACTCCCTGAAATTTCATTTTAATAATTATCCAATATCCACTTTAACATTTTAGCAATTCATTATTTCTATCATTTTTTTAGGTTAAATATGTTGTTGATCTCTATAAAATCACTTAAATTTGATTTTGATCCTTATAAAAGTTTTATTTACTTTTAATCCCTAAAAAATATAAAATTATGTTTTTAATATTTACGAGAGACTAAAAACACATTATTTTTATAAAATGTAGTGATTGAAAAGGAATAAAATTTTTATAGGGACCAAAATCAAATATATCAATTTTATAGAGATCAAAAACATATTTAACCCCATTTTTTATATTGTTCGTATTTTGTGAATTTTGCACCGTACAACGATAAGCTTATCCGCCATAAGCTAAACTTATCTACTAACCTCTAATTTTTATAGAACACTTCAAACTTAAAAAGGGGCTAAATTATACTTTTAGTCCTTAATCTTTATTTTACATTTCAATTTGGTCCCTCTTTTATTTTTTTTGTCCCATTTTGGTCCCTTATCTTTATTTCAGTTTTCATGTGGTCCTTTTGTTTAAATCGTGGTACGAAGAGGACCAAATTAATATAACTTTTGCAAAATAAAGGGCCATTTCGGAACCTAAAAAAAGAGATATCATTTCAGAACAAAAAAATGTACCACATTGGTTTAATTTTTGTAAAACGAGGGACCATTTCGAAACAAAAAATAAAAAAGTCCCATATTGGTATAACTTTGTAAAATAAGAGAGCATTTTGGAATAAAAAAATAAAAAATGAATTAAATTGAAACCTAAAATAAAGATAAGGGAGCAAAAATATACTTTTTAGCAAAAAAAAAATAATAATAATTGAACATTCATAGGGATTATAATTCCTTACATTTGGAAATCCCTAAATTTCCCTAAAGTTAGGTAACATTCAGTTAAGAGAGGGTTTAAAGTCAATTTATTGGGTGTTGTAGTGACAAAAACATCCTTAAAATTTGTCATAAAATTTTAGGAAAAACTAAACTAAATTCAATAATCCAAGACCGCTTGAGGGAGATCTTTACCGCTCTTATGATCTTATCTGGTTCGAGGTATTAGTCTCCGGTTGTGTGCCGAGGATACCATGTGAAACAAAACAAAAATCCAAATCCTATTCATTGTTGGTGAACTAGGTTGAAGTTTAAGTTCGGTTTACAGTGATTCAAAGACTAACTAGTCAGACTGCAGGACATGAAGTTTGGGTTTGTAAGCATTTTTCCTATTAAATTTTGTTCTTCTCTCTACTTAAAAAAATACAGTTCCCGTTTGCGATTTGCAATCCAAGTTCAGCCGTCACCGCCCAGTTTTTGTCGTAACATGTAAGTGGCTGCATTCTTTTGTCGTTTTCGGTTTTTCTCTGTCACCTACATTAGATTATAATTTTATTTTTGTAGTAAACTCTCTCTTTATCCATGAAACATGAGTCTTGCTTCACGTTTTTTAATTCCTGAATGCATAAAAAACTTAGTAAAACAATTAAAATAACCGAGTTTTTATTTTATTTTATATATTTTCAGAACTAACATGCAGTTTTCGAGGGTTGCCTCTCCTCTTTCAAAGACCAAAGAGAGAGTTTACTCATCATTTTTCGGAAAGAACAAAACGTAGGTACAATTTAGATATTGTTTTCCAATGGAATTGTGACGTGTAAAACCTCATAGATGAAAATATAACATATGTATGAGCTGTAATACATGTCTTAATTCTATTGGAAAATAGTACCTAATGTACTCATTGAATTGCAGCTAAGTTTTTTCCTCTGGGAAATGTGTCTTTCCTTTGTTTTGCTCGTGCTTTTAGCTTTGCATGCTTTTCTTCTAATAACTTAACAAATTAACACTGAAAGAAATCCTAATGAATTTGACAGGCACAAACTTTAGGAAAGGGCAATTCTTTTTTATTAGACATTTTTAAGTATGTTTGATTCTAGTATATAACTGTGTTGAATCAAATTTGTTACCCAAAGGTTACTACTATTTCCTTGCCTCTTCAGAATCTATTGGGGACTTCTGAATATCTACATTCAATAATCAGTTAAATGATTGAAATCATATGCTTTCATTGGATATTGATTTGTCAAGCTGGATAAAAAGTTGGTCTGCTTTTTTGTTTTGTATTTTTCTAGAGGGAATGGTAGTTGGAACTATGTAAGGTTGGTAGTTGGTGTTGATTGGTTGCATACGTGGTACTACGAAAATGAAACTTTTACAAGAATGACATAGTCTTCACATTTCTAATCTGGTTATTTGTAATAGCTACTCTATATCGTTTTTATAAAAAACACAATTAGTCTCTATGGTGTGCTTAATTTCTCCCTTGGTATATGTAAATGTGTGTTTACATTTGAACTAAGGATGATCTAAGATAGAAAAACTTGATATGAAGGTTCCAGTTTCCTTTTCGGTCACTTTTGGTTGAATATATTTGAAATCTGAACCTGCAAGATTACCATGTAGTCATTTAGTTCATTTGTTGTGATCTCTGCCCTGTAGCTGGTGTGTTTAATACCATTTATTAAACAACAAACAGAAATAAATTGTATTTTAATCACACAAAATCGAAAAACAAGTATCTCTGTAGCATAATTTACTTAATACCACCTCTTGTTGTTCCCCTGAAATAATGCAATGCGTAAGAGGCTTTAAAGTTCAGTTCTATGTTTTTTTATAGGTTCTACTTCTACCTGATGAGTACGGTTGGTTCTAAGGTTCTTTAATAACCTAATAATTGCTTATTGTGTATTTGCCTATTTCAGATTATATATAGCACATATCTTCAGGGAATGTGTTTAAGAGTACTTGTGTTGCAAATTCATAGCAGTTAGCCTCATCACAGTGTATAAAATGGCTCCGCAATAGACAAATACATGGATCAATTTGACCCAGAGGAGATTGATAGAAGGATGAAGACATTTGATGAAAAAATATAATGCAGAGGATTCCGACCTTTATTTTTGTAGTCATGACAAATTGACGATTACATGGAGAAGCCAGATTTTGACAAAGAGGATGAACTGCTTGGACTTCCTAAAGGCGTGGGGAATGCATGTAGATTTTTTTAATGCAAAGGAGAGAGCATTGAAAGGAAAGATGGAGAATCATAGTGATCATGATCTTCAAGAAAGAGAAGATGAAAAACAAGAGAAAGGTATCTATGGAAGGTAGTTGGAAGAGGAAGCGTAAAACAGCTCTTTTGGAGAAAGAAAGACAGGTAATGATGGATGAATACTATAGGTTTAATTAAGAGGACACATTTGGGGACTTGAAGACAAGACAAAAGTGAGCCAAAACAAAGCCAAACAGATTTAGCATGAGTGCTTTAGAGATACTATGGATGGACAATAAGGAATTGAATCAATGTGATTCGTTGACAAAGCTTGCTCCTTTTTGAGAAGAGGAATCGAAGCTAATCAAATGAAAATGGAAACCTGCTGAAGATGAGGATCAGAGTTTTAAAATGAGGTCTGCAACGGCAACTGAAGCCGCAACAGTGTGGTTTTGGTTGTTTCTGCAACTGCATCGTGGCCACAATTGCTACCTCATCGGTCGCATTCTCCCATAATTGTCTGCAATAGTGATTTATACACAATGTAACTGCAACTGCAATCGCAACCGCAACTACATTTAAAAACCTTGATGAGGATGAAAGAGCTCCTTTGTGCAGCAATTTTGGACAAGAACAAGGGTCAGTCAAGGGGTGATTCTGGCAAGTTAGGTTCATCAAATAGTGTTGTGAACAATGAAAAAGCAAGCACAGAAGACTGAAATATCAATATGAAGAATATCAAGGAAAGTTAGGAGAAAGCGACAAATGGCTGATTAGAAGTCATCATGCTCAAGGCTTTTGCATACTGGAAGATACCTTCGAAATCTAAGAGTGGAGGAAAGCACTAAAGCTGTCCTGTCAATGATCTGAGCAGGTAATTCCATTTTTGGTAGTTTAATGTGAACTAGATATATAACAATGCTAACAAATGATTTAAGCATGCCTCGTTAACCAATTAATATATCTGTTTAACCACAAATTCATCCATTATTAATTATTAATTGGTGTAAAAAGTGTTGTTGAGAAATGTTGCAAGAAAAATTGAAACTCAAGCATGCATTGTATAGACTTAAAAGTGGGTGTGGAAAGGGACCAAAAGTAAAGATTGACAAGTCAAGTTAAAAGTTTGAAATATGCTTATTATAAGGCTTCTAATTTAGCAAAATATTTTATCTTTGGAAGATTGAAGATTCATGAAACTAGCTATATAAGAAAGAAAAGTTATTCCTTGATCGATGCTATCCAGACACATACTCCAAATTGGCACATATAGTATACCATTTTATTATTAAAAAAATATAATAGACCATTTCATCTAGGTAAGCATCATACTATGGAGCAAGCTTGGAAGTTGGAATTAACTCTAACCTTTGAAAACAACTATCTCCAACTTATATATCAGTTTTCTGAATGAGTTTACTTTTGATACACTATTAGTGTAAAGTTTTTTACACTGTTAAAAAATTATTCTGTGTAACTTTTAAGGTAATTATGATAAAAGTCAAACATGTTTAATGATATGAAAATTTATGATTGATTAAGAATATAAAAGAAAATTTACACTCACAGTTCTTATCCTCACTTTAATATCCACATCAAAGTTTGACAGAAAAAAGTTTCATTACAAGAATTGTGTGTTGATATTGTTGTCATCTACCTTTCAATTTACTTCTTGGATCACTTTGAATATTGTTCATAAACTTAACAATATGTACCAAAAAAGCCTTAACAATAATTTATATAGTAATAAGCAGTGGAAAGAACATGTTTGATAACTCTACAATTTTCTTCCACAAATTATTACCCAAAAACCAACAACCATATGAATTTGTGCACCTTTTTCATGTACCATATCATGATCAATAATATCTAGAGCACAGCCAAAGCCGTTGAATGATGGAAGTTACCCCTTGCCCCTCTGGTTCTGCTCATATTCTTTTTCTTCTTCATACCCCCACCTTCCATTTTACTCCCAAATGGAATCATTGTAGTTTCTGGCTCTGACATTTGATCCATATTATCCCAACTAGCCCCACCACTAATGAGTACCCTTGCGATCCCAACATAGTGCAGTGACTCTGCTATCTGCAATGCACTGACACCCTTATTGGTTCTTGATTCAACATCTGCACCCTTCTTAACCAACACTTCAGTCACATCAGCATGGCCAGATTCCACAGCACAATGCAACGCGGAGTAACCATCTTCATCCTTTGCATCCACATCAATCCCTTTCTCCAAAAGAGCACGAACCGCATCTATTCTTCCTTTGAAGCTTGCTCTATGCAGCACCGTCCAACCGTGTTGGTCTCTCCCATTGATGGCTGCACCACTCTCAAGCAGCTTCTGTATCATCCTCACCTCCCCTTTTCTGGCCGCAACGCATAGGTTGTCCCCAAGCCTTAGTGCATCGAAGATGTGCGTGTGTCCATTCTCTGCTGCAACATCATATGCAGTCTTGTTCAACGTGTTTCTCACATCTTTGTTGGCACCCTTTTGGAGTAAGAGCTTGACCATGTTCTCATCACCAGTGGCTGCTGCTATGTGTAGAGGGGTGTCACCTTCTCTGTTGTTGCGAATATCGGTTCTGGCACCGTTTGCTAATAGGAGTCTAGCACAGTCTCTTCTGCTTTCTTCAACTGCAAGGTGTAAGGCTGTGTTTCCATCTTTTGTGAGTGAGTCAACTTTGGAACCTTTGAGTAAGAGAAGCCTCAGAACCTCCATGTGTCCTTCTCTTGCTGCTAGGTGAATTGGTCCATATGTTGATGATTCTGATCTTTCTGTGGTGGCCTTGTGTGCCAACAGAAGCTCAACTATTAAGGTTTCTCCTAAGGAAGATGCAGCCTCAAGTGGGGTTGAGCCAGATTGGCTTGGTGCTTCTATCTGTGGCTTGAACTCTAGGAGTAACTGAACAAGGTCTGGTCTTTTTTGTGAAATAGCCAAGTGGAGCAGTGTATGGCCTTGTTGATCTATGGAATCAACAGCTTTCCATGTTGGGTCACTGCATTCCAGCACTTCTCTTATGTCATCAATAGAACCATCTGCAACAAGTTGAGCCAAAATGGATGACCCTACCAACATGATTTTAATGCCACTGTCAATGAAGACCTGCTTCTTTTTGGTAGTGAACCAGTCACTGGGGACAGAATCAAACATGGAGGAAGGTTCTTTGATGGTTGCTCCAGGAACTACAACACTGTGCAGGAGGAAAGTGTCCTCAGAGTGAGGGAAAGAGTGGGGGAGATTGGTGCCAGGTGGGAGATGATAAACTATCTCAACTGTGATTGTGGCCAAAGGGGATATGATCCCTGATTGTGGCTTCACTGTGTAACGGGTCTTGATCAGTGGCTGAAGCCTGAAGGCCACTGGCATGGTGTACATAACATTGCATAAGGTGATCTGGCCATGACATTTCTGACCTTGTTCAACCCTTATTGGGACTATGTTTGATGGGTCTAATCTTATGAGCCTGTCCATGTTTCTTAGAGCTTAGTCTATTTTGATGTTTCAGTCACTCTGATCTATGTTTTATGGCAAATTCTAGGTAGATTTGGCAGGAAAAACAAAGAAAAGAAGAAAAAAGCAAGAGCCATAAAGGGAAGTGGAGAAAAGTTTTGGTGGCTGTATTTTTATTTAAAGAAGAGGTAATGAAAGAAAGATACTAAGGGCCGGCTCTACTAAGAGGGTGCCAAGTGGTGGTGTAAAAAACAATGGTGACTTATTCTATTATTCGGAGTATAAACTTTAAACTACATAACCAATAACTAAGTAAAACACAGTTGTATAAGTTAAAGGGATCATATAACCAATCCTTATATTATTCTGCTGCACATCACTATCAGTGTAAAGGGAATTTTGTTGTCAAATGGGACTTTTGCCTTTTATTAAGAGTTGTGACCTTTGATGATAATTAATACTATATAGATCTGTTCGTTGGCACAAGTATAAAATTCTAATGCTGTGGAGGTGGGTGTTTTCTATGTATCCCAGGACAGTCAGCCAGTCACATTTGAAAATGATATTAGTTGTTTATGAGCTATAGTGTACTCTAAGGCTAAGCTATTACATAATGAACTATGTTATTTGGATAATTAATTTTGATACCTTATATGAAATACCACATTTTTATAGATCACTAATGAGTGATATTTTTTGCAAAAATAAATGGTAAATGACATTCTTAAAGTGATGAATTGGATTTCTCTTTCCTAATTTGACTTTTGGAAGGCACACATTTACAAATTTGACACCTATAAAGTGAGAAAGTAAGGTTGTAGTATTTATCTTTGGATCATTTATAATCGGTTAAGATATCTATGCATTTATCAAGTCAAGCGTGGATATACCCTTACTTTCTCACTTTAGATATTTTCTCACTTTGGAATAGTCAAATCTCACATTTACTCCTACCAAGTTAAAATTAGAAATTATTGTTTTTAGTAGAGGAATTAATACATAATTTGATAGGTCCTCCACTTAAGAAAATTTAATTTGACATAATCCAAATAAGTGGTAAATGAAATGATCTAAATAGAATTGGTTACCTGTATCCTAACTTCGGAAGGCTGTATGAAGTTAAAAGTAGAGTTTTCCAAATCAAACACAAGAGTTAACACTTAATTTGCTTAGATTCTATACTTGGCAACAGTTATCAGTTGTTTTGATACAATTCAAATAAGTGATGACTCTTGTGAAAATAGGGGATGAATAACCTTGTCTAAGTGATGAATTGATTCTCTGCTTCCTAACTTGATCTTTAAAAGGCACACATTCACATATACAAAATTGAAATTAGTGATGATTCTTGTGAAAATAAGTAATAAGTAATAAATTGAATGAAGAAAAATTCCAAATTGGCATACCAAATAAGAGACGGTGTACCGTGGTTTAAAAATCATTTTCTATATTGAATTGGCCATTTGGGAAACATTGTGAAAAACATAATCATATTATAGACTAAGTCTGAGTGCGCAAGGTAGAGGAGGTTTTGGGGTACTTTCGTTTAATTGGCCAACTAAAGTGACAGCATTATAAACAAACTATTAATAATTACGCAAAATTTAACCAGTATCGTAATCCTAAAAACATTGATTAAGGAAATAAAGATAGAAATTATGTATTAGAAAATGGTGCATTCAATTTTTTTAAAGTTTAAAAGTTACAATTCTTGAAATAATTCTGGTTTCAAAAAAAAAAAATTTACAATTCTTGATACAAACTTTCTATTTTTGTGATTTTTTTAATTAATATCCTTATGACACTGGTTAGTAAAACCCTAATAATAAATAATTATTGTGGAGTTGCTTTATGCTTTGTAATATATTAGCACCATTGATTTTGTCCATTGCTATGGTGGGTTGAGCAACCTAAAGTAAAATATGATCCCTTGTGAATTCTAGTTATTTGCAGTTTTGCCCTCCACTTGGTATTGCACCGCCGCATTAACTTATTCTAAATTTCTAATATGTTGATGACTGATGAGTTCTCATTTTTGTGCTAAAAAAGACTTGATCACTTCTACAGTTCTACTACTATCGTTGGTTAGCATTCAGTTTTGCCCTCCAGTTGGTATTGCACCGCCGCATTAACTTATTCTAAATTTCTAATATGTTGATGAGTTCTCATTTTTGTGCTAAAAAAGACTTGATCACTTCTACAGTTCTACTACTATCGTTGGTTAGCATTCTTTATTAAGTTAGCGGTTTAAATAAGTTTTTGGTCCCTACAAAGTTTATTAAATTTGGTTTTGGTCCCTGTGAAATTTTTTCTTAGGTTTTCATCCCTGTAATCTCACAAATTTTGCAAATAGTCCCGACCGTCATCTTTTTCCATTATCTAATACTCATGGGTATCGAGATAATTTTATTTTACTGTCCGACTTGCTATAAAATTTGACCATAAAATAGAAATAAAATCGTATATTAGGGACATAAGGTTAAAATTGTTAAATTCCTTCATTTTGTATGATATCTAGTACTCAGGGGGTATCGAGGTAATTTCTCGTTCTTGTCCGACTTGCTCCCAAAATTGGCTAGAAAGTAGAAATAAAATCGTACATTAGGGCCATAGGGTTAAAATTGACAAAATTATTCATCTTGTATGATTTCTAGTACTCAACGGTAACAACAAGGACTATTTACAAAATTTTCAAAACTACAGGGACGAAATCCTAAGATTTTTTTTTACAAGGTCTAAAACCAAAATTGATGAACTTTCCAGGGACTAAAAACTTATTTAAACCTTAAGTTAGCAGTAGTAGACAAATACTAAGAAGGATCAGTTGTGTTATTCAGACAACCACCACGGGACAACTATACAGACAACTCGGTACTGTAGCGCTACAGTAATGCAATTTATTTTTTATTTTTTTACAAATGTTGACCTTTTTTTTTATAAAAAATATATTTCCAAAAAAAACCCGTTAACCAGATAATGAACTGAACTCACCAGATATTTGCACCTGATTAACCAGATATTTGCACATACTTAACCAAAAAACCCATTAACCAGATAATGAACTGAATTCACCAGATATTTGCACCTGATTAACCAGATATTTGCACATACTTAACCAAAAAACCCATTAACCAGATAATGAACCGAATTCACCAGATATTTGTACCCGATTAACCAGATATTTGCACATACTTAACCAAATTTTTTTTTTCTCAACAAAACCCATTAACCAGATAATGAACCGAATTCACTAGATAATTGTACCCGATTAACCAGATATTTGCACATATCTAACCAAAAAATTTATTTATCAAAAAAACCCATTAACCAGATAATGAACCGAATTCACCAGATATTTGTACCCGATTAACCAGATATTTGCACATACCTAACCAAAAATTTTATTTCTCAACAAAACCCATTAACCAGATAATGAACCGAATTTACCAGATATTTGTACCTGATTAACAAGATATTTGCACATCCTTAACAAAAAATGTTAGTACTTAAAAAAATGTTAGTACAAAAAAATGCAAATTATTAATTTTTTTTAATTTCGAAATAAATAAAAAAAAGAACAGTAAAGCACTACAATAATACTATAATATACTACAGTAGCGCGTTACTATTCAACTCTACGGTTGTCACCGTAGAGTTGTCCCCAGTGATTGTCTGAAAAACATTTCCGAAGAAGGATAAACATAAGTGTCGGAGTTACAGCTGTCCATAATTGTACAAGTACATTTATTTGCATTTAAAAGAAACAAAGTTTAAGAGTTTATACGGAGTAGTCGCCTAAATTAAGATACATCCACTTGTATTTGTGCATAGTTATAACAATTTTCCAAGTAGCACAACTCTAGCAAGAGCACTTTAAATTTTTTTTTTTTGAAGGAAAAAAAAAAAACAAACAAACTAGAAAGTGCTTCATGTATCATGCCATCATGCGCATATAACTTGGGAAAAACATGTTAAAAAAAAAAAATACAGATTCCTTTTTTTTTTATTACAAAAAAATACATATTTCAATTTGGTGATAAATGAGGTTGTTGTAATAAATTTCTACCATAGACATTCAAATCAGTACCTGACATGTTTATTGAGTTGATTTTTAACATGACTGACACAACTTTACACTTGTGTCAAATATTGTTGATTTGAGTGGCTATAATAGGAGTTCCTATTTAATACGTTCCTACAATTTTTAGTTAGGTAGTATTATCACAAACGCACAAATCATTGTTTGACATATATAAAATTATTTATATATCATAATTAGAAATGCAACAGTATTTAAACTTATTTTTACGTATGCTATGTAATGAATTTAGATTATCTACGGTTTTTTGAAAATAGGATACAATCCTATTAGAGTGGGAAAGAAAAATGTGACTGTTGGATTCTATAACCAATCATGATGAGATCATGTATGATAAAATTTGTATTTATATCTCTTTAATATGACCATCATTTGAGTAAAAAAAAATATATGACCATCATGTTATAGGAGATAATCCATTTATGCTGAATAACGATTTTAGTGTCTAAAAAATACATAGTATTATGTGTCAAACTAACAATTTCTCTTCCTCGTTGGGTATATATTTTTTAATTTTGTTCTTGGTATTCCAATAATTTCTCTTAATTTCTTCAATTCATTAACTTTTCAGTAGTAAGGATATCAATGGGTATAATATGGGTGTGGTACTATAGTACCCGTCTCCATACCCTCGTTTTGAAAAAATAATCATATCTAGACTCATGCTCGCGTGGATAGCAATTTGAGTACTCATACTCTTACCTATTAGGTACCTAAGTCCCTATACCCGTACCCATATATATATATGTGTGTGTATGTATAAAAGAAGTATGTTCTCACATTACGGATGTACATCATGATATATATAATGCAAAGGTATTTGATACGAAATATCCAATATTCTCCAAAATATTGTGTAAATATTACAATTAATCTCTCAAACAACAAATAATTCATAAATGGAGGAAGGTAAGGAAAGGAAAGTTTAATGGAGGAAGTCTTTAGCATTGTAAACGGTGTAGAAAGATAAGAAAAGTATTAATCTATGTTACATTTCAATTTTTTAATATAATGTACTATAGTTATATATGTATAATAATAATAATAATTAATTAAATATTAATATATATGTATGCAAATATTGGTGGGGTGGGTATTAGAATACCTGTATCCGCACCAGTACCTATTAAATCTTGCGGGTAATTACCCGCCCCCATACCTATACACATTAACATCGGTGGATCCAAGACCCGGAGCCAGTGAGGGCAATGTGACATGTATCACAAAATTTTCAATTTTAGGCATATCAAAATTATAACCTGTTAGTATTTGCAATTAACCACCATCAAGAAAAAATCTCATAAAATTGATTTCACAAACATGTTACTTATGATCCTAATTACATAATAAATCAACCGATTTGATAGAATTAGACCTATATACAAAAACCCAAATTTTAAACTTTTACAAACCCTAACAATGGATGTTCCACCATTTTCACAATTTCAAGCTCAAATAGATAAAAATCTATGCTCAACTATTTATTAAACTAACCAACACAAATAATGAATGCATGACAATGGAAAAACAAACGAAAAATGGGTTTGTGCCTTATTAATTAGAACTGGGGGATGATGGGTTCAAAACTTCAAATATATAAACTAGAATGGGCAAAATGCGAAAACTCAAGATAGTTACTTATAATTTTTTCAAATTCACAGGGTGCATGTGTACACCCTCAAGTGCATGTAGGTCCGCCACTGCCCATTAAGCGGGTAATTACCCTACCCATCATTGGTAATTTTTACGAGTAACCATTGCGTAAAATACTCATTGTCACCCCTAACTTTCATATTGGATTCTCTTGTTGATGCATGGCCTAATACGGAAAAAGGAGAAGAAGAAGGAATTGGTGGAATTCCCTCCATAATTAATGGTGCACCACATTCAAGTAATCTTGATTAATTCAAGGGTTTTTCTAACATGAGCAATTTTATACTTTCAAAATTGAAATGCTTAATTTTCCAATAAATAATTGCTGACTTTTGGGTTTCTTAACCTGTGCAAAGTTGTACATAATAGAAAAACCCTTAATTCAAATGCATGAAAAATAAAATTGGTACTTTTCAAGATCTTGGAATTTATTCTTTGACCTTGAGACTTACTTACACATTCATGGAATGATGTCTCTTGAAAAGGTGGAACAATTAATGTCCACTATGTCACATTCATGTACGAGGCCACACTTCTCCACTATAAATAAGAGGGCTTGTAAGGGGTTGAAGGATTCCATCAAAACTGATAACCGTTTTTCTATCATGTGTTCCACGGGTTAAGATGCATTAATTACCCACTTTGCATTAATTTTGACTATTCTATTAATCCTAATTCTTTGAAAAAAACAATAATCTCTCCTATTTATTTTATGGAATCTCTCCCTTCTCACTAAAAAATAATGATTCTTAATTGATTCTCACAAGTCTCTCTTTCAAAGACTATCTTGCAACAAAAGTTCCAAACCCATGTGATATGGGAGAAGCCTCCCCAAGGCTGGTTAAAATGCAATATTGATGCGGCATTTTTTTAAGGAGGTAAACTTGTTTTCCTTTGGCTACTGTTTAAGAGATGAGCAAGGGACATATGTGTTGGCTAAAACAGGTTGGCTTGAACCTATGCTTGAAGTTTATGAAGGTGAAGCTTATGTCCTTCTAGCTGCTATTCAATGGGTCAGTGACTTGGGTTTTGACAAAGTTATTTTCGAAGTTGACAGTAAGGTAGTAGCTGATGCTGTTGTCTTTACGAAGCATCATGCAAATGAATTTGGTGATATTATGGTGCATTGTAGGGAACTTTTAAATTCCATTATGAATCTCATTGCTGAGTTTGTTAGGAGACAAGGCAATGTAATTGTTCATAGGCTTGCTAGGACGGCTACTAGATATCACAGTTTCCATGTTTTTTATTATATTCCTTCTTGTATTGCTGGCAATATTGATTTTAAAATGAAATAAGCCTATATTAGTAAAAAAAAAAAAAAAAAAAGGTACCCGCAGATAGAGTAAATTTTTTTTTTTTTTGGTATTTTAAAAATATTTGTTTTTAATTAAAGGGACCCACTGCTATCAAAAGGAAAAGTTTACACTTGTTAAGATAATTTTTCACGTGCTCTTCAGCTCTTCAAATGCACATGTTCATGACTTTCAATTTTCAACTTATAAACCAAAGTGCATCATTGAAATAAACAGAAGACAACATATAAATTTTATATTTTCTGCATCTCCATGGCGTGTGAAAAGCCACACCAAGGTTAATAGAATTTTTTTATATTTTTTGCATCTCTTTCACCATCACAGTCGCTCTTTGTTAATTGTAAACAGCAAGATCCATTTCATTGTAAATAGCAAGATTGATACAATGCATTTATTTAGGTTTATCACCTTAGTACTTTTTTTTGACGTATTGCACGTCCTCGTGTTTTTCATGGTAAATGACAAACGGAACAAGAAACAAAGATTGGTATCTTCTTGTTGAGCTAAAGATATGGAATAAACAATATTTTTTGTGGGAACCAAATTGTCTGGCAAACGAGGACAAATAATGATCTTAATGGACAATTGGACATTGGGCAAATCAATTAGGAAAAGAACATTAAAAAAAAAAAAAAAAAAACTTAGGACTTATAATATGTTGTTTTAGATTTTGATTGAATTGATTTTTAAGTAATTAATTTCAAAAGAATTAATGTTAAAAAATTGATTTGTGTTTGATAATGATATTTAATTAAGAGTATGTTTAGAAAAATTAATTTTGTTTGAATGATAAAGTAAAATCACTTTTGAGGTGTAAATACAAAAAATATCGTGGGTCTCACACCTAGAATCAATTATACTCAATGGAGAAACTAGTAAGTGCATGTTTGGATTCACTTTTACGAGAGACAAAAGTGATCCAGAGACATAAAATTGATTTTGACATGTTTGAGTGATCTCGACTAGAATTGATTTTATTCTAACTTGAAACTAGATTGCCCCCAAACGTGATTTTTAGTCTCAAATTTAATGTGTATTTGGTTTCATGTTGGAAACCTCCAAAATTGATTCTGCCATCTGTCAAACGTGATTTTAGTAAAAATAAGGGCATGTTTGGATTCACTTTTATGAGAGACAAAAGTGATTCCAGAGACATAAAATTGATTTTGGCATGTTTGGGTGATCTCGACTAGAATTGATTTTGCGCTGGAATTGATTCTAACTTGAAACTACAACTTGGAGCTTTTGCTCCAAAACGCGATTTTTAGTCTCAAATTTAGTGTGTTTGGTTTCATGTTGGAAACCTCCAAAATTGATTCTGCCATCTGTCAAATGTTATCTTAGTAAATATAAGATGTTTGGTTACTGTCGGGTAAAATTGATTTTGCCTTCAGAAGCGATTCTGACTAGAAGCTACAAAAGGTAGCTTTTTAGTTGAGTTGAAAAATTTACACTAAGTTTTATATCAAACTTGCTTTCAAAATAAAAACTTCCAAACATAAATCACTTCACTTCACTTCAAACTCAATTCTAACCAAATCAATTTTACAAAATTAATTACATTTAATATCACTTTTATTAAGCGCTCATCCAAACACGCACTTATTGTTTAACCCACTTTTATGCAAATGTATCCAAACTTAAACCACTTTCACTAGTGCGAAATATGCTTTTAACATCGGGGTTTTAACATCGGTTTTGTTTACTGAAAACCGATGTGAAAAAGGAGGCATTTTTGAAATTAAATTGAAGACTTTTAACATCGGTTCTAAAATAAACCGATGTTATAAAGGTTTTAACATCGGTTTTTATAAACCCGATGTTGAAAATTGAACCAAAAATAAAATTTTAAAAATGCGTAATTTTAACACATCGGTTTTTTTTAATAACGGATGTGAAAAGTTTTATGTTTTAACATCGGTTTTTTATAAACTGATGTGAAAAACCGAATAAAAAAAATAGGGAAAATACTAATATAACTTCTAACATCGGTTTTCTGTATAACCGATGTGGAACATTTTTAACATCGGTTGGTTTCCGAAACCGATGTGGAAAAGTTAAAGAAAAAACATCGGTTTTTATATTAACCGATGTGTAAATTTCTATTAGCTTTCTATTCATTCCCTCCTTCTTCCAAAACCATCTCACCCACGCCTTTCTCTTCACTTCTAAGACCTAAACCCTCGCAAGCAAGTGACCCATCGCCGTCTTCTGCTGAACGCCAAGTGCATGTGGGAAGTCAGGTTCCGGATTCCTTTAAAATCCATTTCCGGGAATACAAATACAACCTCCACCTCCATATACTTTCCTCCACCCCTTTCATTCAACGTTCTCTTCCATTACTCTCTTTCTCACTCTGTTCTCTTCTCCTGAGTTGAGTTGAAGAAGTTTGCAATATCATTAGAAAACAAAAACCCAGCTCTCACTGTGAAGCTAGCAGGTTGGTTATTCTTCTCTTTCCTCTACCCACTTTCACTGGTTAGCTTTATATATATATATATATGCTTGTGTGAGGTGATTTCTAATATGATAGAAGTGGCTTTTATGATTCTACCAGTTACTTGTTGAAATAATAGTGGCTTTGAAACCTTTATTAAGCAGAAAAGGTTAAACTCTCTGTGATTGAAACGAACTTTTTAGGGATTGAAAAGTAAAAGTGTTTAACTTTCTGCCATCTGCAAAAGGTGCCTTCCTTCCGCTATATCTGTTACTGATTCACACAGATATATATATTCACAAACAAATGGAGGAGCATCTTCATTCTACTCAGACCGCTACTATGTATATTTCTTGTTCCCATACCATGTATTCGTATTGTTTTCCTCATTCATTACATTAAATGCTTTTCTTGTGCTGCCATATTTACTTCTGTTGTTTAAAATTATTAATGTGGTGTCCTTTCTCACTAGATTCACGTGATCATTGATGCAGGTGTGCTTAGATAGAATAAACTCCAAAATTAATTTATTCATTTAGATTGTAACACCACCATGAATGTTTTTGTGATGAAAATGTTGAATATAAGAGATAATAAATATTTAATATAGAAAAGGCTTATACCTGGAGCCAAAATTCTAACCATGGCTTGCAAAGCTGCTGATGAGGAAAGGGTACTACTTGTTTACAGAACATAACTATAAGCAAAGCAACGAAACACTCATGACAGTATGAGCCTGTACCAAAAGTGAGCAGATACTGTGTAAAGCAAGCTGTAAATTGTAAATCAAATATTTAGGAAAAAAATAGAGGTTAAATTACAGTAACTCTATCAAGCCTCACCTTCCATGCATTTTCAAGACCTTGGTCCAAGTTCCCTGGATCAACTTTTAGAGCTAGTGAACTTAGTATCCCTGCTTGTTGCATCAATGCACTTATCTTTGGGTCATTCTTTTTGAGGAATGTTCTCTGAATCTTTTTACTGTAAGCTGCAAAAGCATGATAAACCAAAATCATATTATAAAGGTTGGAAAGGTAGTGTTTGTTCCTTGGGTTGAAACTGATTTCAGAACAGGTGATGCTCCATGGTGGGCTTAGACTTCTTGAAGCTGCCCCCTCCATTGTCATATATGTATTTAATTGAGATTCAAACAATCTGTTTTGTATTAATGCATAAGCACATGTTGTAATCAAATTAATATTTGTGAATTGAAGCTAGTATAAAGATAAAAAAAAAGAACCTAAACAGGTTTCTTTTTAACCCTGTGATTTTTTGCTTTTTGCAAATCCACTCCCTCAGGCTAATTTTCCTCATTTAATTCGAAACATAGCTTATGCTTTCCAAACAGGTTTCTATTTTCTAAATGTTTCTAAGAATCACATCTATTTTCTTTCTTTCAGGGTTTCTTGATTATTTGAAACTTAGGTTTTCGTTTCCACACTTGTTGTGTTTCTTCCCACACCCTGTAAGCTTTCTCATCTCTATTTTTCTAGTTTGATTTTTGTTTGTTTTAACTTGGGGATTGGAGTGTTTTATTACTTTTTTAGTGTTAATTAATTAGTAAAGCCTTAGTTTCCCGTTTGAGATGCAATATTAATGAGCACACATGTACGTGCTTAAGGTACAGCTCATTATATTGGATCTTGAATTGTCCAAGTTGGACAGTTTGGGAAAAAACTTTTTCTTCATTCAGTTAAAATAGTTATTCATTGATTCTCATGTTATATACTTGATGAAAGTTCGGATTGATACATTTCCTTTTGTTCTCCGGGTGCATACTTTATCGTGGTGGATGTCATCGCGTTCAAGTCGTGTACGTCGAAGACCGAAGGGAAATGCTGCCGAAATTTCGTCGAGTATGAGCATGAGAGTTAAGGACTAACTGTTAACCGAATGTTGAAAAAGTTTCTTCTCGAATAGGATAGGGCCATACCCTATCATAAGAAGTAGTTGATGAAGATGTTGGACTAAGTATGAAGTTAATGTTTTAG
Source organism: Echinosophora koreensis (assembly GCA_035048595.1). NCBI lineage: Eukaryota > Viridiplantae > Streptophyta > Magnoliopsida > Fabales > Fabaceae > Echinosophora > Echinosophora koreensis. Next base: position 4,147,575 of record JAPCYP010000013.1, on the reverse strand, counting down.
TCATGGATCGCGGTTGGATGAATGCTAGACGGACAAGTGATGAGTATGAGAATGGAGTGGAAGATTTTCTACAATTTGCAAAAACAAATGCTCCTAATAGTAGTGACGGAAGGTTTTATTGTCCTTGTGTTAACTGTTTGAATGAGAGAAGACTAGAAGCTGACGAGATACAGGATCATCTTATTTGTGAGGGGATTTGCAAGAGTTATACAATATGGATATGTCATGGTGAATCGTTAGACAGGCCAAGGGTGTCGGATAGAGAGGAAGTTGATGACGTAGATATGGACGATGGACTAGAGGACATGATCCGTGATATTGGGCAAGAGCCCTTTCGGCGAGCACATGTGTATGATACTTTGTGCAGTGATGCGGAAGTGGCTTTGTATCCGGGGTGCACTAATTTCACACGGTTGTCAGCGGTGTTAAGATTGTTCAATGTGAAGGCGAGAAATGGGTGGAGCGATAAAAGCTTTACCGAATTGCTTGAGTTGTTAAAGACATGCTTCCAGAAGGTAACACATTACCATCGCGAAACTATGAGGTGAAGAAGATATTGTGTCCGATGGGTATGGAGTATAAGAAAATACACGCTTGCCCCAATGATTGCATATTGTACAGGAAAGAGTTTGAAGAGATGCACGAGTGCCCCGGGTGTGGGGTATCATGCTACAAAGTGAAGGATGATGATTCTAGTTGTGATGCGGTCACCAAGGGTCCTCCTGCGAAGGTGTTATGGTATCTTCCAGTAATTCCGCGGTTCAAGCGATTGTTTGCTAATGAAAAGGATGCAAAGAATATTACATGGCATGCAGCTGAGAGGAAATGTGATAGACAGCTTCGTCATCCGGCTGATTCTTTGCAATGGAAGAGAATTGATAGTTTGTTTCCAGAGTTTGGCAATGAGCCCAGAAACCTCAGGCTTGGACTTGCTACCGATGGAATGAATCCATATGGAAACTTAAGTAGTATTCATAGTTCATGGCCTGTTCTCCTGGTAATTTACAACCTATCTCCTTGGTTGTGCATGAAGCGCAAATACATTATGTTAAGTATGATGATTTCGGGTCCAAAACAGCCAGGAAATGATATTGATGTTTATCTGAGTCCCTTGATTGAAGACTTGAGAAAGTTGTGGGATGAAGGCATTGATGTGATCGACGGGTATTGCCGTGAGACTTTCAGATTGCGTGCCATGTTATTTTGCACCATCAACGACTTTCCAGCATACGGGAACCTGTGCGAGTATAGTGTTAAGGGGCATAAAGCATGTCCAATATGTGAAGAAGGCACATGTTACCATCAACTGCAACATGGAAGGAAGACAGTTTACCTTGGGCATCGGAGATTTCTCCAGTGTAATCATCCTTATCGTAGGTTGAGAAAAGCTTTCAATGGACTTCCGGAGAATGAAATTGCTCTGGTGGCCTTGACTGGAGACCAAGTTTATGAACGGGTGAAGAACACTAATGTTATCTATGGGAAGTCTTACAAGAAGGCTACTGAGAAGAATATATGGAAGAAGAGGTCGATCTTCTTTGATCTTCCATACTGGTGCAAGCTTGATGTAAGACATTGTATTGATGTGATGCATGTGGAGAAAAATGTGTGTGACAGTTTAATTGGAACGCTTCTCAACATTCAAGGCAAGACAAAGGATGGTGTGAATGCTCGTCTGGATCTAGTTGCGATGGGTATACGAGAGCAGTTAGCTCCACATAAAGTGGGGGATAAGAAGACTTATTTGCCCCCAGCATGTCATACTTTATCAAAAAAAGAGAAAAGAAGTTTCTGTGAATGTCTACGGGGAGTCAAAGTGCCACAGGGTTACTCTTCAAATATCAAGAGACTTGTCTCAATGAAAGATCTCAAATTAGTTGGCTTAAAGTCTCATGATTGCCATGTCTTGATGCAATAACTACTACAAGTGGCCATTCGTGACATCTTGCCTAAAAAAGTCAGACATGTCATTACTAGGTTATGCTTTTTCTTCAATGCTATATGTAGCAAGGTCATTGACACTAAAAAGTTGGATGACTTGGAAAATGAGGCAGCCATTATCTTGTGTCAATTGGAGATGTATTTTCCACCTTCATTTTTTGACATCATGGTTCATTTGATTGTTCATCTAGTGAGGGAGACTAGATTGTGTGGCCCTGTTTATTTAAGGTGGATGTACCCCGATTGAGCGATACATGAAGATCTTGAAAGGATATATGAAGAATCCACACCGTCCCGAAGCATCTATTGTTGAAAGGTATGTTGCAGAAGAAGCTATTGAGTTTTGTACAGACTACATGTCAGAAGCGGAACCTGTAGGGCTTCCGAAGTCTCGTCATGAAGGAAGATATGATGGTAAGGGTACACGAGGTATCACTGTTCAGAGCATGGATCGGGAGGAAGTTCTTCAAGCACATTTGTATATATTGAATAACACTGATGAGGTTGAACCATACTTATGTGAGCACAAAAGCATCATCAATGAAACTTACCCTAGAATGAATGAAAAATGGTGTTTGAACAAGCATAATAAGACTTTCTTGAACTGGTTTAAAGAAAAAAATTGCAAAGGATGGTACTACTTCTGATACATTAAAATGGCTAGCACAGGGGCCTAACTTTGATGTCATATGCTGGAGTGGGTACGATATCAATAAGTTTTCCTTCTATACAAAGTCCCAGGATGAAAAAATTACTATGCAAAACAGTGGGGTTATGGTCGTCGCTGAGTCCATGCATTTCTCTAGTTCGAAAGATAAAAACCCTGTTATGGCATCTGTTTCATACTTTGGAATCATTGAAGAGATCTGGGAGGTTGATTACACGAAGTTTAGAGTGCCTGTTTTTAAATGTCAGTGGGTCGACAGTAACAATGGTGTGCAAACCGATGAGTTAGGATTCAAATTGGTGGACCATAATAAGGTAGGTAATAAAGAAGAGCCTTTCATCATGGCATCCCAACCAAAACAAGTGTTTTATATCCGTGATCCTTCTAATAAAAGGTGGTCAGTGGTTCTCCAGGGAAAAAACATGTATAATGGTAGTGAGGGAAATCAAGATTCAACTCTTGATATTTCTGACACTCCTTCTTTCTCAACACGGGTGCCTAATTTCAATGAGGAAAATGAAGTGGACGATGTACATGCTACTCGTAATGATCACCAAGAAGGGTTATGGGAGAACGTTACTACTTGACCACAGTGTAGTTTAGTTTGAGTTATGTTTAAAGTCATATTATATGTTTACGTTGATATTTATAAGTTATGCTTACGTTGACCGATATTTATAAGTTATGTTTGATATTTATCCAGACATACTGACATTATTATTTTTTGTCTAAACAGGTATACATGGCTGATCCTGAGGATATCCCTCCTTCATGCAGCGGGTCGGAGACCCCGTCTTCGGGTAGAAAGGGTAGACGTGCCACACGAATGAGGAATTTGACTGCCAACCGTGGTTCAAATTGTAACACCCCGATTTTCACTGTTTCAAAATAATCGAAATGCGGACGATTATGTTTATATTTTTATATGAGTGTTAGAAAATTATTTTAAATAAACGGAGTTCATCAGTCAATCCTACTTGAACGTAGAAAGCTACGATTAAAATTTAGGTTGAAACGACGGGCGAATCCCGGCCTGCTATTTTCACTGACAGTATATTTATACTGACCAGAAGACCTAATTTTAATTCGTGAACGAAAAACTTAAGATTTTTATTTTATTTCCCACAATAATGTATTTTTAGAATTATTTCACTAAAAAGTGAAATATTATATTTTATCCGGGCGTAGTATTTAATCGGGTAAACGGCGGAGCAGATTACGGGATTTCCGGGAGCCGCTAATGGATAATACCATTGAGTCATGCATGATGAGTCACCCATGTAAACACATTAATGGTGCACATGGCATCATGATGACTAAGTTGTAGGAAATTGCATTTTAGTCCTTATACTTTTGGAATTTTGCAAACTAGTCCTTCAAAGTAATTTCTCTTTGGTCCTAATGAAAACTAGAATTCCTTGCTCTTTGGTCCCTATTTCGCAGCCCACACTCCTATAAATACCCTCTATCACACTTCATTTCATTCCTATTGCTTTTTGTTCATAAAACACTTATAAGTTTCCTAGGTATAGTTTTATGCCTTAAGCTTTAATGGACCAAAATTGAATGGATTCAAGCCCATTTGCACAAGGCCCAAGCCTTTCCTTGGCTGCCATAAGTGCAAGAATTCTCCACATCCTTCTCCATTCTTCCACAATCTTCTTCATCTTCTCCAACTTCATCTTCTTCCTCTAAGAACACACCTTGGTGTTCATGATAGCAGAACTTCCACCGAAATTCTGACCCTTTTATCTGCTTTTAATTTATTTAATTATCTGCAGTTGTTTATTATATTGCTATGATGCATGATCTGCCTGGTGATATAATTCTGATGATGTTGTTGAGTGTTGTTTGAGAAGCCTGACAGTGGTCAGTGCCCAATTAATTAAACGAGGTAAAAGCTCTAAGAAGACTTTACAAGGAATATTCAACAGTTAATTGAGAAACATTGGAGGATAAAACGGTTTAAATAATTATTTGAGAAAATAAGGAATTATTTGAAAATATTATTATTTTAATGATTTATTAGTGTAAAAACAATTTATGAGTCATGGTGAGGACGAAACCGTGAAAATATTTTACTACTGCTAATTTTTACATAAGATATTCCGCAATATTATAAAAAGTTATTTTGTGAAATTAATCTGTGAAATTAACTTAACTGTGAATTTAGAAAATTGTTTAAGCGGAAAAAGCTAAGTTTTACCTTAAAATACTTAAAAATGTCTTTAAAAAAATGTTTAATGATGGTAATTTGGAAAAGTATCGACGACAACTGTTTCTAAAACGGCTATATGTGTTTTAAACTGAGTTTGAGCCTCAAGTGACTCTCTTTTTGAATCATAATATTTTCAGAAAAAGGTTTCAAGTGTTAGTTGAAATGATTTTGCAGAATCAAATTTTACTCAACGACGGTATTTCCGGCAACTTGGATAAGTTGTGGGGGTTGGTTTTAGATTTGTTTTTCACAGAACGAAAAGGATGTAAACGATGAAATGGAACTTAGTAACCGAGACGTCGGGGTACTAATGTTCTTACGACGTTAAGGACTTGATGTCCTATGGACATTGTGTCTACTTTGTAGAGTAATAAACGATGTTAAAAGACTAATGTTGTTTTCTATTACGACGAACCTAAGATTGGGGCACCGGTCTAGGGTTTCGTGATTGAGCACTCGGACTTTGTATCCTGTGTTAATGATGAAGATTTTAAGACATTGAAAACTACGATGGTCGTAAGCTTTTGAGCTTTGACAAAGGAAAGATTGAACACGAAGAAAACGACGAAAACAAAATGATTTACATGCATTATCGGCAGATGTGCCTACGAAGTTAATCATGGTATCTTGATGATATTCATGTCTCGACGTATCTGTTAATCATGGTATCTTGATGATATTCATGTCTCGACGTATCTGTTAATCATGGTATCATGGCGATATTCATGTCTCGACGTATCATTGTACCTTGGTGGTCAATGAAAACCATACACGACGTTCTCATTGTGCCTAGTGTTGGACAATGGGCTATGGTAACCATACACGACGTTCTCATTGTGCCTTGTGTTGGACAATGGGCTATGGTAAAAACGACGTGCCTTATTTGGCAATCGAGTCTGATCAACTCATTCATACGACGTTGGGTGATCTCCGGAGATTTAGCGAAATGTAGAGACTATATATTGAAGTGTTCATGCATAGTTTTCAAACGTTGATGTTTGGGGTATGAAACCCATTGATAAAGTACTTGTTTAGTTATGAGAATGTATGCTGCTATAATTGTATGTGTGTATATGCTGTTTTGTGAGTCGCGCTTTTAGTTATTGTGTTAAATCCATATATTGGCGTCTCACCCTTACAATATAACAGGTTACTCTAGTCTATCGTATTACTTTGGTATACTAGCATGGACGAAGCGGAGGGATTCACTAAGTCGCTCGAGGACTTAACTCCTAGATGCTTGGAGAAGTATCTGTTAGTGGGAATGACCATAAGGGTATTCTCAATAACTGTCTGTTAGTTAAGACCAGCTTAGGTTCTTTTTATGTGATGTCATGTGTTGAAATAAACGAAGTTGATAAAGATCTAAGTGTGAAACTTACGAGGTAGTATAGTTGTATGACTTCTGTATATGCTTATATATCTAAGTATGGTTATGATTATGTCGTTGTTAGGGAGTTAAAAGGAAAAAATTTTATCACCATATTTTGAAGAGATTCACGTTGAGAAATTAATATTTTCCGAAAGCAACCAGCAAATAAAATCTTATTTTTCCGCAAACGGGTAACCATGTGATGACCCGGGAGTAGGGTGTCACACAAATCAAAGGATAAGAATCGACTTTGATTGTAACCTCAATCCTATTGAGCCAATGGCAGAGCAGTTTAATAGTTTTGTGGCGACCCTTGCTCGAAGCTGGCCCAGTATACTTATTGAGCGTTGGAAAGATGTACCTCAGGGCGTGAAGGATCAGATATGGGAGAGTATTCTGGTATCTATACTTTTACGTCCTGTGTTTGTATCACTTTATTTTAATCTTCATTAATATCATACAGCAATTCGTTGATTCTTTTGTTGTTATGTAGCTCACCTTTGACCTGCCGGATACGACGGATATGAAGAAGCGTTGGATAAAGTATGCTGGTGAGCGTTGGAGGGGTTTTAAGGTGGACCTGGGCAGATACTATGTATTCAATCCAAGCTGTGAAAAGAATCCACTTGAGGTGTACCCGTTTCTTGACCAAGCGACGTGGGATGCTTTGTTCAGAGCCGACATGATCCCATCTTTCAGGTTAACTTATTTGAGTTGTCCATAAATTTATGTAATTTCATTAATTTTATTAATTTACTTATGTAATTTAATTGTATTTTATTTATAACAGGAGAAGAGGAAAAAGGGGCAGGAAAACCAAAGCAAGAATGTCTACCCCCATGTACTGTCTCGTAGGGGATATAAAAAGCTTGTTCAGAAAATGGTGGAAGAGGAAAAGAAAGCAAGTCAGGAAGCAGCATCTTAGGCAGATCCTACCGCTGAAAATCATCCAGAAGTTGTTGATCCACCTCCACCCCCACGCCATCGTAAATGGAAGAGGGCCCGACAAAGAAATACGGGACAATATACATCTGAGGAGGCCCGCCAAGTAGCTGAGAAGATTGTAAGTATAGTTTGAATTGTAATTGTGATTTTAACAATGTTACTGAATTGTAATGTGACCTAATATTTTATATGTTGCAGGATGCCTTGGACGAGCAGGTCACTCAAGGAACCTTTGTTCCTAGAGGACGCGAGGATATCTTAGCTGCTGCCATCGGTAAACTAGACCACCTGGGCCGTGTCATTGGTGTTGGATGGGGCGTTGGCATTCGCCAATACCATGGTTCATCTTCACACCAATGCCACAGGGATGTTGCTGCAGATAGAGAATGGCTAAAATAGGAGATTGCAGATGAGATTAGACAGGAGATGGCCCAGCAATTTTCCCAGCAGATGGCAATAATGGCTGCTATGTCCCAGCAATTCACAGGTGTCCAACCCTCTGTCCATGTGAGCACTAAGGGCTCATGTGATCCTCCTCATCAGCCTGAAAATGATGATGATGATGATGATGATGATGATGATGATGATGATGATGATGATGATGATGATGATGATGATGATGACCCTGATAGGTGTGAGCTGTATGTTGATGATCATCATGATATTCTGCCTAAAAGGTCAGATCCAGGAAGACCAGAGAAGTCTGCTCCTGCCAAGGTATTCATTTGACCATTCAATTAATTACGAATGAAATAACTTAACTGTGATTACTAATGTATATCTTTTTGTTGTTTAGGGGATCGACAAAGGGGATCCTGGTGATGTTTTTAAACTTTTGGCTATACAGGTTGTGACCATGGACGTTGATGCAGCTTTGGTAAGGTTGGAACATGATGCCAGGCCAGGTGACGAACTGTATATCCCAAAGAAGGAAATTATGGAGATGGCGCTCGAGCGTGAAATGGCTAGTGCTGCACACATCTCGTTATGGTGCACGTAAGTACAATTTATTTATAAGTTAAGTAATTAAATTTTAAATACTATGATAATTAACATGTTTTATCAATATATTAGGTATCTACATCGCATGTTAGTTAATCAAGGCAACCTCACCCTTTATGGGTTCATTGACCCCATGCTTATTCAGGGTGATGTTCTCCTAACATCATAAGACCCGGTCACCACCATACGTGATATACTTGCCCGAGACGATCATCAGTTCTACCTTGCGCCTTATCTCAATAAGTAAGTACCAGTTATTTAATTATAACTATATATGACTTAGTCACTAATTGTTCCGCAAATGCAGACAACATTGGCAGTTGTTGATCTTGTGCCCTCGGTTGAATGCCGTGGTCTTCTTCTGCTCGACGGGAAATAAGCCGGCGAATGAACTGAAGCACGTCATGGAAACGTAAGCATTAAAATAATTTATAATCAGTAATGAAGTTGTTTTAATTATCTGAAATCTATTAGATATACTTTAATTAATGTTTATTTTCTTATGATAGTTCTATTGATGCAAGCCGCATGCTGCGTGGTGAAAGGCGTCGGGCTATTAGATGGATTATTCCTAACGTAAGATATTTATTAGTTCAAACGCTTCAAGCGCAGTGGGTATAATTATTGATTTCTATTTAATTCCTCATATTCTAATTGGGTTTCATTTGTACATAGTCCCGTAGACAACGTGGATCATGGGAATGTGAATATTATGTGATGAAGTGGATGGTCGAAATTATCTCCTCCGGTATCACTGAAAGATGGCAGGAGGTAAATGCTAATTGGTAACAATTAGTTGTAACAATTATATATAGATTCGTTATATGTTTAATTTTAGTTTATTACTTTAAAGATATAATCTTATGTCCAATTAAACTTGCAGATATTCAACAATCCGACTCCACTCTCTGATGCCGACATAAAAAACATAAGGATGCATTGGGCAACTTTCTTTCTTGAAGTGTACCAACCATAGTTTCTATGTAGTTAGTTTATAAACGTATCATGTACTAGCTATAGTGTACTTTTCGCTGACATATATTTTGATATGAAATCTATAATATATCATAATGTAGCTTTTTGGTTTCTAATTATTTTAGTTGTCTGAATGTAATTGAATATATGTATTGTTCGTAATCTTTTAATTTAGTGTGTTTTGGTTGTACAAAAGTGATTCTGTTGAGAATATTTAGATGCTGTATTGATCTGGATTACTGAAACAGGGGAAAGGATGTCACTACTGTAAAGGGGGGACTTTAAAAAAAAAAAGTACTTTCCACGTCGGTTTCTGTAAAAACCGATGCGATAACCTAACTTTCCACATCGGTTATATTCAAAACCGATGTGGAAATATAGTTTTTAATATCGGTTTTTAAAATAACCGATGTGGAAAGTTAGGTTATCACATCGGTTTTTACAGAAACCGATGTGAAAAGTGCTGAACAGGTTATATTGTCAATGCTGAAACTGAATTTTTGACATCGGTTTTAAAACCGATGTGAAAAGTGGCAATAAACCACATCGGAGGTTTCAACATCAGTTTGAAAACCGATGTGAAAAGCCAAAAATAACCGATGTGAAGTCCCTTTTCTGCACTAGTGTTTACTTTAAACTCAATTATATTTAAATCAATTCTACAAAATCAATTTAATCCAAAATCACTTTTATCAAACGCTCATCCGAACACACACAAATTCTTACTTCTCTTAAAATCAATTCTACTTGACCTAGAATTGATTTTATTGGATGCTAAATTTAAAACAAATACCTTCAGATTTCCAAATCATTTTCATCGGAAGCAAACATGATTTTAGACCTTCCAAAATCTAAATCAAATACGCATTTAGCTATTGTTGTTTGCAAGGAATAAAATATGCTAACCATGTTAAAAGGCAAAATAATAATAATAATTAACACGTATGGTTGTTGGTATTAAAATTAATTTTTTTCGATGCAAAATAAAATCGCTAATCTTCGATTCAATGTCAAATTGAAGAACTGGTGGTCATTATTACTAAAGGGGATGTATTAGATTGAGATTTTAAAAGATTGTTCTAGCCTAAAAAAGTCTTGTGGATTTTAAAAAACTATGTAGGAATGTAACGACTTATAAGATTTTAAAAGACTTTTTTTTTTTTAAAGATTGTTATAATCAAGATTCTTATGTGTGGATTTTAAAGGATTTATATTATAAGACTTTATAAGATTTGAATTTTTTTCTTTTTTACTGAAACAAACACATTTCATTTCAAAAGCAACAGTAGCAACAATACAAGAGGGAATAACATAAAAAACATGAAGACTTGGATATCTAGTAGCCGCCCTAGCAAGGCTATGAGCAACAACATTACCTTGTCTCCTAACAAACTCAACCTTGAGATTTAAATTAGAACTAAGCAACTCACTACAATTCAAAATAATATCACCAAACTCCGCAGCATAGTGACTTGTAGAGGTGACCGCATCAGCAACACTTTTACTATCAACTTCGAAGATGACCTTGTCCATGCCCAAGTCCATAATCCATTCCAATCCAGGTAGGAGAGCAGCAACTTCCCCCTCCCTGACCTGCAGCAAAGGATTAGACCATCCAGTCATTGCAAGCACGAAAGTACCATATTCATCGTGCAAACAGCATCCAAAAGAAGTGAGATTCTTGTCCTTGAAGAAAGCCGCATCAATATTACACTTCAACCACCCAAGAGGAGGAGGAACCCACCCTACATTTATAGCAGACGCAGGGGAAGCAACCTCCTGAGTCGATCTTGCGACCATCCACTCATCCAACACACTAGTCGCTCTGAACACTACCTGTGAAACATCTTCAACTTTATCCTCCCAAAGCTTAAGGTTGCGCTTTCTCCATAGACTCCAGAGTAACATAACAAACCGCACCTTTAGCTCCGAGTTTAGCGAGCTACCTAGCTTGAAAAAGGCCTCAGAAAAGCTCTCAACTTCTCCTAACAAAGGCTCAATATGCTGCTAGAGATACGCCTCCTCCCAACAGTCTTTAACGCTCGGACATGAAAGGAAGATAGGCCAAGCATTCTCTAGACTTGTTGAACAGAATAAACAATTTTCCGAGCAAACAACTCCTTTGGCTTGAAGCCTGGACCGAACTGGAAGGCAGTCTCTACAGGCTTGCCATGCAAAGACCTTCACTTTGTGTGGGACTTTCAAATCCCATATCATCTTCCAGTTTCCTTCAACAAAGAAAATAGATATATCAACAATATTATTAATGCAAAACTCATACTCGGATTTGACTGTGAAACATCCATCATTACTAGCGCACCACACACGACTGTCCCTCACTGTTGAAGCAAACATTATAATATTTGAATAGACTATATAAATTTATAAGATTTAAAAGAAACAGATGAATTTTTAGCAAACATTCAAAGTTATAAGTGTCAATAAAAAGAGTAACAAATAAATGAATAATATAATAAAAAAATAAAACCCAATACAATTTTTTTTAATCCTTGAATTACTACTACAAAATTTGTAAGAAACTTATTAGTTATTTTACTAGAATACTTATCATACCAATCAACAAAATTATAATTTGGAATAAGTGTACTAGAAAAAAGAAAAGAAAAAACACACAACATGGAGTATATATATATATATATATATATATATATATATATATATATATATATATATATACATCATTGTTCCATGACGCACCTTTCATCCAAGCTTTTATTAACTCGACGCGGGGATCATGTTACAGAGATTGTACACGCATAGAGAAGTATTCAAGTTTCAATAAAAATCGTTGAACGTACCACTGAAGAGCAAAAAGAGAAGGAAGCCACTCACAGTGCTGTGTTTCAAAGAAAGATACCACGACAAGAGAAGAAAATTCTGGAGAGAAGGAATTAAGGAATAAAAAAGTCTGATAGGTTTTGGTGGGATTTTGGAATGAATTTGGTACTTATATTACTCACTAAAAAATCCTACCAAATCCATTATATAAAAGAGTCCACCGAAATCAGCAAATTTTGGAATACCAACAGACTTTCGGTGACTTATAAAAAGTCTTGATTGAATACCACTGGATTTGATATTCCTACAAAAAAAAAATCTTAATAATCCAGATTGAATACCACAAGACTTATTTATATTATATAAAAGTCTTGATTGAATACCACAAAACTTTTTTATCATAAAAAAGTCCATTAATTAAAATCTTTTGAAATCTCAATCCAATACACCCCCTAAGACTTGATGAAATTACAAAGAATTGGTCGAAGAATATGAAGTAATTCAATCAGGCAATAGAAGAAATGCTAATCAAAATTTTGATTGAAGAACTGAAAACAAGACCTAGTTTGAAGATGATCAAGGAACGCGATGGAAGCTTTGATTGAAAATTTGAAGGCAAGTTGGAGCGTAAGAAGAGGATTGAAGAGGTCAGGACTTGGCAGACACATAGGCTATGTTTGGTTAAAGGGGAGAAAATGAGAGGAAAGAAAGTGAAAGGAAAGAAAGAAAGAAAGAAGAAAGAAAATGAGTAGAAAATGAGAGGATTATTTAGTTGTTTGGTAGGAAAGAAAATAAGAGGAAAGAAAACCAAAACATTTCTCTCCCTTTGTTTTGTTGAGTAGAAAGTGAAAGGAAGGAAATTTTTTTTTTAAAATGACCAAAATACCCTCATATAATAATTTTAAAAATAAAAAAAAAGTTTTTGTTTTTTAGTCTTTTTTACATTATAGTGGCAGTCCTTGCATGTTTCGTTCCCTCAATCCGCGTGAGTGTCTAGATTCACGTGTTTTCTGCCCATATTGGGTGGAACAAAATATGGGTAGGTCCCAGCTTTTTTTTTTCCTCCTCCTCCTCCTTTCTTAAGAAACCAAACGGTGGAAAACTTTTTTATAAATGTGTTTTCTATCCATCAACTTTCTTACATTCCAAACGTAGCATTAGCGAAGCTCAAAGTGCAAAATAGGTTTCAAGTTAGCTACCAGCAATAGTTATTATTACAAATTCAAATTTGAATTTGATAAGTTATTGGTGATCGATTTGAAATTTGAAGAAAAGGCATATATGGGAAATTTGAAAGCTAGATGGGCCTTATAAATGCTCATCTGCAATGATATCTCGGGATCATCATAGAATTGATTCTAACACGATCAGTCAAGAGTATTTTGATATTAGTTCAATCAGATCCATCTATTAGAATATGTTTGGATTGGTGGTAGGGAGTGAAATGGAAGGGAACAGAATGAAATGATATATTGGGCATGTTTGGATTGGTATGAACAGCTTATTTGGGCTTATCTACTAGCATAAGCATTAAGCACTTGTCAGAGTGTTTGGGAGAGCTTATAAAACAGTTTATGACATGTCCATAAGCTGTTTTCAGCTTATTTTGATAAGCTCTCCAGAATAGCTTATGAAAATAGCTTATAACTTATATGAAAACAATTTAACTATATTTTCTATTTGATCATAGAAATAGCTTATACATAAGGGCTTATCGTATAAGCGCATAAGTGATTAATTAAGCTGTTTTCCCAAACATGCTCATTGTTCCATTGTTTGAATTGCTTAAAAAAGAATGGAATGGAATGAAACCCAATGGAACTTATTCCATCTCATTCCATCACTTATTCATATTTTTGTTCCCTTCCATTTTAGGAGGAATATGATGGAATGAAGATAAGATGCTTCATAAACTTAGTAAATGTGTTTGGATTGGGTATTTGTAGAGGGTGAAGTATTTTAAGAGGGTAATTAAAATACTTCACTCTAAAATACTTTGTTTGGGAATTAAATATAAAGGATTTTAGAAATCAAGGGATTTTATGGGGGTATTTTGTTTAAGGTAAATTTGAGGAATTTGAAAAACCTCCTAAAGAGGTCGTATTTTGAAATTCTCTCTCCTTACTCAGGTGGGGGGCATCGGCCCCCGGACACCCGACCCCTACCAAACCTGTGGGCTGGTGCCGGCCCCCAGACAACCGGTGGGGGGCACCGGCCCCGGACACCCGGTGGGGGCGTCGACCCCTATCAAACCCTCGGACACCCGGTGGGGTGCGTCGGCACCCGAACATCCGGTCAGGGGCGTCGGGCCCTGGACACCCGGTGAGGGGGCCCAGCCCCTGGACACCCGGTGGGGGCGCCGGCCCCGGACACCGGCGGGGGGGGGCACCCGGGGGGGCGCCGGCCCCCGGACACCCGGTGGGGGCGCCGGCCCCTATCAAACCTGTAGGGGGGCGCCGGCCCCTGAACACCCGGTGGGCGGCGCCCGCCCCCGGACACCCGGTGAGGGGGCCCGGCCCCTGGACACCCGGTGGGGACGCCGGCCCCGGACACCGACGGGGGGCATCGACCCCGGACAAAGTTTTTTTTAAAGGAATATTTTAAAAAAATGTAATTGAAGGAAATTGAAATGCTTTATCCAAACAAAGAATTTAAAATACAAGGTATTTGAATTATCCTATCCAAACAAAATATTTTCGAAATGAAAGTAATTCAATTGAAGTAATTGAATTACCTTGCATTTCAAATTCCTTGGAATTTTGAAAATACCCCATCCAAACACAACATAAGATTCTTCAATCTGATGCTTCTTATTTTGGAACATACAGAATGTTCATTTTGTTGAAGGGAAACATCCCTTTTTTTTGTCAAAAACACTCAACATGAAAATGGAAGAATTTTTAGAAGGACCCCTTGAGTATTTCACTATTGTCTGTCTCTGTGCCGCACCTCACATGTTCTTTTCTTCTCTGCACCTCAAGTCGAGCACTTCACTATTGCAGTATTGCTTGTCTCTGGCATAATCATGGGTGGATCATATGACATGGCATTGGCTTCATCTCAAAAGACATAAATAAAATAACATTTTTGTACCAAAAATATAAAACATTAATTTTTAAAAAAATAAGGGTAATATAGGAGTAAAAAATTATAGTACATTCCATTCCGTCCACTTTTCAAACTTTCATTATAAAATATCCAAACAAGGGAATTTAATTTGTATTCCATTCCAACTGCTCCACTCTGTTCCATTATGTTTCGTTCTGTTCCATTCCACCCACTTCCACCAATCCAAACATAGCCTTATAGTATTTGTCTTGAGGGCGAGTATAAAAAGTCATTAGAAAGAATGGATTACAAAGCAAAAAGGCAATTCAACGAGTTTATGGAAATTAGTAGACATCGTATAATGATTTACCAAGATGTCTCCTCTTAATTCATCATATTTGTTCCTGGAACTATTATTGATCTGCAAAATCTACTAGCATTAGAGCTAGGTATGCGGACCATTCCGGTCTGTTTAAGTTCGATCTGCATTAGTCCACACTGAAAAGGGTAATATAGGAGTAAAAAATTATAATACATTCCATTCCGTCCATTTTTCAAACTTTCATTATAAAATATCCAAACAAGGGAATTTAATTTTTATTCCATTCCAACTGCTCAACTCTATTCCATTATGTTTCGTTCCATTCCATTCCACCCACTTCCACCAATCCAAACATAGCCTTATAGTATTTGTCTTGACGGCGAGTATAAAAAGTCATTAAGAAAGAATGGATTACAAAGCAAAAAGGCAATTGAACGAGTTTATGGAAATTAGTAGACATCATATAATGATTTACCAAGATGTCTCCTCTTAATTCATCATTTTTGTTCCTGGAACTATTATTGATCTGTAAAATCTACAAGCATTAGAGCTAGGTATGCGGACCATTCCGGTCTGTTTAAGTCCGATCTGCATTAGTCCGCACTGAAACGGACTGGACCGAAAAGCCCGCATGATAAATGGACTTTAAAAAACATAGTCCGCGTCCAGTCCGCATAGTCCGGGGGCTAAATGGACTGTCCGCGGACTCATCAACAAATTTTTTTGCAACAAACATAAAAAAAATAATGACTTTTTTTTTATAAATCAAAAGTGTATTAAAAGGAGTATTAGGAATGCTCAACCATATACAACCCAGAGTTGGGATCACCAAACATATACATCAAGTATAGCCAAAAACGAACAAAGATACATCATGAATCCATCACCCTAACTATTAGAACAACACCTATACAAAAAAATAAATAAAATATAGAAAAAGAAAAGGAACAACACCTATACAAAATCCATAAACCCCCACAAAAGAACTTCATAAAAAAAAAAGAAGAAGAAGAAGCCACACACAGAGCTTTAGCTATTCAAAGCTCACATGCATTGTCTTTGGAAATTTACCCAAGTGCTACCATTACAGCAAGAATGCGGTAGCAATTAGTCCAGCCAAAGCTTACGGCTGTGTGTGGGGCTGATCCGAAAATTTTGGCCCAAATTTTGGCTGAACCGAAAATTAGATAGGTCACTTAGCTATATATATATATTTTTTTTTAAATGTAGCAATCCGCGAACTAGTCTGCAAATCCGCGGACCGAGTCCGTTTAACCCGCGGGTTAAATGGACCGGACTCAAAAATCCCGCGATTAAATGGATCCATATTTTACCTAGTCCAAGTCCGCACGGACTGCAAGTTAAGCGGACTGTCCGCGGACCCAAGTCCATATACCCAGCTCTAACTAGCATACAATGGAAACAGATTAGTCCGAGGTAAACAAATATCTCATTTGTTGGTTGTGGCTTCTCACTACTCAAGAAGGGGGGGTTGAATTGAGTATGTAAACTTTTTAATATTTTTCCCCTTTTTGCAAAAAACTAATTGTTTTCTTACTTTGCAAGATTTTGTCAACCAACAAACCAAAATGTGTTTTTACAAAGATGTTAATTTCTACGGTTGTGCTTCTCGTTAATTGAATGCCTAGGGTCTTAAATGTGGATGTTGTGAATGTGAACGAATTGTCCTCCCTATGGGCTAGATCATGCGCTATGGAAGATGTAAGGGGTTAGTCCTAGGGTCGTCCCTGAAATTTTGGGTGCCATGTGCGAACTGAGGAATTGGTGCACAGCGACCTCACCTTATCTTTGACAGCAAAGTTCAATTTCTCAATCTTCTCGACCTCTTCCTCTTTCGCCTTCAGTCTCTTCATCATTCCCACTTCTATCGCTTCGATCAATCTCCTCGCTTGCCTCTTTCTCTTATCTTCCAATTCCATTCTCACCTTCTCCATCTGGGGAAAAAAACAAAAACTAAAAATCAGAAACGCGTAACTTTTTTTTTTTTGGTTTTGTTAAGAAATGGTGAAGAAAAACGGTTACTATTAATACTAATACACTTACGTGTTGAGAAACAAGGTTTTCAAGGTCGAGTTGTTGGTGATGTTTTTGGAGGGAAATATCTTCGCCGAGGAAGGAGAAGTTGCTACCGCGAT
The DNA here is from genome assembly GCA_035048595.1 of Echinosophora koreensis. NCBI lineage: Eukaryota > Viridiplantae > Streptophyta > Magnoliopsida > Fabales > Fabaceae > Echinosophora > Echinosophora koreensis. The sequence continues at coordinate 4,130,130 of JAPCYP010000013.1, read as the reverse complement.
TCTTATGCACAAAGAGGTGCAAAAACTAGCCATTAATTGTTTTAAAACAACCTCAACTCCTACTTACAAGGTTTGTCAAGTTTTGGGGTCTGAATTTTAAAAACAATTGGGGTCTCAAGTAAAAAATTTAACTATATCAAAATTTTATTTTAATATATACATTAATACATGTATTCTAAGTAAAAAAAAAAATTGGTGCCCCTTAAAAATGAGGCCATGTGCGATCGCACCATCAAATATCATGCTTAGGACCAGCACTGGTTACTCTCATTGTGAGGTAGCAGATCACTCTACTATTATAAGTTTATAGAAAGTGCATATGCACGTTAATTATGTCTGTGGATTGTCACCCTCACAAACACCTCATATATGCTGCATTCGACACTACACAAAATTTCATGAAAGCGTTTAAGGATATTGACAAGCATAAGCAAGTTGTCAACATGGGTAAATACTATGATCATGTTTACTATAATCATTATTTTCTTTCAATTATAAATTTCACTATATTAATCCAATTTTAATTTCAATATCGGAATCTTCTTGATGCTAACCAAGAAACCATAATTTTACTTGACAATACTCCAAAAGAAAAATAGACTCAACCATGTATGATGGTGAAGTGTGTGATGGCCACATGACGACTAACCTTACCGATTTAATTGCAAAGATGTATTTATTTATTATAGTATAATAAAAATATCAGTTAAGCCCACATTTTAAACTAGTAAATATAACTTAGCTACTTTTTAATTAAAAATCATATTAATTAAATAAAACATCATTTTTAAAATTTGGATTTTCAGAAATAAAAATTAAAAGTCCTATTAAGAAGTTTAAAACAAAGAAAAAAAAAAACTTAGAAACCAAAACTAACTTCCGGACAATTGAATAGGGAGGCTTTTTCGGAATATGTTTTTTGAACACATTTTGGGAACACCATATGGTATCCCTTTACTTTTTTGTGGTATTCTTGAGACACATATATACAAAGATCATAAAATATAAATGAGAGATAGAAACAAATATTTACGATGCCTAAAATTTTGTTTTTTGTTTTCAAATATCCCACCTCTTTTGGTTAATAGTGCTGCAACAGACAACAGTATCATCCTTGTACATTTTTTTCCCCAAGAATTTTGTTATATCTTCCTAAACAACCTCTTATTTTCTTAAATTTTTTTTTTTAATTTTTGACAGATAAACAACCTTTTATTAATCCTCTCACTGCTAAAAAATATATTTGATAATATTGAATGCCATAGATAATTAGATATATACAAAACATTCCATATCTACGTACAAAGCTTTCAAACAAAAGAATTAAAGAAAATCCGCATTGAAGATTCAAGGCCAAACAAAATCCACACAGACCCTCGATTCCAATGGATTGTCCATCACTGTCTCTTCAGTTATCTGGCTGTTCTGCTTCTGCATGGTACCCTGATCATCTTTCACTGGTTTTCTCACAGCAGAAGAAGCAACACATGATGAAGCTTTGCTAGAATAAGAAGAAGAAAAAGAAGAAGGGGGATATGCTGCTAATAGAGCTGCAGCACCTCTTTTATGATTCCGAACAAGTTCTGAACCCAGAAGTATAAGCGAAGCCATGGAAATTGAAATTGATTGAGTGTTATTCTGGTTTGTGATGTAGCTGAAATTGATGGGTAGATGAAATATATATGTCAAAGTTATATAGAGGGGTGAAGGAAGTGTGAAGAGAACACAGATTGAAGTTGTTGTTTCTTGTAGCTGGGGCCAGTTGTTTTGTCTCCTTGGATGACTCATATTGGAAGGTTTGAGGTAAAGTCTCAAAACAGGGGTTCTGTAGCCGCTGATTTCCTCTGCTTGTCTGATCTTTTATTTTTTTCCTTTGTACGCGTCCACTGTATACACGTGCTGTTCTGATTCGGAAAAAGTAAAGTTAAGATTTTGTGTAATTTATTATTAATTAAGAATGAATTTTTTGCCCCCTATTCTAGAAACAAGTTCACAACATTTTTTGCTCTTATCAAGGAAATGTGCCCTTACTATGATTAATTCTAGTGACATACTTAAACACGTATTGTTTTATAGTTAGATAATTTTTAGGGTTTAATTTTGATATACTTTTGATATAAAAACAATGTTAAAAATGGACAAACATATGGTTGATCCGATTGGTAATCGGCTTAGAATCCCCAACAAAGATTAATTATTGTTTACGATGGTGAATACTTTATACCAATGACATGGTAAAAAAAAAACAAAAAAATAGTTACCATGAACATCAAGGTGGCTTCTATGGTGAGGGACCAACTAAGTCCCTCACCTATGAGGGAGACAAATTAACCATTGGATATAATACCTAAAGAAGTGGATGGTTGTGATTGTCTTGGGGTGACCTGGTGGTCTGGTTAACACTCATTTTATGAATTTGCCCCAAATTTATGTCATTAGATGGACGATTATACCCTTGAAAATGACAATCGCTGCTCTAGCTCGCCTTGGTCATCGTCTCTGTTTCCAGATTTCTTAAACTATTTTAATTTAGCATTCAATATTTTTTGGGCGTTTGATTTTGATGTATCTGTTCCTGATGATTGTGTAAATGCAAATCTTTGTCAAAACCCTCACCGGAAAGACCATCACCATCGATTTGGAGTTCTGACACCATCGACAAGTAACGGATCTCACCTGGCCACTACCAGGTTCATATCACGATGACTTGGTTGGAGGCATGGCATGGCAAGGCGGCTCTGGCGGTGGCATGACGCACGTACGGCTGGATCTAGAGGACGACGCAGATTTGTGAAGGTAGCGGCAAAGGACGATGGCGCGGCGGTGGTGACGGCGGCCACCATTTTCTTGGTTGCTTTTGGTTTGTGGATGATGGTTCACACGTCCTCTCCTTCCATCATGGGTGGATTAGACTCACTGCATTTTTTAAAAAGAAATCTTCCATTTTCTCTATCTGTTGCAATTGTTCAATGGAAAAGCTTCGATCTTTTTTAGTTTACTTTTGCAATAATGTTCTGGCAAAATTTAGTAGTAAAGTTCTGGAGAAATTAGGGTTGTGTTATGTTCAGAGGAGAGAGACAATCAATGGGAGAAGATGAACTAACAGTTAATTTGGTGGTTTATAAGAAAAATAAAAATAAAAAAACAAGTGAAGCCATAGAGAAAGATCCAAGATGATAGTGGGGGGCAGTGGCACCCAATGCTTGCGCATGCGCCCATGAAGCTTCAACCACTTTTGTTTTGTTTAAACACTTTCAGTTATCTTCTAGATGCACAATGGCTTCCGTCGTCTAGCTTTAGGCAGTACAAAACAAAAAGTAAAAGGGACTACATTGCAAAAGGAGTATTTACATAAATGTATTATAACTCTTTAAATTAAAAGGATGTACACCACATTTACCTGTTAAGTCCGGTTGTTTTCCCTCCCTCACAGCTGAGGGACTTTCATGGTCCCTCATATTAGATGTCACCGAACATCAAATATTTTTAAAACGGATAAAACTCCCAAGTCTCACATATATGCATCAAAGCTAAACCGCTTTCTTAAAAAATCATGTTGCTTTAAGTAAAGGAAGGTAATCAATATCACCCACTTAAAATCTCCCCCCCTTTTTCTTAGAATCTTAAGAAAAAGAGTAGAAGATGTGGCAAAAAGCCGCAAAACAGAGAAAACCACGTCTTGTTAGAGGCCCTGGTATATTTTCACTTCCTGTTGAAATCCGCTCAAGATCTCTTTTTAGTTTTTATTATTACGTGTTTATTTTTATCCACTGACACGGACAGTTGCTAAACTCACGTACCCATACCAAAGAGAATGGATGTGTTTTGGGCCCAAGCAATGAAACAATAGCTTATAATATTGGCACCCCACAAATTTATTTTCTCACCTTCCTTCCTTCTTTAATTTTTATTTACTTTTTAAATACCCTTCTCCAGCCCTCCCCCACCCCACCGAACGCAGATCCTTGTCCCCATAATCCCTATGCCATTCCCTGTCATGCCAATAAGAAGCTGCCACGTCAACTAATAAAAACATATCAGTTCCACTTTATAAGTTGACACCGTAACGCCGTTAAAATATATATCACCTGCACTGCTGTCTCAACAGGCTTCACCTTAGGCTTTCTCTTCTCTTCCTCAATCCTCATCATCATCAAACTTCCACTCACACCCTTGCTTCAGCAATCCTCTCATGAAGCTCAAACCGTCAATTGCCCAGTATTAACAGTTTGATCACAAAAGAAACTGAAGCTAAAATAGGCTGTTTCCAATTTTTCAATTTTAGGTTTCCCCATCATTTCTCTACTCTTAATGGATTCTATTTCTAACCTACTTTTCATGGCATAATCAATAACCAATTTACAGATCCACTCTTTGGGGATGAATTTTGTATGAAATGCCAGCCACAGCCCTAAGCGGAAGAACATAACTTCGTAACAATGGTCAATGGAAGGTAGTGGGACATTTGACAACATGCTGCATAGGTGGAGAGTAAATAGAAATTGCAAATGGATTCACATCCAGGGTTAAAATAATTAACGGTTGTCACTGTGTTAAGTTATAAAGTGAAACTCTTATGATTTCATTAATTGACGTGGCAGCTTCTTATTTGTATGACAGGAAATGGTACAGGGACTCTGAGACAGAAGATTTGAGTCCCACCCCACCCCCACCTCGTCGAGTCCTCACCCCTCCTTTATGGGCTTTTTTCCTTCTTCTGATTTTTAGTATTTCACTCTCATGGAAACTACAGTTTTTGTGTGTGTTAGATTTTCGTGAGTGTTAAAAAGTTTTAACACACATGGAAACCATGCATTCCTGTGTTTAAAGTTTTTTGTGTAGATGTTTAAATTTTTTTTTTATATGGTCAAGTTTAAATTTTAGTATGTATTTGATATTGTCAATAATTAATCTTCTTTTCAATAATAATTAATTAAACCTGAATAATTAAATTTTAACAAAAATATGTCAAAAAATTCCCACCTACTCACGGAAACTATATTTTTCGTGATTTATAATAAATAAATAAATAAATAAATAAATAAATAATTGTTACCTCACGCTGCGATCCTGTTGGACTTTGTCTCCACCTGTTTTGCCTCCCTCTGCCGGTCTCTGCACACTTTCTCCATCTTCTGTTGTGGCTGGGTCGGGAAAAGAATAAGAGAAGGTATTGAGGAGGAGAGGGTGGAGTGTAAAACTAGAAAGGGGTAGGGGAATGGTTTCAGTAAGAGAAGGACAAGGTGGGGTGAGTGGGGGCTAGGAGTATTTAGGGTCCTCTCAAGTAGAACGTGTAGATTTGAAAGCCCAAACTGCATGTCTTTAAAGAGGGATTGGTCATCATGAATTTAGGTACTCTTCTGCATAATTAATTTTTTGGTAATCTAGCCTTATTGTTTCTGGGTTATAGTTGATGGTTTTCACCAATTTTTTCTCTCTCCTGATTTTAACACATGAGTGTTCTTTGTTCTACCAATAGATGAATAAAGGAATCACATGCCTGACATCTCAAGATATTTCAATAGAGGACTCAACTAATATTTTCAAAGTCTCACTTTTATAATCTCTAAGGCTATGTTTAGGAGTTTTGGAGAGGATGGAGTGGAGTGGTTAGTAATAGAGTGGTTTAGGGTGGAGTGGGATGGAGTGGTAAAAATATATCACTCCATTGTTTGGAAGTTTGAGGGGAAAGTCCCAAACCCCCCAATTTGAAAGGTATAAAAATTGGGAGTTTGGATGGGATGGAGTGGTTTGGGTTACTATCCTAAACCATCCCACTCCATTAGTGAATGAACTCCCAAATAATGGGTCAAGCCTTCTATACCACCCCACTCCATTATTAACCACCCCACCCCATCCTCCCAAACATACCCTAAATATTAAGGCTGGATATGACATTTCTCTACATTTATAACTTACACAAATAAACAGAGATTCCTTTTCAGTCTCAATAGGAAAACAACTAGAATAGTGTGGCTATACTTCTTCTTTTGATTTGTGTTTTATTGATGATAACAACACAGTTTTGGAACTATCAATGGTTCTAAATTACGGACCACATCATGTATTACAGCTACGATATTATGATTGTGGAATGCACTGTATGTAAAGGCATCACACTGTAATTTGCAGAGTGATATACGTTCACGTGTAACGGTCCCAATACAATGGTGTTATCTTCGCAACGGGTCGCATCAGACACCACATCGGACCACATCAAACGGCAGCACTCGTCTTCAATCCCGTTTCAAACATTTTTTCAAAACTGAAAAAATTTCAGACCGCAAGGATATTCATATGCAAGAATCGTACATTTATGTTTTATCGTTTTGTCACTTTTCTGCGTTCTCGCTCTTCTCTTCTCCAGTCAGATAGAAAGATATATAAAGAATTGCACTAATTATAAAAATTTTAATATTTAATACAAGGTGTTGTCTTAGGTATACCACCCACCAAAGTGATGCAGTGATGGTCCAGATTGTCACTTGGGTTTTTGACTTTTCAATAATTTTTGTATTGGTCAATTTTTTAAATACTATATTTATTGTATTTGCACCAAGGACCTTCGTATTTGCACATTCTAGCAAGAAGCTATGGAAGCTATCACAACCACACTAACAGCATGGAAGCTATCAGGAAGCTTAGTTTCAGTAACCCGTTCACGTGCTCCGACCCGAATCCAGCTCCGAGCACGCCGACGCAGTGGTGGGGTGTTTGTTGTCCTCCACCTCCCTCTCAGCTCCCTTCACTAGAACCAACCAAATCCCAGATCCCCTCCTCCTTCTTCTTCCTCTCCACCCCGCCGCCGTCATCATAGCAAACAGATCCGCAACCACCGCCACCAAAGAACACCACTGCATGATTCAGCCTCTTTCCTGTCGTCACTAATCGCACCAGATCCGTCGAAGCCTGCCGTGAGCCCAACTGCGCCCGCCAGTCACGCTCCCGCCGTCGCCATCATGAACCATGCCGGCTACCTTGAGCAACGTCCAACCACGAATCTGGTCAACACGTCTTGCTCCTCCACGTCACACCGACAAATCCGCATCCACAGAGTTGTTCCGTCATTGAAGCTTCGCCTTCGCCATAGTTGTTCTTAGTTTTCTCATAGAGGAAGAAAGACACCGGTAAAGAAAAAACAAAGTAGAAAAGCAATGAATAGAATACACAAACTTATTTTTAATTAGAATACAGGATCATTATACTAATGTACATTTGATCATTTAAAAAAAGATTGAGGGTTGAAAAGTCAAAAACCGAAGTGACAATCTAGATGGTCCAGATTTTGTCACTTGGGTGGTGCACTACTGCATCATTTTAGTGGGTGGTACATCATAGAAGGCACCTTAATACAAACATAAAATTATTTCACGTCGTAACGGTTGCAATTCGCGTTGCTCCAATTGTAGCCGCAGTCGTAACCGCATTCGCAATTAAGAACCTAGGTTAAGGCTTTTGTCAACAGCATAAACTACACATCATAACTGTATATATCTTATCATCAAGTCAGCGTTGTAATATCTCTCTGCACTGCGTGACAGAACTGTTAATGTGAAAGCGATTAAGAAGAGGAGGGGCACGGATCTTCTAACTTTGAGGATTGAAAGTCAGGTGACTTTCAGCTATTCTTAGCAATGGGATTAATCCTATGGTGATAGTTATTCTATCCATAATTCTAATTTACTAATCATTATTTTTATCAAATCTATTCTTCTCTCGTATTCTATACAATCACAATATTCACAATGATATTCCATATGTTTATTGCATGTGTCAGTAGCTTCATCTTTTAATTTTTGTATTAATTCTCTTAGAGTATTTTGATTAGTTAAATCTAGCATACTTAATCTATGTACAAATTTTTCTATATTTTGAAAAGTCATTTTAATCTAGAAATCTTTCAATACTTTTCTTTTTGTTTCTTATCATTTTTTCTACATGTCTTATGATATCTTTATATCTATCTCCAAATTCTTTTAAGGATTTTAAATAATCTCTTAAAATAGCTAATTATATTTTTAATTCATGTAATCTTTTCATTTTATTTAGTACTTAGCTCTGATACCAATTCGGTACCACCCTATTGAGTCCCATTTTCTTTATTAATTTTAGTGTATTCGAGTAATCTTTATACATATTCGGGGTGGTTATTTCTATGCATAATTTGAGTTACCAATAATTCGTATCCCATATTCATTATATCTTCATTTATTTCTAATATTTCTCTAATTAGATGTCTTCTTTCTTCTTCACAAAATATTAATTGTATTCTCTGATTTATTTGGTTTAAATAAAGTTTTTCTTGCCAATGATGATGTTTTAATTTAGAAATTATAATTTGCTTACAGTCTTTTGGCAATTTCATAATTAAGATGCTTAATATTTCACTTTCCATTCAGTCGTCATGCCAATCATAATCTTCATATTCTTCTGGTAGTTCATATTCAAAGGCTAAGCCTAATTCTTCCATGTAATTCCATTCTAGGTTTAATTGTATGTGCATTAAATAATAGTTTTCTTGTCTTACTTGTTCTTTAATTTTTTCAATTATTAATCGTTTACAATCAATGGGTAAGTTTATCATTAAGACACTGATTAATGCTATTTCAGTTTGTTCATCAAATTCAGAATATATTTTCATTTTTATTCGTTATCACTATCTTCGAAAAGTGGTCCTTTTAGTCTAAAACATTTAGTATTTGAAGATCCTATTCCTTCTAATCTCTCTAATTCTTTTTTAATTTTTTTTTCGATATTTTTCTCGTTTATTTTCTAGTTTAATTAATTCTTTTTTTTATTTATAATATATTTTTCTACCATTTCTCTTCTTCTATTTTCTGGGTCCTTTTTAATATAATAATCATATATTTCTAAGAAATTTTTAATATCTCTTTTATATCTGTCTATTGTAGTGTAAACATTCTCAAGTATTTTCTCTAATTCTTCTTTGTGATTCATATTCTATTTCTCAAATATTGGGCTAAGTCTCTTACTTGATTAGATAATCTATCTATATTTACTTCTTCTTCAATTCTTTCTGGTTCTTGAAAAGTAATTGGTTTTGGACTTAAATTTAGTAATTTTGGTTTATTAATAGAAATTCCTAATTCAGTGATTTTATTCCTCTTGGGATAATATATTTTTCCAATTTCTTCAAACAAACTTAGTACATCTATTCTATCTTAGTCTTGAAAGTAATACCATGATGTGAATTTGTTAATGCATAGTTGACACAGTAAGTAATTGAGAAGATCTTGTCTCCTGGTCTCATTAAATTGGTCCTTAAGAATCTATGTTCTAGACTTAGTGATTGGTCTAATCTTTGGGTATCTAGAGGTATTCCAATATTTGGGTGAATTTCGAATTTTAATTTAGTATAAGCTAAATTTTATTCTATTACTCCTAATATTCTATCCTTTGGATCTATTATTCGATTGTCCTTCAATATTAATTCTAGGGGTGAGTTTATGCCTTCCTGAAAAGTAGCTTTGATCAATACTTGTATAGCTCCTATATGGATATAGCCAATCTTCCTTCTATGTTCTTCCTTTTTAAAATTTTTCTTTAATTCGATCAATTTTATTTTATTCAATAATTGTATACTAGTATTTCCTTGAGTTTCTGATATATCAATGGGTGTCTCATTAATAATTTTTTCATAGTATATAATATTTTCTTTTTGATTAAATCCTTTCATGATTCCTCCTAGTTTTTTCATATTTGCATTCTTTGCTAAATTCAAATCTTCTTTCTGTATTTTCTGAAATAATTTTGGGTCTATTAGGATACTTCCTTCATAATTTCCATCTTCTTCAGTTATTTGTAAATACTCTATATCAATATTATCTAGTTTTTTGCTATCTATCTCTGTTTCAGACATTATGAAAAGCTAATAATAGGTTGAATGAGTTGAGTAATCATACCTGACTTGGGTTCTCTTTTAAATTATGCTTGAAATCTCTGGTCCACTGCTGCTTCCGCTTAGTCAAGTTGAATGAAGTTTTGATAATAGTTGATAGTAATCGACAGTAGATGAAGAAGTTTTAGTAGAAAGTAGTATTTATTGATAAGTAATGGGGAAATACATAGCACACAATTGGATCTTGACTAGATCCGACTAACACTCTTACAGAGGCTAGTATGAGAAGGTTTCTCAAATGAGAGACTTACAAATTTTTCGCTCTGATTTGCCTCAGCATAAGAGGGCTTATTTATACACAAAGGAAAGTAGAGTTAATTTACAACTCAGCCCTTACATTATTGCATTCTATCACTCAGACTCTAATAATTCACATATGACGTCATTGCTTACATCACTCTTCTATTATTGCTTCGTCCGAGTCTTTATCATCTTGCCGACAGTCATTGATTCCTTTCTTGAGTGCGCACCTTTCGCACGCATGATTTCCATTCTGTCTTATCAGTCCATAGAGCTGGTCGAGGACAGCTGGTCTATAGTTCATTGAAAGTCCTTGGAGTGTATAGAACGGCAATTCAAAGTTAGTCAATAATGCCAAGTCTTTTTCTTTTATTATCTTTCCACTTGTTTTGCTTAGAAGCAAAGCATGTGGTCCTTTGTAAAGTGCTTTAATGAGAGAATCTTTCCCAATTATCTGATATTGAGTAAAGATGCTCGCCAGTTGGTTTGCCATTGTCGTAGTAATTCTATCTTCATCATAGTCTTCTTTAGTCGGTTCATCCCTCATGGAGAAAGTATTATTGCTTGATGATCCACTAGATTATGTGATTTATATATACTTTTTGGGTGGATTTTTATTCCTAAATGTGCTAATTGATTGAGTTTTGTCCCTAAGTTTAGGTAATTTAGTTTTCAATAGTGTTTTTACATATTTTAGTTCAATTTCATGTTTTTAGAATTAATATAATAAATATTTTTACTTATCTATATTTGTAGGAAATAATAAAGATTTGCACTGATTGGATATTGGGCTCCTAACAAAATGGCATGGAAATTAAAGAAGCAAACCCAATTGTTTAAATTTGTTAAGCTACAACCCTGAACAAATTGTAGGAGCATGGCTAATTGTTAGAAAGAGAATTCAAATCATTTTGGAATTGGATTCCCAAAAGTGCCGCACAAGGAGCTTGGTGGAGAGGATTGATGGTCTTTAATTATAATTGAAGAACAAGTTTAATAGAGACCCATGAGAATGAAGAGTATTGAATAAAAAAATGTAACAGCTGAGTGAGAGGGAGCCAAGGGGCTGCGAAAATAAAAAGAAAAAAAGAAGGGTGCAGTACGATATACAAGGTAACAGAGAAAAGAGGGAGGTGCACTTGGGAAGACTGAACAAAGCCAGCAGCTGCGCAAATAGAGGCATCGTGAATAAAGAGAGGGTCTGGGAGCGCAACAGGAGGGGTGACGCACAGTAGAGGGGAGACGCACAACAGTGAAGAACAGGAGGCGCAACATTGTAAGAGGAATTCAGTGGTGTAGTGTTCTCTTGTTATCATTATCATGAAGTTTCCCTCTCACTCTTTATCTCTATTTTATTTTATTTTAGGGTTTAGCATGTCTAGCTAAATTCCTTTTTGTTAGGGTTTTGGTGTAATCCTTTTATGATGAAGTTTTATCTGACAGTTTGATTATCTTATGAATAATTAGTATCATTGATGTGATGTTTACTGTGCTTAATTACGTTTGAATGCTTAGCTACCATTCTTGTGTTTTTAGGGTTCAATAATATGCTAGGAATAGTGATTTTTGGACTTTGCCTCTTGTAATCATCACCATGCCTTATTAATTAGACCTAAGGAATTAGGGTAATCAGTGAGGTTTGGTAGAATTGATTCACTAAGGAATTAGGCTTCAATTAATTAAGGGAATTTGTCCTTCAACATACCAATTGAGATTAAGATAATTAGAGTGATGGTAATTCATAGGATTCCTTGTCTATGAGGAATCCGGATTCATAATTGGATGAAATTAAATCCCTAGCGTTTTTATTTCTATTTTATCTCAACAAAAATTCCAAAAATATTTTATTACTCTTTTACTTTATTTTATTTCTTTTGAGCTCTCTTCGTACCAAAGTTTTGTCTAGATAGTTGTTTAATTTGTGAATTGGTATTTGGTAACTAATCCATGTGGACGATATCCGGTTCTCACCGTTTTTATTACTTGCAGCAATTTGGTGCACTTGCCAATTTTGCTCAACAAGTTTTTGGCGCCGTTGCCGGGGATTGGTTTTGCCAATATCATTAGGAACAAAGGAGACAACTAATTTAGACATTTTTATTTTTTATTTTTTGTATATATTTGATCTTTTCTTTTGAGGATTGTTTGTGCTAGGTGGATGCAACACATGGACCATCATTACTATCCAAACCGGGAATATCAAATTAATTGGGTCGTGCTTGATTGTATTATTGATAAGCATGTGAAGATATACTCAAAGGAGGAATGGAAATCCGATTTATCATCCTTACAACCACCACCACACCTTACTCTGGACCCCGAGGTGCTGGAATCACTTTGGGAGATAGATGCTCAACTTGTGATTCAGAGCATAGAGCGTAGCAAGGAAGAAATAAGTGCCATGATTCAGAGGCTTAAAATGCGTAGGGAACATTCTCAATTGATAGCGGCGATGCTAAGTGATAACTTTAAGAAATTAGAAGAGCAATCTAGTGAATATTCTAAATTGCTAGCAGAAAAGCCGAATGCAATTGTGAATATGGCATTGAATGAAGATGAAGTGGTGGTGGTAGATGAATCACAAGAGGGAATATCTTTCACCATGCTTGCCAAGAAACCTGAAATTGCTGCATTGGGTAACTATATTAGGTTACATGCATGTGTGGACGTTGCAAAATTGATCCCTTCCACTTGTCTGTCATATTCCTTTGTGAAAATACCAATTGACCCGGGAGGAGACGAGTTCATTATTGTACTTAAAGAGGCCAGTGGAGTTTCCACATACTTGCCAGGAGGAATTGTGGATAGTTTCATATTGCTTCTCCAATTGCCATTCTTCAAGCCATGGGATCCTGGAGGAGGACCATACACATTGAGCATCTCTTGGCCCTTATGCTACAAGCAATGGGATCCGGGTGAAAGCTTCTCAATGAGTTTTTCTTAACCCTTCTCTTTAGTTTATTTTCATTTTCTTGTTAGTTTTGTGTTTCACATGTTTTAGTTTGTTTGTGTTAGAATAAAAATAGGCCAAGCACTTAAAGGTTTAGGATGTTGTTTTGATATGTCACTTTTGGCATTGTCATTATTTTGTGCAACTTGCCAGGCTATTTTCCTATCTTTGGAAGTTCTTCTTATAGTGTAGTTTTCATTTTTCAAATTTGTTCATAGCATTCTTCATAACTTCTTTGCATATAATTTTTTTCTTTTTCATTAAATTTCATGGCAATGAGGTTTGGAATAAAATTTTGGAATCTTGGTTATGACCTTGGTGAGATATTGGACTTGATTGTTAATTTTTTGAGTGTACACCATTGAGTTGATGTGCTGAGATTTGCTTGATTCTTTTATCTAAGTATCATAAATTGTATGTGTTGCATAAAAATGATTTGGGCATTTTTTTTTTCATTAGCCACTTGAGCCAAAAAACCAACCTTGCATGAAAAATTCCTTTGCTAACCCCCTTGAGCTTATTTTGATTAATTTTAATCTCACCCTTGCTTCTTGAATTATAACGAACATGTTTATTCCAACTTGAGGATAAGAGAACATTGGTGAATTGCTTGTGGACAAGCAAAGATTTTGGTTTGGGGGAGAGGGTGATGAAATAAAGTGAGAAGGTTTGAAAAAAAAAAAAAAGTGTGAAAACACATGAAAAAAAAAACCGTAGATACCAAAAAAAAAAATTTGATTACCCAAAAAAAAAGAGAGAGAGAGAAAAATTGTGTGAATAATGTTGAGGAAAGAAACTCCAAAGAAGGGAGGGGAGAAATGAAAAATAAAAAGAAAAAGAAAAAGAAGAAATTTCAATTATAACAATTAAGAATTTTGTGCTTTGCATCGAAACATTTGAATTGTTGTAATTGCTCTCTTATGCTCTTGGTCACCTTTTGTTTGTTTCTATCCTTTTTATTTTTTGCCCTTTTTTTTTTCCCACTTTAGCCAAGTTACAACCCAAAATAAAGTTCCTTTGATCTGTCCATGCTTGTGGTTTGTGTTTTTTTTGGAATTAGATGAAAAGCAAATCTATGGTTCCATGACTCTAATGTGTGCTTTGAGGGAAAAACTTCACCAACATATACATGAGTGATTATTTGATGAGTGTGCATCCTGTGAGAACCAAGGTTCTATGGTTCTTTTCTTGCCAAATTGCCATGATTTTTAATTTTTAAGAATATGGAGATTGCAAAGTTGTTATGCTTTTTGCTTCATGTCACTTTTGAATGTGAGCTTGCTAATGGTTGAGGCTTCTGTTTTAGGAATTGATCTTGTGCAATTTTGCCTTATAGTGATTTTGTCTAATTGTGCTCTCTTTCGGTTTTCCCGAATCATATAAGAGCTTGGTCTATTGTCTTTAGTGTTTTAAGTGCTAGTTTGGGTTACTTTTGCTTGGGGACAAGCAAAGCCTTAGGTTTGGGAGTGTGATGATCCACTAGATTATGTGATTTATATATACTTTTTGGGTGGATTTTTATTCCTAAATGTGCTAATTGATTGAGTTTTGTCCCTAAGTTTAGGTAATTTAGTTTTTAATGTGTTTTTACATATTTTAGTTCAATTTCATGATTTTAGAATTAATATAATAAATATTTTTCCTTATCTGTATTCGTAGGAAATAATAAAGATTTGCACTAATTGGATATTGGGCTCCTAACAAAATGGCATGGAAATTAAAGAAGCAAGCCCAATTGTTTAAATTTGTTAAGCTACAACCCTGAACAAATTGAAGGAGCATGGCTAATTGTTAGAAAGAGAATTCAAATCATTTTGGAATTGGATTCCCAAAAGTGCCGCACAAGGAGCTTGGTGGAGAGGATTGATGGTCTTTAATTATAATTGAAGAACAAGTTTAATAGAGACCCATGTGAATGAAGAGTATTGAATAAAAAAATGTAACAGCTGAGTGAGAGGGAGCCAAGGGGCTGTGAAAAAAAGAAAAGAAAAAAAGAAGGGTGCAGTACGATATACAAGCCAATGTTATTAAAACCGAACCGGTGATCGACTCGGTTAAGGCACTAGGTTAATGGGTCACTGGTTCAACCCGGTTCAACCGGGGGTCACTGGTTGACTCGGTTTGAACCGGTATACATTAAAAATTCTAAAATATTCATATATATGACAACATAATTCAATATATCTATACTCTAAATTCAAAATCATTACCATAAAAAAATATCTAATTAAACATATATCTAAGTTAGTTATATATATAATATTTACCGAAGATAATTGCAAGAAGCTCGGTGGCCAAGTGGTAAGGCTCCCAACAGTAAGTGCTTGGGACCAGAGTTCGATTCCCCCTCAAGCAGCTTTTGGAAATTAGACTGAAATTTCGAATTTCAAAACGTACGCGTGTGTGGAACAGTTGCGAATTTCAAAAGATAATTGCAAGAAGCTCGGTGGCCAAGTGGTAAGGCTCCCAACAGTAAGTGCTTGGGACCAGAGTTCGATTCCCCCTCAAGCAGCTTTTGGAAATTAGACTGAAATTTCGAATTTCAAAACGTACGCGTGTGTGGAACAGTTGCGCATGCGTGGACTGTGCTGGTCAGCCTGGTGGTTCAACCGTGACTGGTTCAGGCGGTTCGCTCCGGTCCGATCGCGGTTCGATGACGTCAGCTCCGGTTCAGTGGCTTAAGCGGTTCGACACCTTGACCGGACCGGCCATGTGTCCGGTTTCGGCCCAACCGTAAGTGCTTGGGACCAGAGTTCGATTCCCCCTCAAGCAGCTTTTGGAAATTAGACTGAAATTTCGAATTTCAAAACGTACGCGTGTGTGGAACAGTTGCGAATTTCAAAAGATAATTGCAAGAAGCTCGGTGGCCAAGTGGTAAGGCTCCCAACAGTAAGTGCTTGGGACCAGAGTTCGATTCCCCCTCAAGCAGCTTTTGGAAATTAGACTGAAATTTCGAATTTCGAATTTCGAATTTCAAAACGTACGCGTGTGTGGAACAGTTGCGCATGCGTGGACTGTGCTGGTCAGCCTGGTGGTTCAACCGTGACTGGTTCAGGCGGTTCGCTCCGGTCCGATCGCGGTTCGATGACGTCAGCTCCGGTTCAGTGGCTTAAGCGGTTCGACACCTTGACCGGACCGGCCATGTGTCCGGTTTCGGCCCAACCGGTCCGACCGGCCGGTTCGTTCCGATTTTAATAAGTGATACAAGGTAACAGAGAAAAGAGGGAGGTGCACTTGGGAAGACTGAACAAAGCCAGCAGCTGCGCAAATAGAGGCATCGTGAATAAAGAGAGGGTCTGGGGGCGCAACAGGAGGGGTGATGCACAGTAGAGGGGAGACGCACAACAGTGAAGAACAGGAGGCGCAACATTGCAAGAGGAATTCAGTGGTGCAGTGTTCTCTTGTTATCATTATCATGAAGTTTCCTTCTCACTTTTTATCTCTATTTTATTTTATTTTAGGGTTTAGCATGTCTAGCTAAATTCCTTTTTGTTAGGGTTTTGGTGTAATCCTTTTATGATGAAGTTTTATCTGACAGTTTGATTATCTTATGAATAATTAGTATCGTTGATGTGATGTTTACTGTGCTTAATTACGTTTGAATGCTTAGCTACCATTCTTGTGTTTTGAGGGTTCAATAATATGCTAGGAATAGTGATTTTTGGACTTTACCTCTTGTAATCATCACCATGCCTTATTAATTAGACCTAAGGAATTAGGGTAATCAGTGAGGTTTGGTAGAATTGATTCACTAAGGAATTAGGCTTCAATTAATTAAGGGAATTTGTCCTTCAACATACCAATTGAGATTAAGATAATTAGAGTGATGGTAATTCATAGGATTCCTTGTCTATGAGGAATCCGGATTCATAATTGGATGAAATTAAATCCCTAGCGTTTTTATTTCTATTTTATCTCAACAAAAATTCCAAAAATATTTTATTACTCTTTTACTTTATTTTATTTCTTTTGAGCTCTCTTCGTACCAAAGTTTTGTCTAGATTGTTGTTTAATTTGTGAATTGGTATTTGGTAACTAATCCCTGTGGACGATATCTGGTTCTCACCGTTTTTATTACTTGCAGCAATTTGGTGCACTTGCCAATTTTGCTCAACAAGTTTTTGGCGCCGTTGCCGGGGATTGGTTTTGCCCATATCATTAGTAACAAAGGAGACAACTAATTTAGACATTTTTATTTTTTATTTTTTTGTATATATTTGATCTTTTCTTTTGAGGATTGTTTGTGCTAGGTGGATGCAACACATGGACCATCATTACTATCCAAACCGGGAATATCAAATTAATTGGGTCGTGCTTGACTGTATTATTGATAAGCATGTGAAGATATACTCAAAGGAGGAATGGAAATCCTATTTATCATCCTTACAACCACCACCACACCTTACTCTGGACCCCGAGGTGCTGGAATCACTTTCGGAGATAGATGCTCAACTTGTGATTCAGAGCATAAAGCGTAGCAAGGAAGAAATAAGTGCCATGATTCAGAGGCTTAAAATGCGTAGGGTACATTCTCAATTGATAGCGGCGATGCTAAGTGATAGCTTTCAGAAATTAGAAGAGCAATCTAGTGAATATTCTAAATTGCTAGCAGAAAAGCCGATTGCAATTGTGAATATGGCATTGAATGAAGATGAAGTGGTGGTGGTAGATGAATCACAAGAGGGAATATCTTTCACCATGCTTGCCAAGAAACCTGAAATTGCTGCATTGGGTAAATATATTGGGTTACATGCATGTGTGGATGTTGCAAAGTTGATCCCTTCCACTTGTTTGTCATATTCCTTTGTGAAAATACCAATTGACCCGGGAGGAGGCGAGTTCATTATTGTACTTAAAGAGGCCAGTGGAGTTTCCACATACTTGCCAGGAGGAATTGTGGATAGTTTCATATTGCTTCTCCAATTGCCATTCTTCAAGCCATGGGATCCGGGAGGAGGACCATACACATTGAGCATCTCTTGGCCCTTATGCTACAAGCAATGGGATCCGGGTGGAAGCTTCTCAATGAGTTTTTCTTAACCCTTCTCTTTAGTTTATTTTCATTTTCTTGTTAGTTTTGTGTTTCACATGTTTTAGTTTGTTTGTGTTAGAATAAAAATAGGCCAAGCACTTAAAGGTTTAGGATGTTGTTTTGATATGTCACTTTTGGCATTGTCATTATTTTGTGCAACTTGCCAGGCTATTTTTCTATCTTTGGAAGTTCTTCTTGTAGTGTAGTTTTCATTTTTCAAATTTGTTCATAGCATTCTTCATAACTTCTTTGCATATAATTTTTTTCTTTTTCATTAAATTTCATGGCAATGAGGTTTGGAATAAAATTTTGGAATCTTGGTTATGACCTTGGTGAGATATTGGACTTGATTGTTAATTTTTTGAGTGTGCACCATTGAGTTGATGTGCTGAGATTTGCTTGATTCTTTTATCTAAGGATCATAAATTGTATGTCTTGCATAAAAATGATTTGGGCATTTTTTTTTTCATTAGCCACTTGAGCCAAAAAAAAACCAACATTGCATGAAAAATTCCTTTGCTAACCCCCTTGAGCTTATTTTGATTAATTTTATTCTCACCCTTGCTTCTTGAATTATAATGAACATGTTTATTCCAACTTGAGGATAAGCGAACATTGGTGAATTGCTTGTGGACAAGCAAAGATTTTGGTTTGGGGGAGAGGGTGATGAAATAAGGTGAGAAGGTTTGAAAAAAAAAAAGTGTGAAAACACATGAAAAAAAAAAAAAACTGTAGATACCAAAAAATAATTGATTACCCAAAAAAAAATAAGAGAGAGAAAAAAATTGTGTGAATAAGGTTGAGGAAAGAAACTCCAAAGAAGGGAGGGGAGAAATGAAAAAAAGAAAAGAAATTTCAATTATAACAATTAAGAATTTTGTGCTTTGCATCGAAACATTTGAATTGTTGTAATTGCTCTCTTATGCTCTTGGTCACCTTTTGTTTGTTTCTATCCTTTTTATTTTTCCCCCTTTTTTTTTCCCACTTTAGCCAAGTTACAACCCAAAATAAAATCCCTTTGATCTGTGCATGCTTGTGGTTTGTGTTTTTTTTGGAATTAGATGAAAAGCAAATCTATGGTTCCATGACTCTAATGTGTGCTTTGAGGGAAAAACTTCACCACCATATACATGAGTGATTATTTGATGAGTGTGCATCCTGTGAGGACCAAGGTTCTATGGTTCTTCTCTTGCCAAATTGCCATGATTTTTAATTTTTAAGAATACGGAGATTGCAAAGTTGTTATGCTTTTTGCTTCATGTCACTTTTGAATGTGAGCTTGCTAATGGTTGATGTTTCTGTTTTAGGAATTAATCTTGTGCAATTTTGCCTTATAGTGATTTTGTCTAATTGTGCTCTCTTTCAGTTTTCCCGAATTATATAAGAGCTTGGTCTGTTGTCTTTAGTGTTTTAAGTGCTAGTTTGGGTTACTTTTGCTTGGGGACAAGCAAAGCCTTAGGTTTGGGGGTGTGATGATCCACTAGATTATGTGATTTATATATACTTTTTGGGTGGATTTTTATTCCTAAATGTGCTAATTGATTGAGTTTTGTCCCTAAGTTTAGGTAATTTAGTTTTTAATAGTGTTTTTACATATTTTAGTTCAATTTCATGTTTTTAGAATTAATATAATAAATATTTTTACTTATCTGTATTCGCAGGAAATAATAAAGATTTGCACTAATTGGATATTGGGCTCCTAACAAAATGGCATGGAAATTAAAGAAGCAAGCCCAATTGTTTAAATTTGTTAAGTTACAACCCTGAACAAATTGAAGGAGTATGGCTAATAGTTAGAAAGAGAATTCAAATCATTTTGGAATTGGATTCCCAAAATAGCCGCACAAGGAGCTTGGTGGAGAGGATTGATGGTCTTTAATTATAATTGAAGAACAAGTTTAATAGAGACCATGTGAATGAAGAGTATTGAATAAATTAATCTAACAGCTGAGGGAGAGGGAGCCAAGGGGCTGCGAAAATAAAAAGAAAAAAAGGAGGGTGCAGTACGATATACAAGGCAATATTATTAAAACTGAACCGGTGATCGACTTGGTCAAGGCACTGGGTTAATGGGTCACTGGTTCAACCGAGTTCAACCGGGGGTCACTGGTTGACACGGTTTGAACCGGTATACATTAAAAATTCTAAAATATTCATATATATGACAACATAATTCAACATATCTATACTCTAAATTCAAAATCATTACCATAAAAAAATATCTAATTAAACATATATCTAAGTTAGTTATATATATAATTTTTACCGAAGATAATTGCAAGAAGCTCGGTGGCCCAGTTGTAAGGTTCCCTACAGTAAGTGCTTGGGACCAGAGTTCGATTCCCCCTCAAGCAGCTTTTGGAAATTAGTTTGAAATTTCGAATTTCGAATTTCAAAACGTACGCGTGTGTGGAACAGTTGCGCATGCGTGGACTGTGCTGGTCAGTCCGGTGGTTCAACCGTGACCGGTTCAGGCGGTTCGCTCCGGTCCGATCGCGGTTCGATGACGTCAGCTCCGGTTCAGTGGCTTAAGCGGTTCGACACCTTGACCGGACCGGCCATGGGTCCGGTGTCCGGCCCAACCGGTCCGGTCTGAGTTTAATAACACTGATACAAGGTAACAGAGAAAAGAGGGAGGTGCACTTGGGAAGACTGAATAAAGCCAGCAGCTCGCAAATAGAGGCACGTGAATAAAGAGAGGGTCTGGGGGCGCAGCAGGAGGTGTGACGCACAGTAGAGGGGAGACGCACAACAGTGAAGAACAGGAGGCGCAACATTGCAAGAGGAATTCAGTGGTGTAGTGTTCTCTTGTTATCATTATCATGAAGTTTCCCTCTCATTCTTTATCTCTATTTTATTTTATTTTAGGGTTTAGCATGTCTAGCTAAATTCCTTTTTGTTAGGGTTTTGGTGTAATCCTTTTATGATGAAGTTTTATCTGACAGTTTGATTATCTTATGAATAATTGGTATCGTTGATGTGATGTTTACTGTGCTTAATTACGTTTGAATGCTTAGCTACCATTCTTGTGTTTTGAGGGTTCAATAATATGCTAGGAATAGTGATTTTTGGACTTTGCCTCTTGTAATCATCACTGTTAATTGGGTTAATCTAGGAATAGATAACTTGATTAATGTGGGAATTTCACAAATTCCATAGAGCTTTCATCACCATGCCTTATTAATTAGACCTAAGGAATTAGGGTAATCAGTGAGGTTTGGTAGAATTGATTCACTAAGGAATTAGGCTTCAATTAATTAAGGGAATTTGTCCTTCAACATACCAATTGAGATTAAGATAATTTGAGTGATGGTAATTCATAGGATTCCTTGTCTATGAGGAATCCGGATTCATAATTGGATGAAATTAAATCCCTAGCGTTTTTATTTCTATTTTATCTCAACAAAAATTCCAAA
Source organism: Echinosophora koreensis (assembly GCA_035048595.1). Taxonomy (NCBI): domain Eukaryota; kingdom Viridiplantae; phylum Streptophyta; class Magnoliopsida; order Fabales; family Fabaceae; genus Echinosophora; species Echinosophora koreensis. The sequence goes on along the minus strand of JAPCYP010000013.1, from coordinate 4,108,573 downwards.
AATATTTTATTAATCTTTTATTTTATTTTATTTCTTTTGAGCTCTCTTCATACCAAAGTTTAGTCTAGATAGTTGTTTAATTTGTGAATTGGTAGTTGATAACTAATCCCTGTGGACGATATCAGGTTCTCACCGTTTTTATTACTGGCAGCAATTTGGTGCACTTGCCAATTTTGCTCAACATTGCTTACTCCAATGAAAATCAAGTGCTTTGCAGGCTGCCTAGTCGTGAAGTCCGGATAAGCTGAATAAAATTTCAGAAAAATGGTCCTTTTTTTGGAAACATTATCTCTGTAATTCTGGACAGCTTCCTTCAAACTATATCGGAACAAATTAATCTCTGCTAAGTCTTTGTTCAAGTAAAGACATTCAATAAGTCCAAATTGGAACATATTAAACGTCAAAATCGATGATTCTCCTGGAGTAATTATGGCTTTAACTCCGTAAATATTTCTATTTACCATGTAAAAGCAATTATTCTTTTCATTTTCAGTCCAGTTTGTTAGTTTTTTCAAGTTTTCAAAAAAAAATTCTTTTGAAAATTGAACCTGAAGTTAATGATCCTTTCTCGCAGTAATTGGATAGTCATCAATGGAGGAAGGGAGTCTTCCCAGTATTTTCTTGGTTGTTCTTTTTGCTGGTCTTTTAACAGTCTCTAAAAAAGTTCTTGTATCAGTCGTTTTAGGGCCAAGATAAATTTCTTCCCCTTGTTTAGTCTTTCTGGGTAAGTCTTCATTGCTTCTTCTGCTTCTTCTCTGGTTTTATATGCTTGATGATGAACTCCAGCGAGTCCAATGCAATGTGGGGCCGCTTTGCTCCAATCATCATATATTCCTGGAAATGGTCCATTAAAAATGGCATAGTATCTGTCTTTAGTGCTTTCTTGTATCTTCTGTTTGATTTCTTTCATAAGATCCTCTGCTGAAGACTCTCCTTTGTTTAGTAATTGGAGTTCTAGTACTTCGATATTTGCTTGAATCAATTGTAGTTCTTTTAGTTTTTGCCTTTCCAATGCTTTCTGCAGTTGTAGCTGCATCTTCAATGGTTCTGTTGTTTGTTGCTCCATTCTCTTGAAAGTATATCTGCAAGAACATTTTTATCTCCCTTAATGTGAGAGATTGAGTAATTATATTCGGCAAGTTTCATTTGCCATCTAATCAATCGGCCTTGATTATAGGTTCCTTTATGATTTATATTTTTGAAACCTGCAACATAGGTCGAGTCCGTTCGGACAATAAATTCTTTATCCAGTATATAAATCCGATGTTTTTCTAACATGTGGATCAGAGCCAATGCCTTTTTATCATGAGTGGGATAATTGATCCCACTATCTGAAAAAGTTCCAGACATATATCGGCATAGTAATTCATTTTTACATCCAGGGGGTTTTGCTTTCATAACACCTCCCCAACAATCATTTGAAGCATCAGTCTCAATAATAATTATATCATCATCCGATGGATGATAAAGCTCAGGAAGTTCTCGGCACAAGTCTTTTAGTTTAATAATCAGTCTATCATCTTCCTCAGATCATGACCAGAGGGCATCCTTCTTTAGCTTTTGCTGAAGTATTTTTCTTTCTCCTGCAAGATTCTTTAGAAATCCTTCATTTGAAATATATGTTAGTAATCCAAGAAATCTTTGCAAATCTTTTTTATCCTTTAATTTTGTTGGAAAATTCTGAAGTTTTTCTAATACATGTTTTTGCATTATTATTTTTCCTTTCTCAATTTCTAATCCTAAGTAATTAATTTTATTCTGAGCTAACACAGCTTTCTTTTTACTCAAGACTACTCCATGATCAAGACATTTAGTAAGAACTAATTCTATCTTTTTGAAATGATCAGTTAAATCTTTATTGGGAAAGACTAATATATCATCAATGTATATAAGACAAAAGTCTTTGAATTCTTTGAGGATTGAATCCATTCTTCGCTGGAAGATTCCAGGTGATTGTTTCATTCCCATTGGAAGTACATTCCATTCATATTGACCTTGAGGACAACTAAATGCAGTTAATGCTTTTGATTCTTTAGTCAATCTAATTTGGTAAAACCCTGATTTACAGTCAAAAGTACTAAACCAGTGCATGTTTCTAATTCTTTCAATAATTAAGTCCTATCTTGGGAGGAAATAAGCATCTCCTTCCATTGCATCATTAATTTGTTTATAATTAATTACCATTCTTCTTTTTCCTCTTTTTATTTCACTATGATTTTCAACATAAAAGGCAGGTGCCGAATGTTTACTTTTTGATGGTTTAATCAATCCTTTTTTACACATATCTTCAATGTCTTTTGCAAATTCATCTCTATCTTGTTTTGTGTAAATCATTGGTTTACATTTTACTTCTTTGGTGGGGTCTTTTAGCTTTAGTTCAACTAATTCAGTATTTTTATTATTTATATTTGGGTCTAAATGATTCTCGCTACATACTTTATCTAAAAGTTCTTCTATATGGGCTGGAATTATTCTATTTGGTTCTAAATTGATAAGTACATGGCAAATTTTGGTGCAAATTTCACTAATAATCTCACCACGGTTGAGCTTGCGCGACTCTGATAATTGAGAGTATTTACAATCTGAAAAATGAGTAATTGGAATTTTAATTATTTCTCTAAGTTTTTTTTGGTAAATATATGGGGTTTTTAATGTTATATAATCCAAGTATTGACAGAATGGTGCATAAAGTCTTAGGAAATTGTTTCCAATAATCACATCTAGTCCTGTTTCTTGTCTATATATTCTTGGTACAATAAATAACTTTTCCTGTATATTTAAAGTAACTCTAGTTACTGCCCAGTATATATATTGGATGTATTGATCCATATACTATTTATATCTTTATAGATTTTTCTAATCTTTCCCAGTTATTAAATAATGCTTCTGTTGCAAGGCAAAGACTTGCTCCAGTATCAATATATGCTTCGGTTTCTTTATTACTTTTTTCTATTAGTATTTTTGTATATGTAATATTCGGATTCTGTTTCTTCTGAAGATAATTCATCTTCGGAGTATATATATATATATACTTTCATCAGTATTACTCAATTCATCTTTTAGGGGTTCTAGTTCATATAATTGAAATACTTGTTTTATTAATTTTGATTTGTCTTTGAAGTCTTTATCTTTTCTTTGGGGGCATTCGTTGGCATAACGTCCTTCAACATTACATATCCAACAAACACATTTCTTCTTTCCTTTTGGACAATATTTCTTTGGGGTAAATCTTTTCCTTCTGAAATATTTCTTTTTTTTATTTTTGTAATATGTTTTCTTTCTTGGATAAGTTTTTCTTTGTTTTGATTTCCTATAGTATTTCTTTTTTCTTTTCAATCTATTATCACAACCATATTTTCTTGGTTTTTCAATCTCTGGAATGTCACAACAAATAATAGTACTTCTCTATTCAATTGTCTTATGGTTTCTCTAGCTAGACATTGTTCTCTTGTTCTTGGTATAAGAGTTGAATAACTCCTCCTAAAGTATTTGCAGTCTCTTCAGTTTTTATTTCCCATAATCTATGTATTTTTGAATTAAGTGGATAGGGTAATTTATCTATGAAAATATATTTGTATATTTCTTTAGAGTCTTCAGTTAGTTGATAGTAGTATTTTTAATATTCGCAAATAAAGCTTTCTATTTAACACATATCACAAATTTGCATTTTATTTAAATGTGCTTTAGCATTTTCAATCAATGTTTTATTTACCTTATCTTTTTGTTCCATCCAATTATATCCTAAAAATTCTTGTTGGATTAAGGTCATTATTAGTTTAAGATAGTCCATTTGTGAGTTCACCATTAAACTATATCGATTCCAATCTTCATCTTTAATTCCTGTTAAAAATTTTTGTACATTTCCCATTGTTTTAAAAACTACAAAGTTTTTGGTTTCTATGAAATTTAGTTTATTAAATCTATCATCAGTTACAACCAAAAGAATTAAATTATTTGTCCATTTCAACAGTGTTTCTTCTTTATTTCTTACATAATCAAGATTTAATATTTTATCAGTATTGGCATTTTCATATCGTGGTTTAAATTCATCTTGCATTTTTGTCCATTTATTATTCTTTCTTGCATATCCTTTATTATACATTGTTTCTTCTTCATATTCCATTAGGTGTATACTTAAATTCTTCCCATTTTCTTTTGGGATTTTCACTAGTCTCTCCTTTTTCCATTCTTATATGGTTCTCCTCAGATTCAGAAGAACTATTATCCAAAATTATTTCTTCATTCTCTTTGTCTATTTGATCAATGTGTTCTATTTTATGTACTTGATTATTTTCTTCTTCAACTATCTTTAGTTGTTCCAATAATTATTGAATTTCTTCTAAGTCATTTGATTTTCTTAATGTTTCCATATTTTCTTCTGTTAACCTCTCCATGCTGATACGGGTGTAGGCATCTTTGATGATTCTTCATTGAATTCTTGTTTTACTATTATTTTTCTTTTTAAGTCTTTTGCTTCTAATAGTTCTTCTAGTTCTATTTTTGTAATAGGTCTATTATTTTCTTCCTCTCTCAGAAGATTTTCTAATTGTTCAAGAATTATTTTTATTCTATTAATATCATCACTTTCATCTATTCATTTTGCTTTAACCATAGTATTTAATGTTTCTCTAATATTATTAATTTCGCTTTGTCCTTTTTGTGTTCTATTATAGGTGTAGGTTGCAATTTTATTAGTATTTTCTATAAGCTGAAAAATATTTTTATTAGTTATGTCTAGTATATTTTTACATTCTTTCAAAGTGCATTTTTATTTCTTCTACTATACTCATTCTTGGTAGTATATGAGCCTTTAGATAGATCTAATGGCTAGAAATTGATGAAAGTTAGGTAACTTTCATTTCTTAAAAGTAGAGAATCCATTTCCGAAGAGGAGAGGATGGTGGGTTGAGGTTGCCGTGATCGTCACAAGACTTATTAATGAAAAAAAAATATAAGCCATTGGATGTAATTAAAATGAAGAGTAAAAGCTCAAAGTGGTCCCTCAAATTTTTTGGATAGGCCAGTTTGGTCCCTAAAAAAAATAAAATGACAATTTGGTCACCAAAATTTTAAAACTGGGGACAATCTGGTCCTTACGGAGGGACCGAATTGTCCCGTTTTAAAATTTGGGGGACCAAATTGTTTTTTTTTTTTAAGGGACCAAACTGGGCTACTCAAAAAATTCGAGGGAATACTTTGGGTCTTTACTCTAAAATGAATACATGAAGCATGATATTGAAAGTAAGTTTTTTCAGTTGAAGTTGACTCGTACTCATATTCATAAAAGAGTAATGATATTGGGACACCAAAAGTTGACACCAACTTTTGACACCATGGTTAATTCAATATATTGGTTGGTTAATTCACTTTTGATACTATTGGTTGATTAACCAACCAATATACTGAATTAACCATGGTGTCAAAAGTTGGTGTTAACTTTTGGTGTCATAATATCATTTCTCTTCATAAAACATAGAGTTGTGTTATTTGCACACCTGAACTTGACACCCCGTATAGACACCGTACATTGATGTGAGTGTGAGAAAGTATAGTATTTTAAAATAGAGTATATATATAGTATGTGATTGTGAGTAGGGTGTCACATGAGGTATCAAATTCAGGTGTTCAAATAACACAAGTGTAAAACATATCAACGAGATTGGTCCCTACTAAAATCAAGGCGTAAGACATCCCGTTTTAAGCTATAGACCTCTAATGTTTTGTGTGGAAACAAGCAAGGTAATAATATGAGATCAGTAATATAATAGAAACACTTATTTCTTTATGATGATTTACAACCAAACTAAACCAGTGGCTTTATGATCGGAGCATAACCGTAAATTTTAAGCACTGCATTAGCTACTACAGAGACACATAAATTTTCTCACTGTTTTTTTTTTTTTTTTTTACCACTCATAAATATAGATGATTACAATAAGGAAAAAAAGTTAAAACATAGCCCACACTCTCATGGTCTTAAACACCTGCAATAGGCAGATTAAAAAAAAAAAGGAAGTAAACGTTAGTCATTATATTAAAATAAAAGATACGGAAATGCATAGATTATCATCATAAAATGCAATTGTCAAAAAAATCATCATAACTTGCCAAAAAAAAAAAATCATAAAATGCAAAATGTAATTAATAAAACATAAATGCAAACATTAAAGGCATTTTATCATTAAAAAAATAGATAGAGGAGCAGACTGTAATAAAAAGCAAGTGTTTTTTGCCCAACAGCATGATGCTTAATATTTCCCAATATTTGCCAATAATCCAATAATTACAAAGTTAAATCATCAAAAAGATAATATGGTCGCGTTTGGGTAAACAACTTAATTAAGAGCTTATCACATAAGACCTTATCGTATGAGAGCTTATGCCATAAGAGCTTACGAAGAAAGGGGCAGGAGAGGATTCGAAAGGGGAAAACACGGAGGGGACATAAGCACTTGTTAAAATTCCATAAGCTTGTTCCAGTGACTTATGAAAATAAGTCAAAAACTCCTTATGGGATGGCATAAGTTACTTTTATAAGCTCTGCTAAACACACTGCATAAGAGCTTATGTCATCAGATAAGTCAAAAGGAGCTTAAATAAGCTCTTCCAAACGCCACCTATATCATAAAGAAGTCATTACGTTAATTAAAGAAAAGCTAAAAAACAAAAAAAACTACTATCTGTCGGCTAAAATTGAGATCTCAATCCCCAGAGTGCCATTGGGCGAAAGTCTATTTCCTACTATTAAAAGTCAAAAGAGAATTAAACCACTAATTTGTAAAGGAAATACCAACTAGGGTCCCTAAAACATTGATTAAAGAATAAAAATAAAAAATTTGTATTAAAAATGGTGTGCTTAATATGAAAAAAAATATGTACTTAATACATTAATCATCAAAAAGTTATATTTTTCAATAAGAAAAAAATCATCTTTAGATTTTTTAACCAATACTCTAATTTGACACTGGTCAGCAATATTCATTTTGTAATTCATCATCCACATGGTGTAAGATCAATAATGCTAAAATCATGTAAAATTTTGGAAGAGAATAACATAACAGAACAAAGGAACAAAGCAAAACAAAAGATCACGTACGTTCACATCACATAGATGATGAAACAATGGAAGATCTAATCACTGTCACTGCTGCTGCTGTCACCATGTTCATGCTTCTTCTTCTTCTCCTTCTTCTTCTTCTTCTCACCCTCCCCATGATGATCATTGTCACCATGGATCTTGTCCTTGATCTTGTCAACAAATCCTTCCTTATGCTCCTCACCATGATGATCTGGCTTGTGCTCTCCACCATACCCATGAATCACCCCTTTGTGTTCACCTTGGTGTTCACCTTTGTATTCACCATGGTGCTCACCTTTGTATTCACCATGGCTCGCCCCTTTGTGCTCTTCCTCTTTCTTGTGCCCTCCCACATGAAGGGTCTCCCCAATCTTGTTGATGATACCTGACATTGTCTCTGATTTTTCTCTCTTTGACTAAGTTTCTCCTTTGTTTTGTTTTTGATCTGATCTTAAGCGCAAGAACTCTGGGATGGAAGGAATGGTATTTATAGGCAGAGATGTAAAATGAAGGGTAAAGTGAAAAAAGAATTTATTTATTAAAAAATATTATCCACAATTTATGAGGAAATTACGGGCATGAAATGACCATGTGCGTGTCACTCTACGTGTAATCATTAAATATTTTTAAATTATGATCTTATGTTAAAAAAAAAAAAACATCATATGCTTTTTTATTTGTTAACATTTTATTGTTGAATTTTTTATAAAATAATTATACTTTATAATAAGACAATTACATTTTTGTTCGTGGTTCTAGTTTAAGACAAGACCTATGATGATGTTTAGACAATGATCTGTGGAGCTTTAGGCTTGGAATCAAACAGGTGTCAAGTGGTTAAAGTCCAGACAGTTGAGTTGTTAAATTTTGGGCATTTTGGAACCTAAATTGTAGCGTTTTAGTTTAGTACGGCAACTATAGAGAGATGAAAATGATGCTTACTAATTGCAAAGACAACAAATATAACATGGAGAATATTAATGAGTATTCTTGGGGTATTATTTAAGAAATTAATAAAGAAAAATTTGTATGAAATTTGTATAGTTAATATATTGAAAAGTGTAATACTTAATTTTTTAATATAAATTTTTTTTTTTTATAGATTTCTTAACTAATATTTTTAGCAAGACTCACATTTGCATTAGGCCATTTATATATTAAACAAACCATGACAATACTGTCCAAAGTGTTAGGTCTATTTATTAATCGGATAAGGCATCCCTTGTTTTGTAACTGTCCCAGTGTCCCGTATTCTAGATTCTACTTCGGGATATATTCCATTTTTTATTTTTATTTTTTCATATTTTATTTCCTCATTCCAAAAACGTAAGGGGATTTCAATTGAAGCTCTATAAATATCAGGATTCAGGACGGTTTGCCGACACAATTTTGTGTGTGTGTTTGAATAATTGTTTGATAAACGTGATTTTAGATAAAATTAATTTTATAGAATTATTTTTGGTCAAAACTGAGTTTAGTCAAAGCCAAGTTTAACCGGTCATAAACGCACTTATTTTCTTTTAGTTCTTCTTATTTAAAATAATAAATAAAAAAATGTGGAGCACGACACGATAGAGTGAAGACGACTTTTTATGTGAATAAATATAAAAGGAAAAGAATTATGCTTTTGTTTAAAAAAAAAATTGAATTAATATACATTGTTATTGTTATTTTAAATAATTTTAAATTGTCAATAAATTATACCTTTTTAGAGATAAAATATATTATTAAATAATTAAAAATATTTAACTCTTGTTATGAGTATCATAATAAATTAAATAATTTATCATTAATTAATAATATAAAAAATTTATATTGACTATATCAAAATAAAAAATATTAACAAATGTCCTTAGGATATTGTTTAAGAAGTTATCAAAGAAAAAATTGCATGAGAAATGATATATTTAACATTTCAAAAAATATAATACTTAATTTTTTAATACAATTTTTTTTAAATTATTTTAATCAATTTTTTTAAGACAATTGTTAGCATGACCTAATCAAAATTAATCTCGTCTGGTACAATATCGCAAGGACAATGAAGCAAAGAACGTGGCGGGGAATAAGGGGGAGCTGGACCCACCATACCAATGGCTAGGAAAGATAAATCTGTGTCAGGAAGCCACGTTATTATAGCCTTATAGGCTCTAAATAGGGGCTACTTTCCACACATCTATTGAAAAAGAGTTATGGTAGGGTGATATAAAATTCCTGCACCATACTATACGGCTTACACTATATAATACCACACTGTACGGCATTCTAGATGCACTGTACAGTATTGTAGTATTTTTTTTTTTAAATTTTAGGTTTTTTTATAAAAGATAAAATTTTATTTATATAAAAAAAATTCATTAACCAAATAATGAAGTAAATTCACCAGATATTTATACCTGATTCACCAGATATTTCCATCTACTCAAAAAAATCCATTCACCAGATAATGAATTGAATTCACCAGATATTTGTACATGATTCACCAGATATTTGCACATGTTTAACCAAAAATTTTATTTCTCAAAAAAACCCATTCACCAGATAATGAACTGAATTCACCAGATATTTGTATATGATTCACCGGATATTTACACATACTTAATGAAAAATTTTATTTCTCAAAAACTCATTCACCAGATAATGAACTGAATTCACCAGATATTTGTATATGATTCACCGGATATTTACACATACTTAATGAAAAATTTTATTTCTCAAAAAACTCATTCACCAGATAATGAACTGAATTTACCATATATTTGTATATGATTCATCAGATATTTACACATACTTAATCAAAAAATAACATTTAAAAAAAACCAAAACTTAAAAAAAAAAAAAAAAGCTATAGTACCGTACAATGCAACTACAGTACCGCACAATATGGCACTATATGATGTAAGATATAAGAATTTGTGTCACGGAATCATTTTTCATTGACAAAATAAGAAAGTTGAAAAGAATATCGTGTGCTTTGTTTCGTGTGCGATGGCAAAAATTTGATTTCGAATAAATTGATTTTTAAAATGATTTTTATTAAAATTGAGTTGGATGTAAAGTGAATGTTTGATAATTTACATAAAAGTGAATTTAATAATAAATTTGAAGCTCAAAATTATATTTGGAGGCAAAAGCTCCAATCCTAACTTACCGAATGACTTTATGAAACTATGTTGTTACCTCCACATGAGCTATGTTTGATAAAAACTAGCAGAGAGCGAATGAGTTATATATATATTATATATATATATAATTTTTTTGAAATAATTATCATTTTTAATACTTTTTAATTTATTTTAAATTATTTATCATTTTAAAAAATAAATATTGTTAAATTTTAATGTTAATTTAGTTTTAATTATTTTTAATAAATAAAATGTAATAATAAAAATAAAAAAGTATTTATGATATGATTTTTATATAAATTTTATTTTTTATAGATAAAAAATATATTTTCTATTTTTTATCTTAAATATAAATCTAAATAGTGAAAAAATCTTATTTATATACTATGTTAAACGATTAGTATTTTCTTTTATTAGCTAAGGATAAGTGAGGAATTTAATTAAGATAGTAGGGGTAAAAATGGAAGAAAAAATGATAAGCTATACACTATAAGCTCAAACGCTACTTCAAGTAGCGTCCAGAAAAAACGCTATATGCTAGTGAAAAAACACTATACGCTAATTTTAAAAACGGTTACCAAACGGGGTTATTTTTTCCATCCGCTATAAGTTATCCACTATACGCTAGCGGAATTGGCAATCCAAACAGACACATAGTACAAGTAATGTAGGAGACATTTCTATTTTTCCTTCGTAGAATTCTTAGAATTACAATTGCTTAGTTTTCAATTCGCCTCTAACAATCAAATGAAATGTGAATAACTCATTAAGTATGGTCGTGCTTAACTTCGAGCACGGGGTCGTGCTGACCTGAGCACGGCCTCGCAACATCAGCGTCACGAGTCAGCATTTTCGGCACGACCGTGCTCCCTTTAAGCACGGCCGTGCTTGTGACCCAGATAGCCACCAAGCACGCAACCAAGCACGGGCGTGCAGGATGGGATTTTTAACTTAAAATCCCACTTAGCCCCTTCTAACACTTCTAAGGTAAAACATAAAGCATGCATAAACACTTATAACAAAAAACGGGGTGTTACAAAAAGTACTTGACGACATTGAAGGATTGTCCTTTTCCAATCAGATTTTCTTCATATGTAATGACTATTTTGGTATAGACACTAATGCAGTTGGGTGTAATTCTCACAAGAGAACAAGTGCATTTGGAACTGTTGCCTTCGCTCTGATGGGAATAAAAAACAAAATGGTTGTTGGTGTCTTACTCATACTTATACTGGTGGTGGAAGTCAACCTTTTCGTGGTCGTACCGATACAACAAATGTTGCCCCTCTACGGTTCGTGGTACTCTCTTTACTAATCCTTTTCAGAATGCAGTGATGGAACAACTCAGGGATATAAGGCTAGACATGTATAATCAATTCACCTGTTTTGATAAGCGTTTGGATTCAATGGATATTTGTGCTTTGATCAGATAGATACCAGACTTGCATCCATTGAAGCATACTACGAGAAAGAATACGAAGATGATGAAGCTAGTGAAGGACTCTACTTGTATGAAAGCCTGATTTGAATTCCATGTATTTTCATTCCATGCATTTTTATTTCCTGTTGTGTTACTCTATGTTTGCATGTGACTATCAACATCATTACTTAACCCTTTGCAATGTTTATATGTGTTTTGTATTACATAAATCAATATGTTTACAAGCAGATGTCCACATTTTTTTTCTAACTTAATTTCCCTTCACTTCAAATGAAACTTGGCCTACTATTTTAAACCATTTATATAAAACATAAACAAATTTCAATGACCAATTTTTATTTATAATGTGTGTATACATGATCAGTATTTTCTCAATGTAAAAAAATGGAATATTCTGTTAAGTTAACATGCGTATCATCAATGTCAATACTAATCATTTATTTTTGCACTTCTGACCCCCCAATCTGGCTCGTTCAGACTCTCAACATTAACCTATGAAACACCTATTAGTTTGTCACTTTGGACCACCAACCTCAAGCTTTCAGTTGCTCAATATTACCGTTGTCACACATTTTACTTTGACACTTCCGACCCCCCAACCCGGCGCGTCTCGACGCTCATTTTTATCGTGAACATGCATGATAAGGACCAGATTGTAAAATTGAACAACTCTATTATGACCGGAAAATCGGATTGATCTCCATCGTCCAATGTAATATACATATAGCTAACGGTGCAAACAAGTGGCTCACTCATGAACCACCTATTTGTACATCCACCCTAAACGGTACCATATCAAAATTGATCTCTTACAAGACTGGAATAAGGGTGAGCGGGACCTACCGATCATTATAGGCTATGAAAGATAAACCTGTTTCAGGATGGTAGCGTCTAGGGTGGATTAGCAAATAGGTAAATCACCCGTGAACCATCAATTTTCACCATAATTTTTAAAACTTGCATATGGTTCCTTGTTGTGTACCATGTGTGTCATCTTTCAGGAGTGATTCCATGGAACGCGCAAGTTAGGGCTTATTCTTAAATAAGAATTATTTCTCTATAGCTGGTGGCCTATTTGTCTCCCTTCTCCAAATTGATTTTAAATATTGGAGGAATATCGATTATTCTTCACTAGAAACATGATAACCGCAGGATTTGAATAATTGAATCGAGTAAGGATGATACATATTAAAAATGTAAAATGTTATCTGATATATCAGGGGCTCCCATGCCCCGATTAGTATCTTCATAGATGTTTGTTCCTTTTTGGGTCAATGAACCCTCCTTGTACCCAAAAAAAAAAAATGTAAAATATGAACCTTCAATGTAAACGTTGGTTGATAGATTATTTATAATGTTGAAAAATATTAAATGACTACAACAAATTATCAATCCCTACATTTAAAAAAAAATGAACTGTTGCACTTAAAAATTTAAATCACCATAGTTTTGTTAAATTTATCCATTTTCAGAACAAAAAGTTAAATATATATAATTTTAAAAAAAAACATTTAATACCTTTTAAATTAAATAGACCACCTAATGTTTGGTGAGGAAATAAGCAAGGTAGTGATAGATAAGAAGGAACTCAGTAATTTAATAGAAACCGTTATTTCATTATAATGATAATTACAACCAAACATAACCAGAGTAGTGGGGCTTTATAATCCGAGCCTAACCGCATATGGTAAGCACTCGCACTAGCTACTAGAAACATAAATTCTCTCTCGGTACACTGTTATTTTTTTGTGTTTTCGTTTTTACCACTCGTAAATATAAATCATTACAATAAGGAAAAAAGACAGTTACAACATAGCCCTCACTCCCATGGTCTCAAACACCTGCAACAAACAGAAAATTGTAAGAAAACGTTAGTCATTATTTTAAAATAAAAGATAAATAATTGTATTTTTATTGATAAATGTTAGTAATTTAGTGTGTTAAGTTAGTTTGAAGGAAATTGAACCCATGATCCCCTTATCACTTTAAATCCCGTGTCTCTCTCACAAATCAACTCATCCACTTTATAATTTTGTAAGTCATGATCATCCACATAGTTTTAAGAATATTGATGAAAATCATGTGTTCCCTTGAATCATGGTTATACTACGGATTATGAAATGTGAAAATGATGTAAAATTTTGAAAGAGCATAGCATAACAGAACAAAAGATTACGTACTTTCACATAGAAGATCTAATCACTGTCACTGCTGCTGCCGTCATGACCATGCTCATGGCCATGTTCATGCTTCTTCTTGTCCTTCTTCTTCTTCTCACCCTCACCCTTGTCACCGCCATGGATCTTGTCCTTGATCTTGTCAACAACCCCTTCATTGTGCTGTTCACCACGATGATCTCCCTTGTGCTCTCCATACGGTCCAGTGGGTCCATGATGTTCCCCTATGCGTTCACCATGCTGTTGATCACCTTTGTATTCGTTACCAAAGTAGTTATCCCCCTTGTGCTCTCCATACCCATGAACCTCACCCCCTTTGTGTTCATAATTGTCACCACCATGGACCTTGTCCTTGATCTTGTCAACAATCCCTTCCTTGTGCTGCTCACCTTTGTAGTCAGTACCATAGCTCTGATCACCCTTGTGCTCTCCATACCCATGAACCTCACCATGGCTCTCACCCTTGCGCTCTTCCTCTTTCTTGTTCCCTCCTACATGAAGGGTCTCCCCGATCTTGTTCACGAAGCCTGCCATTGTTTCTGATGTTTTTCTCTCTGACACTGAACTTCTGTGTTGTTTTGTGTTGTTTATGACTTGATTCGATATGTTTTTAAGCAGAGGAGTGATGGTATTTGTAGGCAGAGAAGTGAAATGAAGGATAAAGTGAAATTATTTTTTATTTATTAAAGAATATTATCCACATTAATGTTGTGCTCTACGTGTAACCATAATAATATTTTTAAATTGTGATCTGATTCAAAAAAGATATTCATATGCTTTTTTATTGTTGATATTTATATTTTATATTGAAGGGAGCTTTAGGCTTGAAAACATACAAGTGTCAAGTGGTTAAGGTCCAGACTGTTGAGGTGTTGAAACTTGGGCATTTGATTACGAATTACGAATTACGAATTGCAAAGAGACAAGAAAATATCTATGTTTGGTTTGGCTAATTTAAATGATGCTTACGAATTGCAGAAAGACAAAAGAAAATAATACTTCCCAAAGTGTACCTGGTACATTTAACGGATATTTGAAAGGGATTACCGACAGTTTGTTTGTATATAATAAGAATAATAAAGAGTTAATTGATGGACATTGTCGATATAAAAACTTTTTATATTACTATCAAATAATTATAAATTATTATATTATTAAAAAAATTAAATGTTTTATAAGATTTATCTAGAAAGTCACATATAGAATGATTTATAATTTATTAAAGGTATAAAAACTGTACTTTAATAATGTATCAAAATTAATCTCAAAGAATAATTTGTGAAAATAAATTCATAAAAATAAATTATAAAAATGAGTTTAATTTATATGTAGTGTCAGCATAAATAATTTTATACTAACATCTAATAATATTTTGACAAATCGGGATCATTATTATTTATCCCTCTTTTAGTTATTAAAATGAAATCGCACGTCTTTTTATAATTCTTTTTAACTATTTCAATAAACTTTGTTTTTGAATCAAACTATTTCAATAAACTTATTATAAAAATTACAAAATTAAATATTTTTTGATTTAATTGGAAAAAGTTTATTGAACAAGTGTTAATCACTTAATCGTTTCTGTAAAGTAACTGTCCCGTAATCTAGATTCTACTTGGGGATATATTCCATTTTTTATTTTTATTTCATATTTTATTTTATTTCTTCATTCCAAAAAGTTAGAAACTCTAGGTGATAGCAAACTATAGAGAAAAAAGGATAAATATCGGGAAGGTTTGCCGACACAATTTGTCTGAAAAATACATATATTTTTTCCTTTCTCTTTCCTTTTTTATCCTTTCTAATTTAAAATAAAAATAAATGAATATTTAGTGGATTTGCAATGTAATTTTTTATAAATTATAATTATCACATCATTCAAAAATAATTAATTTTATAATTATATAAAAAAGGATGTATAAAGTAATGAGTTTAATTACTATACACTGTCAGTATAAAGTTTTTTACACTATCAACCAATTAGAAATTATGGTATAAATGATTTTTAAGATTATTAGAGTAAAAGTCAAAGATTTACAATGATTTTTCAATTTCTGATTGGTTGAAAAAACTCTTTATACTGTTAATGCATATCAATTAAATCTTAAAAATAATAATTGGTTGAAATGTGAAAAATTCTACGCTTTACATTTAACTTTATATTTTACACTAACAATGTCGGAAAAATAAACTCAATTAATAAAATGTGGAGCTGGATAAAGTGAAGACGATTTTTTATGTGAATAAATAAAGAAGGAAAAGAGTTATGTTTTCGTTTTGAAAAATTCCGAAGCAGGATGAAGCAAAGAACGTGGCGGGAATTAGGGTGAGCAAGACCCACCGACCATTATGGGCCAGAAAGGAAAAATCTGATTCAGGATAGCCCATTAAAGGCTCTGAATACTAAATAGGGCCCACTTTCATCATCTCTAGAAAAATAAGAAAGTAGAAATGAATATTATTATCCGCGGACCAAAATAAAAGTCGGTACTGTTTCTTTACAGTTACCGACACATTTGTTAATTGTTTTTGAGTAATGATATTTGCACACCCAAAGTTGACACCCAAAGTTGATACCTTGGTTAATCGGTACAAATATTTGGTTAATTCAGTTCATTATATGGTTAATCTCGTGTAAATATTTGATTAATTCATGATGACCTATTAATCATATAAAAAACTAAATTAACTAGATATTTGTATGTGATTAACCAAATATTTACATGATTATGTAAAATAAGCTTCATATAACCTATTAACCATATAATGAACTAAATTAACCAAAAATTTACACATGGTTAACCAAGGTGTCAACTTTGGGTGTCAAACCCAGGTGTTCAAATATCATTACTCTTGTTTTTTACGGTGATAGACTATTAACTTTAGAGTAATGATATTTGCACATCCAAAGTTGACACCCAAAATTGACAACTTGGTTAATCGGTACAAATATTTGGTTAATTCAGTTCATTATATGGTTAATCACGTGTAAATATTTGATTAATTCATGATGACCCATTAATCATATAAAAAACTGAATTAACTAGATATTTGCATGTGATTAACCAAATATTTACATGATTATGGAAAATAAGCTTCATATAACCCATTAACCATATAATGAACTGAATTAACAAAAAATTTATACATGATTAACCAAGGTGTCAACTTTGGGTGTCAAATCCAGGTGTTCAAATATCATTACTCTAACTTTAAGTTCTATTTATTAAAGAGTTATTACAAGTTTATTATTAAACTCATGAATTGTGTTATTTGAACACAAATTTTAGATATCATATATAATATTATATATATACCAATTTTATGTTGAAAAAACATTCCTCCAAAAAAAAAAAAAAAGAAGCATGGTTAAAATATGAAAATATTTTTTTTACAGATAAATCTCTGAAAATAAATTGTGTCATCCAGTATTCATCGATATCTGTCACATTCATACCTTGCATTATTAATTTATTTTCCCTACTTTCTAAATTTTAATTATTATTTTTTTGAAACAACTAAATTTTAATTATTGTTTTAGTGAAAATGTGGCAATGGTAAATTCAATACCTCTGATGTTTTGTCTTTTGGTTTCTTTTTGAAGCTTCAAATGTCTTTTAAGTTAAATTATGTAATGTTTAATATGACCTCGTTCCGATTTAAGTTTATATCATATTTTTTTTTAATGAATAAAGGCCCAAACTGGTCCTTGACAAAAATCACGGTGACATTTTGGTCCCTCAGAAATGGAAATTACCAATTTGATCCTCGAGAATATAAAATGTGAGTCAAAATAGCCTCTAATAGGGACTAAAATGTCTATAAAAATTGTTCTAAAAACGACTATTTTGACTCGTATTTTACATTCTTGAGGACCAAATTGGTATTTTTCATTTCTTCGGGACCAAAATATCACCGTGTTTTTTGTCGAGGACGAGTTTGGACCTTTACTCTTTTTTATAATAAAAATGTAAATGTAAAATTGTAAACATCTTGAGATTTATTTATCAACATTTGTATTTGACAGTATTTAGGTTTTTTTTTATGAGCCACCATAATTAGGGTCTTTGGCTTCCCAGTGACATCGCGGGATATCTCTACAAGCTTTGGTCATTTGGATCAGCTATAAGACTAATCCTCGATTGGTTACTTAGAGAAGGGAACTAACATTTGGTTTTCACAACCTCCCAACTAGAATGTTTCTATACCAGGATTAGAATTGCATCATTCTCCTTATAGGATTAAGATGCTTACCACTCGACCAACTCTTTGTTAGTGACTGTATTCAGTTTTATTTGATTTTACTTTGGTTTTTGGATAATTCACAATATTTTCTTTTGTATTTAGCGTTTTTATTTAAATTTTAACATGTCATTTAGAAGCTTATGGATGGAGGTGCCTTAAAGACTAAGCTTCAAATAGCTAGATTTTTTTTCAAATCCTACATATATTATCCAAAATCTCAAAATTGACAGATGACAAATTAATTCTAATTGGATTGGAATCATTAGCATAAATGAGAAAGTTAGAAGCCATATATAGGGCATTAGAATATGAGATAAAAAGAAGAAAAGCATGAGGTTCCATTACACAAAACAGACTCACATTGGACAGCTTGTGCAAGGAAGGCGGCAATAGCAACAGGGAGAATCATAGACCTTCATTATCTTTCCTTCATTTATCTTAACCACAGTTAAGGGACCTCCCACCCGATACGTAACATATTAATCTTTCGAAGTACATCTGAAGCGGAGAATCCTTCTAATAATATTTTTTTCACACACTTGAATCTAAGAATCGAACTCAAAGATTAGTTAAAGACGCAGGTCGGTGTATGTTATAACCCATTTGTCAGAAGGGTAGAGATACAGGTAGAGCTGGGTATCCTGCCGTCTTGATCGGTATGCTTTGATAGGGGTGTAAAACCCGAACCAATGACTCGATGATCTGGAAAATATGAACCAAACCAATTGACATGGTTTGAATTTTTTGGTGTTAGGTTTTGAACCAAACCAAACCATACCCAGTTATGATTAGCTCGGTTCTCGGATTCAAGGATTTTGGAAACTTAACCAAACCAATTACTATATTTTAATATTTTATATATATTTTAATATTTAATATTTGTTATATTTTAATATTATCTTATTTTATTTTTATATATATTTTAATATTTAATATTTTTATATATTTTAAAATTTAATAATTTTCGAGTTCGAACTAAATCAAACCAAACTAACCCATTCTTGATTGGTTTGGTTCGGATTTTATAAAAAAATTGCTTAAAATCGAACCAAACAGAAATGAACCATTTTTTATTAGTTTGAATTTTTTTTCCCATCTAAAATCAAGCCGACTCATTATACCTCTATCCTTAATCGAGAACAAACAATCGACGTATATAACGGACCTGCGAAAAAAGCATGATCCGCTCCATACGTGATGGCGAAACGGCCACGCATCATTAACAAAATATATATTAAACAAAAAAAGAGCATAAAAAACATATTTTGTAAATCCTGGACTCGGGAATTAAGTTTTAGAGATTTTTTTTTAAAAAAAGAAGCTATTTTATATTTATTTATCATTATCAAAATCACTTTTTTAAAGATAGTTGATGATAAAAAAATAATTTTTCCCAAAAGCTAATAAGAATAGCTTTCATTTTAATATTAAAAATGATTTTTTTAAAATCACTATTATGAAAAACTTAAACAAACACAATCAAATTTATTAGAAATGATTTTTTTACTTAAAAAAAAAAGTGATTTTATCATTAAATAATCTATAATATATACCCTCTTAGAGTATAAACAAAAAAATCAATAAAGCAAGTTGACCTGGACTAAGAATATGTCGCCAAATTATCAGAACCATTATCAACAAAAATACAAATAGGATTCGGTGGAGACAAAACCGTGAGAACACTCGAAAGCAAATTATCAATTGGCAACAACAACACATCATCATTGAACAGTGAACACAAGACATCTAACCTGATATTACGGATGAATAACTACCGACGGTCTCGACGCGTAATTATTAATTGACAACAAAAACAGTCGGTAATGTCTTTAAGCAGAAGACTATACTTTGATCATTCATTCTCATACTATGTAATTTATTGAAACAGTTAAAGCAAGAAATCCAAAGAATCCAACAAGCTTTTGTGCAGATGACTTCTTATACACAGTTTCTTTTACACAGCTACACCCGAAGGCTTTATAACTCATACACTATACAATCTTATTAGCAAACAGTGTATATCTTTGTTAGGAACCTAATCTACTACACGAACATGAATGATTGGAATTGAGTCCCACCATTCTTTCAACCTTCTGTTCCCTGTTCCAGAAGATTGCCCCATCTTGGATGTCATAATGAAGCTTTGTAGTATGGCACCCATAAGGAAGAACTTGAATGGAATTATTGCCAATAAGATTGCCAACCCAATCATTGCCACCATCACTGTATTTGCATGCTGCCATTGGAACAAACAAGGACTTATGTTTATTAGAACCAATTAGACAAAAACATATGTAAATTGTAACACCCAGCATTTATAGGATACAAAGGAGTCATCACCTTATAGTTAGCACTTTCAAATGAAAGAAAGCATAACAAAAAGATTTAATTTTTTTGGAAGTAAGGTTTCATGGATGCATAATGCAGCCCTTGGATTTAACATCCGCTCTTCATAGAGAAAGTGCATTAAATCTAATATTTTATAAAGGTTATCTAAAATAATAGTTTTGTGATTGAAACAGAAGAAAATTACAGGTCATTGTGTGATCAGGAAATCAGGAATCACCAAAGAAACTTCTCTATATTAGGTTACCATTAATACATCGCTCTCAGCCTCTCAAACTCCACAGTTTTCATACAACAAAGATGTACGACATCAGCTTTAGCAGACAGTACCTCAGCTAAACAGCTTTAAGCTGTCGCAGTAGGAGACTAGGACATTTCCTCTCCCTTCTCTTCTTCCCCAAACAATAATTGCAAGAAAAGGGGTATGGTCTACATCACAGGTTCAGATCCCTTATTTCACCCACATCAGTCCACACTTCAGATGTCGAGTCCTAAATTGAATGCGAGTCCTACATTGATAGAGATTTGATCTACGTAGTGTTTATAAGGCTTGTACAATCCTCATCTTACAAGCTGATTTTGTGGGATTGAGTAGGCTTTAATAAGACCGTATCAGAACCTATCCTAGATCTATTATTGGGCCAAATCTCTGTTATTCCACCTGATTTGTCCATGTTTCAAATGTCCACCCCTGGACGTGAGGGGGTGTGTTAAGATCCCTATTATTCCACTCGCATCAATCCATGCTTCAGATGTCCAGTCCTGAGCATGAGGGATGTGTTAGAGCCCCACATCGATTAGGGATATGACCTAAATAATGTGCTTATGGACAATCCTCACCTAATCTATCTCCATCCCAGCCCCAAACATTTTTACGTTTAGGGATTCTTAAGTGGGTCACATCCTTACACACCACCCATTTTCATTTTTTACAACTTATATATATCTATCCAAATCAACATCTTCAAAATATTTATTAAATAGGGTCCACCAGAAGCCCCACGTCCTTTATTTCATCAACAATTCAAGTCATAATTATCTAATTTATGGAAAAATAGAATTATAAAATCATACCAACACCCCACTTTTTCAACTTAAGCATTGGTGTGTGTAGAAGCACCTCACAAAATTGGATGCTTGACAAAAACCCCACTCCAATGGTTGCTTCTCAATAAGGACGATGCTAAACAAGAAAAGTGGCATAAACACCTCCCATTGGAGGTGGCCTAAGGAAACTATATTGACCTCCTGTTTACATTTGTTATAATTATACTTGACACCTTTCTTGTTTCATAAGTTACATTCAACTCCCTTGGAGAAGTTTCGTGTCATTTCAATCATCACCCATTAGAGACTATATGTAATGTTAACACACATAAACCTCAATGAAGATTAATCTAATTTTTAAATTGAGATAGCCGAGTGTTTACTAAATCAAATTTCAATCAAGGTCAGCATAATTTCGCCTTATCTTAAACATAACATCACTTGTGATTCTCATGAGTACGACAATGTGATAAAGAATTGTCATCACAATAATTATTTCTTATTTTCTCTTTATTTTTTTGGATATTCTTTAAGGAAGGAGCTAGCATCCTAACACAATCTGTAAACCCATTAACATTAGCTCAGGAATATCAAATTTCATGAGTGAAGGATGATTGATCATTGAAATACGAGTTATGCATGACTCATCATTCCAGAAAAACCATTTTTTATATGTAAGGATCAATCTTCACCAAGATCCTGATAACTGTGAGAAAAAAATTCTTTAGAAGAAAGTACCTTATCAGTCTTCGAAATTAGTATTGACCATATCTTTAGTATTGCTATGTTTGCTATCTGCAACATCTCGTGAACAGTGTAGAATCCATGCTGGGCTGAGACAATGCTCTCCATTGTAGACTGATCGGAAGCCATGCTGGATCTACTGATTACTATCTCGTTGCATTTTTCATAGATCCTTTTTTGTCTTAACTCTATCATCATTGATACTACCCAAATCAAGAAAGCTGCAAATGCCTTGCCAACCCACTCCCTGCATTGTCTAGGTGATGTTATATGCTTTAATGTTCTATCAAAACTGAAAATGGTAATGGAAAACATGTAAGTGTCTAATGCAATTTAACAACTATAAAAAAAAAGGTGACCCGGTGCTCGAGGCTCCCACCTGATGGAGTCTGGGGAGGATAAATGTATACAACCTTACCCACGCAAATGAAAAGGTTGTTTCCAAAATTTGAACCACCTTCAGGTCACAAGGTGGCAACCTTATTTGCACTATGGTTCACCCTGACAATTCAAAAAGTATATAAGCTAAAAATAAATAAAGAAAAAATAACTTACATATAGGTGATTATAAGAGATGCAGCAAGAACAGCAAGAGTAGTTCTTGGCCTTTCCCATGTGAAGATTTCTTGAAACCTAGGGACCACACTTTTAAGTGGCTTTAGCAGTTCCTATAGAATAAAATTAGAGAAAACAATGGTTATTGATTAAGTCTCAACACCAAACACGCCACATTTTCTTTCCACTTTAGGACAATCCTGTAATCTGATTCTCAAAAGCAGAATGAATTAAAAGCATCTTAAAACACTTTCTTTTCAGGCAAACCATAACCTACAACATTCATTATTCCATCATTAGACCTTGAACTTAAGAAATTGAAAAAAAGAATTATAATAATATGCTCTCTGCTACAAGGAAACAACCATTTTGTATAATATGTGCAATCTATCACTACTCACAAGAAATCAGCAAGAGAGGAATAAGAGCTTTAGGTTAATCCTTACTGTTAGAACCGTAACACAGTCAGTGACTCCTTCCTCCTTTAATTCTTCAGTGGTAGCTTTAGCAATGAGAACTCCCTTTTCTTCCTCCCTAGATTGTTTGATAGCAGTATGCAACGAGGGACTATCATCCGAAACACGAGCACTTTCATCTTCCGGACTCGCCTCTTCTACTATAACATCGGAAACCGTGGGCCTAGAAATGTTCATACGCCTAAGGATTGAAGTTGCACTGCATGAGTGTCCAATATTGACCTTCTTGAGGTTATCAGCAAGCTCTTCCAGCACATAATCTCCCTTCGGTATCTCGTTATATAAGGAAAATATTAGGAATTTTGTTGGGACTGGAGGTGATATTCTTTGCATTTCTCTTGCAGCATGGAGCCTTATGATTCCCAATATTGTCCTTGCATGCATCTCCCATGTTTGTATAGGGCTTTTTATCTGGTAATTCGATAAAAACTGGTGGAGAAACATTATTTCCTGAATCAGTGCAAGCCAATGGTCGCGTCTGGTAGAACTTGTAAGCTCTGGAAACTCTAGTACAACTTCCTCCGATCTACAAAATTCGGAAGAAAATTTTATTATTTTATATGACATTAAGGTGGTATCAACAACACTAAATCGGAATTAAACATGACTTTGTTGTAGCCATAACAATAACAAAAAATACTCGAATCCAATTTATAATTCCTCAAGTTTAATTTACTATCCTCCAGAAATTTAGTTCATTCAAAAGACTGTGATGGTAGAAATTTGCAATTTGAGGTTTGAGCTTCAGTCAGAAACTTTAGGGGTTACTTTGCTGAATTCTTAGAAGCCAAGTGTTTTCTGTAAACAATATATAAGCATGCACATATATATTGTGCATCTTTTTTCCTTACCAGATATTTTAATGTGCATTTTTAGCATACATAGCTCCAAAATAGTTATGGATGATGATTAAAAAACAGCTATGCTAGTGTCCTTACAAATCAGCTGAATTGTAGACTATGGCCTTGTCAAAAAGTTGAGCTCCCCAGGGACCTGTGGCTGCTGGTTTAACACTCTGCTCGACGTTCTTAGAGAGGTCTATTTTGAGAGCATCGTCATACTTTATCACTCCCGAGGCCTCGAAGGAAAGAGAATAATTGCTCAGTGTAAGCCTGCCTGGCAATTAAAATCAAAGCAGCATTCGAATGTTTATATGAATAAATTAATTTACTAGATTCCAATGCACTAAAAAGTAACAGTTAGATAGAACAAACTGCACACCAGGCCAACTTGTTCCTCCAATGTGGCGAACTACTCTCTGACTGCTGGCTGTTCCTTCTACGTGTAATATATATTCATCGTCATTCAGTTCCACACCATTTGGTGTTGCTTGTTTCTGCAAATGTCTTATGCACCTAAAGAATCATGAATTTAAAAATAAAGGATAATAAGAATGTGACTCTACTGCATATGAATTTTGATTTATATCAAGGAATATTCTGGTTATAGTATTATAGTCAATCACCATCCAGGAGGCTGGAAGGAGTTCCTGCTTTATCTAAATTTCAAATATCTTGAAGGGATTCTACCCTTTAATAGACTACAAAACTCAATCTATTGATTTGTTGCATTATGAAGTTCTACATCAGTTCCCAATTTGATGAATATCCATATAAAGATATCATCAACAATTCAACATTATAACATTATCATAGTAAGGCATGTGCCATACACTTAATCCAGCTAGGGAAAGGAAAAAGGCAGGGCTTATTCTCAGCATGAAGATTGTCCTCTATCCAAAGTTATTAGTTAATTCATCCATTATTCCGGAAAGAACAATATTCCTTTTTGTCCAATCAAACTAATCACCACTCAAATTTTAAGAGGCGATCACAATGTCGTTAATTTAATTCGGGTCAATAAATATGCCAAATATTTCCCTTATCATGTTATGTTTTTTTATCTCTCTTTCATATCTTTTATTATTTTGGTAAGCCCAAAACCACTGCTTTAACCAACTAGTGTACACCCTAATGCTTTTGTTGGCATGCTAGATCTCCAGATAACTTGGACAATTCATGTCTTGCATGTGTTATATATTCATGTACCATATATGCCAAGATAGCCATCATCAACTAAATCAGATATATTGTCATACAGCACCCCATATGAAGCCTAAAAGCACAAAAGGGTTTCCAATCAATTATAATTTTGAACTATAGACGCATTCAAGTAGATTAGAAAAATATCTTTCATCAGATCAATACATTACTTGTGCATTTCTTTTAAGAACAGGTCGTATGCTGGAAAATGTAGTCGGAGGCCTGTTTGTGCTGTTAGAGTTTCAAAAGTAAACCTTCCGTTTGATACGTCTGCAACTAATGGAACTAATGATCCCAACCATACAAATGCATCTTCCCCAACATTGGGATCATTACTAACCTGGCAAGATAGCATATGGAATATGATTAGTAAACAAAATGCACAAAGGAAAAGTAATTGGTGACACTAAAAAATATCTAGACCTAAAATCATAACATTTCTATGTACTTATATCAAAATGGCTTGGTTTCAAAGCAGCAAAACACAGAGCATCCTTTTTAAAGAGAATATTCAAGGACTAACCAGTCTCTCTCATTAGCAGAAGGCAGTAATTCAAACTTAAGATTGAAACAACAAAGAAAGGAAGTACAAGGGTTGGGGATTTTATAAAACTATCATTTGTATTCTCTAATAACATAAAAAAAATTAGGGGAAAGGATGATCTTACAAGGAGGGGCATGATATCTGAATAAAAAAGAGGGACATCTTCCTGTTCTGGAGCAGCATTCAGTGTTATCTTCCTTTCTTCTTTCTCCTTTGCTAGAGGTTCCTGCAAACCTCAAAAACCAAATAATGCTAAAGTTGAGATCAGGCAGGACCAGATCCTTGTTTGCACCTTTTCTTATCACCAAATCATAGGCTAATGTTCAATGGTACATGATTTCAAACTACGCAGTCTAGCAGTGCTTATTTCAGTTTCTAGATGAAATCTCATTTATCATGTAGCTACAGATTTTGTCAGACAGGCAGCAAGAGATGCTTCATCATGTGATAACCAATTAAACTCCATTACTTAAATACTGAAGAACAAGACTGTGGTCAATGACAGGAAAAAACCTGAACCTTGGATAGATTTTCAGAAAGCTCATAAAACTCAATCTTTATATTTTGAGAAGGATGAATGAAGCAGTAACTTATCATCACAAAACAGCATAAAATTTTATATGTTACTTTGCGACCACAAATTTGAAAACATGAGAAAGGGGGCGGTCATATCCATGCATTTGATTTACCCCAGATAAAATGCTTCTTTTGAGGTGCACTGTAACTGCACTTGTAGAAAAACATGTCTTCTTGAATGTGCTTAGAGAAGGATCAATACCAAAACACTCCCATCAATAGGCTATTTGTCAAGTTATAGATAATGGTGAAACTGTTAATTTGACAGTTGAGATACTCAAGTTTACAGAAGTTATCAAGGTTGTATATGTAACAAAACATTCCACTAATATCTTCTCCCATTTGGTCTCAGATAAGCTTTTGTGAAGTTTCTATTGAATGAAAAACAACTCTTATTCTACTTTTTTTGTCCATGAGCATGATTCAACCATACCATTCTTGACTTGTGCTTTTTCATCATATCTAAACTACTCTCTTATCAGTTAGCACTTGGCATTTTATACAGAGTACAGAGCATATGTGCTGCCTCATATAAATTACACCTTCATTTCCCAATCTCCCTTTCAGCTAATATATAATTATATATTAACCCAATGTAATGATACCAATTGGGAAAAAAGGCTTAGCAAAGCAAATGTTAAAAATATGACAAGCCAAGTCAGCATGTGGAGGCAACAAATCAACATGTGGAGGCAGCAAATTAGTTGTAACAAGAAAAAGGAATCACATGGAAGGTAGGGTGTGAGTGAGGAGTGGTGTGTGCAGGGGAGTGAGCAGATATATAACATAGTGTAAAGAGAGAAAAAGGTATGAAATGAGTGTGATGTAATTTCTCTTCTCTTGACCCTTTCCTTCTCTCTGTCTCATCTCTGTACCTTTCCTTCTCTGACATTCTATTTGCTTATTTCCATTTTGTACTTCCTTCCAGTATACACACTGGAAGTGACATCATACAGTACTATCAGTATCTTCAATATTAGCAGGATCATTACACCCAACCACACACCTCTGGTGCTTCTCATTTCTCAAGTTCAAACCAGGAATACTTCTATTTCTACATAGCTAGAAAAATTAGTCAGCTTAATTTGGTTAAGCTGCGGGGCATAAATTATGAATGTGCGGGTTCGACCCCCGCAGTGCACCCTACTCTTTCTCACTCTCTCCACCCCTTCCCCTCCCCCTATGTTGGGCCTACTATGAGCCTCCCCTTGGAGGAAAAAAGAAAAATTAGCCAGAACTTTGACAAAATTCAGCCAGAAAAGGGGTAAGAACCATTCACCCAAGAGGCAACAACATGCCGTCTCCACATCATATTCTGACAAAAGAATATGACAGAATAAGTTAATTAACTTATTCTCACTATTTGATAGTGCCTAAAGTAAACTAAAAAACAAGTAAATATTCAAGCTATATTATCACCAGATAATCACATTGACTTATTGACCATGATCTCATGATATTCATCGAATATCTTTGAACATTTCAACCTTTGTCATACTTTAAGAAATAAAGTTATGAAGGAAAAAAAGCGCACTCACTATCAAATGAATTTATGTTTCACCAAGTAACAACTTGTGTTTTAGTAACTTGGTGTATAACTTTATATAGAGAGAGAAGAATATGCACACCGTGGGATCATGTTCGTCATAGTAGCTAGGCCTTTCCCAGGCGAGCATCATGTCATACGTCAACCTGCTAAATGAACCATCATTGATCTTTTCCTCTATGTTGTGGCACATTTGACTCAGAGCCTTCTCACTGCAAAATTCCACTAAGTTTCTGCAGTAGTTTCCCTCATCACCAGGGTTCCATCCTGCTTCAAACTCTTCGACCAATTTCTCTACCGAAGTGTCCAGTTCCCTAAGTAAAAACAAGTATTTATTAGAACTCACTCAAAGTTTATCTAATAATATATGTACAATTTTGCATGTTAATTATATGATTAATTAAGTCCTTATAATTAACATTAGAGTTTCATTTTATTGAATTTGACATCTATATCACCATATGGCTCCATTATCTACATATAGCTTTATATATAGTGGTGCATGTTTGGATCTGCTTTTACTCCCCTTCAGAAGCACTTCTAAGGGAAGCTACATGGTGTAACTTCATAAAAACTCAATTATGAGATTTTTCTACTGTGATTCCAAACACACTAATAATATACGATAGTATATTGTTAACATTAACATGAATAGAAATAAGAAAACAATCTACAATAAAAATACAATTTGGATTTCACTCCAGTTTCTCAAGATTTTCCTTAGGAAAGCAAACTAAACTATGTCGGAGAAAATAAAAAGTCATTGTCTCCTAAGATTGTAGTTGTACTTCCTTACTACAATTTGGATGAAGATCATCTGTCACACTTTCTTGCCATATTCCAAGCACAACCTTCCATATCTGTAAAGGCATACCTTTACGGTAAGGGTTAGGATCAAATACTTATTACTAGACCAAAAGGTAGTATAACCATTAGTCAGGGTAGGGTACCTTTAGGATTCTTAGAACTGCATTTGCTTGAGGGATTGCAATTTGCACCCTTTATAAGTACTATATATGGACTGGAATTAAACTCAATGAATCCTAAGAGAGACGCTGATCAAATAAAAGCAACGACAATTACAAAATCTACCAAAACTACAATATTGGTGTCATCATTTATTTAAAATCATAATGACAACCATCGTATAAGTTTATCAATATTGTTACGTAGTCATATTTCATAGAAAATGTACGAGTTTAATGGGAGAAATAGATTACTGTGAACATCTCTTGACGACATCCTCGGCAATGGAGGACAGATACTTGAGCTTCATCGCCATAACCGAACGTCGCGGTTTCTTAATTCCTATGCAGTGATCTCTCTCTCTCACTTAGTAACGTAATGTAAAGGCACCGAAAAAATCGAAAATTTTGGTTTAATTTTATAGAATTTAAAAAAATAAAAAGGGTGATACGTGGGAGGCTGAATAGTCGCCACCTCATAATTGCCATGCAACCCAAGCATTGAGGCATGCAACACTTAATTCTTATTCTTCGTAATTCATGATCTGATCCATTGTTCACATTGCGGTTCTCGCAGAAGGATATCTAATCTATTTCTTCCGTGAGAATTTTGCATTGCTCTACGAGAAATATAAAATGTTTTGAATGTTTTTTTTTGGTAGAGATAAAATAGTTTATTTTTTAAAATTTAAAATTAAGTTAAATCCTAATTAATAAATCATATTATAGTTAAAAATCAAATACTCATTGTTGAGTTTAATTTTAATACACTATGGTTGCACACTTGCACTATCAATAAATCTTAAATCATTTTATATGTCACTTTTAAGGTAGTATTACAATAAGAGTCATATATTTTTAATAAGGTGACAATGTATGATTGACTGGCAATATAAAAAATCTTTATTCTGATAGTGTATATCAATTAATTTTTTTATTTTTAAATTTATTTTAATGTAAAAGATAAAATCCAACCGATCAATTACCGTATTAATTAATGTTTTTCAAACTAAGAATTTATTTTTAAACGAATTTAAATTTTATTTTTAAGAAAAGTATTAAAATAAAATTTAATGTTTAAATTAAATCAAAAATAATTAAATTAATAAGTTATATCAAATTATTTTTATTTTAAGTAAGTTCAAACACAAACATAACATTTAATATCCTTTAATTTTCTATTCTTATTTCCGATGGAGATTAGTCATCGATGAAATCGGTAGATACTTCACACCTATAACATGGTAAAAAAAAATCACAATGCACCCTAAACATGTTATTATCATCCCCAAAAAAGGTTATTAATGAAATATTAATGTGATCCCGAAAGGTTTTTTCATCTTATTTAAGTTAAACGTTTTTTTCTTAAGGGCATTGGGTTAATGAAACAAAAACACTCTTTAAAAATAAGAAATGCACCGAATCCCAATGCAAAATTTCTTATTTTAGATTACTAACCGATGCCCTAAGGGTACTGGTCAGCATTCTCCTTTTCTTAATATTATCATTTCGTATGATATTATAAACTATCCAAATTATTGACAAAAAGGTTGACACAAATCCGATGTTATAATTCCATGCAAAATAACAGTAAGGGGTCATTTGTTTTGTTTCAAAAAATTTATAAGAAACATTGATGTTATTTTCACCATTTCCAATACATTTTGAAAACAAGAAATAGTGATATTCTTGTAATTATTAACAAAATAAAAAAAATAAAGACAAAATAAACGGACCCAAACTTTTCTTCTTCATCACAAAAATACACAGCTCATTCATTATTCTCCGCTCATGTATTCTGCTCGTTCGTATTCTGCTTCAAAGCACACAAAAGAATATTTTGTCAATTTATTATGTAATATATTTACCAAACAATAAACAAAAGAATACTGCTTCCGTTCTGTTTTATTTGTTGCCGTTTTGATGACATTTTCATTTGATTGTTATTTATAGGTTAAACTAATTATTTAATCTCTATACGTGATAATTGATTCTTATATGTATAATTATTTTTAATTTTAAATTTAGTCATCGCTATTTATCATTACTTGTTGGAGTTAAAGTATAAGGATCAAATTCAAAATAATATTGTTATATGTAGGGATCAAATTCAAAATAATTATCACGTATAAGAACCAAAGTGAAATAGGGTATGGCAATCATTTTGAATTTAGTACTTGTACTTTATTTTCAACAAATGGTGAGGACTAAATTAAAAATAATCATAAATATAAGGACTGATTTAAAAAATAAATCACATATAACGATCAAATTCAGAATGACTGTCGTATATAGAGACCGAATGATTCATTTAACCTTATTTATATAGAGTATTTAGAATTCATAAATTTCACCTGATTATAGGGTATTGTTTGTACATACAGGTAAACTGATACTGAACGGGTATATTTCTTATTGTTAATACTTCAATAAATCTGTAGAGCTCATTAAGGGCAAGTGGTGTCTGCTGACATTGTAATTGGAGCTGTGATAATTGAAGGACAACATACGGCGACACCTATGCTACTATAGTGTTACTGTAGTGCTACTGTAGCCTTTTTTTTTCTTTTAAATTTTTGACCTTTTTTAAAAAAAATTAAAAATTTTATTTCTAAAAAAAAAAAACCATTAACCAGATAATGAACTGAATTAACCAGATATTTGTACCTGATTAACCAAATATCTGTACCTGATTAATCAGATATTTGTACATACATAACCAAAAAACCCATTAACCAGATAATGAACTGAATTAATCAGATATTTGTACCTGATTAACCAAATATTTGTACCTGATTAACCAAATATTTGCACATACTTAATAAAATTTGCACATACTTAACCAAAAATTTTATTTCTCAAAAAAACTCATTAACCAGATAATGAACTGAAATTAACCAGATATATGCACATACTTAACCAAAAAACCCATTAACCAGATAATGAACTGAAATTAATCAGATATTTGCACATACTTAACCAAAAAATTTATTTCTACAAAAAAAATCATTAATTTGCACATACTTAACCAAAAATTTTATTTCTCAAAAAAACCCATTAACCAGATAATGAACTGAAATTAACCAGATATTTATACGTGATTAACCAGATATTTGCACATACTTAATCAAAAAACCCATTAACTAGATAATAAACTAAATTAACCAGATATTTGTATCTGATTAACCAGATATTTACACATTCTTAACAAAAAATTTTATTTCAAAAAAAAAACTAAATATTTTGAAAAAAGAACAAAATATTTTTTTTAAATAAATAAATAAATAAATTTTTTTTAAAAAAAAAAAAGTCACTGCTACAGTGCTGCACAGTGTAACACCGTATGTTGTCCCGTATAATGTCGAGATTTTGTGTCAAAGTATCATTATTGTTGTAATTGTCGCTTAAAACTCCTTCACTTCACTAGTAATGTATCTAATTACAGGGAAATTAGATCATGTTTGATTTGCACAAATGGTTTTGGTTTTCATTCTTTTTAACAAATTATTTTAACAGAAGGGACTGGACTAATCCAATTTTCTTTTATATATCGCCCTTGAGTGAATTTGATCTGAAGCAATGGTTTTTCCATTTTGAACTGTGTGACATAATTTTTCTTGTCCTTGGTAAGAAAGAAACAACATAATTTTATCTCTTCTTGTTCAATATCCCTAAAGGGAAGAAAGTTTGCACCGAACCATTGGTACTTTGACTCAATAGATATGATTCTCTTACATGGCTTTCACCAACCCCACCACCCAACCACAACCACCCTTCCACCGAACCCTACCGCCTCCTACTCCGTCTCCGCCTTCCACACCCTCTCCACCGAACACATTGTCCTTAGAACCCCCTATCCGCAACGCCCAATGGCGCTCCCTCTACAGCCTCTCATGGCCGGTCCTATCTACTGTCGTTGACAAACTCAAACCCTGTATCACCCTCTCAAAACCTCTCCCTCCCTTCGGATCATATCATCACCCTCTTTTGTTTCAAATATATTACTTATTCAAATGCAATTCGTTGTATCCAAATTTTTGAATGGAAGGGAGGGAAGGGGGGAATCTTCCTGGTAAAAGTTGCAACCTAAAATTCCTATACTTGATGTGATATTGGCATAATTCCACACAATTTTTTTTAAGAAAAATGTTAGATTATATGATGCAACTAGAAAGGGCACAAAAAAAACCTAGTTAGACACCAGAAATGGTGCCAAAGAGTCCCAAAAGATCAAAGGCTGTCTATGTTTTCAGAGCATTACATAAATTCTATATACAGGATAGTCACAATCATGTCAGACTGCATGTTATCAAGTAGTCTACCCAGTGTGCCTATCTGAGTAGTTCAATATATAACTCCATCTCCATGATGCTTCCTTAAATCTTTGTTAGAACTGTAAGAGTTGCTACACCCTGGCCTTCTCCAAGTCAGGCAGATCTGCAAATAATTTTCATTTATGTCAGCTATAAGATGGGAAGAAAAAGCACAATAAATATCTAAAGAAAGGGGAAACGGGCAACCTAGTCTAGGATAACATAAACATGCCTAAGTTACAAGGTCAAATAGTTGTTTGATTATAAAATCACTTCCCCAAACACTTAACACTTGAAAATTTTTCAATTTATGATAGAAATACAGCAGAAGGCATGCATGTTCACAGTATTTAACCAAACAATGGAAAGCCTAAATGAACTCATAGTGCATATTTCTTCACATAGAACAATGTTACCAACAAAAACCATTTCATTGAGAAATTGAAAGCATCATTATAATTTTAGTTTATATACAAGGGGGAAACTCACATAACATTCCTTCCTCATCACTGCTTCCATCATCTTGACCAACGAACTGCAAAAGAACATGATGCATTGTACGAGATTAAGTACCAGAAAGTTTCATGAACTCTTTAAATTCATAGTAAAAGTGGTGAGTGGAAAAAATTAATTTACCCGAGCATCATCATCCAAATCAGCTGCAAAAGTTCAACAAAAGCTTAATCAGACAGGTTAAATACCGACAAGAGGTAATCAAGTTAATTGAAATCCACAAGCACCTAATGCTGATGCAAATTAGAAAATATGATGGTAGAAGCAATCAGACATGCGAAGCAAATAATGGGGATCAGGATGCGAATAACTTCACTTTAGAGTGGCTTAGGATGACAGGAGGTGTCTCCCCTGGGCGGTACGCAGTAACTCCCAAATTGAAAGGCCAAAGATATCATACAAGAATAATGGTTGGGCAGTGCACAATATGCCACTAGTTTCATTATGGATGGTCCTTCTCTTATTCCTTTTTTCAGTTAATCTTAATACGTCCGATTTAAAAACATAGTCTAAGTTTAGCAATTTAGCTTTATTATGTGCACATGATGTTGGTTCTTCTCTACATGTGTTTTTGGATATCTTGAGTACGTGATGTCTTGAGAAAGAACGAAGCTAGAACCAAAACCCATGAAATGCATATTCTTGGGTTATGCTGACAGTGTTAAAGGGTATCGTCTGTGGGATCCCATTACCCACAAGGTTATTGTTAGCGGAGAGGTGCTATTTGCAATAAATGAACTGCAAAGTGAACAAAGAAATGACAGTGCCAAGGAGATTACTATTGTTCAAATAGGTCAGAAATATAGAGAGAATGATTCCTCCGAAGCTGAACCAAGGCACGAAGAACAAGAACTAGATGAGGTTAATGATCCAGAAGTTCATGCATATTACGTCAGAGAAGGAAACCAACATGGCACTTAGACTATGTTATGGCAAGTCATGATGTATATTGTCTTCTAAAAGAAGAAGGAGAACCATCAACCTTTCAAGAGGCTCTAAGATGCTCCATCCAAAAGGCTTTGAAGAACAAGAGAAAACTTGGTTTGCAAGTTGACCAAATCGTTGTATGGTTGAAAGCAGACGCCAAGGTGTTGGTAAAAGAGATTTGACTCCTTCATTAGTAGCCTTGGATACAATAGACTGAGTTCAGACCATTGTACAAACTATAAGCGGTTTGGAGATGATGATTTCATCATTTTGCTATTAACAATGACCATGGTTGTTAGGCGCGCGAGCTAACTTGTGAAATCGTACGCTCCTTCGATATTTTTGGGCTTCATCGAGGCAGATCGTGGTAGAAACACGGAGGACGACCGGTGCGGCGGGAACGACGGGGATACTCGGAAACTCGCTCAGAGCGGCAATCCGTGGCCGAGTTTCTCGATCTGGGTTTTCAGACCCGTTTGTGTTTCAGCCTGGTTTCGTGTCGATGACCCGGTTTCACCCAATAACCCGTTTTGGCCCAATTGTTTCTCAACCCATTCACTTGGACGTGGACTCCTTTTTCTTTACTCATGATATTATTTAACTCACCAACCCAGTCAGGCAGCCAATTAGAATTAGTCACTAACAGTTATTTTTGTCATTTTAATGGTTTTTAAGGTTTTTTTTTTTGGGTATTTGTCACAATTTATTGAATTTAAAGATGTTACTGTTCAGAATAATCTTTCCCAATATATGAGCAATTAGCATTTAGCACTAGGAATACGAGTCATACAAGTACGACTATATCAACCCCCTCTCTTTAAATTCTTCAGCATCTCAGTTCTTAACATCTCTTCTATAATTTTTCATTATCTCAATTTAATTATTAGCCTAAGTTCTTCATTTCATCATACGACTATAATCTTTCTTCTCTTCTTGTTCTTCATTTGTGACTTATGATTTGTATGACATTCTTATATTAAGGATATTTGGAAGTTTTAAGAACATTTTTATTTATTTATATTATTTTATATGCATATATAAATAATTAAATATAAATTTATATAGATTTATCTTTTTGGTGGAATCTTACGATCCGTGTTACGATCCCACGTGTTACGATCTTTCTTTCCCCCGGCGATCCTAGGTAGGATCTCGAGTTCGACAACCTTGACAGTGACAAACTATAAGCGGTTTGCAAGAATATTAACAGTGACATGTTGATAATAAATTGATGCATACAAATATAAATTATCATGTTTGATTCCAGAGTAATTTATGAAAATGTCAATCTGATAAATCTTGCATTTAGGAGAAGTTATTCAAGCTTACAAGATGATTCTTCGTCATCCTCATCACACCATCTGTGCCAATCAACCTTGAGATATGGAGCAGGTTTCTCTTCAGATTTCAG
Source organism: Echinosophora koreensis (assembly GCA_035048595.1). NCBI lineage: Eukaryota > Viridiplantae > Streptophyta > Magnoliopsida > Fabales > Fabaceae > Echinosophora > Echinosophora koreensis. The sequence goes on along the minus strand of JAPCYP010000013.1, from coordinate 4,072,502 downwards.
CAGCCTCTTCCACCAACCTTTCTGTGCTTTCTGAACTGAGCATAGTATGTTTCTTAGACCGGATTTAGTTTTACAACCCTACGCACCAAAATGACAAATTTTTGTTATCAGCATCCAACCTTTTTAAAAGTTCAATATTGAAAAAAACACTGAAAATATGTTGTTTGCATGAAGGCATCATATATTGTTTTACAACCCTGACAAAATTTAAAGTTAGGACCATCGAACCCTACACTACGTTGGTTAGTTCCAACAAAATAAAATTAAGGCAAATCATTATATATATGTAAGTACAATTCATTATCCAATGCAGTTGGGGCAGTCACAAACCCATGCCATGGGTGAGCATAGCCAGCTCCAGGAACCCAGCTCCTTTCAGGTTGGGAGCAAAACAATAGGCCCCTCCACCTACAAGGTTTACCAAGCAATCAAACACATGCTTAATTCCTGAGAGATGCAGCTTGCTTCCATAGCACCACCCCGTGCAGGTGGAATCATCATATATTGTTTAGATGAAAATAACATGAACTTCAAATTGTCCAGATTGAAAGAACCAGAACAATGTCAAACAATCCAAAAGGATAAGAAGCTCACAATTACATGGATTCCAAAATGTTAAAGGAGTACATAATACCAAATAGCATTGAAAGAAAAAGGCAAATCCATGAAGGTCCCAACTCCCAAATAATTCTAATTAGAAATGCATGCAGCCAGCCTTAAATCTCTGACACCGGCATCAGCTTACATAACATAAAGCATGCAAAGAATATATTACAATTTGTTAGTGTCAAGATTGAGGAGTAAAATGGAAATCAAGAGCTCACCTCAGGGGAAATGGTGCCATAAAGCTCTAAGGTAAAGCTGTAGGATTCACCTTGAACCCCAGAAGCAGAGAAAGTAAACAAGCCCTGAGGTTCACACTTAACAGAAACATCCTTAGCATCAGGTAGAGCAATAGTAAGATAAACCTTATCAGAACGCTGTGCCCACAGAACTTCAGGATGGCGACTGATACACAAGTAACAAACCAAAGATTTTTTCAATTTCTTAAAAATATATACATATATATATATATATATATATATATATATATATATATATGGCTCAGCATATCAAATTCTCACAAGCAAAAAATGGGGTAACAACATTCCAAAAAAATAATAATAATAATAATTTCTCACACACAAAAAATGGATTTTGATGACGAGGGTACAACAAGTCAACAAGGTTTCTCATACCAAAAAGAAAAAAAATGGGGTAACAACATTCCAAAAAATGATAATTCCTCACACAAAAAATCTGATTTTGATGACAAGAGAGAACAACAACAAAGTTTTCCATACTAAAAATAAAAAGAAAAAAGGAAAATGGGGTCACTGTTAAACCCTCAGGTGCCCTGCCCATTGAGCAATATTGAGATTGCACATGAGTTTTGTCAGCAAAACTCAAAAAAAAAAAAAAAAAAAAAAAAAAAAAAAAAACAGAAACATTGTGTGCAATTGAAAGAGAAGCAGCGAGTACCTCATTTGAGCTGTAGGCAAGAAGAAAACGATTGAAGGAGTGATGAGGGAGACTCGCTGAGTGTGAGAAATGAAAATAGTCCCAACAAAATGAATGTGTGACTTCAAAAGCAACGTCAAGTTTTGTTTTTGCCTTTTTGGCTAATATTCCTTGACGTGATGGCTGGCTAATATACTTTTGTTGATGGAGTAGGCCTGGACTTGGACCTCGGACCCGATCCGAACCCGACATACCCGTTAGCACAATCAGGCATTTCGGATGGGTGGACTCGGGTCAGCAGAGATAGGAAACGGGTTCATATGGATTATTGAGGCGCGCGGGTTTCGATCTTATTAGAAAGTGTCGTCAATACCTGAGCCGAATCAATGGCAAATTCTAGAGTGAGCATGCTCCCCATATCTCTCACGGTGAGAGATGTTAAATGACTGGCTATAGTGGGTTTTTTTTTTTTAAGTTGCAGGTGATGACAAATTAGAGTATTTGCACAATTGGTCCCTATAGGCCCTTATATGCAAAAGTGACAAATGACATAAGAGACAAGGTGTGACCGCTAGAGTCCATGACCATCAGCCCCTCCTGCATTTGTCCCTCCACATTTCCACTCCTTTTTCATCTTTCATTCATAACCAGAGTCCATGTCCATCAACCAACCAAGCTCCATCCAAGCCAAACCCATCACCCACCTTCTGCTCCTCCGCGCGTCGCCCTTCCCCCTCCGCGCGCCGCCCTCCCCGTCCTCGCGCCGCCTCAGATCCGATCCTCGGGCCAAAGCCGCTCAGTGGCAGATCCAAGCCACACCATCTGCACCTCCGCCATTGGTTAGGGTTATCGTATATGTTTATGTCCATTATTGACTACAAATAATATAATAAACACGGTTAGGATAACGGTATTAAACCAAAAACACCAATCAAAATATTGTTAAACAAATAAAATAAAGTATAATTTATAATTAGACATATGAACCAATATTAAAGAAAACTACTTAAATTATATAGTGAATTTATAATAAGATTATATACTAAATATATTTAATAGATTATAATTATACATATGTATTTATATATGTATATATAAATGACGGATTCAAATCAGTTCTTACTAGCGATTTTTTACTAGTTTTCATTAATTTTGGGTTGATTGATCGATTTTCACTAACTCTAAAATCAGCTGATCTTTTAGGTATAATGGACTGGACACCGGACCAGTTCCCAACCCAATCGGTCGAACCGACATATTTAGTTTAATTTTCAAAGAAACTCAAATTTCTTAATTGTAATTTTTTTGTTAATATATGTTAATATATGTTCATACAAAGTTTTAAATTAGAGTAGAATAAAATATAAGTTTAATTGGTATACAATATGTGCTAACATACTTTTTTGTGCAAATCAGTGCTTACCTGATTTATCAGCCAAATCGCTTGCAATGATTTTCCCAAGTCAATTTTCAAAAATGAAAATGAAAACAAAAGTTATATAAAGGAATTTAATTATACAAAAGAAATGATATCAATTATTCTAATTAATTATATAGACTAAAAATTAATAAGACATTTACATAATTGATATACTTTTTTTATATAATTAATATATTATATAACTTTCATTCTCATTTAAATTTTTTGAAAATTGACCTAGGAGAATCATTACAAGTGAATTAGCGGATTAATCGGGTAAGCATTAATTTGCACAAAGAATACACGTCCGAGCCATTTGGAAATGATTGGCCCAATAAGACACGATTGACCCCATTTGGACATGATTAACCCAAAATGACATGATTGACCCAATTGGACATCATCTGGGCCATATTAGGCCAAACAGGGTCACACCGGTCCAACTGGGTCCTATCGATTCAAGTGTAAGCCTTACACCGGCATGATCCCAATTTGGACCAAATTAACCTAATTGGACATGATTGACTCGATTGGACATAATCTGGACCATATTGGGCCAAACAGGGTCACACCGGCCCAACCATGTCCTATATAGACTAAAAAAATAGTTTGTCATGAATAAATTTTTTGAATAAAAATATGCACTATATTAACACACACGCACACACACATATATACATATATATAACAGGTTAGGGTTAAGGTATATGTTTATCTCCATCATTGACTACAAATAATATAATGAATACGGTTAGGATAACAATATTAAACTAAAAACACCAATCAAAGTATTGTTCAACAAATATATGAAAGTATGAATTATAATAGACATATGTACCAATATTTAAGAAAATTACTTAAATTTTATAATGAATTTATAATAAGATTATATATTAAATACCTAGTATTTAATAGGTTAATGTTAGAGTATAGGTTCATGCTCGTCATTTAAGATTTAAAGTAAAATTGTTTACGTGACATTGAACATAGTACATTGAGTGAAAATATGCAAAACATGTATAAATACGTATATAAATGATAGATTCAAATCAGTTCTTCGAGTTTTGACTAGTTTTCGTCAATTTTGGTTCGATTGATCGATTCTCACTGACTCTAAAATCTGCTAATTTTGTGGGTTGAATGGACTGGACACCCGATCAATTCTCAATCCAACTGGTTGAACCGATTTATTTAGTTTGATTTTCAAAGAAACTCAAATTTCTTAACTTTTTTTTTTATAATATATGTTAATATTGAGGGGAGTTAAAATGTATTTTATTAGTTTAAAAATTAAATTATTTATTCTAAGATTTAAATAAATTTTAATTAGGTTAACATTTCTCATATAAAGTTTTAAATTAGACTATAATAAAATATGTGTTTAATTGGTATACACTATGTACCAACATACTATTTGATGCAAATTAATGCTTATCCGATTTACCCACTAATGCTAGCATCACTTTCTTTATCACACTCCTCTTCAACACACCCTTTATTACTGGGTGAATTTTATGTGAGACCCACCAAAGGACATGGTCCCACATGAAATTCACCAAATAACAGAGGGTGTGTTAAGATGAGTGTGATGCTAGCATTGCTTTATAAATAATTGATATACAGACTAAAAAATAATTATAAGCGAATTAGCGGATAAATCGGGTAAGCATTAATTCGCATCAAAGAGTACGTTGGTACATAGTGTATATCAATTAAACTCATATTTTATTCAACTATAATTTAAAACTTTATACGAAGAATGCTCTTAAGTGTAATGTAACACCTAATTGAAATTCATCTAAATCTTAGAATAATATGTTTGATTTTCAAACTAATAAAATACAATTTAACCCATAAAAATTAGTTATCTTTGCTTGTTGATTTTATCTTATGAATTATATTATATGATTATTATATTTTAATTTAAAATTTGATTTGTCTTAATTTTGTACTTAATATAATATATAATATTAAAATAAATATTTAATTATTACACGTTTGATCATGGTTCAATCACTAAATCTTGAAGTAGTGCCTTCACTTTTTAAAACATTGCTTGATTCCTACTTTTAATATTTTTGAATCAATTTAAAATAATAGTATATCTATAACTTTTGGTATGATAGGATTTTAGGTGTCAAAGAAAAAGATATGATATGATTTGTTACTTGATATAATATATAATATTAAAAATACATATTTAATTATTATATGTTCAATGATGATTCAATTATGGTTGAACTACTAAATCTTGAATTAGTGCATTCAGCGATTCAATAATCGGTTCGAGTTTTAAAACATTACTTGATTACTACTTTTATTATTTTTGAATGAATTTAAAACCAATTATCTCTCTCCTATTTATTTGTTTTGATTCATCTTTTTATATCAATATTTCTTCCACCAAAAAATTAATTACCCAATATCTTTTCCCACAAAAAATTAATAACCATTTGATTTTGATTTTTTACAAGCTTAAGTCCCTCTCTCTTTCAAAATACTGCACTCAACAAAAATTATAATTTTTTTGAAAATCATTTTTTAATCAAAATCCAAAAATGGTTATTAATTTTGGTGGGAAGAGATATTGATATAAGAAGGTGAATCCAAACAAATAAATAGAAGATAGATAATTGATTTTTTCAAAAAAAAATATAATTAATGAGCTTGACATAATTAATTAACAATAAGTTGATTGTGAGTAATTAATGAGTCTTATCCTATGTAATATTCTATAGGTTAGAAAAACCGTTAAAATAATAGTATATCTATAACGTTTGGTATTATAGGATTTTAGGTGTCAAAAAAAGATATAATAGGATTTCAGGTACATATACTTAGATATATCTCACAGGTTAAATTCTCCATTTAGAAGTGAATTTTTATTCAAAGAACTAGAATTTTTTTAAATAAAAAATAAAAAAAATTCATTTTTTTTAGATATTCTGATTTTTAAATTAATATTATTATTTTTTTAAATGAATTTTCTTTAATTTTAGAGAAGGAATGTTTACTCTCTCTTTTTAATAATTTTTTTTATCAAATTAATTTTTTTTTTTTTGTCAATCCCATTTAAACAAATATCATCAGTTTTCTAGTTTGCAAAGACCCTGGGCCCAAGAGGAGCTGACCCAAGCCCAAAATCACCTTCATCTTCTTCCCTCAAACCACCTGCAACCTAATGGTGATGCTGTTTGGAGGAGCTGCGGCGGCTGAACGGCGTGACGATGGCGAAGGAGGCCGCGCGCTGTGATGGTCGTTCGGTCTATGTAAAGTGCTCTGCGGCGGAGGTCCAGAAGGTGCGGGATGCATGTTTAGCGGCTTCAATCAGTGGCGGACGGCAACTGCGGGATGAGCAGATATGTGCGAGGAGCGGATCTGAGGCGGCGCGCGGAGGCTGCGCACAAAGAGCGGATCTGAGGCGGCGGGAGGACGGGGTAGGCGGCACGTGGAGGGGGAGTGCGGCGCTCGAAAGGGTAAATTCGCACACTGTTTGGGCTCATCAAATCTTTCAAATGACCTTGCCAATCAACCATTAAATGACTTTCTGCTATTTGAATCGTGAATCACAGTGGTACATGGCCACAAATCCGATGAACAAGTTGCTTATCCATGGCGAAATTTTTGGAACAATTAGCATCACAGAAACTTACAAATTTGATGCCGTGATATCAGTATTGAATGAGAATCGTATAACCTTTTTGAACCTAATTTCATAGGGACCAATTTGCAAAAATCAGAAAACTGGAGAAGCAAGTCACCGGTGATGCATCTCAGCCATTGATGTGTTTTTAACCACGATCCAACGATTATAATACGTCTCTCACCGTGAGAGATATGGTGAGCTTGCTCACCCTAGAAGTCGCCCCGAATCAATTGAGGTTCAGACTTACAATTGTTTTTTTGGAACATTTACAATCGAGCATCTCATATTTTTACTTTTTTAGGTTTTTATGAGTCTTATATTTACACATTATTCATTCTTACTTTTTACAAATTAACACTTTATCTCTCCAACCTAATACTTCCAAAAAATTTACTAAATGGGTCCCACCAATAACTCCATATACTTTATATTTCATCAACAATTTAAAAAAAAAAAAATACATGATGACCCACTTTATCCCTTAAGAACATGATGCTTATACAAGCACCTCCTTTCGTTTAGTACTTAATAAGCACTTGCATCCAATGGTGAGTTCTTGTCAAGCACCGATGCTTATTAAAGCACCCCAAAAACCAATCGATGGAGATGGCCTTACCTCCGCAAGCCAGTGACGTCGTTCCAAAGACTTGTGGTGGGTCAATGTTGATGAGCCAACCCGAGAAGAGAAGAATTGTTTTGGCAGCTCTATCATAAACTGATTGGAATGGATTCGTGTTCCATAAATTAGACCCAATATATTTTTGGGTCAAGTTCAAGTCATATTTTGGATTATCCACATTATTTTAAAACTTATATTTTTTTAATAGTTACTCATAAATAATAAGACTTCTTGACTTAAAGTAAATATTTTCACATAACAAGATGATATAATTATATTAATATTATTTATTCTGAAATATAAATTGTAAAATATATATTAGCTTTAGTTTTCTACTATAATTTTGTAACTTAGCTATGCATGATGTTCAAATATGTTAATTAGCCCGCATATCAGTTTGACTTGTTTCTGATCTAGACTCAAACCATAACCAAGTTAAGTTTAGACTAAAAAAACAACTTGGTGAAAATATCAAGCCAAACTTAGGTCAAGTTGAACTTATCATAAATCATCCTATGAACATTCCAACGATTTGCATACGGACATGGTGGTGAAGAGAGAAGAAAAGAAAATGAATGAAGAAATTATCTCTCAAATTAGGAGACAAAGGATCAAGAGATATGAAGGAATATATGTCTATTAAGTCTGATAACATACTAGTACTTTTTACCCTTGCAAAATGCACGGGTCATTGTTTTTTTCTAAGTAAATTATTGTAACATATAATTAAATGATCAATTATAATTGCTATTTATATTTTGGAATATATTTAAATTATATTTTATAAAATTAATTTATATGTACTACAAAAGTAAAGAATTTGTTGCCTAAAAAAAAAAAGTAAAGAATTTGTACACTAACATCCAATATTATTTTGATAGATTCATATTATAGTTATTTTTATATTATTAAAATAAAAGCGCACATATCAAAGTATTAAATGAATAACATTTTATATTGTAACGCCCCGATTCCTGTGTCTTTCTGTAGCAGTAAATACATATGTATATGTGTTTATTTTTTATAAAATCCAGAGAGTGATTTTAAATAAACTAAAATCATTTTCTTGTGTTCTCTTACCGTAGGAAGTCACGGTTAAATTTTCGATTGAAAATTCAGACGAAAGCCGGTCTGCATTTTCACTGCCGGTACAAGTTACTGAGCATAAAACCTAATTTTGACCCGTGAACGAAACGGTTAGTGTTTTTGTCATGTTTCCAATGGTTGTGGTTATTTTTGAAAATTTCCGTTCGGAAATATAATATAATATTTTATCAGAGCGAAATCTACGAAAGTTACGATCGAAAACGGTAATCGGGTCCACAACGGAGCAGGATGGGGAGCTGAGATGACCAATGTGACATGTTGGAAAAGGAGTGACATGTTGATGTGAGTCAAATGTCACATCCTAAAGAAATCATCATTACATTTTTTTGAATCTATCATATTATAAGCAAAAATCACTTTTCTCTCACTCTTTCTAGCCAAACACCTCCCTAGGCCAAACTTGCTCTCCAAGCTCACTCTTCCTCTCCTCTTCACGCCACTCACTCTCCCTCCATCTATATAAACACTCATTTTCTTTCATTTTCAACTTTACACTCACTTAAGCATACTTTCTTCATTTCAAACTCCATTGATTTCTTCAAGCAACTCATCATTCTCATCATTTCCTTTTAAGCTTCAAGGGTAATACTCCTTGGGTTTCTTCAAGAGTTGGAAAAAGGTCTGGCCTTTTCGGCTGATTTGGGGAGGAACCGAGATAAGGAAGCTAAACAGCCTGCCAGCGTCTGTATTTCTTTCACAGTTTGCGGACTCCACATTCCAATGACAGCTTTACACTTATCTGGATTGGCCTCAATCCCTCTGTGTGTTAGCATGTACCCCAGGAACTTTCCTCCTTGTACTCCAAAAGAACATTTTTCTGGGTTTAACCTCATGTTGTACTTTCTGAGTTGGGCAAAGATTTCTTCCAAGTCGGCAGGGTGTTGCCTTGGGTCATCGGACTTTACCACCATATCATCAACATAAACTTCTAGGTTTTTTTCCGATCTGATTGAGAAATACTTTGTCCATGAGCCTTTGATATGTTGCACCAGCATTTTTTAAACCGAAGGGCATTACTCGGCAGCAGTAGTTTGCCCCCTTGGTCATAAACGCTGTTTTCTCTTCATCTGGTGGATACATTCGTATCTGGTTGTAACCCGAGTATGCATCCAAGAAGGTTAAGACTCTGTAACCCGATGCTCCATCTACCAATCTGTCAATGTTTGGAAGAGGATAAGAATCCTTTTGACATGCCTTGTTGAGATCGGTGTAATCAGTACACATTCTCCACTTACCATTGGCCTTCTTTACCAACACGACATTGGCTAGCCAAGTAGTATACTTCACTTCTCTGATAAAATTGGCTTTCATCAGTTTTGTAGTCTCCTCGGCTACAGCCTTTCTTCTTTCTTCGCCGAGCTTCCTTTTCCTCTGGGCTATGGGCTTGGCCTCGGGACATATAGATAGCCTGTGGCACAGAAAATTGGGGTCTATGCCAGGCATATCCGATGTCTTCCAAGCAAACAAGTCGGCATTCTTTATCAAAACTGTTTGAATTTGCTGCTTCAGCGAGGCGTCTAGCTGACTGCCGATGACTTGTGCACTGATCAGCCTGGGCTCCCAGTTGAAATTTTTCCAAAGATTCTGTAGATTCGGCCCTGGACTCATACATCTCTATCCTTGGATCTAATTCGAATATGTCAACCGATCTTGCAGAGCTAACTGAACTGACCGAGCTTACCACTTCTGCTTTATGATCCTTAGCATTTTTGTGATATCCGGCTCCCGAGTTACCTTCAAACTATCTGCGTAACATTGTCTGGCCATCCTCTGGTCAGCTCGGACTGCAACTACCTCACCCGAATCAGCTGGAAATTTCATGGTGAGGTGAGGTGTGGAGACAATTGCCCCGAGCTCATTCAGAGTCGGTCTCCCGATGAGGATGTTATATGAAGTGTTGGCATCCACAATGACGTACCTAACAGATATGGTCCGGGCGAGCTTGCCCTCACCAAATGTTGTCAAGAGGTCTATATAACCTCGAGTCTTGACCTGTTCTCCGGCGAACCCCACTAGCTTGTCCTCCTGCTCTTTTATCAACTTTTATGGAATTCCAAACTTTTTAAAGGTTGGCAAGTACAAAATGTCAGCCGAGCTACCCTAATCAACAAGTGCGTTTGACCGAGTAGTTGGCTACTTCAACTGTTATTACCATTGGGTCATCTTGATTAGGATCTAATCCTTGGAAGTCATCATCTGAGAAAGTAATCGGTGGTCTCGGCCTTGCAGATTTTCTTGAAACCGAGTTGACAGATCGAATAGCCTTTATGTGACGTCTCCGAGCCGAACTCGTTGTACCCCCTCATGCGAAACCTCCCGAGATGGTATTAATGACTCCTCTAACACCAACCTCCACCTCATCATTCGGAGGTCTCTGACTGTTATCCCGATCTCCGTTCTGATTATTACCTCGCTGGTTCTCATCTCGGTTACGATTGTCATAACCCCGTCTTCTTCGCCGTCGGCCAGCTCGTCCACCACCATCACCCTCTCGGCGAACAAACCGGTCAAGTCAGCCTGCCTGTACCAATTCTTCAATTTTATCTTGGGCTGTTTTGCAGTCTTCAGTTGAGTGGCCATAGTTTTGATGCCACTTGCACTCCTTACTTCTGTCAGCCTGAGCAGGAGTTTTGGATGGCCTCGGCAATGTGAGCAACTCGGTATTGCATACTTCTTGGAGAGTAGCGGCTCTGGATCGGTTCAGTGGAGTGTAAGACTGATGTCGGGGTTGGGATTGCCTCTCCGAGAACCCTCTGTCATTACTTTTGAAAGCCTTCGGTGGATTGGCTCCTTTATCTCTTTCTTTGTTTGAAATTATGCTCTTTTCTTCAAAACTTCTTTTTTTGGATTCTACCATCTCTTCCGAGTTCATGAACCCTATGGCTTTTTCCTAAAGTTCTTCAAAAATCCCTGGGTGACTTCCGAGATAAATACTCAAAGAACGGTCCTGGCCTCAAACCATTCATAACGGTATGAAGGCAGAGTTCCGATATTGGGGATTAAGACCTGTTGGGCGCTAAAGCGAGCCATATAATCTCTGAGTGATTCATTTTTCTCCTACATGAAATTCACAAGTGAGACCGAGTGCTTTTTATGCCTTCGGCTCGCTGCGAATTGTGCAGTGAACTTTGTAACCAACATATCAAAAGAATCTACTGACCGAGGTGGAAGATTCGTGAGCCAGGTCAAGGCAGGCCCTTGCAAAGTGGTTGGAAAGATCTTGCACATGATGGCTTCCGAATTGGTCACCAAGTAAACAGATGAAACAAAAGATTCTACATGTTCAGTTGGATCAGTGGTGCCATTATACCTATCAATATTAAGAGATTTGAAATGCCGAGGTATGATCACCTCGTCAATGGCATCAGTGAAAGGTAATCTCGGTCGTTTGTCTCTTGTCCTTTCTCTCTGAGTAGTCTCCTCAGTACGAAATCTGACCCCTGAGGCTTCAGGCCCAAGCCTGGTTCTAGGAGGTCGGCTTGTGTCATCACGAGAAGGTACATATGTGGGGTCTCTCTGGCTGTCCTCGGGTGAGGACTGTTCATCCTCGGCAAGGGTTGCAGATCTTCCCCTTTTCTGTGTTCTCAACAGCCTCTGGTACTCCGTACGAATCTCCTCGTTCTCCTGACGCAACTGTCTCAATTGTGCCATGATCTCTCCCAGTTGAGGATTACCTTCATCGAGGGGAGGAGGTGGGGGGTTGTTATGGTTAGAGTTTGATTCCTCAACATGATTTGCACTGTGCGCCCCTCCCCTCGGTCCATTCCGTGTAGTCACCATTAGATTTTCTTATGGAACCGGGGAAAGTTTTTCCTCGGCCCCACGGTGGGCGCCAAATGTTCCTGCCGAGATCCGAGTTGCCGGAATCTGGCCGTAAACGTCAGACCAAGGGTGAACGTTGGGGTTGTTTAGATCGTGGCTTGACAGAATTCTTATGTTCCGGTCCTACGTATCCCAATGGGAATCAAAGCCAAACGTAGTTCTGTGTTCAACCCTTGATCACATGGTGCATCAATCTCTTAATCTTGTATCTGATGTACTCCGGTGGGCAAAGACTTATTGGTAGTCTCTTGATCACAACCGGGACCTCTAATATGCTTAAGAGAGAACACCAAGCTCTAGTAAAAAGTTAAAGTGTCTTCTCTCTTAGACTCTTCCTCCTTTTATAGAGGAGTAGAGGAGTAAGCCGATCCTATTTCCTAGGATCTAGTTTATCACTTATCACTTATCTCTTTTAGCTCAATTCCAACCTCTTTTATTGATAAGAGTTATCTTTTATCTTAAAGTAAGGTTTGTTAGCTGGTTTTTAGATAAGTGTATCGTTAAGTTAGTTAAGTTTCCGAGCTCGGCGGCCGAGCTTATCACCTCGGCCAGTACAGTTCTATACCCTGGCAGCCACATCATTCTCCTCTAACGAATGTTCTTATAAAAACTAGTTCTTAGATTTAAGAACTACCCTAAGAACCATTGTTAAAGCTGGTCTAAGTGGGTCTCATATTTACACATCAGTCATTCTTACCTTTTACAAATTAGCATTTTATCTCTCCAACCCAACACTTCCAAAAAAATTTACTAAATGGGTCTCACCAATAACCCCATATACTTTACATTTCATCAACAATTTTTTAAAAAAGTACATGATGACCCACTTTATCCCTTAATAACCTGATGCTAATACAAGCACCTCCTTTCGTTTAGTGCTTAATAAGCACTTGCATCCAATGGTGAGTTCTTGTCAAGCACCGTTGCTAATTAAGATAAGCACCCCAAATACCAACCGATGGAGATGGCCTCACCTCCCCAAGCCAGTGACATCGTTCCAAAGACTTGTGGTGGGTCAACGTTGATGAGCCAACCCGAGAAGAGAAGAATTGTTTTGGCAGCTCTATCATAAACTGATTGGAATGGATTCGTGTTCCATAAATTAGACCCAATGTATTTTTGGGTCAAGTTCAAGTCATATTTTGGATTATCCACATTATTTTAAAACTTATATTTTTTTAATAGTTACTCATAAATAATAAGACTTCTTGACTTAAAGTAAATATTTTCACATAACAAGATGATATAATTATATTAATATTATTTATTCTGAAATATAAATTGTAAAATATATATTAGCTTTAGTTTTCTACTATAATTTTGTAACTTAGTAATGCGTGATGTTCAAATATGTTAATTAGCCCGCATATCAGTTTGACTTGTTTCTGATCTAGACTCAAACCATAACCAAGTTAAGTTTAGACTAAAAAACAACTTGGTGAAAATATCAAGCCAAACTTGGGTCAAGTTGAACTCATCATAAATCATCCTATGAACAATCCAACGATTTGCATACGGACATGGTGGTGAAGAGAGAAGAAAAGAAAATGAATGAAGAAATTATCTCTCAAATTAGGAGACAAAGGATCAAGAGATATGAAGGAATAAATGTCTATTAAGTCTGATAACATACTAGTATTTTTTACCCTTGCAAAATGCACAGGTCATTGTTTTTTTCTAAGTAAATTATTGTAACATATAATTAAATGATCAATTATAATTTCTATTTATATTTTGGAATATATTTTAATTATATTTTATAAAATTAATTTATATGTACTACTAAAGTAAAGAATTTGTTGCCTAAAAAAAAAAAGTAAAGAATTTGTACACTAACATCCAATATTATTTTGATAGATTCATATTATAGTTATTTTTATATTATTAAAATAAAAGCGCACATATCAAAGTATTAAATGAATAACATTTTATATTGTAACGCCCCGATTCCTGTGTCTTTCTGTAGCAGTAAATACATGTGTATATGTGTTTATTTTTTATAAAATCCAGAGAGTGATTTTAAATAAACTAAAATCATTTTCTTGTGTTCTCTTACCGTAGGAAGTCACGGTTAAATTTTCGATTGAAAATTCAGACGAAAGCCGGTCTGCATTTTCACTGCCGGTACAAGTTTATTGAGCATAAAACCTAATTTTGACCCGTGAACGAAACGGTTACTGTTTTTGTCATGTTTCCAATGGTTGTGGTTATTTTTGAAAATTTCCGTTCGGAAATAAAATATAATATTTTATCCGAGCGAAATCTACGAAAGTTACGATCGAAAACGGTAATCAGGTGCACAACGGAGCAGGATGGGGAGCTGAGATGACCAATGTGACATGTTGGAAAAGGAGTGACATGTTGATGTGAGTCAAATGTCACATCCTAAAGAAATCATCATTACATTTTTTTGAATCTATCATATTATAAGCAAAAATCACTTTTCTCTCACTCTTTCCAGCCAAACACCTCCCTAGGCCAAACTTGCTCTCCAAGCTCACTCTTCCTCTCCTCTTCACGCCACTCACTCTCCCTCCATCTATATAAACACTCATTTTCTTTCATTTTCAACTTTACACTCACTTAAGCATACTTTCTTCATTTCAAACTCCATTGATTTCTTCAAGCAACTCATCATTCTCATCATTTCCTTCTAAGCTTCAAGGGTAATACCCTACACTCTTGCTCATCTAAGTTCTTTCCTTATCATATTTGTTGAGTTTTATGCCATGTGTTTCCATTTAACATTCTTAGATCTAAAACTTCTAAAATCTCTAGAAATTAGTAGAAAAATCCTTTTGAGTTGAAACTAATTTCTATGGACTCCTAATGACTTCTATATTGTGTATCTAAGAGCTTACATCAAACAAAAATTTTCTCCCCTATTTTCATGAAGAGGCCGAATCTAGGTGTTTGTGGAGCAAGGAAGTTTTGTTTCAACTTTGGTTAAATGATCATTGATTTGAACTTTTTTGTACCTTTAGTTGTTAAATTCAAGAGCTTGAAAAGTTTGAAAATTTCTAGCTTATTTTACATCTCATGGCCGAAACCCTAAGTGATTAAACTTAGTGGGATTTTTGTTCAAACTTTGTTAAGTAATCATTGTTTATGAACTCCTAATATTTAAGGATCATGAATCCATCAGTTCTATAATTTTTAGAAACCTCAAACCCTAAATTTATGTGAAAGCCGAACCTATACCTAGATGGTTTAGTGTTCTTGGTTGTTTTTTTTGACTTGTTGATATCCTTAGACTTTCATCGCGAAACAAGCAAGGACGTTCGTGGTTCGTTACTCCAAACATCAAGCACTTTTACCTTCACAAAAGGTAAGAGGGGACAGCCTGAGGGATGCTCAATAACTGTGTGCATGTGTTTATGTGAATTGTCTGATTTGTTTGAATCCTGTTATGATTTTGGAATCAATGTTTGAATGACTTGTATACTTGAGCTGTTGTGGTAACTGTTTGAAAGTTGATTATCTACTTGATTTAAAGTGTTATGAATCATAGATGATATGATCTGTTATTAGCTGTTATACTGCTGAGTGATATTATTGTGATGTTTGATTGAAGTCTGAGAAGCCCGACACTCGTCGGTGCTCAATTAATTATGATGGTAAAAGTCTTAAAAAGCCTTATGAGAATGTTGGAACAAAAATATTTTATTTGATGATTTCTTGATAAAAGAATGAATATGAAGGTGAAATATTTTAAAATAAGAGGAATCACATTTTCTTAAAATAATTTTAGTATAGATGAAAATAATGTTAAAAGTATGTTTTATGACGGAAAACTTTTGGAAATGTTTGGCAATATTTTAGAAAAGAATTTGAAAGGGTTTGACAATGTTCTAAGGATGGTTTGAAAGAAAAAAGAAGGATTTCAAAAAAAAAAACGGATGGATTTCTTTATAACTTAATATTTTATAAATGAATTTCCAATGAAAAGGATTCTTGGTAAAATACTTTTGAAAATATTCCGGCAAGCTTGGATAAGTTGCTGAGGTTTCGTTTTGTATTTGTGTTTCACTGAACGAAAAAGAATAATCACGTTGGGATGTGACCATAGTATACAAGACGTCGGAATACTAGTGTTCTGTAATATACACGTAGATCTTGGATCCGTGTCACGTTGTTGTGGACTTGTGTCCTAATCATGTTGTTGTGGAATTTGTGTCCTAATCACGTTGTGAATAACGTTGCTAAAGGTGAATGTTGTTTTCTATGACCACAAGCCTAAGACTGGTTCGGTCTAAGGTGCTGTGATTGAGCACTCGGACTGCGTGTCCCGTGTTGATGTTGATGATTTCAAAACGTTAAAAATTTATGAAAAGTCGTTAGCTTTTGAGCTTCGACAATGAAAGAGAATGAACACAAAGAAAAGTTGAGAACAATTGTTTTACATGCATTTTAGGCAGACGTGCCTCACGTTGATAGGAGTGATGCCTCGATGATCAGGTATTCACAATACGATGTATCACTGCATCCTGGGATAGGACAGTGTGCTATTAATTCCATGAGCGTGGAATACTGCATCCTGGGATGGGACAGTATGCTATGGATGTTTAGTCACTTAACGTGATACCAATGTGGTGGCGATTTGAGTTTGATCAACTCTTAGAATGACGAAGGGGTCTCATGAGATTAAGTTTAGAGCCTGAATATTGAAGTGTCATGCATACTTTCATCAAAACTGATTGTGCGGGCATGAGACCCCTTGACTTTATACAATGTTTATTTCTGATAAATTAATTGGAAATTTGTGATATATGCTTATGAGATGTATGTATCATGCATATGGTTATTGTGTCCAATCCATATATTGGTATCTCACTCTTGCATGTTTTCTTGTTGTTCCTCCTCCCTATGGAATTGTTGTATATATAAATATTTGGGTTTAGATGGATCCTGACGCGCCTCTGGCACCGACGGGAATGAGGATACTAACTTTTGATGATGCGGGAGATCCGGGGGCGTGGAACATACTCCCCGGATCCCATGCGGCCATCTATCGCGGGCCGGTTACTGAACTGAAAGGAAACGGGGAAGAGGGACCACAGCAACGAGTGCAAACAGTCGAAATGGTCCGGGTGTCACTACTACCCCCTTGGTACTATCTACAAGTGTTGGCGCAAAGGGGACAGCTTCACGAGCACCCACCTTTAGGAGTGCCACTTCCGGGAGTTGAGCCAGCTTCACCCATTGAAGAGGATCCGGAGGAAGATCCTGAGGAATACCCTGAAGGTGAGCCGGAGGATCATGTCCATTACGACGACGACATGGACAATGTGCTGGAGTATATGCCTGACTTTGATCCTGATTTTGATGATTCTGACTCCCCCGATGAGGGCGGAGAAGTGGTGGATGCGTCGCCAGGGAACTCCTCAGGGAGCGGGAGTGTTCAGACTGGCCCTTTTCACGGCTATTAGTTGTAGACTAGCTTAGGGGTGTCCTGTTTGGTAATAGTGTATCCTGGTCCGACTGTATTTTTGGCTTCATAGAACTACGGTATTTTGATATATGGTTCCGGGCCTTCCCCCATTTTGCTTTATCTTGCTTATTTTGTTTAGTGTTATCAATGGCCTACTCTTATAAAGGCCCCAAGTTAATTTGTAATTAAGACCTGATGCTCCTATATATATATATATATGCTTATTTTATTCATGTTCTGAGTGTTCATTTAAAGAAAAAAAAATTATCACCCTTTTGAGAATACTTATTTACTAAGAGAATCTTATTTTCCGAAAGTAACCAGCAATTTAATAAGTTTTATTTTCCGCAACGGGTAACCATGTGACGCCCAAGTTAGGGTGTTACATATGTCATAAAGGTTACGGTTTTTCTCTCCTTTGTGAGTAGCTAGGGTTTTTCTCTTCATTGTGAGTAGTAGCTGCTACCTAAAAGTTTTTTACCCAGTTTTTTAAAATCGAGTTTTGTTTGTTACTTTCTTCTTGAGTGCTTCATTGGAGGCAGACTTGGAGAACCTGTCGATAGGGGGGAGGAGGAGGAGGAGGAGGTGTGTGTTCAGGAGGAAAACCAGCCAGCGGAGGGTCAAGTAGAGGGGGTCGATCTATGCCTCTGTTTAGTGGGGCGCTTCTGGACTGACAAACCAATACGTACCCATGTAATGAGAGAAAGAATGGCTGATATATGGAGACTAGGGAAGAGGGTTGCTATTAAGGAGCTTGAGAAAGGTCTTTTCTTGTTTCAGTTTTTCCATATTCTGGACAAGCAAAGGATTATGAATTCGGGACCATGGTCTTTTGACAACTACCTTCTGATTCTGTCTGATATCCAAGAGGGGGAAGTTCCAAATCAGATTCCTTTGTTTCATGCTACCTTTTGGGTCAAGGTTCATGATATCCCAGCTGGTTTCATGTCACAGAGAGTAGGTCAAGTCCTTGGAAATTTCATTGGCCAGTTCGTTGAATTTGATGCTAATAATAACTCTACCTTTTGGAGGACTTACATGAAGAAGGTTCTGGTGGATGTTAGGAAGCCCCTCAAATGCACAAAAAAGATAAGCAAGCAAGCTGGTGAAGGGAAGGTAGTAAGATTCAGATATGAAAGACTCGGAGTGTTTTGTTTTCTTTATGGTTGCATTGGCCATAATGAAAACTTCTGTGAAAAAATTTTTGACCTACATAATGAAGATGGTCTCAGAGGATGGGGACTGGAGTTAAGGGCTGGAAATCAGAAGAGGTGGTGGAGCTGGAGGTAGCCGGTGGTTGAGGAGCAGCAGGAACGGAGGAGAGGAGATTTTGGTGGAGGAAATCAAGGTTGATTTTGGTGGAGGAAATCAAGGTGATTTTGTTGGAGGGATTCGTGGAGCTGAGAGGGGTCAGTCAGTTATTCCAAATCCCAACTTTCAAGGAGAAGCAATAATTGGTGCCATAACTGCCAATGAAACCAATCATAATCAATTACCTATCAATGCGGCTAGGGTTTTGGCTAATAACCAATATGCTTTAATTGGTCTTCAAGCTAATTCTAGTGGGGCCACTAGTGATATGGATACTAATGAGTCAGTTAATAAGAAAAGGAGGAAAGCTGTTGAAGGGCACGTGCATGAGTTGGTGTATGCTTTTGATGAGCATCACGTGAAGTATGCAGAACCCGATAGTACAATGCAACAATGGGGGAACTTGGATGAGGTGAGTCAAGGAGGAAAGATCAATGCGAATCCTTTTTTAACGGCAGGACCTGATTTCCAGGTCTGCCAGAAATAATGATCATTCTCAGTTGGAACTGTAGAGGCTTGGGTAACTTGCGTGCAGTTCCAGCTCTAAAGGACCTGACCAGTTCTCACAATCCTGATGTGATTTTTCTCTGTGAGACACCAACTCACGCCAGGAGGGTCGAGGAAATAAAGGTTCGTCTTGGTTTTGATTGCTGTTTTATGGCGGATAGGGAGGGGAGAAGTGGAGGACTTGCTTTGCTTTGGAAAAACCAAGTTAAGCTGTCCATAACTGGCTTTTCAAGGAACTTTATAAATATGGAGATTGATGATAATGATAAAGGCAAATGGCGTTTAACAGGCTTTTATGGCTATCCGGATAGAAGTCACAGACAAGATTCTTGGAATCTTCTTAAGAGTTTAGAAGGCATGTGAAGTCTTCCTTGGTGCATAATAAGAGATTTTAATGATCTCCTAGCCTTAGAGGATAAAAAAGGCAGAATAGATCATCCTTATTGGCTTGGATTCAGAGATGCTGTGATGGACTGTAAACTTATTGACTTGCCTTTGGAGGGTTATCAGTTCACTTGGACAAACAATCGCAAGGGTGATCAGGCAGTGGAGGAACGGATCGTTAGAGCTTTAGTTATTACAAGTTGGCTGGATTTATGCATTGATTCCAGATTGCTTAACCTGATAGCTCCCATTTCAGATCATAATCCTCTTCTTCTTAGGACTGAAATGATTCAAGTAAGGCGCAGAGGCAGGAAGTTCAAATTTGAGAATCAGTGGCTGTTGGAGGATGACTTGCACGATATTGTGAGAGAAGGTTGGAAGGGTGATGATGTTAGTGCCCTTGAGGAAAAAATCCCAGCTTGTGTGCGTCACTTGGAGGCTTGGGGGAATAGTATCAGACCTCAATTTAGGGAGGATATTAATCGGTGTAAAAAATATATTGATGAGTCGAGGAATAATGGGATGATGTCTCTGCTGTTCAGCTTGTTTCCACTAAAATTCAGCTTATCAAACTGTTATGCCAGGAAGAATCATATTGGAGGCAACGTGCAAAAACTCATTGGTTAAAGGGTGGACTCCAACACGAAGTTTTTCCATTCTTCAGCTTCTTCGAGGAAAAAATGTAGCCAGATCGAGAATCTCACAGATGACTCAGGCACCTTGGTTGATTCTTAGGTAAGTCTGTGTAACCTTGCTCGAGAATATTTCTCTGATCTTTTTACTGGCCAGTCGAATGATGTTTCCCAGGTTATTGATGAGGTTCCTTTTAAACTAACTAGTGAAGACTGTGCTCAATTATTAATCCCTTTTTCAGTTGATGAGTTTCAACGTGCTACGTTCAGCATGCACCCTGACAAAACTCTAGGCCCAGACAGGCTCAATGCTGCGTTTTACAGAAACTTTTGGGAAAACTGTGGTCATGATGTTTACAAGGCGTGTGTTAGCTGGTTGGAGAATGGCTATATGCCCGCTGCTATAAATTGCACAAATGTAGCCCTAATTCCGAAATATGATGCTCCTAGATCTATGAAAGATCTTCGTCCAATCTCACTGTGCAATGTTGCATACAAGATTCTCTCAAAGGCCCTAGCTAACAGAATTTTGAAGGTTGTTGCAAAGTGTTTCGGTGGAATAGTCCGCTTTTGTGGCGGGAAGATCGATAGTTGATAATGCTCTGATTGCCAATGAAGTTATTCATAACATGAAATGTCATAAGAAGGGCTTGAAAGGTGAGGTAGCCCTTAAGCTGGATGTTAGTAAAGCTTATGATAGAGTGAGCTGGTCTTTCTTACGTTCAATTATGATCAAAATGGGTTTTCCTACTCAGTGGACTGACTAGGTAATGATGTGTGTTAGTTCGGTTGAATACTCCATTCTCATGAATCGTGATTGTTGGAACCAAAGTAATTTGGATTAAATAATCTGAGTTTTGATGTTAACAAAAATGATTAAATTTGCATGGCAAAGTTTTAGTTGAGATCTAATATGATCTATGTACTCTTGCAGGAATATTCACAAGTTTATAATTTATAGAAATCTTGAAAGAGTTTCCTAATATCCACGTCTATATATGTAGATGAGCTGCTCAAAACGTTGGTATATTTTAATATAATTGAGTAGACAGTAAATATAATATTCTCAGTAGACGGGAACTCTAATTTCTATGAGTAGACGAGCTCAAGTGCCACGTCAGTAGACGGAGAGCAAAGTAACTCACTGAAATATGGCAAGTCCAAAGACTTGAATAGATGAGAGGATATGCCACGTCAGTAGACGAGCTAAAAGAGTTTTTAACCATGAGCGAGTAGACACATATTTTTAAGTAGACGAGCTCTTTTTCTTTACGAGTTTTTCATATGCTCAGTAAATGCTACATCGACCATATAGAAGTATTTATTTCAAATGTTTAATATTTATTTCAAATGAATGTTGGTCCTTCCTATTTGCTTTAACTGTTTTATTGCCTTGTTTCCTTGAGAGAGAAACATAGTACAATGAGAAAATGCAAAATAGTGCAATGAGGAAATGCAAAACGCTTTGTGCCCTGTCACCTTTATCGCTGGAATAGCTGGAATTTCTACAAAGGAGGCATGACAGTTTTCAAGTTGCAATTACTCAGAGGTGTGACCATTTTGTGCAAAACTGATAACCAAAGTACATTTCACAATGGCCACGTTCATGCTATTAGTCACAACGGATATGATGCATTTGATGCTATCTCTAAACGGGAAAATTCAAAACAACCGTTGATGAATTTCAAGTGAAGAAAAAAGGTCACTATAAATAGAAGACCTCAACCTCTGAAGAAAGGACTTTTTGCTTACACAGAAACCTTGCAAGAAAAATGCTTGCCATTCTACAAGCTCAAAATCTTTTATTCTTTCAAGAGCAAAAGTCTGTAATTCCTTAGCTTGAATATTGTTGTAATATTCAACTGATCTTAAGCTTTCATACCCTCACACATAGTGAGTTAGAAGATCAAAAGCAAACAATCTCTTTGTTAGAGTTAGAGCCTGAAGAGGCTTGGTAAGAAAGGGATACTTGTAGCCTGGAGAGGTGTTGAATACTTGGTGTAATCTATTTGGAAAAATAGTGGAGAAAAACCTTCAAGTAGAAGGGACTGGACGTACTTGGTTGGAAGAGAGTGAATCAGGATAAAACACTTGCGTGAATCCTCTAATCCCTTATCTCTTCAGTTTTATTTGTTTATACTAACTGTGGGGATTTGAACTTGATTTTGTTAAGTTTTTAAAAGGATCTTTTTCTGTGTGTGTGCTTCTGCCTTTTATTCCTTATGTGAGAAAATAAGTTTTGAAAAAGTTTGTTTTCGAAAATTATTAACAAACACAATTCAACCCCCCTTCTTGTGTTTGCATTTGTCAACTTCAATGATGATGTTGGCCTTGTTAAGTCTGGTAAGGGTCTTCGACAAGGGGATCCATTATCTCCTTATTTGTATATCCTTTGTGCCGAAGGTCTATCCTGCTTGATTAAGGATGCCGAAAGGAAAGGGCTCTTGCATGGTATTCAGGTTTGTAAGGGTGCACCTCTGGTTTCCCACCTTCTATTTGCGGATGATAGTTTCTTGTTTTTTCAGGCTTCGGACCAGGAAATAGGGGCTATAAAGGATGTGCTTGCTGTGTATGAAAATGCCTCTGTGCAATCTATAAACTTCACAAAGTTAGAAGTTTATTTTAGTGTCAATGTTCCTAGTAGTACCCAAGCTTCCTTATCAGCTACTCTGGGAGTCCGGGAATTTATTGGTTCTGGCCACTATCTTGGTTTACCTTCAATGGTAGGTAGAAATAAAAAATCTACTTTCAACTATATTAAAGATAGAGTTTGGAAAAGGGTGAGTTCGTAGAAGGGGAAGACTTTATCAATGGCGGGAAGGGAAGTGCTTATTAAGTCTGTAGCTCAGGCAATATCGTCATATTACATGAGCATGTATCTTATTCCTCCATCCTTTGGTGATGAAATTCAAAGGATGCTGAACTCTTTTTGGTGGGGTGCAAACTTGAGAGGAACCCGAAGCATCAATTGGCTTTCTTGGGATAAATTGACGATGCCAAAGAAGAATGGTGCTATAGCCTTTAGAGATCTCTGCAACTTTAATCTTGCTATGCTTGGTAAGCAAGGTTGGAATTTTTTGAATAATCCTAATTCACTAGTCTCGTATGTTTTCAAAGTTAGATATTTTTCACATGGTGATTTCTTAAATGCTTCCCTTGGTCATAACCCGTCTTACTCTTGGAGGAGTATTTGGACTTCAATCCCTCTTCTTAAAAAGGGAATGAGATGGAGTATTGGCTCGAGGGAGATGATATATGTGTGGAATGAGACTTGGATTAGTGATGGTAGTAGCCTCTCTTGCCCAGATCAGCATAACATTTCTGTGGCTAGTTTGCGGGTTAGTGATTTATTGTTACCTCATCATAAGCTTTGGAATAGCAACCTGGTTAACATGATTTTTGTCCCGGATATTGCATAGAAAATTCTCAACACCCCTCTCATTGCTTCGGTACATTTGGATACAAGGATTTGGGCTTGTTGCAAGTCAGGTTCCTATAGTGTGAAGTCTGCCTATCAACTTGCCATGAATAACATTATTGGCAGTGACTACTTGAAGGTTGAAGGAGATTGGACGCTAATTTGGAATTTAGATGTGCCTCCTAGAGTTAAGAATTTTTTGTGGTGGGCTGGCAGGGATTGCCTCCCAACTAGATGCCAACTCCAAAGAAGAAGTACAAATTGTTCTAGCCTGTGTGTTTTTTGTGATCAAGATCTAGAGAATGTGTGGCATATTCTTATTTCTTGTCCCTTTCCAGTGAGTGTTGGGAGGATCAATCTTTATGGCTTGTTATAGAAGATAAGAGGCAAATCTCAGAGTGCTTCAAGGATCTTTGTTTTGCAGTTTTGCAGCACTATGATGCATTGAATGGTGCAAAATTTGCAATGATTCTGTGGAATATTTGGCGTAGGAGAAATGAGAAGCTTTGGGAGAATAAGAACATTCCATCTGGCCAGGTAATTCTAAGGGCTATGACTTGCCTTAATGACTAGGATTATGCAAAACAACTCTCTAATAAGACTACTGTTTCTCAGCATTCTCATAATGCAACTCACTGGACCCCTCCGCCTGCAAATTTCATCAAATGTAATCTTGATGCGGGCTTCTTTAAAGATCAGGGCTATATCTCTTCTGCGATGTGTGCTCGGGACTCTGCTGGGATTTTCATTGTGGCTAGGCACTTTCCTTTCCTCAATGCTTACCTGTTGCTGAAGGAGAAGCCACAGCGCTATAGCATGCCATTAACTAGATGATTAATCTTGGTTATAAGCAGGTTGTTTTTGAGATGGACTGTAAAACAATGGTTGATCTTGTCAACTATCCAAGGGATACATTTTCTGAAATTGGTGCCATTGTTAAGGATTGCCTTTCTTTATTTCATTTGTTTACAAACCTTAGATTGAGATTTACTAGGAGACAAGAAAATTCGGTTGCTCATACTCTAGCTAGGGATTCCCAATTCTTAACTAGTCCCTATGATTTTTATCAGTTACCACATTGTATTACTTCCTTTGTTTTGAATGAAATGCAGTAGACTTTTATTGTAAAAAAAAAATATGAACAACAGTTTAAAATCTTTTACACTAATAACATATACTACTTTAAACATACAAAAAATATCCATGCTTATCAAGTAACTAATAACACCTACAAACAAAGTTTGGGTTATCTTGGCCATATGCATAACATATGTGGATCTTTTCTTCGTTACCAACCTGATGTTAGGAGAAAGAAAAGAATGATCATAAAAGATGTCAGAAATAAGCTACGACATCAATGATCTAATCTAACATCAAAGTCAATAACTAAAAAAACTAGAGGATGTAAATATGATCACACATAATAAACAATGTAATATTATGATAAGATCCAGAACAAAAAGATAATCCATTTCCCAAATAATACCCAGAAAAAAAAATGATAAAATGAGATTGAATTATTGCATACAAAGTAGAGATAATGCATGACATAAATCAAACTCAATCATATTACCGACTCATTTCAATACTCCAGATCTAACACAAGATTACATCTAAGCTTACTAATTACAAAAAATCCCATAAAAAGTATCAACCACTAAAAAATGCAATTTGAATTGAAGACAATATAAATAATTTACTCCAAATGAATAGAAAACGATAAATTATCCAATGTATTATATGTTAAAGAAACTAAATTCAATGTGCTGGTCACCACCATAAAATTCAAACTAAAACAAACATAAAAACCCAAGAAAACAAAATCCTCACATTTAAGTGCTCTTGAGCTTCACTATTAGTTTTTCCACAGCCATTTATTTTTCCCATCTATGCACATTCCCCAGGGAAATTTATGTTAGAAAACATAATGGTATAATTGATAGGCAAAGTGAAAGAGGTCATATTGCATGCAAAGTAAGCAACAATGGTAGAAATTTGATTTGAAATAGTTACCCCTTCAGTTAGTCTTTTTCTTATTTTTCTTGTTTTTCTTCTCAACAGGGACCATGTGGTACGACAAACTTAGGTTTAAATAAGTTTTTGGTCCCTACAAAGTTCATCAATATTGGTTTTGGTCCCTGTGAATTTTTTTCTTAGGTTTTCGTCCCTGTAATCAAATTTTTTTTGCAAATAGTCCCTACCGTCATCTTTTTCCGTTATTTAGTACTCATGGGTATTGAGGTAATTTTATTTTACTGTTCGACTTACTGTAAAATTTGGCCATAAAATAGAACAAAATCATACATGAGGAACATAAGGTTAAAATTGCTAAATTCCTTCATTTTGTATGATATCTAGTACTCAGCGGATACTGAGGTAATTTCTCGTTCTTATCTGACTTGCTCCAAAATTTGGCTAGAAAGTAGAAATAAAATCATACATTAGGGCCATAGGGTTAAAATTGACAAATTTTTTCATCTAGTATGATTTCTAGTACTCAGGGGTAACAATAGGGACTATTTACAAAAATTTTGTAAATACGGGGACGAAATCCTAAGAATTTTTTTTTATAAGGACTAAAACCAAAACTGGTGAACTTTTCTGGGACTAAAAGCTTATTTAAACCACAAACTTAAATAGTTAGTACAACATTATAATGCAAAGAGCGCATTAAATGTTAAAAGGAGGAAATCAAACCTCCTAAATGACCAATCTTTGTTGATCAAACTAAGAGTGTGTTTGGGAAAGCTGAAAAAAAAAGATTATGCTGATAATCAATTTTTGTATAATTGATTTTTGTGATAATCGATTATAATCAGAATCTGTTTTTGTTTGGGTCTGTTTGCTGAAAAGCGATTATAAGATAATTTATTTTGTTTGGATGGTAAAAAAAATCACTTTTTCATAGTAAATTATGAAAAAGGGTATGAAATTATTTGTTTATATTAATAATATTTATTTTTTTTAACATTACAACATGTTAAAATATTAATTTTATAACAAAAAATTTTAAAAACTAAATATAAATAAATAATGAATATTAAATAAATAATATAATATAATATGTTGCACCAACCTCACGGTCTATGTTCCATACGACATAAAAAGGGCAAAGGGAAAGTTGTTGGGGGTAGGGGCTAGGGGGCATGAACGTAAACTGACCGAATGTGTGGGAAACAATCATAATCGGAAATAATTAACAGTCCTCCGTCTGAGATGTATGAAAACAGCTGAAAGTTACATAAAAAAGCTTTTTTTTAAAATAATCTTTTTTTCCAAACATAATAATTATTTCATAAAACAACTTAATCATCTAAAACCAGCTGATTGGGAAAGAAATAATCTTTCCCAAACAAGCTCTAACTGACAATAATGAATGGTGGTTCCTATTAGGCAGAGTATTGTGTTATGGGTATGGACCAGGCTTCGTTGTTAGTGATTCATATCTAGCAAAGGGATCAAAACTCATAAAGTTTACATGTAGTCAACATTCTGATAGCAGGTTCTACTATTATATAATAATAAAGCAACACACATATAAATCATTGTTTCTCAATTTGCAGTTGTTCCTGTGGTATGGGGGTTTAATCCTACATCAATTGGTCTATCATAACATATTTTATTTGTATTTGTTATAGTAGTTGGGTGGTGCCAGTATTAGTATTAAGAGTAATGATTGAAAATTTATTAGACATATAGATATATAGATTACAAAATAAATATCTTAATGTTCAACTTCAAAAATAAAGGATTCTCTTCATCATGAACTTGAAAATCAATTTCTTAATATCAATAACAATGAACTAATTAAATAAAAAACTGGAATGCAAGTGGGAAAAATTATACAATAATACAAACAAAATAACAATTTCTACTACCTGGATGGATTGTGAAATTAATAGTCTTTCTTCTACAAAGTATATCTCCGTAACTCACTTGGGTTGGTAGACCATGTTGCTGCGATTCCACTTGACTTTTAAAAATCTAAATCTAATTTTTTTTTTAAATAAAGCAAAAAAAAAACATAAACAAAGTATTTAAAGACAAAGTTAGTATATTCACATTACCCCTTAAAAAACATAATTAAATGTTGAAGTGGAAAATAAATAAGTACTTAAATAAATGATGCCCTAAAAACCAAGACCAATAATTTATAGAACTACACAATTAATAACGGTTTGTAAAAAAATATTTAATAAATATTTTACATATTAAAATCAAACATTGTATACAAATAAAGTCCAATCCTTGATGTGAGCAATGGTAATGGTTCTATAAAGTGGCAGCATATTTTCAGAGAAGCTAATCAAGTAGTGGATGCTTTGGCTAAGTATGGTCTCTCTATGGATGATAGGATTAGAATTTTTGAGTTTCCTCCTAGTTGTATTGTTAATGCCTTAAGGGCAGATGCTTCCTGTATTTGTTTTCCTAGGGGCTTTTAGCCTGTGTTTGTTTGGGGGTTAACCCCTTTTGCTCATAAAAAAAAATATTATAGCAGACATAAGAAACATGACAGTTATCATATGAAAATTCACCGATGCATTACAATTATGTAGTTCATTTCCTAATCTTCTCATTGTCAAGACCTTCGGGTCATGGTTCTCTTGGTTCAACCGGTTCATCAAAGATTAAATCGATAACTAATAAAATAAAAAATAAATTATACAATATATATACACATAAATTACAAAAGTGCTACACATAAATTCAATTAAATTCTTAGTCCCTTATTTTTTAAATACTTCATATAAATTTTAATATTATAAGAGTAATATTAAATATCAGAAACATTAGTCAACTGTTATTACTATATCAAGATATGATTTAAATTTTTTAGTAAATATTATTAAATGACCAAAATATTCATTTCTATCATTTAAACAAAAAAGATATTTTAGGGTTTGTAATTATTAAATGTTAACTTTGGGCCTTTGGGGTGGAGGTAGGAGGACTGACAGCTAGATGAAGTTGGAAAGAATATGTGTGACTTTGAAACCCTAGTGACCCTTTTGTTCAGAAATTAGATTCAAGAACCTTACTCCTTCACTCCCCAACTCCCCTATCGCAATTGTCTTCTTCCTTCTAAGAGCATCTCCAATACAAAAACCATGTTTTGGTTCTTAACTCATTTTAAGTGGTTCCAAAGATGCCACATAGCATTTAAGGAACGCCTACCATTTTTTGCTCCAATGCAAGAACCATCTGTAAGTTCTTAACTTACTTTTAATGGGTCCCAAAATGGACCCCATATCTTTATATTTTTATTTAAAATGACTTTTATTTCAAACTAAAATATTAATTTTTTTTTAAAACAAAATGGCATGCAAAGGCATCACTATAGTGCAAGTCATCCCAATTAGGTTGGCACCACTAGCTCTACCAATCATCTGTAACACACCAAATTAGCATTAATAAAGAAAAAAGAAGAATACAAAAAAAATGGGGGGGGCATGAACCTGACCCATGGAAGAATCATGAGAATCTATAATTAGGAAAACTCATCCTGTTTTGGAAAAAGTCCTGCTAAATAAAAATGGGGATGGAATTCCACCAAATAAAACCATTTGCAAAAATACCAAAAGAGGCCAACTTATCCGCACAAGTGTTGGCCTCTCTATAAACATGATAAACAATGAATAGCATTTTGTTTAGTAAGTCTATAACAGTTGTCCCATCTATTTGTAAGTCTCCAAGGCACAATGGATCGGTTTTGAAACACATAGACAACAAGCTTGGAATCACTTTCTAACCAAAGGCGATGCTCGCCTTTTTTATAAGTAATCTCAATGGCCAGCATGGCTCTAGTAAGCTCAGCTTGCAAAGAATTCTTGTAACCAAGATTGGCCGCCAAAAACAGCCCAATGTAGCAGCACTTCTGTCTCTATAGAGCCATCCACAAGCAGCTTGACCCATAGCACCCTTAGAAGCCTCATCAGTGTTGCATTTGATGATGCTATAGGAAGGATCCTGCCAAATGACTTGCTTGATGCAAGGTGCACAGCCAAGATGAGCAGTCACCCTAAATTTACTCAACAACTTGTTTTCAATTGTTGTTGAAAAAAGCGCAACCAGAGCTGAAATTTCCAGAGAGTGTGACACTTGAAGCTATCATGTTGATGGTTGTTTGAACAGAAATGAGCTTGTCTTCAAACCTTACTTTGTTTCTGCAATGCCATATGTACCACAAGATATAGATAATTCCAGAAAGCAATAACATCTTGGACCTGCTTACTCCAATCTGTGCTGCAAAGAGATATAATGGATTGAAAGCTCGAACAGTCAACCAAAGAATCAATTAAACCAGCAAACCAGTTCCAAATTTGTTTGGCAAAACTGCAATCCAAGAAAAGGTGACTTGTGGTTTCTGCAACACTATAACAGAGATTACAAATTGAGACTACTGTGCAACCTCTTTTCCAAACATTCTCATCAGTTGGCATTTTGTTGTGCAATATTATCCACAAAACAAAAGACTTAGAGGGGGGAATGCAACTCTTCCAAATGATTTTCGACCAAGGGACAGCCTGACCAAGTGGATTATTGAATTGGAATGCTTCTTTAAGTGTGAGCAGGCCTGAATCAAAAACAAGACCAAACCAAGTAATCACTGCTGGCTTGTTTTGAATAATGACATCCTGAATTTCAGATTTTAGAGCAGGATAATGAGCAAGCAAAGGTGCAGGGATACACCATTTGCCATTCTGAATGAAATCACAAACTCTGGCTTCAAGAGATGAATGCAATGTACCAGGAATGTTTAGCATCTCCACTATAGGCCTAGACAGCTATAAATCTGTCCAGAGTTCTCCCTGACTGAATCCAAACACGATCTTATGCCTGGCCAAATTGAAGATGTTACATGATGATTAACCATGGAATTGTTTCTGGAGGCTCTAGCTTTAAGCAAAACTAGACCAATCACTATCCGCAGCATTAAAATCCCAACAAAGTTTCAACAAGCCTGCTGCATTAATAGCTTTGATAGACCTTAAGCCTAATCCCCTTTCTGCAATTGGTTTACAAACCTTGATCCAAGACACTGTGACCAGTTTCCTTTGATTAATATCACCAACCCACATAAAGTTCCTAATCCATTTGTTCATTAGATTAAGAAGATTGGCAGGCCAAGCATAGGTATGAAAGTTGTAAGCCAACATACTAGAAATGATGGATTTTATTAGCTCTACCCCTTCCCATTATTGAGAGGAGAGTACCTTTCCAAGAAAGCAAGTTTGACTCTAATTCTGTCAGCAATAGGCATTAGGTGCATCTTCCTTGGTTTGCCTCTAAATAATGGCACCCCCAAATAAGTGAAAGGCAAGCAACCTTCAGAGAAGCCAAGAAGAGAAGAAATACTGGCTATTCTAGAAGCAGAAACAGAACCTGCATAAAATTTGGACTTTTCAACACTTATAACCTGACCTGAAGCCTGGTCATAATCTTTGAAAAGAGTTAAAAGCTTTGAAAACTTCGTTTTGATGCTCTGCAAAAAATAATTATATCATCTGCATATAACACATGACTAGGCATTCTAACCCCTCTAGGACCACTTGTAGGTTACCATCCTCCACAAGCTTATTAATGCCTCTGCTCAAGACCTCTTCTGCCAGGCAAAAGAGAAGCGAAGACAAAGGATCTCCTTGCCTGAACCCCTCTACTGCAATTAAAGAAACCAATAGCCTTGCCATTTACTGAAATTGAAAGCTTAGCAGAATGAAGTATAGTACTAATCCATTCACAAAACTTTCTATCAAAGCCAAAAGATTGCAAAACCTTTAGTAAGAAGCCCCAATCAACTGTATCGAAAGCCTTCTTAATATCAATTTTCAAAGCTAATTGACCACCAAAGGCTTTCCTATCCAGCAATTTATACACTCAAAAGCAGTGCAAATACAATCTGAGATTTGCCTCCATTTAACAAAGGCTCTTTGATTACCAGAGATAATTTTAGGGGCCACTTTAGCAAGCCTATCTACTAAAACTTTTGTAATTACCTTGAATTGGAAATTGGCCAATGCTATAGGTCTGTATTGCTCAATCCTTTCAGCACCCTAAATCTTAGGGATGAGAACCACTACATTTGAATTAAGGTTAGGTAACAACCATCCATGACTGAAGAATTGAATAACTGCATTAAAAACATCTTGAGCAACAATATCCCAAAAAGTTTGAAAGAAGAAACCTCCAAATCCATCTGGACATGGGGCACCATTACCATTCATACTAAAAACAGCATTTTTAATCTCTTCCATAGAGGGCAAACTAGTTAGCATTGTATTGTCTTGAGCAGAAACTATAGAAGGAATTACTCTATCAACAATATCATTTTGCTGACAAACATTTTCTGTGGCAAATAGATCTTTATAGTAGCTTAAGATATGATTTTCAATTTCTGCAGAATTGGACAGAATATGATCACCTTGCTTGATGACAAAAATTTGCTTGGTAGCACTTCGAATCCTTGCCACTTTATGAAAGAATTCAGTATTTCTATCTCCATCTTGATGCCAACTAATTCTGGATTTCTCCTTCGAGAAATCTTCTTCATAGGCAAGAGCTTGTTGCAGCAAGATTTGAGCTTACCCTTTCCTGCTGAAACAGCATATCAGAGTAACCTGTATTGCTTATTTGTTCCTGAATCTGGTCTACTGTGTTCAGCTGCCTTGACCTTGGTGTAACATCACCAAACACTGACCAGTTACAATCCTTGAGCTTCATTTTTAAGGGGGGTGTATTGGATTGAGATTTCAAAAGATTTTAATGGACTTTTTTTTGATAAAAAAAGTCTTGTGGTATTCAATCAAGACTTTTAAGTTATCTAAATAAGTTTGGTGGTATTCAATCAAGACTATCAGGATTTTTTAAAGAGAGAATCTAAATCTAGTGGTATTCAATCATGACTTTTTACAAGTAATAAAAAGTCCTCTGGTATTCAAAAACTTCCTGATTTCGATGGATTGTTTTTCAAGATGGATTTCGTGGGAATTTGTGTGACTTTTTAGTGATTTTTTAGTAACAAAAAGTCTCACCTCAACACATGAGATTTCTCAGGATTCTTCATTCTTATTTCTCTTCACCATATTGCCTTCACCTCTCTCCCCTCTCTCTCTCCTCCCTCCCTCCATTTCTCTTCTTTCTCCCACTCTCTTCTCCCTCCCTCCATCTCTCTCCTTTCTCCCCCTCTCTCCCATTTCCCCCCATGGTTGTCGTTCAACCCAACATAAGTTACCAAACAACTTTTAGAGTGTGTTTGTTACAGATTATTTGACGAAAGAAAAACACTTTTTTAAATTGAAAAAAAAATCATTTGTAACGAGTTTGATTGTATTTGTTTAAGCTTTTTATTAAAATCATTTTTTAAATAAATCATTTTTAAGGTTAAAATTAGAAGCTACAAGATTTTGCAGGTGATGGTAATGACCCTCAAAATGAAAATGAATTGTTCAATTTTCACCATGCATCCTTGAGGAATGTGATCGAGAAGATATTTGATATTTTTAAATTGCTGTTCACAATTTTTAAGTTAGCGCCTCCATTTCTATTTATAACACAAGCAGATAGCATGTGTAGCACTATATAAATTCCTTTGTAAAGAATGTCGTTCTGATGAACTTACAACTGAACTAATAGACAAATCTTTATCTTCAATGTCACCAGCTAATGTAGACAATAATTTTGAACCTATTGTTCAAACCCTAAGAGCGAGAATGAGAAGATGTTAATGCTTGGAAGGCTAGCATAACTTTAGATATGTGGAGAAATGCAACTTAGGAGGACACGAAGTTACATCAATTTGACTAATAATTAAAAGATTAGAAAAATTGTATTGGGTTTTACTTTTATTTATTTATTATATTACCGATTTCTTTATTACTTTTTTCATTGGCTCTTATAACTTTGAATGTTTGCTAAAAATTCATGTTTTCCTTTCAAATCTTATAAATTCATATAGTCCATTCAAATCTTATAAAGTCTTATGATATAAATCCTTTAAAATCCACGCATGAAAATCTTGATTATAACAATCTTTAAAAAAAAAGTCTTTTCAAATCTTATAAGTCATTACATTTCTACATAGTCTTTTAAAATCCGCAAGACTTTTTTAGGTCAAAACAATCTTTTACAATCCTAATCCAATACACCCCCCTTAGATTATTTAATTTATGAGACAGAATGTGCATAGAGCATCCAACTACTGGAGTTTGCCAACTTTCAGTAATGAGCCTTCTGCAGTCAGGGTGCTTTGCCCACATTTTAAGGAACTTGAAAGAGGAACCATGCTCTCTACTTCCCTTTTTCAAGGTCAGCATAATGGGAAAGTGATCAGACTTATTTCGGGTAAGGGTACAACAAGCCACACTAGACCAAAAGTTCAACCAATCCTCGTTACATATGGATCTATCTAGTCTCTTAGCAGTATAATTCCTACCAATTCTACCGTTAGACCAAGTAAAAATTGGAGCCTCTGGTATCAATATGAATAAGTCTGGACACATCAGACCAAGATCTGAACTCTTCACAGGATATTCTTGAGGGAAGACATCTGCCTCTATGCTCATGAGCCCCAAGAATGGAGTTAAAATCTCCTATGAAAACACCATGGAGCTAGATGAGCCTGTTGTAAGTTGTTGGGGTCATTCCAAAGTTGTCTTCTAACTGTATAACTTGTGGCAACATACACAGCTGAAATGAATAACTTGCTGGTTATCAATCATAACTGAAAAGGAAAGATGTTGTTCTGAATTTTGCAATAATAGATGGAGAGTACTGATGTGCACAAAGGCACCAAATGTTTGGAAGCAAAGAATTTCTGTCATTGGTTGCAAATAATTTTAAGTTCAATCTGTCTAGAAAACCAGTAGGAAGCTGTTGGACTACAATCCAAGGTTCTGAGATAAAGACAAAGTCAGGCTTATGTAAAGAGCATAACTTTTTAAGAGCCAACCTTGTATCTAGGTTTCCAATTCCACGGACATTTCAGTATAGGATCTTCATTAAGCCAAGTTTCCTAGGGCCACCCCTTGCTCGGGCTCTACAACCACCAGATTTCTGGTTTTTGCTTATTTTGTTTCTTCATTTTCTTTTCTTCTTCTTGGTTTTTGATACAACCAGTGTAAAATCATCAACAATATTTACCCTGCTCTTCCATAGAAACTGAGGTGTTCTCAACAGTATTTTCCTCAATATCATCCTTCTCCGTGTCATCACTCCATAACCTACCTACAATTCTCATATCCTTAGCCACAACTTGATTTGGGTGTTGCTCTGGAGTTAGGAATTCTTTCCCACTAATAGTATCCTCAGTGAAAACCAATGTTGGGGAGCCAAAATCAGATTCAACCACCACATCAGAAGCAGAGATTTCCTCTGATTTTCTGAATATCTATAGGACTATCAGGAACATCCTTAGAAATATTAATTTGAGAATTTGGAGCCAATATAGAACCACTAAAGCCAATATCATTGCATTCAGCATTTTGCAGCAGAACATTAGGGACAGAATGAATTTTATTCTTCCCTTGATTAGAAACATCAGCATATATCAGTCTGTTTGAAGTAGTGATTTCTTCCACCACATAATGGACTTCATGAAGCAGAATTAGATTATCCATAGAGATAACTGGAATGACTTCATCTTCCACAATCACCTGGTTCAAATCATCACTCCTTGGAGGAGGGGGATTTATAGATTCTTTCATCCATAGCAGTAATTCCTGCTTGCAACAAGGCAGGAGGATTACTGGACTCTCCAACCAATTGAACTGGATTGGCTTGAGGGCTATTATCAACCAAAACTTCCTTCCCTTTTTTAATCTTTCTTGATCAAGATCCTAAGGGTTGGCATCTTTTCCCTTTTCAAGAGGTTCCTTAGGCACGACCTTTTTAGGAATATACCTAGCAACATGTTTCTTGCTGATCACGGCACGATTCTCATTAACCATTTGATTCTTATTATCTGAATTCCTATATTCTGCCAGAGAGTGACCAATGATCCTACAAAGTGAGCAGAATGAAGGGAGTCTCTCGAACTCAATATCAATATAGAAGGCGAAGCCCTCTCTTTGTGCCATAATTCGATTCCTTAGCACAGAAGTCATATCCACATCAAATAGAACTCTTGCAAAGTGACCTAATGATTTGTTTATGGTTGCATCATCTAAGGATAGAGGAACACCAATGCCTCTTGCGATTGAAAACAAGATCTCAGGCCTCCAATATTCTTTAGGAAGGCCTATGATTCTTATCCAACACTGAGTATTTGTTTGCCTCACAAGGTTTGGGTTGAAATCGGGTGTCCCAGGAGAAAAGCCTCAAGACTCCTGGTTCAAGGTTCCAAGAACCAACAGACCAAACCTTCCTTAAATCTTCAGTTGATGAAAAAGAAAATTCAAAGAAACCCTTGCCAATTAGGATCATTCGCCATTGACCAAGCGGCTTCCACAGCTTCAGTAACTTGATCCTTAAGTCATTGGTCTTGATTGGAGTATCGCCTTCAGAAAGAAAGCAATCTTCCATGAAGGTGATTTTTACAACTTTCAACGCCAGCAAGATATTCATCTTCTGGGATCTTAACTATGAGTGCATTTCCTTTCACGCAAGGAATTGGCAATTGGCTTAAGGGGATGTCACATGCATTGTTCAAGGCTTTGAGCAAAAGTCTTTTTTTGTGGAATAGAAGAAGATGATGGAAGGGGCGCAGGAGGGGAGTAGGAAGCAAGGCAGCTATGGGTTGTTTTACTTTTTTTTCAATGTTTTAGGAACTGAACCGGAGATTGAACCGGTGAAACCTCCGTGTCATGGTTCAAACCGATGGTTGAACTGGATAACTAATAAAAAAAATTGTATAATATATTTATTATTATTATTATTATTATATATATATATATATATATATATATTAGTTAATAAAAAAATACATAAATAGACTAAGCTCAAATTAGAATTTAGCGGGAGAAAAACAAAATAAAAATGGGTAAAAACCCATTATAATAAAATTTAATAAAAATTAAAAACATACATTCTGTTTGTTGTGTTACATGTGTGGGACCCATTAAAACCTTTCTTTCTTGCACTCATTCCCTCTGCATACGCCACTTTATCCTGTTTTCATATAAAAAAGCGTTAAAAAAAAAAAATCAATCGGTACTCACTACTCAGTACTCAGTAGAATGATAATAGATAAAATAAAATAACATAATAGATAAAATAATGACAATAATTCACTAAGATGACACCTCTATCTACAGTAAGTTTGCTGATTAGCCATAGTAAAGTGATAATGTGTTATCAAACGCCTTCAAGTTTAAGAGAGGTGAATTGAGTACTTAAAAATTTCGCAAACTTTTACTCAACAAGATTAAAAATATAATTCTCTTTAATCTACAAGTTGACAAAGATGGATGAGATAGAGAAGAAAAGAAAATAAACTCCTGAAATATGATTTGTAAATGAAATGATCGAGATATCAAAATAAGCAAAGGTTTTAAACATATTAAGATAGACATAGAGAAGAGCTTGCAAACCAAAATTTATATTGGTTCCACCACACCTTGTGACTTACGTTCAGTACCCAAGTAATTTACCCAAGATTTTCTACTAACAATTAAAACTTTCAATGTGTGCTTGTGACCTTTACAATCTAGAGTAAGGGTGACCATGGGTCGGGTCGGGTCGGGTTGGGTTCAGTGTGATTTAGCACCCAACCCAATCAAAGTAGAGTGCGTTGGGATTGGGATTGGGTTGGGTTGCTGAAAAAAATTTTATGAAACTCGAACCAACCCAAACCCAACCACTAGGTACTTGGGTCTGACAGGAAACACGTGAAACACCACCTTTGGATCAGGGCGGGTCCTCAGGTCTGGCAAATAAAAAACGTGAAAAAGGTATAAAAAAAAAAAAGGTTAAAACATTATACCGAAGTTATCAAAGTTTATCAAACTACATTGTACAACCATCAACTAAAATATTACACTGAAAATATCACCAATAACCATCAACTAAAATATCATTAATAACCATCAACTAAAAGTCTAAAATATTACAATGAAAAAGTGAAAAATAAACCTAGTGTAGTGTATGTCTGATTTGGGATGGGTTGGGTTCATCTAGTTTGAAAATCTAAAACCCAATACCCAACTCATACTCTTTGGGTTCTATATGTTTCAAACCAACCCAACCCAACCACTTAAACTAACCCAAAAAATCAGGGTTGAGTTCGGTCGGGTTGACCGGGTCATCGAGTCGACCCAGACCTATGACCACCCCTAATTTAGAACACTCTTTACTTCCTAGGATATCTCACCCTTTGTGTGAACCTCAACAAACTTCAAGGACTACCTCATCTTTACAACTCGATAGATATATTGCCCTCATTACACCTTAGTCAATCTTCACTTTTTGGATTATCACATCCTTTGTGCAAGCACCTCAAAACTTCAAATGATGCCTCACCCTTTATTACTTGAGGAATAATTTTACCCTCTTTACAACAAGGCTTAATGAACTTTTTGGTCCTTATGATTATAGTCACTTTTTATGTTAGTCCTTGCATTTTTTCTCTTTGCATTGTGTATCTTTAACTTTTAAAGTTTTGCAATTGGTCAATGTCGTTTAGTTTGACCGTTAACTGTTAAGGTGTCCAACAGGGCTCTAGGTCAGCTATGCCATGTGGCCAAAAAAATCATATTTTAATGGCACAAGACATTTTTAAAAAATAATAATAGTTATAATAGAAATTTTATTTTTTAACCTTTTTTTAATTTTCTTTTTTGATTAAGTTATAAATCTTTTTTAATTTCCCTATAATTCTTTTTTGGTTAGCACTCCTTAAACAAAAAACACCCAAATCTTTAGGAACCCTAACCATCGTAACATCTTCCTCTACCTCAGGGTATTGATTGAACCCTAATCAGAGGAAGACTTAGGCTGCGTTTGATTTGCAACGTGGTACAAAACAAGGAGAACAGCACAGGACAATTGTTTGAGTCACAGGAAACTCTTTGTCTTGTACTTTGTTTGGTGAGCAATGAACAACACAAGTAAAATAATATTAAACTTACTCAAATACCCTTTATAATGTACATATTATACAATATTATATAACATATTGTTTAATATAATAATATTATACATTTATATATATAATATATAAATATTATTATATATAACAATATAATATCATATTATACATTATTTTTTCGATTTGGATATCATACTATATTATATTAAATAAGTATTACATATATATATATATATATATATTATGTTATGTTATTTGTAAAATTTATATTATATAGAAAAAACGTACAAACGTTAGGAACGTAAAATTACTTTTCAACAAAAAGGAATGTAAAATGGAGGGGGGAGAGAGAACGTAAAATTATGTGAGAGAGTGTATTTATTTAGTGAGAAATAAATGTGGATATTTTTGTCTTTTTAATAGTTTGTCATTGGACAACTTTTTGCCTCATGGTTTGGTGAGGGACAAGATTTTGAGTTTTTTTTGCTGTCCTTTGTCCCATTTTTTGTCCTGTCCTTAGGTTATGTTTTGAATCAAACATGGAACAAGTACACTTGTGCTGTCCAGTCCCTTGATTTTTAGCAAATCAAACGCACACTTAGAGATCAGCTATTAAGTGCATCAGAATCTGATGAAGAATGGAAGAGTACAATGTTTCTCTTATTCTCTTGAGGTGCATATAATTAATCAACAGCAACAACGTGACAGAGAATGAGACGTGTGTGGTGGAGGACTACGTACATCATCAAACCCTCAAATCAATAAACAAACAATCTACAAACTGCAAGCAAGAAAAAGAACGGTAAGTTATGTGATGTGACTCTGCTGTAGCCGGCGGCGGCGGAGAAATCACCGATCGTAGTAGGCCTTGTAGTCGGAGGCAAGTCGAGAAGCGATGGCAGAGTGATACATGGTGTCGTAAAATGACTCGGTGCCCACCGCCATCATTTGGAGCTGCTTTGCCTTCTCCTCAGTGAACCCACCGGTGAAGCGTGGTCTCAGCGCTGTTGACTCCGTAACCGCCAGATCGGATTCTGATGCTTTGTTGTTGGAGTCAATGTAGTTGGGTTCAGAGGACCAGCCAAAACAACATGGTCCACCACCTTGCGGATGGGTGTGAAGGTTGTTGCCATGTTAAAAAATGATGTTAGGGTTCAAAATATTTGGGTGTTTTTGTTTAAGGAGTGCTAACCAAAAAAGAATTATCGGGAAATTAAAAAAGATTTATAACTTAATCAAAAAAGAAAATTAAAAAAAGGTTAAAAAAATAAATTTAAGTTATAATTATTTTATTTTAAAAAATGCTCTGTGGATTAAAATATTAATATTTTGCCATGAGGCATAACTTACCTGGAGTCCCATTAGACAATTCAGCAATTGACGGCCAAACTCAAACAAACTTGATGGCAAGGACCAATTGTAAAACTTTAAAAGTTAATGATACACAATGCAAAGAAAAAAAATATAGGGACTAAAACCAAAAGCGACTATAATTATAGGGATCAAAAAGTTCATTAAGCCTTACAACAATTGAAGGATTCAGGATTAGAAAACACTCTCAAAGTATATATTACAGAAATTGAAGCTTTATGATATTCAACGAATAGAAATATAGGCTAAAAATAAAGTAAGATTGATGGAAGGATTAAAATAACGAATTTAATGCTCAATGATTTCATATATGATGTTCATTGTGAATAAATGCCCTAGGACTTGAATATAGAAGTCTATGGAAAAGACTATCCCTTTAGGGCTTTTTGTTAAAACATTAAATGCATTTTGATCAATACGGATTCCCTCATGCAGAAGACCCTTCAGCACCCCTCCAGCAAATCGATCTGGACCATCCGTCCAGATCGGACGGTCCAGATTAAATGGGGCATTATAAAAAAAAAAAACCAAATCCCATTCGTGTCCCACCCCTGTTTACCCTTACCTGCATTCCCCCCCCCCCCCCTCTTTTCATACAGTCGCTGCCGCCGCCGCCATCACCTTCGCCGGTGCCGCTGTCCCGCATCCGTTTCCGGTCCGGCCCCTCCTTATCTCTCTCTCCCGGTTTATCTCTCTCCCTATTGTCTCCTCCTACAGCACCGCCATGGTTTGTTCGCCGCCGAGCCGTCCACAACGCGCTTGAATCCAGTGAGGAGGTTAACTCCCTCTCCCCTCTGTTGTGGCAATTTTTTTTTTCTTTTGGGTTTTGTTGTTTAAAACTGCTTCAATTCCCTTAAAATGGTTACTGTCTTCACATGTTACTGATATAGAATCTATATGTCTTTGCATGCTTCAATTCTTTGCTGCATTTTCTAAATACTCCTTCGCTAATTTTATTTTATTTTTGATAAACACTCCTTCGCTAATTGACAGTCTCAAGTTTGGGCAAACCAACATAACTGGTTGTCTGAGATGTATACCATAATAGGAGCAATATCTATTATACACAAGACCACAAATTTAGCTCTAGTAAGACATAAGGGAGGGGCCGGGCCGAAAACTGAGGCGGGACGGCAGCACCGGCGAAGGTGATGGGCGGCGGCGGTGACTGGTTGAAAAGGGGGAGGGGGCGCGAATGCAGGGAAGGTTTTTGGGTTTTTTTTTTGTTTTTGTTTTTTTTTTAAAAAATTTTATAAAGCCCATTTAATCTGGACCGTCCGATCTGGACGGACGGTCCAGATCGATTTGCTGGAGGGGTGCTGGAGGGTCTTCTGCATGAGGGAATCCAGATTGCATTTTGATATAGTTATTTTTTTCATCAAACAGAATATAATTGAATATTGCTTTATCATAATCAAGTATCATATGTCTTAAACACTTGCTAAGCAACTATGAACATGGTAATCGATTACAAGAACATGTAGTCGATTGTGCAATTTTTCAAAAAAGGTGTAATCTATTACAAAAACCCAATAATATTTTAATGCAATTTTCTAGAAAAAGTGTACTCTGTTACAAGAACTCCAATAATTGATTATGTAATTTCTAGAATCATTGTAATTGATTAGTGAACACTGAGAAATACTTGCTTAAGCACATACCAAACACCTCATTATTGGGCACAACCAATAATGAGGTGACAACACAACAAAAATAATAATAATAATAATAATAATAATAATAATAATAATAATAATAATAATAATAACCAAATTATCTTATCCTTTCTTTAAACGAGACCACTCTCTTTTCTCATCTCAACTCATTTTGCCCATTTTCACTCTTTCAAACTCTGGCTCCTCCGCTTCACGAAAACCCATTTCGCTTCTTCAAAGTGGTATCCCAAATCAGTACTTAACCCAACCTACTATATCACCACCTAAGGGCATAAAGGACCAACAAAAAAGAAAAGATTTCTTGATGTGAGAATGCCTCAATCACGTCCTATGGTTGTTAGCCTGCTTTCTGCAATACCACCATATGAAGCAAATGCCATCTGGAGATTATTCTATATATAGAAACAGAGACTTGGCCAAGAGAGGGTCGATTTTGGGATTTTGCATAAACAAAGAGGAGATTCGAAAAATTACAGAAAAGAAATTACTCGCGGAACTTGGAGTGAAAAAAAAGATGAGATTAATTTCTTAATTTATTGGGTTTTCCCTTTGTTCGTGATGTGTATTTTGGGATTGGGAGCTCATTTGGAATGTCCTAAAAGCTTATGTCCTGTAAAAATCAACAAAGAGGAAAGACTGGAGGAGAACCCTTTGAAGCGTTAAAGTGACAATTTAAATAATAAAAAATTAAATTAGCAAGAGAACACTCTCATCATATTTGTAACTTTTCACCCACTAAGGCAGTACTGAATGCCAATGTGAACATTAAGAAGGATGATATACATGTTCTTGGCTTCAATACCAAGGATGATCACGTGTGAAGCACTTGATGGACTGAAAGCCATGTGGAGAGGTAGCCGGAGCCAGGAGGTGGAGTTCGAAGAAGTGGAAATGGAGAAATGGACTGAGGCTGGAAGGAGAACGGTCTAGTTTGAAGGTTGAGAGAGAAGATAATTGGGTTTTATTTCTTTTAACATTTTAAAATAAATGGGTAAACTTTTTAATGTGTTGTCACCAGGTGCTGGGTACGTGCCTATGCAAGTGTTTCTCTTGAACACTAATGATCAATTATCTACTCTTTTATTTAAAAAGAAATAAACTTTATGCACAAACATAAGCTATGTAGTTGATTCTATAATTGGTGTAGCCGACTATTGGGGCTTAAAATCCAATTTTAAAAAATTAACATTCTCCAATCAATTAATCAAAAATACTTAACCAGTTATGCATATTGATGACATCATTTTTGTTTCATTAACATAGAAAAAAATTTGAAGAACTTTTGCAAAACCTTTTAAGATGAGGAAGAAAACTAAAACAATTTTAAGTCTTATTTGCCTCATTCCTTTCTTACCTTGCACAAGTTCTTAAGGTCTTAAAGAGATACAACCTTGGAGCTTTCCTACTTAATATTGGGACTTGCTCATCATCAAAGTTTTTTGAAGCACTCTGTCCATCATTTAAACATCCTAAAACATGCATTCATAGTATGACACATGTTGATGAATGAAAATAGTTATTACTCATTTAAATTATCTAAAAAAGATAGTATTGATTATTCAAAGTGCAAAAAAAATATTGTATTTTCCTTGAAGAAGATTGATTACAAAAGGAGTACAAATAGGGAAAGTCGGGTAGTAGTTGTAGATTAATCTAGGTGTAGAAAATAAGAGAGACAATCTCCTCCAAAAAGCTATCCGAAAATTACTTATATGAGATTAGGGGGATTTCTAAAGTAATGGAGCCAATATTTACTCCTAACCGTGCATTGAAACAAAATCAAAAGATTCTATATATTCCCAAAAATTAGGAAGCAATCATCAACAGTCTCTCTCAAGCTTGGTGGTAGATGTTATCATGCCGAGATTGGATCTTAGGTCCTCATAAGTGGTCTTTGGGAGAGCTTTAGTCAACATGCTTGCTGTTTAGATGCGTGAGGGTGTGTACTTAAGACTAATACTTCATTTTCAATTTATTCTTTTATTAAATGACGGTTAATCTCCACGTGCTTAATTTTGTTGTAATGCACGAGGTTCTTGACAATGCTAATGGCAGTTTTGTTTTCACATAGAACCTTCATAGTATAGCTTGTAGGAATTCTCAGTTTTCAACCAACCTTTGTAACCAAATTCATTCACAAATACCATGGGAGCATGGCTTAGCACTGCTTCGTGCTACCACAAATTGCTTTTTACTTCTCTATGTGACCAGATTACCCCATACAAAAGAGCAATAACCAGTTGTTAACTTCCGGTCAGTTATAGACCTTTAAGGTATTGTAGGATTCGGTAGACCTCCTTCATATGGTGTTCAGTAAGGTTTCTCATATAATGACTTGCCATAATCACAATGAACCCAATGTCTAGTCTAGTACGAGGTAGATGGATTAAATTCACCATCGATCTTTGGTACTTGTATCTTTTGGTTTGAGGTATTTCTTCTTCTTTCCTTGTAGGCTTCGTTTAGGTGACAGGCGATTTACATCCTTACATACTTGTTTCCTATAGTAAGTCTAGCGTGCATTTCCTTTGAGACACACAAGAACACGTCTTTAGCACGTGAGCAACTTTCATTCCTAGGAAGTACTTAAGTGTTCCTAAGTCTTTAACCTCAAATTCTTTTGCTAAGAGCTTCTTGAGCTGTTCAGTTTCTTCATGATCATCACCTATAGTGATGATATCAACAACATATGCTTTAAAGAGGGTCATCTTTACTTATAAAAAAAAAAGGGTCATCGTTCCTTCTAAAGAGCACTTAACAAACATGTTGTGGTTTATTTGATATTGCATGAAACCATCTTTCTTGACAACACGGGTCAATCTATCAAACCATGTTTAGGGGGATCACTCGAGACCGTATAGAGATTTATGGAGCATATACAATTTGCCATAGGTTTTTGCTAATTCAAGACTCATAAGGATTTTCATGTAGTCTTCTTCATGCACACCTTGATTAACAGAGTTTTAGCTCACGAAAGAAATGAAATTATTGACACTTTGAATTATTTATTTATATCTATTATTAGTTATAATATTACAAAAAATATAATTATAATCAATGATAAAAAAAATATGAACAAATAATT
The DNA here is from genome assembly GCA_035048595.1 of Echinosophora koreensis. NCBI lineage: Eukaryota > Viridiplantae > Streptophyta > Magnoliopsida > Fabales > Fabaceae > Echinosophora > Echinosophora koreensis. Next base: position 4,027,554 of record JAPCYP010000013.1, on the reverse strand, counting down.
TTAAAACCCAATATCACTAGAGCTTCGACCGATTCCTCTCATCTATCCGAATTTGGCTAAGTAGACCACATCTTATATTGCAACTCATGGGTCATCGGCCCATGTGAATAATTTTGGGTTGTTAAACACTTCATTAAGCATAAATTATGTTTGGTTAAACTATGTTCTTGATCATCAACGTGTGGTTGATCCAAGTGGTAAGGGACTTGGGTACCTTGAGCAAGTGGTCAGGGATTCGAATCCTGGCTCTTGTGTATGGAGAAAACCTGGCTGGGAGGGGGAGAACACACCTTATGTGCCCAACAAGTTCCCTGACGGAGATTAGTTCACTGCTAACGATGGTGGATACTTCGTCCCTATGTCATGGTTAACAAAAAAAAAAAAAAACTATGTTCTTAATCCTTATACATGAGCTAAATTTCAACCTAATTCTTATATGTACACTTTTTCATTTCATTCATTATATACAATTAATTTTAATTTGTCATAACACTTATTATAACATCGTTTATTTAAATTAAATTATAAGGATCAAGTTAAAAATGATTGTTATATATAAGAACCAAATATAGATTTCTTCTGGCCCTTCTATGTTATAATCATTTTTAGTTTGGGTCTTATTTTTGACGACCGCTTTCAATTTGTTTTCTATATTTTAACTCTAACAAATAGTGTTATATTAACAATAAACAATTAAGGATCAAATTAAAAATAATTATAAACATAAGGATTGAAGTGAAAGTTTTTTTTTTAACGCATAGAGATCAAGTTTTTTATTTATTTTTTAACTGAGAGATCAAGTTAAAAATGAGTATAAGGAATTTAAAATATAGTTTAGCCATTGTTTTAGCACCAAAATATTTTCTTAACATATTAAAATATAAAAAAAAAATACAAAAAACATACACAAAACGTTATATTCTTGATTTTTAGAACTAATAATAGGTCTTCTAAAAAAAAAAACTAATACTAGGTTTGCCTTTTTTTTTTAGCTAAATTACACTTTTGGTCCCCAAATCGTTTTTCAATGTTCAATTTGGTCCCCATATTTTTAAAATGTTCATTTTGGTCCCTAAATTTCTAAAACTTATTCAATCGAGTCCTTCCGTCAAGTTGATTAACGGACATGGACGTTAACCCCAAAATAATGGTCCCCAGATTGTTTTTCAATGTTCAATTTGGTCCCCAAATTGTTTTTCAACGTTCAATTTGGTCTCCAATTCTGGCGGACCAGACGGAGTCAAAGTCCATGTCCATTAGTCAACTGATGGAAGGACTCGATTGAATAAGTTTTAGGAACTTAGGGACCAAAATGAACATTTTAAAAACTTGGATACCAAATTGAACATTGAAAAACAATTTGGGGACCAAGTGTAATTTAGCCTTTTTTTTTTTTTTTTTTTAATCAAAAATGCAAATCAAGTTTTGCGGTGGCTGGTTAATCTGAACCCTTGAGGGTGCGGGGTTTAGGCGAACTTCCTAGATTCTGAAACTCAGGTAATATTACTTCTCCTCTTTCTTCGTAATTCATTTCATTCGCGGTTTTGCTGAATTCTTCAAATGCGAGGTAGAAATCATATCTTGATTCTTGTGTTATGACTATTACGGTTCTACTTCTACACATATGCAAAGGGTCTGCTTCGTGGTGGAAACCCTAAACCCTTTTTGCTTGGAATCATTTTCCACTTACTCAACCATGTAAACCCTAATAACTCTAGAAAATCTGCTTATTTTACATTGAAGAACATTTTAGACTAAAAAACAACAATTCAATTTCGGCGATTTCTAGGTTTTCCTGCAAAAGTTTTGGGATCTATTGTTAATATTAATTATGTTCCCTAATTTGTTTCAGTTTAACCTTGGTTTCTGTTTTGCTCATAATCTCATCCCCATGTTATCATCATCAGATCATCTATGAACTTGTGCAATTTTGCATTCACTGCTACTGAATTTGGCAGTGATACTTTAGGTTTTGCTCCATTTCTTTTCTTCTGTAATCTGTACCCGGGCTTTGATATTTAACTTTGTCTTATTGTTAACATCCAACTTTCACTTTCTTTCTCCCTAAATCAAATAGAGTAGCAGCTATATGATTTTTATAATTTATATTATTGTTGTTTTTGTGATAAATCAACAAGCCAAGATTTTATAGCATCAAAAAGTTTATTTTCTTAAATGCGGATGCTTTGGTTGCATGTCAATGTTTTCTTAAACGGGCTGTTGAGTTTGTAAATATTACTTATGTACTATCAGAACCTGCATACAACTTAGACACCATTTGGCAGTTGTTAAAATGACTATCACTTGTGTACTGTTATTTTGAACTATCTGCTGTGGAAGTCAAGTCTCTAATCCAATAATATGACAAATCTTTCATTTGGATGTGTGATGCATTATTGATTTTTCTATTTGATACACAAGTTCTGCTGAAGAGCAGTCCTTTACCTTGCATTGTTGAGATAGACAATTAGCTGCTGTTCCTTTTTTTTATAAATAAAAGTTTTTGAGAAGAGGTGGTTTTTGTGGAGGGAATTACATAAGATGGACTAACAGGTAGGTTTACCTTTCTTTGGGATCTGGGTTAGTTGACATCAGAATTTGATGTAATATGTTGTGAATACACAGAAAAATTATCTTTTGAGGATTACTTCGATGGGCAAGTGTGCTTGCAATGAAATTCTGCAGAGTGATTCAGAACTATCCCTTCCTTATATTTGTTGTTTCTTTTTCTGCATTATTTATAGGTTGATGTATGTTCAAGATGGTTTTTTGTTGAATGTTCATGTAGTAGTTACTAGATATTTCCTTCGCTTTTATGTTATTTTATCTTTTTGCTTTATCAGGTGTTGGTTTATAATTTTATCATTTTCATCTATTTTTGAGGGTAATGGGGGTGAGCTGGGGGCTTGGAGAGGTTAAATTTTTCTGCTTTTATTATTAATGGCAGTGGTAGATCAAGTCCAAAGGAATTCGGTTGATGTCTTAGACTGGCTATGTAATTACTGTTATGCAATGTCTGCAGTCTTTATGAGATCTTACTGCTGATTTTTCTGATTCTATTTCAGTGCTGGAGACTTGAGCTTATAGAATTTGAAGTTTGTTTAATATCAATTCTAAGCAGAAGTCAAAATGCAAGTCTTTCCTGCTGAAGGTGAAAATGCTTTGTCAGTTGTTGGTCCAAGGCCAATGGAATGGTCAACTGTTCCATATAGTGCTCCTCGTGCTCCCGGACCAAATGGAAAGCAGCGGACATCAAGTTTGGAATCACCTATCATGTTGCTGTCAGGTCACCAAAGTGCTATATATACCATGAAGTTCAATCCAGCAGGATCAGTCGTTGCATCTGGATCTCATGACAGAGAAATTTTCCTCTGGAATGTGCATGGGGATTGCAAGAACTTCATGGTTCTGAAAGGCCACAAGAATGCAGTTTTAGATCTTCACTGGACTACAGATGGGACTCAGATAGTCTCTGCCAGCCCCGATAAAACTTTGAGGGCATGGGACGTGGAAACCGGTAAACAAATTAAGAAGATGGTAGAGCATCTCTCATATGTTAATTCGTGTTGTCCTTCTCGGAGGGGGCCACCTCTTGTCGTCAGTGGCTCTGATGACGGAACTGCTAAACTATGGGATATGCGTCAAAGGGGTTCCATCCAAACATTCCCAGATAAATACCAGATTACGGCCGTCAGCTTCTCTGATGCATCTGATAAGATCTACACTGGTGGTATTGATAATGATATCAAGGTATGGGATTTGCGTAAAGGTGAGGTTGTCATGACACTTCAAGGTCATCAAGATATGATTACAGGTATGCAGTTGAGTCCTGATGGTTCCTACCTTCTTACTAATGGCATGGATTGCAAGCTTTGCATTTGGGATATGCGCCCATATGCCCCTCAAAATCGCTGTGTGAAGGTGTTGGAAGGGCACCAACACAACTTTGAAAAGAACTTGCTGAAATGTAATTGGTCACCTGATGGAAGCAAGGTCACAGCTGGTAGTTCAGATCGAATGGTATATGTATGGGATACCACTTCTCGACGCATTCTGTATAAGCTTCCTGGGCACAATGGATCTGTTAATGAGTGTGTATTTCATCCCAATGAACCTATCATCGGATCTTGCAGTAGTGACAAGCAGATTTATCTGGGGGAGATATGAGGCATAACGTTTAGAAAGCTGGCATAATGAAATGAACATGTTTGTGCTTTTGAAAACCATCAGGGAATGGTAGAGTTTAGAAATGCTGAGTTCATTTTGTTGTTTAAATGACTATATAATATTCTGGGAAAACATTTTGTCTCGTTCTTTTGTTACTATTGATGTAATTTGAGATTTGACATTGGTGAAATGACTCCACCCTTTCATACTGAACTTCGTAGGCCTTTGGTTTGATCTCATGGGTCTGTTTGAATGGCATAGCTTATCGTGAGTTTATTAGAGTTTTTCTATTACTGTAAGTGCTTTTATATATTAAAAAAAAAATAGTGTTTGGTTGAACTTAATAAGTAACTTAAGGTTATTTTTAGTTTATTTTGTGAAGTCAATTTTTTAAACTTCTTAGAAAAACCCTGTGTTAAAGCTATGTTTCAACATGATCAACAAATTTTTTGCACATTTACACGACAATTAAATTTCCATTATAATTTGAAACTTCATAAAAATAAAACTCTTCATCTTTTACCTTCAACTTTCTTGACTTTATAAATTTTTAAAAACGTTTATTCAAGTATAAATTCAAATACTAAATAACCTTGGATGAGAGAACTGAAGATTTAAGGGAATTTCAAATTCTAGGATATTCAATTGTTTGAATTAAATTCCCTTGATTTTGAAATTTTCTTGTTTGGATAGAATATTTAAATTTCATCATTGTTAAGATTCTTTGTTTGGATATAGCATACCATAAGTGACCGACGGCGAAGGTCGGGTGGAGGCAACGGCTGTAGCCTGGGGGTTGGGCCGGCCTCGGTGGTCCAGGGGTCGAGTACGGTGGTCTGGGGCCGAGTGAGTCCGCCAGAGTATCCCCATGGCTTAGGCCCTTCGGAGTCGCTATGGAACTAATCTCTGGTTTGACTGATTGAGCAGGATTTTACCCCTTGGTTCTCAGCCACCCAATGGGAGTGACTCCAAAAGGATTCGAACCCAGGTTCCCCAGGTTCTCCTCCTTATGGGGGCTAGTTGCTTCCACTAGATCAACACCACATTGGTCACATAAGGCTTTTTTAAATAAGCATTTAAATAAACTATTTATCCAAGTTGGACTAGTGTATGCGACATTGTATACAAAAAGCTTGTTTTTCTTAGATTTTATCCACAACAAAAGTAACATTTCACACGTTCCAATGCACTTTTTCCAAAAGCTTCTCTCTACCTCCTTCCACTGAGCGCAACGCTCTAAAATCTAGTCCAAACAAGTCCAAAGCGTCCTTTAGCATCACTAAAATGATGTGACGAGAGAGAAAACAATAAACAAATATGTAAGAGTATGTTTATATTCAATTTTGTTATACAAATAACGGGATCATCATGCAAAATAGCAAATTCCAAATACTTGTCAAGATTCGGAGTACACGGAAAGTAAGAGTTGGAGATATTTCCTTTCTTCTTACATTTTTATTTTTGAAGATGTTGAATTCATGTCTAAAGTCCTTCACAAAAGTTGTAGATCTAGCTTTTCTGCAAGACAATAATCACATCAATTGGATGTTTACAAGTATATTCTTGCTAAAAAAATGAAGTAATTGATAAAGTAATTGCAAATAAAACAAAATTATGAAAGAAGAGTACATTTAACCAGGCTCCCAAAAAAAGAAAAAGCTCGACGAGTACCAATGACCTCATATTAGCATCCACAAATTTGATCTACAAAGGACGAGAGGAGTGTGATTAGATCCAAACTTAGAGAGATGAAAAATAAAGGACTCATGAGACTTGATTTACCATTGAAGGTTAATGATTGCCCTATCCAACCTTTCTTTAAGACCCTCTAAATGGGTTATCCTTAAAGCAATCATCACACAAGACAATATCTTCTATGCTCAACTTGAACTCATTACTATTATGTTGATTGAAACTATTGCTACCTCTTTACTTCTTTGTGCTAAGAAAAAGAGAATTAAAATCCCCAATAGCACACGGTGGACCAAAAATGGTGAACGAGATTTGACTGAGAGAGGTCCACAGATCTAGGGAATAGATGGTTGGGAATTACCATACAAATTTATAAGAAACCAAGGCTCATCAGCACAAACTTACCACCATATGGACAAATTGTCTATTCTGATTTTCTACTCTTATATCCCAGAGCTTTGCATCCAACATACACCAAATGTCTTTTAGAGAAACCTTGGGCATTACTAATAAAACAACCAAAATGTATGAAAAATTTGATCAGGTCAATGGTTACCAATGTGAGCAATGTAATTGGTCACTTGATGGAAGCAAGGTCACAGCTCGTAGTTCAGATCGAATGGTTTACATATGGGATACCACTTCTCGACGCATCTTGTATAAGCTTCCTGGGCACAATGGATCTGTTAATGAGTGTGTATATCATCCCAATGAACCTATCATCGGATCTAGCAGTAGTGACAATCAGATTTATCTGGGGGAGATACGAGGCATAACGTTTAGAAACCTGTCGAAATGAAATGAACATTTTGGTGCTTGTGAAAACCATTAGGGAGTGGTCGAGTTTAGAAATGCTGAGTTCATTCTGTAGTTCGTTATGTTGTTTCAGTGACTATCATTGTCTCATTATTTTGTTACTATTGATGTAATTTGGGATTTGATATTGGTGAAATGACTCCACCCTTTCATACTGATGATTCCACCCTTTCATACTGAACATCATGGGTCTTTGTTCCGTGTTTGGAAAGTATAGCTTAAATCTTATTAGAGCTTCTCTATTACATGCTTTTATGTAAGAAAAAAGTGTTTGGATAAATTTTAATAAGTAACTTATTAATCATCATAAAGTTATTTTTAACTTAATTTTATGAAACCAATTTTTAAACTTAGAAAAGCTTGATGCGAAAGCTAATTTTCAGCATGTTCGACTAGTCGTTGTGCAAGGAGGGATTTTAATGGAGTGGAGGAGAGGAAAGAGATTTTAAGTAGATGTTCAATTTGATTGAGGAGGGGAAGGAATGGATTTTAGTAAATGGAGGGTAAATAATACTATTCATGTTCAGTTCACACGAAGGGGAGAGATTTTAAAATTAATTTACTGTCATACCTTTATATTTCAAAATATATAAGTAATGATATTTTAGTCAATACATTCAAAATATTTTAAATCTCCTTTTTTCCCAATTCCCAAATATGGGAGGGAAATCAAAATTGAGTGGGAAAGAATTCTGCTTTCCCCCATTTCCCTTTTCCCTCTAAAAAATAAAACCAAACAAGTAAATTTTATAAAAAAAAATCCTTATCCTTTCATCCCCTCCCCTCTATTTCCCCCCAACTAAACACTATGGTAGAGGACAATTGTATCCCCATCCCAAATTCTTCATCTGTCACCTTCAACTCTCTCGACTTTATAGATTTTAGAAATGCTTCTTCAAGTATGTATTACATAAAAGTTTTTACATAAGCTGATTTTATATATGCGCTCAAATAAATTATTTATCTAAACCGGGCTAGTATGTGTGTCACTGTATACAAAGTGTCCTTTAGCGTTATTGAAATGATGTGAGGAGAGAGAAAAAAATAATAAACAAGTGTGTGAGAGTATAAAAGTATCATATTGATATTCAATTTTGTTATTCAAATAATGGGATCATCATGCAAAATAGAAAATTCGAAATATTTATTAAGATTCGGAGTATAGAAAAATTCAAAAGAGCAGGAGATATTTCCTTTCTTCTTGCATTTCTGATTATAAAGATGTTGTGTTGGGGGGTAGCTCAAGTGATTAAGAGCTAAGGGTTTAAGGTATGGAAGGTGTTGGAGGTCCAATGTTCAATCCTGGACCATGGAGGAAAATTAACAATTAACAACTAACATATTAACATACTACCATTTGCCTATAAAAAAATTATAAAGATGTTGGATTCATGTCTAAAGTCGTTCGCAAAAGTTGTTGATCTATCCATCGACTTTCCTACATCACAATAATCATATCAATTGGATGTCTAGAAGTAAAGTCATGCTCAAAATATCAAAATTGGTTTAGAAATACTTTATTATACTAATATGAAGTAATTGACAAAATAAGTGCAAATAGGCTTTTGTGCTTGAAAAATCAATGAAAATTAGGACACACAATCTAATTATTAACCAAGTAAGGATGGAATAACTCTAATATATTGGAGTTGTCACATTTCTAACTTTATCTTGAAAATATCCTTAAAAATTGTTTTATTCAATTTTTTATATTGTCAATGAATTGCACCATATTCTCTATGCTAAGAAAAGGAGAATTAAAATCCCCAGTAGCACACAGTGAGCCAAAAAAGTTGGAAGGCATTTGATGAAGAGAGGTCTAAAGATCTTAGTGAATAGATGGCTGGAAATTACCATACAAAATTATAAGAAACTAAGGCTCATCAATACAAAACTTACCACCATATGGACCAATAGCTATAAGGACAAATGGTCTATTATGATTTTTCTACTCTTACATCCCAGAGCTTTGTATCCAACATACACCAAATTCTTTTTAAAGAAACCTTGGGCATTACAAATAAAATAACTAAATGTATGAATAATTTGATTACATTAGTGATTACTAATGTGAATTCTTATTTATTTATTTTTTTAGCTCTTGGAATGTTCTTACATAGCATAGATGGGTTTGCTGAATGTAGTGCTAATATGTAAAAGGGGAGGTTGTAATTCTGTTATGCTAGATGTAACTTTGGGAGAAAAAACTCCATAGAGGTGTATGTTATGGTTTTAAAACTTTTACATTTTTTTCTTCTCTTCGCTCTGTGAGATGACCTAGGGTTTTTCTTTTCTCCGCTTTATGAGAAGTGACTTCATTCTTTCTTTTCTTTCTTGGGTGATTGTCTCCTTTCTGTGTTACAATTCAACAATGGCGACTTTTGAGAACTTGAATATAAGTGATGATGAGGAGGATGTTATGGATTTTCAGCAATAGGAGCATCAAGAAGAGAGGCGTGCAGACCATAATTTATGTCTTGTTGGTAGGTTCTTAACAAAAAAAACCTATCAGACCACACATGATGAAGGAAAGGATGGCTACTGTGTGGCAGCCAAATAGAAGGGTTTCGATAAGGGAGGTTGAGAAGGTACTCTTTCTGTTTCAGTTCTTTCACAAGTTGGATATACAGAAGGTGATGAAGGGAGGTCCGTGGTCCTATGATAATCACTTGTTGCTGTTGGAACCCCTAGATGGTGTAGAGATCCCAGTGCATGTGCCATTGTTTCACGCAGTGTTCTGGGTTCAAGTGCATGGTGTTCCAATCAGTTTCATGTCGATGGAGGTGGGTAAAGGCCTTGCAAATTACATTGACGAGTTTGTTGAATACGATCCCAAGAATAACTCCAATTTTTGGCGATCGTTTATGAGGATTAAGGTTAGAGTTGATGTCAGGAAACCTCTTAAAATAGGCAAGAAAATTTGAAGGGGAGGAGGGCAGACTACAATGGTGCGTTTTAAGTATGAACGCCTCACTATATTTTATTTTCTCTGTGGGATGCTTGGACACACAGACTCTACATGTGAGAAACTGTTTCTGAAGGAAGAGGATGGTGGTGTTAGGGGCTGGAGTGCTGATTTACGTGTAGACCGGAGGAGGAACGGTGATGCCGGAGGCTGTTAGTGGTTGTGTGAGGAGTAGGCGGAAGTTGTGGAGGAAGATCAGCCTTAAGGAGTTAATGCAGGCAAAAATAGTGGAACAGATCCTCATGTATATAACGTAAGGGATTACCATGCAGACAATCAGGGACTTCCGTTTTTATCTGTTACTCCAAATTTAAATGCGGTGGGTCCATCTCAAGGAGGAAATCGCGTGAACCAGCCAAATCCGCATGTGCAATATTTAACAGTCACCAATAATCCTGCTTTTAATTTGAATTTGAATGATGCTGAGCTGGATGAAATGGGGGTGGAAAAGAATAGGAAAAAGGGTGTAACAAACAACCATGCAACGCATGAGGAGGGTTCTGAAGGCAGTAGTGTAACAAATCATTTTTTAAAGGTGGGTCTTGGTTGCCAGGTCCACTAGGACTAATGATTACTCTGAGTTGGAATTGTCTAGGCTTGGGTCACCCGAGTGCAGTTCCTTCACTTCGAGACCAAGTGTGGGGTCACAAACCACATGTTATTTTCCTTTATGAAACTTTGTGTAATGATAATAAAGTGCAGGAGGTTAGGAGAGCTTTGGGCTTTGAAGGTTGCTTTGTGGTTGATTGGCAGGGAAGAGGCGGGGGACTAGCGATTCTGTTGAAGAAAAATAATCTCTGTGAGGTGCAAAACTACTCCCAGAACTTCATAAACGTTACTATTAAGGAGGATCCTGAGCAGGTTTGGAGGTTAATGGGGTAATATGGCATTCCTCAGAGGGAAAGAAGGAGAGAGTCTTGGAACATTTTGAGATCGCTGGCTTGGCAATCCACCCTACCTTGGTCCCTTGTGGGAGACTTTAATGATCTTTTGCATCCTGATGAGAAGAGAGGGCGTATTTCCCATCCTCAGTGGTTACTAAACGGCTTTCGTGAAGCAGTGGCTGATTGCGGCCTCATAGATTTACCAATGCAGGGACATTTGTTCACTTGGTGGAAGATCTTGGGTATGGAAAATGCATTAGAAGAATAGCTTGATAGAGCTATGGTCTCCAGTGCTTGGATGAATCTCTTTCCACATAGTACATCGCGGAATTGTGTTAAGACTATATCTTTAGACATCTATGATTTTGATGAATCCAAACAAAGAATAATTTTAAGTGAACCCTGTGAAATCTACTAATATGTGTATTAAGTGTGCAGATCAGTATACAAGAGTCTCATGACAAAGAAACAAAATCTTAATGATACATCTGTGATATGATGCGTCTCACCAATGACTCAGTCTCTACCAAAATCTGATTAAGCGATTGAAAGTCCCTCACTTCAACAATATTCAAACACAAAGAATATTCCCTGATTATTACGAATAAAGAAATTCGATATCAGAAAGCTCAAAAGCGCTTGAAGAATCTCTTTGTTGCAAAAAGCAAAGTAAACTTTACTTGATCGCAAAACCGCTTAGCACAAATAAGGAAAGTCACACTGCCCAAGTCTGAAAAGCAACAAACGCTGCTCTGAATCAAACTGCACTCTGATAAAGCTATGCCAACCTATACGTTCAATTTGTCTTGAAGCTCACCAACGATCATACACATTAAATGCAAGACCAGAATGACTCTTTGGCATTTATGGATGAAGAACAAAAGAATACTCAGTTGAAGAACTCTCCTCAACAGACTTATCTCTCTTAGGTATTAATAGAAGACTTTGAAGACCTTTGAAGATACACCTGAATACATTAACTCACGCATTCATTACTCTCAAGCATTCAAAGCTCTCTTAAGTTCTTCATAGAAAACTTCTCTGCTCAAATCATTTGTATTTATTGAGAAGTCTTTATTGCGATCTCACCTACCTCAAATACTTATTCACTCTGTGAGTGTTACTCGGTAGATCTGTAAAGTTGTAATCCGTAAAGCTGCTGCTTCATTCAAACTCTTAATGTTCGTAAAGCCTGAAGAGGCTTGATGAAAGAATACTTGTTTGAGCCTGGAGAGGCTTGGTGTGCAAACAATACTTGTTAGTTGAGCCTGCGGAGGTTAGGTGTGCAAATAATACCTTGTGTAACCTGATCAGTTATAGTGCAAATACTTGGTGAAGCCACGGACTGGACGTAGCCCAAGGTTTGGGGTGAACCAATATAAATTTCTGTGTCTCCTTTTCTTAGCTTAATCTTTTCAGTTTCCTTTGCTTTAACTGTGCTAACTGGGTTGGAAAGTGAATCTCCTTTTAATTATCAGACGCATCTTTATGTCTTATAGGTCAAACTGCAACGTTTTTCAAAAAGTATTAAAACACAATTCAACCCCCTTCTAGTGTTTTATATCTGTTCATTTCAGTTGGTACCAGAGCTTAACCTCTAGGTTGAGCATTTAACAGTGTTGAGGAAAGATCCTGTTGAACAGACATTATGATGGCTGGAGCTAGCACAAGCGGAAGCAACGCTGGAGAAGAAGCATCTATGGCTAGACCTCCCTACTTTGATGGTGAAAACTACATCTATTGGAAAGAAAGATTTTAATGGTCCATCATGTCAACAAAATCTGATTTATGGGATATTATTACTGATGGTCCCTACATTCCAAAGAATGATAATGACATTGACAAACCCAAAGCTCAGTGGACTGCTATAGAAAAAACTTAGTTGGAGCTAAATCACAAAGCAAGGTATTCCTTGATGTGTGCTCTCAGTCAGGAAGAATTTGAAAAGGTCCATGCATGTGGATCTGCTAAGGAAATCTGGGATACTCTAGAAGTTACTCATGAAGGAACAACAAAAGTGAAAGAATATAAACATGCTTGTACGAAAGTATGAGCTATTTACTATGGAAGAAGGAGAAAGCATTGCTCAGATGATAGGAAGATTTCAGACTATCACAAATAATCTGAAGTCACTGGGAAAAATCTACACCAATGCTGGGTAAGTTGGAAAAATTCTAAGAAGTCTACCTAAACAGTGGAGACCTCTGGTTACAACAATAACTCAAGCCAAAGACATCACAACTCTTCAAATGAGTGATCTTCTTGGAACTTTACAAGTACATGAGCAGGAGCTGAATGAAGATGGCTCAAATAAGAAAGGAAATACCATTGCTCTCAAAGCAGAGAAAGGATCTTCAAAAGCTCAAAAAGTTGAAGAATCAGATCATGAGTCAGACGCCTCTGAAGAAGACTCAGGCAGTGATGATGAAATGTCATTACTAACTAGAAAATTGAGGAAGTTATGGAAGAAGAAGAATGTCAGAAAGGATAAACCTTTCAAGAAGTTCAATAAAGAAAAATTCTTCAAAGAGAACAGTAGTTCTGACAAAAGTTCTATTGTATGCTATGAATGTAAGAAGCCAGGACACTTCATATCTGAATGTCCTCAGTTGCAAAAGCAACCCTTCAAAAATTTCTATAAAAAGAAAAAGAAAGGGATGATGGCAACTTGGGAAGATCTTGATGGCAGCTCATCTGATGAAGATGCAGAAAGCGAATAGGCAAATCTATGTCTCATGGCAGATGCTGACTCAGACTCTGAGGTAATTTCTGTTTTTAAGGATTTGCAAGATGCCTATGATGAATTGATTGAGGAATCTAACTGTTTAACGAAGGCTTTTAGAACACTTAAGAGGCAATATGTGAAACTCCTAAAAGAGCATGAACATAAGACTCAAGAGTGTGACAAATTGTCTCAGGAAAACAACAAGCTTAAAGCTGAAAAGCTTAAGCTTAAGATCACAGCTGAGACGCCACAATCTGAAGAAGTTGTCAAACTTCAACATAAGGTTGAAGAGCTCACCTCTGATCTTGCCTGCTTTGTCAATGGAAGAGATAACCTGACTAAGTTATTAGCAAGTCAGAGACCCTCTCTTGATAAAACTGGTATAGGATTCATTGACCAGACACATCATAAAGTATCTAACAAAGTCTTAGGACAAAAACCTAAAACTCTCTATGATAAGTTCATTACTTACAAAAATAGTTGTAAAAACTGGACATATCACGTCTAAATGTATTCACACAACAAAGAAGTTGTCACAAACTTCAAGAACTAACAAGAAAGGACCCAAAAGAATATGGGTACCTAAAGCTTTGATTATTCCTGTTGCAGATATCCTTAATAGGACAAAAAGCACACCTATCATGGTAACTGGACAGTGGCTGCTCACGACACATGACAGGAGAAAAGTCTATGTTCTTAGACCTCCAACCTAAAGAAGGTGGACATGTTACCTTTGGTGGAAATCAAAGAGGAAAGGTCATCGGGATAGGTAAAATTAGTGGGAAATCACCTCTACCATCTATCTCTAACGTTCTTTTAGTTGAAGGATTAAGACATAATCTGCTAAGCGTAAGTCAATTATGTGATAATGGTTATAATGTTTCCTTTACTAAGAATGCATGCATAGTCAAAAACACTAATGACAAAGTTATATTTTCAGCAAACAGGCAACAAAATCTTTATAAGATTGATCTTACTGAACTGACTAACCAAAAAGTGACTTGTTTTGTGTCAAGAGAAGATGAAAGATGGGTATGGCATAAGAAGCTAGAACATACAAGTATGAAACAGATAACTAAGCTTCAGAAGTATTGACTTGTGAAAGGTCTACCTGATATAAGTTTTAAAAAAGATGTCTTATGTGATTCTTGCTAATGTGGAAAGCAAGTTAAAACTAGCTTTAAACCCAAGAATCTGGTATCTTCTTCTAGACCATTACAGTTGTTGCATATGGATCTATTTGGTCCAGTTAGTGTTGCTAGTAAGGCAGGAAAGAAATATGGTTTTGTCTTAGTCGATGATTATTCTAGATATACATGGGTACTCTTCTTAACCCACAAGGATGAATCATTCAAGATGTTTTCTATATTCTGTAAGAAAGTTCAGAATGAGCAAGGATTTTGAATCTCAGCTATCAGAAGGGACCATGGGGGAGAGTTTGAAAATGAGCACCTCAATACATTATGTGAAGAGAATGGTATCTCTCACAACTTTTCTGCTCCTAGAACTCCTCAGTAGAATGGAGTAGTAGAAAGGAAGAACAGATCTCTACAAGAGATGGCTCGAACAATGCACAATGAAAGCAAACTCCCAAAGTACTTCTGGGCTGAGGCAGTAAACACTGCTTGTTATGTACAGAACAGAATATTGATAAGACCCTTCTTGAATAAAACTCCCTATCAATTGTGGAAAGGTAGAAAACCCAACATCTCTTATTTCCATGCTTTTAGATGTGAATGCTTTATTTTGAATACTAGAGATCAACTTGGAAAGTTTGATTCAAAATTAGATAAGACTATATTTCTCGGATATTCAGACACTTCTAAAGCTTTTAGAGTTTACAACTCTAGAATAGAAGTTGTTGAGGAATCTATTCATGTTGAATTTAATGATGGTTTAAAGACTGATAGGAAACTATCAGATCTAGAAGATGATCTTGCAGGATTAGATCTCGGAAGACAAAGCAATCAGACTGATGATAGCTTGAAAAATGAGGATCCAGAAACTCATATTCAAGCGTCTGATCCACCTGCTCAACAACCATCTGAGACTGAACCTAGACGAGATTGGAAGTTCAAAACTCATCACCCTGAAAAGTTGATCATTGGCAATCCATCTCAAGGAGTTAGAACCGGATCAACATTTAAAGACTCAAACAACATGGCATTCCTATCTGAGATTGAACCAAAGAATATCGAAGAAGCTCTTGAAGATGAAAGCTGGATTTTAACTATACAAGAAGAGCTAAATCAGTTCAAAAGGAATGATGTTTGGTTCCTAGTTCCAAATGAAAAAGCAAAGTCAATTATTGGTACAAGATGGGTATTCACAAACAAGCTTGATGAAGATGGAAAGGTAGTCAGAAACAAAGAAAGGCTAGTAGCTCAAGGCTATAATCAACAAGAAGGTATTGACTACACTGACACTTTTGCCCCAGTAGCTAGGATAGAAGCAATTCGTATACTTATGTCATACGCTGCACAACATCAAATCATCTTATTTCAAATGGATGTTAAAAGTGCATTTCTAAATGGAATCATTGAAGAAGATGTATATGTTAAGTAACCACCTAGATTTGAGGATAGTGACAAACCAAATCATGTCTATAAGCTTAAGAAAGCTCTCTATGGATTAAAACAAGCACCTAGAGCTTGGTATGACAGGCTAAGTTCATTTCTTATGAAAAATGATTTCATTAGAGGAAAAGTAGATACAACTCTCTTTAGAAAAAGTTCTAAAAAAGATTTCATTATAGTACAAATCTATGTTGATGATATTATATTTGGTGCTACTAATGAAAAGCTCTGCAAAGAGTTCTCTAAGCTTATGCAGAATGAATTTGAAAGGAGCATGATGGGAGAATTGAAGCTCTTCCTTGGTCTACAAATCAAACAAACATATGATGGAATTTACATTCATCAACAAAAATATACCAAGGAGATCTTAAAGAAATACAAGCTGGATATAACTAAACCTATGAAAACTCCCATGGAAGTAAATGCAAAATTAAGCAAAGATGAGGAAGGTTAAAAGGTAGATCAAACTACTTACAAAGGTATGATTGGTTCTCTCTTGTACTTAACTTCAAGTAGACCTGATATTCAATTCAGTGTCTGTATGACTGTATGTGTGCGAGATTCCAATCTGATCCTAGAGAATCACATCTCAAGGCTGTCAAAAGAATATTTAGATATTTGCTTGGAACCACTAATCTTGGTTTGATGTATTTAAGAATACAAGAATACAGATTAGTAGGATTCTGTGATGCTGATTATGCTGGAGATAGAGTAGAAAGAAAAATCACAAGTAAAGGATATCAATTCATTGGAGCAAGCTTAGTCTCTTAGACAAGCAAAAGACAAACTAGAATTGCCTTATCCACTGCAGAAGCAGAATACATTTCAGCTGCAAGCTGTTGTTCACAGCTCTTATGGGTAAAACATCAACTTAAAGATTATTCTATCTTTGAACATAACATTTCTGTTTGGTGTGATAATTCTAGTGCTTTCTGTTTATCTAAGAATCCGATTCAGTATTCTAAGGCTAAGTACATAGAAATTAAACATCATTTCATAAGAGACTATGTTCAAAAAGGTGTTTTTGATATTAAGTTTGTTAAAACTGAAAATCAGTAGGCTGATATATTAACTAAACTCGTAGCTAAGGATAGATTCACTTATATTTGGGATAATCTGAACATGCATTTCATAAATGAGTGATGCGTCTGCTCTTCGATAAAGCGTCTGCTGACATAGATTATTTACTGAGACTTTACAGTGCAGTTATCTAAAATGTTTTTGAATTCAAAACGTCCTGTCTTTATTATTTCTCAACTGCTCTTTTCTGAAACCTCTTTCTTTAAAACCTAAACTCTTCTCTCCGAAACACCTTACTGTTTCAAAAAGCTTCTCTCTCTCTCTCTCTTTCGTGAACGAATCATTTCGAAACCATTTCGTCTTCTCTTTCCTTTTCAAACCCAAATCCATGGCACCCAAAGCACTCTCAAAAAATTACCGTGCTGCTGTTCGGTTATGGATGAGTGTGGAAGACTTATCTATGATCGTCCCCGGTCGATTTGTCAAGATGAACAAGATCATCAAAGGAGGCATGAATATTATGGCAGAATTGGAAGCTTCACAATAGGTCAACTTTTTCTCCCTACATGAACCTGTTTACCCTCTGTTACTTCAAGAATTCTGGGAAAATGCTGAAGAAAGGATGTCTCAGACTCAAATTTCCATT
This sequence comes from Echinosophora koreensis, assembly GCA_035048595.1. Classification (NCBI taxonomy): domain Eukaryota; kingdom Viridiplantae; phylum Streptophyta; class Magnoliopsida; order Fabales; family Fabaceae; genus Echinosophora; species Echinosophora koreensis. The sequence goes on along the minus strand of JAPCYP010000013.1, from coordinate 4,010,063 downwards.
CAAACCAAGTGTAACGGAAAACCCTATTCGTTCACTCTCAACAGTATTCAAAAAGCAACCGACTGCCCTAGGCAAGGTGCTGCTTTTACAGATGATTAGGAAATTGAGTATGGTGAAGAAACTGTTCATCAAGTTCTCTATGGGATATCCAATCCTACAAGCAAAGTTGCCTTCAAACTGACTCCAAAAGGAAGGTTCTTGCATGTGTTGTTAATCAATTGTGTGATGCCAAGAACAAGTGCTCATGATAATGTCAACAAGATGGATAGATTTGCCCTATTCCATCTCTTGAATATGATGAAGGTTGACATAAATGACTTGATTTTCAAGTACATACTGAGGATGATAAAGCCCCAAATCAGGACCTCCTACTCATATGGGATGCTGATTACCAGACTGCTAAACACTGGAAAGGTTGATATGACTACTGACATTGATGAAAGAACCTTCTCTCAGATGAAGCTGAGACCACCAAGAAGGATTCCTGATTCTGATGAAGATGATGAGAAGAAGAAATCTTTAGGAGAATCTGAAGAAGAAACTGATGAGTCTGATGACTCAAAAGCAACAGAAGTGTCTGCACCTTTAGATCCCAAGGTCAGATCAAAACTTCAAGTAAAGAGGAAGCTGGTCATCTCAGAAGCATCTGATGATGATGATGACCAACCTATCTCCAAGGTTCTGAAGAAGGAAATGGTTCAAAAACCTGTTGTTACCCCTCGAAAGGAACTCAAGAGGAAAGCGAAGATCTACAATGTTGAAGATAGTCGAACCTATGCAAGTCTCTTTGCAACCTGCTGCATCACCTCTTAGGTCATCTAAACCCTCGCCATCTTCACCCATTGTATTATCCTCACCCTCTGTTTCATCATCCTCTTCCTCTCATAACTCCCCTCTTCATAATCAGATTGCAATTGCTGAAAATCTGCTTGCTTTATCTGTTCGAGATTTTAATTTGAATCTCACTCTAGATCACCCCTCACCATAACCTATTCTTCATAACTCACCTGATCCCTTCATCACTTTCTCCCTCACCAACTCAGGAAATTCAAACTGTTGTTCCTCTTTCAAGAATTTTTTTATTCCATTCTATCACCTCTCTCTCACCCTTCATCTACTCCTCAACCCTTACCACAGTGACCTCTACCTACTCCTTTCAACCCTTCTGAGCCATTACCTTTAGAGAAAATCAATCCTGACCTTCTTAGCCCGAATGATCTAAAAGCAATCAGCAATCTTGTTGCTGAACAGGCTGTAGTAAGGCTGAATCAAGCCTCTTGGAAACACAGACCCAATCCTACTGCTTGCATGAAGGCCAATACTGTATTGAAGATATGTCCTGACAGAGGATCTGTCTGTCCGAAGCCAAAGTTGAATCCAAAATCCAAGAAGCCTTTTGTCTGGCTGGAAAGGAAGCATAAGAAACTGAAGTTCCCTAGATGGTCTACTTCGTTCATGAGTCATCCTGAACCTCATGTTCTTCAAGACCTAGCTCATCACTGTGGGCTATCTCTGTTTGACAAACTTAAGTCGCCTACAGATAGTGCCCGACTCAGTTCTTACCAGATTCCCTGGATCGGATATCCAGATGAAGAAAGAGCATAATCAAGGCAACTCTACCCCTTCCAACCAACTTTTATTTTTACTCCTTTTCTTTTCATTTTACCTTTGTCTTTTTATGAAAACTTTTTCTGTTTACTCTTTTGATTTACCAATTTCTGATGAATATTTGACTTGGTTTCTTTCCCCTCTTTTCATTTCTTTTTATAATTTAGAAATCCCCTCTTTTAAAATTCCCTGTTTGCAACCCTTTGGTTCGTTGCACTCAGTCTTTCCCCTAAATCTTTCTCTGTTCCCCATTGTTTTTTATCTTACTTTTATTTTCTCCTCTGGTCATTCTCTTCCCTGGCACTGTCTGGAAATTGTTCCATATGAACCACCCACGACTGCCAACCCTTCTGACCCTGGCCCCTCCTCTTCATCTCCACCTGATGATCCTGTTGCACCGGCATCCACCATCATTGGAATAGATCCAGTAGCTCGTGCGTAAATCAGTGGTCTTCGTGAGACCATGCAAACTGTTGTGGGTCTTCTCACCAACATTGTTGAAAAACAGTTTTCGTTACCTTTGTCAGCAATATAATACGTCAATGAAGGTTAAATCAATAAATGTTGTTTTCAGATGCATTTTATTCTGTTACTTTATCTTTTTGCTGATGAAAAAGTGGGAGAATATATTCGTATATCTGAACTAAATAATGAAACTCAAAATATAAGACGCTATTTATTCATGCGTCTAATTTCTTTATGGAAGCATTAGTTCAGGGGGAGCTTAAGGAGCTTAAATAACTTAAATATACTTATGTGCTTGAATATAGTCATACTTTATATGATTCTCCGTGCTTAAATCTGCTTTTATCCCCAGTTCATTAAAATCATAAGATAATGTTTGTCATCATCAAAAAGGGGGAGATTGTTAAGACTACATTTTTAGACATCTCTGATTTTGATGAATCCAAACAAAGAATGATTTTAAGTGAACCCTGTGAAATCTACTAATATATGTATTAAGTGTGCAGATCAGTATACAAGAGTCTCATGACAAAGAAACAACATCTTAATGATGCGTCTGTGATATGATGCGTCTGACCAATGACTCGGTCTCTACCAAAATCTGATTAAGCAACTGAAAGTCCCTCACTTCAACAATATTCAAACACAAAGAATATTCCCTGATTATTACGAATAAAGAAATTCGATATCAGAAAGCTCAAAGCACCATTCTGCGCTTGAAGAATCTCTTTGTTGCAAAAAGCAAAGTAAACTTTACTGTATCGCAGAATCGCTTAACACAAATAAGGAAAGTCACGCTGCCCAAGTCTGAAAAGCAACAAATGCTGCTCTGAATCAAACTGCACTCTGATAAAGCTATGCCAACCTATACGTTCAATTTGTCTTGAAGCTCACCTGTGACACCCTCTACCCCACATGTATTTATAAAGCGATAACACAGAAGGAAATAATTTAGTTTTTTCGAAAATAGATAAACACATGCATATCATTTATTATAAAATGAAAATCAACGGGTAGAAGATACCACTTTGAAACAAAACATCATACCCGGAAAATAAAACATGTTTGAAAGATAACATAACATAAAGAAAACATTTATCCCAACCCCGATGTCACATTACAGAGCTGGTTTAACTGATCCGATAAAACAACTCGGATAACAACTAAACTAAACATAAACTAAACTTCTAGAAGCGGCTCCTCAGAGTCACTCCTCAGCAAACTGCTCACCGTCCTTTGCATAACACAAGAAGAGGTACATGCAAGGCAACAACAAAAGACGGGGAGTAAGAAACATATATATCAACATAACGGCATGAAAGCAGTTAGCAAGATGAACATGCATCATATAAACATAGCATATCAAACATAAACGTTTCATCATATTAATATCATATATATACATTCCAAACAAGGTATGTTATGCGATGCAACGCTACTCCGCTACTCCAATGCATGAATGAGCAACACAGCACACACAACCAACAATCACCACCTCCGCTTAGGCCACTAGGCTACCCAATTTCATCATCATCAACGTTATCTTTCATTTTTAGCCTTTAATCTTTTATCACATAATCTTTTCACTTACACTCTGGCTAAAAAGCACCAGAGCTCAACACCTTGACCATTAAGCATCAAGGCCCCATTGGCCACTCGGCTACTAAGGTCCAATATCTTTTAACAACACCTTGACATTATGCATCAAGGCCCCCTTGGAGCGAACACTAGGCTACCAAGGTACAAAATAACAACACTCTGGCCAATAAGCACTAGAGCTCAACACCTCGGCCACTCGGCTATCGAGGCCCCCTTGGCCACTTGACTACCAAGGTACAAAACAACATCTTTCCACTTTAATTATTAACACTCTAGCCCATAGGCACCAGAGCTCAACACCTTGACTATTAAGCATCAAGGACCCCTTGGCCACTCGGCTACCAAGGTACATTATTATCTTTAAGTTACCTAACTTGTCTTTACTTGGTTTGGTGGCTTCTTCATTATTATAAGCGTTTGGGGGTAAAACACCCCTTGTTACCGTTTCTGTGTTCTGATCTGTACAGGGAAGCACGGGCGTGCTGATTGTTAAGTCAAGCACAGTCATATTGACTGTTGAGCACAACCGTGCTCAATAGAGCATGGACGTACTGTTTCTGGGCAAAAGGGTTGAACAAACCTTACTAAGTATCCTAGGGCATTCAAAGATCAGACCTATTGGTTTAAGCTACACCATCAATCATCAGTTTCATTACCTTTAATTGTTCATATGTCTTTTACTTCCAGCTTCATTACTAACATCCTTTAAACACTCACTAATCAATCCTAGAGTCTTTGCCTAAGCCCTATGAACATAACCTTACCTCTCATACTATATTCATGTCTTATGAACAAACTGGGAAAACATCCCTTAAATGCATTCATCTTTATTAACATCTCTTCTAAGGTTTTAACATCATTAATAAGCCCTATTAATTGGTTAGAGTCTTATTAACGTCATTGTTGGCATTAACATACTCAACAATCAATACTCATTCAGAGCAACACATCATCATCATTATCATAACAGTCTCGTCATTATTATAACAACATCATCATCATCATAATAGCATCATCATCATCATGAACATTCAAGTTATCATTAAACATCATACTCAGTTGGGCATACCAATAACATCCAATCATACATCATCAATAATTAACATCAAACAGTATAACAATTAAAGCATGCCATTAACATTATAATCATATCATACATACATCAACTAACATCGAATAGACAAACAACATATGACAGGGTCATAGGTTAACCCTTCATCTTACGCTACCCTCAATGCCTACATGTCAATACTATTCCTTCTCCTCATACCTGGTATGAAGATTCCAACCAACGAAAGCCAACTGGCAACCTAAACGAAGAACTAACGCGTTTCCCTCAAGCGGCTTGACTAGTTTTCCAAGCCTTGGTCAAACAAAAGTTTAACCAATTAGTTTCCCAAAATCAAAACAAGAAAGGGAACTAAAGAGGTGAGGAATCATTACCTTCTACAATTGACGCAGACCAACCAAGATCTCCCAAAACTAGAGCAAGAACACCAAGGGCATCAAAGGGGTTCAAAGGGAGGAAGAGAGAAGAGGTTTTTGCCCTACAAAAGCTGCCCAAAGTGCCAAAATAGGGTTTGGCTCGTAACCCTCATGAAACTACTCTATTTAAAGACTCTGATACCCGAGCACGGCCTTGCTCCCTATTGAGCACGGCCGTGCTCAACTTCTGAGCACGGGGCACTGAAATAATGCCTTGCGAGACCACCTAGATGATCGATTTTGGAAAAACACTAAAAATAAGACTTGTATATAATTCTCTTAGCTTTCCAACGCCACAAAGATCACCTCGATCGGACATCTAGAACTCAAGATATGGCCAAAACGGTGAAACAGGTTAGGTTACTAGGACTCTAAAAGGGTTGAACCTTTCTAAGGCTAAACTCCCCCCCAAACATGAACTTAGGCATAAAAAACAAACATAACAAGAATATACAAACATATATATAACATATATGAAAGCACTAAGCTTATTTACGAAAAACGGGTGTTACATCACCAACGATCATAAACATTAAATGCAAGACCAGAACGACTCTTTGGCATTTATGGATGAAGAACAAAAGAATACTCAGCTGAAGAACTCTCCTCAACGGACTTATCTTTCTTGAGTATAAATAGAAGACTTTGGAGACCTTTGAAGATACACCTGAATACTTTAACTTATGCATTCATTACTCTCAAGCATTCAAAGCTCTCTTAAGTTCTTCATAGAAAACTTCTCTGCTTAAATCATTTGTATTTATTGAGAAGTCTTTATTGTGATCTCACCTATCTCAAATACTTATTCACTCTGTGAGTGTTACTCGGTAGATCTGCAAAGTTGTAATCCATGAAGCTGCTGCTTCATGCAATCTCTTAATGTTCGTAGAGCCTGAAGATGCTTGCTGAAAGAATACTTGTTTGAGCCTGGAGAGGCTAGGTGTGCAAACAATATTTGTTAGTTGAGCCTGCGGAGGCTAGGTGTGCAAATAATACCTTCTGTAACCTGATCAGTTATAGTGCAAATATTTGTTGAAGCCACAGACTGGACGTAGCCCAAGGTTTAGGGTGAACTAGTATAAATCTTTGTGTCTCCTTTTCTTAGCTTAATCTTTTCAGTTTGCTTTACTTTAACTGTGCTAACTGGGTTGGAAAGTGAATCACCTTTTTATTATCAGACGCATCTTTGTGTCTTATAGGTCAAACTGCAACGTTTTTCAAAAAGTATTTAAAACATATTTCAACCCCCTTCTAGTGTTTTATATCTGTTCATTTCAACTTGTTGGCATCAAACTCGGATCATTCCCCTATCCTTGTAGCCATAGAAATAAACTCTTATGTTTTCGAAAAAAGGCAGTTTAGGTTTGAGAACTCCTGGTTGTTGGAGCCCAAGCTTGATGCAGTGGTTCAAGGTGGATGGTCGAAGTAGGTTGATGAACCAGTCCTAGTAAGGCTTGCTAATTGCACGGAGGAGCTTGATACTTGGGGGCGAGTACTTCGCAGGCGTTATAAAGATGATATTGATAGATGCAAGAAAAAATTGGAGGAGGTTAGGGGCATTGATATGGAAGGAGCTGGCTTGGAGTTTATGCAACTTCAAAATAGGTTAGCTGCCCTTCTAACCCAAGAAAAAGCTTTTTGGCATCAAAGAGCTAAGGACTTTTGCATGAAAGATGGAGATATGAACACCAAATTCTTCCATGTAGCTGCTTCCTCGAGGAAGAAGAGAAATAAAATTTTGAGGCTTTAGCGGGAGGATGGAACTTGGGCAGAAAATCAGCAGCAACTTTGTGAAGTGGGTAAGATGTATTTTGATGATCTTTTATGCGAATGGTGGTGATTTCACACCGGTTATTGATGCCGTAGACAGAAAATTAGATGATAATGACAATATTGCAATCACAGCTCCCTTTGAAGATGAGGAATTTAAGCAGGCACTGTTATAGATGCATCCTGACAAGGACCCGGGGCCAGATATACTGAACCCAGCTTTCTATAGAAGATTTGGCCTCTTTGTGGTAATGATATTATTATTGCTTGTAAGCAGTAGCTTAGTGATGGATCCCTTCCTTATTCTATGGGGGAAACAAATATTGTTTTGATTCCTAAACGTGATTCTCCCACTACTATGGGGGATTTGAGACCAATTTCTTTATGTAATGTAGTCTATAAAATTTTAGCCAAAACACTTGCTAATAGGCTACAAAAAGTCCTTTCTAAATGTATTTCTAATGAACAAGCAGGTTTTGTGTCGGGTAGATCAATTGTGGATAATGATCTGGTTGCCTCAAAAGTATCCATCTTTTGAGATGCAAGACTAGTGGCAAGAAGGGTTATGCAGCTTTGAAGATTGATATTAGCAAAGCATATGATCGTGTTGAACGGAGCTATCTTTTAGCTATTTTGGATCGTATAGGTTTTGCTAGCCAGTGGATTAATTGGATGAGAATGTGTGTCACCACGATAACTTATTCAGTGCTTGTTAATGATGATAAATTTGGCCCTATTGTTCCTAGTAGAGGTCTTCGTCAAGGGGATCCTTTGTCTCCGTACCTTTTTATTTTATGTGCTGAAGGTCTTTCTGCTTTAATTAAAAGAGTTGAGAGGATAGGTGCTATTCATGGTGTAAAGATTTGCAGAAGAGCTCCGATCATTAGTCATCTTTTGTTTGCAGATGACACTTTTCTTTTCTTTAGAGCAGATGAGGGTGAAGCTGACATAATGAAAGGTATTCTCAATACTTATGTTACTGTCTCGATTCAATTTATCAATATGCAGAAGTCAAAGATTTATTTTAGTAGAAATGTGGAGATTCAAAAGAAGAATGCAATTGCTAATAATCTGGAGGTAGTGGAATGTATTGGGACAGGTAAATATCTTGGTCTCCCTTCTATGATTGGTAGGAGCAAAAAATATTTTTAATTACATTAAAGATAGAGTTTGGAGACAAATTTCTAGTTGGAGCAGTAAAATGTTATCTCAAGCTGGTTGAGAAGTCTTAATTAAATCTATAGCCCAGGCTATTCCCACTTATTGCATGAGCGTGTTTCTTTTTCCAACTTCAATTGAGGAAGAGATTGAACGCATGTTAAATTCTTTTTGGTGGGGTTCTTACAAAGGAGAAAAAAGAGGAATTAATTGGCTCAGTTGGGATAAACTTAGTATGTGGAAAGAATGGGGAGGAATGTGTTCCAAAAATCTGCATGTTTTTAATCTTGCAATGTTGGGGAAGCAAGGTTCGAGAAATTTAACCAACCCGGATACTATAGTTTCTTATATTTTTAGTGCAAAATATTTCCCTAGAGGGGACCTTTTAGGGGTTGCCATTGGTCACAACCCCAGTTACATTTGGCATAGTATCTGGTCTTCGCGGATGATCATCATGTCCCTATTGGTCGTTGCCACCCACACTCGAGCCACATGGTGATAGACTAGTACAAAGATGAATCTCGTCGTACTAAAGAGCTAACTCTTGATGTAGATCCTCAACCTTCGGAACTAATTTCCTATTTAAGTCAACTTTCACACAAATTCATATGAACTTCCTTTGCAAGTGAATAAACGTGCATTTATCAATTTTGAGCATAGTCCCAATACTAGACCCCAATTTCCACAATACCTTAGGATTATAACTTATAAGGCTCCATAGAAGGTTAGGAACTTTGAACCAAATAACAACTTTGTAATATCATGAGCTTGAAACAATGACCTCCGCCTATGACTAATGAGGTAATGATTTGCAACAATCTATATTCCTTTAAATAAAGCATGTTTGTAACCATCCTAGTTAATAAAACATACAAAGAAATAATCATTATTATGATCAAGATAGTATTCTTATCCCAGACCACCTACTACTTATGGAGCCTATCCTCAATCACCTTGAGACTAACCCTTTCCCAAGCAACTTGATTAGCAACACTTAGTTTGCATGGTTTGCACCAAGAGTTATACTCCGTCGGTGACATGCTGGCGAAAGATCTAGGGTTAAAAGCATCATCATCCACTAGACCATCCTTAAAAGGCCTCTTCATGCCAGCTATAATCAAACTCCCATTTAATAGTTTCCAAATTCATCTTCACTCTTTTCGATGCCTCCTATCTCAAGAGTTGTCTTTATATGAGAAAGGAGGATCAACTTGTAATTGCACTCCCTTTTGCACCATAAAGGTCTCTACTCTTCAGTTCTATGTGTTTGAAACAACCTCTTCCTACTCCTCATCCTTTACGGTTGCCGAGACTCACCGTATGACACTCTTTTACCATCCGCAACATATGTTAATTTAGTATTTATTTTGGTGAAGCATGAAGAAAACAACAAAAGAAAGAAACAACAAAACTAAAGTCTAAAACTAACGCACAGAGGTGCAACCAATTTCATCCTCCAACAACAACAAATCTATAAGGTTAGGAGCCTCCTCCCAAAGTTGTCATCCAGAGTAGTGTCTAGTCCCGTGTCATGCCAGAAAATCTGTGCAAGCGTTAGCTTCTTGAAAGATATGGCGGACTCCACCAACTACAAATGATTAAGGAGCTCAACCATCTGCTCCACAGTTGACGCAAACAGTGACGGATCTTGACTAACATCTTATGGGGAGCCATTATTTATTAACTGAAATAATATACTTAAAATTTATATAAATTATATGCAATTTATCTAAATTAATTACATAAAAAATTTAGAAAAACTCCATAAATCAACAATAAGGACTGTGTTTTTTTTTTCCCTGTCAAACGTGATATTATTAAAAAAAAATAGAGGTGTCTGATTACTCTCAAGTAAAATTGATTTTGCCTTTAAATGTGATTCTAGTAGAAGTCACATAAAATAACTTTTACAGTGAGTTGAGAATTTTACATTAAATTTTATATCGAACTTGCTTTTAAAATAAAAAATCCAAACTCTAGCACTATCTTCTATTATTGACCGAGACCGCTAAAAAGAGTTGTGCCATAACGAGCCCTCTCTTGCGAGAGTATGAGGGAGGGGTAGAGAAGGTCTTTCAACAATATCTTGATCTAGTCAAAATTTATACATACTTTCAGCCAAAAGGGAGTCACCTGGGCCATCCCAACTAGAAAATCCGGTCATGCACTCTCCAATCTCTGACCTTATGATCTCGCCTGACCCCGTAACTAAAGAGTGTTCCAAAAAACTTCCATCTACGTTCAGCTTAACATATCCCATAGGAGGAGCAGGACCGGCTCAAGGCAAGATGAGGCATAAAGCTAGGTGAAACCTCATAGTGAACAAATCATAAGATAAGGCTTCATATATGCAATTTTTATTAGGTATTAAATAACTTTTACTAGTGGACTATGTAGGGGACTTAGTGGGGTGGATGATACAGTGCAGTTGAAGAAAGACTCCTTTCTAGCAAGAGCTGCTCCTAAGAAAAGGGGAAAGGGAAGGCAGAAATATCTTGGGGCAATTTTCTTACCGATTGTATTCATCATTTCATTGTAAATATATAATGGGGAATTTGTTTCCTACATTTACGCTACTGATGACACTTGTAATAAAGCAATAACAGAAAGGGAATCCTAAATGCAACATTTAACAAATGATAAAACTTCTAGAAGGGGAAAATAGATAAGCTTGCAATATTGAAATCAATAGCTGCTTGGGTCCATTTTCTGATAGTCACATGAAGCCCTTAAGCCAAGTGGGCTACTTAATGTTTCTTTTGGGCCTATCCTTGTTGGGCTCAGTTGCTCTTTCTGATGTGTTTCTAACAATTTCGACAAGGATTTCCTTTGCTTCTTGTAATAGTGGACTGGAGGCCTAAAGTAAGGGCTTGTCTAACTTTATACTCGGGTCGACCCTGAGGAGGAGGTTGCCACCGGATTAGCAAACTGTCCCTTCTACCAATACAACAAAAAAATACGTTGAAACTTTGGAACAAAACATCCTTATAAACAAATTAATCGAAGTTATACATCAATTTGAATTAAATTTCAATGATTGTTTGTTGTTAGTCATCTTTTAGTTTAATGACCTATAGATTCTCTTTTTTGAAAAAGCTATTACTTTCTAGATTATGTATATCAATGTCACAACCATTACGTGCCTCATCACTTTACAATGAATTTACCCCAGACACACATTTTTAATTACCAACTCAAACTCAATTAGTGTGACTTGAATGAAAACTCAACCCATCATTTTCTATCATTCTCTTTTCTTTAGGCAGTTCATTGAGGTCAAGGTCAAATTTCACAAGAACTTCGTTGGTCGTTGCCACGTGCAGCGTCACCCTTGTCACGTGACATAAACGTATATGTCTCAACCCAGGACACTCCACTCTCTCCACTGTTCGTCACTCTCTCCCGAAACGAAACAAAATGCTTATGCTCTGAAGAGAGTTCCCAATTCCCAAAAATGGCGATTCTGCTAAAATTCTAAAACCCTAACCCTAAAACCCTTTCAAAACCAATCTTTCGCGATCCATCGCCATGAACTTCGATCGCGCCACCGCCACAAAATCACAAACTCTGAACACTCTGAAGGAAATTTCTGGTTCCTCGAAATGCATTCCCTCCGAAAAGGATTTCCAATTCTACTACAACAGCTTCGACGAGTTCAAACGCCCTATCGAAGAAATCGCGAGAAAATCGCAGTCAATGCTGCAACAAATCGGCGCGTCGAAGCATATATGGGGCACCGAAGAAGCTGCTTTTCCCTCCGGCATCGACGACGCGTATGAATGGCTCGTCGACGCGAACGAAGAGGTTCTGGAGCGGGTTGAGGAGTCGCTGAACGAGTTTAAGAAGCTTATGAAGGATGATATAGGTGAAACTGAATGGGAAAATGGGTTTGGGTTGGTTTGTGAGAAGAAGAAGAAGAAAGTGGTGAAAGTGGAAGAGAAGGATAAGAAGTTGAAGATTCCGTTTCATATACCAACGATTAGTAAGCCTCAGGAAAAGTATAACATAGTGGTTAATAATGCGAACCAGCCTTTTCAGCATGTTTGGTTGGAGAAGAGTGATGATGATCAGAGGTTTATTCACCCACTGGTTGGTTCACTGCACTGGATTTTGTTGATATGTTAATATATTATGTTGTAATTCTATCTGTTTTTGGGTTTTAACGATTTTAATGTGCTGTTTTAAATTTAATTAATGCTTAATCTGATAATTTATTGTTGAAACATCAAGGGTCTGTTTGCTTTGTTTCCAGTTTCTTGTAATTATTTAGGGAAACTGGAAACAAAGCAAACACGCCGTTGCTGGGAAGTTTTGTTACACTGATTCTCTCTTTTTCCAATTTTTTTTTTTTTTTTTTTATGTTTTTGTTCTTTTGTTTTGTTGGATTCCTTATCCTTCTCTCTCTTCGTAATTCTCCATCTCCATCTTAATAATTTTTTTCTTTTATAAAATTTAAAAATTTGTTTATGTTAAAAAGAGTGAATCCAGAAGTGGACAGGTTTTGGTATCTGTCTGTGAAGCTAATTCATGGTCTAGGCAAATAAATGCTTGAGTATCTAATAGCAGTCAATCTCAGATAGCAGCGGGAGTGACTAACCCCAAAAATGCTATAGTGGATAGCTGAATGACTGCTACACCAAAGTTAGCAGACTTACTAAGCACAATTTTTCATACACATACTAATCATTAATACTTCAGACAGAATTACCATTAATATGAAGCATAACTAGTTAGTAATAAGTAATAACAAAAACCATAACAATACAGAGGTGGGTTTGGCCAGAGAAGTCTGAAACAGAAGCTGAAATAGAGCAAGAATCTGCTGGAAACAAGTGTGAGATGCTGGGGAATGGCCAAAACAGAGTGTAGAGAGTGTGAAACAGGTGTAGCCAGCTAGGAACTTGTTGAAATGGGGGTGGGCGCTGCTGGAATAAAACCGAAGGAAGAAGGTGGCTCTCTGTGCTATGGGTAGCGAGGAAGAAGATGGTGGGTCTACAAATTACAATGACTTGTGCGGGGAAGAAGAAGGTCAGTTGGTGGAAGAGCCAATCTAAGAAAGGGTAAAACTTAGATTTACTAAGTTTAAGTGGCGATAAATAAAACATTTGATAAGATAAAGAGAGGGCAAAATAGAGATTTTATGAGTTAAAGGGCAAAATAGAAATTTGACAAGTTAATATGAGGGTAAAATTGTAAGAAAAAGTGAGGGAAACAAAAAAAACATTAATTCTAGCAGCCGCATGAAGGTAGCAGCCACGATGAACTGTGAAAGTGGTCGCGACTGAAAATTTCACTGTGGCATGTGGTGCATCGCGGACTGGCTGTGCGACGCTCCGCGATGCCGCTATAGTGGTGCTATTGCGTGCTATTAAATACATAGGCAAACAACTTGTTTGCAAACTCCTTTTTTTCCCTTTTCTCGGGCATGCATGCTATAATATTCAAATTGTTAGTGGTGGATGATGTTAGATCCTAGAGAAAGTAGGGTCTTGTCTTTAAGCTATACAGTTATGCATGATCTCCTTTGGTTGAGGGCGGGAGATTCTAATAGAGACCACATTGTTAGTTGCAAACTAAAGAAGGATGGGGGTTGGGCTGTCGTAATTTGGTGTCCAAGAACAAGGTGTTTGCAGATAAGTGGCTATGACATTTTCCTGTACAACCTTCCTCTTTATGGCATCAAGTATGATTTGCATTAAAATGAGTGGGACACTAATTCTGCAAGTAGAATTACTCATGCTAGTCCTTGAAACGTATTTCTCAGGGTTTTCCTTCTTTTAATTCTCTCTTGTACTTGCACGCGGGTGGTGACTCGTGTATTAAATTTTGGGAAGATATTTGAATTGGTAGTATTCCACTTTCTGAGGCTTTTCCAAGGCCCTATCTCCTATGTTCTTTGCATAATGTCCCTGTTTGTTAGTTTTATTCTCAAGATAACTTCTCTTGGAACCATCATTTTTTCAAAAACTTGCATGATAGAGAGGTTGGTTGTGAGAATGATAGAGTCTCTTCTGATAGTACTCACTCTATTCTTCTTTCTTCTGTTCCTGATTTACGAACTTGGAGTCTTGATTCTCAGGGGTGTTCTCTTCTGAATCTTGAGTCTGTTTGTTTATTGTTCTGGAAAACTATTTTTTGTTTTTAAAAATAAAAGGAAAAAAAAAACATGTTTGATAATAGTGTTTTGTAGAAATTGATTCTAAACACAATATCTGTTTTTAAGTTTTTAGAACCAATTTTAGCGAACAACTCAGAGTTGTTCTTGTTCCGTTAATCTCCTGTCCTTTTGTTTTTACAATGGCAAAATTGTGATTATATTAGTTCATCAATGGCAATCCTGTAAATAAGTAGAAATTTCTTTTTATTTTCATAATTCATCTTCTTGATCAATCCCTACCCTTTCTATGGGATCCCTATCCTTCACCAGTCGTACCAGCAGCGAGCACCAGCGCTGTTGTCAATGAGCCCCCCAATGCGCACTCAGCCACAGACTTCATCCCCTTGTGTGTTTCGCCTCTCCTGTCCTTGTTGCAGTCTCATGTTTTTTATTTGGAGATTTTTTTTATCCAGGTTTTGGTTGAGGAAAGCTTTTAAATTTGTTATCTGCCCTCTTCTTCTTCAAACACTCTCTGTGTTGCTTCATCCCACTGTGTGGAACCTTTCAGGTACATGTGATTCGGTTTCTCTCCTTTGTATTTCGACCCATGGCTCTGTTCTAGTGCCTGCTTCTTCTCCAGCGTCTGTCATACCATTCTTCTCCCAGTAATGGATCATACTAGTAGTGGCTTCTCTTCTCTTTTCGCCAACAATCATTCCGGTGGTGACTCCTCTCCCACGAATGAATCATATTATGGGTGATTTCAATTCCCATTGACGACCATTCCAATGGTAACTTATGTTGGTTATGGGTCACCAGTGTTATTAAACACGGACCGGACTGGCCGGTCCCACCGGTTGGACCGGAAACCGGAACCATGACCGATCCGGACATCCGGTTAGCATATTAGACTAGATAAGTTTGTGAATCGGTGATGATGTCATTAACTCGGCTTTGAACCGGTGTGAAGCGGCTACTCGGTTCGCGGAAACCGGACCTGCTGATGTCATCACGCGGCCTGCTTGCGAAATGGATGATGTCATCGTGTGGGTTGCTTCCGGAAATGAGCGAAAATTCACCAAAATGCAGCAATTGAGACTCGAACACAGGCGCTGGTACTTAAGGCAAAGGGAGTGTTTGCTAGTTGAGACTCGAACACAGCCACATCACTTAATTGGTATATGTTTGCCAAATATTATATACATACATAATTTGAGTATAAAATTTACTAATTTAATATATGTACCGGTTCAACTAGTGACTCACTGGTTCGACATTGACCCAGTACCACGACCGAGTCGATGATCGGGTTTTAATAACACTGTGGGTCACACTAGCCCAACTCTTTGTCCCTTATGCTCTAGCCTCGACTCTTTATCCTAGATGCACTGGCCTCGTCTTCATCCAAGATGCACTTCTCCTTTTCAATCAAGAGGAGAAAACAATGCAATTTATTTTTTTTGATAAGCAAAAAAAAAAAAAAAAAATTCAAGTTGAATTGGGCATGTCTTTGTATTCCTCCAGAACAGTCATGCAGGCTGTTTTATATGTTAACATGATATTATTGGAAGCAATGCCTTAGGTGGAATGAATCGAATGATATTTTCTCTATGATTTTGGCACCCTTTTATCCTTGTAATATTGCATGTTTCTACGGTTGCGGGTCTTTACGGACTTAACCAGCTGTAATGAAATTGCCTTTCTAACACATTAAGTAGCAAGTCCTTTTGTGGTTTTAAATCTTGCATCTTGGTAGTGGTAGAAAGTAAACCTTTTTTTTTTTTTTTGTCAGAACTTGTTTTGCATTAATAATCTATAATTCTATATTTCTTCTGTTAGTATGGGTGTGTGCTAGGCAAAATCATAATTTTTCTTGTTTTCATTGTTTGTGTTCAGTCGGGCTTATTTTTTTATTTTATCGTGTAATTATTTACTTATATTTCAGGAGAAACACTCTGTTTTGGATTTTGTTGATAAAGATCTTGAGGATCTTGTGCCAATAAAGCCTCCCTCATTAGAATGCACCCCTTTCAAGCTTGTGGAGGATGTCAAAGCATTGGAGGAATTGGCTTCTAAGCTGTGTTCTGTTAATGAATTTGCGGTAAAACATGAGTGCCATTTGTTATAGTTTACTAAAAGAGTCCTTCATGGCTTGTTATACCTCTAAATTCTTGTTTCTGTGGCCTCATTGTACATTTCATTTGGATCTTGTTTTCACCTTAGCAATCAGCAGGAATATGTTTTACCTAGATTCTTGTCTCTGATTTGTGCAATTGCATTAGTTGATGATACAGAATTAAAATTCCCTCGTTCACTTTAAATCTTAATCTTAAGTAGCACAAATATTGGTGCATTTCTTGACATTCAGATATCTACCTCTGTTTCGTTCCTTTTCAGATTAAAGAAAGGAAATCCCAATGAACAGAATTTCAAATATGTTGCCTATTGAACAGCTCTTGACAAGTGACAAAAAACTCAGTTTCCCTTAGAAACACCAAGTTTTGGAGATCTAATGTCAATTGGATAATAAGCTGTGCTCTCATTCCTTTTGCAATGATAATATCAGATTTGATTAGTTATTTACTTTGTGCATCTTCCTTCATTTTTAAAGGGATTTCTTGTCTATAAATGTAGGAAGCTGAATAAGGATAAGATTTCAAAGTAAATTTGGTGTCCTTTAACTACTAATGAAATGTTTGATAGGCAAATGCAATAAAGTGTATATATACTAATTGTATCAATTGGCTCCTTTAATTTGAGAATGTGTACAGATCTATACGTGAAGTCTTAAGCTCTAGCTTTTCAAGCTTATTGGTACATATGATACATTAAAGTAATATGATTGCTTCGTTTTATGTTTGGATTTTTGTTTTTCTTGTGATCATAATCTGTGTTGGTTAGGTCGTTTTTGCTGATTGTGAGGATTTTTTTTTAATGTATCATATTTTGATCTTGTTTTTGTACTGTGGAGCTCTTTTATATTTATTGTCCTCTGAATGCTGTTTGTTTTTAAAGCATTTAATTTAATTGTTGGACCAATATTCTCTCCTTGTAGTTATGTCTCACGTCCCTTTCTTTCATTGTATTCTTGACATTTTTATCTTGACTTGGAATATTTAGGTGGATTTGGAACATAATCAATATCGGTCTTTCCAAGGTTTGACTTGCTTGATGCAAATCTCAACCAGGACTGAAGATTTTATTGTGGATACCTTGAAGCTTCGTGTTCATGTTGGGCCTTACCTGAGGGGAGTCTTCAAGGATCCTACCAAGAAGAAGGTCAGATGCTCATGAATGATTTCTTTTGATTCAACAGATTTGTTTCTTTCTATTGATCAAATTTATGGTTAATTAGGTCATGCATGGAGCAGATCGAGATATTGTGTGGCTGCAACGAGATTTTGGCATTTATGTTTGTAATTTGTTTGACACTGGCCAGGTTTGTTTGAAAAGCTGATAGGTACCAGAAATTTTACTCTACAAAAATGGAGTCTAGCTCCACAGGGATATTCCCTCTTGATTAAGCTGAAAAACTAGAAAGAAAAGATATATAACGCCTGCAGACTTAGAGGGTCTGCTCCTCCCTAGCCAAATGGTCCCAAATCCATTTCTGAATCATATCCTCCCTTTCTGAATCCTCCATTTCTGAATCATATCCTCCCTTTCCCCTCGTCCTCTTTGTCTCTCCTTATATTCTCATTCTAACTGACCTGCCACGTTGGTAGGTTTGTTACAAATTCCACCCCCCATCCTCTCACCTTTCTCATGTGATCTAGCATGGGGGGTCTATCAACACCCCCAAATGATTTTCTCGTTGTCCTCAAGGTGAAGAATTGGGTATGAGTCTTGTAGAAGCTGAAAGCAACTTCCTCCAGGATCCTATATAGCTTGAAGCATAATGACAAAGCTATGCATGAAACATAAGAACTTCCTCTTTGGTCAATACCCTGTTTTCCGGTGGCATTTTTGGCCAGAAAACAGTACCATTGCTTCTCTATTAATGCTATATGAAAGAACTGTCCTTGTTCCAATGCACAATGCCATCATTTGTACAGTTGTCTGAACAACATTAGGGCTCTGTTGTAGACGAGATCTCTCTTTAATTATTGAATAAAGCCATTGTACAGCCTAGTTATATTAAGAAATGGTGAAACAAGCTTTAAAGTTCTTATGCTTTTTATTACCCTTGTCATAATCTATGTTGCTTGATTGCATGTTAGGAATTTATAATCTCATCTTCTTTCTATCAAGCAGGACTAATATATATTTTGATTGCATTGCTCAGGCTTCAAGGGTATTAAAATTGGAGAGATTTAGTTTGCAATATCTTTTGCAACACTTTTGTGGGGTTACTGCAAACAAGGAGTATGCTGTCTTTATTTTCTTGAACTACTCATTCCTTCCATGTCTTAACAGTTAACACAGAATAGTTATTTATTTCCTGTGGCATGACTATTCCTTTTATTACCTACATTCTGTAAGGTTGACAGGTTAACTTCTTGCAGATACCAGAATGCAGAGTGGAGACTACGCCCTCTTCCCGATGTGATGCTGAGGTGCCACTTTTTTGAACTCATCACATTCGATCCTTTCTTGGTTCTTCTTCTTGTTGTTTTCCTTTTCTTCTTATCTTCTATTCTTTACACAGTACTGGCTTTTGAATGTGTATTTTAGTCTCCAATAATAAAAATGGGTTATATAACCCAGGTTTCTGGGGACAGGTTTGATTGGTTAGATCAGTTGCCATTTTCGCTGTACTCAGGTGGGGCTTATCCGCAATTCACTTATATTAGAGTGTATGTATAGAATAGAATGTAGCTATGATAGTTTAGCATTCTGTTAGAGTTGCTGAGTCAGCAGCAACTGATTCAGTTATGAATCATTCCCTATAAATAATCTTGTACTATCATATTACAGAATCAACTAATACAGATTCAGTTTACAGAATTACTCTTTCTCTCTCTCTCTCTTCTCTCTATCACTCTCTTCATCTAATATGGTATCTAGAGCTTAAGTTCTAGGGCCATGGCTTCCGTTTCCGATCTTGATCCTCGTCCGCCACCTCCGCTGCCGGCGGCTGCGCCAAACAACTCCAATTTCTCTTCGATCGTCACTGTGAAACTCTCCGATGGTAACTTCCTTCATTGGAAGCAAGTCGTTGAAGCCGTAATTCGTGCGAATCGGCTTGAAAAGTATGTTGCATGTGTGCAAATTCCGCCTCGTTACCTTACCGATGACGATCGTCTTGCAGATCATGCGAATCCAGAGTATCTTGCGTGGGAAGCGCAAGACCAACACCTCTTCATTTGGCTTCTCAACTCGCTCTCTGACTCGATCCATGCCAGAGTCATTGGATGTGCACATGCGTGGGAGCTCTGGGACGAGCTCCACAACCATTTCAACGCACTAACCAAGGCAAGAAGTGCACAATTGAGGTCAGAATTGAGGCACATCACCAAGGCAGATCGCAAGATCAATGAATATCTCCTTCGCATCAAGGCTCTAGTCGATGCACTAGCCTCTATTGGAAATCCAATTACGCTTCAAGAACATGTGGATGCGATCTTGGAAGGACTTCCAGAAGAATACCACATACTCTTTCCCACTATCGAGAGTCGAGTGGATCCTCACTCTGTGGCTGAAATTGAAGCACTCTTACTCTCACATGAATCGCGATTGGAAAGGCTCAAAGCCAAAACTACAGTGGATGCCTTCTCGGTGAATCTTGCTCACACTTCGAATCCTCCACCTCCTAATCAGGTTCCGTCCTCAATTCCTCCACCTCCTTCTTCCAATTCGTTTCCTCAAAATAATCAGTATCAACAACCTAATTCCTACTCTGGAAATGGTTATCGAGGTGGTCGTGGTGGCCGTTATGGTGGCCGTGGACGAGGCAGAGGTGGAAGGTACTATCGTGGTGGTGCAGAATGTCAGATCTGTCATCGCACAAATCATGATGCTTCCACCTGTTACTATCGCTTTGATCAAGCATACACAGCACCACCAAATCAGAATCAGCACCCTGCTCACTTTGCCACTCAGCCTTCCAATCAGTTTCAACAGCAATTTCAGCCAAGGCATTACTCTCTAAGTCAGCCTCAGAATCAACCACCTCAATTTTCTGCTCACTATGCTCCTATGGCCTACACCTCAGTTCAACAGACTCAGAATCCAAGCAATCCACCTTTGTTGCCTCTACCTTGGCAACTCACAAACACTACTCCTCAAGCTTCTCAGGCTACTGGTCCTATGGCCATGGTTGCATCTGCTCCTGGTCCATTAGCTATGGCTGTCTCAGGCTCAGGATCTGATTCAGGGCTTTGGTATGCTGACAGTGGTGCCACTCACCATGTCACTTTAGATTTGGGTAATCTCCAACAGCAGACAACTCATTGTGGCCTAGATCAAGTGTACATGGGTAATGGTTCTGGCCTTTCCATTCTCTCAGTAGGTTCTGCATGTTTCCATTCACCACATGATACTAATGTTAGCCTAATTCTAAGTGATATTCTCTTTGTCCCTAAAATCACCAAAAATTTGTTGAGTGTAAGCAAATTCTCTCAGGATAATCATGTCATCTTTCAGTTTTATCCTCATGTCTGTTATGTTGTTTCTCAAGTCAATAAGCAGGTGCTATTGACTGGCCAAGTGACTTCTCAAGGCCTCTATGTCTTTCCCAAACTCAGTATAGCAAGAAAGCTCCCTCAAGTCTCTCCTACTTGCCTTAGTGTCACTAGTGTCCCTCATTTCAATAATGTTGTACATTCAATTTCCAGTTGTACTACAAATTGTAATTCAAATACAAAGGTGCCTAGCTGTAATTCTGTTGATAATAGTCCTAGTCCTTTCTATGTTTGGCATTGTAGACTTGGTCATGCCAATGATGTTGCTGTTAAGCACATTCTTCAACAATGTAATGTTCCTGTTATCAATAAACGATTTCTAGATTTGTGTACTGCTTGCTGTTTTGGCAAATCACATAGATTACCAGCTAGTGATTCAACTACTATCTATACTGCACCTTTTGAATTACTATTCCTAGACTTGTGGGGCCCAGCCCCTGTGCAATCAGCCTCAGGGCATTCTTACTACTTTTCAATTGTAGATGCCCATTCTAGATTCACCTGGATATATTTGTTGAAACAAAAATCTGAAACTCTAACAATTTTCAAACAATTCATGGAACTTGTTAAGGTTAAATTTCAGTCAGTGATCAAATCTGTCCAATCTGACTGGGGGGGTGAGTTTAGACCATTCACAAAACTCTTATCTGACATGGGTATAGTCCATAGAGTTATTTGTCCTCACACACATCACCAAAATGGGAGTGTGGAGAGGAAACATAGACACATTGTTGAAACAGGCTTGGCATTACTTGCACAAGCCTCATTGCCAATGAGATTTTGGGGACATGCATTCACTACAGCTGTCTACCTCATAAACAGAATTCCAACTCCAAAACTCTCTCTAAAATCTCCTTTCTTTGCCCTATACAATAAAGACCCAGACTATACCTTTCTAAAAGTATTTGGATGTGCATGCTATCCTTGCTTAAGACCCTACAACAAACACAAACTTCAATTCAGGTCCACTGAATGTACTTTCCTAGGGTATTCCTCCTCTCACAAAGGCTATAAGTGCCTATCCAGTGATGGCAGGTTGTACATTTCCAAGGATGTACAATTTAATGAGCTTAAGTTTCCCTTTGCTAACAAGGGTAGCATCCCTCCTCTCCCCCCAACTCAATCCACTGTCACTTCCCCTATTTCTCTCACTGTCATACCACCACCTATTCCCATTCCTCAAAGTCCTGCACCTGAAGTCATTCCCTCTCCCTCTCTTCATCTGTCTCCTTCTATCTCTAATTCTCCAACTTATCCTCAGTCTCCCCTTCTCTCTTTACACTCAGGGTTCACACCACAGTATCCTTCTTCATCAGTTTCTCTTCCCAATTCTGTCAGTCTTGTCTCTAATTCTACTCAGTCAACTTCACCAATCCAGCAGGTTTCTTTACCTGTGCAGCCTCCCTATAATCTTCACCCTATGACTACAAGGGCAAAATCTAGAATGTCACAAGTCCTAATGGTACATGCAGAACCACATTCTCCCAAAGAGGCCCTCAATCAACCTCACTGGAAGAATGCTATGCAAGATGAATATGATGCTCTTGTCAGAAACAACACCTGGACTTTAGTGGATTTGCCTCCTCATAGGCAAGCCATTGGGTGCAAATGGGTGTTTAGAGTGAAGGAGAACCCAGATGGATCAATCAACAAGTATAAAGCTAGGTTGGTAGCAAAGGGTTTTCACCAAAAGCAAGGGTTTGATTACACTGAGACATTCTCCCCTGTAGTGAAACCAGTCACTGTCAGGGTGGTTCTTACACTTGCTGTCACAAACCAGTGGGCCACTAAACAGCTAGATGTTAATAATGCATTCCTAAATGGTTTGCTCACTGAAGAAGTCTACATGGAGCAGCCTACTGGGTTCAAAAGTGAGAATCAGTTTCAGGTGTGCAAACTGAACAAGGCCATCTATGGCTTGAAGCAGGCCCCCCGGGCTTGGTTTGAAAGGTTACACAAGCTCTGGTGCACTTTGGTTTCAGGTCTAGCAAATGTGATCCTTCCTTGTTTGTCCATGCCTTAGGTGGTCACAACACCTACATTCTCATCTATGTGGATGACATCATTGTCACAGGTTCCTCTCCCACTCGAATTTCTCAGATTATTAACAAGCTAAAGCTAGAGTTTGCACTAAAAGAATTGGGTGATCTAGATTACTTTCTAGGAGTTGAGGTTAAAAAGTTATCCAATGGAGCTCTTCTTCTCTCTCAGTCCAAATACATCAGAGATCTCCTAGGCAAGGCAAACATGACAGAAGCAAAGCCTCTACCTACACCTATGACCAGTAATTGCAAGCTCACCAAGCATGGGGGCAACTATCTACCTGATCCATCCCACTACAGGTCCATAGTTGGTGCACTACAGTATGCCACCATCACTAGGCCTGAATTATGCTATAGTGTTGGCAAGGTATGCCAATTCCTCTCCCAACCCCTAGAGGAACATTGGAAGGCAGTAAAACGGATTCTCAGGTACCTAAAGGGCACCATTTCTCATGGCCTGTTACTGAAACCAGCAGCAAAAGGTAGCCCATTCAGTCTCCAAGCCTTCTGTGATGCAGACTGGGCTGCAGATACTGATGACAGAAGGTCTGTGTCAGGCTCCTGCATCTTCCTTGGTCCTAACTTGGTCTCATGGTGGTCTAGAAAGCAGACCGTAGTGGCTAGGTCCAGCACTGAGGCTGAATATCGAAGCCTGGCTGCCACTACAGCAGAGGTCCTATGGCTGAAATCTCTGCTACAGGAACTGCAAGTTCCAATTATGGCTCCTGTCATATACTGTGATAACTTGAGCACAGTATCCCTATCTCACAATCCAGTTCTTCATGCAAGGACTAAGCACATGGAACTGGACCTATTCTTTGTTCGAGAAAGAGTCATAGACAAATCTATCTCAGTTCAGCATCTGCCTGGACTTGACCAAGTGGCTGATCTACTGACTAAAGCTTTGACACAGACCAGATTTGAGACACTCAGAAGTAACCTTGGAATAGCAGATAAGTTCTCCTATGTAAACCCACCTTATGATTATAAGGGGGTATATTAGAGTGTATGTATAGAATAGAATGTAGCTATGATAGTTTAGCATTCTGTTATCATTCTGTTAGAGTTGCTGAGTCAGCAGCAACTGATTCAGTTATGAATCATTCCCTATAAATAATCTTGTACTATCGTATTACAGAATCAACTAATACAGATTCAGTTTACAGAATTACTCTTTCTCTCTCTCTCTCTTCTCTCTATCACTCTCTTCATCTAATAACTTAAGACTAAAGAAGTTTGTATATATTTTAGGAAGAAGTCCAGTCTTGATCATACAGGATTAAGTTTCATAATGAAGCTTCTATTCTTTAGTTAGCACACTCGGCACTCAAGGATTTGGTGAGCTAGTTACTTGAACTTGAGCATCCCAGAGCTAATTAGAGGTTTCCTCATATTGGGGTTCATCGTCTGAAAAGTTATGACTAGAGGTGGTGTTGGAGTCTCACATTGGATAGTGATATGGCCTGAATAGTGGTTATAAGTGGGGGGCAACCCTAACCCCATGAGCTAACTTTAGGGGTTTAGTTAGGCCCAAACTCAAATTCTAAAATGGTATCAAAGCCTATCCTAGATTCGTTGGGCCACCCGCAGATGTCTAGTCCTGCGAACTTCACGCTCCAGGTGTCCAGTCTTGGGCGTGAGACGTTGGAGTCCCACATTGGATAGTGATATGGCCATAATAGTGGTTATAAGTGGGGGGCAACCCTCACCCCATGAGCTATATTTTGAGGTCGAGTTAGGCTCAAACCCAAATTCTAAAAGGTGTCATTCATATGGGGTTCATTTTCTAGAAAGTTACCTAATATTTTCCTTACGTCTACTTGGCTGCTAGCTAGTAATGAAGGCATCATGATGGATATGAAATTGGAATAATGGGATGTGGGAAAGGAATATTAAGATTATGGAAATAAATTATATATGTGGCTATGGAAATTAGTTGTAAGTAGGGTATCCTTGATTACTCGAATATAGGCAATATGAACTCCTTTCATCTCCCAGGCCTTCCACAATACCTCTCTTGGCATCCTATCGTACACTTTTTTCCAAATTAATGAAAATCATGTATAAGTCTTTTTGATTCCTCTGATATCACTCCATCAATCGTCGTAGCAAGTATATTGTTTCCATGGTTGACTTCCTTCCTGGCATAAAACCAAATTGGTTTTCAAATGCTGAGAGTTTCTTGTCTTAATCTCTACTCAATCACCCTCTTCTATAGCTTCATAGCATGGCTCATGAGTTTATTCCCCCTATAATTTGCAATTTTGTACATCTCCTTTGTTCTTATGAATAAGGATTAAAGTGCTTCTCCACTCGCACAACATTTTCTTAGACTTCATAATCTCGTTAAACAACGTTATGAGCCAACCAGTGCATTTTTCTTCTAGACCCTTCCATACCTCAGTAGGTATATTATCTGGTCCAACTGCTTTGTCATTATCCAGCCTTATTAATACTTTTTTACCCCAGACTCCCGAATGCTGTGTTAACAGGTATAATTTTAGTCTTCTTTTACAAGCATTGCTAATTTCTACTATTATGACAAATCTAATTGTATATAATTCCTCTTTCTCCTCCTTCCCTAAAAAAATTTAAAATGAAAAAGAAAACCGGAGTAGTAGTTTTACATTTGAGCTTGGTTTTGGTATTTCTCACTTCTGAGTTCTGATTATAAGCCTAAGGTCTTATGTGATAATGGCCTGTATACTGTCCCAGTGATTTTAATTACTAGAATCTAATGAACTATTATTCTGATGACAGATATGGCAGAGAAGATACACACTATCTGCTGTATATATATGATTTAATGAGGATCAAGTTATTTGCATTGTCTAAGGAGTCTGAAAGTTCTGATAATCTTCTGGTGGAGGTAAGTTGAGATCAGACTATCTATCTAGATGAGAGAGTAAGTGATCTATCAATCCTTTCCTCCAGTCACGGAGTGCTCCTTTGTTCCCTTGGACTGTTTTGTCTCAACTGTTTGGACTTTTAAGCATGTTGCAAACATGCAATGGCTGATTAGTTAGACCTGTTTGAAATTTCCTTGCTAGCCAATATTTCAGTTGTAATCTTTAATCAAATAGCAACAACATAACTGAGTGGTGGTTAAATCATTCCCTTATTTTGGCCTTTTAAATAAGATTTCCCGTCACTGTCAGGTTTACAAGCGCAGTTATGATGTCTGCATGAAGCTATATGAGAAAGAGCTTCTGACAGAAAACTCATACCTTCATATATATGGGTTTGTTACTTTTTTCCAATGGCCAATCTTTCATTACTGTAGCAATCTATATGAGTAGCAAGTTTTCCTTACATTTACCATTTTCCATGTAGGTTGCAGGGGGCTGGTTTTAATGCACAGCAGCTTGCCGTTGTTTCAGTGAGTTGCCCTTTAATTTCTTTTTTGTATAACCCATCTTTGATTACTTAAACAAGGAATGAAAGTGTGTCTCGTCTTTCTGTTGAGCGCCATTTTTTCTGTGCATATGGGTAGTCCTCAGAGATAAATTGGGTACATTATTTTGAATTATTTTTGTTACTCCTGACATCATAATCTAGAATTCTATATTTGGTTCAAGAATTGAAATAAAATCCCTAGGAAGCAAGAATTCCTTGGGATTCTATTTCACACAAATGTGGAAACGTGATTCCCACCCTCTAGCCATGTTGTTTAGTAGATTAATCTCTCTTGGTAATTGTCTTTATTTTATGAAATGACAGGTTTGCTCCTATAGTGTCTACTGTCTAGTATCATATCCAATACAAGTAGACGACACAGATTCGGAGATACAGCATACTACATAATTATTTTCCCCCATTTTGGTGTACAAGTATTGGTATCAGTACGATACCGGTACGTCTAACATTTTGAAATATTCATGTTTGTCACTATTTTACTTCAACCACCTACTCCTACCCTGCCAAAATCAACATTTGTAGCTTCCATTTTTAGTCGTTGCTTACCAACTTATTAGTGTCATCGTTACCTCTGCAGTAGTATCTTCTATATGATACTGCTGCATTTTTCACTACTGCCATCACCTCAAATCTCAGTTACTCAACCATCACTAGCACTTTGAATGGTTATCTTGCTGAAATATATTGGTTTCTACCATGAATGACAGTTTTGGTTGGATATCCAGAAATGCTGTTGGCCTTCCAAGCATAGTGCGTGATATAAGTTTTTTTAGAAACAGAATCCAATATGACATCCAACACTGCATGAGCCAGATACAGTGTTAGGAATTTATAATAAAGAAATATCGTACTTCTAAACTGATAAAATAATAAAATAACAGCATACACTGCTTCCGCTTCGGATTTATGTACTGTCCATACCTACTATATTTCATAGACTCTATTTACATGACTGGCAGGGGCTTTATGAATGGCGTGACATTGTTGCTCGTGCAGAGGATGAGAGTACTGGCTATGTATTGCCAAATAAAACTATTCTTGAAATCGGTAAATGAAATTTATGCAAACATCTGTATCATCTTGTCTAAAAAGTAGCACTATGTATGGTCCATGTCAACTTAATTTGTGTTTTCCTAATTAAAAGCTAAGCAGATGCCTGTCACAACAAGCAGTCTACGGCGATTGGTAAAGTCCCCTTACGTTGAGCACAACCTCGATGTCATTCTCAGCATCGTTAGACATTCTATGCAAAATGCTGCTGCCTTTGAAGATGCTGCACTCCGTTTGAAAGAAGCACATGCAGCAAGTGTAAGTAATATGTTTAACAGTTGACAGTTACTGGAATGATTGGGAAGGAGATATTGTGACATGTCTGCTTCTAGTTTCTGGGTGACATGTTGAATTAATCAATTAATATTAACCATTCTGTGTGATTTCATCCTGGGGGCTTATTCTAAATTATAGAGTAATCAAGATGAACTGGGCTAATGTGACTAACCTTATGCAACAAGTAATAATATAGAAATCCTTGACCATGACCAGTAATGCACATATGTTTCCAAGCCATCAATATATGAATGTTGGGTTTTATTGTTTTAAAGTTAAAGAAGCTAGTTCTCAATACTTCTAACAAATTTAATTCACTGAATCTCGTGATGTGATATCAGTAAATTCTGAATGTGCTAATTCTTGTATGGATGGTTGAAAAATGTTAATTGAGCTAGCTTGGGCGCCACTAAGTGTAATTAACCGCTTTTATAATATTTTAAAGTTTTCTACTTCCGGTGGTGCCAGACCTGCTTAGTAAGTAGATATTTTTCGTTTTTTGTTTTGTTTTAATTTCTTATTTTATTTGGTTTTTAAAAAAGACGAGAACTAAATGGGCTTCAAACATGATTTATGACAAAACACAACGGCATTTTCTATTATCGTTGCTGATTTCAATTTCTTATTTTTGTTTGTTGATAAGTTGTATATGATGATCACTATACAGGTGTCAAAGGCACTACTACGTGGTAAAGATGGAACTGAAGCTCCTGATCTGACAAAGGTTGGACGTGCAGCAGAAGGAAGTATTGGAATTGAAAATGTCATCTCAGAGAAGTCTCCGTTTACTTCGGACCTGAAGGAGGAATCTTTTCAGCATCAAGATAAAAATGGACAAGTAACCATTAACTCCAATTGTCCCGCTTCAGAGCTCCCTAGGGTCAGTGTCACTACTTCAGACATGAATAAGGAGGATGCAAATGTTAGTGCTCTCTCTTCAGCCAAGTTGTACAGTTTTTTTTAAATGACTCTACTTGTTTCAATGCTATTTCAACACAACCGATAAAAAGAAAAAAAGGAAAAAAAAAAAAGAACAAGAAAAGCTACTTCAATGTTTTGGCCTCCAAGTGAGGAGCATCAATCTAATTATTGCTAATTGTTTGATAGGGTAATGGAGCAAATGTTCAGTTACTTAAAACGCCTGCTGGTAATATTGATGGGGCGCTGCTGGGCAATTCAGCTTCAAAAAGGGAGCTTGATCCTGATAAAAAGGTGAGTTTTTGTCATAATTATTTCAGAGGTTGTTACATACATGGATATAATTGTAAACCGGTTGCCTTTTCTTTTTAGCTGTCATTTTCATTTTTGCCTTTTGGGGAGACCTTGGCTTATTTAAATATATGCTGGTTCTCAACTATCTGATGAGGCATGCATGATTACTCTATCTTCTGAATTTGTATGTCCTTACCACTTTTACTTCATCTACTTATTTCAAAACTGCTTTTTGGGATTGCTTCTTAGGGCAAGGGAGAGATCAAGTTGGAGCAGACCGGATCCTCTGTAAATCTTCCTTTACCTTCATATTTGGACAAAAGTGAGAAGTCAAAACTAGTAGTAGAAACTCCTAGTGTAGCATATGAAACATCAGACCCACAGAAAAATGTTTCAGGTCCGGTTTTGTCTTCCACTCCGGGTGACATTATAATGATAGACTCTGATACAGATTCGGAGGATATGGTGCAGAATTACGTAGAAAGCTACAACGAGCAACAGGGAAAAGAGGATGAAGATGAGTCCTCGTCTTTCTCAGATTTGTCATTGTAGAAACATGTATAGGAATAGTTTTTTTCTTTTCTTTTTTTGTATAATAATTACTGTAATGTTGTACTTTACCTGGCACTAATACTAAATAGGAAATAGGATATTAGGGTCTCTGATGATTCTCCTCTTTTTTAACAGATTCGGAATCCCTACATTAAAAAAATCATGCATTCACGTATTCATGCATTAATATATCATTAGATTAATCATAAGCTTTCTCAAACATTTTTTGTGATTGACCGAGAGATATTTTAATGCATGAATGCGTTATATTTTGGATGTACAAAATCCATTTTCCTTTTTAACATGGTATCTAGAACATAATTAGGGGAATCGTACATTTTTTGGCTACATGTTCACTCTCCCATGCCACTACCCATCTCAGATCTACGTATTTGAGTTGCATGTTCTAACTTCTATCCTGCCAATCTCACTACCGGTATCTGACTGATGAACCATCGGAGTCTCAATGCAATTGGAGCTGCCACGTGCTGTTTGTCCACAAATCTGCATGTTAACATCTTAGTTCCAACATAATTAGAGTCATGAATGAGTTAAATTCAAATTCAAATAAATTACTTATTCAAAATATTAGGTAAAGTTTAGATTAATCTAAATTTATTTTAATCCGTCTTATGAAAACTCCTAATTTAAACTTAGTTTTGCTTGTCACTTCTGATTGCTCCAGCACTCCATTTTTACCATCTCAGGCCCCTGTTGGGGTCACTTTCCACAATGGGTGTTTGGTTACCAGTCTCCTTGATTTGTGGTTTCATGGTTGTGTTTTTTGGTAGGTTCCTTGTGCTTTAGGTTCTTTCCTTTATTTCACTTGATCTAGCTTGCTGATGATATTTGGTGGTGGCTATCACATATACTTTTGGTTGTGTGGTTTCTTATAGCATAGGGATATTCCTTTTTTGGTTTTTTTTTTTTTTTTTTTGGATTTTCTGGATCTATGTGGCCATCTAATCAACCCTTGCTCCCCTCTTCTACCAGATTATTATAGAATTTTCACTTTGGCTATATCCCTCGCACTCTGATCATCACTACCGAGCTCATTATACACATTGGGTTTTGGTTGTTGACCTTCAGTTTAAAAGTTAATGGTTCTCACATCACCTAAATAAGAAGGCATATTTTTTTTTTATATATATAGATGACAAACTGGGCAACCCCTCCCGCCCTACTACGGGTTAGCTAAAAAAGGAGATAGATGAAGTTAACATGTTTTGGTTATGTAGGTTAGAATAGACAACCAATCCATTCTAAATAGTGGATTGGTGGGTTGGCTTGTGTTCTTACATTGGCCGTGAGGTTATCAGCCCACATTCAAATTCAGTCATACAGAGACCTAGCCCAAGGAGAGACTCGTATTCCCGACCCAAGGAGCCCTAAGAAGATCTCGAGGATCTTGCACCCTAGACAGCTGGATAGAATCCTTAACGGTCGAGACTATCAATGCCATGTCTGACAGCTACATCTAAGGAGAAAATCTGGCACAGACGGCTAAAGACCATAACGCTGACGATTATGATGGATAGCTTATATAGAGTTGCCTCAAGACCAAAAGAAACCAAGTTATCTTCCTACATACACCACATATAGAGCCTTGAAGCTAATTAAGCTTACTCGGGACGCTCAGTTCTCGTACGAACAATAAGCACCCACCGTGGGGTATATTTCGAAGATATATTTCATTGCACCTCACAAGTATATTTGGTTATGCCGTGGGGCACAATAACATTCAAATGTATATCATTACACCTCGCATTGTACTTATAAATACATTTCATTAATAATGGATTACACTTCATAAATGCCTATTAGCACATTTCATTAATAATGGATTACATCTCATGGGTATCTATAAAGTAGGAGATACCTAGTACAAATGCTTTCTTTACAAAGCTAGTTCTTTCGAACTTGGTAAAAGAAAAAAAAAATAACCTAGAGGGGAAGCTAAGATGAGTTAGGAGTTGGAGACTTCATCAGCTTGGGATTGGAAGGAGTTAAGTGTTTTAGGTTGAAGTTTTCTACTCACTTCCTGCCAACGAGCACTTTAGCTCAATGAGCAAACAACAAAATAATCCCAAAGGCACGTACTGGACAATTGAAACCTGATGGTGAGTTCTGCTCGACAATAAAGCCAATAAACGCTATTGACGATCTTTACCATAAACCATTGGGTATGTTATGAGTTATACCATAGCTCATTCATCGTATCATCATTAAGACAGAGGCCTTCCAAACGAACTTGAAGAATGCCACATTTTGATTTCTCCCAAACAAATGCAAGAAACTTCATATTAAAAATAAGGAGTTGAAGGAGAAATCATAAAGTGGAATGGGGGAATATACCTCCATTTATATAGCAAAGCAACGCTCCAATTTAATTCGGGGACATTTTCCAAAAGAAACACGTTCCGATAGAGGCATTTTTCCCAAAATTAAGAGCGAACGAGGAAAATATGTTGTTGACTACAATAATGGCAAGTTGGGAGTCAACATAATCAATTTAAATTTATTTCATTTTGAATATGAAAATACCCGAGAAGTACTCAGTGATGGACAAGGATGTTTCTCGCCATACGTTACATGGAGGAACTAAAATGTAAGAGAATGACGTTGACAAATGACAAGTGCAAATATGTTAGAAATTTTATTAATAAAGGGGGATACATAAAACAAGTTCAAAATAATAAGAGAAAAGGACCCCCAATTACATTGCCTATGAGGCATCCCCCGGATTCTCATTGTCATAAACATTCTCCTGTTGCTCGTCTTCATTAGTATCCACACGCTTTCCTCCTTCATCAGCCTCATCTTCATCCAGAATCTCGACCACCTCACCATCACGCACTTCCTTAAGAAGATGTGGTTTGCTAAATTTAAAGTTAGGACTTCAGTAGGCAACTTGCTTCATGACCGCCTCAAAACCTTTAGTATACATAGCCATCTTCAACTCGTCAATCTCCTTAATAAACTTGGCTTCTTTCTCTTTGGCTAAGTTGGAAACTTCAAGAAGATTTTGCTTGGCTGCCTCCAGGTCTGTGGTCATCTTTGCATTTTTCTCAGTCAATTGGTTGATAAGCATGTTCAGTCGAGCAGCCTCCTCGGTCATCTGTTCTAGTTGACAGCGAGATTTAGCCAAGTCAAGCTCCAATTGATCCACTAAGTTTACTCGATTCAGGTCGGTAACAATTTTCTTTTTGAGATGCAGGATGTCATCTTCAAGTTCAACTTTTTTCTTCTCGGTCGCTGCAATCTCTAGCTCAAAAAAACGGCCCAAAGCGGCCAATCTAAGCCTGTATGCTTGCATGGCTCTACCCGATTGCTGCCCTCCTAACTTGAGGTAGAGATGAAGATCAGCATTAGGAAAGCAAATGCCCATCAATAAACTGTTCGGGGTGGAAGGTTTGATTCCACAGTGAGTTCACATTGGGACGTACCATAGGATTCCCAGCCAATAGATCGCTCAATCGACCTACAGGGGCAGGATTGAAAGCAGAATGAGAAGCAGTCTCCTGAGTAACTTCTATAACCTTTTTCTTCTTAGCACCACCATTATTTCCACTGGAAGGTTTCTTCCTTCTCCCGAGAATAAACCTAAACTCGTGGTTTTCTGAATCAGGCTTCAGCTGGTTATTCTCCTGGGCCAAAATAGTCTCTTCGAGAGCTGGGGCAGAATAGGCCGACACATCCTCGGGTCTTTTCTCAAGGACGAGGAATCTCTCAAAATCCTTCTTGTTCAATTTTGGAGCCATAGTCTGTGCAAAATATCCGATGAAAGCAAGGAAGTTAATAAGAATTCTCAGTCCAATTAAAATAATTTACAAGGCAAAAGAAATAATAAACTGATAAATTGTTTTTCTTACCCATAATGGCAGCAAGCCCAATCGGATTGCTTTCCACAACAATTAAGCAAAGCCCCCTCGTACAAAGAAAAAACCCAAGGTTGAGCAAAGTCCCTGGGTTCGAACATATGAGTTGGTATTGAGCCAATTTTCAACGCAAAACCCTTAAGTTTGTTCTCTACATCGACACATTAAGTTCGACCTACCACTACATCGATATGTCAAGCTCAATCTTTAAATCGACACTTGAGCTACTACAACATCGAGTATGCAAAATGGTTATATCTCTTAAATCACTTGAACACCAAGCAAATAAAAGAGAGTGTATTCACTCTTTCCGAGTATGAAAGAAGCTCTGTTTTCAAGTACAAAGAGGTTACACTGCGCTTTTCACGAATACAAATGACAGTATACATTCCACAATCAAACCCATATGCTTAAATGCATGGGTGCATTCTCCACATTGGCACATCTGCTCAATATCGACAAGGGTTTTAAAGCCCAAGCTCAATATTTATATTATTTAAATTGAAAATGTGCAGACAACTTAATGCTTGAGCTCAATACTGACACATTAAGCTTGAAATGCCTGGCTACAATGATGTTGTATAAACATTAAGATCGAGATGTATGCCTAAGTGTTCCGGCTTTAAGACAAGTTGCTCGGGTGTTCACACTTTAAGACCAACCTACTACATCAACACAAGTCTGACTTCTTGGTTGCCACTTCTTCTCAACAACCCATTTCTTTAGTTGGTCTTCTGCAGGTTGTCCTTCTCACTTGAAGATCTTTCGCTCATTATGAGCTTGGAACTTGGAGGCTTTTGTTACTGCCAAAATCTGCAACCGACATTATACCTCGTAACCGATCTCTCAATAATGAGTGATTAATGATTTTGTAACCTCTCTCATCAATGATACTCACATAATCACTCATAAGTAGCTCGCTTCCCTCACACTATATATACAAGACATGAACCTTGGGTGTAGACATCTTCTTGCACCGACAATTGCCGAGTAGAACCTCTTCGTTGACAGAACAACTTATGTATTACTTTTTAATAATAGGTTAGCGGGTTAAACAACTTAAAAATTGAAGAAAATAGATTACGGGTTGACTTATCTAATCCACCACAAAAAAAAAAAAAATTAGGAGGAAAAGACCTAACAGATCAACCTGTCCTACTCGACCTTAATCCACAGTTTGTATAAGACAAGTAAATTGATTTGCCTAAAAAACTAGTTAAAAATATAGGCAAAATAGGTAAATTTGGTCCTATACGTTTATTTTATTTTTCATATTGGTCCTATAAGTTTTTTATTTTTGAAATTGGTCCTACACATTACGTTACGTTTTCACATTAGTCATTTCCGTCAATTTTGACCAAACGTCGATAGTTTTGATCTGACGTGGCTATCACCATAGTTCGACACGTGGCATTTGATCTGACTCTGTAAGGTCGAAATTGACGGAAAGGACTAACGTGGAAACAGAACGTAATGTATATGACCAATTTGAAAAATAAAAAACTTATAGGACCAATATAAAAAAAAAAAATGTATAGGATCAATTTACCTTTTTTTTATGGAAGAAGAGAAATATTATTAACTAAGCAAAACGTTGGGCATAAGCCCCATTACAATCATTGTTAACAAAAGCACTAAACAAAGAATTAACAGAATTTATAAGCTCCACTTGTATAGGGGCATCAAAAGCACTCCTTGTAAGAAAATCAGCACACTTATTAGCCTCCCTGAGCATATGATGAATTGAGACTTGCCAATCTGCCAATCGAAGAAACTGAAGAATCTCTTGCAGTAGGGATTTAATATGAGGATTAGAAGAAAACCCATTTGAAATGGTGTTAACCACAATTAAGGAATCTGCTTCAACTATTGCCCTATTAACCTGTAAATCACGAGCCACCTGAATCCAATGGAGCAAAGCTTGAAACTCAGCTTTGATAACACTTGAAACTCCAAGATTACACACAAAGCCTTTTATGAAAACTCCCCTGTCATCTCTAATTATTCCACCACAAGCAGCCTTATCAAATCGAGGATTAAAAACTCCATCTACATTTATTTTCACAAAACCATGTGGAGGAGGATTCCATTTTACCGAGACCAGCACTCTGCTATCATCAGTAAATAAAGGTGGATGTAAAATTGCTTGCTCTATAGACTTTGCCTGGTGGCAAACATGATGCCATAACTCTGACCCTTCCTTTGAACTTAAAGAAAAAACCAAGCTATTTCTTTCTCTCCAAGCCATGGTAACAAACCCAACTAAAAAATTTACTCCAACAATCAGGGTTAATAACTCTGTTCCAAAAACAAGATGCTTCCTCACAATCACTTAGGAGATGAATGATAGATTCCGGCCCTGAGTTACATCTTGGACACATAACATCAGTCGTCATGCCTCTCTTATTCCTTTCAACATTTGTTAGTAATCTACCATGAACCAACTTCCAAAGGAATGATCATATTCTGTTTGGCCCTTTCCACTTCTAAATTAACTCAAACAAAGGAGAAGGAGAATGAGTTACAACAGTATTCCTAGTACTCGGATTCTAGCTAAGAACATCAGAACCAGCATCACCAAGAGGAGGATTAACATCATTAATCCTATCACACAGTGGACTAGGTACAAATTCCTCAATAACATCCCAATTCCAGCTACCATTTGACACACAGAAAGCAGCTAGAAATCGGCTTGATTGATCTACTGGAATAATACCATGGCAGCATTCCTCCAACACATGTAAGGCTGGAACCCACTTATCTTTCCAAAATCTAATATCATTTCCATTTCCTAGCACCCAGGATACATTTGATTGCACTTATGGCCTGAACCCTGAAATAGCTCTCCAAATGTTAGAACAAACACTCCTATTACTGACTTGAGGTATAGATTTTGACCCATAGTTATACTCTGCTCTCATTACTTGCACCCACAGAGCTTCAGGATTAGCAATGAGGTTCCAAGCAAGCTTCCAAATATAATCCTTGTTTAGAATTCTCATACTTTTAAACCCAATTCTTCCATCCTCTTTAGGTTGGCAAACCTGATTCCAAGAAAAAAGATGACATCTCCTATGATCTGCAGTTGTTCCCCAAATAAAGTTCCTGCATATTCTCTCAGCTTCATCACAATCTGACAAAGGGATATCACATGTCTGCATCACATGGCCAGGAATATTGGCCAAGGAAGATTGGACCAAGGTGACTCTACCTGCAAAGGACAAAGAAGAAGCTTTCCAACCTGAAAGCTTCTTCCTCTTTTTATCAAGAATAAAAGAGAAAGAATTCTTAGACACTCTTTGATGCAACATAGGTGCACCCAAATAGGTCCCAAGATCAGCAGTTTGAGCAATACCAAGGGTATTCCTCAACTCAACAGCCACCTGCTCATTCATATTCCTAGAGAAAAACACTTTGGACTTTTCCAAATTCACTTTTTGCCTAGATTTTGCACAAAACTCAGTAAGCACATTTTGGATAAGACCTGCCTACCCAAAAGAAGCTTTAGAAACAAGTAACAAATCATCAACAAAGCTAATATGAGAGATTTTTGGTCCATTACCTCTTCCAAATTTGAAAGGCTTCCAATCCCCAGCATTAACTAGGTCTTGGATTCTATGTCCTAGCCTTTCCAAGGCAAGGATAAATAAGTAAGGAGATATAGGATCTCCTTGCCTCAAGCCTCTAGAGGAATTAAAAGAGTTAGTCTTCACACCATTCCAGTTAATACTCATAGAAACTGAATTTAAACAGTTACTGACAATATTTACAATATGAATAGGCAGCCCCATATGCACTAATGCTTCTCTAACAAAATCCCATTATAACCTATCATACACCTTTTCTAAATCTTACTTTAAGATCATAAAACCTTTTTTACCATGAAGATGATTAAAAGAATGAACAACTTCCTGCAGGGTAAGGATATTATCACAAGTAGATCTACCAGGGATAAAACTACTCTGGTTCTTAGAAACCATACAAGGCATAATCCTTCTTAGTCTAAGAGCTAAAATCTTAGTTAGGACTTTATAAGCAACATTGCATAAAGAAATAGGACGAAACTGTGAAACATAAGTAGGGTTATCACATTTTGGAATAAGAGTTATTAAAGTTTGATTTACCTCCCTTATGCTTTCTGGGTTAGAAAAGAAGTCCTCAACAAATTTAAACAGGGCTGATCCAATAATATCCCATTGAGACTTGAAGAAAATAGGGTGGAAGCCATCGGGACCCGGAGACTTGAAATTCTTCATGCGAAAGAGAGCCTTCTTAGTTTCTTCTAAAGAAACATCATTACCAAGAAAAACCAAATCATCTTGTTTAATTGAAGGAAAGGAAGTAACAGTATTGAAGGAGGAATTTTCAAGTCTAGCAGAAGAATAAAGAGTAGAATAAATATTCAGAACCAAATTTTTCAAATCCCGCTCCTCATATATCCATACTTCATTATTTTGTAAGGCAGCAACTCTATTTTTTCTCCTTCCTTGAACAGCAGCAATATGGAAAAACCTCGTCTTTTGATCACCAAGGGTAATCCACTTGCTCTTAGCTTGTTGGAACCAATACACTTCTTCATACTTAGACAAAGCTTGGTACTCATCCCACAACTGATTGTTAAGAATCATGAGCTTTTCAATAGAATTACTCATAAGCACTCTATTTATGCCTTCCAACCTTCTTAGGATCCTTTGTTTCCTATAGAAAATGTTTCCAAAAACTTCCTTATTCCACACAAAAAGATTATGAGTAACAACACTGATATTCTCACACCAATTTGAAGAATTATGCCAAGAGTTTCTCACTTGATCCTTGAATCCAGGATGGTCAAGCCATGGACCTAAGAACTTAAAATAACCATGTCTTTTCCTAGATCTAAAGAGCTTAATCCATAAACCACAATGATCCGAGGAGGGAGGAGGCAAGTGAGTAACTGAAACCTAGGGAAAAAGAGCTTGCCAAGGTGCATTACTCAGCACTCTATCCGACATAAAGTGGTTTGGTAACAATGACACATGTAAAAACTCATGTCAGATTTTGTACGTATAAGGACTAGAACAAAAATACATGTTATATATATGGACCAAAACATTAGTTAAACTGTCAGATAACACTGAATGTCAACAAGGAAGATCGTTTGTCCATATAGGACTGTTACTAACAACGTTGACACCATGTGTAACGAAATAATTAACCTATTTTCAAATTTTACATGTATGGGACTAAAATCAAAATCACCTATCAAACTCGATCTTACTTCAACCTTCTTTGAATAACTCCCCATTATTAAAAGATACAATAGTAAATCAGTTCCAGCTGGGACATCATTAGTACTCGTTAACTACTTGCGCGCGAAGTCTCCATCCACAAAAAAGCGATTTATAAGATAAGATGAGTCAGTGTCTTCCTCTGACTCTGACTCCATGTGCTTGCCTTTCCGAGCTTTCTCTGTGATACAAACATACAATGCTAGCTGGGAAAAGTGAAATAGATTACGAATCCTAGACAAAGTCTATAAATGACCTTGTTATCCTTCCAAGTCCAAAAACATTCATATAGGTACTTTCGAATTAGATAAAACAAATCCACTAGGGGAGCCTATCCCAGACAAAGTCTCTATAAATGACCCTGCTCTCGTTACAAAGTACAAGAACATTCATATAGGTACTTTTAAATCAGATACAAAA
Organism: Echinosophora koreensis; assembly: GCA_035048595.1. Lineage (NCBI taxonomy): Eukaryota > Viridiplantae > Streptophyta > Magnoliopsida > Fabales > Fabaceae > Echinosophora > Echinosophora koreensis. Next base: position 3,971,144 of record JAPCYP010000013.1, on the reverse strand, counting down.
CAAATCTACTGAGGGAGAGTACGGGGCATGCCAAGTTCCTTCAACTTTAAGATAAAACATAATCCTTGGATCATATGACTTATTGATAAATTGATTAAAAAACTGAAAATTTTAAAAAATAATATTTATTTGAGTTTAATTAATATGTATTGTTATCATAAAGTTTTATTTATTAATAACAATTAATTACAATTCATGATATGAGAGTGACTTTTAAGCTCTTAAGAGCGAAATATTTTTAATAATATGATAATTTATAATTGATTGATAGCATAATTTTTTTTTACGCTAACCATATATACCAAGTAAATTCTATTTATTTAACATTCTGGGTTTGGTGCAAAAGAGGGAAGTGTTTTAGACTTTACAGAGTGTATGTGTTATGTGAGTAATTAGAAAACATCGTGTATTATGCTTATAAATTTTTTTTGCTGAAAATATATATCTAAATATCAAAAAAGTGTATTCTCAAAAAATTAAAATTAAAGACTCTAATTTGAATATTTTAAGTTTTAAAAAATATTTGTTATGGTTAAATAAATTTTTAGGTACTTTAACTATTTGTGAGTTTTAAATAGGACCTTATGCTTTAAAAGTTTATTATTGGGTCCATAAACACAGACAATTTGTAATTGAGTCTTTCGTGCACTTTTTCGTTAGAGTTTCGTTAAGTATTTGTTAGGATTCCGTTAAATGATCCAGTCATTCATCATTTGTGGGTTTCTTAACGTTTTGGGAAATTTCAAATAGATCCCTATATTTTTTAGAAAAATTCAAATAGGTCAATGTACTTTTAAAACACTAACAAAACCTTAATAAAAAGTGTATGAGGACTTAATTACAAATTTTCTGTATGTTCAGGTATCCAATTACAAATTTTAAAGTACAAAGACCTATTTAAAAAAATTTAATTAGTTCAACGACCATCGATTAATTAAATTCTTTTATCAAACAATTTAATTTCTTTATCTTTATAAAAATGTATAATAGTGCCAAAGGATGAAAACGGTATAAAAATGTATAAAATATAAAACAGTGTGAAAACGGTATAATTCAGAAAAGAAAAGCAATCGTGCCAAAGGTCCACCAAAAAATTTATTTTATTATCAATCTAGCTAATGTTTGGCACGCTAATTAGTAATTAAACATGATAGAACTAAATGAACTGTTATGATTTTTTTTTTTAATAAAAAATAGTAGTTAAGGAAACTGCTCTCAATGCGACTGGGCAGGACGTGAATGATGTTTTGGGATTACCAGCAGAAGTCTAATGCAGATGACTAGTATACAAAACCAGATTGCAAGCATTCTCACTCATTTGCAGCTATTCAATTTGGCCTCCTCTGAGCGTTATGGAATTTCTCTGAGAGTTGCCCACCAAAAGAGATTTTAATGACATATGGGGATTCCAACACGCACTCATAAAAGAGTACTACTCCGATCCATGATATAAACAAGAAATTTCAAATTTTTTGGTTCAAAATATAAGCAAATTTCAATTACTTTTATCCAATTTAATGAAATTATTCTCAAAATACCATTTATTTAATACAAATTTAGTTTTCTAATGACTCCTTTTATTCTCAACAACACAAGTTTAATAAATAAGAGGAAGGGTAATTTAGATAACAAACTTAATTTTTTATTCTCAATGACTCTTTTAAATGAGATTAATTAATTATCTTAATATATGTGTCCCATTTAATTTTTGCTTACAATAGAGATTGGAGGGAGTAGGATTATAAATCCAGATCCTTAATTATAAAATAGACATAGTCTGTTGCGTTTTATTTTGATAGAACTACCAAATGTTAAAGGATAGAAGAGGCCATGTGGCATGGTTATCTATTCTTTCTTCTATTTTATGAAATAATAAGGGTAAAGACTCATTTTGATCCCTGGTAAAAAATGTGGAACCTATTTTAGTCCCTGACAATTATTAACGTGGGATAATTTAGTCCTTATGTTACTTCCGTTAGTCAGTATCCATTATTAAAATATCCCACGATACTAATTGTCGGGGACTAATTAGTTTCACTTTAAATATTGTTAGGGATTATAATGTCTCAAAGTAGTTGTTAGGGACTAACTTGCCCCATATTAATAATTGTCACGGACTAATGAAGTTTTTTTTTATTATCAGAAACTAAAATAGGTATCGTATTTTTTGTAGGGGAGCAAAATGGGCCTTGAGCCAAAAAATAATGTGAAACAAATTATGTGACACTTGTCACGAGTTACGACTTCTTTTCACTCTGTCTAGCACCATGGATTTTGTGGCCATCCACATTAACACATCACGAGGATTCATTCATTCCACAAGCTATTCAATCTAGATGAGTCTAAGTTAGCTGTTTTATTTTTAACCAGCAGCAGAAGATTTAAAAAAAAACCCAAACGGAGTTTTTGGTAAATTCTAGTTTGGCTTTCAGCCTTTCACCGTCTTAACCCACAAAACAGGGGTCGCTTTAACACCAGTTTCCAAACAATCTATGGGGGCGGGAAGCAAGCACAGCTAAATACTGCTGGTTTTGCTTTTTTTTGTCTTTTGCTTTTTCCTCTTTGGTCTCGTGGCACTTCACCACTCTTTGTCAACAAAAGCACAATACCATGCAATATAGCCCCTAGTTTTCAAAAATCTTTTTTTTTTTTTTCCCTCTCTCTCTCTCTCTCTTCATATATATAAGTATATCATCTCAAATTCCTTGTCATCCTATAATATACTTTCCACTTTTGCACACTGTTACTCCAAATATCTAAGATCTTTTTCTTCTTTTAAGTTACGTAGTTTCTCAATTCTGGGTAACTATTTTTTTTTTCAACCCAAAAGTTCAAGCAAAAGGGTACTTTGGAGTCCAAGGACGGTTGATCCAGCTGGCTATTTAATCTTCTGAACTCTTTTGTGTGTAACAAAATGTTCATGTGATAGGACTTTAGGCTAAATCAGTATTCACATAGTTGATTTGGTTCAAATTTGAAGGCATGGAGGCAGGTTTGGTGAGGAGGGTAGAGGCAGAATTGGACATGTTAGTAAGGTTGGTTATGTGAAAAGGGTCATAGCTAAGAGGAGGAAGCCTTACAGAAGGGTTAAAAGGCCTGTGTTGACGGTCCCAATTGCCCTTCACGAGTTGTTTATGTGTTGCAGAGAAACATTCAAAGGCCCTGGCACGGTTCCTTCACCACAAGATGTCCAGAAATTGTGCCACATCCTAGGTAAAATTTATTTGGATTATTATTAGTAAAATGTTAGAACATTGGTCAGGAATTAAGAAAGTAATTTTTATGAGAAAGTGATATATTTTTGTGTAAAACTTATTGTTTTATCCCTTAATCAGTGTCTTGAGGCTGATTTAGCAAGATCATTATTATTATTAAGAATATATTTGGATTTTGAGTCTAACTTGTAGTAGTTGGATAAGAAAATTAAATTTGTAGTATCGCTTGATCTATCTAGTCACGTATTGCCTAGGGGCCAGAAATTGTACTTATGCTTTAATTTTTATGTGATTTCCTTTGGATTTTGTGGTCGTGCATTTTTTTACTTCTATTTCCTCGTATTACATAAAATTACTTAGAAAGCCCAAACAAATTGTTGTTCTAGAGATGTGAGATGAGTATGACGTCTTGTTTTTTAGCACCATATTAACACAAATCATTTTCTCTTTGCCGCAGTGTATTTTTTTTTTAATTCATTTATTTAATTTAATTTTTCCCTTTTTTGTTTCTTTTCCAAATTGAAGGAATTTGTAAAATACAAGTTTTTTTTTAGTGAAATTCAGTTCTCTCTAGTTTATATATTATGGTGTCCTTCTGATAACTAAAGTCCAAGATTCAAGATTAGAGTACCGCAAGCTGGAGATAAGAAACATTTCAGAGTAGAGTGCATGCATGTTGTTAAACAATTCAGAGCGCATTTATTATTTATGGAGAAAATGAACATCTGAAAACATTAGACCAGTTTCCTTCCTAGTCCTACTAAAAGTACATTAATAATATGTCTATATATACTAGTTATTTCTACCATATGTAGTGTGGATTAGCAATTTATTTTCTCTTAGAATTTAGTACTTATGTTTACTTCTTAGTTGTGTAATTTGAATTGTTGTTCTGATAATATAATTCAACAATCAGATAGCATGGAGGCAGAAGATGTTGGTCTAAGTAGAGATCTGCAGTTCTTCAAGCCTGGAAATATTATCAAAGAGAATCAAAGGGTCACATACACAACTGTTTACAAGTGTGACAATTTCTCAGTAAGTTTTGCAACCTCTAATTTTGTTCTCATTCCTCACCATTATTGCAATTGCTAGAGTGTGCTTAATTAATTAAAGGGCACTGGTTTTTCTGTATATACTTGCAGCTCTGCATCTTTTTCCTACCTGAAACTGGAGTCATTCCCCTCCATAACCACCCGGGAATGACTGTTTTCAGCAAGCTTCTATTAGGACAAATGCACATTAAGTCTTACGATTGGGTTGATCCAGAGGCCTCTGACAACTTGTTGCACCAACCATCTAAATGTGTGTTTTCCCATCTCTCTCTTTTATCAATAAATTAATTAGGATTTAATTGATATGCACGATCAGTATAAAAGTTTTCTATACTGTTAATTAATTATAGATTGTTACAGATGCTTATTTTAACTACTTTAAATGTCATACCTTCGTGGATTAGCAATTTCTTTTACAAAATATATATACTTTGCTTGTATTTTATGAGTTATTGTTATTCAAATTACAGCACTCATAAATCATTGAACAAGAATTTTATTGAAATTTGACCCATACAATTAACTTTTTTTTGCAGTGAGATTGGCAAAGTTAAAAGCTGATGATGTTTTCACAGCACCCTGTAATACTGCTGTGTTGTATCCAACAGCAGGAGGCAATATCCATGAATTCACAGCCATAACTCCATGTGCTGTTCTTGATGTCATTGGTCCTCCTTATTCCAAAGATGATGGCCGGGACTGTTCCTATTACAGAGATCACCCTTATGCTGCTTTTTCCAGTAAGCAACACTTCCTCATTGTTACTCATGCTGTTTGCAAGTCTGGTGTTATTATATTTTTCATATCTTCATAACAGGAAATTTCTGTCTTATAGATTAACACGTGGTTCGAATGTTTCTATTGCATATAATTATTCTTTGGTCAAGTTTCACCTATGGAGATTCTTATAAGAGAGCAAAAGAATGATTAATTAATTGAGTTTCATTTGTATGCACAATCAAACAAAATCATTATATGAATAACTTTTAAAATAGTTAGAATTAGAGTCACACATTTTTTATAATGCGTCAATTTTTGATAGGTTGGGATAGGGGTGTTCGCGGTTCGGTTTGGATCGGTTTTGAGGTAAAAAGGCGTCCGATCCCAAGATAAAAAGAGCATGCGGTTCGGTTTGGATGGCTTCATTAAAAAAATCCAACCCGACCCGATCCGATCCGATTAAATGCGATTTGGATCGGTTCGGTTGATTCGGTTTTTACCGACACATCATTACATATTTATAGTACATCAAAGTATCAAGATTACAAGATAAATTGAACAAATCTTAAACATGTATATATTTGTTTATATATTCATGTAATAACATTTCATAAAATATGTACAAAATAAATAAATATCACTATCAAGTAGTTCCAAAACATTTTTTTTATGTTTGGAACTTAGAAATAGTAAAAAAATTATATCAAATCAAACTAGAATGTATTATGTATTATTAGGAAAAAAACCAGCAAATAAAAAATCAATAATGTAGAAAATCGAATAAATATATATTAAATTTTATATATGCAATTTGATTTGGATTGATTCGATTTAAGAAAAGGGATCTAAAATCCGATCCGATACAATCGGTTTTCACAAAACAAGATCCATAAAAATCTAATAGACATCGGTTTTGTTCGGTTTTCAGTTTTTTTGGATCGGTTTTCGGTTTTATTTTGGATCGGTTTTGATATGAACATCCCTAGGTTAGGAGTTAGTCCATACCAAATTAATTTATAAAAGCTTTAAAAATGTGACTGAAAATGACACACTATTGTATATATTTGTAAAAGTGCACTGGTTATACAGAAACTTCTTGTTAAAAATTGCAACTTTTAAATTTTTTTTTTTTATAAGATAAAGTTTAGATTGGGGGAAGGCACGCCCCCTTGTAATGTCAGAAAATATCACTAACCTCAACGAATACCCCCTTGCAGCTTTTAACTTTTAATACATTAAATGTATCATTTTTCAATGAATCTATATTTGATTTCTGAGTTGATAATCTTAGCATACTGGTTAACAAAGCCTATACATTTTTATTACACATGAGCCTACTGAAAGAACATTACATAATTTCTCCTCCTTATATCAACTTGCCGAGCCAATTAAAAGGTGCCACATGAGGTAGCTCAATATAGATTTTGAAAAAGAAAATGAGCCATAGTATATGTCCACATTTCACAAACAGATAATCATAATAGCATCCAGGTCTTATGTCTTTATTTGGGGGCATAACTATTCCTATTTGCATGAGGTGGCAGCTCCACTTGTCTACATTATTGCAATGTCTCTTTCTAACCATTAATTATTTATCCTGCAGATGAAGAGATTGCTGGGGTGAAAGAGGAAACTGATAATTACGGGTGGTTGGAAGAGATTGAGATGCCAGAAAATTCTCAAATGGATGGGATTGAATACATGGGTCCTCCCATTACTGAAACACCCTCTTAGATTTCAACTTGTAGCACACCCTCTTAGCATCTTACTGTGTATAACAACCACTACAGGCTTAACCTTTCCCTTTTGTGTCCCATATATTCAAGAATCAATGCACGAGTTGTTGGTTTTGTGTTCTTTAGTGCTTAAATTTTATACTTCAAAGTACAGCTATAATGTTAATTCGTTCATTTTTGGCTAGTTGATATAACATTATGATTTATGAAACTGCTTGTCAAGAAGAAAAGTAAAAACCATGGGCTTTAATTTGTTCATGTGTCAATTCACTTTTGAGTTTTGATTCATGATGTGGCTTGGTTTCACTTTGTCAAGGGTGGGGCTATTGTAACGTTATGAATGAAAGTAGTAAGAGACAAGTGGTGCATAAGGTTGACCTTGCTGTGGAAAGCCGTCCATTTGGGCCATCCTTGCCAAAGAAAGGGTCAAACTCATGCTTTTCTTGAGATATAATATCAAGTCTCTTTCAATAATAACAAGGGATAGAAATGTGTTAATAACATCATTTAATTAATAATTAAAGTCAAATAAAAATAAAGTAAAAAAACGATTAATATGCAATTTTATTTTATTAAATAAAATGTGATTTTTTTCTTTTAATGACTGGAATTTGACGGAGGGATCTTCCTTTGGGATTCTTACGCATGGTTTTTTATTGGGCACTATAGGTTGGCATCTGGAACATGTCAGTTTGGTCCAGGTTGGTTTTGTGCGTTAAACAGGCAATTCCGTATAGGTCCTCTTTTAAAGAGGCTAATATTGAGAATTGATGTATTTAACATTTAAATAGGTAAAATTGTTGATTTTTCAATGAAAACTTATTTGTCTTGATTCCTTAAAGAGTGTCCTAAGAGTACTCGTCAGTATGACCCATATTTAATAAATCTGCATAACAGAAAGTACGTGAGTTTTTTGTTTTTTTTTTACAAGAAACTGTTTTTTTAAGAACAAAAATCAAATATGATTTCATTTTAGTATTCTATTTTCCTTCACTAACTGCTCTCTTTTTTCTTTCTCTCTTATCTCTTCTATTTTATTTAGTAACTATAACCATTGCATGACCACAAAAGCGAGTACCATATCGTGAACTGGAAGGGATAAAACTTCTTTGAAATGAACAAAAGAACAAAAGTATAGAGTGAGAAAATAATGGTGTGTCTATCCTTAATTAATTAAATTGTATTGAGATTTCAATCCACTTTAGTTAATTAAGAGTGAATATATCATTACTTCACTTCACATTTTTTACTTACTTTATCGAAGCCTTGTCACCTTCCCTCTCAAAAAAGGCCATTAGACTGTTGTATGCTACAAAGAACTAAAGACTTCATAGCAAACTACGAAAGGTTTTATAATAGTTTAATACTTTAATTTTAATTTAATAATTTTTTTTATTCAACGACATATCATCTATTCTTCTCTATATGATTAAAAGTATGCTTGAAGTGGTGGAAAGGGATGAAACGAAATGGTGTTCCATTGTTTGGATAGCATAAAAGAGAGTGGAATGCCATCCTATTCCGCCACTTAGCTTCATTTCCTTCCCTCCCACTTTGGGCGTAATGGGATGGAACCAGAGATTGATGTCTTGCAAAATTTAAAAATTACTACCTTATCCTCACCTTAATTTACCTTTCACATCTTCCATACAAACACGTTTCGTAGAAACCAGTGAAGCACAAGATTAGCTCCCAGGTATTATATCGTCACTGATGTTATCATTGATGTCAGGAAGCACAAGAGTACTCCCATGTATCGTGTCTATCTTCTATGATCTAATTTTTGGTGGAATGTCTCTGAAATTGGGCAAGACACTTGTAAGTTCCTCGTTAATGACATGAATAGGAAAAGAAGTGCAAATTGATAGAGCAATGTCCACCCCCTTATCGGTATATCCAAGCTTTGCAGTTTTTCTTCTAAGTTAATGCGACGGGGATTGAAAATTCTTGTTTGAGGCCTTTCCCACCTGTTAATTAGTTTGTTATCAGTTAGTTTGCAGTTAGTTTGTTAGTTATTCAGTTATTTAGTTCCTTTCATGTTGAATCACTAGTGAGAAAACTCTGCTAATACTAGGTAGAGGATCCATAAGCATTTTATGGGACCTCATTGCTGCATATGATTCATTCAAACCTTTCAAGAAACAGATTATATGATTATTCTCCCTATAGGATCTAACAGCGGGAACGAGATTACATGTGCATGATATAGTGCAAGTTCATGTTGGAATAGGTCTAAAATTGTTTAACTCTTCCCGTAATCCATTCAAATGGGTAAAATAAGCAGCAATAGATCTATCTCCTTGCTTCAACATATAAATTTCCTCTTGTAATTCAGTGATAAAGCATCTCCTTGATAATACCTATCTCGAAGGTCTTTCTATACTTCAAAAGTTGTTTCCATCCATAAGATGCTTTGACATATGGGGGGATCAAGTGAACTGTGAAGCCATGAGAGCACCAATGTGTTACATCTATCCCATGCTTTGAACATTGGATCACCAGCCTCAGGTTTCATCAATGTCCCATCCACAAACTCAAGCTTGTTCTTTGACTTAAGAGCCATGGTCATTGCTAGACCAGGTATGATAGTTGTTCCCTACTATGAGAACCGAGACAAGAGAACACGTTGGGTTCTCATTCCGATGCAAGTAAAAATGATTGGAATGATCCATGATCGGGTTTGCCATTGCAATAGCCAGGATCGAGGAATCTTTAGCAATGAAGAATCTTGATGTAAGAAGAAGGGCAAAAAATCAAATGCAACCACAATTTCTTAGAGAGAGAAAGGAAAGAACCTTCAGTTAGCAATGTGGTGGAAGTAGAATGATGATCAGGACGCAGCAAAGCTCCTCCAGGAGGAGCTCTGATACCATGTAAAAAGGAACGAATTGAGAGTAAAATGAACGGGAAGCTTGCAGAGAAAGGAGAAACTGATTTCTCTTCATTCAATGAATTGAGATGGTTACAAATATCAGTCCTATTGTATACAGAGAGTATGAAAGGAACTAAATAACTGAATAACTAACAAACTAACTGCAAACGAGTTGATAACAAACAAACTAAACTAATGTACAACTAACTTCTGCTTTCGGTTGGTTATTAACACCAATTGCATGTCATCTTGTTTGTTGAAAAAACCAAGACCAAATATTAAGCTCATCATGTACCAAAAGAAAAAAATAAATCATCTGCAACCGTTTATGTTGCAATTTAACCTACTCATGACATTCAACCAAAATGCTCCTATCTTGTAGGGAGTTGCATTAAGAATTTATCTAAAATGTTTTTTTTTCTTCATATGTCTGATAATTATACAAATATAAAAAATTAACATTAAGAAATATTTTGTTGATAATTTTTGAAAATAATAAATTTATTGTGACAGCAGCATCAATTTTTTTTTTTTTAAATGTAAGTTACCAAACGCAACGTTTTACTGGTCTCTCTCATTCATTCCCATTTCCCAGTCTCGTTCTTTTTCTTTCTCCAGTCCCCTTCCTCACTGCACTCATACACTGAACAGATAGCCCTAAACTCAACTCTTCAGTTCTGCAAAAAAGTGAAGCGAGGTTCAGTCTTTTGATAGGAAGAGAGAATGAAAGTGGTGGCTCTAGTTAGCGGTGGCAAAGACAGCTGCTATGCCATGATGAAGTGTATTCACTACGGTCACGAGGTTCACTTTTTTTTTTTTTTTTAAACCATAAAATTCGTTAGGGTTTTACGTTTTGGTTTCATAATTGTCGTTTTATCTATTGTTGTTGCTATAGATTGTTGCATTGGCGAATCTGATGCCGGTTGATGATTCAGTGGACGAGCTCGATAGCTACATGTACCAAACTGTATGCTTCTTTTCTGTCTTCCTCTTAAGCTATTTGAACTACTCATTTTGAATTTTCAAGTTTTTTTTTTTTTTAAATCGTTTTTGTCAAATTTGAAATAAATTGGGATATTTTTTTAACTGCGTATATAACTGAAGAAACAACAAATTCTAAGATAACAGAAAATATTAGAATTGTGCATCCCTGAAGCCTATAACAGGAAATTAGGGTTTTCTTCATCTTGGTTAATTTGAATTTTTAACACAATTTGGGCATTAAAAGATGTCTATAAGAACTAGTGTCATTTATGCATGGATAGTTTTTGGCTCTTAGCTGCAAAGAATGACATAGACATAAAGTCGCCTCTGCTTGAAATTACTGCATGAAGTTTTGATTTAAAATTTTTTTTGTTGCTTTTTGTGTAGCCCTTTTGACATGCCTAAACTACGCTATGGTTTTTTCACAAAATATTGGTGTGCTGTGCCTTCTGATTTGAAGGCCGTAGGGTATATGCTAGAAAATGTAGGAGTCTATTGGAAAGCCGCTTTAATTGCAGTTCGACCCTAGCCCGCCTTTATTGCGGCAAGTTTGGGTTGCCTTCATTGCAACCTCTAGCACCTTCATTGTACTGAGTGTGAGGGGTGTGTTTGGTCCCACATCGCCTAGAGATATGACCAAAATAGTGCTTATAAAGCTTGGGCAATCCTCACCTTACAAGCTAGCTTTTGGGGTTGAGTTAGGCCAGAGTCAGTGTTACGGAGTTTGTTGATTAGTTCTAGTGAATTTATGGATATTGGGGAAGTAGAAAATGGGGAATTCTCTCAATTAAACTGAAACTTTGGAAGCGAAGCTGTTATTTGGAGCAAAATGAACTTTGGACCTGATAAAACTTCCTCCCCTTTTTGATAAGCTAAACGTTGAGTAGGTTCTAGACTTCCCTTTATGTTTGAGTTGCCACTTTTACTGTCTTTCTCTTTTTTGACATTTTCTTTATAATTTTTTGTTATTTGGGTTTTGAGGGTGAGCCTTGGCGCTATAGTAAGGTTGTTGGTTTGTGACCTGGAGGTCACATGTTCAATTCCTGGAAACAGCCTCTATGCTTGTGGCGGTAAGGCCGCATACATCTAACCTCCTAGACCCCACCAGATAGGAGTCGTGTGCATTTGGCCGCCCATTTTATCAATAATTTTTTAAAAATTGAACTCATCTATTAGATCATCATACACCTTTGTAGACTTTGCTTATGCTTAGTGTGTATGTGTTTTTTCCATTCATGTTTGAGAATGAAAATGGTGAGCTCAATGCTTTACGCAGGTTGGGCATCAAATTATCGTCAGCTACGCTGAATGCATGGGATTGCCATTGTTCAGGAGGCGAATACAAGGATCAACAAGGCAAGCCTTCTAAACATAAATCTTTTGGTAAAGCCAATAATTTATTTTAGGGACTTTAGTAGGTTAGTTTAGATAATTTTAGGGCAATTATGATGTAATTGAAGTCCTTTTTGCATACTATATGGATTATGAAGGTTCACAAGAAGATCATTCACTTGCTAGTCATGCCTTAATGTCAGTAACGAGATAGAGAATACACTATATTTTTGTCATCAGTATTTATAATGAGAATATTTTTATCAATATTTTTTCAAGGATTTCCCTTCTGTCCAGGTAAACTCCAAAATTTCTACCTAGTGGGTTCTAGGTCATCTGCTAGAATGAATGAGCATGTTTGGGAAAGATGGATTTTTCATCTTTCAGCTGTTTTTTGGTCCAAAAAGCTGTTTTGTAGATAATCTAGTATGTTTGGTATCTAGCTTAAATTTCAAGAAAAGCTTTTTTTTTTTGTGAGAAGAAACTTTCTTTCTCCATCTAAAAACAAAGACTGTTTCTTGGGGAAAAAGCTTTTTCTCTTACGCTCACATGCAATGCCCTCTCTCCCCACTTTTGCTTAACATTATCATAAACAAATAACTTCATCCCATTTTCATAATTTACTATGTAAAATTAATTTTATTGCATCATCAAAATGAAATAGATTATCTTATAGTTGCTTTTCAGCAAACATACCCAAACAGAAATAGATTATGATTATAATCGATTTTTACAAAATCGATTATATAAACGATTATCAGCATAATCTATATTTTCCAGCTTTCCCAAACACAAGCCCCCCTCTTTTTTTTAATCCCTTTCTTACTCCCCTCTTTCTTTCTTTTTTTATCTCTTTCACACTTCTGTATGATTGGGTGGTTGGCTAACATTTGAAGTGAAGACCTGTAACTAAAGCTATACCATATTACCATCTTAATTTTTTAAAAAGGGCTTGTTCTTCGCATTATATTCTCCGAGTCCCCTGAATATAAGAATTTATTTAATGCTCTGTTTAATCTTTAAATGATATTTTCTCGATAGGCATCAAGAGCTTGGTTACAGAACAACTCAAGGTGATGAAGTAGAAGATATGTTTATTTTGTTATGTGAAGTGAAAAGGCAGATTCCCTCAGTAACTGCAGTGTCTTCTGGAGCCATTGCATCTGACTATCAGAGATTGCGGGTGGAAAGTGTTTGTTCAAGGTTAGGCCTTGTTTCTCTGGCATACTTATGGAAACAAGATCAGTCATTGCTCCTCCAGGAAATGGTAAATTGTGTTTTGCAGCATAATTGATAGTCATCCATGTATGCAACTACATAGTAAGATTTATTTTATTTTATTTTTTCCAGTTTTCAGATAATTCTAACTTCATTTTGCTCTTGGCCAGATTACAAATGGAATTGTGGCTATAACTGTGAAGGTATAACTTGTTTACCTTTGCTTCTGAAGTTTCTTACTCTTTGTAGTTTTTATTTTTGATTTGTAAATGGGAGGGATGTCCTATGTTCTTGTCATATGGTTGTTCTTTCATATCATCCATGCAGAGAGATCTTACTGTTGCTTTGATAACATTTTGCATTTTTCCTGATATCAATTGACAACATTCGAAGGTTCCATGATGCTAATGCTACCATGTAATCTTATAAAACTGAGGGTTCTTTTGGCTTTGAATATATGGTGGTGAAACTATTTCCTTTTACTTTGTAAATTTATGTTCAACTTTCTTTGGATAACTGTTAGTTTGGAATTTAATGCTTCATTTATGTTACAAGGTAGCAGCCATGGGTTTGGATCCTGCGAAGCACTTGGGTAAAGAATTAGCCTTCTTAAATGCTTATTTGCATAAATTGAAAGAGTATGTTGAAGTTATTCACCTTCCCTTCTTCTTTGTGTGATATCTGTGTAAATTCTTCTAAGTTTAAAAATTACCACCCTTCTTTGATGTTTCTATATTTTCGTTTCACCCTATTCTTTCTTGTTTCCTTTCTTGCAGGTTATATGGAATTAATGTTTGTGGTGAAGGAGGAGAATATGAAACATTAACTCTTGACTGCTCGCTCTTTATTGTAAGTTCATACCGTCATTGTTGTGGTTAACTAAAAATTCTTTAGTTTTTTTTTAGGCTACTGTTGATTCATTTGTTTTCACCTTGGCTGGTCCACTGAACACTGAATTTGCTGTTGTCCATAAGAGCTTAGTTGTTGTCCATAAACTTGTCTCAATTTGCTTTCATTTGTTTTTATGTCAGTTTTGTTATCCTCATCCTAATGATCTTAAGAATTCATTCTTGCAAATTGGTTTCTTGCTGCACATCAAATTTATAATCAATATTTTATTCCATTTTCTTCTGTTGTGTATGTTACTTGAAATTTCCAGAATGCTCGCATTGTGCTTGATGAATATGAAGTCGTGATGCACTCTTCAGATTCCATAGCTCCCGTTGGAATCCTTCATCCCTTGGCATTTCATTTGGAAAATAAAGCTGATGTTCAGTCTGCAAAATCACAAAACAAAATAAATGAGATCTTCATGCATAGACTGGGATCTGTATTTGAAGTGCAAGACAATCTAGAAAGATGTGAGCCCACATGCAAGCCTGTGGATTATAGTGCTGATCCGATTGATGGCTCAGAACATAAATTTATCATTTCAAGAACGAAAAACAAGAGCACATTTTCCATATCTTGCTGGTTGCAAGATTCATGCAATGGTCATAACTCTTATTCTTTACTTTTCTGTTTTATGTTTAAATGATATAAGCTGCCTCTTAGACTTCTACATTATTTGGTTCTTTGACACAGATTTGTCTTATTTCTTTGGAGCAGGTTTGCAGGAAGATCTGAAGACTGTTTTGGGGAAAATTGAATCACAATTATCGGACTTTGGTTTTGGTTGGGAGAATGTCCTTTATATTCACCTTTACATTGATGACATGAATAAGTTCTCTGAGGCAAATGAGACATATGTGCAGTTTATTACACAGGAGAAGTGCCCCTTTGGTGTCCCGTCCCGTAGTACAGTTGAAATGCCTCTAGTGGAGATGGGTTTAAGCAGAGCGTACATTGAAGTTCTGGTAGCAAAAAATAAAGATAAAAGGGTTTTGCATGTGCAGAGTATTTCCTGTTGGGCACCTAGTTGCATTGGGCCTTACAGCCAGGTAAAACTCAACTGCTCTCAGCAGTCACTTACTTATCAAGAGAACAGCAAGATTGCTTGTTTTATCTTTATCCTCTTTCACTCTATCATTGTGAAATTTGACTTGGGACATAACTGAAAGCAGTTAAAGTATGAAGACCGCTTTTTGTACATTCAAGTTGATTTAGAACCAGCCTTCAATGTCAAATATTCTGGCATTGGGCCAAATATCATTCCAGTCTTGCTGTCAAGTTACTACACAATGGAAGCATCATGTTTCTTACATAATAATTGTAGAATGCACTTCTTTATAGGAAATGAATGAAAAAAAATATCTCAAATTTTGTTAAACTCATTTTAGCTGATCCCTAAATATTTGGACAAATACCTTGGTTTTTTGGCTGGTAGTCTCTGCTTCATCAAAGTCAGATAATCATATGCCTTGAAGGTTTTCTGACTTTAGTTCCTTGAACTATAGTTTATCTTTCAATATGTCAGGGTGACATGACTCAAGCTGGGACTAATGT
Organism: Echinosophora koreensis; assembly: GCA_035048595.1. Taxonomy (NCBI): domain Eukaryota; kingdom Viridiplantae; phylum Streptophyta; class Magnoliopsida; order Fabales; family Fabaceae; genus Echinosophora; species Echinosophora koreensis. Next base: position 3,955,567 of record JAPCYP010000013.1, on the reverse strand, counting down.
CTATGTGCTCTTATTAAAAAATGTAAAAGCGCATGGTTAATCGTCTAATTGAATAATGCAAGTGCAGTGACAGTTTATGGTTTGCTCACTTCATACACTGTCCATGTATTTCACATGTTGACCAGTGAGACTTCTGTTTTCTAATGCTTTTGTCAGGCAACCTTGCATGGGGGTATACTTCACATGGCTGGTCAGTTGGGGCTGGATCCTCCTACAATGAATATATGCAATGGAGGCCCTAGTGTTGAACTAGAACAAGCACTAAAAAACAGTGAAGCAGTGGCAAAATGCTTTAATTGTTCAATATCAACATCTTCGTTTGTTTTTGTTATTTACTGTTCTAAATATGTCTCATCATTGGAGAGACTTGATATTCAGGAGAAACAAGAAACAATCCTTAGGCAGATGAAGATCTCCCATTTACAGGAAGGAGACACGGACAAAGCATTAGATCCCATGTTCCTTTATGTCCTTGTTCCTGATCTACCTAAAAGGTACTGTAGAGTATCCCATAGGTTTCTAATTTACTAAATGTGCCTCTTGTTTGATCGACACAGATTCACACTTCTTATGGATCTACAGCTTCTGAAGGAGGCCAATTTTGATACTTCCAGGGATTATAATTTGCTATCTGTTTTTATTTTTATTTTTATATTATTGAAAAATGATTTCTTTTGCTATCTGTTTATATTAGGTTTCCTTATTAGTAGTACAGTGTTCTCAACATAACTAGAAGTAAAACTACTCGGAAGGGGAAAGAAAAAGTACAAATAGACATCGATTTGGTTCCTTTTATTTGAGACATTTTCTGACCTATTTGTTTAATTTTTTATTTTTTCCTCTTCTGGAGTTGGGTTTTTTTTTTGGTGGGGGGGGTCGTTGTTAGCAGGGGATTGGGTATTTACAGAATCCTTGCATTTTTTTTTATTGAAAATAATTGTCATATGGAAACCTTCACTTTTTGACTTTCCAGAGCAAGTGTAGAAGTAAAGCCTATTCTTTATGTTGAGGATGGCACGGATGTAGCAATTGAGACAATCACAGATAGATCTTTTCCAACGGCACCATGTTATTGGACTTTCAAGCCGGAAAATTGGTATGATTCTTGCATTCAGAAATGTGTGGTTCCTGGAAAGATATGTGCCATTATATTGTCTGTTACAAGTGAGCTGGCTGCAAAGATATGTTTTGATTTCCCGCTTGCCGATCATGTCAATGAGGGTCAGCATGCTCTACCTAAGGTGCATTTGGAGAAGTTATCGAAGTTCTGCATCTATCTTCTTGACAAAGTTATGACAGACAGTGACTTTGCATGGGAAGATATAATGGTCAGTATATTTGTAAAAAATATAAAATACCACATTAATTTATTTCCTCCTTTTGTCCAGATCATATTTTAGTTGTGCATTTGGTATAAACCCATTTATTGTTTTCTAAATGATTTTCATTGACAACCTCTATTCTGGAGTGTACTGTCTCTTGGAAATGGACGCATGATTAAGGTGATTTCACAGAAGGGCACCCATTAGACAGTTATTATCGTAGATTAGATAAAAGGGCCAGTGACAAGCTTTATCCATCTCCTCCTTTGTATCCTTTCTGGGTCTGATCATTCTCTTACGGTTTAACTTGTCATATTTGCTTCTTTTCTCTTGTGCAGAATTTGAGGTTCTACATCCCGGCAAGCCTTCAAATATCGGTGGAGGAATTGATGCCTATGTTCAGCAATGCACTTTTGGAATTTGCTGAAATGAGTCAGAAGAAAGTTATAAATGGCGAGGAGCCAATCTTCAACATAGTTCCCGTCATAGGTGCTGGGAGGTCTGCTTCATCCATGGATGATGTAGTAACATGTGAATTACTGGCTCGGAAATCCTGAGTATATGTACTTTATGAACAAACTCAGAAGTGATTGAGGAGCTCAAGGGGTAGTTGTGGTCTAGTGGTTGAATTTCTTGCTGCTTGCAAGGTTTAATGACATAATGGATGTTGAACCAGTTGGTTTAACGACGTCAACATCGATTTGAATGCTCATTCGGCCAGACATCTTGACCGGACTTGCTATGATTTCGATTTTTGGTTAAACTTGTCTGATTTGTCAGTCCAGTTCGGTGTTAATAATATTGGTCTCACCCTTTATGTATAAGTTAGAATATTAACAAATATCTTGGTGGGAGAAATGCCTCTTAATATGTTTGGATATTTTATGTTATTTTAGGGATAACTGTTTACCGTTTTTAGGGGTTTTATAATGTTATAACATTATTTTATAATTAGGAATTTTATCTTATTATTAATAAGTTATTTGCTATTTGTTTTCTGATTCGATTAAGATTATAAATTTATTATCTAATTGCTTTATGGCTTTTACGGATTTAGTTATAGCTAAAGGGTTTTTATATTGACAATTAATTATGTAAGGGCATATTATTAAAATGTCCAACAAATAATCTTATCCGTTGCATTGGATGTGCACAAATTCCATTCATCCAAACCTAAGTTTTTCTCTCTCTCTCTCTCTTTTTTTATTGTTTTTTTGCCCATGTCGTATTCCTCAATGAAGAGTGAGTTGTAGCTTCGTTTTAGGCTACAATTTATATTCTGTTGATCTAGGTATCAATGACGCATCATAATTTGCTATATCCACGATTTAGGCCATGTCACTATAGAATTTAGTGACAATGGTTAAACCGTCAGAAGAATACTTGAACTTGTTTCCATGATTTATCTTCCATTTATATAAGTCTTAGTGACATATCATATAATATATACAAATCTATATAAAATATATAGTGCATGTGAATATCATATAATTAGTTAAGTTCAAAGGACCTATTTAATAAATTGAGAAATAAAAAATTTTGATTATGAAATTTGATATATTGCTAGGATCAAGTTTTTTATATTGTGAGACTATGACATAATTGATGGGCATAAAACCATTTCATCAGGCGTTATGTCATCAAGATAATAAGTACATACCATAGCCGCATAACCTTTACTTTGATCTTACAATCCTCCTTTTCAGGTGTTATGTCATCAAGATAAGTATATTCAGGGGTCATATTAAGTCAATAGAGAATTGAAGGGAACACATAAGTAGTGAACACGATAGTATGAAGTATGAACAACCAACTGATATATGGTGGTAAGAGAAAGCATACAATATTAATTATAAATAATCTAAATTAAAGACTAATTTTTGAATTTCAATTTTGAATCTAAATCAAATATCAAACTTGAAATTAAATCTATAAACAAATAATTATTGTAAATAAGTTGTTACAGTGTTACTCGTTTTACAAAAAAAAAAAGGATAAAAAGAGATAAGGTAAGTAATTAGAATAAGTTATTTTTTAAAACATATTTACTATATTGAAAATTAAAATTGAAATAAATTAAAGATAATAATTACGTAAATAACCCAAAATGCATTTAAAGTCAGTCATTCAAATAAGATTAAGAGCCCGTTTGTTATTGCTTATTTTGCTAAAAAAATCATTTTTTTAACCATAAAATCATTTTTTAAAATTTTTAGTGTGTTTGTTTTTACTTCTGAAAATAATCAAAAGCAAAAAAAAAAATCATTCTGAGGGTTAAAATGAAAAGCAACTTTCATTTGCTTTTGGAAAAAATCAGTTTTTATAAATAACTACTTTAAAAAAAAATGATTTTTATGATGGTAAATAAACACAAATCTGCTTCTGTTTTTTTTTTAATCTCTAAAAATAATCATTAAATTATTTTGTAACAAAATCATTTATTTTTAATCATAAACAAACGGGCTCTAAATACATTTTTGAATTACATAATTTCAATTTTATTTCATTTTTGATAAGATTTATGTAAATACATTTTGTATGATCTTAAAATTGAAATAAATTAAATAATTAGATAAGATAAATTACATTTAAAATTTTAATTTCAATTTATATAATTTCAATTTAAATTCAATTTTGGTAAGACTTACATAAATAAATTTTGTATGACCTTAAAATTGAAACAAAATTAAATAATTAGATAAGATAAATTACATTTAAAATTTTAATTTCAATTTATATAATTTCAATTTAAATTAAATTTTGATAAGATTTACGTAAATACATTTTGTATGACCTTAAAATTTAAATAAATTAAATAATTAGATAAATTTAATTACATTTAAAATTTAAATTTAAATTTAAATTTTTTTATTTCAATTTATTTTTAGTTTTGATAAGATTTACGTGAATACATTTTGTATGACCTTAAATTTGAAACTAAAATGGAAATAAATTAAATTATTAGATAAAATTAATTAGATAAGATTAATTACATTTTAAATTTAAATTTTCGAAATTAACCCGAATGTTGAAGACTAAATATTGGTTGAAGATTTGATTTCAAATTTGATATTTGATTTAAATTCAAAATTGAAATTCAAAATTTTTTTTTTCAATTTATTTAATTTTCCCTCATTTTTTTATTTTTATTTTGTTATTTTTTGTTAAATTTATAAACACAATAATAAATAAAAAATTTTAGTGTTGACACTTGGCATATGACACATGGCTGCATATGGAAGATGACACATGACAACATGACATTGCATAGGAGACAGAATTGTATTGTTTATAGATAAGACTTATTATTTTTTATAGACTATACATTTAGGCTCTGTTTGGTAAAAACTAGCAAATAGCGGTAGCGGATAAACTAGCGGATAGCGGATAAGCTAGCTGATAGCGGATAACTGATTAGCTAGAGGATTGGATTTGAAGTGTTTGGTAAAATTAGTGGTTGGACTAGCTGATAAATGTAAAATGAAATAAAAGGATATGTTTGCATTTTTTTTTATGTAAATTATATGTATATATATTATTTATATTATTTATTTTAAAATAATTATCACTTATAATAATTTATTTTATTCTAAATTATTTATCGTTTATCACGTCAAAAAAATTTATTTATCGTTAAAAAAATTCAATCATTAATTTTAAATTTTAATATTAATTTAGTTTTAATTATTTTTAATAAATAAATTGGAATAATAAAAATAAAATTATATATTTATTTGATTTTTATATAAGTTTTATTTTTTATAGATAAAAATATATTTTCCACTTTTTTTTTTATCTTAAATATAAATCTAAATAGAAAAATTAATTCTTATTTATATACTATGTTAAATGATTAGTATTTTATTTTATAATCAAGGATAAGTAAGGAATTTAATTAAGATGGTAGAGATAAAAATGGGAGAAAAAATGAAATGTTATATGCTATAAGCTCAAACGCTACTTAGAGTAGCGTCTGGGAAAAATGCTATACGCTAGTGAAAAAACGCTATACGCTAATTTTAAAAACGACTACCAAACGGGGCTACTTTTCCATCCGCTATACGCTATCCGCTAAACGCTAGCGGATTTGGCAAACCAAACAGTGCCTATACGCTAGTGAAAAAACGCTATACGCTAATTTTAAAAACGACTGCCAAACGGGGCTACTTTTCCATCCGCTATACGCTATCCGCTAAACGCTAGCGGATTTGGCAAACCAAACAGTGCCTTAATCAGATTATTAACAAACGTAACAGAATCTGTTACTTGAATGTGTTACTTAGTAGGATGAGTAGATTATGATAATTAGTTGCATCTTAGATTTTTAAATTTTGAATTCATTGTTATCTTTTTGAATTTTGAATTCATTGTTATCTCTTTATCCTTTAGATTATATATGATAATTGGGTTGTGTTATTCAAGGGAAAGATACTTCCATAAGTCATGAAGAGCTTGTTCTTAGAAGTTGATATCAATCAATATCTTGATTATGTTGTTATGTTCTTCATATTTGTTTCCTCTGTTGCAATCCAAAAATACTCTGAACTGTTGTTTGAACCTTTCATGTTGGATTCAACTAATAAAAACTATTGAGTAATTTTACAAATCATTTGTTGAACCAATGGGTCGCTCTCTTCACCCATTGGTTGAACATATGATTTGTAAAATTGCTCAATTGTTGTATTAGTTACGCCTAATACGAAATGTTCAAACAATTCAGGGTGCTTGGAAATGCAACAGAGGAAACAAATCTGAATAATATAACAACATAATCAGATATTGATTGATCTTGACTTTTAACAGAATCCAGCTGCTCAAGGAATAACGCTAAAAAATCTTCAAAAGTCAAGTCTGCGTAACCATGGTTTGCTGCACCTTCCTACTTTTTCTAACATTGGCTTTGGCACAAGAAATTTCAGCTTGGTCTTCACATTCCAAAATATGCTCAAGGTAGGGGAGAAATCTTTCTCATTTTTGTAGAGCCTACTTTTGGAAAAGTTGATGATTCAGTGGGCGAGCTTGATAGTTACATGCACCAAACTGTATGCTCCTGTTCTATCTTCCTCTTGAGCTATTTGCACTAATCAATTTCAGTTTTCAACTTCAAGTCTTTTTTTTTTTTTTTTTTTTTTTAAATTTCAGTTTTCAATTTTCACCATCTTAGACTTTTGCTTATGCTTGGTGTGTGTGTGTCCATTCATGTTTGAGAATGAAAATGGTCTGCTAAATGCTTTCCTCAGGTTAGACATTCGATTATCCTCAGCTATGCTGAATGCATGGGATTGCCATTGTTCAGGAGGCGAATACAGGGATCCACAAGGCAAACCTTCTAAACATAAATCTTTTGGTGAAGCCAATCATTTTGTTTTAGGGACTTTAGTAGGTGTAACACCCCGACTTTCCGCTGTTTTCTAATATCAGAAATTTATATAATTACGTTTATATTTTTATCTGAGACTTAGAAAATTATTTTAATTATTCCGAAACCATAGTGATACTCTACTTGATGGTAGAGAGTTACGGTTAAAATTTAGGTTGAAAAGTCAGGCGGAACCCGGTCTGTGAATTTCACTGACAGTATAATTATACTGCTCAGATGACCTAATTTTAATCCGTAAACGAGAAACTTAAGGTTTTTATTTAATTTCCTTCGATTTGGTATTTTTAAAAATATTTCGCTATAAAACGCGAAAATAATCTATTCTATCCGGGGTTATATTAATAGGGTAAGCGATGGAGCAGAATACGGGATTTCCGGGAGCCGGTATTGGATAATATCAATGAGTCATATGAGATGACTCACCCATGTGAATGCATTTATGGTGCACATGGCTTCATTATTACAATTTCTAAGGAAATTGCATTTAGGTCCTTAGACTTTCTATTTTGCAATTTGGTCCTTCAAAGTATTTGCACTTTGGTCCTTATGAAACTAGAATTCCTTGCTCTTTGGTCCCTATTTTCGCAGCCCACACTCCTATAAATACCCTCCATCACACTTCATTTCATTCCTATTGCCTTTTGTTCATAAAACACTTATAAGTTCATAAGTTTTCTAGTATCATTTTGTGAAGCAAGTCTTTGATTCTTCACTTGTTTTGGATCTACAAGAGGTAAACCTTGTTCTCCTTGCTTAATCATCTTCATGTTCTTCAATAAATTTCATGATTCAATGCCTTGTTCATCCATGTTCTTCATTTTCCAATTTCTAGATCTAGAACTTTGAAAAATCACCATAAATCATAGAAAACTCCTAAAATAATGAAACCAATTTCTATGTGCTTATAATCATTCTTGCTACCATAATCCAAGAGATTGTTTCATGCCTAGGCCGAACCTATGTTCATGTGGGGGGATGAACTTTTGTTCATTTTTCATGAAAATGATTATGGATGTCCTAAACTGACCGAACTTGCACCGAAATTATGACCATCTTCATTTCTGAAACTCGAAAAACTCTCAACATGAAAGTTTTTCCCCTTTCTCTCTTATTTCTAACGAGCTAAATATCCTAAAAAACGGATGAGCATATTGAGAGTTATGACCAAAATACAGAAACTGCCCAGAATCCTCAGATCCATGCGAGACAGAAGAAAGAAGCCTATTTTCACCCCTGTTATGATTCGAAAAAAATGAAACCTTCTACACCTAAGTTGTTCCTTTTATCCTTATCTTTCTAACAAGCCAAAGTTTGTGATTTTTGGAAGAGTATATTGTGAGATACACTCCCAAAACCACCACACCCTCAAAGCTGTCTCAAAAGCCATCAAGTTTGGATTGATCATTTTATTCATTTCTTCAATCTTCAAGAGGTGATTCATACTTCCCTTCATCATTAAACTAAAAACCCTAGCCTCATGGACATGTCTTGGCCGAATCTACCATTTAGAGGGTTAGGATGGTTTTGATTCTTAACTTTGTTGTTTAGCCCTAATCCATTTCCTTAAGTATATTAGGATCATTAATCCAAGACTTAAGTAAAAAAAAACCCCTTGAGGCCGTGACCTAACCGTAGTATTTAGGTGATTGTATTTGCTTGTTTTGATTGGTTGATTGTGGTTTGTTGGAAGGATAAAGAATTGTGTCGTGTACGTGCGTCGACGATTTCCGGATTCGCGACAAAGTTTTTGATCGGAAGCTAAGGTCTTCAAGAGGTAAGAGGGGAATTCCTAAGGGATTTTCGGATGGCTACATGCTATCTGTTGTTGGTCTGTATTTTATCTGTGGTTGTCGTATTTTTGTGTAATTTGTTTTAAGTTGTGTTTATTTATTTGCGGTTAAGTGTTTATTTGCAGTTAAATGTTATAATATTGTGATGCATGATCCGTTTGGAAATAATTGTTATGATGTTGTTGATTGTGGGTTGAGAAGCCTGACAGTGGTCAGTGCTCAATTAATTAAACGAGATAAAAGTTTTAAGAAGCTTCATGAGTAATATTCAGTATTTAATGGAGAGGTATTGGAATATATTATGATTTAAATAATTATTGGAGAAAATAAAGCATTTTTGAAAATATTATTATTTTAATGATTTATTAGTGAAAAAGTAAACTATGAGTCACAGTAAGGACGTAACCGTGAAATTATTTTTGTACTGCTAATTTTTACGTAAGAAATTCCGTAATATTATAAAAAGTTATTTTATGAAATTAATCTTCGAAAATAACTTAATCATGAATTTATAAAATTATTTAAGGAGAAAAATATCAAATTTTGACTTAAACGTATTTTAAAACGTTAGACGGCAACTAGTTCTGAAAACACGGTTGCAGAAAAGATTTTAGTATCAGATGATTTTATAAAAGAATTTTCCCTTTAAGATGATTTTCCAGACACAAGTTTTACGCAACCGTATAGACAGTGAGTTTGACCTTAGTACTCGAGATGTAGGAGAAATAGTGTTCTTACGGTGTTTTGGAATTTGGGTCTTAATTTCGGTGTAGTTTTGGACTGCGTGTCCTAATTTCGGTGTAGTTTGGACTGCGTGTCCTAATTTCGGAGTAAATAATATTATTCAAAGTGAATACTGTTTTCTATTACCACGAACCTAAGCCCGATGCATCGGTCTAGGGGTTTCGTGATGGAGCACTCGGACTTGAGGTCCTGTGTTATTAATGAAAGTGTTAAGATGTCTAAAATTATGGTTGGTCGTAAGCTTTTGAGCTTCGACAAGGAAAGATTGAACACAAAGAAAAGTGTCAAGAACAAAATGTTTTACATGCATTTTAGGCAGACATGCCTGTTTGTTAATCATGATATCATGGCGATATTCATGAATCGACGTATCATTGTGCCCTGGTTGGACAATGAAAAACCATATTCGGTGATCACTGCTCCTTAAATTGGACAGTGTGCTATGGTAACCATATTCGGTGATCACTGTGCCTTGTGTTGGACAGGGTGCTATGGTTTTGGCTTCGTGCCTTTTTGCCTGCGTGGCTATTGAGTTTGATCAACTCACCTCGAGGTTGGGGATATCTCATGAGATTAGGTAAAAGTTAGACGACGATTATTGAAGTGTACATGCATAGTTTTCAAATGATGATGTTTGGGGTGTGAAACCCATGGATAAACTATTTGCCTTATTATGAATGTTGATGGTGTTATAAACTTGTATTTCTGTATATGTTTTCTTTTGGGTCACGCATGTAGTTATCGCGTTAAATCCATATATTGGTTTCTCACTCTTGCATGTTCTATTTCTGTTTTCTCTCCTTGGGCATATATTTATATTCGAGTCCAGATGAACCGCTCAAGGAATATGACTCCTACAACAAGAAGAAGGCTGTTTAGTTCAGAGCATGCTGATGTTGTTTACTAATTTCATAGTGTCTGTTAGTTCCGACCAGCTTAGGTTTTGAGCTATATTATGTTTTGGAAGACCTATACTTAGTAAGGTCTTGTTGTGTAAACGATTATGATGCAGTATAGAAGTGTGTTATATTTATATATCTCCATATTTGATGATGTTTACATTGTTGTTGGATTGGTCGAAAAGAAAAGAAAAAGGAACAAATTTATCACTGTTTTGAGGAATGTTAACAACTTAAGAAAATATTATTTTCCGAAAGCAACCAGCGAACTAAAGTTTTATTTTCCGCAACGGGTAACCATGTAATGACCCAGGGAGGGTGTTACAGTAGGCTAGTTTAAATGGTGATCTTGATGTAATTGTAATCCTATTGGCATACTATTAGCATGTTTGGAAACTCATTCTTGGTGGCCTGACGCGAGTTCTTACAGAAGCTACCCTGAGTAGTAGCTTCTATCAGAAACATGCTTATCTTATTATAGGATGTGGGACCAAACATGTCATTTATGGATTATGATAGTTTAAAAGAAGATCATTTATTTGCTCATGTCTTATGTATTGTTTGGTTAGAGGGGAGGGGAGGGTTTTTTTTTTTAAAAAAAATTTGTATGTTTGGTTCAACTTTTTTTAGGGAGGGGAGCAAAATTGTTGGGCAAAATTGGCAAGTGCACCAAATCGCTGCCAGTAATAAAATAGGTGAGAACCGGATATCGTCCATAGGGATTAGTTACCAAGTACCAATTGACAAATTAAACAACTATCTAGACTAAACTTTGGTATGAAGAGAGCTCAAAAGAAATAAATAAAACAAAAGTACAATAAAATATTTTTGGAAATTTTGTTGTGATAAAATAGAAATAAAAGCGTTAGGGATCTGATTTCATCCGATTATGAATCCAGATTCCTCATAGACAAAAAATCCTGTGAATTACCAACACTCTAATTATCCTAATCCCAATTGACATGTTGATGGACAAATTCCCTTAATTAATTGAAGCCTAATTCCTTAGTGAATCAATTCTACCAAACCTTACTAATTACCCTAATTCCTTAGGTCTAATTAACAAGGCAAGATGATAAAAGTTCTATGAAATTTGTGAAATGTCCACATTAATCAAGTTATCTATTCCTAGATTAACTCAATTAACAGTGATCATTACAAGAGGCAAAGTCCAAAAATCACTATTCCTAGCATATAATTGAACCCTCAAAACATAAGAATGGTAGCTAAGCATTCAAATGTAAGCAAACAGAGTAAACATCACATCAACAATATCAATTGTTCATAAGATAATCAAACTGTCAGATAAAACTTCATCATAAAAGGAATTACATCAAGACCCTAGCAAAAAGGAATTTAGCTACGTATCATAAAAGAAAGAACAAGAAAAGAGTAAGCAAACTCCATTGCAAAACTGCACTCTGCCTCTTGCGTTCTGTCTCCTCTGACCCCGTTGTTTCTCTTCTCTTATTATTTTCTATGCTGCTTCTCTAATGCCCCACTTGTGCATTACTATTTGCGCAGCTGCCTCCTGTGCGTTACTGCCAAGTCTGTGACTCTTTTTCTTCTTTTGATTATTCTCAATAAATTCTCTTTAATATGCTACTGTTACACCCTTATATGGTTTTGCTTTCTACAAATAAAAGACCGTCACCTCTTGTTCCAGTGTTCAGCCTAAGCTTGCCATTCATTTTACATTCTTCAAAGTCTTTAACGTGGGCCTCTTTGTAACACCCCGATTTCTGCTGTTTTCTTTATTGATAAACAATTATCTGTTTATATTTTTGTTTAAGACTTAGAAAATGATGTTGGATAAACCAAGATCATATTCATACTCTTCTTTACCGTAGAGAGCTCTGATTCGATTTTAGGTTGAAAATTCAGACGAAACCCGGTCTGTGAATTTCAGTGACAGTATAATTATACTGCTCAGAAAACCTAATTTTGACTCGTAAACGAAACACTTAAGGTTTTTATTTAATTTCCTACAATTTTGGTTATTTTGAAATATTTCACTAAAAAGTGAAATATTATATTTTATCCGGGTAATATTTTATCGGGTAAACAACGGAGCTGAATACGGGATTTCCGGGAGCTGCTAAAGGATAATACCAATGAGTCACACAAGGTGACTCACCCATGTGAATGCATTTATGATGCACATGGCCCTCATAATGACAAACTATAAGGAAATTTCAAATTGGTCCTTGAACTTTTTAAGTTTTGGAAATTGGTCCTTAATCAATATTGCATTTTGGTCCTTATGAAACAAGATTCCTTGCCTTTGGACCTAATAAATCATGGCCCAAGCCCATCAAGGAGGCACTCCACACTTCTATAAAATTCTAGAGTCTTCATCTTCTTCAACCTTTGCCATTTTCTCTTAAAACTTCATAAGTTACCATAGCTTGATTTTGTGAAGAAAGTGTTGGATTCTTTGCCCATTTCTCAATTCCAAGAGGTAATCCTTGCTCCTCATCATCATTAAGCATCATGTTCTTCAATTCCTTTCTTGATTTAAGGTCTTTATCATCTTTCTAATTTCTAGATCTAGAAAGTTCGAAATTCTCTAGAAAATCATAGAAAAATCCTAAAAATATGAAACCAATTTCATAATCCTATTATCATCCCTATATTCTAGATCTAGAAGCTTGCATCAAACAAAAATCTCTAACCCTTTGAACCCTAAGAGGCCGAACCTAGGTTTTGTGGGGGGGAAGGATTTTGTTCATTTTCTTTACATGATTCAATCTTATAAGCTATATAGGTATTGGATCTATGTTGTTTGAATAGAATCAAGGTCTCTAAGCCATTGTTTTTGTCACGGCCCAAAAACCTAAGGCATGACCGGCGCGCAGGCTTACAATCCTAGCCTGGCAAGCCTATTTATTTAGAACATACTTGATAAAGATTTAGAATTTTTATAAAAAATTTTGACAGAGTCTCCTCTGTAATTTCAACACCCCAAAACAAAAACATCTGCTGAAATATTTATATTTTCATTTCAGAAGTTCAGTCATACAAAATACATCAAGTTTGGTATCTCAGACCATTAATACAACTCAAAAGAATGTATTACTAGTTCCCTATAGCTGCAGAGTGTAAACTGTGTCAAAATACATCAAGGCCTTCAACAAAAAAAATGTGGCCTACCAAAAAGAGCAACACTGCCTTAACAATCTTGACCTGTCAGCAGCTAACTACTCAGCTGCCTGGGAATCTGTATGGAAAAATAAGAAGGGTGAGTCACACAGACTCAGTGAGGGCATAACAACCACCATGAACTAGAAGGGAAACATACTAACGCACGAATAATTATTCTTTCAAACTTAGTAGCGTACTAGGATATGCATAATAAAATCAAGTTACGTCAATGAAGCATTTATATTAAAAGCATCAAACTTGCAAATTTAGCATGTTCCAAATAATGATATTTCTTAACACCCAAAACTAGTTAAAGAGTTAAAAATATAAATGAATAAGTAAGGTAACAAAACACAAGTTCAAATAAATTTTAAATCACAGTGGGGTCACACATGAGAGAACCAAAAATCTGAGGCGGCTCCATCTCGCTGATAGCCCTCTCCTCCTAAGGGTGGCCTCTCCCCTAGGGGCGGCTCCATCTAACGGATAGCCCTCTCCTCATTCAAGTCACATCAATCATATCACGTCGGGGGCGGCTCCATCTCGTTGATAGCCCTTTCCGTGCACTGGCGGCTCCATCTAACGGATAGCCCTCTCCTCCCGGAATAATATAACTAGGTGCACCTAGACCGTTACCCCCGCTAACGGTTACGAGATTCTAACATGGGTTCCCCAAAACACAACATTCGAATCATTTTCAGTTTATAACAATCTCTTCAAGAATAAATTCTCCGTCTCATATTTCAAGTTCAACTTGTCAAATAATTGCTCTATACAACTCTCAGGTGTAGTCAAAATCAGTTAACAAAAAAATCCACAACTTGAAAATATTTAGGAATAGTTAAAATGAACACCAAAGGTATGTTTCCCCAAATATAACTGTAAAAATAATTCTAACATTACAAATAATTAAAAACAACAATTATAAAGTATTTAAAATATGCCACAATGATTATCATCCACTCACAGATATGGGAAGACAACAAATCTACTCCCAACAACTCCAAGGGAAGCAGACAGGAGCTAACTGACAGATCTTTGAGAGCCTAAATGCACAACTTCATGGGGTGGGTACCTTAGTTTCTCCAGAGAGCTCCACCCCTAACCCAAAAAAAAATCACCACAACTTAGTTCCCAAAAATCAAAGAGGTAGAGCTTAAAAATTTATACAATAAACTTACAATGTTGCTTGAGATTGGAAGGAAAATGAAGCAAAAAGGAAGAAGAAATGGAGCAAGAGGAAGCGAGCGAGCGTCAGGAAGGGTGTGGGTTTACAAGGGAAAAGAAAAAGTTTAAGGGGGTTGTGGAGAAGCTTCTCGTTCACCACCCCCTTTTAATATTTTGATATATATATTTTTTAAACCATTATATAAAACGGCGCGTTTCAGTTTTACTCATGGTCGAAATTCATTTTTTAAGGGTTGGAATATTTGATTTCAATCTTCGTATGTTAACCTTTGTTTTAGGGTTTTAAGTGATGATAAGTCACTAATCCAAGAGTTTAGAAATTTTAGAGATTTTCAACCCTAAAAACAGCCCTAGGCCGAAACCAACATGTAAGATTTTAGGTTTGATTAAGTTGTTTGTTTGTTAATTGATTGTTATGTTTAATGAAGGATTGTGTTAGTAGTTGTTGTTTGGAGTTCGTGGAGGAAACCGGACCGGATTTGAAAACCGAGACTTCATTGAATCAAACTTGAATCTTCAAGAGGTAAGGGGAGTTTACCTGAAGAGCTTCGATAGCTATGTGTATCATTTGTTTGGTGTGTCTGTAATTAATTATTGTAGTTGTAGTGTTTGTTTTAAAATTATTGCGTAATATTCTGTGATGCATGATTTATCTGTGAAAGCATGCTATAATTTGTGATGTGTGAATTTATTGTTGATTGTGAAAGCATGTGATAAATTGTGTTGTATGATATTTTCTGTGGATTTTGTGATTGGCTGGAAGCCTGACATCGGTCAGTGCTCATTGGAAATTAAAGATAAAACGTTAAGAAGATTTAAGGGAAACAACATGTTTTTGAAAATAAGCGGATCTAATTTTAAGGTAAAAATAACAATGTTTTAATGAGTTTTAATGAAAGAATACGTTAATAAATGACAGCGCGTACGTAACCGTGAAAAATTTCACTTTCGCATTTTTTTCAAAATACCGGAAAGAAAATGGAAACAAATCTTAATTTTAAAGAAATGTATTTTAAATATTGTTTTAAGGTTAATAATAAATAATTTTTCAAGAAATAAGGGTTTTCTGTTTGCCTAACGGCAGTAAAAAGAAAGGCGATCTTTTAAGAAAGAAAAATGGAAAAATAACTTTACAAAGGAATATGGATTTTTAGAAATTAAAATACAAGATTTGAGGAAAAATGATTTTCGTAAACGAATTTCATTAGAAAAGGATTTTTGGAAAAGGATTTAAGAACAGCGGACGTTTTCCGTCAAACTTGGATAAGTTTTTCGGAGTTTTTGGTTTTGGTATTCGTTTTTTCACCGAACGAAAATTCTTGGAGGAAATAAAGGAAAGGATAAGGACCTAGATTGCCGAGACGTCGGGCTAGTGTTCCTAAAAGGAAATTGCACTTTGGAAGGGAAAGGAAATTGGAATACCTAAGGAAAACAAACGACAAAGAACAGTTACGATAACAACGGATTTTACATGCATAGTCTGGCAAATATGCCAATTTGGGCAGACGTGCCTTGGGTATCGAGCTACAATTTCACAAAGGGTGAATTGGGTAAATTGGTTAGTTACGGACCAAAGATAAATTCTAGGGTCTTTGGGTCTTAGGGACATTCGGGCTTCGAAAATCCAGCGAATACTTGGGGCCTTGCAACCTCGGGTCGTGGAACTCGGCTACCCGGCACGAATGTACTTAATAGGGAACTATTCCAATATTATTTAGGTGCTCCATCGTGATATTCCCTGAACAATTGGAGCCGGACCTAAATTTAGAGACCGATCTCATGAGACAATTGTGTTAAGGGTATCGCAGCCTAATCATTGCTCGAAGGAGGGAAGTTAGAAATCTCCGAAGAATAAAGGTCAAGACTCATAGGATGGATATTGAAGTGCCATGCATTTTTGGAAAAATTACAATTGGATGACCGGGTATGAATCCCATTGGTAGGTAATTATAGTATGTGTATATGATGTTTGTTTGAGTGTCGTACATGTAGTTATCATGATGAAACTCCATGATGGTATCTCACCCTTACTTTATTTCTTTTCATGTTGGGTTTCTACTATGCTTCTATATGTATATATTCGAGTACAGATGAACCAAATGAGTCTGATATCGTACACGGGAATACGTTCCCTGCACTTTGACGAGGTTAATGACGGATGTACGTGGAGGATGGACCTGGATACTTCTGCGGGCGGGGAGTTCTAGGGAGGACTTCCCCATGATTTTATAGTACGACCAGCTATAGGATCTGTTTTGAGTTACTGTTGGGAAGCAGTACTGTTACTATTTAAGTTTAGTTTGTGTGTTTTCCTTATACTAGGACTTAAATAAAGGATTGTAATATAAATATCCATATGTAAAACTGTATTGATGCATATATATATGTATTCGGTTGTTTGTTAATTTGCATCGGTAGAAGAAAAAAAAATCTACAACTAATTTCAAGGAAGTTAAGAAATAGAGAAAATTATATTTTCCGAAAGCAACCAGCGTAATTATTTTTAGACTTTTAGTTTCAAGATGTAGCGCCCAAGGGGGGGTGTTACACTTTTATTTTTCACAAAACCAATATTTGAATTGCTTCCACTTGTCCACATAAAATACTACATGGGTTTGGCTTGGCAAAATTATATCATTGAATTTGCTTCTTGCCCAAATTAATTCAAGATCTTTGTACCTAAGGTTGTATTATGGATACCTATCTATTTATGTTGTAGTGGATGACTATCTTATCTTCATAGTAAACTGCTTTAGGATTAGGAATTTACTATTTGTTATAAATAGGATTAATTAGTTTGTCCTTACTATAAACTTGATCAGATTATCAATATAAATATCATAGTTAGTTCATGAAAAACTAGCCTTTAATTTGAATCCTAGTTTCTGAAGAGCTAACGATTTCTATTGTCTTATATATTTTCTTTCAATTTAACCCTAAATACCTTATTTTAGAGATAACCTTGTTACCTAATTTCCTAAAGATCTTATCTTTTTTTATTTTATTTTAAAAAAACAAATTATCTTATTCTTGTTGATCTTATCTTATCTTTAATAAGTTGGTTGTTTGATTTTTAGATAAAGATTTGGAGTTCATTACTTAAACTTAATCCTTTTATGAATTGGAGTTAGTCCTTTGTTTTTTCTATCGTATATTATAATACTCCATATCTATCTAATATTCTATTGTTGAAAGTCTATTATTTATTTTATCTATTGAAATTCAATGGTTTAATATTGTATTAGAGGTATTTGTAGCAGTGAATAACAATCTATTTATCATGTAGTGTTTGATCATCTTATCTTCATAGTAAACTGCTTTAGGATTAGGAGTTTACTATTTGTTAAAAACTAGAATTTTATCCCGTGCCCCGGCACGGGATAAATTATGGATGATTATTAAATTATTTGATTAACAATTCTTGTATTATAAAATAACTTTTGAATTTTGACACATCTGTTATATAAAGTTTTTAACATAATATACACGAATCTATATAAAATATATAGTGCATGTGAATATCATATAATTAGTTAAGTTTAAAGGACCTATTTAATAAATTGAGAAATAAAAAATTTTGATTATGAAATTTGATATATTGCTAGGATCAAGTTTTTTATATTGTGAGACTATGACATAATTGATGGGTATAAAACCTTTTTCAGGCGTTATGTCATTAAGATAAATACATACCATAGGCGCATAACATTTACTTTGATCTTACATTCCTCCTTTTCAGGCGTTATGTCATCAAGATAAGTATATTCAGAAACCATCTTAGGTCAATAGGGAATTGAAGGGAACACGTAAGTAGTGAACACGATAGTATGAAGTATGAACAACCAACTGATATATGGTGGTAAGAGAAAGCATACAATATTAATTATAAATAATCTAAATTAAAGACTAATTTTTGAATTTCAATTTTGAATCTAAATCAAATATCAAACTTGAAATTAAATCTACAAACAAATAATTATTGTAAATAAGTTGTTACAGTGTTACTCGTTTTACAAAAAAAAAAAAGAGATAAAAAGAGATACGGTAAGGAATTAGAATATTTATTTTTTAAAACATATTTACTATATTGGAAATCAAAATTGAAATAAATTAAAGATAAGAATTAAGTAAATAACCGAAAATGCATTTAAAGTTAGTCATCCAAATAAGATTAAGAGCCCATTTGTTATTGCTTATTTTGCTAAAAAAAAATCATTTTTTTAACCATAAAATCATTTTTTAAAATTTTTTAGTGTGTTTGTTTTTGCTTTTAAGAATAATCAAAAGGAAAAAAAAATCATTTTGGGAGTTAAAATGAAAAGCAACTTTCATTTGCTTTTGGAAAAAATCAGTATTTATAACTAACTACTTTTTAAAAAAATGATTTTTATGACTGTAAATAAACACAAATCTGCTTATGTTTTTTTTTAATCTCTAAAAATAATCACTCGATTATTTTGTAACAAAATCATTTATTTTTTAATCATAAACAAACGGGCTCTAAATACATTTCTGAATTACATAATTTCAATTTTATTTCATTTTTGATAAGATTTACTTAAATACATTTTGTATGACCTTAAAATTGAAATAAATTAAATAATTAGATATGATAAATTATATTTAAAATTTTAATTTCAATTTATATAATTTCAATTTAAATTCAATTTTGATAAGACTTACATCAATAAATTTTGTATGACCTTAAAATTGAAATAAATTAAATAATTAGATAAGATAAATTACATTTAAAATTTTAATTTCAATTTATATAATTTCAATTTAAATTAAATTTTGATAAGATTTACATAAATACATTTTGTATGGCCTTAAAATTTAAATAAATTAAATAATTAGATAAATTTAATTACATTTAAAATTTAAATTTAAATTTAAATTTTTTTATTTCAATTTATTTTTAGTTTTGATAAGATTTAAGTGAATACATTTTGTATGACCTTAAATTTGAAATTAAAATTGAAATAAATTAAAATATAACATAAGATTAATTAGATAAGATTAATTATATTTTAAATTTAAATTTTTGAAATTAACCCGAATGTTGAAGACTAAATATTGGTTGAAGATTTGATTTCAAATTTGATATTTGATTTAAATTCAAAATTGAAATTCAAAAATTTGTTTTCAATTTATTTAATTTTCCCTAATTTTTTTATTTTTATTTTGTTATTTTTTGTTAAATTTATTAACACAATAATAAATAAAAAATTGTAGTGTTGACACTTGGCATATGACACATGGCTGCATATAGTAGATGACACATGACAACATGATATTGCATAGGAGACAGAATTGTATTGTTTATAGATAAGACTTATTATTTTTTATAGACTATACATTTAGGCTCTGTTTGGTAAAAACTAACGGATAGCGGATAAGCTAGCGGATAGCGGTAGCGGATAAACTAGCGGATAGCGGATAAGCTAGCTGATAGCGGATAACTGATTAGCTAGAGGATTGGATTTGAAGTGTTTGGTAAAATTAGCGGTTGGGCTAGCTGATAAATGTAAAATGAAATAAAAGGATATGTTTGTATTATTTTTTATGTAAATTATATGTATATATATTATTATATTATTTATTTTAAAATAATTATCACTTATAATAATTTATTTTATTCTAATTATTTATCGTTTATCACGTCAAAAAAATTTATTTATCGTTAAAAAAATTCAATCATTAATTTTAAATTTTAATATTAATTTAGTTTTAATTATTTTTAATAAATAAAATGGAATAATAAAAATAAAATTATATATTTATTTGATTTTTATATAAGTTTTATTTTTTATAGATAAAAATATATTTTCCACTTTTTTTTTATCTTAAATATAAATCTAAATAGAAAAATTAATTCTTATTTATATACTATGTTAAATGATTAGTATTTTATTTTATAATCAAGGATAAGTGAGGAATTTAAATAAGATGGTAGGGATAAAAATGGGAGAAAAAATGAAACGCTATATGCTATAAGCTCAAACGCTACTTCAAGTAGCGTCTGGGAAAAACTCTATACGCTAGTGAAAAAACGCTATACGCTAATTTTAAAAACAACTGCCAAACGGGGCTACTTTTCCATCCGCTATACGCTATCCGCTAAACGCTAGCGGATTTGGCAAACTAAACAGTGCCTTAATCAGATTATTAACAAACGTAACATAATCTGTTACATGAATGTGTTACTTAGTAGGATGACTAGATTATGATAATTAGTTGCATCTTAGATTTTTAAATTTTGAATTCATTGTTATCTTTTTGAATTTTGAATTCATTGTTATCTCTTTATCCTTTAGATTATATATGATAATTGGGTTGTGTTATTCAAGGGAAAGATACTTCCATAAGTCATGAAGAGCTTGTTCTTAGAAGTTGATATCAATCAATATCTTGATTATGTTGTTATGTTCTTCATATTTGTTTCCTCTGTTGCAATCCAAAAATACTCTGAACTGTTGTTTGAACCTTTCATGTTGGATTCAACTAATAAAAACTATTGAGTAATTTTACAAATCATTTGTTGAACCAATGGGTCGCTCTCTTCACCCATTGGTTGAACATATGATTTGTAAAATTGCTCAATTGTTGTATTAGTTACGCCTAATACGAAATGTTCAAACAATTCAGGGTGCTTGGAAATGCAACAGAGGAAACAAATCTGAATAATATAACAACATAATATAACAACATAATCAGATATTGATTGATCTTGACTTTTAACACAATCCAGCTGCTCAAGGAATAACGCTAAAAAATCTTCAAAAGTCAAGTCTGCGTAACCATGGTTTGCTGCACCTTCCTACTTTTTCTAACATTGGCTTTGGCACAAGAAATTTCAGCTTGGTCTTCACATTCCAAAATATGCTCAAGGTAGGGGAGAAATCTTTCTCTTTTTTGTAGAGCCTACTTTTGGAAAAGTTGATGATTCAGTGGACGAGCTTGATAGTTACATGCACCAAACTGTATGCTCCTGTTCTATCTTCCTCTTGAGCTATTTGCACTAATCAATTTCAGTTTTCAACTTCAAGTCTTTTTTTTTTTTTTAATTTCAGTTTTCAATTTTCACCATCTTAGACTTTTGCTTATGCTTGGTGTGTGTGTGTCCATTCATGTTTGAGAATGAAAATGGTCTGCTAAATGCTTTCCTCAGGTTGGACATCCGATTATCGTCAGCTATGCTGAATGCATGGGATTGCCATTGTTCAGGAGGCGAATACAGGGATCCACAAGGCAAACCTTCTAAACATAAATCTTTTGGTAAAGCCAATCATTTTGTTTTAGGGACTTTAGTAGGCTAGTTTAAATGGTGATCATGATGTAATTGTAATCCTATTGGCATACTATTAGCATGTTTGGAAACTCATTCTTGGTGGCCTGACGCGAGTTCTTACAGAAGCTACCCTGACTAGTAGCTTCTATCAGAAACATGCTTATCTTATTATAGGATGTGGGACCAAACATGTCATATATGGATTATGATAGTTTAAAAGAAGATCATTTATTTGCTCATGTCTTATGTATTGTTTGGTTAGAGGGGAGGGGAGGGTTTTTTTTTAAAAAAAAATTTGTATGTTTGGTTCAACTTTTTTTAGGGAGGGGAGCAAAATTGTTGGGCAAAATTGACAAGTGCACCAAATCGCTACAAGTAATAAAATAGGTGAGAACCGGATATCGTCCATAGGAATTAGTTACCAAGTACCAATTTACAAATTAAACAACTATCTAGACTAAACTTTGGTATGAAGAGAGCTCAAAAGAAATAAATAAAACAAAAGTACAATAAAATATGTTTGGAAATTTTGTTGTGATAAAATAGAAATAAAAACGCTAGGGATCTGATTTCATCCGATTATGAATCCAGATTCCTCATAGACAAAAAATCCTGTGAATTACCAACACTCTAATTATCCTAATCCCAATTGACACGTTGATGGACAAATTCCCTTAATTAATTGAAGCCTAATTCCTTAGTGAATCAATTCTACCAAACCTTACTAATTACCCTAATTCCTTAGGTCTAATTAACAAGGCAAGATGATAAAAGTTCTATGAAATTTGTGAAATGTCCACATTAATCAAGTTATCTATTCCTAGATTAACTCAATTAACAGTGATGATTACAAGAGGCAAAGTCCAAAAATCACATAAGAATGGTAGCTAAGCATTCAAATGTAAGCAAACAGAGTAAACATCACATCAACAATATCAATTGTTCATAAGATAATCAAACTGTCAGATAAAACTTCATCATAAAAGGAATTACATCAAGACCCTAGCAAAAAGGAATTTAGCTACGTATCATAAAAGAAAGAACAAGAAAAGAGTAAGCAAACTCCATTGCAAAACTGCACTCTGCCTCTTGCGTTCTGTCTCCTCTGACCCCGTTGTTTCTCTTCTCTTATTATTTTCTATGCTGCTTCTCTAATGCCCCACTTGTGCATTACTATTTGCGCAGCTGCCTCCTGTGCGTTACTGCCAAGTCTGTGACTCTTTTTCTTCTTTTGATTATTCTCAATAAATTCTCTTTAATATGCTACTGTTACACCCTTATATGGTTTTGCTTTCTACAAATAAAAGACCGTCACCTCTTGTTCCAGTGTTCAGCCTAAGCTTGCCATTCATTTTACATTCTTCAAAGTCTTTAACGTGGGCCTCTTGTTTTTCACAAAACCAATATTTGAATTGCTTTCCACTTGTCCACATAAAATACTACATGGGTTTGGCTTGGCAAAATTATATCATTGAATTTGCTTCTTGCCCAAATTAATTCAAGATCTTTATACCTAAGGTTGTATTATGGATACCTATCTATTTATCTTGTAGTGGATGACTATCTTATCTTCATAGTAAACTGCTTTAGGATTAGGAATTTACTATTTGTTATAAATAGGATTAATTAGTTTGTCCTTACTATAAACTTGATCAGATTATCAATATAAATATCATAGTTAGTTCATGAAAAACTAGCCTTTAATTTGAATCCTAGTTTCTGAAGAGCTAACGATTTCTATTGTCTTATATATTTTCTTTCAATTTAACCCTAAATACCTTATTTTAGAGATAACCTTGTTACCTAATTTGCTAAAGATCTTATCTTTTTTTATTTTATTTTAAAAAAACAAATTATCTTATTCTTGTTGATCTTATCTTATCTTTAATAAGTTGGTTGTTTGATTTTTAGATAAAGATTTGGAGTTCATTACTTAAACTTAATCCTTTTATGAATTGGAGTTAGTCCTTTGTTTTTTCTATCGTATATTATAATACTCCATATCTATCTAATATTCTATTGTTGAAAGTCTATTATTTATTTTATCTATTGAAATTCAATGGTTTAATATTGTATTAGAGGTATTTGTAGCAGTGAATAACAATCTATTTATCATGTAGTGTTTGATCATCTTATCTTCATAGTAAACTGCTTTAGGATTAGGAGTTTACTATTTGTTAAAAACTAGAATTTTATCCCGTGCCCCCGCACGGGATAAATTATGAATGATTATTAAATTATTTGATTAACAATTCTTGTATTATAAAATAACTTTTGAATTTTGACACATCTGTTATATAAAGTTTTTAACATAATATACACGAATCCATATAAAATATATAGTGCATGTGAATATCATATAATTAGTTAAGTTTAAAGGACCTATTTAATAAATTGAGAAATAAAAAATTTTGATTATGAAATTTGATATATTGCTAGGATCAAGTTTTTTATATTGTGAGACTATGACATAATTGATGGGTATAAAACCTTTTCAGGCGTTATGTCATTAAGATAAATACATACCATAGCCGCATAACATTTACTTTGATCTTACAATCCTCCTTTTCAGGCGTTATGTCATCAAGATAAGTATATTCAGAAGCCATCATAGGTCAATAGGGAATTGAATGGAACACGTAAGTAGTGAACACGATAGTATGAAGTATGAACAACCAACTGATATATGGTGGTAAGAGAAAGCATACAATATTAATTATAAATAATCTAAATTAAAGACTAATTTTTGAATTTCAATTTTGAATCTAAATCAAATATCAAACTTGAAATTAAATCTACAAACAAATAATTATTGTAAATAAGTTGTTATAGTGTTACTCGTTTTACAAAAAAAAGAGATAAAAAGAGATACGGTAAAGAATTAGAATATTTATTTTTTAAAACATTTTTACTATATTGGAAATTAAAATTGAAATAAATTAAAGATAAGAATTACGTAAATAACCCAAAATGCATTTAAAGTTAGTCATTCAAATAAGATTAAGAGCCCATTTGTTATTGCTTATTTTGCTAAAAAAAAAAAAAATCATTTTTTTAACCATAAAATCATTTTTAAAATTTTTTAGTGTGTTTGTTTTTGCTTCTAAAAATAATCAAAAGCAAAAAAAAAATCATTTTGGGAGTTAAAATGAAAAGCAACTTTCATTTGTTTTTAGAAAAAATCAGTATTTATAACTAACTACTTTTAAAAAAAATGATTTTTATGACTGTAATTAAACACAAATCTGCGTCTGTTTTTTTTTTAATCTCTAAAAATAATCACTCGATTATTTTGTAACAAAATCATTTATTTTTTAATAATAAACAAACGGGCTCTAAATACATTTCTGAATTACATAATTTCAATTTTATTTCATTTTTGATAAGATTTACGTAAATACATTTTGTATCACCTTAAAATTGAAATAAATTAAATAATTAGATATGATAAATTATATTTAAAATTTTAATTTCAATTTATATAATTTCAATTTAAATTCAATTTTGATAAGACTTACATAAATAAATTTTGTATGACCTTAAAATTGAAATAAATTAAATAATTAGATAAGATAAATTACATTTAAAATTTTAATTTCAATTTATATAATTTCAATTTAAATTAAATTTTGATAAGATTTACATAAATACATTTTGTATGACCTTAAAATTTAAATAAATTAAATAATTAGATAAATTTAATTATATTTAAAATTTAAATTTAAATTTAAAATTTTTTTATTTCATTTTATTTTTAGTTTTGATAAGATTTGCGTGAATACATTTTGTATGACCTTAAATTTGAAATTAAAATTGAAACAAATTAAATTATAACATAAGATTAATTACATTTTAAATTTAAATTTTCGAAATTAACCCGAATGTTGAAGACTAAATATTGGTTGAAGATTTGATTTCAAATTTGATATTTGATTTAAATTCAAAATTGAAATTCAAAAATTTGTTTTCAATTTATTTAATTTTCCCTCATTTTTTTTATTTTTATTTTGTTATTTTTTGTTAAATTTATAAACACAATAATAAATCAAAAAAT
Organism: Echinosophora koreensis; assembly: GCA_035048595.1. Lineage (NCBI taxonomy): Eukaryota > Viridiplantae > Streptophyta > Magnoliopsida > Fabales > Fabaceae > Echinosophora > Echinosophora koreensis. Next base: position 3,929,755 of record JAPCYP010000013.1, on the reverse strand, counting down.
TGTAGTGTTGACACTTGGCATATGACACATGGTTGCATAGGGAAGATAACACATTGCAACATGACATTGCATAGGGGACATAAATCTATTGTTTATTATAGATAGATAGATAGATAGATAGATAGATAGATAGATAGATAGATAGATAGATAGATAGATAGATAAGACTTATTATTTTTTATAGACTATACATTTAATCAGATTATTAACAAACCTAACAGAATCTGTTACTTGAATGTGTTAGTTAGTAGGATGAGTAGATAATGATAATTAGTTGCATCTTAGTTTTTTAATTTTGAATTCATTGTTATCTCTTTATCCCTTAGATTATGATAATTGGGTTGTACTATTCAAGGGAAAGATACTTCCATAAGTCATGAAGAGTTGTTCTTAGAAGTTGATATCAATCAATATTCTGATTGTGTTGTTATGTTCTTCATACTTGTTTCCTCTATTGCAATCCAAAAACACTCTGAATTGTTGTTTGAACCTTTCATGCGGGGTTTAACTAATAAAACTATTGAGCAATCTTACAAATCATTTGTTGAACCAATGGGTGAAGAGAGCGACCATGTGCACATTACTGCCCTTTCAAATGCATTGGGTATTCCAATCTGAATTGTGTACCTTGACTATAGCGCATGTGATAATGGTGCTAGTTGTTTATTATGAGAATTAAAATGTTCCTTTTGTGTTTATTGTGATAATGTTCCTGTTGTGTTCTTCTCCTTGCATGTGATAATGGTTCTAACTCCAATTCATTAATATGCACATGGTCGCTCTCTTCACCCATTGGTTGAACATATGATTTGTAAAATTGCACAATTGTTGTATTAGTTACGCCCAAAATGAAAGGTTCAAACAATTCAGGGTGCTTGGAATGCAACAGAGGAAACAAATCTGAATAATAGAACAACATAATCAGATATTGATTGATATTGACTTTTAACACAATCCAGCTGCTCAAAGAATAACGCTAAAAAATATTCAAAAGTCAAGTCTGCGTAACCATGGTTTGCTGCACCTTCCTACTTTTTCTAATATTGGTTTTGGCACAAGAAATTTCAGCTTGGTCTTCACATTCCAAAATATGCTCAAGGTAGGGGAGAAATCTTTCTCTTTTTTGTAGAGCCTACTTTTGGAAAAGTTGATGATTCAGTGGACGAGCTTGATAGTTACATGTACCAAACTGTATGCTTCTGTTCTATCTTCCTCTTGAGCTATTTGCACTAATCAATTTCAGTTTTCAATTTCAAGTCTTTTTTTTTTTTTTTAAATTTCAGTTTTCAATTTTCACCATCATAGACTTTTGCTTATGCTTGGTGTGTGTGTGTGTGTTTCCATTCATGTTTGAGAATGAAAATGGTCTGCTAAATGCTTTCCTCAGGTTGGACATCCAATTATCGTCAGCTATGCTGAATGCATGGGATTGCCATTGTTCAGGAGGCGAATACAAGGATCCACAAGGCAATCCTTCTAAATATAAATCTTTTGGTGAAGCCAATCATTTTATTTTAATTTTAGGGACTTTAGTAGGCTAGTTTAAATGGTGATCATGATGTAATTGAAATCCTATTGGCATACTATTAGCATGTTTGGAAACTCATTCTTGCTGGCCTGACGCGAGTTCTTACAGAAGCTACCCTGAGTAGTAGCTTCTATCAGAAACGTGCTTATTATCGGATGTGGGATCAAACATGTTATATATGGATTATGAAAGTTCAAAAGAAGATCATTTATTTGCTAGTCATGTCTTAGGTTGTTTGGTGGGAGGGGAGGGGAGGGTTTTTTTAAATTTTGTATGTTTGGTTCAACTTTTTTTAGGGGAGGGGAGCAAAATCCCTCGTTACTCAATTTTGGCTCCCCTCCAATATTGGAGGGATTTGGAGTAGAGCTGTCAAAGTGAGCCAACCCGGCTCATCCGGGTTGGCTCACCACAGGTTGAGAGAAAAGTGGGCCGAGCCGGGTTGGCTCACTTTTTTAGTGAGCCAAGAAATAGCCAACCTGGCTCGACCCACCACGGGTTGGTGGGTTACACGGGTTGGCTCACTTAGAATTAAAAAAATTAAAAATTAAAAAAAAATTCAAAAGGAGCAATTTAAAAGGAACAATAATGTTAATAAGTAAACTGTCAAGGTCCAATTTAAGCAAAGTAATGATAAGCAATATTATAACAACCAAAATAGAGGCTCCAAATTAACAATAAAGGAGATGATCAACTAACATGGCCCCCAAAATAACAACTAATATCTCCAGAACAGGAACTAGTCTAACATCTATCACAATGCTTATAAAAAAAAAGCATCTAACACAAGTCCAATGATCATTTCCAAAGTCTAACTAATACAAGTCTTGATTTCAAAATCAAATACAAATGCATGAGATCATTAATCAAGGAGATGAATTTGTTGTCCTTGTCCATCAACAGCATTTGATTCTTGAACTGCTAAATCAATAACAAGTTCCCCCATTTCAACATCTTCATCTACAATAAAAAGAAAAAAACATGTTAAGATTAAGTAATATAACTTACAAATAGATTGATTAATCATATTGATAAATAAACAATTAAAACTCACCAGATGGATTATAGCCATGTAACCATTTACGTGTTAAAATCAGTGCTTGAAAATTGTCAGGAAGAAGAGAACAACGATATTTGTTTAGCACACGAGAGCCAATGCTAAAAGCAGATTCACTAGCAACTGTAGTTATTGGAATGCTTAGCACATCACATGCCATCCTAGAGAGATTTGGACAATGTTCTTGGCGATCCTTCCAATACAACAACACGTCTAACTTTTCATGAAACTTTGGGTCAAGAACATCCTCCTCCAAATAAAGATCTAATTCAGACCTTCTAGTGTCATTAACATGTTAGCTCACATAATCAACATATTCCTAAGGCATTACAAGAAAAATAACAAGGGGATGTATTAAATAACAATGAAAACAAATACAGAAAATAAATTGAATTTAAAATATATTTAACTTACATCAAATGCATCCCCAGCTTGCTCGTCCGAAGGGATAGGAAACTTGTTGCATTGTAGCAACACTTTGAGAATTCGATGCACTTGATTCATTCGACCTCTCCTTATCTTCAAACAACAAATATATCTTGGCCTTTAAATAACTAATCTTCTCTTCACAAGTAGAAGAATCAAGCTTTGCATAGCAAAACCAAATCGCATTAAATTTCATCCTTGGATCAAGAATAGCCGCAATTGTAAGAATGACACTGTAGTCACTCCAATACTTTTCAAACTTGAGCAACATCCTTTCAGCCATATCTTTAATTACCATATCATCACTCTTGGCATTTTGCCATAACAAACATTCAATTTTCCATACTTGCATAAAATATCAGTTAGAAGTTGGATAAGACGTGCCCAAAAACATGTTGGTTATAATATAAAATGGCTTCAAGAAGTCACACATCCTCTCAGCCCCTTTCCACTCATCATTTGATGGACAATGCTTATAGTTGCTATCCTTGATAGTAAATTTTCCAAAAGCACGACGATATTTTAGAGCACTTTCAAGCATAACAAAAGTAGAGTTCCATCTAGTAGCGACATCCATTCTCAAACCTACCTTTGTATCAATGCCCCTCACTAGAATAATACATTCTTTAAATGCTATCCTTCTTGCCTCTGATGCTCTCACATATTTGATACTCTCTCTGATCTTGTGCAAAGTAACACTAGCAACCTTTAAACCCTCTTGCACTATAATATTCAAGACATGAGCACTACACCTCACATGAACAAATTCACCTTCACAAAGCAAACTATTTTGCAAATTTAATTGATCAATCAAAATATCTTGCAAATTATCATTGGCACTAGCATTGTCTAAGGTGATAGAAAAGATCTTTCGATCTATTCCCCAATCATGCAAGCATTCAAGTATATTTTTTGCCATTTCATAACCAGAGTGTGGAGGCTCCAATTAACAAAAAGCAAGAATCTTGCTATTCAAATTCCAACCATTGTCAACAAAATGTGCAGTCAAGCATATATACCCTTCTTGAGTGAAAGCAGTCCAACAATCAGATGTCAAACAAATTCGGTTACGACTTCTATGCATTGCATATTTTAATTTCTCTTTTTATTCAAGATGAAATTTCCAAATATCGACCACAACAGTATTCCTACAAATATGCTTTATATCCATATTTAACATTGAATGCAATTCCCTAATCCACTTATATTCAACAAAATTAAATGGCAGTCCATGCTCAATAATAGCCATTGAAATGACCTCACGAACACGTTTTTGGTCAACTTCCCTAGCCCTCAACTTCCCCACATGATCAATCATCATTCCAGCCAAATCATGATATTTTGGTATGAGTTTACATGTTTTCTGATGATGCAATAATGTTGAGGTTCCTATTTTGGTGCCACCAATAACATACTCTTGTCCACACCCATTACATTTAGCCTTTTCTTTGTCATCTTTTATACCTATTTTAGTAAAATATTTCCAAACTTCAGAGGTGGTTCTCTTAGCCTTCTTAGTTGCTCTATCAGCATCAATGTCACCACCATGTTTCTCAGTCTCAGTTTGCTTTGATGGCTCAGGTTCATTCACACAGTTTACATTAACACTTTTAGCTAAAGTTTCAGATTCCATTATGCAAACCAACATTACAGTGATGCAAGCAATAAGAATCATCCCAACAGCAACTCAACAAGACATCAGACAAAAATACAAGCAACATATTACAGCAGACTAAGCAAATCCAAGCACAGCCAAGCAAGATTTTACAGATTTACAGTGGTGAAACAAGCCAAGCAAGCAGCATAAAATGAAACAAACAAAAATAAAATGAAACAAACCAACCAACATGGAGAACGAGCTGACAGGGACAGAGAGAACGAAACTGAGAGGAAGAGGGAGACCGGCTCAGGCGACGACGTTCGACCGTTCGTAGCATCGGCATTCGTAGTTCGTAGGAGGGCGACCGGCTTTGCAACAGCGACCTTCGCAGCTCTCACGACGGTCAGGCAGCGTGAGGCGAGGTGGTCAGGTGGCGTCAGGCGAAGGCGAGGCAGAGTTCGTGTACGTTGAGATGAGGGAGACTGCGTTTTTGATTTTGCTATCAGAGTATCAGTTACTAAGTTAGGGACTTAGGGTTGGGTGAGCTGAGAAAGGGTTGGGGAAAGAAAGGGTGGATAAAGTGGGTTGGGCTGCAACTTACTTGGGCTTTTTGGACTTTGGTTATGTTGTAAAAAAAATAAAAAATAAAAGATGTGCGGCTCGCGGGTCAGCCCGGCTCACCCCGGGTTCAACCCGGCTAACCCACGGGTTAAGTGAGCCGGGCCAAAATGACCCGGGGTCAAAACGAGCCTGTTTTTTTTACAACCCAACCCACCAGTGAGCCGGGTTGAGCCGGGCTGGCTCACAGGTTACAACCCATATTGACAGCTCTAATTTGGAGGGAAGGGGAGGAATTTTAAAACATTTTGTATGCATTGACTAAAATATCCTCATTTGTTTATTTTGAAATAAATAATTATAAGGTTATAAAAGTAAATTTGTTTTAAAATCCCTCCCCTCCGCTCCTCTCATGAGCCAAACATGAATGGTATTATTTCCCCTCCCCTCCTCTCAACCAAACACAATAGCAATTAAAATCGCTCCCCTCCCTTCCCCTCCCCTCCCCTCCCCTCCATTAAAATTTATCCCCTCCCCTCCCCTCCCCTCCTTTGAACCAAACACAACCTTATGGTGTGTAACGAGATAGAGAATACACTATATTTTTGTTAGGCTAAATTAGTCTTTTGGTCCCCTATCTTTATTTTAGGTTTCATTTTGGCCCCTCATTTATTTTTTGTTCCGTTTTGGTCCATTTTGGTCCCTTTTGCACTGACGGCGTTAGGTTTCCACCGTCAGTTGCCAGAAACCACCGTCGGAATGTCGCTGGAATCTCGTCGGAATATGGATTTGGAGAGAGAAAAACCTCATTTTCCCTTTCTCTCTCTTCTTCCCGTGTGAGACAACTCATTAGATTTATTTTCTTGCAGGGAGTACATTTTATTGCAGCAGGGAAACTTCATTGTAAGATTGATAAAGTTGCAGCCGTTCTTGAAACTAACCGCCTTGATGCTAAGAATGCTCTTTACCAACAACTATTAAGCAAGGGGACTTCCTATTGAACCAGATCCAAAAATTGTCACGTGTTATTGATCTTTAGGCCATCCTCTTGCGACTTTAAAAATTTTATTCGAAAGGCAGAGACACTGATAATTTGAAGGACATTCTGTTGAATGCATTTTACTAGGTGAACCTGACATTTCTATTGTCTATTTATTTCTAAAGTAATGAACATTCAAGCTTGCTGAATCCAAGTGACTCAATCAGTTTTCTATGTGTTCCGTCCAAAAAACCTCAGTTACGAGATTCTGGAAGAAACCAATCACTCAACCCACTCACTCTCACAATGATGGGTATTTGGATATTCAGCTTGACAGAACCAAAGTTCTGCTCCTACGTATCATGTGTGGAATCAAAGCTTAGACGTAGTTCTTTAGGGCATTGTGTATTTATAGAGTGGGTGAAACCCCTCAGCGAAGGGTTTCTATGCACGTTTTGCATGTGCCCCTAAATCATCTCCTTGACGAATAGTCATTAATGCTCATTATGGCTGTCATATCTGTTAGCAAATGAGGGAATATCAGTAGCGGGGGTGCCTCTGTCCAAATATAATCCCTTAATTATGGGAATTCAGTCATTAATTCCCTTTATTTTCCTTCTTATTATCTCACCTCGCCCTTCCGACCTTAACATGGTTAGCTCAACCCCCTCCTTTTAACCGACCTTAACCCTTTCGGTAACCCTTCCGATCAAGGTGCTCGGTGGATGGCTCCTTGATGAGCCAGGAAGTCTATCCGGACACAGGCCTAAGCTGTCTCGGTCTGGGCTCAATCTACTCGGCTTATCGTGGGGTTCACTTGGTAATTTGGCCCTACATTGTTTGGTCAGTACACAAGCCCCCAAGCTAGATTTTAGTGACAATATTTAAACTCATTAGAACAATAATAACAAATACCCCGGATTCTAGCCCCATCACTTTAGTATAATAAGCCATTTAGTAACAGTAAAACAGTTGTAGATAAAATGCAACAAACCGTATAGTCCCGGAAACCTATACCGACGACCACGTGCATCCATGGTCAAAACTTGGTATAACTATGGTTGTGTAGTGGATAATATCTATTTATCTTGTAGTGGATGAATATCTTATCATAGTAGTAAACTGCTTCAGGATTAGGAGTTTACTATTTGTTAAAAATAGGAATATTTTTTTTCTTCATTGTAACTTGATCGGATTATTAAAAAACGTAACAAAGTCTGTTACAGAAGTTGTTACTTGAATATGTTACTTAGTTGGAAGAGTAGATTAGGATAATTAGTTGCATCTTAATTTTTGAATTTTTGAATTCATTGTTATCTCTTTATCCTTTAGATTATCTGTGCAACTGTTTTCTCTATTTAATAACATCTCTGGTTTACTCTCACGTTGAGAAAGACCACACCTTAAAACTTCTTTATGGTATATACAAATATTATAGTTTTTTTTTTATCAAAAAAATATTATCCTTTTTTTTTTCAACATATATACAAATATTATAGTTAGTTCATGAAGAACTAGTCTTTGAATCCTAAGGAACAAGCCTTTGAGTCTAAGGAACTTTGTTACCTTATTTCCTAAGGAACTTATCTTTCTTTCTTTCTTTTTCTTTTTTTTTTTTAAGGAAAAAAAAATCTTATTCTTGTGGATCTTATCTTTAATAAGTTTGTTGGTTTGATTTTAGATAAGGATTAGGAGTTCATTACTTACCTTATTCCTAGTATGAATTGGGGATAGTTCCTTGTCTTTTAGATCATAATACTCATACCTATTCGTCAAAAAATAGTACTCATATCTTATCTAATATTCTATTATTGAAAGTCTATTCTCTATTTTATCTATTAAAATGCTACTAGTATAATTTTAATATTGTATTAGAGCTGTTTCTAATCCTCCAAAACCTAATTTGGTAACTGGTTTGTTAATATCATTCAAAATCACATTCTTGACTTTCTTCTCAAGCACTGCCATTAGAACTTATACATCATAGATTCGAGTAAAGACATTACAATGTGGCTTAAATAAGTGACAATGTTTCCAACGTTTTGCTTTTGGCTCCATTAAGCAAAAAAAAAATACTTACACTTATGGCTCCAATATGGGAACTAGGAAAACATTTCTCTAGTTTTTGAGACCCATAATGTGTTAACTTAATAGCAGTGCTTGAGAAGAAAGCTAAGACGGTAGTATGGTGTGTGGAGAGAAATCAAAATCCAAACGGTGAGTAATGTTCATTCTCTTTTTATCTTATACTCTGTTTTCACATCAATCCCTTTTGTGAAAAAAAATACAATAATAAAAAAATTCTCAATACATTTTCTTTCCTTTACTCTCCCAAAATTTGAAGGCGTATGTAGGACTTTTAAATTTATGTTAGATGAATCGTGCCAAAAATAAAAAATAATGGTATATGAATAAATAGTGATATCGATAATTTTAATATGAGTTTGTCCTCACTATATACTTGATCAGATTATCAATACAAAGAATATATTTAGTTCATAAAGAATTAGCCTTTGAATTATTTTTCCGGAAGAACTAGCTTTAGAGTTTATATTTTTATTGTCTTGAACTTTATTTTCTTTACAATTTACAACAGATACGTTATTTTAGGGATAACTATATTACCTTATTTTCTAAAAATCTTATATTTTCCTTTTTTAAAAAAAATTATCTTATTCTGGTGAATCTTATCTTATCTTTAATAAGTTGGTTGTTTGATTTTTAGAAGAGTACTAGCTAGTTAGTCATTACTTAACCTTATTCCTAGTATGAATTGGGGTTAGTCCTTTGTCTTTTATATCATCATATTATAATGCTCTATACCTATTTAATATCTATCTAATATTCTATTATAGAAAGTCTATTCTCTATTTTATCTATTGAAATCCTATAATTTTAATATTGTATTAGAACTGTTTCTCATCCTCCAAAACCTAATTTGGAAACTGGTTTGTTAGTATCATTCAATATTACATTTTTAGTTTTTTTCTCAAGGATTTCCATTAGAACTTGCACATCATAGATTCGAGTAAAAACATTACGATGTGGCTTAAATAAGAGAGAATGTTTCCAATGTTTCACTTTTGGAGCTATTAAGTGTGAGTTTTTGATACGGTTTCGGCAAGTATACCTAGTCGTAAACAAATAATACGGTGGTGAGACCGGATATCGTTCTCAGGGATCGCGGACAAGTACCACTTCTCAAATTGAACCACTATTTAGACGATCGTTTGGAAAGAAGGGAGCTCAATTAACATGCAACAAAATAAACAAGAGTAAAATGTTTTGGGTCTTTTGGGATTTTTAACAAACACTTAGTAAGCAAGAAGAGATGTGATTAACAATGGATAAAAGTGTTGGGGTTAGACTACACTAATCTTCCCTCAATTGCAATGAGATGGTTAATAACACAAGTCCTAATTCAATTATGACAATCAAGCCTTTAAAAATACTCAAACCCTAATTCCTTAGGTGGAATGAGCCTAAAACCCCAAATTAAACCCTAATTCCTTAGGTGGATTAACATGAGATTTTGCATAAAGAGCCAAGACTTAAAAGATTGCAAGCACTTCAAGACCTATTCCTAGATTCATGAACTACTTGGTATTTGATTCATGAGCATGCATTAGCATCAACTTTCCAATTGTCTACCAAAGCAACAAATCATTTCATGGGTGATCAAGCCAAGAAAAGCATTAAGCATATAATCAAATACTCATAATGAAATAGGAACTTGCATTAAAACCAACTCAAGATACAATCAAGTTCAGAAAAGTAAACATCTAACCCCAACAAGAGGGAGTTTAGCTAGACATAGTAGAGGAAACAACAAGAGAAGATGAAATAAACAAGAAAATTGGAACAAACTCCATTAGAAATGGTGTTCCAGCTGAAAGGGGGCGTTCTTCACTCCTTTTAGGTCAAGTCTGTCGAATGGCTGCTGATGGGTATGGCCCAAAATGGAAAAAACGCGTTTAAATACCCTATCAGGAAATGAGCCAGCGCTGGACGCTGGCTTTCTAGTGCTGGGCGCCGGCAGCACAGAAAGCTGATTTCCCACGACCTGCTAGCGCTAAACGCAGGATTCCTGGCGTCCAGCGCCAGCTTTGCTGATGCTAGCCTTCAACAATTTCTCTTTCCAGACTCTTTCATTCTCACATAAGCTCTACTTCCTTGATCAATTCCACTTCTCTTCAAGCTTTTCCACATTTATTGAATCCTAAAATGATAGGAAAACATACCTAAGTTAGATTGCAATAAAAGGGAACAAAACAACTAAAAATTAACCTTAACTACAAGAATTATTAAAAATACCCGCAACAACTAACAAAGACTCAATTAACTAAAAAATGGGGACAAAACAAAGATAAAGCCATGCAATTGGGAGTAAAATCCACTCAAAGAAAGGCATAATTACTTGATAAATTAGTGAATTATCAGTTTTTCGAGCAAGTTTATATATAATTGAAGGTTTAAATAAGTTTTTGGTCCCTGTAAAATATACCAATTTTGGTTTTAGTCCCTGCAAAATTTTTCCTTAGGATTTCGTCCCTATACTTTCAAAAGTTTTAGAAATAGTCCCTACCGTCATCTCTCTCCGTTAACTGCTGATGTGGCAAACGGAATGCCACGTCAGCAGAGACCATTTCCAAAATTTTTTAAAATACAGGGACGAAATCCTAAGACAAAATTTACAGGGACTAAAACCAAAATTTGTGAACTTTGCAGGGACCAAAAACTTATTTAAACAAAAAAATTCTATATTCTAGCCAAACTTCAGAGCAAGTCGTATAGGGATTTGTCAATTTGTCAATCCAAAAAGTGGTTTGGATTGGTTTTCACTAGGAGATCCAAAATTCGATCCAATCCAATGTATAAAAAGCTATTTTTTCGGTTCAGTTTTTACGGTTTGGATCGGTTGATGAACACCTCTATTTTCTCTTTATATTCTAGCCAAATTTTACCAAGGTTAAAATTATCAAAGTCCTTAATCTGGTATGATTTTTAGTACTAAAGGGTATCGAGGTAATTTTCTTTTCCTGTCCGACTTGCTATGAAATTTGGCAAGAAAATAGAAACAAAATCATACATTATGGACTTCATGGTTAAAATTTCTAAATTCCTTCATTTTGTTAGATATCTAGTATATTCACGGTACCGATGTAATTTCTTGTTCATGTCCGACTTGCTCCAAAATTTGGCTACAAAATAGAAAGAAATAATACATTAGAGCCACAAGTTTCAAATTGACAAATCCCTTCATCTGGAAGTTTCCTGTCCCTATACGACTTGCTCTGAAGTTTGGCTAGAATATAGAATTTTTTTGTTTAAATAAGTTTTTGGTCCCTGCAAAATTCACAAATTTTGGTTTGTCCCTCTAAATTTTGTCTTAGGATTTCGTCCCTGTATTTTCAAAAATTTTGGAAATGGTCCCTGCTGACGTGGCATTCCGTTTGCCACGTCAGCAGTTAACGGAGAGAGATGGCGGTAGGAACTATTTTGAAATTTTTTGAAAGTATAAGGACGAAATCCTAAGGAAAAATTTTACAGGGACTAAAACCAAAATTGGTGTATTTTACAGGGACCAAAAACTTATTTAAACCCTCCAATATCGAAACTAAGGAAAATATTTTTCTAGTTTTGAGACACATAATGTGATTACTTAATAGCAGTCCTTACTCCTTGAGAAAATAGCTAAGATGGGTAGTATGGAGTGTGGAAAGATCATCGGTTCTAGAGACGTCAAAAATCAAACGGTGAGTAATGTTCATGGTCTTTTTATCTTATACTTTGTTTTATATCTATCCTTTTTCTGAAAAAATTAAAATATAAAAATAAAAAAACATTTCTCAATACATTATCTTTCCTTTATTTTTCCAAAATTTGAAGATGTATTTAGGGATTTTAACATAATAAATTTATGTTACATGAACCGTTCCAAAAAAAAAATTTCTGGTATATGAATAAATAGTGATTTCTAACTAAGATAAATTATAATATAATATTATTTTAGGTATCTTATGATTTTAGGAAGATAAATATGTTTTTCATCCCTGGAAATGAGTAGATTTTGGTTTGGATCCATGTAAAAAAAAAAAAATCTTTGGTTTTCATCCCTCTAAAATATGAAATTACTAATTTTGGTCCCTATAAAATGAGCATATTTTGATTTTGACCCCTATAATTTATTTTTCTTTGGTTTTAATCCCTCTAAAATTTGATATCATCGTTTTTAGTCCCTATTATCCATTTTAGGAAAGATGCATATCATTCATGGCTTAATGAACTATCTTTATTTATTTATTTTTGTTTGCATTGTGTACTTCTAACTTTGATATGATTATTTTGTTTGCATCCATTATAAATTTGATATCATGGTTTTCATCCCTATCCTTCTTTTTTTTTTTTTTTTGCATTGTGTACTTCTTTTTCAGTTTTGCATTTGGCCCCTGCAGTCATGTTTGACCGTTAATTGCTGAGGTGTCTAACGGAAGTCCAAATCAGCTATGCCACGTGGCAAAAAAAATTAATATTTTAATGCCACATGGATTTATCTTAAAAAAATTATTTTAAAAAAAATAAAAAATAAATTGAGAAAACCAGTTTTATTTTTTTTTAACCTTTTACTTATTATTTTTTTTTCCGAATTTCTTCTACCCACCCTTATCTTCTCCCTCTCGCTCTCATCTCTGGCTTTCATCTCTGCCACGAACCAGCATCACATCACCCATGTTTGCAATTTCCATCAGGAAGAAGTATTGGTGTACCACTTATCTTTTCATCATTGAGCTTTACACTTTCCTCAATATCAATGTACTCATCAGCTAGGCACTAACTTAACATCTTTTGAACTACTGCCATTTGGGGATGGAAACATCCCCAAGAACCTGCACAATGGTGGGAAGGGAGAGGTTGATTCCTTTGGATTCGAAGTTGCTGAGGAGCCACAACATGTCACCGTTGGAATTCTCTAGAAGGTTCCCGACCTTTCGGAAATCGGCGGTGGTGGTTATGGAGAAGACCTGGCGGAGGACGCCACCGTATGTGACACCGTATATGTTTGTTTCTATCTCTCACTTACTTTTTATCATCTTTGTATACACGTATTTCGAGAATACCATAAAAAAGCAAAGGGGACACCATCCAAAATGTGTTCAAAAAACATTACTCTTTTGTTTAAGGGGTGCAAACCAAAAATTAAAAAAGATGGCATGCATTATCTGAGGTTATCTTCCTTTATTTTAGTCTGAAAAGGGATGGAGGATGGGGTTTATGGAGGATTGAAGAGGATGAAGGTTTTCTGGGTTATGTATATGACCATGGTGAGAATGGAGATCGAAAAGAATGAAGGTTTTATCTCCCTCTACTCATTGGAGAGGAAGATGGAAGGTCTTGAGTTTTCTGATTTTTCTAAAAAATGAAAAGTAAATAATATTTAATAATTATAAATAATTAAGAAACGAAATTATAAAAATCATTTTTTAAATTTTTTTATTTTTTTTATTAAAAAAAAAGAAAAGAAAAGTGTAACACCCCGATTTTCCGCTGTTTTCCTTTTTCGATAATGAGTGAATTTATGTTAATATATTTATTGGAACGTTAGAAAATTATTTTAATTAAACGGAGTTCACCACTCAGCTTCAATTGAGTGAAGGAACTTATGATTAAATTTTGGGTCGAAAAGTCAGACGGAGCCCGGTCTGCTAATTTCACTGACAGTATAATTATACTGCTCAGAAGACCTAATTTTTATCTGCGAACGAAACCATTAGGTTTTATATTTTGCCCCGGTCCTTTTTCCACGTTTCGAAAAAATTGCATGAGCTCTGAAATAATAATATTTTATTCGGGCAGAATCTTCAATCGGGTAAACGACGGAGCGAACGACGGAGTTTCCAAGAGCGAATAAAGAGTTTATCCTAGAATTTTGAGATGATTCATATGGATGAGTCACACTTTTGAGTTTAGAAGATTCTATAAGGTTAGGATTAGAATTTGAAGGATTTTGCACTTAAGTCCTTAAACTTATTCTTAATTGCACTTTGGTCTCTAAACTAGTTTCTATGATACACTAAGTGAAGTGGATCAATTTTTCACTCATCCAAATCATGTTGGGCAGCAGTTTTGAGGCCCAAATTTCGTGGCCAAGAGTTATTCCATGAAAACCAATTTCCTACTCTTAATTTCAGACACTGTTTCGAGAAATCAGCGACACACGTACGCGTCAGAAATACTAACCTTCAACAACACATCCAAACAACCAATCAAAACAAGCAAAACAAACACCTAATCCTCTTTAATAGGTCACGGCCTCCTTAGGGTTTTGTGGCTCAAAATCACTAAACTTGCTTAAGTATGATTTTAGAAAATTGTTTAAGTGGAAAAAGCTAAGTTTTGGCTTAATTGGCTTAAAAGATGTAATTTGACGGCAAATTGGAAAAGTGTCGACGACAAGTATTTTTAAAGCGGCAGTACGTGTGTTAGATAAACTTGAGCCTCACGTGATTCTCTTTTTGGAACATAAACGTTATAGAAAAGAATTTCAAGTAATCGATGAGTTTATAAAGGAGTTTTTATAAAGGAGTTTTTGTAAAGGAGTTTTTCTAATCGTGTTATTTGCCGTCAACTTGGATAAGTTGCGGAGACTTTGTTTTGGATTTGTTTTTTCACAGAACGAAAATGGTGTTTACGTTGAAACGTGAGCCTAGTATCAGAGACGTCGCGATACTAGTATTATTCAATATAAGCACGAAGACCTTTGATCCGTGTTACGTTGTTGTGGACTTTGTGTCCTATTCACGTTGTAATGAACGTTGTTAATGGTGAATATTGTTTTCTATCACCACAAACCTAAGAAATTAAGAGTAGGAAATTGGTTTTCATGGAATAACTCTTGGCCACGAAATTTGGGCCTCAAAACTGCAGCCCAACATGATTTGGATGAGTGAAAAATTGATCCACTTCACTTAGTGTATCATAGAAACTAGTTTAGAGACCAAAGTGCAATTAAGAATAAGTTTAAGGACTTAAGTGCAAAATCCTTCAAATTCTAATCCTAACCTTATAGAATCTTCTAAACTCAAAAGTGTGACTCATCCATATGAATCATCTCAAAATTCTAGGATAAACTCTTTATCCGCTCTTGGAAACTCCGTCGTTCGCTCCGTCGTTTACCCGATTGAAGATTCTGCCCGAATAAAATATTATTATTTCAGAGCTCATGCAATTTTTTCGAAACGTGGAAAAAGGACCGGGGCAAAATATAAAACCTAATGGTTTCGTTCGCAGATAAAAATTAGGTCTTCTGAGCAGTATAATTATACTGTCAGTGAAATTAGCAGACCGGGCTCCGTCTGACTTTTCGACCCAAAATTTAATCATAAGTTCCTTCACTCAATTGAAGCTGAGTGGTGAACTCCGTTTAATTAAAATAATTTTCTAACGTTCCAATAAATATATTAACATAAATTCACTTATTATCGAAAAAGGAAAACAGCGAAAAATCGGGGTGTTACAAAAAGTACGTGTGGCATTAAAAAAAATAATTTTTAATGCCACGTGTCAAGCTGGCTTGGTAGCTCCGTCAGCCACGTAAGCAGTTAACGGGGTTGACTAACGGCAGGATGATTTGCAAATTTTTAAAGGTTACGAATACACAATGCAAAAAAAAAGATAGGGATGAAAACAAAAAATGACATATTTTATAGGGACCAAATAGTTCATTAAGTATGATTCAACGAAAATTTTAGGGGAATCATATGCTAACATGACATCATAGAGGTTATTGTGTGTCGTTTGGGATGATCGTATAACCTTTTGTTAGACACTTAAGTATTTAATAGATGTCACATGACAGTAGGGATCAAAAATAGTTATTTTCAAGGTAGTCAAAATCGGACCGGATCGGCCGGTTCGACCGGTCCGACCGGGAACCGGGCACCAAGGCGGTTAGGTTAACCCCTGGAACCGGCCTTGCATAAAATCGGTGCAAGAACCGTTGAATCGGTTCAAAACCGGTAAAACCGGACAGAATCGGTTCGAGCTCGGTCTGGACCGGTTCTCTAAATTTTAAAAAAAAAACTGAAAAAAATATGAAAAGACGTCTTTTTCGTATTCATGTTTAAGGGTTCACTGTCTTTTTGATGTTAGATCGTCTTCGTGCTCCAATTCCACACCCGACACTGCTACTGACTCCTCCACGGCTGCAGTTGAAAAACGACGACGAGTTGCTGATGCTGCAAAATGACGATGAGGGGATGGTGCCATCTTCTTCTTCGTTGGTTACACAAAGGGGTTGAACTTTGGGGACATTGTTATACTTAATCAAACTTCAATGACGGCATTTTCAAAGGGAAGATGAGGGAGGCTGATACTATATAGTACTAGGGTTATTACTGAATCACAAGGGGCAGCGTTAGTATTGTTAAAATTGGGGTAACATTGGATATTCAGCCTCTTTTTTATTTGGGCCATTGGGCTTGTGTATTTATGCTTGGCCATTTATGGTGTGTGTATTTAATATTATTTATTAGTATTTATGTTGTGTATATTTATTTAACATTATTACGGACATTGGGTTTGTGTATTTATGCAGGCCATTTTCGAACATGCGCTAACAATAGAACATCTTATTAGTATATACTAGATTTTTCACCCATACGATGCACGGAAGAATTATGTGTAAATAATGAGTATTCGTGTAGTAGAAGAAGAGCAAATAGATAGACGAAAGAATGAATATGTTTAATGGTATTTGTGTAAATTTTGGATATTTTTATTGAATGATAATGACATTTTTCTACTAAAACTTTAATAACATAACATCATTTTGTTATTGTCATATTTAATAGTTTCATGATATCATTCCCCCTTAGAAATATTTACACTGCTGTATATCCGAAAATCAAAAAACTTTGAAGATCTTATGTGTTAGCTATAAAAAGACATAAAAGAGAAATAGTGTTTTACAAACTTTAAAATTTGAAAAACTTAAATGAAGTAAATAACTATAAAAACAACACATACAAATAGCATAGTTTGCTTGTTGTGAAAAGCAAGCAAGAGAATAGCAATAATAACCATACCTGATTCAATCTATAAAGATTTGTATTAATTACAATTATATTGTCATTTTTTAAATATGTTCCATTTTAAATTTGAAATCATTACTAATATTTTAATGTCATTTTTACCATATTACCCACATCCTCTAGGGGAGAAATTTTACAGCAGTTTCTCTACTCATTTTATATATAAAGATTATATTATATTTTTATTAAATATATTATATAATATTGAAAATATATATTTAATTATAAACGGTTCGACCACGGTTCAACCATGGTTCAACCATTGAACCTTGAACTGGTGCCTTTATCGGTTCAATGACCAGTCCAGTTTTAAAAACCTTGGTTATTTCAGATTTTACATGGACCAAAATAAAAGAAAAAATTTATAGGGATCAAAACCAAAATTCACTCATTTTACGGAGACCAAAAATATATTTAACCCAAGATAATTCTTATGGGTTTTGATGTTATCTTTAATAACTTATTTTGTTTACTTATTTGATTACGTTTATGAGTCTAGTATTTAACATTATCCATTATATATATATATATATTAAGGTTAGTGTTTTGTCTTTTGTAACATAATATGCTGCACCATATCAATCTAATATTCTATCATTTTTAGATCCCATTTTGTTTTTCTTCCCTCCACTAGCAAATCTCGATAATTTTAATTTTGTAGCTATATGGTACCATTTTCCATGACCTAGACTATAAGGAATAAGCCATTTAGTGACAACAAAAAAATCGTAGGTAAAAAGTAAAAAACCGTTGGTATAGCCCTGATAATCTATAACGATGGAACTTGCCTTCCTGGTCAATAATTTATTATACCCAAATTTGTGTCTTTGTCGCTATTGGTTTTATTCACAATCGTCAAGCTCGTGGAAAGAATATTTGAATATATATATCCACAATTTATATTATGTTGCTATAGGTATCAGTGACATATCATAATTTATTATACCCACGATTTTGTCTCTGCCACTACTTAAGAATTTAGTGACAATGTTTAAGCCCGTCAGAAGAATACTTGAATATATTATTACGATTTATCTTCTATTGGTATAGGTTTTAGAGATAGATCATAACTTGTTAAATCCATAGTTTTTTCCTCGTCATTAAATATTTTAGTGACAATATTGAAACTCATCAAAAGTATAATAACAAATACCCCCGATTGTGGGCCCATCACTTTAGTATCACAAGCCATTTAGTAACAGCATAAAAATGTAGGTAAAAGGCGAAAAATTGCAAGTACAACACTAGGAACCTATGCCAAGAAACACTTGCCTCTGTGGTAAAAAATTTGGTATACCTATGTTTGTGCTGTGGATAACTAACAATTTATTTTGTAGTGGATGACTATCTTATCTTCATAGCAAATTGTTTTTGGATTAAGAGTTTTACAAATAGTACTAATTAGTCTGTCCTTAATATACACTTGATCAGATTATCAATACATTGTAGTTAGTTCATGAAAAAACTAGCCTTTGATTCCTAGTTCCTGAAAAACTAGTTTTGAGTCTGTCTTTCAATTGTCTTGATCTCTCTATTTTCTTTTCAATTTAATCCTATATAAGTTATTTTAGGGATAATTCTGTTACCTTATTTCCTAAAGATCTTATCTTCTTTTCTTAAAAAACATCAAACAAATTATTTTATTCTTATGGATCTTATCTTATCTTTAATAAGTTAGTTGTTTAATTTTTAGATAAGGACTAGGAGTTTTGGTAAAAAAGTTAGGAGTCCTTTACTTCAACTTATTCCTTATATGATTAGGAGTCAGTCCTTTGTCTTTTATATCATATTATAATACTCCATATCTTTCTGATCCTATTGTTGGAAGTCTATATATTCTCTATTTTATCTATTGATATCATATGATTTTGATATTGTATTCGAGCGCCAATGAAGGTTGATCTAGTTGGTCTGAGTTCGAATCTCACTGCCGATGTGAGGACCTCGTTGGTGGGTAATCTGTAAGTACCTCTGTAAGTGTTCTTTGAGCCGTGAGGCCTACCCTGACCCTGATGAGCCCCCGGAATCCAACTCACCTAAACTTTTTATTATAATATATATATATATATATATATATATATATATATATATATATATATATATATATATATATATATATATATATATATTGTATTAGAGCAGTTTCTAGTAGTGGATAACAATCTATTTGTCATGTAGTTGATGACTATCTTATCATTATAGAAATATGCTTTAGGATTATGAATTTACTATTTTTTCATATCAAAAAAAAAAAGGAATTTACTATTTTTTTTTATAAATAACACTAATCAGTTTGTCCTCATTACACACTTGATCAGATTATCAATACAAATATTATAGTTATTTCATGTAGAACTAGCTTTTTAATAAATTTAAGAGAGGAATTTTGATCTCTCACAATTGTGTAGAGAGTGAAACTATTTCATTGTATTTAAAGAGATTACAAATACATTCAAAAAAAGAGATAACAACAAATATCCTAGAACAATCTAATCTTATCTAAAGATACAAATTCTGAAAATGAAAATTCAAGTCTAAGATTTACAAGATAGAAACAAACTAATCTAAGATTTACAAAATAGGAACCAATCTAATCCTATATAAAGATACAAATTATGAATTTGGAAATCTACAAACCTGCAATACCTGTGAATCAAAGTTACTCAAGAACTAGCCTTAGAGTCTATATTTCTATTGTCTTGGTCTAATTTTTTTTCATTTACAATATATATGTTATTTTGGAGATAACTTTGTTACCTTATTTTCTAAAAATTGTATTTTTTTTTTAAATATATATCTTATGGTTATGGATCTTATCTCATCTCTAATATTCTATTATTGAAAGTCTATTCTCTATTTTACCTATTCAAATCCTATAATTTTAATATTGTATTAGAGTTGTTTATCGTCGTCCACAACCTAATTTAGCAACCGATTTTTTAGTATTATTTGATAGCTTGCCTTTCTTTTCAAGGATTTCCAATAGAGCTATAACATCACAGTTTCGAGAAAAGACATTACGATGGGGCCTAAATATAACATATAGCATATCATAACATATTAACATATCAACATCATTCATATCATTTCAACTAATTACTCCACTACTCCGTTATGCACTTGGATCCAATCTACCTCAGGAAGTCAACTTCGAAGTTACATATCCACATTGACCATTAAGCACCAACGCCGGCAGTCCCCAACATGGGTGAATCCATTGGATAGTCGACACACCTTACTCTCGGATACGCCACCACGGTTGTACATGATTCACTTTAATCACCACGGACGGCCAGATCGCCTTACTCTCGGACGACCTCCCCTGTGCTGAACATCCCCCACTAACATCTCCGACGCATGAATGCATGAGGAACAACAACACACAATCAAACAAATACCACATCCACTTGGGTCATTAGGCTACCCAAGTTTTAATACTATCAACGCCTCGACCACTTGGATCGAGGCCCCCTTGGCCACTTGGCTACCAAGGTTCAACAATAAAAATACCTTGACCATTAAGCATCAAGGGCCCCTTGGCCACTTGGCTACCAAGGTACAACAATGTGCGGTAAACATCGTTACCGACTTAACTATCTTTACTTTTACATTTAATTATACTTATTAAGTCTTCATTAAATTATCTAACTTGCATTTACTGCGTTTGGTGTCTTATTATCATCACTGGGAACAGTTGGGGTGGAATACCCCTGTTCTGTTTCTGGGTTTCTGTTCTGCACAGGGGAGCACGGTCATGCTTCCCCCAGCATGGGCGTGCTGACTTTTAAGTCAACCACGGTTGTGCTGACTGTTGAGCACGGCCGTGCTCTCTGGGGCATGGCCGTACTGTTTCTGGGCAGAAAGGTTAAGAACCCTTGTTAAGTTCCCTAGTGTATTCAAGGATCAATCATAACTGGCTTTTACTAACTATTAACCTCAGTTTCATTTCTATTAATTAATCTCCATGTTTTACACTTATTGGGGAATTAATCATTTAATTCTAGTTTCATCATTGATGTCCCTAAAACACTCAAGAATCAATCCTAGGGTCTTAATTAAGCCTTTGAGCAATAATCTCACTCTTTACTACAGTTCAAGTCTTATGAACTACTGGGAATTAATCCCTTAGCTTAGGTCATCATCTTCTAATGCTTTTTAATGTTTTATTAACATCGTTCATCAATAACCACATCAACAACCAATCATAACTTATGGTATGACAACATCATGGTTAACACAGCCAAACAGAGTATGAACATCATCATAATTAAACTAAGCATGGCATCATCAAATACAGTTCATAACAATAATAGCCATACCAACACAGTTAAGCATGCATCATCATGAATAAATGTTATTAAGCAAATAACAAACAATAGGGTCATGAGTTAATCCTTCATCTTACGCTATCCCCACACCTACGTGTTTATATTATCCCTTCTCCCCATACCTGGTATGAAGATCAAACCCCTTGACAAGCATAAGCAAACTATCCTTGTTCCCTCGAGCAGCTCGATGAGTTTCCCAAGTCTTGGCCAACACAAAAGGGTAACCAATTAATTCCAAATCAAAAAAGAAAAAGGAATTAAAGAGATGGATAAACCATTACCTTTCTAATGGCACTAGCGCATGACTTTCTCTCCCAACTAGAGCAAGAACACTAAGAACTTGGTTGAGTTCAAAGGAAGGGAAAGGGTAGAGGTTTCTGTCACACTAGGATTGCCTTAAGTGCCAATTTGAGGGTTTACACTCGTAACCCTCGCACACTGATTTGTTTATATAGACTCAGACTCAAACACGATCGTGCTTAACTTCAAGCACGGTCGTGCTCAACTTCAAGCACGGGGTCGTGCTCATTAAGCACTGTCAGACAGAAAGAGCGTCACTAACACTCATCTCCAACTGAGCACGGCGGTGCTCTTGGCTCACTTAGTCACTGAGCACACCAACAAGCATGGGCGTGCTGGTACATGAGCATGGCCGTGCTCATGCACCAGAAAGGGGATTTTCACCTTGAAAATCCCACTTATCCCTCTTAAAACATTTGTAAGGTAACTTAACAACATAAAACATACATATAAACACTTAGAGATTTTATATGAAAAACGGGGTGTTACAATTTTACCTCCCTTATAAAAATTTCGTCCTCGAAATTTCTACTCACCTCGAACGAAGAGGTGCGGATATGCCTCCATCATCTTTCTCTCAAACTCCCATGTAGCACTCTCCTCAGTAGCCCCACTCCAAACTACTTTAACCAATGGAATCTCTTTTCCTCTTAGCTGCTTCACCCTTCGATCCTCAACTCGAAGCTATAGCACCTCGAAAGTCAAGTTCTTTTTCAATTGTATTGTGTCGGGTACTATCACTTGGCTCGGATCATGAATGTATTTTCTAAGTTGTGACACAAGAAAGATATTGTGAAGTTTGGATAGAAAAGGTGGTAAGGCGATTTGATAAGCAACTTCACCGACTCTTTTTAGAATTTGGTAAGGGCCAATGAATTTAGGAGTAAGTTTCTTCGCTTTGATCACTCTACCAACCTCAGTTGTTGGAGTAACTCTCAAGAATACATGTCACCTTCCTGGAATTTGAGAGCCTTCCTCCTCTTATCATGATAGCTCTTTTGCCTACTTTGTGCCACTCTCATCTTTTCCTGGATCATCCTCACTTTCTATGTTGTTTCTTGCACTATCTCAGGTCCTAGCACAACATTTTCACCGAGTTCATTCCAACACAAGGGTGTTCTACATCTCCTCTCATACAACACTTCATAGGGCACCATCCCAATACTGGAACAGAAGCTGTTGTTGTAGGTGAACTCTATTAGGGGCAAAAACTTGTCCCAACTACCTGACTGCTCTAGCACACAAGCTCTCAACAAGTCCTATAAGGACTGGATGGTTCTCTCAGACTAATCATCAGTCTGAGGGTGATATGCTAAAATTAATCTAAGCTTTGTCCCTAAGGCCTCATGCAAACTATTCCAAAACCTAGAGGTAAACCTAGGGTCTCTATCTGATACTATGCTCGAGGGTACACCATGTAGCCTAACTATCTCCTTGATGTATAACCTGGTCAACTTCTCTAAGGGATATTCCATGTTCATAGGGATGAAATGGGCAGACTTAATCAACCTGTCCACAACAACCCAGATAGCTTCATAACCAACTGGAGTCCTAGGAAGTCCAGACACAAAATCCATAGAGATATTATCCCATTTCCATTACGGGATACTTAACGGTTTCATCTTACCTGATGGCTTTTGGTGTTCTATCTTAGCCTTTTGGCACACTAAGCACCCGTAAACAAACTCAGCCACATCCTTTTTCATCCTAGGCCACCAAAACATACGCTTTAAGTCCTGAAACATCTTAGTGGCACCTGGGTGGACAATCAGTCCACTCCTATATCCTTCTTCAAGGATTCCTAAGATCCAGAACATCTGGTATACAGACTCTATCTTGAAACCTTAAGACTCAATCACTTCCTCCCTTAAAACTAAGGTCTCTACCCTAAGCAAGCAACTCCCACTGATCTAAGAGATACTTATCTATCTTTTGGCCTTCTCTAATCTGATCCATGAAGCTGTTGGTAACCTTCAAGGTTTCAAGCCTAATACTCTTAGGGGTCACTTCCCAAGCTAAGCTCAAGTCTCTAAACTCATCTATCAGATCCATCTCCCTAACCATTAAAGCGGAGACATGCAAAGTTTTCCTACTTAAGGCATCTGCCACTACATTGGCTTTTCCTGGGTGGTAGGTTAGATCAAACTCATAGTCCTTAAGAAACTCCATCCACCTACGCTGCCTCATATTGAGTTCTTTCTGGTCAAACAAATATTTCAAACTCTTATGATCACTAAAAACCTCAAACTTAGCTCCATAAGGGTAATGCCTCCAAATCTTTAAGGCAAGCACCACAGCTCCTAATTCTAAATCATGGGTAGGGTAGTTCTCCTCATGGACCTTTAGCTGCCTAGAGGCATAGGCTACTACTTTACCATTCTCCATCAACACACCACTTAAACCTTGCTTAGACGCATCGCAGTAAACTACGAAAGGTTCACTAGGATCGGACAAAACTAACAATGGTGCTGATGTCAACCTATCCTTTAAGGTCTGGAAACTCTCGTCATACTTAGAGTCCCACACAAAGAGCTGTCCTTTCTTGGTGAGACGGGTCAAGGGTAAAGCTATCTTAGAGAAACCCTCTATGAACCTCATATAGTACCCTGCTAAACCCAAGAAACTCCTAATCTCGGTCACTGACTTTGGCGCTTCCTAGTGGAGCACCGTCTCTACCTTAGCCGGATCCACGACTATCCCACCTTTAGAGATGACGTGTCCTAAGAAATTCACCTCTTTGAGCCAAAACTTGCATTTAGACAACTTAGCATATAACTGCTTCTCCTTAAGGGTCTGCAAGACAACCCTCAAGTGCTCCTCATGTTCCTCCTTGATCTTGGAGTACACTAAGATGTCATCTATGAAAACCACCACAAACTTATCCAAGTAAGGGTGAAAGGTCTTGTTCATATAATCCATGAACACAGCAGGAGCAATAGTCACACCAAAGGGCATAACCAAATACTCATAGTGACTATAACGCGTCCTAAACGCAGTCTTTGAGATGTCCATAGACTTAACCCGAATTTGATGGTGTCCTGACCTCAGATCTATCTTGGAGAAAACACAAGCTCCTATCAACTGGTCCATAAGATTATCAGTCCTAGGGAGGGGATACCTATTCTTAATGGTCACTTTGTTGAGTTGTCGAAAGTCGACACACAACCTCATGCTACCATGCTTCTTCTTCGTCAACAACATCGGCGCTCCCCATGGGGATACGCTGGGCCTAATGAACTGTTTCTGAATCAGTTCCTCCAACTGTTTCTTCAACTCAGCTAGCTCTAGAGGATACATCCTATAAGGTACTATGGATATGGGTCCCATTCCCGGCACTAAGTCTATGGTAAACTCACAATCTCTATCTCAGGGCAATTCATAAACATCCCTCGGGAACACTTCATGAAACTCTCTCACTATTGGCAGATTCCCAACATCATGCTTGCTCTCTACTTCCATGCAAGACAACATCATGTAGACTTGGGCCTCTTCTTTCATAGAAGCCTTAACTTGGCTGGCAGATAGAAATCTTGGATCCTTAGACTCCACAGGAGTTCCAAAAACTATTGTTTTATCAAAACAGTTTAAGAGAACGTGGTTGGAAGATAACTAGTCTATGCCAAGAATAACATCAAGTTTTTTTAAGGGTAGGCATACAAGATCAATAATAAAATTTCTACCATCAATGGTAATAAGTATATCATTGCATGCATGTGAAGTAAAACAGGTTTATTTGTGGGTATAGCAACAATTAAATCACACTCAAGAAGGGTCACAGGCAATTTAAGACTCTTAACACACACATGTGATATAAACGAGTGAATCGCACCCGAATCAAACAATACAACTAAAGGAGTTCCATCAATAAGGCACATACCTTGGATCAAGTCCTCAGACTCGGAGGCCTCAACTCCACTAAGAGTAAAGACCCTCCCACTGGTATTCAGTCGATTGGCTTGGGGTTTCTGATTCTTGCTAGCACTCTGCGGTTCCGACTTTGCTCCTTCACTCTCGCGACTGATGTGGCCAGACTTGCCACACTTGAAGCAGATGACGTTTGTCTCCTTGCACTGAGCGATGTAATGATCCTGTTCACACTTGCCGCACCGGATGGGCCTAGGAGCAGAAGAATCCAACCTCCTAAACCTGCCTGAAGATGACTGTGGCTTATTGCCACCATGCTTGAAGTCCCGACCGATTGGAGCTAGACACTGCTTTCCCTTGTCCTTCTGGTCATTTTTCCTGCTGCCATGAGCATCCGAACCCTTGTAGCTGGACACTCTAGATTTTTAGGCATCTTCGAAGATCCTACACTTGTCTACCAAAACCGAAAAGACACAAATCTCCTGATAACTAATGGCTTGCTTGATCTCTGGGTGCAGACCATCCTCGAACTTCATGCACTTGGAGCAGTCGTCATTTACATACTTGCCGCACCGAATAGGCCTAGGAGCAGAAGAATCCAACTCCTAAACCTGCTTGAAGATGACTGTGCCTTATTGCCACCACGCTTGAAGTCCCGGGCAACTGGAGCTAGACGTTGCTTTCCCTTGTCCTTCCGGTCATTCTTCCTACTGCCCTGAGCATCCGAACCCTTGTAGCTAGTCACTCTGGATTTGTAGGCATCTTCGAAGATCCTACACTTGTTCACCAAAACTAGAAAGACATGAATCTCCTGATAACTGATGGCTTGCTTGATCTCTGGACGCAGACCATCCTCGAACTTCATGCACTTGGAGCAGTCGTCATTTACATACCGATACAGTGTGTAATAACGAGCAAGCTCCTCAAACTTCGTAGCATACTCTCCCACGGACATGGTTCCATGCTTCAAAGCCAAGAACTCCATCTCCTTCTTGTCGAAGATGCTAGCTGGAAAGTATTTCTCCAAGAATCTTTTCTTGAAGACGTTCCAAGTAACCACTGTACCCTCAGCTTCCATACACTGGCGACAATTCTCCCACCAGTGCTCAGGGTCATAAGCTCCGTTGAAGGAAGGCAGATTATTCCGCTGGAACTTATCCAGACCCTGAAATTCAGCTGGTCCTCCATTATTGTTGTTTTGGTTCTGTCCTATAGCATTGACAAGCAGTTCCAACGCATTAGTGATAGCCTGATCGTTCCTACCTCTTCCTGCCATTGGTTCCTACACTTGTCCAAAGCAACTATTAAATACAGAGAACCAAGCAGGAAGAATTAAAAGGTTCTATTACTAAACATCATTATCTATAATAAATATAGATAATTCAAACAAAAGCAACATAGAAGACTCATAACAGACTCATGCCACGGCCTGATAGGACAGACCTGCTTTGATACCACTAAATGTGAGACCTTCTATCCCGCATGTATTTATAAAGCATAAACATAGAAGAAAATATTTAAAAAGAATAAACACATGCATATCATTTATTTAAAAATGAAAACCAACGGGTAGAAGATACCACATTGTAAACAAAACATCATAATGCGGAATAAAACATATCATAAAAACGTAACTGAAAACAAAACCCAACCCCGATGCCACATTACAGAGCTGGTAACCAACAATCTGGAAACATCACGGATATACAAACTAAAACTAGAAATAAATCCTAACTACGAGTAAGCGGCTCCTTGGAGTCACTCCTCAACTGGCAGCTCACCATCCTCTATATAAAGATAAGGTACATACAATCAACAATAGAAAGATGGGGAGCAAGAAACATGTATATAAACATAGCAGCATGGAAGCAGTTAATAAGATGAGCATACATCATATAACATATAGCATATCATAACATATTAACAAATCAACATCACTCATATCATTTCAATTAAGTATGTTATGCGATGCAGCGCTACTCCACTACTCCGTTATGCACTTGGATCCAATCTACCTCAGGAAGTCAACTTCGGAGTTACATATCCACATTGGTCATTAAGCACCAACTGTTTACTGTTTTTATATCAGTAACATAAAAAGAAACGTGTAGAAATTTATTTTTAAACTTAGAAAATGATTTTGGATAAACCAAGATCATATCCATATTATAATTTACCGTATAAAGCTACGATTAAATTTTGGGTCAAAAATTCAGACGAAACCCGGTCTGCGTTTTAGGTTTTATTTTTGATTAGCATCATGTTCTTCAAATATTTTGTTTTGAAGCCTTTCTCTATATGATGCATTTTAGGGTTCCTAATTATGTTGTTAGATGTTGTCAAGTCAACAGGTAAAGGAAAAAGAAAAAAAAATAATTTTATTGTCACACCAACGCCAGCAGTCCCCCAACATGGGTGAACCCCTTGGATAGCCGACGCACCTTACTCTCGGATGCGTCACCAAGGTTGTATATGATTCACTTGAATCGCCGCGGACGGCCAAATCGCCTTACTCTCGGACGACCTCCCCTGTGTTGAACATCCCCCAATAACATCTCCGATGCATAAATGCGTGAGGAACAACAACACACAATCAAACA
Source organism: Echinosophora koreensis (assembly GCA_035048595.1). NCBI lineage: Eukaryota > Viridiplantae > Streptophyta > Magnoliopsida > Fabales > Fabaceae > Echinosophora > Echinosophora koreensis. The sequence continues at coordinate 3,901,428 of JAPCYP010000013.1, read as the reverse complement.
AACACTACCTCCACTTGGGCTACTAGGCTACCCAAGTTTTGACACCATCGACACCTCGACCACTTGGCATCGAGGTCCCCTTGACCACTTGGCTACCAAGATTAAACATTAACAACACCTTGACCATTAAGCATCAAGGTCCCCTTAGCCATTTGGCTACCAAGGTACAACAACATGCGGTAAACATCGTTACCGACTTAACTATCTTTACATTTACATTAAATTATACTTGTTAAGTCTTCATTAAATTATCTAACTTGTATTTACTGTGTTTGGTGTCTTATTATCATCATTGGAAATAGTTGGGGTGGAATACCCCTGTTCTGTTTCTGTGTTTCTATTATGCACAGTGGAGCACGGGCGTGCTGACTTTTAAGTCAAGCACGGTCGTGCTGACTGTTGAGCGCGGCCGTGCTGAGTATGGCCGTGCTCTTTGGGGAATGGTCGTACTGTTTCTGGGCAGAAGGGTTAAGAACCATTGTTAAGTTCCCTAGGGTATTCAAGGATCAACCCTAATTGGCTTTTACTAACCATCAACCTCATTTTCATTACTATTAATAAATCTCCATGTTTACACTTATTGAGGAATTAATCCTTTAATTCCAGTTTCATCATTAATGTCCCTAAAACACTCAAGAATAAATCCTAGGGTCTTAACTAAGCCTTTGAGCAATAATCTCACTCTTTACTACAGTTGGAGTCTTATGAACGATTGGGATTTAATCCCTTAACTTCAGTCATAATCTTTTAACGTCCTTTAATGTTTTATTAACATCGTTCATCGTTAACCACATCAACAACCAACCATAACTTATGGTATACCAACATCATGGTTAACACAACCAAACAGAGTATGAACATCATCATCATTAAACTAAGCATGGCATCATCAAATACAGTTCATAACAATAATAGCCATACCAACACAGTTAAGCATGCATCATCATGAATAAATGTTATTAAGGAAATAACAAACAATAGGGTCATGAGTTAATCCTTCATCTTACGCTATCCCCACACCTACGTGTTTATATTATCCCTTCTCCCCATACCTGGTATGAAGATCAAACCCCTTGACAAGCATAAGCAAACTATCCTTGTTCCCTCGAGCAGCTCGATGAGTTTCCCAAGTCTTGGCCAACACAAAAGGGTAACCAATTAATTCCAAATCAAAAAAGAAAAAGGAATTAAAGAGATGGATAAACCATTACCTTTCTAATGGCACTAGCGCATGACTTTCTCTCCCAACTAGAGCAAGAACACTAAGAACTTGGTTGAGTTCAAAGGAAGGGAAAAGGTAGAGGTTTCTGTCACACTAGGATTGCCTTAAGTGCCAATTTGAGGGTTTACACTCGTAACCCTCGCCCACTGATTTGTTTATATAAACTCAGACTCGAGCACAGCCGTGCTTCCCATTAAGCACGGTAGTGCTTAACATCAAGCACGGGGTCGTGCTCATTAAGCACGGTCAGACAGAAAGAGCATCACGAACGCTCATCTCCGAAGCACGGCCGTGCTCGTAGCTCACTTAGCCACTGAGCACGCCAATAAGCACGGGCGTGCTGGTACATGAGCACGGCCGTGCTCATGTACCAAAAAGGGGATTTTCACCTTGGAAGCCCCACTTAGCCCTCTTACAACATTTCTAAGGTAACTTAACAACATAAAACATACATATAAACACTTAGAGACTTTATAAAAAAAAAACAGGTTGTTACAACATTTACCCACTAAGCTTAGAGAGAGATGGGTTAATTGATGGAGAATTAAATTCAGTGTCGTAAGTACATAAAATTGAACCAGTGTCAATTGAACTACAAGCTTTTTAATAACTCATTAAGATTCACTTAGCATGCATAAAAGTTTAGGCGAATTTTAATAACTCATAATTGAACTACTCTTCCCCCTATGAAAAACGAGAGGGAAACCCAATGAATTAAGTGTAAATTGTTTGTCTTAAATGACTTGTTTATCCTAAACTGAGTTAACAAATCCCAAATGACTTGTAGGTTAAGTATGCTTTATATTCTAAAATAAATTTAAGCAGAAATTAGTTCAGTTTTTTTTTTTTTTGATAAGCAGAAATTAGTTGAGTTTAATATTAATTAATCTAGTTAAATTCATGTTACTATGTCTATGTTCCAATCTTTTTTTCCCCTGGTGACAGGTGTGAAACCCTGCTTTTTAGCTGCTTATTTAGGACCCACCTCAAAGTAAGGAGTGTTCTATGATTTATTATGGCCCTATCCATCTTTTGGGTCCTTAAAATAACATCAATGTCTACTTTTTCCAATTTCATATAGCAACGACTTCCCGATTATGAAGAGCTTGAATAAAACATTGAACCTCTGAAAATTCTTGCGAAAGAAATTATCTTCTCATTCGAAAGCAAGAAGCAAAAGGCAAAAGGCAAAAGGCAAAAGGCAAAAGGCAAACGGAGGAAAAAGGCAGGTTATAAGAAAATGATAAATGTTAACTATTTTCCGTAGAATATTGATTAAGAAATCAAAAATCAAAAATCATCTTAAAAAGTGAAATATTTTGAAAATTTAGTTTTCAATAAAATATTTATATCTTTAAATTTCTTAACCAATATTTGTAGGACACTTGATTCACAAGACCGTAAGAAAATTATGGGGATCAAGTGGGTTTACCAATATTCCCACCTTTCTCAATTCCATAGTGCTTTGTGGGTTGCTTCTTTTGTTGCTAGATTATGTCGCTTCATGTGGTGGGTATGAAATGAACACTTGAATTGAAACCATACTATTATAATTTCTAAGTATTATTTTACCTAAAATGTTATTTCTGTTGAAGCTTCATTATCGTTGTTGGCATGTGTATGTGTGACATGTGACACTTCTTTTCCCGATCAGCACCGACAAAATAATTCAAACATTATTAATTAAAAGCAGAGGTCATGTATTTTCTTTCTTTTGTTTTCTTTTATTTTGCCAGCTAACACGAACAGTTGGTCAATATTAGTTCCATAATATCAATTAATTATTAGACTAAGGACAATATATATCCTCGAGGGTAGTCCAAGTGGTTAGTAGCTTGGGTCCTTTAATCATTTGTCCGGGGTTCGAATCTTGGTGATAGGAATAGAGTTGTATCTGTGAGTAGAGAAGTTGCCTCTTAACTGGTACTTTATATCCTCGGGGGATTAGTCTTACGGCTATCAACAGTGGGGATACCCTGGGTTCCATAAAAAAAAAATAAAAAAAAGGACTAAGGATAATAATACATAGAGGAACCATATTATAATTTTCATTGGCTCTGGATTTCGTCACATGTAAAAGAGAGAAATGGGGGAAAAAATCAGAAAACAGAAGAAAAGGCTTTTGCAATTATTGACGAAGGATTTCCTAGTGTTAGCAAGCTGTATTTTCACTTATTCTTTCCTGACAAAAAAAGAAACCAACTCAAACTCCATTTCATGGAAAGAAATTTTTTTTTTCTTCTGAGGATAAACACAACCAAACTTTAATATGAAAAAAAAACAATGCAATTTGGGTAAACATATATGGTTGCTGCTAAAAAAAAAAAGGTATTTTGGAGTGGATGCATGTGTTAATAATTTGTTACAAAATTATGGGTTTATGTCCCTCGTGTTTTTGTTTTTTTGTTTTTATTCTTTTTATCAATAAATTATGGTGACATAGGGTGACCTTGATTTTTTTTTTAAATATTGTTACAAAATTTTCGTTCTTCCATCGTTGATTTCTTTTCAATGTTTACATGGATATGAAAAATAATTTATTTGTGAAAAGTGTCTAACCATATTTTTTTTATTTTTTTTGTATGAACTATCATTTCTTTAGATCGACTATGAGATTAATCCTCGGTCGTCTGCTTCTAGTAGGGAATTAACCCTTGATTTCACAATCTCCCAACTAGAATGTCTGCCATCAAGATTTGAACTTGTGTTCTCTTTTATGGGGACTAGATGCTTACCACTTGACCAACCCTTGGTTGGTTGTCTAACCGTATTTCAATTGTATAAAAAATAATTAGTCCAAAAAGGTGAAAGAATTCTCTAAAAAAAAAAAACTAATAAAATAAATAGACAATATTCTAGTAAACTGTTTTGTTTCACGAGGGATAAAGATATGTGTAAAATACCAGCAAGGCTGTAACCACTAATGCCCCTAAAATATAACTACACCATTTAATCTTTGTATTTCATATGTACAATACAAGTACTAATAACTCCTGCAACTGGTAGAAGCATCTTTCTTATTTTTTAAACTTCCAATTCGTTAGGTGGTGCTGCGAACATGTGATAAGATCAAACAAATATAGCAAAGTACAACCTGTTGCATTTGTTATATGAGCATATTATTTAGTTATGTCAGATTTGTGCTTCCTCCCAGATGAAGTTTCCTCGTTATAAAAGTGTCATAGGGACCCAAAGCCACGGTGGCACCTTAATGAACCGAGATAAAGTGCAACATCACCTAATGATCATGATACACATTAATGCCACAATCTCTACCTAGTAGCATATAAGAGAGGCCAGCCAGTACACTCTCTCCCTTCCATGCAACATGCACCAACTAGGTAGGTGTATATATATATATATATATATATATATATATTTTAACCATGTTATAGGTATGAAATATCTATCATCGTTGACAGTGACTAACATAAGATGGATTCTCCCCTCCCAACCAGGTTTTTCCCATACATAATAGCCAGGATAACTAGGTACATTTTAAGTATCACACTTTAACTGCCAAACCAACACCGAAGTTATTGTTATCTTGAAATCATAATTACTTGAAAAAAGTCCTTTTCTGGTATACAACAAGGTGTGATTGAAGGGAACAATTCTAAATATTATTATTCCTATAGTTGATTGTAAATTTGATTGTAACCCCATTGTGTCAATGAATTGAGTGGTACATATTACAAATGCCACTATCGCATCGGATTATTAAATGGAAGGCACAAAAGAATGACATGAAATTATATAAATTGTTAATTAGGTTTCTGAAGTTCTATCTCAAACAAATCTTCCTCTTGGTATATTAATTCTCGTTTTGAAGCATATGCAATAATTCAAAATTAAAAACAGCTTTTATTTCATGATTTCACACAAAAGGCAATTTAGGACATAACAAAGTGGAGATGGATTCTTTCACATGTGCTTTTTTCTTATCATGTGGAAAAAAGAGATAAATATAAAGATTACATAAAAATTTCACAATCCTTGACTAAGACAACTAATAAAAAAATTTATTGTTTTATCTTTTTTTTTTTTGATTCGCATATGATCGTAAGGAGTATCCCTTGTCGTTTACCGAGACTATTCTCTTTCGAGAGATTTGAGGCACTCAAGGTGGGATGCCCACTTTCAACTAGGTTTTTTTTCATATCCAAGAGTCAAGAATCGAATTCCTGATCATTTACTTAAGGGACTTGAGGCCATCACTACTTGGACCAATCTTGATTGGTAAATTATTGTTTTATCTGTCTCCTGCACATAATCATGTAACAAGAAAAATACATGATGTGATTCATTCTATAATTAAGGAACCAACGGGTTCACTCAAAGGTTAATTTAGGAAGTGATTAATAATTAATACATAGCAACTTAAGTGTTAAGCAAACATGAGTTAAGCTGTGGCAGGATCTATAAAATGTCAAGAGTTCAATCTCGTATAAACACTACTCGAATTTGCATGAAAAATAAATCCGAATCAATCAAAATCAATTGGTTTATTTTGGTTCGGATTTGCAATTTTTTTGTTAAGAAATCCGAACCAAATCAAACCAATAAAAAACTATTTGGTTCGGTTTGGTTTGGACCCAAAAATTATTAAAAATGTAAAAAATTTATAAATATTAAATGTATAGAATATTAAATTATATATATAAAAGATAAAATATATAAATTATAAAAAAAACTATTAAAAGATTACAAATATATAAATAATAAAAAATTTATATATATATATATATATATAAATGTTAAAATATAGTAATTAATTTGGTATGGTTTGGTTCAGATCCAAAATCCTTGAATCTGAATATCGAACTAGTTGCCATCTGATTTGGTACGGTTTGATTCGATTTGGATTCGAACACAAAAAAAATCCGAACCAATTTAGTTGGTTCAATTCGGATTCTCGGGTTCGTCGGATCTGCTCGAACCAATGAACACCCCTAATAAACACGCTCAATGCAGGGACAATCTTAATAGTGCAAACGAGATTAATCTCAACCAAAAGTCGCAAGCACGCCATCAAAAGACCAAAAATGAAGTACTACCTCTGGTCCTTAATATAAGAAATAAATGGATACTTTTTTTTGGGTCTAAAATATAAGAAACATGTATAAATTTTTACACATATTAAATATTAATTTTCAATATTACCCTCATTTATAATATGATTTATATTTATGAGATATATCAGTTATTCAATCTTTCATACAAGTGGGTTTGTTCATTAATTAGAAGGGACATTTTTAGAAATTTATATGAATATTAATTACAATTAACTCATTTCAATGTATTTCTTTGGTCTGTGTATTTTAGAGTTTTGTTTCTTATACTATGGACATGTAATTAAGGAGCCATCAACTAAGAAATTAAATAATCACCATCGAAATCTATTGACACTTAATTAGGCAGAAACATGTAGGGCCTGACGGACCTAAATGGTTGAAATTTCCAAATGTTTTTAATTAGATATTAGATATTACTGTTTCTTCAAAATATCTTTTTTGGGAATCATATAATTAAAACTGATACTCTTAATTGAATCAAAAACTATATTTAGCTATCTAAGACTTAGTGTGTGTTTGGTTTCATGTTGGAAATCTTCAGAATTGAATCTGTCATCTGTCAAACGTGATTTTAGTAAAAATGTGTTGTTTGGTTACTGTCAGGTAAAATTGATTTTGCCTCCAAAAGCGATTCTCACTACAAGCTACAAAAAGTAGCTTTTGAGTTGAGTTGAGAAATTTACACTAAATTTTACATCAAACTTGCTTCAAAAATAAAAACATCCAAACATAAATCATTTTACTCCAAACTCAATTCTTACTAAATCAATTTTACAAAATCAATTATATTTGAAATCACTTTTATTAAACGTCCATCCAAACACACACTTATACTCATTTTATTTAAGTCCATCACCAAATGTCATAAATTTCGGGTGTGTTTGGATTCAAGTTAGAACGACCCAAACATGTATTTTAGCAAACATTACCGGCTTCTGTGACTTTACCAACTTGAATCCAAATATACATTAAATCTGGGGAGGGATGATGGCCTGTAAGGCCTACAACCAACATTGTCAAATAATTATCGACCCTGTCATTTTATCTTGCTAACATAGAAAAAGTAATTTTTTCATAAATAAGGTACCAAAGCTGTCATTAAAAAGAAATCTTAACTCTAAAGTATGTTATTAGCAATAACATGATATAAATAACCATCACATATTTTAGGTAGCATTTGTTTAGAACATTCAATATAAAATCATTTGTGTGGTTTTCCTTTAACTTTACGAGCTTGCTTTGTTTTCTGATGTGGACTTTTCAACTTTTCAGGTGAGACTGAGCACAAAGGAAGCAATAATGTTACAAGAACTCTTGTTCATTAATGGTTCATTGGTTCAACCATTGATATTGACACAAAAATGAAACAGAACAGCAACTACGTACAGTTGGTATGTAAGAGAGAGAAGCAACTTAATATCTATAACAGTTATGTTATTTGTATCTTCAAAATTTTGATATCATTAACCAAAATTTGCATATTATTAATCAAGATTCCAACATCATTAATTAACATTTTAATCATCCATAGAGACATCATTAACCAAGATATGTACATCATTAATTAAGGTCCTATTTGCAAGTTTGGAGGAAAAGTAAAGAGAGGGAATCAAAGGGAAATGACGGGGAGGGAAGAAAGGAGAAGGAGAATATTATCCATCTCCTTGTTTGTGAGGGGAATGAATTGAAGGGTTTATTACATGTTTTTACAAATTTAACCTTATTTGCAAAAAAATTAACATAAGTTAATATTATTTAAAAAGTGCAAATTTTAAAAATAGATGAGTGTAAATTAGTAATTTCAATTATTTTTCTCCAAAATACCTCAAAATGGGGGAAATGAAAAAAGTTGGTTGAGATGAAAATGGAGGATTTATTAAAATCTTCAAAACATTTCCCTATAATTAATAGAACTCACAAATAATGAAAAATCTAGAATAAACCTTTTATTTTCTTCCTTTTTCCCAAAAAAATAAATAAATAAATAACTCACCAACAAAGGTGTTACATACACAAATAACATTTTTCTATGTATAACATGAACATGAGGGGCCATGCCAAAAAGTTGAAGTGGGAGAAAGCAAAGGCTTACCTATCCCAAAAAGTGAAAGCTTACGTTACTGAATTCTCAGCCAAAGCCAAAGCCAAAGCCACCTTTACCATATTCTTCACTGAAAATTATGACAAAAGTACAAAACTTACTCCTTCAACATAAATCTTATGGACTCCACATTCTTATGTTAAAGAATCATATCAATATATCATAGTGAAAGAATAAAGGGTTCCCTTCTCTGCAAGAATCTTTCTTTTGCTTTATCTTCTCAAGCTATGGCTTCCCTTTAGAGCTTAGGCCTTCTAGAGAAAGAAAATAGAAGGAAAAACATTTTCCCTGGAAACAAACAAAATGGAGGAAAAATGTGTCAATTCATTTATGACTAAGAATGATGAAATGTCAGTTTGTGAGAGAGCACAGTGTGTGAGTTATGGCCTTTACATTTTCTTTCAATCCTTATCACCAAAAACATGTCTTGGTATGGTATTGGACAGAGAAAAGCTGACACTTGGGAAAATGGTTTCAATGCTTCAGTAGGATTTGGAGACTTACTATTGGCAAGTTTCTGCATGTATGGTTGAAAATTTTTTGGATTTTTGTTCAATTGGGTGGCCTGTGCAAGTTCTGAAGGTACATAGATTTTTTGTTTGCTTCCCATTTTTTTATAATTACATTTTGCTTTCTTCCCCCTTTTTTTAAAAAATATTATGTTTAAGGTTTTGTTCTTCAGATTTTGAATTTGGAGAAAGAACTAGATGTGGTGGGAAAAAAATTATTTTTTACAATCTGGGTTGGGTTCTGGTTGGTGGAGGACTTAATGGGAGTTTTTGGTGATTATGGAAGCTAGTGATGAATATCTGCAACTTAAATTACCTGATTTGCTTGGTTTTGGTTGAAAATCAGAAAGAGAGACACTGTACTACTCTAAACACTGCTACACTTATGGCACTTATTGATTTGTTTATTCAACCTGTTGGTGAAGCTTTTCATGATGTTGAGTTATAACCAAACTTTTCTCAAATGATTATACTTTGAAATAGTGAATTTGTTTGAGATTTAATTCCATATTTTGAGTTCATTCACTCAATGTATTGTGATGCTTAGTTTAATTTAATATATTCTTACCACTTTTTTTTTATGTCAGTTTAAATTAACATGCCTTCTTGTAATTGCAGGGCTTCTAACTATGCTTTGAAGCTTCAATTTAGAGAAAATTTTGATCTTACAAAAGAACTTTTTGAGAATATAACCAAAATTCTCTTGTTCAATCTGCTGGTGGTCTTGGATAACTTTGCCAATGTCAAATAGACGCCAACCTTCAGTGCTTCTGTTGTTGGTTACTATTTTACTATCTGTGTATCATTCAGAGCAACTGCAATCCTCACAGTCTCAGGATCTTCTAAGAATTCAAAGGCTATTGCACTTTCCTGCTGCTTTAAGCAGCTGGAACAACTACACAGACTTTTGCAGCACAGATTCAAACTCTTCTCTCACTGTAGCATGCTATGAAGGCAACATAACTCAACTGCACATAATAGGTGAAAGAAGAGCTCCACTTCAGAATTTCTCAATAAAATCCTTTGTGACAACACTGGTTAGGCTTCCCAGTTTGAAAGTCCTCACACTGGTTTCTCTTGGTATATGGGGTCCACTGCCTGGTAAGATTGCTCAGTTGTCATCACTGGAAATTGTTAATGTGAGTTCAAATTTCATATATGGTTCCATCCCTCAGGAGGTTTCATCACTGTCAAATCTCCAAACACTCATTCTTGACAACAACATGTTTTCTGGCCAGCTTCCTGATTGGCTTGATTCAATTCCAGCCTTGAATGTGTTGAGTTTGAAAAATAATTGGTTCAATGGATCTCTGCCAAATTCAGTCAGTAGCTTGGTGAATTTGAGGATTCTTTCACTTTCACATAATCACTTTAATGGGGTAGTACCTGATTTGAATCATTTGACAAATCTTCAAGTGCTTGAACTGGATGATAATGCTTTTGGACCTCAGTTTCCTAGGCTGGGTAACAAGTTGGTTACTCTAGTACTAAGAAACAATAAGTTCAGGTCTGGTATCCCTGCTGAAGTGAGCTCATATTATCAGCTTGAGAAATTGGATATCTCATCAAATACATTTGTGGGGCCATTCCAGCCAGCATTGTTATCACTTCCTTCTATTACTTATCTGAACATTTCTGGGAACAAATTAACTGGGATGCTCTTTGAGAATCTGTCTTGCAATTCTGAACTTGATGTAGTGGATTTATCCTCAAATCTTTTGACTGGGAACTTGCCTAGATGTTTAATGTCAAATTCCAGTGATAGGGCTGTCTTGTATGCTAGAAATTGTCTAGAGAAACCAAATCAAAATCAGCAGCCACAGCCCTTTTGCCACACTGAAGCGTTAGCTGTGGGAATATTACCTGACAGAAAGAAGCATAAACAAGTGTCTAAGGTTGTTCTTTCCCTTGGCATAGTAGGTGGAACTATTGGAGGAGCTGCACTTGTTTTGCTGGTTTTCTTTTTAATTAGAAGAGGAAATGCCCAAAGGAAAATGAAGAATACTCCAACAAGATTAATATCAGAGAATGCAGCTTCTGGATACACCTCTAAGCTGCTTTCTGATGCAAGTAATCCTCTCTCTCTCTCTCTCTCTCACACACACACACACACATGCAAGGAGAAACTGATTTTAACCTTAGAAATATACATTCATTACTTTATTGCTGAAATATAATTATTAGTTGTATATAGTAAACTCATACAGCTCTAGATATAGCTGAATATACAATGTGTCTCACATGAAAACTACAGGTACTAGAACTTCATGATTGTTTGAATTTAGTAAAAGAAACAACAGATGTTTATATTAGCAGCTGAATAAGTGATATGAACCTTTCTTTATCAATGAAGCCCAACAACTGGTTGGTAACAACAGTATCTCGGAGAAGATGATATAGAAGAATCATAATTCATTTGTATAATACATTTCTCTGAACCCTTCCACATTAAAGATAGATAACAACCGTTTCTTCTCCCTGTACTTAAAGGATACATATCTCAAACAAAGAAGATGGGAGCAGTTGGCTTGCCAACTTATCGAAGTTTCTCGTTGGAAGAGATTAATGCAGCTACAAACAACTTTGACACAGCTTCTTTCATGGGTGAAGATTCTTATGGGCAGGTATGCCACATTGTCTCAAATTAACTCATACTAGTATAGAGTACTATTTCCTTTTGTTAATAGGATGTGTGGAAAAATGTGTGTACTTAATTATCCTAGGAAATAGTGTCTTGGAAATAACAAATTGTATTAAATGGTATTGGAACTCCTCTCTTAGGAACTAGCTCCTCTCTTTACATAAAGGGAGATCAATAATATACTGATATTCAGACAATTTGACATCTTTGAAGCACGAGCTTTGACTGTGTTCGTGGATTTCTAAGCCAAGCTGAAAGAAGGGCTTCTTCAGTCTTCCTGGTTTTGTCGGTTTAATGCTGTTATATGAATATATCAGGTGTTGACAAAGTGATTATACTATGAAATACAGTGCGAAAGAGAAATTCTGGCTGTGTAGCCACTGTAGTTGTATAAGTAAGAATGCCTTGGTTCCTCTCTGTCTGATACTACGTATTTAAAATAAGAGACAGCTAGAATGGCACGAGAGATGGTGTTATTATACCATATTAATGAATTACTCCATCTTTAAGCTTAAAATGTTAAATCTTTCAAATAACTCGACTAATCAATTTTTCCATGACATATATGCTTTGACTAGTACATGGTCATGGCACCAATATCTGCTTCCTACCCTGTGAATACTTGAATTAAATTCATTTAAAATTAAAGGTTTTATTGCCTTTAGTAGCTAGTGGTATGATAGCCTGCATCAGGAAACTAATTTGATCATACAGTCAAGATTCAACTACTTCACCATTGACCATGAAGTTACTAGAAATTGCAAAATTTATATCTTTTACATTTGTGTGATGTGTGTTTCATTGTAAAATAATGTGTATTTATATGTCTCAGATGTACAGAGGTCAGCTGAGGAATGGCTTGCTTGTTGCTATTAGATGTGTAAAAATGAAAAAAGGCTACAGCACTCAAAACTACATGCACCACATTGAGATGATATCAAAACTTAGGCATCGTCATTTAGTCAGCGCTCTTGGACACTGCTTTGAATGTTCTTTAGATGATTCAAGTGTCAGCAGAATATTTCTTGTCTTCGAATACATACCAAATGGCACCCTCAAGAGCTGGATCTCTGGTAAGTCATAAAAAACACCAACTACTTTCTCAGGTTGGAGGGTGCTGAATGGTATTATTCTAATAAGCAGTAGAAAGAAAGGACATTCCATTAGTAGTAGTTACAAATTCATTTCTCTAAATCAAGTTCTAAATTTGTGTTTGAGGAGGCAATACCATTGATATTTTCTGTTAAGCTAGTCATATCAGTATCTTGAAGTTGTAAACTTGTAATGGAAGATTGAGACTAATGCCATTTCTGATATCCTCCACCTTGACTAGTCATTTTATGCCCTTTAAAATTATGGTAAGACTATTGATGCCTCATATATCATTTGGCAGATGGGCATGCCAGAAAATCCCTGAGTTGGATTCAACGCATAGGAGCTGCAATTGGAGTAGCAAAGGGAATTCAATTTTTGCATACAGGGATTGTCCCTGGTGTATACTCCATTGATCTCAAGATAGAAGATGTATTATTGGATCAGAATCTTGTTGCAAAAATCAGCAGTTATAAGCTTCCTTTGTTTTCTAACATCGGAAAGGTATGAAGAAAATAATTATGAGTTATTATGTTATTTTTATGTGGAAAAACTAATGATAAGTTTGTTCTTTTATTTTCCTTGAAAAGAAGTCTTCAGTTGGTATTGATTCACCTTAGCGCATCCTTGCAGGTTCGGCATGGAAACTCTTCCAGTGGATTCAAAAATTCTAGCATTAATAAAAGGTGTGTGATAGAGATTCAATCAGGATGAGTAACATGCACACAACCTCTGATAATTTTAAATAGAACTCATCATACTGTAATTTTACATACCATATTATATGAATGGAAAGGTCTAGGTATATATATATATATATACACACACACACACAGGCAAGCTTTTTTTAATGAATTATGCTGTTTTGCAGTGTAAAACATGAAGATAAGTCTGATGTATATGACTTTGGAGTAATACTTCTGGAACTCATTCTAGGAAGGACAATAAAGTCAAAGAATGATGTTGACGCCTTTAAGGATCTGGTAATAACAGGGACCCTGATTCATTTTCCATGTGCAATTTTCTTTTTCCAATGCTTTATCTAAATCTCTCAGTTTCATTAATCATTAGTTGATTCAGAGTACAACTCCCTCATCATTGATCAGTTAATCTGTTATCAAACAAAAAGGCCACCAATGTCCAGATAATGCTATTATTCTTCTATTTAAAAAGAGAAATATCAAAGATCCAATGGTCCATTTTATTTGACTAATTATAATAGAAGCTATAATCCCATTTTCTGTCTAGTTGGTTTTATCTCTATTACCTTTGCTAGCTATTATTGACAAATCTATATATGCATAACCTTTGGTTTGAATTTACTATATGTAAAAATATTGTCTCACCTTAGAGATTAATTGAATGTCAAAAAGTTTTTAACACATAAGAAAAGTTGAGATAGAAATATGAATGGATAAGGCAGTGTTCAGACTCAGATTCACATGCTCATGGAGTATCAAGTAAATGATCATATTGCAAGAAAATGGTAGCTTCCACTATCCATAGCATTTCAACATAAATCATTTGCAATTCTATGACCCTGCTTCTGTTACTTGTATCATGTGGCAGTTGCAAGCAAGCATAGTAGCCGATGATGAAGCTCGGAGAAGCATCGTTGATCAAACAGTTAGGAAGGCTTGCTTGGATCAGTCATTGAAGACAATGATGGAGATTTGTGTGAGGTGCCTTGTTAAAGAGCCAGCAGATAGGCCTTCTATAGAGGATGTTTTGTGGAATTTGCAGTTTGCTGCTCAAGTACAAGATGCATGGAGAGGGGATTCTCAAAGTAGTGAAGGGTCTCCTGGCTCACCTTTAGAACCTCGAAGACTGACATTTGATTAGTGTCAATCTGGAGGCTTTCACTTTTTTTATTTTGTATATTTTACTATAAGCCCAAGAGATTAATGGTTACAGAAGGTGAGCTTTATAGTTTAAGCATCGGAATAGTGTAAGTTCTTCATGTTGTAACTCTTATGCACAAAACTGCTAAGCTTTCTAATGAAAAACTATATTGTCAGGGCTTACACTATGTAACTATAGGTTAATCTCGCCAAAGAGCAATGCTATCAACACACTTTTATCAACAGTTTTTCCAACACACTCTTTATTATTTGATGAATTTCATGAGGTCATGAATTTTATGTGGGACCCACTTTATTTAGCGGGACCATATGAAATTAATCCAATCCAATAACAAAAAAGGTATTAGAGAGAATGTTAAAAAAAGTTGTTACTAGCGTTTTTCTCTCGCCAAATAAGATACTAATATGCCCTCTAGACAAATTTATAAATACTAACTGATGTGAGCCACTTATAATTGTAGGTAGGTGTTCAAATAGTGAATTTGCTACTTGATGAATTGTTTTACCTAATTACCATCTCTCACCTGTCAAAAACAAAAAATAAAAAAAGAAAGAAAACTTACTTTCAGCTGTACTATTACTAAACAGCCCCTAATTAATTCTCTCTATTATTTTATTGCTTCCGGTTAAGAAGCAAAAACATGGAAAGAGGCAATCTTGGATGAGTTCTTGTCCATGACACCCATGCACGTCTGGTTTTACATCCCACACGCGAATAGCAGCACAGACTACACAGTTCTTGTGCTTCCCCACAAAGACAACCTTTCAAGTTTCATACAACAACTATTTTACCATTATATTAATATATATTCCATAGGGTCTTGCCGACGAGTGTTCTAAAAGCATTGGTCAAGGAATGCAATAAAAGTAAGTTTTTATTAAAAAACCAAAAGATAACATTTTTCAAAATTTTGAATAAATTACTTCCCATAAACACTTTTTTTTTCATTCCTTAATCAATCTCTCTCATGTTCCATATAACAAACCCCAACTTTTATATATATACTCCTTTGCACGTGCTACTCAAGCATTTCCTCGCCCACAGTAACGTTTATCTCTTTCTCAGAGAACAAAAAGCTTACCATATTCACCTTGCCAACCTTTTCACGAGACTAACGTGCACTCCCCCAACACATTTCATATAACCGTCAACACCACCAACATTCCCTCTTGCACTCTATTATCAGAGAAAACCCAACATGGCCGACCCACAAGGTGGTACTGATCATGGCATTTCAGGAACTAGCAGGCGCAAAGGCACGGTTGCAAAGCGAGCCGTGGTAGCAGCAACATCACAGACAACAACTCCTCCATGTGGGGCGTGCAAGTTCTTGAGGAGGAAGTGCATTAGTGGATGCATATTTGCACCCCACTTTGGCTCAGACCAAGGTGCAGCACGGTTTGCAGCTGTGCACAAGGTGTTTGGTGCTAGCAATGTGTCAAAGCTCTTGTTGCATATTCCAGCGAGCCACCGCCATGAAGCAGTTGTTACTATATCGTACGAGGCTCAGGCGAGGCTGTCTGATCCGGTTTATGGTTGTGTGTCCACCCTTCTTGCTTTGCAACAACAGGTTTAATTGAATTAGTAACATAATATTATCTAATTTTGCAGCCGTACGGCCTATATATGTGTGTGTAGTAGTCTAGATCCTTTTCTGCAGCTGCAAAAGTGTTACCGCATGCTATAAACTGCTACCATGCGGTATCAGTTAAAAAACATTTCGTTGCACCACTGTGCACGTCTGTGTATATTTACACACAACTCTCCCTTTTATTCGTTTCTAGCTAAAACTAGAACCAAATAAAAACCTTGTTAAGAATTCTGTCCATCAATTATGAAGAACTCATTTTTAACCAATTCAGGTGTCATCTTTGCAAGGGGAGCTTGCTATGGTGCAAAATCAGCTGATGAGTAGTAGGTTTGCATATGCAAGCACTCTTCAGAGCACACAGCAGCAACAACAGCAACCAAGCATCAATCTAGCTCTGCAGCCAGCATACTCCAACAATTCATCTGCTTCCACCAACCTCATGAACATGAGCAGCTTTGACCCTAGTTTGACCTTCCAATGGAGACAGCAACCTCATCACACAGCTTTGAGCCTCTTCAACTTTCTCAGTTGTCACATGATGAGGAAGATGATGGGGAAGAAAGCAGGATTCCCCAAGTTTTCAACCATGACATAGTACTTCACCGACAATGAGTTTGCCATTTTTGTTTACTTTGCTGGACTCATTTACAAGTACTGCCTATAACTGCAACACATGTATGAGATTTGCTTCTCTGGTTTTCTCATTATGTTATACAAGATCAACGGAAAATTCTGCCTCCCTGATATCTTTATGAACCATAAAGGGCTGAAACTTGAAGGTAAACCAAATTTAAGTTTACTTAAAGTATTTAGCGTGGTAATAATGTCCTAGTTCTAAATCCTAAATTGAAGCTGTTAAATGAACATAAACAATCCTTCTAACAAGGCATCAAGTGGAACCTCAAAGGTCCAATTAAACATAAGTTTGTCTCAATTAGAGAACAGATATTTGTGATTCACTGAACACTTGACTTTTGCAACCCCACCTTACTGTCCAAACAAAAAACGAGGGTAACAAAATCGAAACCTCGACCTGAAGACAATGTGACAAAGCAGGATCACAAGTATGGGAAATATCACTATTTACATTATTTCCTTTGTTCATACCTCTCTAATCATAATTATAGATTGCAAATATCACTTTAACCGAGTAAAAAACTATCAATAACTTTTGAGATGGAAGAGGAAGATTAATTAGTATAGAGAGCATGGTGTTAAAACTACGAGTTTCCTAAAAAGAATGGTACCGAAATTAAATTTTTTTTTTTTTTTTCCTTGGAAGCAACGGATCAAACTGCATTTTTAACATTTTTCACTCTTCAGTAAACAAGCAATTCTTAATGAGGGATCATATAAAATTGAATTAGGCTTTGCTTTGGTACTGATTTTACCTATATATTTAACTGCTCAATTTTAATAATGGCTTTACTCTACACATCGACCATCAAAATGAATTTACAAGACCTATACCCAGTTCCTCTGCAAGCTCATCCCAAACAGGAAGAAGAGTCAAGACAACAAGAAAAGTAGCGATGGCCACAAATGTCTGTCTCCATGTTCCAACCTCTGTCACATCATTTAAGCATGGTTTCTCTGGTGTCCTCTGAAAAAACATTAGTTCTTCAGAAACAATGACTAATTACTTCAGTTTTCATCATTTCCTTTCAACTTTGAGACGTACTTGCATACCTGACATAATATAACATAAAGTCCCCAAGGAAGTGAAAGAGGTCCACCAAGCTGTTGAGAGGGGAGGGAAATGCAACTTATTAATAAAAATCAAAAAACACGTAAAATTTTTATATAATACTAAATCATGAAAATGACTAAATGATAAGGGAGGATGTCAACACAGCAAGGTGCAATGGGACCATAATAATGTTAGATGGTGTATGAGGATTAATGATATGATCAATCGTTCATTATGCTTTACATGAGCAATAAATCCAGCTTGTTAATTGAGTTTAAACCTCCCCCCAACCCAGGACTCGTACATTTTTTGAGTGCATATATGCCTTGCCCTCTTTACTTTTTTGGAGGGAGAGGAGAAATAAACCTAAAACAGGGTAGGGTCTAGGTAGGGAGGATACTATAATACCAATCCTCATACCCGTGTTTTAAAAAAACACGAATAATATTATGTTTGAACATTGAGTAAATGTTACAATAAACTTCCGGAACGATTGATTCATAAACTTGCAAAACTATTTAACTAAATTAAAATACAACATAATAAAGAAAGAAAAAGTAGGACAACTAGGTATGGTTAATTTTATTTTATTTTAATTTAATATTAAAATTATATTATATATATATATAATGACAATGATATATGTTAATACATATGTGTGTGTGTGTGAGCGCATAGGTACAGGATGCGATGAGTATTAGAGTACTAGTACCCGCATCCATCCCCATTAAATTTTGCAGGTAATTACTCATACCCATAACTATACCCATTAAGCGGGTAATTACTCTGCCCATCATGGGCAATTTTTGTGCCACTGGGTCCATTACCCAATGACATCCCTACTAAAACTAACAAAAGGCGGGTAAGAGTTATAGGCAATGTTTTAAAAAGCCGTCCAACCGGAGGACTAAATAACATTGAACTTCATTAACATCAAAATGTAAGAGCTCTCAGCCCAGGTGAATTGGATCTTGACTGTAGCCCCCAGCCCCCAAACAAACCAGACAAAAAGTACAGTCCTTTTTTTAATTAAAAAAAAAAAAGAGAAAGAAAGAAAACAAGTGAAATGATGAACCGACCAGTTTCTGAAAATCCGTTTTGTGATGATTTAATCACTTTTACGTAAGGTTTAATCGCTTTTTACATGGGTAGACCGTTTCTCCAATTTCTCTAGTCCGACCAGGACTGAGGAGGCATCTGGTCCATGGTCCAACCAGTTGGACCATTTTTAAAACATTGGTTAATATTTAGACAACACCACCACAACCCCTTAATCACGATAACTCCATGCAACCAAATAATGGTTGAAGTTAACAATGTATTGAATAACTTATCTATGCTTTGTTTAATCTACGCAAAAGATCAGACATACCACTCCTAATCCAAGCAATGTATAAGTGGTCAAACCAAAGCCCATTAGTGCACCTTTTCCAAAAGCGCCCTGCAAAAACATGTGACAAAATTAGCAAGCTTTTTTCATTTTATTAAGGACCTAAATAAGCTAGATTATCATACTCACTATCATTTAGAATAATTTTAAACAACAATTAGAAACAGTTTTTTTTTTTACATGTGAGAAATATACAGAAGGTACCTACTCTAACAATTGAGAATATTCATATTAAGAGAACCTACTACCAATGAAATTTTCTACCTTCTTATAGGCAAATAGGACAACTTCACAGTGACATTGTTAGGCGCAACAGAGTTAGTAGATGGGATATAGTTAGAAGAGTGGTTAGTTAGTTGTGTGGTTAGTAAGTCGAGTTAGATAGTTGAATAGATGAAATTGTAGATGAGAGAGTCATTCATTGGTTCTGTTAGTTTGGAAAACAGAGATTCAACTTATTTGTAAAAGGGAAACCCATTGGTGAAGCTGAGAAATGAGAGGGGGAGTAAGGGCAGATTGGGAAATGAGCTGGGGAAGCTGAGGGAGGAGTCTGTTTTGCAAGATTCTAACTGTATGGACACATGGCACTAGGAGATTGGAGAGAGGGTACTGGAATAAGGGAAAGGAAAATGTAGACGAGTGAATGGAGAGTGGTGTGGGGGTATGACAGAATTTGGAGTAAGGTTTGGGGTTTTGGCCTAGAAAATGATTGTTCATTACCTCTAGTGATCATTCCTGGTTTTCTTTCTTTTTCTCTGATTTCTGGTTTGCTATTTTCTGGGTTGTTAGAGGATTTCCCTGTTATGAGGAGTTTAGCTCCATTTTTATAGCTAAATATTATCCAGTCAATTCAGTTCCTATCAGGATGTATGTATATTATTTTTGGTCATTTACCCACATCCAGATGAAGCATTGTCCTTGATTGAAGATGATAATCCTAAATAACCATTGTATTTATGTGCGTTATCCTGTTATCCTAAATGTAACTGATGAAAGCCAATAGGAAGGTAAGTCTTTAGTTTAAACTTTAAAGTAGACAAACAAACTTTTTTCCTTTGACTGAAACATTATTCCAATCACCACCAATCAACTTCAGAAATATGTCAATACAGCAAGCTTTTTGTGTGCCAGGAAAATCTGTAATCTATCGAAAGCAATGCAGTTTTGACCATCTAAAGCTAAAAATGAGAAGCAAGATACCTGCACTGCTCTTCCGCCATCAAGGCACCCCACTGGAAGCATGTTGAAAGCCTGAATCGTTAAGCCACACCTGCAAAATCATGAAAAATATAAAGGTATGCATATTACAGAATAATAATGGTAATAATAATAATAGTATGTTTGGAACCACATTTGGGAATTGATTTGATTTATAAATGAAAGTGAATTAAGTTACAGGAGGAAAAGTGCAATACCAGCCTGCAATCACAAGAGGGTGAATTGAAACTGTTGCAGCATGCAATGCTCTGCACATTGACAACAGCGATGCATCAATGTTAACTGTGGCCAGAATATAAATCATCAATTCTAATTAACGTCCTCAAACAATGGGCAGCAATCAAGTCATAGCACTTCGAAACAGCTTGGTTTGGAAAATGCACCAAGCATGATGATCCATTAGTGTCTATTAACCAAATTAATGAAAGGAAATCACAAGCACTGGACCTACATTTAGCTAGTTATATTCTTAATCCATAAAACCAAGAAAGGAAGGGGACATACGCATAACCAAGAGTAGCTCTACTGATCAATCCAAGAAGCAAGGAACCTTGAAATAACAAGCTAGGAACTTGCACCAAGTCTCCTGCCGCATCTGGATTCGATGAGAGGAGAAGACCAACAGCAAACATTGAAAATGATAGCACAGCACCAGCAAAGGGGCCCGCAAGTGATATGTCCACTTTTGTACTTCTATCAGGAAGGATAGATTTAAACTACAATCAACAACCATGAATCAGCATTTTGATATATGCTAAGACTTATGAAATGAACTTCAGTCCAACTGATATGTCATACATTTCTCACATTTAGTAGCAATAAATAGACAGTTAAAAGATCCTGTTGATGGCGATATTTGGAAAGTAAATGATTAGAGTTCCTTCATACTCAGCCGTTGTCCACCGTCGTTTCCGTCAGCCGACCCCATCACTAGACTCCCCGACCGCCGATCTGTCCAACCATCCAGACCTCACCGCCATTCACCTCCCGGCGTGCCGTCACGGGCGTCTCGTCCTTTCGGCACGGAGCCGCACGCGCGTTACTTCCTCCGACGTGGACGGCGCCTCCGACGACCTTTCCGGCCGCCGATCCCAGCGCCGAGCTCGTCGGCCTCTGCTCTTTTTGCTCTTTTCAGATCTGTTCTCACCTCCCTCTATGGACCACTTTTCAGCAACCACCTCGATATGTTTGGCTCTCTTAGGTTATGCTTTGCTGTGTTCGAAGGTCTACTCCAATGTTTGTCATGCAATTCTTATCCACTAATGGATCATATTAGTGGCTTCTCTTTCCACCGACGATCATTCCGGTGGTGACTCCTTTCCCACGGATGAATCATATTAGTGTTGACTTCTATTTCCGTCAACGATTAACTTATGTTGGTTATAACTCGTACTAGCCCATTTTTTGTCCCAAATGCTCTGGCCTTGGCTCTTGTCCTATATGCACTGGCATCGTCTTTGCCCCAGATGCACTAGCCATTGCCCTTTGTCCCAGATGCACTGACCTCATCTCAATCCCGAAATGTTGAGAAGTTCAGACCTTGCTGCTAGATTGCTTGCCAAGAAATTTCTGTCAGGCTGATGATCATTCCAGCTATCTTGCTAAGTTATCTTTCCAGCAACTCTCTCCGACCTCTCTCCAACATCCTTGATTTTGAGTTGCCTTCCAATCAACCATTGAGTCGTCGTCACCAGTCACAGATGACCTGTCTTAGAGCCGTCGGCACCAGTCACAAAAAACTTCGTGACCTGTCCCACACTTAAGTTGGTTGTTTCAGGCTAATGACAATGTCTGGTTGTAAATTTTCTCTTTCAAAGGGTATATTTGTAACAAGCTTAAAGCTTAGTAAGCTTTATCTTGAGGGGGAGTGTTAGAATACATGATCTTATCTTATCTTATCTTAGAGTACATCTTATCTTATAAGAGTATCTTCAATTATCTCATAGGATTAGGTTGTTATCAGTTAGTTATTATCATAATTAGTTTCCCTTTTCAATTAGGATTAGGAGTCTTGTAACCCTATATATAGGGGTTAGTGCTTAAGCTTTTTGTACTACAAGATCATAATCAATCATAATCATATTTTAGAGTCTTCATTCTTTTTCTTCTCTTTCTCTATCTAAACACATAACTTCAACAGATACATTGTTTTTACATGCATCCATTATAAACAACATACGTGTATATCTCTGCAAAAGATTGGGCAAATAAATCCCTGAATACTATAAGCATGTGATTGCAATACTTAAGCCAGTAGTTGGAAACCAATGTAAATTGACATGAAAAATTAGATAATCAACCTGAGTAATAGCACCAAAGCTGCCAAGGGTGATGTTTGGAATGAAGAAAGGAATGCTTAATTTTACTTGTTTAGGAAAGGCTGCTAGAAAGTGTCCAACCTCCTGTCCATATCCATATCCGTCAGGTAGAATTTAAACATAGAAAATTAAATAAATAAGATACGAAAAAGTAATATTTTGGGCCATTTGGCAGTAAAAATAATAATAAATACGTAATTGACATTTGACCTGTGATACAGGGCAGGTATTTCTACTTGCATAGCATTTGAGAGTAACAACTATAATAAAAGTGGATTATCTGAATCCACAAACTAACTGAAACTGCTGACTACTATCATATGTTGCCAATAATGAGTCTTCACATCAACAGATAATAATAGTGTCAGATGAAAAGATAATAAGTTCATAATTCATAACTAGCTTAATAAGGTAAAGTATTAGTCCAAGTCATCAGAGTCATATTCTGACAAATATCTACTATCAGATATTGACTACCCCCAATAACTAAAAACAATTTATTTATTTTTAATCATCATAGGCATCGTCTTAATCACAGCACCTCTGCACAACTTATTTGCTCCAACATAAATATAGCAAGTTTAGTTATATCATTCAGAATCTATATTTCTATTAATGATGAATGTAAGTCTAATAAAAACAAAAGATCAGATTATGGTCTGAATAAAACACACTCCACTACATTGTAATACTGAAAATAAATAAATAAAAATCCAGTGAATTCTAATTATATAAATAAATACAGTAAGAGTGAATGCTTACATGAAACAGAAGAACCCCCAAGACACCATACGCTAAAGGTAAAGCCGAGTCAACAAATGGATATAGCAGCTCCATATCTAGGGCTTCAATAGCGTCAGGATCTGTGAAGTATTTCACAACTTCTGGGGGAAGCCTGTTGATCTGATTAAACAAAATTAAGGCATCAACAAAATATCTAGAAATGACAGAAGAAGATGGCAAGATATTGATGCAATTAATGACATTTAGAAAAACTTTAGAAACAGTGTTGTTCACAAACATTTGGCCAATCAACACCAGGTGTTGCAAGAGTATTAATAACCAGCCTACCTGAGATGCTATTCCTAGCTCCACTGAGGAACCAATAGTTAGAAGAAACAACAACAATGCTATGACATATTGCCAAAGTGTTGTAGGCCCTGGCTCAGAAACCTCCTTCCGCAACAAACCAAAGCTAACACGTGGCCCACCACGTGGATCAGGACTGTCTGAGTTGGGTTCCTCCACCATAAAAAGATTGTACTTATCACCGGTGACCTCAACTAGCTGATTTTGGAGTTTGGAAAAAACATCCTCTCTCTTTCCCCTTAAATTTCCAAGGAAAAGAATGCCTTCTCCCAGCTCTCCAAAAGGCTCCTCTCTGGTAACCCAGAAGGTCGAATAACCAAAAAGCTTATCCTTAATTAGCTTTACATCAGCAGGATCAACCTTTTCAGGTCCGAGGAGTTCCATAAGTTTGAAAGAATCAACTTGAAAACTGTTGTATGTAGGTCCAAGTGAGGATAAAGATGACTGAAGAAGTAAAATGACAGAAACATAAGAATCAGGAATGAGGAGTCACAACAGGCAACTCACATGCACAAAAATGTAACAGAACATACTTGTTAGAGGGTTTTCTGCACACATGCATCATGAAAGTTAGCTACAAGAAAGAAAATTACAATGACAAATGCAGATAAAGAACAATGGAGATTGACAAATATTGTGTCAGCCATTCCAAAGTAAATGGGTGGTGGTATAATTCAAACTCAATAGAAGACTGAGGAACAGGTCTTGTGCCACAATATCTGTATTGTTGTCCATGTCATGTTCATTTCTACGTTTACAACCTTGCAAACATATGTTTGCTTCAAACAAGAAATTTTGAAGCAAAGGCACAGTATGCACGTTTGCAAGTAGAAAGAGACACACAGATTTGACAGAGTTTTACGTTGGCTATTAATTGCCTAACACAACCCTCCTCTTTTATCCAGGCTTACCAGGTATGTGTACATATTTGCAACAGAGCATAATATAGTCAGAGTTAGTTTGGTTACATGTGTTGATTTAGAGATTTTGGTTTAAAGGAGTATATTTTAAAAGTAAAATATAATCTACCATTAAGCTAATAATGTCATTTCTTATGAGCAAGCATAAAGCAACCAGTAACAAAATAAAAAATAAATAAATAAATAAAGGTTTGACTAAATTGTAGGCACTGAACTATTTGATAATTTTTAAACAGGTCCTTATACTTTACATTTGTATTTGGGCCGTTGAACACAGAGTAATTGAGTAAGGAATGAAAAGGATGATAATACTCAAGTTCCTCCATTAAGCTAATAATGTCATTTCTTCTAAGCAAGCAGTAAAAAAAAAAAAAAAAAAAAAAAAAAAAAAACTTTGATTAAATTGTAGGTACTCAACTATTTGATAATTTTTAAATAGGCCTTTATACTTTACGTTTGTAATTGGGTCGTTGAACACAGAGTAATTGAGTCCTTCATGCACTTTTCCTATTAGGATTTTGATGAGGTTCCAAAAAAAAAAATGACTTACTTGAATTTTCTTAAAAAAGTATACGCTCTATTTGAATTTTTCAAAAAAGTTTAGGAACATACAAATGACGAGTAGATGGAAATGGATCACTTAATGAAACCCTAATAGATACTTAATGAAACCTAACAAACAAAAAAAGTATATAAGGGACTCAATTACAAATTTTATACCTATTCAGGACCTAAATACAAATTTTTAAAATACAAGGACCGATTTAAAAATTCCTAAATATTTCCAGCGTGTACAGATTAATTAATTTAACAGGGAAAAAAATTACCCTGGGAGAAGGCGATGGAGACGATGATTTTTCCGAATTGAAACCAGTTTCGCGTCTCTGTTCAGGCTCAGGGAGCGTGGTAGTTGTTGTGTTAGAAGAATCCTTGGAAGCATTGCCACCACTTTCCCCTTCACCACCATCAACCTCGTTGTTGTTACTCTTATTATTATTATTATTACCGCTAAAACACTTAAACCTATAAAAATTGATACGCTTCCCCATTTTCGATCTCTGTGTGAAGAAACAAGAGGAGGTGGAGCAACTTCCCCTCAATCTGTTGAGCTGGTGGAACTGAATCCTCTCCCTGAATGCGCGCCGAACCGGGTTCGACAGGAATTCCGAGTTAACGGGCATGAAACTGCAACTCGTCAGAGTCCCCATCCCACCACACAGAACGAAACGACAGTTCAAGGAAGCGTTGAGTTGCGTTTCAGTGGTGCAGCATTTGAAGTTGGAAATCCAAGTTTCAAGTTTGTGTATTTAGTAGAAGGAGGAAGGCATGGAAAACACGACAGTGTGTTAGTGAGTGAGGAAGGAGATGCTGTAAGTGGTTTTTGGATGTGGTTACCGGCTTCGGATAAAAATATGTATTAATATCATCTCCTGCTCCTAGGTGCTATTCTTTGTCTTTTGGTTGGTGTGAATTCTGAAATATCTTTTTTCCTTTTCAACTAAAATTTTTGGTTCAAAAAAAAAACTAAACTTTAATCACACCGTCCAACCAAAATCCTTTTTTATTTTTTTTAATTAAGAAACCACAATCTAATACTAACTTACAAGTCATTCATTTTCTTATACGTCACACAATTTTTTTATTTAATCATTTTATATAAAAAATCATTAAAAAGTTTCTCATACGTGTAGGTGTTACCCATTTGGTCTCTCTTATCAGGCAACATTGTTCTACTACCATTAACTTCGACGTAAAGAGGTTTAAACAAAAGAGAAAAATTAACAACTAACACATCAATATAATAACATTTACCAATATAAAAAAAAAGAGGTTAAATGAATAATTCATGTTACTTTTAGGAACCAAATTATTACTTTTAAACTAGGTTTAATAAATACTTTGATCCCTGCAAATAGAGCGAGATTTGATTTTAGTATCTCCAAATTTTATCCTTTTGGTTCGAATCCTCGAACGTTTTAAAATTTTGTAATTCATCCCTACCACTAAGGAGCTTTTATTAACCAACGAAGTGGCAGATGAAATGTCATACCATCGATGCTACATGTACCAAATAATTAATATTTAATTCCACATATATATTTTTAATTAATCTTTTTATCCACATAGATTATTAATAAATATTATTTACTATATAATAATAAATAAATACTTTTATTTTTTATATTTTTTTCTTATTTTTTTTTGGTGCTTAAAATTTAATTCTTATTTAATATTTTATTAATATTAAATAATCAAAAAAATTTAATTAAACTCAAATTAAATAATTAGTCCTGATTAGTGTAATTAATGTTGTCATTACCCTAATTAATCATTAATTAATAATTATACTTTAAGACTAATTAGTGTAACTAATTTGGAGTTAATCAACTTTTCTAATTATTTTAATATTAATAAATTATTATATTATTTAATAATAATAATAATAATAATAATAATAATAATAATAATAATAATAAAATAACCAATGGGAAAATATAAAAAGAAAAAGATTATACATTTTAAAATGTACAGATGACTCTTAAAATAAGAAAATAAAAGTTAATTTAATATTCATAATGAATGCTATTGAAATTTCAAACATTAAATATATTGTAAAATATTAGGAAAAATTAAATATCATTGTCGTTTTTAAAGCTATCTGCTTGAAGAGAATTGTCGAAATCAAACAATGTCCTAAGTAGATTTAGAGACACCCTTATTTTCCATTCAATTATTCGAGGAATAATGTCATTCAAAAATCCTTGATGTCATTCATCAATTTTGTTAAAAAGAAAGAAGTTGATGAGCATATAGAAAGAGGAAATATGGCAGGGAAAACATGGATGGATTCTAGGGTGAGGTACATGATTAGGTGCCTCACCCATGAAGCATAAATGTGACTTATGAAGTTGACACAGGCAAACACAAGAAGGGGGGTTGAATTGTGTTTGTTAATAATTTTCGAAAACAACATTTTTCAAAACTAATTTTCTCACACAAGGAATAAAAGGCAGAAGCACACACACAGAAAAATATCATTTTAAAGACTTAACAAAATCAAGTTCAAATCCCCACAGTTAGTATAAACAAATTAAAACTGAAGAGATAAAGGGATTAGAAGATTCACGCAAGTGTTTTATCCTGGTTTACTCTCTTCCAACCAAGAGCTACGTTCAGTCCCTTCTACTTGAAGGTTTTGCTTCACTATTTTTCAAAATAGATTACACCAAGTATTCAACATCTCTCCAGGCTACAAGTATTCCTTTCTTACCAAACCTCTTCAGGCTCTAACTCCAATCAAAGAGATTGTTTGCTTTTGATCTTCTAATTCACTATGTGTGAGGATATGAAAGTTTAAGATCAGTTGAATATTATTGCAATATTCAAGCTAAGATATTATAGACTTTTGCTCTTGAAAGAATGAAAGATTTTGAGCTTGTAGAATGGCAAGCGTTTTTCTAGCAAGGTTTCTGTATTTGTAAAAGTTCTTTCTTCAGAGGTTGAGGTCTTCTATTTATAGTGACCTTTTTCTTTACTTGATTTTCTTCAACGGTTGTTTTGAATTTTCCCGTTTAGAGATGGAATCAAATGCATAATATCCGTTATGACTGATAGCTTGAACGTGGCCATTGTGAAATGTACTATTGTTTATCACTCTTGCACAAAATGTTCACACCTCTGAGCATTTGCAACTTTAAAATTGTATTGTCTCCTTTGTACAAATTCCAGTTATTCCAGAGATAAAGATGACAGGGTACAAAGCGTTTTGTATTGTACTATTTTGCTTTTGTATTTCCTCATTTGTACTATGTTTCTCTCAAAAAAACAAGATAGTAAAACAGTTAAAGCAAATATGAAGGACCAACATACGTTTGAAATAAATATCAATCATTTGAAATAAATACTTATATGTGGTCGTGGTAGCATTTTCTGAGCATATGAAAGATTCATCAAGAAAAAGAGCTCGTCTACTTAACAATATGCGTCTACAAGCTGATAGTTAAAAACTCTTTTAGCTCGTCTATTGACATGGCAAATTCTCTCGTCTACTATCAAGTCTTTGGACTTGCTATATATCAGTGAGTTACTTTGATCTCCGTCTACTGACGTGGCACTTAAGCTTGTCTACTCATAGGAGTTAAAATTTCCGTCTACTGAGAATACTTTATATTCCGTCTACTCAAAGATATTAAAATAAATAAAAATACCAATGATTTTGAGCAGCTCGTCTATATGGGTTGACGCGGATATTAAGAAACTCTTTCAAGGTTTCCATATCTTATTAAAATGAACAATCCTGCAAGACTAGATAGAGCATGTTAGATCTTAACTAACACTTTGCCATGCAAATTTAATCCTTTTTGTCAACATCAAAACTCAGAGATTATTTAATCCAAATTACTTTGGTTCCAACAATCTCCCCCATTTTAATGATGACAAAAACTAATTAAATTTGAGTAAGCAAAGTCTAAGAGAGCTTACAAAGCTCCCCCTAAGACAAAGCATTCAGATTTAACAGGAATAAAATATAAGACATGAACTCAGCAGCATATATCATATATAACTTATCAGATCAGTTCAACTACTTATCAGTAAAAGATATCAGAGCATATAATCAATTATGTTAAACATGTATAGACAAATAAAAGCATGCATAAGAAGACAAAGTATACTTTCAGAAACTGACTTTTATATATAGACAAATAAAAGCATGCATAAGAAGACAAAAGTATACTTTCAAAAACTGACTTTTATATAAATTTAATTCTCTCCATTCTCCCCTTTTTTTGTCATCAGACAAAAAGGTAAGAGGAGGGGACCATCATTGTCAGTAAGGAAGAAAATCAAAAGAAAAGCTTAAGAAGAGGGTGGAGGTGGAGGATGAGGGTTTGGATTTGGGTTTGGGTTTGGTGGAGGAACAGGAATTTGAGCGGGCAGATTTTGACTCTATTGAAAACTCAGCATGATGTTCATCATCTGGTTCATCATGACATTTGCTGGAGTCAGGGCTTCTGCAACTTGTTCTCACTCGTTGACCTCAACCTTTACTCTCTCCTCTACAATTCTTCCAATAATCTCTTCAAAGTTTGGAGGCAGTGAGAGTGTGGGTCTTGAACTTTCAGCACTCTCTTGAGCATGTGCTTGACTTGTAAGAGTGTCTAAAGCTCTGGAAGATTGAGGTTGCTCTGATGGATGAATTACAGTCAGAGCCAATGGCTGAGATGATTGCTTCTCAGAAGTGCTTGGCCTAGGACCAGACTCAGCAACTTCCTCGTTCGCAATGACTGGTTGAGCAGATTCAATCTCCATAACAGAGTCTTCTATAATAATTTCTTCTTCAGTATGCTCTGAAGGTGGAGAAGGTGGAGGTGAGTCTGTGAGTTGAAGAACAGGTGGGGGCAACTCTTTAGCCCAGTGGATTGGATCTTCTTCACAAATAGGACTGATGACAGGAAGTCTTAATATGTCCTTGTAGATGAAGAATCTACGGTATGATAGTCTACATTTGCCTCTGACCTTTGGAATGAACTTTTTCTCTTCCAAACTTAGACCAGATGAAGAGGCTTCTTCTGTACATTTCACCATGTGAGTTCTCCAAATGTCAACTGCCACATCTTCACAAATATCCTCAACAGGTTGTGTCAACCAAAAATTTATGATATTTTGATTTGCGAGGTTGGCATCTTCAGGATTGATCATGCAGGATTTTGGAAAAGGCATCTTTGCAGTATTTCTTTGTTTCTTCTTGTCCTTATCCTTGTTTAAATCAATCATTGGAAGTCTTGGACATAACATGCAGGGCTTGATTCCAATCTTTGTATTCAAGGTATGGAACAACCAAGCTGAAGGCACAAAATTTGCAGCCCTTACAACCCTGAACAGCTCAAACTCTGACTTCAGCATTGCATACAGGATGTGATCAATTATATCAGCTGCTTTGCCATATTCCCTTGGATGTACAAATGTTTTCCATTTTGTTTTGTTATCCATGATAATGGGAATGTGTCTGAAGGATCTTGACCTTTTGTATATGACATTTTGCAGGTCTTTCTTTGCTGGATCCTTAGACCAGTCAGAAATAATGTCTCTCTACACCATCTGTGAAGGGTTTGAAAGGAGGATATTTAACAAGGTTTGGATAAATTTTTCTATGAGGAAATTTATTTTGTGGTAGATGAGTGATGAGAGGTCCAAGTCTATTGTACATTTTGGATGGTGGAGGGTCAAGGGGAATGTCAGGGTGAGGTTTATACCAAGGTTTGACAATTGTTTCTGGTTCATACTTATACTCTGGTAGAGGGTACTAGGGTCTGGTTGAGACAGGTTCTGGTTCATGGGTATGATATAAAATTTTCCAGTCCCTCTTTACTTTGGCTAAAGATTCAGATTTACCTCTATAAAGATCAGAGGGAGGAGTGTATGGAAAGTTTGGCTTTTTCATTTTAGGGAAGGGTGCACCAAGGACAATTCCATCATCTGGTTGGTTGAACCAGGGATCATCCTCAGGTATCAGGGGTTGGAATTTTGGTTTTTCTGGTGAGGCTTTTTGTGGTTGGTCAGGGGAAGTGATTTGTGGTGAAGGTGGTGTGGGGACATACACATCATCAAAAGTTTCAGATTGATTCATAGACACATCAGGTGCAGAGACAACATTTATTCTATCTTCTAAGCTAGATATTAAGGCATCTACTGCTAATTGAACAGGATCATTAGCAGGAAGAATTACCTCAGAAGTCATAGCAGACTTGGCTTTCCTTTGAGGTTGTTGTCTTCTTGTTGGAATAGCAGCAGCAACAGCCTTTTGTTTCTTCAAAATCTTACTGATGGGGACACTGTCCTCATCATCGTCTTCATTATGAGATAGGACCAGGTTCCTTGTCCTTTTCTGAGTTTTGGCAGGTTGAGGGACCTCAGCTGTAGGTTCCCTAATTACAATGCCAGTAGCAGGCTTCTTAGGAATTCTTGTCCTAACAGCAGTGGTTTTTATTTTAAGAGTTCTCTTCAACCCTAGAACTTCAGCATTGTTCTGCTCAATTTGTTCTTCTTTAACTTTGTACATCTCTTCTTTCTTGGCTAGGGCAGCTACAGTGTATGTGCTCAGATTCATGTTGGCAATGTTCATTTTACCAAACACGGCAAATGACATGCCCTTCTCTGACAGAATTCTTTCTTTCTCTTCTCGAGGCTTAAAAGCAATAAAATCATAAAGATTTTGTGACTTGAAGATCTTTGATAAGAGATGACAATAAGGAATTCCAGTGATCTTCTTCCTAGTAACCACAACATCCCTGAATCTTCCATATAGAATTCTGGGAAGATTGATTTTTGTCTCAGTAATTAGATGACAAAGGCAAAATTTGTGTAGGGCAGACAAGTTATCCTTTGACCCTGTTTTGTGAAGAATAACCTTATTCAGTATCTGATGAAGAATGCGGACATCATCCTTCATTTCCGCTGACTTCCATGCATGAGTTCTCACTTTATCTTGTCTCATTAGTAAGGCAGATATTACTTCTATACCACCAAGTTCCTTCTCCCAAGTTTCAGTAATGACCTTTCCTTCTTGAGCGCAGTTGATTGCCTCAAAAATGGTCTTCTCAGAAACTACTATCCTTCTCCCAAGAATAGTACTAGAAATTTCATCAGTAGTTACCTGAGGGTTCCTTCAAAAAGCCCTAATCAGGTCTGGGTAAATAGAAATCTTTTCCACGAACATGCCATCCCAACCAGTGATGAGTGTGATTTCACCTCATATTTCCTTGTCATTTTGCATGCATTTTCATATAGTTTAGGCATATTTAATTTGATTTGTGTTAGTTTTTACCTTGGAACGGGTAAGGTGGTTTTGTGATGTTTGTGTGCAGGAATTGAAGATTAAAATGCTTAGGATCAGTTGTGTTGGAGTTTGCAAGAAGACTTGCTTGAAGAACAAAGAAAAATGAGCCAAATAGAGCCCGTCACGGCCTGGCCGTGATGCATGATCGAGTGGAGCTGAAAAGAAAGAAGAATGTTGATCTCAGAACTGGTCACGGCCAAGCCGTGATGTCCATCACGGCCGTGACATGAAAGCTGACCCAGACCCTCACAGGCAGAACTGATCACGGCTAGGCCTGTGACGACCATCACGGCCGTGACAGACCAAGAAGTGAAGCCATCCCCCAGGACAGAAACGGTCACGACTAGGCCGCGACAAGCATCACGGCCGTGACGCGCAAAATCTGGAATTTGATTTGCTGATTTGATTTGATTTTGTAATTGATTTAATCCCAAGTTAACCTACACTATAAATAGGGGATTAAGGCTTGAAAATAGGGACCTCTTGGCTGCTACCTTAGGCTTAATTTTAGGATTTCTCTTCTTCTCAATTTCTTCTCTTCTCTTAGGATTTTTCATGTTTTTGTTATTCAACGTTGCTATGAACATGGCAATGTGTGAGTAGTCGTTTTATTTCCAGGAATTGGGGCTATGCCCAAGACTCGTTTTATGTGATGATTTGACGTTTTACTTCTTGTTAATTTTAATTTGCTTTCGATTTAATTCATATTGCATGAATTACTTGTAAATTTGGTGCGCATTATTTGCATGTCATCGATACTCTAAGGATGAACCTAGCGGTGAACTTAGGTATTGGATCTATAGGGATTGAACTTAGGACTTAAATCACGAGAGTTAGAAGCGGTCCTTCGAGGGTTCATTGAATGTCACAAATCTTAATGGGTTCAATTTAAATACAATTACCACGAGAGTAGGCGTTGGTTTAATTGGGCACGGTTCTTGTATCTCGAGAGGGAACATTAACTTATTTAGGATAAATTCACCTTCAAAGCAATTTTGATAATTAACAAAAGGGGTAGTCAATTTAGTAGCATAAGCAGTCTTGTTGGTAACCCAATTCCTGGAAATATCTTTTAATTTGAAAAACTCCAGATTAGATTTAATTGCGATTTTTAACTGATTTCGTTTAGATATTTGATTTGTTAGTTAATCTTTATTTTAAAAACCAAATCTTTTCCGAATATTTTTTTTATATATAGTTTAGTTAAATTAATTTAATAATTAATTGTTATTTAAGATCACGGTCTCTGTGGGTTCGATCTTTTTATTACTTGACGACGAAACCGTACACTTGCGGATTCACGCCATCAACCAGCGGCAGTGATATTTTTGCTTACATCTAGGTTGTATTCATTTAATATTCCGAAATCAAAATGATGTTCTATGGCAAGTTTCAATTTTTCCACATTGAAATTTTCAGATGAGGAGGCCATTGTTGATGAAAGAGGGTTAGGGTTTTGCAAGCAGAAAACAGAGAGTTAAAGAGAGAGTTCGAAGACGAAGGTTAACGAAAGGTTTCCTCAGAGGGAAGGGGCTTGCTTTAAAGGTTTTGAAGTTCAAATGTTTTTCTTTTGGAAATAAATCAAAAAGAAAATATTTGACAAGACATGTCATAAAAGATAACACGGCGATGTTATTTTGAAAATGTAAAAAGATTTAGATGGGATTGATAGAAATTACTGACTCAGTAAAGAGAATATATGATAAATTTATCTTTGAGACAAAATAAATGCAGTTAATAAATAATATATGTATAGACGGGTTTAAACAAAAAGCAAGTATGGACGTGGCATGCAGTGGACGCGGCACACAGATACAATGGACGCGATATGTAATAGATGCGCACTAAAAACATGTAAAGAACTTGAAATGCTTTAGACTTATATATCATCAACAAAAATTTCTTAAGGCTAAATAACATAATCAATCCACAATAGCATGTTGAGATGTTTTCTAATAAAAATAAATCTGTCATCAGCAAGAGGTTTAGTAAAGATATCTGCTCATTGATGATCAGTATCTACAAATTGTATATAAAAAATGTAAGACTAAGCCCTCATTGATGTTTTGATGTATGACAAACAAAGTCTATTTTGCATAAGCTTTTTGATATTGATTATATACTTATAGTGTGTTAAGTATTATGCAAGATCACTCATGAAAAAGAAAAGTCAAGGATCAAAGGATGCAAGGACAAGGACACAAAGCAATGGAGAAGGAATAAAGCATAAAGCCATGAAGATTTCATCATTTAGATGCTATTGTAAAAATAGCACACTTGATTCCTTAGGTGAAGCACTTGGAATTTAAGAATAAACTAAGTTTTCCAAAGATATAAAATAAATGAATTTTTCAAAAGAAATGTTTTTCAAAAGATGTTAATTGGATTAAGAAATTAAGTGTATTGTACATATGTGTTGTCCAAATGTGTATATAAAGCTAAATTTCAAGTTTTAGAAAGAACATTTCTGTACACAGGTATCATACACATGTGTATGATAAGTTGAGTTTTAAAAACAAAAGAAATCTGTCTGTACACATGTGTTGGACACCTGTGTATTCGAAACTGAGCTCTCGGGTCTGAAATTACAAATCTGTACACATGCGTTGTACACATGTGTATCAGCATTATGTTTTGAAAAATATGAAGAATACACAGATGTACAAAAATGATACACCTGTGTATAGCACAACTCAAATATTTCAAAACTTGTTCTTCAATGATAAATCGACGTACACAACATGTGTATTGAGTTTTGAAATAATCTGGATTGGTGTTCTAATACACATGTGTACAAAGGTATATACATGTGTATTCAAGAACAAGGCAAGAGATACACACATGTACAAATCTATACATCTGTGTATGCGTTTGAAAAAAGCTGAAGACTTGGTTTAATACACAGATGTACATAGAATCCAATCTGTGTACGAGCTTTGAAAATGTTTGAAAAGCACGAGTACATAGATGTAGTACACAGACTGTTCTGTTACAACTTTGCAAAACTGATTTTTAATCACTTGTAACAACTTTTGTGATAAGACCCACGAATCTAAATCTTCAAATACCTATAACAGGACTTCATAACAACACTTTTTAAACACCTTACACATTCTGAAAATGAAAATTTGAAATATTCCAAAGTTTCCAAAAATGCTTCATCTTTGAGAGAAAAGTGTGATATTTCATAGAGCTTCAAATTGTATAATCAGACTATTAGAGTCTTTATTTTACTCAATTCTTTCTGCGAATTAGTTTGATTAAGAGAGGGTAGCTCTTAGGATTGAACAAGGATAGAAGGGATCCTTGGGTAAGAAAAGCAGGTGTGCTTTTTGGTGAAAGGTTTGTGCAAAGAGGTTATCCTTGTGTTGCTGTAATTGGATATTGTAATTTCTGATTATAGTGGAGAAAACCACAGAGGTGTGGGACTGGATGTAGGCGTATCAGAGGAGGTAGCTGAACCAGGATAAATCGGTTTGCGTGTTCTTCTCATCTCTAAACTCCATAAACTTGTTATATGCATATGTGTGATGTAAATGAGTCTTAAATGCTTGTTAACTTGAATCTTTGATCTGTAACTTGTGTTAAACTTATTGTTTCTTTCTTGTAATAGTTCTTAACATCATTACATGTTTAATAATCTGAATCTTGGAATTAAAATTGATTGAAAACCAATTTTCTTTAAGAAAACTCTATTTTACATTAAGTTGTACAAAAAGTTTTCAATCTCTCAATCCACCCCCCCCCCCCCCCCCCCCCCCCGAGAGATTGTAGCCATTACCAACAAAAAAACACCTTTTTGCACATAATCCCTTATAAAATGATGTTTAATCTCTATATGCTTAGCTCTAGAATGCAACATTGGATTCTTAGAAAAGTTAAGTGTAGCAGTATTATCACACATAAGTGGAATACTACTTACAAACATATTGTAGTCCTCCAATTGATATTTGATCCATAGAAGTTGTAAGCAGCAACTAGCAGCTGAAATATACTCAGCTTCAGTAGTTGATAATGCAATGGTACTTTGTCCTTTACTTGATCATGAGACAAGGTTAGCTCCAATGAAATGGCATCCTCCACTGGTACTTTTTCTTTCAATTCTTCTCCAGCATAGTTAGCATCACAAATGCCAACTAATCTGTTATCTTCATTTTTCTTAAAACACAAACCCAGATTAATAGTACCTTTCAACTACCTAAATATTCTCTCAACTGCTGATAAATGAGATTCTCTAGGATCATATTGAAATCGAGCACATAAGCATACACTGAACATTATATCAGGTCTAGACGTGGTAAGATATAGAAGGGATCCTATCATACCTCTATATACCTTTTGGTCTACCTTTTTCTCTTTATCATCTTTGTTCAGTATGGACGTGGGGTGCATAGGGGTAGTCATTGGTTTGCAATCATCCATTTTGAACTTCTTTAGGAGTTCCTTTGTATACTTGGTTTGATGGATGTACACCTCGTCCATAGCTTGTTTAGCTTGAAGCCCAAGAAAGAACTTGAGTTCTTCCATCATGCTCATTTCAAATTCTTTCTGCATTAACTTAGAAAACTCTTTGCACAGAGATTCATTGGTAGCACCGAATATAATATCATCAACATAAATTTGCACAACTATAAAATTGGATTTAATGGACTTTCTAAAGAAGGTTGTATCAACCTTTCCTCTATTAAAGCCATTTTCCATTAGAAATGAACTTAGCCTATCATACCAAGCTCTAGGGGCTTGTTTTAGGCCATATAATGCTTTCTTAAGCTTATATACATGTTCAGGTTGGGTTTCACTTTCAAAACCCAGAGGTTGCATTACATATACTTCTTCATTAATAAAGCCATTTAGAAAATCACTTTTAACATCCATTTGAAAAAGCATTATATTATGATGTGCAGCAAAAGAAAGTAGAATCCTAATTGCTTCTAATCTAGCAACAGGTGCAAAAGTTTCAGTGTAATCTATACCTTCTTCTTGAGAATATCTGTGACACCCTTCTACCCCGCATGTTATAAGGCATTTAAAAAATAAACAATTAATAAGAAAAACATGCATTTAACTGAATTAAATAAAACAGTTGTCCATGGGTAGAAAAGTCCCACATGAACTCGTTTACAACGCGGAAAATAACAAAATAAGTTTAATCAATTAAAAACATAAACAAATAAATAACCCAACCCCGATGTCACAATTCAGAGCTGGTATAACCGTTCCGGAAATAAATCCTCGGAATACAACTGGAAACAACTATCTAAACTAAAACAACCCTACTATGAGTGGCGGCTCCTCAGAGTCACTCCTCTCCGGGCTGCTCGTCATCCTCTGCAAATGCCGATCAGGCCAAACACAAACAATACAGGGAGTAAGATTCATGTAATCATTTAAACAGCAGGGGAATAGTACGTAAGGTAAACATACACATAAGCATACATCAACATCCATCAGTAACAGAACAACCAAGTATGCTATGCTATACAATGCATCAACTACTCCGCTACTCCAACTATGCATGTGGATCCAAACTAACTCAAGATGAACGACTTTGGAGTTACATATCCATATTGGCCATAAAAGCACCAACACCGGCAGTTCACCAAACCTTGGGTGAACCCCATGGATAGCCAACGCATCAAACCGTGGATGCCTCATCACGGGGGGCCTCGGTCACCAAACCTTGGGTGACCTAACCGTGGATGGCCAGATCACCGTACTCTCGGGCGATCTCCCCTTTGTCGAACCTCCCCCATCAACTACTCCAATGCTTTATGCAAATGGCACAACAACAAACAATCTCAACCACCTCCTTGCTTGGGCCATGAAGCTCCCAAGACTTTCAACATCAAACTCAACGTAACCTTAGACCCAAACCGTGGGGTCAAGGCTCCCTTGGCCAATAAGTACCAAGGTTCAACTCATCGTGCTTGGGTCTATAAGCACCCAAGACTTCAACTTATCAACGTGCGGTAACCCAACGGATACCGACTTAATATTTGATTATCTAATTATCTTATATAGTTAATAACCAGGTTTGTCTAATCTTTATCTTTGATTATTTATCTCAACTTATCATCATGGGGGAATGGGGTTTTAAAACCCCTTATGTCCTTTAATTGTATCACTGTCCAGGAGGTCAGCACGGTCGTGCTTAGACCTTAGCACGGTCGTGCTTGGACACGTGAGGGCGTGCTGCCCTTTTAAGTGAAGCACGGTCGTGCATCACACTCAGCACGGTCGTGCTCAGCAGCACGATCGTGCTGTCCAACCTGCTTGGCCGTGCTGAACAGCGCGGCCATTTTCCAGAATTTGAGTGGGAGCACGGTCGTGCTCCTTGTTCAGCACGGTCGTGCTCAATGCACGACTGCACCGTTCTGGGCAGGGACAGAAACCGTATTCTTTCCAATTATGGTAGGGTTTAATCCCCCTAACTTACACGTTTTATACCTAAATAAAATAATTAACATCGTTTCATTAACCTCCACCCATCATAACAGCAAAGTCATCAATCAACCATCATCATATTACAACAATAATCAGCATGTCATCTATCATTCAACAACCAATATGGACATATAACAAAATATTATGAACATATAACCAGAACGATAATTTATCAACCAAGTCATCACAATTCATAGACATACAATGCCGGGGTCATGGGTAACCCCGTTACCTTACACTAACCCATTGCCTAATGGAAACAATCCACTTCTCCCCATACCTGGATTGAAGGTCGCTCCAACGTTAGCTCCTAAAGCAAACAGTCACGGTTCCCCAAAGCGGCTTAACTCCACACAACCTTAGTCAAACCGAAGCACGGAAATTAGTTTCCTATTCAAATCATTATGAAAAGGAAAACACCAGGGAAGGGAACATTACCTCTAGACCAACAGAACTCACAAGAGGCTCCCAAAGACTTCCAAAACTCCAGAAACGGGTTGAGTTTAGTGAAAGTAGGGAAAGGGATCACTCTGGCCGAACTGGTGACGGCTGCCAACAAAAGTAGGGTTTTTCACGTCACCCTCAGGTTCTGCTTACGTTTATAACTTCCGGACTTGAGCACGGTCGTGCTTCTCCTTAAGCACGGTCGTGCTCCACTTAGCGTCAGCGAGACGCGGTCCACGCATTGAGCACGGGCGTGCTCACTATTGAGCACGGTCGTGCTCAACTTAAAATCAGAAACACGCTTCTGACTTTAAGCACGGGCTTGCTGGCTGATGAGCACGAGCGTGCTCATGTACCAGGAAGGGACTTTTAGGCTAAAATCCCACTTAGCCCTTAACCAACATTATTAAAATAATAAAATTAACTTTAAAAACATTTTACGAAAAACGGGGTGTTACAATTCCACCCCCCCCTTATAAAAATTTCGTCCTCGAAATTTCTATGTACCTCAAACGAAAAGATGTGGATACGCCTCCATCATCTGACTCTCGAGCTCCCAGGTAGCCCTTTCCTCAGTTGCCCCGCTCCAAACTACTTTAACCAAAGGAATCTCCTTGCCTCTTAGCTGCTTCACCCTCCTATCTTCGACTCGAAGGGGTAACACCTCAAATGTCAAGTTCTCTTTTAACTGTATTGTATCGGGAACTATCACGTGACTAGGGTCATGAATGTACTTCCTGAGTTGAGACACATGAAAAACGTTGTGGAGATTGGACAAGAACGGTGGCAAGGCTATTTGGTAGGCGACTTCGCCGACTCTTTTAAGGATTTGGTAAGGACCAATGAACCTCGGAGTAAGTTTCCTCGCCTTCATCACTCTACCAACCCCAGTCGTCGGGGTAACTCTCAAGAATACATGATCGCCTTCCTGGAATTCGAGCGCCTTCCTCCTTTTATCATGGTAGCTCTTCTGCCTACTCTGTGCAACTCTCAACTTTTCCTGAACTAACCTGATCTTTTCTGTTGTTTCCTGGACTATTTCTGGCCCTAACACCACACTATCACTAGGTTCACTCCAACACAAGGGTGTCCTACATCTCCTCCCATACAGAGCTTCATAAGGTGCCATCCCAATGCTGGAATGGAAGCTGTTGTTGTAGGTGAATTCTATTAGGGGCAAAAACTTGTCCCAACTTCCTGACTGTTCTAACACACAAGCCCTCAACAAGTCCTCTAAGGACTGGATGGTCCGCTCAGACTGCCCATCAGTCTGTGGGTGGTAAGCTGAACTAAGCCTAAGCTTGGTCCCTAAAGCCTCTTGCAAACTATTCCAAAACCTAGAGGTAAACCTCGGGTCTCTATCTGAAAACTATGCTAGAGGGTACACCATGAAGCCTAACTATCTCTTTGATGTACAGCTTAGCCAACTTCTCCAATGGATACTCCATGTTCATCGGAATGAAATGGGCAGACTTAGTCAGTCTATCCACAACAACCCATATAGCCTCAAAACCAGCTGGAGTCCTAGGGAGTCCAGACACAAAATCCATGGAGATACTATCCCATTTCCATTCTGGGATACTTAGGGGTTGCAACTTACCCGAAGGCCTTTGGTGCTCTATCTTAGCCTTCTGACATACTAGGCACGCATACACAAACTCAGCTACATCCTTTTTCATCCTAGGCCACCAAAACATCCTCTTAAGGTCCTGATACATCTTAGTGGCACCTGGGTGCACACTCAATCCACTCCTATGACCTTCTTCTAAGATCAATTTCCTAAGCTCAGGGACATCAGGCACACAAACTCTATCCTTAAACCTCAAGATGCCATCACTGCCATCCTTAAAACTTAGGTCTCTACCCTGAGCGAGCAACTTTCGCTGGTCTAAGAGAAACTTGTCTAACTTCTGACCCTCTCTAATCTCATCCATCAAACTGTTGGTAACCTTCAAGGTACCAAGCCTAATACTCTTAGGGGTAAACTCACAGGCTAGACTAAGGTCTCTAAATTCCTCAATCAAATCCATCTCCCTAACCATCAAAGCGGAGACATGCAGGGTTTTCCTACTCAAGGCATCGGCCACCACATTGGCCTTTCCTGGGTGATAGGTCAGCTCGAAGTCATAATCCTTTAAAAACTCCATCCACCTACGCTGCCTCATGTTCAACTCCTTTTGATCAAAGAGATACTTCAAACTCTTATGATCGCTAAAGACCTCAAACCTCGCTCCATACAGGTAATGCCTCCAGATCTTTAAGGCAAATACCACAGCTCCTAACTCTAGGTCATGGGTAGGGTAGTTCTTCTCATGGGTTTTCAACTGCCTAGAAGCATAAGCAACTACCTTACCATTCTGCATCAACACACCACCTAACCCTTGCTTAGAAGCATCGCAGTAAACTACGAAGGGTTCACTAGGATCTGGCAAAACTAACACTGGTGCTGACGTCAACCTATTCTTAAGGGTTTGGAAACTCTCTTCACACTTAGAGTCCCACACAAACAACTGTCCCTTCTTGGTGAGACGGGTTAAGGGTAAAGCTATCTTAGAGAAACCTTCTATAAACCGTCTATAGTACCCGGCTAACCCCAAGAAACTCCTAATCTCGGTTACAGACTTTGGCGCTTCCCACTGAAGCACCGTCTCTACCTTTAGCTGGGTCCACCGCTATGCCACCCTTAGAGATGACATGTCCTAAGAAGCTCACTTCCTCTAACCAGAACTCACACTTAGACAACTTAGCATACAACTGCTTCTCCTTAAGGGTCTGCAAGACAACCCTCAGGTGTTCCTCATGTTCCTCCTTACTCTTGGAGTACACTAAGATGTCATCTATGAACACTACCACAAACTTATCCAAGTAAGGGTGAAAGGTCTTGTTCATGTAGTCCATGAAGGCCGCAGGAGCATTGGTCACACCGAAGGGCATAACCAAATACTCATAGTGACCATATCGCGTCCTAAACGCTGTCTTCGGGATGTCCTCAGACTTAACCCGAATCTGATGGTATCCTGATCTCAAATCTATCTTTGAAAAGACGCAAGCGCCCATCAACTGGTCCATAAGATCATCAATCCTAGGGAGGGGATACCGATTCTTTATGGTCAC
This sequence comes from Echinosophora koreensis, assembly GCA_035048595.1. Classification (NCBI taxonomy): domain Eukaryota; kingdom Viridiplantae; phylum Streptophyta; class Magnoliopsida; order Fabales; family Fabaceae; genus Echinosophora; species Echinosophora koreensis. The sequence continues at coordinate 3,858,870 of JAPCYP010000013.1, read as the reverse complement.
CTTGTTGAGCTGTCGAAAGTCGACACACAACCTCATACTACCATCCTTCTTCTTCACCAACAACACAGGTGCTCCCCACGGAGACACACTCGGCCTAATGAACTGCTTCTTCATCAGGTCCTCCAACTGTTCTTTCAACTTAGCTAGCTCTAGAGGAGACATTCTATAGGGTGCTATAGAGATTGGCCCGGTGCCAGGCACTAAATCTATGGTAAACTCAACATCTCTCTCTGGGGGTAAGTTATAAACATCCCTCGGAAACACTTCAGGAAATTCCCGCACAACAGGCAAGCTGGCGACATCAGGAGGGCTGCTCTCTACTTCCAGGGAAGCTAACATCATGTACACTTGGGCTTCGTTCTTCATCGAAGCTTGCACTTGGCTGGCAGAGAGAAGGTCCGGATTCTTAGACTCCTTTGGAGTTCCAAAAAATCAAGGTTTTATCGAAACAGTTCAGGAGGACATGGTTGGAAGATAACCAGTCCATACCCAGAATAATATCTAGGTTTTTCAAAGGCAAGCATACAAGATCAGCAATGAATGTCCTATCATTTATAACTATATGACAGTTCTTGCATGCATAAGAAGTAGAAACAGGCTTATTTGTAGGTGTAGAAACCAACAAATCATACTCAAGGAAAGCAACAGGCAATTCAAGACTCTTGACCCTATCATGCGATATGAATGAATGAGTAGCACCCGAATCATACAACACAGTTAATCGAGTTCCATCTATAAAACATGTACCTTGAATCAAGTCATCAGACTCGGAGACTTCAGCTCCACTAAGAGTAAAGACTCTTCCAGTGGTCTTCAGTCGGTTGGCCTGGGACTTCTGATTCTTGCTTGGCACTGGGAGGCTCGGCCTTGGCTCCTTCACACTCTCGGCTGATGTGTCCTGGCTTGCCGCATCTGAAGCAGATCACTTGCGTCTCCTTGCACTGAGACGAGTAGTGATCCGTAGCACCACACTTGCCACACCTCATAGGCCTAGAGACGTTAGAGAACCCGCCTCTAAACCCATCCTGCTGAAACTGTGGCTTCTTACCACTCTGCTTGAAATCTCTGCCGGTCGGAGCATACCTTTGCTTACTCTTGTCCCTCTGATCAGTCATCTTGCCACTCTGGCTATCTGACCCTCTGGAACTAGCAACTCTGAACTGGCTGGCATCTTCATAGATCCTGCACTTGTTGACCAGAATAGGGAAGACTCTGATCTCCTGGTAGCTGATGGCCTGCTTGATCTCAGGTCGGAGTCCAGCCTCAAACTTCACACACTTCGAACGGTCATCCGTCTCATGCTGGTAGGGAGTGTAGTATCTGGCCAGCTCCTCAAACTTTGCCGCATAGTCACCAACTGACAGTGACCCTTGCCTCAAAGACAAGAATTCCATCTCCTTCTTGTCTCTGATGTCCGCTGGAAAGTACTTCTCCAGGAACCTCTGTCTGAACACAGCCCATGTAACCGCTGTGCCCTCAGCCTGCATCCTCTGCCTGCAGTTATCCCACCAGTGCTCAGCCTCCTCGGTCAGCATGAAGGTAGCAAAGATGAGCTTCTGCTGATCGTTACAATCCATCGCACGGAAGATCTTCTCTGTCTCCCTCAGCCATAACAAAGCTCCTTCCGGATCGTACGCGCCCTTGAACGATGGAGGGTTGTTCCTCTGGAACTTATCCAGTCCCTGGAACTCAGCTGGCCCACCATTGTTAGGGTTAACCTGCCCGATAGCATTGGCCAGAAGTGCCAATGCGTCCGCGATCGCCTGATCGTTGCGTCCTCTACCGGCCATTAGTTCCTGTACAAGTCCAACACAACTCTTAATACAGAAACTTAAGCGAGTAAAAGCTACAGGCAACTAACTTAAAACATCATTATCTATACGAGTATAGACAATTCACACAAGAGTCACACCACAGACTCACGACAGACTCATACCACGTCCGAACAAGGTCGAACTGCTCTGATACCACTAAATGTGACACCCTTCTACCCCGCATGTTATAAGGCATTTAAAAAATAAAACAATTAATAAGAAAAACATGCATTTAACTGAATTAAATAAAACAGTTGTCCATGGGTAGAAAAGTCCCACATGAACTCGTTTACAACGCGGAAAATAACAAAATAAGTTTAATCAATTAAAAACATAAACAAATAAATAACCCAACCCCGATGTCACAATTCAGAGCTGGTATAACCGTTCCGGAAATAAATCCTCGGAATACAACTGGAAACAACTATCTAAACTAAAACAACCCTACTATGAGTGGCGGCTCCTCAGAGTCACTCCTCTCCGGGCTGCTCGTCATCCTCTGCAAATGCCGATCAGGCCAAACATAAACAATACAGGGAGTAAGATTCATGTAATCATTTAAACAGCAGGGGAATAGTACGTAAGGTAAACATACACATAAGCATACATCAACATCCATCAGTAATAGAACAACCAAGTATGCTATGCTATACAATGCATCAACTACTCCGCTACTCCAACTATGCATGTGGATCCAAACTAACTCAAGATGAACGACTTTGGAGTTACATATCCGTATTGGCCATAAAAGCACCAACACCGGCAGTTCACCAAACCTTGGGTGAACCCCATGGATAGCCAACGCATCAAACCGTGGATGCCTCATCACGGGGGGCCTCGGTCACCAAACCTTGGGTGACCTACCGTGGATGGCCAGATCACCGTACTCTCGGGCGATCTCCCCTTTGTCGAACCTCCCCCATCAACTACTCCAATGCTTTATGCAAATGGCACAACAACAAACAATCTCAACCACCTCCTTGCTTGGGCCATGAAGCTCCCAAGACTTTCAACATCAAACTCAACGTAACCTTAGACCCAAACCGTGGGGTCAAGGCTCCCTTGGCCAATAAGTACCAAGGTTCAACTCATCGTGCTTGGGTCTATAAGCACCCAAGACTTCAACTTATCAACGTGCGGTAACCCAACGGATACCGACTTAATATTTGATTATCTAATTATCTTATATAGTTAATAACCAGGTTGTCTAATCTTTATCTTTGATTATTTATCTCAACTTATCATCATGGGGGAATGGGGTTTTAAAACCCCTTATGTCCTTTAATTGTATCACTGTCCAGGAGGTCAGCACGGTCGTGCTTAGACCTTAGCACGGTCGTGCTTGGACACGTGAGGGCGTGCTGCCCTTTTAAGTGAAGCACGGTCGTGCATCACACTCAGCACGGTCGTGCTCAGCAGCACGATCGTGCTGTCCAACCTGCTTGGCCGTGCTGAACAGCGCGGCCATTTTCCAGAATTTGAGTGGGAGCACGGTCGTGCTCCTTGTTCAGCACGGTCGTGCTCAATGCACGACTGCACCGTTCTGGGCAGGGACAGAAACCGTATTCTTTCCAATTATGGTAGGGTTTAATCCCCCTAACTTACACGTTTTATACCTAAATAAAATAATTAACATCGTTTCATTAACCTCCACCCATCATAACAGCAAAGTCATCAATCAACCATCATCATATTACAACAATAATCAGCATGTCATCTATCATTCAACAACCAATATGGACATATAACAAAATATTATGAACATATAACCAGAACGATAATTTATCAACCAAGTCATCACAATTCATAGACATACAATGCCGGGGTCATGGGTAACCCCGTTACCTTACACTAACCCATTGCCTAATGGAAACAATCCACTTCTCCCCATACCTGGATTGAAGGTCGCTCCAACGTTAGCTCCTAAAGCAAACAGTCACGGTTCCCCAAAGCGGCTTAACTCCACACAACCTTAGTCAAACCGAAGCACGGAAATTAGTTTCCTATTCAAATCATTATGAAAAGGAAAACACCAGGGAAGGGAACATTACCTCTAGACCAACAGAACTCACAAGAGGCTCCCAAAGACTTCCAAAACTCCAGAAACGGGTTGAGTTTAGTGAAAGTAGGGAAAGGGATCACTCTGGCCGAACTGGTGACGGCTGCCAACAAAAGTAGGGTTTTTCACGTCACCCTCAGGTTCTGCTTACGTTTATAACTTCCGGACTTGAGCACGGTCGTGCTTCTCCTTAAGCACGGTCGTGCTCCACTTAGCGTCAGCGAGACGCGGTCCACGCATTGAGCACGGGCGTGCTCACTATTGAGCACGGTCGTGCTCAACTTAAAATCAGAAACACGCTTCTGACTTTAAGCACGGGCTTGCTGGCTGATGAGCACGAGCGTGCTCATGTACCAGGAAGGGACTTTTAGGCTAAAATCCCACTTAGCCCTTAACCAACATTATTAAAATAATAAAATTAACTTTAAAAACATTTTACGAAAAACGGGGTGTTACAATATCCTTGTGCAACAAGTCTTGCTTTGTTTCTTACCAGTTTACCATCTTCATCAAGTTTGTTTCTGTAGACCCATTTTGTTCCAATAACAGATTTGTCCTTTGGCAAGGGTACCAGAGTCCAAACATCACTTCTCTCAAACTGATTCAGTTCTTCTTGCATAGCTAGAATCCAGCCATTATCCAGCAGAGCCTTGTCTACTGTCTTTGGTTCCAACTCAGAGACTAGTGCAGTATCTTCCTGCTCTCTGAAAGTTGATCTGGTTCTTAGCCTATCATTGGGATTTCCAATGATTTGATCTTGTGGATGATAATTTTTGAAATGCCAAGATCTCTAAACAGTGTCTTGTTGAGAGGTGAAGGTTTCTAGTTGTTGAGAAGGGTCTTCCACTTGATCATCAGCTTTTACTTCTGTTGTATCTCCTGAGATATTTAGATCAAGATCTGCAAAAGCTTCATCAAGCTCTGATAATTTCTTATCAGGCTGCTTGCCATCAAACTTGACATGAATACATTCTTCTACTACTAGTGTTCTAGAATTATATACTCTAAAGCCTTTTGAAGTTTCAGAAAATCCTAACAGAATTCCATTATCTACTTTTGCATCAAACTTACCAAGTTGATCTTTAGTATTTAGAATATAGCATTTACAGCCAAAAGGATGAAAATAAGAAATGTTGGGTTTTCGTCCCTTCCACAATTCATAAGGAGTCCTGTTCAAGAGTGGTCTAAAATATGTTCTGTTTTGAATGTAGCAGGCAGTGTTAACAGCTTCAGCCCAGAAGTGTCTAGGGACAGAGTTGTTATTGAGCATAGTTCTAGCCATCTCTTGAAGAGATTTGTTCTTTTTCTCTACCACACCATTTTACTGTGGTGTTCTAGGTATTGAGAAATTGTGAAAAATACCACTTTCTTCACTTAACATATGAAATAGCTCATTTTCAAACTCTCCACCATGGTCACTTCTGATTGAAGTGATACACATGCCTTTTTCATTTTGTATACGTTTGCAGAATATAGAAAAGACCTTGAAGGACTCATCCTTGTGAGCTAGGAACATAACCCATGCCCATCTAGAGTAATCGTCTACAATGACTAGACCACATTTCTTACCACTAACAGAAGCAGTCCTTGTTGGACCAAAGAGATCAAGGTGTAGCAATTCTAGTTGTCTATTGGTACTAACAACACTCTTAGATTCAAAAGAACCCTTGACTTGTTTTCCCTTTTGACATGCATCACAGAGAGCATCAGATTTGTACTTTAGGTTTGGTGTGACACCCTACTCCCGGGTCATCACATGGTTACCCGTTGCAGAAAATAAAATCATAAATTCGCTGGTTGCTTTGGGAAAATATTAATTTCTCAACGCTTATTCTTTCAAAACAGAAAAAGATATATATACATCACAATAGTAGAATTACTTTATACTTACATACAAACCGAATTTATTCGTAAACCTAAACATTGCAACATATAAGCTTTTCTGAAATTGTTTTTCATACACCTTACAAGGTGTTTCAAACCGTTTATAACAACTTTCCCAAAATACCCAACCCAAAGAAAATCCTAAGCTGGTCGCCTTACAAGACATCTACTGGAAAGACCCCGTGGTCATTCCCACACTCTAACATCTCTTCAAACATCAGGACCAAAGTTCCCGAGTGAAGCTAAGGACTTTTCTGCACCATCTACTTTCGTGTACCAAGACACAAAAGCCAAACCAGAAAACCTGATATATTATAAGGGTGAGATGCCAATATATGAGTTTATAACGATAATCATATGCACGACATACTCAATTAGCACATAGACATACATAACCATAACAACATAAGATTCTCATAACTAAACAAGTAGTTTATCACTGGGTCTCATACCCGATCATCGTCATTTTTAAAAATATGCATGACACTTCAACATTCATCGTCTAACATTCACACCTAATCTCCGGAGATCCCAACGTCTTCAAAATGAGTTGATCAAACTCGATACATCGTCTCATTGGCTAACTAAGCACAACAATAATACATCGTCTCATTGTCCATTTAAGTACAATGATATATATATCGTCTCATTGTCCATTTAAGCACAATGATACATATACATCGTCTCATTGTCTATTTAAGCATAATGATAATCCATCGTCTCATTATCCATCCAAGTACAATGATACATATACATCGTCTCATTGTCTATTTAAGCATAATGATAATCCATCGTCTCATTATCCATCCAAGTACAATGATATATATATCGTCTCATTGTCCATTTAAGCACAATGATACATATACATCGTCTCATTGTCTATTTAAGCACAATGATAATACATCGTCTCATTGTCCATCCAAGTACAATGATATATACATTGTCTCATTATCCATTCAAGCATAATGATATACCGTCACATGATACCTTTTTCATTAAGGTCTCACGTTAAACAACGTCGGGCACGTCTGCCGTAAATGCAAATGTAAAACATTTTGTCCTCGTCATTTTATTTTCGTTCATTATATTCTTGTCGAAGCTCAAAATGGCTTACGACTATTCACCGTCTTCAACGTCTTAAAATTCTCATCGTCTCATCATTTTCAACGTCTTAAAATTCTCACCGTCACACGGATCAAAGATCTTCGTGTTTTATTATAGAACACTGGTATCACGATGTCTCGGATACTAGGTTTATTTTTCAACGTGAACACCGTCTTTTGTTTGTGAAACACAATTCAAAACAAAATCTCCGCAACTTATCTAAGTTGACGGAATAACATCGTTAAGTAAAATTCGTTTATAGAAAATCATTTCTAATTGAAAATTCCTTTATAACATTATCGGTTACTAAAAATTTAGTTTTCAGAAAGGAGAGTCACTTGAGGCTCAAACTTGTTTAAAATACGTACTGTCGCTTTAGAAATACTTGTCGTCGATACTTTTCCAAATTGCCGTCGATACTTTTTTCAAATTGCCGTCGTTTAGCCTTTTATTCAAGGCATTTAAGCCAAATATTAGCTTTTTCCACTTAAATCATTTTCTAAAATCATAATTAAGTTATTTTTTGAAAATTAATTTCATAAAATAACTTTTTATAATATTCCAGAATTTCTTACGTAAAAATTAGCGGTACAAAAATAATTTCACGGTTAGGTCCTCACTGTGACTCATAGTTCACTCTTACATTGATAAATCATTAAAATAATGATATTTTCCAATATTTCTTATTTTTCCCAAATAAATATTTTCCATTAATATTATATTCCAATATTTTACCGTTAAAACATTGAATATAATGTACGAAGCTTTTCAAAGCTTTTATCTGATTAATGGATTGGGCACTGACCACTGTCAGGCTTCTTAAACAATATCCACAACAAATATCACAGTAATATTCCCAGGCAGATCATGCATCACAACATCAGAATAGAACACTGCAGATAAACACTTATACGCAGATAAACCATCATAGATAAAAATAACACAACTTAAACAAACACCAACAGATAAATAATACAGACAACAACAAATAGCACATGATTATAGAAAAAACTCCTCAGGTATTCTCCCCTTACCTCTTGAAGATTCAAGCTTTGGTTTCACGAACGACTTTTCGATTCGAATCCGGTTTCCCCCGTGCAACTCAGGATAATCCACAAAGATTTATCCTTCAACAATTCACAACTCAACCAATCAAAATCAAACAAATATCATCACCTAAACACTTCATATAGGTCACGGCCCTAGGGTGATTTTGTGGCTAAAAATCCTAAAATTGCTTAAGTCAATGGATTAATGATCCTAAGTACTTAAGTCTTTAAAACACATGATTAACAACAAAGATTGAAACAACACATTCCAATCCCTCAAGAACTCATTTTCGGCCTTCAAAGAAAATATGAGTTAGAGATTTTAGTTTGATATAAGACTTTGGATCCAACATATATATGATATAGAAAGTTGAAATCAATGATCACTTTATAAGAAAATGAACAAAATCTCCTTCCCCCACTTCATGAAGGTTTCGGCCAAGGAGGGTTAAATGGGGAGGAAAACTTTGTTTGCATCAATCTGTTGGATTATGGTAGTAGAGATGATAACTAACTCATAGAAATTGATTTCATATTTTTAGGATTTTTCTATGATTTTCTAGAGAATTTCAAACTTCTAGATCTAGAAATGGAAAAATATGATTCATGGCATAAACATGAGAACTACATGAAGATGAAAGCTTAGATGATCAAGGAGATGAGCTTTTACCTCTTGAAGATTGAAGAAATGAAGAAAATGATCAACCTTCACTTAGTTGAAAACTGGACAACTTGAGGGTGTGATGGATTTGTGAGTGTATCTCACAATATACTCATCCAAAAATCACAAACTTTGGCTTGGTAGAAAGATAAGAAGAAAAGGAACAACTTTGGTGTTGAAGGTTTAATTTGGTTCGGATCATAACAGGGGTAAACATAGGCTTATTTCTGCTGTCTCACATGGATCTGAGGATTCTAGGCAGTTTCTGTATTTTGGTCATAACTCTCAACATACTCATCCGTTTTTTATGATCTTTAGCTCGTTGGAAATAAGAGAGAAAGAGGAACAACTTTCATTGTGAGAGTTTTTCGAGTTTCAGAAAGGAAGATGGTCATAATTTCGGTGCAAGTTCTGCTAGTTTTAGGACATCAATGGTAGCTCATGTGTGTGTTAGAAGGAAAAAGGATGAATGGAGAAGATGATGGATGAAGTGAGAAGCTTGGAGAATGATCTAGAAACACTTGACTCATCCAAGTTTATGAGCCAACCATGGGCCTTGCGAAATTTGGGCTTGGAAGCCCACTTAAGCCCATTTGATTTTGTCCATTGAAAATGCTTAAGACATAAACTATGTCATAGGAAACTTATATAAATGAATTGGCATCATGAAAATAATTTCATGGGCATGGAATTTAGGCTCATGGCCGCAGCCCCCTAATGGGCTTGGATGAAGATTCTGACCCAATTTGACAAGGATAGCTTGAAAGATTCACTTTGGACTAAAAAGCGATTAAGAGAAAGTTAAAGGACCAAAATGCAATTTCCCTAGAAATTGTCATCATGACTAGTGACTCCATCCATGACATCATCCACATGGCCTTGTCATCTGTGACTCATGAATATTATTCGTTGGCGGTTCCCGGAAATCCCGTAATCTGCTCCGCCGTTTACCCGATTAAAGACGACGCCCGGATAAAATATAATATTTCACTTTTTAGTGAAATATTTCAAAATAACCAAAATCGTAGGAAATTAAATAAAAACCTTAAGTTTTTCGTTCACGAGTTAAAATTAGGTCTTCTGAGCAGTATAAATATACTGTCAGTGAAATCCGCAGACCGGGTTTCGCCTGACTTTTCAACCTAAATTTTTTATCGTAACTCTCTACGGTCAAGTAGAGTGTAACTATGGTTTCGGATTAATTAGAATAATTTTCTAAGTCTCAGATAAATATATAAATGTATTTATATAAATTTCCGATATTAGAAAACAGCGAAAAGTCGGGGTGTTACATTTGGTAGCCCTCTCACGAGGTTATGCTTATTTAGCTTTGAGATTAGTCTCAAGCTTGCATGACCTAGCCTTTTGTGCCAAATCCATCGCTCATCATCAATGGACATTAGACATGAGACACTTTGATTTGAGAAGTCCTCCAAGTCAATTTTATACAAATTGTTTTGCCTCTTAGCAGTGAATAAAATGATCAATCATTATTCTTGACATTACACATGTTCTTATTAGAAGAAACATCATATGACTTACGCTTAGCAAATTATGTTTTAAACCATTTACCAAAAGAACATTATCAATGGAGGGAAAAAAGTGTTTACCAATTTTACTTATACCATTGATCTTCCCTTCCTGGTTTCCTCCAAATGTAACCCAGCCGCCATCTTTATGTCTTAGGTCTTGGAACATACACCTTTCTCCTGTCATGTGACGTGAGCACTGAAATAGACAACTATAAACACGAGAAGGGGGGTTGAATTGTGTTTATCAGAAATTAAAATAAAGTTGAAAACTTTTTGCACACAGAAGCTAGGTTCAGACAGGTGTAAAATAAGTTACACAGACAAGTGACCTGTCTGGTATATTTTCACAGAAAATCACACAAGCGTGCAGATAAAAACAAGCTTGATAAAAACACTTTTAACCCCTTAGTTAGAATGTAAATGATATATAATCAAAACAACTAAAGAGTTTAAAGGAAGAGAAATTAACACAGTGATTTATCTTGGTTCACTCTTTAACACAAAGAGCTACGTCCAGTTCTTGGCAGCACCAAGTTTTTTCCACTATAACTGATCAGGTTACAGACTCCAAGTACTGTTTTGCACACCTAGCCTCTTCAGGCTCCAAGACAAGTATTCTTTGCACACCTAGCCTCTTCAGGCTCACTCAGATTTGTTTGAGAAATTTGGTTTGTAATAAATACAATTTCAGACAGACAAATCTTTCACTAACACTCAGAGAGTGGTTTAGATGTAAAGCTTAGGAAAGACTGCGTAATAACTTCAAATGATTGAAGAATACAGATAGAAAGGATGAACAGAGTAATGGCTCTTTAATGCTTTATAATCTCTGATGTGTTCATCTTCAATGACTTCTGTATTTATAGCCTTCAAACATTTAATATCCGTTAGAGACATTCCTTGCAATGATGGCTTCAAGCAGAGCTTCATTAAATGCAATAGAGTTGTTCTGGGCAGCCATTAATGCAATGAAAACGTTGGTTGTACTCTAACATGAAGGATCATGGCTTTATGCATCGTGCAGTAGCCAAATCAGAGTTGTGCAGAATGCTTTTGTATTTTGCAGAGTACATTTCCCTTCTTGTGTAATAACCGATAGTACTAGGGAATAAAGAATGTTGGAAACATTCTTTAACTGGAAGTTTGTCTCTGACTTCCTAGGTTGCTTGAGAGAGTAACCTTCTGATTTTCTTGATAAGCGTGAAAGAGAGATTCAGAGTCTTCTGCATGATGGGACAGCTTCCAAAACCTTCGTATACTTCGAGTTCTTAACAAAGAACCTTGGACGAGTATGAGAGCAGGGCAGAGACAGGTTGAAACCAATTTGTAGAAAGTCAACAATCCTAGTCAGCAGACAGGTTGACTTTTGCTTATACAGACAGGTGTTACTTAAGTAGACAGACAGATAAGTTTTGCTATTTTCTGATCTGTACACTAAGTAGACAGGTAAGCAACCACAAAGTAAGTTAATTAAATCATTAACCAATGTTTAGTTTTCATCAAAACTTAGGGAAATGCACACAGACATTTTAGAGACTTAACAATCTCCCCCTTTTTTATGATGACAAACATTCAGATGATTTAATAAACCTTAGAAAATATCAACTTAGAGAATAATAGAATGTAGACAGGTTGAAATTTTCTATACGTGCAGACAGGTGCATTTGAGTTCAAATATCAGTATCAGAGAAATATGCAGCAGCTTAAGTTCAAAACATCAGAGATCAAAAGTTCAATTTTAACATTATCTTAACCATCTTATATTTTCTCCAGATTTGAACACATAACATTTAATTCTTAATCATCTTACATTTTTCTCCCCCTTTTGTCAACAACAAAAAGGAACAGAAAGAAAGCAGTAAAGAGAGAAAAAAAAGATAAAGTAAATCTGATTTTCATTCATCATAAGCTTCTCATTTACAAGGCAATTTTTACAGAAACAGCTACCTAGACTAATTAAAAAGAAGATACAAAGAATCAATTCTCTTTTCTAACAGCAGCCTAGCATGCCTTTCTTCATCCAATTGTCTTCTGACTTCTTCTAGCTCAGCTTTAAGTAGATGAAAGCTACTGAAGTCCACCATCTGAGAAGAGGAGGCTTCTGAAGACAGGCTGGTTGAAGCAGCAGACAAGTTTGGATACCAGGGTAAGGCTAAAACTGGGGGTGCCTTAGGTACAGAGAAGGGTGAGGAGACACGAGGAAAGATATACTGATGAATGGTTCTGAAATAAAAGAAAGGGAGAAAAGCTAACTTAAACAAAGGTTTGATTCTGACTAGGTCAGTATCAAGAGAGGGAAAGACACAGGAGAGTCTTTCACATAGAGACAGACGAGTGATTCTAATTTGAATAGGAGGGGGAAGAGGTTGGTTAGCTAAGACAGATGGAGGTAAGGGTAAGAGAGAGTCTATATAACAGAAAAACGAATTTGACCTAGTGACTAAGAGAAAGAAATACCTAGACCTAGAAGGTAACATTACAATAGAGGCAGGATAGTGAGATCCTTCCAATGTTCTAATGAACAGAACGATAGGGGGATTGAAGAAAATCTCCCTACAAGGGTTCAGAATGTGAGGTGGAGGAGAAGGAATGACAGATAAGTGAGAGACACTTGCAGTCATCAAGATTGCAGATCACTCACAAAAAGTCTTGATGATATGTCAGATTGTTCTCTGGGAGTTGAGTCCCTGTGAACAACTGTGTACTGACATATATCAGACACAACATCAAAAGATGTTTGGGTGGGGTGAGAGGAGACAGGTGAAGGAAAAGGAGAGGCAACTGACAAAGGTTTAATGAAAAGGGCAGAAGGGGAGGAAACAGCAGAACTGGGGATACCTTTGTGAAGGGGATAGGATGGTGCAGAAGGAAAAGCGAAAAACTGATCTTCAAAGAGTCTTGGCTTCTTCCTTGAAGGAGACAGAGCAGCAGCTTCAGGATGAACAACTGTCTGAGTCCCATCAGACAGGTCAGCAGAAGTTGCAGCAGCAGCAGTTACAGCAACAGGTCCTTCTGCAGGGATTTCTTCCCTTCCAGCTTGAGCCACTAAAGGCGTTGAGTAGCCTGACCTTCTTTTTCTGGGAATAATTCCCAAATCAAGAGGTTTCTTTTCTTTTGGCTCTTCCAAGGGTGGAGTTGTCTGCTCCCCCTGAGCAGATGCTTCCTCTTTAGAGGTTCAGACTCCATTTGTCTGACCTTGGTAAAGGTCTTCACTAGTCTTCTCTTCTTGCTGGGTTGTGCTGGTGCAGCAACAGATTTCCCAGCCTCACTTGACTTCCTCTTGGGAGAGGGTTTCTTCAGCTTGAACCTGAGAGGCTCAACTGTCTCAGCAGATTCTTCAGAAGCTGAAGGTTCCTCAGGCTTCTGGTCTTGTCTGGCCACCTTTCCAGCAGGTTTCCAGATTCTTTCAGAGATGGGAACCTCTGATTCACCAGTAGAATCCACTGGTTCTTCTGTTTTCTCCTTCTGCTTCTGCTCAGCAGGAGGCTTCTTCTTCTTCTTCTTCTTCTTGTCTTCCTCTTCATCCTCCAGAGGGATTCCTTCAATCCCCATCATAGACAGGACCTTCCTGTCTATAGGAAGAAACATGTCCACAAAGTGAACATCAGTTGGAACAAACAACTTGTTCCTAAACACCCTTGTCAACAGCATTCCATAGGAATAGGTCTGCATGTTGGTCCTCCTAATCAGAGACTCAAGATACATGTAGATGAGGTCATTGATGTCTATCTTGATTTTGTGAATCAAGTGGTACAGAGCAAATCTGTCCATCTTGGTCACATTGTCTCGTAATCCTTTTCTTGGCATCACACACTCCAGCAGCAGCTTGTGCAAGAACCTGCACTTGGGCACCATGCTGACAGGTTTCTTGTTCCCAGGGTTGGGAGCTCCATAAACAACAATGTTTACATTTTCAGCTCCTACCTGATCTTCCCAGTCAGGTTTGAAGGCAGTTCCAATCCTTGGACATCTTGTGGTTAACTCCAAAGATCCAATAGGGAAAAGGAGGGTTTTGTCAGACATTTGAGCCTTAAAGCTCTTAGTTCCATCAAGCACACTGGTGATGACCACAGCATTCCTACAGAAGTCTCTGACAAGCTTGGGATGAACAAGCTCCTTGATGTCAAAGAAAGCAGTTCACTTAGAGTATTCCAGCTCTTCAGTGACATCCATACCTCATTTCTTCTTTTGTTGAAGATCAACAGTCTTTTCAGGAAGAATTTTCTCAACATCAGCCACTCTCATCTCGTATTTCTTAAAAATAGAGTAATCCTCAAGTTGATGTTTTACCCATAAAAGTTGAGAGCAACAACTAGCAGCTGAGATGTATTCTGCTTCAGCAGTAGATAGAGCAATAGTTGTCTGCCTTTTGCTTGACCAAGAGACTAAATTTGCTCCAACGAAGTGGCATCCTCCACTGGTGCTTTTCCTTTCTATTATGTCTCCAGCAAAGTCAGCATCACAGAATCTCACTAATCTGTATTCTTTAGTTCTTAAATATATCAAACCAAGATTAGTAGTCCCAAGCAAATATTTAAATATTCTTTTAATAGCTTTAAGATGAGATTCTCTTGGGTCAGATTGAAATCTAGCACACATACAGACACTAAATTGAATATCAGGTCTGCTTGAAGTTAAATATAGTAGAGATCCAATCATACCTCTGTAGACAGTTTGGTCTACCTTTTTACCTTTATCATCTTTACTTAGTTTTGCATTAGTTTCCATGGGAGTTTTCATTAGTTTAGCACTTTCCATTTTGTACTTCTTAAGCATTTCCTTGATATACTTCTGTTGATGGATGTAGATTCCATCACTTGTCTGTTTGATTTGTAAACCAAGGAAGAACTTTAACTCTCCCATCATGCTCATCTCAAATTCTGCTTGCATCAGCTTTGAAAAGTCCTTGCACAACTTTTCATTAGTTGCTCCAAAAATAATATCATCAACATATATTTGGACTATAATGAAGTTCACTTAAGAAATTTTCTTAAACAGAGTAGTAT
The DNA here is from genome assembly GCA_035048595.1 of Echinosophora koreensis. NCBI lineage: Eukaryota > Viridiplantae > Streptophyta > Magnoliopsida > Fabales > Fabaceae > Echinosophora > Echinosophora koreensis. Next base: position 3,843,761 of record JAPCYP010000013.1, on the reverse strand, counting down.
CTACTTGTCCTCTAGTAAAACCATTATGCATGAGAAAAGAACTTAATCTATCATACCATGCCCTAGGTGCTCGTTTTAAACCATATAATGCCTTTTTAAGTTTAAAAACATGATCTGGTTTATAAGTATCCTCAAAACCAGGGGGTTGTTTTTATTCCATTGAGAAAAGCACTTTTCACATCCATTTGAAAAAGAGTGATTTGGTGTTGTGCAGCATATGACATTAGGATGCGAATAGCTTCTATTCTAGCTACAGGTGCAAAGGTTTCAGTATAGTCAATACCTTCTTGTTGATTATAGCCTTGAGCTACTAACCTTGCCTTATTTCTGACAACTTTGCCATCCTCATCCAACTTGTTTCTAAAGACCCATCTTGTTCCATTTACTTAGTTTTGCATTGGTTTCCATGGGAGTTTTCATTAGTTTAGCACTTTCCATTTTGTACTTCTTAAGCATTTCCTTGATATACTTCTGTTGATGGATGTAGATTCCATCACTTGTCTGTTTGATTTGTAAACCAAGGAAGAACTTTAACTCTCCCATCATGCTCATCTCAAATTCTGCTTGCATCAGCTTTGAAAAGTCCTTGCACAACTTTTCATTAGTTGCTCCCAAAATAATATCATCAACATATATTTGGACTATAATGAAGTTCACTTTAGAACTTTTCTTAAACAGAGTAGTATCTACTTGTCCTCTAGTAAAACCATTATGCATGAGAAAAGAACTTAATCTATCATACCATGCCCTAGGTGCTCGTTTTAAACCATATAATGCCTTTTTAAGTTTAAAAACATTATCTGGTTTATAAGTATCCTCAAAACCAGGGGTTGTTTTTATTCCATTGAGAAAAGCACTTTTCACATCCATTTGAAAAAGAGTGATTTGGTGTTGTGCAGCATATGACATTAGAATGCGAATAGCTTCTATTCTAGCTACAGGTGCAAAGGTTTCAGTATAGTCAATACCTTCTTGTTGATTATAGCCTTGAGCTACTAACCTTGCCTTATTTCTGACAACTTTGCCATCCTCATCCAACTTGTTTCTAAAGACCCATCTTGTTCCATTTACTTAGTTTTGCATTGGTTTCCATGGGAGTTTTCATTAGTTTAGCACTTTCCATTTTGTACTTCTTAAGCATTTCCTTGATATACTTCTGTTGATGGATGTAGATTCCATCACTTGTCTGTTTGATTTGTAAACCAAGGAAGAACTTTAACTCTCCCATCATGCTCATCTCAAATTCTGCTTGCATCAGCTTTGAAAAGTCCTTGCACAACTTTTCATTAGTTGCTCCAAAAATAATATCATCAACATATATTTGGACTATAATGAAGTTCACTTTAGAACTTTTCTTAAACAGAGTAGTATCTACTTGTCCTCTAGTAAAACCATTATGCATGAGAAAAGAACTTAATCTATCATACCATGCCCTAGGTGCTCGTTTTAAACCATATAATGCCTTTTTAAGTTTAAAAACATGATCTGGTTTATAAGTATCCTCAAAACCAGGGGTTGTTTTTATTCCATTAAGAAAAGCACTTTTCACATCCATTTGAAAAAGAGTGATTTGGTGTTGTGCAGCATATGACATTAGAATGCGAATAGCTTCTATTCTAGCTACAGGTGCAAAGGTTTCAGTATAGTCAATACCTTCTTGTTGATTATAGCCTTGAGCTACTAACCTTGCCTTATTTCTGACAACTTTGCCATCCTCATCCAACTTGTTTCTAAAGACCCATCTTGTTCCAATGACAGACTTGTTTTTGGGCTTGGAGACAAGTGTCTAGACATCATTTCTGGTGAACTGGTTGAGTTCCTCTTGCATAGCAAGAATCTAGCTTTCATCATCAAGAGCTTCTTCAATGTGCTTTGACTCTATTTCTGACATGAAGGCCACATTGCTTGATTCTTTTAAAGTAGATCTGGTTCTCACTCCCTCTGAGGGATTTCCAATAATAAGATCCTTAAGATGATGAGTTTTGAATTTCCAGTCTCTTTTAATATCATCATGAAGATCTTGACTTGTCTGTTGACTTGTCTGCTCAACTTGTCTGTTTAGTTCAGCTTCAGGTTCTGACTTGGTTAAGTCAGGTTGTTGATTTTCTGACTTGTTTATATCAAGACCTACAAGATCATCTTCTAGATCTGATAATTCCTTATCAGTCTTTAAGCTATCATTAAATTTGACATGAACAGATTCTTCAATAACAGATGTTCTAGAATTATAAATTCTAAAAGCTTTAGACATTTCAGAATATCCTACAAAGATACCTTTGTCTGTTTTGGCATCAAACTTTCCAAGTTGATCCTTGGTATTTAGAATGAAGCACTCACAACCAAATGCATGGAAGTAAGAAATGTTGGTGCTTTTTCCTTTCCACAGTTCATAGGGTGTCTTCTTTAGAAAAGGCCTAATGAGTATTCTGTTTTGTACATAACAGGCTGTGTTTACTGCTTCTGCCCAGAAGTACTTAGGGAGATTATTCTCATTGAATATAGATCTAGCCATCTCTTGCAGAGATCTGTTCTTTCTCTCAACCACTCCATTTTGTTGAGGAGTTCTAGGTGCAGAGAAATTGTGAGAGATTCCATTCTCCTCACAGAACTGTCTAAACTGCTCATTTTCAAATTCTCCTCGATGGTCACTTCTAAGAGTATAAATACAGAAACCCTGCTCATTTTGTACTCTTTTACAGAATACTGAGAAAGCCTTAAAAGACTCATCCTTGTGGGTTAAGAAGAGTACCCATGTATATCTAGAATAGTCATCAATTATGACAAAATCCCTATTTTCTTCCAGCAAAGCTAGCAACACTAACTGGTCCAAACAGATCCATGTGTAACAACTGAAGAGGTCTAGAGGTTGATACTTGGTTTTTATATTTGAAACTTGATTTTACTTGTTTACCTCTCTGACATGCATTACGCAAAACATCTTTCTTAAAACTAATATCAGACAATCCTCTCACAAGGTTATCCCTTTTTAATTTTGAAATTAGTTTCATACTAGCATGTCCTAGTTTCTTATGCCATCACCATCTTTCATCCTCTTTAGACATCAGACAGGTTACACTTTGATCTGAGAGATCAGTCAGTTCAATCTTATACAGATTTTGTTGCCTTTTAGCTGAAAAGAGGTTTTTGCCACTGAGATCTTTAAATATACATAAATCCTTGGTAAGAGAGACATCAAATCCATTGTCACATAATTGACTTATGCTAAGTAAATTGTGTTTTAATCCTTTAACCATAAGAACATTAGATATCGAGGGAAGAGGAGGTTTACCACCAATAGTACCAATGCCTATAACCTTCTCTTTCTGATTTTCACCAAATGTCACATGTCCTCCTTTCTTAAGTTGGAGGTCTAGGAACATAGACCTTTCTCCTGTCATGCGTCGCGAGCAACCACTGTCCAGGTACCAGCAGTGGTGTTTTCTTTGTGTTGTTGATGACATCTGCAACAGAGATTATTTGATCTTTGGGTACCCATAGTTTTTTGGGTCCTTTTCTGTTAGTTCTAGGAGTTTGTGAAGAATTCCTTCTTTTCTTATGGATACACTTAGACATAACATGTCCAGTTTTTCCACAGAAATTACAGACATGTATGGTTTTAATGGAAGTAGATTTGGCAGACACTTTAGAGTTTTTAGTTGATACTTTATGATGTGTCTGATGGATATATCCAATACCTTCTTTGTTAAGGGAGTGCCTCTGACAACCAAGCAGCTTGGTCATATTATCTCTACCATTAACAAATTTGGCAAGATCAGAAGTGAGCTCTTCCACTTTCTGTTGAAGTTTTTCAACTTCCTCAGACTGTGATGTATCACTAGAGATCTTAGCTTCATTAGACTTTTCAATCTTCAGCTCACTGTTCTCTTTGGCAAATTTCTCACACTCTTGATATTTCTGTTTATGCTCACTGAGGAGCTTAACATGATCTCTCTTGAGGGATTTGAAAGCCTTAGATAAGCAGTTGGATTCCTCCAGCAATTCCTCATAGGCATCAAGTAATTCCTCATAGTCAGGATGTACCTCATTATCTGAATCTGAGTCAGTGTTGGCCATCAGACAGAGATTAGCTTCTTCCTCTGTCTCTTCATCAGAAGATGTTGACTCCAGATCTTCCCAAGTAGCCATCATCCCTTTCTTCTTCTTTTTGAAGAACTTATTAAAAGGGGCTTTCTTGAGTTGAGGACATTCAGCTTTGATGTGACTTGGCTTCTTGCACTCATAGCAGACAATTGAGTTCTTGTCTGTTGAAGTGGATTCTTTGAAGTTCTTGTCCTTATTGAACCTTCTGCATGGCTTATCCTTTCTGAACTTCATTTTCTGTAAGAGAAGCTTTATCTTTCTGGTTAGGAGAGATAATTCTTCATCACTTTCAAAATCCTCGGGTTCAGACAGGTCAGCATCACTGGATGACTCGTCTGCCTTCAGAGCTTTGGGAGCATTTGAACACTTTTGATCAGCTTTCAGAGCGATTGACTTGCCCTTTTTTGTTGTGATTTCATCTCTAAATTCTTGCTCATAAACAGTGAGTGTACCAAGAAGTTCATCCATAGTCAAGGAGGTAAGATCCTTGGCTTGAGAGATAGCAGTTACCAAAGGTCTCCACTGCTTAGGTAGACTCCTTAGTATTTTTCCAACCTTCTCAGCATTAGAGTAAACTTTGGCAAAAGATTTTAGACCATTGATGATAGTTTGGAATCTTCCTACCATCCGAGCAACAGATTCTCCTTCCTCCATGAGAAACAGTTCATACTTTCTGACAAGTATGGCAATTTTTGATTCTTTGACTTTGGCTGTTCCTTCATGTGTGACAGCTAAAGTGTCCCATATTTCTGTGGCAGAATCGCAGGCACAAACCTTTTCAAATTCGTCAGGACTGAGAGCACAAATGATGTTGTATCTAGCTTTGTGATTCAGCTCCCACTTTGTCTTTTCTGCAGGGGTCCACTGAGCTTTTGGCTTGTCAGTGTTGTCTTCATTTTTAGGAATGAATGGACCATCTGTGATGACATCCCAGAGATCAGAGTTTGTAGATAAAATGAACCATTGAAATCTATCTTTCCAATAGTTGTAGTTTTCTCCATTGAAGAATGGAGGTCTGGTTAAGGAAGCTCCTTCAGTTTGGTGACTCCCACTAGCGTCAGCAGTCATGTCTATTCTTCAGGACCTTTTACCTCTACACTGTTAGATGCTCAACCCAGAGGCTGAGCTCTGATACCAACTGAAATAGACAACTATAAACACGAGAAGGGGGGTTGAATTGTGCTTATCAGAAATTAAAATAAAGTTGAAAACGTTTTGCACACAGAAGCAAGGTTCAGACAGGTGTAAAATAAGTTACACAGACAGGTGACCTGTTTGGTATATTTTCACAGAAAATCACACAAGCGTGCAGATAAAAACAAGCTTGATAAAAACACTTTTAACCCCTTAGTTAGAATGTAAATGATATATAATTTTCGCGGCTCCCGGACGGGACGGTCATGAAAACAATTTTTTTGACCCAAAATAATGCATGGGATGCATGCAAAAAGATGAATGAAATTTTTAGTCTTCTTAAAAAAAGAATGTATGCATGAATCTTTTTTATTTACAGAATTGCATGAATTACAAGATATGAAAATGATTTTTTTTCTTTTTTAACAAAAAAGAAACTTGCTCCCTCTGTGTCATAGAATTATAAGACTTATTGTTGGGCATACCTAAAGTCATGACTCTAAACAGGTTGGCCACTAAGTTTGCTTTAAAAGTGAAATTTGAGATTGATCTAAACTCCTAAAATTTATGGTCCACAGATTGCCCTTACCTAGAAGATAAGGACCCGTATCCATGAACTTACCGCAGGGACAAATGTGTCACAATATGGCTGTCCATAGTACCGGCAACAATCTGAGCGGGAGAACCAGTGACTGTTAAGGATGCGAAAGCATCACAATAACACCACTGAAGCCCCTTCTAGTCCTATGGCATTCCAAGACTCGGGTATAGAGCCCAAAAATGTGTGAAATATGTGATGGTGATGTGTGTGTTTGGAGTAGACAAAATTGCACAAAACCAATTTAACACAAGCTACACCTCACTTGCAAAAGAACAACCAACAGCACAATAGTTCTCTACCCTAGGGTTGCAAGAATATACAAAGGCATTTATTAAAGCATATAAAACTATTTACAAAACAAATAAAACAAAAGGGGTAAAGCTAATATTTTCAAAACTATTAAAAAAAAATTTTGCACAACCAACTATGATAGGCCTAACTCTCAAAAGTCCCCAGTGGAGTCGCCAGCTGTCGCGACCGTCCCGTCCGGGAGCCGCGAAAAGAGATAAAAACAGAGGAGTCGCCACCAATATTTTATTTGGGAAAAATATTGGAAAAACCATTTATTTTAAGGAAACTGGTCTACAAAAAAGGATAGAGATTTCAGTTCGGGAGTCGGTTACGAGTAAGGAAGGTGTTAGCACCCTACATCGCCCGTTTAAAAAAAAACGGTACCTCAAGTTAATTGTGCAAAATAATTTTTATAACCTTTGAAAATATGTATTTTACCCCACTTTGAAAAAAACACATTAAAAAAGAAAATAAAATTTTGGCTTGACAAAATGATTGATTCTGCTCCTACGTATTCCCGGGTGTGATGGGAAACTCAAAGCCACGTAGTTCTTAAAAAAGCTTGGTTGGTTTGGCTGATTTTAATTCTTGAAAAGGATTTTCATTTTTTTTTATTTTTTTTATTTTTTTATTTTGGTTGGATGGGCTCAACAAGATACTTAATGGGCTTCAAACAAGACACTTACAACAATAAAAATGAAAATGGACTCCACTTGATTTTATAATGGGCCAAGACCAAATTTTTTTAGTTTTTTTTTGCATTTTTATATTTTTTTCTTTTGTTTTCAAAAATATTAATTAAAAGAAAGAATACCCGGACAAAATTAGGTGTTCACAATAATCAAAACAACTAAAGAGTTTAAGGGAAGAGAAATTAACACAGTGATTTATCCTGGTTCACTCTTTAACACAAAGAGCTACGTCCAGTCCTTGGTAGCACTAAGTTTTATCCACTATAACTGATCAGGTTACAGATTCCAAGTATTGTTTGCATACCTAGCCTCTTCAGGCTTCAAGACAAGTATTCTTTGCACACCTAGCCTCTTCAGGCTCACTCAGATTTGTTTGAGAAATTTGGTTTGTAATAGATATAATTTCAGACAGATAGATCTTTCACTAACACGCAGAGAGTGGTTTAAATGTAAAGCTTAGAAAAGACTGCGTAATAACTTCAAATGATTGAAGAATACAGATAGAAAGAATGAACAGAGTAATGGCTCTTTAATGCTTTGTAATCTCTGATGTGTTCATCTTCGATGATTTCTGTATTTATAGCCTTCAAACATTTAATATCCGTTAGAGACATTCCTTGCAACGATGGCTTCAAGCAGAGCTTCATTAAATGCAATAGAGTCGTTCTGGGCAGCCATTAATGCAATGAAAACGTTGGTTGTACTCTAACATGAAGGATCATCGCTTTATGCATTGTGCAGTTGCCAAATCAGAGTTGTGCATAATGCTTTTGTACTTTGCAGAGTACAGTTACCTTCTTGTGTAATAACCGAGAGTACTAGGGAATAAAGCATGTTGGAAACATTCTTTAACTGGAAGTTTGTCTCTGACTTCATAGATTGCTTGAGAGAGTAACCTTCTGAATTTCTTGATAAGCGTGAGAGAGAGATTCAGAGTCTTATGCATGAGGGGACAGCTTCTAAAAGCTTCGTGTACTTCGAGTTCTTAACAAAGAACCTTAGACGAGTATGAGAGCAGGGCAGAGACAGGTTGAAACCAATTTGTAGAAAGTCAACAATCCTAGTCAGCAGACAGGTTGACTTTTGCTTATACAGACAGGTGTTACTTAAGTAGACAGACAGATGAGTTTTGCTATTTTCTGATCTGTACACTAAGTAGACAGGTTAGCAACCACAAAGTAGGTTAATTAAATCATTAACCAATGTTTAGTTTTCATCAAAACTTAGGGAAATGCACACAGACATTTTAGAGACTTAATAAGCACCCACTGTCCAAGTACCAAGATGTTTGTTTCTTTCCTGTTGTTAACCAAATCTGCAACAGGTATTATCTTGTCCTTAGGTTCCCAAAATGACTTGGGTCCTTTCTTGTTAGTTTTCACTGGACGCGAATGTTTAGCATGCTTATTATGTATGCATCTATATGTAACATGCCCACTTTTTCCACACACTTTGCAAAAGGTGTTGGACAGGCCTGACTTAGCTTTAACATAATTAGCTGGAGCTTTTGAAGCTCTATGTTGTATATGTGGTTTTGACTTATTATGAGATGCTTCATGCTTCTCCTTGTCATAACCAATATGGTGACCTAGAGTACCTTAATATAAGACTGAGCTTATCTGAGCCACCTATAAACTTTGACAGAGTGTCTGTCAAATGTGTTACATCTTGTTTTAGTTTTGCAACTTCACAAGAATCATCAGGCTCACACTCTAGTTTGTCAGTTAGACTGACACTCTCTGATTTTAGCTTATCATTTTCTTGTGCTAAGTTTTGCCCCTCCATGTAGACTCTATCATACTCTTTTGTTAATTTTGTGAACTTCTTTTTAAGACTTTTGTATTCATGAGACAATATGGATGATTCATGCAATAAATCATCAACAACATTTTTAAGAGTGGACGGGTCAGAATCCATTACCTCATCATCAGTGTATTCATTTTCTGATGATGTGTCTGCCATGAGACAGATATTTGCCTCTTCCCCAGCTTCATCTTCCTCATCAGATGAAGATAGGTCTAAATCCTCCCAAGTAGCCATTAAGCCCTTCTTTTTCTTGAAGAACTTATTTTTCTCTTTCAGATCAGGGCAGTCAGTTTTGAAATGGCCAGGCTTCTTGCATTCAAAGCACAAGGGTGGACCTTTTTCCTTAGAGTCTGATTTCTCCTTGGAAAACTTCTTGTTGAACTGCTTTCTTCTGAAGTTACCTTTCTTTCTCCACATGTATTGAATTTTTCCGGAGATGAAAGATAGTTCATCTTCATCTGATCCTTCATCACTATCCGAAGGTTCAGCATCATCTGAAGATTCAACAGCTTTGAGGACTTTTGAGGAACTGGCTTTCTTTGCCTTTAGGGCAATAAACTTTCCTTTTCTGGAATTGTCTTCTTCATTCAGTTCAAGTTCATGAGCCTTGAGTGACCCGAGAAGCTCTTCTAGAGAAAGAGTATTCAGATTTTTGGCTTCCTGAATAGCAGTAACCTTGAGTCTCCATTGCTTGGATAAACTTCTCAGAATCTTTCTAACATGGTCTCTATTTTCATAGATTTTTCCGAGAGATCTGAGACTGTTGGTAATTGTTTGAAATCTTCCAAATATCTGATCTATTGTTTCATGATCAGCCATTTTAAATAGTTCATACTAGTGAACCAGCATGCTTATCTTTGATTCCTTTACTTGAGATGAACCTCCATGAGTTAGGGCCAGAGTATCCCAGATTTCTTTAGCAGTGTTACAGCTGTGAACTTTGTCATGTTCAGATCTGGTGATGACACACATCAAATAATGTTTTGCTTTGAGATTGAGCTGATGTTTGGCCTTTTGATCTGCAGTCCAATCTGCTCTAGCAATAGCAACTCCATTTTCACCTCTAGGCTCAGTATAGCCATTTTCAATCAGTTCCCAGATGTCTAAATTTTGTGCATCCAAGAAAGCCATCATCCTCTTCTTCTAGTAGTCATAATCAGTTCCATCGAAGAGAGGAGGTCTGTTAATAGCTTGTCCTTCTGCATCCATGGTTGTTGGATCGTACTCCCTCAGCACTTGTTAGATGCTCAACCCTTTCGAGGCTGAGCTCTGATACCAACTGAAGTTGACACAGGCAAACACAAGAAGGGGGTTGAATTGTGTTTGTTAATAATTTTCAAAAACAACTTTTTTCAAAACTAATTTTCTCACACAAGGAATAAAAGGCAGAAGCACGCACACAGAAAAAGATCATTTTAAAGGCTTAACAAAATCAAGTTCAAATCCCCACAGTTAGTATAAACAAATAAAACTGAAGAGATAAGGGATTAGAAGATTCACGCAAATATTTTATCCTGGTTCACTCTCTTCCAACCAAGAGCTACGTCCAGTCCCTTCTACTCGAAGGTTTTGCTCCACTATTTTTCAAAATAGATTACACCAAGTATTCAACACCTCTCCAGGCTACAAGTATTCTTTTCTTATCAAGTCTCTTCGGGCTCTAACTCCAATCAAAGAGATTGTTTGCTTTTGATCTTCTAACTCACTATGTGTGAGGATATGAAAGTTTAAGATCAGTTGAATATTATAGCAATATTCAAGCTAAGGTATTACAGACTTTTGCTCTTGAAAGAATGAAAGATTTTGAGCTTGTAGAATGGCAAGCGTTTTTCTAGCATGGTTTCTGTATTTGCAAAAGTTCTTTCTTCAGAGGTTGAGGTCTTCTATTTATAGTAACCTTTTTCTTCACTTGAATTTCTTCAACGGTTGTTTTGAATTTTTCCGTTTAGAGATGGAATCAAATGCATAATATCCGTTGTAACTGATAGCTTGAACGTGGTCATTGTGAAATGTACTATTGGTTATCACTCTTGCACAAAATGGTCATACCTCTGAGCAATTGCAACTTGAAAACTGTCTTGCCTACTTTGTACAAATCCCAGCTATTCCAGCGATAAAGATGACAGGGTACAAGGCGTTTTGCATTGTACTATTTTGCTTTTGTATTTTCTCGTTTGTACTATGTTTCTCTCAAAGAAACAAGACAATAAAACAGTTAAAGCAAATATGAAGGACCAACATACATTTGAAATAAATATCAATCATTTGAAATAAATACTTCTATGTGGCCGTGGTAGCATTTTCTGAGCATATGAAAGATTCATCCAGAAAAAGAGCTCGTCTACTAAACAATATGCGTCTACACGCTTCATAGTTAAAATCTCTTTTTGCTCGTCTACTGACGTGGCAAATTCTCTCGTCTACTATCAAGTCTTTGGATTTGCTATATATCAGTGAGTTACTTTGATCTCCGTCTACTGACGTGGCACTTAAGCTCGTCTACTCATAGGAGTTACAATTTTCGTCTACTGAGAATACTTTATATTCCGTCTACTCAAAGATATTAAAATAAATAAAAATACCAATGATTTTGAGCAGCTCGTCTACATGGGTGGACGCGGATATTAAGAAACTCTTTCAAGATTTCCATAACTTATTAAAAGGAACAATCCTGCAAGACTAGATAGAGCATGTTAGATCTTAACAAACACTTTGCCATGCAAATTTAATCCTTTTTGTTAACATCAAAACTCAAAGATTATTTAATCCAAATTACTGTGGTTCCAACAACTTATAATGCCAAGTTTTCCAGGTTTTTTATTTATTTAATTTTAATTATGTTAATTTCCAAATTACATTGTTATCCTCATCCTCATCCCTCTCCCCACCCCACCCTTCTTCCATAACCAATAGCTAAATGTGACTGTCGTCCACCGGCTCCGCCATACACCACTGTGCTGCTGTCCCCCACCCCTTCCTCCATGAATCGTCATGCCAATCCTACCAGATCCGTCAAACCTGCAGAACTATATGTTGTGTCTGCAGCGACATCGTCGCAGTAATAAGTAGTCTCACGTCCCACCAAATCCAACCTCCATCAGATCTAACTGCCATCAATCAGGATCCACCACCCCACCGTCGTGCCGTCTCCATGCCACCACCACTCCTGCAGTCTATCCTTTTCAAAAGCTCCATTAATTTGAAAATATTGTAGATTCCGATGGGAGCGCAGTGGCAGCATCTTTGACGAACATGACTATGGTATCATCTCCACCAGCGGTGACCTCGGTGACAGTGGCAAATTCCGGTAGCAATGGCAGTGGCAGATACGAGTGGCTGAGGGGATATGGATAAGATTGCAAGGATAAATTTGTCTTTGAGTTTTTTTTTGGATGACAAGTTTAGCCATGAGAGGGTTAATTTTTTTTTTGGGACACTTAAACTTGGATCCTTCATTATTTTATTATTATATCTAATGATTAATTTTAATGCCTCATTGGTGAGGCACCTAATACCTCACCCGAGAATCCACCGAAAACATGCAAGAATAAAATAATTCAACTCGAATGACCCTATTGAGTTCAACTCGAATCAAGCTAAACCCTTTAACTGCCCCATGAACACCAATAAAAAAAAAATTCAACCAAATACAATTTTTCTATGGAGAATGCTAACCAATGCCCATGGCTCTTTAGGGCATTGATTAAAAAAGGCAAAATTACACTTTTGGTCCCTTAAGTTATTTGTTTTGTTCAAATTGGTCCCTTAAGTTTTTTTTGTTACAAACTAGACCCTTAAGTTAGGTTCAGGTTTCAAATTGGTCCCTTAAGTTTTTTTTGTGACAAACTAGACCCTTAAGTTATGTTCGAGTGACAAATTGGTCCCTTATATTATTAAAAATAATAAATTAAGGGTCTAATTTATTGGTCCCTTTGACAAATTAAGGGACCAATTTGTCACCCGAACATAACTTAAGGGTCTAGTTTGTCACAAAAAAACTTATGTGACTAATTTGAAACCTGAACCTAACTTAGGGGTCTAGTTTGTCACAAAAAAAACTTAAGGGACCAATTTGAACAAAACAAATAACTTAAGGGACCAAAAGTGTAATTTTGCCATTAAAAAATCAAAAGAGGTAAGTTTGTATGGAAAAATAATGTATTTATTATATTGAAAAATGCTAAACTTGTATTCTCAATACAAACATTTTTTTTATTGATTCCTTAATCAATATTCTTAGGATATTAGTTAGCAAGGGTGGATTCTAGAATAAGGCATGATGACAAAGTGGTTCTTGATGGACCATCGGTTTTTTTTTTGGGTAAAATAGCTAGTGTCTATATCATTTTCTTTTTGTTAAAATACAGTTTTACCCTTTGCCCCTCCCACCCCACTCTCCAACAATCCCACCATTGACCAAATATGACCATCACCATCCGCCGCAGCTGCACCTTTTTTGCACACCCACTACCAGATCTGTTCGATCTCACCACCCACAGTCAATAATGATAAAAAAGACACCATCGGGTTCGTCAATCAATTTGGTTCAACAATGGCCAAAACCACCACGCAACCCAGATCTATCCAAAAGCTACAAACAGCTTCAGTAGGGAGAACTCGGTGAAGAATCTGGTAGCCATGGTGAAGAGAAACGGCGACACGGTGAGGGAAAGGCACCAGCAGAACGAAGAACTCGAGCGGCGGTGGAGAAGAATGAAGCGTGCGAGTCGCGAACAGGAGAAAGCGAGAGGCACGCTATGTCTTGCGGTTGCACTAGTTAACCAGTTGGAAGGGCGCGATTCTGTTGATGATTTGGAGTTTGAGCTAGCAAAGGACACACACATAATGATTATTTTTTTTGAACAAATGATTATTTTTAAAAATAGTAATAATTATTTTGGAAATATGAAATTGACTGAGATTCATGAAAATGGGAAGAAATCAAAGAAACAAGAATCTTGAAACAATAATAATAAAGAAAAGGAAAAGGTGGTGGAGACGAGAAATCCAAAATTTTGTTTCTAAATCGGTAAATTGTTTCTGGGCGGTGGCAGATTTGTTCATGAGACAGGAAAGGGTGGAATTTGTTGGTGATGGTGTGGGATGAGATTGGGTTGCAACAGATGTTTTTTTGACAGAGGCAAAATAGTCACTTTAATTATTTTAACCTATTAAATCACTCACCAATTTCAATCTTAACCATTTAGTTATTTTTTTTTTTTATTATTATTATTATTATTATTATTATTATTATTATTATTATTATTATTATTATTATTATTATTATTATTATTATTATTATTATTAATGGTTTATAAAAAATGGTTCACCATGAACCACTTGCCATCATGCCTCATTCTAGAATCCACCTTTAGCAAGACCTTTTTCTATCATCAAATCCCTCCAAAATCAAGTTTTTTCTGATAAAAAAAACTTTCTTAATTTTTAATTTTAATGGATAGTAAGGATACGCTGTTTGTTCTCTGCAGTGTATTACTGTAATCCAAACTTAACACTGTGTTTGGTTTATGAAAGAAAATGAGAGGAAAGAAAGTGAAAGGAAAGAAAGAGGAAGGAAAGAAAGAGAATGGAAAATGAGATAATTATTTAGTTATTTGGTTGAAGAGAAAATGAAAGGAAAGAAAACTCAAACTTTTCTCCCCCCTTGTTTGTTTGAGTAGAATGTGAGAGGAAAGTAAAAAAGCAAACTTCTAAAATGACATAAATACCCCTTTTCACATTTTTTTTATATAATAGCAAAAATAAAATTAAGAAAAAAGAAGAAGAAAAAGCCAACAATAAACAAAGCCCAACTCTATTAGAATACCTAGAAGCACATTCCAGAAGCATGAGTAAATGGAGGCACCACCGCATTATATATCTAAGATAATTTTATTATTTTGTTTTTTCTTTTCTTTTTTTCAGATCTTACTAATTTCTAATAAGGAGCAACTCCAAGATGCGTTAGGCGCTAAGAGCTTCTTCAGTTACAGATCTGGTGCGATATTATCTCCCAAAGCTCCGGCACCGGAAACGCAGGTGGCCTTACCGGTTTGGAGATAAACAAGATATGTAAGAAGAAGAGGAGAGCTCCGACGCCGGAAACGACTGTGGCCTGGTCGGGATGCAACTTTGCAGATAAACAAGAAATGAAATAAGAAGGGTAGAAGAAGTGGCTGGAGGCGTGGTAGAAGAAATGGTAGAAAAACTAGGCAAGAAGAAGATGATAGAAGGGTAGTTTTGTCTTTTCAAACCAAAATGATGTTTTCTCTCTCTGTTTTCTTTCCAATCTGCGCGAAAAGCATCTTGGAGTGGGGCCCATCGAAAGATTTCTTTCCTTCCCTTTTTACCACTGAACCAAACGAGGGAAAAGGGAATATTCCTACACTTTTTCTTCCTCTTGTTTTCTTTCCATCCATTTTCTGTTAAACCAAACGTAGTGTAAAATTCCAAAAATGCAATGCCCGCGTTGAGAAAAACTCTTGCCTTAAAACCAACGCTACGCGATATTATTAATTAAAAAAAAAAAAAAAAACGTTGCCCTATAAGTATCCGAAGTATTTTTTAATTTTTTCAGTTCTATATATTTCCATCAACTTTCCAGCCAGTTAAAAATCGAAAAGCAAAAGGGAGCGCGGTGGCGTTGTCGGTTTCGACGATCACAGAGTCATGGGGTCGTTCTTCTTCTCCTTCACCACAGCGCTTCTTCTGTTTTTCATCTTCTCTTCCTCACTCGCCAATCACGACGACAGCCCTCTCCTCCTCAAAGGTCACATTCTCCTTTCTGTCGCTTCTATTTCATCAATGCCTAATTATATTCATATATTTATAATATGCTTTCTCGATCGCTATTTTTTTGTTCCAATCCTTGCTTTACTGTTAAGCTTAAGATTTCTCACTTCCTAGGGTTTTCTCACCTTCCAAATTCTTCTCGAAACCTCCGCGTATTTGAACGAAAATCGGCAATTAATGTTGTAATGTGTGTGGACCTATTTTTACCCCAAGTTGTGATTTGTAAGCAGATTGAGGACCAGTTAGGGTTTCTGTTTTAAGGAATAAGGAAAAATATAAAGAACTGAATTTTGGGATAAAATGGCTTGGGAGCAATTCTGTGTACCTATTTGGGTTGCGATGAGTTTGAAGTAACTGGTTAGTGATCATGCCTTGGTGTGTCCCTTTTATTTTGGATGAGCAGAAAAATAAAATAGCTGAAACATAGGTATTATTACTAGAAAAAAAATAGGATTTTAGCCAGCTTTATAAATATTCTGTTATAGGAACCTTGGAACTACCTAATTTAATTATTCTTAGAGGCATATCCCCTGTTAAAAGAAGTGAAATCGCATCCCGATCTGTGGTTTTACCCCACATAGATTGGAACCCTTTCTTTGGGTAAAGAAAAAGGTTACAAGCAGTAACTGCTGTGTTTGGAGGTTCATATGGGAATGGGGAATATTGCTATATATGGTATAATGCAAAACATAAGAAAATTTATTTAAAATCTAAATGAAATTAATTAAATGCAAACATTGACTCTAATAAACCAAAATAAAAACAAAGTCTAATCTGGGTTAAATCAAGCATTCAACTCAACTTAATTGATGAAATCTACTCTAAAACAATAGATAAAATATGATAAGCCAGTGGGTTATCAAGTGCAAAGCTGCTAGTTGTGATAGGTTTCTTGCAAAATCTTGGTGAATTGTGTGCTTGTTTTCTAGGAAATAATAAGAATCACTTCTCTTTTTGTATATTGTTAGCTAGTTGTATGTTATACTAAAATGTTCACTTTGTTTTCCAAATGTGTGTTTGGCATATTAATTATTTTGGTCTTGTATTTTCTGTTCCCACTCTTTGTATTTTGAAAAGAATCTCAGCATGTTATAACTGCAGGTGTTGATATTGAAAGGCCAGTTTTGGATGTCTCCCCTTCCCCACTATCTGGCCATTCAGCTAATCATGGTGTTAAAGACATCTTACGATGCGAGCGTGTTCAAGTTTCTGGTATCTCAAGATTGAAACTAGGGAGTTATGCTAGTTCATTCCGCATTACTTTGGCTCCCTCTGCTGCAATCCCAGAGAAGTTTCATAACAAAATTCAGATTTGTTTCCACAGGTAAGTGCATAACTTGGGTATACTCACGGTATTATTTATTTATTTGTTGTCACCGCACTTCCTATTCTCAGGTGCATGCATAGCACACACATACATACTCTCTACTTTCAAACTATAAAAAGCCTATGAAGATTGACATTTTTTATGTTCAATGTATGTGCAGGAATAATTCACTTGGATGGTGTCAGTGTGAGAAGGATGAATGGAGGAGTGTACAGAAGGGTATCTGGAATGCTGTTATTTCACCTTATGAAACTAGATATATTGATGTGACGATCAATGGTGAAATATCGGATTCTGTTACAGTTGCTCTTGAAGAAGGTTGGTTTCTTCCATCTCATAAAAGGGGAAGCAATTTATTCTGTTATGTCTTCTCTTTGTGATTTTTTAATTTTTGTTTTGCACTTACCTATATTTGTTACACAAATTTTAAAGATTTTCAGCAATGGCGTCTTGTTTGTCTTGCACTGGGATTGGTGCTGCTGCTGCTGGCTCCTATTATTAGCAGTTGGGTTCCATTTTATTATAGCAGTTCAATGGCTATAGGGATCTTTCTTGTCATTATAATCCTTCTTTTTCAGGTATGTTGATTACATTGGTATTATATATGAATTTCATTTTGTTTCATAGTTTCTAAGTTTTCCTTCATTGTTCAACATGTTTTCTAACTGTTTTTTTTTTTAATAATGATATAGGGCATGAAATTGTTGCCAACTGGAAGAAAAAATATCTTTTATCTGACCATATATGGATCAGTGGTGAGTTTGATTTAGTTTTGGCCCTTGTTTGCTTGCAGCTCTTCATGTTGCAACTTTCATGCAAATATTATCACTGTTAATATTTTCACTTTGTTGTTTCAGCTTGGAGCTGGGTCATTCCTTTTGCACCAATTCTCTGTATTTGTAAATTCAATTCTTCAAAGTTTTGGGATGAGTGAAGAGATGCACAATCCAGTAAGTATATCTGCCTATTTGTTTTTGGATAACTTAGTGCTTATCTGTATTTTTATGTTGTGCCATACAATGCAGTCTGAATGGCTAATATACTATACACATACTGGTTCCTAATTCTTTATGTTGCCTTTTCTTGACACCTAATACATGTTAATTCTTCGTTTGTTCAGTGAGCTTAAACATTGTAGCTCACTGGAAACATTTTATTTTTGCAGTCAATAAGTCACTCTTTTAATTTCTCCCTCGCCTTGTTGTGATCCTTAAACTACTTAACTATTTTGTTTCATTTAGAATAACTTTTGGTAAATGTTATTTCTTTCTTTGGAGTTTGGATTAGCAAAAAAGTATGTGATTAACAGAAAATATTTGCTAAAGAGGTGGAAATGACTTCCTCTTTTCAAATGTACTAATTTAATTTTCTGGAACTAGCTCAACCTTTCTATATATAATTGTTGCCTGATGTTTGCTCCAACTGTCATTCACCAGTGATTAGTCCCAGTTAGTGGTTACCTTCTAGATGCCACTTTCCAACCCTCCCTCTTCCCCATTCCGTGTTCCCTTCATCTCTTGCTGCTGTTTGCCGGCCATCTTTGTTTGTCAGTCAGACACATATGATCAACTGCTTCCATCCTGTGGGATTTGGCTTGTTTATCTTCAATTCTCTTTCATAACACCTTTCCTCCATGGTTCACAGGTTGCTGTTTTCGTACTATTGGGTATCATCTTGGCTGGAGCTGCTTTAGGCTACTGGATTGTTAGGAGATTTGTTATTTCGAAAGATGATGGCAGTGTGGATGCTGGGGTCGCTCAGTTTGTGAAATGGGCAATGCGCGTCATTGGAGCCACCTTCATTTTACAGGTTTGCATTTATGTAAACTGGGAATATGCAATACAATAAGGCTGTTATCTAATACTCACCATCATATATGACAGATTTTGCTAGGTCACTATGAATCACCTTGCATAAATAATTATTGTTGTTGCATGAAAATTTCAAGATGCCAAAGTTTCTGTATGTGGAAAGTATTTAACTCGTTAATGGTAGTTAGCCTTAGGATTTTCAATAAACTTCATGACTCATTAAGCCACGGTGCTTATTTCTAGCCTGGTTCTTTTGTGAAGCATTTGTACCAAACTCACCTAGTAAAACAAATTACCAAGTTGTGCCACTTTTTGAAACATTTACCAATCTGTACCACTTTTGTTTATCTAATCCAATTTGTCTCACCACCTGATGTCTTTTGACATTATGTATTTATGTTTAGTATTTATAAGTTTAGTATTTATATTTAGTATTTGTCTCACCACTTGTTTAATTAATTTAGTATTTATATTTATATTAAATTTTATTATTTTCATTTTTAAATAATAATTTGCTATTATGTTATAATTTAAAACAAAGGGCAATTTGGTGTTATGAGGCTCCTGCCATGGGCAGGGAAGGACCATCAGGAATCATTATCTTTGTTGTGATTCAGATGAAAAAATAATAAAAGTAACAAAATATTGTAAAACAAAAAGATAAAATACAAGAATATGAAATGGCAAAAAATCATTTAAAATAAAAAACTTTATGTAGGATTCATTCTTTTGATGGTTGACTCGCATTTCATAAAATGTAATTGCAGTATAATACAAAAATGATTATTTGAAAAAAATGAAAATGAAAATAATAAAAATTGAGTAAAGTAAATAGGAAAAAATAATTAAAAAAATGTTTAAAATTTTAAATTTTTTTAAAATTGCATTAATAAAATTTAAGAAATAAAAAATTGGTATAGATTGGTAATCTTTTACTTAGTGGTGCAACTTGGTTGTTTTATTTACTTGATTTTCATGATGAAATTGTCTGTTGAATCCATGATAATTGCATTGGTGCTGAGATGGACTCATTTATATCTTATTGGAATTTAACTTTTTTGTTTATCAAAATTCCACCCTTTGTATTGGCCGACCATTTTGATCTGTTAAATATGGGCTCATTTATATCTTCTTATTGGAATTTAACTTTTTTTGTTTATTGAAATTCTACCCTTTGTGTTGGCCAACCATTTTGATCTGTTAAATATTATTGTTTCAAGAATGCGGTTCATTTCCCTATTTTTACCGATTTTCATTTCTCTATCAGAGCACTCTTGATCCTCCTCTAGCAATCGGAGCCTTGGTCTCTTGTGGAGCTGTTTGCAATCTTATCTCTTTGATAAAGTGGCTTTATGGATGGTAAGTT
Organism: Echinosophora koreensis; assembly: GCA_035048595.1. Classification (NCBI taxonomy): domain Eukaryota; kingdom Viridiplantae; phylum Streptophyta; class Magnoliopsida; order Fabales; family Fabaceae; genus Echinosophora; species Echinosophora koreensis. The sequence continues at coordinate 3,823,840 of JAPCYP010000013.1, read as the reverse complement.
TGACTTCTTTTTCTACTTTGTTTTATTTGTTCATGTAAAATCATTTTTGCTGGGCACCGCTAGTTGGTTACCATATTTTCATAGGTTCATTCATCTTATTTCGCCAGCTAACCTTAGTGACACTAGTGTTTCTTCACCCTTCATTTTAAGCAATGATGTTGCTGTGCATTTGAATGGTTGTGGTAGTTTTGTCCGAGAGCATTAGATGAGATGGTTGTCATGACTGCTGGCAACTTTTTAATATGGGGTTTGGGATCTTTCCATGAATTGTTATATTTTGCTTTTTAAGCACAGAATTTCAAATTGTAGGAAATTGCCATGGGTTAGAAGTTTGAACATTTTAATCAATTTGTCCATTTAGAAAGTCCTTAGATAGAGTGAGATCTACTAGCATATGTTGGTCTTTGACTGTTTAGATGTCCATAATTCCATATTGTCCTAAAAATTTTCCTCTTATTTTAAAGGGTTTATTGACTGTCAAAGATAATGCCTTCTTCATGCAGGTATGAAACTTCAGGGAATGATAATTTTTCGCTGCAGTTGGTGAGAGGAACACATGGCCGTGCTGAATTCCTTAGCAAGTCAACCCCTAAAGAAAAAATGTGGAATAGACCTAAACGGTCTGCATGGTCTGATTCTCCTGTAAGAGGTATCGTTTAAATTTCCAATTCTTCTGGTATACTTTCCAGGCAACACTCCTTTTTTTTAGTCCTTGTGTTGAATCATTAGTAAGTAGATCAAAGAAATTGAACTTTGAGCTGAGATAGTCTGTGGCTTATACTGGTTCGAAATAGTATCTGGATTATGTTGGATTGTTTAAATGAAATTTTTGGTTGTAAGTAGATCGTCATCAAAGCAATTGAAACTTTTCGCTGAATAAGGCAGGATCTTATACTGAAGTAATAATAACTTCTTTTCAACTATTGGATTGTTCCATAAAATCACTTTCTTACTCGACCGTTAAGTTTATATGTATACCCTGGTCCATAATATAGCATTTTTTAGATCCTTGGGTTGGCATTTAATCGCATATCTTCCATTCTGATGGATTAGCATAGTTAATGTTGAATGTAAGGAAAGGATAATGATCAAATATTGTTGTACTTTTAAATTTGTACAATTGATTGTAATGGGGTGATGATTTATTGTTTTTCAAACTTAGGAATTTTGTTTTCTGCCTCTGAGATTTTCTGAAATTACTTAGACTTAGTGTGTTTGATAGAGAGAAAATTTTAGAAATGAATTTGTGATTTAAAAAATGTTAAGCACTGCACTGGATTAAGTTGCTTCTGAATACACGACCTCTCATGAATCATATGCTAAATGTTTTCTGCACTTTCAGTTATTTGATTTTTGGCATGTTTTAAACAAACACTAAATCAATTTCAGTGCCGAATCTTTTCACTTTCAGCACTGAGTTACGTTTTTAAATGGGCCATTAACACATACTTTGCTTGGATCATATCAAAATCTGCAAAGTTTTTGGAGCTTTACTCTGCTTGCAATAACAATGCTGTGATGTTATCTGATTCCTTTGTCTGTTTCAGGTGTTGTATCACCATCTTCTGGGTTCACGCCAGTGACGCCACCATCTTCTAAGATGCAGGTTGGGATGGACTTTTATTCAACCTTCCACAAGACCGGCAACCGAAAGAAGTTCACTAAGAAAGAGTGGGATGACTTCACAAGAGATTCCACTAAGCAAGCTCTATCAGAATGGGCAGCATCTCCAGAATTCACTGACTGGATAATTGATCATGCAGACCGGATAAAAATCCTTCCAAGCGAAAGTTCAGACGAGACAATGGGAAGTGAATCTGATTCCACGGATGTAGGAAGTGGAAATGGATTTCGACTTTTTAATTGGTAGTGACTTGAGTATGAACAACAATGTACTAACTGCAAACGTGTTTTAGGAGTTAGGGAGCAGTGACAAGTGTGTAATTATTCAGGAATGTAGTAACTGCAGGTTCGGACAATTTTGGCAAATTTAGAGTTATTGATTTAGAAGCACCAAAAAAAAATAAAATTTATTGGTTTAGGTTTTTTTCCCTTAACAATTTTGCTTTTATTTTTTTTTAAACAAATGTGTTTAATTCTTGCGCTTTACATCTTTGTTGGTTGGTTTTGAATTGCTTTTATCTGTCTTTACATTGAATTAAAGAAAGATGTACACTATAGTACGAGTTCGTGTTTAAATTTATACAGTCAAGCTATTTCGATAGATAGACATTGACATGGATTATTATCGTCGTCATCATTATTATTGATTTTTCATTTCTTTTCTCATAAATTTGTTTTTATTTTATTTGTTTTTATTTTATGTTATTGGCCCAAGTATCGACACTGGTAATAGTCATTAGGGGTGTTTATCAACCGATCCAAATCGATTCAAACCTCAAAAACCGAACTGAAAAACCGAAAAAACCGGAAACCGAAAAAACCGAAAACCGAAAAAAACCGCAATTTTTTATTGGATTGGATCGGATTTTGGATCCTCCAGTGAAATCCAATCCAATCCAAACCGATCTATTATATGCATATACTAATATTTTTGAAATTATAGTATTATTCATACTTAAACATTGTTTTTCATACTTTTATGTCCCTCATTCTCTTTAATATTTTTTGTGGAATGACGTATATGAGACTATTTAGAATAAATATTAATGTTTTCATGTTATATTTTACTAAAAGTTTTGATGCATACCATATATATACATGATTGAGTAAACATGAAAAATATGAAATCAATTACGTAAGTTTGAAAAATAATTAGTTACAATTTATCTGTAGTCGATTCAAGGAAAAAAATATGATAAGTGATAGTAGATCTAAAGAATTAACATAAAAGAACATGTTAAAAAATCTGAATAATTATTTTTTCTCAAACTCCCAAATTAAAATTAAGATTATCCTCTGTCCATTGTTAAATAAGTAGCAAGGACACTTGACATAAGAAAAAAAATAAAGTACGACAAAAACCGAATTATCCAATCCAATTCAAATCGCATTTAATTGGATTGGATCGGATATTTTTAAGGAAGCAAACCGATCCAATCCAAATCGCACATTGTTTTTACCATTGGATCGGATGGCTTTTTAGCTCAAAACCGATCCAATCCAATCCGCGAACACCCCTAATAGCGATAAAAATAAGTTTTATGTTAAGGTAGTAAAGGAATTCAGTTGCCTTAATTTGAAAATTGGGAGGGCAACATTGTAACAATTGAAACAATGAGAATCGAAATTGAAGTGAAACAATTGTATCATTTAATAGTTGGTGGAATATAAGGATGGCAATATTATTTGTACCCCATAGATATTTGTGGATAAAATTCGTCACAGGTACTAGATGGATAGTTTAACGAGTATCCGTAAAATAAACAAATTTTTTCTCTAGTTGTTAGTTGATGGAGCGGGGGTGGATGTTGAGGTATTCTTACCCATGATTAGTTGTACCCGATTGTAAGAATTGTGTTGTATTTCTGGCTATTGTATTTCTCACGTACTGTGTTTTGTGAAAGGGAATACTGAAATATCTAGTAGTGTTATCTGGTGAATGTGTTCAATTGTTTATAGCTTGTTCTTCACTATGCCATGTTTTGAGTCATTTGACCACATAGAAATGGCATATATTACTTATATGCCAATTTATAATCGCAGCTTTAAAGAGGATTACTATCGCAGCTTTATAGAAATGACATATGTTCAATTTAATATTACTTATATGCCATGTTCAATTACTCTTGATTATTATCAACTACCCATTCTACAAAATGTGTTTGGGACAACAACGAAAAATATAGTATATCAGTAATCGATTATATATATAATCAAATATTGTGATAATCAATTATAATCAGAATCAATTTTTGTTTGAGAATATGTTTGTTAAAAAATAGTTGTTAAAATCGGACCGGACTGGCCAGCTCAACCGGTCGGACTAGGAATCAGTCAGCCATCCAGTCCGAAGGATGCCTATAATTGCTTAGTGGAAAAATCGGATAAAAACAGTCGAACCGAAACGAAATTGAGGAAATCGGGCAAAATCAGTGGTTCACCGGGTTTCAACGGTCTGGGAAATTTTTTTTGCTCCTCTATTCCTCTTGAACCCACCAACCCCCCGGCGGCGCGATTTGCTTCTTCATCGACCTGTGGGCGCTACAGAGAGGACGAGCTACAAAGATTAGGAGTGAGAAAAACCAGAGAGAAGAGGGTGAGGTCGAAGAACAGAGCTCGTCACATAAAGAAGAGGAGTGAGGTCGAACTATTAACAACCAAAACATGTTAAAGAAAGGAGGAGTGCCAGAACGTGTCATAGAAAGAAAAGAGTGAGAGGGGTGTTGGTTGTGTGGGCTGGGGGGTTGGGGGGTGGTGGGACGCGGCTGAATGAGGGAGAAGATGAAAGTGTGAAACTAAAGTTAATTTGCTTTTGATTGTATAGAAATGGGATCAGGTCCATCAACCCAAACTTTTTTTTCCTGATGCTGAATGAGCATATATAAGCCCAACTTCAATTTTGTTTTTCATTTTTTTTTCCTGATAACTGGAGCAAAACACATATAAGGAAGCTTGGGCTGATGGGTCTTTGAAAATGTGTTTTTATACATCTGGGAGCAAATACAATAATTATTTTTGTAAGTTTATTAATATAAAATGCAAAAAGTATTACGAATGCACTCTAAAATTTAAGAGGATATGGTATTAAGAATGCATTTGATTAAGTTTTTTTTTTTTTTGGTGAAAAATCAAAAAATTTCATAAAAACGGACTTTTAAAATATTTTGATAAATATCCAAAAATATTCATAAAATCGACTAAAAAGATGACTAGCAGGTACTCGTACAGATATGTGACGAATTTTCATCCGATGGGACGGGTGGCAGGAGACAATTGTTCGTGCCCACCCCGTTGGCATCCGTAGTGGAATATGCAACGAAGAGCAAATATACTTGGAATTGTAATTCTTAAGGTTTAGGGCAAGAATTGGAAATAGTATAAATATATTCTAATTACATGGAATTGAACTAAAAATTGGAATTCCAATTCTAACGAATAAACCAAACATAATAATATATTCTTACCCATGCCCCTAGAGATTACAGCCTTGATAAGAAAGTGTCGAGATAACATCAGTGCTCGAGCAAGTTTATAATGTGATTTGTTAACCTGATGGTCTAATCAACCTAAACTTTTTCTTGCGAAGATCTTGGGTCTAAACTAGCCATGCTAGGACTTAACATGTTATTTTCACCTTTGTTGTTCCATGCTGGGTTATTTGGATGCATAGGCATCCTTTTCTCTTTCTTGAACATTTACACTTGAAAATCTGTTGGATGGAGGAGTTTTAAAGAATATTGTAACAGGAGAGGATATGCAATGGCTTGGTGGTTTGGGGGAGGGAGATAGGGTTTGAAGTGATAAGGTGGATGTCATAGGTTCAACTCCCTCCACTAACATAACAAATACTAACAATCTAAAATTTGCCTATACAAAAAATATTTTAATTGAGATGTTCTTTTCTTGAGAATCTTGGTGTAGTAGCCTTGTTAGAAATGGTCGAGGAAGATGACTTATGGGGTTTTATGATCCATTGTCGTACATCATACACTAAATACTAATATTCAAGTGGAGTTTTATGTTATTAGGAAATATGGTGTCCTCACTTGGGAATATGAGTTTCACAAGGTTTGCATGAATAATGAATCATTTATAATCATTCCATAAATGAATCCCCTAAATTATTACTCTACATCTTCGAGGATTTGTCCTACGACTTCCAATTATAGGGATATCTTGAACTCCATCTCAGACCTAAAAAAAATATTGTTAGATTATAATCTTCGTCGTCCACTCAACTTAATATGAAGGAACATTTTCCTACTTGTGAACATTAACTTGTTTGATGACATCAGACACTTACTATTTTCTTGTAATTATGTTTTCCTTTTCCTTCTTACCAAAAGGGAAAAAAACTCAACCAAATACAAATTTTCTTGTAACCATACCTTTCAATCATCTAATTTTTGGTGCGTTAATTTGATTTAGGGAATAATTGATTTTCAAGTAAACTACATTTCCGGATTTCATTCCTGAAAATCCAATCACAAAATTTATTCATGTAAACAATTAGGCAAGTTTGACAAACTGCCTTAGGCCCACTCTCCACATATTATTATTGCTATTAACTACTATTATGTTTTCAAAGACCCAAGTTATTGTCCTTAGTTGTCTCATTATTATTTTCAATTAATAACAAATGTGAGGTTAAGTTTTTACACGTTACTTGCAAAAAATAATTTGCACGTTACTTACATTGCATCGTAAATTGTAACTTCCATCAACGACAATGCATCATTATGGTATAACAATAGTAAAATTTAACAGTTATAATTTGTTAATTGTTTATCTATTTATTTCATACTTGAATATTTGCTATTCAAAGTTTTTTAGCTCTCTCATTCTTTTCTCTCTTTTCCTCATTATCTTCATATTCTTCGTAAGTGAACTCTCAACGACGGTAACTGATATCAAATTGTTGCAGTAGATAATATCGACGTGCGATTATCATTTTTTCCAGGTTATGCCATTTCATCACTTTTTTCCTATTTATTTTGCAACATCTATTTTATTTATATTTTTTATTGTTGTTTTATATTTTATTATTTTATACTTCATAGCAATTGGAAATGCTAAATAGAAAGTATGAATCTGATTTTGAAAATTGAAGAAAAAGAAAAGAAAAAGAAAAAAAATAATTTCAATCTCAAGGTGGTGCTCTGGATTTTGTTACTATTCATAAAAACTAGGTAACAACCAGCTTAATTGATGAAAATCAAAATATGGTAGAACAATCACCTTTAGATGATGTTGAAAACACTAATAATCCTAGTCCCAATCAAGAACAAGAAGATAAATATTTAAACGAAGATAATTTATTAGAAATAGATGTTGAGCATGATAATACATCAAGTGGAGTTTCTAAAAGTACTTATGATCCAGGGCAATGGAAAAACTTGGATGAAAAATTTAGAGATTTAATGATAAAAAGGGTCCAATTAGACATTGTATTTTACAATTTAAAAAATAGTGATGAAAAACGATACGTTTTTATGAGTTTTTTTTTCATTTTACAGGAGGATATCATCATCAGAAAATGCCAATTGTAAGTATATTTATCACCCCCCCCCGCCCCAAAAAAATAAAATATATTATATCACCATTCTTAATATGTTTATACTTCCAGAATAAATTAGGAACAATATTCTACGAGCTAGTGGCTTGGAAACCTCACCCCAAGGTTGAGCGGATCATTAGAAGGACTCAGTTCAAAGTTTTTTTTTTTTTTTTTGCTTAAAAGATGGCTTTAACACCAATCAAAATTTGCTTTCAGCTATAGTTAAAAAGTTTGATGCCGACCATTCTTGTTTCAAGTTAGGTTTTCATGATAATATATATGACTGATTAAATAATTAGCTTAGAAGATGTTATGTATACAACATGTCTTCCTATAGATGGAAGACCTGTAACATGAATAGATCTACAAATTATATATAGAGAGTTGATTGTTGAGAGAATAGGGAGGCAACCTTAAGTAGGCGGAGGAGATTTAAAAGTAAAAAGTAATTTTAGATTGCAATGGCTAAGAGAGAATTTTAAAAATGTCTCTAACAAAGTTGGGGACAATGAAATTTGGTATTTGTAAGGGTGTTATCTCTAACATATAATAGGCACTTTTATGTTCCTTCATTGCAACGGCATGTATCTTAAATTGTTGGCAAATGAAGAAATAAATCAGTATGCTTAGGGAGTTGCCAGGTTGGCATACTTGCAGACCTTCTTGAGAATTTACAACAGTAATAAGAAAGGGACAATTAACGGGTGCATGCCACTTTTGATTGCAAGTATTCTTAAAACCTATAATTTTATTTTGTTTTTCAAAATCACATTGCATATTTAACTAACATTATTAGATTTTTTTACCATTTGAATGCCTGAGATCGAGGTTGATAATATGAAGGACTGTTCTATATTAATGCAACAAGAAGGTGGTCGACAATAAGGAATTCTTAGAGGCCAAAGACTTGATTTTGACTTCCCCTTAACGGTGGGACTATGTCATCTCATAAAAAAAAACCATCACAAAATTAATATAGTGTAAAAGTTGAATACCATTTTATCAATTGTTTAGAAACTAATGAGGTAAAGTATATTTTTTAATTGCATTATTACATTCATGCATGTTTTCATAAATAACAATAACATGTTTTGTGCATATCTAGATTGTTTTGGAACCTTATGATGTTCTTAACCCAAATTTCGTCGCTGATGAATTTCGAGATCATTTACGTCTTCTTACTTCTCTTAGGTGCTTGGTATGCTATGAGAAGGTTCCCCACCATTGCACCGATCGCACAATTTGATTCAAAGGAGGGAGGGGGGAGATATTTTAATTAGATATTGTATTTGGTTGAGATGATGGGAGGGAATGAAGGGGAGGAAAAATAATACTTTTCATGTTTGGTTCACAAGAGAGGGGAGGGATTTTAAAATTAATTTACTTTTACACCCTTATCATTTTGCATTTCAAAATATAATAGTAAGGATATTTTAGTCAATGCATTTAAAATGTTTTAAGTACCCTCCCCTCCCCTCCCCTCCATATCTACCCAATATTGGAGGAGATCTTAAATTGAGTGATGAGAGATTTTGCTCCCATCTATTCCCCTCCCCCCCAAAAAATTGAACTAAGCATAAATTTCCTCCCCCCTCTAACCAAACACTATGTAAGACAATTTGATATTCTCGAGGATCAATGAGATTCACTTTTGGCAAACCTGCTTGCACCTCCAGACTTCGAGAGTATTAAGAGATCTGATAGGTCTAGAAGAAAAGAGGTATGGCAGATCAAAATTGCCTAATCACCTTCTGTTTTTTTCCAAACTTTCTTGATCTTTTAATACTCTCAAAGTCTGGAGGTGCAAGCAGGTTTGTCAACGGTTAATCCCATTGATTCTCAGGAATACCAAACTATCTTATTGCAAGATCAGTTTGGTGGCGGGCAACCTTCTCATAGCATACCAAGCACGTCAAAGAAATACGAAGACGTAAATGATCTCGAAATTCATCGAGCATGAAATTTGGGCGAAGAACGACATAGGGTTCAAAAATGCTACATATTGCCCAAAACATGTTAAGTTATTTGCGAAATCATGTATGTAATAATGTAATTAAAAAAATATACTTTACCTCATTGGTTTCTAAACAATTGACAAAATGTTTTTCATCTTTTACATTATATGAATTTTGTGATGGTTTTTTCTAGGAGAGGGCCTAGCCCCACCCTACAGGGAAAGTCAGAATCAAGCCCTTGCCCTACAAGAATGCTATGTTATCGACCTTCCTCTTGTTATATTAGTATAGAACAATCCTTCATCACATTAGTAAAATATGAAATATGATTTTGAAAAAAAAGAAATTAAAATGAAAGGTTTTAACTTTTAAGAGTACTTATCAAAAGTGTTATGCACCCGTTAACAGTGTCTTTCGTATTACTCTTGTGATTCCTCAAAAAGGTCTGCAGTTATGCAAACATGGCAGCTCCCCAAGCATACTAATTGATTTCTTCTTCATTTGTCAACAATTTAAGATATGTCATTGTAATTAAAGGAGTGGAGACATCGGGAACATAAAAGTGCCAAGTAAATGTAAGAGATAACCCTTACATAGTACCAAATTTCATTGTCCCTAACATTGTCACGAACATTTTTAAAATTCTCCCTGAGTCATTTCAATCTAAAATTATTTTTTACTTTTAAGGTTCCTCCCATACTTCTGGTTGTCTCATTATTCTCTCAATAATCAACTTATTATAACTTGTAGATTCTATTTCTGTTACAGGTCTTCCATCTATAGGAAGACCTGTTATATGTAGAACATATTCTAAGGTAATTACTAAATCAATCATATATATTATCATGGAAACCTAACTTGAAACAAGAATGGTCAGCTATAGCTAAAAGCAAATTTCTATTGATATTAAAACCATTTTCTAAGGTAAAAAAATTTGAATAAAGTCCTTTTAATGATCGGCTCAACCTTGGGGTGAGGTTTCCAAGCCACTAACGCATGGAAGAATGTTCTCGACTTATTTTACAAGTATAGAAATATTAAAATTTGCGACTTAATATTTTGGGGGAAATAAAAGTACTTACAATTGATATTTTCTGATGATGATCTCCTCTTCAAAATGAGATATTTAAACACTTATAAAATTCTATTGTTCATTTCATTGCTAGTGCAACAATAAGCAGGGTATAACTCTACAATAGAAAATATTGATAACCAAAGAATCCAACTAAGAGTACAAAACTAATCTATCTCAATGACTTCAACTAACAACATCAAATGAATCAAAGCTTGAAAAGGAAGCTGGTGAAATCAAGGGGCTGTAAAATGACATGGTGAAGGTGTATCGATGGCCATGAAAATGAAAATGGCTTTTGAGATGAGATTTTTTATAGAGAAAACGTAATATATATAGATCTGAATCTCTAAGAGGGTTTGTATGCAAAGCAGGAAATGTATCTTTAATACACTAATTAAGTGAAAGTTAGATACCTGCTCCTAACTAACTAGTACATCAAGTCTTATTAGTCCAAGCTCCGAGTTTTTGGTGTTTATCATAGGAACAAAACAGCATTTGAGTGTGGCTAGAACACAACAACATGCTGCTTTGATCTTATACTTCTTGGTTATACGATGAAGGACTGTGCGTTTATTTAAAATTTACTATTTTTTTCACTTAGCATCTTAAAGGTGATCCTTTGGATACATTGGTGTTATTGAATTTATGGTGGGTTTTCTACTCATGCAATTCCATGCACAAATACTAGCTTGTTTACTAAAACAAACCTTCTAAAAATCAAATATGATATTTTCTTTTATTGAAATTCTTCAATTAATTCCAACATTAAATTTTTATTGAAAGTCAAATATCATAATTATCTCAATAATAATGTCACCATTTCCAGTCTTATATTTTGTTATATTTAATTATTTATTTAAGTGTGAAACAGGTTCTTTTTAATTAATTTTTGTTTTTAACATCAGTATTAGACTAAAGACCACGTGCATGTCACGTGAAAAATCTCCATTTGGTCTCGCTAGTAGTAGTTGCTAGTGTGAGCCACAGCCACCTTCGCTGCATTAACCCTCTCCTCCAAAATTCTTCGTCACAAAACCCTTCATAACTCTCAATCCCATTCCACTTCACGCACCAAAAACCCAAACAAATGTATCTTCACCGCCACATACTCACCAAACCCTCCTTCCTCCGCCGCCACTTCTCCCATTCCGCCGCAGCCGCCGCCGTCCTCCACCATCCCGACCCCCCGGATATACCGCCGCTGACGTATCTCCCAGGATTCCCCCGTCCCGACCCGAAATACGACGAGACGATCGTCGCGATCCCACGCGCTATTTCGGGGAAGAACATATCGGCGAAGGAGAGGAAGGTCGGGCGCGTGCCGAGCATCGTCTTCGAGCAGGAGGACGGGCAGCACGGCGGCAACAAGCGGCTCATCTCGGTCCGGGACGAACCAGATCAGGAAGCTTGTTAACCACCTCGGCCGCTCCTTCCTCCTCTCCCGACTCTTCGAACTCGAGGTGCGGTCGGAGTTCGAGTCCGAAGAGATCGTTGAGAAGGTTCGGGTTTTGCCAAGGAAGGTAGTGTTCTTCAGAAAATGATGGAATATGTATTTGTTGAGTTTAGGCTAAATTACCATTTTACTCCCTGATTTTGTAGCCACATTCATCTTAGGGTGTATTTGGATTGGCGGTCACAGACGCAAATCCAACGCCAATGACACTATGGATTGAAAGGCCAATCCAAACATACACTTAGTCCATAATTTTGGGAAATGATTCCTAAAATTATAACCATAAGTCATGTCAGTCCGTGAAATTACAGTTCATCAGTAAAATAGTGCTCTAGATTCAACGACTAATATGACCAATGTTTACAATTTCAATGACTGAAGTGATAATATTTTGAAGTCATATATTAATATGATGGGTGCTTAATTTGTCCTTTTGTTATTTTTTTTTTCTTCTTCTCAACTTTCATTTCACAAAACTTAGTTAAAGAAACTTTGTGTAAGTATGAATGATTTCTATTTATTTATTTATTTATTTATTTATTTTGAAGATGTAATTTATAGGAAATCATCCAGCATTCTCATTTTTCTAATTATTAATTGACTTAGATTTGTTGACCATGTTGGAATCTTGTGGGTGTTTATTCAATTGTATCTATGTATGATTATTATTGTGGATTTGTGGTAATGAGCTTTTGAAGATGGTTTTCAATTTTTCATTAAGTTTTTTTAAAAGTAATGTTGGAACTGGGGAATGCCTTTAGAAGCTAATGATGCTAACTTATGTGTACTTTTTTTTAAAATAAATTCCGTTTGGAAGTTCCTGATTTTTCTTGGACTGTACAGTCTGTACTTGAAAAGTGCTACAGGATTTCATGCTTTGATTTGATATATAAGCCTGTGTTTGTGATTTAATATTCATTTAATAGCTGTGAGTTCCTTATGCTGTTTTATAAATACTACAAGTGTGCACACGTCAAATTTGATGGTGTATATTGAACTTTTGTCTTTTGAAAATATCAGATTCATTTGAAAGCAGGCACAGATGCACCATTAAATGTCACTTTTATAAGAGCCCCATCACATGCTTTGTTGAAAGTTGAGGTTCCTCTTGTATTCAGAGGAGAAGATATATCCCCCGGACTAAAGAAAGGTTAGCATTCATGGAATGTTTGTTGCAGTCATGCATTAACTTTCTATTTAACGTAAATTTATCACTTTACCTTTTTGCATAACACCACCTTGTCTTCATTTCTTTGAGGTTTTTCGTGTAAGGTGTTTCTTGTAAGTATTCTGTTTGATTCTTATCTCATCTGTGGCAAGGAGTGAAGCTTGAGCTTAAAGTGTAATAATATATTTATAACTCAAATGGTCGTTAGTAATTACCAAATTCTACCAACTTAGCCTTACTTAACAGAGCAAGTCTACAGGTCTGTATAGGCTGAATTTGATACTCATGCAGTTCATGCTATTGCTAGGTGGTAACCGTAAATGGTTTTATGTGAAAACTTTAACTTCTGGTTTTTGTCTCATATGGCTGAATCATTGCTATGTAGCATTAACTTGAGAACATTGGTTATGCTATCTTGTTCAGGAAATGGTTCAATCAGCATCTTTCAATAAGCCAATGATTTGACATAAACTGAATCTAGAGTATTGTATGTTCAAGCAAGCTGACTATGCATCGCAGAGTGTGGCAAAGTGCTATGCATAATCTTTTTGATCTGATAATATGGATTAGGTAGATAAATAGGTCTAGGAATTTGAGTTTTATTGACCAAATACAAAGCTCAGCTGTACTCTAAAGTCTAAAGAGGGATGGCATAGCGCATGAGGCTCTCACCACTGTGGGGTTTAGGGAGAGTCGATGTGCACAACCTTCCTCCTATGAGCGGAGAGGCTGTTTCAATGACTAAATCATCGGGTCTCAAGGCATCAAGTAACCTTACTATCGTGCCAATGGATGCTTTTGAAAAGAATGATCCCCAGTACCAATGAATCAGTTATAAATGTCAATATAAAATGGATGATCTTTGTTGACATCTATGATAAGCTCTGTAGTTAACATCATGACTCATTCTATCCTCCTTTATCTCATCAATTCTTTATGGTATGTGCTATAGCAATCTAACTGCAAGTTTTTTACAATAAACTTGCCATTTGGTATTTAGTTACAATTTGACTTTAATCACTAGCACACATGTTTCTCTCTTAGATAAGGATTTCTATTTTCTCCCCTGTCCACTTGCTGAAAAGCTAAAATCTTTTGGCCAAAGTGAGGGGGCACTAGATAAGTTAGTTATTTCTTCTGGGCCTATAAGCAGTGCAAGTGATCTGCATGATCAACAGTCACTTCTTGACACAATGGGGAGAAAGTTGGTTAATCCGCTGGGTAAGGAGGTATAGTTGGCATTCTTGCCAAATGCCTATAGTACAGAGAAGAAGAAACTAGAAAAGGAACTTCGAAGATTAGCAATAACAGTAAATTATGGAGGGCCTGAAGGATTTAAAAGGCTTAATTAACTTCTTTTGAAGTTATTTTCTTTGTAGAAGGCAAAAGGGAGTGCTGTTTTGACTTTTGAATTGTATCAGTTTTCCTTTTTCTTACAGGTGTTCTGTGGAGATGGCTTCTTACGTTGGTTTGGGGGCAGTTTAGTGGCTTATTTTTTTGTTTTATCCTCTGGATGTGTTTGTTTTGTGGTTTCTTATGGGGTGTTTACTTTTTGTTTTCCTTCGTTTCTTTTGGAGGATACCTTGTACTTTCTTCAGTTTCTTGTATTTTCCCTTCTTTTCTAATAAGATTTCTTTTTCTATCCAAAATAAAAAAGTTCATTCGTAGCTACACTATTATACATCTCCAATATTTTTTTAGGTTCCTATTCTCCTTTATTTTATTGGTTATAATGTAAATGATTTGTTTTCTTACTCTAGACCTATTAATTGTCTATGGTTTCTGAAGCAAAGTTGTTCTTCTGCTATTTCCGTTAGTCCAACTGATAAATGCTTGTATCAATGTTTACTCACTTTGTTTAAGAACATTTCTGATCCTCTCTGGGCATTTCTGCCCATTTGATTTAGGAACATTATTTTGGTGTAAATTTGAGAAGGCTGTTCTGCATTGAAATTACTATGGTTGAGAATATGATCTGTCACAAGATACATGTGTAACCTGTAGATAAAAAAATGAAAAAACTTGGTGTGTTGTCTCAATAAATTGCCTGATGTGATAGTGATAGTTATTGTTGCAAGGATAGAATATTATTTCTGTGAAAATAATTGGAGTTTATGATATAGAAAAGCTAGTATGCAATTTCATCCTGTTATTTAGTTACTCTGTTTTAGGATATATGCTTAGGTTTGATAGTTCAAACTGAATAGTCATTATTGAACAGTTCTGACTTTTCTGTATGGCATATACTTCTCTAACTGATAACGTTCATGCTATGAAATACTAATGTCTTAAAATTATTAAAACAACTTTATGACCAAAGCATTTTGTTCTACGCAGTTTTATGTTTGTTGTAATGTTATACTTGGTTGAATATGATTCATCACTTTACAAATTTGGCAGGTGCTTATTTGAATACCATCAAAAGGACTGTTAAGTACCTATGCCCCGCTGACATTATCCCTCCATATATTGACGTGGATTTAAGTGAGATGGATGTGGGCCAGAAGTTGGTTATGGGAGATCTCAATGTTCATCCTGCATTAAAACTTCTTCAGTCAAAAGATGAAGCTGTTTGTAAAATTATGGGCCAAAGGGTTTCTGAACAACAAAAGAAATCTAAATAACTGCTTTTGTATCTCTGGTGATCATCACTGCTGCACTGAAGCATCTTGTAGCTAACATGTATCAGTCGCAGTCATCTTATTAGTTGATTCTTGGCAGCAGTAAAAGGAGACGGCAATAGAATTTCAATGTTAGGTCTTTTTTTCTTTTTTTTTCTTGGGGGGAGAGGGGGGTGTTAAACTATTCGATGTTAGGTTTTTATTTGCCTTTTTTCTATGCGTATTGAGTTCCTTCCCATCTTTCAATTCTCTATTGTTTCTGCTGTTTCTTTTGGCAAAAATGAAACTCGGGGGGATGAGCATAGGAAGTTGATGGGTAGAGTTTTTGTATGCAATATAAATATTTCTGTTTTGGGTTATTGGATAAAACAGAGGCTTACCATTGATGTCCTCACTGTCCTTGATGAAAAGTTACGGATTCCCTTCTAAGACTATAGTTTGAATGCATCATATCCTACAAGTAGTTCATAAATTTCACTTGTCAAATATTTGCCTTAAAATCACTTTTGTTTTTCGTTCATGTTCTTAACACGTGCTTGCACATAAATAGTACATGAAGATGCAAAACTCATTCACTACAAAATGTCGTGTAGTTTGCAATATCAGTTGTTTTGTATTCAGAGTTGGAAGTACTTCAATACGGTGAGCTCGAGTTTAGCACAAAGCTATCGAGGTTGTTTCAGTTTATTGACTAATTCTCTGTCAGCCTTCTAAAAAGCTTTCAACATGAAGTTCTTTTCATAGTTCTGTAGCAAAGAAAGTGAGCCAAAGTAATGCTGCATCTAGGGTGAGAGACCATGATAAGTCTCTCATCATGAGAGGCCATAAAAAGTCCTTATTTGCAAAATGTAAAATTACTTTTCACCCTCTTCCCGTCTTCTCTCCTTTCTCCTCCATCCACCCCACGCTACGGCTAGATGACATAGGCAGACCGAAGGAAGATGCATTGGTTTGCGGCAGTGAGGGAGGTGGACGTCGGTGGCACTGGTTCGACGGGGACAGTGGCTCGCAGTGTGGGTGTCGTGCGGCGATTCTGGCCGAGGCACGAATGGAGGAGCAAAGGTGGACATGGGTACTGGTTCGATGGTGGTGCTGGCGGCTTGGCTTCTTGTCCGAGGCAAAGAGACGTCGTAGTGACTTATATGGTGTAGTGGTTGAGCTAGCAAGGGAGGACCACGACTGATGAGGTGGTGGTATGGGGCGGTTCTGCATGGGTGGGGTGGATTTGTTATGGCGGCGACGCTGTCTGGTGTGGGGAGTGCTAGACACGATGGAGCTTGCGGCGCCGATGGTTTAGATTCACGAAGGAGAAGGTGATGGCAAACATTGTGTCCATTTCCTCAACAATAAATTTGTAGGAATCTGTTGCAATGGATTTTTTATCAAACTTTTGAAGATTTATTCTTCCTTGGACTTAATTAATTGTACAAATCCGGTAAATACAACTAGCTATAGGTATCGACGAGTAATGCAATTTGTCAATTCTTATTCTACACACAATCCAATTTATGCACTGGATATGGCAGAAAATGAATCAATTGGGTGGACATAATTTGGCTAAGGTGTAGAGGTTGGTTAATGATCGAGGAGAGAAAGAAGGAAGGAGGAGATTGGTGAGGAGGAGGTGGAAAAAGTGGAGGAGAGAGAAAATAGGATGAAATCATAAATTTAAAAATTTGAAGGGATATAAAATAATTTTTTTTTTTCAAAAATGGGCTTGGTCATGGTAGGAGACATGACATAGTCTCCCACCCTAGCAAAAGCCGCCGAAGTATATGTAACCTAATTTGATTATTGTCCTAGATGGAGCAGCGAAACATGTATATCATTTTTTTTTGTGAAAAACGTCCCTGCCGTTAGTCAACTCTGTTATCTGCAGATGTGACTGACAGAATCGCCATCTCAACATGCCATGTGGTATTAAAAATTAATTTTCAATGACACGTGGATTTTTGCATAATTTTTTTTTTAAAAAAAGAATCATAAAAATTGAGTGCATTCTCCATCAAAATCCATATTACTTCCCTTATCCTCCCATGCCACGTGCTTCTTGTTCTTTGGAATTTCAAAGTCCAAGAGAATGGTGTGTGTTTGGGGCTGATAGAGAAAGCTATGGATTTTGATGGAGAATGCACTCAAATGTTCCTTATCTTCCATTTTGCTCAAGCATTACAAGAAAAAATCAACCACGAAACAGGAAGGAATGGGAGGATAATGGAACATTTGAGTGCATTCTCCATCAAAATCCATAGCTTCCTCTATCAGCCCCAAACACACACCATTCTCTTGGACTTTGAAATTCCAAAGAACAAGAAGCGGAAGCAGCATAAAAACCTGAGGACTCTCCTCCCTAATCCCAATCCCAACCCCAACCCCAACCCCAACACCAAATCCCAGCCCCTCTGCTACTCCATCCTCTCCTACAAGGACGGACCCAGGAATTTTATAGTGTGGGGGCAAAACTCGGATAAATTTGCAATGTAAAAAATGTAACATTTCATTTCTAAAAGTTATACACATACATCATAATTGTTCTCTACGAGTTTTCATATTTTGGAAACACTGAATGATTTTCTCATTTTCCATATTCATTAAGTGTTTGAGGAGAAGATGATTCCTTTGGAGGTGACTTTCTTTTGAAAAATCTTTCCTTTGTTTATTCTAGAAATAGAATCAATATAACCACAAATAAATAAATCACAACCAAGAATAAAATAAATTATACTATATTATTATATAAATATGACTATATGAGAATATATGAGAAAGGAGGCGCACCACACAAGGAAGAAAATGTGGACTCTATTGAGTGCAATGCATGACCGCAAGAGAATATGTGGTGGGGGGGGGGGGGGGGATTGTGAAGGAAAAGGTTAAAAGACTATTATTATAAAGTTTAAAATGTCCAAGATCAAGTGGGCCATAAGAGGGGGGCGCAAGTTTCCCAATGGAGAGTCAATCTGCATATTACTTTTTTATGTACTAATTTATTTATTTCAATAATGAAAACATATATGTATAATTTATTAAAAAAAAAATCACAACTAAGTGGGTGCTGTAAATTACAACTCCGCCTCATAACCCGCTTCCCCATCTTTGAACCCCTCTTCCCCATCCCGCTTCCCCATCTTCCCATGTTGCTGCAGATTTGGGTGTTGTAAAACTTCCCCCTCTTGCGCTTCTTGGGTCGAGGTCGAGGCGGAGGCCGTCGCGCTGCTCTCTGCCTTTACACAGAATCAATCTTATCTATAATGGGTGGGGTGAGAAGATGGAGGAAGAAGGAGAAAGGGGAGAAAATCGGGTTTGAATCAGAAGCCCCTCCTCCTCAATCGGAAGCCTAAGGTTGGGTTTGAATGTTTTAATGGGTCTCTGATTCAAATAAAGGGTTCTCGTGAATGTTGTTGTTGTTGATGGTGGTGGTCTTCTTCTGTTAGATGTAAACGAGAAGGGGGGAGAGGAGATGGAGGAAGGAGAAAGGGCAGAAAAGCAATTACTAAAATAAAATTTTTTTTTTATCTATAATTAAACGTAAAATAAAAAAATAATTATAAAAAATAATTTTTTTAAAATTGCCACGTGACATTAAAATATTGTTATTCTTTGCCACGTGGCATGCTGAGATGGCGATTTCGTCCGCCGGCCAAGCAATTAACAGTCAGATTTGACGGTAGGGACCAATTGCAAAATTAAAAAAATTTAAAAAAAACCGAATGGAAAGAAAAAACGTAGGGACTAAAATCAAAAGTGACCATATTTTCAGGGATCAAAAAGGTCATTAAACCTATCGGGGTTTCATACTTCACCTGGATCGTACGTGTTATAATGTGTTAGCCCATTCACCAGACTAGGCAACACAAACATTGCCACAAGATGTGCCACAAATTTTAACACAAGATTGAGTACGTCCATGGAGAGTGCACGAGGTATTATTAGGAGGAAATTAAAAAGGGATGGTGTCACAGCGAATGAACTACCCATGCATTGATTGACAATATTAATGTTAAAAAGGATAAGGTGAGCGAGGTATTTTTGGTACAATAACAGGGTGAGTGGGGTTTAGGAAAATGTTAATAGCTTCTATCCTTTTAAATAAAATAAAAGTATTGGTAGTTATGTTAGTGTCTCTATAACATGACCAGTAAATATTGAGTCTAGTGGTAAACAAGTTGCATTTTAAACAAAGTAACCAAAATTTAAACATGGCACGACAATCTAAGGTGTAAATCTTGTCTCATCGGTGTTAAAAGTTAACCATGTAAATCTTGTCTCATCATTGTTAAAAGTGACATGGTATTTTAGTGTGTGTTTGGTCTCATTTTTTTGTCCATCAAATAATGTGCATCCATTTCAGTTAAACGAGTCGTTGGCCAGATGTTTGGATGTGTGAAAATGTGATTATGGTGCATCAAAATCACGTGAAAGTTGAAGCTATGCTGATTAACTTTGGATTTAGGAAAAATCAATTTCACACTTGAGCTAAATGTATTTATCCTATTTACCCTTCTTTTTTATTGAATGCTATATGCATTTATCATGCTATTTCCTTCTTCTGATACAAATGGCATACAACATCCTTTCCTTTCAATTCCTTTCACCGAATGCATTTATGGTAGTCATCAAATCTTCAATTCTTTCCTTTCATTCATCGATCAATTCCTTCAATTACTTTGGCAAGTTGTCCTTTATGTTAGAGAAAATAAGGAAGATCGATAGATTTGCAATGGACGAACTACTGCCTTAAAAGCAAGATTCCAGCAGACCTCAGGTGCAATCTGACATTCCGGTTTGCTCCCCAAGGTTAACACAGCAACTCTTGAACTTGTGCACTCAAGGTCAAGAGCAATGGAATATCACAATACAATTGCCCAGATAAAAGGATAAAATAAACCAATATTGTATATGAAAATTTATATTCAATTGTTAAAGTCCAAAATCCTACCTCTCCCTGTTTTCACCGTGCAAAATATATATCAAAAACTTGGAGAAGACTTGGAACTTTTTGTCTGTTGAGCATCAACAATGTTATAAAAAATTCAATAACTTCATTCTTATTCTTAATTATATAAAATTTTTAACATTGCTTTTATAAAAGACAACATGCTGTCATTATTCCAATATTCCCCCACTAATGGCAAGAAAGTATCAAATTATATCTGGGCAAAGGAAAGGATTAATGCTTAAGTGTTAATATCCTAAAGATTTGAATTAGTACGTAGTGAATGTTAAAACCAAAGTGGTTTTGGATTCAATAATCTCTTTAGTTTTGATGTTAACAAAAAAGTTAAATTTGTATGGCAAAGTGTTGTCAAAGATCTAACTTGTTTGTTATAGATTGCAGGACTGTTTGATCTATACTAGTCAGAGGAACTTAAAATAAAGTATGGAATCATATCAGATTCTATCTTGATCCTCTAGACGAGTCCGCAACTCTTGGTAATATCTCTGAGCCTATTAAAGATTGTGTTTAGACAAGGTCTTAAAATTGACTAAAGTAGACGAATAACTAAGTCTAACAAATGTCAAGTAGACGAGACAATGAAATAATCTTCAGAAATATAACAAGTCCAAAGACCTGTTAGACGAGTAGTCTCACAAATTGCCACGTCAGTAGAGGAGTTCTTGAAAATAGCGAGTCCAATTCTTGGAACTTGACAAGAATGTATAAACGCGGTATCAGTAGACGAGTCCGTCTCAATGATAAGTTATTGTTGCACGTCCAAAGACCTGCGTGTCTACTAGCTTTTAAGAAGTAAACCCGTCTAAGCTTGAACGTATTTATTTCAAATGATTGTCTATTTATTTCAAGAGAATATATGTCTTTTTACTCTTGCTGCTTCTATTATTAACTCTTTGTCTCTTGGATAAAAGAACACAGTACCATCGAAAATATAAATCTTTGTACTCTGTCAACTACATTGCTAAAAAGTTCAAGTCAAGTACAAAGAAGAAAAGTCAAAAATCAACTTTCGATACAACAGGGAAGTGACAGCTCTACTTTGAGCATTCCTCTGATAAACAAAAGCACTTCTCCATGAAGAATATCAAGTTATCAGACTCAACGGATCTCATGCATTAAATGCTATCTCTAAACAGGAAGTTTATTCAAGACTGTTGAAGATTTTCAAGAGAAGATGAAGCTCATTATAAATAGACGACCATGTCTATTAAAGAAGAACTTTTGCCCATTTACAATTAACATTCCAATAAACTTTCAAGTGCAATATTCTGTGTTCTTCTTTAGCCTGAATATCTCTGTAATATTTATTTGATCTTAAACTTTCATATTCTCACATATAGTGAGTTCTTAGATCAAGATATTAAATCTCTTTGTTAGAGTTAGAGCCTGAAGAGGCTTGGTAGAGAAAGAATACTTGTAGCCTGAAGAGGTGTTGAATACTTGTAATATATTTGGAGAATAGTGGATAAAACCTTCAGGTAGAAAGGACTGGACGCAGCTCTTGGTTGGAAGAGAGTGAACCAGGATAAAACACTTGTGTGATTCTTCTAAACCCTTATCTTTTACAGTTTTTGGTTATACTAACTGTGGGGTTTGTGAATCTGAGTTTGTTAACTCCTTAAAAAGGTTTTTCTGTTTGTGTGTTGTTTTTACTGGTTTGCTTGTGAAAGATTTGAGAAAAGGCTTTTTCGAAAAAAGTGTTAAGAAACACAATTCAACACCCCTTCTTGTGTTTCTCTGTGTCAACTTCTGTTGGTATCAGAGCTCAGCCTCGAAAGAGTTAAGCATCTAACAAGTGCTGAGGGAGTACGATCCAATAAGCATGGATACAGAAGGACAAGCAATCAATAGACCTCCTCTCTTTGATGGTAGTGATTATGACTACTGGAAAAAGAGAATGATAGCTTTTCTTGATGCACAAAATGTGGACATCTGGGAGCTGATTGAAACTGGCTACACTGAGCCAAGAGGTGATGATGGAGTTGTTATTCCTAGAGCTCAATAGACTCCAGAGCAGAAAACTCAACATCAACTCAATCTAAAAGCCAAGCACTACTTGATGTGTGCTATCACCAGATCTGAGCATGATAAAGTCCATAGCTGTAACACTGCTAAGCAAATATGGGATATTCTTGCCCTAGCTCATGAAGGGTCATCCCAAGTCAAGGAATCAAAGATAAGCATGCTGGTTCATGAGTATGAGCTATTTAAAATGGCTGAACATGAAACCATAGATAAAATGTTTGGAAGATTCCAAACCATCACCAACACTCTTAGATCTCTTGGAAAAACCTATGAGAATAGAGAGCATATCGGAAAAATTTTGAGGAGCTTACATAAACAGTGGAGACCTAAGGTCACTGCTATTTAGGAAGCAAAGAACCTCAATACTCTCACTTTGGAGGAACTTCTTGGATCCTTGAAGGTTCGTGAGCTTGAGCTCAATGAATAAGAGAGTTTCAGAAAAGGAAAGTTTGTTGCCCTAAAGGCAAAGAAGGCTAGCTCATCCAAAGTTCTCAAAGTTGAGGAATCCTCAGATGAAGCAGACCCTTCAGACAGTAATGCAGGATCTGATGAGGATGAATTGTCTTTCATCTCTAGAAAGATTCAACATATGTGGAGAAAAAAAGGTGGTTTCAGAAGGAAGCAATTCAACAAATAGTTCTTCAAAGAGAAATCTGACTCCAAAGAAAAAGGTCCATCTCTGTGCTTTGAGTGCAAAATGCCTGGTCATTTCAAAGCTGACTGCCCTGATATGAAGGACAAGAAGAAGTTCTTCAAAAAAATAAGAAGGGCATGATGGCTACTTGGGAGGATCTGGATTTGTCTTCATCTGAAGAAGAAGATGAAGTTGAAGAAGAAGCAAATATCTGTCTCATGGTTGATACATCATCAGAAAATGAATACACTGATGCTGAGGTAATGGATTCTGACCCATTCATTCTTCAAGATGCATTTGATGAATTATTGCACAACTTGTCAATTCTGTCTCATGAGTATACAAGTCTCAAAAAGAAATTTTCAAAACTATCTAAAGAATATGATAGGGTTTGCATGGAAAAACTAAGTCTTGTAAATGAGAATAATAACCTTAAATCTGAGAATGTCAGTCTAACTGACAAACTCAAGTGTGAGCCAAATGATTCTTGTGAAGTTGCAAAACTGAAACAAGATGTGACATACTTGACAGACACTCTGTCTAAATTTGTAGGTGGCTCAGATAAACTAAGTTTAATTTTAAGGTACTCTAGGTCACCGCATGATAAGTCTGGCCTTGGATATGACAAAGAGAAGCATGAAACATCTCATAAAAAGTCAAAACCACATATGCATGATAGAGCTTCAAAAGCTCAAACACAGTATGTTAAGCCTAAACCAAGCCCGTCCAACACTTACTGTAAAGTGTGTGGAAAAAGTGGTCATGTAACATCTAGATGCATACATCAAAACACATCAAACATGGTCGTCCAGTGACTACTAACAAGAAATGACCCAAGTCAATTTGGGTACCTAAAAACAAGATTATCCCTGTGGCAGGTTTGCTTAACAACAGGAAAGAAACAAGCATCTTGATACTTGGACAGTGGCTGCTCACGTCATATGACGGGAGAAAGGTGTATGTTCCTAGACTATAGACACAAAGATGGTGGCTGGGATACTTTTGGAGGTAACCAGAAAGGAAAGATCATTGGAGTAGGTAAAATTGGTAAACATCATTTTTCCCTCCATTGATAATGTGCTTTTAGTTAATGGTTTAAAACACAATCTGCTAAGCATAAGTCAATTATGTGATAGTGGGTTTGCTGTTTCTTTTGATAAGATCATGTGTTATGTCAAAAAACTGATGGATCACTCTTATTCACTGCCAAGAGGCAAAACAATCTGTATAAGTTTGACTTGGAGGACCTCTCAAATCAAAGTGTCTCATATCTAGTGTCCATTGAAAATGAGCGATGGATTTGGCGCAAAAGGCTAGGTCATGCAAGCTTGAAATTGATTTCAAAGCTAAATAAGCATAACCTCGTGAGAGGATTACCAAACCTTAAGTTTAAATCTGATGCTCTCTGTGATGCATGTCAAAAGGGAAAACAGGTCAAGGGTTATTTTGAATCTAAGAATGTTGTTAGTACCAATAGACCACTAGAGTTGCTACACCTTGATCTGTTTGGACCAACAAGGACTGCCTCTGTTAATGGGAAGAAATATGATCTAGTCATAGTAGACGACTACACTAGATGGACATGGGTTATGTTCCTAGCTCACAAGGATGAGTCTTTCAGGGTCTTCTCTGTATTCTGCAAACGTGTACAGAATGAAAAAGGCATGTGTATCACTTCAATCAGAAATGACCATGGGGGAGAGTTTGAAAATGAGCTATTCCAAAAGTTCTGTGAATAAAGTGGTATACTTCACAACTTCTCAATACCTAGAAAACCACATCAAAATGGTGTGGTAGAGAGAAAGAACATATCTCTTCAAGTGACGGTTAGAACGATGCTCAATGACAACTCTGTCCCTAGACACTTCTAGGCTGAAGCTGTTAATATTGCCTGCTACATTCAGAACAGAATATACATAAGACCAATCTTGAACAAGACTGCTTATGAATTGTGGAAAGGACGAAAACCCAATATATCGTACTTTCATCCTTTTGGTTGTAAATGTTTTATATTGAATACTAAAGATCAACTTGGTAAGTTTGATGCTAAAGTAGATAATGGAATTCTATTAGGATATTCTGTGTCGTCCAAAGGGTTTAGAGTTTACAATTCTAAAACCATAGTAGTAGAAGAATGTATATATTTTAAGTTTGATGACAAGCAGCCTTATAAGAAATTATCAGAGCTTGATGAAGCTATTGCAGATATGAATACCAAGGATTCTGAAAATCAAGCAAATGTCAAACCTGATGATCAAGTGGACGACCCCCAACAACATGAGTCAGAAACTTGAACTTCTCAACAGGAAAATATTTAGAGATCTTGGTACTTCAAGAATTACCATCCTCAAGATCAAATCTTTGAGAATCCTAATGATAAGCTGAGAACCAGATCTACATTTAGAGAGCAAAATGATTCTGCATTAGTCTCTAAGTTAGAACCAAAGACAGTAGACAAAGTTCCACTGGACAAAGGCTGGATTCTAGCTATGCAGGAAGAGCTGAATCAGTTTGAAAGAAGTGAAGTGTCGATTTTTGTACCTTTACCAAAGAACAAATATGTTATTGGAACCAAATGGGTTTACAGAAACAAGCTTGATGAAAATGGGAAAGTGGTAAGAAATAAAGCTTGATTAGTTGCTCAAGGATACTGTCAGGAAGAAGGTATAGACTATACTGAAACTTTTGCACCATTTGCTAGACTAGAAGCTATTCGCATCTTATTATCATTTGCTGCACATCATAGTATAATGCTATATCAAATGGATGTAAAAAGTGCTTTTCTAAATGGTGTTATTAGTGAAGAAGTGTATGTTATGCAACCTCCGGGTTTTAAAAGTGAAACCCAACCTGAACATGTATATAAGCTAAAGAAAGCTTTATATGGACTTAAACAAGCTCCTAGAACTTGGTATGAAAGGCTAAGTTCATTCTTAATGGACAATGGATTCAGTAGAGGAAAGGTTGATACAACCTTATTTAGAAAATCCAATAAATCCAGTTTTATTGTTGTTCAGATATATGTTGATGACATAATATTTGGTGCTACTAATGAATCTCTATGCAAGGAACTCTCTAAGCTTATGCAGAAAGAGTTTGAAATGAGCATGATGGGAGAACTCAAGTTCTTCCTTGGACTTCAAGTTAAACAAACAGTGGACGAGGTGTATATCCATCAAACTAAGTACACAAAGGAACTTCTAAAGAAATTCAAGATGGATGATTGCAAACCAATGAACACTCCTATACACCCCACGTCCATACTAAACAAAGATGATAAAGATAAAAAGGTAGACCAAAAGGTATATAGAGGTATGATAGGCTCTCTCTTGTATCTCACTACGTCTTGATCTGACATAATGTTCATTGTATGTTTATGTGCTCATCTCATTTGTTAGCAGTTAAAAAAATATTTAGATATTTAAAAGGTACTACTAATCTGGGTTTGTGTTTTAAGAAAAATGGTGATTACAGATTAGTTGGCTTTTGTGATGCTGACTATGTTGGAGATAGAATTGAAAGAAAAAGTACCAGTGGAGGATGTCACTTCATTGGAGCTAATCTAGTCTCATGGTCAAGCAAAAGACAAAGTATTTTTACCTTATCAACTGCTGAAGCTGAGTATATTTCAGCTGCTAGTTGCTGCCCACAACTTCTATGGATCAAACATCAATTGGAGGACTACAATGTGTTTGTAAGTAGCATTCCACTTATGTGTGATAATACTACTGCAAAAATCTATCTAAGAATCCATACTACATTTAAGGGCTAAGCATATAGAGATTAAACATCACTTTATTAGAGATTATGTGCAAAAAGGCATTATTAATATACAATTTGTAGGTATTGACAATCAATGAGCAGATATCTTTACTAAACCTCTTGCTGAGGACAGATTCATATTTATTAGAAAACATCTTAATATAATTTGTGGATTGATTGCGCGTCAAATGCTTGTCGCGTCCATTGCATGTGCGTCTATTGCTCAAGTGCGTCCAATATATGTTACATGTGCGTCCAGTGGGCATTGCGTCCATTGACTGTTTGCATGTTCTGTATCAGACTTGTCTATGCTATCTATTATTAAATTTGCATTAATTAACGTCCAAGACAATTTTAATTTAATTCTCTTGCTGAGTCAGTTATTTCCATCAATAGCTTTTTTACATTTTCAAAAACCGGCGCCGCATCAATACTCATTATATCTTTCTTCACATGTTTTTTTTTTAATTATTTTCTTTGGGAAAACTCTTCACATTCGAAACCTTTTTAAGTAATATTATTTCCCTTTGAAAAACCTTTCACAAATTCTTCTCTTTGAATCCTCGTGTACTCTGTTTCCCCTATCTCCAAACCCTAACTCTCAATCTTCAACAATGGCTTCCTCTTCTGTTGTTTCTGACTTTAATGTGGACAAGCTGAATCTTGCTATGGAGCACCACTTTAACTTTAGAAATTTGAAAGAATATAACTTGGATGTGAGTAAGAACATCACTGCTATTGGTTGGGATGGACTATTCATAGAGAAAGTCTCGATCTACCCTAACCTAATTAGGGATTTTTGGAGAAAACCTGAAGTAACAATCACTGAAATTTCTGCTGAGGTACTCGAAAAAAGAGTAGCGGTCTATGAAAAGACCATTTCTAAAGCTATCATCTGCGCTCAAGAAGGAGTGGTCATTACCAGTACTTGGGAGAAGGACCTTGGTGATTCTGAAGCGGTAGCTGCCTTCCTAATGAAAGAAGATACGGTGAGAAATCATTCATGGAAGTCAGTGGAGATGAAGGATGAGGTTCGCATTCTTCATCAGTTGCTGAACAAGGCTGTTCTTCACAAGACTGGGTCTAAGGATAACTTGTCAGCTCTGCACAAGTTTTGTCTATGCCATCTCATCACTGAGAACAAAATCAACTTGCCCAAATTCTCTTTGGAAGATTTAGGGATGTTGTTGTTCATAGGAAGAAGCTCTCTGCTATTCCATATTGTCACCTTCTGTCAAAGATCTTCAAATCTCAACAAAATTTATGACACTCTTGCTGCCAAGTCTCCTGAAGAGCAAGCAAGAATTCTAGTAGAGAAGGGTATGTCTGCTGCTGTTTTTGGGAAGATGAATATATCCAACATGAATCTCAGCACCTACACTCAGGTTGCTATGGCTAAAGAAGAAGTGATGCTGAAGATTAAGGAGGAACAAATCGAACTAAACAATGCTGAAGTACTAGGGCTAAGAAAGAAAATAATAGGAAGGAAAACTACTGCTACAAGGAAACCTATTGCTAAGAAGCCTGCTGGCATTGTAATCAGGGAACAACTTGCTGATGCATCTCAGACTGTTCCATCTCAGAAAAGGATAAGAAATCTAATCATGTCTCACAATGGAGATGAAGATGATGTTCCTATTAGAACTATTATGAAGAAGCAAAAGATGCAACATTATTCCTATTTTCTAAACTTTCTACCAGAGCATCTACTGCTAATTGAACCTGTTCAATTAGCAGTAGATGCTCTGGTAGAAAGTTTAGAAAATAGGAATAATGTTGTTGTTGTACCTGTTGATTCTGTGTTACCACTTTCACCTCACCATGATGTTTATATTCCCACACTACCAACACAACCCACACCTGACTCATAAACCACTTCACCACAAATAGCCTCACCTGACCACTCACATGTTCAAACCTCACCAAATAGACCACATTTCCAACCCATAATACCTGCAGATGATCCCTGGTTCAATCAACCAGATGAGGTAGGGATTAACCCTGGTGCCCCCTTCCCCAAAATACCAAGAACCAAATTCCCTTACATAAACACTTCAATCTTGTACAATGGCAAAGCTGAAAGCTGGGCCAAAGTCAAGAGAGATTGGAGAATTCTCTTCACAAACATGAACCAGAACTAGAGTCAACTAGACCTTTTTACCCTTTTCCTGAATATGAGTATGCGCCTTGTGACACCCTTACTAAATGTGACACCCTTCTACCCCGCATGTTTAAAAGCCAAATAATTTAAAAACAATCAAAGGAAAACATGCAAATACTGGATAAAATAAACAATTGTCCATGGGTAGAAAAGTCCCACATGAACCGTTTACAACGCGGAAATTAAATAAGTTTTAAACAATAAAAACACAATCAACAAACCCAACCCCGATGTCACATACAGAGCTGGTATAACCGTTCCGGAATAAAATCCACGGAATTACAACTGAAACTAATAACTACGAAACATAAACTAGCCCTACGATGAGTGGCGGCTCCTCAGAGTCACTTCTCTCCGGGCTGCTCGTCATCCTCTGCAAGGTGCCAATCAGGCCAAACACAAACAACAAACATATATAGGGAGTAAGAATCGTATAAACATAATAGCATGAGAATAGGCAGTAAAGTAAACAGCAAGCATAGCAGCATCACATCAAACATCAACATCATCATCATGCTATGCAGTGCAATGCAGTCCTACTCCGCTAACCATCAATGCATGTGGATCCACTAAACTCGGGATGAACGACTTCGGAGTTACATATCCACATTGAGAATCTACTCAACGCCGGAGAATCTACTCCTTGGATAGCCAACGCATCAAACCAACGAATGCCTCGTCACGGGGGCGCTAGGAGAATCTACTCCAACCGTGGATGGCCGGATCGCCGTACTCTAGGACGATCTCCCCTATGTCGAACATCCCTAAACAACAACTCCGATGCAATGCGTATGCAACACAACAACAACAGCAACACCACCTCCATAACTCCAACGGGATCGACCGAAGGTAACAGCGGGATCAACCGCACCAACTTGCATCGCGGAATCTACCTGAGGACTTAAGCGGAATCAACCGCAGTACCTGGGGCAAACTCTCGGCCACCAAGGTACGTAACAACAACACCTTAGACCCAAACCGTGGGGTCAAGGCCTCCTTGGCCAAAAGCACCAAGGCACAACTCATCAGCTTGCGGCACCCTAAAGGGTATCGACTTAACATCTCACCATCTCATCATCTTTATTTATCTTTATTAACATTTACCAAATTGTCTAATCAGTTATCATCATGGGGAAGTGGGGTTTAATACCCCTTAAGTCCTTTAATTGTATTCTGTCTCAGTGGGTTGAGCACGGTCGTGCTCGTAACCCAGCACGGTCGTGCTTAAGCACGTGAGGGGCGTGCTCCCCTGTAAGTGAAGCACGGTCGTGCTTCTTAATGAGCACGGTCGTGCTCAGCAGCACGATCGTGCTCTTGGTCCTGTATGGCCGTGCTCAACAGCGCGGCCATCTCCCCAGAATTCAACTGGGAGCACGGTCGTGCTCCCTGTTCAGCACGGTCGTGCTCAACGCGCGACAGTGCTGTTCTGGGCAGGAACAGAGGCTGATACTCAACCAATTTTAAGGATTTGATCACTTAACATCCTAAGTCCATTCTTAACACGTTTTAAGAGTTGACAACAGCGTTAACATCAGCATTCATACAGCATTGGCATCAACCAAATAACCATCCACATTTTCATGTTCATATCAACCAATCAACATAACCATCATCATAATAGCATCATATGAACAGAAAGCATAAAAAATCATAATACCAACCAGAGCATGTTATCAAAAGTAACACATATCAACAGATAGTTGCACAACAAACTGGGTTATGGGAACCCTTACTCTACTCTAACCCCAAGCCTACGAATATACTACCCTTCTCCCCATACCTGGATTGAAGGTAGCTCTTTCGGTGTCCTAAGCAACGAACCGGCTCTTCCCCTTTACAGCGACTTACACCGAACAAACCTTGGATCAACAGACAACCAAGGGTTAGTTCCCTATTCACAATAATGAAAGGAAACTAAGGAAAGGGAAACGAACATTACCTACGAAACTAACACCGATGATCCAACAGTCTCCCAGAGCCTCCACTGTCCACCAAACTGCTCAAGAAGGAGGAAGAAGGAAGAAAGTTCGTTCTGGCCGCACACACAAGGCTGCTGCTACCAAAAACTAGGGTTAAACGTAAACCCTCGAGTTCTGTTCACGTATATAACTTCCGGACCTGAGCACGGTCGTGCTTACCCTTGAGCACGGTCGTGCTCTACTTAGCGTCACGAGACGCGGTCCACGCATTGAGTACGGGCGTGCTCACTGTTGAGCACGGTCGTGCTCAACTTAAAATCAGAAACACGCTTCTGACTTTAAGCACGGGCTTGCTGGCTAATGAGCATGGGCGTGCTCATGTACCAGAAAGGGAGTTTTAGCCAAAAATCCCACTACGCCCTTAAACGATAAATCCAACTTAATTAAAATTAAACCGAAAAACAGGGTGTTACACGCCTGAGCCTACACAATACCCATGGCATGCACCCATTCCTTATGTGCAGACTAATCCATTTCCATCCACTCTGTACAATCATATTGGACCTGCCCTTATTCACCTTCCTCTATAGAAATTCCCACCAAGAAAGATCTACCCCAATTTCATCAAATTCCCTCCCTTCAAACCTTTCACAGAAGGTGTTAATAGGCACCTTATTACTGACTGGACTCAAGATCCTTACAAAGCTAAAGCTAAGTCAGCTTTGTATAGAAGGTCAAGAACTTATGGGAGACCTGAGTTCATATTGGATAGGAACACTAAATGGAAGACCTTTGTGCATCCAAGAGAATATGGCAAAGCTACTGATGTTGTGGATCACATCATGTATGCTCATCTGAAGGCTGAATTTGAGCTGCCTAGATACATTAGAGCTGTCAACTTTGTTCCACCAACATGGTTGTTCCACACTGTGAAGGACACTAGAATTGGAGTGAGACCTTACATGATCTGTCCAAGACTACCTATGTTGGACTTGAACAAGGATACGGATTTGAAAAAGCAAAGAAGTACTGCAAAGATGCCAGCTGACAACTCCTATATGATTACATAATCTGATGCCTCTGTTGATCATAATCTGATAGATTTTTGGATGTCACAACTTGTTGAGGATATATCTAAAGATTATGCAGTTGATTTTTGGAGAAATCATATGATAGCATGTACTAAGGAAGCATCTTCTTCTGGACTAAGTGATCAAGATAAAAGAAGCATTCCAAAAGTTAGAGGAAAGTGTGGTCTCTCTAATATTAGATTTTACATTCATGAGGACATTCTCGGAATTCCTCTGATCAGCTCTGTTTATGAAGAAGACCCTATTCACTGGGCTAGAGACTTGCCTCCTCCTGTGCTCACTCTTGCCTCATCTCCACAACCATCTTCTCCTACTAATCATATTGAAGAAGAAATCATAGTTGAAGGACCAGATATGAATGATGATACTGTTCAACCAGTAACTGGGTATGAGGAAGTTGCTGAGTCTGCTCCAATACAAAGTACTTCTGGAAAGCATTCATCTCAATCGCTGGCTCTGGCAGTTATCCATCCAAATGATCGACCTTAACATTTTAGAGCAGTAAGCACCTTTCAAGGTCAAACAAATGTACATGACAGTGCTGAAAGCT
Source organism: Echinosophora koreensis (assembly GCA_035048595.1). Classification (NCBI taxonomy): domain Eukaryota; kingdom Viridiplantae; phylum Streptophyta; class Magnoliopsida; order Fabales; family Fabaceae; genus Echinosophora; species Echinosophora koreensis. The sequence goes on along the minus strand of JAPCYP010000013.1, from coordinate 3,791,289 downwards.
CAAGACCTACTCTGCCACAAAATTTTGAAGAAATTATAGGAAAGATAATAGAGGAGAGAGTGAAAGTAGAAGTAAAGGAACAGATTAAAGAACAAGTTGCAGAAGCTTTGGCTCCAACAAATGTGATGATAAACCAGATGATCTGCATTCTCACAGGCTTCCAACAGAGTCAAAATCTACCTGTTCAACCTCCTCCACCTCCACCAAATCAAGACCCTCCTCAACCACCTCCACCCTCTTCTTAGTTTCTTAACTGACAATGATGGTCCACTCCTGTTTCCTTATTGTCTGATGACAAAAAAGGGGGAAAAAGGAGAATTAAATTTTGATATATATTTATAAAGTCAGTTTTTGATAAAATGTTTGCATATGCATGCTACTTTCTTATATACATGCCTTCTTATATGCTCTGATACAAATGTTGCTGTTATTAATAACTGATCTGTTTATATGTCTTTATCTGATACTATACTTGAAAATGACCAAGTCAATGCTTAACTGATATGATAAGATAAATATGATTTGTGATGCTATTTATCTGCTTTATTTTAAGTTTGAATGCTTTGTCTTAGGGGATGATATGAGCCCAATAAGGAGCATGGTTCAAGAAACAAGACAAGGACTTGGTGGGCCTATGACAAGAATTACAACCAAGACAGCCCAACGAGTCTTAATTCAACTGATGTCTCTTATAATGGAAGCAAGCCCAAATGCAAGATTGGATGGAATGGAGCCCAAATTGGTGACATATATCATTCAATTAGAGGATCCATGATCATGGTGATGATGGGCGCATATTAGTTTAGAGTTCATTTTAGTGTTTTATTTCAATTCAATAAGTGTAAATGGGTTTTGTAAGTGGGTCCAAATTTGTTAAATGTTACAATTGGATCAAGCTCACCCTTGGCCTATGTTACACGAAATTAGAGTCTTGGTTGGGAGGGAATCTTTAGCTCGCATGCTAAAAGAAACTCCTATTAGTTGTGTTAATGTTTTGTGTAAATTATGGGAGGTTACACTTTTAATTTGAGAAGCAAGTGTAACCACCACATAATGATAGAGAGAGAGGGGGTAATAAAGGGGGTGTGAGTTAATTTTGGTGGCTGAGTTAAAATAGGTTTTAGTGAGTCTTTTAGTGTTATGATTAAGTCAATTATGTGGGGGGTTATGGTTTGTCTTTGGAAGCCAAAGGTTAGCTGCCCATCTATATGTAATTTCGACCCTAACACATGTAACGATAACTTGGAAGTTGATTTTGGATTGAAATCCATATTGTGAGAATTTTGTTCTCCTTGGTTCTTGGTTGAGCCAAACTTTGTTCTTATCAAGAATCCAAGATTTTTGTGGCGAACTTCACTTGGCTTATCAAACTCTCTAGTTTGTTGCGCCATCCTCATCTTCTACCTTCATCCATTTTATTTCTATCTTCACTTTAATTTGGTTACAAAACTGTTTACTATTATAACTTGTTAAAATTCAACCATAAGATCATCTCCAAAGGCAACCTACCCTTTGGTTATCATCACTTAGGGGGAGCTCTGTAGCTCTCTTAGACTTTGCTCATTCAAATTTAATTAGTTTTGGTAATCATAAAAAAGGGGGAGATTGTTATAACCAAAGTAGTTTTGAATTAAATAATCTCTTAAGTTTTGATGTTAACAAAAATGTTAAATTTGTATGGCAAAGTGTTGTCAAAGATCTAACTTGTTTGTTATAGATTGCAGGACTATTTGATTTATACTAGTCAGAGGAACTTAAAATAAAGTATGGAATCATATCGGATTCTATCTTGATCCTCTAGACTAGTCCGCAACTCTTGGTAATATATCTGAGTCTGTTAAAGATTGTGTTTAGATGAGATCTTAAAATTGACTAAAGTAGACGAATAACTAAGTCTAACAAAAGTCAAGTAGACGAGACAATAAAATAATCTTCAGAAATATAACAAGTCGAAAGACCCATTAGACGAGTAGTCTCACTAATTGCCACGTCAGTAGACGAGCTCTTGAAAATAGCGACTCCAATTCTTGGAACTTGACAAGAATGTATAGATGCGGTATCAGTAGACGAGCCCGTCTCATTGATAAGTTATTGTTGCACGTCCAAAGACCTGCGCGTCTACTAGCTTTTAAGAAGTAAACCCGTCTAAGCTTGAACATATTTATTTCAAATGATTGTCTATTTATTTCAAGAGAATATATGTCTTTTTACTCTTGCTGCTTCTATTGTTAACTCTTTGTCTCTTGGATAAAAGAACATAGTACCATCGAAAATATAAATCTTTGTATTTTGTCAACTACATTGCTGAAAAGTTCAAGTCAAGTACAAAGAAGGAAAGTCAGAAATCAACTTTCGGTACAACAGGGAAGTGACTGCTCTACTTTGAGCATTCCTCTGATAAGCAAGAGCACTTCTCCATGAACCATATCAAGTTATCAGACTCAACGGATCTCATGCATTAAATGCTATCGCTAAACGGGAAGTTTATTCAAGATCATTGAAGATTTTCAAGAGAAGATGAAGCTCACTATAAATAGACGACCATGTCTATTAAAGAAGAAGAACTTTTGCCAATTTACAATTAAGATTCCAATAAACTTTCAAGTGCAATAGTCTGTGTTCTTCTTTAGCCTAAATATCTCTGTAATATTTATTTGATCTTAAACTTTCATATTCTCACATATAGTGAGTTCTTAGATCAAGATCTTAAATCTCTTTGTTAGAGTTAGAGCCTGAAGAGGCTTGGTAGAGAAAGAATACTTGTAGCCTGAAGAGGTGTTGAATACTTGTAATCTATTTGGCGAATAGTGGATAAAACCTTCAGGTAGAAAGGACTGGACGTAGCTCTTGGTTGGAAGAGAGTGAACCAGGATAAAACACTTGTGTGATTCTTCTAAACCCTTATCTTTTACAGTTTTTGGTTATACTAACTATGGGGTTTGTGAATCCGAGTTTGTTAACTCCTTAAAAAGGTTTTTCTATTTATGTGTTGTTTTTGCTGGTTTGCTTGTGAAATATTTGAGAAAAGGCTTTTTCGAAAAAGTGTTAAGAAACACAATTCAACCCATTCTTCTTGTATTTCCCTATGTCAACTTCAGTGAAATGAGACAACAACTTTATCCAAGAAGTGAATTACTCTTGAACTAAATGGACTTAGTTGAGACCCCCACAACATGCATTGTACCTTTGAACTTGTGTAAACTCCGCTATAAATAACAACACAAATATATACATATTATAAAAGCCTTCTCAGTACCTATGGTTTTTCATGAGTATTCTACCCTCTCAAGCACGTAGGTAGATAACATCAATTGCGCCTCTCTAGCACCACCCAAAAAATGGGTTATGTATCTATTAAGAGTTTTATAACTCAACCTCACAATAAACATTCTCAAAATAAACATTATAAATACATCAATTACGTTTCTATAGCATCACCCAAATCAAGGTCTATGTATCTATTATCAACAAGCATTACCACATGTCATAGGGATGAAAATGTACTGCATATAAGTAATCATATGACTTCGTTTGACCAACAAACGGGTATCCACCATATTTTCCTCAACTCAAGGCTTAAGACCCATCCCCCTCGACGAATCCAGGACCACTTTCCTGGGTAAACCTTTAGTGAGAGAATCAACAAGATTTCCTTCACTTCTTACATACTTAAGGAAATTCCACCATTTTAATCAATTGTCTAACAACATCATATCTTACATTTATATGTCTTCTCTTTTAGACACTAATTTTAGCTACTCCAATTGTAGCTGTGAGTCGTAATGGCACGAGTGCTTAAGGTCTTTCTCATATAAATATGTTTGTCATTAAACTTCTTAATCATCCAGCTTCTTGACCTGTCGGTGGAATTGAATAAATTGGTTGTATTCTCAAGATCACCTCAAAACCACAACAATTTATATAAAACACCAAATAAAAGACCAAGATATATATAATACTTCAAAAATAAAATATCATACTATTTAATATAATAATATCACATAACAACCCAAGAAACATTTGAGCAGCAACGAGAAGGCCTATTCATAAGCTTATCCAACATAATTGAATATGCACGACACATGTGAAAAAGAATTTCGATATTGATTCTCAACTTATCAACAAACAAAGAGATCAAAACAAATAATTAAGGGATATTAATGTATATAAATACATTGAGACAAATCTCAAGTTTCATTAGCTTCTGACTTTAATTAGATATAATATTTAGAAAAGGATATAAAAATGAAATAAAAATAAAGCCAAATAAATTAGAACCTTGATTTAAAAAAAAAAAAAAATTAGTGTCAACTCAAAGAGTACTATAAATTCCATATATAATTTTATAGGCATAGACTAAAAAATTCCATCCAACCTCAAGGTACACAAAAATTCAAGATAGTCAAGAACATACAATATAAAATTCAACCCTCACAAGTCACTGAACCATTTTTACTAAGTCAAGCATTCATATTTATGCTATAAACACTAAACGTCACATAATACCAAATATAGTTGGCAACCCATCCTACAATAATTATTATCAACCTCTCACTTTTTTTCACACATTCCCCATAAGCTTCTTGGTAGTCCAGCAAAACGAACCCACAAAAAAGGAGTTCTCGTGACATGAGGCTGCTTTCATAAATTAATATATGTTCTTATATATGCTTTTCTAAAACACTATCAATGCATTCAACATTTCATCTTATGACAAATATTATCAACAATAACCGTTAGCATTTTTGTTTTTGAAAATCATGCATATTTATATAACATTATCATAAATCTTACCACTACCCATGAAAATCAACAAACCCAAACTGATCTGGTGAAGTCGTAGCTTCAATGTTGTCCAAGGCGCGTGCATGTAATATTAGTGATAATCACCAACCTCAAAGATGGAATGAGAACCTTCCCCCACAGTTGCTTGCGCTTTTGGTTGATGAACAACCATCGATCAAAATATCTTGCTTTTAAATTGTCAGATAAAATAGGGAAGATCGATGGCTGTGCCGTAGATGAACCACTGCCTTAAAAGCAAGATTCCGACATACCACAAGTGCAATATGATATTCCAGTTTGCTCCCCAAGGTTAACATATCAACTCTTGAACTTGTGCACTCAAGGTCAAGAGCAATAGAGTTTACACAATATAATTGCCCAGATAAAAGGATAAAATAAACCAATATTGTATATGGAAATTTATATTCAATCATTAAAGTCCAAAATCCTACCTCTCCCTGTTTTCACCGTGCAAAATATATATCACAAACTTGGAGAAGATTTGGAACTTTTTGTCTGTTGAGCATCACTAATGTTATAAAAAATTCAATAATTTCATTCTTAATTATATAAAAATTTTAACGTTGCTTTTATAAAAAACAACATGCTGCCATTATTCCAATACTTTATGGAGATAATTCCTTTTTCTGATATGTATGGTACGAGTTTTTGTTGATGTAGGCCTCACTTTCGCTCATTTCTTTTAATAGGAAACTATGTTGACCTTAAATGTTCTTCATTGCTTGTGTGTTGCGATGAAAAGGTACACACTTGATGCACTTTTGGTTGTTGGATTTTATTGTGCATTTATTCATTTCAATCATATCTTATCATATTTACCCACCGATATTTACTGTTAATTCTCATTTCCTTTCTCTCGTATATAGGGAAATCACTCTCCTCCTTCTCAACCACTCACTTTTGTTTGCTACGGTAAAAAGGGTAAAATATCCAAAGGTAATTGTAGGTCAAATAATGAAGATGAAAACATAATCTTTGATAAAGATGATGATAATTATCATAGTGAGGTTAACTTTGATCCATTTCCAGTTCTAAACATAGTTTCTTCGATAAAGATGGATCATGTTCGAGACTCAATTTGAGATCAAATCATAAATTACAAGAAAAATAACTTGTATTGTAGTTATATTTTGAAGTTGTGTTGGACTATAAATCATATTTTTAGTTGGGCATTATAATAGAATTCAAAACTTATTTTTTCTTTTGAAACTCTCCTCTCATGTTTACCCTTCAACATTTGAAAATTAATGTTGGGAAATCTCATGTTTTTTGCCATACCATTACAAAGCCGTCCTTGAAGATATCTCGTGACCTATCCAACAATGGTTCCAACAAGTGTGTTGATCGTAATTTTAGGCGTTCTTCGACGGAGGGACGTGGTAGACATGGTTGTTTGGGATCTTGATGACGTAGGTTCTCGATGGAGTAGGAGTTAGCTTTAGAGCGACGATGACATCTTGAGATAACATCATTTGGTTGAAATGGGTGACAAGTTGGTCGGCCATCAAGTGAGTCGGTGATGAGTTAGTCAAAATCGAGTTAGGAGTTAGTCCAAATTGAATTAGGAGGGATTTTGCTCCCTTCCCTCTCATCCCCTCCAAAAAATTTAATCAAATATGGAAGATTTAAAAAAAAAATCCATCCCCTCCCGTCCAATTTCTTTGAACGAAACACTATATGATCCTAGTCACCTTTCTTGTTTATTCTTTTGACCATTTGATTTGATGTGGAAAGCACGGGAGTTCGGTAAGCAAAGTCGGGAAGAAAGCCCGGTTGAACACACGTACGGAAACCTCAAAATCAGCTCAGTGTAAAAATTCTCGCCATAATTGCAAGCCCAAATTTATTTTATTCTTTTTAAATTAAAGACACAAGAATTAAATCAAAGAGGATAGACTCAAGCTCCATCAACATCTCCATCAAATTTCCCTTCACCTTCCCGCAAAATCCCCCATCCCAAAACAAAAACCTAAGGAAAAAAAATGGTCGCTGCTGGTAACACCACCACCACAGAGAAATCCAATTAAACAATTAACCAATTCACACCATCGAAGATGTTCAACAACAACTCAGGGCTTCGCAGGAACAACAACAACGGCATTGTAGGGTGCGGAACGAGCTCTCGTTCAGTAACCGAAACGGTGAACGGTTCTCACAACTTCGTCATAAAGGGTTACTCTCTGGCTAAGGGAATCGGCGTTGGGAAACACATCGCGAGCGAGACGTTCAATGTTGGAGGGTACCAGTGGGCAATTTACTTCTACCCTGACGGGAAGAACCCTGAGGATAACTCAGCTTACGTTTCGGTGTTCATCGCTCTCGCGAGCGATGGCACCGATGTTCGCGCCCTCTTTGAGCTCACTCTTCTCGATCAGTCCCCCAACGCGAAGCATAAGGTCCATAGCCATTTTGATCGATCGCTTGAGAGCGGTCCGTATACTCTTAAGTATCGAGGGAGCATGTGGTTAGTTAATCACGCAACTTCGTTCTCATTTTCGTTCTTGTGAATTTTGGTTATTGATTTTTGCTGCAATTTTGGTTTTGTTTGTTGCTAATTTGTTGTTTTGTGGTTTTGCTTAGATAGTGTCATATTGGTGAGATTTTTATGAAAACCTTATGATTTTGTAATGAGTAGGGATCCATTGACTCCAAGAGTAAGTTTAAAATACTTACTCTTGATTCCGACCTTTCAATTTACTCTAATCTAATGACATACATTAACTCATTAAAAAAATGCATGTGTGTTCCATTGGATTAGAATAATTGAATGGTGGAGATGTGATATATACTTTACATATTGTTCGGTCCCGGAAATGGATATGTTTATGAAATGGATATGTTTATGAATGGAAAGTGTTTATCTTTTTCAGTGAATGTGTGTATTGATTACCTGAATTTTAATGAAAGATTAGCCTCTTATTTATAGGCTTACTGTGAAGTAACCGTTTAAAACCATCTTTATCCATTGGTTACTAAGTGATCACAATATGAGCTTAGTGGATAAATTGTTACGGGGCGTGTTCCGAGATTCTCGGTTAACAGCTAGTATTAGTTAGTCATGTGGTTTGAATGAGTCAACCGCATTTTATTTCATTAATCACATGTCATAATTTTGGGAACGCGGTTACAATATCCGGTAGGTACACATGCAATCCACAATCATTCACTATTCCATTCATTTTGTCTTAGGAAACATGACAGGAGTTAGAATATTGAGAGGAAAGATGTGAGAGAAATTGAAATTTTTACTAATTGGTGAAAGGTGTGTACAACAAGGAGAGATTCTTAGGGGAGTGGGGATCCTCTCCTTTTTTTCTTGTCATTTTTCCTCTCATGCTATGAGAGAGAAAGGTACAAAACAAAACTTGAATGGACCCCATAGATAAGAGCAAATTTGATTTTGTCTTATTCGCTCGTAAAATGAGAGGAAATATGAGAGGATCCCAATCCATTCTTAGGCACTCGCGGAGCATAATATTTTTCTTGTTTTGTACTCTTGAATGTCTATCACATTAGCTGTGTGGGGGTCATTACTGTCTCTCATTTTAACTACATTTTTAATGCTACAGCTTCAAAAGTACAAAGCAAGTCAAGTCTCATACTTGAGTAGCACCTCTGAATTTCTCTCACAAGCAGCCAATAACGTGGCATATATAGACTAAATAGAGTAACTAATCACTAACTAATCATATGTGCATTTGCGACTAACTAGATGACTCATCTAGCTAGGCAAACTAACCGGACTATGGTAATTATATGCTTTACAAAGTGGCTGATGCACTACTACTCTTGTATGTTAGGGGCTATAAGCGTTTTTTCAAACGAGCTCAACTCGAGGCGTCCACCTTTCTTAAGGATGACTGCTTGAAGATTAACTGCACTGTCGGGGTTGTGGTGTCATCCATAGATTGTTCAAAATTAAACACAATACATGTTCCTGAATCTGATATTGGAGCACATTTTGGCATGCTGTTAGAGAATGAGGAAGGATCTGATGTTACTTTCTCTGTCAATGGCGAAAGGTTTCATGCACATAAGCTTGTATTGGCTGCTCGATCAACTGCATTTGAAACTGAGTTTTTCAATGGGATGGAGGAAGATGATCGTGACATAGTTGTTACTGACATGGAACCTAAGGTTTTCAAGGTAGCATTTTCCTGAAAAACGTTTTCTTTTTACCCTTCTATCCTTTTTCTAATTATCTTTGATTCCATGCGACATGCATGTTAATCAATTTAGCATAGCATATCATTTGCTTGGTTATCTAATGTTTCTTGAGTTTTATTGTTGAGCAGGCTTTGCTTCATTTCATTTATAAAGACACTCTTATAGAAGATGAGGAGCTCTTTATGTCACGTTCATCATTTTTACCTTCGGTATCTGAAACATTTGCAGCTAAATTGTTAGCTGCTTCAGAAAAGTATGGTTTGCCAAGACTTAAGCTGATGTGTGAGTCTGTACTTTGCAAAGACATATCTATAGATTCTGTTGCCTATATTCTGGCCCTTGCTGATCGCTATCATGCTACACAGCTAAAGTCCATCTGTCTGCAATTTTCTGCTGAAAACCTTGTTGGTGAGTTTTCCTGCATAATTCCCCCCAAGTCTACATCTGAATTCATATTCAGCTACTTTTTAGCTTATAATAATTTGGCACCATTTTTCTGTCTGCAGTATTGACTATTCTTCAGTGAGATTTTATCTGTTATTTGACAACCAGTAGACCATACATGCATTGATTATGTGTCTTTTGCTTTATGGCCACTTACCGAGGTTATATGCTTAAACTTGTTTGCAAGGGCTTTACTTATAATAAAGGCGTGGTATTCATAAATGACTTTACTTTTCTTACATGTCCCCTTTAGTGTGTGAAAATCTAGATCTCAAACAGGAACATGATAGAAATTGCTGAGGATATACAATAAATCACCCTTAACATGCTATACATAAACTCATTGTTCTGTTTTTATTCTCATGATATAAAAAATGCCCTGTAGTATGTTTTTAACGACTGGCAGACCTGGTTGTATGGAAATGAATTTCTAATTGTCAATAATAGTAGAAAATACCAAGAACACCCAGGAGCCAAGCTCCAATTACCGTGGTAGAATATAGAAACTGTAAAGGCAGAAAAGAAAATCAGAGCTGCAAGTGTAGTCTCTGCCCTATGGCCTATGCCACCCCAAACCTTTCCAAGTTTCAGAATAATCTGAATATCCCCCACTTTCCTATTTATTCGCTCCACTAACTGCATGTTCATTTTCCATAACCCCCTTAGTTAAATGCTAGTTGTTGCCTTCTTTATTTTCTCCACTCTCACTGGCTGTAAATGCTTTCCCGGTAGCTCCCACTAGCTGTAAATGCTTCCACTTACTGTCCTAATTACTCACTCCACTTCCACTAGTCGTTTCATTGTGGGTCTATCACATCCAAAACGTAAATGTTTCAAGTATATAGAAAAAGGAGAAAGGTAGTGAAAAGAGACACAGCGTCATTTCTTCCACCTTTCCTAGCTCTTAAGTTATTTATGTCACTGGCAAACTTCTGGCAGAATTGCTGAAGGAATTTATAGTGATAAGTATGACTCAAGTTGCTTTTTATTTTCTTTTCTTTTTTTAATAATTTAGGAATAAAAATCCAGAAAAAAGTTCTTTATATATTGGATGATTGTACATTTCCCATCTTTATCTGAGGAAAAAGCTAGGAAGCACGGATACAACATGAGACATGACAAGGACATTTAATTTAAAAAATTATAGGACATGACACGGCTATGATACAAGATATAAAATTAATATAAGAATAACGTAAAAGAACAAATGTTAAACTAAAAGAGAGGAATCATGTTTTAAAAGTTAGTATGAGTAATTATAAACATAATAATTTGCTAATATATATCTAATCATTGTGACATTTCCATCTATGACAGAGTAAAAATTCAAAAAATAAATGTAAAAAGTTGTATAATACAATTAGAAGCATCCAAAAGTGTCAATGAAGTGTCCAATACGAATACGTGTGTGTCCAACACGGATACGATGCGGACAAGGCGACTATTGTTAGTGCTTCATAGGGAAAAAGTTCTGTCTGTGCATACTTGAACCGATTCAGTATTGGAAAAAGATAGCAGAGGCACCAATATCCACTTTCAATGCTCCACCTTTGAAAGCTTTTGTTGAAAAAGCTATCTGTAGCTTTCTTCTTTGCACTTCACCTCATGCTTTTCATTTTGTATTAATAGAGGATTCATAAGAGGGCTACGAATTATTTATATAATTTTGCCTCCTCAGCAGTCTTCTATAAAATCATTCATAAAATGAGTAAAAAACAGAAAAAAAGAAGATTGACTCAATGTTATAACTTAAGCCCATGGAAAGAGTTCAATCCAAAAGACTAGTCCATTAGGTGAGTGTTGCATGACTTAAGTACTACATTGAACTTCTTTATTTACTCAACTTGGGACTTATAACATTGCCACCCCTTTGAGGCAGCATCCACAACAACTTCACTCTATTAACATTGACCCGGTTATAGCTTTTTCCCTTTTGTCTACTAAACTCATCTATCAGTATTCGGTATAACACTCACTATTGCACCTTAATCTAGTCTATAGGTAGTTTTGTAGTGCAGCTCTCAATGAAAGCTCCAATTGTCGTGACTTAAACCCATTAGGAGAACCAAACCCAAAAAACTAATTCATTAGGGACTTAAGTACCACATTCAACTTCTTTATTTACTCAATGTGAGACTTGTAACACTCAACCACACAGTTTATGTTATGCTTGTGCTGCAGCTATTATTACTAACTTTTCAGGTTCGCATACATTAATTTTGTGCTGTCTGCATTTTTCATTTGAACAATGGCATCTCATCCTGTATACAGATCTCATATCTGTTTGTCTTTTAGGAATTTCTTTTTCAGCAACAGCCTGATAATCAGGAAATAACTAATCAATGTCCCTCAGATGTACAGCCAGTTGATTCTCATCATTTTTCTTTATTCTGTCTGCTGCAGCTGTGATGCAATCTGATGGTTTTGAGTATCTTAAGGAAAACTGTCCATTGCTGCAATCGGAACTGCTAAAGACAGTGGCCGGATGCGAGGAGGAATTTAGTGGAGAAGGAAAATGTAGAAGTGTGTGGGCCCAGTTTTCTGATGGTGGTGATACCAATGATAGGAGTGTAAGACAACAAACCTGGGAAAATGCAGTTGATAGAAGTCAAAGCTTATGGGTTCACCTTTCTGATGGTGTTAACAACAATGATAGGAGTCCAGGGCAAGAAGCTTGATGAGGTAAGTTACCATCATTTATCAGTTCAGTTAGGCTTAAATGCTACATTGAACACTATGGCAGGGACAAGAATAACCCTATATGTGGGCGGGCCAAGGGGTAGGAATGCAAAACAATGTAAAGAAAGGAGGCTGAGATACTGCCACTGTTGTAACATGCCTTATAAATGCTATTTTTATTTGATTAATAATATGATTACGAGGATGAAGTGGTAGTAATAAGTAATAACGTTGATACATTGTATGGAAGCTTGTTCTGAACATTATCATGAAGAACTGATCTTATTTATCTTGATGTTGTTGTAATGAGGAAATTTTATTTTCTGGATATAGATAACATAGTCAACGAGCAGTCTTTTCTGATACTTGTCTTGCTTCTTCAAAGTCCCAGTTCAGTTAAAAAATTATTGGAACCATAATATGGCCTGCAGGGATTCCTTTGGCTCAATTTAATGGGTTATTGGAACAACTATACAAGGCCAGGCAGCAGTTCTTCCAGGGTGGGGTGGGGTTAGAGTGCTGAACAAACCAACAGGCAGTGTGTAAGAAGCACATGCTGGTAGCTGGTTCATCTGTAACGTTAGTCTTGTAGCTGGTTCATTTGTAACGTTAGTCTTGTATCTTTTAGTATATACGAATGCTTGCACACGTTAACAAACGAGGTAAAGTGACAACAGTATCTAGTTGTTTAACTTTGATTGTGTCTGGATCTTTACTTTTTGTTCCTTTTCTTTTCTGTTTAAGTATGGGTGTTTGGCCCTGGTCAGTGAATCCAAGACATTTCCATTTTTAGCGCTATAGCTCTACACCTTTGTTAGCTAACTTGGCAAGAGCACCAAATCATATCAAGTAATAAAGACGTGAGTGAGCTATCATTCCCAAAGAGGATTGTTCCCAAAGAGGACTATGATCAAGTACCACAACTACAAATGAAATCGATATTTAAACCTATATTTGGATAGAAGAAATGTGCGTTTGGTTTCACGTTGGAAATCTCTAGAATTGATTTTGTCCCCTGTCAAATGTGATTTTAGTGAAAATCAGGTGTTTGGTTACCGTCGGGTAGAATTGATTTTGCCATCATAGGCGATTTTGACTAGAAGCTATAAAAAGTAGCTTTTGCGTTGAATTGAAAATTTATACTAAATTTTAAATCAAACTTGCTTTCAAACTAAAAACATCCAAGCATAAATCATTTCACTCCAAACTCAATTTTAACAAAATTAATTTTACAAAATCAATTTTATCAAACGCTTATCTAAACACACACGAAAGCTCAAAGGTGAACTTAAAAAATTGGACTTCGATTGAAGTTCTTTATGTATTTGTCTTATACATTTAATGAGCAAATAAGATTCTAATTCAATTAAGGATGAGATAGCTCAATTAAGGATAAGAAGCTGGGATTAGACTTAACTAATCGTCACTCAAATGCAATGAATCGACAAATCATACATCCTCTACTTCAATTATGAAAATTAATCCTTTGTACTACTAAGTCAATTCAATTAATTGAATCGCATGACATGAATTGTGAGTGTGTCGATTTAAAACCTTGCAATACACTTTACTCCTTTTCCATTCTCCTCTCATTCTCCCCCATATAAGGCATTTTGCGAGCCTCCCTTTGGACCAAAGAAAATCAATCTTCTATTTTACTCGAGTCCTAATTTCTTAGGTGAAATGACCCTAAATTCCCAAATTAAACCTAATAATCCCTTGGGTAAATTAATTAGAGTTTGCACTAAGATTAAGGACTTGACTACCAATTGACCGTGTGGCCAATTGATCATTGATTCTCAATGTTGTAAACTCTAATCCGAGAAGCTTTTCGAACTTGATTTTTATCCAAAGTTTTAGGGCATGGTTAATTTTCTTGGGTGTGATTTTCTGTTGTTTTTTTATTGAAGTATCAATGTAGTTTAGCTAATAGTCATTTTGAATAAGAAAGTGGTAGTCAATACAAGGTCCTTTTGGAAATGATAATCTTTTATTACGTGATAAACCGTGCACTTGCCGTAGACATCATTCTAACTTTGAGGAGATAGGAACACCCATGACTAAGGGGCCGAGGATGAGTAAGGCTTCCTAGGAAACCAATTTCTCGATTATAAACTAAAATAAGAATTAAAAAAACGCACGCTTATGCACTATGTGAAAATGAAAGAGGAGGACCCCTCAAGAGTCAAGATAAATCGATACTAGTTCAATATTCTCCTCAATTTTGAAACTTAAAATTTAATTGTAAGTGGTGGAATTGAAGAGTAAAATTTGAAATAGCATTTACTCTTGTAGTTTGTATAATTTGGCTATATGATGAAAGCATGTAAAATCTCGAAGACCCACACAATGTCATTTGGGTGTAAGGTTAATTGTTATTTGTGGTATTAAGAATGCCCCTTTCTCACAAGTATTTTCTCGCGTGCTCAAAGCCTAACGTATTTATCGCTTGAGCTACCCCTCATGTTATTATTTTTAGTTGTTATGTTTTCAAATAATTACTAAATGTCTTTTTATTTTTATGTAGTTTCTTGTATTCAAGATTTTGTAAAAAGTAATGAATAAATTAAATAAAAATAAGCTTTAGATTCAAACTAAAATAAAAACTAAAAAAATCTGCTAAAGCTTTAGAATCAAAACCATATGATATTTTCCTTCTCTTCTTATTAGAGCGTTGGTAGATGGAAATAGGATAAGTGAGGCTAAGCTTTGACTAAATAAGTATTGGTCTATTTTGTAAAAAATCGACATTAGCACAAACCATTATAAATGGGCTTTGTTTTTGGGACTCATTCCTACCTATTTTTAAAAATATAAAGTCTTAAAATGTGCATTTATCTTTACATCATGTTTAAACTATACTTATTTGTTTCCCCAAAATAATATTATTTTCACCAATTTTTTTTTATACTTATTTGGAAAATAAAAATTAGAGAGAGAGAGAGTGTGTGTGTTAGATTATGTTTTTTATTTTATTTTATTACGTATAAAGGAAGTGATGTAAAAATGACATAAAAAAATGTGCAATTATCATTAATGTGAACAAATGTAATAATAGAGTAATAAAAATAGGTGTAGACCAAAAAAAAAAAAAAAAGAGTAATAAGAATAGGTGAAACAATTGCTTGTGCTTTATTAATGCACCCCACTATGCCCTTTCTTTTTCTCCTTTGCTTTTTCCTTCAAGAAGATTAAATTCAAAGTAATGTTTTTTAAGACGTGCCGAAGATTGACACAACTTTCTTTCTTTCATGAACATGTGTACTCAAGCTGGCACACTATCATGAAATCCAGGGCATTAAATAGCCACTAGACCCCTTATCTTAATGGAAAATAAATAAGAGAACCTCAAAGTTTAAAGAAGTGGCATAAAATATGGAATGAACTAAGCAACTTTTTACAACACAAATCATTTTCAGATGAATTTCAAAGTACCTTGTCAGTTTCCCTTGGTTTAAAGTTTAAACTTGAGCATAACTTTACTTTAAACATATAGTGATTCGTGCTCCACAAATTAAATGGTAAACTAAAGCCGAGAAATTCAACCTTAATATAGGCAAAAAAATGAGCCAGAAAATATTAAGAACGCGGTGAGGTAGGTCCCACTGACTCTCTTACATGAGTTCTCTAATGATATTCCTGCATTATATATATGGGTCTTGAAGCACCTTTTCTTTCATCCCTCTCAAGCGGTGGTGTGTACAGTAGCAAAAATGAATTTCAAGCCCTTTATTTTCTCATGTTGTCTCTTAGGGGTGGTTCTCATCTCAGCTGTGGTAGGTGTTGAACCATATAAAGATGAGCTACAAGGTATCAACCATGAACCTACACTCACAACATGCATGCACCAACACAATGTGAAAAATACCTTTGGGTTGGGGCAAATTGGCATAATGTCATTTTATTTGGTTATTGATTTAGTTAATGAATTTAGTAAAACATGCACATTAAAAGTATACCAAATTATAACTCATGTATGTTAATTTGTCAATGAAGCTGCAGAAACAAATGGAATTCCTGGAAGACGTATTGGAGCTGATAAGCGAGAAAAATGTTAGTATTTTCTTTCCTCTCCTTGAATCTTATTTTAATGAGATTATTTTAATAGGCATTCTGAATTATCTAATTTAAGTTAACATAACATCAATTATGAATATAAAATATGACATTATACATGACATTGTACAGTTATAAGTGCTAAGCAATTCAAGTCGGAAGAGCCAAATCATTATAAAGAAAATGGAGGTGAAGGATCTGGTGATAATAGTGGAGGTTATGGAGGCGGTGGAAGCCAAGGAGGAGGTGGTAGTGGAGGAGGCGACAAAGGAGGAAGCGGAGGTGGTGGTGGTGGAGGAAGTGGGGGAGGTGGCGAAGCAGGAGGTGGCAGTGGTGGTGGAGGAGGTGGTGGCGGTGGAAGTGGAGGGGGTTATGGTGGTGCAAGTGGAAGTGGCAGCGGTGGTGGTGGAGGAGGTAGTAGTGGTGGAAGTGGAGGAGGTGGCGGAGGTTATGGTGGTGGTGGAGGAGGTAGCAGCGGTGGAAGTGGTGGAGGTTATGGTGGTGGGGGAAGTGGAGGAGGAGGTAGCGGTGGAAGTGGAGGTGGAGGTGGAAGTAGTGGAAGTGGAGGGGGTTATGGTGGTGGTGGAAGTGGAAGTGGTAGTGGTGCGGGTGGAGGAGGTGGCGACAGTGGAAGTGGTGGAGGTTATGGTGGAGGAAGTGGTGGTGGTCACCATAATGGAAAAGGAAGTGGTGGAAAAGGAGGTAGCCATGGAAAAGGTGGTAAAGGAGGAAGCGGAGGTGGCGGCGGTAAAGAAGGTGGCAAAGGAAAAGATGGTGGAGGAGGAGGAGGAAGTGGCGGCACTGGTGGAGGTTATGGTGGTGGAGGAAGTAGTGGCGGAAGTGGTGGTGACCAAGGAGGAGGAGGAAGTGGTGGCCAAGGAGGAGGAGGTGGTGGTGGAGGTTATGGCTTCTAATGGAATAAAACAATTAGATTAATATATTTGGTTTCACTGTCTCATTTTCATGTTTATCTTGTGTTAATCCTTGAATGATAATTGGGTAAAACTTATGTAGTAGATATATTCAATATTTATCACCTAATTATCAATCATTTCTAATGTCTTACCATAAGTTATTTCTTTCCAATATAAATTATGAGGGGTGTTTTATCTATCATCTGATTTGAAAAAAATGGTTAAGGAATTTTCTGCATATTCTTTAAAGAATTAAGAATGGTTGAAAATGGTCAGTTTGAAGATACTAAAGAAATTAAAAATATATTTTAACACTTCTATATACTTAACTTGGATTAGTACACATGCTATACACGAATTCATAAAAGAATATATGCATTTTACTTTTATGAGTGATAAATATAGAATAAATATACACTTTAAAGGTAACATAAATTAGGGACAAGAAAAAGCAATAAAAAAAAAATCGATGTTACCTAAAATTATCTTTAAATTCCTAAACATGGAAACTTATTGGAACACAAAAAAAAAAAAAAAAAAAGCTAGGAAATAACCAAACTTAGATGGTTATACTTACCGTGACGATGAAGATTGGAGGGATTGCCAAAAGTGTAATAAGATAGATTGATAAATGTATATTAATCAACAATATTTGATATTTTCCTAATAGATTATGAAAAAGTTTAATTAGTTAAAATAGATGACTTGCAATTCTGGTGTGCGCCAAGAGAATCCCCCAGCTAGAGTCGGTAAAATGGGTCGGCCCTATTCGATAAAATGTAAGACTAGGGTTGCAAATTTGAGTCCAAATTAAATTTGGATTTTATTTTGTTAGACCCCATGAATTTCGTATCATAATCGGGTTCAAGCAGGACTTGTCAGATCAGATTCGAATAGAGCGTTCATATTTTATTTTCAATTTTATTTCTTAAAAAGTGACTCTCATAATTATCCTAAAAGCTTAGTTCGTCATGTTGAAAACTAGAATATATATTTTTTTGGTGGTAAATGACTACATTTTCTTTTTCACTTAAATTATTCCGAGCTACATGTTTTTCTATCAAGATCATGTTTCAGTTACTTACAATGAGGAAAATGAACACATCTTCCATCATCTGTTCTCCCAACAGCTATTGATTTGACATTCTGAACGAATAATTGTTTTGACGATATGCAAAATGGTGCATGTGATTGTTAAAACTATAATAACAACAATAAAGCAGCAAAGCATAAACCATGGATTCAAATTCTAGATCTAAGCCACAAACTACCCAACAAACAATGATTAGATGATTACATATTATTATATAGGTTTAAATAAGTTTTTAGTCCGTGAAAAGTGCGTGTGTTTTGATTTTAGTCACTATAATTTTTTTTCATAGGTTTTGATCCCTACAATTCAAAAGTTTAAGAATAGGTCCATACCGTCAACTTTGCACCGTTATCATATAACAAAGGAGACATCCAAACCACATGGAAATAATCTTCATAGGTTACAGAACTGTTCTTTCTTCACTCAATTCAATTTGTGAGTAATTCTTTTTTCAGTAGATAACGGTACACAGTTGACGGTAAGGACCTATTCCTAAACTTTTGAAATTCTAGGGATCAAAACCCATGGAAAAGTATATGGCCTAAAACCAAAATAACGTGCTTTTCAGGGACAAAAAACTTATTTAAACCTATTAGATACATACATAGACACTCAATTTTTCCTCAAATGACAATGTAATCATATATAGACTAGCTAACTAGTGAGAGAAAAATGACATTTTTTTTCCATTGTAAATTTTAATATTCAGACACGGATATACTACATGCATGACAGACAAGACCCAACAATGTCAAACGAACACCAAAAACCAGCTATTAACTCTATTCCATTCTTTTTACCTTTTGTGTTATCTTCACCCAATGGAAAACAAAAGGTTGGGTGTAGTGTTAGCGTTAAGAGTAAGGTGTCAAGTAAGATCAATTCTACAGGCGTGTTGTTAGGTGCTGGAAGTTGGTACACAAGAAGTTTGGGTGTAGTGTTAGAATTTTATGTGTCTCATGTGGAGAATGGGCAGGTTGTTGAAGAATCAAAACCTCAAGATCCCACAAAACAAGAGGCTGATATGCAGATAAATGATGATAGTCAGAGAATCAATTCGGATGATGCCAGGAAAGGCAACGTTGGTTGTGTGCAGATGTCTGGGCTTCAATAGTCATCCAAGTATCCTCTATCTTTTTTGGTTATCCATGAATAGCTTGATATAGAATTGAAGAGGTGCAGGGGGCGTAATTTCTGTGACCTTGTTAAAGATTGCATTAAAATTTACCAATTGATGTTTATTGCCATACTGACGTATTAGTGGTGTCCATGCATATAATGTTATTAAGAAAATTGGCCTTGATGGCTCAGTGCGACTTGAGGCAAATGAATTTTCTAGTGGTATTTGGTGTATGTGGAATTCCTCCAAGCTCAATGTTTATGTCATCATGACTTCTAGATTTTTCATTCATTTGAGTTTCAATGCTAATACTAGCTCTTCCTAGGTGTTAGCTATGGGCTATGCTAGCCCTCAAGTTGGTTTGAGTGCTAGGGTACGAGAGGAACTAATAGAATTTCGCACTTCTCTGTCATGTCTTTGGCTTGTTGCAGGTGATTTTAATGTCGTTTTGCATGAATCAGAAAAAGAAGGAGGGGCCCCGTTCAACTATAATGCTAGTATCCCTTTTGCTGAGTGTATTGATTTTTATCATCTTATAGACTTTGGCTTCAAGGGCCCGTCTTTCACATGGGTACGTGGTAAAATTCGTGAGAGGCTTAATAGGGTGTTGGGAAATATTGCTTCGCAATCTACCTTCCCAAATTCAGAGGTTATTCATCTTCCTATTCCTGCTTTTCTTCACTGTGGTTTATGGATTCATATGAAGGATATAATAGGTCACATCATTCTAGGGAGTACTTTCAAATTCCTAGGACCTTGGCTTGATCATCCAAGTTTTAATGATCAGGTGTAATATGCCTGAAGACAGTCTTCTTCGTGGGGTGATAATATGAATAGACTCACATCTACTCTCAAGACCTAGAACAGGCAAGTGTTCAACAATATCTTTAACCGTAAGCATCGTATTCTTCGTCGGCTAGAAGGTATTAAGAGAATTCTTATTTCGGGTAATAACGAGAGGATGTGTCAACTTAGAGAAACTATGTGGGATGAATATGCTTTAATTTCTCACCAGGAGGAGGCTTATTGGTTTCAACAAACTCAGAGTAAATGGATCTCTCTGGGAGATAAAATTAAGAGATTCTTTCACCAATCTACTTTAGAGCGAAGACGACGTAACAAGGTTATAGCTTTGCAAGACCCAGAGGATAATTGGATCTATGAGGAGGATCAACTTCAAAATATGATGATGTCTTTCTATCGAGTGCTATATGCTTCCTATGGATCCTTACTTTCTGGTTTTTCAACTTTACATAAGTTTCCTCCTCTTAAGGATATAGATAGGACTATGCTAGAAGCTATGGTTTTCCTTGAAGAGACCCGGCGTGCTTTGTTCAGTTTGAGGAACTTCAAATCCTCTGGTCCAGACGAATTCCATCCTCTATTTTTTAAATCTCGGTGGAATGTCATTGTCCATTCTATTCATCGCTTTGTGCTGGATGTTTTTCTGCACTCTGATAGTATCAAAAAGGTTAATCACACTTTAATTACTCTTATACCAAAATGTGATGATCCCTCCAGAGTGTCTCAGTTTCGACATATAGCATTATGCAATGTTATTTAGCCCTTACTAAGATTGTGGCTCAGAGATTATGTTGTACCCTTCCTTATATGGTGCTGAATAATCAGAGTAGTTTTGTTGATGATCGGAATACCTCAGACAATATCATTGTTCTACAAGAATCCATACATTCTTTGTCTCATATGCATGGCAGGCGTGGTTATATGATTATCAAACTGGACCTTGATGTGGGACTTCGTCGGTGATACTCTAGTCAGACTTGGTCTTCCAACCACCCTCATGTCGGTTATTGAAGCATGTATCTCTTCTCCCTCGGTGCAGTTAAATTGGAATGGAAGCCCTTCGCAATCCTTTTCCTCCTCTCGCAAATTATGCCAAGTAGATAAAATATCTCCTTATCTCTTTGTTCTTTTCTTGGAAAGACTCGGGCATAAAATCCAAGATGCGATGGCAAATGGATCCTGGAAACCCTCTATTTTGGTCGCGGTAATGGGCCGAAGTTGTCATATATGTTTTTTGTTGATGATATTGTGCTTGTAGCCGAGGCCTCATCTACCTAGGTGGAATTGATTTGGCATATACTGAGCGAGTTTTACAATAGTTCAAGAAAGAAGATTAGTCTTCAGAAGTCTCAGGTTTTATTTTCCTGAAATGTTGAACCTACGATTGCCTCTTCTTTGAGTTGGGACTTAGCGATTGCTATTACAACTGATCTTGGGAAGTACCTTAGAGCTCCTTTACTTCATCAAAAAGCTTCGAAGGAATCTTGGTAACCTACCTCTCTGTCATTTGCAGGTCGTGTAACATTGGCCCAATCGTTCCTCATGAGTATTTCTGGGTATGTAATGCAAACATCAAGTATTCCAAGTTCTGTGTGCATGGAAGCGGAATGTATTTGTAAAAAAATTTATTTATGGTAGCTCGGCGGATCGAAGGAAATGCCATTGATTGGGACAAGATTTTTCGTCCGAAAGATTTTTTGGGGGGGGGGGGGGGGGGGGCGCTTGGCTTTCTTAACCTCAAGATATTAAATGAAGCATATATGTTGAAACTTGCTTGGATATGAAATAACCAAAGTAAACATAAGAAGGGGGGTTGAATTGTGTTTATCAAACTTTTTCTTAACACAGAAAATTCTTTCGCATGCACAACAAGCAGACAGGTGAAAACAGGTTAACAGACGAATGACTCGTCTAATATTTTAAACAGCACATGCACAAGCAAAAGACAACTTAAGATATTTGATATTCACATATTTAACCCCTTGTTAGAAAAGCAAGTTAGATAAACTCTTACACAAATTAAAGAGATAGAGCAAGAGAATTTCACTCAAGAGATTTATCTTGGTTCACCCCAAAACCAATAAGACTACGTCCACTCCTTGGTAGCACCTAGTTTTATTCACTATAACTGATCAGATTACAGTACAAATATTATTTGCACACCTAGCCTTTTCAAGCTCAATTTTATACAAGTATTATTTGCTCACCTAGCCTCTTAGGCTCAACAACTAAAAGAATAGGTAAGAGTTTGTGTATTTAATGCAGCTTGCAAATCTTTCTGGTAAACACTCAATGAGTAAAATAAATATCAAAGTAAGAAAGACTGCATATTAACTTAAATAAATAATGAATGAATAAATGTGCAGAGTAAATGCTCTTTGATTTAATGCACTGTGTTGTTCTTTATCTTCATGGACTTCTCTATATATAGCCTTCAATCAATTTGATCTGTTAGAAACATTCTTTAGAAAGTGGTTTCTTTTGATTTGAAGTACTGGGACGCCATTAATGCCAAAGAGTCATTCTGGACAACATTTAATGCTTGAAGACGTTGAGCTTTGAAATAGCAGACCAAGGGTTCACTTTAGTTCTGAAGCGCTGTTGTATCATAGATGCAACAAAGGATCTTTTGTACTTGCAGTAGAGGGTATTTTCTTTTTAGTGTAACACTTAGTTCAACTCTAAAAAGTACTTTTGGTTTGTACTAAAAAGAGTGAAAGGCAATGCTGACATGTACATAGGGTAGCAGGTAAATTCCTTAAAGTCTGGAAAGAAAAATTCATTTATTCTTCGTGCTTGGTTTTGTCCAGGTGGTTCTTGATTCTTGAAATCTTCAATTATGATTTTCTTGACTTTGAATTTGTTGACTTGGACTTTCCGTTTTAGACGTTTGACAGATAGACGGGTGCAGTCATAATCTTCAGACAAGTGTAGACCTTGTACTTCAGATGGGTGTGGCTTTGTGAGGCTTTTCATTACTTTGCTTGAGACAGAGTCTTTAAGTGCCACATCAACTTCTAGTAGACGAGTGCTCAAAGATTTGATAGACTTATCTTTCTTTGTTTCAAGCTGAGCTATCATCCATTAGACGGGTTAGAAGAGCATGTTCCAGAGTAACATAATTGTTGTTCTGATGCAAGTAGACGGGTCACGAGTAGACGTGTGGATGTTTTCTTATTTATCTGCACACTTGTACAATTTCATTAGTAATTTCACATGGTTCAATATAATCATACTTAATATATTTGGAATCATAAACCTAGAGAATTAACACATAAATGTGTTTTAGACATTTGAGGTTCTAACAGGATAATGATCTCTAATCCAAAGAAACTTTGTGTCCAAATTCTTATAACCAAATATGCTTGCACTGATCAAACTATTCCAAGGGTGGAAAGGCATTGCAGATCCTCACATGTTTGGCGTGCTATTTGTTAGGCTTGGCAGCATATTGAGCTTAACATCTCTTGGATCATCCGAAATAAGAAGAAAGGTCGATTCTGGAAAGACACTTGGATGTCGGGGTTCGTTAAGTTGATTGATTTTGTCTGTAATGCTATTCCTTGAGGCGAGGATGAGTTTTTAGTCAATTCTTACACCTACCAATGGAATTGGAATTGGGAGAAATTAAAGGCTTTTATGTCGGAGTTTGTTTGTGCCAAGATTGGTTCTATTAAACTTCCGGCTGCAGGTCAGGAAGATTTTCCCACCTAGAACCCCTCCCTTGATTGGCTCTTTGGTGTTTCTATCTTGGCCTTATGGAGTGATCGCAATTCGTTAGTTTTCTCCAACAATACTCATATGGGTAAAGTTAAACCAAATGGTCTTTAGTCAAGTATCTTTAATTTCCAGAGACTCTATGAAACTGATTCCTTCCTGTAACGTCTCTCGATATTACATTAAATAGATAATTAAACAAATATATTTATCCATTGATAGCATCAGAAACCAAGATATAAAAAATGTCACTTAAATAGAAATCCTCATAAATATTAATTTAATAAAACTACATAATCCTTTAGCAAAAACTTTAACCTTAAAATATAGGCAACTAATACAACAAAAATAAAATAAAATAAAAACTAATGTCTTCAAGTCTCCAAGACTTCACTAATTCATTGCGTCGCCTCTATTATTACCTGTGACCATGATGGGACTCCGGCAATTGTACCAGATCGAAGCAAGTAATAATTAAAACGGCAAGTATTTACCGAGTATCGAACACAAGGATTGGGTGACCAATCATTCCAAATTCAAAGAAAACAACTAACTTTTGACCAAGTCAAAGATGAGAGAGAAGGTTGTTGGGATAAAATCTATTATCTAAAACAAATATCAATTATCTAAATTAAAGCAAAATAAAAGATGTTATCTAATCAATTATCTAGATTATGATAGTGAGATCTAAGTTCACGAATTCACCTACCCAATCATGCATATTACCCAAGTGATTATTCTCTTATCCCTATGTTCAATATCTTTGCCAACCGGGACCCCTCAATTATCCTAAAGTCTCTTCCGATGTTCAAAAGGACATACCTAAACATGCAAATTACCTATCTTCCGATCCGATAACCCACAGTTAGATTCAATTAAGTTCTTGTTCCCTATCGTAGTTGCACCAATCTCCTACTCTATTCCTAGCCGTACTCAATTGGTGCTCCTAACCCAAGTCCTAAGCACGAATCCCCTTCCGGTTTTAACGCAATAGACTAGTTAACCAAGGATCCTTTTGATTAACACAAATCAGAGTTAAGAAACAAGAATTGAGATTAGGGAATAAGAAAACATCACATAGAAACTATGCCGTTATGAGCGGCTTCATCTATCCCTCAGAAAAGAGGATTAGCTCCTCATCACGTTCATAATCGACAACCAATAATTGAAAAGAAAACAGAAAATAATCCTAAACACTAAGGGAGACGCAACTCCAAGAAAACTAGGATTAGAAAAGAGATCTAAAGCTACTTGTTGTTACCCTAATTCGCACTAAACAAGCTATATATAGTGGGCTGTGTCTGTGTGCACTCGCGAGGCGAGCCTTAAGTTTTGGCTCCAGCCGATTTTGAATTCTCGCGAGGCAAGACATTACTCTCTAGGCGAGCCTGAATGGTCTTCAACTTTCCTGTGTCTGGCTCGCGAGGCGAGGCTGAATGATGGCTTGTTCCTGCTCAGTCTGCTCCCCTAGCTTGCGAGGCGAATCTGCCTTTTTGCCTTTAAGCTTGTTTTCTTCAAGTTTCCTAGCTTCCTTGAGCTTCACTTTTAACCTGAAAGATAAAAGTAGCATCAAAATGATTTATTTGACTCAAAATTAACCAAAATATCCTAAAAACTATTTAAAAGACTCAAAATGTTGTTCGAGGACAAATAAAGCCAAATTTGGGCAAAAACGAGATTAAACTCGTACAATTAGCTCAAAAACCGTGGTCTAACTAGCTATAAAACTAGAAAGCCAGAGGCTTATCAGAGCACTGAAAGACAACACTACTAATGAGATTTATAATCCTAGTAAGTAAACACAGTTCTAAAAAGTCTTCGAAAAGATGTTGCTTTCAACCAGTGCGGTAACCGTAAAAACAACCATGGTAATCCGTCATTTTCAAAATAATATAATTTTTTAGTATTTCAAATAATAAAATAAATAAATAACAGTACATACAATAATATTAATAAATCCAATATATGAGTGAAATCACATCTCATTGTCTTCTTCATATAGGAGGCCCTTTGACATTGCACCGCATTAGGCCAATCTGTCATCGCTACGAGTTAGGCCCGTTTGCCATCTCTACGACAAAGTTATTCGCAACCTTACAATGTCCAACATTGCCTTCCCCGTGTAGGAGGCCCTTTGCCATCGCCTTGCATTAGGCCAATCTGGCATCGCTACGAGTTAGGCTATTTGCCATCTCTACGAAGGAGGTACATGTACCCTTACAATAATCATCATTGCCTTCTCATTAAGGGAGGACCTTTGCCATTGCCTCAAATTAGGCCAATCTGTCATCGCTATGAGTTAGGCCCCTACTATCTCCTCCTTGAAGGAGGTATCTCTAACAATCCTATCTCCCCGAAGGAGATACACAAACACATTCATATTACCATATGGTCACTCCAAATAGTTATAACACATAACATCATACCACAAGCATAAAAAATATTCATCAAGTTTATACCAAAACATCAAAGAGGCATCACATATCACAAAAGGGTATGCCAAATAATAACAATCATATTAATTAACATGTAATCATCCATTCTCATACAATGAATCATCATTAAAGACAAACCCAAAAACAACCTTTTGATTTCATCCCCAAACCCTATAAAATATATATCATGGAGGTTTAAGGAAATGGTGTTTACTTACGTTTTGAAGACCTCCAGAGATGCGCCCCAAGAACTTCTAGGATTACTCCTTTGACATCCTCACCTCAAGCCTAACGATCCCTTCATCTATCCCAAGGTCTCTGCTTCTTCCTCTTCTCCAATTCCTTTTTCTCTTTGGATGTTTCTCCTTCAAAAACCCTTCGATTCTAATCTCCTAAGTTGCCTCTATGTTTCTAAAATGATTTAGGGTTTCAAATGGCGTTCTAGGGTATTATTAACCTATTTATAGAGGCCCAAAAGCCCAAAACGCACCAAAAACACGTATCAGCATTTTCTGTCGGCGTAGCTGGTGCGCAGTGCCAGGAGCTAGTGCTTAGCGCTGGGATCATGCATATTATTTTTTTTAAATTTTAGGATGTTACACTTCCTATATTGCTGCTAGTCAAAGAGATATTGTTGTTGACTGGTCTCCCCCACCAAACAACTCCTTCAAGGTAAATGTGGATGGGTCTCATCACGGCGATGGTAGCTCTGTTAAGTCTCTAAATGTCTGATGTGAATTTACACTAAGTTTTGATGAAAACTAAACATTTATCAATGATTTAATTGGACTTCATATTGGTTGCTGACCTGTCTACTTAGTGGTCAGATTATTACTTTAAGTATATACCTAATTTGTCTGCTCTAAAAAGAAACATGATCATCTCTGAAGATCACTTGTCTGCTGAGTTAGAGTTAACCTGTCTGCTGACTGGATCTTTGACTCTATGACAACCTATCTAATGAAGCTCCCACTCATATGTGGTTCATCGATAAAGAACACAAGGACAAAGGAACTTTTAGGAGCTGTCCCCTCAAGCAGAAGTTACCGAAGCTTTCTCTCTCACAAGGATCAAGAAAGTCAGAAAGTCAAACACTCAAGCAACCTAAGAAACTCAGAAAAGAAGTGCTTCTAATATGTTTTATTCCCTAGTACAACTAAAAGTACACGAAAAGGGAAATGTGCTCAGCAAAGTACAAAAAACTTGCACAACTCTGATTTGACTGCTGCACAAAGCATAAAGCACTAGACTTACGTGTTAGAGTACAACCAACGTTCCTATTACATTAAATGGCTGCCCAGAATGACTCTATTTCATTTAATGGAGCTCAAGTTAAAGCCAAGTATGAAGGAATGTCTCTAACGGATTCAATATGATTGATGCCTATAAATACAAAAGCCATTGAAAATGAAGATAGAGAACACACAACATTAAAGAGCCATTACTCTACTCATTATTCATTCATTCATTCATTTAATCTGTATTCTTCAATCATTTGAAGTTATTACGCAGTCTTTCTAAACCTTCACATTTAATTCACTATTCTGATTGTTAGTGAAAGACTTGCAAATTGTATTTATTACAATCTTTTCTCAAACAAACTTTAGTGAGTCTGAATAGACTAGGTGAGCAAACAATACTTGTCTTGGAGCCTGGAGAGGCTAGGTGTGCAAAGAATACTTGAAGTTTATAACCTAATCAGTTATAGTGAAAGAAACTTGGTGTTGCCAAGGATTGAACGCTGCCCTAGTTGTTAAGGGGTGAACCAGGATAAACAGTTGTGTTAATCTCTCTGTCCTTATCTCTTTAGTTGCTTTGATTATCTTATTTGTTAACTAACTAAAGGGTTTAAAGTGTGAATATCAAACAAGTTTTGTCCTTGCATGTTTGTGCATTTTTCTGTTGAAACTGATCAGGCAAGTCACCTGTCTGTGCTTTGTAAAAATACTTGTCTGTTCCTAGCTTCTGTGTGCGAAAAGTTTCTAACTTTGTTTTAAAGTCTGATAAACACAATTCAATCCCTTTTCTCGTGACTCAAATGAAACTTTTATCAAAGGTTTCCCTTGTAACCTTGGCTCTAGTAATGCAGTTGTAGCTGAACTTTGAGGTCTGTTTTTAGATATCAAGCTTGCCAAAGACTTGTCTTTTCCTCGGTAACATTTGAGATGAATTCTTAGGTGGTGGTGAATTTTGTTAAGAATGTTAGTACCCCCACTGCTTCCTTTAAACCTCTTCTTGAAGCTATTATTCATCTTAATCGAATTTTAGACTGGCATACCTTGGTGGTGCATATTTTCCGTGAGGCTAACCTGTAACATCCCTGGCTGCTAGTTTATGGATTGACGACTATCCCCACAAACCAACACGGGTCTTTTCAGTATGCTTTGTCCTCGCTCACACGCTTCCTAGGAAAACTTCCCAGGAGGTCACCCATCCCAGAATTGCTCCAAGTCAAGCACGCTTAACTGTGGAGTTCTTTAGTGATGGGCTTCCGAAAAGAAGATGCGTCTTGTTAGTATAGGTAGTACCAATCAATTCATATAAGCCATCATCAACCGTATAGTCCCATACCTACACAGTCTCAGGATCCCTCTCATTCAGGTGTGTAATCGGTTCACTCATGTGTCCCTCCGCCTGAAGTTGACACATGGAAACACAAGAACGGGGTTTGAATTGTGTTTCTTAACAGTTTTTCGAAAAAGCCTTTTCTAAAAACCATTTTGCAAGCAAAGCAAGATAAATACAAATAAACAAAATAACCTTTCTAAAGAGTTAACAAACTCAGATCCAAATCCCCACAGTTAGTATAAGCAAAGACTGTAAAAGATAAGGATAGAAGATTCACACAGATGATTTATCCTGGTTCACTTTCTTCCAACCAAGAGCTACGTCCAGTCCCTTCTATCTGAAGGTTCTTCTCCACTATAATCCAATAGCTTTACAAGTATTCAACACCTCTTCAAGCTTACAAGTATTCTTTCTCTATCAAGTCTCTTCAGGCTCTAACTCTAACTCTAACAAAGAGATATAAAGAATGATCTTACAAGCTCACTATGTGTGAGAGTATGAAAGTTTAAGATCAGTTATGATTACAAATGAATTTTTTCAAGAGAACTTTGAGCAAAGTTTTGGCACTTTGAATATGAGAGCTTGGATCTACTTCTTCACTGGGGATCGTCCAGTATTTATAGATGAAGTGCATCTCTACCTTGATCTTCTTCAACGGTCTTCAATTTGTATCCATTTAGACATAGCATTAAATGCTAGGATCCGTTGAGACTGATAGCTTGATATGCTTTCTGGAGAAGTGCTCTTGCTTTTCAAAAGAATTCTCAAAGTAGTGTTGTCATTTCCCTGTTGTGGCGAAGGTTGCTTTCTGACTTTCCCTCTTCGTACTTGGTTTAACTTTACAGCAATATAAGTGACAGAGTACAAAGGTTTGTGTTCTCGATGGTACTATGTTTCTAATCTCAAGAAACAAAGGTTAAACAATTCAAATAACACAGGAAATAGACACAAATTCCTTCGTATTAAATAAACAATCATTTGAAATAAATTCACTTTGAATAGACGGGTTCAGTTTCAGTTACCTGTAGACACGCATATCTTTGGACGCGCAACTTTAACTATGTATAGCAAGTGGGTAGTCTACTGATGTGCGTCTAGTTAACTTCTCGTCTAGATACAAGTCATTGGACTTGCTATTTTTCTGAGAGTCTTTAATTGGCTCGTCTACTCC
The DNA here is from genome assembly GCA_035048595.1 of Echinosophora koreensis. Classification (NCBI taxonomy): domain Eukaryota; kingdom Viridiplantae; phylum Streptophyta; class Magnoliopsida; order Fabales; family Fabaceae; genus Echinosophora; species Echinosophora koreensis. The sequence goes on along the minus strand of JAPCYP010000013.1, from coordinate 3,761,315 downwards.
TTGTTTTACACTTAGACTTAGGTACTCGTCTAGTTACTTTTAACTTAGTCAATTTTTAGTACCTCGTCTAGCGATAACCTTATAGACTCAGAATTTTACCATATCTTTGAAGGCTCGTCTAGCGAGTGAAGTCTTAGACCCGATACTGTTTCTTAGCAAAACTAAGAACCTAAAGATAAGTCTCCTCGTCAAGCAACACTTTAAACAATCCTGTAAGCTAGAGTAAACGAGTTAGATCTTTAGCACAACTTTGCCATACAAATTTAACCTTTTTGTTAACTTCAAAACTTAAGAGATTATCTAGCCAAAACCACTTTGGTTCCAACAATCTCCCCTTTTTTGATGATGACAAAAACTAATTAAATTTGAGTGAGCAAAGTCTAAGAGAGCTACAGAGCTCCTCCTAAGACAAAGCATACAGAAACTTAAAGAATTTTAACATCAGGCATATAAGCATAAAGAGTTAAGTATTAGAGCACAGAGCAATTTAAAACCAGTATCATAGCATATAAATATCAAAATAACAAATATCATAGCAGAAATAGAAATAGGCATAACAGCAAAGAGAAAGCACATATATGCAAAAATGTTTATGCAGATGAAGACTTAGACATTCAAAAGACTTTTTTATAAATTTAATTTTTCTATCCTTTCTCCCCCTTTTTTGTCATCGGACAAAAATGTGAATAAGGTTAACCATCATTGTCAGTTATACACAGAGAGAAAAAGAGAATAAAAAATAAAGACTATGGATTAGAAGGTGGAGGAGGAGGAGGCATGTTTTGAATTTGAGGAGGTGGAGGGGTGGAATAGGTTGACCTTGGGTCTATTGGAAATTGGAGAGCAACTAAAGCATTTGATTGAGGAGAACATTGGTAGGTTTCAGGGACTTCTCTACCTAAGCTTCAACTTTCCTTGTGATAATCTCATCCAGATCAGGTGGCAAGGAAGTTCTTGAGCTTTCAGCAGTAGTAGTCATATGGCCTTGTTCTTGCATTATGCTCAGAGCTTGTGAGTGTTGAGGTTGTGCTTCACGGTGAACAACTGACAGAGCTAGAGGTTGAGATGAATGCTTTCCAGAAGTGCCTTGTCTACTGACAAATTCAGCAACTTCTTCATTAATAGCCTCAGTTTGCATAGCTTTCTCAGTCAAGTATGGTCCTTCAACAACAATCTCTTCCATTTCCTCAGAAGACCCTGCAGATACTTGTATGGAGGGTTCAGGTGTTGGCAAATCTGGAGCCTAGTGGATTTCATCTTCTTCATAGGTTGGACTGATCAGAGGAATGCCAAGAGTGCCCTCATGTATGTAATACCTGATAGAGGAGAAACCATATTTTCCTCTAACAGTAGGAATGGTTCTCTTGTCAGCTTCATTAAGTCCTGAGGAGGAGGCTTCTTTATTGCAAGTCTTGATGTGACAAGCCCAATAGCCTCTAACATCATCAAGTGTCCTCTTTTCCTCATCTTCAGATAGCAAGAATTTGATGAATTCTTGGTCAGCTAGAGGGTCTTGACTTAGATCTATAATGCAGGAATTAAGTGCAGGCATAGTGTGAGTATTCGGTCTCTTCTTTGCATCCTTGTCCTCATTCAAGTCAATCATTGGTAATCTGGGACAAATCCTCGGAGGTCGCATGCTAACCTTGGTGTCCTTGGATGAGTGATACAGCCAAGTAGGTGAGACGAAATTGGTAGCCCTGATATACCTTGGCAGCTCAAACTCTGCCTTGAGATGAGCATACATGGTGTGATCAATCACACCTGCAGCACGTCCATATTCTCTGGGATGCACAGATTTCTTCCACTTGACATTCTTGTCCAAGATGAATCTGTGGTAGCCATAGGTTCTTGACCTTTGAAGAGGTATTTTATCTACCTCTACTGCCTTTGATGGCACCGTCCACTAGACAGGGATAATATCGCTGTCAACACCATCAATATAGGGTTTGAAAGGTGGAAGTTTGATGAGGTTAGGGTAGATTTTCTTTGGTGGGAATTTTTGTTGTGGTGGGTGAGTCAAGAGGGGTCCATGGGCAGTGCAGTGTTCAGAGGGTAAAGGTTCAGAAGGTTCATATGGTATGCCAATATAGCTTCTATAATGACTTCCTCTGGCTCATACTCATATTCAGGTAAGGGATAGAAAGGTCCTGGTTGATTCTGGTTCAGGTTGGTGGGTGTGATACAGGATTCTCTAATCTCTTTTTACTTTGGCCCAGCTTTCAGCTTTGCCATGGTACAGAATGGAAAGGTCAGTGTATGGAAATGTGATTTTAGGCAGTTTTCAAAATGGTGCACCTGGGTTAATCCCAACATCATCTAGTTGATTAAACCAGGGATCATCAGAGGGTATGATGGGTTGAAATTGAGGTCTGATTGGTAAAGTTTGAAAGGGTGAGTATGCAGCGGAATTTTGTGGTGAGGCTATGTGTTGAGGAGAGGGGTGTGGTTCATATGTTGGTTCATTTGTGGTTGTGGTGGAAGGGTTTGGGTTTGAGTTACAGTTTGTGATGGTGCAGTGGTGTTGATAGGGATATTAAAGCTCTCAAATAAGGCATCTACAGCTATTTGTACAGGATCATCAGCTGGTAGAGTTACCTCAGAAGCCACAATGGACTTAGCTTTCCTTGAAGGTTGTTGTCTTGCCTTGGTTGGAATAGCAACAGATTGTTGAGCAGTGAGTTTTTGTTTCTTCAAAACTGATCCAATTGGCAAATTGTCCTCATCATCATCTTCATTGTGGGATAGGATCACCTTTCTTGTCCTCTTCTGCCTTAGGATAGCTTGTGGTTCATCAGCCCTTGGTTCCCTGATGAACACCCCAGCAGCAGGCTTTCTTGAGGCAACTAGACGAGTAGATTTAACTCGTCGTCCAACTGACTTCTTTTTTAGCCCTAGAGTTTCAGCTTCATTTAACTCTATATGTTCTTCCTTGACCTTCAATGACTCCTCCTTCTTGGCCAGTTCTACCTGAGCAACTGTACTGAGCTTCATGTTGATCAAGTTTACCTTGCTAAACACAGCAGGAGACATACCCTTATCCTTGAGGATTGCAGCTTGTTCAGAAGACATCGCTTCAAGATTTGCATAAATTTCATGAGCCTTGAAGAGTTTTGAGAGCAGATGGTAGAAAGGAATAGCAGAAGCCTTCTCCCTGTTAACCACATAGTCTCTGAATCTTCCAAACAAGATATGAGGCAGGTTGACTTTAGTCTCAGTTACCAAGTGGCAAAGACAGAACTTGTGTAGGGCAGATTGTCCTTAGACCCAGCCTTGTGCAAGACTGTCTTATTCAGGATTTGATGAAGAATGCGAACTTCATCCTTCATTTCCACAGCCTTCCATGAGTGATTTCTTACAGTATCACTCCTCATTAGAAGAGTAGCAATGACTTCTGGTCCACCCAAATCTTCGTCCCATTTCTCAGTTAGGGTTAGACCTTCCTGAGCACAGTGAAACGCAGTTGCGATTGTTGCTTCAGAAACAATCACCTCAGTTCCCATCACAGTATCAGAGACTTCAGTCTTAGTAACCTTGGGTTTCTTCTAGAAAGCCCTAATCAGGTCTGGGTACACGGAGACCTTCTCAATGAACAATCCTACCCAACCAGCAGCATTGATGTTCTAACTTACATCAACATTGTATTCCTTCAGTATGCCAAACTCAAAGTGATGCTCTATTCCAATTTCGAGAGCATTGACATTATATGTAGCAGAAAAAGTAGCCATTTTTGAAAGATTGAAGGTTTAGGGTTTGTGAAACATAGATTTCTTTCGCAAAAGGTTTCAAGTTCAGAGTGAGTGAAAGGTTTTTCAGAGGGAAGAGACACACTTAAAATGGTTTCGAAATATGAAGAGTTTCTCTCTGAAAATAATTCTAAAATAAAATTGAATGAAAGACGTGTGATAGGAGATGCATTAAATACTGACACGACGCGGGTTTTTGAAACTGTAAAAAGCAAGTTAAAGAAATGATGGATATAACTAACTCAGCAAAGAGAATTTGAATTAAATATGTCTTAGACATAATAAATGAAAATTAATAGCAGAAAGCATAGACGAGTCAGATGCAAACAGGCAATAGACGGAGCATGCAATAGACGCACCTTTAGCATATAATAGACGGCCATAACTGGACGACATATTAATCCATAAAAAACATGTTAAGATGCTTTCTAATGAAGATAAATCTATCCTCGGCTGGAGGTTTAGTAAAGATATCTGCCCATTGATGTTCAGTATCTACAAATTGTATATCAATAACACCTTTTTGCACATAATCTCTAATAAAATGATGTTTAATCTCAATGTGCTTAGCTCTTGAATGAAGATTGGATTCTTAGATAGATTGATTGCAGCAGTGTTATCACACATAAGTGGAATACTACTTACAAACACATTGTAGTCCTCCAATTGATATTTGATCCATAGAAGCTGTGAGCAGCAGCTTGTAGCTGATATGTACTCAGCTTCAGTAGTTGATAAGGCAATGGTACTTTGTCTCTTGCTTGACCATGAGACTAAGTTTGCTCCAATGAAGTGACATCCTCCACTGGTACTTTTCCTTTCTATTCTATCTCCAGCATAGTCAGCATCACAAAAACCAACTAATCTGTAATCATCATTTTTCTTAAAGCACAAACTCAGATTAGTAGTACCTTTAAATATCTAAATATTCTTTTAGCTGCTGATAAATGAGATTATCTAGGATCAGATTGAAATCAAGCACATAAGCAAATAATGAACATAATATCAGGTCTGGACGCAGTAAGATATAAGAGAGATCCTATCATACCTCTATATACCTTTTGGTCTACCTTTTTATCTTTGTCATATTTGTTCAGTACGGACGTGGGGTGCATAGGTGTGTTCATTGGTTTGCAGTCATCCATTTTGAACTTCTTTAAGAGTTCTTTTGTATACTTGGTTTGATGGATGTACACCTCGTCCACTGTTTGTTTTACTTGAAGTCCAAGGAAGAATTTGAGTTTCCCATCATGCTCATTTTAAATTCTTTTTGCATTAGCTTAGAAAATTCTTTGCACAAAGATTCATTAGTAGCACCAAAGATTATGCTATCAACATATATTTGTACAATTATAAAGCTGGACTTGCTGGATTTTCTAAACAAGGTTGTATCAACCTTTCCTTTACTAAATCCATTGTCCATTAAGAATGAACTTAGCCTTTCATACCAAGCTCTAGGAGCTTGCTTGAGGCCGTATAAAGCTTTCTTTAGCTTATATACATGTTCAGGATGGGTTTCACTTTCAAAACCCGGAGATTGCATAACATACACTTCCTTATTTATAAAGCCATTTAGGAATGCACTTTTTACATTCATTTGATAAAGGCATAATATTATGATGTGCAACAAAAAGATAATAAAATGCGTATTGCTTCTAATCTAGCAACAAGAGAAAAAGTTTCAGTGTAATATATACCTTCTTCTTGATAGTAACCTTGAGCAACAAGTTTTGCTTTATTTCTTACCACTTTACCATTTTCATCAAGCTTGTTTCTGTAAACCCACTTAGTTCCAATCACTGATTTATTCCTTGGCAGGGGCACAAGAGTCCACACACTTCTTTCAAACTGGTTCAATTCCTCTTGCATTGCCAGAATCCAACCCTCGTCCAGTAGAGCCTCGTCTACTGTCTTTGGTTCCAACTCAGAGACTAAAGCAGAATCATCTTGCTATCTGAATGTTGATCTGGTTCTCAGCCTATCACTAGACTTCCAATGATTTGATCTTGAGGATGGTAATTTTTGAAGTACAATGATCTTTGAACACTTTCTTGCTGTGAAGTTTCTGACTCAGGTTGTTATTGATCGTCCACTTGATCATCAGACTTGATGTTTACTGGATTTTCTAAATTATTGAGATTTAGATCTGCAAAGGCTTCATCAAGCTCTGACAATTTCTTATCAGGCTGCTTGTCATCAAATTTAACATGTATACATTCTTCAACTACTAAAGTTCTAGAATTGTAAACTCTAAATCCTTTAGACAACTCAGAATATCCTAACAGAATTCCATTATCTACTTTAGCATCAAACTTACTACGTTGATCTTTTGTATTTAGTATAAATCATTTACAACCAAAAGGATGAAAGTAAGATATGTTGGGTTTCCGTCCTTTCCACAATTCATAAGGAGTCTTATTCAGAATTGGTCTTATGCATATTCTGTTCTGAATGTAGCAGGCAGTGTTAACAGCTTCAGCCCAGAAGTGTTTAGGGACAGAGTTGTCATTAAGCATTGTTCTAGCCATCTCTTGAAGAGATTTGTTTTTTCTCTCTACCACCATTTTCCTGTGGTGTTCTCAGATATTGAGAAGTTGTGAAGAATATCGCTTTCCTCACACAACCTTTCAAAATGCTCATTTTCAAACTCTCCCCCATGGTCACTTCTGATTGAAGTGATACACATGCCTTTTTCATTCTGTACACGTTTGCAGAATACAGAGAAGACCCTGAATGACTCATCCTTGTGAGCTAGGAACATAACCCTTGTCTATCTAGTGTAGTCGTCTACTATGACTAGACCATATTTCTTACCACTGACAGAGGCAGTCCTTATTGGACCAAAGAGATCAAGATGTAGCAACTCTAGTGGTCTATTGGTACTAACAACATTTTTAGATTCAAATGAACCTTTGACTTGTTTTCCCTGTTGACATGCATCACAGAGAGCATCAGATTTGAACTTAAGGTTTGGTAATCCTTTCACGAGGTTATGCTTATTTAGCTTTGAAATTAATTTCAAGCTTGCATGACCTAGCCTTTTGTGCCAAATCCATTGCTCATCTTCAATGGACACTAGACATGAGACACTTTGATTTGAGAGGTCCTCCAAGTCAATCTTATGCAGATTGTTTTGCCTCTAGGCAGTGAATAAGAGTGATGCATCAGGTTTCTTGACATTACACACGTTCTTATCAAAAGAAATAGCAAACCCACTATCACATAATTGACTTATGCTCAGCAGATTGTGTTTTAAATCATCAACTAAAAGAACATTATCAAAGGAGGGAAAAGGATGTTTACCAATTTTACCTATTCCAATGATCTTTCCTTTCTGATTAGCTCCAAAGGTAACCCAGCCACCATCTTTGTGTCTAAGGTCTTGGAACATACACCTTTCTCCCGTCATGTGACGTGAGCAACCACTGTCCAAGTACCAAGATGCGTGTTTCTTTCCTGTTGTTAAGCAAATTTGCAACATGTATAATCTTGTCTTTAGGTACCCAGATTGACTTGGGTCCTTTCTTGTTAGTAATCACTGGACGAGTATGCTTGACATGCTTATGATGTATGCATCTAGATGTTACATGACCACCTTTTCCACAAACTTTACAATAAGTGTTGGACGAGCTTGATTTTGTTTTAATATGTTGTGCTTGAGTTTTAGAAACTTTGTGATGTGCATGAGGTTTTGATACTTTATGAGATACTTCATGCTTCTCTTTGTCATAGCCTAAGCCAGACTTATTATGAGGTGACCTAGGGTACCTCAGTATCAAGCTTAACTTTTCTGAGCCATCTACAAATTTAGACAGGGTATCTGTCAGATATGTCACATCTTGCTTCAGTTTTACAACTTCACAAGAGACATCAGGCTCAACTTGGAGTTTGTCAGTTAGCCTAACATTCTCTGACTCAAGCTTATTGTTTTCATTTAAAAGAGCTTGCTTTTCCATGCAGATTTTATCATACTCCTTAGTTAACTTAGAAAATTTCTTTTTGAGATTTTTATATTCATGAGACAGAATGGACAAGTTGTGTAATAACTCATCAAATGCTTCTTGAAGAGTCAATGAGTCAGATTCTATTACCTCAGCATCAGTGTATTCACCTTCTGAAGAAGTGTCAACCATAAGACAGATATTTGCCTCTTCTCGGCTTCATCTTCTTCTTCAGATGATGATCGATCCATATCCTCCTAAGTAGCCATTAGACCTTTCTTCTTTTTGAAGAATTTCCTTTTGTCCTTCAGATCTGAGCAGTCAGCTTTGAAATGACCAGGCTTTTTGCACTCGAAGCACAGAGGTGGACCTTTTTCCTTGGAGTCTGATTTTTCTTTGGGAAACTTTTTGTTAAACTGCTTCCTTCTAAAACCACCTTTCTTTCTCCACATATGTTGAATCTTTCTGGAGATGAAAGACGGTTCATCCTCATCAGATCCTTCATCACTATCAGAAAGGCCTGCTTCATCTGAGGATTCCTCAGCTTTTACAACTTTTGATGAACTAGCCTTTTTGGCTTTTAGGGCAATGGACTTCCCTTTTCTGGTACTCTCTTCTTTATTAAGCTCAAGCCATGGACTTTGAGAGATCCAAGAAGTTCTTCTAGAGTGAGAGTATTGAGGTTCTTTGCCTCCTGAATAGCAGTGACTTTAGGTCTCCGCTGTTTGTGTAGGCTCCTCAAAATTTTTATGACATGATCTCTATTTTCATAAGTTTTTCCAAGAGATCTAACTATTTGTGATACTTTGGAACCCTCCAAACATTTGATCAATAGTTTCATGTTCAGCCATTTTGAACAACTCATACTGGTGAACCAGCATGCTAATCTTTGACTCCTTGACTTTGGATGAACCTTCATGAGCTAGGGCTAGAGTATCCCAAATCTCCTTAGCAGTGTTGCAGCTGTGAACCTTATCATGTTCAGATATGGTGATAGCACACATCAGGTAGTGCTTAGATGTTGAGTCTTCTGCTCTGGAGTCCACTAAGCTCTAGGAACAACAGCTCCATTATCTCCTCTTGGCTCAGTATAGCCAGTTTCAATCAATTCCCAAATGTCCACATTTTGTGCATCAAGAAACGTCATCATTCTCTTTTTCCAGTAGTCATAATCACTACCATCAAAGAGTGGAGGTCTGTTGATTGCTTGTCCTTCTGTAGCCATACTTGCTGGATTGTACTCCCTCAGCACTTGTTAGATGCTCAACCCGTCGGGGCGTCTCACAACCCTTTTGAGGCTGAGCTCTGATACCAACTAAAATTGACACAGGGAAACACAAGAAGGGGGGTTGAATTGTGTTTCTTAACAGTTTTTCGAAAAAGCCTTTTCTAAAAACCTTTTTGCAAGCAAAACAAGATAAATACACACAAACAAAATAACATTTCTAAAGAGTTAACAAACTCAGAGCCAAATCCCCACAATTAGTATAAGCAAAGACTATAAAAGATAAGGATAGAAGATTCACATAGATGATTTATCCTGGTTCACTATCTTCCAACCAAGAGCTACGTCCAGTCCGTTCTACCTGAAGGTTTTTCTCCACTATAATCCAATAACTTTACAAGTATTAAACACCTCTTCAGGCTTACAAGTATTCTTTCTCTACCAAGCCTCTTCAGGCTCTAACTCTAACAAAAAGATTTAAAGAATGATCTTACAAGCTCACTATGTGTGAGAGTATGAAAGTTTAAGATCAGTTATGATTACAAATGAATTTGTTCAAGAGAACTTTGAGCAGATTTTTGGCACTTTGAATATCAGAGCTTGGATCTACTTCTTCACTGGTGATCGTCCAGTATTTATAGATGAAGTGCATCTCTGTCTTGATCTTCTTCAACGGTCTTCAATTTGTATCCGTTTAGACATAACATTAAATGCTAGGATCCGTTGAGACTGATAGCTTGCTATGCTTTCTGGAGAAGTGCTCTTGATTATCAGAAGAATGCTCAAAGTAGTGTTGTCATTTCCCTGTTGAACCGAAGGTTGCTTTCTGACTTTCCTTCTTCATACTTGGTTTAACTTTACAGCAATATAAGTGACAGAGTACAAAGATTTGTGTTTTCGATGGTACTGTGTTTCTAATCTCAAGAAACAAAGGTTAAACAATTCAAATAACACAGGAAAAAGATATAAATTCCTTCGTATTCAATAAACAATCATTTGAAATAAATTCACTTTGACTAGACGGGTTCAGTTTCAGTGACTTGTAGACGCGCATGTCTTTGGACGCGCAATTTTAACTATGTATAGCAACTGGGTAGTCTACTGATGTGCGTCTAGTTAACTTCTCTTCTAGATACAAGTCTTTGGACTTGCTATTTTTCTGAGAGTCTTTAATTGGCTCGTCTACTCCTTGTTTTACACATAGACTTAGGTACTCGTCTATTTACTTTTAACTTAGTCAATTTTTAGTACCTCGTCTAGCCATAACCTTATAGACTCAGAATTTCACCATGTTTTTTAAGGCTCATCTAGCGAGTGAAGTCTTAGACTCAATACTGTTTCTTAGCAAAAATAAGAACCTAAAGATAAGTTTCCTCGTCTAGCAACACTTTAAACAATCCTGCAAGCTAGAGTAAACGAGTTAGATCTTTAGCACAACTTTGCCATACAAATTTAACCTTTTTGTTAACATCAAAACTTAAGAGATTATCTAGCCAAAACCACTTTGGTTCCAACACCGCCTAGAAGCCTGCCACGAGTCGCTCCTTGTCTGTGCCTTCTTGTACCGGCGACCACTCCCTGCCCTCATCCTCGGGTGTCACATGCCTACCAGCTTCCGCTTGGTTTCATCCCCAAACCATACCGTACTGGGAGAGGTGCCGCTTCAATACCATTTGTAACATCACTGGCTGCTTTATGGATTGACGACTGCCCTCACAAACCAACACGGGTCTTTTCAGCATGCTTTGTCCTCACTCACACGCTTCCTAGGAAAACTTCCCAGGAGGTCATTCATCCCAGAATTGCTCCAAGTCAAGCACGCTTAACTGTGGAGTTCTTAAGTGATGAGCTTCCGTAATGAAGATGCATCTTGTTAGTATAGGTAGTACCAATCAATTCATATAAGTCATCATCAACCGTATAGTCCCATACCTACACAGTCTCAGGATCCCTCTAATTCAGGTGTGTAATCAGTTCATTCATGTGTCCCTCCGCCTAGAAGCCTGCCAGGAGCCGCTCCTTATCCGTGCCTTCTTGCACCTGCTACCACTCCCCGTCCTCGTCAGTCCCGGGTGTCACATAACCGATGTGCTAACTATATGGCTAACTTGGTTCATGGTGGTAACTTTCATTGGACTTTGATGAATAGGGTTCCTCCTATGTTAGGCCTTCTTCTTAAAGATGATGCCTTTGGGTGTAATACCCCACGATTGATCTGTTAGTTTTTTTGTTGTCTTTCCTTTCTGTTGGCAACATAAAAAAGTATATAATGGGCTAATCATTCTAAAAAAATATGTTATGGTACATTAAAAATAAATCTAATTTTATAATATTGCTCGGTTTATTAATTTGTGCACGTTTTAAATATTTCATTTTTCTGTTTTTGGTAACTATATCGAGATAAATGAATTTTAAAAGTTATTTATTATCTAACTTAAAAAATTTAAAAATGCATATACCTTATTATTATTATTATTATTATACATTACAAACTTGTCCCCAAACATATAAAATATCGATATATAATTTTATATATAGTTATATAATAAGTATTTATTGCCATTATTGTTTGTTAAATTATATAAATTTTGTAACTATAACATGGTTACTAAAAAAATTATTGTTTGTTAAATTTTATTAAATTAGTTAATTTGAACTAACAGATTAAAACAAATCAAATAATTGGATAAAAAAAAAAGATTAAAACAAATCAAAAGGTATTAATAAAAAAAGTTAATTGAATAGAAACCATAATAGACATATTAATAATAATTAGAGTTTATTTTCTATGCACTGTCACTCTGTCAGTGTAAAGAAATTTTATACTGACATTTAATAATATTTTGACAAATTAATATTATTATTTTCTCTCTCTTAATTATTTAAACAAACAACAAAGATGTCAAAATGTTATTGAATGTCTGTGTAAAAGAATTTAAATTGGCAATACATACTACTTTAATCCTATAATAATAATAATAATAATAATAATAATAATAATAATAATGTATGATTGATTGATAATATAAAAATTTTAATAGTGACTGTACATTAATATGGAACTCTATAATTTTTATTAGGTTAAAGTAATCTTTTGGTCCCTATATGTAACACTGATTTTCAATTTGGTCCCTATACGTAAAAAGTTATCAATTTGGTCCCTATACATGATACTGGTTTTCAATTTGGTCATCACCACTAATTGGTCCCTATATAAAAGGGACCAAATTGCGAATTATTATCATATGTAGGGACCAAATTGAAAATAATTGTCACATGTAGGGACCGATTTCAATTTTTTTTTTTGTTGAATTGGTCCCTACATGTGACAATAATTTGCAATTTGATTCTCTTATATAGGGACCAAGTAGCGGTGAGGACCAAATTGAAAACCAATGTCACGTATAGGGACCAAATTAATAATTTTTACGTATAGGGACCAAATTGAAAATCAGTGTCACGTACAGGGACCAAAAGATTACTTTAACCTTTTTATTAAATTATAATTCGTTAATAATGTTTAAGTTATCTAACATTTAAAGTATTTTAATATAATTTATTATATTTTTATACTGGAATTTAATGCATTATATTTTTGAAAATTATATTAAAATGGATTTTCTTCCAATAAATCAGTCAGACTAAAATCAACACAAATTTCAATGCTAATGTTTTTTTCACTTGTTCTGCTCACATCAGTCATCAGTGAGAATCCATCGCGTGGTCCAAGTTTCGTTCCTCGAAATAGAAAGGAGTCAGTGATATGGAGATGAGAGATGCTGCTGCTGATATGGAAATTATGGATAACACCTCCACCAAGGAAAATGGATAAACTTAAGGCAGCAAAGGAAAAAAAAAAATGTTGCCGTAGTAATTATGAGCTGAGCAGAATACTAACAAATGTCCTTAAAGTATTATTTACTAAATTAAAAAAAAATATATGAAAAAAATGATATATTTAATATTTTGAAAATGGTTACACTTAATTTTTCAATACAAATTTAAGATACCTAATTTTCTTTCATGAATTTCTTAATCAATATACTTAAGATACTCGGTCAGTAAATATCCATTTTTTTCATGGGAAAATTCCATTTTTGGCTGTTAATCTAGTATATAAGAATAAAAATTTCTAATTTAATTTTTTAATAACATCAAATATCAGTTACAATAGTTTTTAAAGATAATTAATATACTCTGAAATTAATTTTCAAAAAAATTAAAACTATTAATGTAATTAATATTTGAGATTTTAAAAATCAAATCATTTTTTTAAAAGAACTAAATTAAGAGATAAAAAAATTTCACTGAAGAAATTGGATATTTTTCAATATCACTCTTGGACGCAACCATCTCTCTGACTCTGCTACAAAGGAAAAGGGTGGTGGGTAGATTTTTCTGGGCTCAAATTTTTGTGTGATTCATCAAAGTTTGCTTCTTTACCCAAGAACTTTTGTGGGTTCATCAAAATTGGTTCCTTTTGCACTAGAAAGTTGACCAGAAGTAGCATCAGTACTTTATAGTTATATACTGGTTTTGGATAATGATAGTGAGGGATGAAAATGGTGATGTTGGTGTTGGTATTGGAGTTGGAGGTGGAAGATTGTTACAGGGATTTGGAAGTTTGATTAGGAGGAAGCAAGTTGATTCTGTCCATAACAGGGGACATGCTCATCAATTGGCTAGGAAGTTATCTGCTGTTGATCTTGTTGCAATTGGTAACTCTACAAGACTACAACTTTGATTTATGACTTTTGTTTTACTTTTATAAAATGTTTGTTTCCTTCAAGAAGGAAAAACAGAATTAGACTAGTAATTGTGATTGGATGAATTATTAATTTAACTAGTAATGTGTACTTGTTTCTGTTATGTATGGCTGTATCCTGATTTTACATTCCTCCCCCTTGTATTTCTGTCATTGAAGTGCTTTATTCATTCTCTCCCTACAAAATGTTGATTTTGAATTTTGATATGGGTTTGCTATAAGTTAAAAAAAAAAAAAAAATTCTAGCTTTTTTTGTATATGTGAGTGAAAATGTTGCTTTGGTATGGCTTGTTAATATTACTAGGTTGAATGTTGGCTTGTCAGAAAGTGTGGGGTTAATTAATTTTATATTCTAGTTAGGATTTATGCAGAAATAGAACCTGAAGAAAATCTTGTGATTTCAAGTTAATTAAAAATCTCATGGACCATGAGCTTACTGAACTTTGGAGTGGAGATGAATTTATTCAGGGAAGAAAATGTGATTGTTTTTGCTATCTTCAGTTCAATGAACAGTTGATTGAGGAATGAGGTGAGGAGTATTCTACTGTCAGTTAAAAGTGCAGTATCAAACAGGACAATTTCTTAGAAGTGTTGTGCTAAAGTAATTTACTAATTTTACATACTAAATCATGTGAAGAAACCACAAGGTCAGTATTTTGATGTCAGCATTTGTTAGCAGGGAATTTGAGTTGACCACCCACATCATTGATGATATTGTGGAGAGGGTGCATTGGTACAACAAGAAACTGAAGCATGAAAATGTTTCTTTCTTACTGATAGTGGCACTAATTGAGGATAATTTGGTCCGTTGAACATAGCAGAATGAAGAAATTCCAATTCTTTAATGAAAAATAGTCATTTGATTAAGCTAAATTATCAAAAGGCAGTAAGAAGATTGGCACCATTTTAGCTTGAGCAAGAATTTAACTTTGTAAGTATTATTGGTCTCAAATAGAGTTGAGCTTAAGGTCTTAAAGTTCTAAGGATTCATTGTTCTTTTCTCTTTCAAATTTTCTTGGTTATGTTTTTGGGTGTTATCAGGAAACACTATGGCCTAGTTGACATAACATGCACAATAGCCAACTTTTGATTTAATTTGCATTTCCTCTAGTGTAGATAAGCATTATCTTCTTTTTACCAACATTTACTTTCCTATAGTTGACCATTCTTGAAAATCAGGGGTCGGATCTACCATAGGAGCTGGAGTGTATATTCTCATTGGAACAGTCGCTAGAGAGCAAGCTGGGCCAGCACTTGTGATATCACTTCTCATTGCAGGAATAGCTGCTGCACTATCAGCTTTTTGTTATGCAGAGCTTGCATGTCGGTGCCCATCTGCAGGGAGTGCTTATCATTATACATACATATGTATTGGAGAAGGGTAAGTTACAATTTTGTCTATTTTGGAACTGAACTGTTGTATGATGGTTAATTGAACTGCTCATGTGTGTGGAAGAAATATTTTGTTAAGTTATCAATATTGCTAGAATAATTAAGTAGTGGTATCCTGCTACCAATTGCCTCTTGCAGAGCGGGGTTATTTATGTAAACAATGGTATTATTAATTCTGTTTTCAGGAAGAAAAAAAAATTGTGCTTAAAAGGAGGTATTGTGAATGATTATGTTTTCTCTATTTGTTCTTTGTCATAGTTAGTGAATCCATAATTTAAACACTGCTTTTGATCTTAGGATTGCTTGGTTGGTTGGTTGGGCCCTGATTCTAGAATATACAATTGGTGGTTCAGCTGTTGCTCGTGGCATAACCCCAAATCTGGTGTGTAAGACTTTTTTTCTCCTTTTTATCTAAACTCTAAACTTTTTCTTTGACATTCATGACACCTTAGTAATTGAGAATGTGGATAAAGCAGAGAGGGATATATATATATATATATGTGAGAGAGAGAGTTAATTAAACATGTAAGAGTTTTGAGTTATCTGGAATCGCGCATAGAATGACAATGGTATGTTGAAGAATTGACGTGTTTTGACATTTAGGCTTTGTTTGGTTATGAGAAGAAAATGAGAAGAGAGAAAGAGGTGAGAAAGAGTATGAGAAGAGAGAAAATGGTGAAAAATAGAGTAGATTTTATGTGTTGTTTGGTGTAAGAAAAATAAGAAAGAAATAGAGGAAAAATAGGTGTTTTCTCTCTCTCCCCCTTGTTTGGTTGGATAGAAAATAAGAAGAGAGAAAAGTAATTTTTTTTTTTAAAAAGACAAAAATATCCTTAACTAAAAAATAATATAAAAATATTTAAATTTAATTGATTTAAGTTATTTTAGCTAATCAAATAATTTAAATTAATTTAACTGATTTAAGTCATTTTAAATAAAATTTATTAGTTTAATATAATTTTTTTATTTATTTCAATTTAATTTAATTAATTAAATGATTAATTTAATTCAATTTATTTAAATTTATTAAATAATTGAATAAGAACCCAAAAAGAAGGGTACAAAAGTCATTTTATATGAAATACTCTCTCCCTCATCCATTTTCTTCTCACTTGGGGAGAGAGAAAATTTTGAGGTGGGTCCCACCAATTTTCTTCTCTCTTCCCTATTTCTCTCCTCCACCAAACAAGAGAAAAGTGTATTTTCTCCTCCTTTTCTCTCTTCTTGTTTTCTCTCTTGCCATTTTTCTACCCCAACAAACAAAGCCTTAGTGATGTACTTGATATGCTAATTTAGTGTGTAATGTACTTATTTCCACCCAAGACATTAGAAACAAGGTACAAGAGAAAATGCTAAGAAAGAAAACCAACATGGTGCTCCCACTACAAATTATTTGGTTATATGCCCTTTATATTTTTTTTTTATGCAGACTCCAGGGAATAGTGACATGAAATCAGATGTTTGCAACTTTTGAATACTATTATCTTGTGTCAGATGTTGTGTGCTGTCAAACATTAAGAATTTACGTTTTTAAGTTAGTGCCAATGAATCAGTTTTTTAAGAGTGGTGAATGGACAAAGCATAGGCCATAATGCAAACCCAGAATAGAAACACACAAACTTTAGGATTTATTTATGGAAATCACAGAATTACAAGAGTTCCCCCTTGTACCACAGAGTCGAGCTCCTCAGATAAAAGTTCCGCACCCCCCTCTGCCCAGAAAACACAGAAGTAACTGACTACTAGACTCTAGAAACCGTCCCACACAACCAAACCCTTATACCAAACAGAACTCCTACACTACCATACATAATAATAACCGCCATAACTGCCTTGCATATATAACTATTAATTTTCCTTCTTATTTATCCTAGAATAAACAGACTTAACTACAGGTTTACTTGCACTAGAACTCGGGTTCCCATCAGCTCACCATTTATTTGTGGTAGAATTTAATTTAATACTAGGGGGAGTTGAGGTTTGAAGTTTGAACCCAAGTCCACTTGGTTAACTCCGATACCATGTTAGAGGAAATGCTTACCGGAAAGGTTAAGCTATCAGATAAGGTATTGGGAATGGATTTTAACATTATGTAAGTATGCATCTGTTCAGTAATTGAAACCGGAAAAAGCATGTATGAGATTTTCTATCTTTTTCCTTTTGTTGTTAACTAAGGTTCTTTTATTTTTGGGTCTTTTGTTTGCTTCTAATCACGCCTAATATTTATCTTGTATGGTAGCTTTATATACCATAACAATGTTTTCCATTAGTAATTCCCCATTTTTTGTAGTTGTTAACATATTTGATTCACCCCAACAAGCATGTAATAACAAGGGTGACAACAGATTTAATAATTTGGTTTTGCATTAATTTTGTCTTGCTTATTGCAGGCCTTGTTTTTCGGTGGTGAGGACAACCTACCTTCATTTTTGGCTCGGCATACCTTACCAGGTCTTGGAATTGTTGTTGATCCGTGTGCAGCTGTATTAATTCTTCTTGTTACCCTACTCCTGTGCCTTGGAATCAAGGAGGTATGCCTTTTCAAATAAATACTTAGGTGTAACAGGCTGACAGCTCTCTCTCTCTCTCTCTCTCTCTCTCACTCTCTCACTCTCTCACCTATCTTATCTAACACTGATGTTTCAGAGTTCAATGGCACAATCCATAGTGACAACGGTAAATATCTGTGTCATGCTTTTCATTGTTATAGCTGGTGGATATCAGTGTTTCAAGTCTGGATGGGTTGGATATGAACTCCCCAGCGGGTACTGGGTGTGTTTTTGTTTTTTTTTTTTTTTTTTAATGTGTGTGTGGTTGTATTGTTTACCTCATCATCTATGGCATACCTATGTCATTGATATAGCTGAAATTGTGTCTTAAATCTCAGGTATTTTCCATATGGAATAAATGGAGTGTTTGCTGGGTCTGCAATAGTTTTCTTTTCATACATTGGTTTTGATGCAGTCACCAGTACAGCTGAGGAGGTAAATATTCACAAGGGGGACTGATCTTATAAGTTATAAGTCATGTCTTATTTGTAATGGCAGAACTAAAGGCAAAGCATGTCAATCAATCAAGCATGCATTGTTGCACATAGCATTTAATATGTTGAATAAAAACCTGATTCTTACTGTGAGACCTTTTCATTCAGTGTTACGCTGGAGTATTCCTTATAGCTTTCACCTTATTATAATAAGGGTCTTGCTAACGAGTGCCCTAAGGGCATTAGTTAAGGAACCCATAAAAAACTAAGTGTCACACTCTTTGAAATGCTAAATACACCATTTCCCATACAAAGTTTCCTTTTTTGGTTCCTTAAACAATGTCCTAAGGGCACTTGTTAGCATTCTCCTTATAATAAAGTGGTGACTGGCATTCTTTACCTTTTCTTTTGTTTCTAAAAAGTGTATATTTAAGCTTGTTGATCTTTCTCAGAAAACAAGTAAAATGAGAAAAAAAAATATTGGGAGAAGACCTAGAGCTTGTGCTTTTAATGTACTACTGGTATATCAATATATCGCTGTTAATTTGAGTATCTCAAAGCATCATGGCTTTGGGATGCCTAGCATTGTGAAAAGACATCTTGGAGATTCTTTCATTAAATTTAAGCCTTTTTTCGTCATTATGCAGGTAAAAAACCCTCAAAGAGATTTGCCCCTTGGCATATCAACTGCATTATGTATTTGTTGCATTCTGTATATGCTTGTATCAGCAGTTATTGTTGGCTTAGTACCATACTATAAGTTGGATCCTGATACACCAATCTCCTCAGCATTTTCTAGCTATGGGATGGAATGGGCAGTGTAAGGTTTGCAAGTAGCACGCTATTTTATTGTTTAGCCTAACTCCAAACATATGGATGTCTCTTTTGAATTATGCTTTAAGCTCCATTCTTAAATATGGCAGGTATATAATAACAACTGGAGCCGTCACTGCTCTTTTTGCCAGTTTGTTGGGATCAATTCTTCCTCAGGTACATAAACAAGTGCTTAGGATTAATTTATATAGTTAGCACCCCTTTTGATCACTTCATTTGGTTATGGTAGTTTACGTTTTGAATTTTCAAGACCTCAAATTACTTTTCCTATTCATCTGCGCCATATTTTTTTTTACTGGATTCTTTTATTTTCTTTATGATACTTCTTGCATGTTCAGGTATAGTATGAGCTTTAACAGGATGACAGGAACTGAGTTTGTTACTACATTTCAAATTTCATGCTTGCTTGCATTATTCCTCAAGAACACTGGCATATAATGCTTCCATTGCCTCACTAGAACAAATTTATCTCCAGTTTCTCAGTGCAATTAAGTTTACCCATTTCCTTTTTCATTCATATGTTAAAAGTATTGGAAATAACTTTTAAAATCATCATATTGCTAAACGACAATTAAAATATATGAAGAAACTTTATCTTTATTAGATAATTAAAATTATTATATAGTACAGTGTATTAGAGTGCACAGCTCTAAGCGTGCACTAACTGCTGACTCAACTAGTCAGTTCAGCTGTCAAAACTGTAACTGAAGTGCCCACCAACAGTTTGTGGCACTGCAGATTAGGACATCCTAGTGAATCTGCTGTACCCATTGTTCTTAAACAATGTAATATTCCTGTAGTCAATAAATCTGTGCTGGATTTTTGCACTGCATGCTGCCTTGTGAAGTCTCATAGGACTTCCCTCTCATCCCTCAAATACTGTTTACAACAAACATTTTGATCTTGTTTTCATTGATCTGTGGGACCCAGTCCCTACACTCTATTCCTCTGGTTTTACCTACTATATATTAGGAATTATTGTATATGATATCCTTTGATATCTTTTAGGATTCCTTGTATTTACAGGCTGCTTATTCTCCTTAATTAGCTTAGGCAGATCATATCCTTACTGTCAGGTACCAGATTTGGGACCTAAAACCATGGGAAAAGATCCCTTTACTTGCATATATTCTGTAAACCCTACTGCAGTAATACTTAGAGAATTCAAATCATTTGTATCTTTAATATCTGTATATACACAATTGTCTATGCATAGAAATGGCAAGGTATGTCAATAGTTGATACTGTTATTGTAAATTATGTCTCTTGCACATGATAAAATATCTTCCAATTGTCTATAATGTTTGCTGCTTTTACCATAATATTGTCTAATTTTGATGTAGTTTGTCAGCATGTAATGCAATCTATACAGGTTGTCATGTGTATATCTATCTATACATACACATTTATGATTTATCTATGCATAGATATGCTAGTGTATGTCGATACTTGATACTATTATTGTAAATTATGTATCTTGCACATGATAAATATATCTTCCAATTGGAATATATGTTTTGCAGCCACGAATTTTTATGGCAATGGCTAGGGATGGTTTGTTGCCATCTTTCTTCTCAGACATCAATAGACGCACACAGGTTCCTTTGAAAGCACTATCGTCACTGGTGTCTTTGCAGCCACTCTAGCATTCTTTATGGATGTCTCCCAGTTAGCAGGGATGGTGAGTTGAGTTATACAAGAGCTTGAGATGATAACTAGGAAGATGCATCTTTCTGAGATTATTATAAACATAAATTAATTTATATTCATTGCTTTGGGAATACAGGTTAGTGTGGGAACATTGCTCGCATTCACCACCGTTGCGGTTTCAGTTTTGATAATCAGATATGTTCCACCTGATGAGGTGCCTATTCCATCTTCACTTCAAACATCTGTCAATCAGTTAGTGAGGCATTCTGGTGGGGATATTGAGGAAGACCAGGCCTTAAATCCTGTAGATCTTGCTAGTTACTGTGGGAATAGTGTACATGACAAGGCAGAGGCTGTGCTTGGACATCCTTTAATCGTAAAAGAAGTAACCAAAGGTAATTATTGTTTGAATCTTCTGTCCTTTTATGGAATGAATTTGGATAAATTTTAGAATCTAGATGTATTTGCAATTTTTCATGCAGATAGAAGACCTCCTTTACTGGTTGATGATTTCTGTGACATGGGATTTGATATGCAAATTAGTTGGGCTGACTATATTATTGATGGAAATAATGTACTAGTAATGTTAGGTTGTGAAAGTTGTGTTTCTTAGCAAGCATAATAATATTAGAGGTTCCAAAGTGTGCATTAGGTCATTTTCTTGTCTGAACACATTCGTGAAAATTTCAGTGTCTCTCCCCCCCTCTCACACACACACACATGCATCATAGTTTCAATTTTGGCAACAAATTTTCTGAAAAGAAGTTTTGGTTTACTTTGTATCAACTTCCCCCTCCATATTCTGTGATGTTCTAGTTAATGGATTTGGGTCTTGGGTTGTTTATACAGATGAACAAGATGAGAAAACTAGGCGGAAACTTGCTGCATGGACCATAGCTCTTCTATGCATAGGGATTCTCATAGTTGCAGGTGCAGCTTCAGCTGACAGGTGTCCCAGGTCTGTCAACTTTGACTCTCCTCACTAGTTTTGAAGTAACAGTGTGGATATTATCCTGGTGTTTGATAGAGGCCAGTTAGTAGCAGCCGAGGCGATAGGCTCATAGGCCTAATTCCTAGAGGATTTACACTAGGAGAAACAAAAAAATAATTAGGCCAGGACACGTAGGCGATTGTGTTATGTTTCTGTTTTGCATCATTGCATGTCGGATCCACCAATAGAGGAGGGGAAGGTTAGTTTTATGGAAGAGTGAGCTAAGGGGATCATGATGATTCTTCTATTATTTCTTTCGAATTCTAGCTTGGGCAGGGATATTTTTCTCTATGGAGCATAGCTCTGGGGTAGAGAGTTGACCATTTTCTAGTGTATTTCTCCTAGATGTCAATCTTTTCTGAAGTTCTTCTCAGTATGCTTTCGTGTTGCTATTTTATGTTGATTTCCATCCAACAAATAAGCACGAAATTGTGTTATACCTTTTTGGGGAAAAAAAAAATTTTGAGTTTGCAATTCAAATGTCTTAAAATTCACCCACTCTGCGTTATCCTTACTTCTTTTTCCTTCTGGTGATTGTGCATATGCAGCATTTTGCGCTATGCATTGTGTGGAATGGGTGGGATTCTTCTTTTGTGCAGTATAATTGTGTTGGCCTGCATAAAGCAAGATGATACAAGGCACAGCTTTGGACACTCAGGAGGTATGTGTGTCTCAAGTCTAAATATTAGACTTACCAGATTTTGATGCATTGGTTAAATTCATTTTAGAAAGAATGGCAATTTTTGCAGCTAGCTCCTATTCAGAAGCTGACTTTCTGGTAGTTAATAATTAACAAAGCTGCAAGGATCCACAAAAGAATGATCAAGTATTTTTATTAAATTTATTATCTTGGCAAACTTTCTACTCAGTATATGATAATCTTTTAACGACTAGTTCACGCTGTTTCTTTTTTTAATTCCATATTAAAAACTTCGCTTAAATCTTACACAATGGTTTTGATACCTGGGTTTCAGGTTTTGTTTGCCCATTTGTTCCATTCTTACCTGCTGCCTGCATTCTTATAAATACCTACTTACTAATTGGTCTTGGGTGAGAAATCTCTTGACAACTATGCTTCCTGTTTCGTGTAGCATTGATGAAAAACATGAGTACCAACATCTAATCATTCTTTTGTGTTTGAATTTCAGAATGGCTACATGGCTACGAGTTTCAGTGTGGTTGTTGATAGGAGTACTTATATACTTGTTCTATGGCCGCACCCACAGCTCATTGTTAAATGCAATTTATGTTCCCTCAGCATCTGCCACTGAGATCCATCGTAATCAAGCACATCATCTAGCCTAGTGTTTACATGGCAGGCACCAAAGACAGAATTAACTCTGTGCAGTTGCTCCCTGTCCATTTGTTAATGAATTTCCATCTTAGATAACTTAAACCATTTTGCAAATATCCTATTCTAAAAGCCATGACTTTGTTTCCATATCAGATGGATGAAAAGGGTTCCAAGTCTATTGTTTGTAATGTCCAGCATAGGCTAAATTTTCATGTGAAGAGTACTATCATTAAAATGTGGTGCATTTTATCCTTATGGTGGAAACCAAAATACTTGCATATTGGGGCCCAAAACATGAACAAAAATACATTTTTGTTGATCACTTTAATGATGTGATGATGTCTCACAATGCGAATGCCATATTATGTGTGCTAATTGAACCCTTCGAATATGTTATATTTCTTGTGTACGACCACATCTTGTTCTAACGCGCACCGGTATAGGCTGTGTGTAGAAATTTTGTTCTTCACGTTGTCTTCGCCTATTCAAAGATTGACCCTTGCTGCTGGTACGCGTTCAAACAGAGGTGCTGGTTCCACGGTTTATATGGGAGGATCATCTGAGACAGAAGCTTCATTGATGCGATCTGCCTCCAACAATGCTGTCAGTATAATCTTGATCTCCTCCTTAAATTTAGCAGAACTCAGGTTGACCCTCAGAAGTACTCAAGTAGTGCAGCCGCTCCAACCCATCAATTTACAACCCAACAACAAAAGTGAATAATTATTAACAATAATTTCTTAAAATAAAATTCAATCAATGACAATATGTTGGGAAACTTAAAGGTTACTGCATATCCTTTGAGTGCACCAAGTTTGCTGATCCAACGACGTGTGCGACGCAGGTATCATCTCATATATTCTGATTGCGCACTTAGAAGACCATGCTGCGGAGTATTATCAATAATGTTGGAGTGTCTAGCATTCCAGAATGTAATGTCTCCTTCCAAAAAGACACCCCAATCCTCAGATTGTTTACCCCTTAATGATAGATCATGGCGGTCGTCCGGTTGGGAAGGCGCAATAGGTATGTGTTGCTTCATATTGAATTGATGCATCACACGATCCGGTTGATGCCACTCTTCAATATTAAAGCATATCAATGGAACAACTGCCCTCCACAGGTGAATGGCATTGTAGCATATCACGGGTAGTGTTGCCATGTCCAAATGGTCGTAAGGACACCAAACAATCTACAAACATATGAGATAACCAATTCAATAACATTCCTCAAAGGATGACAACAGAAATTGCTTAATTTGACCTAACTAAAAATTATTACTTACATGTGTACGCTTCATTTTGTCAAAACGAAGTCGATAATACTCCAAAGGGCGCAGCTATCTCATATAAGTTACCCCTGACCGCCACCTGTCATTGTAAAAAAATGTTCACCACTACAAGTATAAGCTATAAACAATCACGGTCACAAATAATACATGCCACTTACCGTGTACCGTACGGGGTATTGTTTGCTTGTTCATTATGTTGAAGCTGCGGAGCAATGGATGGCATTCTTTCCCATGCCCATATTTGAACTAACGGCATGAAACCACATATCTCTTTTGCTTTGTAATTTGTTGCTTTGCATAATTCCCGGTAGAGGTAACCCAAGACAGTCGAACCCCAGCTATACTATCCGGCATTGTCAAAATTTTCCAACAATAAAAGATATCTCAGCGATACATGTCCGCCAGAGTGATCCGGGAGCAACTGACAACCTAACAACCTAAGTATATACGCTCGCGTATATACAATCCTCCATCATTCAGTATCCGCTTGTTGCTCGAAGTGTCCAAAATGTTGTTCCAGCCACTTCAACTTTATTCTTGAACCTTTGAGGTCAGAATCGGCAGGTAACACTCCAAGCATTTCACTAACATATTGTTGCCAATTTCTATGAGCTACCCCAATAACCGCGGAACCGTCTATGCACAGCCCACACAGAATAGCAACATCCTGCAATACGATAGTGCATTCTCCAAATGGCATGTGAACTGTATGTGTCTCTGGTCTCCATCGCTCAACAAGTGCACTAATCAAGTTGTGATCAAGTTGAGAAATATTAACCAGGGCAACCCCTAAGAAACCGGCTGCTTTAAGATAATGTTTGATAGGTGTTGGGATATTCAAAACATCGTCATGAAATTGTTGTCCACGTCGAGGTCTAAGAACTCGATCAGGTGCTCCATTCCATACACGTTGGGAAACATGCATTTCTTGCATTTTCAACAGTGATGTATCCAACGGGCCGGGGTTTACCAAACATGACACTGACTGTGAACTAGATGATGCCATATTTTTTCACCTCAAACTAAAATAAACAAAAAATTACTTACATTGTATAATAATCTCTATTTAATCTATAAAAAAAAAAAAAAAATTATAGCACATAAATAAAATAATGACAAATTAAAGACATTAAAATTTGTAGCAATAAATAAAATACTACTAAAAAAATAACAATTAAAATCACAAGAGGCACCAAAAAAATTGTTACATTAACAATATAAAAATAAAGCAACAAATAATGAACAATTATTACTGCTAAATTATTAAATACATATTAAAATTTGTAACAATAAATAAAATACTACTAATAACAATAACAATTAAAATGACAAGAGGCATAAAAAATTTTTTAATTCATTAACAATATAAATTAAAAACAAATTAAAACAACATAATGAACAATTATTACTGCTAAATTATGAAAAGTAACAACATTAATAATAAATATAATTATTATAGTAAACTTAAAATAAATATTACATTTAAAATAAATTATATATCATAAAAAACTTACCTTACAAAATTAAAAGGAATCGTAAAAGCAATTTGAAAGGAACACCTTACGAGAAATAAAAAAGAGTAAACATCCTATTTGATCCTTGAAACTGTGAAGTGGTATCAACCTGATCCTTGAAATTATCAAAATTCCAAAAGCGTCCCTGAATGATAAGTTAGTATTATGTACTCGAATGGGAGAGTTTTTGATGGACCAGAAGGAATTACATTTGAAAGGGACCAAGTAACTGCGCAAATAAAACATGGAATCGAGTACGAGCGTTTGAGGGCAAAGATTCGCTCGAAGTTTAGGCTGCAACCAAATCAATCAGTTTCAAAAATTGTGACAAGAAATATGATATTGCAACCCGGCGAAATATATTCTTGTTGAAATTGCTGATGATCGAGATGTGGAATGCATGTTGATGGTTACTACCAAAATCCGTGGATGTCAACACTTGAATTGTATGTTCATGTTAATGTTGCAGGCACTTCCACATTCCCTGTACCGTTAATGGGTAGTAATTTTGAGCAACGAAATGTGCTGGTAAACCTTGGGTCAAATGCAGATGACGAAGATGAAGATTGGGCGAGCAAGATGGAGGATGAGTCAGATGAAGATAGTGAGGTTGAACAGGGTTCCAACATAGTTCTGTCCGCATTGGCGTCACCTGGAATTGCTGCAACCCCGGTTTCATCGATGATTCCTGGTGGTTTTGTTCCGCATCAGGCTGGTTGGTTTCCTCCAACAATTAATAATTTTAAGATGAATTATTATTATTAATTTTTATTTTTATAAATATTATTATTTTTATTATAATTGGCAATTTATTCATTTTTACTCGCTTATAGGTCAATCACATGGTACATTCTTCAACTCATCCCCCATTATAATTATATAAACTGGGACCATCCTGATCAGGAGATAGAATTTGAAGGCGTAGATGTTCCAGGATCATGGAAAGTGGGTCAGGAATTGTATGTTGGCTTGCGATTCGAAAGTAAAGATGCTGTTCAAATGGCTGTTAAACATTATTCCATGAATGTTCATTAGGATTTCAAAGTTGTTGAATCTAAATCAACCATTTATTATGTCAAGTGCTCAAATCATGTGACAGGTTGCCCATGGAGGCTGAGGGCTATCTTATCGAAAAAGTCACTAAAGTGGGAGGTTACAAAGTGGGGTGGTCAACATAATTGTGTGAATCAGATGTTGTCGCAAGACCACACAAAGTTGAATTCTGACTTCGTATGCTCATGCATACTAGGTACGATCATTAGCCAATCATTAATTTTTTTTTTTTGTATTTTTAATTCAAATTGTAATCTAACTTTAAATTTAAATCGACTTCCTAGGTATGGTCCGAGAAGCGCCATCGGTCACAATCGCTTTGATACGGGAAAGAATTCTAAGTACTTACGGATACAAGATATCTTACAGAAAAGCATGCAAAGCCAAGCAAAAGGCCATAGTGAAGGTATTTGGAGATTGGGATGAATCCTATGCCATGCTACCTAGATGGTTACAACATATGCAATTGTTTTCACAAGATTCATTTTACAAGATCAAGACCAATCTATATGTGGTGGGCAACCGTGTGAACAACCAATATCACACGTTTCATCGTGTTTTCTGGACGTTTGGACAATGTTGTGATGCCTTTAATCACTACAAACCAATAATACAGGTTGATGGTACATTTCTGTATGGTAAGTATCATGGTACCCTGTTGATTGCCACATCACAGGATGAAAACAGTCATGTTCTTCCGCTTGCTTTTGCTGTTGTGGAAGGAGAAACATTATATGCTTGGTCTTGGTTTTTGGGATTGATCCGGGAACATGTTACCAATAAGACTGGTATATGTCTGATCTCTGATCGGCACCAAAGCATTAAATCGGCCGTTTCGAATCCCCACCAAGGTTGGCAGCCTCCAAATGCTTATCATGTATACTGTCTTTGACATATTGCCAGTAATTTCAACCAGAGATTCAAGAATAAAAAGTTGAAGGAGGAACTGATGACTCTAAGTATGTCTTTTTCAAACTACATAATTTATTTATTTATGTTTTCTTTAATAATATGGTGACCTAAATAATTTAACGTTTTTGTATAGGGTACATGGCATGCAAGATAAACTTTAATCGGAAGCTTGAGAAAATCCGTGAAACCAGTCCTGAAATACAAAGGTGGATTGATGGCATTAGGAAGGAGAAATGGTCACTGGCTTATGATAATGGTGGTCGTCGATTTGGACACATGGCAACCAACTTATCTGAATGTGTGAATAAGATTTTAAAGGGTGCTAGGAATTTGCCAATCACCGCTTTGGTTAAGTGTTCGTATGGTAGGATCGTCGAGTATTTTGTTCAGCGGGGTGCGGAAGCGAGAGGCAAGCTTAGTTCTGGTTAATTATATTCTGACAAGGCATTGAAGAAGCTCTTGAAACAGCAAGAAGATGCTTCTTCGCATCAGGTCCGCCGATATGACACCCAGAATCTACAATTCGAGGTAGAAGATGCTTTCAATCCGGTCACCCAGAGAGGGGGTCGCAGTTGGAGGGTCAACTTACAAACGAAATATTGTCAGTGTAGAAGATTTCAGGCACTTCACTTGCCATGTTCACATGTGATTGCTGCATGTGCAGCCATTATGCTTGACTACGATCAGTATGTTAACAATATATACAAATGACCCAGCATGATTAACGCTTACGCTCCCCAGTGGTTTTTTGATCGGAAATGAGGAAGAAATACTCGATATGCAACAGCCTTGGAACTTAGTGCCAGATGTGTCGATGCTACGCCCGAAAGGGAGACCCAAGTCAACCCGCATTCGTAATGAGATGGACTGGGTAGAGTCACAACCGACCCAATGATGTGGACTGTGTAGGTCTCAGGGTCATAACCAGCGCCACTGCCCTCAACGAGCAGGAGGATCAGGAAGTGGAAAAGTTGGTACAGAAGACAATATTTAGATTACACCCTGTTATGTATGGTTTCCAATGCTTTGTTTTAATATATGGTCTTTATGCTTTGTTTTAATAATGCTAATGCTACGACATATAATTAGTATGTGTTGTTATAATAATAAATGCTACAATTTCAAGGCGAAACAAAATATCAATTAACTCCATTAAGTACAAATATGAAATGTCCATTAAGTACAAAATATCAATTAGATAATATTCTACATAATTACAATGCAACTGGAAGGTGACTACTGAGCATGATCATCATCATGCTGAACGGGAGACGAGATGCACTGTCGTTGTTTACCCCGAGCCTCTCGACGTGGATTTCTTCTGACATTAGGATCAACTTGAACAAGGCCTTCACTTGCGGTTCTAGAGTATAAAACTACGGAGAAGTCAACGTTCAAGTCAATACCCATACCACCGTATCCAGGAGAGTACATTGGGATGCTTTGTATTTGCTCAATCATGGGGTTGGGTGCATCTCATCTTGTCTCCCGTTCATCATGATGATGATCGTGCTCAGTAGTCACCTTACAGTTGCATTGTAATTATGAATATTATCTCATTGATATTTTGTACTTCATGGACATTTCATATTTGTACTTAATGGAGTTAATTGATATTTTGTTTCGCCTTGAAATTGTAGCATTTATTATTATAACAACACATATTTTTAACACACCAGATGCACCGACCCCATGATTGACCAAATACAAAGCACCCCAATGTACTCTCCTGGATACGGTGGTATGGGTATTGACTTGAACGTTGACTTCTCCACAGTTTTAGACTCTAGAACCGCAAGTAAAGACCTTTTTCAAGTTGATCCTAATGTCAGAAGAAATCCATGTCGAGAGGCTCGGGGTAAACAACGATAGTGCATGAGTATGCATGGACGATGAGGAGTGGGAAGGCATGAACGATGGTCCTGCCATGTCCGCGTGAAAATAATTTGGAGCGGGTTCCTGTGACAAATCATGGTCCTGGATATGCGCATAATAATATCCTTCTCCGCGTCCCGGTATAAGCGGTGTATAGAAATTTTGTTGTTCCAGACGTTGTCTTCTCCTACTAAGAGACTGACCCTCCACTCCTGCTGCTGGCACGCGTGCAAACGGAGCAACCGGCTCCACAGCTTGTGTGAGAGGTTCAGCTGAGGTTCATGTCGAATTGACGCATCACACGATCTGGTTGATGCCACTCCATAATGTTGAAGCATATCAAAGAAAAAACAACCCTCCATAAGTACATTGCATCTAGACAGATCATGGGTAGTGTTGTCATCTCCACGTGGTCGTACGGACACCAAATAATCTACAAACATTGAACAAAATAATGCAATTACATTCCTAAGATGGAGACAATAGAAATTTTTAACTAAATAATACAATGCATACCTAATTTTAACTAAATTGAAATTTTTACTTACATCAGTACGCTTCATTTTGTCAAATCGATCACGATAATACGTCAGGGGGTGCATCTGTTTGTTATAAGTTATCCCTGACCGCCACCTGTCATTGTTTAAAAAAGGAATATCAGATCAAGTATAAGCTACAAACAATCATGATTACGAATTTTACATGCTACTTATCGTGTACCGTATGGGGTACCAAAATCTCGTTGGTCAAGCACGATCTGCGGAGCAATGGATGACATTCTTTCCCATGCCCATATTTGAACCAACGGCATGAACCCGCAAATCTCCTTCTTTTCATAATTTATAGACTTGCATAACTCTCGGTACAGGTAACCCAAGACAGTCGAACCCCAGCTATATTGCCCTGTTACTTCAAAATTCTCTAACAGTGGAAGATATCTCAGTGACACATATCCACCAGAGTTATCCGGGAGCAACAGGCAACCTATCAACCTGAGTATATAAGCTCGCGTATATACAACCCTCCACCAATGATTATCCTCCCATTGAGAGAAGTGTCCAAAATGTTCTTCCAGCCACTTCAACTTTATTCTTAAACCTTTCATGTCAGAAACGTGAGGAACAATGCCCAGCTGGTCACCGACATATTGCTTCCAATTTTTATGAGTTGCACCAATAACCGCGAGACCGCTAATGCGCAGGCCACAGAGAATAGCAACACTCTGTAGTATGATGGTGCATTCTCCAAATGGCATGTGAAAGGTATGTGTCTCGGGTCTCCATCGCTCAACAAGTGCACTAATCAAATTGTGATCAAGCTAGTTGATATTTACTTGGGCGACCACTAAGAAACCGATTGTCTGAAGATAATCTCTGACAGACTTTGGGAGATCCAAAACAGCAAGATTAAATCCCAGTCCACGTCGAGGTCTAAGAACTTGATCGGGTGATTCATTCCATACAAACTGGGAAACATGCATTTCTTGCAGCTTCAATAGTGATTTATCCACTGGGCCGGGGTTTACCAATCGTCTCCTTGATTGTGAGCTAGATGATGCCATATTTTTCACCTGACATTAAAATTATTAGAATTATGTACATTATATAATGAGATCTATTTAATCTAAAATAACAAACTATTATCATTATTATTATTACTATTATTTTATAGCATATTATTAGAATTGCTGACAGCGTAATGACATATTAAAATTGGTATAAATAAAAATATCAAGTAGCAATTAAAATAAAAGCAGCAATAAAATCATACCCTATTAACAAGTAGCAATTAAAATAACAACACGCAGAAAAAAATTAAAATAATAACAAGATCTGGTTCATCAAAATGGAGGTAAGATCTGGACCGTCTAAAAGTGTCGGCAAGATCTGGACCGTCGAAATGTGCCGGCAAGATCTGAGCCATCTATCTTACCTAACCGCCCCTCTATAAATATGAATACGCTCCTCCTCATTTCTACACATTCCGAAACTCTTTCTTCCCCGTTCTTATCCGACTCTCAACCCAAGTAACACTTCGACTCTCAACCCAAGTTACACTTCGACTCTCAATCTTGGAGCTTGATCTTGTGCCATTCAATCCTACACAAGAAGCGGAAGTTGAACCGAGTCTTGATAACGAGCTTGCTTTTGTTTACTTCAATTGCCGAATTACAAACGGTCCTAAGGGCGTCAAGTTCCACTGCTATTACCCAAGGCGCATTCATATCAACGAGGACATATCTCTGCAGAATTTGAAGCAGATGGTGCATGCCAAGCTCCAAGCTGGTAGCAAAATAATTGCTGATCTTGACTACCGGTGCCCTCAAAAAACACCACAAGGAGGTTTCCACTACAGGCAAATGACACTAGCACGAGATGATGACATACGCCGCATGTTTGTTGTGTTTAATGACACAAGAGTGCGGGCCCTATTGGGTTGTACACTCAGTTGGGACGGTCAGCTGACGAGATACTGGCTTTGTTGAGGGGGCCATCTGGATCTGGTGGGTCTGATTGACAACCAAACACTATGTTCCAGTCGGATTTATCTATTTTTTTGCTAGTGTGTGTTTTAGTTTTATAACTCTGCTTGCCGTGTAAGCAATAAACCGTCTCGTGTGTTTGTTCTGGATATTAAAACTAATTAATATTTTTAGTTCTTGATATGATTTTTTTTATTATATAATTAACTTCTTACTGCTCTAATTAACACACTAATTAACGAAACTAACCTAATTAATCAAACTAAAATTATTGCATATAATTGTTTTTAACGGTTATTTACAAAAACAATTAGCAATTAAAATAGCAAGAAGCATGAAAAATTTAAATATTAACAGTATGAATTTACAACAATAAATAATCACCAAATTATTAGTGTTAAATTATTAAGAGTAACAATGACATTAATGATAGATATAATTAATGTGTGGCTTTAATATAATAAGCAACAACAAAAAAAACTCTAATAACAACTAGCAAATAATATAACAAGAGGCATAAAAAAATAAAATATTAACAGTATGAATCTACATCAATAAATAATCATCAATTATTACGATACTCATAAAAAATTTACCTTGTAAAATTAAAAGGAAGTTTCCACGAATTTGAAAGGAACACCGGTAAAAAAAAATTACACTTAGAACTACGAAGAAGAGGGGGGTTCTGTAGGAATGGGGAGGGGGATGGGGGTTAAAAGCACTGATATATAGAGGGTGGGGTTGATGGGGTGGGTGGGGTTAAAT
This sequence comes from Echinosophora koreensis, assembly GCA_035048595.1. Classification (NCBI taxonomy): domain Eukaryota; kingdom Viridiplantae; phylum Streptophyta; class Magnoliopsida; order Fabales; family Fabaceae; genus Echinosophora; species Echinosophora koreensis. Next base: position 3,728,602 of record JAPCYP010000013.1, on the reverse strand, counting down.
TGGGTTGGTGGAGAGGGGCCACGTGATGTAGATTTGACCCTTTTTTTTTTTAAGAGACGTCAATCAGAGTGGTGCTTTTGAAGATGTCAATTTGATTGGCACCTTCCCTGTTAGAGCAAAAAAATTATAAAATATGTCAAGGTGTTAAAAAGGAGCCTTAATTGGTAATTAGTTTTAAAAGGACCATAAGTTTATAAAACAACATCAGTTTGGGCAAAAGGCCCACAAGATGCGCACACATTTCTCTGGGCTTTTTTTTCCAAAATTACCTACATTTAGAAACTATATACCAAAACAACCAACTTTTGAAACAATTTACCAAACTAACCCACTTTTTGATACTGTGTAATAAAATATTATTTTTTTACTGTAGCTCATGAGTGGCGCCAGTTTGACCTTTGACCTGCCACGTGGCAAGTCCTGATTGGTCATGGGATTTCTGGGAAAAAAAATTTAAAAAATATATATATTATAATACATTTTTTAATTAAAAAAAATCAGAAAAAAAATATAAATTTTTTTAAAAAAAAAAAAGGATTTTGCATGCAGCGCCATGTGTCACCACCCAGTGAGTGGCGCCACTTACAACAGGCGCCACTCACCGTGTGGTGACAGGCGGCGCTGCCCCCCTCCCCCCAATATATATACCCTACTCGGTTCCCCCCATCCCCAACACAACACAGCAGCAACACACCACTACTAATTCTCCAATATTCTACAACACTCTTTCAATTTTTTCTACACTCTCTTGTATTCAATCTTAAGGTTTGGTAGATATTAATTTTTTTATGATATTATTTTATAATTATTGTAGTAACTATTGTATATTCATTTACCAACATTATGCTACTTTTGTTTACACTCTTCTCTACCAATTTTTTTTCTGGAAGTGTTTAATTTAATTTGTATAATGCCATATTTGTATCATTTACTATATTATTTAGTTTGTAATTTTTATTATATCATTTTTTTGTGCATTCAGAATGCACCAATTTTTTTATTATATTATTTTTATTTTCTTAGTTATTATTTAAGATATTTTTAGTATTTTTTTTATTATAATTATTATTTTTATTGTTATTATAATTATTATTATTTTGGATGAAGTTATTATTTTTATTATTTTTATTATTATTATTATGATTATTAAATCTATTAGTAATGTAGTTTATAATCATACAGTAATATCCTGTTAATATTATAATGAGTAATTTGATATTTGTGAATGGTTTTTAATTTTTAAATATTATTTGTTGCTATATAGGATATTATTGGTGGCCCATATTACCATTATCTTTTAATTTTTATTTTTTATTATCTTATGGTTATGTTTATGTAACTATTGTTTGTATAGATCAAAGTGTTATATTTGTTATTTGTTTAGTTGGTATTCTTAGGATTATTTATTCTTTATTTATTTATGATTATGTTAATTATTACTGTGGTTATTGAAACATTTTATGTTGTTATTATTAATGTTGTTATTATTAATGTGGTTATTATTGTTGTTATTAAATTTATTGTTATTATTTATATTTTGGATGAAGTTATTATTTTATTATTATTATTATTATTATTAAATCTATTATTAATGTGGTTTATTTATTATTTTTTATTATCTTATGGTTATGTTAATGTTACTTTTGTTTGTATAGATCAAAGTGTTATATTTGTCATTTGTTTAGTTGGTATTCTTGTTAATTATTAGGGCTACTAGTTAATTTATGATTATGTTAGTTATTACTGTGGTTATTGAAACATTTTATGTTGTTATTATTAATGTGGTTATTATTATTATTATTATTATTATTATTATTATTATTATTTTGGATGAAGTTATTATTATTATTATTATTATTATTATTATTATTATTATTGTTGTTGTTGTTATTATTATTATTATTAATACCATTTGTACTAATGGTTTACGTATTAATGATTTTATTTTTTTGAAGGTAATATGGCACATCCAATCATCCTGGCCCCATTAATGATGAGTTGCTACACATGCAAAAGACACATGTCTCTCAACATGTATGGAACTATGAGGATGATCGGCTTCTCAGAATTAGAAAAGCGCAACAATTTAAGGATGGAGGTGAAAATATTCCCCCGGCCATTAGAGACATTCTTGATATGACAGGCTTTTTGGGCACTGCGCAGTTATCGCTGTTCCAGTTAGACCACACACTGATAAGTGCATTGGTTGAACGGTGGAGGCCTGAGACCCACACATTCCACATGCCATTTGGAGAGTGCACTATCACCTTGCAGGATATTGCTGTTTTTACGGGTCTCCGTATTGACGGAGCGCCTGTAATTGGTCCAAACTTGTAATAATTGGCCAGAGTATGTTGGTCAAGTGCTTGGAGTAATCCCAGGAGAGGAAGCTTTTCATGGCAGTCGTTTGAGACTGACATGGCTAAATGCACAATTTGGAGATCTCGAGCAACATGATTTATTTGATCCAGTAGTGGCTACCCGTTGTGCACGAGCGTATATTATGAGGTTACTTGGTGGAATGTTGGTCCTAGACCGTTCTGGTTCGTTTGTCGCATTAAGATATCTAACATTGTTAGAGGATTTTAATTTTGCTGCACAAGTTAGTTGGGGATCAGCGGTCTTGGGTTATTTATATCGTGAACTATGTACGGCCACTGACTATTCCAATAAAGAGATGGGAGGTTTTGCTGCATTGGTACAGATGTGGGCATGGGTGCGGTTTCCAAAGGTGGCACCCAGACTCAAACGTTGATAGACCACCAGGGACACCATATGGAACTAGGTGCAACCATCACCTAAGTCAATAACATCCTCAAAATCAATATTAAGATCGATGTCGGGTGCACAAAATTCAGGAGACCGCATCGGCGTCTCTTGAAACTGCGTAATCCATCGTTGAGGTGCAGCAGGTGTGCAGCCAGATGGTACCGGCGTATAAAACATCTGGGAGGAATCTTGAGCCATACTCGAACCTATTGGCGAATAAGATGTACCTTGATGCATCATTGGACTTGTCTGTGTATAAGATGGACCTGCATGCATACTGGGATCAGTTGGTGTATACTCTGGATGCATGCTCGGGACCGTGACGGATTACACAGCTTCAAGAGACGCCGATGCGGTCTCCTGAATTTTGTGCACCCGACATCGATCTTAATATTGATTTTGAGGATGTTATTGACTTAGGTGATGGTGCACCTGGTTCCATATGGTGTCCCTGGTGGTCTATCAACGTTTGAGTCTGGGTGCCACCTTTGGAAACCGCACTCATGACCACATCTGTACCAATGCAGCAAAACCTCCCATCTCTTTATTGGAATAGTCAGTGGCCGTACATAGTTCACGATATAAATAACTCAAGACCGCTGATCCCCAACTAACTTGTGCAGCAAAATTAAAATCCTCTAACAATGTTAGATATCTTAATGCGACAAACGAACCAGAACGGTCTGGGACCAACACTCCACCAAGTAACCTCATAATATACGCTCGTGCACAATGGGTAGCCACTACTGGATCAGATAAATCATGTTGCTCGAGATCTCCAAATTATGCATTTAGCCATGTCAGTCTCAAACGACTGCCATGAAAAGCTTCCTCTCCTGGGATTACTCCAAGCATTTGACCAACATACTCTGGCCAATTATTACAAGTTTGACCAATTACAGGCGCTCCGTCAATACGGAGACCCGTAAAAACAGCAATATCCTGCAAGGTGATAGTGCACTCTCCAAATGGCATGTGGAATGTGTGGGTCTCAGGCCTCCACCGTTCAATCAATGCACTTATCAGTGTGTGGTCTAACTGGAACAGCGATAACTGCGCAGTGCCCAAAAAGCCTGTCATATCAAGAATGTCTCTAATTGCCGGGGGAATATTTTCACCTCCATCCTTAAATTGTTGTGCTTTTCTAATTCTGAGAAGCCGATCCTCCTCATTGTTCCATACATGTTGAGAGACATGTGTCTCTTGCATGTGTAGCAACTCATTATTAATGAGGCCAGGATTGATTGGATGTGTCATATTACCATCAAAAAATAAAATCATAAATACGTAAACCATTAGTACAAATGGTAAATAATAATAATAATAATAATAATAATAATAATAATAACAACAATAACAATAGCAACAATAACATAACCATAAGATAATAAAAAATAATAAACAAATCACATTAATAATAGATTTAATAATAACAATAATAATAATAATAATAACTTCATCCAAAATATAAATAATAACAACAATAATAATAACAATAATAATAATAATAACAACATAAAATGTTTCAATAACCACAGTAATAACTAACATAATCATAAATTAATAAGTAACCCTAATAATTAACAAGAATACCAACTAAACAAATGACAAATATAACACTTTGATTTATACAAACAATAGTAACATTAACATAACCATAAGATAATAAATAAAATAATAAATAACCACATTAATAATAGATTTAATAATAATAATAATAATAAGAATAAGAATAAGAATAATAATACTAATAATAATAATAATAATAATAATAACTTCATTCAAAATATAAATAATAACAATAAATTTAATAACAACCATGCCAGTTTGACTGGCGCTACTCATGAGCTACAGTAAAAATATAATATTTTATTACACAGTATCAAAAAATGGGTTAGTTTGGTAAATTATTTCAAAAGTAGATTGTTTTGGTATATAATTTCTAAACGTAGGTCATTTTGAAAAAAAAAAAAAAAAGCTCATTTCTGAAATATTTAACCAAAAAAATCTCCAAAAACAAAATAATACCTTGGTCTTCGAAACTGTACCTATAACCTCCTTCTGTACAAAAGCAAGTTTGAGTCTCACGCATCCATCACTGCGAAAATTGCAGTAAGGCAACTTAGGTTAAAGCAAATTTATGTCAACACACTAATCGTTAGAAATCAACAATCCAGACTTACAAATTGGTCCATCAATTGATCCTGGTGCGAAATAGTCCATGGTTCTCACAGAAATGTGAATTGTGAAAAGTGTATGAGTAGGGTGGAAAGCAAGTGGATGGAGAGTTCTTCGGTGGTGAGTCTTTGTGTGTAGTGTAGGTTCTGTTTGGACTGTGTTTATGGAGAGACAATGACATGCACGAATGAATGAAGTTATACATGAGATACCGCGGTTTCTCTTGTATTATATAGTGACCTCTTGAAATTATACGTGGGAACTTTAAGGGCTCGTTTGATGGTCAGTATATAATATGGGCAGATAGGATAAGAGAGCAGGATAAGAGTAGGATATGATATAAGCATGATAAGATGTTATCCTATTCAATATTTGGTGTCCATCAGATAACCAATCAGATAACATTATAAATTTAATATAAATTTTAAAATTTTCTTTTTTATTCCAAATATTTTATATTTTATTTTATTTTAGTTGTTTTTTATAATTTTCATTTTTTTAAATTATATAAAAGTATAAGATTATTCATGTGATAAAATTACATATAATTATTTAAATTTTTTAAATATTGTTTAACTTAAATTAATTTTTTTATAATTTTAAATGTTCATTTTTAGTTTTTATTAGTTTTTACTTTACATATAGTTAAATTATTAGAATAAATTTTATATTTTTCAGTTTTAAAAATAATATAAAATAACAAAATTAGTTTTGTGACAAAAAAATAACTTTTTAAAATTAATTATTAATATTCTTATTATTTTAAATATCTTATATTTTATTATTCCTTTTTCGGTAACCATATTATATTTATTATAATTTAATTATTTTATATATAAAATATTTTTATATTTTATTATATTTTAAATCACCTTATCCTATCCTGTTGAGTTCTAATCCAACCCTTCCCTTAGGATATAATTTTAGCTAGATGGACAGGATATGATAAGTGACAGGATTGATTTATCCTATTTTACTGGTTCATCAAACGATAGTTTTAAACATGATATGATAATTTATCATATCTTATCTCCCTTATCCTGACTATCAAACAAACCCTAATTTGAAAGCAAGCTGATAGCGTGATAGCTGTTGCTGAAGTTGCAATGAGGTGACCTTGTAGCATGCGTTAAAAGAAGTGAAAGATGGAGCTTAAATCTCACAAAAAAGCTTAAACTCTAAGAAAAAATCTTTCCCAAACACCCTCGAAGAGTAATAGTGGCACTGAGGTGAGCTTACAGCATGTGTTTGCTGTTCGAACTTCAAAGCAACTTCGAATGAGAAATTAGTATCAATTTAACGAGTAAACACTTAATTTGATCCTAAAATTATGAAGTAATATCAATTTAGTTTCTAAAATTATCGAAATTTTAAATTAGTCCCTGAAATTGTAAAACTGTAATTAACTTAATCACTTCGTTAAAAATCGTATGGACTAAATTGATTTTAAGTTTGTAGTTTCAGGGACTTAATTGATATTAAGTGAGTAAAATGAAAGACCAAATTGATACTAACTTATCATTTAGGGACGCTTTTGGAATTTTGAAAATTTCAAGGATCAAGTTGATACTATTTCACAATTTCATGGACCAATTTAGATATTTACTCTAATTTAATTTACTATTTTACTAACTTAGAATCAATTATGTCTTTGACATTATTAATTTAAAATTTAAAATTAACTTAGTCTATGTTAATACAATTATGAAAAGACTAAATTGATTAGTATTTAACAACTTCGAAAACATTTTTAAAATTTCATTAATATTATAAATAGAATTGATACGATTTTAAATTAAGGATTTACTCGAATGAATAGAATATATGCTCGTGAAAGATGACTGAAGTTGTAGGGAGCATGAAGACTGAAGTTTGCACGTATGGACCCCGGGCATGGCCGCATGTGAATCCCCGTGACAAAGGTAGGCCTGTGTTTGGCGTACGTAGCTCGTGAGTCTGCAAGCTAGGGAGAATCTTTCTACGCTACGCGTGCTGCTTTGGAGTGAGAAGTGAAGGTGTTGCCGTGGCGTGTTGGACTGAGCTTGCAAGGTGCTGTCAAGGCACAGTAAGTGAAGACCAAGCCAAAATATGCAACGCCACGTGAGAGGTGCTGTCACTGCTCACGCGTGAAAGCTGCAAGGTGCTCATTAATCTTTGCAGGTCACGAAGAGAATTGGACCCGTGCATGCAAGCTGCCCGTGATGAAAGATGCATTCTCACATGCTGCAGAAACGTCAAAAGAAAAGAAACACAAGTTGTATTTGTTATCGATTTTCACAAACTACAAGAAGTAGGGTTATAATGCTGTCAAGCTACATACATAATCATTTTATAACGATAGAATGGGAAAGAGTCCTTGTACTGAGTTTTTTTTTATGTAACCATAATATGTTAATTATTTTTTTTGATCAAGCAGAAAAGCAAAACAGAAAAAGCAAAACTAACTCAGCCTAGTTCTAGTTATACCAACAGCGTCAGCTAGAAAACTAGTGAACAAAGGAGAAGGGCAACTCTCCCAAACAGCAAAAGATGAGTCTGAATTAGAACCATTCTTGACCAACCAATCAGCGCACTCGTTTCCCTCCCTCAGAGTGTGAGTGAAGCGGATAACCCAAGGACGATTAACCATGTTACGAATGAGATTCACAAGAGGAGCATAAGGGTGGAAAGCTTGAACCCCTTTTGTAACCATGTCTATAGCCATAGTAGAATCAGACTCACAAACAATAGCTCTATATCCTATGCGCCAAGCCATCTCTAGACCCTGAAAAATAGCCATGAGCTCTGCCTTCAGGTTAGTAACCATACCACAAACCAGAAAAACCGGACAGCCATTCACCAAGACTGTTACGAAAAACTCCTCCAAAACCAGACCTCCCTGGATTCCCTAAGGAACTGCCATCAACATTCAACTTGATGAAGTTTTCATCTGAAAGAAGCCAAGACACCTCCCTCACCTTGTTCTTAGTCTTCGTTGCGCCATAAGCTTGGGAGATAGTGTCACAAAGGGAGCGAATCTTACTAATGATGAGCCAAGAATTCCACTTGGTATCTTCAAAAACTACAATGTTCCTAGCTTTCCAAATCACCCAACAAGAGACCACAAATAAAGTACTGTTAGGACCCGCTGTATTAGCATGAAGTGAATCCCAAATATTAGAGCCATAAAAGGAAGATTCACTATCCATCTTTAAAATTTTCCAGACCCTCATCGCTTCCTTACAATCACGAAGAGTGTGCAGAATGGAATCACTAGCAGCTCCACAAATATGGAAGGAAGAATCTGAGGACATATGGCGGTAAGCTCTGAACTGGTTTGTAGGAAGACTATTATGAAGCACAAGCCAAAGAAAATACTTGACATTCTCAGGTAACTTTAGCTTCCAAACGACAGACTAGCTAACTGATGCATGAGTGGGCTCATTATTTTCCGAAGTTAACCATTGATAAGCTTCTTTAGGTGAGTATAAACCAGAGTTAGAACTCCCCCAGATGACTAAATCTTCAGAAACACCATCAAGCAAGTGACTCATAATCTTCAATCTGACATCCATAGGAAGCTGTGTGGCCAGCATATTAAAATGTCATTCACCATTAAAGTAGACATCCTTAATTCGCAAATGAATATCCTGTATATTAACATACTGGACTAAATTAGCAATATAATCATCTTCCAGTCAATGGTCATACCATAAAGACGCATCCCCCTTGCCTACCCGAACCAAAAAACCAGACTTCAACTCATTCATGGCTTTAATAATAGAACTCCAAATGATTGAACTACCATTGCACGGACTTGCATTCAGGATGTGGGTGCCTGAAAGGTATTTAGCTGACAAAATTTGCACCCATAATTTATTCTGACTATGCATGAGCTCCCAAACATGCTTACCAAGGAGGGAGATATTAGATTCCCTGGCTGTATGGATACCAAGACCGCCATTTCTTTTAGACTTGGTAACAGTATGTCAGTTCAGCCAATGACAAGAATTTCCTCCCCAAATGAATTTTCTAATAGAAGCATCAATTTTTTTCACAAACACCATTAAGGAACCACAAATTCTGCATGGCATAAGAAGGAATAGCAGACAAGACTGATTTGGCTAGAGTTACTCTTCCTGTCTTATTAAGCAAATTAAATTTCCATCCAGCAAGTCTATTGTTAATTCTGTCCAACACAAAATTGAAGTCCCTCTTTTTAACTCTTCCAGTTAATTTACTTGCCTAAGTTATAAGTATGATGAAATTCCATAATAGACTCATACTTAGTAACTTTGCTTCTGGAAATATTCTTTGAAGGAAGGAAACGAGATTTTTGAATACTAACCTTCAAACCAGAAGCTTTACAAAAATCCCTAAGAACCTCCTTCACCAATCACCAACTTGACCTAGGACGTTTTGGCTTGAGTGAAAAGAAGACAATCATCTGCGAAAAATAGATGGGAAATTGAGGGACTGTCTTTGGCAATTTTAACTGGAAGCCATTTCTTATCTTGCACCTTCTCTTGAATAAGCAAACCTAACTTCTCCATACAAAGAACAAAAAGATAAGGAGACATAGGATCCCCTTGCCGTAACCCACGGTTGGGAGTAAAAGGCTCCAACATCTCACTATTCCATTTCAGCGTTAAGGAAGAAGAAGTAATACAACTCATGATCAAGTTAACAGTATGTTGAGGAAAGCCAAATTCAAGAAGAGTAAGCCTCCGAAAATTCCAATCCACCCGATCATATGTTAATTATGAGATTTAGAAATAAAATATATAATTAAAAACATAAATTTAAGAATTAAACACATTAATTATTAATATTAAAAACATAAAGTATAAATTAAAAATGGGTGGGGATCCACTTACTCCAAGAGTAACTCTTGTTAAAGCTACTCTCCTTAATAACTCATTGGGGACATTGAACTTCAACAATCCAACCGTTGAATATTGTCATATTATCCTATCAATCATGCACACCAAATTTCATAAAAATCAGACATTCATAGCTATGTAATCTTATAGTCGACATTTACTCATATTTTTAAAAAACGTAATATACGTTCAATCGAAGTTATTCGATGAAGTATCAAATATTTTTGAAATTTTATGAAACTTTGAGGAGTTGATCTACTCAATAAGAAGTTTTAATTCAACGGTTGGATTGTTGAAATTCAATGTTGTCGATGAGTTATTAAGCGGAGTAACTCTACAAAGAGTTACATTTGGAGTAAGTGGATCCTCACCCATTAAAAATATTATTCAAAACCATAAATTAAAACTCTAACATCATCAATACATAAAACTAATCCTCAAGGTGGTGTTCAGTTCCACAACGTGTTCGGCATCTGATACGTGGTGGAAGTTGTCTGCGTTGTGGGATATCTTCTTGATCATCGTCACCGGCGGTTGGCTCGTCTTGCTGCACAGGCTCATTGAGATTTAAGTTTGATGCTGGCAGCGAGTTATAAAATTGTTCGCCGGAATATGGCATCGAAGAACTACCAAACCCACTCATGTGGGGGAATGCTGGCTCGCCAAAGGAGTAGAGGTTGTCTATGTATCTTTGTCCCGACATTGGTGTATTGAGATCTGCACAGAATAAATTGCTAACAAATTCGTCGTTACTAGAGGCGTATGAGAGGCGACGATTGTCGGTCCATTGGGGAGGGGGCTCTTGGTCTGGGGTAGGGTTAGCAAAAGCTTGAGTTGGAGGTTGCTGGGCTTCAAACTGACTGTGTAGCATCCAGGGGGCTTGGTTGTCGTGGTGTTGTTTGATATTAACTGCATTGTAATTAACTGAATACAACTAAGTAATTAAAAAATTTAAAACTAACTAATTAATTAATGTTTAATATATTTAATTAATTTTTTTTATTCATAATATTATTCTTTAGTTATAAAATTTACTTCTTAATATCTTAATTAACACAATAATTAACTTAACTAACCTAATTAATTAAATTAAAAATTAAAACTACTATTTCATAATTAAAAAAATAATAAACGGAAAAAAAAAAGTAAGGTGAGAAGTCGTTAAATGAAAAAAACGACGTCTCACTTATAAAAAAAAAAAAATTGAGAAGTCGTTAAATGAAAAAATGACTTCTTACTTGTACCAAAAAGTGAGGTATTTTGGTACATAATTGGGAAAAGAGGTATTGTTTAAAATAATTTTTAAAAATGGGTCATTGAAAAAAAAAAAAAAAAAAAAAAAAGCTCCCTTGTACTCTAAATTTAATGTTTTTGATTGGTAAATGATAAGAAAATACATTATTTCAATATTGTTAAAGAGTACCACTTATACAAAGATTTACCCCCATCAAGGATATATATGCTTGTGAATCCACGAAACATGGCCACCACGGGCTGTTGGGCTTCGTCTCCTTCTCGTAAAAAAAAATATCTTTTCTGGATATCCTAAACATAATGACAATTATGTAAATAGATACAATGATAATTATGTAGATATAAATATATTATTAATACATACATTCTTGGATGTCCATCTTAGATGTCTATTTTGAGTGTTTATATAATACACCTCTTAATGGTAGGCCAAACTTGATGAAGCCGTTCCTTCCAACCTTGAATAGAAGATTCCACGTATGCATGCCACATGTTTGAGTTCGTCCAGCTAAGACATCACACATGATTGGCCACGTATGACACTAATGGCGCTATGACAGATTTAACGATTAGGACGAATGTATCTGACTGTGATAAACTTAATGAACAAAAATGAAACAAATAAAAGATAGAAATTAAAGATAGATGAAGGAGTTGAAAAATCAAATAAAGATAGATGGCGAAAAGACATATTTTGCCAATAATATATGATTTATTCACTAACCAAATCACATTTTAATTTCATAAAATTAATTTAATTTTTTTCCGTGAAGTATCCTCTCATCCGATAGAAGAGATACTAATCTCTCGACCTGAAGTATGGTCAGAAATCTAAATAGAGATCCCTTTTATAATGTTTTTTCATACACATGAATCAATGAGCTTACCGTTAAAGCATCACAACTCATTCCACTTAGACTAACACATATTCTTCACAGGCGATAAGATTCTTTTAGAGAGATAGAAATAAACTTTTAGTAAAATCAATCCTTCAACTAATTTTTCGTTCCAATTAATCTTTAAATTACTGTTATTAGTAAAATCAATCCTTCAACTAACAAGCCTCAAGTCTTTGTTCTTATTTTTAAATAAAAAAATAATTTTTTAAAAATACAATCAACAGATTAGACTTAAGCAAAATGAACGGTTGAATCTATTCACCGTTAGTAATCTAATTGAGAATTAATAAAAGGATTAATTTTACTAATATCATAAGTTTAAGGATTAGTTGACACGAAAAAATAGTTGAAGGATTGATTTTATTAATAGTAGAAGTTTAAGGACTAATTGAGAAGAAAAAAATAGTTGAAGGTACCTATTTGCAAATAAGGTAAAGTTTTTGTACTTTTCAAAAAAAAAAAAAACACAAAAAGTATATCATTCACATGATAACCAAGACTCATTTTAATTTCATAAAACCAACTCAGTTTTTAAATCACATATGCATGCACTTGCACACAAAGTTTTATCCTAAATAACAGTATTGACATATTTTTTTAAAAAATTATTAGATAGTAAATAAACTATATTTATGTTTCTATAACAAATAATAAAAATTCTTCATTAATTTATGCAGATATTATTTTTTAATTAATTTTTTTAAAAAAAAAGATACATAAGTGCCTCACATACTATAGAAAAAAACTTATGCAAACACTTATATCTGTCACGAGCTATTTGCATTCTAGACTCAAACATAGCGTTACGTTGTGTTTTTACCAGCAATTTTGGGAACACAAAAAAGGAAACGATGAGTTTTGATAAGAAAATGTGAATTTTATCTATCTGGTACACCCAATAGAAAAGGGGAGAAAGAAAAATAATCAAGTGGATCCCACCAAAAAGTTTTTCATCTTCTTGTGACGAGAGAATCGGTTGAAGGGAGATATAAACATTTAAAATTATACTTTTTACCCAATATTTTATATTTTTTCCAGAAAATATTTATAAGGGACAAACATGTTTTTAAAAGAAAATAGGATATTTTCTTTCTTTCTACTCTTCTATCTAACATAACGAAGAGAGAGAAAATTTAACTTTTCCTTATCTTATACTCTTTTACTTATCCCAATTCAAAAAATCTAAATTTTAGTTTTTTTTTTTTTTTCTCTTCCACTTCTTTTCACCCTACTTATTTTCTAATCTAAAGAAATCATTAAGGAGAAGTGATATGTATTATGTATAATGTTGAGTGACATGCAACTTAGATAGGAGGAAAATAGTTTTTTTGGTTTAAATAAGCTTTTAGTTCTTGAAAAGTTCACCAATTTTGGTTTTAGTCCTTATAAAAAAAATTCTTCGGATTTCGTCCCTGTATTTTCAAAAGTTTTGTAAATAGTCCTTATCGTTACTCCTAAGTACTAAAAATCGTACTAGATGAAAAAATTTGTCAATTATAACCCTAATGTATGATTTTATTTTTACTTTCTAGCCAAATTTTGGAGCAAGTCGGACAAAAATGAGAAATTACCTCGATACCCCTGAGTACTAGATATCATACAAAATGAAGGAATTTAGCAATTTTAACCTTATTCCCTAATGTATGATTTTGTTTCTATTTTATGGCCAAATTTTACAGCAAGTCGGACAGTGAATAATATTACATCGATACCCATGAGTACTAAATAACGGAAAAAGATTACGGTAGGGACTATTTGCAAAAATTTTGAGATTACAGGGACGAAAATCTAAGAAAAAATTTCACAGAGACCAAAACCAAATTTGATGAACTTTGTAGGGACCAAAAACTTATTTAAAACCTAGTTTTTTTCACCACCGAACTTGACATCTGTGGGACAAGTACCTAGACTTTTATTCAAGTGAAGTTGAATATTGTTGTATATTTATTGTGATGTCAACTCTAAATATTCAAATAGTAAAATTAGAAAAAAAAACCTAGTAGTCAGACTACTATGTCAAAGGAGAAAACGTGCTAACCAAGTGGTTGAATGCGAGTGGTTAATATACTGTTACTTAAGGATGAATTGTTCGCGTTCTATCCGAGTTCGATCCTTGGGTATGCAACAACTCTTGGCCAGACTTTACTAACCGCATGGCCGACTCGGAAATTAGTCCCATAACAGGTCCAAAGGATCTAAGCCGTGGGGATACTTCGAGGGCTCACTCAGTCCCAATGACTAATTAGGGTGAATACCAAACTAAAAAAAAACAAAGAAAGAAAGAAAGTGTGCTAGCCTAGCACACCATTGAGGTTTGTCAGAAGTTGAGAAAGAGTTCATGTGATATTTGCATATTGTTTATTAAAAGTTATTGCTAACAACAAAAAGGCCTTTAATTTTCCCACCCTCCTAATTAATTCCCCCTTCCCGTTTTTTTTTCCTCACTTTTTCCTAAATACCACTCCCCCACCCCTGTTGGTTTTACCTCCCCACCCCTCCCTTCTTCCCTTTCTTCTTCATATCTTCACTACACCCAACTCATACCCACACCCAAACCGACCCAACCACACCCAGTCCAGCAAGCAGTGAGGAGAGGTAGATGTGAACGACAAGGCAACAAGGCGAACGGAGCAAACACTAGGTGCGGTGAAGATTTTTTATTTGGTGATACTTACGAAAACTAAGTTTCTGTAAGTATCAAAACTTATAGTTTTCGTAAGTATCAATTTTTGTTATACTTACAAAAACTGCAGTTTTCGTAAGTATCAAAATATTTTATACTTACGAAAACTGTAGCTCTAAGCTCTAAGTTGAGCCCAATTTTAAAGGTTTGAGAATGTAAATAATAATTTACATTGATGCCAACATGCCATGCTTATCCTTTTCAAACCAAACCCAACTAAAAACATTTGCTCTGATGATCAAGACAAATAAAAAGATGATGACCCAAAATAGACTAAGATTACAATAAGTATTCAAATTCATATGTGATCGATCTATTTCATCCTCCCAATGACGTTATTTGATAGTGCTAGTATCGTATTTTTCAACATACTCTTGATTATTGGGTGGATTTCTTATGGGACCTACTAAACCACATGGGTTCATTCTCTATTCAGTAGGTCCCACGTGAAAACTATACAATAATAAATAGTATGTTAAAGAGAAGAGTTTTAAAACAAATTAATTTTACATTCTTATAATTATTTATATCAAAATAAACAAGTGAAGATATTTTGGTCAATATATGTAAAATATTTTAAAATCCATCACCTCAAAATCCCCAAATATTGGAGGAAAGCCAAAATTGAGTGAGGAGTGATTTTGTTCCCCTCCCCTTCAAAAAGTTGAACGAAACATGAAAAATTTAAATAAAAAAAAACTTCAAACACCCCCCCCCCCCCCAACTCCATTTTCCTCCAATCAAACACTATCTAAGACATTGGCGGATCCAGGTGTTGGTGAGGGTGTGCACTTGCACACCCTCATTTATAAAAAAAAAAATTATTACTTCTTTAAATATTTTTATTTTGCCCCCTATTATTGATTTATTTGCACCCATACCACTCTATCTTTTTTCTTTCTTCATTTGATCATGTTCAGATCACTTGTCTAATGACTTATATTGAGAGAGATACATTCAATAACATTGACAATAAACTGGTCATTCAACGATTTCAAAACATGAAATCACGTAAATGACAATTATAAAATATGTAATTTATTTGATTAGGTATATTAAAATTGGTTAAATTAATTTGAAGATCCCTGAACTATTTGGAAACTTTCAATAGTTCATTATATTTTAAAAGTTTGTAATTGGGTTTCTAAACACAGAGAAATTTTTTAATTAGCAATTAGGTCCCTCATACACTTTTCCGCTAGGGTTCCGTTAAATATATATTAAATGATCCATCAACTCGTCTTTGTGGGTCATTGAACATTTTGTAAAAATTTAAATAGGTCCCTGTACTTTTTAGGAAAAAATCAAATAGGTCTCTTATACTTTTTTGAATCCTGACGAAACCTTAACAAAATAGTGTATGGGGGACCTAATCTCAATTTTTTATGTATTCGGGGACCGAATTACAAACTTTTAAAGCAGAGGGACCTATTTGAATATTCTTAAATAATTCAGCGACCTACAAGTTAATTAAACCATTAAAATTTTATAATTTAACATTTATGTATTTATCTTTATATGTATGATAATAATTACTATTCATTTTTTTGGAAATAAATTGCCCCCACTGGCTCATGATCCTGAATCCGTTACTGATCTTAAGAGAACTCTAACTATGAGCATCGCATTTTCTAAGTCAACCTTTGCTGGTTGAAAAAATATGGAATGACGATTGATATAACAATGACATAAAATAAACAAAATGTGGTGATATATATAGGGTTTAATTGGTATACATGGTCAATGTATATATTTTTTACATAATCAATCAATAAGAAATTGATACATCATTAAAAATGTGAATGTTACTTACCTTAAAAGTAATTCATACTGCGGTTTCTGGTTGGTTGACATTTGACAATGTAAAAAACTTTATACTATCTAAGCATAACAATAAAACTAATTTTTTTTGGGTTGGAACCCATCATAATTAGGGTCTTTGGCTCTCCAGTGGATCCATGGAGTATCCCAACAAACTTAGATCTTTTGGACCCGTTAGGAAACTAATCCCGCTAAGGTACTTAGTCATTGTTAAGGTTCTTCACCCGTCTCCAAGGATGTATTCTGTGAGATTCGAACCGAGATCCTCCCTCACACAAGCTCACTGCACGACGCCACAACCAACTAAGTCACACCTATTAAGTATAAGTTTTGTTTATATCAAGCACAAGGATAAATTAGTAAAATGTATACAATCATGAGAGAAAAAAACTTATGTAAGGTGATAGGTCAAAATCAAATTTTTTTATTAGTAAAATATATCTAATTAATCTAGGCTTAATTACACTTTTCGTCCTCTTATTTTAGTGCTTGGGCGATTTTGGTCCCCCAGTTTTTTTTCGCTGGATTTTAGTCCACACATTTTAAAAATATGCATTTTTTGTCCATCTGTATGTTAACATCCAATAGTTAATGGTGTATCTAACGTAACTTATGATATTCTAACCCGACTTACGTTTTTTAACAAATGGTGTCATAAGTTAATGTTGATTTGGAATGTTAATTATTGGATGTTAACTTAATGAATGACCCAAAATTGCACATTTTTTAAATGTGTAAACTAAAGTCGAGTGAAAAAAAAAATTAATTATTTGCCAAAGGTGCAATTAAGCCATTAATCTATTTAGGAACAGCGATGAAAATCTATCAAATTACTATATGTCGGGCGCTCCTTAATTATTTGCCTCGTTGTTGGACTCCAAAATTGAGAAAGAGTTTAAGTGATATTTGCATATTTGTTTATTATAAGAGATTACTAACCACAAAAGTAAAATTTAAATCTTTTAAATGATGTATTTCTATTATTCTTGATAGCTGGGGGTAGCTCAAGTAGTTTGAGCTAAGGGATAAGGAGTTGGAGGAGTAGGAAGTGCAATGTTCAAACCTTGGCACAGGAGAAAAAATTAACTTAACAACTAACTATTAACATTTGTCTATTAAAAAAATATATTCCTGATAGCTGAAATAATCCAGTTAATTAGTTTAAGTTAAGTATTCCAATTTTTACTAGTGAATTAACTCCAATAATTTAAACCATTCTTTTTTTATTTAGCAATTACAATTTTATTTCATCAAATACAACAATAAATCTAAATCATTTTCTTACTGAATGTAATTATTTAGATAAATAAAATGACATCACTATATAAATACAATAAAGTAGTCTTCATAACCAACCTTATTGTATCAAATGATATATTAATTTCCTTTTTAAAAAAAATACACAATATTAGGGGTTGTTTGTTTTGTTTCCATTTTTCTGTTTTTATTTTTTTATTTTCATTAATAATTACAAAAATGTCATTCTACTTTTATTTTATATTTTGTTTTCAAAAAATTATATAGGAAACAGTAAAAAATAGCAAAAAAGTTTGTTTCAGTGTTAGCTGTATAAACTTTTAAAAATTAAAAATTTCATATTTTTTAATTATTTCTAAACATAAAAAATGAAAATCGAAAAATAAAAATAAAGCAAATAGGTCCTTATAGTTCCACCATTTTCAATTTTTTCATGATCTAGCTATATATTCTTCTTTTAGCAGGAAAACGGCAGGCCCAGTCCACAACAGTTGGGTTTTTACTTTTTTTGGCAGTGGAAGACTTTCCTCCGCTTTCCATTTTCTTATCTTTTAGAAAATGACACTTTAATCCTCTCAAAAAAATATTTTTGACACTTTAACGATATTTTGCAAATTCACACAATAAATTCGACCATGACCAAATTAATTCACTAGCCAATTAAACATTCAGTGAACTTAATTTCTACTTATTCCTCCGGTATCAACAGCTCAACAACCTTAAACCACAGAAACATAAGGAAACCATGCCCCTTAATTAACATTAAAGCCATAATATTCTTCTATGGTTCCCACAAACTTCACTAGTTACCATAATTTTCCGAAATTCAATTTCCCCTCGCAAAGACCAATTTAATTCATTCCCCATCTTAGGTAATCAAAAGTTTCCCATTATTCTGACTTACGGTTCTATAAATTGGAACAATTCGGAGCCAACTCTCTTCATGCAAAACAAATAAAATTAGAAAAACAAAGTTTAAGAGTAACTCATATGTATACTATGGCCAAAACCACTCATGCTTTGTTGGTTTTAACTCTCCTTGTTATGGCAACACTGAATGGTAATGTGTCTGCGGAGAGAGGTTACCCGGGGAAGGATGATCATATGTATGAATATGAAGCTGCAAATGTGTCGCCAAATTGGTTTTTTTGTTGTATCGGCAACCAAAATAGCCCCCAAACCCCACAAGATTACAATGGTAGTCCTGCAGTTGAAAGCCAAGGCAATGCAGCCCAATCTATTCCATGATATGGAGTATTATATATAGATATCATCGATCGTGTGCCAAAGTGACATCAAAATAGCTAAATAAAATTTCATGGTTGCCTTGAATTGGCTGCTTGGGTATGTCCAGCATTGAATAAATATATATATATATATATATATATATATATATATATATATATATATATATATATATATATTTTATGGGAGCATTGAATAAATATTGTTATGTATGTGTGTGGTATGTATTTATATTGTGCCATGTTAGCGTTATGTGTTGTTGGAAATAAAAATAAAGTCATATTTTATCCATGACTCGGACCGAAGACTTTACTTAAGAGTAACCAAGCTCCACTTGGACTAACAATCGATGGTGTAACATATATATTTGAGTATGATCCAAATTCCAATGTGGATATCAATATTTATGCATTATTTTATATTTAAAAGTCACATTAATTTAATTGTTATGCAAAAAAAAAAAAAAAGGTTAGTAATGAAATAGAGTGGTGAAAATTCATTAGCCCAATATTTGAGAGTTTCTTCATTGATGGAGTGTGATTGAATATGGTAATCTAAACAACTCCACTTCATCCAAATCCGATCTCATTTTCATAGCCTCCAAACTGGGGGTTTGGGATTTTCTTTCATTCACTCATTAAACTTCCAAACAGTGAAGTGAAATGTTTTTACCTTTCCACTCTAGTCCACTCAATTACTAACCACTCAATACTTGATCACTCTATTTCATCTCCTTAAAAACTTTCAAACATAGCAATAGTGTTTATGAATATTTTATGGGTGTTTTTTGTTACATTAATCCAGACAACAAATAATCAAAGTTCTAGTAGAAAGTGAGTTCTCAAGTTATATATTAATCTCATTTTCAAAAAACTTTGGCAAATAATTAGAGGAAAGAGTAAAAATCAAAGAAAAGTAAGGAAAAGAGTAGAAAACTTAAAGGTGATTGAAAAATAAAATTGCTTGAAATTAAATGACAAGAAAGTAGAGGTGCGGGAGTAAACGTGCAAAAAGGAAAATAACTAAAATGAATTGGTAGTAAAAGACATTTGCATTAAGTAAATTGGAAGGCATCCTTGCATTCAATCTTGTAATTTGTTCGCGTGAAATGTTAAGATTTTTAGTCAAGTAAAGCCAACCTTAATCTGTAATATTATTTTCCTTTCATATAGTTAGTTAGAAAGTAGTTATTGACAATTGTCTTTGTGTTATTCTCGTTGTTGTAAGAACCGAATATTGCCGATCAATTCAACCGGGAACCAGTTGTGTCTACGATTCGGTTACGTCCCAAAAATTGGTTGTCCCATTGAACCTTTGAAAAACCATGGAAACTGGATTAGACCGGGAGGAACTGTTTGAACCGTCAAACCATCGGCGATTATGAAAAATTGGCCGATAAGCAAAACGAACGAAAAACAAACGAAAACCCACGTCTCATCTCACCTCAGCCACTATACGGTGATGCTCCAGTCCTTGTATACTTGCCATCTCTAGAGGCGGCAAAACGAGCCGGACCGACCGGACCTGCTCGAATAAGCCCGATAAATTGTAGGGTTTGCACTGCAAAATTTGAGCCCGAATTAATTCCGAGCCTTTTTTGTCTGGCCTGATGAAACTGGAACCCGCATCGGGCTCAAGCAACCTGGTTACTTTTATATATTTTAATTTTTATTTACCTAGAAAACTAAAACATGAAAACTAAAAAAACAAAAAAACAAAAACCAAAAGACCCAAAACCATTTCTTCCATACGTACGAGTCACAGTCCCAGATATTCAGTTCTGTCTTCACACTTTCATTGTTGTTGGTTGTGACACCCGGTGCTGACGAGGGCGGGGAGTGGTCGCCGGTGCGAGAAGGCAAGGACAAGGAGCGACTCCAGACAGGCTTCTAAGCGGAGGGATATATGAATGAACCGATTACACACCGAATGAGAGGGATCCTGAGTCTGTGCAGGTATGAGAGTATACAGTCGATGATGACTTATATGAATTGATTGGTACTACCTATACCAACAAGATGCATCTTCTTTTAGGTAGCCCATCACTTAAGAACTTCACAGTTAAACGTGCTTAACTTTGAGCAATTCTGGGATGGGTGACCTCCTAGGAAGTTGTCCCAGGAAGCATGTGAGTGAGGACAAAGCACGCTGAAAGGACCCGTGTTGGTTTGTGGGGACAGTTGTCACTCCATAGAGTAGCCAGGGATGTTACAAATGGTATCAGAGCGACACCTCTCCCAGTACGGTGTGGTTCGGGGACGAACCAAGCCGAAGCTGGTGGGCATGTGACACCCGGTGCTGACGAGGGCGGGGAGTGGGAGCGGCTCCTGACAGACTTCTAAGCTGAGGGATACATGAATGAACCGATTACACACCCGAATGAGAGGGGTCCTGAGTCTGCGTAGGTATGGGAGTATACAGTTGAGGATGACTTATATGAATTGATTGATACTACCTATACCAACAAGATGTGTCTTATTTTCGGCAGCCCATCACTTAAGAACTTCACAGTTAAGCGTGCTTGACTTGGAGCAATTCTGGGTTGGGTGACCTCCTGGGAAGTTGTCCCAGGAAGCATGTGAGTGAGGACAAAGCACACTGAAAGGACCTGTGTTGGTTTGTGGGGACATTTGTCAGTCCATAGAGCAACCAGGGATGTTACAAATGATATCAGAGCGGCACCTTTCCCAGTACGGTGTGGTTCGGGGACAAACCAAGCGGAAGCTGGTGGGCATGTGAAACACGGTGCTGACGAGGGCGGGAAGTGGTCACCGGTGCGAGAAGGCACGGACAAGGAGCGGCTCCTGACAGGCTTCTAAGCGGAGGGATACATGAATGAACCGATTACACACTCGAATGAGAGGGATCCTGAGTCTGTGTAAGTGTAGGACTATACAGTCAAGGATGACTTATATGAGTTGATTGATACTACCTATACCAACAAGATGCATCTTCTTTTTGGTAGCCCATCACTTAAGAACTTCACAGTTAAGCGTGCTTGACTTGGAGCAATTCTGGGATGGGTGACCTCTCAGGAAGTTGTCCCAGGAAGCATGTGAGTGAGGACAAAGCACGCTGAAAGGACCCATGTTGGTTTGTGGGGACAGTTGTCAATCCATAGAGTAGCCAGGGATGTTACAAATGGTATCAGAGCGGCACCTCTCCTAGTACGGTGTGGTTCGGGGACGAACCAAGCCAAAGCTGGTGGGCATGTGACACCCGGTGCTGATGAGGGCGGGGAGTGGTCGCCGGTGCGAGAAGGCACGGACAAGGAGCAGCTCCTGGCAGGCTTCTAAGCAGAGGGATACCTGAATGAACCGATTACACACCCGAATGAGAGGGATCCTGAGTTTGTGTAGGTATGGGACTATACAGTTGATGATGGCTTATATGGATTGATTGGTACTACCTATACCAATAAGATGCATCTTCTTTTCGGTAGCCCATTACTTAAGAACTTCACAGTTGAGCGTGCTTGACTTGGAGCAATTCTGGGCTGGGTGACCTCCTGGGAAGTTGTACCAGGAAGCGTGTGAGTGAGGACAAAGCACGCTGAAAGGACCTGTGTTAGTTTGTGGGGACAGTTGTCAATCCATAGAGTAGCCAGGGATGTTACAAATTAGTTGCCACTTGGTCAAATGTCAAATGTCAAATTGATTGTTGATTGTTATTGCATTTTAAACATAGCATTTTTCTTTCAGTTTTTGGAATGTTGTAATGTCGGGTTTTATTTGTTTATTGTTGTTGGACTTTTTCTCTATTTTGGTTTTTTTATTTGGTAAAAGAAAATGAGGCATTAATAAATGAAACTAGAAGAAAAAATGCAATTTTAAGTATAGAATATGGCAGGCCCGAAAAAGTCTGCAACCCGCATAGTGCTGGGCTTGGGTACCTTTATTTCAGTCCCATTGATATATGGGCTTTTTGGCCTGGCCAGATAAAGCTTGAACCCCCGCAGGCCATGTAGCCCATTTTACCACCTCTAGCCATCACACTGCTCCCACGCCATCAACGATGTCGTGATGCTACTAGTCATGGTGTCATCGTGCTAAAACCATTAGCTCACCTCAGCCTTTGTACGGTGAGAGACGATGCTCGGTGAGGTGAAGCAGAAGTGGAACTGGTTGGGCAACATTGGCGATGCGGGGAGGATTTGGTGTGGTGTTCAATTTAGTGAGGATGAGATGAGAGAGAAAGGGAGTAAAAGTGTAAAACCAAAACAACGCCTAACTAATGCTAGGGTATAGATCATAAAAATCAATAATTCTAAATGGTACGAACCATTTTTTGTAAAACGTTATACGAACCACAACAAAAGAGAAGTAAGACCTGTGTTTTGATTAGAATTTGAAGAAGAAGAAAAATCTAAAAATTTACTCGTATTATGACTATGGCTTTCAAAATGGTCCTCGACTCTCTTGAGTCTTGATGGACCTAATTATCATAGTTGTACTCGCACTATGACTATGGCACTCAAAATGAAGAACAAATATGTTTTTGCTGATAGTTTCGATCAAGAAACCTGTATCCACCGATCTTTGCATGTAACCTGGAAAAGACGCAACACAATCGTTCTTTCTTGGCTCAATCATTTAGTTTCTTCAGAGATTTCCACTGGCATTCTTTGGATAAATGTAGCCTATGATGTATGGAAAGATCTTTAGGATCGTTTTCTCACAAGGTGATTATGTTAGAATATCGCAACTCCATCATGATATTGTCTCTTTAAAGCAAGAGATATGTGTGTGACATCCTATTTCACTAAGATGAAAATCTTGTGGGATGATTTATGCACTTTTTTTGTTCCAATCCCTTCTTGTGCCTCCTCTTCTGGTTGTTGTTTTGATACCTCCAAAACAGTTCAGAAGTATGGAGACAACGATTATGTCATTTGTTTTCTTCAAGGGCTCAATGAGAATTATGCCTATGACAAATCCCAAATCCTAATGATGGAGCCATTACCATCTATGACCAGAGTTTTCTCTATAGTGATTCAGCAAGAAAGGTAATTGAATGTTGGACTTTTGCATGATCCAATAGTTCTTGCTATTCAGTCCAGCCAGTGCCCTCTCAAGGTCATAGTGGAGGCAAGCCCTTTTAAAACAAGATTTGGTCAACAAGGTTGTGTACCCTATTGTAATCTCACAAATCATACTGTTGAAACCTACTTTTTCATGCATGATTTTCCTTCTGTGTACATATTCAATAAGGCAGCCGATAGCTTCTCCGTAGATCAGTCCACATATTTGGGTTCTGTTGATGAATCTCCTCTCTCAACTATCATCAACTGGCACATTCAAGGTCTCTTGGCTCTTTTGCCTCCCATCCCACCTACTGCAACATCTCATTCCTCTAGTTTAGTCAATTTTCATAACATAATGACCACTCCTCTAATTCAAGCCATAAAGTTGATTCATGTATCACTACGTAATGGCCAAACAACCAAAGCAACATATAGTGGTACCATTAACCTTACATCATCCCTCATTCTTTATGATGCACTTTACATCCCCAAATATTCCATCAATCTCATTTATGTTTCCAACTTACCAAATCTCTATGCTGCCAAGTTATTTTTACTGATAAACTTTGTTGCATATAGGAACAATAATCCCTAAGGATGATTGGCAATGTTGACCATCATGGAGCATATATGCAATGGTTGTTCACTCCCCATCTATACCAGAGTCGATTTCTATGATTTCACTGTATTAATAATGCTACCAATGACAGATCTATTGATATTTGGCATCATAGGTTAGGGCACCCGTCAGATAGTTGTTACTCTCTTATCCAAAAACAATATTGTAATATACCATCCTCTGTACACACAAATTGTGATGCTTGTAATTTTGCTAAACAAAGAAAAAGTTCTATTCCTATTAGCAAATTCTTTTGCATAATCTATATTTTATACAGTCCATATTAACATCCTCAGTTCAAGTTCACAAGTACTTTTTAACTATCGTAGATGATAAATCTCAATATACATGGATTAAATTGATGAAAACAAAAGCTGAAGCCAAACAACATATTATGTATTTTATCACCTTTGTGCATACTCAATTTGGTCGCTCTGTTAAAACTATTCAGTATGATAATAGCCTTGAATTTGCCGTGTCATCTTTTTAGACTATATTATAATTTTAGTCCCCTATCTTTATTTTAAGTTTCAAGTTGATCACTCTTTTTAATTTTACTCTCAATTTGGCCCTTTAAGTTTTAAAATTGTTGCAATTTGGTCCTTTTTGTCAATATCGTTATAATGTGTTATCACCAAAAAATTGAGTATCGGCTGGTAGCCGATTGAGATATTAGCCGATGGGTGTAGTAGAATATCGGCTGAGACATATTGGGTTGGGATGTATACTTGGGCTTATAAAAGTGACAAAAATATTAGTGGCAACCAAAGATGCATGATGAGTGAAGAAAAAACAAGCTTCAGGTGTTGGATCATGATAACCACCAAGTCCTAAAATGGTGGGATAGTGGTTAGAGGTGGTTGGAAATGGAAGAGATCAATTGGAGACCACTATGAGGCGAGCCACTAATGGAAGAGCATAATATGCGCCTAGAATGAAGGGATTTTCGCCTAGTGGTATTAGTGGCTAAGTGTTAACCATTTTCATTGGCAATGATGTATGTAATGTTGCTGGGAAATAGGAGTTAGTGGCTAATAGGAGTGGTTTTAGCATAGCTTACAATTTTGCCTATGAATACAAGTTGTACATACAATTCGAACAACACCCAATCAATCAAACAACCTATTCATATTGTCTTTGCATTTTACTTTCCTTTTTCGCTTTCTTTTACTTTTTATGCAACCTTAGTTTCTAGTTCAACCTTCTACAGTAGACGCTCTTTGGAGTAGTTTAGGAACCCACAAGTTAGAAGGCAGAATCCCCCTTCTAGCGCTTTCGACTGATTAAGGGAATCATTGTTATTTAGAGTTAGCCGAGACTACGACTAATTTTAGTTCATGCGATAACATTTTTGGCACGCCCGGTGGGACCCGTGAAGTTGAACATATTGGGAACTTTACCTCTCCTGGTCAAGACTTCAATTGGTGCATGCATTTGCGTTCTGGAAAGCAAGTGAGTAATAT
This sequence comes from Echinosophora koreensis, assembly GCA_035048595.1. Classification (NCBI taxonomy): domain Eukaryota; kingdom Viridiplantae; phylum Streptophyta; class Magnoliopsida; order Fabales; family Fabaceae; genus Echinosophora; species Echinosophora koreensis. Next base: position 3,702,529 of record JAPCYP010000013.1, on the reverse strand, counting down.
GAATTCGCAACCAAAACCAAAGAATGGAGCAGGGAAGAATACTGAAATCCAACCTACTTTAGGAATGCCAGTATCCTTCCAATCATCACCTGATACTCCTGTTAGCCAGACAACAGCAGGAGTTGAGTCAGGCCAGCCGATGATATTAACCACCACGTTCATTAAAGATCAAATTGATTCTGGACTTAATGAACTCATGAAAGAGATGTCAAGGCAGTTAGCCGAGATCATACAACCTATGGTACGAAATGAGATACAAATGGCGGAACTCGATCTTAGATCCACCCAAAGTTCGGCTACCTCGGTTATTCCTGGGCAGCCGAACCCTTCTCATACGAATCCTCCCGTAAGAGGACATGCTGGGTATGGAATGCCACAAGTTCAGGCAGGACCTTCAAATGTGGGTCAGCCGAATGTAGTGTCACAGGTACCATCTCCTATGCCTTTATATTCTAACATGACAATGTCGAATGCCAATCCTGTGAGTTATCACACGGGACGTAATGATTTCCATTCTAATGTGTTGCATGGACAGATGTTGATGGCCATGAGGCCACCAGGAGCCGTCGGAACATTGGGCATGCCGTACTTGGGACCGCAGGCTTCGGCTATCGGGACCAATATTCAGGTATAGTAGCGCCGGCCCAAACTTTGTATCCAGCCATGGGCTATGGAGGAACACAGATCAGGCCGTTCGGTAATTATGTGGGGGAGCAGCCATGGAACACGATTCCACCTTCCGCAGGTAACTTGCCGTTTGGACAAACTGTGCCGGACCAGTCCCCTTAAGGTCATTTGGGTTCAACTCCTCAATGAGGGGTTTTGTGCAAGACACCAGGGGAATACTCGAGTGAGCAGACATGGAATTATATTCCACTTCAGGCAGGGAATTTTTCGACTGTCCAAGGGTCACAATACAAAATCCTGGAAAGTTACACTAATGAGCAGCAATGGGTTAATAACCCACCTCATGCAAGTAACCTACCCAGGAATATACATACGCCAGAATACGGCTATCAAAGCTCATACCCGGGGGCACCTGTATCTTTTGGGCAGCCAGTCGTTGGGGTAACCCACCTCAAGGAGTGGCAGCCGATGGCAGGCCCTGTGGACCTCAGTTAATTGATCTCAACATGATTGCTGAGACTATTAAGAAGTATTTTGGCTTTCAACTGAAGCCGTTAGATAGACCTATATATAAGAAGCCATACCCAGAATGGGTGGATAAGATGATGTCCTTGCCGAGGGGTTTCAAGACCCCAAATTTTACAACTTTCTCAAGAGAGGATGGCATGCCTACCATTGAACATATTGGCAGATATACTGCCAAGTGTGGAGAGGCTAATGAGAATGAATACTATAAGTTACAACTATTTCCTTTGTCATTGATAGGGACGACCTTCATTTGGTATTCCTCCTTGCCTCCTAATTCTGTGGTAAACTGGGCAGACATGGAAAGGTGCTTCCATGATATGTTTTATAAACCTCGTCCTGAAGTTACAGCAACCGACTTAATGAATTTGAAACAAAAAGAGGATGAGACGGCTTCTGACTTCATAGAAAGATTTAGGAAGCTAAGTAGCAAGTGTACTAGACAGCTTCCAGAAGCAGAATATATTGCAATAGCTGTAGGTAACATGCAACCTCAGCTGAGAGAAAAGTTGCTAGCCCAGGAATTTTCGAACTTGAGTCAGCTGGCAACCAGAGCTTCCACAACTGAACGATTCATTCTAGATATACAGCACTTAATCTCCATTGAAGATTATGATGAGTCTGAAGAAGCAGCCAATTATTATGGTGATTAGGCAGCTAGTATCATGGCGGCCGAGACCCTGAAGGGAATGTTGTCCAAAAGGCTTTGAAAGATGGAATGTCCAAATTAGCCGATTAAGGTATAGTTGAGATAACATTTGATAATAATGGTTTATTCCCGGCTACATTTGCTAACATGGTTTCAGTGTACGGCTTATCATTGCCTACATCAAAAGTTAAGTGGAAATAGCCGATGCACAGTGTACGGCTTACCATTTCCTACATCAAAGGGTAAATGGAAATAGCCGAGGCATAAGCAAGCAATGGAAACTGAAGGGCATACCAACTGAACAAGACAAAGTGAAAGGATGTTTAGTTATGTGTCAAATCAGCAACATAAGTCTACTAACTTCTAACAAAATGTCTTCAAGAGGTTGGAGTGCCCAAGATCAACTGGCTAAGATAGAATGGGGGGACATTTAGCCATATCAACTAGGCAAGATGAGGCTACTATATTTAAACCTAGTCTCTTTAGAAGGTTGGAATTTCTTGGATTAGCTGAATCGATTAAAGTTGGGGGGCATATGGACATCATGTCTACTTTCTGCAAACCTAGTAGTTCCAGGAGATTCAAGTTTCCACATGCAGCACATGTTAGTCGAAGAGCAAGGGCAGCAAAAAGAATATCCTACAAGTAGATGAGTCTTGTCAGCTGAGAACAAGAACAGTCGATAGGGTAAAGGTACGATTGGATTCGACTGACATAATGCACATTTCACCTTCCTCTTATTGTCGTCAGCTAAAAAGTGCAGGGGGCATTGTTATCACCAAAAAATTAAGTATCGGTTGGTAGTCGATTGAGATATTAGCCGATGGGGGGTAGTCGAATATCGGCTGAGACATATTGGGTTGGGCTGTATAATTGGGCTTATAAAAGTGACAGAAATATTAGTGGCAACCGAAGATGCATGATGAGTGAAGAAAAAGCAAGCTTCATGTTGTGGATCATGATAACCACCAAGTCCTAAAATGGTGGGATAGTGGTTAGAGGTGGTTGGAAATGGAAGAGATCAATTGGAGACCACTATGAGGCGAGCCACTAATGGAAGAGCATGATATGCGCCTAGAATGAAGGGATTTTCGCCTAGTGGTATTAGTGGCTAAGTGTTAACCATTTTCATTGGCCATGATGTACATAACGTTGCTAGAAAATAGGAGTTAATGGCTAATAGGAGTGGCTTTAGCATAGCTTACAATTTGCCTATAAATACAAGTTGTACATACAAGTCGAACAACACCCAATTAATCAAACAACCTATTCATATTGTCTTTGCATTTTACTTTCCTTTATCGCTTTCTTTTACTTTCTATGCAACCTTGGTTTCTAGTTCAACTTTCTACACTAGACGCTCTTTGGAATAGTTTAGGAACCCACAAGTTAGAAGGCAGAATCCCCCTTCTAGCGCTTTCGACTGATTAAGGGAATCATTATTATTTAGAGTTAGCCGAGACTACGACTAATTTTAGTTCACTCGATAACATAATGGTATTAGATCTCCAGCGTTACGTCACCACAATTTAGGTATACCACTGGAATCTGGTATACCTGCCAAAAATTTTCTCTCTCCTTTTCTCTTTCTCTCTAATTCCTTCTCTTCCTCCTTCCTTTCTTCCCCTCCAATTCTACCTTCAACCCATTCAAAACAAGATATTCAAATCAAATTTTTAAACTTTAAATTATCAAACAAATTCCTAACTTTAACAAAACCCTAACCCCCAAATTAATTTTGATATGAAAAATTGACAATCCAATCTCCTAATTCAAGGACCTTAATTCACCTTTTCTCGTGTGTGATATAATTAAGCAAAAGAATATTCGAATTGAAAGGTTAATTGGACATTCATCTCTATTTATTTTGTTTTCTGTTTTCTGAAAGTGATAGATGCATTTTTATTATATTATACTTGTGTTAGCTGATGTTTAGTTGAGGAAGGAAGAAGGAAGAAAAAAGAAGAATGAAGATATTTTAAATCCAATGACATAATCATCGTACATTTAGTCTGAACCCTATTCTATCAAATGATATTTTAATTTCCTCTTTTTAAAAAAGGGGAAATTAAATTCTTTCTTGATTTTTTTAACTTAATTATATATGACACTCTTTTTTTTTTTTTTTAAGAAATTATATTAATCTTCATTTAGATTTATGTTATCATTATAATACTTCTTTTCCATGAAATTATACCGACCTCTTCTAGAAAGTGATCAGTATAGCTTTTGACGTGGAGTCCAATATTATAAAATAAAAAAAAACAAAAAAAAAACAGGTAAGTATAATTTTTCCAATTTTCTTTATACAAATAGTTCCACCATTTTCAATTTTTCATGTACTATATATTCTTCGACTTTGCTACGGTTTCCATAAATTTGACCAGGCCCAGTCCATTAAGACTCCTTTGTTCCTACTTCCTATCCTGACTTTAAAAAATGACACCTTAACAAGATTTTGCTAATTCCCACAATAAATTAGATCTGACCAAATTAATTCGTTAGCTAATTATGCAATCAGTGAACTTAATTTCTTTTTATAAGGAAAAAAAACCACCCCCCTTATCATCATTTAAAACGTAACCATATATTCTTCTATATATGGCTCCCACAAGATACCCAATTGCCTTAATTTTCTAAAAATCAATTTCCTCGCGCAAAATGACCAATTTAATTCAATTCCTATCTCGGGTAATCAAAATTCCCATCTCTTTGACTTGTGGTTCTATAAATTGAACTAATTTGGAGCCAATTCTCTTCATGCAAAACAGAGAGAGAGAGAGAGAGAGAGAGAGAGAGAGAGAGAGAAAGTTTAAGATCCAGTAACTCATATACTATATGGCCAAAATCACTTGTACTGCTTTATTGGTTTTGGTTCTCCTTGTTATGGCAACTGAGTCTGCATGGATAGGTGTCCCGCCCCCGGGGAAGGATGATTATACGTTTGAACCTGCAGCTGCGCTTTTTGCGGGGTGGCCGTTTCCAGTGCCTTGGTTATTTTGTCATTATGATTTTGTACTCGCTACGTGGGTGTGTTTCGACAAAAGTAATCCTAAAAGGCCCCAAGCTTACAATATTAGTCCTAAAGTTGAAACCCAAAGCAATGCTGTCCCAACCAATATTCCATGATCAGAGATACATATATATTACCAAGTGTGAAGGTGATATTATTAAAATATAGCTAAATAAATTTCATGGATTTTCAACTGTGTGTGTTCTAGCTAGCTGCTTGGGTATTTTATATGTGTGGTATGTGTACGTATTTATATTAATTGTGTCATGTTATGGTTATGTGCTACTTAAAGTTCCACAAGTATTAATTTCTTGTGAGATTGAAGGATTGAGTCTTCTGATACATTTTTTTTCCCGGTTTAAAGCATATAGTAGTATAGTTGCTTCGTCACTTGGTTTATTCAACTTCATTACATCTTTCATGTGTTATTTTGACGTTCCTTATCGTTAATTAATCCAATAATACGCATATATAAGTTATCGAAAATATGCAATATTCATCATGAGTATTATCTTCGCGCGCGACAATCTGATGCTTGATAGTAGAATTATACATTAAGAAAAGATATTAAACAAAAACCTTTACAATATCTATTTTCATATTACACGTTAGTTATCAATTAAAAAACATTTGTTTCTTCTCTAAAAATACTTACTTCGTATATCAAAAAAGAAAGAAAGAAAAAGACTTACTTCATTTTTTGGTGCCTTCTTAAAGAAGCAAAAGCTAATTCTCGTAATCATTTGACCAAATATTAGAGAAATGATCGATATGCGTAAAAGAGAATTAATATAACATACTCTCCCGTAAATTGATTAGCTAAAACTGTTTAAGTCAATACCAAGGTAGTCAAAACCGGACCGGACCGGCCGGTTCCCGGTGCCTATCATCCGGTCCGGATAACCCCTAAAACCGCCCTATGAAAAAACCGGTCAGAAAACCGGAGAATCCGTGCAAAACAGGAAAAACCGGACTAGGGATGACAATACGGACCCTACCCACCGGGTACCCGCAAAAAAATACCCGCCATGGGTAGGGTAAAAATCCACTTTATGGGTATGGGTACGGGCATGGGTAATTACCCTCAAATCTGAGAGGGTATGGGGGCGGGTACGGGTACCTTGGTACCCACCCCGCCCCATACCCACAAATATATATGTATATATATATATATATAAATATTTATTTATTTATATTAATACATTAATACATATAATTATATCGAGTACACAATATCCCACAACAAACATATTCTTCCCTTTGGTTTGTGAAATAAAGCTCTCTTTGAAGCAATGGGAGACTTGCTCAATTGAGGCTATTAGAAATATGACTTCAAAAATGAATGTCAAATTTGAGAAATATTGGTCTGTTATTCATGGAATTATGGGAATTGCTATTGTTTTGGATCCAAGATATAAATTGAAGTTGTTGGAGTACTTCTTTCCGTTGCTTTATGGATATGCATCTTCAATTGAAATTAACAATATTAAGAAATTATGCTTCTCATTGTTTGAAGATTATCAAGCTAAGACTAGTGGGATGGTTGAAAGTCCAACTGAAAAGTTAAATGACAAGGATTCAAATTTGGATAATCTTACTTGTAACAATTTTCTTAGTGGTTATAACTCATTTGCCAATGATACCAATGACATACAATCAAAGTCTGAGTTGGATCAATACTTGGAAGAGAAGGTATTGCCTAGGAATGCTACATTTGATATACTTGGATGGTGGAAAACAAATGAGATCAAGTTTTCAACATTACAAAAGATTGCTAAGGATATTTTGGCCATCCGAATTTCTTCTGTTGCTTCTGAATCTACTTTTAGCACAGGAGGTAGATTGTTGACTCCTCATCGTTCTAGGCTTCATGAGAATACTTTGGAAGCGCTTATGTGTGCATAAAGCTAGATAAAACATGATAAAGAAGGTAATAAATGTTGTATTAATATATTTGTTTAATGAAATTTGTGTTTAGTCTAACCATTAATTTTGTTTTTTGTTCTAGTTTCTGTTGGCATAACTTGACCAAAGCAATATTTACACATGAAAGACAAAAGTTTGCAGTCTTTTCAAGACTCTGATTCAGAAGATAAGGTAAGATAATCTAACAATTTGTTACTAATTGTTGCTTTACAAGTTTATAATGTATAACTAATATAAGGTATGAATTTTATTATACAGGTTTTGGAGAACATCGGCAACATCGGCTCAGGAATTACAACTTGATGAATTTATTGTTTTGTAGGCTTATTGTTATTTACTTGTTTTGGATATTTTACATATTTTTATTTGGTATAATACGCTGGTTTGTAATGTTTGATGAATACATTCGAAACATCATTGGATGGTTTTTAAATTAAGTTATGATCATTTTGTTATTTATTTTTTTCTTTGTTGAAGTGCGGGTAATGGGTGCGGGTGTGGGTGTGGGTACTTAGGTACCCAGAGGGTATGGGTAAGAGTACTGAGGTTGCTACCCACAAGGGTACGGGTCCGGGTACGGGTAATTTTTTTAAACGCGGGTACGGGGACGGGTACTATAGTACCCTACCCAAACCCTACCTATTGCCATCCCTAAACCAGACAGAATCGATGGTTTACCGAGTTCCCCGGTTCATATGAAAACTACTCCGACGATGTCGCTATGTTGCTTTTGCAGTGTCTTCTCACTTCTTCGTTTCGATCTTCTTCCCCCATGATGCCCATTGTTGTCATTTGCTTCTCTGTTCTCCAGCTTTTGCTTCTCCGCTCGCCCAGCGATGGAGTGCTTTGAGCGCTTGGGGAGCATGTTGCAGTAGGTAACGATTTGGGTGTTGAGATAGAGGAAAATGACTTGATGCATAGAAGGATTAATAAAGTATAGATGTGCGTTTTAAATTATTTGCTAAAACCAGTGAGTTGCTTAATTGATTATCTGGCTTCCAACGTTTTTTTTATTTTTTAGAAATTTTTTTTAACCCCGCTCGCCTATTCACGATGCAACTTGCCAACCTATATTGGAAATGTGCTCAGACCCTCTCAACGCATTAATGGAAACATGTCCTTTCAGTGCATTCATATTTCTACTTTCATTTATCATTTGTTTTCTATTGTAATTATCATATTATAATTTAAACTTTAAATTGTTAACACATAGTTTGACTTGGTTTTAGACTTTTTGGTGTAATTTTGAATATTATATGTTATGATATTTAAAAGTAATGTATAATTTTTAATGTATTAAAATTGTAAATATTATGTATTTTTGTTATTATTAGAATATTACTTCATATACTATATTAAAAAAATATTATTTAATTATCATCGGTTCAACCACGGTTCGACCACGGTTAGACCATCGAACCTTGAACCCGTGACCTCACCGGTTCAGTGACCGATCCGATTTTGAAAACCTTGGTCAGTACACACAAATTTCTCAACTAGCTGCTTAACGCTCAGTAACTAACTACTCAATTGTATGAAAAGATTCAGTAAAATTCTCTTATACGCTCATTGGCATATGTTTGGTTTCATGTCCATATACCTAAAAAGGTGAAGGTTATGGTGCACCACCTACTAAAATGGTGTAGTGGTGCACCACCTACATGACAAAATGTGGGCCAATAGCTTTGTTTCATGGTGTTGGTTAAGATGAAACACTTTAGAAAGTGCTACACCATTGAGTCACATATTTTAGCCATAGAATTTAATAATAATAAAATATTTAATGGCTGAGATTTTAGTGTAAAAAAAAATGGTAAATTATCTATTGATTAGGTCATCCCTACCCATCCATCCCACCCTATCCCCACCAGCCTCCCTTCAACACCGCCGATCAACACTGCCTTCATCACCACCGTAGATGGCTGCCCACAACCAAAAAAATTTCACATATCACAGGTGCGCATGAAAATGAGAACTGTATCAATGGTGACAGAGGTAGTAGCAGAGGCGGCTTGGACTCGACGACAACCTTCCAAACCACCAGATTTGGACTCGATGGAGGCAATAGCAGAGGCGGCTTGGAATCAACAAACCCTTCTTCTGTTTGCTTTTCCTTTCCCTGGGGCCTAGTCCCTTGTAATTCATAAAAAAAAAATGCATTAATACTAATACATGTGAAAAAAAAAATGCATTACTGAGAGTATCTTAAAATAATGAAATATAAACTATATAGAAATTTTATGTCTCAAAATACGTCATTTAATATTTTACAATGTACTTTAATGAAACTTAATGCATTTAAATCATTGTATGTTGAATTATGTTATTTATTCATTAAAGTTTGCAATTAATATCTTACTAATTTATTTTAAAATAATAATGTAATTAGTATTACTAACTTCCTCTCAAGGCAATCTTACTATAAAAATATAAATATTAAAAAAAGTTTCTTGTAACAAAAAAAAAGTTTCTAGTAATGAAACTTTCTAATAAATTAATAAAATATAACTTAATAATACTGAAAAAAAATTAAAATGATACTATATCTAAATCAAATCCTCTAGTACTTACAGAATTTAATTTCAATGCAATGTAAAAAAAATTATATTATGTTTAGTTTAGTATTAACACTAATAAATTTGTGTATATTAATTACATTCAATATCAAAATAAATTTTTTTTTATATGAATATCAAATATTTTTATTTCAAAATACTATACTAATTTTAAAAACTACATAAATATTAAAATCATTAAGTTTCATTAAAGTACATTGTAAATTGTAACAAAAAAAAAAAAAACCATAAATTCTTCAAAGTTAAATTTCATATGAAGAATGCCAACCAGTGCTCTTAGGACATGTTTAAGGAATCAAAATAAGAAAGTTTGTATGGAAAAATGGTATATTCAGTATATTACAAAGTGTTATACTTAGTTTTCCGATATAAACTTTCCTTTTATATAATTTCCTTAACCAATACCCTCAGGACACTCGTTAATAACACTCCTTTGATATTTATATGTCTGCAAAGATCTATATTATTAAATTATGTATTGGAACAATTGTAAAAGAAAAAAGTTATGTATTGGGACAAGTTACCAAAAAAAAAAATATATTATGTATTGGAACGTGAACACGTATATGATACATAAATAGGACATGTAACATGTCTATATGCAAGTGTGCCTGCTTATAATTAGACCCCGCGGGTAAAGCTATATCATGCGTTAACTTACCATAATATATATATAGCGCAGTCAATCAATCTTCTATATCCTCGTCATCATCTTCTTCCTCCAAGCTTTCCCATAATTTCACACGACAAACAATATAGAATCTTCCCTCAAAAAAAAATATATAGAATCTTTCAAAAAACAGGCCCCAGAAAAAGCACACACAATTTTCTCAATTCCCATAACAACAACTTCAGCATCAGTCAAATAGCAGAACAAAAGGGTCACAAGGAGTGTTCATTGTTCTCTTAATTAATCTGCCTGCAATCTATTTTCATTGAAAATAAGCGGGTGGATTAATTAATAATTAGATAGCTGACATTAATTTTTAGATGTCTGTATTTATTTAAAAATAAAAAAGGATATCACCCTTTTGTACTCTGATATTGGGACAACCATTGCTTTCAATTTTCAATTTATTGGGTAGCTTTGGTTTTGGTGATTGATCAAAGTTTGGTTGGTGCGTGTTTTTTCACTTTTACTTTGATGGGTGTTTCTGTTGGTTCACAAGAACAAGAGGGTGCATGGAGTTCGTTGAGGTTCTTGACTAGGAGGAAGCAGGTGGATTCTGCACGTGGGAAAGTTGAGGGTCTGCTTGCCAAGGAGTTATCTATTCCTCATCTCATTGCAGTTGGTATCTCTCTCTCTCTCTCATTTGTTTATTGAGAAAAATGTTTATTTTGAATTGGGTTTTCATCTGGGGTTCTTAGGATATTGGGTGTTATTATGTGCAGATATATATATATATATATATATATATATATTTTATGAAAAGATGCTGTAGTTAATATATTTAAAGGTGTAATAGTAAGCTTTTCAATACAATATTTCTTTATGTTGACTCCTTAATCAGTAATCAGTGCCGGCATTGGTCAGCAACACTCATATTTTACTATGTTCATGTTTGACCTTTCATTTTACTAGGAGAATCATTGTTTCTGTCTTTTTTGTACGATGTTGTAGGGCATTAATATTTTCCTGGTTTTTCCCCTCATTCATAGGACAACCTTTGCTTTCTTTATGTGATTTTATGTTTCTCTCCTTCATGGTTGTGACCAAACACATATATGGCATGATTTTAATTGCGGTTTCAGTTGTGGTTTGACTGCAATTGTGGATAATACTGGAAAATGAGGTCGACGCAGTCACAATTGCAATTACGCCGTGATGGTGGGAACTACTTCTGTTTTGCAATTAATTTGAGTTTCATATGTTTTGATAGGCGTTGGTTCAACAATTGGTGCTGGAGTCTATGTTCTGGTTGGAACAGTTGCTCGAGAGCACGCTGGACCGGCTTTGGCCATCTCTTTTTTGATTGCTGGAATAGCAGCTAGTCTTTCGGCCTTTTGCTATGCAGAATTGGCTAGTCGATGCCCTTCTGCTGGGAGTGCGTATCACTATTCATACATATGTCTTGGGGAAGGGTACTCTTTCTCCTTTCCATGTGTTTTAAAATTTTCAGTCCTTGTTTCTCTTTGCCCTTTCACTATGCTTGTTCAATATTAAAGTGCTTATGCAGAGCCAATGACTTGGTGCCTTATATTTGGTAGTTCCTTTTATTCTTATAATCATTTAATATGGTGATACTGATAAAGATAAAAATATATATAATTTATAAACCTATCTGTGAGGGGGTTGGAGCGGGGATGTAGTATTTCTTTTATATGCCTGCTTGAGATCTATGTGAATTTAATTTGGATTTAGCTGTGACACACTGTTAGAGTAAAAAAAATTTACACTATTAACCAATCATGGATTGTCAACTCCTATTGTAACTGCCTTAAAAATTACACATGTGGTGATGTGTGTTTGATTTATTGTCTAAAAATCTTTACATTACCGATACATCAAAATTAGACTCATTTATCATGTTATATAAAAATAATTGGCGTCACTTTAAATTGGTGATTGATATATGTTGATTATTACAAATTGTGCTGATATTTTAGCTAACTTAGGTTGTGCACGAGTTTAACCTGGTGGTATATGAGCAACCCCCTGTTCAATTGGAACAGGCCTTGCTTTCTGATGTTTTGGGAGTTTCTACTCCCCCGACTTATTTTAATGTAATCTCTACTTGGGCTTTGGCCCCGATTTTTACCAAAAAAAAAAAAATAAAATAAAAATGATTACTTTGTTTGCAGTGTTGCTTGGTTGATCGGCTGGGCCTTGCTTTTGGAGTATACGATTGGTAGCGCTGCTGTTGCTCGTGGTGTATCCCCCTAATATGGTACAGTGTCATTTTATCCCTTCTAATGAGTTTTTTCCTTGTCTTAGAGCATGTTGATTACTTCATCCAGTCCAACTTTAAATTTATATATATATATATATATATATATGCAGCAAATAAAATGAAGTCGTTGGTGTATGAGTGTGAAGAATATTTTGTTTTCGTTTTTCTTTTAAAAAGTTCATAACTTCTATTCGATGTTTTACATGCCTATGTAATGAACTAACCGATTTGTTTGTTTAAATTGCAAGTAAAATTTATCTGATATAATTATTGACATCTAGTATCTATATTTCTCTAGTTAGGCTGCACTTTTTGGGGGTGTGGACAATTTACCCTTCTTTTTATCGCGCCAGCATATTCCTGGGATTGATATTGTTGTGGACCCATGTGCAGCAATTTTGGTGTTTATTGTTACCGGATTACTCTGTGGGGGAATCAAGGAGGTACATTTCTATTATAATCCTCTTTATTCTGTTTGTATTTCTTGACCATGAGCTAGTTTCCTTTTCTTTATGGTTCATGTAACATTTTGAATGCATCGTTTGTATTTGGGTTGTGAAACTTGCACCTATCACTATCCATAAAATCATTATTCTCTATTTTGTTTTAATTATATCGAAATGTATTGTTATGATAGTTCTTTTTACTTCTTTTATACATGCAGAGTACAATGGTACAAGGCATAATCACATCAGTGAATGTTTGTGCTTTGCTTTTTGTCGTAGTTGCTGGTAGTTACTTGGGATTCAAGTCTGGATGGAAGGGATATGAACTTCCTACTGGATACTTTTTCATTTTATAAAATTCCTAGTGGGATATGTTTGCTCTCTAGTTACTGAAAACTTGTCTTTTTTGCTTTAATAGGTATTTTCCCTTTGGGGTTTGATGGGGTGCTTGCTGGTTCTGCAACAGTCTTCTTCGCATATATAGGTTTTGATGCAGTTGCTAGCACCGCTGAAGAGGTGTAGATGATAGTGTCAAGCAGATTAAGTGTACTCAATTGTTCAAACTTCCTAATAATGTTTCACTTGATAAACAGGTGAAAAATCCTCAACGAGATTTGCCCCTTGGTATTGGTGGTGCCCTGTTTCTTTGTTGTGGATTGTACATGATAGTCTCCATAGTCATTGTTGGTTTAGTGCCTTATTATTCAATCAATCCGGATACCCCCATATCCTCTGCATTTGCTGAGCATGAGATGCAATGGGCCGCGTAAGTTTAAAACTTTCCAACTTTATTGTCATCTGATTCTTCATTAAAATTTTGTCGCTTAATAGATTAGTAGTTGCCAGAGTCAAGTTTCAAGTTTGTGATTGCAGTTACATTATAAATGTTGGAGCTTTTACAGCTCTCTGCTCAGCATTGATGGGTGGGATACTTCCCCAGGTAAATTAATGGAAACCTTGGCATTTTTCTTTGTTTCTGTATTAAACCTCTAAAATTATTTTTGTAGTTTATTTGTCCTCCAATATGCAATTGAATCTATTTGATGTAATGAAATAAATTTTCAATGAAGAGGCAAAAGGATATCTGTAATGAGTAAAATGTGGTAGGTTTAATTTAGGATTTGTGGAACTTGATTATTTCTATATCCAATTAGCTTTATTAAACAGTTATCTATATGAAATTATGTACTAGAAGACTTAGGTGTAGTCTACTGAATTTCATTTAGATCATCATATGCCAAATAAAAGCTGCATTTTTTTTTGCTGATTTATGCTATGATTCCTTGTTCCAGTTATCACAAATTTTCTCCATTTTTCATTTTAAGTATTTAATTTCCCAGGTAAATTTATAAATGTTTTCTTTAATGTTTCTCAGCCACGAATTTTGATGGCTATGGCAAGGGATGGGCTACTGCCACCATTCTTTTCTGACATAAATAAGCACACTCAGGTTCCTGTTAAGAGCACAATAGCTACCGGCATTGTGGCTGCTATCTTAGCATTTTCTATGGAAGTCTCTGAACTGGCAGGGATGGTAAGTCAGCTACTATGATAATCATGATTGTCCGAACTTGTTTGCTAGGATTGTTAGTTTGAATTTTTACAAATTTCAGTACTAATTAGCATCTTTTGTTATTGTCTTCATGCACTATTCAACATAGTTGTAATTGTACGGTAATGCATTATATTGGTCATGCCTCCAGGAAGTCATGATTCTTCAATTACAAGTATACAATGAATGTGTTCAAGAAAAGAGTGTTGTTTATCTTTATAGTGTTGAATTTGTCAATAGAGTTCCAATCTTATTTGATGTGAAATAAATTTGACGTAAACAGGAATTCAGTGTCTTGTATGTATTGTGTTAGTATTGATATGTATTTAGCTTTTCCCCTACAGGTTAGTGTTGGTACGCTTCTAGCTTTCACCATGGTGGCAATATCCGTGTTAATACTAAGATATATTCCTCCAGATAAAGTCCCATTGCCTCCTTCTCTCGAGGATTCAATTGCCACAATGTGTATGCGGTATAGTTCGAGCAATGCAGAGAAAAAAGTAGTATATGCAGAGGCAAATGTTGGTACTTCTGAGGACATAGAACCTTTAGTTGTCAAGGAGGATGTTTTGATTAATTATCCCCTTATTGCTAAACATCTTGCCATAGGCAACCGTGAGTCATGACTTTCATTCTTATTTACCAATCTCTAGCATAAACAATGTAAATTTTGTGCTCAAAATATGTAATCTAGGTTGCTTCAGTAACTAACACCAATTCACTTGTGTTCATAGTACACAGTTGAGGGTTGATCCAGACTATGTCAGACTATTTCTTTATTGTAATTTTGTGTCTTGCCTTTCTATCATTTGACATCTTTTGTTGTTTTTTCCTTACTCCTATTTGCTTATGGGTGCAGCTTTACGTGAGGGTAATAGGCGAAGAGTTGCTGGGTGGATGATAGCATTCACTTACCTAGGGGCGTTTATCCTCACATATGCAGCTTCAGATTTAACTCTTCTTAGGTTAGTTTAGTGGTAGATTGTCATAGCTTTTCTCAAACTGCTCATACAATAATAACTCATACAATAATATTTTTTTGATACATAATCAAGATCCCTAAATAGTTTGGTTGGTTGATTAAAAATGCAATGGTAAGTGGACTATTTAGGGAATTGGCCTTGTACTCTGAAGAAGGGGACTGGTTTGATAATATTGATACAGAAGAGCGGCCGACCACAATAAATTTATGCACTTTATTAGTGTTGTCATGCCATTAAGAAATTGCTTGATGTTCTTAGTTTTTTCTGCATTGTTTTATGCTGTTAGCAGTTCTATTCGCTTTGCATTGTGTGGAGTTGGAAGCATTCTTCTTTTATCTGGTCTTGTCTTCCTAACCTGTATAGATCAAGATGATGCAAGGCACAACTTTGGGCACTCTGGAGGTATGACTTACCATTATGTTCTTATGTTTGATAGATTTAGTGTCCTGGATCCTTTCTAGCGGGGCTGCACCGTGCAGCATTTGTTTTTTTACGATATGGTTGCAATCACGACTAAAAATTTGAAAATCAGTTGGAGAGGATCCACTATCTAGATTTATATGGGTAGCATGAGTGGGTATCTAATTCCTGTGAACTAATATAGATGTCATGCAGAGCTTTTAGTGTCAGATATGTACTGTAACATGTGTTCTATACCATTTAAATAAAATGTAGGAAATAAGATGGCCATTAATCCTGTTTGGTATAAAAGAAATAACTCTATTGTTGATCTCTTTTCAGGTTTCATTTGCCCATTTGTGCCACTGCTGCCCATTGCTTGCATTCTCATCAATTCCTACTTACTTGTTAATCTTGGGTAAGTGCATTAATGTTTAAGTTTTACATGTTATGATATGCATATAGTTATTCAAGTTTGCTTTTTAATCAACATTTCTATGTTTAGATTTGTTTCTTGAATTGTACTATTTCTCTAAATCTTGTCGTTCTTTCAGAGTGGGTACATGGTTGCGTGTTTCTATATGGCTTGCAACAGGACTACTAGTTTATGTATTTTATGGACGAACCAATAGCTCTCTAAAAGATGCAATTTATGTGCCAGCAACTCAAGTGGAAGAAATCTAAGAAGCCTTCTTGCTTAATCTATGCACATGAATTTGGCTAAATCTCAGCGTGTCGCGCTTGCTTGCATTGCAAGCCAACGGAATTATTGTAGCTCCCTAGTTTTTGTATAATCCCTATATAGGAAATGCTTCTCGAGAAGCTTAGAGTCATATTTTGTTTTCTTCTTGAGAAAAAGTCATTGTAGTATGCCTTTAATCATATCTCAATTCTTTCTCATTATTCACCATTTGTAAGATATAATCTGTGAAGGGTTGATCTGGGGTTTGTTTACAAAATGTAAATATAATTCGAAATTTTATTTTTAAATTTTACCACCATAACTCATTGTTGTATGTCTTAAATTTCATCAATTCTTCATTCTTTTTCTTTTTGGAGCAATGAGAACATTAGAGGACCCTAATTTCCTTCCTATTGTAATATGTAGTGTCTATAATTGAAAAGCATATCAGGTTTTATGACCCCTTAAAAAACTATCTGTGTATTTTCGTTGCCTAATTTGATGGCAGCTGCAACCATACCTGCCTTAAAAAAGGAATTCTAAGTGTGGCACTTTTTTTTATGATCTTAATATAGTCTCCACACATCTTGGTACATATTCAGTTTTCAAGGACACGTAAAGATAGATATGTTCAAATAGTTGTTTTTTGTGCTCAGAAAATGTCTCCAAGTTTCTAGGCTGAAAATTTTGCCTTCTATTTATAATATGAACACATCTTTTATTAGCATTTTTCCTAAAAATCAAGGAAGGTAGAAAATGACTTAGATGAGATGAGAAATGATGGGAGGTAAAGAATTAAAAGTAAATATTTAGTAAATTAATCTCACTCCCTGCGTTTTATTTTTCTCATGGCAAATATTTCACCTCCAAGTGAGAACCTGTTTTGCTCAACCTAAGAGAAACAAGCCAACTAAAAGTATTCCAATTAGTGAAAAGTTAAACATAACAGGGATGGAACTGTCTAACAAAATCAACTAGAATGTCTATAAGCGCAACAATGCATAAAATGACCCACAAGTAAACAAAAGGCACAAAACAACCAATCAATGGTAACTTATTACACATGCTTAATACATTCACAATGCTATTACATAGCATCATGACAATATATACGGGGCAAGTAAGCAATGCAAATTTCTATTAAGTGGGGTTAAGGACTTGCCTATCCTATCAATCTGTCCCACCCCAAAACTGTTTGGGATGTGTTTAAGTTCTAAGAACTCAGCAAGTGGGGTCATGGTATCAAAAGAACTCAGCAAGTGGGGTATGGTATCAAAAGAAAGTATAAGGAGGAGATTGATAGATGCAATAGGGTATGGAAAGGTTACATGGTTTGTCTGATTCTTATAGTGTCCAGTGCTTCATTGAAGCTAAAGATAGATTGGCTCACTTGTTGGTGCAAGAGGAAAACTTTTGGAGGCAGAGGGCTAAAGTGAACTGGCTTCGAGAAGGGGACCTGAATACTGAGTTTTTCCACACAACTGCCACAACTAGAAAGAGTATAAATAGAATTGAAAAGCTGGTAGCCAAGGATGGCACTATTGTGACTAAACAGGATGATCTTAGCCAGGTAGCTCTGAAGTATTTTGATCTTTTTGCTTAAAAGCAAGCATTCTATGAGCCTGTTATTAGCGTGGTCCGGTCTTGTGTGAGTGCAAAAGATAACTCTTTACTTTTACAACCTTTCTCTAAAGAGGAATTTTCTGTGGCTCTTAACCAAATGCACCCGGACAAAGCCCCAGGGCTTGATGGTCTTAACCCCGCGTTTTTCCAAAGATTTTGGGGGCTGAGTGGTGATGAAATATTCGCAGCATGCACGTTTTGGTTAAACATGGGCTTTTCCCGGTTGCTCTTAATGATACAAGCATAGCTCTTATCCCAAAGTGTGACACTACCGCGTCCATGTCAGACCTTCAACCAATCTCGCTGTGCAATGTTCTTTGTAAGCTTATCTCTAAAGTCTTAGCGAACAGATTAAAGAAGGTTCTTCCAAAGCGTGTCTCTGAGAATCAGTCCGCGTTTATCGAAGGTAGGTTGATCTTGGACAATGCTAAAATGGCAACGGAAATACATCACTATATGAAAGGGAGGAAAAAAGGTAGGGTAGGGGACATGACTGTTAAGATCGATATTAGCAAAGCGTACGACCGTGTTGATTGGGGTTTTCTCAGACAGATGTTATTCCAAATGGGCTTTGATTTGCAGTGGGTTAACTGGTTTCTTCTTTGTGTGACATCATTAATTACTGTGTGAAAATGAATAATTACAGCGTTGGGCCCATTCACCTGGAGAGGGGGTTGCGACAGGGAGACCCCCTCTCCCCGTATCTATTCATTATTGTGGCTGGGGGACTAACGAATCTGATCAATAGAGAAACTGAGATGGGCAATATCTATGCTGTCAAAATATGCAGGCATGCACCTATCATCTCTCACATGCTCTTCGCGGGCGTCCTTTTTTTTTTTTTTAAGGCAGTGGATAGGGAGGTGGCAGCAATGAAATTTGTCCTTCAAAGGTACAAAGCGGCTTCGGGCCAGTCCATTAACCTTTCTAAATCAGAAGTTATGTTCAGTGGTAATGTTACTGCTAGTGATCATGACAGGTTTGCTACCACAATGGGGGTTCGACTTGCTCTAGGTTCGAGGAAATACCTAGGTGTGCCATCTGTTGTTGGGAGAAGTAGGAAGAGCACCTTTTCGTTCGTGTGAAAGAGAGAATTTAGAAGGGATTATCGTCGTGGGGCTCTTTCAAAGGCTGGTAAAGAAGTTCTGATAAAGTCAGCTATGCAGGCTATACCTTCATATGTCATGAGCATCTATTTGATCCCACCTTCTACATGTGATGAGATTGAGTGCATGCTCAACTCCTTTTGGTGGTGGGAATAGCTCCCGAGGGATTAACTGGATGTCTTGGGATCGATTGACACGTCCGAAAGCTGAGGGTGGCATAGGGTTCAGGAGATTGCATCACTTTAACCTAGCAAAGTTAGGTAAACAGGCGTGGAGGTTGATTGATATACTAGAAGCCTTGGTTACCGGGTTACTCAAAGAAAAATATTTTGCTAATGGTTCTTTCCTTGATGTCGAGCTGGGTCACAACCCGAGCTATACCTAGCAAAGTCTATGGTCCTTGAGGAGTGTCTTGATTGAAAGGTGCAGGTGGAGTATAGGAGATGGCAGTAGGATCCCAGTGTTGAACAGCCCTTGGGTCCGTGGTAGCCCGTCACTTAGGCTAACTTTGGCTCTGGTGGATAACATTGAGAACATGCAAGTTCAGAAACTGATGATGCCGGGGGTCAAAGAAAGGAATTCCTCTTTGTTATCTCTCTTGTTTGATCCTGCGGACGTCAGTAATATTGTAAGGGTTCCTCTCTTCGATGCTGTGAAGGAGGACTCACTTTTGTGGTGGCCTAGCAGTGGTGAGGTCTATATGGTGAAGATTGCATACAGGTTAATCAGAAAGCTTCACAATATAGAGGATCAGGGTGCCGCATAGGGTGATTGGCATATGCTCTGGAAGTTGGAGGTGCCCCCCAAGGTACGCCACTTTATTTGGTGTCTCTGCCGTAATTGTCTTCCTACTAGGTTGAGACTCTGTGATAAGGGAGTGGCATGCACTTCAATATGCCTGTTATGTATTGTGACCTAGAGAATTCATGGCATTTATTTTTTACCTGCAGGAGTCGTGTTTGTTGGGAGAGTGAAGGTCTGTGGGAGGTTATTGATCAAAGCCTGGACGGTGTAGATAGTGTCCAGGGTCTCTTTTTTCAAGTGTGTGGTAAGGTATCTAAAGAAAGGATCCGAAACTTTGTTATGGTCCTGTGGAGCATATGGAGTAGGAGGAATGCCATTATTTGGGATAACAGGGATGAGTCTTCTCACCAAGTGACTACTAGAGCTAGGTATGTGTGGGATGAGTGGAAAAAAGCCAATGACCTTATTCATCCTTCTAACCCTAGTAGACGCCAGAGTGATGAGAATGCATGGATTAAGCCCCCTTTGGGTTTCCTTAAATGCAATATTCGATGTTGCTTTCCCGAAAGATAGAGAGGTGACTAGTGTTGGTATGTGCTTGTGGAATGAGAGTGGTGATTTTGTCTCACCCAGAACTAGTTGGAAGACTCCCAGGCTAGCAATCAAGGAAGGTGAGGCAGAGGGTCTCTTGCTGGCTATTAAGTGGGTTGTTTCTATGTCTCTATCCCATGTTATCTTTGAAGTTGACTCCCAGCTTGTGGTTCATGGTATTATGTCCCCAAATGTTGATCAGTTTGAGTTTGGTGCTATTATTAGGGAGTGTAGGTCTATTTTAGATTCTAAACATAATTTTGTTGTGAGGTTTGTAAGGAGGCAAGCGAATGTAGTTGCTCATACTCTTACTAGGGTGGCTACTTCTTGGCCTAGTCTCCAAGTCTTTCAGTATTTACCAACTTGTGTTGCTGCTGCTATTTTTAATGATATGAGCTAAGTTTGTTTTGGTCAAAAAATTTTTTTTTTCTAAGAATTAGATTATATAGATTTTTGAGTTAAGTTTAAACTATAACTCGAATCGTTCTAATTAAATCCGGAATACACATTAATTGGTCTCCGCATTTGCACGTGGAAGATACCCTAGGAAACCCAAAAAAAATAATAATAATAATAATTAGTCTTTTTAACTTATATATTGATATTGTTTTGAAATGCATATTATATAGTTAATTTTTGGTTTAATTAATTTGTTTGTCTCTGAACTATTTGAGAATTTTTAAACAGCTTCCTATATTTTAGAAGTTTGCAATTGGATCCTTGAATATGTAGAACATTTGTAATTGAATCTCTCATATATTTTTTCGTTAATGTTTTGTTAAAGTTCCAAAAAGTACAAGACCTATTTGAGTTTTTATACAAAAAGTGTAACGACC
This sequence comes from Echinosophora koreensis, assembly GCA_035048595.1. NCBI lineage: Eukaryota > Viridiplantae > Streptophyta > Magnoliopsida > Fabales > Fabaceae > Echinosophora > Echinosophora koreensis. Next base: position 3,681,360 of record JAPCYP010000013.1, on the reverse strand, counting down.
TATTTGATTATTTTCAAATAGTTTAGGGACCCACAAATAATGAGTGAATAGATCACTTAACAGATACTTAACGAAATCCAAATGGAAAAGTGTATGAGGGATCAAATTACAAATTTTTTATGTGTTCAAAAATCCTATTACAAACTTTTAGGGTCTGTTTGATGATAAGGATAAGAGAAATATGATAGGATAAATGTGGCGTTTGGAAGAGCTTATTTAAGCTCCTTTTGACTTATCTGATGACATAAACTCTTATGCAGTGTGTTTGGCAGAGCTTATAAAAGTAACTTATGTCATCCCATAAGGAGTTTTTGACTTATTTTCATAAGTCACTGGAACAAGCTTATGGAATTTTAACAAGTGCTTATGACCCTCTGTGTTTTCCCCATTCTAATCATCTCCCGCCCCTTTCTTCATAAGCTCTTATGGCATAAGCTCTCATGCGATAAGGTCTTATGTGATAAACTCTTAATTAAGTTGTTTACCCAAACACAGCCAAACTATCATATATCCTGTCTTAAACTATTATTAGTGAGCTAGCATGGTAGGATAGATCAATCATATCACCTTATTATATCCTATCCATCTAGTTAAAATTCTATCCTATGAGAAAGGCTGAGTAAGAAATCGACAGGATATGATAAAGTGATTTTTTTTTTTGTAACCATGATATAGGTACGAAGTATCCACCACTATTAGGAGTGATCAATTTCCATCAGGAACCTGTTGGGCATACAAGGTGAGTTCTCTCTTCCAATTAAGTTTTCTCCGTAGGATAATAAAGTGATTTAAAGTATAATAAAATAATTTTTTTATATATAAAATAATTCAAGTATGATAAAATAATAATTTAGAGTAAAATAAAATATAAAAATATTTAAAATAAAAACTAAAAAAGCTAAAAAGTTAATATTGAAAATTATAAAATATAAATAAAATTTCAAGCGCCACTAAGGATTTTCCCTCATCTCATTGTCCCCTTCTGAGGATTTTCCCTCGTCATCCATTTCCAGCGCCACTAAAACCTCACCTTGCTTCTTTTCCCCTTACCTCAGCGCAGCAGTAACAATCACCGAGTCCACCCAACTCAACACTATGCTACTCCAGCAACTGGTTCTCTCTACTTCTTCTCCTTCTTATTCTCTCTTATTTCCTTTCTCTACTTGCACCAGACTCAATCCTCTCCTCTTCTGCAAAATACGCCGTCGTTCCATTCCATTATCCAATTCCCGTTTCAACCGCCTCAGACCTAGACTTCTTTCAGGTACTTCCTCTCTTAACATTTTCTCCATTGCGTTTCGTTTCTCTGCTATTCACCTAACAAACTTTTATTTATATACTTTTTACTAATATTTCAGTTGCTGCATCAGAGAATCAGAATGGTGCCTATAATGCTTCTCCTGAGTTGACAAAGTCTTTCGATTTTGCTTCAGAAGAACGTATATATAATTGGTATGTATAAACAACATGTCTTTGATTTGTATACTGGTTAATTAATTAATTATGGTTAAACTATACTTTTGCTTTTGCTCCTATAATTGGTATATATAAACATGTCTTTGAAGATGATGGTCGTGTATGACCAAAGTGAGAATTCTTATCCTGTATAGGGACCAAAAAATTATATATTTGGTCCCTGGATAATCATTTTTAATTTGATCACTATACTTTCACTCTAACAAACTGTACTGTAACAACAATAGGACCTAATTGAAAATAATTATACATTTATGAGAATGTCTTAATTGTAATTATTGGATTGGATGCTAGGTGGGAGTCTCAAGGGTTTTTTAGGCCAAATTTTGATCGAGGAAGTGATCCTTTTGTCATTTCAATGCCGCCTCCCAATGTTACTGGCTCTCTGCACATGGGACATGCCATGTTTGTCACCCTTGAGGTTTTTTTTTATTTTATTTTATTTTCTATTTTTGTATATGTAAGTACTTAAATATTTATGCATCTTGATGTACCTTCCGTTCATATGGGTAAAATTTAAGTATAAGTTTAAAAGGCTAGAACCTAGAATAGAAGTGCAGTACTGATGGAAGCAGAAATGCACTATTTGATGTGTCTAGTTTGTTTGAGTTTTTAGTAGTTTCCCGTATTTCTGTAGTGCTGAGCTTCCATTTATTATTTTTAGTTTTATAGCTTCGTTTGATTTTGCAAATTAATTACAATGATGGATTGCCAATACAATTTATTCAACTTTGTTTGATTCTAGTTTTTGCATTCTTAAATCTATAACAGTTAGTTGATGTTATTCATTCCTCTTTTTATGTTTCTCTCTGCTTGTCCGACCAGATTGTGATATATATATATATATCGAGTTCTATTTCTTATATCATGCATTCATGCCTTTCCTTGCAGGATATTATGGTTAGATACCATCGAATGAAGGGAAGGCCAACACTTTGGCTTCCTGGACTGATCATGCTGGTATTGCGACTCAGGTTTGTCATTAGACCTTGATACTATCTAATAATTTTTGTTAAATTCTACTCAGTTCACTTTCTCTTTCTTTTTGATATCATGCACCTAGCAAGGTTTTTATTTATCTTTAGTAGGTCTCAATGGGATATTATACTGACTTCTTCTTGTAGATCACTAGATGTAATGACCAAATAAAGCATTCTTTCCTGATTGTGGAATGATGTGTTTAAATATCCGAGTCACATTTATTGCATTGCTTGGTTTCCTAGAGTGTGTGGTGTCTGCTTCTTTGAATATCCTGTGGATAGTGGGTTTGCCATACACCTTGGAAGTGATTTTATTAATTTACTTTAGGGATTTGGAACAAAGGAGGAGGGATGGTGTTTTTAGTGATGTCTTATTGAAGCTATTATTTTTCCACTCTGAATTTTGTTGCATTCTACTAGTTGGTTGTTGAAAGAATGCTGGCATCTGAAGGAAAAAGCAGAGCTGAAATGAGTAGAGATGAATTCACAAAACGAATTTGGCAGTGGAAAGAGAAGTAAGTTTCTCTCACCATCTCTTTAAACTTCTTCCATCTGCATTTTGTTTTTGCACATCCACGGAAATATCTATTTCAATTTTTTTGTCATCATTTTTTTGTTCCTTTTTCCCTTTTTTTAAAAAATGATTCGAATAATGTACCTTCCTAATGTTAGAGTATATACTATGTTATTGTTGCTATTAGTGTGATGCTACTATTAGTAGTAAGGTTTCTGTTACATTGTTAACTGCTGTTGAGCAGTTATAGTTAGTGTTCTGTTAAGTGACAGCTGTCAGAACTTAGAACCCTCACAGTTATTTTAGCGATATATAGGGTAGCTCAGTTTCTGTTATGATCGAGTTTCAGTTAATATCAGAAATCTTCCTGTTCAGTCCTCGGAATATCTGGAATTCTGTCTCTTGTTTTTTTTCTCTTCTATTTTATATCGCTTTCTCAGGCTTATCAAAATCTATTAATTACTATTCCCTTTTGGATGAAAGAAGAAATCTTACTAGAGAGAGGAAAGAAGTGCATACAAGGGCACCACTGCAAAACAAAGAAAAATACAGATGGGCTCATCAATAAGGCTCTCTGAATATCTGTTAATGTTAGCAAATTCCCTTGAAGAAACCATGGTCTGCACCAATAGGAGGCCATAAAGACAATTCTATCCTATAAAAATCTAAGAAATGTGCATTTCTGTTCAGCCAAATGCACCATCAAACGTCATATTACTATTAGAATGGAAGTGGTTTCTGTAATGTCACCAATAGCCTATTTTACCACTCAAAAGTTTCCTTTCAGTAATGTTTTGTGAAGGAATGATAGCAAAGAGAACTCCTAATGCAACTGACTCAGAGCTTTCTTTCTTTTTTCCCTTCCAGATACCTGTTGTATATTTAAATAAACAAGCTTGAGATTATTACTCCTGTTGGTCTAATATTACAGCTTGTTATTTATGCCACAATATATCTTTAAGGATGGCTCGTCCTGGTTCTTGTAATTTCTTTCTTTATCAATCGTGTTAACAATATATCGAAATACATTGTAGATAGGTTAACCTTCGGGGAACTTATTATTTAGGTTAGATGAGTTTTCCCCAGTGTTCAGAACTAGATGTTGCCCACTATTGAATTGATGTCAATGAAGGTACAAATAAAGTTGTTAAAATTTCTTGGTGCCCTTCTTCATTGATATATTGTTAAACATCTTTTCTCCTGACTTTTCATTATATTCATTAAGTTTATTACTTTTTTGTATATCAGGTATGGTGGAACCATCACAAACCAGATCAAGAGACTTGGTGCTTCTTGTGATTGGACTAGAGAGCACTTCACCCTTGATGAACAGCTAAGTCGTAAGACAGTTTTCTACTAATTGGAACTCTAGCTAATCTAGAAAGTATATACACTCATGTCGAAAAATTTCTGGGGATTCAAATAAGATAGTAACTAGCATTGTGATTGTTTTTATAAATTTATTTTATTATGACCTATTCTTATTCATTTCCATTGTCAACTAGATGTATTTAATTTTTTTTTATAGGCAAACGTTAGTGTTAATGTTAGTATTTTGTTAGTGGGTGGGGTTTGAATCCTCAACCTCCTTATCACTCCACTCCTTAACTTCCCCACCCCAAGTCCCCAACTACCAAGCCAACCTTATAGCACCTCTCAACTAGATGTATCTGAATTTGTCTCAGCAATGTAAATCTAACACTCCTATGTGTACTAGCTCATTGTTTACTCATGTTGTAGTATATACTGATACTTTGCCTTATAATTTCTGCAGAAGCTGTAATTGAGGCATTTGTCAGGCTTCATGAAAAAGGCTTGATTTATCAAGGTAGAAGATGGAATTAAATTATGGTACATACTTAATTTACATCACATTATGTTCTAATGCTTCCATGCTGATAGTAACTTATGATATCTTGGAAAAAGTTTGATAGTCGGGCTTGTTCGATATGCAGATCTTTATACAACAACCACCAAATATTTTCCCATTAAGTGGGGTTGGCTACATGGATCAAATGGATGCCATAATATTCTATCATAAATCTCTGTAGACAAACCATTGTTCTCTAGATCCTTCTTAAGGGTTTCACCTATATTTTTTTTTTTGATCTCTCTTTACCTCTCCGATCGGGCTGCCCTCCATTTGATCTACTCTCGTCATTGGGGCTTCTACAGGTCTTCTCCGCACATGCCCAAACCACCTAAGGCGAGATTCTATCATTTTTTCTACAATAAGTGCTACCCCAACTTTGTCTTTAATGCAATCATTCCTAATCCTATATTGTCTAGTATGTTCACTCATCTAACACAACATTCTCTTGTTGGCCTTTTACTGCCCAACATTCAGTCCCATGCAACATCGGGAGTCTTATAGCTATGCGGTACATTTTTTTACTTAAGCTTGAGCGGTACTTTTCTATCGTAGATAAACTGCACTCCTCCATTTTATCCATCCCACTTGAATCTTAGGGTGTGTTTGGTTCAAAGGAGAGGAGATATTTTAATGGATGGGAGGGGAAGGGAGGGGAGGGATTTTAATTAGACATTGTGTTTGGTTAAGGTGGGGGAGGGGAGGGGAAATAACACTTTCTTGTTTGGTTGAGGAGGGGAGGGGAGGGATTTTAAAAACAAATTTACTTTTAAACCTTATAATTATTTATTTTAAAATGGATAAGTGGGGATATTTTAGTCAATACACATGAAATATTTTAAAATCCCTCCCCTCCCCCCCAAATCCCCCATTATCGGAGGGGTGTCAAAACTCACTTAAGGAGGGATTTTCCTCCCCTCCCCTCCAAAAGTTAAACCAAACATAAAAGTTAAAAAAAATCCCTCCCCTTCCCTCCATTTCCCTCCAACCAAATATTACCTTATGGTTTACATCTTCCTCTATTTCTCCATCATTCTGTATGATGATGTGTTATCAATGGTGGATGGCGGATTATGGCGGCCAGCCTAAAATCCGCAATATAAATATGGTGTTGCGGCCTATGGCGGAAACATAGCGGATATAATAGGCGTTGTGGCCTATGGTGGCTGACATAGAATCCGCCATGCCATAACGCCATGGCGCCGCCATGGAGGCAATTTGACAACACTGATGGACCCAAAATATTTAAGCTGTGTGACTTGTGGTATGGTTGGTCTCCAAATTTGACCTATAAGCTAGGATTGATGCACCTCTCCGCTCTTACTAAACTTACATTTCATATACTTCGTTTTCTAATTAAACGAAAGTCATGTGCTTCCATAACTCGACTCCATGTCCCTAACTTCTCATTTATTCCCTTTCTTGACTCTCCAACTAGGACTATATCATCTGCAAAAAGCATGTGTTGTGGTGTCGACTCTTGAATATGTTCAGCAAGCACATCCAAGACCAAAGTAAAAAGATAAGGGCTCAACATTGACCCTAGGTGCAGTCCTATAGTTATAGGGAAATCTTCTGTGACCCCACCTTGTGTTCTCACATTAGTCGTCACTCCCTCAGACATATCCTTGATAGCTCGTATACGAATGGGTTAAAGGTTAATCATGTGTGAGTCTTCTCTAGAGAACCTTTCTTCTGTGGAGCCTTCCACAATACATCTGTTGGCATTCTATAGTAAGCCTTTTCCAAATCAATGAAAACCATGTGTAAGTCTCTTTGATTCCTATGATATGGCTCCATCAATTGCCGTAACAAGTATATTGCTTTCATGCTCGACCTCCCGGGTATAAAATCAAATTGATTTTCAGTAATGTGAGTCTCTTGTCTTAATCTCCACTTAGATTACTGATGCGGACATGAGGAGGCCCAAGAAGACCTTAGTGTATGAAAGAGGTAAATGGAAGCCCATTAAGTGGCTCCAAGGGTGCAATGCACCAGATCACTCCTAGGAGAGAGAAACTTGTAACTAACTGCTGCCACTAGGCAGCAGCAGAGTGGGCTGGGGCGTGTGAGGAGTGATTTCTGTTGAGTGAGGTGGGAAATATAACTAGGAGGGAGGGAAAGAGTGAGGGAGACTGGAATTGGACTTGGAAACCCTTGGGAGAGCACTAGACCTCTCGAATAGTCTAGCATCCATTGTAGCCTCTGTTTTCTGCATTTCCAGACTCAGTATCACCTTGATACTAGCTGGGTAACATCAATAATACTACAGTTTCTTCTATTTTCCTGTCTCTAAATGGCTGGGTTCCCAACAATGGTATCAAAGCTCTCGATCCAGGGAGCCGGAATGATGAATACGAGAGTGATGTTAGAATCTAGAGGGGAGAATTGGGAGAAGAGCTTGCTGGAACAGAGGATAATAGATCAAACCCGATTGGACGAGATCAAGCAGCTATGGAAAAAAAAGAAGGGAATCTACTTCAGACGTCGAGATCGACGTGATCATGCTCCAAGTCGACGCCAACGTACTCCGACAATGTACGCAGAAGAGGAGAAGAATGCGGAGGAAGATGATGGTAGAGGAAATGAGGGGTCCAATAACAGTATTTTCTATACTGTGACAGAACCCGAAACACATTCGGAGGGGGAGTTTAAGGCGAACGGAGAAATTCCAAAGGAGGAGGGGAAATTTCAGGTTGCGCACAAGGTGGAGACCGAGGTGGAAGGTGATGTTGGTGATGTTTCAAGTCTTTCTGAGATGAAAACAGAAAAGGAGGAGAACCGTCATCCAGGTGGTGGCCGCGGCGGAAGCGACGACGGCCGCTGTATTGGTGGTAGCAACGTGAGCGAGGGCGACGACGGACGTTGTGTTGGTGGTGGTCGAGGTAGTTGGGTGGAGACGATGGTCAATGGTAAGGTGACAATGGGCGTCAGTGAGCGGGTACGGCCGCCGGAACTGGGTGCATCGATGGAGGAAGGTGGTTCATCAACAGTGACTGAGCGTCGGGTTCCACAGCTGTCGACCAAGCGTCCACCGCCGGAGCCGCCAGATCTAGGCGTGCCCAAGGCAGAGGTGGGGCCGTCAATTGGCGTGGCTGAGTTGCCTCGTGCGGCTGCCCGTGGGACGATTGCAGTTCCAGTGCATAAAGACATGGCTGCTGCAAGAAGTATCGTGAAGAGGAAGCATAAGGAAGGAGGGGCAGAGAAGGAATTACAGAAATTAGGTCATTTTCACCTGATGGGCCAGGCCCAACAAGATAAGTGGCGGATTAGAATTTTGGAGTCAAGAGGGGGAGATGTTTCTCATACAGTGAACAGAAAAAAACACTCAGAAACAATAAGGTTAGCAATTGGGCCTAACCTTACTTGTACACGGCCCATTAAGGCTGATTTTACTGTTGAAACTTTTGTTAAACACAAAGCCACCAGAGTCACGAAAACAGAATGGCAGCCAAAGGAGGAGCGCTTCAAACCTTGTACTGGTGCTGAACTTCTTGAGGTAATATTTGGTTTGAGACGTGACACTGAAAACTTGCTCACTCCTTCACATGTCTATGATCAAAATATCATATTCTGGTGGGTGCCCAAGTTCAAACACGTGGGGGAGCTTTCACACCCATCTTGGGATTATGACAGTGGCCAAATTGACCATGCAGAAGGAAGAATGATGGGGTTGGCTTTGGTGGAGACAAATCACGTTGGTGAGATTGAGGAAATGTTTGATGCTATAGGTTATAGAAAAGGTGCATCTCTAATCAGGATGATACAAAGCTATCTTGGTGTTGAAGGCTTCCAGAGGTCACTAGCTTCATATAAAAAATATTATGCTTGCTCAAATGTGAAGATTGAGGATCTGTGGGCAGCACTAGAGGAAGGATCTGGTGAACAAGCGAACAAGATAATGACCTCGTGGACAAAGCAAGTGGGATATCAACTATTACATCATATGGAACCTTTCATTGGTGAGGTTCTGGATAAGGGGCAAAGTTCTCTTTATACAGGGATGGAAGAGTACAAAAGACAAGTTTATGAAGGAAGTAGGTTGTCCTTGAATGGTCCTTTTTATAATTTTCCTAGTGGAGAATCTGCACATCCTTTTTCAGAGATATCAAGTGATGAAAAGATGGATGTAGTAAGGGAATCTGCAGAAAATGGAAGGGGTCGGTTAGTTGGACAAGGATATATTTCAGAACCATCCTCCAAATTGAGGGGTGACGGGAAAAGAAGGTATTTTGTTTTTGATAGCCGAGGAAATTTGTACATCTATCGCGAACCTTGGAATGGGTCATATGGCGGCAACCAACCATCTGCACAGAGCAACATTGTCACTGAGAATGCTGAAAATGGTTCTGGACTGTTGAGTCGATGGCTGTCTTTGAGGATAATAACAACAGCACAAGACATTGAGATATCCCACGATTTTTTCTTATTTGATCCAGGTGGAACAGATGCAGAATTTGAGGGTGGTTGTCCTGCTATTCTGAATTCAGGCCCAATTTTGATCACTGAACCAACTCCTCTTGTGGCGGGAGTCGTCTATGCTAAGGGAGTTGGAATGAATTTCCAAATTAACTTTCTAAAGAGCCCCATCTGTGCTACTAATGCATGTGGTCTCTTGTTGGTTCATATGGGTTGCATCCCACCCTTGGAGACTATTGCTGCCTGTTGCAAGTGGTGTGGAGTTGAAATTAACAACTCCAAAACAGGGTTAAGGGAACGTGGTTCTCAGCTATCAAGCTTCAAACAGTGGGACCCCGGAAGAGTATGTTCAAGCAGTCACTCACTTGTTCACCTTGAGGACAAGGTGAATTTTGAAGGGGAGGGTATTGATGCGGACATGAGGAGGCCCAAGAAGACCTTAGTGTATGAAAGAGGTAAATGGAAGCCCATTAAGTGGCTCCAAGGGTGCAATGCACCAGATCACTCCTAGGAGAGAGAAACTTGTAACTAACTGCTGCCACTAGGCAGCAGCAGAGTGGGCTGGGGCGTGTGAGGAGTGATTTCTGTTGAGTGAGGTGGGAAATATAACTAGGAGGGAGGGAAAGAGTGAGGGAGGCTGGAATTGGACTTGGAAACCCTTGGGAGAGCACTAGACCTCTCGAATAGTCTAGCATCCATTGTAGCCTCTGTTTTCTGCATTTCCAGACTCAGTATCACCTTGATACTAGCTGGGTAACATCAATAATACTACAGTTTCTTCTATTTTCCTGTCTCTAAATGGCTGGGTTCCCAACAATTACCCTTACCCATAGCTTCATAGTATGGCTCAAGTTCAATCCCCCTATAATTTGCGGAATTTTGTATCTCCCTTGTTCTTATAAATATGGATTGAAGTGCTTCTACTCTACTTATCTGACATTTTCTTAGGCCTCGTAATCTCGTTAAAGATATGAATTTGCAGATATTTATATTTAGGGAAAATTTCAATTTGTTGGTAAAAATATCCCCTTCCTAAAAAATATCTCCCGTTTAGAAACAATTAACCATATAAATGGATTATGATGTTTGGTTAATGAGTATCAGAGTATTTATGTATTGACTTTATAACTTTTTGATTGGTTATTTGTTCCAAAACTGGACGTGTTTTAACCAAGGATTCCTTTTTTTTTTTTAATTTTTTTTATTTCCCCATACATTTTAAGTATATTATTTATCCAAAGTGAAACTGTTATATGGATTAATCATTGAGTCCTTCCCTGTGTAGTACTCCTACCATATGAAGAGGTTAAGGAGCAAGCAACTTAATTTTTTTTTCTTCCAAGATTCTCTTTTTGAATATGTTTAGTTACAGATTACTTCTTAATTTCCTAGCATGTATGTTGTGTGTAATTGAAGTTAATCTACATGTTGCATTTTGTTTTTTAAGAATGAAGGACCGAAATAAGCTATTATTGGATTATGCATTCAAGATGTTGTTTAAATTCACATGGGGGCTTGGGTAGGGTTCTTCAGAAGATATACTTGTTTATAGTGGGTTACAGAGTTTGCTTTTGTTTTGAATGTGCTTTCTTGTTAGGGCCTCTTATTACTTTCCAGAGCTTTTAGATTTGACATTTTACACCTCTTTGTGATGGTTTTCTCAATGCCATTTAGGACTATAAAAGAGCCAAAGCATTGAGATTCACACACACACACACACACACACACATATATATATATATATTGTGATTTGAGAATCGAAGAAGAAGATAGAAGAAATCTGAGTAACTAACTTTCTGTCATTGAATTTGTTAGATCTGAAAGTCTCAGATCATAAGGTATTTATACCTTTACAAGTAATGCTGTGAGCAACAGCTTGTAACAGAAGCTAACCAAGGTTAACAGAATATTGTGACAAATCTGCTAACTGCTAACGGAATATACTCACAGCTTAAGGAGTTAAGGGAATATTCTAGCAGGGTTTACAAGACACTCTAATAATAAATAAGAAAACCTGAATTTTTTATACTTGAAGTCATTGGCAGCTCAATTCTGTTTAGTCAGTGGATTTTAAAGGGCAGATAGTCTTTTCCATTGCAATCTATTTTTGTTTATGTTCGGTTTTTGGTTGGTCAAGGAGGAATTCTTATCCTTCATGTTGCATGTATTTCTTTCACTTATTGATTTCTTCTTTTTATCCAATATCCAAATAAAGGGTCTTACTGGCATAACATACAGGAGGCTCTGTTGGATATGAAAATGAAGATGTTGTAAATCTACTAACTCTGCCAACTGTCCAATATTTTTGAACACCACTCTCCCGAATGTTTGAACTTCTTTCTGTTTTCAAAGATTTTTTTATAGCAGTACTTTCTGAACTAAGGCAGCTTGATTTTAAAAGATTTTCTCTTCCCAGTGTTAACCTTGATTTTGGGAGTGTGTTCTAATTAAGCTGTTTTTTAATGTTTAATTTTGTTCATAGGTATATCTTATATCAAACTCTATTCTTGATAGATTATCTAATGGTTGATGTAAATACTCTATTGCTTCCCCCTCTTTCAGGTTCGTACATGGTGAATTGGTCTCCTTCTCTACAGACTGCTGTTTCTGACTTGGTAAGTAGCTTTCATCTTGATTCTATTCTTGTTTCTACTTACTTGGTTTGGTGTTGAATGTTTGGATCGCATCTTTCCTTTTTTGCTTAGGAAGTGGAATATTCAGAAGAGTCTGGACATCTGTATCATATCAAATATCGTGTTGCTGGAAGGTACATTATGAACAATTTCTTAAATTATTTTGCATATTTCACCTTTCTGCATTTCCGTTTCTGGTAGCATTGATTGCTTGATAATTACTCATTTTGAAGGAGTGACTTCTTGACAGTGGCTACAACACGGCCAGAGACTTTATTTGGTGATGTAGCTCTAGCAATTCATCCACAGGTAGGGTAGATTCCTTGGCTTTGTGTGATTGTCAATCAAGATAGAAGTTGTACCCAACAATAGTTGAGAGTTATGTTGTGTGTTTTCAGTGTAATTGAAAGCAAAAATGTTATTTAGTTACAAGAGAGTCCACAAAAGTCATGGTAAAAGGATGCCTGATTTCTTAATCTGGTCACTGTTCATTGAATTGCAGGATGATCGTTATTCCAAGTTTATTGGTCAGATGGCAATTGTTCCTATGACATTTGGCCGTCATGTTCCTATCATTGCTGACAAGGTATTAAAGCCCAATTTGTTCGACTGTTTTTCTTAATTCTTATTTAACGTTGGTTGAATACAGATTATGTTATTTGGTTTTGATTTGTTGAAAATTCTTAAACTTTATGAGGAGCATCTAATATGCCATTGTACTTGGAGTTCATCTAAGTGGTTTCTTGATAATGAAAACAAAAAGTCCACTTGTTTTGAGTTCAGCCAATGGGTATTTTCAAGGAGTTTCATGGTTAAATGTGCTGAGGTGTTAGAAGGCTTTATTGTATTGTCGTGTTCCTTCTGCTGCTTGTGTTTTCCTCTTTTGGTAGTAATTTGGAGGAGGATATCTTATTCTCCAGAATTCGTACTCTCTTTCTTGTTCAGAATTAAATTAAAAAATGATCCATTATGGGTATATCATCTTCATTAACAGGATATGGGTGTTGATGAATCGATATGGTTAGAATTCCCTATCAAATGAAGACTTTAGGCTTCATTGGTTCAGAAAAAAAATAATGTTCAAGTCATGCATTCTTGGTCCGGTTGTTACTTTTTACATATTCTTAACTCTTAACCCGTTCACCATTTTCCTAGTGGAATACTATGGAATATCAGTATACTTGCGTTGCTTTAACTTATGTCTTAACCTGAAAATGAAAACTTGAAAGAAAAACAGCTCTTTATCTTTTTGTGGTCTTTCTAGTCTTTATTTCATTACATGTAGTGTTTGTGAAACAGGATAGAAGCAGAATAACTTAAAAATCTACATAGAATAACTTAAAAATCTACATTTCCTTGAAGTAATTGAAAATCTTTGAAACTTGGAATTTAGAATCCTTCAATGTTTGTTTCGATATTTGTAATGACAAAACTAGTGTTTTGGTCCCTTAAGTTAATTTAATTTCTCAAATTGGTCCCTTAAGTTTATTTTGTGACAAACAAGTCCCTTAAGTTGTTATGACAGTGTATGAGTTTGCTATTAAATCAGTGAAATTATGATGTCACAAAAAAAAAAAAAAAAACTTAAGGGACCTGTTTGTCACTGTTGTGATGAGAGAAAAACAAGAGACATTGGCATAACCCGTGTGTCTGTGTATCAACTACACGATAGAGATTCTATTATATAGGCAATGAACAAATCAAAATACAATCAGTGTCATAATTACAAGATATTCACAATATCTGATTATCCTAATTTATCCTAATTACCAAATATTCCTATAATCAGAATATTATTGATTTACATAAATATCAACACTCCCCCTCAAGCTGGAGCATATAAATCATATGCACCAAGCTTGTTACATATATAATTTATTCGAGGACCTCTCAAAGACTTAGTGAAGACATCTGCCAGTTGATCATTTGAATTGACAAAGTTAGTGGTGATGTCCCAGATAAGATCTTTTCTCTGATGAAGTGGCAATCTATCTCAATGTGCTTTGTCCTCTCATGAAATACTGGATTTGAGGCAATGTGTAGTGCAGCTTGGTTATCACAAATGAGTGTCATCTGTTGTAACATCCCCAAATCGTAGTTCTTGAAGTAACTGTTTGAGCCAGATGAGTTCATAAGTAGCTGATGCCATGGCCCGATACTCAGCTTCAGCACTTGACCTTGCAACAACATTCTGTTTCTTACTCTTCCAAGATATTAGATTATTCCCAATGAGTACACAAAATCCAGAAGTGGATCTTCTTCAGTTGGAGAGCCTGCCCAATCAGCATCTGAATATCCAACGATATGAGTGTGACCCTTATCCTTATAGATGAGCCCTTTACCTAGGACCCCTTTGATTATATTTGAGAATACGAAGCAAAGCATCCCAATGACCTTCGCAAGGTGAATTTTAGGAACTGACTTACCATACTTACTGCAAAAGAAATATCTGGACGAGTTGACTGTGAGGTAGTTTAGTTTCCCAACCAGTCTTCTATACTTTCTCGTATCTGAAAGTGGCTCCCCCTGATTTGGTAGAAGTTTAGTATTTGGATCCATCGGAGTATCAACTGGTTTTGCATTAAGCAATCCTGTTTCCTCAAGAATGTCCGTCGCATACTTTATCTGAGAAATAACAATACCATCCTTTGATTGTGCCACCTCTATGCCCAAGAAGTATCGGAGTTTTTCCAAGATCTTTTGTCTGGAAATGGTGACAAAGATGTTGTTTTACCTGTGATATGCCATGGTGGTCCACTCCCTGTAATGACAATGTCGTTGACATATACAATCAAGTAGACACATCCTCAAGCTGAATGACGATAGAAAACTGAGTGATCTGCCTCACTCCGTTTCATCCCAAACTCCTGAACAACAGTGCTAAATCTGTCAAACCTAGCTCGAGGTGATTGCTTGAGGCCATACAAAGACTTGCGGAGACGACAAACAAGACCAGAAGACTCCCCCTGAGCAACAAATCCCGGAGGTTGCTCCATATATACCTCTTCAGTGAGATCACCATGGAGAAAAACATTTTTGATATCCAGCTGATATAGAGGCCAATGCCGAAATAGCAGCCATGGATAGAAACAAACGAACAAATGCCATTTTAGCAACTGGTGAGAAGGTGTCTCCATAATCCAAGCCAAAAATCTGAGTATAGCCTTTTTGCCACCAAGCGGGCTTTTAAGACGATCTATCTGGCCATCCGGACCCACTTTAACAGTAAATATCCACCTGCAACCTACAACAGACTTTCCAGACGAAAGAGGAACAAGGTCCCAAGTACCACTGCTCTGAAGTGCACTCATTTCATCGACCATAGCTTTGTCCTCCACCCAGAATGAGATAAGGCGTCACCTACAGTCTTAAGAATAGACACAGAAGACAAAGAAGAAAGGCAAGCAAAATGTGGTGTAGAAAGGCGGTGAAAACTTAAAGTAACATAGTGAGGAGAAGGATTACGGGTGGAGCGTATACCTTTCCGGAGGGCTATGGGAAGTTTCTGGCTCAGGAGGCAAGGCCGGAGCAGGCGGAGGAGCTGGTGTCGGTGGTGAGTCAGCAATGGCAGTACCAGTAATCATCCGGGGGAACATGCTCAACTTGTGGAGGTGGCGGTTGGCGACGCTGATATACCTGTAAGGGACGAGTATGAGCAACCGGGTAGGAACTGGGATAGTAGATGAGGTAGGGACTGTGGGTGGATTATATGAGATAGGGACTGGAGGAAGAGGGAAAGACATCCGTGACAGACCTTGAGGGATGTAGGTGGCCCGAAATAAGGAACAGACTCGAAGAAAGTGACATCAGCCGAAACAAGATAACGGCGTTAGAGTAGGAGAATAACACCGGTAACCCTTTTGTGACCGAGGATAACCAAGGAAGACACACTTTAGTGAACGAGTAGAGAGCCTTGTCAATACCTGGTTGTAGGTTATGAAACAAAGCATGTAGACCCGAAGACACGAGGTGTTAATGGATGGAGGGACTGATGAGGGAACAAAACAGAGTGAGGTACTTGGTTATCAAGGACGGAGGAAGGCCATCCTATTAATGAGATAGCACGCAGTGAGAACAGCATCACCCCAAAAACGGAATGGAACATTGCCATGTAGTAAGAGGGTGCGAGTTGTTTTTAATAAGATGTCTATTTTTGCGTTCAGTAACCCCATTTTGTGGAGGGGCGTAAGCACAAGAAGTTTGATGAAGAATACCCTGAGAAGCCATGAATGATTGAAATGGTTGAGATAGGTATTCTTTAGCATTATCACTACGTAGAATACGAATAGGAATGCCAAATTGATTTTTAATTTTCATAATAAAATTGTTGAAATATAGAAAATAACTCAAACCGATTTTCCATTAAAATAACCAAGTACAACGCGAGAAATCATCAATAAAAGTAACAAAAATATTTCGACCCTAACGTGGATACAGTCCGACTAGGACCCCAAACATCAGAATGCACTAAATAAAAAAGGAGACTTAGCACGATTAACAATACGACTAGGAAACGAACTACGGGTATGTTTCCCTAGTTGACACGACTCACAAGACAAAGAAGTAAGCTTAGAGAGGCTTGGCACCAGTTGTTGGAGCCCTTAGCAAGGTTGGGATGTCCCCAATTGAGCATGAGTGAGAAGAGGGGAATGCTTGACAGACACAAACCCGAGAAGGGGGTGACAGCTGGTACAAGCCATTGAACTCACATCCGACGCCAATCATCCGTCCCGAACTCCGGTCCTGTAGGAAAACGAAATCTTTAGTGAACGAAATGGTACAATCAAGGGAACGGGTCAAGCGACTAATAGAAAGCAAATTAAATGGGGAGCCCGGGACATGAAGCACATTATTAACCGAGAGGGAAAGAAATGGATGAACAGTTGCCAACCCCCTGGGATTGTGTTTTAGAACCATTAGCCAATGTAACTGTGGGTAAATAACCAGACGTAGAAAGGGTGGAAAAAAGAGATTTATTACCAGAGATATGATCGGTGGCACCAGAATCCAGAACCCAAGGACCTAGGGATGACTGAGAGAGACAAGCAAAGGAATTACCAGTGTGTGCAACAGAGGCAGTGGACCTAGTGCCCTGACGTTCTTCAAACCATTTTTAAGAAAAAAACTAGGCATAGGTAACAGGCGATGCAGTAGACTGTGGAGATGGCTCAGATGGGGCTGGTGAATCAACCTGGGCAACATTAGCAGAGTGAGGAGGACGACCATGTAAAGTCCAACATTTATCAATAGTGTGGCCTAAGCGGTGACAGTGATCGCATTTCGGGCGTTTACCCCGACCATGACCACGACCACTACCCTGAGACACGAGCAGAAGAAGCATCAATTGCAGCAGGAGGTAACTCATGGCTAGGAGCACCAGGGAGCATAGAGGTAGCTGATGTTTTGGACGGGACCCGAAGCAAAGCAGACCAAGCCGTGTTCAGAGTTGGGACATTAGGAGAACCACCAAATCTGATCACGGGTGGTGGAGTACTCTGGAGGCAAACCGTATAGGGCCAACAACATGAAGAAGCTACTACGCTGCTCAAGTTCCTTCGCTGGAGTGTCGGTCGGTGGCAAAAGTTCATTGAAATCATGTAAAGAAGCATGAACCTTTCCCAAATAAGCAGAAATAGGACCATCAATCTGGCGAGGAGCAATGATATTCATGAGATTCTGGCAGACACCATAGAGGCGTTGTGTATCATTGGTGTAAAGAATCTTGGCTTGCTCCCCCCTGATAGAGTTACATGGATACTGTGGTGCACAGCTGCACTGTATCCGTGCCTTAGTTGTTAGAAGCCAGCTGGCTCAACTGAATCAGTTTATTCAGTTGTGATCAGGCTCCTCCTATCTGATGCACTCAGCATCCCTATATAACACTTGTAATGTGTAAGAATCCATTATCAATGAGAATCAGAAGTATTCAGAAATATTCTCTCTATCTTCTCTCTTAGAATCTTTCTTAACATGGTATCACAGAGCTAGGATAAACATCCATGGCTTCCGAACACTCTCTCCCTCTTCTCCTCCTCCTCCTCCACCACACCACCACCACCCCGTCTCCTCCGCCAGTTCCTCCACCTGCGTTCTCTCTCGCGATCTCTGAGAAACTCACAGAGGACAACTTCCTCTTATGGAAACAGCAAATCGAACCGATTATCAAAGCTCATCAGCTTCATCGCTTTCTTGTATCACCACAAATTCCTATCCGCTACCTTTCTGAAACTGATCGCCCAATGTGGAAACCTAAATCCTGCGTTTCACGCGATGGGAGCTTCAAGACTCGATGCTTCTGTCTTGGCTCCAACAATCCGTAACACAGCGCCGATCCTTACTCGGCTCATAGGTTGTGTTAACTCATGGCAACTCTGGGAGAAGTTGCATAATCACTTTCAGTCGAAGACGCGTGCGCGAGCTAGGATGCTGCGCACAGAACTCCGCAACACGAAGAAAGACGATCGCTCCATTTCTGAATTCGTCCTTCGCGTCAAAGCTCTGGTAGATGCACTTTACTCGATCGGTGATCCGGTCTCAGATCAAGAACAGGTTGATGTCATTCTAGAAGGTCTACCAGAGGAATATGATTCTTTAATCAACCTAGTCAGCACCAGGTATGATTCTGCTGCTGATCTTGATGAACTAGAGGCACTTCTTCTTGCTCAAGAAGTAAGGCTTGATCGATACAAGCAAGCTGCTCGCAATAATGCCTCTGTGAATGTCGCTCATACAACCTCTTCTGTTGATTCTTCACCGCAAGCAAACCTGGTCCAAAATCAGCAATTGTACTCAGCTTCCTCACAGCAGTATTTTCGTGGTGGTTGGCCGTGGCAGAGGCCGTGGCAGAGGCGGCCGTGGCAGAGGCCGTGGTGGCCGCAGTTCTGTTCAGTGTCAGCTATGCAAGAAAATATGGTCATGATGCCTTTGCATGTTGGCACAGGTATGATCAACAGTTTACACCAAACCCCAACCCACCACATCCAAACCCAAACTACACCAACTATCAGCAACATTCACATCCAAACTACCAACAATCATCCCAACCCAATCCACCACCCTGGCAGTATCAACATCAAAACTTCAATCCCCAACCCGCAGCTATACCACAAGCCATGATTGCAACCTCTAACCCAAAACTTCTCCAACCAATGGTACCCAGACTCTGGGAGCCTCTCATCATGTTACATCCAACATGGAGAATATCCAAAATCCAGTCCCCTATGAAGGCTCAGACCAGATTCTTGTTGGAAACGGTCAAGGTTTACCCATCTCTTCTCATGGTTCCTCTTACTTTCAGTCTCCCTTTAATTCTAATGTTAGCCTAGTTTTCAATAATCTCTTACATGTTCCTAACATAACAAAGAATCTTGTCAGTGTCCAGTCAGTTTGCAAAGGACAATCATGTGTTCTTTGAATTTCATCCTAATGTGTGTCTTGTGAAATCTCAGGATTCCATGAAGTCTTGCTTCGAGGAGATGTTGGAGCTGATGGACTATACAAGTTCACTAACCTACATCTTCTCACCAAGTCAAGTTCAAGTTCAAGTTCCCTTTTCAATTCACATTCAAATTGTAATAGTTCTGTTAATATTCCCACTGTTCATACCACTACACTTGTAACACCAAAACACATGGCATCTAAGATTAGGCCATCCCAATAAAGATACCTTACAGCATGTACTACAACGTTGTAATCCTCCTATTAGCAATAAAATGAATCTTGATTTTTGCTCCTCTTGCTGTCTTGGTAAGGCTCATCGCCTACCATCTCATTCCTCAAATACTGTCTATTCCAATCCCTTTGATCTCATCTACAGTGACTTATGGGGTCCTGCCCCTATTGTTTTCCTCCACCGGATTCAATTATTACATTTCCTTCATTGATGCCAACACTAGGTTCACTTGGCTGTTTTTTACTTAAAAAGAAGTCTGAGGCATTACCAACATTCCTATCCTTTAAAAATATGGTTGAACTTCAGTTTAATGCTAAAATTAAATCAATCCAAACTGATTGGGGTGGTGAGTTTCGCTCCTTCCCCAAGGTTCTACAAGATTTTGGCATCACACACAGAGTCATATGCCCCCCATACACACCATCAAAATGGTGTTGTAGAACGAAAACACAGGCACATAGTTGAGCTAGGACTCACTCTTCTTGCTCATGCTTCTCTTCCCTTCAAGTTTTGGGATCAAGCATTCCTAACAGCTGCCTACCTCATAAACAGATTGCCCTCTGCCTCCATTGGCAAAGAGGTTCCTCATACAAAACTGTTTGAAACATTCTCCTGACTATAGTTTCCTCAAAGTCTTCGGTTGTGCCTGCTTCCCCCTCCTAAGGCCATATAATAGTCATAAACTTGAATTCCGTTCTCATGAATGTGTCTTCCTAGGGTACTCCTCTAATCATAAAGGTTACAAATGTCTCTCCCCAACTGGCCGTATGTTCATTTCCAAGGATGTGGTCTTCAATGAGCTAAGATTCCCTTACCATGAACTTTTTTGACTCACACAACTCATCACCTTCCCATCCCTCACTACCCTTACCTCCAATACCCATCCTCCCCCAACCACCAATCTGTCCACAGAACCCCATAATTCCCTCAGCTCACACCACCTCATTCCTTCCAATCCCATCAACCACCATTCCCCATCAACTCACCCTCTCATTCATCTGCTCACAACCCTTCTTCTAACACATCAACTTCCCCCAAATTCCAGCAGCCATATACCACTTACCAGTGACCTTCCCAGCCACTCCCTTTCCCTTCCCTACCTCATCCTCCTCTGCTGGACCAACCAACATTCATCCTATGATCACCCGTGCCAAGGCTGGCATCACTAGACCATGCCTTAACCCCACCCTACTTCTTGCTCATGCTGAACCAAAAACTGTGAAAACTGCTATTGCTGATCCCAACTGGTACTCTGCTATGACAGCTGAATATGAGGCTCTAATTAAAAATGGCACTTGGTCTTTGGTAACTCTCCCTTCCCATAGACAGGCCATTGGGTGCAAGTGGGTTTTCCGGGTCAAGGAGAACCCGGATGGCTCAATCAACAAGTACAAGGCTAGGCTTGTAGCAAAGGGGTTTCACCAACAACCCGGATTCGACTATACAGAAACATTTTCTCCAGTTATAAAGCCTACCACTATCCGGATCATTCTAACTTTGGCTCTATCTAATGGGTGGCCTCTTCAACAACTTGATGTAAACAACGCCTTTTTGAATGGTGACCTTGATGAAGAGGTCTACATGGAACAACCCCCTGGCTTCATTTCTCAAGATTCTAGTTTGGTGTGCAGGCTGCACAAGGCCCTGTATGGCCTCAAGCAGGCCCCTAGAGCTTGGTTTGACAAGCTCAAAGGAGCCCTACTCTCCCTCGGGTTTACTAGCAGCAAGTGTGACCCCTCCCTATTTGTTTTTTCAGCCAAGGAGCCAAACACCATCTATATGCTTGTATATGTTGATGACATTATAGTCACTGGCAACTCTGCTCCACTGATACAGAACTTATTAACAGGCTGCACTCTACCTTTGCTCTCAAGCAACTAGGAGCTCTTGACTACTTTCTAGGCATCCAAGTTCACAAGTTCCTTCTGGGCTTCTTCTCAACCAAACCAAGTATCTCAAAGATCTCCTAGAGAGAGCTAAAATGGCTGAGGCCAAGCCCATCTCTTCCCCAATGGTTGGAGGCTGCAAGCTCTCTAAAGAAGGAGCTGATTTCTTCCCAGATGCATCACTATACAGGTCAATTGTGGGTGCATTACAATATGCAACCATCACACGCCCAGAAATTTTCCTATGCAGTAAATAAGGTTTGCCAATTTATGGCCCAACCTCTGGAGTCCCACTGGACAGCCGTGAAGCGGATCCTTAGATACCTAAAGGGATCCCTGTATCATGGCTTGCACCTGCAGCCATCATCTGCATCCTATCCTCTAGTCCTCACTGGCTTTTGTGATGCCGATTGGGCATCGGACCCCTGATGATAGGCGATCCACCTCAGGTTCCTGCATCTATTTAGGCCCCAATCTAGTCTCCTGGTGGGCAAAGAAACAAACTGTTGTGGCAAGGTCTAGCACGGAAGCTGAGTACCGTAGTCTAGCTGCCACCACTGCTGAAACTGTTTGGGTGCAGTCCCTTCTACAAGAATTACATGTTCAGCTGCCTCCTCCAGTAATTTATTGTGATAATATGAGTACTGTTGCACTCTCCCACAACCCAATCCTTCATGCTCGCACAAAACACATGGAGCTGGACTTGTTCTTTGTCCGGGAGAAAGTCTTGAGCAAACTGCTGCAGGTTCTGCACATTCCTTCAGAAGAACAGTGCGCTGACCTATTAACTAAAGCACTCTCTCCAACTAGATTTTTTGTATCTCAGGGACAAGCTTAAGGTGCTTGACCTTCACTCATTGGCTCAACCACCTTGAGCTTGAGGGGGGTCTGATAGAGTACATGGATTACTGTGGTGCACAGCTGCACTGTATCCGTGCCTTAGTTGTTAGAGCCAGCTGGCTCAACTGAATCAGTTATTCAGTTGTGATCAGGCTCCTCCTATCTGATGCAACTCAGCATCCCTATATAACACTTGTAATGTGTAAGAATCCATTATCAATGAGAATCAGAAGTATTCAGAAATATTCCTATCCTATCTTCTCTCTTAGAATCTTTCTTAACACTCCCAAACGGACACGCAAGTGAGATGGGCACGAAAAATCTGCTTCAAGGAAGAGTGAATAGTGGACTTGATAATGCTACACAACTGAACATCAATCTTATTCCACCGTGGGCGATCAGCTTCAGTAATGTCAGTAGCCTTCTTGGTCAGGTGTTCAACATGTTCTTGTCCATTCAGCCAGAGTTTGATATCTGAGGCCCATGTGTCATAGTTACTTCCATCCAATTTGTCCAGTGCAAAGAGGGGCACTCACATAATTGGTGAAAACAAGTGGGTCAGCCTTGGAGGAGTCCCTAGGAGTATCTGAGGGTCCAGAAGCAGCCATTGATCAATAAACCAAACAGAAAAACTGAAACCACAAAATACCTTAGAGTAATAGTGCAATGGAATGATGCACCACAAGGCTGAAATGGAGAAAATAAGTCCAGATCCAGGTAGAGGAGGGGGCTGGTGCGAGCATGGCGCTGCAAACGGCGGCCGGAAAGACCACCGGAGACGCCCTTACGCGCGGCTGGAAGGTAGGCGCGTGGGACGGTGCGCCAGAGACAGAATCGGCGCGTGTAGGTGCGTCCGGCGGCGGTTGGCGGTGAGGTTTGCATGGCCGTGTAGATCGGGGGCCGACGATTCGAACCGTGTGGTTGTCGGCCGGAAAGGTCACTGGACGGCGGCGGACTGACGGTGGCCGGTGGCGGACTGACAGGGAACAGTGATGGGTTACGAGTGGTAGCAACTTACTTGACTCTTGGGATGCTGGAAGGAGAACACGGCAACCAAAGATGGTGCAAAAACCGGAAAGACAACACGGTTTTGCAAAAAAAAAAAAAAATTTCAATGATGAACAGTAGGTGCACCAGGAAAGAATTAGGGTTTTTTTCTCTTGTTAGGCTCTAGATACCATGTTGTGATGAGAGAAAAACAAGAGACATTGGCATAATCCGTGTGTCTCAACTACACGACGGAGATGTCTATTATATAGGCAATGAACAAATCAAAATACAATCAGTGTCATAATTACAAGATATTCACAATATCTGATTATCCTAATTTATCCTAATTACCAAATATTCCTATAATCAGAATATTTGATTTACATAAATATCAACAGTCACAAAAAAAAAAAAAAAACTTAAAGGATCGATTTGAAAAATTAAATTAACTTAAGGGACCACCAAAGCATTAGTTTTGCCTATTTGTAATTGAAACAAGACACAATGAAAGTATTTGTTTTAATATTTGTAATTGAGAATTGAAATATAAGTTGGTCTTCATTTTGAACATATTAGGTCCTTTTACAGACATAATAAAAGCTGACTGACAATTAAACAATATTCTAGAACTGTTATTCCATATAATATCCTTCAATTCTATTAGCTTAAAATTACTTAAATAACTAAATAAAGCACTTGAAAGCAAGAATTTCACTGAAGATTATTTCTGATAAAAACATCTGTACAGAATGTCTATACATTATATAGACTGAGGGAAATAATTGCCTAGAATAGAGCTAAATCTACGGCCATGAATTTGGGATCTGTCCTCATAATAAAATCTGTCCTAATAATCATACATTATAAAAATAATACACAATTATTCCTTTTTGGTCAATCTTAAGACAGTGATATCTTAAGGAGGGACCTCGTGTAAGACAGTCCTCATCATCCACTCATCAAATTTTGGGTCATCTTTAATTTGGTAACTTTTGACGGCAATCAAGGGTGGCATAGAACTACAAATGACTTGGGCCCACTGCAACGGTGCAAGACAAGCAAATCATTAGGATTCAGAGGCGTTGTGATCGAGGAATTGGTGGGCTGAGTGGTGGTTGAGATATTTGTGATCTTGGTGCCGGACATGGAAAGACAGATGAATGGAGGTTGCTGGAGAAGTCTGGGTTGCAGCACAGTCAAGGATTCCAGGAGAAAAGAAAAGAAAAAAGCAAAAAAAAGGACGAAACAGGTGCTACGAAGGCTGACTATTGTGGCACACTGGGTTGATTATCAATGAAGGCTGATCAGCAGCAGAAGCATCGTCTCCCAGATTTAGAGCTCTGATACCGACTTAAAAGAGAGATTTTTTTTCTTAATATTATTTTTGATAAAAATATCTGTACAAAATGTCTATACATTATATAGGCATAGAGAAATAATTACTTGCCTAGAAGAGAGCTAAATCTAGGGCCAACAATTTGGGATCTGTCATAAGAATCATTCGAGGTACAATGATTACACAATTATTCCTTTTTGATCAGTCTTACGACAATGATATCTCAATGTGGGACCTCATATATTCTTACAAGTAAAACTCCTAAGATTATTCTCAGCGGAAATTACATGAAATAGTTAAAAATTAAAATCAATACATAAATATTGTTAACCTCCCTTCTCATGCATCAGTTTGCCTTTTAAGCTATGACTATCAATTACTACTGGTGATGGTTTTTTATTTAATTCTTTTTGCCTCTCGACTATAAGAATCAGCCAGATTTGCGTCTGTTAGTTTTCCTTCTGTTTGTTGGAAACATATTTCGCTGTAAGAAGTTTTAATACATTTTTCGATCGTTGCTTTTCTCCTCAAATTGCTTTACAACCATTATTTCGTAGATAATTCTAATGTGAATTTCATGTCATTACTTGATATTGATTGGTTGTGTTACAGCATGTTGATAGAGAGTTTGGAACTGGAGTGTTGAAGATTAGCCCAGGACATGACCATAATGATTACCTACTTGCTCGAAAGCTTGGTCTTCCAATACTCAATGTGATGAACAAGGATGGGACACTAAATGGGGTTGCAGGCTTGTACAGGTATTTGTAGTATATCTTATTGAGATGTTGAAGATTTAATATATAGCGTTTCGCCTAATATATGGAACAAAACCTGTATTACTAGAGGCCTTGATCGATTTGAGGCTCGAAAGAAACTATGGGCAGAGCTTGAGGAGACAGGATTAGCTGTGAAAAAGGAACCACACACTTTACGAGTTCCCAGATCTCAGCGTGGTGGAGAAGTGAGACAGTATTTTCTCACTTGATTTTGAAAATTATGAATTGGCAGTATACTTTATTATTGTTTTTTTCTATTTAATATGCCACCTCACATTGGAAGGTTTCTCCTTTTTTTTTTTCTCTCAGGTTATAGAGCCACTTGTTAGTAAGCAGTGGTTTGTAAGTATGGAGCCTCTTGCTGAGAAAGCTCTTCAAGCAGTTGAAAAAGGAGAATTGACCATAATTCCGGAAAGATTTGAGAAGGTGTGTCATATTCGTGTATGGAGATAGACATGCACACTCAAATGCATGTTTGTTTGTACCTGTTGGCACTTCACTCCCATAGATTATTTCTGGTGTTTTAGTTATATGGTAAATTTTTCCCAAGTTAGATGGGTACTTTGCAATCACAAATTATGCCTAAAGCATTTCTCTATTTCATCCACCCAACTTAAATCTCCTATGTGTAACATCTTCGTCACCTTGTAAATTGGATTCAAGATACTTAAACTAGGCAACTTGTAGTATGATGGAATTCCCAATTTTCACTTCCACAACATTGTTAATTCATATTACTGAACTTGCTTTAATATACTCCATGTTACTCCTACTTAACTGAAAACAATTTATTCCAAAGCTTGTCTCTTCAACTCAAGTTTCCCTTCTTGATTTGACCTTACTTCCTATGTCTAAAAGTTCTCCTCCTGAGAGTCCTCTTGATGGTTCGCCTGAAAAAATCAATTTGATACAACATTTGAACCTACACCCAAAACAACTCAAGGCACAAAAGATTCTGCTCTTGAGAATGCAAGGTTTGGTAAAGGCAAGGTGCTCACAAGGAGAAATATGGCTGATCCTGAACTTGTGAAGGTCCAAGAATCCAACTCGGAACCTTCAAATGAGCTAATAATGTCTAATTCTTCATTACAAGGTGAAACTGAATTTCATTTGAATAGTGAAGATCAGAATCTGCTTGTAGCCGTTAGAAAGGGAACTAGCAAATGCACAAAATTGCCATTATACCCTCTTACACATTTCCTATCTTTTAATAAATCTTCACCGTCTGATTGAGCCTTCCTTATAAGCCTAAACATCGTTACCATCCCCAGCACTTTATTTGAGGCTTTGTCCAATGAAAAATGGAAACACGCCATGAATGTAGAGATGGAGGCATTGGACAAGAACAAAACCTGTGGGCTACAAATGGGTGTATACTATGATATATAGAGCAAATGGGTCGATCGAAAAGTACAAAGCACAGTGGGTGGCCAAAGGGTATACCCCAATTTATGGAATTGATTACTAAGAAACCTTTGCACTAGTTGTAAAGATGATTACAACTCAGAATTTTGTTGGGATTAGCAACAAGCTATGGTTGGGGTTTACAACAATTTGATGTCAAGAATGTCTTCTTGCATGGAGATCTTGAGGAAGACATTTATATGAAGGTTCCCCCGGGTTATGGAAAAGACATGCATGCCAATACTGTGTGTAAGTTGAAGAAGGCCTTGTATGGCCTCAAACAATCACCATGGGCTTGGTTTGCAAGACTTGCTAGAGTTTTGTTGGTTGTAGGATACAAGCTAAGTCATGGAGATCACATACTCTTTGTTAAGCATTCTCATTCAGGGTGAGTCACAACACTTTTGGTATATGTGACATAATTGTGACCTCTGTAGTCAATAGCGGCCGTAGTGTGGTGTAGTGGCCCCTAGGCGCTACACGAACCTCTGTAGCAATGTGCTTTTGAGTAGCGGTCGTGGCGCTGCAAATATCGCCCAATAAGCGGCCGTAGTGGCCGCATCAGTGAAGGTCTTGAGTTTTCTGGCGACCCTCCGACAGTTTTCTCCCACGTTCTCCTCTTTTCTTCTATTTGTCACAGCCGCCACCTCTGCTACTAGAATTAGGGTTTTTTGTTTCCCTTGCTTTGGTCTTACAATTTTATCCTTACTTTTACTCATGAAAGTTCTATTTTGCCCTCACTTAAACCCATTAAAAGTCAGTTTTCCCTCACTTACCCTTACCTCACTTAGGTCACTTCAGTTCTATTACACACGTTCTTCACACCAGCCGCACGACCCCACCTTTCTTCCTCACACCAGCCGCACAACACCTTTCTTCCTCACTGATGACCAGAAAAGATGAATCTTCCCACACCCCATCACCTTTAGGTAGTGTTTGTTACAAGTTTTAAAAAAACATTCCCGGGAATGTTGGCATGGGAATAAAAGTTTCCCATGTTTGGTACTAGTTTTTAAAAATTTATTCTCAGGCATAAAAGATTCCCGGGAATAAAATTAGTGAATGATAGTTAGAAACTTGGGAAAACTCTATTCCCATGTGTGAAGGTGGGAAACCTCTATACCCGGGAATGTGATTCCCAATAATGTAGTTGACCTAGGAATAAAACATTGCAGTTACCAAACGTTACCTTACGACCAAGCACCACCAGTTTCCGGCAAGCCCAATGGTATTCCGACAGTCATCCCTCTTGTTTGTAACATCTGTTTTAATGAGTTCCTATACCTATGATCTTCTTTGTAGCGGCCATCCCGCTATAGCGTTTTTGGGGTCGGTCGCTACGCTTTTCTAACTGGGATTGACTACATAGATTGTGACGGGAAATGATACACTAGGAGAAACATTTTTTGAGTCAATGTTTGGCTAAGGAATTTGAGATTAAAGCCCATGGAGGTTGAAATACTTTCTTGGGATTGAAGTTGCTAATTCTAGGCAAGGCATTTTTTTTCTCCCAACTAAATACTGTTACAAATTTCCTCAAAGAAACTGGGAAAATAGCATGCAAACCAACAATACCCTTATTGATCCTAATTTGAGACTCGAACCACCAGAGGAAGAAGCTGCAATAGACAGAGAAATGTACCAATGGTTGGTGGGAAGACTTATTTATCTATCCCACATATGACCGGACATGCTTATACAGTTAGCGTGATCAGTCAATTCATGCATAGCTCGAGGACATCAAATATTGCATTACCTAAAGGAGACACTAGGAAATGGTACTTATTTATATTAGATGTAGCTTCTGTAAATGTACAACTACTGTATAGTTAGCTGTATAGTTAGCTTTAGCTTTCTGTTAGTTTCTAGACAGTTAGCATTATGTTCAGAGTTGGTTAGTTAGTTATCACTCCTCTGTTGTAATTGAGCAGTATAAATACTGCAACCCTTTGTACATTTCATTCAGTGAAGAAATACAAATTCTCTTCTCAGTTTACATTCCTATTTCTCCAGTTTCTGAATTCTAAAATGGTATCACGAGCTTCACGTTCCTGAAACCATGGCTTCCGAAGGTCCTGTTTTGAAACCCTAGCAGTTTGCAGGTAACTTTTTCTCCTCCAATCTCCATTAAACTTGATGAGAAGAACTTTCGTCAATGGAAGCATCAAATCGAAGGCATTGTTCAAGGCCACAAGCTCGAGAGATTTGTAACTGTTCCTCGCGTCCCTCTACGATTTCTCTCTGATGTTGATCGCGATTCAGAAAATGTGAATCCTCAACATCTTTAGTGGGAACAACATGATGCTTTGATTGTGGCGTGGCTTCTATCATCCATTTCTGAGTCTCTACTCTTGCGTTGTCGATTGCACCTATTCTTGGCAAATTTGGGATGAAATCCACAAGCACTTCCATAATCTTCTTAGTACCAAAGCGCGACAGCTCCGATCTGAGCTTCGATCGCTCATTGAAGGAGATTGCAAGATCGATGAGTTTATGCTTCGTGTTCGTGCAATTTCTGATTCGCTTCTATCGCTTGGTAATCCAATTCCTCATCGGAATCTACTTGATATCATGCTTGGGGCTCTCCATGAGGAATTCGATTCTGTTTCTGCAGCTGTAAATAGTAGATCAGATCTGTGTTCTCTTGATGAGCTTGAATCGCTACTCCTTGTGCATGAAGCACGTTTGGAAAAGAACAAGAAAACTGTCCTTCCTGAACCAGTGTCGGTGAATCTCACTTTCTCTTCTCAGTTTACATTCCTATTTCTCTAGTTTCTGAATTCTAAAAAAATGGATGTGGAGTGCTTGCGGCATACACCGATGCGGATTATGCTGGATGACCAAGTGATAGAAGATTAACTACTAGGTATTGCACTTTTATTGGGGGTGTCAGAAACCATGTATATAACCTAGAATGTATATTTAGGGAAATCTTGTATTTATTTCCTTTTAAAACAGGTTTAGTAAATCAGGAAATATCCCATAATTATAGGGATCTGATTTCAGAATAAATATCCCATAATTATAGGGATCTGATTTCAGAATAGGCTGTCATTTTATTTCCTAAATTAGCTTACAAGCCCTGTATATATGTCTGATGTATTCTCAATATTGAGCAATGAAATCAATTCATTCTACCCTAAAATTCTAGATGGTATCAGAGCTCTCGAAATCTGGGAGGCTCTGATTGCGCGACTCAAACCCTAGACGGCAGCCTTCATTGCTGTCGCAAATCCTTGTGCCTTGTTCGCACCATTTTGAAAGCAAATATATGATGTAAGTGAAGACTTTGGCAGCAAAACAGGGAAACAAAACTGTTACAGAGTATGCTAATCAACTCAAGTCATTGTGGATGGAGCTGGACCATTACAGGGTCATAAAAGCTAAATGTTCAGAAGATTCAGCAATACTCAAGGAATACATTGAGCAAGACAGAGTCTATGATTTCCTGGTGGGCCTGAACTCTGAGTTTGATCATGTTAGAGTTCAAATCTTGGGAAAGGAAAAAGTCCCAGGGATTAATGAAGTAGTGGCAATTATCCGAAGTGAGGAAAGTAGGAGGGGTCTGATGTTGGAGACCCCAGCCGCTGAAAATTCAGCGATGATAGTTGATGGGACCTCGGCCATGGTTGCTGAACAGAAAAAAGGAGGAATTTTCAATGTGGAGAAGAAAAGTGAGGGGGTCTGGTGTACCTATTGCAACAAGCCTCGTCACACTCGAGAAAAGTGCTGGAAGTTACATGGGGGAGGACAGGCACATATAGCTACTGGGACCAGTTAACAAAGCAAAGGAGAATCTGTCCAACTCAACCAGGAAGAGATAGAAAGAGTAAGATCCTTCCTCAGTAAACTGGAGAAACCAACAGGTACTTGTTCTTTGGCTTACTCAGGTAAGTTTCCATTTTCTTTTGGATTAAATGTCTCAGATATATCCTTTAACCAATATTGGATACTAGATTCTGGAGCCATTGACCACATGACACCCCTACCTAAACATTTCTCCACATATTGTCCATGTCCTAGCAATAAGAAAATTTCCACAGCTGATGGAACTCTTATAACTGCAGCTGGCCAAGGAGATGTCCAAATAAGCCCATTAATAACCTTGAAAAATGTCCTTCATGTCCCTAAACTGCCCACCAACCTGATATCTATACAAAAACTTACAAAGGATCTATCATGTAATGTTGTTTTTCATAGTAATGCTTGTATGTTGCAGGACAAGAATTCGGGGAGGACGATTGGACATGCTAGAGAATGGAATGGCCTTTATTACATGGAATACCCAAATCTCTCCAGCAAGAGCCAGTCCTTCATATCTGAATCGGTGATGACCAACAGGGAAAAAGTTCTGCTATATCATTGCCGCCTGGGACATCCTTCCTTTCGAGTTATAAAAATGTTATTTCCTTCCTTTTAAAAAATTAGATGTGGAGAGTATTCATTGTGAGGTGT
The DNA here is from genome assembly GCA_035048595.1 of Echinosophora koreensis. NCBI lineage: Eukaryota > Viridiplantae > Streptophyta > Magnoliopsida > Fabales > Fabaceae > Echinosophora > Echinosophora koreensis. The sequence continues at coordinate 3,650,106 of JAPCYP010000013.1, read as the reverse complement.
GTGAGCTTGCTAAACACAAGCGTGTACCTTTCCCCATTAGCAATAAAATAAGCACTTCTCCTTTTTACCTGATCCATACTGATGTGTGGGGTCCCTCTAATGTTCCAAATGTATCAGGGGCTCGATGGTTTGTAACCTTCATAGATGATTGTACCTGGGTTACTTGGGTTTTCTTACTTAAACATAAATCTGAAGTCAGCTCTGTTTTCTTACAATTTTTCTCAATGATAAAAAATTAGTTTGGGGTTAATATCAAGAGGCTTAGGTCAGACAATGCTAAAGATTACTTCAATCATGTGCTTAATTCCTTTTGTCAAAAGGAGGGTATAATTCATGAGTCTTCCTGTGTCAAAACACCCCAACAAAACGGAATTGCAGAGAGGAAAAATGGGCACCTATTAGATCAAACTCGGGCTCTTCTTTTTCAAAATAATGTTCCTAAAAAATTTTGGGGGGAAGCTATGCTCACTACCACTCACCTGATTAATAGATTGCCCTCTAGGGTCCTAGCTTCAAGAAGTCCTATGGAAGTCCTATCCTCCTCCTACCTAAATGTGGCCACTACAAATAACCTTATACCTAGGATATTTGGGTGTGTGTCCTTTGTTCATGTCCATAGTACTGATCGGGGGAAACTTGATCCTAGGGCCTTAAGATGTGTTTTTGTAGGGTACTCATCCACACAAAAGGGATATAAATGCTATCACCCACTGTCCAAAAAATTCGTGTCGAGGGATGTCACTTTCCATGAGCAGGAAAGCTATTTCAGCCAATCTCATCTTCAGGGGGAGAGTTTAAGAGAGGAAGATGAGCCCCTCATGTTTCCAAACTTGACACTTGGACCAGAAGTTGGAGTAGCTGAATCTGAAAGTGAAGAAGGAAATGCTGAACAAACTGAACCTGCACCTGCACCTGCACCTGCAACAAATGAGACTGGACCGGAACAGACAACTGAAGTTGAAGCTGAACCCGAGCTTGATGGAGATTTGGGAAGAATCGGGTATACTCAAAAAGACTAAAGGTCATTCCAGAATCTGCTCATGTCCAAGAACCCAACCCAACAACATTACATGAGGTAACATTCTCTGATCCTTTAATTTCTAGTGATTCAATTTCTGAATTTCCAGCTGCACAGGTGGAAACTGAAATACAAGAGGACCTAGACCTCCCAATTGCCCTTAGAAAAGGAAAAAGAAAATGCACCAAACAGTCACTCTACCCTCTATCAAATTACCTTTCCTTTAAAAATTTCTCACCAACCCATAAAGCCTTCCTCACAAGCCTAAACACTACAACCACACCTACTTCCCTATCCGAGGCATTATCTGACAGAAGATGGAAACAAGCCATGGACCTGGAAATGGAGGCATTGGAAAAAAATAGTACTTGGGAGTTGGTCACCCTACCAAATGGAAAAAAAACCAGTAGGGTGCAAGTGGGTATATGCTGTAAAATACAGGGCTGATGGGTCTATCGAGAGGTACAAGGCGAGGTTGGTAGCCAAGGGATTCACTCAAACCTACGGAGTGGATTACTTGGAGACATTTGCCCCGGTTGCTAAGATGAACACAGTTAGGGTGATATTATCTCTAGCCGCTAATTATGGTTGGAACTTGCAACAATTCGATGTAAATGCCTTCCTACATGGAGAACTTGAAGAGGAAATTTACATGGAATTACCCGCCGGATATGGTGGGCAGGTTGCTGCCAACACTGTTTGCAAGCTAAAAAAGGCGTTGTATGGGCTGAAACAATCACCACGAGCGTGGTTTGGCAGGTTTACTAAAGCTATGACAGGTCTGGGCTTCAAACAAAGCCAAGGGGACCATACTTTATTCATTAAACACTCCAAATCAGGGGGAGTAACAATGCTGTTGGTTTATGTGGATGACATTATAGTGACGGGGGATGATAAGGAGGAACAACAAATGTTAAGCCAGTGCCTAGCCAAGGAATTTGAGATCAAGACCTTGGGAAAATTGAAGTATTTTTTGGGGATTGAAGTGGCTCACTCCAAGAAAGGGATTTTCATATCCCAACAAAAATATATTACTGATTTACTTAGAGAAACTGGCAAGACAGCCTGCTAACCTGCTAGTACACCGGTTGATACAAGTATAAAACTGGGGAATGCTGAGGAAGATGTTGCAGTTGACAAGGAGATGTATCAAAGACTAGTGGGCAGACTCATATACTTATCACACACTAGGCCAGATATTGCCTTTGCTATGAGTTTAATCAGTCAGTTCATGCACCAACCGAAGGAGATTCACTTACAAGCTGAACTTAGAATTGTGCAGTACTTAAAGGGGACTCCAGGAAGGGGAATTCTATTCAAACGAAATAGAAGTGTGAGCCTTGAAGCATATACGGATGCTGACTATGCAGGGTCAGTTCTGGATAGGAGGTCAACTACAGGGTACTGCACCTTCCTTGGGGGAAATCTCGTGACTTGGAAAAGTAAAAAACAAAGTGTGGTAGCTAGATCCAGTGCTGAAGCAGAGTTTCGGGCAATGGCACAAGGGATATGTGAACTTCTTTGGCTGAAGATTATCTTGGAAGATTTGAAGATAAAATGGGATGAACCAATGAGACTTTATTGTGATAATAAATCTGCAATTAGCATAGCCCATAATCCAGTGCAACATGATAGAACCAAACACATCGAAGTAGACAGGCACTTCATCAAAGAGAAATTAGATAGTGGCTTGATCTGCACCCCATATGTGTCCTCTCAAGGCCAACTCGCAGACATTCTTACCAAGGGACTGAGTAGCAGCAACTTTGAGAAGATTGTATCCAAGCTGGGAATGGAAAATACCTATTCACCAGCTTGAGGGGGAGTGTCAGAAACCATGTATATAACCTAGAATGTATATTTAGGGAAATCTTGTATTTATTTCCTTTTAAAACAGGTTTAGTAAATCAGGAAATATCCCATAATTATAGGGATCTGATTTCAGAATAAATATCCCATAATTATAGGGATCTGATTTCAGAATAGGCTGTCATTTTATTTCCTAAATTAGCTTACAAGCCCTGTATATATGTCTGATGTATTCTCAATATTGAGCAATGAAATCAATTCATTCTACCCTAAAATTCTAGAGGGGGAAATTTTGTGACTTGGAGAGTAAGAAACAGAATATGGTAGCATGACCGAGGGCATAGGCAGAATTCAGGGCAATGGCTGAAGGTGTGTGAGAACTACTTTCATTAAAGATCATTCTTTAAGATTTGAAGATCAAGTGAGAAGGACCAATGCGACTCTACTGCGACAACTAGTCTGCAATTAGCATAACCCACATTCCGAAACAATATGACCGAACAAAGCATATTGAGGATGACAGCACTTTATCAAAGAAAAACTAGATAGTGGGTGCGACAACAAGTCTGCAATTAGCGTCAAGTCTGCAATTAGCATAACCCACATTCCGAAACAATATGACCGAAGAAAGCATATTGAGGATGATAGACACTTCATCAAAGAAAAACTAGATAGTGGGTTAATTTGCACACCTTATGTGACTACACAAGGTCAGCTTGCTAATGTTCTTACTAAAGGGTTGAATAGTCAAGCATTTTATAACATTGTATCGTAGTTGGGAATGGAGAATAACTATTTACCAACTTGATGGGGGACTGTGAAAATTGTGTTTACTTAATTATCCTAGCAAATAGTGTGTTGAGGATAACAAATTGTATTAAATGGTATTGGGGCTCCTTACTTAGCAACTAGCTCATCTCTAAGGAAATAGCTAAAGTTATTGTTGCATAGGAATTAGCTCAATTATTTCTTTTAAATAGGTGTGCATTTACAATCCAAGTGTATATATAACTCGTTGATGTATCACATAATAACGTATGAATAACATTTTCATATTCGTCAAATTCTGAGATTTTCAACTTATCATTATGTATAGGTTATCATCAAATTCATTTTCCTTCATTTTTCTTGTCAGTCGTTCTTCCATTTCTTAATTAATAAGAAGTTCTTTTATGTTCATAACAGATTTACAATCATTGGCTTTCCAACATTAAGGATTGGTGTATAAGCAGGCAACTATGGTGGGGACACCGGATACCTGTTTGGTATATTGCTGGAAAAAACAATGAAGAGGAATATATTGTTGCTAGGAGTGCTGATGAAGCACTTGAGAAAGCTCACAAGAAATATGGAAAGGATGTAGAAATATATCAGGATCCTGATGTTCTTGACACTTGGTTTTCAAGGTATGCTTTTATCAAATAGCCCTTCCATTTTAGTGGTATTATTCATGAGCGTTTTCTTGTACACAGTAGAAACAAACAAAATTGATGTCTGTTGAGTTACAAGTAATTTTTTCAATTTATTTTTCTGATAGAGGTGGTCGTTCATTTACTATCAGCCTAAGAAAAGCCTCACAACTGATGGTTTAGTGATCCATTTAGCAGTATCTACCTCTCTGTGTGTGTGTGTCTGTCTCTGTCTCTGTCTGTGTGTGTGTGTGTGTGTGTGTGTGTGTGTGTGTGTGTGTGTGTGGTGGTGTGTTGTGTGTGGATATTAAGCAAGGGGCATTATGTCTATCATATATGCTACTACAAATGTGCGTCGATCCCAGCATTAAAGTAGATTGGTTTAATCTTTTGAGAGCAATGCATGTTATTTGAAAGCCCAGTATCTTTGATCTACTAATTTATTATGTTGAAGGTATTTTTATTTTAACTTTTTAGATTTTCTATGTCATTAGAATTTTCTTTATTAGATTTGATCTGTCCACACTTTGAAGTTTGACGTTGTTATTGCTAATTAGATGATACGGATGATACAATGTGAGAAAGGAAATGGACACCCCTTGTATTTAATTGTGTTTAGAATGATTGTTGAAAACTTTTCGGAGCATGCTTCCAAGTGTTCTTTGAGATTTTGCATTCTGAAAAATGTTGTATCAACAGTTTCCAAAATCTCATTAGGAGGCATGTTTTGCTTTTTTTATTTTTATTTTTTTTTTAAAATACTTTTTTGAAGTTTCTGAGTAATTCATCTTGTATAATTAGTTGTGTTATGCAAATTGTTAACATGATTATATGTTCTCAGATGTTTACATGCTACTGATGCTAGAAACTCACTGACAAGGATCTGTTTCATTTTCTCTTTCCAGTTTTGGAACCTGCTCTACGTGGCATGTTTCTTTTGTCAATTGTCTATATGGACTGACTATACTTTCTTTCATATTTGATTAGTGCGCTGTGGCCTTTTAGCACCCTTGGATGGCCAGATTTGTCTGCAGAGGATTTTAAGCGTTTCTATCCAACTACAATGCTTGAAACAGGGTATGTGCTTAGTTGCGAGCATCTGTTCCTCGATTACAATGGATTTTTCACGTCCTGTTGTTAGACTTTTTTTTTTAATTGGAAATAATACATACCCCTGTTCAGTTTCAGATCTGTTTACAGGGACTGATTAACTTTCTATATATTCATACATCTATCCTTTATTTATCAGTCAAACATACTACAGTTGTCTATTGTATTGTAATCACCCAAATTGGTTCTGGAAGGGTATCATACCCGACATCAAATTTAGATTGTGTTCCGTGGCTTGTGTGGCTTAAGAGCTAGCGAGAGGGTAGTTTTCTACGAATTTTTTATTAACAGTTAATAACTAGTGATGAGTTGAAGTTGATATTTTTGTTAATAACATTACTTGGAAATAAAGTATCAAATGAGAGCCATTAAATTCATTTAGTAGTGCTTTTGTATTTTTTTATACAAAAAAAAAAAAAATCTTAAAAGACAAAAGAAAATTACAAGTAATTTGGAGGATTATGGAGCCTCCATAATGAAAAAGGAAAAAAAAAAAAAACAACCTAGGAAAAAAACATAAATGGAGCAATGTTGCCCAATCCTTTAGCACTTAAGTTACGAAGAGCCCCTTAAAAATTTCATGTATTTTATACCAAATAGGAGCATTTAACCTAATCTTATCCTGAGTCTCCTATTCCACTATTTAATCTGCATGGATACTTTCTTTTCTTGACATCATAGTTTAATCTTTATTTTTCTTTGTGAACTGTCCCCTCAGGAGAACAACTAAAGGTAATGTTGCAATTAAATTTTGACAGGCATGACATATTGTTCTTTTGGGTGGCAAGAATGGTGATGATGGGAATCGAGTTCACTGGGACTGTTCCATTTTCTTATGTTTATTTGCACGGACTCATCAGGGATTCACAGGTGATTTCACTTTTTACATGTATTTGGAAGTTATCATGGTGTTAGCTTTCCCATATCACTATCATTTGCAAGATTCAAAGATTGTCAGTGGTTATCCTTGTAGCATGATTTGATATACTGTATGTTACAAAGTATTGAGAAAAACCCAAGTCCCTACATTGACTAGAAATAGTATCTAATGAGGGCTTATAAGTAGTGGGCAACCCTCATCCTATAAGCTAGCTTTTGGAATTGAGTTAGGCCCAAACCCAAATTTTAAGATGGTATCAGAGCTATCCTAGATCCATTGTTGGGCCGCCCACCATGTTAATCCACGCACCAAGCCCAATAGTGCTGGGCATGAGGGGGTGTATTGGGAAAAACCCAAGTCCCACATTGACTAGAGATAGTATCTAATGAGGGCTTATAAGTAGTGGGCAACCCTCATCCTATAAGCTAGCTTTAGGGATTGAGTTAGGCCAAACCCAAATTTTAAGACAAAGTTAATATTCATCACAGACTGCTGCTGCCGTTCCTCCATAATCAAAGATATACCAGTCCTGTAAACTCCATGCTTCAGATGTCCAACTCTGAGCATGAGTTGGTGTGTTGGAGTCCCATATTGGATGCAAATATGGCCAAAGTAATCCTTATAAAGCTTGGACAATCCTTACCTCTTGAGCTAGTTTTTGGGGTTGAGTTAGGCCCAAACCCAAATTCTAAGATGGTATCCAAGCCTATCCTAGATCTGTTATTAAGTCAAGATCTTTATTATTATTCTACCCGCATTTGTCCACGATCCAGATGTCCAGGCCTGGGCATGAGGGGGTGTGTTGAGATTCCCTATAATTCCATCCCCATTAGTCCACACTTTAGATGTCCAGTCCTGAGCGTGAGGGGGGGTGTTAGAATCTCACATCTACTAGAGATATGGCCTAGGTAGTGCTTATAAGACTTGGCCAGTCCTTACCTTACAAGCCGGTTTTGTGAGGTTGAGTTAGTTCTAAAGCCCAAATTCTAAGGATAAAATTATTTTTGGACAAACTGTCAGAGCATAAATGATTCATACTCATGTTGTATGTACTATGTAATTTATAGATGTTGCAAAAAAAATTCAACTAAATAATGTGTATGAATGGTGATCATCAGGAAGTGTAAACTTCTATACACTTTTTAGTGTCAAATTTTAACAAAAATGCTATTTGGACATAAAAAAATGAGACTAGAATTGACAACTGGTTAATGACGTTCAAAATTGTGGTTAATGACGTGTTGAACTTGGTTAATGGGTATACCTGCAGTAGATGGGGTAACTGGTTAATGATGTATAAAATCTTGGTTAATGCAACTTAGTGGATGGTTAATGAGTTACCCGTCTTGATGTACCCATTAACAAAGTTTAACATGCCATTAACCATGATTTTGAACGTCATTAACCAGTTGTCGATTGTTGTCCCATTTTTGATGTCCAAATAACAGAATTGAAATTTTAACTCATAATTTTGCCTCTAGGTGTTTATTGGCAGTTTTATCTTGCTTCTAAGATCTGCTATTTGTTTAGACTAATTGTGTAATATTTATGATATTTTCAGGGGAGAAAAATGTCTAAAACATTGGGAAATGTGATAGACCCCCTTGACACGATCAAAGAATTTGGAACAGATGCTTTACGATTTACACTGGCTTTAGGAACAGCTGGTCAGGTTTGTTTTGCTGTATTCTAATAGAGGGTTTTGTGTTGATTAGGATCTGTTTCATATGGAAGTTTCATAGCTTATCACAGACAATGATAGGACACCCTTTTCTTTTAGGACCTTAATTTGTCCACTGAGCGGTTGACCTCCAACAAGGCGTTCACTAACAAATTGTGGAATGCTGGCAAATTTATATTACAGAACTTGCCTAATCCGAATGATTTGCCTGCTTGGGAAAACATATTGTCTTATAAGGTGAGGAACATCAGTATATATCGGGAATAACATTACATATTGTAAAATATTGGGCTGGTGTTCACTGATATGGAGAAGATGGTGAGTCCTATTATGTTAATTTGTTTTGCCTGAGACTCACTCACAGAACAGCTGCTTCTCTTCAAGAGTAGCGAATGCTCAGTGCTATCTCTTTTGTCATTATTAACTTGCATGTGAATGTATGTGCTTTGAAAATTATGAGGAGAATATTTGGCCTTAACTTTTGACTTGTGAAAGCCAAGCAGCTAATAAACTGAAGTTGTGGATTTGACAACTTTTAAGCACTAACATAGTTTTAAGCTGCAGGTATATTGATTGATTGTTACAGGCAAAAGAGGAGCTAATTTTTTGTTAATTTAGTATGGCATCGCCATTTTTACATAGAACTTTAGTTAATACTTAATATATGCTTTGGTTCATTCTGGTTCAACTGGTATTTAAACAACCTTAAATTTGAGAAAATTTGGTCGGAGATATCCTCTTAGCGAAGACTTATTTGTTTATATTTTTTCAGTTTGACTGTGAAGATTCCATACTTAATCTTCCTTTATCAGAGTCTTGGGTGGTAAGGCAATTTATCTTTATAGTTTTAATGCTGCAAATTTTGCAGAGTTGTGTGGTAACCTTATTTTAATTTCAGGTGTCAAAACTTCATTTGCTTATTGATTCTGTCACTGCAAGCTATGACAAATTTTACTTTGGAGAAGTGGGAAGGGAAGCATATGATTTCTTTTGGGGTGATTTCGCTGACTGGTATCATACTGTTTATAGTTGTAATTTATTCATTCTATGTGCATTATGAATTTAAAACCCAAAACATCCTAATATTTGATTTGAACCGCCAAACATTTCTATATGGTGATATTTGCTAGCTCCCTTTGCCTTTATTATTAGTAATGTCCTCGCATCTTTTCCCCTTCTTGCTATCTTAAGGTACATTGAGGCTAGCAAGGCGCGCCTTTATCACTCTGGAGGTAACTCAGTTTCATCAGTGGCCCAAGCTGTTCTGTTGTACACTTTTGAGAACATACTCAAAGTGCTGCATCCTTTCATGCCATTCGTAACTGAGGAGCTATGGCAGGTAAATGTGATCAAGGATCTACATAATCTGGCACATGTGGATAATGTTGCTTTTCTATGTGCCTGCAATTTATATCTGAAGGTTTGATGGGACTTGGGAAGAATATTTAGGATAATGAGTGTTTCTGGTCTGTCACTGAATGAGCCAGAGGTATCGGGCATATAATATGAATAGAATTGGATGTGAAGAAACTATATTACATATGATGGCAAGACCTAAACAAAATGTTACATAAGCTGGAGATAGAGTAAGAAAGAAGACACAAGGTTCACACCAAGTACTTAGCATCTTACCTAAGAAGTACATTACACATCCTCTTGAAAATAATGTCTCCATTGATTCTTTGATAGTTGGATACAGGATGAGTCACTTATACAGGAATAGCTGTCAAAAATTGAGGACCAAGTAGGTCAATTTAGAAAATTAGATACTAGTAAAGCATAGATAAAATCCCAAATAATTGGAAAAAAAAAAAAAACTCAAGAAAAGTCTAACTAAAGCCAGTTGGTGGCCATGACTAAATATCCAACTTCAAGATTCAAATAGAAAACTACTTTGACACACCTGATAGATAAAATATTGGAAATTACAGAGAATCATTTTTTTCAGTCATGAAAAGAAGCCTGTATTTACTATTTAGGCAAGATTAGCTTCCTGATTTTGCCAAATTATGATATTAGCTCTTGTATTTGGTTTTCCTTCTCCCAGAATAATTCTCAAACCTCCCTGGTATATAGCTTGCAATTGTATGCATGGTTTTTTATTTATTCCCACATAACTTGCCGGCTGCAAGTACTTTCAAATCTTTCTGTGATTTCCTCTATTGTTTACTATTAGCAGCTATAAAACCTGTTGAAGTTTTTTTTTTTCTCTTTTGTGCTAGTAACTGATTTTGGAAATGTCTTGTGTAAATATATTTGCTTTTGTGTTTATACCTTCTGATGGTATCTTCTGTTTTGCCCTTTTCTTTCTTTAAGAATTGGCTCGTATCCTCAGTCATTTAATTTATTTCTTCTTATCAAATAATACTCTTCAATTTTGTCCTGCTAATGACGTTTTGTAAGTCGTACTAACTACTAAATCAGACATGCATCAAACAATGCTTTAGTCTTTGAAGTTCTTATTATACTTTCTAACTAATCCTTGTCATCATACTCGAAGTTTAATATTGGTGTTCTATGCCAATATTCCTTCAAGTTCAGTGATTATATGATGCAAATTTTTTGAATTTCTATGGTTGATAACAGGCACTCCCTAACCGAAAGCATGCCCTTATTGTATCACATTGGCCACAGACCCAACTTCCAAGGAACACCAGCTCTATAAAAAAGTTTGAAAATTTGCAAGCTTTGGTGTGTATATATTTTTCATTTCTCTCATCTTATTTAATGCCTGTTTAGTAGCTTAATTCACTGCTTGTTCAAACTTTTTAATTTAGGTTAGAGCTATCAGGAATGCTCGTGCAGAATATTCTGTTGAGCCTGCAAAGCGGATATCAGCATCTGTGGTTGCAAGCAATGAAGTTGTTCAATATATAGCTGTAAGTGTGGTTTAATTCTCATTTCTCAAGACTCCATCTCTGGGAAAATGAAACGTGCCTTTCTTCAAATTACATTTTTATTTATGTGTCTGTCATTCCCTGGTTCCTCTACTTTAACCTATAAATCGTACTAATTTTCATCTTCTTCACTTTTTATCTGACTGCCGATAATATCATGACCTGCCTCATTGTTGGTGGAAATTTTCATTTGATGTCTAAGTAATTTGGAAAGTGTGATCGTTGATGGAATATATATATATATATATATATATATGTTCGTGGGATATAATAAGTAACATTATGCTGTATCTTCTGCTTTATGCAGGAAGAAAGAGAAGTTTTAGCACTTCTCTCTCGGCTTGATGTACAAAATCTACATTTTACAGATTCTCCTCCAGGCATGATTTCTACTAGATTTTGTACTTCCTGGATGAAAGCTGGCATTGCAATTTTCTTGTTCCCCTTTTCCCATCGAATTTTTTATTGTTTCCAATTACGAACTAGTGCTGAATCAATTCATTGGTGAATGTGATGTAATATGATTCAGGAGATGCAGATCAATCAGTTCATCTAGTGGCTGGTGAAGGACTAGAGGCATATCTTCCTCTCGCCGATATGGTTGATATTTCCGCAGAAGTTGAACGTCTTTCAAAGCGCCTTTCCAAGATGCAGAAGGAATATGATGGATTCATAGCTAATCTCAGTTCTCCTAAAGTATGAAATGTTCTATTTCTGAAATTTTGAATTATATAAGTGTGCACAAATCTTTCCTTCTTACATTGTCCAATTATGCTATTTAAGTGCCAAGATAAACTTGTATAGCCATTGGCATTTAATGCACAGGAATAGTACATCTAGCTGATGAATTCGCATTTAGGTAGCTGGTCAAAAATATCTGGAGTTTAGGGTGGTTGTTACTGTTCTATATACAACTTGATACTTCGCGAAAGATTCTCGTATTTTTGTTATAGATAAATAAAATTATAAAATCTTTCCTCTATTCATTTTTATATTATTTTTAACCTTTTGTTTGAGATCTTATCAGTATTTTTGTACATCATATGGTAAATTTGTAGTAGTTAGCTGTGACATTTCTGCTGTTGTGATTTGTGTAATGGCACTTGTGCTAGAGTAGTCCGTAGAATTCTTCTGGAATGAATCCACAATACTAATCTCTGCCAATTACTACTTTTCTGTTGCTTCCTTCAGTTTGTAGAGAAGGCCCCAGAAGATGTGGTCCGTGGAGTGCGAGAAAAAGCAGCAGAAGCTGAAGAGAAGATCACTCTAACCAAGAACCGCCTTGCATTCTTGAAGTCTAATGTTCTGGTTTCGAAACAGGCATGATCAACAATGCTACTATTTACATGTTCCAAATAGATGGCAATCATCTCCAGTATCATGTGGTTAATCAACATCAGGGCATCTTATACTGTCAAAGTAAACCCGCCATACTGATCAGCTGCATAGATCTCAGTTCCTCTACTTTGCATCAACAGAGTGAACAGATTTTTCAAAATCTTGGTTACTGTATTCTATCTCATGCCATAACCTTCTCTCTTTCTATTTTTTTGGGTGTCAAATATACCAAGGATTTAACCTGTCTGGAGGGCTGAACTGGAAGTCTACGGAGAGAGCAGTACACACCAGGCGAGTTGCTATGAATGTAGAGTTAGACTTGATAACATTTTTATACCGCAAAAATAAAAAGAATTGCTAACATTTTCTTCAGCATTTTCTTGAGAATGTCACAGCGTAGATATTTTGCTTATGACTGACTCTGTATTTCGTCTTCACTGTGCTCGTGTTCTCACACCAGGCCTTGATTCTAATTATATCAGCTTCTTAAAAGTCACTATAAAGCAGCAAGACGGTTGCGGACCTGTTTTCTCATTAATTTTTTCAAAAATAAAAGACTTTGAATACGAGTTAAATCTCGAATGTCTTGTTTATTTATTTATTTTTTTGCCAAGAGAAATGTGTCACCGAGAATGAAATAGAGAAACAAGTTCCAATAATATATGCTACTCCCATCATATCAGACATCAATTATTCCGCTGCTCCAAAGGAGGAGCTCTCCAAGTTGTGAAAGCAGAATCATTCCCAAATATTAATAGTAGAACTCGAGGAGTGGAAGAGAAATTATCTCTGTATATTCATCAAATGAAAAACTGAATAAAAATACAAGGAGTACATGCCTTTATATAGGCTATTCAGGCTACTGCTAAAAGGCTAGGAGGGAGTGTAACTTACCCTCAACTAACTTAACTGCTTAACTAATTGACGACTTAAATAACAAACTTTTAACTGTAATAGGGGCATCTTCATCGGTGGTGTACCATCATTTTAATCGAAGTTAATCGAGAAGTTATCCCACTGTCCCCTCCCCCAAAAAAAATAATAATAAAAAGAACAAAAATAAGATTTGGTGCAGGAATAACTTCGAGCACAAAACATATTTTCTCATTTGGATACGCTCACATGTATTGATCTAGCATCTTTGCCCCGCTGAGGTTTGGTGAAGGAGACCGTGTACCGAAATAGTCAATTTAGCTTACTTTTTCTTCAAAATAATTAAAAATTGTGGTATTTTTGTTGTTACAATCACATACCACATACCTGTTGCTCGGCATAATTTACATTCATTGCATTTATATGTAGTGTTATTTTAATTATAAAATAATTTATATTGCATAATTTATATTCATTGCATTATAACGGGGAGTTTGAGTAAACATAAGCAAGGTGTGTGGGCTTTTTAAATAGTGGGTATATGTGAAAAGGGGGGTTCGAATGTTTTACTCAACTATATAATGTTGCCAGATAGAGTGGCATTATTAGTAATGACTAGTGAAGCTAAAGGCAGAACTTGCAATTTCCAGAATTATTGAAACCATCAGAATTGAAATTGTTGAAACCAAAAAAAAAAAAAAAACCTAGGTAAATACAATGTGATGTTCAATATCACTACTCCCCTCTCCATTGTACTGTTGCTCTGTGAATTATGAGTAATGATAGTTGTACACACTTTAGGTATCCAACATCGTATATGTAATATGTATTTACACTTGTTTATTATTTTTTCTCTCATCACATGTATTTAGCACTTAAAAACAACACATCACCATATGGTGTCTATACTTGATATCCCAAAAATGTGTTCATTTATCATTTCTCGTGAATTATTGATACTTCCAAGAGTAAAGATATTTGGACACATATTCTAGACACTTTGTATAGATACCGTAGAGCTTATGAATGTCTTGGGAGTGATGAAATACATGATGAGAGAAAAAAATAAATGGGGAGGAGTACTTTTATACGGTGTTGGACACCATTTTTGTGTCCAAATGTTATTACTCCTTCCAAAATAGGAGCTATCACAGAAGGGAAGCATCATATAAAATAATGCATTAACTATAAACCATAAACAGGTTGAAGATACAGAATTATCAACGGGAGAAGAAACTGAAAATTCCCATGACATGCAAGCATCATCACTTATCTGAAGCATTCCAGTTTGACATATAGCCTATACAAAAGGATAATCGAAGATTAAGGCTCTTTAACCTTTCCTGCTTAAGAACAGTAGATGCCTTAGAAAGAGCCATACAGGATTACAGGTTCCTATAACTCAGGCAACAGGACGTGCCAAAAAATCTTCAGTGTCAGAGATCTGTATCATCAGTGAGCAAGTAAATAACTCTATCAGAAAAACTTGAGTCATGATTGGGGAAACAAAAATTTGGATCAGATAATAACAATCATACCAGTTAGTGATTACTTCTTATGATAAACTTAATTCAACTGCCAACCAAGTGTAGAAATTATCACTGTTAATAACCTCAGTACAGGGCTACCAAATTGCCAGTCATTGAACAGGGCTGAGCAGTTTCTGGCATTCTCTCTTAATTCCCATTTATAATCTCATCAGAAAAGTTCCATTAGGCGACACTCGAGAGTTTGGATATTTGCAGATAGGCATATCAATACAACAAATTAGCAGAGAATGATATAGGTTGCTCATACCATTCATCTGTTAGTTTGCAAGAGCTTGCAACCTCAGCCAGCCGGTGCATACATGAAAACAATTTCTTTTCTCATAAGCTTCAGTATTCTGTTTTCCTTGCAAATTTTTTGCTGTCAATTTATGCTTCTCCACTAACCAAACTACTTTCATCTTTGTCAGAGACACTACCAACTGCTTCATTGCTACTCTTCTTTATCTTGTCTTTGTTAGTGAAAGGTTTATCCTGGGAAGGGCTGACCAATTTCCTGATAAATTTTTTTGATGGAAACACAGAATCGTCCTCTGAACTCCTTTTAGATGATACTGTGACTTTGCGAGTGCTAATCTTATCCTTAGGCTGTTCAATATTCTCTTCAGCTAAACCACCTTTTGCTAGGCTACTAACTTTCTTCGATAAACCCTTACCAGGTGATTTTTGTGAAGCTGCCGTATCTTCAGTGAGTTTGCCAGCAGGCTGTTTAACACTTGAATTGTCTGGATCTGTATCAGGAAGCAATGCTCGGTGGCTAAGGCGCAGCTGTCCTTTATCATTTATCTGCAATATATGCTTAAAACCATTAGAGAGAATGCCTACCATACAAAAAAATCTACTTAGTTCATAACGAAGCATATGAAGAAGGAATTAATCCAACTAACAGGTGGCTGACTTGACCGTGAGTGCAATTTTACCAATTTCAGCCAAGAGTTCAAATGATAAGATAGAATCCAAAGGAAAACAAATAGAAACTCTGAAAAGACATATTGGGATCAAGGCAAAAGAACTAACTCTATCTACAAAAACTGTTTGGTGCAGTTTCATTCCCACTTCAGAGTATGAGAAAGGAAAGACGAAATAAAAGCATGGTATTGAAGGATGACTATTTTAGGGAAAACACGAGTTTGGCTAATTATTTAGCTAACCGGCCATAGAGTATTGTGTTCTTACTTAAAAATGCCCTTTAGTGTGAACATGTATGTAACTCACTTAAATGACCCAGCACATAGGACATATATCAAATGGGAGGAATAGCTTGACCATGTTGAATCACCATAAAGAACAGAAAGCATAAGCTACTACAGTAATGGGTTGTTGAACGATTAATAATTTTGAACATGATTTAGAGCTAACAAAATGTAAAATGACATACCTCTATAAGCTTTACATCAATACGGTCTCCCACTTTGAAAGCCTGGAGGAAAATAAGTCAAATATTATCCCACCATGTTTTGCATATAATTATATATTTCTTCAAAAAAAGGAATCAAAAGAATACTTACATCTTCTGCCTTCGGTAACCAACCTGAACTCAGTTCACTGATATGGCAAAGTCCCTGCATAAAATGAGAAGAATTGTCCAAATAGTAGTTACAAAGTTTGGTCCACCATTCTATAGAAGCATTATCTTATTTTCTTTCAAAACTTTTTATAGGAATGAAATGACTCCAAATCTTTTTGTCTTTCAAAACTTGTTTTTTTTACAAAGTGAAATGAAATAATTAAAAGGAAATGCATACATTTCTTTAATCACCTGAGTAACTATAAACAATACCAAGTATAAACTCTAAAATATTTATAAGATTCAACAAATAGAACTCAGAAAGATACAACTTCATAAGAAAATCCAAACTTCAATCATGTTCTTTCTGAAGCAATCTAATAATGTGTGTTTCAAATAATCTAATATTTATGCTTTTGGCAACTAGATGGAATTATGTACCTCGTCCAGGTGCTATCTCTACAAAAACTCCATATGGAGCTATTGATTTGATTTCACAATTCCTGAAGTATTAGAAGGCAGAGCAATTATATATAGTTTTGATCAATGGTTTTCTTTTGAAAAAAAAAAATTAGAACTTTCATTGAAAGAAAAACAGGAGGACCTATATATTTTTTAATACAGAAATTTGTTAACACAGAAGAAAAGCAAGAGGAGAATATCAGTCATATAACAAAATTTGAAAAACACCATAAATAATAATCAATATATCAACACCCTCCTTTCCAAATTTTTTACAAACGAGAAATATGCCATTCTCAAAGACCATGGGGGTAAAAACAAGAAAAGCCAGATGAACAATTCTGTTCCAAAGCATCAAGCTCATTTATTTCAAAGAAAAGAAAAGAAAAAAAGGAAAAGAGAAGAAAGCAGGGAAAAAAGGCATGATCCGCCCCACCCCCCCCCCCCCCCAAAAAAAAAAAAACCCAACAAAATACCATATTGAATAGTTAAAGGGCTGATCGAAGCATGAAGTAATGTACAGCAGTTGAACCACATGACATGAGTCCCTTGTAGATGTATGAATCTTAAGGATAACTTTCAATTTCCATTTTCCACGTATTTTCTTAACATTTTTTATTTAGGGAGTTTCTTAACTTTTAACATTGAAAATTTTCATTGAGTTAATGCAAGCAACAGACTACTATAAGCAGAAAAACAAAGGGATACCCAATTACCTATATATATCACCAATAGTTGGAACCATTGTCAAATTACTGATAATAGCTTTAGACTTCTCTAAACTAGACAAATCTTTTGCAAAGATTTTCACCTGCAAAAGCCACAGTAAAGTTATTCATAGTATACAAATAGAATAGTAACTATAATTATTATATTTTAAGATGATTGTTCTCATACAGTGCCATTATATTCTGTATCAATAGCCTCTACTCCACATTCCTCAATAATGCTCTTCACCTTTTTCCCACCAGAACCAATTATAAGATTTATTCTCTCAGGTTTGACCTATTAAAAAATAGATGTGAGAGAAACGTTACATGCTGAAGATTATAATTTTAGGATGAGATCATAAAATGGTTGACTCTGATAATTAATGAGGGGAGAAAACGAAAGTAATCAACAGACCTTCATAACGTGAATCAAAGGTGCATGCTTCGAAAGTCTTTTTGCTGGAGCAGGCGAGCAATTCATCATTTCTCCTAGATTAGGTAACAGACAAAAAGTGGAACAAAAGGCAAAGATAATTAATTAAAGACTTCAAAAATTAGTTTATCCTTCCAAAAAGAACCTCGGAACTGTTAAGGAGGAATTTAGTTGAGAAGAATTGCAAATAAGCAACTGGAAAGAGGACACACACAAAAAAACAAAACAAAAACAATTCTGAAAGGGTCTAAATCTAAAGAGGAAGTACCAAGAATGGCCATCAAGGAAGCTAAATCAGAAGCCTCGTAAGTCATGATCACTCACATTCCTTTAAAAAGAAAATTCCAGGAAATGGACTTGACAAAAAAAAAAAAGGGGGGGGGAAGTTTCGGACTTTAAACTCCTCCAGAGTGCTTTCCTTTAAATGAGTAAATTCATAATGCCAGTTCCTCATGTATTCTCCATACATGTGCAGGGGTTTAGAAATGGTCAAGAACTGTCTAGAATCTCTAGATTCTATAGAAGCTAAGCTATCAGTTCTGTCACTAACCTATCTAACTGATAATAACAGAATACTAGTTTAAAGCTTGTTTGCTGTTCCTGTATATATATATATATATATATATATATATACACATAGCATGTCAGATCTATATACTCTTATAAGTACATAGGACTAATACAAATGAAGTATTGCAGATTAGCTTACAACATATTCTTCTCATATTCTTATCCTCATGTTTGATCGAGAATATATCCACTCAACATCATTTTAGCCACAGTTGTAATATTTCACACTTAACACTTGGTACTATATAGCAATAGAAGTACATAATACAACCAGATCTAGTTCTGAAAAAAAATTACTAAACCCTACTCAATGTTAGCTTTATAATCAATGAAAGACTCGAGTTATTAAAATGAAAAAATCAACTTGTCGCACTGAACCCTCATCGCAATGCAAGTTATACCCCCATAAATCAAGTCTTAGTTTTGTTTAAATTTTAGCGTTTAACTTTACCAAGAATATGCTTCCTGCCATCTCTTGCTTGTAGGAGTGCCTCTCTCATGATGGGCAAAGTAATTCCTCCCACCTGTAACATCCATATATTAATAGCTATTAGGGAACAGTATCATATAAAATATAGACATGAAATTATAAATTGTATTTACTAATTTGGAAGGGAAATGAATCAACATAACAACTAGAAGCAAATTATACAATAAATGCTCTACTTTCAAGGATATTAAGCAGTTCTTCAAAAACCAAACAAATGAGAAAAAAATATAAGCATGTCAAGATATTTCATATTAGCATTATTCATATTATTTCACCTTAATGTCCATCTGAAACGCAGTTATGCCATCTTCATTTCCAGCAACCTTGGTCAAAAACATCATTTTGAGCATTATGGTATCAGTATCATGTTAATTAATATATGAATGGATTAGAAATGAAAATACATATCGAGCCCAACTGAACTCTCAGAAGTGTAAAATAGGTTTGCAAAATAAAACCTTAAAATCCATATCTCCAGATGCATCTTCAGATCCAGTTATGTCAGAAAGAATAAGCGGAGTTCCATCTCCACCAAATTCCTTTGTGTCCAGTACCATACCCATCGCAATTCCAGCAATAGAGCACTTAATAGGAACACCAGCATCCTGCAATGCTAAGCAACCTCCACAAACAGAAGCCATGCTATAACAAAATAAAAAAATTTATATTAAAGGTGGGGAACTTTAAAAGCTCTATATTGAACAACTCCGAAACCACAGATATTAAAGAAAAGAGAAATACAATAGTATCATGTGTAAAATTACAATTGGGGGAAGTCGAAGTTGTGACATATGAATCATACTAAAACTGCCAAAATAGCCGTTTTGGTGGGTTTTAAAAAAAGGGCTTCTGTGATGAAGTAGAAGTAGAAGCTATTATTAGAAAAGGACAATTTTGCGTTTGGAAGGGTTTTTGAAAAAGGGCTTCTATGAAATTTGTTGCACATTATTGTAGAACAATTTTCATAAAACATAGCTGGTCTTCACTCTCTCTCTTCTACCACATCTCTTTTTAGAAGCTAGGAATTGTAATTTGTAACTTCTTAAAAAAGCACCAAAATGATTTTTTTTAGTGCTTTTGATATTTTTAAAAGCTCATCCAAACACTCATTTTTCAAAAAGCATTTTATTTAAAAAATGTGTTTTTTTTTTTCAGAAAGAAAAAAAAGTCCAAACGGGCTCTATCAATGGCAAAAAAGTCATCAGCTTTTAGATTTGTGAACATAAATGCTAAACAAAAGCAAAAAGAGCAAAGCCCACTAATTAATTGTTAGCATATCTTAGATATCTTCAGCATATCAGGTACACATAACAGAATCAACTAGTAGGTGTTTCAGAATAAATTAAGAGCAATCTTAATTTGCTTGTTAGCGTCAATATTAGTATGTGAATCATGTTAGTTGTGAAAACATATTCATGGTTCCTCCCTAGATTGAGAGATAAACAATCTCTCTCCTTTAGTCCATTTAGATATATGGGGTCCTAGTCGTGAACATAAATGCTAAACAAAAGCAAAAAGAGCAAAGCCCACTAATTAATTGTTAGCATATCTTAGATATCTTCAGCATATCAGGTACACATAACAGAATCAACTAGTAGGTGTTTCAGAATAAATTACGAGCAATCTTAATTTGCTTGTTAGCGTCAATATTAGTGTGTGAATCATGTTAGTTGTGAAAACATATTCATGGTTCCTACCTAGATTGAGATAAACAATCTCTCTCCTTTAGTCAATTTAGATATATGGGGTCCTAGTCGTGTAATTTGGGATTTCAATATTGTTACTTCTGTCCTTTTTGAGTATTTTTCCCATTGTACTTGGCTCTTTCCATGGAAAATTAATCAAGAACTTTTTCCATCTTCCAAGGTTTTTTTTTTTCATAAAGGAAGAGATTCATTAATATAAACTATGAAGAGAAGCAGAATACAAAGACTTAGGAGGATAAGGGATCCTCCTCTTACAAAATTAAAAGAAAGAACCAACAGAGAAGAAAAATGAATGAAGCAAATCTATCCAATCTCTCAAAATTTCAGTAAGAGAAACCCCTTTAAAAAGACAATGGACTTCCAAATAGAAGCCGATGCCTAATCTTATCCCAAAGGAGCTGCTCCTCCAAAGAAACATCCTTAAAGATGCGAGAATTATGCTCCACTAAAATACACCAAAGAGTGGCAAAGATTGCAGATTGGCACAAGGAATCGGCTTCTTTCTACAATAACCCGCAAAGCTAGGAAACAGAAACTGATTCAAGGACCTATGGCAAACCTAGCACTCTCCAAAAATACCAAACAAAGCCTTCCATAAACAAACAGGTACACAAAAAACGAAAGAATTGATGGGGACCAACTCTAGGCTCGCTCGCACCACACATAAACACATAAGGGGGAAATAGCCTTATGTGGCCTACGAATCTGAAACATGTCATTGGTATTAATTCTATTAAGCAAAACTATTCAAATGAAGGACTTAATGTAAGAGGGAGCTTTAGACTTCCAAAGAGGTTTATCAAGGTGAAATAAAGGTATATTCACTGAATGATTTAGGATTCAAATGTAGATTATAAGGATTATAATACCAAACCCTTACCAACAAGGCCCAAGACAGTTATTAGATAGCTAAGTTTCTTAAGCATGATTACCGGGGTTAGATTCCTGGATGTGTGTGCAGAGGCTGAACTGATTTCGATGATGTCTTCGCCTTGAAAGGGAGTAGTCTCTGGCTATCGGCTAAGGGACACCCTTGATTCGATTTCCACTAAGCAAGGTCAGCTACATGTATCGGATGACACCTTAATATGTCATTAATCATCTCTGTAGACAAACCATTTAAATCTAAATCCCTCTTAATAATGTCACCTATAGTTTTTTTTCATCTCCCTCTAGCTCTAAGTACTGAGCTACTCCCCATCTTAATCTACTCTCTTTACTAAGGCCTCCACAAGTCTTTCTCCAGTCATGCCTAAACCACCTAAGGCGAGATTCTACCATCTTTCCTACACCAGATGCTACTGCAACTTTTTCTCTGATGGATTCGTTCCTAATCCTATCTTGTAGTGTGTCCACTCATCCAACGCAACATTCTCATCTCAGCTACATTGAGCTTATTATCTTGTTAGCTTTTTACCTTCCAACATACAATCCCATTCAACCCTATGGCTTAAATCTCCTAGTTCCCCATCATCTTGTATGGTGAACCTAAGATACTTAAATCGTGTCAATTGTGGTATAATATGGTCTCCAATTTTCATCTTTAAGCTAGAATTAGTGCGCCTCCTGCTAAACTTAAATTTCATATACTTCGTCTTACTTTTACTTAAACAAAACCCATGTACTTCCAAAGCTTGCCTCCACATCTCTAACTTCCTATTTATTTCCTCTCTTAACTCTCCATCTGGACTATACCATATACAAATATGGGCCAGAGGACAAATGAAAAAAATCAAGGAGACCCAAGTGTCCAATTTAGAGGACTTCTTATCATTTAACTAAAAAAAAAATGAAAATTCCAAGAGAAGGTGGAGTCTTGCACACTATAAAAATGATCTTCCAAGACTTTTGGCAAGACATAAATATGTGGTCTAGAATAAGGTGGTAGTGATACTATTGGTTATCCCGATATTGGTTTTGCAGGATCGCCATCAAATAAGGGCACAATCTTAGTGTATTGTCTATTTGATGGAGGTAACTTAATTCCAAAGAAGAGTAAGAAACAAAATGTAGTTGCTAGATGCAGGCACAGGCTGAGTCAGCATCCGAACTTGCATGGTGAAAGCAATTACTTCAGCAATTGAAACCGGAGGATGTCAAGTGAATGAAGCTTATATGCGACATCCAAGCTGTCCTACATATTGCTTCCAACCCTGTTTTTCATGACTTCCATTTTGGTAGAGAAAATATCCTTTCAGGAGATATTACTACTAGTTTTGTTAACTCAAATCAGCTAAATGATATATCAACTAAGTCACTTATAGTTGGAGGTCCACTTGTAGACTTTATTTGTATTAGATTTTGGGCCTAACTCAATCCCGAGACTATCTCTAGTCAATGTGGGACTTGGGTTTTTCCCAATAATTTGTAACAAACTAGTGTGTAGATATATATGCTCCATCTTGAGGAGTATAATATTTAGCACATCTATAAATATAAATGTATTTAAGTTGATTAGATTAAATGACTTAGTTAATAACTATAAGGCTAGAGAATGGTTTTGTGATTACCAGAATTAGTCCTTTAATTGCTCTCCATTCTCTAATTGATTGTAATTAATCTCTAAATACCAGAACATGTGTGCAGCCTAATACACAATTTATTCAATCTTCACTTTTCTATAAGAATATTAATGACATATAATCAAAGAATGTAACTTACTTATTGGAACCTAAAATTCAAAACAAAAATAATGAAAAGTCACCTCGAAGAGCCATTGCTTTCTGTGATAGTACTCTCAACACGTATAGTGTAAGGGAAATCCTCCTCGGAAGACAAGATTGGCTCAAGAGATCTCTCAGCAAGCATCCCATGACCAATTTCTCTTCTACTTGGTGCACCAATCCGCCCAGCTTCCCCGACACACGAAGGAGGAAATGAATACTGCAAATTTTATTTAAGTCACAGCAAGGTAGGGTACAAGTGAGTTTGCTATTGGAAATCAAATTAAAAGGCCAATCAGGCACAAAAAGTACACAATCATCACTAATCAGCTGAGTCAGTAACTGATAATACAACTAAGTATACGTTTTCTTAATTCTAAAAAAAACTGAACCTGTAACGAAAGCTTTTTTCTTGCCGGTGTTCATGCTTTTATATTAAGATTTGATTCTGGTGATTATGGTGATTGGTTTAATGCATAACTTGCTTCGCATATCTGTCATGATTCTCTTTTCCATTTATATTTTTCTGCTTGTGTGTACGCTAGGAAAGTTTCTGCATCTACATGTTTATATTTAGGGTCTGTTTGTTTTGTTTTCTGTTTTCTGTTTTCATTTCTTGTTTTCGAAAATAATTACAAAACTGCCACTTTGTTTTCATTTTGTTTCATTTTTTTCAAAAATTTATACAGGAAAAACTGAAAACAATTTTTGAATTGTTTCCTGTACAAATCAATGTTTTTAAAACCAGACCGGTCATTGAACCGGTGAAGGCACTGGTTCAAGGTTCAATGGTCCAACCGTGGTTGAACCGGTAATAATAAAATATTTTTTTTTAATTTTTAATATAATATATTAAGTAATTTTAACATAAATTTTAAATTATCATATTTTTTAACAATATAAAGTACTTTTTATTTTATATTAATAAATTTATAAAAAAAAATTCTTGTATTTACTTTCGTAAGTGTAAAAAAATAAACCAGTTCACAAGTCGAGCAAGCCAGTCCAGCTGGGTTTCCAAACATTGAACAGAATAGATGACAACCGCACAAATATAAGAGAAGATAAAAGAAGTCAAGTTCTAGAGAGGACCTGGAGATAGAACCTCTTGGATTCATCAACACCCATAAGATTGTCTATTCTTTGCGCCATTTGTTTATCTCCAAGTGTAACAACAGCTAGTGACTGTCAACATACAAAGCATAACAAGTCAGAAATAGTTGCAGCCATTTGCCACTCAGCTTGAGATGCAGATATAAATATCACAAGAAAAGTATTGAAAGACAAACTCTGAATAAAGTAAAACAATGGAAAATATTGGTGGTTGACTTTGTAGCAATCATGAGATGTTCATAACGCACCAAATTGCCAAACAGGGGCAACATGGAAGACTTGTGACTGGACCTAAGATTAATGGTGGAGAAATATATTGTCCTGTTTTGGGGTGAAGTGAGACAGAAAAAGACATATTTCTACTAGTAAAAGCTTCTTGCAACAACCAAATTGCAATCAAAGTGTCTACTGTCTCCAGCAATTAGGACAAGTAAGCTCTTCCAAAGGTGGCCTTTTATGTTCAGACAGTAATTAACAGCTACACTCTAAAACTGAATTTTTCTCGAAACATGAGTATAAAGTATTATTGGATCAGGTGGTGCTATGCCAAACTATACATGAGGTCAACTGATAGACTACGATTGCATTGTCAGCAAGCCTGTGAGAATTATTGAATTCGTTCCTTCCAAGGTTTGGCATGACTTGTATGATGCAACATGCAG